>CM067843.1:496919633-499419633 GCA_034509565.1 Triticum monococcum
ACAGGAGCTGCGGAATAAGCGGAGACTGGCAAAGGACGAGGTGACGATGCACGTCGGGAATGGTTCCAAGGTCGATGTGATCGCCGTCGGCACGCTACCTCTACATCTACATACGGGATTAGTTTTAAACCTCAATAATTGTTTTTTAGTGCCAGCTTTGAGCATGAACATTGTATCTGGATCTCGTTTAATGCGAGATGGCTACTCATTTAAATCTGAGAATAATGGTTGTTCTATTTATATGAGAGATATGTTTTATGGTCATGCCCCACTGGTCAACGGTTTATTTTTGTTTAATCTCGAACGTGATGTTACACATATTCATAGTGTGAATGCCAAAAGATGTAAGGTTGATAATGATAGTCCCACATACTTGTGGCACTACCGCCTTGGTCACATTGGTGTAAAACGCATGAAGAAACTCCATGCAGATGGACTTTTGGAGTCTCTTGATTATGAATCATTTGACACGTGCGAACCATGCCTCATGGGCAAAATGACCAAGACTCCGTTCTCCGGAACAATGGAGCGAGCAACTAACTTATTGGAAATCATACATACTGATGTGGGTGGTCCAATGAGTATTGAGGCTCGCGGTGGCTATTGTTATGTACTCACCCTCACTGATGACTTAAGTAGATATGGGTACGTCTACTTAATGAAACACAAGTCTGAGACCTTTGGAAAGTTCAAGGAATTTCAGAGTGAGGTAGAGAATCAACATGACAGGAAAATAAAGTTCTTACGATCAGATCATGGGGGAGAATACTTGAGTCACGAGTTTGGCATGCACTTAAGGAAATGTGGAATTATTTCACAACTCACGCCGCCTGGAACACCTCAGCGAAATGGTGTGTCCGAACATCGTAGTCGCACTCTATTGGATATGGTGCGATCCATGATGTCTCTTACCGATCTACCGCTATCATTTTGGGGTTATGCTTTAGAGACTACCACATTCACTTTAAATAGGGCTCCGACGAAATCCATTGAGACGACACCATATGAATTATGGTTTGGAAAGAAACCTAAGCTGTCGTTTCTGAAAGTTTGGGGATGCGATGCTTATGTCAAGAAACTTCAACCTAAAAAGCTCGAACCCAAGTCGGAAAAATGCGTCTTCATAGGATACCCTAAGGAAACTATCGGGTATACCTTCTACCTTAGATCCGAAGGCAAGATCTTTGTTGCCAAGAATGGATCCTTCCTAGAGAAAGAGTTTCTCTCAAAAGAAGTAAGTGGCAGGAAAGTAGAACTTGATGAGGTACTGCCTCTTGAACCGGAGAGTAGCGCGGCTCAGGAAGTTGTTTCTGTGGTGCCTACACCGACTAGAGAGGAAGATAATGATGCTGATCATGAGTAATCGGATCAAGCTACTGAATTCGTAGGTCCACAAGGACACGTTCCGCACCGGAGTGATACGGCAACCCTGTCCTGGAAATCATGTTGTTAGACAACGGTGAACCTTCGAACTATGAAGAAGCGATGGCGGGCCCGGACTCCAACAAATGGCTTGAAGCCATGAAATTTGAGATAGGATCCATGTATGAAAACGAAGTATGGACTTTGACAAACTTGCCCGATGATCGGCAACCCATAGAGAATAAATGGATCTTTAATAAGAAGACTGACGCGAATGGTAACATGACCATCTAGAAGGCTCGGCTTGTCGCCAAGGGTTACCGACAAGTTCAAGGGGTTGACTATGATGAGACCTTCTCACCCATAGCGAAGCTAAAGCCCGTCCGAATCATGTTAGTAATTGCCGCATTCTGTGATTATGAGATTTGGCAAATGGACATCAAAACGGCATTCCTTAATGATTTCCTTAAGGAAGAATTGTATATGATGCAGCCGGAAGGTTTTGTCGATCCTAAGAATGCTGACAAGGTATGCAAGCTCCAGCGCTCAATCTATGGGCTGGTGCAAGCATCTCGGAGTTGGAACATTCGCTTTGATGAGATGATCAAAGCGTTTGGGTTTACGCAGACTTATGGAGAAGCCTGTGTTTACAAGAAAGTGAGTGGGAGCTCTGTAGCATTTCTCATATTATATGTGGATGACATACTATTGATGGGAGATGATATAGAACTTTTGGAAAGCATAAAGGCCTACTTCAATAAGTGTTTTGCCATGAAGGACCTTGGAGAAGCTGCTTACATATTAGGCATCAAGATCTATAGAGACAGATCGAGACGCCTCATTGTTCTTTCACAAAGCACATACCTTGACAAGATATTGAAGAAGTTCAATATGGATCAGTCCAAGAAGGGGTTCTTGCCTGTATTGCAAGGTGTGAAATTGACCATGACTCAATGCCCGACCTCGGCAGAAGATAGAGAAAAGATGAGTGTCATCCCCTATGCCTCGGCCTTAGGGTCTATTATGTATGCCATGATGTGTACCAGACCTGATGTGAACCTTGCCGTAAGTTTGGTAGGGAGGTACCAAAGTAATCCCGGCATGAAACACTGGACAACGGTCAAGAATATCCTAAAGTACCTGAAAAGGACTAAGGATATGTTTCTCGTTTATGGAGGTGACAAAGAGCTCGTCGTAAAGGGTTGCGTCGATGCTAGCTTTGACACAGATCTGGATGACTCCAAGTCACAAACTGGATACGTGTACAATTTGAAGCGGAGTACATAGCAGCCTCGGAGGCAGCACAGGAAGCAGTCTGGATGAAGGAGTTCAACACCGACCTAGGAGTTATTCTCAATGCGTCGGGCCCGATGACTCTCTTCTGTGACAACACTGGAGCTATTGCCCCTGCCAAGGAGCCCAGGTTTCACAAGAAGACCAGGCATATCAAGCGTTGCTTTAACTCCATTCGTGAATATATTCAGGATGGAGACATAGATATTTGTAAAGTGCATACGGATCTGAATGTCGCAGATCCGTTGACTAAACCTCTTTCGCGAGCAAAACATGATCAACACCAGAACTCTATGGGTGTTCGATTCATCACAATGTAACTAGATTATTGACTGTAGTGCAAGTGGGAGACTGTTGGAAATATGTCCTAGAGGCAATAATAAAGTGGTTATTATTATATTTCCGTGTTCATGATAACTATCTATCATTCATGCTATAATTGTATTAACCGGAAACCGTAATACATGTGTGAATATATAGATCGTAATATGTCCCTAGTAAGCCTCTAATTGACTAGCTCGTTGATCAATAGATGGTCATGGTTTCCTGACCATGGACATTGGATGTCATTGATAATGGGATCACATCATTAGGAGAATGATGTGATGGACAAGACCCAATCCTAAGCGTAGCACAAGATTGTGTAGTTTGTTTGCTAAAGCTTTTATAATGTCAAGTATCAGTTCCTTAGACCATGAGATTGTGCAACTACCGGATGCCGCAGGAATGCTTTGGGTGTACCAAACGTCACAATGTAACTGGGTGGCTATAAAGGTGCACTACAGGTATCTCCGAAAGTATCTGTTGGGTTGGCACGAATCGAGACTGGGATTTGTCACTCCGTATGACGAAGAGGTATCTCTGGGCCCACTCGGTAATGCATCATCATAATGAGCTCAATGTGACTAACTAGTTATCCACGGGATCATGCGTTACAGAACGAGTAAAGAGACTTGCCAGTAACGAGATTGAATGAGATATAGAGATACCGACGATCGAATCTCGGGCAAGTAACATGCCGATAGACAAAGGGAATTGTATACTGGATTGATTGAATCCTCGACATCGTGGTTCATCTGATGAGATCATCGTGGAACATGTGGGAGCCAACATGGGTATGCAGATCCTGTTGTTGGTTATTGACCAGAGAGATCTCTCAGTCATGTCTACATGCCTCCCAAACCCGTAGGGTCTACACACTTAAGGTTCGATGATGCTAGGGTTATACGGAAAGTATGTACATGGTTACCGAATGTTGTTCGGAGTCCCATATGAGATACTAGACGTCACGAGGAGTTCCGGAATGGTCTAGAGGTAAAGAATGATATATATAGGAAGTGAGGATTTGGACACCGGAAGTGTTCCGGCCATCACCAGTAATGTATCGGGACCACCGGAAGGGTTCCGGGGGTCCATCGGGAGGGGCCACCGGCCCCGAAGGCTTGCATGGGCCAAGAGTGGGAAGGGACCGGCCCCTCAGTGGGCTAGTGTGCCTCCTACCAAGGCCCAAGGCGCAACAAAAGGGGTAAGGGGGAAACCCTAGGCGCAGATGGAGCTAAGGCCCACCCTAGGGCACGCCCCCCTCTCCCTCTCTTGGCCGCCCCCTCCATCCCATCTAGGGCTGCCCCCTAGGGTGGGAACCCTAGAGGGGGTGCACCCCCTCCCCTCCTCCTATATATAGTGGGGGTTTTGGGGCTGCCATACACAAAAGTCTCTCTCTCGACGCAGCCCTACCTCTCCACCTCCTCGTCTTTCGTAGTGCTTGGCGAAGCCCTGCTGGAGAACCACGCTGCTCCACCACCACCACACCGTTGTGCTGCTGCTGGAGTTATCTTCCCTAACCTCTCCCTCCTCCTTGCTGGATCAAGGCGCGGGAGACGTCACGGGCTGCACGTGTGTTGAATGGGGAGGCGCCGTTGTTCGATGTTTAGATCGGAATCGACCGCGATCTGAATCACCGCGTGTATGACTCCACCAACCGCGTTCTTGTAACGCTTCCGCTTAGCGATCTTCAAGGGTATGAAGATGCACTCCCTCTCTCTCGTTGCTAGTATCTCCTAGATTGATCTTGGTGACACATAGGAAAATTTTGAATTATTGCTACGTTCCCCAACACTTGTAGCACAGACCATTACTGGGCGTGGGGACAGGAGCTTGGGGTGGTGGAGCTGGAAGCCTTGGTTGCCTAGCTGGTGGAGGTGGTAGACGAGGTGCAGCACTGGTCTGCCTTGGGGCGGGTGCATTTGGCCGGTACATGCTGTTGGGAATCCATATCCTATGCTTCTGCGAGGGCGGGCCGAAGATGAGCCTATGTCACGGTTGCGCCTGTGAGAGCTCTGGTGTTCCTGTAGACCAGTTTCGACATTGATGGCCTTGTTCACCAAGGTGGTGAAATCGGCAAAGTAATGCACTAGAAGTGCGAGCTTGATGTCATCTTGAAGGCCATCACGGAACTTCTCATGTCTGTGTGCATCAGTTGCAATGTCTTCATCATAGCGGGATAAGTCCAGAAACTCCCGCTGATAACCTTCCATAGTTTTGTTGCCTTGGGTGAGGTTGCGGAACTCGCGCTTCTTCCGGTCCATGACTCCGTGAGGAATGAAGCGGGCACGGAGAGCAGCTTGGAAGTCTGGCCAGGTGATGATTGTTCCAACTGGCAGAGTACTCTTGTGGCTGTCCCACCATTGAGCACCGGGTGCCTTCATAAAGAAGGAAGCAAAGGTGACATAGCTGGAAGGGGCTACAGCAGCAGACTCCATCTCATAGGTGATGTCATGGAGCCAGTCATCAGCATCGTGAGGCTGAGTTGAGCTGCGGTACATAGTTGGGTTCAGGCGCATGAAATCCTGTAGAGTCACTTGAGTTAGCTGCTGGTTCATATTGGGGCGAGGAAACTGAGCCATAATATTCTCCATGAACTGGCGATTCAGCTCGAACTGTTGCATCATACCAGCCATGTACTCACGCGATGGTGGGGGATCACCACCACGACCACGACCACCTGGTCTAACCATCCTGCTAATATAACAGGGGTAGTTCAGCATTGGGAAATTTGCAAGGACAAGAATCATTCATGATGAAACATGCATAATGAAAGGAGCACGATAGGTACTACACAGTAGTCGACACATCTTACAAAAGGGATCATGCATAGAGTTCGGTACATAGAGTTCAGTACATGGACTAAAGAAATCATAGGAGGCACACAGGCTCGCGGCGAATGCATCTAATACAAATAAGCAACACTACATCAGTCCCAGGAGGAACTGTGGAGGTAGGTGTAGCCTGACAACTGGTAGTGACGCGACGGGAAGTCCTCCACGTCAGTAGCCTGGGGTCCGCGGATACTCTGGTGCAGAACCCGACGCTCAGGTGGCAGAAGAGGACCAAGTGCAGGAGAGTAGCCTCCCACATGTGGCCAACTGACACCCTAGGGCATCACGGTCCTGGCTGGGTAGATCACAGATCGCGACAAGTCACCAGATCGGACCAAGGGGTGCAACAGCGTCAGAGCACGGTAAAGGTGCTGACAAGTGGTGTACAACTCGTGGTGAAGAGCTCGGTTAGCTCGATCCAGCCCATCAGCATGCGGAACCAAGTTCTGATGGTGAAAGGGGTCTCAGGTGACGGTGGAGTAGGCAGCAGTGTAGTATCCTTCCGCACCCTCGTCGGATGCGATAGCAATGTGCCTGAAAGGGGAGGTGTCCAACTCTCGATACTCTCCACAAAGACATGTCAGGGCAGCATAAGCAGCATCGTGGACTGCCATATCGATGGTCACTCCAACACCATGAGCAGTGTGCAACACAGTAGTTGAGTCATACTCTCGAGAGTAGAGGTGGATGATGGCACGGTACTGCTCTTGGTTAAAGTCCTGGTACTGCTCGTACACGGTGTACTCATGGTGCCAACAATAACCCAGATAGGTCGTCATCTCAGCTACACAGCAGGTGAACCCGGGACACCAATGGCCGTTGTGTGGCGCACGACCTGCCTCATGGGTTCCATCTGAAAGCGAAGTTTCAAAGGAGTCAAATGACAGTGTGGGTATTGTTCAAAATGCTATTCTAAGGAATAACTATGGCTTGTCCATCTTTGGGGTGAATGTGGTTGATACGTCTCCAACGTATCTATAATTTTTTATTGCTCCATGCTATATTATCTACTGTTTTGGGCAATATTGGGCTTTATTATCCACTTTTATATTACTTTCGGGACTAACTTATTAACTAGAGGCCCAACCCAGATTTGTTGTTTTATGCCTATTTCAGTGTTTTGAAGAAAAGGAATATCAGACGGAGTCGAAACGGAACGAAATCAACTAGAGAAGTTATTTTTGGAACGAAAGCCGCCCGATGGACTTGGACCCTACGTCAAGGAAGGAAGGAGGAGCTCACGAGGGTAGGGGCGCCCACCCCCCTGGGGCGCGCCCCCCTGTCTCGTGGGGCCCTTGTGACTCCCCTGGCATACTTCTTCCGCCTATATAACTCCACGTACCCTAAAACTTCCGGAACAAAGAATAGATCGGCAATTCCGCCGCCAGAAGCCTCCGTAGCCACCGAAAGCCAATCTAGACCCGTTCTGGCACCCTGCCGGAGGGGGCAATCCCTTACCGGTGGCCATCTTCATCATCCCGGCGCTCTCCATGACGAGGAGGGAGTAGTTCTCCCTCGGGGCTTAGGGTATGTACCAGTAGCTATGTGTTTGATCTCTCTCTCTCTCGTGTTCTTGAGATGATATGATCTTGATGTATCACGAGCTTTGCTATTATAGTTGGATCTTATGTTTCTTCTCCCCCTCTTCTCTCTTGTAATGAATTGAGTTTCCCCTTTGAAGTTATCTTATCGGATTGAGTCTTTAAAGATTTGAGAACACTTGATGTATGTCTTGTCGTGGATATCTGTGGTGACAATGGGATACCACGTGCCACTTGATGTATGTTTTGGTGACCAACTTGCGGGTTTAGTGACATTGGGAACCTATGCATAGGGGTCGGCACACGTTTTCGTCGTGATTCTCCGGTAGAAACTTTGGGGCACTCTTTGAGGTCCTTTGTGTTGGTTGAATAGATGAATTGAGATTGTGTGTTGCATATCGTATAATCATGCCCATGGATACTTGAGGTGACATTGGAGTATCTAGGTGACATTGGAGTATCTAGGTGACATTAGGGTTTTTGTTGATTTGTGTCTTAAGGTGTTATTCTAGTACGAACTCTAGGGCTGTTTGTGACACTTATAGAAATAGCCCAACGGATTGATTGGAAAGAATAACTTTGAGGTGGTTTCATACCCTACCATAATCTTTTCGTTTGTTCTCCGCTATTAGTGACTTTGGAGTGACTCTTTGTTGCATGTTGAGGGATAGTTATGTGATCCAATTATGTTAGTATTGTTGAGGGAACTTGCACTAGCGAAAGTATGAACCCTAGGCCTTGTTTCAACGAATTGCAATACCGTTTATGCTCACTTTTATCATTCGTTACCTTGCTGTTTTTATATTTTTCAGATTACAAAAACTATTAACTACTATCCATATACCACTTGTATCACCATCTCTTCGCCGAACTAGTGCACCTATACAATTTACCATTGTATTGGGTGTGTTGGGGACACAAGAGACTCTTTGTTATTTGGTTGCAGGGTTGCTTGAGAGAGACCATCTTTCATCCTACGCCTCCTACGGATTGATAAACCTTAGGTCATCCACTTGAGGGAAATTTGCTACTATCCTACAAACCTCTGCACTTGGAGGCCCAACAACGTCTACAAGAAGAAGGTTGTGTAGTAGACATCAAGCTCTTTTCTGGCGCTGTTGCCGGGGAGGTTAGCGCTGGAAGGTATATCTTTAGATCTTGCAATCGAGTCTTTTAGTTTCTTGTTTTATCACTAGTTTAGTTTATAAAAGAAAACTATAAAAAATGGAATTGAGTTTGTCTCATATGCTTCACCTTTTTAATATCTTTCGTGAGTATGATGGAAAGGATAATTGTGCTCAAGTGCTAGAAGAAGAAATCTATAAAATGTTTGGCACTAAATATTTGAATGATGAGCATGATTGCAATGTTGTTAGTATGAATTCCTTGAATATCCATGATGCTAATGATATGCAAAGCCACAAGCTTGGGGAAGCTATGTTTGATGAAGATGATATTTTTTGTCCCCCAAGTTTTGATGAGCAAATTTATTATGATGAAAGCATGCCTCCTATCTATGATGATTATTGTGATGAAACGTATGCTTTAAAGAATAATGATAACCATGAAACTTGTCATCTTGATTTTAATTTTCAATCACATGATGGTTATTTTTTTGAGTTTGCTCCCACTATTATTCATGAGAAGAATTTTGCTTATGTGGAGAGTAGTAAATTTTGCATGCTTGTAGATCATGAAAAGAATGATTTAGGTGCTGGTTATATTGTTGAATTTATTCATGATGCAACTGAAAATTATTATGAGGGAGGAACATATGCTTGTAGGAATTGCAATAATATCAAGTTTCCTCTCTATGTGCTTAAAGTTTTGAAGTTATGCAATGTCTAGACTTGACTTCGGCCAAGGAGTGTGGAAAGGGAATTCCTACAGGAAGTCAGCTCTGATACCAACTTGTGACGCCTACGATTTAATCATACACGCAAACGTGTATGATCAAGATCAGGGACTCATGGGAAGATATCACAACACAACTCTAAAAATAAAATAAGTCATACAAGCATCATATTACAAGCCAGGGGCCTGGAGGGCTCGAATACAAGAGCTCGATTATAGACGAGTCAGCGGAAGCAACAATGTCTGAGTACAGACATAAGTTAAACAAGTTGCCATAAGATGGCTAGCACAAGGATACAGATCGAAAGAGGCGCATGCCTCCTGCCTGGGATCCTCCTAAACTACTCCTGGTCGTCGGCGGTGGCCTGTACATAGTAGTAGGCACCTCCAGTGTAGTAGGAGTCGTCGTCGACGGTGGCGTCTGGCTCCTGGGCTCCAACATCTGGTCACAACAACCAGGTATAGAAAGAGGGGAAAGGGGGGAGCAAAGCAATCGTGAGTACTCATCCAAAGTACTCGCAAGCAAGGAACTACACTACATATGCATTGGTATTAATGAAAGGGGTAGTATATGTGGACTGAACTGCAGAATGCCAGAATAAGAGGGGGATAGCTAGTCCTATCAAAGACTACGCTTCTTGCAGCCTCCATCTTGAAGCAATAGAAGAGAGAGTAGATGGTAAGTTAAACAAGTATCACCGCATAGCATGATCCTACCCGGTGATCCTCTCCTCGTCGCCCTGTGAGAGAGCGATCACTGGGTTGTATCTGGCACTTGGAAGGGTGTGTTTTATTAAGTATCCGGTTCTAGTTGCCATAAGATCGAGGTACAACTCCGGGTCGTCCTTTTACCGTGGGACGCGACTATTTGAATAGATAAACTTCCTTGCATGGGTGCACCACATAACCCAACACGCTCGATCCCTCTAGCCAGACACACTTTCCTAGGTCATGCCCGGTCTCGAAAGATCAACATGTCGCCACCCCACCTAGGCACAACAAAGAGGTCAGCACGCCGGTCTAAATCCTAAGCGCGCAGGGGTCTAGCCCCAATCGCCAATTGCACACCTGCATGTTGTGTATGTGGCCGGTGAGCAGACCTAGCAACCTCCGTTACAAAGGAAGTTGCGTTACGCGGTCCAACCCGGCGCGCCCTGCTCAGTCGCTGATGTCAAGAAGGCTTCGGCTGATACCACAACGTCGAGTGCCCATAACTGTTCCCGCGTAGTTGGTTAGTGCGTATAGGCTAGTGGTCAGACTCGGATCAAATACCAAGATCTCGTTAAGTGTGTTAATTGATGTAACCGCGGTCACCGACCAGGGCCAGGCCCACCTCTCTCCTAGGTGGTCTCAACCTACCCTATCGCTCCGCCACAAAGTAACAGTCGGGGGCCGTCGGTAACCCAGGCCCACCACTACTGGGATGGAACCACCTGTCCTTTCAGCCCCCACACCGGAATCACTCGCGGGTACTCTACGAGCCGACCCGACTTTAGTCATCACATATATCATGTATCATGTATATAAGTATATACCCGTGATCACCTCCCGAGTGATCACGGCTTGATAGTATAGCATGGCAGACGGACAAGAATGTAGGGCCATTGATGGAATACTAGCATCATATACTAAGCATTTAGGATTGCAGGTAAAGGTAACAACAGTAGTAGCAAAGACAGGCTATGCATCAGAATAGGATTAACGAAAAGCAGTAACATGCTACACTACTCTAATGCAAACAGTAGAGAGAAGAATAAGCGATATCTGGTTGATCAAGGGGGGCTTGCCTGGTTGCTCTGGCAAGAAGGAGGGGTCGAAAACACAGTAGTCGATCGGGGCACCAGCAACGACATCAGCCTCGTAGTCTACCGGAGAGAATAGGGGGGAGAAACAATGAATATAATGCAAACAGATGCATAGCGATGCACGACATGACAAGTGACGGCGCTAGGTGTGCCCTAACATGGTAGGAGGTGTTACCGGCGAAGGGGGGAAACATCCGGGAAAGTATCCCCGGTGTTTCGCGTTTTCGGACAGATGAAGCGGAGGGGGAAAGTTGTGTGTTTGCTATGCTAGGGATGCGTGGCGGATGAACGGGCTACGTATCCATATTCGTCTCGTCGCTCTGAACATCTTTCATGTACAAAGTTTTTCCATCCGAGCTACGCTTTTTTATATTAATTTAAAAAAGATTTTATCTTTTTCTAGAATTAACAAAATTAATTTAATTAGAAAAAGTAATTATGACGTCAGCATGATGTCAGCATGACGTTAGCAGTCAACCTGACAAGTGGGTCCCACTATCAATGACTGTTTAGTTGATTAACATCAGTTAATTAGGTTAATTTAATTTAACTAAACTAGATTAATTAAGTAATTAATTTCTATTTTTTATAACTTTTTTTAAAACGTTCTGGGGGTGGGGCCCCTATCACAGGCACAGGGGGCCTTACGGATGTGGGCTATCAGGCGACCCGAGCGCGGCGTCGCCCGAACGCAGGGGCGCACTGACGAGGATGGGTGGCTTGGGCGCGGCTGCCGGCGTGCAGCAGGGCGGCCGGAGGTGACGGCGGCGTGGGGTGGTGAAGCGGCGAGGCGGAGGCGAGGCCACGGCAGGGCATGGAGCCAAGGCGCGGCGCGGCAGTGGGGGCGAGCCACGGCGGCAGAGAGCGGGGCCGGCGCGGCCACAGCCCGGCGGGGTAGAGGCCGGCGGTGCGACTAGGTGAGCAGGCGAGGCAGCGGGACACGGGGGAGGCGGCCAGCGCGCCAGCGAAGCGAGACGGCTGCGGCGAGGAGCAGTAGAGCAGACCGTGGAGCGCGTGGCATAGCCCCAGGAGGATGCGGGTATCCACGCGCGCGCAGTGGCGCAGTCGGGCGCGAGAGCGGCTGCGGGGTGCGCCCCGGGAGGGCGGTGAGCGTGAGCGGAGCGGAGCAGCGATGGTCGAGCGGCGCTTCAGCGCGGCCATAGCGGGCAGCGGCATCGCGGGGCGAGTGGGGCACGGGCAGCGTGAGGGATGAGTGGCCGGAGCGGGCGACGGGGACTGGGAGAGAAAGAGAGGCCGGGGGCCTTACCGCGGGGGTAGGGTCAATGGCAGCAGGGGTCGAGGAGGAAGACGGGGGCGACGGTGGGGCAGCTCCGGTGAGGCAGTGGCAGGACGAGGTGGGGGTCCAACAATGGCGAAGCCTTCGGGCGGTGGCAGTGGCACATAGCAACGATGCCGGGCTCGGGACGCGCCGGTGCAGCGCCCGATCCAGATCTGGATCGGGGAGGGGAAATGGGTGAGAGAGGGTGGGCTAGGGTTTTGGTGTGGACCGGATGGGATGTAAGTAGGGGCGGCCTGATGGGCCTGGCCTGGCTAGCAGCTGGGCCGGTTGGCCCAATGGGGGTTTTTTCTTTTTTTTGTTAGTTTTGTTTTATGTTTTGTATTTCCTTTTCTTTTCTTTATTTTTCTTTCTGTTTTAATTCATTTTAAAATATTTAGGTATTCTGTAAAAGCGTGGTTCCTTTACCATAAATACCTAGGTATTAATTGGCACACTTCAAACATTTTAGTTTTAATGTTTGAAATTTTTTATGTTTGACAAAAATCCAAATTTTAATTTGAACAGTTTTGATCCAACGTGAGATTAGCAACAGTAACCAAGGTGACGTGGCATCGTTAACGTGGGATTACGATAGCCTAATTATCCGAGCGTTACACCTGGCGTCTAGCCTTGGAGTTGGAGAAGGACTCTTGCCTTTCGGGCAAAACCGACTTTGAGAAGGCTTTTACTCCAAGTTTCGACCCATGGCTCAACATATAAATAGAGGGGCAGGGCTGGCACCCAAGACACATCAAGATTCACCAAGCCGTGTGCCGGCAACCCTGTCCCCTCCATTTTATCCTCCGTCTAGTTTCTGTAGTGCTTGGCGAAGCCATGCGAAGATTGTTCTTCATCACCAACCGTCACCACGCCATCGTGCTGCCGGAACTCATCTACTATTCCGCCCGTCTTGCTGGATCAAGAAGGCGAGGACATCATCGAGCTGAATATGTGCTGCACGCGGAGATGCCGTATGTTCGGTACTTGATCGGGGCGGACCGTGAAGGTGTACGACTACATCAACCGTGTTGATAAACGCTTCCGCTTTGCGATCTTCAAGGGTATGAAGATGCTCTCCCATCTCATTGCTATGCATCTCCTAGATAGATCTTGCGTGAGCGTAAGAAATTTTTGAAATTGCATGCTACGTTTCTCAACAGCCGCCGTTGGTGGATTCCACGTCCCCTCGGCTGAAGTCGACCGCGTCGTCGTCCTCGTCCTTGGCGCCGCCCTCAAGGTTGCAGTACTCGTAGTAGTGGCTGCACTAGAGCTCGTGTTGGTACTCCACCGCCGATTCCTCGACGGACAAGCTCTTCTCTACCTCGTTCTCAGCCACGCGCAACTCCTCCTCCCAATGCTCCTCGATCTCCGCCGCCTCCTGCATCTCCGGCTCTCGCTCGGCGTTCTCATGAGGAAGCAGGTTCTCCATGGCCTTCGCCGCCTTTTCGGATGTGGGTTTCATGCTGGATTTCGAGGTGGCTTGAAATATCTTGGCGTGTGTGTCATTGATCTTGACGTGGATGGCCTCGACCCTGGCCAGGGCGACATCAGCGACACAGACGGCAACTCGAGTGCTCTCGGTGTTTGCAGTCGTCGTCGCAGTAGCTGCTGCAGCCGTCTCATCAATTAGAAGGCTTTATGTTCAGGGTAAAGAGGTCAATGGTGCCGGTATCAATTCTTGCTTTACTGTTCACCAAGTATATAGTAAGTGTGAATTGCCTTCACATTTTACTATGAAATTTATTGATTTCATATAATCCAATATTTATTATTGTTTCTTTTCTTCAAGTATCCTTGTTGATAACTGTTACTCCACGTTGATGATTTTATCTAGGATGTTATTGGAAGGGCTACACACTTTGCTCTAGGGTGGTCAAAGGGGGATACATTGTGATGGCTCGGGTCAAAGTGGGATACAGATGTTGCTCTAGGGTGGTCAAAAGGAGATAAATTGTGATGGCTCAGGTCGGATTCCTTTATTTCAAAGGAGTATTCGACACATTGACTATGCATTGTTAGAGAAACATACACTCATTTTTTTCTGTTATGCACCAATGTAGATTGAGGTCCTTAGAGAGAAGGATCACTCGTACATGATCATCATCAATGAGAATGTGATCGAGTATGTGGACTCCCTAAACCCATTCATGCAGGCTCGTGGAGTGGGTTAATCCTATTCAGCACTGCAGGCATTTGTTAGTATCGTTTATGCAAACCGGCGCCTGCAACCGCGTTAGTTGTGCTCGGCCCATCTTTTTTCTGATATTTGTAAACCAAAAAAGTGGGCGGACCGCAAGGATTCAAGCCAGCGACCTACTGATTGAGAGCAAGCCGCACTAACCACCAGATGCTTAGTTACATTTCTTCATTCTTTTCCTTCTTATGTCTTTTCTCTTTTTTCTAAAAAAAATTTCATTCTTCTTTGTAATTCAGAATGATTTTGTTCTTTTGTTCTTTTTTGTGAACTTTTCTCGAGTTCGTGAATTTATTTCATTTTTCATGAACATTTTTTGTGAATCTTTTTGAATTCGTGAATTTTTTTCAAATTTGAAGAACTGTTTTCAAAAGTTGATGAACTTTTAAAAAAATTATGTACTTTTTTTAAAATTTGTTAAGCTTTTTTTAAAATTGATGAACTTTTTTAAAAGCGATGAACTATTTTGGAAATATTTCATCAAATTTGAAAAAAGTTCATCGAATTTAGAAAAAAATTATCTCTTTAAATTTGAAGAAAGTTCATCGATTTCTTCAAATGTGAATAAAGTTCACCAATTTGAAAAAAAATCAAATTTGAAAAAATGTTCTTCAATTTTGAAATAAAGTTCATCGATTTAAAAAAATCACGCATTTAAGAAAAGAACAAGAAAAAAAAGTTATGCAAACTAAAGAGAATAAAAGGAGAAAAGAAAGTATGCTGACACATTAGATCGGAGGTGGCCTACTGGTTACAGCCATACGCTCTGACTCGAGAGGTCTTGATTTTGAAACCGTCATGGTTGATAACTGCTACGTCTTGACCCAACAAGCTTTTTGTGACTGTCGACAAGAATGCATCAATAAACCAAGACGCGTCAGCAATTTTATGTCCGACCCTATCCATGGTGCTATTTAAGTTTGTGCTCAGCTGAGGCCCAGTGTGGACATCTCCGTGACTGCCGATGCTGATTTTGTGCGACCAGAACTCCGACAGTCTTTCTAAAGTCTGTTATGTAGGATCTTGTCGAAAAAGGCTTTCGCCCCATTTTATAAATAAAGCATCACCGAGCATAAAGTAACAAGGATCTAAGTACGGACACACGCTCAACACACAGAGCCACCGCAAGCAAGTCTGAAAAACAACCACACACACTCACACACACTAGACGAGACCCAGGTTCAGCTGTGGGTACAGCACAACAAGCCCAACACCGCAGCATGACTCACACAACAAACATAACGGAAGCGGCGGCAAGGTGTAGCAGATCTAATCTAGCTCCGGCAGTGTGGGGGGGGGGGAGTGGCGGAGCCAACCGAAGAACCATCGAGCGAATCTGGACGATGATGGTGGTGATGGCATCTCTCTTCCGGGGACGGCTAAGCGGCTGCCATAGCAGTTTCAAAAATACACCCACCGAAAGATCCTGCAGAACCTGAAGGAGCAACAAGTTGAATGTAGGACTGTCGCGGTTTTGTTCTCGGACAACTAGTTCGCAAGAATAAAACTAAAAGTTTAGTTTGAAAGCATGTAGTACTCTCTCCGTTCCTAAATATTTGTCTTTCTAGAGATTTCAATAAGTGATTACATACAGAGCAAAATGAATGAATCTACATTGGTAAAGTTTACATCTACATTCTAAAATATGTCTATATACATTCGTATGTGGTAGTTCATTTGAAATTTTTAAAAAACAAATATTTAGGAACGGAGAGAGTATATGTTTTGTCATTTTATTATACCCTGTGAGTGCTGCTGACCTTTCGTACTGGTTATTTGCTTCCTTTGCCTGATGATGATAAGTAAAGGCTCACTCGGCTTCTGAGGATGGCTCCGAGCATGTTATTTCTGTGGTCAAAGTTGACCATGTTGATATTGATTTGCTTCTGAATCCTGTCTGTCCAAGCAGAACGTATTTCTGTTTTGACAAATATTTCCGCGGTATTTTTCGAGTTATAACACTGTTTGACGAGATGATTTCCGTTCTCTTTTGTCTTGTTGGTCTGACGAGTACGGGAATCCTACGTGGCGCCTCATTCTGAAAGCATGGATTGCTACGGAGAGCTCGGATCCCATACAAAGATGAAGGGAGGGATTTGACGTCGCCACCAAACGCAGAATTCTCAATCGCACTTTCCAAATTCCCGCAAAATGCTGACAGCGACTCGATTCTCACGGTGCAAAACCGACCAATGGAGCAGAAATACCACACCCGCGCGTTGCCGGCTCTCCGGACTCCACAAAGCAAGCGTTTCAAGT
The DNA here is from genome assembly GCA_034509565.1 of Triticum monococcum. Classification (NCBI taxonomy): domain Eukaryota; kingdom Viridiplantae; phylum Streptophyta; class Magnoliopsida; order Poales; family Poaceae; genus Triticum; species Triticum monococcum. Next base: position 496,936,376 of record CM067843.1, read on the forward strand.
CGCAACACACAGAAGTAGACAACGCGACCCCTCCCTTCGCCATGATCGTCACGCCCAACCTCCTCGCGCCGAAGCTAAACTCCTAAAGCCCAACGATGAATTCGAGGACACACAGCCCGTGACATGACTCGTTTGGTCATGCCAGCTGCTTCGTCTCCACGCCTTATAAACCCCCCAAGGATGCAATGCAACCTCAGACACCAGCACACACGACACGACAACCTAATTAACGAAGCTTGCTAGCAGCTAGCCATGGCGGAGAGGGAGGGAGCGGTGGTGAAGAAGGGGCATGAGGAGGGCCTGAAGCTGGCGGCGTCGCTGCTGGAGGAGTTCGGGCTGCCCCTGGGCCTGCTGCCGCTGGCGGACGTGATCGAGGTCGGCTTCGTGCGGGCCACCGGCTACATGTGGATCGCGCAGCAGAAGAAGGTGGAGCACCGCTTCAAGATAGTGAGCAAGCAGGTGAGCTATGACGTGGAGATCACCGGCTACGTCAAGCCCAAGTGCATCAAGAAGCTCAAGGGCGTCAAGGCCAAGGAGCTCATGCTGTGGCCGCCGGTCAACGAGATCACCGTCGACGACCCGCCCACCGGCAAGATCGTCTTCAGGAGCCTCGCCGGCGTCACCAAGACCTTCCCCGTCGAGGCCTTCGCCGCGGGCCAGTAGGCGCGCCCGGGCCGCAGCATTTCCGTATTTATACCGCGGCTTTGGCTTCGTTGAAGACTACTACTACTACCTGGCGCCGGGGTACTGGCTACTGAAGCGGCTGCATTCGTTTAATTTCGCGAGTTTGATGTTCTCAAGGCTACGACCAAGCCTTGTACTATCGTATCGTTACAAGTGTGTCAGTGTCAGCGTTGTACTTTCAACCGTGCTTATAAACGGGTTTGGTGGATTCTACTTCTTTTTTCGCGAATATGCAAAGCTTGCGTGTCATTTTATTGATAGAAGTTAGAACAGTACGAGATGTGATACAACACATGACACGGGCACAAGGGCGTAAACATGATGTCCGAAGCAGAGAGACATGGGATGCTCGGCCCAAACAAAGAAAAAAACACGGCTAAACTCGCCATCCTGAGAACTAGCCCAAACCAATAACATGACGACCAACATCTCTAGATTCAGAACCGAGGACACCGCGAGCAACCAAGACGACGCCTTTATGAAGAAGAGCGACGCCGAGACGCCATCGCCGTCTGATGCTCGAAGAGGGGCATAGACGACGGCCGTGACAACGCCTCCAAGAGAGACGGCACCCGCAGGTCATCATCAACGCATCTTGTGTCTACCTGTACATGTTTTTCTTGATAAGTTTTTTTGCTTTTTGAGGAAGCATTAGAACCATCTTGTATATATATATAATGAGGACATTGAGTCAAATTTCATTAACTATATGAGAAATGCAATAAACTAACTATATTACTTGTTATCATATGCTGATCCGAAAACAACATGTCCACTTCGATCTGAAAGATCTCAGATGAATTTTTCTATGGAGAAGAATCATATGAATGTCTCTGAGATAGTGCTTTTGCAATATCACTCCAAACTAATTTTTTTATTGTCCAGTTGAACAAACGAGTTCATATAGAAAAAAAACAGTTCATAAAGAATTCGGCACAAGTTAATCCCAATTGAGTAGACATCAGCCCATGCTTCTTAATTTTTGAAATCAAACAACAACGCGATGGTTCCTAATTTTCGGATGCAAAGTGAAGATCCCGTTCATAGTGTCTACAGGTTTTCTGCCGGGAGCAAGGAAGAGTATAAATCTCAAAATCAATACAGCCCTAGAGAATTCGATAAGAAAGAAGCAAAACGATCCTTACCAGAACCTGAAGCCTACTGGCGTGCTCCTCCTCCGTCGCTGCTGCCCTTCGGCACTGCTGGCGGCGATGACGCGGGCGTCCAACAGTAGAGCTTTCGCTGAAAAGCTCGGGCAAACGGGCCAGCCTATAACCAGACAACGCGACCACCTGACCTAGCTCCTAAGTATGGCACAAGTGCAGCGCAAATCTTAAAGTACAATGTACAACGACAAATCTGTTTTTTTCCTTCAAAATTTGCAACAATTCTTGCAAACAAATGTGAATGATTTTCCTCAAATATATTTGAAAATCATTAATAAATATCAAAATTCAAACAAAATTTTAAAACCTGAAAATTTATTGAAAACGTGAACAAAATTTCGAAATTCCAAACGTTTGTTGTTTTTGTTTATACGTTTTTCTTTTGTAAAATATATATTGAACATTTTTTATATACGTTGAACAATTTCTAAATACAAATTGAACATTTTTGTGATATACTCTGAACAATACTTAAATACATGTTGAACAATTTCTAAATATATATTGAACATTTTTGTACTATGTGTTGAACAATTTTTAAATACACATTTAACATTTTGTATAAAAATGTTTTTTGGAATTCATATATTTGTTCTAATGATAGAACACAATTTTGAAAAGAGAACAAAGTAAAAAGAAAATAAAAGAAACAAAAAGGGAAACAGAAAACAAACAGAAACAGAAAAAACAGCGATGCGTACCTGGGCCGGCCCAACTCGGAGCGCCTTCAGCGAAGCCCCGACATTTGACGCTCACGAGCGTCATATAGGATCCACCGGCGATGACCTTGCAGCGATTGGGGAAAACGTGGGCGTTCTACGCTGGGAGGGCTTTGGGAACTATGGTCAGGCAGGCCGGCCCGTGTCCAGAGCCCCATTGTGTGATCACAAGGAAAAAGCAAAACCTACGTACTTCTTTCTTTTTGAGAAATCTCGCCTGCTTTATTCATTCAAAACGATTGTCATAGGTACAAGGTTTTTTCTTTAAGAAACCTACGTACTGTTGTTGCTCGTGGTGTTGTCTCGCCGGCTATGGCCCTATCGCAAACCTGCTGCGTCTCTGCCTCCTGGGACGGCATGTCCGTCCTATCGCAAGCCTGCGTACCCCTAGGAGGAGGGCCCTTGATTCTGGTGGCCCGGTGCGGCCGTCCCCCGCCCCTCCCCAGGGCCGGCCCTGGTATGCCCGTCATGTTTGGTTTGGTCATATCGGCAAAAAAAAACCGTAAACATTGTGGAATTTAGCGAGAGTGTCTAAAAAAAGGTGTTTTCTTTTTTATAAAACGAAACACATTTACCACTTATTATGGATGGATGGACCAACAAAATCAAATAAACGTATAGATAAAAAAAATAGCATGCACACTGCGAGCGGGAGATGTACGTGCAGATGAGTAACCGAACTGGCCAAACTATTGTGCCATGGCCGATGTGATGCACCCTATGCGCTATACCGGCAGTATAGCGCTTTAGGCGTTCTAGAAGAGCTTATGCCAGGGACATGTGAAATCAATAATTAAGGATTACTTCTTGCAAAGGTACATTCTTAGGTGTTGATAAGTGACACACTCGATGTGCTCCATTTGTTGCAATCTGGGAGTTTTTTTGTTAATTCGTTTATTAAAAATGTTTATCTCTCGACCGTGCGTCTAAATCCCGAAACATTTTTCAGCGTTGGATTATCTTTAAAATTAGATCTTATGTTTATAGATTTCCACAGACCTTTTTTCAGAAAAAAAAACGAAGAACAAAAGGAACCGAAAACCAAAAAATAATCTGCAACAAAAAAGAATGACGAAAAAACGAAAGAGGAAAACCAAAGCCAGAACCTTTTTTTTTTGCTTTTTTTCCTTGTGCTTCTCGCGGAAGAAATCCGGGCCTCCACGGGAAGCAAATCTATGCTTCTCGTGGAAGCACATTTTTTTTCAATCTCAAAAAGCACAACTATGTTCTTCGCGGAAGCAAATATGTGCATCTTATGAAAGCATAGTTTTCTTTTCAAGAAGCACAGCTGTGCTTCATGCGAAACCAAATATGTGCCTCCACAAGAAGCAAAATCTATACTAGTCATGCAAGCATAGATTTTCTTTTTCCAGAATCACAGTTGTATTTCTTGTGGAAACAAATCTGTGCTTACACCAAAAGCAAAGGTTTTTTCTTTGCGGAAACAAATTTGTGCCTATATGCTTCTCGAGGAAGCACATATTATTTTCTCTTCTCATGAAAGCAAATTTGTGCTTCTCGTGAGAGAGAAAAATCATACTTTTTTTTTGCTTTTTTCTCTCCTAAAGCTAGGGAAAACCGGACAAAAACCAAATAAAGTCAAAACACCCATTTAAAACCAGAAAGCTCATACAGAAAAAAAAAACAAAGAAAACATCCAGCACACGGACATGTTACGGCGGCTGAATGCACCACTTGACGTCCTCCCAAGACACCAAAGGTGACCCTTGAAGATCCCCGCAAGGGGTAGCATCCAGTTAGTTGCTCTCGGGACATTGTGAGTCAAAATGTCCACCAAAAGCACAAGCATAGCTAGGGTGGGCCCAGGGGCGGATCCACTATTGGTCATGGGTATACAGATGTACACCCAAAATTTCCTGCAAAACAATCCTATATATAGGTATATGACACAAATACTTAGCTCTCCTGTGGCAAAACAGACCAATAAGCCCATCGGCTGCAGCGGCGCAGCTCAAAAGCAGCAACGAACTGCTCTCACGCAGGACTACACTAAATACTCAGCAGCTCAACTTAGTCCAAATGCCCCTAAAAAAACTCAGTCTAAATTCAGCAAATCCACCAGCACCATAGCCGAACGAGCAGGGGCCTGAGCGGGCATGCGGCTGTGCCGGTGCAGAGTTCGACCAAGCCGCCGGCACCGGACGCGGACAAAATGGAGCCCCCCATGGTCAAGCCATGCAGTGACATGCCTGTTGCGGATGCCGCAGCAGCACAAAGGGGTCATGGGATGAGCGGCATGTACATTTGTAGCTTATATTTAGGTTTAGTCATTTAGAGATACATAGCTCTGCATATGACCACATTAGTAAGGAGGAAGACTGTTGTTTATAAAGAACGATAAATTATCTTTGGATTGAATTCATTAGTAAAGAAAAATAACAAATAAATTATCTTTGGAATTAGATATTTAGCTCTTTGTAAGTTTCTTTGTCTTTTGAGATAATTTTGTCTTTATTAACAATTTGTATTGCGTTGGGCCAATGGACTTCTCTGTTAGGGTGAATTTTTTTTTTGAACACCCAAAGTTGATTTCCTGGATCCGCCACTGGGTGGGCCGGCCATTTAACATTGCAAGCATTGATGCTAACCGAGCCAATGATTTACTTCAAAAGAAACATTCATAGTAGATATTATAAAAAAATGTAAAATTTGAAACATGGATGTCTTAAAGACTTGTGTGAATACTTTTCAAATGTTCTATTTATTTTTAAATAATACTTTTAAGAGTACATGAACATATTTTGAAAACTTGAGAACATATTTAAAAAGTTTGTGATTTTTTTTGTAATTGTGCAAATACTTTTTTACAAATTCCTAACATTTTTTGAAAAAAATGTGAACATCTTTTAATTTTTTTAACATTATTAAAAACATGAATAGTTCTAGATTTTTGCGGATATTTTTTGTAAAAGAAATAATAACCTTAAAAGGGGGAAACCTTAAGGAAAACAACACTAAAAAGGAAACAAAAAAGGACAAGGAAAACCAGGAATCAGAACCTAGCTAGATGGGTTGGCCCAGTTCAGCCCCGCCTGGCCTCTACGTGCGTCTCCAATTTCGTGCAACACACTTGAAATAGTAAATTGCCTCAGAAAAATCTTCAAATGGTAAATTGATCTTAAAGAAACAAAAAAACTTGAAATAGTAAATGTCAGGGCCGCGAATAGTAGTCTTTTTCAGTTATTTATTTATTTATTTGGAAAGTTTCTTATTCCCAATTCTAGAAAAGAAAATTGTAATTAGTGTTAAAAGTGAGAGAAATTATATTACAGAGAAGAACAAAAAATGCTTGGGAGTGCTTCAGGCAATTTGCATCGTAGCATTGCGCACTTTGCGGACATGCTAATAATTGTTGAAAATGAAAGAAACTTCTACTATTTCTTTGTTAAGTAGGACCCAGATTCGCAGTGTTATCACCGAGAGGGTCTCTAGACTCTAGAGTAATTGCAGAACTTAAAGATTGCTAACATTTTCGAAATAGACTTTCATGCCGCATTATAAATAAAACACCAGCCAAATTTGTAGTAGAAGTTACCTAAGTGCAGTAAAAGATACTCCCTCCGTTTCAAATTACTCATTGTAGAAATGGATGTATTTAAAACTAAAATACATCTAGATACACCCATGCCTGCGACAAGTAATTCGGAACGGAGGGAGTAAAAGATAAGGTCTGCCAGGGCAACAACACGGCATGTCAAAAAGAAAAGAAAAAAAAGTCAAATATGACCACTAAAAGATGAGTAGTCAACTGCTAGCAGGTGAAGCAAACTACCGGAAAACATCCTAAAGACCATCCAGCATACTGGCAGCCGGTCCATGTCCGCCTTGCTGTAAAAAAATGCTACTCCCTCTGTCCCAATATAAGAGCATTTTTTACACTACGCTCTTATATTATGGGACGGAGAGTAAAATTTAAACACAGGATCAAAAGCATATCGCAAGAAGACCCTGTTGATAGACATCTTGTTATGGATAGTACACAAGATGCATGTCATCGCTGTGAATACCAACCAAAAGGTACGCCTCCACCTATCGGTAATCGCCCAGCTCCGACGCCTGCCACTCAGCCTCTGAACCTCACAAACATATACTCCCTCCGTTCCAAAATAAGTGACCCAAAGTTAGTATAAACTTGAGTCACTTATTTTGGGACGGAGGCTGTAATTTCAAAGGAACCAGGCTGCAGGATAGGTGAAGAATATGGATCTTGGATTCAGACACCACAGAAAGAGGACAATGGCCATAACGGCTAACTCATAACAGCAAGCTCATTTGTTTGCCAATTTTAGCGGAGGGGCTGCGTTTTGCTGTTTTATCCGGGTCTCATTACCGGCCTACACCCCGGGTGTCATTACCAGCCTGCACCCCGAGCCTAGCTGAACATAATAGTAATGATTCTGTGTTTTCCTATATAATAAATAAATAAACAATGGGTAATTCTAAGCAAAGAGAAAGCACAGGTTACAAAACCAAATGCAGGTACATCGACATCTTCGTGACATTTGCACATTGTGAGAAGAGACCTAGATAATGGAAATGCACGCTACAAACCAAAATTTGGCTGCATCACCCTGTATAAGCCATTTGTGTTATATTAGATCAGACCTGTTTTAACTTAGACAAGTGCTTCACAAGTAAAAGTGGCTCATCGTGGGCAGAAGGAAGATCCGTTGACTCGAACATAACATATCTTCCTTTTAGCGCAAAGTTTACGCCTACTTGTTATAACCTGCCTGTGGAAATCGAGGAGTTTGTGGTTAGCAAAGTTAAACCATAGCATAGGAATTTATACCAACAGATGGGGTCAAATATAATTTTTACATGGGGTTTCCCGTGATTGGTCAGATACTACCAGGCATAGTTCTCTTAAGAACTTGCTTTCCCAGGTATATATCCAAGTAACCCTGCAAGACAAGATTTTGTAGATTGTTTAGAGGAGTACAACAAAACTAATCCCTCCGATACATATTACTTGTCACTCAATCACGACAAGTAATATGGATCGGAGGGAGTAGCATTCTTGCTATAAACAGGAAGAGCATAGGCTACCACCTGAACGAGTTGTTCTACACTCTGAGATTCCTCTGCAAAAAACCTAAAGATGGCTGCTTCTGTACGAGGCACCTTTGGGCCCAATGTCAAGGCCACTTTATCCACGGCTTTCCTCGCTATAATTTTGTGGACCTCACGAGATAAGAGGCCTTCTTCCCACAGAGGCCTTAAGATATTTTTTATGAATTCGCCGAGGGCACATTTGAATGCTGTGATACTTTCTTCATCAGTACTTAGTTTTGGTGGGCCACTATGTGAATCACAGATCCGCGAACCATTTGCAATCTCACTTTCGTAAATTCCTCCACTAAATTCATTCTTTTCAGATTGTTTAAACTGTTTTCCCTGCACAGCAGTCCCACTAAAGGCTGAAAAGCACTGACTTGTATCCTCCCCAGTTGCCTGATTAATCGCTTCCTTTGCACTATGTGAATCAGAGATCCGTGACCCATTTGCAACCGTTCTTGTGCAACTTCCTCCGACAAATTCATTCTTCTCTGGTTGCTTAAACTGTTTTTCCTGCACAGCAGTCCCACTAAAGGCTGAAAAGCTCTGACTAGTATCCTGCCCAGTTGTCTGATTAACCGCTCCCTTTGCACTATGTGAATCAGAGATCCGTGAACCATTTGCAACCGTTCTTGCGCAAATTCCTCTGACAAATTCATTCTTCTCTGGTTGCTTAAACTGTTCTTCCTGCACAGCAGGCCCACTAAAGGCGGAAAAGCTCTGGCTAGTATCCTGCCCAGTTGCCTGATTAACCGCGCCCTTTGCACTATGTGAATCAGAGATCCGTGAACCATTTGCAACCGTTTTTGCGCAAATTCCTCCGACAAATTCATTCTTCTCTGGTTGCTTAAACTGTTCTTCCTGCACAGCAGGCCCACTAAAGGCAGAAAGGCTCGGACAAGCATCATGTGGTTCCAAACCATGCCCAGTTACTTGATTAATCACTTCTTGAGATGCCTCGAATTCTTCTTCATCTGCAATCATACTAGGCAAACAATTTAAGTCTGGTATTGTAAAACGTGGGGTGCAATCAGCTGGTCTAGCAACGTCAGGTATTTTTATGCCAACATCAGATAGGCAGGAAATCTGTCGATTTGATGCCACTTCAAGAACTCCAGGTGGCTGATAATCTTCCTTTGTTCCTTTATCATTTTCAGAGTCTGCCAGAGATAAAGACACTTGCCTCTTTCTTCTGCAATTCATGGTATCTTGTCGGATGTCTCTGCAATCACCTCCACTGGAACAAATTTTTATGACTTCAGTTCCACTGGAGCAATTGACAGACTTCTTCCCTTTCTCCAATTCTAAAGTAGTTTTACTGCACTGATTGGAACACTCTGACCCGCAGACCTTCACATTACCATCATCAGGAGAGCAAACTGCAAGACTTTTTTGATCCAGCAGTGTTGGACCTGTTATCAAACTGGGCATTTGTTCAAACCATTTGGCACCATTGCCTTGTGCTGCTTTCCTTTTAATTTCACAGCCGATGCCCAGTTTATATTTTCTCCCATCATCCAAATGATTGCCAGTCTCGTGCTGAGAAACATTCCGATACACACTACTATCAGGATAAGTAGCTGCTTGATCTACCTTACTAATATCTGCCCAGTTGTTCCGTCTAGTTTGTTTCTTGCTAGTATCAGAACAACTGTTCTGACTAGTTTGTATCATGCCATTTGGATGAACAGTTGATGGTAGACAGCATGGAAGTTTATTCTCTTCCTTTTGCTGCATGATTTCACCTGGATGTGGTTCTTGCAAAACCTCCAGATTGCACTTCAGCCCTTGCTTGGCTGAGCTTTTGTTGTAGTTTGTACCACTGAGGCATCTGAAGGGCTGCTCTGTATTTATCATTGCTCTTCCCTCACCACGGTTTTGTACTCCAAGCAACGTTGTGCCTCTACATTTTTGGGAATTCTCCAATTCAGTATCATTTTCAGCCGCACTTTCTGAGTTCCCAGAAGCACTCTCAGATGCATTGACATTTTCATCATCACTTTCTGAGCTACAAGAAGAAGCAGACCATTCATGCCTCGCAGTACCTGTTTGATCTAGTTTTTTAGCATCAGCACTGCTTTCCTTCCTTAATCTTCTTCTTCTCCAAATATCTAGACATTCGCGAAGTAATTCAGAATGAGAAGTATTATCAGCTTGCTTTGTATGCATGCCCTTCTCCATATGAGTGACTGAGAGATTCTGCAGGTTACGTGTCGAAACGTCTCCAGTTCTTGTGTTTCGAGGTCTTTTGGTACAACCAACAATACTTGGCTGTTTGTCAGATACTAATTTCATGTTGCTACTCCCTTTTGGCTCATTTGATGAAGCAATGGTTTTGCTGCTGTACTTGGGACATAACACATGTGAGTTTTCATTAGACTTTGTTGAGCCACAGCATGTAGCAGCAGCGGTCCGAATATTCTTCATTAGATGGCAGTTCCCTTCTGCTCCATTATGATCTACTTCATCGTTTGTTTCAGCATTTTTCTCCCAATTGTCATTTCTCATCGTATCAGAACCACTACGATGTACCTCATGATGCAGATGCTCATCTTGCTCACGACGTGAACATAATCCTTTACGGTGCCCCTCATAAATCATACGCTTCTTAGCTTTCTCTCCGGCCAGCTGACCTCCATACCTTTTGTGTCTACTGTTCTCAGCTTCCTGTTCAAACGGTTGTTCTCCGGATCTTGTCTGCTGACTGCTTCTCCCATGTTTACCAACACAAGGCAAACTGGAATTGTTTTTCTGAGAACTCCATCTTGCCGGTTTTGTTTTTAACCTCTTGCCATGATAAGCATTCCTGCAATTTCTAATGCCCAACCTATCATGAAAATCCTCACGGAGTGGAAGCTCAGGTTGCCTAGGATGGATAGTGCGCAGTTTTTTTGAATTTTTTATAGTGTCCAATTTCTTAAATGGCCTCTTGGTGTAAGCTTTCCTTTGTTCATCCCTATGAAGCAACCGACTAGCTGAGGTGTGATCAGGATTATTGTCAGTGTAGAAACTGTCCATGTAAGCCCGATGCCGTGCTTCATCTATCTCAGAAAAATGGTCAACTGGAAAGTAAGATGGCAGATATTGGTCCGCTTGATAAGGTCCATTCTGAGTGCTACTTCCCCTGTTAAACTGACAAACCTTGCCAAGGGTTACCGTATCATGAATATGTCCATCGGCCCCTTTTGCATAATCACAAACACGATCAAAGGATGGACTAGTCCTCTCAGTCCTGCAATATAAGAAATATAAATCATTAAAGGCCTCCTGATCAAGAAATTCGAAATAATTGGAATAGGAAAAATACAGGAATGAGACGTCGCATACTACGGATTTTTTAAAGATGCCTTCCAATGATTCGTAAGAAAAACAAATGCATGTCATTTTGAGGAGTGAAAAGGGAGTGGAAAGTGGAAGCAGATAGAGTGACAGTCAATTGAACTTCTAAGAAATTAAATGAGGTTTGATGTCACGTTGGTTTTCTTATGGAATCGAGGTCATAGGAAAAAATTACATAAGAAATTTGACGGCCCCAATCATAAGATCCAAAGGGCCCTTATCGGAAAACCATTTTTAAAGCTTGGAGAGTACTCCAAAACTAGATGATACCCCACACGTTGTTGCGGGGATTGCTTCCAATATATTCAATGAGACTTTGTTATATGAATATGAACTTTTTGGATAATAATATAAGACTGAAACTGAAAATACATATGATTATGTATAGTATAACTAAAAGTATATTGAATAGTAGCATTATATAATTAAAGCATTTGAGCCATTTTGCATGTATGGTTGCATGTTGAGGTGGGTCTTTTCCCATGCATGATTGAATGTTGAGATAAATATGTTAGTGGGGATCACCTACTTAGTTGTATAGGATTCTTATGAAAAAACCAACAACAAAGGTCTAAATGGTACAAAATGCATCCATCATTGAAAATTCCTGTAGCAGTTACCAAATATTCTACCTTATCTCTGAATCATGGAATTCCATCAAGAAAGATACGTGTAAAGCTGAATAACATGATGACCATGACATGAAAAAGTTAACACACAGGGTACCTCAAGTTTGCACTGCTATGGGGTTGCTCCCTTGTTGCTTGTTCTCTTTGACGAAGGGTTAACTGCTGCCAATCATATTGCTCACTGCAGCTATATCCTCCCGAAATGAATCCAAAGGGTAGCCTATTTGAACCCATTAATTCCGCAGCTGATGAAATGAGATGACACTAGCAATGCTCACCCCTATATCATATAGATAAGACCGAGAAGTTGTTGTATTCTTACTTCCTGATGTAAAGCTTCCGGAAACCAAAAAAATGAGAATGAATTCAGCTCAAAAGTGCTGCCAGTTAAAGGAAAGTCTGAATTTACCATAAGAGATAAAATTTCAAAAGTTAAACTGTATAAAAAGGAGGCACCTACCAATAAGATCTTATCACCATATCCGATTCTGCATGATTTATGCTTCCATTAGCCCTTTCACACTTTGTGCTTTCTACCTAGCAACAATTACAACACAATCATTAGATGGTTTCCTGCAACACGTCGCCTGCTAGACCATATAGCAGATCAAATTGCAGGTCCCTTTCAAGGATTATACTTTCTGGGCCCTATTTCCAAAACTGAATCCTACACTATCAGCACCAGGAAACAGTTAGGGGTGCAATTAAATAATGGAAGTGTCTGGTCAAAAAAGAAATTTCAGTAATATGACTACAAGATGTCTATGATCTAAGAACAAATACATAGGCATCGCATAAAGCATGTGTAAGTTATGTTCCTAATTGCTTATTTTGCATTGCAAAATATTGTTGGAATTATTGTGACCGGATCATTGCTGAAAGTAGATTGCGAGACGATTTTGTTAACGAGGTTCAGCACAACTACGGGTGCTCCTCCCCACATATGAAATCAACATGATACACCGATGACAAAGGACAGCATCTCGACCACCACTCCACGCCCGGTTTGGTCATCCCTACCCCAGGCGCCTGGACCACCCCCGTTGTGATCTTGGGCCTGTTTGGATCACAGTCGGGAGCAGCCTTACCAAATTTTTGGTCGTTGACTGACTGGTTGGTGTATATTGGTCTGAAGCCAATTTTTTGGATATACGCCAAGGTTTTGGTCGGCCTTCAGTTCTATGCCGGTTCGTTGGCGAGCCCACGGCGGTAAATCTTGCGCCAAAAAGTTGGCGAGCCGTGATTTGGCAAGGCAGCCACAGGCAGCATCCAAACAGCCCCCTTGTATCTAGCCTACCAGCTTCGTCTTTTGGCTACCTCGCCGTGGCGTTACATATTTGGCTCAGGTTACATGCATTCAACTCGAACATCTAACTCTCCGCATACACCAAGTCCAGTTGTAACCTTGTACACATATTCAACACCAATTCCAATGAACATCATGCCAGTAATGTCTAAATACTGGCATCATGCTTAATTCTTTGATCATTCAACGAATATATGATCTTGTATCTAGCCTACCAGCTTCGCGTTTTGGCTACCTCACCGTGGCGTTACATATTAGACCCCAGGTTGCATGCTTTCAACTCAAACATCTAACTCTCCGCATATGCCAAGTCCAACTGTATAACCTAGTACACATATTTGACACCAATTCCAACAAGCACCATACCTGTGAAGTCTGAATACTGGCAGCATGCTTAATTCTTTAATCATACCTGGAAAGTCTAAATACCTGTATCTTATGTTGGCAGATAATTAAAGGCATATATAGCCTGAACCTATATATGCTACTGTCCTTGCCTCTTCCATTAGGGAATTAAATCAATGTAACCAAAATAGTAGAAATGGTCCTCAAAAGTCAGCTAGCAATACATGATAGATTTTCAATAAAAAGTAACGTGTGCTGCAAAACAAATGACAAATCATAAACCGAAAGTAAAGAGATCAAAAGCTACTCTAGTGCTGCTCACGTAAGCTTCATTACTATTGGGTTTCATTGTCATCGTATAGGTTGAGTTTAAACGTGTTTCATGTGATGGTAAGCACTATCAGAACATAAGTTTTGGGATTCTTTTAGCTAACTCAATGCTCAAAATAAACTAAGTGAATAGGACCTAGCCAATGGTATGCATAACATACATTCCCATGTGTGTTCTATAAATTGTCTGCATTGCAAACTAATATACACCGCAACAACTAAATGCATTTATAACTGTTTTGTTTTGTGTGCAAAGGACTTTGTACAAACTATCTGGACTAACCGAATCACCTTTTTCCAAGTCTTTGTGCTATTGCAACCATTTTTTAGACTACCAATCGTGTGATAGGGTTAAGTAAATTCAGTCATCCGTCTCAGAATGCTATTGAGACAATATTCGCAATCAGTTCTAATCAGTAGTTCTACAACATTGTCCGGCTGAAAATTATCACTGCCTTGTTGATTGCATAAACAACATAGATGACTTTGGAGTTAAAGTTGGCTAAGTTACTCTCATAGTTCACTGGTAATTTTTTTTGCTAGTTTAGCACACTGAAATTACTTCTAATAAACATACTGATCATACTGCGTTAATTAATATTTATGTAAACAACCATGATCAAGTTCGCCACACGATAGAGAATTCACTTGAAACGTACTCTCTACAATAATATTTAACAGGCAATGGAGATTTAGATCCCCACTATTTTTACAAACACAGTAATAAATTAATCCATGAGCATTCCCATCAAGAATGCTCTAGTGAAAATCATGTTAATTTTCATCCAAAAAAAATATGAGCAGACCATAATTGTGAAAATAGTTTGCAGTTGTCAGAGAGAAGGGTAACACAATGAAGCGAATAATGGTTATGCAACTAACTAATCAGCAGTTAACATATTATACGCTCATAGCCTCATACTAGTCAATTCAATTCAATTTCAAATTGGAAAAATAATATTATTTAGTATTCTTTTACTATGGCCGAAAGAATAATTAAGCACAACATAAATTATGTTCATACTTACAAGACTATGTTGCTGCACAACATTATATACCATGAAGTTTACTGAACAGAGGGAATGAACCTTCCTTTTCCTTCTTTATAATCAAGAAGAAAAGACATTCAGTTAATAAAGAAATAATCAATTAAACTATGAAAGACTATCGTGTGATCTCTACAAATAGGCTGTTTTTACAACAAACTATCCACAACGAAAGCATCACTATCTAAATATAAAAGCACAATTTTTATCCATCCGCAGGTAAGGATGCCATCCGAAATCTCATTTGGCCATCCATTTATCATTGACTGGGAGATTGGATTACAATCCGAGGAGCAAAGTTTATGTATCATTGTGTGAGTGAAGCATTATATTGGTTACTCTGCAAAGCTGATCCAATAGAACCATATTAATATATTATGTTCCTTGTGCTCAAAAAAAAAAATGTAGACCATTGGGTGATCTATCTAGGAGGTGCTTCGAAAACAAGCGGGAGTCACCAGCTGGAATAAAGAGGTGTCCTATCCCAACCACCCCCTAGTACATATATATGAATTCAATGTTCATACCTGTCTCTTCCTTGCCCTAACTAAACAGATTCCATGTCTTCTGCCACCACCAAATACTAGCAAATGAACGACCAGCAGTGTCAGTGTCAGCGTTGTGTTGGCGACAATTTCTCTTTCCTCTTCTGAGTTTCCACCTCACTCATCTACCGGGGGCAATTAAATCTGGCAGCACGAATGCTGGGAAGGTGAGTCTGGCAGTGGCGCAACCGGCACCTCAACTCCAGCCTGTAAACACACCTCACGGGGCCGGATCATGACGGACCACTGCCATTGAACGCCTAGCCTTATACTCCAATATAAATTAGCACTACAAACTCAACGCCGTGCACTCAGTCTCACAAGTAGAACAGTCAAGCGAGGGAAGCGTCGATATGCACAAAACGAGTTAGTTGAGCAACAGAAAGGGTGCTGCACCTTGTGACCACATTGCATTGCAAGCACAAAGAAAGCGTTTGCCAATATGTAACATCAATCAGCTACTGTTGTTTTTGAAGTTAAAATTAAAATTCCAATTGAGGCCAAACAGACATGACGACCGGATCTCAGGGGTGAAATATTTTTACCTTCACCCAGCAAAAGATGGCTGTGTCTGGAAATTTGTCCTGGCGTCAAGTCCTGACGCGTGACAAATTAACCTGCAAACAGTAAGATTAGAAATCAGAAGGAGTAGCAGGGCCTATTATCGCGACCCTACGTACAGCGCCACCATCTATTATCAATGGTTCTAAGTCCTAGTTGACTCGAATTCGAACTCTTCTTTATTATATTGTCGGGAGTAGGTTCAAAGTAAGTCCTCTTAGGATCGAATTTGTGTCCGTACTTACTAGTCGGAATTTCTCTTCCGCATTTCCTTGGGAAAAAAACTCGAAATAGAACTCGGAACATAGAATGCAAAGGAGGAGATTTTACAGGAAAGAATACATCAGAACGGCAAAAATAAATCGATCTTTTAGGGGGGGAAAGAGCGCAAAGAACCGAAAATCTGGACACGTGGAGGGGGGCGGGGGGGAGGGGGTGTGGGGAGAAGAACGCGAAGAACTAGAGCGATCCGCGGCGCCATTGTTGCGCCGGAAAGTAAACCCTCAAAACCCTAACATCAGCATTGCGTCAAGGGTGATTAAAGAAAGACCGGGACGATCGCCCTTACCATCACAATGCAGCGCGCGCAATCTTTTCTGGGGAGGAACCTTGGAGAGCGCTGCCGCCGACGGGGAGGACGAGAAGCAGGGGGTGGCGGCGGAGACCAACGAAGAGAGCAGGGAATCGAGCGAGCGCCGGGGATTAGCTCTGTGTGAGACCAAAGGGGGGCGGAGAGAGAGAAGACGTGCGGGAGGAAGGCGGTCGCGTGCGTCGACATTCGGGCCCCCCTTAGTCACGTCGCTACGCCGGGTCTCCGCGCAATTTTGCCCAGTAAAAAACAGTACCATGACCAAGAACTGGGCATTACTAGCCGGACAATCTATTCTACTCCTTTCCTTCCTGAATATTTGTTTTTTTTATTTCATTCAAATAGACTATCACATATGAATGTATATAGTCATATTTTAGAGTATAGATTCACTTATTTTGCTCCGTATGTAGTCGGAGGGAGTAGTTCTTTTGGTATTTATTTTAGTAGTTTTTTTGGGGCTTATTTGAGACTTTTAAATTAAGCTGGGTAGGGGCGGGCAAACTTATTTCCATAGCCCTAAATAAGCCACATCATCTGATTTGTCCAGGTCGTCTTTGCTACTTGTATGTTGTCTTCTTCGTCACTTGATCGTGTGATTCGTGTCTCGCCATGACGACGAGGGTCCATGACGCGTTGGTCGCCAACGCCTACGACCCCCTTTGGATGTGTTTGGTTACCTACATCAATTTTTCTTCTTCTTTTGCATCTGTGGTTTATATGGGCCTACCCGAGGTAATGTAGGCTGAAAACCATGTTCTACACATTGTTTTGTTGGTTGCCTGCATATTGCCCCTGCATCATGGCAACAATTTTTTCCCTTGTGTTTGACTACCTGCGTATGGATGTTCTGATGCAAAGCACGTTGTTTGGTTGCACACATAGATCGGTTCTAGTAATCTTGTATCCTACTTGGCGAGCTTACCATCTACCACCCTAGGAAGTGCTCACTCCATTACATATGATCGCAGCTATCACATGAGTAAAACAACACTAGAATGATGCAAGTTATTGATGATATGTGACAAGTTATTGATGATGCTACTTCTGCTATGAATGATGCTTATGATGATGCTAGTACTTTGCTTGATGATAATGTGCCACTAGATGAATTTCTTGATAGACAACTTGCTAGAGCTAAAGACGTTGAGAATGCTGAAACTGATGAAATTACATAAACTAATGAAGTTATTGAAACTGAGAATTATGAAACACCTATTAGGCCTAGCTCTAATAGATATGAATTGCCTGAAATACCTGAGGGTTATTGTTGTCGCTTGAACTATGTCGGTATTCCCCGAAAGAGGAAGGGATGATGCAGCACAATTACGATAGGTATTTCCCTCAGTTATGAAACCAAGGTATCAATCCAGTAGGAGAACCAAGCAACACAGTGTAAACGGTACCTGCACACAAAGAACAAATACTTGCAACCCGACGCTTATAAGGGGTTGTCAATCTCTTTTCGGGCAACGACCCCAGAAATTGTCAAGTTGACAGGATGAAATTTGTGATAGATTGGATAAATAGATCACGAATAAACGTGAAATAAAAGATGCAAATAAAAAGTGCAGCAAGGTATTTTTGGGTTTTTGAAATAATAGATCTAGAAATAAAAGCAAATAAAAAATAGATCTCAAAGGCAAATTATAGATCGCAAAGCAAATATGCTAAAGAATAGATCTGGGGGTCATAACTTTCACTAGTGGCTTCTCTCAAGAAATAGCACACGGTGGGTAAACAAATTATTGTTGGGCAATTGATAGAAAATCGAATAGTTATGATGATATCCAGGCAATGATCAATATAGAGGCACCACGTCCAAGATTAGTAGACCGACTCCTGCCTGCATCTACTATTGTTACTCCACACATCGACCACTATCCAGCATGCATCTAGTGTACTAAGTTAATGGAGAAACGGAGATATGCAATAAGAATAATGACCTGGTGTAGAAGAGATATATTCATGTAGGAATAGCCTCCATCTTGTTATCCTTAATAGCAACAATACATGTGTGTCTTGCTGCCCCTTCTGTCACTGGGAAAGAACACCACAGGATCGAACCCATCACAAAGCACCTCTTCCCATGGCACGAAAAATTGATCTAGTTGGCCTAACTAAACCAAATATTTGAATAAGAAATATGAGGCTATAAGTAGTAATCATGCATATAAGAGATCAAAAACTCAAATAACTTTCATGGATATAGATCTGATCATAAACTCAAAGTTCATCAGATCGCAACAAACACACCACAAAAAGAATTACATCAAATAGATCTCCAAGAGGCCATTGTATTGAGAATCAAAAGAGAGAGGAATCCATCTAGCTACTACCTATGGACCCGTACGTCTATGGTGAACTACTCACACATCATCGGAGAGGCACCAATGAGGATGATGAACTCCTCCGTGATGGTGTCTAGATTGGATCTCGTGGTTCTGGCACTTGCGGCGGCTGGAATTGTGTTTCGTCTACTCCCTTAGGGTTTTTGGAATATTTGGGGGTTTATAGGGCGAAGAGGCGGTGCGGGAGGCCATCGAGGTGGGCACAACCCATCTGGGCGCGCCCTGGTGGGTTGTGCCCCCTCGGGGATCCCCTCCCGTACTTCTTTGGCCCACTGGATGTCTTCCGGTTCAAAAAAATTCTCCAAAAAGTTTGGTTGTGTTTGGACTCCATTTGGTAATGATATTCTGCGACGTTAAAAACAAGCAAAAAAACAGCAACTGGCACTGGGCACTATGTCAATAGGTTAGTCCCATAAAATGATATAAAGTTGCTATAAAATGATTGTAAAACATCCCAGAATGATATTATAACAACATGGAATAATAAAAAATTATAGATACGTTGGAGACGTATCAACATCCCCAAGCTTAATTCCTGCTCGTCCTCGAGTAGGTAAATGATAAAAACGGAATTTTTGATGTGGAATGATGCCTAACATGTTCAGGACATATTCTTTTCTTTTGTAGCATGGACATTTGGACTTTTATATGGTTCAAAGCAATAGTCTAGTTTTGACATGAAGATTTCAATACTCCAACATATCAACAAGCAACCATGTCTTTCAAAATATCAATACTAAAGAAAGTTATCCCTAGCCCATCATGCTCAATCATTGGTCCATTCACGAAACACACTCGCATATTAGCTACATCGAAGGCTCAAGTATGATCATAGTGCTCCCTAGTTGGTGCTTTATAAGAGAAGATGGAGGCTCAATAAAAATAAAAATTGCATAAAGTAAATAAAAAGGCCCTTCGCAGAGGGAAGTAGGGATTTGTAGAGGTGCCAAAGCTCAAAGCTTAAATTGAGAGATAATTTTTTTAGAGGCATACTTTTCCCGTCAATGAAAACGACCGAGTATTTCCAACACTTTCCATGCTAGATATATCATGGGCGGTTCCCGAACAAAAAAGTTTGTTCCTTTTCCACCATTCTTTCACAATACATGGCTAGCCGTATCCACGGGTGCCTTCCATACCAACACTTTCTAAGAGATTTATTATTTGACAACGTAAAGTAAATTTCTTTTTCATTTCGGGACTGGGCATCCCTATTACCACCATACTCTCGTGCAATGACAAGTGAATAAACACTCATCTTGAGAATAACACATCTAACATGAAAAAAATGGCCACCCCCTGCCGCTTCATGAGCGGTACGAGCACACAAAAAGGAAATTTATTTTGAAAATTAGAGATGGCACATACAAATTCGCTTAGAACGGCATGGAAATACTGCATATAGGTAGTTATGATGGACTCATATGGCAAAAGTGGATTTAAAGATCTTGGATGCACAACTAGTATTTCTACTTAGTATAAATGGAGTGATGCGGAGTATCCCGTGGTCATCCCCACGGACACTACCTCAACTAGCCAAGCTTTGATAGAGGCAAAGGTGTCCCGTCTTTCGATGAGATGGTGACTATCGTTTTGGAGGAAGTCGACTTTGATGATCCGACTACGAACATGTGAGGACGTCACGCCTTAGCAATCGCTAAACCAACTCCGAGAGGTTATTGACCACGCCGGAGCACGATCAACCTGACCACGAAGGTCTGTTTCCTGCAGGCAAATGAAGAACAAGCAAGAAACTAAGATTGCGATCTGGATATTGAGAATATAAGAGGAAAGCTTTATTGATCAAAGGTGGGGTTCTATGACGCCTTTGTCTGGTCATTGAACACAAACGAAGTACGCGAAGTTGCAGCTATGGCAAACTTTAATCTAAACAAAACCCAAAGTCTAAACGACGCCCTAAGGGCTATATATATGGAGGAAGAGGGGGGGGATTCCGTGGCCCTTGGAGGAGGGGTCCGAAACCAACCCTAACTCTTGTTTCCCCACACATACGGACTCTAAAAACAACCTATACTTAAGTATTTCGAAAATACATGGGCCTGGCCCAATAATAAGGTGACGCAGCACCTAGAGTAGCCTCTGGACGAAATTTATGAAGTGGCATCTTGTATATTTTGTCCAAGGCTTCATGCACTCCTTATGGTGGCTTCAAAGGCCTGAAATCATCACTTGTAACTCCGTTCTTGATCCCCTTGCGCATGCCATCATCTCCATGCTTGGTCTTGCTCCAGTGTTCATCCCTCTTATCCATGCGAGGTCCTTCATTTGTAAGCAAAACAAATGTATCCAATTTAGGCAGCATCATATTCTCATGAACATTAGAATCATTACCAAGAAACGAAAGTACCTGATAATTTAATTGGCACGCGCGAGCTCTAGTAATTGGTCCAGTATGTATAGCAGCAGGGGCTATGGGTGTAACAATGGTATTGATGTCCTCATCATCCTCCCCTTCTTGAAATGAAGTCGTCCTTGACAAAAGCTCATCTTCCTCACCAAAATATGGGTTCAAATCTGCAATGTTAAAAGTGGGATTAATCCCAAAACCTACAGGCAGCTCAAGTTTATATGCATTATCATTTATTTTCTCTAACACCTTAAAAGGACCATCAACACGTGGCATTAGCTTTGATTTTCGCAAATTAGGAAATCTATCCTTACACAAATGTAACCAAACAAGATCTCCAGGTGCAAACACAACATGTTTTCTACCCTTATCTCCATCAAGTTTATATTTAGCATTCATATGCTCAATGTTTTCCTTAGTTAAGTCATGCATTTTTAAAATCAATTTAGCACGTTCTTTAACATCAAAATTAACCTTCTCTAAAGATGGAAGAGGCAAAAAATCAATAGGTGCACGAGGTAGAAACCATACACAATTTCAAAAGGGCACATCTTAGTAGTAGAATGCAATGAACGATTATAAGCAAATTCAATATGAGGCAAGCATTCTTCCCACATTTTCTTATTATTCTTCAAAACAGCCCTAAGCATAGTAGACAATGTTCTATTGACTACTTCAGTTTATCCATCAGTTTGGGGGTGACAAGTAGTACTAAAAAGCAGTTTAGTCCCCAACTTAGCCCATAAACATCTCCAAAATGGCTAAAAAAAATTAGTATCACGATCTGTGTTGGGGAACGTTGCAGAAAACAAAAATTTTCCTACGGTTTCACCAAGATCCATCTATGAGTTCATCTAGCAACGAGTGATCGGATGCATCTACATACCTTTGTAGATCGCGAGCGGAAGCGTTCAAAGAACGGGGATGAGGTAGTCGTACATGACGTGATCCGAATCACCGATGACCAAGCGCCGAACGGACGGCACCTCCGCGTTCAACACACGTACGGTCAGCGTAACGTCTCCTTCTTCTTGATCCAGCAAGAGGGAAGAAGAGGTTGAGGAAGATGGCTCCAGCAGCAGGACGACGGCGTGGTGATGGTGGAGCTGCAGTACTCCGTCAGGGCTTCGCCAAGCACTATGGAGGAGGAGGAGGTGTTGGAGAGGGAGAAGGAGGCAACCAAAGGCGTGTGTGAAAAGCCCTCCTTCCCCCACTATATATAGGAGGGCCAAGGGGGGGGGGCGCCGGCCCTAGGAGATCCAATCTCCTAGGGGGGGGGGCGGCCAAGGAAGGTTTCCCTCCCCCCAAGGCACCTAGGGGGTGCCTTCCACTTGTGGGACTCTTCCCCTTTTGAAACCCTAGGCGCATGGGCCTCTTGGGGCTGGTGCCCTTGGCCCATGTAGGCCAAGGCGCACCCCCTACAGCCCATGTGCCCACCGGGGGCAGGTGGCCCCACCCGGTGGGCCCCCGGGACCCTTTCGGTGGTCCCGGTACAATACCGGTGACCCCGAAACTTGTCCCGATGGCCGAAATAGCACTTCATATATATAATTCTTTACCTCCGGACCATTCCGGAACTCCTCGTGACGTCCGGGATCTCATCCGGGACTCCGAACAACATTCGGGTTACTGCATACACATATCCCTACAACCCTAGCGTCACCGAACCTTAAGTGTGTAGACCCTACGGGTTCGGGAGACATGTAGACATGACCGAGACGACTCCCCGGTCAATAACCAACAGCGGGATCTGGATACCCATGTTGGCTCCCACATGCTCCTCGATGATCTCATCAGATGAACCACAATGTCGAGGATTCAAGCAACCTCGTATACAATTCCCTTTGTCAATCGGTATGTTACTTGCCCGAGATTCGATCGTCGGTATCCCAATACCTCGTTCAATCTCATTACCGGTAAGTCACTTTACTCGTACCGTAATGCATGATCCCGTGACCAGACACTTGGTCACTTTGAGCTCATAATGATGATGCATTACCGAGTGGGCCAAGTGATACCTCTCCGTCATACGGAGTGACAAATCCCAGTCTTGATCCGTGTCAACCCAACAGACACTTTCGGAGATACCCGTAGTATACCTTTATAGTCACCCAGTTACGTTGTGACGTTTGGTACACCCAAAGCACTCCTACGGTATCCGGGAGTTACACGATCTCATGGTCTAAGGAAAGGATACTTGACATTGGAAAAACTCTAGCAAACGAACTATACGATCTTCATGCTATGTTTAGGATTGGGTCTTGTCCATCACATCATTCTCCTAATGATGTGATCTCGTTATCAATGACATCCAATGTCCATAGTCAGGAAACCATGACTATATGTCGATCAACGAGCTAGTCAACTAGAGGCTTACTAGGGACATGTTGGTGTCTGTCATTCACACATGTATTACGATTTCCGGATAACACAATTATAGCATGAATAAAGACAATTATCATGAACAAGGAAATATAATAATAATGCTTTTATTATTGCCTCTAGGGCATATTTCCAACAGTCTCCCACTTGCACTAGAGTCAATAATCTAGTTACATTGTGATGAATCGAACACCCATGGAATTCTGGTGTTGATCATGTTTTGCCCTAGGGAGAGGTTTAGTCAACGGATCTGCTACATTCAGGTCCGTATGCACTTTACAAATATCTATGTCTCCATCTTGAACATTTTCATGAATGGAGTTGAAGCGACGCTTGATGTGCCTTGTCTTCTTGTGAAACCTGGGCTCCTTGGCAAGTGCAATAGCTCCAGTGTTGTCACAGAAGAGTTTGATTGGCCCCGACGCATTGGGTATGACTCCGAGGTCGGTGATGAACTCCTTCACCCAAATTGCTTCATGTGCTGCCTCCGAGGCCGCCATGTACTCCGCTTCACATGTAGATCCCGCCACGATGCTCTGCTTGCAACTGCACCAGCTTACTGCCCCACCATTCAAAATATACACGTATCCGGTTTGTGACTTAGAGTCATCCAAATCTGTGTCGAAGCTAGCATCGACGTAACCCTTTACGACGAGCTCTTCGTCACCTCCATAAACGAGAAACATTTCCTTAGTCCTTTTCAGGTACTTCAGGATATTCTTGACCGCTGTCCAGTGTTCCTTGCCGGGATTGCTTTGGTACCTTCCTACCAAACTTACGGCAAGGTTTACATCAGGTCCGGTACACAGCATGGCATACATAATAGAACCTATGGCTGAGGCATAGGGGATGACACTCATCTCTTCTATATCTTCTGCCGTGGTCGGACATTGAGCTGAGCTCAATTTCATACCTTGTAACACAGGCAAGAACCCCTTCTTAGATTGATGCATATTGAACTTCTTCAATATCTTATCAAGGTATGTGCTTTGTGAAAGACCTATGAGGCGTCTTGATCTATCTCTATAGATCTTGATGCCTAATATATAAGCAGCTTCTCCAAGGTCCTTCATTGAAAAACTCTTATTCAAGTAGGCCTTGATGCTGTCCAAGAGTTCTATATCATTTCCCATCAAAAGTATGTCATCTACATATAATATGAGAAATGCTACAGAGCTCCCACTCACTTTCTTGTAAACGCAGGCTTCTCCATAAGTCTGCGTAAACCCAAACGCTTTGATCATCTCATCAAAGCGAATGTTCCAACTCCGAGATGCTTGCACCAGCCCATAAATCGAGCGTTGGAGCTTGCACACCTTGTCAGCATTCTTAGGATCGACAAAACCTTCCGGCTGCATCATATACAATTCTTCCTTAAGGAAACCATTAAGGAATGCCGTTTTGACGTCCATTTGCCATATCTCATAATTGTAGAATGCGGCAATTGCTAACATGATTCGGACGGACTTTAGCTTCGCTACCGGTGAGAAAGTCTCATCGTAGTCAACCCCTTGAACTTGTCGATAACCCTTAGCGACAAGCCGAGCTTTATAGATGGTCACATTACCATCCGCGTCTGTCTTTTTCTTAAAGATCCATTTATTTTCTATGGCTCGCCGTTCAACGGGCAAGTCAGTCAAAGTCCATACTTCATTTTCATACATGGATCCTATCTCGGATTTCATGGCTTCTAGCCATTTGTCGGAATCCGGGCCCGCCATCGCTTCTTCATAGTTCGAAGGTTCACCGTTGTCTAACAACATGATTTCCAGGACAGGGTTGCCGTACCACTCTGGTGCGGAACGTGTCTTTGTGGACCTACGAGGTTCAGTAGCAACTTGATCTGAAGGTTCATGATCATCATCATTAACTTCCTCTCTAGTCGGTGCAGGCACCTCAGGAACATTTTCTTGAGTTGCGCCATTTTCCGGTTCAAGAGGTAACACTTCATCAAGTTCTACTTTCCTCCCACTTACTTCTTTTGAGAGAAACTCCTTCTCTAGAAATGATCCATTCTTGGCAACAAAGATCTTGCCTTCGGATCTGAGGTAGAAGGTATACCCAATAGTTTCTTTAGGGTATCCTATGAAGACGCATTTTTCCGACTTGGGTTCGAGCTTTTTAGGTTGAAATTTCTTGACATAAGCATCGCATCCCCAAACTTTTAGAAACGACAGCTTAGGTTTCTTCCCAAACCATAATTCATACGGTGTCGCCTCAACGGATTTCGACGGAGCCCTATTTAAAGTGAATGCGGCAGTCTCTAAAGCATAGCCCCAAAAAGATAGCGGTAAATCGGTAAGAGACATCATAGATCGCACCATATCTAATAGAGTGCGATTACGACATTCGGACACACCATTACGCTGAGGTGTTCCAGGCGGCGTGAGTTGTGAAACTATTCCACATTTTCTTAAGTGTGTGCCAAATTCATGACTCAAGTATTCTCCTCCATGATCTGATCGCAAAAACTTGATTTTTCTGTCACGTTGATTCTCAACCTCACTCTGAAATTCCTTGAACTTTTCAAAGGTTTCAGACTTGTGTTTCATTAAGTAGACATACCCATATCTACTCAAGTCATCAGTGAGGGTGAGAACATAACGATAGCCATCGCGAGCCTCAACACTCATTGGACCGCACACATCAGTATGTATGATTTCCAATAAGTTGGTTGCTCGCTCCATTGTTCCTGAGAACGGAGTCTTGGTCATTTTTCCCATGAGGCATGGTTCGCACGTGTCAAATGATTCGTAATCAAGAGACTCTAAAAGTCCATCTGCATGGAGCTTCTTCATGCGTTTGACACCTATGTGACCAAGGCGGCAGTGCCACAAGTATGTGGGACTATCATTATCAACCTTACATCTTTTGGTTTTCACACTATGAACATGTGTAGCATTATGCTCGAGAAAGAATAAACCATTCACCATCGGAGCATGACCATGAAACATATCTCTCATATAAATAGAACAACCATTATTCTTGGATTTAAATGAGTAGCCATCTCGAATTAAACGAGATCCCGATACAATGTTCATGCTCAAAGCTGGCACTAAATAACAATTATTGAGGTTTAAAACTAATCCCGTAGGTAAATGTAGAGGTAGTGTGCCAACGGCGATCACATTGACCTTGGAACCATTCCCGATGCGCATCGTCACCTCGTCCTTCGCCAGTTTCCGCTTATTCCGCAGCTCCTGCTTTGAGTTACAAATGTGAGCAACTGCACCGGTATCAAATACCCAAGAGCTACTGCGAGTACTGGTAAGGTACACATCAATTACATGTATATCACATATACCTTTCATTTTGCCGGCCTTCTTGTCCGCTAAGAATTTGGGGCAGTTCCGCTTCCAGTGACCACTTCCCTTGCAATAAAAGCACTCAGTCTCGGGCTTGGGTCCATTCTTTGGCTTCTTCCCGGCAGCTTGCTTACCGGGCGCGGCAACTCCCTTGCCGTCCTTCTTGAAGTTCTTTTTACCCTTGCCCTTCTTGAACTTAGTGGTTTTATTGACCATCAACACTTGATGTTCCTTCTTGACTTCTACCTCTGCTGATTTCAGCATTGCAAATACCTCAGGAATGGTCTTTTCCATCCCCTGCATATTGAAGTTCATCACAAAGCTCTTGTAGCTTGGTGGAAGCGACTGGAGGATTCTGTCAATGACCGCATCATCCGGGAGATTAACTCCCAGCTGAGTCAAGCGGTTATGTAACCCAGACATAGTGAGTATGTGCTCACTGACAGAACTATTTTCCTCCATCTTACAGCTAAAGAATTTGTCGGAGACTTCATATCTCTCGACCCGGGCATGAGCTTGAAAAACCATTTTCAGCTTTTCGAACATCTCATATGCTCCATGTCTCTCAAAACGCTTTTGGAGCCCCGGCTCTAAGCTGTAAAGCATGCCGCACTGAACGAGGGAGTAGTCATCAGCACGTGTCTGCCAAGCGTTCATAACGTCTTGGTTCTGTGGGACGGGAGCTTCACCTAGCGGTGCTTGTAGGACATAATCTTTCTTGGCAGCTATGAGGATGATCCTCAGGTTCCGGACCCAGTCCGTGTAGTTGCTGCCATCATCTTTCAGCTTGCTTTTCTCTAGGAACGCGTTGAAGTTGAGGACTACGTTGGCCATTTGATCTACAAGACATATTGTAAATATTTTAGACTAAGTTCATGATAATTAAGTTCATCTAATCAAATTATTCAATGAACTCCCACTTAGATAGACATCCCTCTTCTAGTCATCTAAGTATAACATGATCCGAGTCAACTAGGCCGTGTCCGATCATCACGTGAGACGGACTAGTCAACGTCGGTGAACATCTTCATGTTGATCGTATCTTCTATACGACTCATGCTCGACCTTTCAGTCTTCTGTGTTCCGAGGCCATGTCTGTACATGCTAGGCTCGTCAAGTCAACCTAAGTGTTTGCATGTGTAATTCTGTCTTACACCCGTTGTATGTGAACGTTGGAATCCATCACACCCGATCATCACGTGGTGCTTAGAAACGAATGAACTGTCGCAACGGTGCACAGTTAGGGGAAACACTTTCTTGAAATTAATATGAGGGATCATCTTATTTACTACCGTCGCTCTAAGTAAACAAGATGCAAAACATGATAAACATCACATGCAATCAAATAATAATAGTGACATGATATGGCCAATATCACATAGCTCCTTTGATCTCCATCTTGGGGCTCCATGATCATCTTGTCACCGGCATGACACCATGATCTCCATCATCATGATCTCCATCATTGTGTCTCCATGAAGTTGCTCACCAACTATTACTTCTACTACTATGGCTAACGTGTTTAGCAATGAAGTAAAGTAATTTACATGGCGTTTCTCAATGACACGCAGGTCATATAAAAAAATAAAGACAACTCCTATGGCTCCTGCCGGTTGTCATACTCATCGACATGCAAGTCGTGATTCCTATTACAATAGCATGAACATCTCATACATCACATATAGATCATTCATCATTCATCACAACTTTGGCCATATCATATCACAAAGCACTTGCTGCAAAAACAAGTTAGACGTCCTCTAATTGTTGTTGCAAGTTTTACGTGGCTGAATTAGGGTTCTAGCAAGAACGTTTTCTTACCTATGTGAAAGCCACAACGTGATTTGTCAACTTCTATTTACCCTTCATAAGGACCCTTTTCAACGAATTCGCTCCAACTAAAGTAGGAGAGACAGTCACCCGCCAGCCACCTTATGCAACTAGTGCATGTTAGTCGGTGGAACCGGTCTCACGTAAGCGTACGTGTAAGGTTGGTCCGGGCCGCTTCATCCCGCAATACCGTTGAAGCAAGATAAGACTAGTAGCGGCAAGAAAGTTGACAAGATCTACGCCCACAACAAATTGTGTTCTACTCGCGCAAGAAGAACTACGCATAGACCTAGCTCATGATGCCACTGTTGGGGAACGTTGCAGAAAACAAAAAATTTCCTAGGTTTCACCAAGATCCATCTATGAGTTCATCTAGCAACGAGTGATCGGATGCATCTACATACCTTTGTAGATCGCGAGCGGAAGCGTTCAAAGAACGGGGATGAGGTAGTCGTACACGACGTGATCCGAATCACCGATGACCAAGCGCCGAACGGACGGCACCTCCGCGTTCAACACACGTACGGTCAGCGTAACGTCTCCTTCTTCTTGATCCAGCAAGAGGGAAGAAGAGGTTGAGGAAGATGGTTCCAGCAGCAGCATGACGGCGTGGTGATGGTGGAGCTGCAGTACTCCGTCAGGGCTTCGCCAAGCACTATGGAGGAGGAGGAGGTGTTGGAGAGGGAGAAGGAGGCAACCAAAGGCGTGTGTGAAAAGCCCTCCTTCCCCCACTATATATAGGAAGGCCAAGGGGGGGGGGCGCCGGCCCTAGGAGATCCAATCTCCTAGGGGGGCGGCGACCAAGGGAGGTTTCCCTCCCCCCCAAGGCACCTAGGGGGTGCCTTCCACTTGTGGGACTCTTCCCCTTTTGAAACCCTAGGCGCATGGGCCTCTTGGGGCTGGCGCCCTTGGCCCATGTAGGCCAAGGCGCACCCCCTACAACCCATGTGGCCCCCGGGGGCAGGTGGCCCCACCCGGTGGGCCCCCGGGACCCTTCCGGTGGTCCCGGTACAATAACGGTGACCCCGAAACTTGTCCCGATGGCCGAAATAGCACTTCCTATATATAATTCTTTACCTCCGGACCATTCCGGAACTCCTCGTGACGTCCGGGATCTCATCCGGGACTCCGAACAACATTCGGGTTACTGCATACACATATCCCTACAACCCTAGCGTCACCGAACCTTAAGTGTGTAGACCCTACGGGTTCGGGAGACATGTAGACATGACCGAGACGACTCTCCGGTCAATAACCAACAGCAGGATCTGGATACCCATGTTGGCTCCCACATGCTCCTCAATGATCTCATCGGATGAACCACGATGTCGAGGATTCAAGCAACCCCGTATACAATTCCCTTTGTCAATCGGTATGTTACTTGCCCGAGATTCGATCGTCGGTATCCCAATACCTCGTTCAATCTCGTTACCGGCAAGTCACTTTACTCGTACCGTAATGGATGATCCCATGACCAGACACTTGGTCACTTTGAGCTCATAATGATGATGCATTACCGAGTGGGCCCAGTGATACCTCTCCGTCATACGGAGTGACAAATCCCTGTCTTGATCCGTGTCAACCCAACAGACACTTTCGGAGATACCCGTAGTATACCTTTATAGTCACCCAGTTACGTTGTGACGTTTGGTACACCCAAAGCACTCCTACGGTATCCGGGAGTTACATGATCTCATGGTCTAAGGAAAGGATACTTGACATTGGAAAAACTCTAGCAAACGAACTATACGATCTTCATGCTATGTTTAGGATTGGGTCTTGTCCATCACATCATTCTCCTAATGATGTGATCTCGTTATCATTGACATCCAATGTCCATAGTCAGGAAACCATGACTATCTGTCGATCAACGAGCTAGTCAACTAGAGGCTTACTAGGGACATGTTGGTGTCTGTCATTCACACATGTATTACGATTTCCGGATAACACAATTATAGCATGAATAAAGACAATTATCATGAACAAGGAAATATAATAATGCTTTTATTATTGCCTCTAGGGCATATTTCCAACAATCTGAAACAATAGTATTTGTCACACCATGCAAGCGAATAATTTCACGAAAGAACAAATCAGCAACATTAACAACATCATCGCTTTTATGACATGGTATAAAGTGTGCCATTTTCGAAAATCTATCCACGACAACAAATATGCTACCCCTCCCCTTCTTTGTTCGAGGTAAACCTCAAACAAAGTCCATAGATATATCCTCCCAAGGAACACTAGGTAGAGGCAAAGGCATATATAAACCATGAGGATTGAGTCGTGACTTAGCTTTTTGACATGTAGTGCAGCGAGCAACAAAACGCTCAACATCCCGTATCATCTTTGGCCAAAAGAAATGTGTAGCAAGTATATCCTCCGTCTTCTTGATGCCAAAGTGTCCCATTAATCCTCCTCCATGCGCCTCCTGCAACAACAAAAGACGAACGGAGCTAGCTGGAATGCATAGCTTGTTAGCACGAAACACAAATCCATCGTTACGAACGAACTTGTTCCAAGTTCTCCCTTCCTTACAATTCTGCAATACATCTTTAAATTCAGCATCATGCACATATTGATCTTTGATGGTCTCCAAACCAAATATTTTAAAGTCAAGTTGTGAAAGCATAGTATAACAACGAGA
The DNA here is from genome assembly GCA_034509565.1 of Triticum monococcum. NCBI lineage: Eukaryota > Viridiplantae > Streptophyta > Magnoliopsida > Poales > Poaceae > Triticum > Triticum monococcum. The sequence continues at coordinate 496,967,600 of CM067843.1, forward strand.
CAATGCATCCGCAATAACATTTTCTTTACCCTTCTTGTGTTTGATGACATAAGGGAAAGTCTCAATGAATTCAACCCATTTAGCATGTGTACGGTTCAGTTTTGCTTGACTTTTAATGTGTTTCAAAGATTCATGATCAGAATATATAACAAATTCCTTGGGCCATAAATAATGTTGCCATGTTTCTAAGGTCCGAACAAGAGCATATAATTCTTTATCATAAGTAGAATAGTTCATACTAGGCCCACTCAATTTTTCAGAAAAGTATGCAATAGGTTTGCCATCTTGTAATAACACACCTCCTAATCCAATTCCACTAACATCACATTCAAGCTCAAAAGTCTTATTAAAATCAGGAAGTTGGAGTAAAGGAGCATGTGTCAACTTATATTTCAATACCGTGAAGGCTTCTTCCTGTGCGGTACCCCAAACAAAAGGCACATCCTTCTTTGTAAGCTCGTTGAGAGGCGCAACAATGGTTCCGAAATCTCTCACAAAACGCCTATAGAAAAACCAGCGAGGCCAAGGAAACTCCTCACTTGTGTGACCATTTTGGGCTGCGGCCAACTCTCAATAGCTTCAATCTTGGCTTTATCAACTTCAATTCCCTGTGGAGTAACAACATAGCCAAGAAAAGATACTGGTCGCGATAACCCACAAGTATAGGTGATCACAACAGTTTTCGATAAGTAAGAGTGTCGAACCCAACGAGGAGCTAAAGGTAGAACAAATATTCCCCTCAAGTTCTATCGACCACTGATACAACTCTACGCATGCTTGACGTTCGCTTTACCTAGAACAAGTATGAAACTAGAAGTACTTTGTAGGTGTTGTCGGATAGGTTTGCAGGATAATAAAGAGTACGTAAACAAAAAGTAGGGGTTTTTTAGATAAAGAAACAATAAAGTAAATATAGCGAGTGTGGAAAAGTGGTGGTAGGAGTTGCGACATTGCCCCTAAGCAATTGACTACTTTACTAGACTGATAGCAAGTATTATGTGGGAGAGGCCACTGCTAGCATGTCATCCATGACTTGGAATTCTATGCACTTATGATTGGAACTGTTAGCAAGCATCCGCAACTACTAATGTTCATTAAGGTAAAACCCAACCATAGCATTAAGATATATTGGTCCCCCTTCAATCCCGTATGCATCAATTTTTATGCTAGGTTGAAGCTTCTGTCACTCTTGCCCTCCAATACATAGTCCTATCAACATACAACTAACCCTAGGGTGTGATCCACGCGCGCAATCATATGATGGGAACCAAAGGACAGCAACATAACCACAAGCAGATTAAATCAATCATAGCAATTCATCAACCACCGATAGGACAACGAAAATCTACCCAGACATCATAGGATGGCAACACATCATTGGATAATAATATGAAGCATAAAGCACCATGTTCAAGTAGAGGGTATAGCCGGTTGCGGGAAAGTGGACCGTTGTAGATAGAGGGGGGAAGGTGATGGAGATGTTGGTGAAGACGGCGGAGGTGTTGGTGTAGATCACAGTGATGATGATGATGATGGCCCCCGATGGCACTCCGGTGCCACCGGAAGCGAGGGGGAGAGAGCCCCCTCCTTCTTCTTCTTCCTTGACCTCCTCCCTAGATGGGAGAAGGGTTTCCCCTCTGGTCCATGGCCTCCATGGCAAGGGAGGCGCGAGAGCCCCTCCGAGATTGGATCTGTCTCTCTGTCTCTCTCTGTTTCTGCGTTCTCAGATTCTTCCCTTTCACCGTTTCTTATATTCCCGAAGATTCGTAACTCCGATTGGGCTTAAATTTTGACACGATCTCTATCCGGATATTAGCTTTCTTGCGGCGAAAGAAGGGTATCAACAGCCTTACGGGTGGCCCACGAGGGTCAGGGGCGCGCCTGGGGGGGGGGGGGGCAGGCGCGCCTTCCTGCCTCGTGGCCACCTCGGGCACCGTCTCGCGTGGATTTTTCTTCCCAAAAATCATATATATTCCAAAAAAAAAATCTCCGTTAGTTTTTATTCCATTTGGACTCCGTTTGATATGGATATTCTGCGAAACTAAAAACATGCAACAAACAGGAACTGACACTGGGCACTGGATCAATATGTTAGTCCCAAGAATAGTATAAAAAGTTGCCAAAAGTATATGAAAGTTGTAGAATATTGGCATGGAACAATCAAAAATTATAGATACGACGGAGACATATCAGCATCCCCAAGCTTAATTCCTGCTCATCCTCGAGTAGGTAAATGATAAAAAGGATAATTTTTGATGTGGAATGCTACCTAGCATAATCTTGATCATATGTCTAATCATGGCATGAATATTAAGACATGGGTGATTCAAAGCAATAGTCTATCATTTGACATAAAAACAATAATACTTCAAGCCTACTAATAAAGCAACCCCGATGACAAGCCAAGCAATTGTTTCATACTTTTGACGTTCTCAAACCTTTTCAACTTTCACGCAATACATGAGCGTGAGCCATGGACATAGCACTATAGGTGGAGTAGAATATGATGGTGGAGAAGACAAAAAGGAGAAGATAGTCTCACATCAACTAGGCGTATCAACGGGCTATGGAGATGCCCATCAATAGATATCAATGTGAGTGAGTAGGGATTGCCATGCAACGGATGCACTAAGAGCTATAAGTGTATGAAAGCTCAGACTGAAAACTAAGTGGGTGTGCATCCAACTTGCTTGCTCATGAAGACCTCGGGCATTTGAGGAAGCCCATCATCGGAATATACAAGCCAAGTTCTATAATGAAAATTCCCACTAGTATATGAAAGTGATAACTCAAGAGACTCTCTATATGAAGAACATGGTGCTACTTTGAAGCACAAGTGTGGTAAAAGGATAGTAACATTGCCCCTTCTCTCATTTTCTCTCATTTTTTTCTTTTTTACTTTTTTTGTAGGCTTCTTTGGCCTCTTTTTTTATTTGGGCTTCTTTGGCCACTTTTATTTTGATAACCTCACATGGGACAATGTTCTAAAAATGATGATCATCACACTTTTATTTACTTACAAATCAATATTACAACTCGATATCTAGAACAAAGATATGCCTCTATATGAATGCCTCCGGCGGTGTACCAGGATGTGCAATGATCTAGCGTAGCAATGACATCAAAAAACGAACAAGCCATGAAAACATCATGCTAGCTATCTTACGATCATGCAAAGCAATATGACAATGAATGCTCAAGTCATGTATATGATGATGATGAAAGTTGCATGGCAATATATCTCGGAATGGCTATGGAAATGCCATGATAGATAGGTATGGTGGCTGTTTTGAGGAAGATATATGGTGGGTTTATGGTACCGGCGAAAGTTGCGCGGTACTAGAGAGGCTAGCAATGGTGGAAGGGTGAGAGTGTGTATAATCCATGGACTCAACATTAGTCATAAAGAACTCACATACTTATTGCAAAAATCTATTAGTCATCGAAACAAAGTACTACGCGCATGCTCCTAGGGGGATAGATTGGTAGGAAAAGACCATCGCTCGTCCCCGACCGCCACTCATAAGGAAGACAATCAATAAATACCTCATGCTCCAACTTCGTTACATAATGGTTCACCATACGTGCATGCTACGGGAATCACAAACCTCAACACAAGTATTTCTACAATTCACAACCACCCACTAGCATGACTCTAATATCACCATCTTTATATCGCAAAACTATTGCAAGGAATCAACATATTCAGTGATCTACAAGTTTTATGTAGGATTTTATGACTAACCATGTGAATGACCAATTCCTGTCATCTCTCTAAATAGATATAAGTGAAGCAAGAGAGTTAAATTCTTTCTACAAACTATATGCCCACGCTCTAACAAATCTAAGTGAAGCAAAAGAGCATTCTACAAATGGCGGTTTTCTATGTAAAGAGAATCAGGCAATCCAAACTTCAAATGATATAAGTGAAGCACATGAAGCATTCTATAAAACCATACTCAAAAGATATAAGTGAAGTGCATAGAGCATTTTATAAATCAACCAAGGACTATCTCATACCAGCATGGTGCATAAAAGAAAAATGAAAACTAAATGTAAAAGACGCTCCAAGATTGCACATATCACATGAACGAAACGAATCCGAAAACATACCGATACTTGTTGAAGAAAAAGGGGATGCCTTCCGGGGCATCCCCAAGCTTAGACGCTTGAGTCTCCTTGAATATTTACTTGGGATGCCTCGGGCATCCCCAAGCTTGAGCTCTTGCCTCTCTTCCTTCTTCTCACATCGAGACCTTCTCGATCATCGAACACTTCATCCACACAAAACTTCAACAGAAAACTCGGTAAGATCCGTTAGTATAATAAAGCAAATCACTACTCTATGTACTGTTGCAAACCAATTCATATTTTGTTTTTGCACTGTGTCTACTGTAATATAACCTTTTCATGGCTTAATCCACTGATATAAATTGATAGTTTCATCAAAACAAGTAAACTATGCATTAAAAACAGAATCTGTCTAAAACAGAACAGTCTGTAATAATCTGAACATTCACCATACTTCTGATACTTGAAAAATTCTACAAAAATTAGGAAAAATAAACAATTTGTATAGGAAGACAGTGCAAAAAGAATCAGAACCATTTGACATTCCAACTAAAAATGTAAAATCGCGCACTATAGGCAAAGTTTCTGTCATGCACCGTACAAATCATCAAGCAAATGTAAACATCCTAAAGGCAAACCTTGGCACATTATTTTTGTAATACAATGGAATTGTACAATGGGATAATTATTTTTATTGAAAAGTTTCTGTAATCAATATTCACAAAGTTTCCGTGAGCATGAACAAAGTTCAAGGCTAGCTCCCACTTCAACAATGCTTGTCTTTCTCACTTTCGCTTTCCTTTTTGAAAAAGTTTTGGGTTCCCCTCTTTATTTTTGTTGTTTTTAAACTATATAAAAGCACTCAACAGAAATAAATGACTCTCTATAACTTCCGGATTGTCTCCCTGACAGCGCTTTCTTTAAAGCCATTAAGCTAGGCATATAGTGCTCAAGTAATGGATCCACCCGGATCCCAAGGTATATCAAAGCCAATTTTAATTAACAATGATTTGTAATTTAGTGGTGAGCACAAGGTAACATATATCATGTAATGAAGAAGTCTAACTCTCTTTCTATGCATCGGCATGTCATAAAAGAACAATTCATGCACAAAGTAAAGGCCAATACATAGTATAAACAGTTTCTTGCAATTTTATCATATTGGAAACATAGAGAGGTGGAGATATAGTTCCTCTCTCATAATAATTGCAAGTAGGAGCAGCAAGCACATGCATATTATATTCATCAAAATCATCATGTGCAACTGTAAAAGGCAACCCATCGATATAATCCTTAATAAGAGCAAACTTCTCCGATGTAGTGTAGTTTGGAGAATTCAAAAAGATAATAGGACTATCATGTGTGGGTGCAATAGCAACAATTTCATGTTTAACATAAGGAACTATAGCAATTTCATCTCCATAAGCATAATTCATATTGGCATCTTGGCCACAAGCATAACAAGCATCATCAAAAAGGGATATTTCAAAAGAATCAACGGGATCATAACAATCATCATGGCAATCATCCTCCGGTAAGCACGAAGGGAAATTAAACAATGTATGAGTTGAAGAGTTACTCTCATTAGAAGGTGGGCACAGGTAGCTAATCCGCTCTTCCTCCTTTTGTTCTTCGCTCTCCTCCTCATCTTTTTCATCCAATGAGCTCACAGTTTCATCAATTTATTCTTCCATAGACTCCTGCAAAATATTAGTCTCTTCTTGGACAGCGGAGTAGTACTCAATATATGGTTCAACATAGGCATTAGAAGCATAATTATCATAGCAATATTTAAGTATGACAAAATTTTCAGATTTGTAAAGAGTAGCATCATACTTTTCAATCACAGAAGCAATTTCGTAAGCACCCTTAAAAGCAACAAATTCTTCAATTTGTTGAACATTATAGTAACTATAAACACCCTTAGCATACGAAGATACGATTCTATTATCACTAAACAAATATTGGTAGGGAAGCTGTTTCTTAGGGTCTTTAGAACAACAAGTATAATCATACATTTCACATAAATTCCAAGCATAGCATTGCAAACGATGAATTTGATCCAGTAAAATTTTCCCTTTTTCAGATATTCGGTGTCGCACATAATAAGCATGCTCATCTAAAGATTTGCCCTCAACTAAGCTAGTTGGGGTTTCAGCACGAGCACATAGGGATCAAAGATGATCCAAGTAATAAGCTTCAGCAGTGTGATAGATTTTGAGTGGTTCTTCAACCATTGGTTTAGAAGGTACAACTATTTTTTTTGGTATTTGAGTTTCCTACCCATAACTAAAGATAGAAAACAACTTAGAACATCAAATAAAAAATACTTAGTGATAAAGCAAACAAGCACACACAAGAATATTCACCCCATGCTATTGCTCCCCGACAATGGCGCCAGAAAAAGGTCTTGATAACCCACAAGTATAGGGGATCGCAACAGTTATCGATAAGTAAGAGTGTCGAACCCAACGAGGAGCTAAAGGTAGAACAAATATTCCCTCAAGTTCTATCGACCACCGATACAACTCTACGCATGCTTGACGTTCGCTTTACCTAGAACAAGTATGAAACTAGAAGTACTTTGTAGGTGTTGTCGGATAGGTTTGCAGGATAATAAAGAGTACGTAAACAAAAAGTAGGGGTTGTTTAGATAAAGAAACAATAAAGTAAATATAGCGAGTGTGGAAAAGTGGTGGTAGGAGTTGCAACATTGCCCCTAAGCAATTGACTACTTTACTAGACTCATAGCAAGTATTATGTGGGAGAGGCCACTGCTAGCATGTCATCCATGACTTGGAATTCTATGCACTTATGATTGGAACTATTAGCAAGCATCCGCAACTACTAATGTTCATTAAGGTAAAACCCAACCATAGCATTAAGATATATTGGTCCCCCTTCAATCCCGTATGCATCAATTTCTATGCTAGGTTGAAGCTTCTATCACTCTTGCCCTCCAATACATAGTCCTATCAACATACAACTAACCCTAGGGTGTGATCCACGCGCGCAATCATATGATGGGCACCAAAGGACAGCAACATAACCACAAGCAAATTAAATCAATCATAGCAATTCATCAACCACCGATAGGACAACGAAAATCTACCCATACATCATAGGATGGCACCACATCATTGGATAATAATATGAAGCATAAAGCACCATGTTCAAGTAGAGGGTGCATCAGGTTGCTGGAAAGTGGACCGCTGTAGATAGAGGGGGGGAAGGTGATGGAGATGTTGGTGAAGACGGCGGAGGTGTTGGTGTAGATCGCGGTGGTGATGATGATGATGGCCCCCGGTGGCACTCCGGTGCCACCGGAAGCAAGGGGGAGAGAGCCCCCCTCCTTCTTCTTCTTCCTTGACCTCCTCCCTAGATGGGAGAAGGGTTTCCCCTCTGGTCCATGGCCTCCATGGAAAGGGAGGGGCGAGAGCCCCTCCGAGATTGGATCTGTCTCTCTGTCTCTCTCTGTTTCTGCGTTCTCAGATTCTTCCCTTTCACCGTTTCTTATATTCCCGGAGATCCGTAACTCCGATTGGGCTGAAATTTTGACACGATCTCTATCCGGACATTAGCTTTATTGCGGCGAAAGAAGGGCATCAACAGCCTTACGGGGGGCCCATGAGGCTCAGGGGCGCGCCTGGGGGGGCAGGCGCGCCCTCCTGCCTCGTGGCCACCTCAGGCACCGTCTCGCGTGGATTTTTCTTCCCAAAAATCATATATATTCCAAAAAAAATCTCCGTCAGTTTTTATTCCGTTTGGACTCCGTTTGATATGGATATTCTGCAAAACTAAAAACATGCAACAAATAGGAACTGGCACTGGGCACTGGATCAATATGTTAGTCCCAAAAATAGTATAAAAAGTTGCCAAAAGTATATGAAAGTTGTAGAATATTGGCATGGAACAATAAAAAATTATAGATACGACGGAGATGTATCAGGCCAGTGCAAAAGGTGCACTTTCCAAGGTTACCAAACAAACGTGCATCACATAGAGCAATAAAAACAACACGTAAATGTTCCAAATAATGTTCCTCCAAAGATTTACTATAAATCAGTGTATCATCAAAATAGACTACCACAAATCGTCCAATGAAAGCACGTAAAACTTCGTTCATTAACCTCATGAAAGTACTAGGTGCATTAGTTAACCCAAAAGGCATGACTAACCACTCATATAAACCAAACTTAGTTTTAAATGCAGTTTTCCATTCATCTCCCAATTTCATACTAATTTGATGGTATCCACTACGCAAATCAACTTTGGAGAATATTGTAGAGCCACTCAATTCATCAAGCATATCATCTAGCCTAGGAATAGGATGGCGATAATGAATAGTAATATTATTAATGCCTCTACAATCAACACACATACATGATGTACCATCCTTTTTCGGCACTAGAATAATAGGAACAACACAAGGACTACGGGATTCACGAATATAACCTTTGTCGAGCAGCTCCTGGACTTGACGCATAATCTCCTTCATCTCCTCTCGATTGGTACGGTATGGTGCATGGTTGGGTAGCGAAGCACCGGGAATTAAGTCAATCTAATGCTCAATCCCTCGAATAGGTGGTAATCCCGGTGGCACGTCTTGTGGAAAGATGTCAGCGAACTCCTGCAAAATGTTAGTAACAACAGGAGGCAAAGAGGAAGGCACGTCCTCGAATGAAAATAATGCCTCTTTGCACACAAAAGCATAGCAAACAGATTTGTTGGAATCTGGATCATCAATATCAGATTTGGTGGCAAGTAAACATGCACTTTCAATTTAATTTCAGAAGCAACATGAGATGGTTTATTATCAGGCTTCATGTGTTGCTCAAATTCTTTTGCCACAATCTGATTTTCACTCTTTTTTTCTCCTGTTTTGCTTTATTAGCTCTATTAATATCATCTTTCAAAATGGAATCAGGAGTCATAGGAAGCAAAGTAATATTTTTTATCCTGATGAACAAGAGTATACTGATTGTTTCTACCATGGTGTACATAATTTTTATCAAATTGCCATGGTCTGCCAAGTAATAAGGAACGTGCTTGCATAGGTACCACATCACAATCAACATAATCAGCATATGTAGAGATACTAAAATGCACACGAACAGTACGTGTTACCTTAACCTTGCCACTGTTGTTGAACCATTGGATGCAGTAAGGATATGGATGTGGTCTTGTGGTGAGAGATAGCTTCTCCACCATCTCCATGCTAGCCAAGTTATTGCAGCTCCCTCCATCTATGATGACGCGAACAGAACATTCGTTCACAACTCCTTTATATGGAACAAATTATGCCTCTGATTTTGCTCAGCCTGTGTGACCTGCACACTCAAAACATGTTGAGCAACTAAACATTCATACCTATCAGCGTCTTTAGGAGCCATGTATTGCGTCTCATGATCAGAATCACCTCCATCGTGTTCTTCACGTGTAATAAGAGCCAAAGTCTCCTCATCATAATCACTAGCGGACTCATACCCACCATCCTCAATAGCAATCATCACACGCTGAGATTTGCATTCTCTCGCATAATGACCTCTTCCCTTACAACGACGACAAATAATATCACTTGTGTGCCCTGTTGATGCCATGGAAGAAGAAGAGCTCTGTACAGGCCCGACAGGTGTGCTCTTGGTAGATAGGGGTGGTTGTGCCTGCTTTCTTGTATCACGGCTGGAGGTGGCAGCTGATGGAGGTGCCGATGCAGTAGAATGTGTGGAAGTAGAGGACGCACGCGGTGTCCATGAGGAAGGTCGACCTGCAGAATAGTTAGTTCGTGCCAATGTCTGTCGATCCTGCACTTCACGTTCAGCTTTACAAGCAAGATGAAATAAATGAGTGATATTATTATACTCCTTATACTCTAGAATGGTCTGAATCTCTCTATTTAATCCACCCATAAAACATGCAAGCATAGCTTCATTATCCTCAACAATACCACATCTAATCATGCCAGTTTGTAATTCCTGATAATAATCCTCTACAGAATTTTTTCCTTGTCTTAAACGCTACAGTTTTTGAAGTAATTCATGTTGATAATATGGTGGAACCCAACGAGTACGCATAGCCATTTTCAAAGCATCCCAAGTAGTTGGAATATTATTCCAATATAATCTACGATGTTCAGACCACCACACACAAGCAAAACTAGTGAAAGCACAAAGTGCAGCAGCAACACGTCTCTCCTCGGGATATTCTAAACATGTAAAACGTTGTTCGGGTTCTAACTCCCAAGTAAGACATATATCAGGAATGTATCTACCCTGTGGAATATTCAATTTCAGTTTAGGGAGATGGTCATGATCTCGTACCTAAGGGGGAGCCCTACCATTGTGATTATTTGCATGTGGGCGACCTGGTGGTTGTGGTGCTAGTGGTTGCACGTAGTTCTGATTTTGATCAACCTCATCCTTGTAATCTCCCGCATAATCATCCTCCTAGTCATTAGCAGCAGGAGCCATAGAAGTATCAACAGCAGCACCAACAGTTTGGCCAGGCGCAAGGGGGACACGGTTCGCTCGACAGAGGGCTGTTTCGTGACGTGGATGTAGTCGTCGTCGTCGTCGTTGTTGTAGGTGCAACCAGTGGTGGTGGAAGACGTGCGAGCAATTCATTAAACTTGTTATCGAGCTTTGTTTTGAACATCTTCTCCATGCCATCTATCTTCTCCATGGCCTCTTCAAATCTGTTTAGCACATCTTGCACCTGTCCACTCATCATTTGCTGAAATTTATCATGCAACTCCTTATTCGTCATGTTCTCCCAGTCGGTTTCGTCGGCTTGTGATCCTGCCATGGTTAGCAATAATAGAAACACACAAGAATATGATCCTATAGACTACTAATAAGAAGTGGTGGTGGGTGTCACAAATCTGTCAAAAAAATCTCAAATTCTTACCAATTCTTACCCAACAGCAGGCGGTGATCGGCAACTGTCGTAGTCAAAACTCTCAAAGCTTGGATAGAGCGATTACCAGGGAGAGTCAAACGCACGACGTAGATGTATCTGGAGCTGGGAAGGCTTATAATATGGTAGCAAAAAGGGTCAGCAATAATCAATTCAGAGATGCAAAGTTGAATAAACGCTCAACGACGGTACTGTGTTGGTCCTAGGCTAGACCGTGCTAGAGACGCGAGCCTGGAACACTACCAAAATCACGGCGCTGCACGTAAACAAGGGAGGAGCACACTTTGGATTTTTTTTCTCTCTCTTTTTTTTTTCTTTTTTTTGCACTTTTTCTTCTTTTTTTTGCTTCGCAACAATTTTTTTCTCAAAAAAGTCTACAAATGGTCTAAAAACTGCCTAGCCAGAATTTTCCAAACTTAGTTTTTTTTAGTTTGGAACTATTTTTCTACTACGGGTAGCACGGAAGTTGGAGAGTCCGACTTGGTCACGATTCGTACTATCGCGTGATCTGGAACTCGAAAATAAAGGAACAAATACTAGACTCGGACTAGGACTGGTGGCGGAGATGAATCTGGTGGAACTCGGACTGGTGGCGGCGATGAATCTGGTGGAACTCGGACTGGTGGCGGCGATGAATCTGGTGGAACTTAGACTGGTGGCGGATATGTGTTGCAGGTGGACTTGGATTGGGGTGATGGCCGCAGATAGGTGGTGGCGTATATGGACTCGGATTGGCAGTGAATATGTAGTGGTGGTATATTGCAGTGACGATGAAGTTGGTACGGTGGTGGTATATGGCAGCAGCGGTGATGATGATGCGATGGTGATATATGGGAGCGACGACGTGACAACCTGTGAACAGAACTCGAAATTCTAAAGGACTAGACGCTAAGACCAGCAACTTGACACGACGATGCAACCGCAAATTCAACAAAGAAAATATAGAAAATATTATGCAAAGGCTCAGATGGGTTTGGATAGGATGAACTAACCCTAATTATTATTTTTTGGCTTTTTCATGGACTATAGGTATGAAGAACAGACTCGATCGAAACTACGAAAAAACTGTAAAATCTCACCGAGCAACCTGGAAATCTGATACCACTTGATAGAGACAAAGGTGTCCCGTCTTTCGATGAGATGGTGGCTATCGTTTTGGAGGAAGTCGACTTTGACGATCTGACTACGAACGTGCGAGGACGTCGCGCCTTAGCAATCGCTAAACCAACTCTGAGAGGTTATTGACCACGCCGGAGCACGATCAACCTGACCACGAAGGTCTGTTTCCTGCAGGCAAACGAAGAACAAGCAATAAACTAAGATTGCAATCTAGATATTGCGAATATAATAGGAAAGCTTTATTGATCAAAGGCGGGGTTCTGTGACGCCTTTGTCTGGTCGTTGAACACAAACGAAGTACACGAAGTTGCAGTATGGCAAACTTTAATCTAAACAAAACCCAAAGTCTAAACGATGCCCTAAGGGATGTATATATGGAGGAAGAGGGGGGGGGGATTTCGTGGCCCTTGGAGGAGGGGTCCAAAACCAACCCTAACTCTTGTTTCCCCACACATACGGACTCTAAAAACAGCCTATACTTAAGTATTTCGAAAATACATGGGCCTGGCCCAATAATAAGGTGACGCAACACCTAGAATAGCCTCTGGACGAAATTTATGAAGTGTCATCTTGTATATTTCGTCCAAGGCTTCATGCACTCCTTATGGTGGCTTCAAAGTCCTGAAATCATCACTTGTAACTCCGTTCTCGATCCCCTTGTGCATGCCATCATCTCCATGCTTGGTCTTGCTCAGTGCTCATCCCTCCTATCCATGCCATGCCCTTCATTCATAAGCAAAACAAATGTATCCAATTTAGGCAGCATCATATTCTCATGAACATTAGAACCATTACCAAGAAACGGAAGTACCTGATAATTTAATTGGCGTGCGTGAGCTCTAGTAATTGGTCTAGTATGTATAGCAGCAGGGGTTGTGGGTGTAACAATGGTATTGATGTCCTCATCAAGCTCCAAGTGGACCCACGACAAGAGCTCGAGCACGTGCTATTCAATCTGAGGTGACATCTCTCCTACTTGAGCTCCCCCTACATTCGAGTGAGACATGGTTACTGCCTAAGTCAGAAACACCACGTGTAATCAGGTACAACACACAAGCCACGAAGCCGGGAGTTGAGGAAGAAGGAACAAGCGTCAACTCCCTGTTCAACCCGGAACTTCCGGCCAGAGCCCGGAACCTCCGGCCCCCGGAACTTCCGGCCTCCGACGACCTAGACGAGCCCAGGCGTGCCAACTCTCTGACTAGCCTCGAACTAGCCCGGAACCCGGACCGGACCTTTCGGCGCCTGGAACCTCTGTCCCACCCGGATATTCCAGCCCCCGGACACCAGCCCAGCTCCCACCGTGCCAACTCTTGGGTTAGGCCGGACCCTCCCCAGACCATGGCCTGGAACCTCCGGCGCCTGGAATTTCCTGCCCCTCCCGAAACTTCCGGCCGTGCCTACGCGCAGTGACTCGGGCCGAGGACCATGTACCCTTTCGCCCCTAGACTATATTTTAGGGTTAGCAAAGGAGTAGCTCGTTTGAGATAGAGCTTTGTGAAGGAAATATGCCCTAGAGGCAATAATAAAGTTGTTATTTATATTTCCTTATATCATGATAAATGTTTATTATTCATGCTAGAATTGTATTAACCGGAAACTTGATACATGTGTGAATACATAGACAAACAGAGTGTCCCTAGTATGCCTCTACTTGACTAGCTCGTTAATCAAAGATGGTTAAGTTTCCTAGCCATAGACATGTGTTGTCATTTGATGAACGGGGTCACATCTTTAGAGAATGATGTGATGGACAAGACCCATCCGTTAGCTTAGCACTATGATCGTTTAGTTTGTTGCTATTGCTTTCTTCATGACTTATACATGTTCCTACGACTATGAGATTATGCAACTCTCAAATACCAGGGGAACACTTAGTCTGCTATCAAACATCACAACGTAACTAGGTGATTATAAAGATGCTATACAGGTGTCTCCGATGGTGTTTGTTGAGTTGGCATAATCGAGATTAGGATTTGTCACTCCGATTGTCAGAGAGGTATCTCTAGGCCTCTCGGTAATGCTCATCACTATAAGCCTTGCAAGCAATGTGACTAAAGAGTTAGTTATGGGATGATGCATTACAGAACAAGTAAAGAGACTTGCCGATAACGAGATTGAACTAGGTATGAGGATACCAACGATTGAATCTCGGGCCATTAACACACCGATGATAAAGGGAACAACGTATGTTGTTATGCGGTTTAATCGATAAAGATCTTCATAGAATATGTAGGAGCCAATATGTGCATCCAGGTTCCGCTATTGGTTATTGACCGGAGATGTGTCTCTGTGATGTCTACATAGTTCTCGAACCCGTAGGGTCCTCACATTTAACGTTCGATGACGATTTGTATTATGAGTTATGTAATTTGATGTACCGAAGGTTGTTCGGAGTCCCGGATGAGATCACGGACATGACGAGGAGTCTCAAAATGGTTGAGACGTAAAGATTGATATATTGGAAGGCTATATTCGGACATCGAAAAGGTTCTGAGTGACTCGGGTATTTTTCGGAGTACCGGAGAGTTACGGGAATTCATCGGGGGAAGTAGTGGGCCTTAATGGGCCATATGGGAACGGAAAGAAGGGCCTCAAGGGGTGGCCGCACGCCCCCCATGGCAAGTCCAAATTGGACTAGGGAGGGGGCGGCGCCCCCCTCTCTTTCCTTCTCCCTCTCCTACTCCTTCCCTCTCTCCCCTCTTGGAAAAGGAAGGGGACTCCAACTAGGATTGGGAATCCTAGTTGGACTCCCCCTATAGGCGCGCCCCTCCTAGGCCGACCTCCTCTTCCCCCCTCCTTTATATACATGGGCGGGGGGCACGCCAAAGGCACTCCAAGATTTGTCTTAGACGTGTGCGGTACTCCCCTCCACAGTTTTCCACCTCGGTCATATTGTCGTAGTGCTTAGGCGAAGCCCTGTGATGGTAACTTCATCATCACCGTCACCACGCCGTCATGCTGACGAAACTCTCCCTCAACCTCAACTGGATCAAGAGTTCGAGGGACGTCACCGAGCTGAACGTGTGTAGATCGCGGAGGTGTCGTGTGTTAGGTACTTGGATCGGTTGGATCGCGAAGACGTTCGACTACATCAACCGCGTTACTAAACGCTTCTGCTTTCGGTCTACGAGGGTATGTAGACACACAGTCCCTTCTCGTTGCTATGCATCTCCTAGATAGATCTTGCGTGATCGTAGGAATTTTTTTGAAATATTGTGTTCCCCAACACTTTGCTCTCCAGTTGATCCTTTCTCCATCAGAGTTCATGACCTCTACGGAGAAGATCCCCCAAGTGGATTCAAGACTCCTCACGGGAAGACCCCTCAAGACCTCCTCACGGAGAAGAAGTTTCTACTTGTATCGTCCTTTGTTGATCGTGGATCGTGTATCTCTTTGTGTTTCGAGGATCTAGCACATGTGTAATCGAATCTTGTTGGTTTGAGTGATTCCTCTTGTGTTTCCCCTCGTGTTTCCACTCATGTCTTCCCCTTGTGTTCTTTGTGTTCTTCACGGGATCCGCTCCAATCGTGAAAGATCGGGCATCTAGGGTTCTACCCTACATCATGGAGGCTAGCAAATAGATTGAGAAGCAACCAACCAAGAAACAAAAAATCACATAAGCGAGCATTAAGCATAACTAACACCAAATAATGCACCATAAGTAGGATGTAATTTCATTGCATAACTATTGACTTTCATGCTTGCATAGGGAATCACAAACCTTAACACCAATATTCTTACTAAAGCATAATTACTCACCAACATGACTCACATATCACTATCATCATATCTCAAAACTATTACAAAGAACCAAGTTTATTTTGTCCAATGATCTTCATGATTTTTTATTATATCCTTCTTGAATATCTATCACTTTGGGACTAGTTTTATATGTTGCTTTTGATAAGCTCAAACAAATTTAAGTGAAGAACATGAGCATAAAAATTTTCTTCTCTCAAAATAATATAAGTGAAGCATGAGAGAATTTCTTAAAAAAATTACTAACTCTCAAATAAATCTAAGTGAAGCATGAGAGCATTTCTTCAAAAATATTAAAGCACACCGTGCTCAAAAAGATATAAGTGAAGCACTAGAGCAATTCCATAGCTAAAACAAATTAAGTGAAGCACATAGAGCAATTCTAGAAAATCATAGCATAATTTTGGCTCTCTCAAATACGTGTGTCCAGCAAGGATAGATGACACAAATTAAAAAGCAAAACAAGCAAAGACTCATATAATACAAGACACTCCAAGCAAAACTCATGATATGTGACGAATAAAAATATAGCTCCAAGTAAAATACCGATGGTCATTAGAAGAAAAAGGGGATGCCTTCCGGGGAATCCCCAAGCTTAGTTGCTTGGTTCTCTTTGAATAATAACTTGGGGTGCCATGGGGGCATCCCCAAGCTTAGGCTCTTTTCACTCCTTATTCCTTCATCCATCATGATCTCATCCAAAACCTAAAAAACTTCAGTCACACAAAACTTAACAAAACCTTCATGAGATCCGTTAGTATAACAAAGCAAATCACCAATCTAAGTATTGTTTAAAACCCATTCATTTTTTATTTTTGCATTATATCTACTGTATTCTAACTTTACAATGGCTTATACCTAATGTCTACTACACAACTTTATTCTTGTAGACACATGTTGGGCCTCCAAGCGCAAAGTTTTGTAGGACAGTAGCAGTTTTCCCTCAAGTGGATGACCTAAGGTTTATCAATCCATGAGAGGTGTAGGATGAAGATGGTCTCTCTCAAACGACCATGCAACCAAATACAAGAAATCTCTTGTGTCCCCAACACACCCAATACAATGGCAAATTGTATAAGTGCACTAGTTCGGCGAAGAGATGGTGATAAAAATGTAATATTGATGGTAGAAATATATTTTTATAATCTGAATAAATAAAAACAACAAGGTAGCAAATAGTAAATGGGCACAAAAACGGTATTGCAATGCTTAAAAATGACGCCTAGGGTCTGTACTTCCGCTAGTGTAATCTCTCAACAGTGCTAACATAGTTGGATCGTATAATTATCCCTCAAAGTGCAACAAAGAATCACTCCCGAGTTCGTATTAGCGGAGAACAAAAGACAGAAATTATTTGCAGGGTACGAGACCACCTCAAAGCTATTCTTTTCGCTCGATCTATTCAAGAGTTCGTACAAAATAATGCAAAGCTATTTTTTTCCGTTCAATCTATCCTAGAGTTCGTGCTAGAATAACATCAAAGCATATTCATATTCATAATACTCAATCCGCACAAAGAACTACAAAGAGACCCCAAAGTCTCTATCGGAGAAAAGATAATAAAAACATGCATCAACCCCTATGCATAGATTACCCCAATATCACCGCGGGAATCCGCTAGTTGAATGCCAAAACACATATCAAGTGAATCAATATGATACCCATTATCACCTCAAATATTCATACCACAAGACATACATCATGTGTTCTCATATCTAAATATTCAATCCGACAAGACAAAACTTCAAAGGGTAAAGATTCAATTCATCATAACAAGCGCATAGAGGGGAGAAACATCATATGATCCGACTATATTAACAAAGCCCATGATATAGATCACGAGAGCGAGAGAGAGAGATTAAACCCATAGCTACCGGTACAAACCCTCAGCCCCGAGGGTGGACTACTCCCTCCTCATCGTGGTGGATGCCAGGATGATGAAGATGCCCACCGAAGATGATTCCCCCCTCCGGCAGGGTGCCGGAACGGGTCTAGAATGGTTTTCGGTGGCTACAACGCCTTACAACGGCGGAACTTCTGATCTAGGTTAACCTCGAGGGGTTTTGGAATATTTGGGAATTTATAGTGCAAAGAAGGGATACAGGAGGCCACCGAGGTGGGCACAACCCACCTGGGCGCGCTAGGGGGCCCTGACGCGCCCTGGTTGGTTGTGCCCCCCTCGGGGCACCCCCCAGGTGCTGCTTTGGCCCATCAGGAGTCTTCCGGTCCATAAAAAATCCACAAGAAGTTTCGCGGTGTTTGGACTCCATTTAATACTGATTTTGTGCAAAGTAAAAAACAAGCAAAAAATAGCAATTGGCACTGGGCACTGGGTCAATAGGTTAGTCCCAAAAAATGATATAAAGTTGCTATAAAATGATTGTAAAACATCCAAGAATGATAATATATTGGCATGAATACTTCATAAATTATAGATACGTTGGAGACGTATCAGCATCCCCATGCTTAATTCCTACTCGTCCTCGAGTAGGTAAATGATAAAAGAAATAATTTATGAAGTGTGAATGCTAGCAAAGTGCACAAGTTTGATCAATGATAATTTCAATCACTTTTCCTAGCATCATTATAACAACAATTCTTTCTTATAAAACTTCTCATGTTATAGTAGCAACCAATTCACATGTTAAGGTTCAAATAATGAATTCTCTTGAAACCCAAGAACCTATGTTCTCAGTCACCAAGCAATTGCAATTCAACTTATTCAACAAAGTTTAAGTAAGAGCTCCACATACTCAACCATCATATAGTCCTCTATGATTGCTAACACTCACCTTGTACACATGAGCAAAACGTTTCAACCGGACACATAGAAAGATAGGGGCTTATAATTTCGCCTCCCAACGTATTCACCTCAAGGGTGATGTCAACAATAATAACTCATGCTACCCATATCCAACTGGATATATGTGCCTAGATCTTTCCCCACCACGTGATGCTTGCCAAAAGAGAAAAATAAAAAGGAATAGAGAGAAGAACTTGGACTCTTTGCATAAAAGTAAATACATAAAAGTAAAAGATAGGCCCTTCGCAGAGGGAAGTAGAGGTTTCCATGCGCTTATTTGTTTGTATGCGCAATCCCTTAGTGCAAAAGAACGTCATGTTACATTGCCCCTTGTGATAGCGACCTTTATTATGCAGTCTGTCGCTTTTATTCTTCACCATCACAAGTTCGTGCAATGCTCAATTTTCTCTTACACTAAATGAGCTCACACTTTTAGAAGCAATTTTTATTGCCTTTTTGCATCAATGACAACTTACTTGAAAGATCTTGCTCAATCCTTAGGTAGGTATGGTGGACTCTTGAAAATAAGATTTGGGTTTAAGGGTTTTTGGATGCACAAGTAGTATCTCTACTTGGTGCGGAATTTTTGGCTAGCAAAGATGGGGGCAAGCACCACATGTTGAAGGATCTATGACAATATAACTTCTATGTGAATATGAACAAACATTACGTTGTCTTCCTTGTCCAACATCAACAATTTTGGCATATAATATTTTGATGGGGGCTCACAATCACAAAAGATTTCCATGATGGTGTATTTATATGTGAAAGTTCTCTTCCATATACTAATTATTCATGAATTGCTTGTATGACCAATATTATGATTGTCAAGCCTCAAAAGATTTCACTTTCTAAACCCAATGTTAAGTTACAACTAGGCATGATATAATTTCAACTTCATGACATTCAATTCATTCAATGATTTACTCCTAGGATATAAGTGAAGCATAGGAGCAATTGCATAGAAAAGAGCTTCGTTGACGGGATGTGAATGCCGCTTACTTGGCCTCCTTGGAAACTATTTGAGGACTCTATTTTATTTAAAAACTTTTAGATCTAAGTACTTTATTAAAACAACAATCAAAACAAAATAAAATGGCATTCCAAGAATAGCACACATCATGCGAAGAAGCAAAAATTTAGGCTCAACCGATACTAACCGATAATTGTTGAAGAAGAAAGGTGGGATGCCTACCGGGGCATCCCCAATCTTAGATGCTTGAGACCTCTTGAAATATTATCTTGGGATGCCTTGGGCATCCCCAAGCTTGAGCTTTTGTGTCTCCTTAATTCTTCTCATACCATGGTTTTCCTAAATCTCAAAAGCTTCATCCACACAAAACTCAACAAGGACTCGTGAGATAAGTTAGTATAAACCAATGCAAAAACCTTATCATTCTCTACAGTAGCAAATCACTGAAATTAGTATTCAACATTGCATACTAAATGCCTATCCTCAAATAGAATCATTAAACAAGCAAACATATGCAAACAATGCAAACAAAACAACCATCTTCCAAAACAGTACAGTCTGTAAAGAATGCAAGAGTATCAATACTTCCCTAAATCCAAAAGTTATGAAAATTTACCACACTGTAGAAAATTTATCAGAGCTCATTTTGCAAAAAGTTTCAACATTTTATCACATTCTTACTTTTCTAGGGAATTTTGCAACAATGGAAAACTTTCTATTTTCAAACATCAACATGTGTACTTGCAAAATAAGCATGGCAAAGGCTATCATTGCCACTTTTATTGAAATAAAAGATTCAAAACATTTTTCTAAATAACAGCAAGCAAATCCTAACAAAATAAATTGAAACTCCATGCAAAACACATATCATGTGACTAATGAAAAGATAGCTCCAAGTAAGGTTACCGATAATGTTGGAGACGAAAGGCAGACTGAGGCATAGCCTAGTGGTGGGGAGGGGTTGATGCCTTCCCACCCACCCAGGTTCAAGGCATGGTACTTGCAATTTGGGTTTGTTGCACCAATTATACTGTAGGGGGTTCCCTTACAGTCGTTCTATAAAAATGTTGGAGATGAAAGAGGGGATGCCTTCCGAGGCATCCCCAAGCTTAATTGCTTGGATCTTCTTTAGATATTAACTTGGGGTGCCTTAGGCATCCCCAAGCTTAGGGTCTTGTCACTCCTTATTCTCCTCATATCGATGTCTCACCCAAAACTCGAAAACTTCAATCACACAAAACTTAACGGAACTTTGTGAGATAGGTTAGTATGATAAAGAGAAAACCATTTCACTTTTGGTACTGTCATAGACAAGATTCATAATTGTTCTCACACAATTCCTACTATAGCATATCATTTACACAATTTATATTGAGCAATATAAGCCACGGAAACTAGAAAACAAGCAAACTATGCATTGAAAATAGAATCTGTCAAAAACAGAACAGTCTATAGTAATTTGTACTCCAACCATACTTCTGCTACTCCAAACATTCTGAAAAATTAGGAAAACCTAGAAAATTTGTCTATTAGTCTTCTGCAAAAAGAATCAGCATTTATCACTCTTCTGTTAAAAATGAGAATTGTTTTCCTGAGTGCAAAATTTTCTGTTTTTTAGCAAGATCAAATCAACTATCACCGTAAGCCATCCCAAAGGTCTCACTTGGCACTTTATTGAAACAAAAGCAATAAAACATGATTACTACAGTAGCCTAATCATGTGAACACACAAAAACAGTAGGGGTAAGTGTTGGGTTGTCTCCAAAAAAATGATTTTCTTTAATGCCTTTTAGCTAGGCATGATGATTCCAATGATGCTCGCATAAAATATAAGGATTGAAACATGAAGAGAGCATCATGGAGCATATTACTAGCACATTTTAGGTCTAACCCACTTCCTATGCATAGGGATTTTGTGATCAAACAGTTTATGGGAGCAAGAATCAACTAGCATGGGAAGGCAAAACAAGCATAACTTCAAAACTTTCAACACATAGAGAGGAAACTTGATATTATTGCAATACCTACAAGCATATGTTCCTCCCTCATAATAATTTTCAGTATCATCATGAATGAACTCAACAATATAACTATCACATAAAGCATTCTTTTCATGATGCATAATCATAGAAATTTTCTTACTCTCCACATAAGCAAATTATTCTCATCAATAGTGGTGGGAGCAAACTCAACAAAATAACTATCATGGGAGTGAAAATTAAAATCATGATGACAAGTTCCATGTTTATTACTATTCTTTATAGCATACATGTCATCACCATAATCATCATAGATAGCAACTTTGTTATCTTAGTCAATTGAAGCCTCATCCAGAATGGTGGATTCATCACTAAATAAAGTCATGACCTCTCCAAATCCACTTTCATCATTATAATCATCATAAATAGGAGGCATGCAATCATTATAACAAATTTTCACATCAAATCTTGGGGGACTAAAAATATCATCTTCATCAAACATAGCATCCCCAAGCTTATGGCTTTGCATATCATTAGCATCATGGATATTCAAATAATTCATACTAACAACATTGCAATCATGCTCATCATTCAAATATTTTGTGCCAAACATTTTATTGACTTATTCTAACAATTGAGCACAATTTTCTGAACCACCATTTTCAAGAAAGAAATTATAAAGATGATCAATAATATGATGCAACCTCAATTCCATTTTTTGTAGTTGTCTTTTTATAAACCAAACTAGTGATAAAACAATAAACTAAAAGATTCGATTGCAAGATCTAAAGATATACCTTCAAACACTCACCTTCCCAGCAACAACGCCAGAAAAGAGCTTCATGTCTACTACGCAACTTTATTCTTGTAGACACATGTTGGCCCTCCAAGCGCAGAGTTTTGTAGGACAGTAGCAATTTTCCCTCAAGTGAATGACCTAAGGTTTATCAATCCGTGAGAGGTGTAGGATGAAGATGGTCTCTCCCAAACGACCCTACAACCAAATACAAGAAATCTCTTGTGTCCCCAACACACCCAATACAATGGCAAATTGTATAGGTGCACTAGTTCGGCGAAGAGATGGTGATAAAAGTGTAATATTGATGGTAGAAATATATTTTTATAATGTGAATAAATAAAAACAGTAAGGTAGAAAATAGTAAACAGGCACAAAAACGGTATTGCAATGATTAAAAATGAGGCATAGGATTCGTACTTTCGCTAGTGCAATCTCTCAACAGTGCTAACATAGTTGGATCATATAATTATCCCTCAAAGTGCAACAAAGAATCACTCTCGAGTTCCTATTAGAGGAGAACAAAAGATAGAAATTGTCTGTAGGGTACGAGACCACCTCAAAGCTATTCTTTCCGCTCGATCTATTCAAGAGTTCGTACTAAAATAACGCAAAGCTATTTTTTCCGTTCGATCTATCCCAGAGTTCGTACTAGAATAACACCAAAGCATATTCATATTCATAATACTCAATCCGCACAAAGAACTACAAAGAGACCCCAAGGTTTCTATCGGAGAAAATATAATAAATACATGCATCAACCCCTATGCATAGATTACCCAATATCACTGTGGGAATCCGCGAGTTGAATGCCAAAACACATATCAAGTGAATCAATATGATACCCCATTATCACCTCAAGTATTCATACCACAAGACATACATCATGTGTTCTCATATCTGAATATTCAATCCGACAAGACAAAACTTCAAAGGGTAAATATTCAATTCGTCATAACAAGAGTATAGAGGGGAGAAACATCATATGATCCGACTATATTAACAAAGCCCATGATATAGATCACGAGAGAGAGATTAAACACATAGCTACTGGTACAAACCCTTAGTCCCGAGGGTGGACTACTCCCTCCTCATCGTGGTGGCCGCCAGGATGATGAAGATGGCCACCAGAGATGATTCCCCCCCTCCGGCAGGGTGCCGGAATGGGTCTAGATTGGTTTTTGGTGGCTACAGAGCCTTGCGGCGGCGAATCTTCTGATGTAGGTTAAGCCCGAGGGGTTTTGGAATATTTGGGAATTTATAGTGCAAAGAAGGGGTACGGGAGGCCACTGAGGTGGGCACAACCCACCTGGGCGCACCAGAGGGTCCTGGCATGCCCTGGTGGGTTGTGCCCCCCTCGGGGCACCCCCAGGTGCTGCTTTGGCCCATCGGGAGTCTTCCGGTCCATAAAAAATTCACAAAAAGTTTCATGGTGTTTGGACTCCGTTTAATATTGATTTTCTACGAAGTAAAAAAACAAGCAAAAAATAACAACTGGCACTGGGCACTGGGTCAATAGGTTAGTCCCAAAAAATGATATAAAGTTGCTATAAAATGATTGTAAAACATCCAAGAATGATAATATATTGGCATGAATACTTCATAAATTTTAGATACGTTGGAGACGTATCAACATGCACCTGCCAACCTCAAGTGCATGCTCATCCACGATGAGGAGGGACCGAGGGAGTAATCCACCGAACTAGTGCACTATACAATTTGCCATTGTATTGGGTGTGTTGGGGACACAAGAGATTTCTTGTATTTGGTTGCAGGGTCATTTGAGAGAGACCATCTTCATCCTACACCTCTCACGGATTGATAAACCTTAGGTCATCCACTTGAGGGAAAATTGCTATTGTCCTACAAAACTGTGCACTTGGAGGCCCAACACGTGTCTACAAGAATAAAGTTGCGTAGTAGACATCACCTTCCTTTCGAGGTTGGGTGCCCTGCCTTTACTCGTGTGCTGCAGCGATTCCGTTGGCCGTCCATTCGTACATTTGAGCCAGAGATACCCGAGAAGTATGATGGAAGGCTAAACCCGACAGAGTTTCTGAGCATCTACACCATCGTTGTTCAGGCTGCCAGGGGAAGAGATGAAAATGTGTTTGCCAACTACTTCCCTTTGGCACTCAAGTCCAATGTGAGGTCCTGGCTGATGCACCTACCGGAGAACTCCATTTCGTCATGGGCTGACCTGTGCCATGAGTTCGTTGGCGCCTTCACTGGCGGCCATCAAGAACTAGGGCGGCCCAGCGATTTGCAGCTTCTCCAGCAAAAAGAAGGAGAGACTCTCTGGAAGTACTTGCAGAGATTCAGTAGAGTCCACAAGAACATCCCAAATATCCATCCAGCAGCTGTGATAGCTGCCTTCCAGTCTAATGTGCGCAACCGCAGTTTTCGTTCCAAGATGAACATGCGGTTGCCCAAGACTGTGAAGGAACTTTACACTTTGGTGGACAAGCATGCTCGGATGGAGGAGGGAAGGAAACTCCCAGGAGAAGAGGATTGCGCCAACGTCGACTCAGAGGACGACGACGAATCCACTAGTCAGAAGAAGAGCAAGAAGCGCAACAAGAGGCGCAAGGATAAGACAATGATGATTGTCGAAGGATCGGGCTCACCTAGTACCGGCAAGAAGGCTCAAGCCAAAGCTCCCGACAACGAGGCTGCTGTGTGCGCTGACTGCCGGGAAGCCGCTGCTGCCGAGAAGGCTAGGAAAGGCGATAGGCCGTATGATGTCTACTACACAACCTTCTTCTTGTAGACGTTGTTGGGCCTCCAAGTGCAGAGGTTTATAGGACAGTAGCAAATTTCCCTCAAGTGGATGACCTAAGGTTTATCAATCCGTGGGAGGCGTAGGATGAAGATGGTCTCTCTCAAACAATCCTACAACCAAATAGCAAAGAGTCTCTTGTGTCCCCAACACACCCAATACAATGGTAAATTGTATAGGTGCACTAGTTCGGCGAAGAGATGGTGATACAAGTGCAATATGGATGGTAGATATAGGTTTTTGTAATCTGAAATATAAAAACAACAAGGTAACTAATGATAAAAGTGAGCACAAATGGTATTGCAATGCTTCGTAACAAGGCCTAGGGTTCATAATTTCACTAGTGAAAGTTCTCTCAACAAGGATAACATAATTAGATCATATAACTATCCCTCAACATGCAACAAAGAGTCACTCCAAAGTCACTAATAGCGGAGAACAAACAAAGAGATTATTGTAGGATATGAAACCACCTCAAAGTTATTCTTTCCGATCAATCCATTGGGCTATTCCTATAAGTGTCACAAACAACCCTAGAGTTCGTAGTAAAATAACACCTTAAGGCACAAATCAACCAAAACCCTAATGTCACCTAGATACTCCAATGTCACCACAAGTATCCGCGGGTATGATTATACGATATGCATCACACAATCTCAGATTCATCTATTCAACTAACACAAAGAACTTCAAAGAGTGCCCCAAAGTTTCTACTGGAGAGTCAAGACGAAAACGTGTGCCAACCCCTATGCATAGATTCCTAAGGTCACGGAACCCGCAAGTTGATCACCAAAACATACATCAAGTGAATCAATAGAATACCCCATTGTCACCACGGGTATCCCACACAAGACATACATACATACATTAAGTGTTCTCAAACCCTTAAAGACTCAATCCGATAAGATAACTTCAAAGGGAAAACTCAATCCATTACAAGAGATAGAGGGGGAGAAACATCATAAGATCCAACTATAATAGCAAAGCTCGCGATACATCAAGATTGTGCCAAATCAAGAACATGAGAGAGAGATCAAACACATAGCTATTGGTACAAACCCTCAGCCCCGAGGGTGAACTACTCCCTCCTCGTCATGGAGAGCGCCGGGATGATGAAGATGGCCACCAGTGATGATTCCACCCCTCCGGCAGGGTGCCAGAACAGGGTCTTGATTGGTTTTTGGTGGCTACAGAGGCTTGCGGCGGCGGAACTCCCGATCTCGGTTTCTTTTCGAGGGTTTCTATATTTATAGGAATTTTTGGCGTCGGTCTAACGTCAGGGGGGTCTCCGGGTCATCCATGAGGCAGGGGGCGCACCCAGGGGGGTAGGGCGCGTCCTCCACCCTCGTGGATGGCTCGGGACTCTTCTGGCCCAACTATTTTACTCCGAGGGCTTCTTTTGGTCCATCAAAAATCATCAAAAATTGGCACATCAATTGGACTCCGTTTGGTATTCCTTTTCTGTAAAACTCAAAAACAAGGAGAAAACAGAAAGTGGCACTAGGCTCTAGGTTAATAGGCTACTGCCAAAAATCATATAAATACTCCCTCCGTTCCTAAATACTTGTCTTTCTAGGCATTTCAACAAGTGACTACATACGAAGCAAAATGAGTGAATCTACACTCTAAAATATGTCTACATACATCCGTATGTAGTAGTCATTTGAAATGTCTAGAAAGACAAATATTTAGGAACGGAGGGAGTAGCATATAAATGCATATAAAACATCCAAGATGGATAATATAATAGCATGGAACAATAAAAAAATTATAGACACGTTGGAGACGTATCACCGTACTGCAAGATTCATCAGACCAAGGGCCATGACCTTCAAGAGTGTTATCAGGTCGAGCAGCTCGTCAAGAGGCAGAGAGCGGAATATGAGAAGCGTGATAAGGAAAAAAGGTCAGAATGCTGCTGGCGGTAAGGGCCAAGGTGGTGAGGCAAATCACCCCGACAAACCCTTCCAGAACCAAGGAAAACCCGCCAGGGGTCGAGAGAAGGAAGCTTGCAATGATGTGAGCGATGGAGGGGATGAAGAGGAAACCAATGAGCAGGAGTTCCAGAAGGCCACTAACGCCCTGTGCATTGACAGGGGTGCATCCCTGCACTCCTCTCACCGCCAACTCAAATGGTGGGTACAAGAGGTGAATGTCGTGGAACCATCGCCAGAGGCTCGGAGACCACTCAAATGGTCACACACACCCATCATCTTTGACGAAGAGGACCATCCTGACCGTACCACTCCGGTAGGATGTTTGCCATTGTTGGTCTCTCCAACAATTCGCAACCTCAGGGTCACAAAGATGTTGGTTGATGGCAGGGCCGGGTTGAATTTGATTTCCCCAAAGGTCATCAGCAAACTTCAGATAACAGAGGAACAACTAAAGGTCATGGGCACTTTTCAAGGAGTTAACCCCGGCAGGAGTCATCCTAAGGGAAAGATCACGTTGCCAGTGACATTTGGGGGAGAATGAACTATCGGACTGAGAAGATTGTGTTTGATGTAGTAGACCTCCCCCTGCCGTACAATGGGATCCTTGGACGCCAGCCTTGGCTAAATTCATGGCGGCATCCCACTATGCCTACAACACCTTGAAGATGCCCAGGCCGATAGGAGTCATTTTCATCCCATCAGATGAGAAAGATGCAATCATTTGCATGGATAAGATGTATCAGGACGCAGTCGCGGCAGAGGCAGCAGTAGCAGTAGTTCTCATCAAGGAGAACAGAGGAAGGAAAAAGGATAGTAGGGACGCTGGAAAGGAATCCGCAAAGCGTACCTCTCCGGAGCACGCTGCGCCTGTTGATGACTTGCCGGAGAGTTCCAATAGCAAGAGATCCTAGGTTGCTACCCCACAAGTGAAGAAGGTCCCGGTAGGGCTGGCTGGCGTTGATGGTACTTTCACTATCAGCGCCACCCTTGATGACAAATAGGAAAGCACGCTCGTTGCCTTCCCGCGGGCGAATGTCGATGTGTTTTCCTGGCAACCATCTAATATCCCCGGTGTTACCAGGGAGGTAATCGAACACCACCTTGCTGTCTGCTCACACGTCCGACTTGTCAAGAAGAAAGTTCAGAAGTAGGCCTTGAAGAGGCAACAGTTCATTGCAGAGGAAATCAAGAAGCTTGAGGCAGCTGGTTTGGTAAGAGGAGTGTTGCATCCGACATGGTTAGCAAATCCAGTGGTTGTCCGGAAGGCAAACAAGAAATGGAGGCTTGCCCGAATGACCCATTTCCCTTGCCGTGCATTGATTAGATTGTGGATTCCACTTTGGACTGTGATTTGCTCTCCTTTTTGGACGCATATTCTGGATATTATCAAATCTTCATGTCCAAGGAAGACGAAGCGAAGACCTCATTCATCACCCCATGTGGTATGTACTGTTTTATCCGCATGCCATTCGGATTAAAGAGTGTCGGGTCCACTTTTGCAAGAGCAGTCCGATTGGTTTCAAGCCACAACTGCACAAGAACATCGAGTCTTATATGGATGATATCATGG
The DNA here is from genome assembly GCA_034509565.1 of Triticum monococcum. Classification (NCBI taxonomy): domain Eukaryota; kingdom Viridiplantae; phylum Streptophyta; class Magnoliopsida; order Poales; family Poaceae; genus Triticum; species Triticum monococcum. The sequence continues at coordinate 496,996,304 of CM067843.1, forward strand.
TCAAAACCAAGGACAGAGCTACCCTCATCCAGGATTTGGAGGAGACATTTGCTAATTTGCGTAAGATCAACCTGAAGCTCAACCCGGAGAAGTGTGTGTTTGGTGTTCCCTCTAGCAAGCTACTTGGGTTCTTTGTGTCCCACCGGGGGATCAGGGCCAACCCAGACAAGATCAAAGCTACCGAGAAGATTCAAGCGCCCAGAACAGTCAAGGATGTGAGGCGTTTGACAGGGTGTGTTACCGCGCTAAGCAGATTCATCTCCAAGTCTGACGAGTGTGCCCTGCCATTCTTCAAAATCCTAAAGAAGGCAGGACCCATGAAGTGGACCCTAGAAGCAGATGCAACTTTGCAAGAGTTCAAGGCCTACTTATCCTCTATGCTCACCTTGGTTTCCCCCAAACTGTAAGGGCCGTTGCTGCTATACTTGGCAGCAACCAATCAATTGGTTAGTGAGGCCTTGGTGGCACAACGGGAAGTGGAAGAAGCAGAAAGTGAGCAAGGACCGACATAGCTAGGCAAGGATCGGGGCAAAAATGGGCACGACAGCGAGGGTGACCCCAAGGACACGACAAAGAAGAAAGTGGTGCAGCGCCTAGTGTACTTCGTCAGTTCCCTGCTACATGGATGTCACATCCCTACTTCTGGTCTGCTCTGGGTTAGCTAGTCTTGTGTTGCATCATGTTTAAATTTCTCTTAAACCTGAAATGGGGATCAATAAACCCCACCACCCCCCTGAAAATACCAGGTTCAACTGAAAAACATTTCAATGAATCCAAAATGCCCTTCACAAAAGTTCATCATTTTTGAATTGGTCTAGAACCTCTCCCAAAAATGGTGCACATTTTCTAGGCCATTCTGGATTTTTGAATTAAATTATATAGTATTTGCATTTGGGCATTTAATTGCTAATAATATTTTAAATGCTCAAATAATTACAAACTGAAATGTTTGCTATTGGAAATATTCCAAACAGTGACATGGAGCAGTTTCATGATTTTGGAGATACCTTGTCATTTTTAATAAAGCTAAACACAATTACAGAAAATAGAAAACATAAAAGGAATGTTAGAGAGAGGATAAAACCTTACCTGGCTCTTACCTCCTGTGCAGCCCACCTGCCAGTCCAGCCACCTGGTGGCCCAGCCCACCCGCAGCAGCCAGTCACCCGCTACCTCGCGCCAGAAGGCAGGGGCGCGTGCTCGCCGCGCGTCGGCCACGCGCCGGCCACCTCCCGCCTCCCTGCATGTCTCCCCGTCACCCTGAGGACGCCACGCGACCCCCTTGACGATCTCTCGCTCTCCCTCGTCCTCAGCCTCTCCTCTGGACCTCTCTCTCTCTCATCACCGAACGGAGCCGCCGCCACCGCCGCCGTTCGCTGCTACCACCGACCTCCCCATGCCCATCCGGATATGCCACGAGCTCCACCTCGACCCCCGCATCCTCTGCACCGAGCCAGGAGCCGCCAGGAGCTCCGTGACGACGTCCCCGACACCTTCTTCATCCTCGGGTCACCGGAGATCCCCTTCGCCGCCCGCTTGCTCCGATGCTTCCCCGAGCCATCCGACACCGCCAAATGACGCGCTGTGAGCCCCGCCACCTTTCCCCCTGTTCTCCCTCGCTTGTTCGTCCCCTAGTCGTACTTGCCACCGCACTTGTGAGCTCCCCACCGCCATGCATGTCACCGCCGAGCCCAGAGCTTGATTCACCCGAAGCCGAGCATGTCTGCGTGCTCAGCAGCCCCCCAGAAAGCGAACGTCACCACCCAAGCCTCTCGCCGTGCACCCTAGCCTCGTCCCACTCGAGCCCGTGGCTCCGGCCGCCGCCAAGCTCCCCGCCGATGGCGTTACCAGCCACCCCGCGACCAACGGCCTACGCGGTTGGATGCGGCGCACCTTCAGCTACCCGTAGATGCAAACTACGCGCAAAACCAAGCCCCGTAGCGGGTTTCCGGCGAACTTCCGCCGCTGTCACATCCCTAGTTCTGGTATGGTCCTAGGCTTGCTTTGTGCATCATGTTTATATTTCAAATGAAATTGAAATGGGGAAGTTGCAAACCCTAGCACCAAAGCAATTCAAATAGGTTCAAACTAAAAGTGGAATTTCAATGAACCCAAAATGCTTTTCAAAAATGTTCATGGTCTTTGGAAAATGTTGGGAACAACAACCAGAGGTGATGCACATTTTTCCTTCTCATTTTGGATTTTTGAATCAATGCTTAAATATTTGAATTGGAGCTGTTTAAATTATATAAATATTTTTAATAGCTCCAAAAATGTTGGGAATTGGTGAGGGCCTCTAGAATATTATATTTAGATGCCACAATTATTTTCAACATTTATGGAAATGTTTTAACATTTCTTTAAAATGCAAAACAAATGTCAGAAATAGAAAAAAAGAAAATAGGAAGTAAGGAAACACTTACCTGGCGCCCCACCACGGCCCATCCCTGTTCTGGCCCAGCCCACCAGGGGCATGGGCGTCTTCCTCCTCTTGCCAGTAGGCAGAGGGGAAGCTGCGCCCGACGCCGTGCGCGCCGGCACGCAGCTGCCTGCCTGGCGCCTCCTCGTCGCCCTGGAACGCCCGGACGACGCCATGCGCTGTCCCTTACCCCTCTCACTCCCCCCCAGCTCTCTCCTCTCCGCTGACTCGCTCTCTTCACCACGCCCGAGCACTGCCGTCGCCGCCGTTCGCCGTTTCCGTAGCCACCGCCTCCCCCTCGCTTCTCCGACCAGCTCAGAAGCTCCGCCACGTCGCCTTCCACCTCTCTGTCGAGCCACGTGACGCGGGAAGCCCTGGAGCGCCGCCATTGCCATCGTCTTCGCCTCGGCCGCCGTGGATCGCCGCTGTCAAATTCGCGGCAACCCACGCCTTCCCGAGCTCACCGACGACGCCTTCGAGTTCGCTGTGAGCTCCCCTTCCTCCTCCCCATAGCCCCGTAGCTCGAGCGCCTCCCTAGCCCTGCCGACCACCTTGGCCGAGAGCTCGGCTCCGCCGTTCATGGCGCCACCGTGGCCAGGGGCCGAGCCAGCCACAACGGAGCACGTCACCGTGCTCCTGGTGCCACGAGGGTGCCGCAGAGCCCCTCGGGTGGCCTCCCCGTGCCCCACAGCCGCTCCCGCTTGAAGCCCGTGCTCCGGCCGCCGCCCCGAGCTCCGCTCCGGCGAGCTCCGGCCATCCCCGCCTCTCCCACTTGCTCCAGATGACGCGGACGAGCGCTGGCTCCTCGCCAGTGGTCTCCGCCGTCCAAATGGTCGCCGGAGGGCGAAATCCGAGGCCCTCCGCCGCGTCTGGCTCGCCGGCGTCAAGCCGCCGGTGGTTTTGACCCCCCACAGCCCCGTTGACCTCTCCCTCTCTGTCAATGACATGTGGGCCCGGCCCTGTTAAGTTCTAATTAGGATTAGATTAACGACTAATTAAACCCTGTTTAGCTAGATGGGTCACTGACGCGTGGGCCCAACCCCATTAACTAAATCAGATTAGGTTATTCTTAGATTAAGATTAACCACAGACACTGACGTGTGGGCCCCACATGTCAGGTTTGACCTGGTCAGCCTGCTGACGCCTCTGTGACGTCATGCTGATGCAGTATTTGTTTTCTGGATTTTAAATAATTCAGAGAATTTCAGAAAATAGTTAAAACTTCAAAAATTCATAGTAATTCAACCGTAACTCCAAATCAAATAAATTATATATGAAAAATTATCAGAAAAATTCAAGGAATCCATTTATGCCAGTTTCATGCATGAAAAACCAACTTATACCTACTGTATAAGTGAAAACATAATAATGGCATGTTATATATCTAAATTAGGGTTTGCATATGAACCCTTGGTTCGTATGGACTTCAACCAAATTGATGCTAGACGCATTAGGGCAAATCATAGCATTTTTGAATGTCATCTTCATGCATCATATTGTTGCATATGGTTGTTTATTGATTGCCGGCACCGTTCCCTCTCGATAGGTTCTACTCCGGAAGGCGTCCCGAGTACCTGTCTGAGGAGCAGTGCTTCTTCGTGGATCTATCAGGCAAGCAAACCCCCTTGAGCATCCCGATAAAGTCCCACTCTCTCGCTCCTGCTCCTTTTACTGCATTAGGACAACAACGATTCAAACTGCTACTTTCTGCTGCGGTAGCTGAACCCATTCCTCTGCATGACCTGTCATTGCCACAGTAAATAGTTGAAACCCACTAGCATGAGTAGGAGTTGCTTGAGCCTTGATGTGCCTGCTCATCCATACTTGTTTTCTTTATGCCAGCTATGCTTAGAGTTGTGTCAGGTCTGATTCATCGGGAATGAATCGGAGTGGTGAACATGTCCTACCGGTAAAGGCTAAGTGTGTGAACATGTTTTGGTAAAGGTAGCGATGAGAGGCCATGTAGGAGTACATGGTGGGTTGTCTCATTGGAACCTTCCTTAAGCACTGAGTTCTGTGTATGTTATCCAAGTCCAGTTACTACCACACATTGGGTTCCGGTTATCCGGCCCCTCTCGACTTATTAACCCACTTGATCTCTGTCCAGGAGTTGCAACTAGTCTCTGGCATTTGTAGGTAGTGCTACTTGTCTACCAGGTGGTGTCCGACGGGACGGGCTTGGGACAGACTAGGCACTGTGGCACGGTGTACCAAGTGGCACCCGGGTGGTGGGCTTGGGAACCCTGCACACATCGTTTGGGGCCGTGAGCGACACCCCGGCCGGATCTCCTTGCGGATGGAACCTGAATAGGCGATAAACCTGGACGAGAGACTTGTGTGGTTAGTCAGGTCGTGGCCGACACCCTCGCCCGGCTTCCGCTTGAAGGTTGCCGAGGTACATGACGTGTACGGGGCTATAAGTGGCGAGAGCGTGTGTGAAGAAGTACACCCCTGCAGGGTCAATATTATCTATTCGAATAGCCGTTTTCCTCGGATATGGAAGCTTGGAGGACTTATATAGTACATAGACAATTTGAAGTGGATACTCTAAAATACGCAAGATAAGCGTGAGTGCTATGGATGGCCTTCTCGTAGGGAGACGGGAACGGATCCATAGTGGAGTATTGATTTGGTGAAGTTGTGGACTCGTGTGCGTCTTCTCACCTCAAAAGAAGTTTCTGTTACCCGTAGTATAGATTAGCCATTGAGTCAAAGCTGGCTTGCTGCTGTTAAACTCCACCACCCCCCCTTTGTTGATAATGATGCATATGTAGATAGCTCTGAAGTAAGACTTGCTGAGTACCTTTGTACTCACGTTTGCTTATTTATGTTTTGCAGTTGGTTACACTAGTGGCTTCGACGAGTAGCTTGTATCCCAGCTACGATCTTGTACCCTTGGGAGGGTCGTGTTAGTCAGGCTTCTTAGTCTTTTTCTTTTGTAGTTGTCTGTACTCAGACATGTAATGCTTCCGCTTGTTGCTTGTATGCTCTGAATGATGGGTTATGTGACCCCTGTTTGTATTTATGCTATGTGGCTCTTCTGGGCCCTTATCTATATGAGTTTGAGTTATGTTGTGATGCCATGATGTACCGCACATACATGCATGTTATGCGTACGTGTAACGTGTATTGCTATGTGTGGGATCCGACAATCTAGTTGTTTATCCTTCGCAGCCTTTCTTATGGGGGAATGTAGTCTAGTGTTCCTCGAGCCATAGTAGTCCGCTACAGCCCGGTTCACCGGAGTCCTGCTAGCCCAGTACTACTGTTCAGGACACTTGACTGGCCGGCATGTGTTTCACTACGTCCCCATGTCTGTCCCTTCGGGGAAATGTCACATGGTGATCTTCGGAGTCCTGCCTAGCCTGCTACAGCCCGGGATCCCCGGAGTCCTGTTAGCCCAGTGCTACAGCCCGGAATCACTCGTTGATGACCGACATGTTTGATGCGATTCATGTATGCCTGTCTCCATAGGTCTGTGCCGCTTTGGGTTCACGACTAGCCATGTCGGCCCGGGTTCTTTGTCATATGGATGCTAGCGACACTATCATATACGTGAGCCAAAATGCACAAACGGTCCCGGGCCAGGTAAGGTGGCACCCGTGGGGATACCGTGCGTGAGGCCGCAAAGTGATATGAAGTGTTACATGCTAGATCGGTGTGACTTGGGATCGGGGTCCCGACAGACTTGGTATCAGAGCCTGACTGCCTGTAGGATTACCAAGCCAAACTGGTCGAAGTTGAGTCTAGAAATGCTTTAGTTACATAAGGGAATTGATTGTGGAAGGGAACGTAAGGCTCCTTTTACTTCTTTACCTCATGTCATTCTTTCTGAGTCAGCCTCTTCTTTTCTACGAGGGTTAAGGCCTAGGCTTCTCCTCTATCTCTCAGGATGACGTGTTACTAAACCGTAAAGTCTTAGGATTGTTGGATTGTGTCTCAATACAGTTCTACTACTTCTGTGTGTCCTCAGTTTAACCCAGAACCTTGATATTATGATGCTGATTGATTATGCTATTCCTTTGATGAATGTCTCAAACATCCTTTTGAGCATTTACAGCCGTTATGCTGCCGAAATTGTCCCAAGATTTCAAGACTTTCCAATGCTTTTGCATTACTTTCCGCATCCCTAGGTCGATGCTAATTCCATCCTTGTTTCTTTGATGTCTGTGTCAGGATGTCGTCTGCTAATCGAGCTTCCGTTGCTCATAGCAAGAACCATGGAGATGGTAGGGACGAGGATCCTCCTGACCAACCTTTGGTGGCAGAGTTCTTGTTAGCATCCGAGAGGAACAAGCGTGAGACTAACCGCTTGCTGGCACAGATTGAGCAGAACACCGCACATCAGCGTAAGAAGTTGGTTTCCATCACCGACTTCATTGGTCTGAAACCACCCACCTTCCATCATTCCATTGAGCCACTCGATGCGGATGACTGGCTCCGAAGCATCACTCACAAGTTGCATTCTGCGAATGTCGTTGAAAGTGACAAGGTCACCTATGCTACTTATCACTTGGAAGGACCTGCTAGTATTTGGTGGCAGAGCTTTGAAGCTATGCTTCCAGCTGGTCAGATTCCTACCTGGAGAGATTTCACCGAGGCTTTCCGTGAGCACCACATTCCTCAGGCTCTCTTTGACCGCAAGAGGGAAGAGTTCTGTAATTTTACCCAGGGTAAGCTGCCTGTTGATGCTTACAGTAGGGAGTTTGGAAACCTCACCCGCTATGCTACAGAAGAAGTGTCCACGGACGCTAAGAAGCAGGCTAGGTTCCGGAAGGGTCTCCACCCTAAGTTGCGTCGTGATCTCCACCTGCATCATTGTGATACTTTCCAGGCTCTTGTGAACAAGGCCATTAATGCAGAGACAACTCAACTCACTTACGAGGAGTCTCATAAGCACAACCGTGATCTGGGTTCTTCCTCCCGCTCTGGCTCTCAGAAGCAACGGATTTGGATTCCAAACTCGGCTCTTCCACCTCGATATGCACCGAGGCCATCCTATGTGTCGCCTCACCCAACTCAACAACATGCTCCACTCAGGCCTATTAGTGGCCCACTTGCCAACGTAGGTCCACGTCCTACCTCAGGAACTTGTTTTACCTGCGGAGAACCAGGACACTATGCACGTGACTGCCCTCAGTCCAGTTATGCTCCACCCCAGTCTGAGAGATCTGTTGGCCGTGAAAAGCCATCAATCAAGATGATCAGTACCAAGCCAGCCTCCATTGAACGAGCATGTGTGCACCATGTCTCCGTTTCAGAAGTTCAAGATGATCCCGATGTCGTACTGGGTACACTTCTTGTCAATTGTCACCCAGCTTCAGTTCTGTTTGATACCGGAGCATCCCACTCCTTCATATCTGAAGGTTATGCTCGGATGCACGACATGTCATTTTGTGATATGCCAACTCCATTAATAATCCAGACTCCTGGTTCCAAATGGCAAACCTCCAAGGTAAGCCATGGTAATGAAATCCTTGTTGATAGACTGGTTTTCCTTGCTTCTTTGATATCTCTCAAGTCCTCAGATATTAACATCATCTTGGGTATGGACTGGATGACCGCTCATCATGCCAAGATCGATTGTTACACCAGATCTGTTCAACTTACACATCCATCTGGCAAATTAGTCACTGTCTCCACTAGAGTTGCAAGGCGTCAACTCTATTCTCTTAATGCCAGCCCTCTTCCAGACCTTAAAGATATTCCGGTAGTCCGTGACTTCCCGGATGTCTTTCCAGAAGAACTGCCAGGTCTCCCACCTGACAGAGATGTAGAGTTTGTCATAGAACTTATCCCAGGTACTGTTCCAATCTCTAGAAGACCATACAAGATGGCACCTTTGGAGCTAGCCGAGCTTAAGCAACAACTCGATGAATCCTTGCAAAAGGGTTTCATCCGTCCTAGTTCTTCTCCCTGGGCTTGCCCCGTTCTCTTCGTCAAGAAGAAGGATGGTACGGACCGGATGGTTGTAGATTATCGTCCCGTTAATTTGGTCACGATAAAGAACAAGTATCTGCTCCCCAGGATCAACGACCTGTATGATCAGCTCGCTGGATCCTCAGTCTTTTCCAAGATGGATTTGAGGTTAGGCTACCACCAAATCAAGATCAGAAACGGGGACATCCCCAAAACGGCCTTTGTCACTCGTTATGGTCAATACGAGTACACCGTGATGTCTTTCGGCCTAACCAACGCTCCAGCTACTTTCTCCCGCTTGATGAACTCGGTCTTTATGGAGTACTTAGATAAGTTCGTCGTGGTTTATCTCGATGATATTCTTATTTACTCGAAGAACGAGGAAGAGCATGCCGAACATCTTAGGCTTGTGTTAGAAAAACTCAGAGAGCATCGCCTTTATGCCAAGTTCTCCAAGTGTGAATTTTGGTTGCCAGAAGTAACCTATTTAGGCCACGTGATCTCCGGTAAGGGCATTGCTGTAAATCCCGAGAGAGTCAAAGCCGTTCTCGATTGGACTCCACCCGAAACAGTCAAACAAGTTAGGAGTTTCCTCGGTCTAGCCAGTTATTGTCGCCGCTTCGTTGAAAACTTCTCCAAAGTGGCCAAACCTCTCACGGAACTTCTCAAGAAAGATAAAAAGTTTGAGTGGACCCCACAGTGTGAGCACAGTTTTCAGGAACTGAAAAGACGCCTGACTTCTGCGCCCATACTCGTGCCACCGGATTTCACTAAAGACTTTGTTATCTATTGCGATGCTTCGCGTCAAGGACTAGGTTGCATTCTTATGCAGGATCGTCATGTGATTGCCTATGCATCTCGACAGTTGCATCCACATGAGGAAAATTATCCTACACATGATCTGGAGCTTGCAGCCGTAGTCTATGCACTTAAGACCTGGCGACATTACCTTCTTGGTAACCGTTGCGAAATCTACACCGACCATCAGAGTCTCAAGTATATCTTCACCCAACCGGATCTGAATCTCAGACAGAGACGTTGGTTGGAGTTGATCTCGGATTACGACTTAGGAATCACCTACACCCCAGGCAAAGCCAATGTCATGGCTGATGCTTTAAGTCGTAAATCCTATTGCAACAACCTCATGCTGCAACATTGTCAACCGCCCCTCCATGAGGAATTCTGTAAGCTTAACCTTCACATAGCTCCTCATGGTTTCCTTTCTACCTTGGTGGCGAAACCTACCCTTACGGATCAGATCATAGAGGCTCAGAAGCATGATACGGGAATCTCCCGGATCAAGAAGAATATTTCCAAGGGAGTTGCTGGTTGTTTCTCCATGGATGAACGAGGTGTTGTTTACTTTGGTAACCGTTTGGTGGTTCCCAAATGTCAACAGATGCAGCAACTGATCCTTAAGGAGGCCCATGAATCCCCTCTCACGATTCATCCCGGTAGTACAAAGATGTATCAGGACCTACGCCAGAGGTTCTGGTGGACTAGGATGAAGAGAGAAATCGCTCAGTATATTGCCAACTGTGACGTTTGTCGTCGCGTTAAGGCAGAGCATCAAAGACCTGCTGGCACTCTTCAACCTTTAGCTATTCCCGAGTGGAAATGGGACAAAGTTGGTATGGACTTCATCACCGGCTTTCCCAGGACCAAGAAAGGAAATAATGCTATCTTCGTAGTCATTGATCGTCTTTCCAAAGTGGCTCACTTCCTACCTGTTCGAGAGAGTATCACTGCTAGTCAGCTCGCTGACTTATATATCTCCCGAATAGTGTCACTCCATGGTGTTCCACTAGAGATCAATTCAGACCGTGGCAGTCTTTTCACCTCTCATTTCTGGGAAAGTTTCCAAACTGCCATGGGCACCCATCTTTCTTTCAGTACCGCTTTCCACCCTCAATCAAGTGGTCAGGTGGAAAGGGTCAACCAAATTCTCGAAGACATGCTTAGAGCTTGCGTTATCTCATTCGGTATGGATTGGGAGAAATGTCTTCCCTTTGCCGAGTTTGCTTATAACAACAGCTACCAATCCAGTCTTAAGAAAGCACCCTTCGAGATCCTGTATGGACGAAGATGTCGAACACCCTTGAACTGGTCAGAAACCGGCGAAAGACAATTCTTTGGACCGGATATGATCCAGGAGGCCGAAGAGCAAGTTCGCATCATTCGTGAGAATTTGAAAACAGCCCAATCTCGTCAAAAGAGCCAGTATGACCGTCGTCATAAGGAAGTGGCTTATGAAGTTGGCGACAAGGCTTACCTTCGGGTTACCCCTTTGAAGGGTACCCATCGTTTCGGTATCAAGGGAAAGTTGGCTCCTCGTTACATCGGTCCTTTTCGCATTCTCGCTAAACGAGGAGAGGTTGCCTACCAGTTGGAACTACCCCCACATCTTTCTCGAGTTCATGATGTTTTCCACGTCTCTCAACTCAGGCGTTGCTTCTCGGATCCCATCCGCGGAGTGGACCACGAAACGCTTGATCTCCAAGATAACCTCACTTATCGAGAGTACCCCATTCACATTCTGGATCAAGCAGAGCATGTCACTCGACGTCATAACATCAAGTTTCTCAAGGTTCAGTGGTCTCATCATTCCGAGAGAGATGCCACTTGGGAGCGTGAAGATCGTCTTCGACTTGAGTACCCCGCTTTCTTCCCGCCGACTCCTGAATCTCGGGACGAGATTTCTTCGAGTGGGGGCGAGTTGTCACATCCCTAGTTCTGGTATGGTCCTAGGCTTGCTTTGTGCATCATGTTTATATTTCAAATGAAATTGAAATGGGGAAGTTGCAAACCCTAGCACCAAAGCAATTCAAATAGGTTCAAATTAAAAGTGGAATTTCAATGAACCCAAAATGCTTTTCAAAAATGTTCATGGTCTTTGGAAAATGTTGGGAACAACAACCAGAGGTGATGCACATTTTTCCTTCTCATTTTGGATTTTTGAATCAATGCTTAAATATTTGAATTGGAGATGTTTAAATTATATAAATATTTTTAATAGCTCCAAAAATGTTGGGAATTGGTGAGGGCCTCTAGAATATTATATTTAGATGCCACAATTATTTTCAACATTTATGGAAATGTTTTAACATTTCTTTAAAATGCAAAACAAATGTCAGAAATAGAAAAAAAGAAAATAGGAAGTAAGGAAACACTTACCTGACTTACCTGGCGCCCCACCACGGCCCATCCCTGTTCTGGCCCAGCCCACCAGGGGCATGGGCATCTTCCTCCTCTTGCCAGTAGGCAGAGGGGAAGCTGCGCCCGACGCCGTGCGCGCCGGCACGCAGCTGCCTGCCTGGCGCCTCCTCGTCGCCCTGGAACGCCCGGACGACGCCACGCGCTGTCCCTTACCCCTCTCACTCCCCCCCCAGCTCTCTCCTCTCCACTGTCTCGCTCTCTTCACCACGCCCGAGCACTGCCGTCGCCGCCGTTCGCCGTTTCCGTAGCCACCGCCTCCCCCTCGCTTCTCCGACCAGCTCAGAAGCTCCGCCACGTCGCCTTCCACCTCTCTGTCGAGCCACGTGACGCGGGAAGCCCTGGAGCGCCGCCATTGCCATCGTCTTCGCCTCGGCCGCCGTGGATCTCCGCCGTCAAATTCGCGGCAACCCACGCCTTCCCGAGCTCACCGACGACGCCTTCGAGTTCGCTGTGAGCTCCCCTTCCTCCTCCCCATAGCCCCGTAGCTCGAGCGCCTCCCTAGCCCTGCCGGCCACCTTGGCCGAGAGCTCGGCTCCGCCGTTCATGGCGCCACCGTGGCCAGGGGCCGAGCCAGCCGCAATGGAGCACGTCACCGTGCTCCTGGTGCCACGAGGGTGCTGCAGAGCCCCTCGGGTGGCCTCCCCGTGCCCCACAGCCGCTCCCGCTTGAAGCCCGTGCTCCGGCCGCCGCCCCGAGCTCCGCTCCGGCGAGCTCCGGCCATCCCCGCCTCTCCCACTTGCTCCAGATGACGCGGATGAGCGCTGGCTCCTCGCCAGTGGTCTCCGCCGTCCAAATGGTCGTCGGAGGGCGAAATCCGAGGCCCTCCGCCGCGTCTGGCTCGCCGGCGTCAAGCCGCCGGTGGTTTTGACCCCCCACAGCCCCGTTGACCTCTCCCTCTCTGTCAATGACATGTGGGCCCGGCCCTGTTAAGTTCTAATTAGGATTAGATTAACGACTAATTAAACCCTGTTTAGCTAGATGGGTCACTGACTCGTGGGCCCAACCCCATTAACTAAATCAGATTAGGTTATTCTTAGATTAAGATTAACCACAGACACTGACGTGTGGGCCCCACACGTCAGGTTTGACCTGGTCAGCCTGCTGACGCCTCTGTGACGTCATGCTGATGCAGTATTTGTTTTCTGGATTTTAAATAATTTAGAGAATTTCAGAAAATAGTTAAAACTTCAAAAATTCATAGTAATTCAACCGTAACTCCAAATCAAATAAATTATATATGAAAAATTATCAGAAAAATTCAAGGAATCCATTTATGCCAGTTTCATGCATGAAAAACCAACTTATACCTACTGTATAAGTGAAAACGTAATAATGGCATGTTATATATCTAAATTAGGTTTTGCATATGAACCCTTGGTTCATATGGACTTCAACCAAATTGATGCTAGACGCATTAGGGCAAATCATATCATTTTTGAATGTCATCTTCATGCATCATATTGTTGCATATGGTTGTTTATTGATTGCCGGCACCGTTCCCTCTCGATAGGTTCTACTCCGGAAGGCGTCCCGAGTACCTGTCTGAGGAGCAGTGCTTCTTCGTGGATCTATCAGGCAAGCAAACCCCCTTGAGCATCCCGATAAAGTCCCACTCTCTCGCTCCTGCTCCTTTTACTGCATTAGGACAACAACGATTCAAACTGCTACTTTCTGCTGCGGTAGCTGAACCCATTCCTCTGCATGACCTGTCATTGCCACAGTAAATAGTTGAAACCCACTAGCATGAGTAGGAGTTGCTTGAGCCTTGATGTGCCTGCTCATCCATACTTGTTTTCTTTATGCCAGCTATGCTTAGAGTTGTGTCAGGTCTGATTCATCGGGAATGAATCGGAGTGGTGAACATGTCCTACCGGTAAAGGCTAAGTGTGTGAACACGTTTTGGTAAAGGTAGCGATGAGAGGCCATGTAGGAGTACATGGTGGGTTGTCTCATTGGAACCGTCCTTAAGCACTGAGTTCTGTGTATGTTATCCAAGTCCAGTTACTACCACACATTGGGTTCCGGTTATCCGGCCCCTCTCGACTTATTAACCCACTTGATCTCTGTCCAGGAGTTGCAACTAGTCTCTGGCGTTTGTAGGTAGTGCTACTTGTCTACCAGGTGGTGTCCGACGGGACGGGCTTGGGACAGACTAGGCACTGTGGCACGGTGTACCAAGTGGCACCCGGGTGGTGGGCTTGGGAACCCTGCACACATCGTTTGGGGCCGTGAGCGACACCCCGGCCGGATCTCCTTGCGGATGGAACCTGAATAGGCGATAAACCTGGACGAGAGACTTGTGTGGTTAGTCAGGTCGTGGCCGACACCCTCGCCCGGCTTCCGCTTGAAGGTTGCCGAGGTACATGACGTGTACGGGGCTATAAGTGGCGAGAGCGTGTGTGAAGAAGTACACCCCTGCAGGGTCAATATTATCTATTCGAATAGCCATTTTCCTCGGATATGGAAGCTTGGAGGACTTATATAGTACATAGACAATTTGAAGTGGATACTCTAAAATACGCGCGATAAGCATGAGTGCTATGGATGGCCTTCTCGTAGGGAGACGGGAACGGATCCATAGTGGAGTATTGATTTGGTGAAGTTGTGGACTCGTGTGCGTCTTCTCACCTCAAAAGAAGTTTCTGTTACCCGTAGTATAGATTAGCCATTGAGTCAAAGCTGGCTTGCTGCTGTTAAACTCCACCACCCCCCCTTTGTTGATAATGATGCATATGTAGATAGCTCTGAAGTAAGACTTGCTGAGTACCTTTGTACTCACGTTTGCTTATTTATGTTTTGCAGTTGGTTACACTAGTGGCTTCGACGAGTAGCTTGTATCCCAGCTACGATCTTGTACCCTTGGGAGGGTCGTGTTAGTCAGGCTTCTTAGTCTTTTTCTTTTGTAGTTGTCTGTACTCAGACATGTAATGCTTCCGCTTGTTGCTTGTATGCTCTGAATGATGGGTTATGTGACCCCTGTTTGTATTTATGCTATGTGGCTCTTCTGGGCCCTTATCTATATGAGTTTGAGTTATGTTGTGATGCCATGATGTACCGCACATACATGCATGTTATGCGTACGTGTAACGTGTATTGCTATGTGTGGGATCCGACAATCTAGTTGTTTATCCTTCGCAGCCTTTCTTATGGGGGAATGTAGTCTAGTGTTCCTCGAGCCATAGTAGTCCGCTACAGCCCGGTTCACCGGAGTCCTGCTAGCCCAGTACTACTGTTCAGGACACTTGACTGGCCGGCATGTGTTTCACTTCGTCCCTATGTCTGTCCCTTCGGGGAAATGTCACATGGTGATCTCCGGAGTCCTGCCTAGCCTGCTACAGCCCGGGATCCCCGGAGTCCTGTTAGCCCAGTGCTACAGCCCGGAATCACTCGTTGATGACCGACATGTTTGATGCGATTCATGTATGCCTGTCTCCATAGGTCCGTGCCGCTTTGGGTTCACGACTAGCCATGTCGGCCCGGGTTCTTTGTCATATGGATGCTAGCGACACTATCATATACGTGAGCCAAAATGCGCAAACGGTCCCGGGCCAGGTAAGGTGGCACCCGTGGGGATACCGTGCGTGAGGCCGCAAAGTGATATGAAGTGTTACATGCTAGATCGGTGTGACTTGGGATCGGGGTCCCGACAGCCGCCGATCTGGTCGTCGCCGGCCTAAGTCCGACGATGATGATGTGGCGACGTTATTAGCGGCTAATCCCCCAATTAGCAGCCTAGCAGACACTGACAGCGGGCCCCACCACAGGGTCAAACCCCAGTCAGCGCTGGATTTGACTGTGGGTTAGTCCCTGTGTCAATGACACACGGGTCCCACCAGTCAGGTTTGACCTGGACCTGGCGTGTTGACCTGCTGATGTCACACTGATGTCATGCCGATGCAATAAGCTATTTTCTGGATTTAATTTAATTCAGGAAATTCTAGAAAATGTTTAAAACTTTAAAAATTCATAGAAAATCAACCATAGCTCAGAATGAAATAATTTATATATGAAAAATTATTAGAAAAATTCAAGGAATCTGTTTATGGCATTTTCATGCATGTTAGAACAACTTATGGCTGCTGTTTAGGCCAATTCATATAAATGGAATTTAAACTCTCACATATGGAGTTTGAATTTGAACCTAGGGTTCAAACCAACTCCATTTAACATGTTGCTAGTTGCATTAGCTCAAACCACAGCATATTGACATGTCATGATCATGCATCATATTGTGCATTGCATTGATTGTGTTTCTTTCTCTATTGCCGGTATTTGTCCCCTCTCGATAGACATGGTTTCGACGATGAGATCGATGACACCAATGAAGAACTATATTATCTTCAGGAGTGCCAGGCAAGCAAAAGCCCCTTGTTCATTCCGATACAATCCCACTCTCTCGCTCCTGCTCTCTTTTACTGCATTAGGACAACAACGATTCAACTGTTACATGATGCGGTAGTTGAACCCCTTTCCTCTGCATGACCTGCCATTGCCACAGTAAATAGATGAAACCCACTAGCATGAGTAGGAGTTGTTTGAGCCCTGATGTGTCTACTCATCCATGCTTGTTTGTCATGCCTGCTATTGCTTAGAGTTGAGTCAGGTCTGATTCATCGGGGATGAATTGGAACAGTGATGAACATGTCCTACTGTGTGTGAGCTAAGTGTGTGAACACGATTTGGTAAAGGTAGCGGTGAGAGGCCATGTAGGAGTACATGGTGGGTTGTCTCATTGAAACCGTTCTTAGGAACTGAGTTCTGTGTTTGTGATCCATGAAACAGTTACTACCATGCATTGGGCCCGAAACCAATGGACCCTCTCGGCTTCTTGATCACCCTTGTCTTCTGTCCAGGAGTTGCAACTAGTTTCTGGTGTTTATAGGATATGTGTTGGCGGCCGTGCGTAGCGCTGACCCTAGGGGTGGGCTATGATGCGGTAGATACATCGTGGCCGGGCATGCCGGGCGCCCGTTTGGTGTCTCGGAACCCTGTACACATCGTCCGGGGCCGTATGTGGAAACCTCGGCCGGACTCCCTACGGATGGAACCTGGATAGGCGATAAACCTGGACTAGAGACTTGAGTGTTTAGGTAGGCCGTGGCTGACACCCTCGTTGGGCTTCTGCTTGAAGGTTGCCGAGTACATGTCGTGTAAATGACGGTAAGTGGTGAGAGCGTGTGTGAAGAAGTACACCCGTGCAGGGTTAACATCATCTATTCGAATAGCCGTGTCCGCGGTAATGGACTTCTGGGTTGCCTATAACAGTTCATAGACAAGTGAAAGTGGATACTCTAAAACTCGCAAGATAAGTGTGAGTGCTATGGATGGCGTTCTCGTAGGGAGACGGGAGCGGATCCATAGTGGTGTATTGATATGGTGAATATCTGGACTCGTGTGCGCCACCTCAAAAGAGTTACTTGCAGTCGTAGTTCAGGATAGCCACCGAGTCAAAGCTGGCTTCCTACAGTTAAACTCCACTCCCCCTTTCTTGATACTGATGCATATGTAGCTAGTTCTGATGTAAGTCTTGCTGGGTACATTTGTACTCACGTTTGCTTAATTTATGTTTTGTAGATAGATTTCAGTCCCGCTAGTAGTTCCGTGCGGACTTCAACGTTTAGCTTGATACCTCAGCTACGATCTTGTGCCCTCGGCAGGATCTGGTAGACAGTCAGGCTTATTAGCCTTTTTCATTTATAGATGTCTGTACTCAGACATGTTAAGCTTCTGCATGTGCTTTGATTTGTATGCTATGATTGTTGGGTCATGAGACCCATGTTTGCAATTTCTCGCTCCTTGGAGCCTAATGAATAAATACTTGAGTCGTAGAGTTATGTTGTGATGCCATGTTGTATTTACACATATCGAGCATATTGTGTGTATGATTGAAATGCTTGGTATGTGTGGGATCTGACAATCTAGTTGTTTATCCTTGGCAGCCTCTCTTATGGGGAAATGTAGTCTAGTGATTCCATGAGCCATAGTAGTCCGCTACAGCCCGGTTCACCGGAGTCCTGTTAGCCCAGCACTACTGCTTAGGACACTTGACTGGCCGGCATGTGTTTCACTTCGTTCCTTTGTCTGTCCCTTCGGGGAAATGTCACGCGGTGACATCCGGAGTCCTGCCTAGCCTGCTACAGCCCGGGTTCCCGGAGTCCTGTTAGCCCAGTGCTACAGCCCAGATTCACACGCTGCTGACCGACATGCTCGATGTGATTCATGTATGCCTGTTCCCATAGGTTAGTGCCACTTTGGGTTCACGACTAGCCATGTCGGCCCGGGTTCTTTGTCATATCGATGCTAGCGACACTATCATATACGTGAGCCAAAAGGCGCAAACGGTCCCGGGCCTTGGTAAGGCGACACCCATGGGGATACCGTGCAGGAGGCCACAATGTGATATGAGGTGTTACCGGCTAGATCGATGTGACTTGGAATCGGGGTCCTGACAATGGAGCTAGGCCAAGGTACTCTGGCATGCAGAAGTTGATCTTTGGTCTCATCATGACCTCAAGGAAATTGCACCACCACTTCCAAGCCCATGAGATTACGGTTGTCACTCGCTTCCCATTGCAGAGGATACTCCGATACCCTAAGGCTACCGGCAGAATAGTGGAGTGGGCTTTGGAGTTATCCAGCTTTGGCCTGAAGTTTGAGAGCAATCAACAATTCAGAGCAGGGCATTGGCAGAGTTTATTGCAGAATGGACGCCAACCCCTGATGAGGAAGTGATAGAAACAATTATCCCCAACAAGGAAGCGCCCCAGGAGTGGATCATGTATTTCGATGGCGCCTTTTCCCTACAAGGTGCAGGGGCTAGCGTGCTTCTCGTTTCCCCCTCCGAGGAGCACTTGAAGTACGTCGTCCAGATGCACTTTGCCCGAGAAGAGGAGACCAACAATACAACAGAGTATGAAGGCCTCCTTGCCGGGCTCAAGATTGCTGCCGAATTGGGAATCAAGAAGCCGATTATTCGAGGAGATTCACAGCTTGTGGTGAGACAAGTGAACAAGGATTACCAAAGTCCATTGATGGAGGCATACGTTGAGGAAGTGAGAAGATTGGAGGAGCTCTTTGACGGTTTGCAAACAGAGCACATACCCCGTGCCGAAAATAGCATAGCTGATCATTTGTCAAAGTGTGCTGCATAGAAGCTTCCTGTGGAACCAGGAACTTTTGTTCTCCATCTTACTCAGCCCTCCGTATCCCCAGCAACAATGGTCCAGAAAAGGAGAAATATGGACTCCGGTAAGCCTCTCCCGGTAGAGCCCCCCGGGGCTCCTAACAGGGACCCTGCTGGAAACAACTCCTCATCACTTGCCGAAACGCACCCTCCAGCCGGGCCTATGGCCCCTGCGAACGAGGAACGTGCCCCCGCAGTTAAGGAGGTGCCGCTAGTCCTTGTTGCCGAGCCTCAGGCTCCAACTTGGGCGAGGCACACAGTCCACTTTCTCCAAACCAGAGAACTTCCCGATGATCAAGATGAGGCTGAAGGAGTAGCTTGGAGGGCCAATATGTATTAGTTTGTCGATGACACTCTATACATAAGGAGGCCCAATGGTGTGAAATTGAAGTGCATCTGCCGGGAAGAAGGAAAGGAATTGTTTGCTGAGATACACAAAGGCATGTGCGGCTCCCACATTGGATCATGGGCATTAGTTGGGAAAACATTCTGACGAGGATTCTATTGGCCCATAGCCCTCCAAGATGCGGTTGAGCTAGTCACTAAATGTGAAGCCTGCCAGTTCCATTCCAAGAATATCCACCTGCCTGCCCAAGCTCTTCAGACAATCCCTTTGTCATGGTCATTTTCGGTCTGGGGGCTCGATATTCTCGGCCCTTTCCCTCGAGTTGCCTGGGGCTTTGAATTCTTGTTCGTTGCTATTGACAAGTTTACAAAGTGGCCAGAAGTAGCTACCATGAGAAAGATGACTGCTCAGTCGGCTATCAAGTTCTTGAAATAATTGGTGTGTCGTTTTGGAGTCCCGGCAAGGATCATTACCAACAACGGCACCCAGTTCACGAGCCGCGCCTTCATGAAATATGTTCATGCCCTCGGAAGCAAGATCTCATTTGCCTCTGTTGCACATCCCAGGAGCAATGGGCAAGCTGAGAGGGCGAACACTGAAGTGATGGCGAGGACTCAAGACAAGAACCTTTGATACGCTGCAGAAGCACGGTAGGTGGTGGATCGATGAGCTGACGGTAGTCCTCTAGTCCTTCGGAACGACACCAAATCGGGCTACCGGGCATACTCCCTTCTCCCTAGTCTATGGGGCAGAAGCAGTTATCCCCATGGGACTCATTTATGGGTTGCCTCGAGTGCTTGACTACAATGAAGTAGCGCAAGATCAGCACCGGCGTGGCGATGCTGTGCTACTCGAGGAGAACCGTCTCCAGGCTGCTACGCGTGCTGCACGCGACCAGCAAGTCCTGCGTCGCTATCATAGCCGCGGGGTTCATGCCCGGTGTTTTTAGGAAGGCAACCTTGTCCTTAGGCGCGTTCAGTCTGCCAAGGGTACAAACAAGTTGACGTCGAAGTGGGAAGGCCCTTACCGGGTAGTTCGAGTCACCAGACCTGGCGCAGTCCGTCTGGAGACCGAAGATGGCATTCAATTGCAAAACTCATGCCACCCTTATGTACATGCCTTGCCTCAGTTGCAAGTAACCACTTGTACAAAGCCAAGCGATGACCATGATCAACAGAGAAATAAACGAAGCATTGGGCCCCCCCCGATCAAGTTGCATGCATGCATGAGCATTTCAAGAGCATTTCATAAGCATTTGCATATGCATATGCATATAGATAGGGTTGCATCTTGCATCATTTCCATCTACATGAGGTTGCAGGTTCCTGCCGTGAGCTTGATCTCTACTGGGAGTTCGGAAGATGAACCAGCACTGCGATCTCCGGCAAGCCAAACAGATAAGTTCTACCTCTTGTTCATAAGTGTTCTGTGAGGTGAAACTTGTGCATTAGAAAACCTCACCACTCTTCTTAGGTGCTCCCATCCTTGGACTCGAACATTGCTTCGGCTAGGATGGTCGTAGTGTCCTTTGGTGAAAAGAGATTGGCGGGGGGCCTTTATCTATGCCCGGTAGGCTCAGTTCTCCGACAGCAAAAAAAGGGTACCGCCAGGATAGACTGTCGGGGAAGACTCATTTATTTAAAAATAAAGAGGCATTCCACCTCTGCATGGATGTATACATGCACGAGTTCCCAACAAGGTTCATCTTTTTCATTAATATGCTGATAATGCAAGTACAAACCTTACATAACACATACATGGACTGGAAGGATTACATTATTTGAACTTACAATTTGGCAAGTGCCTACAGATTTAAGATTGAAAATAGATAAGTGCCCCGTAATGCCTTTACCCTTGTCCATCTCCTTCAGGAAGAGGTCACGGAGGCTGGAGGCAAACCCGGCTGGGATTCGGCGCCTCCCCAGGATTAGGATGGCGCCGCTTCTTGGCAGGGAGGAAGAAAACGGAGGGTAGGCGCGGATGGTGATACTGCCGGAGGATCAGGCGGGAGGCGCGTAGTCACCGGCAAACACGACTTGTCGGAACAGTAGTCCCCATTCTTGACGCATCGTGGGTTGCCATCGCCGCCCGCATCACCGCCACCCGAAGACCTTAGCATGGCAGCCGTGTCGGACACTATGCTCTTTGGTCTATCCCACAAAGAGCATGGTCGTCCCCAACGGCCCTGACATCAGAAATAACTGCACATTCCGAAGACGTGTATGGAAGCAAGGAGCCCCCCTGCACGACAAGAGGATGACGTCCAGGGGGAGTCAGGCTCACCTCCGCCGGCGACGAACCCTTTCCGTGACCCCTCCCCAGCGTCGCGAATGAAGAAAGAATAGGGAGCGACCGACTACCATGCCCCATACCTATTACAAGGCCACGCGTGACCCGGAGACGAGCACACCGAAGTCGCCACCTTCGGTGTTATCACCGCGTCACCCGAGTACCCCCCTCAGGTCCGAGCGAAGCTCTAAACTGGAGCCTGGGGCCAGGCCCCAGGCTCTTCTCTTCGACATAACCAGCAGGAGCTAGAAGACAGAGGAGAAGAAGTGCAAGAATGGATGACTCCGCCCTCCCTTCTCCCCTCCTTTTATAGGCGATCCGAGGAGGGGAGCCGCTCCCTCAACAAGCGACCACCGCCCTCCTCCACCAATTCATGAAGGCCGGGCCCCCATCTTGATGCTCTCTGATGACCCACAAGTATAGGGGATCTATCGTAGTCCTTTCGATGAGTAAGAGTGTCGAACCCAATGAGGAGCAGAAGGAAATGACAAGCGGTTTTCAGTAAGGTATTCTCTGCAAGCACTGAAATTATCGGTAACAAATATTTTTGTGATGAGGTAATTTGTAACGGGTAACAAGTAACAAAAGTAAACAAGGTGCAGCAAGGTGGCCCAATTCTTTTTGTAGCAAAGGACAAGCCTGGACAAAATCTTATATAAAGGAAAGCGCTCCCGAGGACACATGGGAATTATCATCAAACTAGTTTTCATCACGCTCATATGATTCGCGTTCGTTACTTTGATAATTTGATATGTGGGTGGACCAGTGCTTGGGTACTACCCTTCCTTGGACAAGCATCCCACTTATGATTAACCCCTCTTGCAAGCATCTGCAACTACAAAACAAGTATTAAGGTAAACCTAACCATAGCATGAAACATGTGGATCCAAATCAGCCCCTTATGAGGCAACACATAAACTAGGGTTTAAGCTTCTGTCAATCTAGCAACCCATCATCTACTTATTACTTCCCAATGCCTTCCCCTAGGCCCAAATAATGGTGAAGTGTCATGTAGTCAACGTCCACATAACACCACTAGAGGAAAGACAACATACATCTCATCAAAATATCGAACGAATACCAAATTCACATGACTACTTATAGCAAGACTTCTCCCATGTCCTTAGGAACAAACGTAACTACTCACAAATCATATTCATGTTCATAATCAGAGGGGTATTAATATGCATAAAGGATCTGAACATATAATCTTCCACCAAGTAAACCAACTAGCATCAACTACAAGGAGTAATCAACAGAACTAGCAAACCACATGTACCAATCTGAGGTTTTGAGACAAAGATTGGATACAAGAGATGAACTAGGGCTTGAGAGGAGATGGTGCTGGTGAAGATGTTGATGGAAATTGACCCCCTCCCGATGAGAGGATCGATGGTGATGACGATGGTGACGATTTCCCCCTCCCGGAGGGATGTTTCCCCAGCAGAACAACTCCGCCGGAGCCCTAGATTGGTTCCGCCAAGGTTCTGCCTCGAGGTGGTGGCGCTTCATCCCGAAAGCTTCCACCTTATTTTTTCCACGGTGAAAGACTTCATATAGCAAAAGATGGGCACCGGAGGCCTGCCAGGGGGCCCACGAGACAGGGGGCGCGCCCAGGGGGTAGGGTGCGCCCCCACCCTCGTGGATGGTGGGTGGCCCCCTCTGCTGCTTTCTTTGCCCAACATTTTATATATATTCCAAAACTGACTTTCGTGGAGTTTTAGGACTTTTGGAGTTGTGTAGAATAGGTCTTTAATATTTGCTCCTTTTCCATCCCAGAATTCCAGCTATCGGCATTCTCCCTCTTCGTGCAAACCTTGTAAAATAAGAGAGAATAGGCATAAGCATTGTGACATAATGTGTAATAACAGCCCATAATGCAATAAATATTGATATAAAAGCATGATGCAAAATGGACGTATCAACTCCCCCAAGCTTAGACCCCGCTTGTCCTCAAGCGGAAGCCGATATCGAAAAATATGTCCACATGTTTAGAGATTGAGGTGTCGATAAAATAAAATACGGACATGAGGGCATCATGATCATTCTTAGAACAACAACACACACACACAGATATATATATATATATATATATATTGTCATATGATTTCTTATGCTAAAGTAACAATCTATTCACAATGTGAAGTATGAATCAGAAACTTCATTCAAAACTAACAAACTATAATATGAGTCATTGAAGCAATCACAATTTATCATAACATCGGAAAGAGTCAATATAAGAGCTTTTCAGCAAGTCCACATACTCAACTATCATTTAGTCTTTCACAATTGCTAACACTCACGCAATACTTATGGGTATGAAGCTTTAATCGGACACAGAGAAAGATAGGGGCTTATAGTTTTGCCTCCCAACCTTTTACCTCAAGGGTAATGTCAACAATAATAGTTTATGAAAACCCACATCCAATTAGCTATATATATATTAGGATCTTTCCAACACACAGTGCTTGCCAAAGGATAAAATGTAAAAAGGAAAGGTGAAGATCACCATGACTCTTGTATAAGGTATAAGAAAAAAAAACTAAAAGATAGGCCCTTCGCAGAGGGAAGCAGAGGTTTTCATGTGTTTTTAGGGTTGGATGCACGAAATCTCAATGCAAAAGAACGTCACTTTATATTGCCACTTGTGATATGGACCTTTATTATGCAGTCCGTCGCTTTTATTTCTTCCACATCACAAGATTGTATAAAGCTTATTTTCTCCGCACTAATAGATCATACATATTTAGAGAGCAATTTTATTGCTTGCAACAATGACAACTTACTTGAAGGATCTTACTCAATCCATAGGCATATATGATGGACTCTCATGGCAAAACTAGGTTTAAGGATATTTGGAAGCACAAGTAGTATCTCTGCTTCGTGCAAAGAATTTGGCTAGCAAGAGGGGGAATGGCAAGCTCAACATGTTGGATGATCCATGACAATATAATTTATCTCGGATGTAAGAAAACATAACCCATTACGTTGTCTTCCTTGTCCAACATCAACCTTTTAGCATGTCATATTTTAATGAGTGGTCACAATCATAAAAGATGTCCAAGATAGTATATTTATATGTGAAGGCCTCTCTTTCTTTATTACTTCCTATTAATTGCAACGATGACTAAAACTATGTTTGTCAACTCCAACAACTTTTATTCATCATACCCTTTATATGTGAAGTCATTACTCTCCATAAGATAAATATGATCTCTTTATTTCTTTTTATTCTTTCTCTTTTTTTCTCAAGATCATAGCAAGATAACCAAGCCCTTGACTCAAAACTAATGTTTATTATATATAGCTCACGGACTCGATTACATAGAAGGATCATAAAGCAAAACTCAAAACTAGATCATACTAAACTTTATTCTATTAGATCAAGATATAACCAAAAGGATCGAACTAGGAAAACGGTAAAGATAGAAGTGTGATGGTGATACGATACCGGGGCACCTCCCCCAAGCTTGGCAGTTGCCAAGGGGAGTGCCCATACCCATGTATTTATGTCTCTTTCTTCGGAGGTGAAGGAAATGGTGATGATGATGACAATTGTGCCTTCAGCCTTTTCATATTGTAATTGAGAAGAGCGATCTCCTCCTTTAAATCATCGACCTCCGATTCTAGCTGAGGGAGTCCTAGATTAGGGGGTCTCCGGACAGCTGGACTATATCCTTTGGCCGGCCTGTTGGACTATGAAGATACAAGATTGAAGACTTCGCCTCGTGTCCGGATGGGACATTACTTGGCGTAGAAGGCAAGCTAGGCAATACGGATATGTATATCTCCTCCTTTGTAACCGACCTTATGTAACCCTAGTCCCCTCCGGTGTCTATATAAACCAAAGGATTTTAGTCACTAGGACAACAACAATCATACCATAGGCTAGCTTCTAGGGTTTAGCCTCTTCGATCTCGTGGTAGATCAACTCTTGTACTACTCATATTATCAAGAACAATCAATAAGGATGTAGGGTATTACCTCCATCAAGAGGGCTCGAACCTGGGTAAACATCGTGTCCCCTGCCTCCTGTTACCATCCACTTAGACGCACAGTTCGGGACCCCCTACCCGAGATCCACCGGTTTTGACACCGACATTGGTGCTTTCATTGAGAGTTCCACTGTGCCGTCGCTATAAGGAAGGATGCCTCGTCTCGTTGTTAAAAACAACATTACCACCGGGGGAGCCCTGGCTGTCGGCCAAACTCTCCGGCTAGGCAGTTTCATCATGACCGCCCGTTCGGCTGCTGCACCGACGATGACTTCTCGGGTCATCGAAAACAGTCTCCACGTTGGCTCGGAATTTGCTGAGAAGATGGATCCAATGGAGCTCTCTTCCCTAAACGAGCTCTTGGGTCGCATCGCCGCCTTGGGCGTCGCTACAGACTATGATTGGATTGGGCTTAAACTTGATCAAAGGGAGATTAACTCTCCACCGGTCACCCATCATATTGCGGTGGTGGAGGACTAATGCGGATTCCTCTATCTTGAGGACTAGCTATGTCCGGATTCCTGAGCTCTCCGAGCCGGATACCCGTTTACGGGAGGACATCACCCAAGACCTGAACCTAGAGTCAGGCAGTGGGCCAGACTTACCGGGCAACATCCCGGAACCTGAACTTCCAAGATTGGAAACTCCTCGGCCCTTGGGTCTCAGATCGGGTAAGGGTTCGGACTCAAATCCACCCACCCGCCCAAACATAAACGATCTTTCCCATATCAGGCAAGAGCCCCAGGAAACAGTACATCATTATTGGGCCAGATTCCTCCTTGTGATGAACAAGGTTAAGGACTGTCGCGAGGAAGACGCAATCTCATTTTTCTGCAATAATTGCACGGACAAGGGAATCCTTAACGCCATAAGTCGCCGTGACATATCATGCTTCGTCGACTTGGCGTCCATAGTACGAAAGTACTGTGCGATGGAAAGTGCCCGGAAAACCGAAACGAAATTTTGGGATAATCCGGCTCCGAATATACACCCAGTCCGAAGTAAAAGGGTGCACTATCATAAGACACTCGAGTTAATCACAAAGAAGCAAATACCCTCTACAGGGCGTGGAACCATATTGGAGGGATGGCTCAACGGACCCTACAAAATTCATAGTACCGCGGATACCATACCAACACACAGCCTTAGAGCATGCTGGGTACTCTGGCAGGTGGCCAAAAGTGGCGAGGATCTTCTCATCCCAGATGCCACAGAGCACCATCCCGGGGATAACAATACGGTATTAACAGTCTTTGTGACCTTCGCATCAAATAATAGGCGCAAGCGAACACTCCGCAACATTGCTGAAATCTGCCACATGACAGCAATAAATCCATGGAGTGACACGGCTATTACCTTCAATGCCAGTGACGAACCTAAATTCCGAACAACCCAAGCACCAGCTGCACTGGTCCTTAGTCCAATTGTGGATGGCTTTCGACTCACCAAAGTACTCATGGACGACGGCAGTGGATTAAACCTCATCTATGAGGAAACTCTTCAAAAAATGGAAATAGACTGGAACCGCATTGAGTGAAGCAGCACAACCTTCAGAGGAATCATCCCCCGCCGGGAGGCACGCTGTGCTGGGAAAATCACACTAGAAGTGGTATTCTGCACGCCGGAGAACTATAGGTCCGAAGAGATTACATTCCAAGTGGCCCCGTTCAGTAGCGGATACCACGCCCTTTTAGGGCGGGAGGCGTTCACGATCTTCCAAGCCATACCCCATTACGGGTACATGAAGCTCAAAATGCCCGGGCCCAACGGAATCATCACTCTCGCTAGTGATCCGGACACAGCACTCCGCGCTGAAAACAAAACAGCCGCATTGGCCCTCGAGGCATTATCCGAAGCCCTTTCGGCCAAGGAATTAACTGCGCTACGCTCCACAGTAGACAGGGACGACGTGATACTTGACAAGAGATCCAAGTCCACCTCTTTTAAACCAGCGGATGAAATAGTCAAATTCCAAGTCCACCCAACGAACCCTACAAAAACAGCCTCCATCGAGGCATAGTTAAACCCCGTTGTAGACGCCGCACTATGAGAGTTCCTGCGCGAGAATTGGGACATATTCGCCTGGCACCCCTCCGACATGCCAGGAATCCCATGCAGGCTGGCCGAACACAACCTTAATATTCTAAAGGGATTCAAGCTAGTCAAGCAGACTCTTCGGCGTTTCTCTGAGCCTAAAAGACAAGCTATGGGAGAGGAACTAGCCAAGTTATTGGAGGCCGGATTCATTAGCGAAATAAAACACCCGGACTGGCTAGCAAACCTGGTGATGGTACCAAACAAGGACAATTCCTGGCGCCTATGTGTCGATTTCAAAGACCTCAACAAGGCCTGCCCAAAGGATCCCTTCCCCCTCCCCCGCATCGATCAAATTATCGATGCTACTGCAGGACATGATTCATTGTGTTTCCTCGACGCATACTCCAGCTACCACCAAAACAAGATGGCGGAGTCCAACCAAGCCGCAACGGCATTCATCACACCATACGGCCCCTTCCGTTTCAACACAATGCCTTTTGGGCTCAAAAACGCCGGCGCAACATATCAGCGCATGATTCAGACATGTCTGGAGAAACAGATCGGCAAAATAGTAGAGGCATACGTATATGATGTGGTCGTCAAAACCAAACATGTCGACTCTCTAATAGACGACTTGAGGCTCACATTCGACAACCTCCGAACATACGACATCAAGCTCAATCCGGAAAAATGCGTTTTTGGTGTACCAGCCGGAAAGCTCCTGGGTTTCATTGTCTCCAGTAGAGGAATTGAAGCAAATCCGGCCAAAATCCGAGCTCTGTCACAGTTGTCCATATCAACGGACCTCAAACAAATCCATAAATTAACCGGATGTGTGGCGGCTCTAAGCCGCTTTATCTCCCGCTTAGGAGAAAAGGCATTACCCCTTTATCGCCTCCTTCGGCGCACCGAACACTTCGAGTGGACGGACGCCACCACAGCGGGTTGCAAGAAATAAAAGCCATACTGGCAACCAACCCAATCCTGGCCGCGCCAAACATTGGTGAACCAATGCTATTGTACATTGCGGCAACTCATCAGGTTGTAAGCGTAGTGCTCGTCATCGAACGAGAAACGGACGGACATAAATTCCCCCTTCAAAAGCCGGTATATTATGTATCCACTGTCCTCACTCCATGCAAATCACGGTACCCACATTATCAAAAGATAGCCTATGCGGTATTCATGGCATCCCGAAAGCTGCGATGCTACTTTCAAGAGTGTTCAATTACAGTAGCCTCGGAAGTGCCACTTAATGATATTATAAACAACCGCGACGCCACGGGCCAGATTGCCAAATGGGCCATTGAGCTCCTCCCGTTCGACATAACATACAAACCTCGGCGAGCCATTAAATCGCAAGTATTGGCCAACTTTGTCGCCGAATGGACGGAAGCCGAACTCCCTAAAGAGTACGACGCATACTCCAATTGGATCATGCACTTCGACGGCTCCAAAATGTTGGCTAGTCTGGGGGCTGGTGTCATCCTGACGTCCCCAACCGGAGATATAGTTCAATACGTGCTACAGATACTGTATACAGACTCCAACAACGCAGCCGAATACGAAGCCCTGTTACATAGTCTTCGGATGGCAGTCTCCATGGGCATTCAACGCCTGGAGGTGCATGGGGATTCGAACCTCGCAATATCCCAAATAAATGGAGACTTCGATGCCAAGGATCCGAAGATGGCAGCCTATCGCAACGTCGTCCTAAAGATGTCAGCTCGGTTCGAGGGGCTCGAATTTCACCATGTGGCTCGGGAAAACAACCAGGCGGCGGATATCCTCGCCCGCATCGGCGCAAAACGCGACGCGGTCCCCCCAACATCTTTTTGGAGAGGTTGTTCAAGCCATCCGTGGTATGGGAAGGGGACACCGGTAACAATAGTACGGACCTGGCCAAAATGCCCGGTATCGAACACTCTGACATAATCGGAGGCCCTGCCACCGAAATAACACCTTCAGCCCACGTAATAATGGCCATCATCAGCCCGTGGACAGAACCATTCCTGGCCTACCTAACTAGGCAGGAACTTCCCAAGGACCAAAATGAGGCACGCTGCATAGTGCGGCGATCTAAAGCCTACAAGGTCCACGAGGGAGAGTTGTATAAAAAAGCACTACCGGAGTCCTTCAAAGGTGCATCTACGAAGAGGAAGGGCGGAAGCTTTTGGCAGAAATTCATGCCGGACTCGGCGGCCACCACGCCGCAGCCCAGGCCCTTGTAAGCAAGGCCTTCCGTACATGTTTTTATTGGCCGACGGCCCGGGTAGATGCACAGGAATTGGTCCAACGATGCGTCGGCTGCCAGCTTTTTGCAAACCAAAGCCACATGCCACCCACCGCCCTCCAAACAATCCCCATTACCTGGCCCTTCGCGGTCTGGGGGCTTGACATGGTTGGACCCCTTAAAGGGGAACCCATAAGAAAAAATACTTACTGGTCATGGTGGATAAATTCACCAAATGGATAGAAGCCAAACCTGTTAAAACGGCCGAATCCGGACCGGTGATAGACTTCATATCCGGGGTTGTACACCGTTATGGCGTCCCCCACAACATCATCACTGACAATGGCACAAACTTCACGGCCGACGAGGTAAAACTCTGGTGCAGCAACATGGGCATTAAGCTCGATTATGCCTCTATCTATCACCCACAAACTAATGGCCAAGTCGAGCGAGCAAATGGTCTTATCATGAGCGGCATCAAACCCAGATTAGTGCGGTCCTTAAAGGAGTCTAACACGCACTGGGTAGAGGAGCTCGACTCCATACTCTGGGGGCTGCGGACCACGCCGAATCGTACTACCGGATACACACCCTTCTTTATGGTGTACGGCGCAGAGGCGGTTCTGCCCTGCGACATAATTCATGACTCACCTCGAGTGCACATGTATGAAGAAAGATAAGCCGAGCTCGATCGGCAGGACAGTCTGGACACCTGGGAGGAGGAGCGCGATGTGGCAAAAGCCCGTTCCGCATTCTATCAGCAACAGGCTCGTAGATACCAAAGCAGAGAAGTATGGGCCAAAACTTATAACATTGGTGAGCTAGTTCTGCGCCTGCCGGAGTAGAAAAAGACCAAGCTCGAGCCCAAATGGGAAGGTCCCTTAATTATTTACCAAGTTCTGACCGGTGGAGCGTACCGTCTGCGAGATGCATCGAATAATCGACTTGAGCCGAACCCATGGAACGCAGCCAAGCTCCAAAGATTCTACGCCTAGTGCCGGACTCTATGTGCGTCTCCTTCCTCTATCCATTTTTTGCATATACATTATCTGTCTTTTTTCTCTTCCTTTCTTTTATTCTTTCTCAAGGCCTTCAAGGGCTAACTTGTGCCTCCCTTGCACACTATTGACGCGCTGACCGCGCTCATTATACCTGGGGGCTTCTTACATATGCCCCGCACATGTGTTATTCTTCCGCATATACCTTTTCTTTGCCGTTATATGCATCGATATGACTAAAGTTTTGGCCAAGCTGGGTTGCCTGGCTATTGTATTTATGCCCTACGTTCCCGTTAATTCGGCTAGGGCATAAGGGGAGCACCTCTGCGATTGTTACTGCCGGGTTAGCCGGATGTGTACCTCAGACTGGGTGAAGCCGAAAGCTAGCATTCTTAAGGGAATATTCGGTCGGTGAACAAAAGATGTTTTTATTTATTTTCCATATGTGCCCCCAGATGTTTTTGCCTGCGTCTCCTCTCGCAGTCCGGACATGCACTTTAGGGCATGCTACCCAGGGAAAGGAACCCTTAACGGAATTATTCTCCCTGGAAGATGTTTCTTACTACCCATATAATATAACATAACTAGTTGGATACTTGTCTGTTCAAGCACTAATGACCCCTACGCCTGGTTTCCACGCATACCCCGGTTCTTATATAACTGAGCGGGTATTCAGATACACTCCGGACTATTGGGTCCCGAGGTTGAAGTGAAAAGGTCCGCCATGACAAATGAATTACAATCCAGCTAGAAGGCATTATACATGTCACTTTAATTACATAGTCATGTAGACTGACTAAATTCCTCTTCTATACCATCCAACAGGCTGTCTAGCCTACAATCCTGTTGGGAATACTTTGCGGCTAATTCTACTTGCCCATACACTAAGCTAACGGGGATCTCTTTCCCATCGGGCCCCACAGGTCCAACCTCGGCCATGTGGTTTGGGTCAGCCTTGGTATACCGCATCTTCACCATGGCCCAGGCTTCCCTGGCACCTTGACGGTAGGCCGATATCTTCCATAATCGGAAGCGCCGCTGTGCTCCCTTGAGCTTCTCCGCAAGCTCTCCAACGCCTTCTGGCAGGGGGACGGATGGCCACAAGGCCTGGGCAATACCTTGCATCACCCGCCGAACTTGTTCGTGCAGTTGTGAGAGCTCGGGTAGAAGATCACCCGCAGACCCGGGCATCTCCTCCGCGGGATGACCCGTCAGCATACATGCAGACATAACTCTATTAGCCGGCTTCTCCGCCGCACCCTTTTAAGGGTTCGTTCAAGCACTTACTGAAAATGCCGCGTTGAAGCCGCTTATTCTCCTTCTCGGAGTCCGCAAGCTGGGCTCGAACATCTTTCAGTTCCACGCTCAGCTTGGTATTGGCGCCTTGGAGATTGTTTTCTCCCGCCTGACCTCAGTCAGCACGTGTTCGCTAGCCTTTAGCTGTGGTACGACATGCTGGTCCTCCGGATTCTCTCCGGAGTCATCTGCAATATCTACTGTTAGATTTGCAGCCATGCCGCACACTATATGGTACCTATCATTCTTTGAAACAAATGTTACCAGTTGGGGACTTTTCAGGTTCCTTCAATGCAGCAATGGCGGCCCGAAGTTGGGTCTTGCATTCCTCCAGCTCCTGTGACAGTCGAGTATTCTTCTCTGTAAGAACCTGCACAATAATTGATCCTTAAATCAGTTGTGCCAACTGTTTCAAGTCTCAAGGGCTACTGATACATATAATCGTCAGATTTGCTTACCCGTATATCCCTTACATACTAGTCCGTGGCTCTGGCTAGACCATTTTGAGCAGCATGGAGATACGCGTCTCCAGAATTGAAGGCATCAAATGCCTCTGGTGAGAAGCAAGCGTCACAGAGTACGGCCCGGCGACGCCTATGATTCATGGCACTCTCCACTTCTGAATTTGTAGCGAACAGTCTATCCGCATCCTCTATAGGAGGAGTATCCGGCGTCCGCCCCATGTCGGCTTACGCCTCTATGTCCGGCCCTGGAGCCCGACTGGTGGAAGCATGATCGGCAACCTCTCCGGACATATTCCGGCGAGCGTTTTTTCTATTAAAGGAACATGGACGTCATTACATTTTGAGAAAGACGACAACCACAGAGCGGGTTTTTTTTCATACCTCTGCGCCGGCGTCTCCGTCCTGACCGCCTTCCTTTTTGGCCTACCCGGCCTCGGTGCCTCTTGTTGGCGAGTTGCTGCGGGTTCGGCACGGCGTCCCGAATGCCTTCCCTGTAAAACACCATATCTATATGGTAGGTGAAGTGTCTAAAAGGGGATCCTAGTTTTTGGAGTCGGTATTTTGGTTTTTCTTACGTGCGACGCAGGGAGCAGTCCGGGATAGTCGGCCGTAATGGCCACCATGGCGTCATCACATCTCAATTGATAGAACTGCCTGTCTATCAGCTCCACGAATATGTCCGGATCTTCTTCGAGTCCGGGACCGAGGGCCCGGTCAGGGTCCTCTAGTTGTGGAGATGGGCTGTTGACCTCCCTTACGGCTTTTCGCAGTTCCTTCCATAAAATGGCAAGGTGAGTACCTACGACAAAGAATGCGGGAAGAATGGGAGTAAGGAGATATAGCTCACCCAGCTTGGAGGGTTGTACATGGAGAATCCATCCTGTGGCTTCATGCGGATGAATTCCTCTTCCTCTCCCTTGAACAACTCGAACAGAATTTTTGCTAAAGCAGCAACGGTGTCCGGTCCCTTACGCCCGCAACAGGTGGCATCATCTTCCCTGTTAAAACACCACAGGGGTGCCCTCGATATTGAAGCGGCTGCACTCCCCGCATTATGCATATTGACATAACCTCGATTACTGTCAATCCGGATTGAGCCAGCGCTTTAATCCGGTTCATCAGGTAAAGGACTTCTCCGTTGTCTTCCACCTGGGGCTCCGTGGGCGCCAGCTTCGGCGTTTCTTCAGAGGATCATTGTTGAACTCAGGAAGACCCCACCGAACAGGGTCCGGAAGGGGGATGTCGGGTGGTAGGATCGACATATGCCAACGGGTGGCTTATCATTGCGGGGGCCAAAAGAACGTCGCCGGTGCCTGGAAACGGGATGAGGCGAAGACATGCACGCCGGCGAATCTTACCCAGCTTCAGGGCTCTCCGGGGAGATAACACCCCTACTGCTGCTCTGCGGGGTCTCCGCATGGTTACTAAGTGGACAAGTAGCTACAATGCTCCTTGAGCTGTTTTGGGTGGAAGGAGGAAGAAGGGCTCGGCTTAGCTTGCTTCTTCTCCTTGTATGTGTCTAGGTCTAGAAAGAGAGTTCAACCCTTTGCATGGGTGCACCGGGGGGTTTACATAGGCCTACCTCCCGGGGGTACAATGGTAATCCGACTAGGCGCGGGGCCCAGCTGTCTGTGACTATGCTCGCCGGCTTCTCCGCTGGCTTCTAGGGCCCGCCGGCTGCCGGCTCCTGGGTCGACAGGCCGGCCCCACTGGCCAGGGCCTGGTCGGCGGCTGGTTACTGTTACTTCGTGTCGTGGACGCAGGCTTGGTCGGGGTAAGCGTGGCTACAGTAACGCCGCCCTGGCGGGCGATTACTGTAGCCCCGCCGCATCTTGTCCCCTTAATGGGCGTCTCCTTCGAGGAGGGCGGCAGGCCGGCTACGTGAAGCCGGCCCTCTGTCTTGCCAGCTTGAGAGGAGGTGCGGCCGCCTTCGGCATCTCTCTGCCCGAAGGGGCCCACCGCCTCGGGGGCCACGCTCGCGACCCGTAGAGGACGGCGCCAGAGCCGCCGGGGCTACAGTGCCGCGCCGGGCGGGCCGCAGTGGCCCGCACGACGCGCTGTACCAGGCGTGCTCCGGGTTTTGGGGGTGGCAGGCTCGACTGTTGCCACGCCCCACTTCATCATTGCAGAGTGGACGCGTACATTGCGGGTACGGCGTTGACCGATTTATGGGAGCCGGCCTAGCAGTAGCCGGCCTTGCTGTAGGCGGCCCTGAAGTAGCCGGCCCTGCCGTAGCCGGCCTTGCCGTAGCCGGCCCTCCGCAGGCTTCTCCAGGAGGGTGAAAAGGTGGGCCGCCCCGGAGCCGGCCAGGAAGGTAGCCGGCTGGGGGGAGGCGGCCCAAGTCTTGAGTCCTCTTATGAGCCGGATGGGCTCACAATTTTTTCTGAGGGGCTAGGGGAAGCCGGCTGGGCTACCCATAGCTATTTACCCCGACAATAGTCCCCGAAGGCGGGCGAGCTTCACGGCGGACGGAAGGACGGGAAGCTTGGCCGGCTTCATACCCCGAAGGGCCGACCTCGTCGTTGCAGCCGACTCCGGAGCGCTTTTTCGTTTATCAGGGTGGCAGTGGTTGACCCGCGGGCCGGCCGTGGGCCCCACGATGTGCCATGTGGCGGGGAAGTCCTGCCGTCGCACGCGCGCGACGGGACGCCGCCGCAGGCCCG
The DNA here is from genome assembly GCA_034509565.1 of Triticum monococcum. Lineage (NCBI taxonomy): Eukaryota > Viridiplantae > Streptophyta > Magnoliopsida > Poales > Poaceae > Triticum > Triticum monococcum. Next base: position 497,031,362 of record CM067843.1, read on the forward strand.
GGCCCGCCACTCCCTGGCCTCGGCCCGGGCGCAGATCTTCTGTGGCCCGAGGGGACCGCTCGTCTCCCCGCGGCCGTTACTTCGCGTCATCAAGGCGCGCAATTAACGCGGGTGTGGGGGAGATGGGCACGATCGATCCCCACGATCCCCCACGCCGCGCCTCCTCGGCTCTGGCGCACGTGCCTACAAGTAGGGGGGAGGGGGAGAGGTACGGGCCCGTTCGCTCCCCCGCTCCCCGTCCCTCCTGCTCCTCTTCTTCTTCTTCTTCTTCTTCTTCTTCTTCTTCTTCTTCTTCTTCTTCTTCTTCTTCTTCCTCGCGCCCGACGTAGTTTCGCGCCGCAGCCCACCCACGCCGCCATGTCTCTGGCTTTGTCGAGCTCGTGGGACGGGTCCAATGTCCACGAGGAGCATATCGAGTTCCTCCGCCAGACCCGGCGCCTGCCCGCCGCCAACCTCGTGCAGGTGCGCCTGGCGCCCACGAAGGAGGTCTCGCCGGTGCAGGAGGAAGGCGAGCGCGTCGTTTTCCGCACGCACTTCCTCCGTGGCTTCGGCTTCCCGGCGAGCAGCTTCATGCGTTCCTTCCTTGAATTCTACAACCTCCAACCACACCACGTCACGCCCAACACCGTGCTGCAGCTCTCGGCCTTCGTCTTGCTCTGCGAGGGGTTCTTGGGGGTGCTGCCGATGCTGGAGCTCTGGGCGGAGCTGTTCCAGAACAAGCTCGGCACCGTCTCCGCCGGCGTGCCGGCTCCCTGCGGCGCCTTCATCGCGATGAAGAGGGCAAGCGACGACAACCCCTTCCCCCACATCCCTCTGATCCAGTCTGTCAAGCTTTGGCAGAAATCCTATTTCTACGTCAAGAACGTCGCCCCGCACGGCGACTACGTCAATCTGCCGGCTTACGTAGCCGGCCCGCCAGTTGGGAGGCGGCGGTCCTGGGGCTACAGGTCGAAGTCCTTGTCTCCGGCTGGGAATGCTTCCGTCGCCCGGCTTCGGGTGATGATTCAGTCGGAAGGCCTGCGCGCATCCGACCTGGTAGCCGCCTTCGTTGAGCGCCGGATTCTGCCCCTCCAAAGCCGGCCGCACATGATGTGCCAGATGAGTGGCCGGTTCGACCCTTGCCGGCTGAGCACATGGGAGATGCCCCACGCCGAGGTGGCTCTGATGGCGAACTACATCGCCAACCTGAAGCTCACCGACGAGTGGCAGTTCGGCAAGGCGCCGTACTCCCGCGCCCATGCTCCGCCTGTGGTAAGTTTTTCTTCTCGTCGTCTGCCGGCTTGAGTCAGCCGGCTTCTGACCAGGCGGCTCTTCTCTTTTTTCTCTTCATCAGAATCCTCTCCTCCCGCCGCCAGCCGGGGCGGCTGGAGTCGATCGCGAGTATGCCCCGGACCGCACGGTGGACGACCCCGACGACCCGGACCTTTCTGCAGTCGCCATGGAGGACGCCGCCACGGGGGACGCCGCCGAGCTCGGTGGCACGGGGCTCTCGGCCAGCTTCGACGACTGGCCGGATGACTTCGAAGCCGAAGAAATCCCGCGCCACCAGCCGGCAACCGACCGCCGCAGCACGGGCTCGTCTGCCGCGCCGACTGCCGGTGGCGGGAAGGGGAAACGCTGGGCCGCGTTCCCACTCTTCGGAAGCCGGCTGAAGAAGCCGAAGGCCTCCGCCGCGGCCACGAAGCGCGAGGAGGCAGCGGCGAAGGCGGCCCGCTTCCGGAAGGCGGTGAAGAAGCCCCCCTCAGTTTCCGCGTAAGTCTTGTAGCCGCCTACGTTCTTGTTATTCTGAAGTCTTCCTTTTCTTGAATGCTTTTCTGATCTTCTGAGCAGGGCGCCGCTCTCCCTTGAGCGAGGCCCAGCCGGCTCCGTGGTCGGGCCGAGTGCCGGATCCTCAGGGTCCCGCCGAGTGGACCCCCGCGCTGAACTTGACGCAGCCACGGAGCGCAACGCTCGCGAGGCGCGTCGAGAGAGGGAGGCGGCCGAGCGGGAGGCGGCGGAGCGGGAGGCGGCGGAGCGGGTGGCCGCGGAGACGGAGACGGACGGCGCGCGTAGCCAGCCTCCGCTACTCGCCATCCCCCTCCAAACTTTGGATCCAGACATCCCTCTGCCCACGGCGGAGGAGATTATCCCCGAGCAGCCGCCGGTGCAGAGGGACGAAGTCTTCGAGGTTTCCGTCGAGAGGACGTCGCCGGCAGCGCCAGCCGGAGCAGGCGAAGGCGGCCAATCGTCGGCGGTGCCGGAGGAGCCGGCCCGGGCCGTGACTGAGGCAGGAGCCGGCCTCGAGATCGAGCTGGCGGCGGGCCGGCATGCCGGAGGGGGCACGGCCCCGCCGGACACGCGCCGAGCCGCGAGGGCCGAGCAGATGGCAGACGCCTTGGAGGCGGCCAGCTCCGCCACGTCCGGATGGACTCCTAGCGGAGGGAGCGGCGAGCTGAACATCGCGGCTCAAGAGGTTCGGAGCCGGCTGCAGGCACAGGCCGGCCTCCTGAGGCAATTTACTCAGGAGTTTCTGTCGACGCGGTCTGCAATCCGGGTAAGTCTTCACTCATTGACCGTTCTGGTCCTTTGTATTTTTTCCGTGGGGGCGCGCCGACTGCAGCGCAGTCGGGTCGGATTTTCCTCGACAACTTTTTCCTTTGCTAACTTTTTCTCTTTATCTTTTGCTCGTGCAGAGGCCAACGCCGACCTGCGGAGGGAACTCGGCGAGGTGCAGGCCGCTCTTTGCGCCAAGAACGCCGAGTATGCTGACTTGGTTCAAGAGCGCGGCCGCCTGGCGAAGAAACTGGCCGACCAAGAGGAGAGCCACAAGGCGGCCCTGCAAAAGGCGCAGGACGGCAAGGCTACCCTGAAGGCAGAGTTCGAGGCCAGGGAGGCGAGCTGGGCCGAGACGCGCCAGGTGCTGGAAGAAGGTTTCGGCCGGATCGAGGATCTCATTGATGGTAGGCTGTCTTTCTTGCTCTTCTTCCATCTGCCGGCCGCCTACGGTTTTGTTTTGACTTGTGTTTGCTGTCTTGCGCAGAGTACTTTCCCGGTCAGTCCGTCCTTGCCGCCCAAGCCATTGAAGCCTACCGCGAGGAGCACCGTCAGGCCGGGGTCGTGATTCCGCCGGACGCGAACCGGACATTGTCGGAGCAGCTCATCACCGTCCAGGCGCGGCTGCAGCCGGCCCACCGGCTGCTCCACCGGCTCCAACGCGCCGGGGTGACGATGCTGGCCGCGCTCTGGCCCGGCCAGACAATTCCCCGCACCCCGAGCCGGACGGCCGACTGGCTCGAAGTTGCAGTCGGCCGCTTCGAGGCCTGGAAAGCGTCCGCGGCCCGTCTTGGAGCCGGGCGCGCGCTGGAGTTCGTCCGCGCGTGGTACCCAGGGCTGAGCCTGGACCAGCTGCGGACGTGGCGGTCAGAAGCCAACGCAGAGCTGGAGGAGGTGCGGCCGGCGATCGCGCAACGCGCCTCGACGATCGCCGAGTGCACCGACACCAGCGTCTTCGCGCCGGAGCTCAACGACGATGGCGCCGCCCAGTCGGAGGAATGGTTCGGGCTGAACCCGACGGACAGCAAAGACTCGGCCGAGGAGATCGCCTCCAGCGACGAGGGCGAGGACGACGAGGAGGAGGACGGCGAAGATGCCGAGCCGACTGGTGAGACGGCCGACCGTCCCCCAGCCGACCGTGCCTCCAGCAACGAGCCACGCGGGAGCGCGCCCTCTGCCGGAGACGACGATCAAGCCGAGGTTGGCCAGCCGGCCGCTCCTCCAGCCGGCGCGACTACTTCCACCGCCCAGCCCGGCTCGTCTGCGGCCCCGCCGGCTCGATCTGCCGTTCTTTTTGTCCCTGTTTTACTTTTTCGGACAATTTTAAGTTTCTGCAATTCCACCCACTGGGGGTGTATCGAACAATGTTGGACGTCGACCTCTCTGGAGGCTTTTTGTGTAAATATTAATATATGCATGTGTTGGCGTTCATCCAAGTGTACTTTTTGTCCTTAGCCTCTTTCCTTTGCCGCCTTCCCTCTTTGGGAAGGCAAGTGCTTGAGCTTTCTTGGATTTGAAGTAGACTGAATGTAAGCCGGCCGGCCGGCTACTCTGGTAGTCGGTCGGCGTGAGGCAGTTAGCCGGCTTTTGTTATATATGCGAGCCTGTTTGGTCCCTAGCCGTTTTTCATGTGCGCACCCTTTCCGGCTTGTGGCTCTTGCCAGCCGGGCAGTCGGTTCTTCGAGCTGCGATTTCGGCAAGAGCCAAGCCTGGGTGTCGGCGCATTACTTGTCTGACTGCGGGTAGGGCTCCTAATATAACTCTAGTCGGCCAATCCCCGGGCCGACTCGTCGGACCCGGTACTGGACAAAATAAATGAAGAGGTAAAATCATATGCATGATAACTTTCATTCATAAGATAAAGGGTGGCAGTCCCCGAGTCTTTCTCGGGGAGCCTACTGTTTCGTACTAAATACAAAAGTGGGCATAACACATACTGCATTTTAACTGTAAAACTTCCGAAGGAGATTTGCGTTCCATGGTCACTCCGACTCCTTGCCGGAGTCGTCTCTCTTGCGTGCCTTCGGCTTCTGTGCGTCGATGAGGTAGTAGGCGTCGTTTCCCAAGGCTCTGCTGATGATGAAGGGGCCTTCCCAGGGGGCTGCGAGCTTGTGCTGGCCGGCTGTTCGCTGGATCAGCCGGAGCACAAGGTCGCCCTCCTGGAAGGATCTTGGTCGGACCCTCCGGCTATGGTAGCGGCGCAAACCCTGCTGGTAGATGGCGGACCGGCTGAGGGCTAACAGCCGGGCCTCTTCCAGCAGGTCGACACCGTCTTCTCGTGCTTCTTTGGCTTCCGCTTCCGTGTACATGGTTACTCGAGGCGAGTCGAACTCGATGTCTGTTGGGATGACCGCCTCGGCACCATATACAAGGAAGAAGGGAGTGAAGCCGGTTGATCTATTGGGAGTAGTGCGCAGACTCCATAGGACAGCCGGCAGCTCATCGAGCCAGCAGCCGGCTGAACGCTCCAGAGGTACGACCAGTCGAGGCTTGATGCCGGACAAAATGAGGCCATTTGCTCGCTCCACTTGGCCGTTTGACTGCGGGTGGGCGACTGACGCAAGGTCCACCCGGATACCTTGCGCAGCGCAGAACCGTGCCAAGGCACCTTTGGCAAAGTTCGTGCCGTTGTCGGTGATGATGCTGTGCGGTACGCCGTACCGGGTTGTTATATCTGCAATGAAGGTCACTGCAGTCAGCCCATTCAGCTTCTTGATCGGCTTCGCCTCGATCCACTTGGTGAATTTGTCGACGGTGACGAGCAAATGTGTCATGCCGCCGCGCGCCGTCTTGAATGGGCCCACCATATCCAATCCCCAGACGGCAAAGGGCCAGGTGATGGGAATGGTCTTGAGTGCTGAAGCCGGCATGTGTTGCTGCGAGCTGAAAAGCTGGCAGCCTTTGCAGTGTTTGACTAGCTCTTTGGCGTCATCCAAAGCAGTCAGCCAGAAGAAACCGTGGTGGAAGGCTTTGGCGACAAGTGATCTTGACGCGGCGTGGTGGCCGCACTCTCCTTGGTGTATGTCCCTGAGGATCGCGATGCCTTTCTCCTGCTCAACGCATCGCTGCAAGACTCCGGTGGCGCTGCGCTTGACAAGCTCTCTGTTGACGATTGTGTACGCTCCAGCCCGGCGCTGAACTTGTCTTGCTTCGTTTTTATCAGCCGGCAGGTCATGGTTCACCAAAAAGTTGCGGATGGTTTGGGCCCATGATGGGGCGGCGACCTCCTCTGCCACCAATGTGGCCACAGCCACCAGGGTGGGTGGGCTGGGTAGTGCAGTGCTGGAGTCGGCCGCCGCTTGCTGTGCTGAAGAAGTCCTCGGGCCGGCTACCGCAGTCCCCGGGCCGGGTGCGGCAGTCCCCGGGCCGGGTGCGGCAGTCCCCGGGCCGGGTACTGCAGTCCCCGAGCCGGGTACTGCAGTCCCCGAGCCGGGTACTGCAGTCCCCGAGCCGAATATTGAAGTCCCCGGGCCGGCTGCTTGATTCTTCGAGCCGGACCCGGCCTCCTCGGGGTTAGGCGGCACGAAAATGGAGTCGGATTCCGGAGATAGATTGATTGAAGGCTTGAGGAGGCGCTGCAGGGTGATGCCGGCTGGTATTGCTTGCCGCGTGGAGCCTATTCGGGCCAGAGCATCCGCTGGCTCGTTGTCGGCTCGCGGCACGTGAAGGAATTCACACCCGTCGAAGTATCCGCTGATTTGCTGCACTAGGAAGCGGTAGCTCGCCATGTTCGCGTCCTTGGCGTCCCAGTCGCCAGAAGACTGCTGCACCACCAAATCCGAGTCGCCATAGCACAGGATCCGGCGAATGCCAAGTTCCTTGGCAAGCCGGAGCCCGTGTATGAGCGCCTCATACTCGGCTACGTTGTTGGAGGCAGCGAAGTGGATCTGCAGCGTGTATCTGAGCTTGTCGCCCTTTGGAGAGGTAAGGACGACGCCGGCTCCCAGGCCGGTGCGCATCTTTGATCCGTCAAAGTGCATGCGCCAATGGGTGGAGTCGGGCGCTGGTGGTAAGTACTGGGTCTCGGCCCAGTCGACGAGGAAGTCGGCCAGCGCTTGCGTCTTGATGGCGGTGCGGGGTTGGTAGAAGATCATGTAGGGGGCCAGCTCGATGGCCCATTTAGCCACCCAGCCGGATGCATCCCGGCTGCCTATGATGTCGGCTAGCGGGGCAGTGCATACGACCGTGATGGGATGCTCTTGAAAGTACGGCTTCAGCTTCTTGGCGGCGAAGTACACGCCATAGCACATCTTCTGATAGTGCGGGTAATTTTGCTTCGAGGCGGACAACACCTCGCTCAGGTAGTAAACCGGCCTCTGGACCGGCTGGGCTCGGCCTTCTTCGGGGAGTTCGACCACAATGACGGTGCTGACCACCCGGCTAGTGGCGGCAATATATAGGAGCATGGGCTCCTTCTCAGTCGGTGCCGCCAAGACAGGCGGCGTGGACAGCATTTTCTTCAGCTCGTGGAAAGCTTGGTCGGCCTGGTCGTTCCACTCAAAGTGAGTGCTCTTCTTCATGAGGCGGTAGAGGGGGAGAGCTTTTTCTCCAAGCCGGCTGATGAAGCGGTTCAGAGAGGCCAGGCACCCGGTGAACTTCTGAATCTCTCTGAGCTTGGTTGGGACCGCCATCCTCTCGATGGCCTTGATCTTCACAGGGTTGCACTCTATGCCGCGTTCAGAGACCAGAAAGCCTAGGAGCTGGCCGGCTGGCTCTTCGAACACGCATTTCTCCGGGTTGAGCTTGATCCGGAACCGGCGCAGGTTCTCGAATGTCTCCTTCAAGTCTTCCAGCAGAGTGCCACGCTTCTCCGTCTTCACCACAACATCATCCACGTAAACGTGGGCGTTCTTGCCGAGCTGCGTGAGGAGGCACTTCTGCATGCAACGCTGAAAAGTGGCGCCGGCATTCCTCAAGCCGAACGTCATAGTCAGGTAGCAGAAGGCTCCAAACGGCGTGATGAAGGCGGTCTTCAGTTGGTCATCCGGGTTCAGCTTGATCTGGTGGTATCCCGAGTAGGCATCCAAAAAGCTCAACAGCTCGCATCCGGCTGTGGAGTCTATCACTTGATCAATCTTGGGCAGAGCGAAGGGATCTTTTGGGCAGGCTTTGTTGAGGCTCGTGTAATCTATGCACATGCGCCACTTGTTATTCTTTTTCAGCACGAGAACCGGGTTCGCGAGCCACTCGGGGAAGAAAACTTCCATGATGAAGCCGGCTGCGAGGAGCCGGGCTATCTCCTCCCCTACGATCCTTCTCTTCTCTTCTGACAGCCGGCGGAGGGGCTGCTTGACTGGTTTAGCATCCTCCCGCACGTGCAATTTGTGCTCGGCGAAATCCTTCGGAACACCCGGCATGTCCTTGGGGGACCATGCAAAGATATCCCGATTCTCACGGAGGAAATCGATGAGCTCGCCTTCCTATTTGCTATCCAGGCTCGCCCCAATGACGGCAAACCTCTCGGGGTGCTCGGGGTCGAGCTGTATCTTCTTGGTCTCCTTGGCCGGCTGGAAAGATCCTTGGGCATCATACTCCTTGGAGTCGGCGGGTTGGTTTAGCTGCTTGCTGGCCAGGGCCACGACCCGGTCCAGCGTCTTCCTCTCGACAGCGATCACGAGGGATTCGGCCAGCCGGCTGCTGGCCGCGGCGCAGTCGGCGGACTTCTTGTAGTCGCCGGCGATGGTGATGACACCCTTGGAGCTCGGTATCTTCATCTTGAGGTAAGCATAGTGGGGGACCGCCATGAACTTGGCCAAGGCGGGTCGGCCAAGCAAGGCATGATAAGGGCTCTCCAGGTCCACCACCTCGAACCAGATTGCTTCCCGGCGGAAATGATCCTTGCCCCCAAAGAGTACATCGATCTTGAGCTTGCCGATGGGGGCACAGGACAAACCGGGTACGATGCCGTGGAACACCATTCGAGTCGGCGCAAGTTGCTTTGCCTTGACGCCCAGCTTCTCCGTGGTGTCGCGGTACAAGATGTTGATGCTGCTTCCGCCGCCGATTAGCACGCGGGAGAAGCGTGCGGCGCGCGTATCCGTTGCAAGGGTGGCCTCCAGGACCAATGCGTAGGAGCCGGGGGATGGCATCACCTCTGGGTGGTCGGCCCGGCTCCAGCTGATGGGTTTCTCCGACCAGTGCATGTGGCCGGCTGGGCTGGTGGCGGCCATATTGACCTCTTGTTGCTCTCGGCGCTTGCTGCGCCGGTCTTCGGGCTGGCTCATGAAGACGACATAAGATGCTTGCTCGTCGGGGAACTCGTCCTGCACGGCGTCGACCGCGGGCCGGGCGGCTTTGGGCGGCGGAGCCGGCGGCGGCGGGCCGGCAGGCGGAGTCGGCGTGAGCCCTTCGCCCTTCGAGATTCGGGCGAGCCAGTTGCATTTGCGGGTCGTGTGGTTGGACGGCTTCGCGCCGCTGTGGAACTTGCACGGGGCATCAAGGGTTTGCTCGTAGGAGAAGGCCGGCTGCCAAGCCGGCCGGCCGCCCTTGGGCTTCTTGGGTGCGGGCCGCCCTTCAGGCGGCGCGTCTTCGACCGTGGCCACCTGCCGACTGGCGGGAGGCGGCGCAGGGCCCTTGCGCTTTTGATCATTCTGGTGTTGGCATCGGCCGCCGTCTCCAGCCGGCGCTTTGGGCGCCGGATTGAGCACCTTTCCGGATGCGTCCACCCGGAGCTCGGTCTTCATCGAGGAGTCGGCGGTGGCGTACTTGTCGGCGATGTTCAGGAGCTCGTCGAGGGTAGTCGGCTCATCGCAGAGAAGCTTGTGCTTGAGGAGGGTGCCCTCTCGGCACCTGGCTGTGAAGTATTCGATGGCTTGCACCTCGTGCACCCCCTCGCAGGAGTTGCGGAGCTCGGCCCAACGCGTCAGGTAGTCGCGAGTGGACTCGGCTGGGCCCTGTACGCACAGGGAAAGCTGTCTGGGCTTGGGAGCCCGCTTGTAGGTGCTGGTGAAGTTGCGAACGAAGGCTTCAGTGAAATCCACCTAGCTGGTGATGCTAAGGGGCTTGAGGTTGTTAAGCCAAGTCCGTGCCGTGCCTTGCAGCATGAGGGGCACGTACTTTACGGCAACGCGCCGGTTGCCATTGGCGATGCTGACGGCCGTGGAGTAGTCGGTCAGCCAGTCTTCCGGCTTCACCGAGCCGTTGTACTTGGGTGTGTCTCTCGGGAGCGAGAACCCTTTGGGGAAGGGCTCGTCGTGGATGCAGGGGCCAAAGCAAGGCGGGCCGACATCGTCTTCTTCTTCTAGCGCCAGGGATCGGGCCAGGCGGTCGATCCGGTGGCGGGCGTCGTTTTCGCCGATTCCCTCGCGGCGACTGAGCCGGCCGCTGAGAGTCGGGTGAGCCACTGGAGGCGGGGTAGGATATCTTTCTCCGCGAGCTCGAGGCAGAGGCGGGGTGCCCCGCCATTCCATGGCTCAGGGGCGGCCGTCCGCGTCTCGCTCGATGGAGACTTGGGTCCGGCTTCGGCTGGAAGCCGGCTCTTTCTCGCGCCGCGCGCGGGTGTAGCTGGTAGTCGGCGACCGGGAAGTCGCGCAGTGTTCGTGGCGCGGGGGAGGGCTCCCCGCGCAGGCGTTGGCCTCGTGCCGTCGTGCGGCCGCATCGATTAGTTGCTGGATGCGCCGCGTCATGTGGGGGAGGTCCTCGGCTTCCAAGCCGTCCAGCTCGTCTACGGCCGCCTGGGCGGCGCGCAGGTTCTCGAGCGGGGTGGCGTAGACCGGGCGATCCACTCCAAGCGTTTTGGCAATGACGGCGCCGCGTTGCCTGACAGCGCCAGCCCGGCTAGGGCCAGCCGGGGCCGGCGTGCCGAAGGCGGCGCGGTCAGCTTCGCGCTGGTAGGCCTCGGTGAGGCGTCTTACGGAGGCCAGCCGCCGGCCCTCCGCGAGGAGGGCGAGGCGGCGTGCCTCCAGAACTTCGTCGCTGGCGTCAGCCGGAAGGGGGGCTGACAAGTCTTGGGCAGCCGCGCGCGGGGAGTCGCGGGCGCCCTCATCAGTCGGGCCGTCAAGGCCGATAACCATCACCTCGGGGGCGTCAGAATCGCGATCGCCAGCCGGAGGGAGCGGGTCGTTGTAGACCGTGACGTTGGTGGGGAAGGTATCAGAGGATGCCGCGTCGGAGTCGACGGGCATCGGGTCGGTGGAGCCAACCGGTTCCAAGTCCGCAGCGGGCTCACTGGAGACGTGGAGCTGGCTGAGGAGGTTAGCGAGGTGATCCATGCCCGCATCGGAGGCGAGCTCGTCGGAGGTGCGGGCCTTGTCGAAGAGGTTGGCGAGGCTGCTAGCCGCGCAGACGTCGGCGACGCCATGCAGCGCATCGCGGCAAGTGCCATCGGGCGAGCCAGGCTGGCTACGCCCGCGAGGGAGGAAAAGGGTTCCCGTCCAGAACAGGTCTCCGGACGACGGTGCACCTGGCCCCAAGGTGGGTGCCAAATGTCGGGTGGTAGGATCGACATATGCCAACGGGTGGCTTATCATTGCGGGGGCCAAAAGAACGTCGCCGGTGCCTGGAAACGGGATGAGGCGAAGACATGCACGCCGGCGAATCTTACCCACCTTCAGGGCTCTCCGGGGAGATAACACCCCTACTGCTGCTCTGCGGGGTCTCCGCATGGTTACTAAGTGGACAAGTAGCTACAATGCTCCTTGAGCTGTTTTGGGTGGAAGGAGGAAGAAGGGCTCGGCTCAGCTTGCTTCTTCTCCTTGTATGTGTCTAGGTCTAGAAAGAGAGTTCAACCCTTTGCATGGGTGCATCGGGGGGTTTATATAGGCCTACCTCCTGGGGGTACAATGGTAATCCGACTGGGCGCGGGGCCCAGCTGTCTGTGACTATGCTCGCCGGCTTCTCCGCCGGCTTCTGGGGCCCGCCGGCTGGTGGGTCCCGCCGGCTGCCGGCTCCTGGGTCGACAGGCCGGCCCCACTGGCCAGGGCCTGGTCGGCGGCTGGTTACTGTTACTTCGTGTCGTGGACGCAGGCTTGGTCGGGGTAAGCGTGGCTACAGTAACGCCGCCCTGGCGGGCGATTACTATAGCCCCGTCGCATCTTGTCCCCTTAATGGGCGTCTCCTTCGAGGAGGGCGGCAGGCCGGCTACGTGAAGCCGGCCCTCTGTCTTGCCGGCTTGAGAGGAGGTGCGGCCGCCTTCGGCATCTCTCTGCCCGAAGGGGCCCACCGCCTCGGGGGCCACGCTGGCAACCCGCAGAGTACGGCGCCAGAGCCGCTGGGGCTACAGTGCCGCGCCGGGCGGGCCACAGCGGCCCGCACGACGCGCTGTACCAGGCGTGCTTCGGGTTTTGGGGGTGGCAGGCTCGACTGTTGCCACGCCCCACTTCATCATTGCAGAGTGGACGCGTACATTGCGGGTATGGCGTTGAACGATTTATGGGAGCCGGCCTAGCAGTAGCCGGCCTTGCTGTAGCCGGCCCTGAAGTAGCCGGCCTTGCCGTAGCCGGCCCTCCGCAGGCTTCTCCAGGAGGGTGAAAAGGTGGGCCGCCCCGAAGCCGGCCGGGAAGGTAGCCGGCTGGGGGGAGGCGGCCCAAGTCTTGAGTCTTCTTATGAGCCGGATGGGCTCACAATTTTTTCTGAGGGGCTAGGGGAAGCCGGCTGGGCTACCCATAGCTATTTACCCCGACAGGGGACGTCCTCCATATAAAACCATTACGAAGGCCAGTCTTCGGATGTCTTCTTCGGAGTACCGGACAAGTATCCGGTTTCGGCAATGCGCCATATTTCGGCTCCGCCTACTTGATAAAGTAACCCCTTCTGTGTGCGGGGGACGAGGCAAAATAACCTTTTCCACAGCTTGAAATGAGCCTCGCAGCCCAGGAATAACTCACAGAGGGCAACGTAGCCGGCGATGTGTAATATGGAAGCAGGGGTGAAATTATGCAGTTGGAGGCCGTAAAACTCCAAGAGCCCGCGGAGGAACGGATGAATTGGAAATCTGAGTCCCGTTAATAAGTAAGGAACAAGGCATACCCGCTCCCCCATAGAGGGGCTGGGGAAGCTCTCCGCTTGCTCCCCGCCGTTGTAGGTGGCGAGCCCGGCTCAAACGGGAACCATATATGCTGGAGGGAGAAATCCCTGAGTCTGCAGTTCGACTAATCGACTGTGTGAGACAGAACATCTCTCCCAATCACCGGGCTTAGGGCTACGGGGGCGAGAGGAGGAGCTTTGGTGGTCGGCCATGTTGGAGTGGATTTTTCCGAAGCACGCTTCGATGGATTCTCGCTGTGGGAAGGTGGTATGGATTGGATCTAAGAATCCCCATCCCTTTAATAGACAATTTATTTATCTGGCTAGGGGGGGGGGGGGGCGAATGTAAAAATGCACTGGCTCCTCGTATTCATTCGACGCGTGGAAGATATCCCTTATTGGGCGCGGAAGCCAAGAGGTCCAACATTTATGGGGCCGGACACTACTTAACAAACATTCAAAATTTGGAGAAGAACCTGCCTTGCAATGCCGAAGGCAATACTGCGTGTCAGACTTGATGTCATTGAAGCCTGGTTCTGGGGCTACTGAGGGAGTCCTGGATTAGGGGGTCTCCGGACAGCCGGACTATATCCTTTGGCCGGACTGTTGGACTATGAAGATACAAGATTGAAGACTTCGTCTCGTGTCCGGATGGGACTTTACTTGGCGTAGAAGGCAAGCTAGGCAATACGGATATGTATATCTCCTCCTTTGTAACCGACCTTATGTAACCCTAGTCCCCTTTGGTGTCTATATAAACCGGAGGGTTTTAGTCCGTAGGACAACAACAATCATACCATAGGCTAGCTTCTAGGGTTTAGCCTCTTCGATCTCGTGGTAGATCAACTCTTGTACTACTCATATTATCAAGAAAAATCAAGCAGGACGTAGGGTATTACCTCCATCAAGAGGGCCCGAACGTGGGTAAACATCATGTCCCCTGCCTCCTATTACCATCCACTTAGACGCACAATTCGGGAGCCCCTACCAGAGATCCGCCGGTTTTGACACCGACACCAGCTTCAAGATCTTGTCACATAAATCTCCTTTGCTTTTCTGCCGAAAACGAGAAGGAATAGATCGGTTGTTAGACAGTTTAGCCCTCTTAGGGAGACTAGACTTCTTGAACTTCACGTGCATATCCTCAGGTTGAGGTAGAGGAGCATCCTCCTCCTCTGAACTTGAATCATTGACCCTCCTCAAATGAGCATCCTCCTCATCATCCGTAGTTCAACCACAAGGAGATAGGTCCCCATAGGTCTTTGGGTCAGCAATGAGATGTGAGACATAGCTCTCTCCGTCAGAGTCTTGAGATGACATCTTGCTCTAAATCTGCTGCAGAAACAGCTCAAAACAAAAACAGAGGATATTTGTGTGGTACGGTGGTCAAAACCTTCGGGAGATTATATAATGAATTTTTACCGACCAAAAGAAGTATCGTGCAAGAAAATGGAGTCCGAAGGGCACACGAGGTGCCCACGAGGCAGGGGGCGCGCCCTCCACCCTCGTGGACACCTCTTGTCCTTTCTAGACTGCCTCTTATTTTCCTATTTTCTTAAATATTCCAAAACGGAGAAAAATTGCTATTAGAACTATTTTGGAGTCGGTTTACTTACCATACCACATACCTTTTCCTTTTCGGAGTCTGAAACGTTCTAGAAAGTGTCCTTTATATACTCCTCCGGGGTTACATTGTCAATACCATTAGTTTCAACATTTATAGGATTACCTGAGATATAATGTTTGATTCTTTGAACATTCACCACCCTCGAATTTGTGCCTTCGAAGTTGTTGATTTTTATGGCACCGAAACGATAGACCTCCTCGATAACGTAAGGACCTTCCCATTTAGAGAGGAGTTTTCCTGCAAAAAATCTTAAACGAGAGTTGTATAACAATACATAATCACCTACATTAAACTCATGTTTTTGTATCCTTTTGTCATGCCATCTTTTAACTTTTTCTTTAAATAGTTTGGCATTTTCATAGGCCTGGGTTCTCCACTCATCAAGTGAGCTAATGTCAAATAGTCTCTTCTCACCGGCAAGTTTGAAATCATAATTGAGCTCTTTAATGGCCCAATATGCTTTATGTTCTAGTTCAAGAGGTAAGTGACATGCTTTTCCATAAACCATCTTATACGGAGACATACCCATAGGATTTTTATATGCAGTTCTATAGGCCATAATGCATCATCAAGTTTCTTGGACCAATTCTTTCTAGATCTATTAACCGTCTTTTGCAAAATTAATTTAAGCTCTCTATTGCTCAGTTTGACTTGATCACTAGACTGTGGGTGATATGGAGATGCAATTCTATGATTAACATCATACTTAGCAAGAATTTTACGAAAAGCACCATGAATAAAATGTGAACCACCATCAGTCATTAAGTATCTAGGGACTCCAAACCTCGGAAAAATAACTTATTTAAGCATATTAATAGAGGTGTTATGATCAGCACTACTAGTTGGAATAGCTTCTACCCACTTAGTAACGTAATCAACAACAACTAAAATATGTGTATACCCATTAGAGGAAGGAAACACTCCCATATAATCAAAGCCCCAAACGTCAAATGGTTCAATAACAAGTGAATAATTCATAGGCATTTCTTGACGTCTACTAATATTAGCAATTCTTTGACATTCATCACAAGACGAGACAAACTTATGGGCATCCTTGAAGAGAGTAGGCCAATAAAAACCGGATTGCAATACCTTATGTGCAGTTCTATCTCCAGCATGGTTTCCTTCATAAGCCTTAGAGTGACACTTGCGTAGGATCTGTTCATGTTCATGCTCAGGTACGCAATGTCTAATAACACCATCTACTCCTTCTTTATAAAGGTGTGGGTCATCCCAGAAGAAATGTATTAAATCATAGAAAAAGTTTTTCTTTTGCTGATAGGTGAAACTAGGTAGTATAAATTTAGCAACAATGTAATTAGCATAATCAGCATACCATGGAGCAGTACGAGAAGCATTTACGATAGCTAATTGTTCATTAGGAAAGCTATCATCAATTGGTAGTGGGTCATCAAGAACATTCTCTAACCTAGACAAGTTGTCTGCAATGGGGTTCTCGGCCGCTTTCTATCAATAATATGCAAATTAAATTCTTGTAGTAGGAGAACCCATCTAATAAGTCTAGGTTTGGCATTTTTCTTTTCCATAAGATATTTAATAGCAACATGATCAGTGTTAATAGTTACTTTAGAGTCAACAATGTAAGGTCTGAACTTATAACAAACAAATACAATTGCTAAAAATTCTTTTTCAGTAGTAGCATAATTTCTCTGGGCACCGTCTAGAGTTTTACTAGCATATTGGATAACATTTAATTTCTTATCAACTCTTTGCCCTAGAACAACACCTACAGCATAATCACTAGCATCACACATAATTTCAAAGGGTAAATTCCAATCAGGTGGCTGAACAATGGGTGCAGAAATCAAGGCTTTCTTAAGTATTTCAAATGCTTCTACACAATCATCATCAAAGACAAAATGAACATCTTTTTGTAAAAGATTAGTCAGAGGCCTAGAAATTTTTGAGAAGTCTTTCATGAACCTCCTATAAAAACCGGCATGACCAAGGAAACTTCTTATACCTTTAATGTCCTTTAGCTTCATCAACTTCAATACCTCTTTTAGAAATTTTATGCCTAAGCAATACCTTCATTAACCATAAAGTGACACTTCTCCCAATTCAAGACAAGATTAGTTTCTTCACATCTCTGCAAAACTCGATCAAGGTTTCTTAAGAAATCATCAAAACAAGTTCCATATACAGAAAAATCATCCATGAAAACCTCAACAATCTTTTCACAAAAGTCAGAGAATATAGCAGTCATACATCTTTGAAAGGTAGCAGGTGCATTACATAAACCAAAAGGCATACGTCTATAAGCAAAGGTTCCAGAAGGGTAACTAAAGGTGGTCTTTTCTTGATCCTATTTTGACATAGGTATTTGAGAGAAACCGGAATAACCATCTAGAAAGCAGAAATGTGTATGTTTGGATAATCTTTCTAGAATTTGATCAATAAAAGGTAAAGGGTAATGATCCTTTTTAGTAGCTTTATTTAGTTTGCGGAAATCAATTACCATTCTATAACCTGTAACAATTCTTTGTGGGATCAATTCATCTTTATCATTAGGAACAATAGTAATACCTCCCTTCTTAGGGACACAATGGACATGACTTACCCACTGACTATTGATACGTCTCCAACGTATCTATAATTTTTGATTGTTCCATGGTATTATATTATCTGTTTTGGATGTTAATGGGCTTATTTATACACTTTTATATTATTTTGGGGACTAACCTACTAAACCAAGGCCCAGTGCAAATTGCTGTTTTTTTGCCTATTTCAGTGTCTCGCAGAAAAGGAATATCAAACGGAATAAAACCTTCGGGAGAGTTATTTTTGGAACAAACGTGATCCAGGGGACTTGGAGTGGACGTCAAGAAACCAACGAGGAGGCCACGAGGAAGGGGCGCACCCTCCCCCCTCATGGGCCCCTCGTGGCTCCACCACCTACTTCTTCCTCCTATATATATTCATATACCCCAAAAACATCAAGGAGCACCACGAAACCCTATTTCCCCGCCGCAACCTTCTATACCCAAGAGATCCCATCTTGAGCCTTTTCAGGAGCTCCGCCGGAGGGGGAATCAATCACGGAGGGCCTCTACATCAACTCCATGGCCTCTCCGATGATGTGTGAGTAGTTTACCTCAGACCTTCGGGTCCATAGTTATTAGCTAGATGACTTCTTCTCTCTCTTTGGATCTCAATACAATGTTCTCCTCGATCTTCTTGGAGATCTATGAACAATATTTGATTCTTCTCTGAATTGCGGTGTCCTTTCCCAGTGAAAGCAGGGGCAACAAGGCACGTATTGTATTGTTGCCATCGAGGATAAAAAGATGGGGTTTATATCATATTGCTTGAGTTTATCCCTGTACATCATGTCATCTTGCCTAATGCATTACTCTGTTCTTATGAACTTTACTCTAGATGCATGCTAGATAGCGGTCGATGTGTGGAGTAATAGTAGTAGATGCAGAATCGCTTCACTCTACTTGTCACGGACGTGATGTCTATATACATGATCATGCCTAGATATTCTCATAATTATGCACTTTTCTATCAATTCTCGACAATAATTTGTTCACCCACCGTAATACTTATGCTATCTTGAGAGAAGCCATAGTGAAACCTATGGCCCCCGGGTCTATTCTCCTTTATATTAATCTACCGTCAACAAGCTATTTTCTATTATCGTTTACTTTGCAATCTTTATTTTCCAATCTATATCATAAAAATACCAACAATATTTATCTTATTATTATCTCTATTAGATCTCACTCTCGTAAGTGACCGTGAAGGGATTGACAACCCCTTTATCGTGTTGGTTTTGAGGTTCTTATTTGTTTGTGTAGGTACGAGGGACTTGCGTGTAGTCTCCTATTGGATTGATACCTTGGTTCTCAAAAACTTAGGGAAATACTTACGCTACTTTACTGCATCACCCTTTCCTCTTCAAGGGAAAACCAACGCAGTGCTCAAGAGGTTGCAAGAAGGATTTCTCGCGCCGTTGCCGAGGAGATCTACTCACAAGTCAAGACATACCAAGTACCTACCACAAACTCTCATTCCTCACATTACATTATTTTCCATTTGCCTCTCGTTTTCCTCTCCCCCACTTCTAAAACGATTTTCAAAAACCTTTGCATTTTCTTTGCCTTCTTCCCGTATGTATCTTTGTTTGTGTTTCCATGTGCCTTCCATTTGCTTGCATCTTTGCTTGCTAAAAATCTATTGATATGGATCCACTTAAAGTGTTCTACTTGGATCATCTTCAATCCCTATGCGCTCATGCTGAAACCCCAACTAGCTTGGTTGATGGGAAATCTTTAGAGAGCATGCTCATTTTGTGCGTCACCGTTTGTCTGAAAAAGGGAGACTCTTATGGGATCAAATAAACAGATTGCTGTGTTATGCTTGGAATCTTTGTGAAATTTATGAATTTACTTGTTGCTCTAAGAACCCTAAAAAACACCTCCCCTACCTATGTGAGTTTAATGACAATGAAATCTTATCTTCTTATGCAAAGGGTGTTTATAGTTACTATGATATCGAACAAATTGAAGAATTTGTTGCTTTTAAGGGTGCTTATGAAGTTGCTTCTTTGATTGGAAAGTATGATATTACTCTCTATGAATCGGAAAATTTTGACATACTTAAATATTGCTATGAAAACTATGCTCATAATGTCTATGTCAAAGAATTTATTGAACGAATGACCGTTGCTTTGGAAGAAAATAATGATATGCATGAATCTATAGATAATTATGATTCCGATGATTTGATTGAAATACCCCTTGATGAACATGATGCTTGCTATTCTTGTGGCCATGATGCCAATATTTATGAAGATGAATTTGCTATAGTTCCTTATGTTAAACATGAGATCGTTGCTATTGCACCCATACTTGATAGTTCCTTCGATGAAAACATGATTGCAATGATGTTACTATAAACTCTCTTGATGTCAATTGTGCTAATAATATGCAAAACCCTAAGCTTGGGGATCCTAGTTTTTCTATGTCTACTACTTGTTGCAATGATCATGATTGGGGTGATTCTTCTTATGATCTTGAAAATTTGATTAAGCCCCATGATGAATATGAGATTGATAATAGTGTTTGCAATAATATTGAAAGTGGGTTTGGAAGAGTGTCAACTTTAGATCCCACATATTTGAAGAATGTTCAATCTTATGGTATTGTTGATAAAAGTGGGTTTGGAGAGGTCATGACTTTAGTTAATGTTAATCCCACTATTTTGGAAGAGTGTCAACTTTGCATGCATGTGGATCGCATTGAAAATATTTTATGTGATAGCTATTTTTTTGAAATTGCTTATGATCCCACATGTAATTATTATAAGAGAGTAAAATATGATTGTAGAAGTTTTCATGTTACTAAATTACCTCTCATTATGTTGAGATTGCTACTGTTTCTTCCCGCTTCCTTGCATATGCTAGTTTTTGCTTGCCTTGATAATTTGTTTGCCTATAAGATGCCTATGCATGGTAAGTATGTTAGACTTATATGTGTTTTTCACGTGTTTTATGATGCTCTCTTTGTGCTTAAATTATTGTATTTCATGTGAGCATCATCGAAATTGTCAATGCCTAGCTAGGGGCGTTAAACGATAGCGCTTGTTGGGAGGCAACCCAATTTTATTTTTGTTTCTTGATTTTTGGTTCTGTTTAGTAATAAATAATTCATCTAGCCTCTGTTTAGATGCGGTTTTATGATTTTAATTAATATTTGTGCCAAGTAGAACCTTTGGGAAGACTTGGGGGAAGTTTCAGCGATCTTGCTGTAAAAAAACAGAAACTTTAGCGCTCACGAAATTTGCTGCCATTTTTTTACTGGAGAGTGCAATTAGGTTGGTTCTTTTTGTAGATGATTAATAAAAAAATTCCTCACGTATCAATTTATTTCATAATTTTTGGGGTTACAGAAGTATTCGAAACCTACAGATTACTAGAGACTGTTCTGTTTTTGACAGATTCCGTTTTTCGTGTGTTGTTTGCTTATTTTGATGCATCTATGGCTAGTATCGGAGGTTACGAACCATAGAGAAGTTGGAATACAGTAGTTTTAACACCAATATAAATAAATAATGAGTTCATTACAGTACGTTAACTTGTGGTTTGTTTTCTTTTACTAATGGAGCTCATGAGATTTTCTGTTTAAGTTTTGTGTTGTGAAGTTTTCAAGTTTTGGGTAAAGATTTGATGGATTATGGAATAAGGAGTGGCAAGAGCCTAAGCTTGGGCATGCCCATGGCACCCCTAGGTAAAATCTAAGGACAACAAAAATCCTAAGCTTGGGGATGCTCCGAAAGGCATCCCCTCTTTCGTCTTCTTCTATCGGTAACTTTACTTGAGCCTATATTTTTATTCACCACATGATATGTGTTTTGCTTGGAGCGTCTTGTATGATTTGAGTCTTTGATTTTTAGTTTACCATAATCATACTTGTTGTACACACCTTTTTGGATAGACACACATGAATTGAAATTTATTAGAATACTCTATGTGGTTCACTTATATCTTTTGAGCTAGATAATTTTGCTCTAGTGCTTCACTTATATCTTCTAGAGCACGGTGGTGGTCTTATTTTATATAAATTATTGATCTCTCAGGCTTCACTTATATTATTTTGAGAGTCCTTTAGAATAGCATGGTAATTTGCTTTGGTTATGAAACTATTCCTAATATGATAGGCATCCAAGATGGGTATAATAAAAACTATCATAGAAAGTGCATTGAATACTATGAGAAGTTTGATACTTGATAATTGTTTTGAGATATAAAGGTGGTGATATTAGAGTGTGCTAGTTGAGTAATTGTGAATTTGAGAAATACTTGTGTTGAAGTTTGCAAGTCCCGTAGCATGCACGTATGGTAACCGTTGTGTAATAAATTTGAAACATGAGGTGTTCTTAGATTGTCTTCCTTATGAATGGCGGTCGGGGACGAGCGGTGTTCTTTTCCTACCAATCTATCCCCCTAGGAGCATGCGTGTAGTGCTTGGTTTTTGATGACTTGTAGAATTTTTGCAATAAGTATGTGAGTTCTTTATGACTAATGTCGAGTCCATGGATTATACGCACTCTCACACTTCCATCATTGCTAGCCTCTTCAGTATAGTGCATTGCCCTTTCTCACCTTGAGAGTTGGTGCAAACTTCGCCGGTGCATCCAAACCCCGTGATATGATGCGCTCTATCACACATGAACCTCCTTATATCTTCCTCAAAACAGCCACCATACCTACCTATTATGGCATTTCCATGGCCATTCCGAGATATATTGCCATGCAACTTTCCACCGTTTCATTTATGACACACTTCATCATTGTCATATTGATTTGCATGATCATGTAGTTGACATCATATTTGTGGAAAAGCCACCAAGCATAATTTTTCATACATTTCACTCTTGATTCATTGCCCTTCCCGGTACACCACAGAGGCATTCATATAGAGTCATATTTTGTTCTAGTATCGAGTTGTAATCATTGAGTTGTAAATAGATAGAAGTGTGATGATCATCATTAATAGAGCATTGTCCCAAATAAAGAAAGAGAAGGCCAAAAAAAAGGAAGGCCCCCAAAAAAATAAAAAATAAAAAGGGGCAATGCTACTATCCTTTTTTCCACACTTGTGCTTCAAAGTAGCACCATGATCTTTATGATAGAGAGTCTCTTGTTTTGTCACTTTCATGTACTAGTGGGAATTTTTCATTATAGAAATTGGCTTGTATATTCCAACAATGGGCTTCCTCAAATGCCCTAGGTCTTCGTGAGCAAGCAAGTTGGATGCACACCCACTTAGTTTCTTTTGTTGAGCTTTCATACATTTATAGCTCTAGTGCATCAGTTGCATGGCAATCCCTACTCCTTGCATTGACATCAATTGATGGGCATCTCCCTAGCCCGTTGATTAGCCGCGTCGATGTGAGACTTTCTCCTTTTTTGTCTTCTCCACATAACCCCCTATCGTTATTCTATTCCACGCACAGTGTTATATCCATGGCTCACGCTCATGTATTGCGTGAAAGTTGAAAAAAGTTTGAGATCACTAAAGTATGAAACAATTGCTTGGCTTGTGTGATGAAAATGAAGCATGACCAAGCTATATGATTTTGCGGGGATGAACTTTCTTTTGCCATGTTATTTTGAGAAGACATGATTGCTTAGTTAGTATGCTTGAAGTATCATTATTTTTATGTCAATATTAAACTTTTGTCTTGAATCTTTCGGATCTGAATATTCATGCCACAATAAAGAAAATTACATTGAGAATTATGCTAGGTAGCATTCCACATCAAAAATTCTGTTTTTATCATTTACCTACTCGAGGACGAGCAGGAATTAAGCTTGGAGATGCTTGATACGTTTCCAACGTATCTATAATTTTTGATTGTTCCATGCTATTATATTATCTGTTTTGGATGTTAATGGGCTTATTTATACACTTATATTATTTTTGGGACTAACCTACTAACCCAAGGCCCAGTGCAAATTGCTGTTTTTTTGCCTATTTCAGTGTTTCGCAAAAAAGGAATATCAAACGAAATCCAAATGGAATAAAACCTTCGGGAGAGTTGTTTTTGGAACAAACGTGATCCAGGGGACTTGGAGTGGACGTCAAGAAACCAACGAGGAGGCCACGAGGCAGGGGGTGCACCTACCCCCCAAGGCGCGCCCTCCCCCCTCATGGGCCCCTCGTGGCTCCACCGACCTACTTCTTCCTCCTATATATATTCATATACCCCAAAAACATCAAGGAGCACCACGAAACCCTATTTCCACCGCCACAACCTTCTGTACCCAAGAGATCCCATCTTGGGGCCTTTTCCGAAGCTCCGCCGGAGGGGGAATCGATATCGATCACGGAGGGCCCCTACATCAACTCCATGGCCCCTCCGATGATGTGTGAGTAGTTTACCTCAGACCTTCGGGTCCATAGTTATTAGGTAGATGGCTTCTTCTCTCTCTTTGGATCTCAAAACAATGTTCTACTCGATCTTCTTGGAGATCTATTCGATGTAACTCTTTTTGCGGTGTGTTTGTCGAGATCCGATGAATTGTGGGTTTATGATCAAGTTTATCTATTAACAATATTTGATTCTTCTCTGAACTCTTTTATGTATGATTGGTTATCTTTGCAAGTCTCTTCGAATTATCAGTTTGGTTTGGCCTACTAGATTGATCTTTCTTGCAATGGGAGAAATGCTTAGCTTTGGGTTCAATCTTGTGGTGTCCTTTCAAAGTGACAGAAGGGGCAACAAGGCACGTATTGTATTGTTGCCATCGAGGAGAGCGTGTCCAATGGTGTCTAGCAGGTCTAGGGAGGAGTAAAGAAAGGGGAGGGGGCATTGGATGCCCCGGAGAGCCAGTAGGAGAGGAGAGAGGGTGAGGGAGAGAGAGAAAGTGGCTGTCCAGAGAAAGAAAAGGAGGTTTTCATCCCCCTTCTAATTGAGTTTGGTCTAGGAAAACTTACTGGAGTTAGAACATGATCATAAGGGGCTGTGGTAAAAATTTGAGCTATCCAAGAATAGTGGAAGAGGTCAAAACAGTGGTTTTTGCAAAATGTTAGAAGGTGTTTGAGTAGGTTTTGGGCAAGCAAATGAACTCCAATTGCCATGAGAATTAACAGGATGGAATGACACATAGAAATAGGGTGTGCCACCAAATTTGAGCTCATTTGGGCAAAGTGGCCAATGTAACTTTGGTAAACCCTAGAAATTAGTAGAAATGGTTTTACCAAGATTTAGTCATGCAAATCAATTCTCCATGATGCACCACTTGGTGTAGTGTCATCATTTGAGGTTATGAACATGTCAACAAAAGTTGAGATCAAAAGGAGAAAGTTTCCAATGTAGAGTTGTTCAAATTTGATTCTGGTCAGGGAGGGTTTTGGGGCATTTTGGTGAACCAAAATGACTTTAATTGACATGAGGCTTTGCAAGGTGATCAAAATATGCATTTGTGACTTGCTGGATTTTTCTTGGATTTTTATGAAAATATTTCCTGTAGAAATATTTCAAATCCTTGAAATGGGCAGAAATGGTTTTGGGAGGTTTTGTCCAATATTTTGAACATGACCATGTGTTGAAACTCTTATATATGGAAAATATATGTCCACTGAGTTTCCCTAAATTTTCTCAAATATTTTTGAAACATAAAAATAATTTTTCCCTATTAAAGACCATTTCTGGCCTTAAGAAAAATATTTTAAACAAAATAGGAAAATAACTTTTAAAATCATATTTTTGTGGTTTATGGGAGTCCTATATCTAATAGGCTTCAAATAAATTTTTGGAAATATTTTTCACACCTCAAATCAAGTACTTGCAGTGCAAATCTCAATTTAAGGGGTTTTGGAAAACTAATTTTAGAAAATACTTTTTGGCCAAATTATTTTTGTAAGAAAATACTATATTGCACTATACACATGGCATGATCATTGGGCAGAAGTTTGGGGCAAGGAGATGAAGTATAGAAGGTGGAGTTGTGTTGACTTAAAGAGCACTTAAAAAGCACAGAGAGAAAACCAACTCCAAATAAAAGCCAAATAATGCAAAAGTTTTTGTTGGTCCAAATTTTCATGCTTTATTGATGCAAATGAAATGTTACAAAATGCATGGTGTGACACATGAGTAGCAAATGATTCACAGAAAGAAGCTACTATCTCAGAGTCAAGTCCATATTTAGTGCTAAATCCACGAAAAGCATCGGCATCCATAAAAGATTTAACACAATCAAACTTAGGTGTTATACCTGACTCCTTACCTTCATCGAGTTCCCAATCTTCAGAGTTGCATTTAATTCTTTCCAATAAATCCCATTTGAATTCAATAGACTTCATCATAAAAGAACCAGTACAAGAAGTATCGAGCATAGAGCGATTATTGAGAGAAAGCCGAGCATATTTTTTTGAATAATAATTTCTCTTGAGAGCTCATGATTGGGGCATGAATATAACATTGACTTAGGCCTCCCCCAAGCTTGAGCAATGCTTTCTCCTTCACGAGGCCAAAAATAACATATGTAATTACGATCACGATGAACCAGATGCATAGGATAAAACTTCTGATGAAATTCCAATTTCAATCGGTGGTAGTTCCATGATCCAATATCATCGCATAGCCTAAACCATGTCAATGCCTTTCCCTTCAAAGATAAAGGGAAGACCTTCTTCTTGATAACATCCTTGGGCATACCTGCAAGCTTAAATAATCCACAAACTTCATCCACATAGATTAGGTGCAAATTGGGATGCAATGTTCCATCTCCTGTAAAAGGATTAGCTAGCAGTTTCTCTATCATACCCGAAGGAATTTCAAAGCAAACATTTTCAGTAGGTTCAGTAGGTTGAGGAGCAACTCTTTGCTCTACTGGTCGGGGGTGAAGATGCCCTGAACAAGCCCCTCAAAGGATTACTTTCCATAGTAACAAGTGACAGTAAATTTCAGTACACTATATAAATTTTTTCCTTACCAAATTCCATCTACCAAAGGTGCTTCACTCCCTGGTGACGGCACCAGAAAAGAGTCTTGATGACCCACAAGTATAGGGGATCAATCATAGTCCTTTCGATAAGTAAGAGTGTCGAACCCAACGAGGAGCAGAATAAAATGACAAGCGGTTTTTAGTAAGGTATTCTCTGCAAGCACTGAAATTATCGGTAATAGATAGTTTTGTGATAAGGTAATTTGTAACGGGTTACAAGTAACAAAAGTAAACAAGGTGCAGCAAGGTGGCCCAATCCTTTTCGTAGCAAAGGACAAGCTTGGACAAACTCTTATATAAAGGAAAGCGCTCCCGAGGACACATGGGAATTATCGTCAAGCTAGTTTTCATCACGCTCATATGATTCGTGTTCGTTACTTTGATAATTTGATACATGGGTGGACCGGTGCTTGGGTACTGCCCTTCCTTGGACAAGCATCCCACTTATGATTAACCCCTCTTGCAAGCATCCGAAACTGCAAAAGAAGTATTAAGGTAAACCTAACCATAGAATGAAACATGTGGATCCAAATCAGCCCCTTACGAGGCAACACATAAACTAGGGTTTAAGCTTCTGTCACTCACTACTAGGAAAAGGGCTACTAATGGCGCACCAGTTTTGCCTACTAATGGCGCATCACTGGTGTGCCATTAGTATCACGCCACTAGTATTTTTTACTAATGGCGCACCACTGGTGCGCCATTAGTATCTGGTATACTAATGGCGCACCACTGGTGCACCATTAGTATAGGCCACTGGTGCGCCATTAGTATAGGCCACGGTGTGCCATTAGTATTTTTGAATTTTGAAGGCGGGAAAATAGTTGTGGCGCACCGTCTAACCCCCACCGTCGCCATTGCTATTTTTGAATTTGGATCTGGATCGTGATTTTTTGCCCATTTTTTGCTCGTTTTTTTGTTCGTTTTTTGGCACGATATTATTTCAAATTTTGTTCCTGTTTTTGGATCTTGTACATTCTTTTGCCGTGTTCTTTTCCGGAGAGGAGTTCGCCGGAGAGGAGGAGGAGGAGGTCACCGGAGAGGCGCTCGCCTACATCGCCGGAGAGGAGGAGGAGGTCGCCGGAGAGGAGTTCACCGAAGCATCAGAGAGGAGGAAGGAGAAATCATGAGGGAATGGGAGGAGAGGAGGGAGGAGGAGCTCACCGGAGAGGAGGGAGGAGAAACGGTGAGGGGAGGGGAGGGGAGGAGAGGAGGGAGGAGGAGGTCGTCGGAGAGGAGGAGGAGGAAGTCGTCGGAGAGGAGGAGGAGGTCGCCGGAGAGGAGGAGGGTAGTATGGTGGAGGAGAGGAGGAGATGGAGTGGAGGAGAGGTGGAGTGGAGGAGAAGAATGAAGAGGTAAGGAGGAGAGGACCACGCCCAGCCATATATACGGCATAGTAATGGCGCACCGTGGGTAGGTGCGCCATTACTAACTTTTTTTATTTTTTTGATTTATTTTGAATTTTGAAGGCGGGAAGATACTAATGGCGCACCATGGGCAGGTGCGCCATTAGTAACTTTTTTAAATATTTTTTTGACTTATTTTGAATTTTGAAGGCGGGAAGATACTAATGGCGCACCATGGGCAGGTGCGCCATTAGTAAGTTTGAATTTTTTTTGCCTCTCCAGATCTTAAAAGCCCCGTATCTTTTTTTCTGTTAGGTTTTTGAGGATTTTGAAAATGTTTAACGGGGTTCCCCAAGTTAAATTCGGATGTAACTTTTCGAGTAGATGATTTTTCATATAAAAAACTTTTTCATCCGAGTTCGTACGCAAAAGTTATGCCCATTTTTACAAATTCTCGAGAGATTTTGCAAAAAGTCGAAAATTCATGTTTGTAAATTTTCACAACAACTAGACCACATATCACATGGGAATCTTATTTTCTTTTATTTTTTTGACATTTCTATCATTTTCTTTTATTTTTTTTTGAAACTGAAAAGGCGGTCCACAGGGGGGGTGGGGGGTGCATTCGGGCGAATGTTTGGGCCAAGTTACTAATGGCGCACCGTGGCATGGTGCGCCATTACTAGTTCGTAATGGCGCACCGTGCCACGGTGCGCCATTTGTAGTTTTGAATTTTTACTAATGGCGCACCGTGGATTTGGTGCGCCATTACTAGTTCAACTAGTAATGGCGCACCACTCCCACGGTGCGCCATTAGTAGTTTTGAAAAAAAATAATTTTTTTTACTAATGGCGCACCGTGGATGTGGTGCGCCATTAGTATTTGCACACTAATGGCGCACCAACACATGGTGCACCATTAGTATATAGTAATGGCGCACGACATGTCTGGTGCGCCATTAGTGTTAATTCCATCTATAGCCCTTTTCCTAGTAGTGACTCTAGCAACCCATCATCTACTTATTACTTCCGAATGCCTTCCCCTAGGCCCAAATAATGGTGAAGTGTCATGTAGTCGATGTTCACATAACACCACTAGAAGAAAGTGAAAGTGCTAGTGATCGACTAGAGGGGGGGGGGGGGAATAGGCGATTTTTATGAAAGTCTTCAAAACATGGAAGTTTCGAAGGCAAACGATAGAAATAAACCTATTATCATGCAGCGGAAGGTAGACTACACTAGGCAAACCATAGTCAAGTATTCAATGGAGTGAAAGCACAATGACTAATAGCAGCTAGGCAGTGAAGATCAGGTAGGAAGATATGGTGAAGCCAATCAGAACAAGCAGTCAGTCAGTGAAGACAAAAGATAAAGCAATCATACAATGACTTCACAAGGACCAACAGTAAGTAAAGGGAAGGGAAGGATGAAACCAGTGACTCGTTGAAGACAATGATTTGTTGGACCAGTTCCAGTTGTTGTGACAACTGTACGTCTGGTTAGGGAGGCTGAGATTCAACTCAGAAGACCTCGTCTTCACCTTATTCCCCTTGAGCTAAGGACACCCAGTCCTCTCTCAATCACTCTGGTAAGTCTTCAAGGTAGACTTCCAAACCTTCATAGACTTTGTTCACCAGCGATCCGCAATGACTCTTGGATGCTCAGGACGCGACGCCTAACCGGCTGGAGGATTCACAGTCCTCAAGTGTAATAAGTCTTCAGATCACACAGACAGGAAGACTTAAGTGATGCCTAACACTCTTTGGCTCTGGGTGTTTAGGGCTTTATCCTCGCAAGGAATTCTCTCTCAAAGGCTTCGAGGTGGGTTGCTCTCAAACGACAAAAGCCGTGTACTAACTCTGAGCAGCCAACCGTTTATGGTTGTAGGGGGTGGGCTATTTATAGCCACTAGGCAACCCGACTTGATTTGTCCGAAATGACCCTTGGTCACTAAGGAACTGACACGTGTTCCAACGGTCAGATTTCAAACACACACGACAACTTTACTTGGACTACAAGCAAAGCCGACTTATCCAACTCTGGACAAGATTTGCTCTCATAGTCTTCACTCGAAGACATAGGATTTTGGTTAAGCATCACTTCAGTCATTCTGACTGGTTCTCTTGGACCCCACTTAACAGTACGGTGGTTCCTATGACTCAACAAGGAAAAACACAGAACGACGAAACTGCTAAGTCTTCGCGCTCCATAGTCTTCACGCGATGTCTTCTCTTGTCATAGTCTTCAATGTGAATGTCTTCACATACCACCTTTGACTTCAATGTCTTCGTTCCAGTGCTCCTTGTTAGTGATGAACTGCAACAAACCAAATTCTCTGAAGCAATCCAGCGCTTCTTCCAAACAGGGCAGACCAGTTATGGCTTCAGTGTCAAGACGCATATGGGAAAAATGCGACCTTGATTGTATAAGATGCATGAGTAATAACTGCGCTGCTGATAGCTCCAGAACCGATCAGAAGATATTCTTGCCTTTGAGTAGGGGTTCTTGGCGCTATTGAAGAAGGTGTTGTGTGCTTTGAAGCCATTGATATTGAACGATCCGGGTGCAGATGCAGTGCCTGGAAACCTAGGCAGCCTTGGCATTGGCTTCTGAACCTGAGGCCTGCGCTCGATGTGATAGTCAAATTGGGGACCAGCAGCAGGTGGAGGAACAAGAAGAGGCCATTTGACAGTGATGATCTGACCATAGTTGTATGCTTGCTCAATAGCATGTGGCCTTGGTGGCGGAACAGGAGCAGTGGAATCAACAGAGGCGTCAGGCTGCACATCTTTTACAGGTGCATCATTGGCTTCATTGGCCTCTGGCACAGTGTTAGGTGCAGGCTCCACAGTGTCTTCAGCCATGACCACGTCAGTGGCTTCAGTGGTGTTAGTGGTGGCAGCCTTAGGGTTGTTAACCTCCACTTTAGAAGCTGGAGGGTCGGTCACGTTCTCCTCGAGAACAACATCTTGGTGGGACGGGGGTGTAGCAACTCTTTCAACTCTTGGGGCTTCTTATTCATCGGCTGATGCAGCCGGAATATCTTCAGCCAATTTGGCTTCAGACTCAGACATGTGCATGGTGGCAGTGACTTGGGGCCTTGGTCCTTTGCGAAGCCTGCATAATGCGGGCGACCCTTGTGGAGATGGAGTGTGCTGGACCTCGAAGTCATCATCATCTTGCACTGGTGGGGTAGCTTGCGGTTGGGGAGAGCTTGGAGTGTTTTGTCTCGGTGGGTGATCAGTCCACGATGCATCCTGAGCAGTTGGCGTCAGAGGACGACAAATGCTGATGAGTTCGCTGTGCGTAAGCACAGGCGATGATACCAATTGGTGCTCGATCTAAGGAAGGACTTCATCATCTTCAACATTGTCATGGTGACCAATGTCTTCAGCAGCGGTGGGGTCAACTCCTGGAATGTCTTCAGCTTCAGGAGCCTCTGTGGAAGCAGGCTCATGAATTACCATTCGTCGTTCTTGATGCGAAGAGGCAAGACAAGCAACTGAGATGGGCTCAACAATAAGGGGCCCTGTGGGAGCAGCACGATCTTTCTTGGTTTTGCGCTTCTTCTTGGAGGGAGCGACATCAGAAGCTTCAGGATGTTTCCTCTTTCTGGCTTCAGCCTCGGCAGCCCTTGTCTTCTTTAATTCTGAAGCCACTGTGGGGACCTTAGGCTTCGAGCCTGTCATACTGGCTGGGAAGACAATGGGATGTGCTTCCTGCCTTGTTGCTTAGGGTTCGGCCACAGCTAGCTTCTTCTTCTTCGTTGCAGCCATCCTGGGATCGATGCCAGGATGCCCAAGAGCCTTGCGCTTTTCAGCTTCATTGTAGGCTTGCACGCACTTGTCAGTCAGACTCTTCATGCGCTCACGAGAACCTTTAGCTTCTTCGCGTTTCTTGATAAAGGCTTCCTTGAGCTCGTGCAACATAGTCTTGAAGTTCTTGACATCTTGCACGCTGAGCTTTGCCATGTGATGCTTGAACTGAGCTTTCTCATAGTCAATCTTTTGCTTCAGTTCAACGATGCGCTGAGCTAGAGCTAGCTCAGAAGCAATGGCGCCAGTGAAAGCGACGCTGAGGCCAATTGGAAGTTGCAGATCATCAAAGCTGAGATTGGGGGTTTCAAACCACTCATCAATGAAGTTGTGAAGGATTGCTACGTCAAAGAGAGGCAAATCATTGAAGATTTCTGCTTCTTCTTTGCTCTTGATCAGTTGCTCAAGAGCGTCATCTGCAAGATCTTCATCGCTGGACAGATCAATGGCGTCATTGCGCAGAATAGCAGCAATAGTCAGTTCTTGGTTGGTGAGTTGCAAGGGCATCTTTACTCTCGAGGGCTTGGAGATGCGTGACAAATCTTCAGACTGCACACTGTGTTCAGGAGGTGTAGTGGCCAGAGGCCTCGCCTGTAAGACCTTTGGTGCAGGAGCAGGCTTTGAAGCTTTAGGCTTCTTTAGTTTCTTTGGCTTCGGTGGTGCAGTCGCTTCATCAGATTCAGCGTCATCTGCAGGCTCATCCACGGCTGTCCCTTGAACCATGATATGAGTGATGAGACCTTCCAGGTTGTAGAAGGGCCCAACAAGATTGGGTTCAGCTTCGCGTGTGCCATCAGCACGAGGAGCAGAGGGGCCTGGATTGAAGTCTAAGCCTCGTGACTTCTTGTTCTCTTTGGCCGAGTTCCTGGCAAACTGAAGGTTGCGCCTGAACAAATTATCATCACGGCACAACAGTAATGAAAATGGGTTTGCATCTGCAGGCTGCGGTCCACGGACCATGCAAGGATAGAAGCCTTGTTCAATGGCTTCAGCTCTGGACTTGGGTTGAAGATTTCTGTATAGAATGTCTCCCCATGGTCGTTTGATGGCATTCTTCTCAGCATACTCCTGGGTCACGAACCTGTACTTGAACCACTGTTCTGCCCAATATCTTTGAATCCATTGGATTCGAGTTTTTCGCTGATTGTAGTCCTCCTCTCGATCTGTCTTGTATAGCTCATAGAGGTCAGGAGGCAAATCTCTTGAGGTGTTGCCACGACGCTGTCTGCCACCCTTTCTTGTAGGTTTCTCTGGTGCCATGAAGCTTAAACTGAAGGGCTTCAACACGTTTAAAGGCTTCAAAGGCTTCCGCCTTCTGGTCAAGCAAGAACTGGCTTCAGGAGAGTTAATGTGATGCTGTAAGAATTCTGCAAACGAATGCAGACTATGATAACCAAGGGATTCTCCCACGGACATGTACCTGTGACAGCATTAAGGTGCGAGGGAAGGGGAAGAGGTCATATGCATTCTCAGAAGATTTTGCAGATAAATCAGTTTAGAAGACATTGACCTCATAGTGCGAAGACATTCACTCATAGATAGAGAGTTGGTTCCAGATTTGTACGAGTCCACGAATAAGTACAAGTGAGGAATCTAACTTCTTTGTGAAGCATAAGTGAACATACTAGGCATATTATGAGATGTAGTATGAAATAGATCCAACTTGTGTGAATAGAAACTTCTTGTGGTAGAAAGTGATGAATCTATAGGATCAAAGGGGGCCGTAAAAAGGAAGTTTTATTTACCACATGAAGAACTGCTAGACGGAGTGGGAGAGGAGGCTGAGCAGTTCGATCGTCCATGCCCTAACTTGGCGACGGAGGACACCTACGTCGATGGCGGAGAAGACGATGTCCGCGGCCAGCGTGAAGACGGCGTCGGTGAGGTCGCGGCAGCTAAGCGCTTCGTCGCCGGCGTCGTCGAGGGCTAGCGGTGGCGCTAGGGTTTGTGCAAGAGTGGAAGAAAGGATAATGACTATGGTGAGGCGTGTATTTATAGGGACAGTGATGGCATAGTGTTATTACACAGGTGCCCCTGGCGATTCACATCTGAAGGACACGTGGCCATCAGGCAACATATCGGAGGTTGTTCCATGTTCCCACACACGCCTGGATTGTCGGGTGGTCGTTCCCACTTCTCCGGGTTTCAGGTGAAGGAATTATCATTGACAACGGACTTAATGTTTGTCTCTGTATCTTCTGCTGACCAGGACGCAGAGAAGACATTCGACAGTTTCAATAGAATGCATATGATTTGGACAGATAGAGTTTGAGATAGAAAGCATAGAGAGATTAGGGTACGATCACATTCACTTAGTTCAAAAGATTCAACAAGGAAGACGTAGTTATAAGTGAATGTTGTAGAGGACAGAACACTAGTATGTATATATCAGAAGACAATCAAGTCAACATAGTGAAGATAATCATGAAGACAAGTTGAAATTGAAGACAAACCAAATGTGAAGACATAGCAAATGTAACGCCATGGGTAAACCAGTTCAAACAAAAGAATTTGGTGGTGGCATTACCCACCGTATAGGAAGTATTAGACCCAGACACGACGCACAATTATCGTGGCGCTCTGAAGTCAAATTCCACGTTAATGTATTCACACTCAGAATGTAAGTCTTCATTGATTGAAGATATACTTTACTTCGTGTGTTGCACATCTAAGTCATCAACATGCATAAGTGTTAGAATGTGTGCCTGATCACAGGACATTTGAGGATTCCAAGATATTTAGCTCACACCGTAACTTGCAAAACCTCTTCTCATCCAAGGGCTTGGTGAAGATATCTGCCAATTTCTCTTCAGTGTTGACGTGTATGATATCAATATCTTCCTTCACAACATGATCTCTGAGAAAGTGATGACGAATTTCAATGTGCTTTGTCTTTGAGTGCTGAACTGGGTTGTTGGCAATCTTGATGGCGCTTTCGTTGTCGCAGTAGAGTGGTACTTGCTTCAGGTGAATGCCATAGTCTTTGAGTGTTTGCTTCATCCATAGAAGCTGAGCGCAGCAAGATCCAGCAGCAATGTATTCAGATTCAGCAGTGGAGAGAGATACACAGTTTTGCTTCTTTGAAGACCAACATACAAGTGATCATCCCAGAAAATGACATGTGCCTAATGTAGACTTGAGATCCACCTTGTCACCAACATAATCAGCATCCGAGAATCCAACTAGATCAGACTCTGAGCCCTTTGGATACCATAATCCTAGTGTTGGGGTGTGAGCCAAATATCTGAGAATTCGCTTCACAGCTAAGTGATGCGATTCCTTTGGTGCCGCTTGGAACCGGGCACACATGCAAACACCAAGCATGATATCTGGCCTAGATGCACATAAATAAAGTAAGGAACCAATCATGGAGTGGTATACCTTTTGATCGAACTCTTTACCATTGTTGTCGGGACCCAGATGATGTTTGGATGGCATTGGCGTCGTGTAGCCTTTGCAATCTTGCATTCCAAATTTCTTCAGGCAATCTTTGAGGTATTTCTCTTGAGATATAAAGATGCCATTGTGTTGCTGACGTATTTGAAGACCAAGGAAGAACTTCAGCTCACCCATCATGGACATCTGATATTGCTCTTGCATCATATATCCAAACTCGCCAGTGTATTTCTGATTGGTGCAACCGAAGATAATGTCATCCACATATATTTGGCACACAAACAGTTCACCATCATATGTCTTCGTGAAGAGAGTGGGGTCGAGGGAACCAGGTTTGAAGCCTTTGCTCTTCAGGAAGTCTTTGAGTGTGTCATACCAAGCCCTAGGGGCTTGTTTGAGGCCATACAGTGCCTTGTTGAGCTTGTACACCATATCAGGATGTTTTGGATCTTCAAAGCCAGGCGATTGTGCAACATACACTTCTTCGTCAATCTTGCCATTGAGAAAAGAGCTCTTCACATCCATTTGATGCAGAAGAATGTTATGATGATTTTCATAGGCCAGCAGTATGCGTATGGCTTCAAGTCTATCCACAGGAGCAAATGTCTCATCGAAGTCAATCCCTTCAACTTGAGTATATCCTTGAGCAACGAGACGAGATTTGTTTCTGACAACTTGACCATGCCCATCTTGCTTGTTGCGATATATCCATTTGGTGCCTATTATATTGTGCTTGCGAGGATCAGGATGCTTAACCAGTTCCCATACATTATTCAGCTCAAACTGTTGAAGCTCTTCTTGCATAGCTTGAATCCATTCAGGTTCCATGAAGGCTTCATCAACTTTCTTGGGTTCAGATATTGAGACAAATGCGAAGTGCCCATAGAAATTTGCTAGCTGTGTTGCCCTTGAACGAGTGAGTGGACCTGGTGCATTGATGATATCAATTATTCTCTCAATCTGTACTTCATTTGCAACACGAGGATGTACATGACGAAGATTTTGCTCTTGCTGATCATTGTCATCGTTAGAAGGATTGTCTTCAGGCCGAGCATTGTCTTCAGGTTGATCATTATCTTCAGGTTGATCAGGTGCGGAGATGATAAGTTCCTCTTCAGGCTGAGCTTCAGAAGGTATGATTTCTCCAGTTCCCATAAGTTTGATTGATTCACTGGATGGAACTTCATCTAGCACATTTGGCAGGTGCTCTCTTTGCGAGCCGTTAGTCTCATCGAACCGCACATCCACAGTTTCAACCACTTTATAGTGAAAGAGGTTGAAGACTCTGTAGGAGTGCGAATCCTTTCCATATCCAAGCATAAAACCTTCATGTGCTTTTGGTGCAAATTTTGAAGTGATGTGGATCCTTGATCCAGCACCTGGCACCAAATACTCTGAAGTAACTGACATTTGGCTTCTTGCCAGTAAGGAGCTCATAGGATGTCTTGTTCAGAAGCTTGTGAAGATAAACACGGTTGATGATATGGCATGCAGTATCAATGGCTTCAGGCCAGAATTTTCTTGGAGTCTTGTATTCATCAAGCATCGTCCGAGCCATCTCAATAAGTGTTCTGTTCTTGCGTTCGACGACGCCATTCTGCTGTGGCGTGTACGAAGCTGAGAATTCATGTGTGATGCCTAATGTATCAAGATATGTATCTAGGCCAGTATTCTTGAATTCAGTGCCATTGTCACTTCTGATGTGCTTTATCTCGACGCCATAGTTATTCATTGCTCGATTGGCGAAGCGTCTAAAGACATCCTACACTTCAGTCTTGTAGAGGATTATATGCACCCAAGTATATCTTGAATAATCATCAATAATGACAAAGCCATAGAGACAAGCAGTAGTAGTAAGAGTTGAGTAATGAGTGGGACCGAAAAGATCCATGTGGAGCAGTTCGAAGGGTTGAGTCATTGTCATGATTGCCTTCGAGAGATGCCTGGCCCTCGTCATCTTTCCTACTTCACAGGCACTGCATAAGTGATCCTTCTTGAAATTGACGCCCTCGATGCCTATGACATGCTTCTTTCTTGCAAGAGTGTGCAAGTTCCTCATGCCAGCATGCCCTAGCCTCCGATGCCAGAGCCAACATTCTAAAGCTTTTGCTAGAAGACATACGGCAAGCTGTGGTCCCGCTGAGAAATCTACCACGTACAAATCATCTTTCCGATACCCTTCAACACTAGAGACTTGTCAGATTCCATTAGAACAAGGCAACGATATTTTCCAAACATCACAATCATGTTTAAATCGCAAAGCATTGAGACAGACATTAAGTTGAAACCAAGGGATTCAACAAGCATGACTTTATCCATGTGTTGATCCTTTGAGATTGCAACTCTACCTAGACCCAATACCTTACTTTTACCAGTGTCAGCAAATGTGATGTGACTTTTGTTAGATGGACGTAAGGTTGAGTCCATAAGAAGGCTTCGCTTGCCAGTCATGTGATTGGTACACCCACTATCAATAATCCATTCTGAAGCAGCTGGTGTCGTACCCTACAGTGCAGTTAGGGGGATAGGCTTCATGAAGAGAATTGTGAAGCAAAAACATTTGACGAGCCAGTGGATTATGAAAGCTTAGATCGAGATTAGGACTGATAGGGAAAGTAGCAAGCGACTCAGGAACAAAGTACATAATAAGACCATTTGGGCATTTGATCTTGCGCCCTACAAGATGTTTAAGGTCCCCAGCAATAGCGTCAGACGATTTTGGTTTTCGGTTGGAGACCTTTCCCTGCAAAAGAGAGTTAAGCTTTCTTAGCCACCCACATCTTCAAGGGTGGCTTCGAAGCAATGAGTCTAAGTGCAACATTTGAGAACTTTGGCTTTGGAGCCCTAGCAAAAAGTCTTGCAGGTGGACAATAGTACTCATAAGAATAAGCAGAATAGTTCTTGGTCTTATGAACATGGCGGTTTGATGAACCGCACTCATATTCATAGGCCTGAGTATGGCTTCCCTGCAAAACATTTGCATTAGTGCGACTCAGGTGAGTCCTCTGTCTATATGAAGCCTTTGGGCTGTATGAAGCCTGTGGTCTGGGGTTTGTCTTCTTCACTTGTGGTGTCATGACGACATTCACAGGAAGATTCTCCAAACACCTTTTCGGTACCCAGACCTTCTTCATAGGCGGCCCATTCCTGCAGTTAGTACCAATATACCTGGCAAACACTTCACCATTCCGATTCTTAAACAGTTTATAGTTTGCATCAAAGGATTCATCAATAACAATGGGATTAGCACAAGTGAAGCCAGATAGGGTGGATGTATCCACTAAAGGTCCCTTTGCAGCAACCCATGTGGTTTTGGGGTACTGCTCAGGTTTCCAGTAAGAGCCATCAGCATTCATTTTCCTTTCTAACCCAACACCCTCTTTCCTAGGGTTTCGGTTCAGGATCTGCCTTTTGAGGACATCACATAGTGTCTGATGCCCTTTGAGACTTTTGAACATCCCTGTTTCAAGCAATGTCTTCAACCTAGCATTCTCATCAGCAATAGCAGTGGCATCCTCAGCAGAGGGGTTAGTTGTCACATCAATAGTTGAAGATATTGCAACAGTAGCAGCAGTAGAACATTCAGCAACAGAAGTAGCGTTATCACGCTCAATGCATTTAAGACATGGTGGTTCAAAACCTTCCTGAGCGGAACTGATCTGTTTGGCGCGAAGTGACTCGTTTTCCTTTTGAAGATCTTCATGAGCCGCTCTCAATTTTTCAAGGTCTTGCTTCCTTTGAAGATAATCATAGGAAAGCTTTTCATGAGATGTTGAGAGCGTTTCATGACGACTTTCAAGTTCCTCATACTTAACATGAAGATTTTTTATGTCTTCAATTAAGGACTAAGATCGAGTCACTTCAGTGTCCAATAGGTCATCACTTTCTTCTAATAGTTTTTGAATATGTTCCATAGCTTTCTGTTGTTCAGTTGAAATTTTAGCAAGTGTTTTGTAGCTGGGTTTGGAACCACAATCAGAGTCATATTCACTTGATGTTTGATAGTGAGTGGCGCGTGAGTTTACCTTGGCACTGCGTGCCATGTAGCAGTAGGTGGGAGTGGAGTCGTCCTTGTCATTAGCATCGGCGTTGGTGACATTGTCTTCAGTGTTGAAGATGGACTTGGCAACGTAGGCTGTAGCCATACTTGCCACACCAGAATCGGACTCCTCCTCAGACTCCACCTCCGCCTCCTCAGAAGCGGACTCCTCCTTCGAATCCATTTCCTTGCCAACAAACGCACGAGCCTTGCCAGATGAGCTCTTCTTGTGTGATGAAGACTTTGAGGAAGACTTGGAAGAAGACTTTGAGTATTTCTTCTTCTTCTTGTCGTCAGAATCATACTCCTTGCTCTTCTTTTTCTTCTTGTTCTCATTGTCCCACTACGGACACTCAGAGATGTAGTGGCCATGTTTCTTGCACTTGTGGCATGTTCTCTTCTTGTAGTCATGAGTAGAAGCTTCATCATTCCTTGAGCTTGATCTTGAGGACTTTCTGAAGCCTTTCTTCTTGGTGAATTTTTGGAACTTCTTCACAGGCATAGCAAGCTCCTTTCCAATGTCTTCAGGATCATCAGAACTGCTGTCAGATTCTTCTTCAGATGAGGAGACAACTTTTGCCTTCAAGGCACGAGTTCGCCCATAGTTGGGACCGTAGATATCTCTTTTCTCAGAAAGTGAAACTCATGTGTGTTGAGCCTCTCAAGTATGTCAGACGGATCGAGTGTCTTGAAGTCAGGACGTTCTTGAATCATCAGGGCTAGGGTGTCAAATGAGCTGTCAAGTGATCTCAGGAGTGTCTTGACGACTTCATGCTTGGTGATCTCAGTAGCGCCGAGGGCTTGAAGCTCATTTGTGATGTCAGTGAGTCGATCAAACGTGAGCTGGACATTCTCATTGTCATTTCTCTTGGAGCGGTTGAAGAGGTTGCGAAGGACACTGATTCTCTGATCTCTTTGGGTTGAGACGCCTTCGTTGACCTTGGAGAGCCAGTCCCAGACTAGCTTAGATGTTTCCAAAGCACTCACGCGGCCATACTGTCCTTTGGTCAGATGACCATAGATGATGTTCTTGGCAGTGGAGTCCAGTTGAACGAACTTCTTGACATCAGCAGCGATGACACCTTCACCAGCCTTGGGAACGCCATTCTTGATGACATACCATAGGTCGACATCAATGGCTTCAAGATGCATGCGCATCTTATTCTTCCAGTAGGGATATTCAGTTCCATCGAAGATGAGGCACGCAGCGGAGACTTTAATTATCCCTGCAGTTGACATAGCTAAAACTCCAGGTGGTTAAACCGAATCACACAAAACAAGGGATTACCTTGCTCTGATACCAATTGAAAGTGCTAGTGATCGACTAGAGGGGGGGGGGTGAATAGGCAATTTTTATGGAAGTCTTCAAAACATGGAAGTTTCGAAGGCAAACGATAGAAATAAACCTATTACCATGCAGCGGAAGGTAGACTACACTAGGCAAACCATAGTCAAGTATTCAATGGAGTGAAAGCACAATGACTAATAGCAGCTAGGCAGTGAAGACCAGGTAGGAAGATATTGTGAATCCAATCAGAACAAGTAGTCACTCAGTGAAGACAAAAGATAAAGCAATCATACAATGACTTCACAAGGACCAACAGTAAGTAAAGCGAAGGGAAGGATGAAACCAGTGACTCGTTGAAGACAATGATTTGTTGGACTAGTTCCAGTTGCTGTGACAACTGTACGTCTGGTTAGGGAGGCCGAGATTCAACTCAGAAGACCTTGTATTCACCTTATTACCCTTGAGCTAAGGACACACAGTCCTCTCCCAATCACTCTGGTAAGTCTTCAAGGTAGACTTCCAAACCTTCACAGACTTCGTTCACCGGCGATCCACAATGACTCTTGGATGCTCAGAACGCGACGCCTAACCGGCTGGAGGATTCACAGTCCTCAAGTGTAATAAGTCTTCAGATCACACAGACATGAAGACTTAAGTGATGCCTAACACTCTTTGGCTCTGGGTGTTTAGGGCTTTATCCTTGCAAGGAATTCTCTCTCAAAGGCTTCGAGGTGGGTTGCTCTCAAACGACAAAAGCCATGTACTAACTCTGAGCAGCCAACCGTTTATGGTTGTAGGGGGTGGGCTATTTATAGCCACTAGGCAACCCGACCTGATTTGTCCGAAATGACCCTTGGTCACTAAGGAACTGACACGTGTTCCAACGGTCAGATTTCAAACACACACAGCAACTTTACTTGGGCTACAAGCAAAGCGGACGTATCCAACTCTGGACAAGATTTGCTCTCATAGTCTTCACTCGAAGACATAGGATTTTGGTTAAGCATCACTTCAGTCATTCTGACTGGTTCTCTTGGACCCCACTTAATAGTACGGTGGTTCCTATGACTCAACAAGGAAAAACACAGAACGACAAAACTGCTAAGTCTTCGCGCTCCATAGTCTTCACGCGATGTCTTCTCTGGTCATAGTCTTCAATGCGAATGTCTTCACATACCACCATTGACTTCAATGTCTTCATACATTTCTAGGGGTCATCTCTGGTAGGAAAACCGAATCAATGAGGGACTTCTACCTGTGTTATCCTGCAATTCTCACAAACACATTAGTCCCTCAACCAGGTTTGCCGTCAATACTCCAAAACCAAC
This sequence comes from Triticum monococcum, assembly GCA_034509565.1. NCBI lineage: Eukaryota > Viridiplantae > Streptophyta > Magnoliopsida > Poales > Poaceae > Triticum > Triticum monococcum. The sequence continues at coordinate 497,072,174 of CM067843.1, forward strand.
TAGGGGTGGCACTAGATGCACTTACAGAAAGATAACATACATCTCATCAAAATATTGAACGAATACCAAATTCACATGACTACTTATAGCAAGACTTCTCCCATGTCCTCAGGAACAAACGTAACTACTCAAAAATCATATTCATGTTCATAATCAGAGGGGTATTAATATGCATAAAGGATCTGAACATATAATCTCCCACCAAGTAAACCAACTAGCATCAACTACAAGGAGTAATCAACACTACTAGCAACCCACAGGTACCAATCTGAGGTTTTGAGACAAAGATTGGATACAAGAGATGAACTAGGGTTTGAGAGGAGATGGTTCTGGTGAAGATGTTGATGGAGATTGACCCCCTCCCAATGAGAGGATCGATGGTGACGATTTCCCCCTCCCGGAGGGATGTTTCCCTGGCAGAACAGCTCCATCGAAGCCCTAGACTAGTTCCACCAAGGTTCCGCCTCGAGACGGCGGCGCTTCATCCCGAAAGCTTCCTCCTTATTTTTTCCAGGGCGAAAGACTTGATATAGCAAAATATGCGCCTAGGGGGGTAGGGCGCGCCCCCACCCTCGTGGATGGTGGGTGGCCCCCCTCTGGTGCTTTCTTCGCCCAATATTTTTTATATATTCCAAAATTGACTTCTGTGGGGTTTCAGGACTTTTGGAGTTGTGCAGAATAGGTCTCTAATGTTTGCTCCTTTTCTAGCCCAGAATTCCAGCTGCCGACATTCTCCCTCTTCGTGCAAACCTTGTAAAATAAGAGAGAATAGGCATAAGTATTGTGACATAGTGTGTAATAACAACCCATAATGCAATAAATATCGATATAAAATCATGATGCAAAATGGGTGTATCACTCTCCCACACCACGCGCCTCCGTTACCTACCCCGCGCGATGCATTCTGCATACGTGGCCGAGGATAAGGGCGTGGTGGGAAGAGTAAATTGGCAGTTTCCACCCCGTGCGTTAAAGTCATTCACGGGCCCTTGCAATAGTGTCCCCACCATGATTGGCTTTACACGACTTGTGGGGAAACTGGAAACTGGCCAGGTTTCAAGGTTAATGAAGAAGCAAAGAAGATCTGAAGAGGCCAACCTCTTCCGCACCCCTGCCTGTGCACTTATTAGGACCTACCCCGATGACGCTCGGCAGCGCGTTCGGGGTAGGTCCGGGGGCTTATGTCAGTGCAACAAACCCTGGGTCCGTTGCCCTGACTGTGCACAGGCGCGGGAGCAAGGTTACAGAACTAAGGACATGCCAAAGTATGAGAAATCAAGATTCTTAGAAGGTCCACATGCAGATCAAGAGGACCAAGACCAAGCCAGAGAAGCAAGAAACCGCCAGGAGAAAATCCTCCCTCACCGGGCAGGCAAGCCCGGCAAGGATGATGTTACCCCCGAAAAAAGAGATACCCCGGTAAGGCCTGCCAGGCTTACGAAGACGCAGCCACCTCACCAAACCATTTCACCATGACGCACATCATCGATTAGTGCGGTGTCAAGCCGCAAAGAGACTAAGTGGCAGCCATCTACCACATGGCGACCTCTTTCTACAGGGAATACCTAAAGATGACACCCGCCCTACGACGTGTCAAGCGAGCAAGCGAGCAAGCGCGAAGTTGGCAAAACTGCCCGACAAGGCTTGCCGAGAAGACGACGATGTGACGCGGCACATTTAAGGCACTCTGTCAGCCGGCAAAGCTAGGTATGATAGCACTGTTTGCTAACTTATCAGTGCATAATGAATGATTTGCCACTATGGTGACCCCTTAACCTATAAAAGGAGGTCCGAGGCAACCTTAGAAAGGGTTGGACCCTGGATTAGTGAATCTAGGCCCTCATATTTCATACACTCATAGCCGTTTTGCCCCGAGGGAACCCTGCTGGGCAAATGAACTACGACCACCACCATTTCTCCACCATCAATTCGCTAAAGCAGGAGTAGGGTTTTACGCTTCACGGCGGCCCGAACCTAGGTAAAATTGCTTGTGTGATCTTTGTCGTGCTGCCCCGCGCTCTTCTGCTCTTTGTGCAACGTGGCATCCCCCTTGCTGAACCAGCAAGGGACCCTTGGTCCCATAGGTGGCCGTGGTTTCCTACGACAGTCTTTGAACTTCGAAGATCAGATTTTAACTGCTGAGGTCATGGTGTTTCCAGCCTCGACATCTTCCGGTGAGGCCAGTTCGCCGTCTATGTCCTTGTGGTCAGACAATGATGGCAGGTCTACCGTGTCAATGCTGCAATCTGAGATAGTATCATTGAGTAAACAGTCTTTGGACGTGTGGTAGATGTGGCAGTTGTCGCACACCATGGCGATGAGCTGTATGTTCTTCTGGAGACGTTGGTGGAGCTCATTCTGGTATGCAGCCCTGAGGAAGTCTTGGACTAAGGGGTCCTCGGGCATCCGACCTATTGGATATGGGCCGGACTATTGGGTCGTGAAGATACGAGGACCGAAGACTCTACCCGTGTCCGGATAGGACTCTCCTTGGCGTGGAAGGCAAGCTTGGTGATCAACTATGAAGATTCCTTTCTCTGTAACCGGCCTTGTGTAACCCTAGATCCCTCCCGTGTCCATATAAACCGGAGGGCTAGGTCTATAGGGAGCCCGACGAATAATCATAGCCAAACTAGACTCTTAGGGTTTAGTCATTACGATCTCGTGGTAGATCAACTCTTGCAATACTCATATTCATCAAGATCAATCAAGCAGGAAGTAGGGTATTACCTCCATAGACAAGGCCCGAACTTGGGTAAACATTGTGTCCCCCATCTCCTGTTACCATCGATCCTAGACGCACAGTTCGGGACCCTGATGACCCACAAGTATAGGGGATCTATCGTAGTCCTTTCGATAAGTAAGAGTGTTGAACCCAACGAGGAGCAGAAGGAGATGATAAGCGGTTTTTAGCAAGGTATTCTCTGCAAGCACTGAAATTATAGGTAATATATAGTTTTGTGATAAGATAATTTGTAACGAGCAACAAGTAAGAAAAGTAAATAAAGTGCAGCAAGGTGGCCCAATCCTTTTTTTAGCAAAGGACAAGCCTGGACAAACTCTTATGTAGAGAAAAGCGCTCCCGAGGACACATGGGAATTATCGTCAAGCTACTTTTCATCACGTTCATATGATTCGTGTTCGGTACTTTGATAATTTGGTATGTGGGTGAACTGGTGCTTGGGTACTGTCCTTAGTTGGACAAGCATCCCACTTATGATTAACCTCTATTGCAAGCATTCACAACTACAACAAAAGTATTAAGGTAAACCTAACCATAGCATGAAACATATGGATCCAAATCAGCCCCTTACGAAGCAACACATAAACTAGGGTTTAAGCTTCTTTCACTCTAGCAACCCATCATCTACTTATTACTTCCGAATGCCTTCCTCTAGGCCCAAATAATGGTGAAGTGTCATGTAGTCAACGTTCACATAACACCACTAGAGGAGAGACAACATACATCTCATCAAAATATCGAACGAATACCAAATTCACATGACTACTAATAGCAAGACTTCTCCCATGTCCTCAGGAACAAACGTAACTACTCACAAAGCATATTCATGTTCATAATAAGAGGGGTATTAATATGCATATAGGATCTGAAAATATGATCTTCCACCAAATAAACCAACTAGCATCAACTACAAGGAGTAATCAACACTACTAGCAACCCACATGTACCAATCCCAGACTTAGAGACAAGACTTGGATACAAGAGATGAACTAGGGTTTGAGAGGAGATGGTGCTGGTGAAGATGTTGATGGAGATTGACCCCCTCCTGATGAGAGGATCGTTGGTGATGACGATGGTGATGATTTCCCCCTCTCGGAGGGAAGTTTCCCCGGCAGAACAGCTCCGCTAGAGCCCTAGATTGGTTCCGCCAAGGTTCCGCCTCATGGCGGCGGAGTCTCTTCCCGAAAGCTTGCTTATGATTTTCTCCTCAACAAAAGACTCCATATAGTAGAAGATGGGCATCGGAGGGCCACCAGGGGGCCCATGAGGCAGGGGCGCGCCTAGGGGGTAGGGCGCGCCCCCACCCTCGTGGCTGGTGAGTGGCCCCCCTCTGGTAATTCTTGCGCTCAATATTTTTTATATATTCTGAAAATAACTTCCGTGAAGTTTCAGGACTTTTGGAGCTGTGCAGAATAGGTCTCTAATATTTGCTCCTTTTCTAGCCCAGAATCCTAGCTGCCAGCATTCTCCCTCTTTATGTAAACCTTGTAAAATAAGAGAGAATAGGCATAAGTATTGTGACATAATGTGTAATAACATCCCATAATGCAATAAATACTGATATAAAAGCATGATGCAAAATGAACGTATCAACTCCCCCAAGCTTAGACCTCGCTTGTCCTCAAGCGAAAGCCGAAATCGAAAAATATGTCCACATGTTTAGAGATAGAGGTGTCGATAAAAATGAAATACGGACATGAGAGCATCGTGATCATTCTTAGAACAACAGCTTATATAATTATTGTCATACGATCTCTTATGCTAGAGTAATAATTCAATCGCAATTTCAAGTATGCATCATAAACTTCATTGAAAACTAACAAACTATAATCTCAGTCATTGAAGCAATTGCAATTTATCCTAACATAGGAAATAGTCAATATAAGAGCTTTTCAGCAAGTCCACATACTCAACTATCATATAGTCTTTCACAATTGCTGACACTCACGCAATACTTATGGGTATGGAGTTTTAATCGGACACAGAGAAAGATAGGGGCTTATAGTTTTGCCTCCCAATGTTTTACCTCAAGGGTAATGTCAACAATAATAGTTCATGAAAACTCACATCCAATTAGCCATATATACCAGGATCTTTCCAACATATTGTGCTTGCCAAAAGATAAAATGTAAAAAGGAAAGGTGAGGATCACCATGACTCTTATGTAAGGTGGGAGATAAAATTAAAAGATAGGCCCTTTGCAGAGGGAAGCAGAGGTTGTCATGCGCTTTTATGGTTGGATGCACAAAATCTTAATGCGAAAGAACGTCACTTTATATTGCCACTTGTGATATGGACCTTTATTATGCAGTCTGTCACTTTTATTTCTTCCATATCACAAGATCGTATAAAGCTTATTTTCTCCCACACTAATAAGTCTTACATATTTAGAGAGCAATTTTTATTGCTTGCACCGACGACAACTTACTTGAAGGATCTTACTCAATCCATAGGTAGATATGGTGGACTCTCATGGCAAAACTGGGTTTAGGGATATTTGGAAGCACAAGTAGTATCTCTACTTGGTGCAAAGAATTGGCTAGCATGAGAGGGAAATGCAAGCTCAATCATGTTGGATGATCCATGACAATATAATTTATCTCAGATGTAAGAAAACATAACCCATTACATTGTCTTCCTTGTCCAACGTCAACTCTTTAGCATGTCATATTTTAATGAGTGATCACAATCATAAAATATGTCCAAGATAGTGTATTTATATGTGAAGACCTCTCTTTCTTTATTACTTCTTATTAATTGCAACGATGACCAAAACTATGTTTGTCAACTCTCAACAACTTTTAATCATCATACTCTTTATATGTGAGCTCATTACTCTCCATAAGATCCATATGATCTCTTTTATTTCTTTTTATTCTTTCTCTTTTATTTTATTCACTCAAGATCATGGAAAAATAATCAAGCCCTTGACTCAACACTAATCTTTATTATATAGCTCACAAACTCGATTACATAGGAATATCATAAAGCAAAACTAACGACTAGATCATACTGACACTTTATTCTACTAGATCAAAATATTATCAAAAGGATCGAACTAATAAAAACGGTAAAGATAAAAGTGATGGTGATACGATACCGGGGCACTCCCCAAGCTTGGCAGTTGCCAAGGGGAGTGCCCATACCAGATACTCAATTCTTCTTTGTTGGTGAAGAAGGTGGAGTTGTTGATGATGGATAGTCGCACATCGAGCGTAGGAGGTCCTCCAACTTGCGGATAATGCCCTTGAGTGCGATGATATGCTCCTTCAGCAAAATATTTTCACGTGTGAGATACTTGTTTTGTATACGAGCCAACTCAATCATCTTGAAAGCTTCGATCTCAGTTGGGGTAAGAAGATTGTGATCAAGTTGAAGGATGTCTTCTGTTGCCGGAACTTGGTCCTCCATGGCCTTTTTGATCCCTTCATCCTTGTTGATCTCCATAGGTTCTTCCCTCTTCAGCTCTATCTTCATTAGCCAAGCATCGTTGTCACCATTGTTGGAGGAGGGGGACGACATGATGCCTGGCCTTGACAACCCTGATAGAAAACAGCTCGAAACAAGAACATAGGACAATTGCGTGATACAGGAGTATAAACCTCCGGGAGATTATATAATGAATTTTTACCGACCAAAATACGCAACGTGCAAGAAAACGGAATCCGGAGAGCGCACGAGGTGCCCACGAGGTAGGGGGCGCACCCAGGGGGTAGGGCGCGCCCTCCACCCTCGTGGAGCCCTCCTGTCCTTCCCGGACAGCTTCTTATTTTTCTATTTTTCTAGATATTCCAAAACGGAGAAAAATTGCCATTAGAACTGTTTTGGAGTCAGTTTACTTACCGTACCACATACCTATTCCTTTTCCGAGTCTGAAACGTTCCGGAAAGTATCCCTTATGTATTCCTCCAGGGTTACGGTTTCAATAACATTGGTTTCAACATTTATAGGATTACCTGAGATATAATGTTTGATTCTTTGACCGTTCACCACCTTCGGGTTTGTGCCTTCGAAGTTGTTGATTTTTATGGCACCGGAACGATAGACCTCCTCGATAACGTAAGGACCTTCCCATTTAGAGAGAATCTTTCCTGCAAAAAATCTTAAACAAGAGTTGTATAGCAATACATAATCACCTACATTGAACTCATGCTTCTGTATCCTTTTGTCATGCCATCTTTTAACTTTTTCTTTAAACAATTTGGCATTCTCATAGGCTTGGGTTCTCCATTCATCAAGTGAGCTAATGTCAAATAACCTCTTCTCACCGGCAAGCTTGAAATCATAGTTGAGCTCATTAATAGCCCAATATGCTTTATGTTCTAGTTCGAGAGGTAAATGACATGCTTTTCCACAAACCATTTTATACGGAGACATACCCATAGGATTTTTATATGCAGTTCTATAGGCCCATAATGCATCATCAAGTTTCTTGGACCAATTCCTTCTAGATCTATTAACAGTCTTTTGCAAAATTAATTTAAGCTCTCTGTTGCTCAATTCTACTTGACCACTAGACTGTGGGTGATAAGGAGATGCAATGATTAACGTCATACTTAGGAAGCATTTTACGGAAAGCACCATGAATGAAATGTGAACCACCATCAGTCATTAAATATCTAGGGACTCCAAACCTCAGAAAAATAACTTCTTTAAGCATCTTAATAGAGGTGTTATGATTAGCACTACTAGTTGGAATAACTTCTACCCACTTAGTAACGTAATCAACAGCAACTAAAATATGTGTATGTCCATTAGAGGCAGGAAAAGGTCCCATATAATCAAAGCCCCAAACATCAAATGGTTCAATAACAAGTGAATAATTCATAGGCATTTCTTGACGTCTACTAATATTACCAACTCTTTGACATTCATCACAAGATAAGACAAACTTACGGGCATCCCTGAAGAGAGTAGGCCAATAAAAACCAGATTGCAATACCTTATGTGCAGTTCTATCTCCAGCGTGGTGTCCTCCATAAGCTTCGGAGTGACACTTGTGTAGGATCTGTTCCTGTTCATGCTCAGGTACACAACTTCTAATAACACAATTTACTCCTTCTTTATAAAGATATGGATCATCCCAGAAGTAATGTCTTAAATCATAGAAAAACTTTTTTCTTTTGCTGGTATGTGAAACTAGGTGGTATAAATTTAGCAACAATGTAATTAGCATAATCAGCATACCATGGAGCAGTATGAGAATAATTTATGACATTTAATTGTTCATCAGGAAAGTTATCATCAATAGGTAGTGGGTCATCAAGAACATTTTCCAACCTAGACAAGTTATTTGCAACGGGGTTCTCGGCTCCCTTTCTATCAATAATATGCAAATCAAATTCTTGTAGCAAGAGAACCCATCTAATAAGTCTAGGTTTAGCATCTTTTTTCCATAAGGTATTTAATAGCAGCATGATCCATGTGAATAGTTACTTTAGAATCAACAATATAAGGTCTAAACTTATCACAAGCAAATACAACTACTAAGAATTCTTTTTCAGTGGTAGCATAATTTCTTTGGGCATTGTCTAGAGTTTTACTAGCATATTGAATAACATTTAGTTTCTTATCAACTCTTTGCCCTAGAACAGCACCTACAGCATAATCACTAGCATCACACATAATTTCAAAAGGTAAATTCCAATCAGGTGGCTGAACAATAGGTGCAGAGATCAATGCTTTCTTAAGTATTTCAAATGCTTCTACACAATCATCATCAAAGACAAACGGTATATCTTTTTGTAATAATTTAGTCAGAGGCCGAGAAATTTTTGAGAAGTCCTTAATGAACCTCCTATAAAAGCTGGCATGACCAAGGAAACTTCTTATACCCTTGATCTCCTTGGGACACGGTATCTTTTCAATAGCATCAACTTTAGCCTTATCAACTTCAATGCCTCTTTCAGAAATTTTATGCCCCAAGACAATACCTTCATTAACCATAAAGTGGCACTTCTCCCAATTCAAGACAAGGTTAGTTTCTTCACATCTCTGCAAAACTCGATCAAGGTTGCTTAAGCAATCATCAAAAGAGGATCCATAAACGGAGAAATCGTCCATGAATACCTCACATATCTTTTCACAAAAGTCAGAGAATATAGCCATCATGCATCTTTAAAAGGTAGCAGGTGCATTACATAAACCAAAAGGCATACGTCTATAAGCGAAAGTACCGAAAGGGCAAGTAAAAGTGGTCTTAGATTGATCATCAGCTAATACAGGTATTTGAGAGAAACCAGAATAACCATCTAGAAAGCAAAAATGTGTATGTTTGGATAATCTTTGTAGCATTTGATCAATAAAAGGTAAGGGGTAATGATGTTTTTTAGTAGCCTTATTTAATTTGCGGAAATCAATTACCATCCTAACCTGTAATAATTCTTTGCAGAATCAATTCATCTTTATCATTAGGAACGACAGTAATACCTCCCTTCTTAGGAACACAATGGACAAGACTTACCCACTGACTATCAGCAACGGGTTAAATTATACCTGCCTCAGGGAGCTTTAGTATTTATTTTCTTACCACTTCTTTCATCTTAGGATTCAACCGTCGTTGGTGATCTATAACTGGTTTGTCATCTTTTTCCAAATTTATTTTGTGTTGACATAGAGTGGGACTAATGCCCTTAAGATCATCAAGAGTATATCCAATAGGAGCACGGTGCTTCTTCAGAGTTTTCAATAATTTTTCTTCCTCCTTCTCTGAAAGGTTAGCACTAATAATAACATGATATATCTTCTTTTCATCAAGATAAGCATATTAAAGAGTATCAGGAAATGGTTTAAGCTCAAACATGGGATCACCCTTGGGTGGAGGAGGATCCCCTAAGATTTCAACAGGCAAATAGTGTTTTAGAATAGGTCCCTGTTTAAAGAACACCTCATCTATTTCCCTTCTTTCATTCATAAACATATCATTTTCATGGTCTAGCAAATATTGTTCTAAACGATCACTAGGAGGTACGGCAATAGAAGCAAGACCAATATTTCATCTTTACTAGGCAATTCCTCTTCACGGTGTTGTCTACGAAATTTAGAAAAGTTGAACTCATGAGACATATCACCTAAACCAATAGTAACAACATCCTTTTTGTAGTCTATCCTAACGTTAATAGTGTTTAAGAAGGGCCTATCAAATATAATGGGACAAAATCTATCTTGTGGGGAACCAAGAACGAGAAAATCAGCAGGATATTTAGTTTTCCCACGAAAGACTTCAACATCTCTAACAATCCCCATTGGTGAAATAGTATCTCTATTGGCAAGTTTAATTGTGACATCAATATCTTCTAACTCAGCAGGTGCAATATCATGCATAATTTCTTTGTAAAAGTCAATAGGTATTGCACTAGCACTAGCACCCATATCACACAAGCCATGATAACAATGATCTCCTATTTCAACAGAAATAACAGGCATGCCTACCACAGGTCTATGTTTATCTTTAACACAAGGTTTAGCAATCCTAGCAGTTTCATCACAGAAATAAATAACATGCCCATCAATATTATCAGCCAAGAGATCCTTAACAATAGCAATATTAGGTTCAACTTTAACTTGCTCAGGAGGTGTATAGGTTCTAATATTGCTTTTACGAACCACAGTTGAAGCTTTAGCAAGATCTTTTATCCTAATAGGAAAAGGTGGTTTCTCAACATAAGCAGTAGGAACAATAGGATCATTATAAGTGATAGTCTTTTCTTCAACTTTAATAGGTGCAACTACTTTTACTTCAATGGGAGGATTATATTTAAACCACTTCTCCTTAGGGAGATCAATATGAGTAGCAAAAGATTCACAGAAAGAAGCTACTATCTCAAAGTCAAGTCCATATTTTTAGTGCTAAATTTACGAAAAACATCGGTATCCATAAAAGATTTAACACAATCAAACTTAGGTGTCGTACCTGACTCCTTACCCTCATCGAGATCCCAATCTTCAGAGTTGTGTTTAATTCTTTCCAATAAATCCCATTTGAATTCAATAGTCTTCATCATAAAAGAGCCAACACAAGAAGTATCGGTCATGGTGCGATTGTTATCAGAAAGCCGAGCATAATTTTTTGGATAATCATTTCTCTTGAGAGCTCATGATTGAGGCATGAATATAACATTGATTTAATCCTCCCCCAAGCTTGAGCGACGCTTTATCCTTCGCGAGGCCAAAAAATATATATAATTACGATCACGATGAACAAGATGCATAGGATAAAACTTTGGATGACATTCCAATTTCAATAGTTTGTAGTTCTATGATCCCATATCATCACATAGCCTATACCATGTCAATGCATCTCCCTCCAAAGATAAATGGAAGACCTTCTTCTTGATAACATCACCGGGCATGCCTGCAAGCTTAAACAATCCACAAACTTCATCCACATATATTAGGTGCTCATCAGGATGTGATGTTCCGTCTCCTGCAAAAGGATTTGCTAGCAGTTTTTCTATCATACCCGAAGGAATTTCAAAGTAGACATTTTCATTTTTAGTAGGTTCAGTAGGTTGAGGAGCAACTCTTTGCTCTACTGGTCGGGGTGAATGAGGGAGTCCTGGATTAGGGGGTCTCCGGACAGCTGGACTATATCCTTTTGCCGGACTATTGGACTATGAAGATACTAAATTGAAGACTTCGTCTCGTGTCCGGATGGGACTCTACTTGGCGTGGAAGGAAAGCTAGGAAGTATGGATATGGATATCTCCTCCTTTGTAACCGACCTTGTGTAACCCTAACCCTCTCCGGTGTCTATATAAACCAGAGGGTTTTAGTCCGTAGGACACAATAACATGCAATCATACCATAGGCTAGCTTCTAGGGTTTAGCCTCTCCGATCTCGCGGTAGATCAACTCTTGTAATACCCATATCATCAAGAATAAATCAAGCAGGACGTAGGGTTTTACCTCCATCAAGAGGGCCCGAACCTGGGTAAAACATCGTGTCCCCTGCCTCCTGTTATCTTCCGCCTTAGACACACAGTTCAGGACCCCCTACCCGAGATCCGCCGGTTTTGACACCGACATTGGTGCTTTCATTGAGAGTTCCTCTGTGTCGTCGCCGTTAGGCTTGATGGCTCCTTCTATCATCGATAGCGATGCAGTCCAAGGTGAGACTTTTCTCCCCGAACAGATCTTTGTGTTCGGCGGCTTCGCACTGCGGGCCAACTTGCTTGTCCATCTGGAGAAGATCGAAAGTCACGCCCCTGGCCGCCAGGTCAGATTCGGAAGCTTAAACTACAAGGCCGATATCCACGGAGACTTGATCTTCGACGGATTCGAGCCCCTGCCTTGTGCGCCACGCAGTCATGATGAGTATGATTTAGCTCTGCCAACGGACAATGTTCAAGAAATCACACCGGCAGCCGCTCCGACCCTTAATTCGGAGCCAGTTGCACCTCCCATGGACGGGTGGATAGACCCCGCCACAGAGGCCATATCCCCAATGGCGATCGAGCCAAATATTGACCTTACCCTTCACGAGATCCGTGTTGCTAAACTGCCGGATTCTTCTCCGGCCACGGACTCCGAACCGCCTGCGCCCGTGCCTATCAAGTCCGACTGGGCGCCAATCATGGAGTTCACCTCCATGGATATCTTTCAGCACTCGCCCTTCGGCGACATACTGAATTCATTAAAGTCTCTCTCCTTGTCAGGAGAGTCCTAGCCGAACTATGTCCGGCAGGATCGGGATGCGGATGACGAAGAAATTCGCCGCCCACCCACCACCCACTTAGTAGCCACTGTCGCTGACTTAACCAACATGCTCGACTTTGACTCTGAGGACATCGACGACGATGCAGGAGATGAACAGGAACCACTGCCCATAGGGCACTGGACGCCCACTTCATCACATGACGTATACATGGTGGACACACCAAAAGAAAACGACGACGAGGAACGGAAGGACGCAACGAAGGGTTGTCCCCTCGAGAAGCAGTCAAAGCGGCAGCGTTGGCGCCGCTCCAAACCCCGCCTCGGCAGAAACAACGATCATATAGACCTAGCGTTAGAGCAGGGTGAACCATCGCCGGACCACGGCAACACAAAGAATCAAACCGAACAACCCGACTCTGTCAAAGATAATAGTCCGGACGACATCACACCAGACAGACACCCGGAGCAACAGAATGCCTGTCAAAGGCTTGTTGCCACCGCGAGGAGTCTAAAAAAGCAGAAGCAAAGGCTCAAGGCTGCACAAGAAACACTCAGAATCAGATGAGTAAAGTACTCAACACAGCAGTGAAGTACGGCGGTAATCGCCCCACCAAGAGCTACCAGAAGCGGAAGTTGCTACCTGAATTCGATGAGGAGGCCTTAGATCCCCTGCAACCAAAAATTAAAATGGCCATCTGGCCGGATAGACGACCTCACGTCCAACATAGAGCGGCAAACAATGCCGCACATAAGCCAATACGCGATCCACGCGAGGGCTCGCATCAAAAGGACAGCGCAACCAGATCCATCTATGGACCACACAAGCGCGCTCCAGCATACGATGCAACACAACAAACATCCGAACAACGCGGTACACCCAGATACAGGGGTGCCGCACACCCCCTATGTTTCACCGACGAGGTGCTGGACCATGAATTTCCAGAGGGATTCAAACCCGTAAACATAGAGGCATACGATGGAACAACAGACCCTGGGGTCTGGATTGAGGACTACATCCTCCATATCCATATGGCTCAAGGAGATGATCTCCACACCATTAAGTATTTACCCCTCAAACTCAAAGGGCCATCTCGGCACTGGCTTAAAAGCCTCCCCAAAAGCTCCATTGGAAGCTGGAAAGAGCTCGAAGACACTTTTCGGGCAAATTTTCAAGGGACTTATGTCCAACCTCTGGATGCGGACGATTTAAGTCATATAACTCAACAGCCCGGAGAGTCAGCCCGAAAGCTTTGGAACATGTTTCTTACTAAAAAGAACCAAATAGTCGACTGTCCAGACGCCGAAGCCTTGGCAGCTTTTAAACATAGCATTCGAGATGAATGGCTTGCCAGACACCTCGGCCAAGAAAAGCCGAGAACAATGGCAGCATTAACAAGCCTCATGACCCGCTTTTGCGCGGGCGAGGACAGCTGGCTAGCCCGATGCAGCACCAGCGACCCAAGTGTCGGATTTCGGGTTCCGGCAGACCCTTGAGGTTCGAACACTGGGGTGCGCGCAGAGATTTCGCCTCCTACCTACCTGCGCCCCTCCGCCTCGCTAAGATCTAAGTTATGGAAAGAACAACTCAAGAGACACAGGGTTTATACTGGTTCGGGCCACCGTTGTGGTGTAATACCCTACTCTAGTGTGTGGTGTGGTGGATTGCCTCTTGGGCTGATGGTGATGAACAATACAAGGAAGAACAGCCTCGCGAGGGTCTGTTCTTGGCTGGGGCGATGAACTACTGGGAGGAGTTCAGTCACCCTTCTCTCTCTCTCTCATTGATTGTTCTCCTCGATCTTTTTTCCTTCTCACTCTGCCTGATCCCCCCGATCTTCCGGGTGGCTGGTCCTATTTATAGAGGCCCTGGTCCTCTTCCCAAATATCGAGCGGGAAGGGAGCCAACAATGGCGGGCTAATTTGAAAGGGGACAGCTAGTACCAGCCATCCTGACAAAAGTAGTCTTTGCTTGCACAAAGCTCTGGTGGTGACGCCGTCTTGGGCTCCACGATGACCTCCATCTTGCAGTCCTCCTGGTCTTGGTCTTGTTGCACCGAAATGGCAACCTTTGCCTGATGCCTCGGTACTCCATGGCTGCGCTTGCCCCCTTTGCACCAAAGAGGAAAGGAGGACACTGCGCGGGCTGGCACCCGCCTGGCGGCCTTGGTCATCATGGCTTGCGTCATGGGCACCTCGTGAGGTACCCCGCCTTGATCTCTCCGCCTCCCCGTGAGCCAGCCTAATGAGGCCGTGCCTGAGGAAGCTCTGCGTCGTCCGCCCCGCGAGGCTTGGCCCCTCACGAGGGTCTTGGGTTTGTGTTGGTGAGGATGGGCCGTGCTGGGCCCCCCTTAGAGCGACGCCGCAGGCTGCAGGCAGGCAAGTCTGGGGACCCCCGTTCCCCGACACTAGCCCCTGGGCCCAAGGTGCGCCCGGGCTTGGCCGTGCATGGAGGCGAAAGGGCAAGAGCGAAGCGCCGCGGGCCCTAACAGCCTGCGGTCGGCGCCGCGTGGCGGTTGATTGGACATGGGTGTCTCCACTTCCCCATGGCGCCTCGGCAACTGCTCGAATTTGGACAAGTCCCTGCATGCAAAGCGGGTCATAATTACCTGCGATCATGGGGGCCGCCGGTTGGCCCTCGCCCGCTATAAGTACGGTTCGGCGCACGCCCTTCCAGTTCATCGCCCCTTGCTTCTCCTTCTTCTTCATGGCCCCGTCGAGGAGGTTCTCGGTCACAGAGAAGGGGAAGGCTCGCCAGGTTGAGCCTGCTTCTCCCCCGCCCAAGCGCGGCCGAGGGCGCCCTCGCAAACATCCTGTGGCCACCACGGCAGCTCCCCGCGGCCGTGGAGACGATTTCCAGCACAACGACGGGTGGATTGCTGCGGCCGGGGGGCGCGCTCCGGCTGCGCGTCCCCCTAGGCCGCGCTCTCGCGCTGCTGAGGTGCTGCCGGAGTTCGTCGTGTGGTCGGCGGAGCCGACTAGCACCCGGCTTCCACTTCCTCGCTTCCTCCTTGGCGAGCTCCCGGCCGGCGCCCTGGGCGGCCTCTGGCTTTAGGCCGACGGCTGCTGCAGCCGGGCCTCATGGGCTTCACTGGAGGTCTCCGCAGCCGGGAACCTGGCCCTGGCCCGCGGTTGGCAGACGTTTGCCCGCGCGCGTGGCCTGAGCTGTCGGTGCACCTTGCACTTCAAGTTCAACGGCGATGCCACCCTCTACGTGAGGGTGTTTGGGGAAGACGGTCGCCGCGCAGGGTGCTGCCCCGAGGGCGACGACCGCGGCTGGGAGCCCAGCTCCGGCGATGATGGAGAGGGTAGCGCTCGCGTGGCTGGCGGCGCTCAGGGTTCCCCAAGCTTCTCCGGTTCTTCTTCAGGCGGCGACTCTTCTAGCGGTGGCCGCGGTCAGCCTCCACGCCGTCGTATCTGCTTGGGGGGTGGTAGCGTGTCCGCCCGCCATCGCGCCCCGGTGAAGCGCGAGAGGGAGTCTGCCTGAGCCCCGGAGGCAGCTCGGGTCTTCCCTGCGGGCCGGTGTGAGGCGAGCTGCGCCTGATTTGTTCTTTCTTTTCCTTTTTCCTGCATAAAAAGACAGTAGTGTGGAGCCCCGCGAGGGCGTATTTGGGTTATTGCTGCTAATCATCGTTTCACTTCCGTTATCGCACCTTCCGGCTACATGTCCGCGCGTGGTTAGTTCCCGGCCCCAGCCGTGGGGGGGGGGGGGGCGACCGACCCAGGCCCTGTGTTCGTGTCGCAGTGCCCGTGGGGCACGGACTGGAGGGGTGCTCCTATAATGGGCCCAGGTCGCGAACCCTTTGAACGACTAGGATAGGAACACTCGTGAGGGCGCTTGGCTGCCCCCCCCTCGCGAGGCCTTGCACAAGAGAAATCGAGGTAGGAGAGTGAAAAGTCGAAGAACCACAAGCCAAAGATGGCAACAACTTCAATAAAACTTCGAATGAGAAGGAACAAGCCAACTGCAGAAAGCAAATGAAAAGCCGCGTCCGGCACCTAATCTAGTCTTCGACGTATTCTCACCAGCGCAGAGCTAAGTGCTGCCATTGGGCATGGGAGGGAGCCCCAGGGCCTGAGGACGGCGCACCTGAGACTCCGGGGCGTGTACAGCCCCAACTCATTATTACGTGAGAGTGTCACGGATGGCGAGCTTCACAGGCATTGGCCTTCTTCACAGGCTCCGGGCCTTTTCCAAAACGCGACAGCTTCACAGGCATTCTCCTTCTTCACAGGCTTTGGGCCTTTTCCAAAACGCGACAGCTTCACAGGCATTCGCCTTCTTCACAGGCTCTGGGCCTTTTCCAAAACGCAACAGCTTCACAGGCATTCGCCTTCTTCACAGGCTCTGGGCCTTTTCCAAAACGCGACAGCTTCACAGGCATTCGCCTTCTTCACAGGCTCTGGGCCTTTTCCAAAACGTGACAGCTTCACAGGCATTCGCCTTCTTCACAGGCTCTGGGCCTTTTTAGGGGTAGAACCTCCGGAGGTGCTGGATGTTCTACGCGTTCTGGACCGGCACCCCCTCCTGAGTCTCCAAGTGTGCGGAGTCGGGCCTGGAAACATGGACAACTTTGAACGGGCCCTCCCACATGGGAGAGAGCTTGTGCAGCCCCTCCCTGGAGAGAACCCGCCTGAGCACGAGGTCTCCTACCTCAAGAGTTCTGGGGCGGATGTTGCGGCAGTGATATCGCCGCAGTGCTTGTTGGTACCTGGCCGCTCGCAGCACGGCTTCTCGGCGACGTTCCTCCCCCAGCACGAGGTCCATCCCCCGCATGGTGTCCTGCTGCGCCTCGTCGAACGCCAGGACCCATGCGGAGCGACGTCTGACCTCGTGAGGGAGGACCGCTTTGGCTCCGTAGACCAGGGAGACCGGGGTCTCTCCAGTCGGCTTGGTCGCGGTTGTGCGGATGGATCACAACACGGACTGAAGTTCGTCATACTAACCTCTGCCGCAGGCCTCCAGCTTCTTCTTGAACGTCCTGGTCTTGAGGCCCCTCAGGACCCCTGCGTTGGCTCGCTCGGCCTGGCCGTTGCTTCGGGGGTGCGCCGCCGAAGCGTAGCATATCTACGTTCCAAGGTTAGCACAGTATGTTTTGAAGAGGTTACTGGTGAACTGCGAACCATTGTCCATGATGATGTGGTTTGTCACCCCGAACCGGCTCACGATGCCCTTGATGAACCTGACCGCGGAACCCGCGGGAATGGTGTGGACAGCCTCTACTTCAGCCCACTTGGTGAACTTGTCCACGGCGACGTAGAGGTAGCGGTAGCCCCCTGGCGCCTGAGGAAACAGGCCCAAGATGTCCAGCCCCCAGACTGTGAATGGCCAATAAAGGGGTATAGTCTGCAGGCCTCCTGCTGGCTGATGGATCTGCTTGGCGTGGAACTGGCAGGCCTCACAAGCTTTCACTAATTTGACGGCGTCATTGGGCGCGGTGGACCAATAAAACCCACTGCGGAACGCCTTGCCGACGAAGGTCCGTGATGATGAATGATGTCCACAGTCTCCGCCGTGTATATCTTCCAGCAGTTCCTTCCCTTGCTCCCTAGAGATTGAGCGCAGGGATACACCATTTGGTCGCTTCCGGTAGAGCTCTCCATCCTTGATGCAGTATGCCGTGGCCTGGCGTGCCACTCGCTCCGCTTCCTCCTCCTTCTCCGGTAGGGTCCCTTGTGTTAAGTAACTCCGGAGCTCCGTGATCCAGCATCCCTCCCGAGGTTCCATCGTCAGGAGCAGGCGTGCTCCTGAGGCTGGGCCACAGGCCGGAGCTCCCCTGGCAGATGGCTGGGTGAGCTCCTCTTGAGGCTGAGCCATGTTTGACATTGACGGCAGGGCCGAGGGCTTGAAGAGCCGCTCCTCGAAAACGCTAGGCTCCTGAGGTAACCGTCTGGACGCCCGTTTGGCGATGTCGTCGGCCTCCTGATTGGTGCCACGGGGCACATGCTGCAACTCCAACCCCCAGAACCGCTTCTCCATCCTGCGGACCTCCGCAAGGTAGGCTTCCATGTGCTCATCTTACGGCTCGTACACCTTGTTGGAGAAATTGACAAGGAGCTGTGAATCGCCCTTGATGGTGAGGCACTCCCAGGGCAGCTGCGGCCTTCAAGCCCGTATTAAACCTTCATACTCCGCTATGTTGTTGGAGACCTTTTCACCTTGCTGGAAACAGAGCTGCATAGCGTAGTAGAGCTTGTCCTAAGTGGGCGATATAAGCACCGCCCCAGCCCCGTCGCCATGCCTGGAGAACGCCCCATCGAAGTACATGACCCAGCCTTCTGGCGCCTCGCTTCCCGGGGAGAGGGACCGATCCTCGTCTGCCTTGAGGCCTGGTGCCTCCGTCCATTCGGCCACAAAATCCGCCAACGCTGCT
The DNA here is from genome assembly GCA_034509565.1 of Triticum monococcum. Taxonomy (NCBI): domain Eukaryota; kingdom Viridiplantae; phylum Streptophyta; class Magnoliopsida; order Poales; family Poaceae; genus Triticum; species Triticum monococcum. The sequence goes on from CM067843.1 coordinate 497,090,945, forward strand.
CCCTTGATGACTCTGGTTGTGCTGAATTCGAGCTGAAACGCTTGCAGTTCTATGTTCCACTCAGCGACCCTTCCAGCTGAGTTAGGGCTCCTAAGCAGTCTCTCCAGGGGGTATGACGAGACGACCTTGATGGGGTGACCCTGAAAGTAGTGCCGCAGCTTGCACGAGGCCACCATTAGCGCGAGGAGGAGCTTCTGAGGCATGGGGTACCGTGCCCTTGCATCCCGCACCATCGTGCTGATGAAGTATACTGGGTGCTCAACGAGGTTGGGTGCGTCAGTGCTGGCGGCTCCCTTCGGAGACCATGGCGCCTCTTGAGGCGATGAGGCCTCCTGAGACTGGCCATCTGGGAGAGGGGCCTCTTCTGCCTCCGGTGCACTCCTCTGCGGTGGCTGATCCTCCTCAGCCGCGGTGGCGGTTTCTGTGGGCCTTCCTTGTTCCTATTCTGCCTTGTCCCGGGCTGCTGCTGTGATTTTGATTCGACGCTCCTCTCTAACTGCCACCAGGGCTGCGCTGGTAGAGTAGGGAGTGGCGGCGAGGTAAAGCACCAGGGGCTCTTGAGGGCGCGGAGCCACCATGACTGGTGGGCTGGTCAGGTATTTCTTGAGATCCTGGAACGCCTTGTCGGCCTCTTCAGTCCACTCAAAGGGCCCCTTCTTCTTCATTAGCTGGAAGAAGGGCAGCGCTCATTCCCCCAACTTGGAGATGAAGCGCCCTAGCGCGGTCACGCGCCCCGTGAGCTTCTGCATTTCTCTGAGGGTCTTTGGCGGGCTCATGTCTTCCACCGCTTTGACCTTTTCCGGGTTAGCCTCGATGCCTCGGTGGGACACGAGGAAACCCAAGAGCTTGCCCGAGGGGACTCCGAACACACACTTCTCTGGGTTGAGATGTAGGTTCACTATGTTGAGGCTCGCGAAGGTTTCCTCCAGTTCTTGTATCAAGGTCCTGGCCTCCCGAGACTTTACCACAATGTCATTGACGTAAGCTTCAACATTCTTCCCGAGCTGAGGGCCCAAGGTGATGTGCATCAGCCGCTGAAAGGTCGCCCCTCCAATGGCATGCATGTGTAGCAGTACACCCCTCACGGGGTTAGGAAGGCTGTCTTTTCGACGTCTTCTACCGCCATCTTGATCTGGTGATACCCAGAAAAGGCATCCAAGAAGCATAGCAGGTCGCATTCCGCGGTGGAATCGATGATCTGGTCGATGCGGGGGAGCGGGAACGGATCTTGCGGGCATGCTTTGTTGAGGTTGGTGAAGTCGACACACATGCGCTCCTTCCCTCCCTTCTTTGGCACGATGACAGGGTTGGCCAACCAATCCGGGTATCGGACCTCGCGAATGACCCCGACGGCTTCTAATTTGCGGGTCTCTTGGACGATGAAGGCCTGCTTTTCTGTGGACTGCCGCCTGGCCTTCTGCTTCACACGGCGCACGTTGGGGCACACGTTGAGGTGATGCTCGATTACACTCCTAGGGATCCCTGCGAACTGGTCAGGCTCCCAAGCGAATACCTTCTTGTTTGCGCGCAGGAACCCGACTAGGGCCTCCTCCTGCTCGGGTTTGAGGTTGGTGCCTATGGTGAAAGTGGCGTTGGTGGACCCGTCCTCATTGACGAGTATCTGCTTGGTTTCTACCTTGTCTTGGGTGAACAACTGTTTCTTCTTGGCGGGTGCAACCCCCTTGGGCTCAGGGGTCTCCAAGTCAGTGGGCTGTGCCGATGCTGCCATCTGGAAGGCGAGCCTGAGCACCCGCAGCGCGTCTTCGGTGTCCCCGTGCATGGTGAGGACACCGCTGCTCCCGGGCATCTTCATGAGGTTGTACGCCAGGTGCGTCGCGGCCATGAACTGGGCCAGCGCTGGGTAGCCGAGGATGGCGTTGTAGGGGAGGCCAATGGGGGCGATGTCGAAGTCGACCAGCTCCGTGCGGAAGTTGTTGTGGGTGCCGAAGGTTACTGGGAGCCGGATCTGTCCCAAGGAGCTGGATGATCCTCCCCAACGCCTGAGAAGGACCGGCTGGGTTGCAGCCATTCCAGGGGTATGCAGAGGAGGTTGAAGGCCTCGACCGAGAGCATGATGAGGCCCGCACCGCCATCAATGAGAGTCCTGGTGACGGCCACCTGGCGGATGGTGGGGGTGCACAACATGGGGAGCGCACCCGAGCAGGCCGAGTTGGAGGGGTGGTCCTCCGAGCTGAAGGTCAGGTCGGTCTCGGGCGCCGCCCGGTCCGGGAGAGCCCCCTGCCGCGTGGAAGCGGCGCTGACCCGGCGGATGAACGGCTTGATGTGGTGACTTGTAGGCGGCGCCTGCGAGCCGCCCAGGAGGGCCGCGATGACCGGGGGTGTTGGTGTAGCGCGATGGGCGGGGAAGAGGCTGCTGGGCTCTTCCCGAGAGGCCACGGGGGTTGCCGGCAGGTGGAGCAGCCATGTGCGCGGAGCGCCGGTGAGGGCCATGGGGAGCCAGTTGGCCACGACCCTATCATCACTTTCGGCTTCGAGGAGGGCCTCCTCGCTCGCCAGCAAGAAGGCCAGCGGATCTGTCGCGCTGTCGTAGCGCGGCGGCGTCGTTGGCTTGAACTTGTCCGGCCATTGTATCCGTTGCAGGGCTGGGCCAGGGCTCGGAGCCCCCTGGTCCTTGTGCTGGCGCCGGTGGGCGGAGCGGGCAATGCGCTACTCATCGCGAGGCAGGCCGTGGCGGTGGCGGAAGAGAAAACTCCGGCGCACCCCCTACATGGCGCGCCAAATGTCGGATTTCGGGTTCCGGCAGACCCTTGAGGTTCGAACACTGGGGTGCGCACAGAGATTTGGCCTCCTACCTACCTGCGCCCCTCCGCCTCACTAAGATCTAAGTTATGGAAAGAACAACTCGAGAGACACAGGGTTTATACTGGTTCGGGCCACCGTTGTGGTGTAATACCCTACTCCAGTGTGTGGTGTGGTGGATTGCCTCTTGGGCTGATGGTGATGAACAATACAAGGAAGAACAGCCTCGCGAGGGTCTGTTCTTGGCTGGGGAGATGAACTGCTGGGAGGAGTTCAGTCACCCTTCTCTCTCTCTCTCATCGATTGTTCTCCTTGATCCTTTTTCCTTCTCACTCTGCCTGATCCCCCCGATCTTGCGGGTGGCTGGTCCTATTTATAGAGGCCCTGGTCCTCTTCCCAAATATCGAGCGGGAAGGGAGCCAACAATGGTGGGCTAATTTGAAAGGGGACAGCTAGTACCAGCCATCCTGACAAAAGTAGTCTTTGCCTGCACAAAGCTCTGGTGGTGACGCCGTCTTGGGCTCCACGATGACCTCCGTCTTGCAGTCCTCCTGGTCTTGGTCATGTTGCACCGAAATGGCAACCTTTGCCTAATGCCTCGGTACTCCGCGGCTGCGCTTGCCCCCTTTGCACCAAACAGGAAAGGAGGACACTGCGCGGGCTGGCACCCGCCTAGCGCCCTTGGTCGTCATGGCTTGCGTCACGGGCACCTCGTGAGGTACCCCGCCTTGATCTCTTCGCCTCCTCGCGAGCCAGCCTAATGAGGCCGTGCCTGAGGAAGCTCCGCGTCGTCCGCCCTGCGAGGCTTGGCCCCTCGCGAGGGTCTTGGGTTTGTGTTGGTGAGGATGGGCCATGCTGGGCCCCCCTTTGAGCCACGCCATAGGCTGCAGGCAGGCAAGTCTGGGGACCCTCGTTCCCAGAACGCCGACACCAAGTACATCCGAAGTTAGAGATGGAAACGGGAAATCACGACGCAGCAAAAATAATAAGCACCGGAATAAAGAAGACATCCCGAAGAGCACGGCGGTAAACGCTAGATTCAGAAGCTCTCGGCCAGGTCAGCAAAAGCCGCCCTCTAAAGGCGCCAGAGATGAACTGTCTAGTCTAAACAAAATTCTGGACCAAATATGTCAGATCCATAGCACCCCCGATAGACCTGCAAATCATACCCACAGAGAATGTTGGGTCTTCAAGCAGTCCGGCAAGCTCAACACTGAACATAAGGGGTAGGATACACCAAGCGAAGATGAGGATGAGCCTCGCAAGCAAAGCACTGGGGAACAAAAGAAATTGCCACCAAAAGTCAAAACAGTAAACGTGTTACACGTGATAAAGGGGAGAAACAAAGTGGCACTCCCAGATAAATATGCCCAAGGGCCTATCACCGCGGAGTTCTGCCACTGGCTGTCTCAACCGATCACCTTCGACCATCAGGATTACTCGGCAAGTATCCGGCGTGCAGGATGGTCTGCGTTGGTATTAGATCCAATAATTGACGGATACCACTTCACACGAGTCCTGGTGGATGGTGGCAGTAGTCTAAACCTGATATATCAGGACACAATCCGCAAAATGGGGATAGACCCAACGAAAATTTGCCACATCAATACTACCTTTAAAGGAGTAACGCCAGGCCCAAAGGCTCATTGCACGGGCTCCCTGCTACTAGAGGTTATATTCCCGATAACTTCCGTAGTGAAAATTTAACCTTCCATATTGCTCCGTTCCAAAGTGGCTATCAAGCACTACTTGGAAACGAAGCTTTCGCTTGCTTTAATGCAATACCGCATTACGCTTCCCTCACGCTTAAGATGCCCGGTCCACGTGGCATCATTACAGTAAATGGAAATATTGAGCGATCCCTGCACGCCGAAGAGAGTGTAGCGGCCTTGGCAGCCGCACACTAAAGCGGCCTCACCAACTAAAGCATTCGATAGGTCGTCAAGACTACAGACACGGTTAGACGAGTCCGATGCAGCTATATGTATTTCATACAGGTTTGATGGCCACACCCCTATTACAAATACAAGGGGCTCAACACGCGCAGACAAGCGGCAATTTTTACTCATCTTGAATTGTACATGGTTCCTTTAAACCTACCTTTTTGCACGACAACTTTTCACCTAAGTTCCTCTCTTTTACAGATGACCATCGTGCTACACCCGTCCAGGATACGGCACAACGGAGACACATGCGCAGACGTGCAGCAGGGACCCGTTCAAAGGATTCTTTTTAGATTAAGACCCTGCGTCAACCTATTTTACTGTCTCTTGTTGATACACATCCCTCGGATTCTTAGTACCATTGAGAAGGATGCTGACATCTTGGCATGTGGCCACGTCAGAACAATGCACATACCTGGACACCAGGGCTTCTTACAAAGGGCACTGTTTAGGCCCGGTTTATACAATAAAGACCGAATACCTTAGGGAGTGTTCGGTGTCGCGAGTTTGGCCTTATATGCATCAGCTCCGAATCATGTCTTTGGTCAAATGTTGGGTTTGCCCGGCTCCTGTGTTTTGCTGCCTTACGTTCCGCTCTATTGGCTAAGGCGGCACCAAGAGAACTACTGCGATTGTGCCCCGGTTCATCCGGACGAGCACCTCAGTAGAGAAAGCCAAAAACTGACTGTCATGATATAGCGTGAGACTGGTCAACCACTCGATGACCTATCGGAACGTTAGAATTCCCCCGCCTTAACGAAGGGTTGTTTCCCGGCCAGGCATGTACGCACCCCGAATTCGGGAGAGTGCAGAGCCACCAGGGGCTATATAGTAGCCCCACCGTCAAACTCCTATGGCTAAGTGAAAGTGTTAAATCATTATAGTCCGGTTGCCTTGTTCGCTGCGCTATCACCTCCTTAATAGGACCAAGACGTTGGATTAAGTGTGAACACGCGTCTTCTCTACGAACACCTCCGCATTATATACGTGGGGGTTGAAGCCGACGACTGCAATCTTTCAGGTTATATACATATATACATAAACGGCCGCACATGAGGCATCATATTACTTTGAGGCAAAAGTATAAATACAGCCTTAATAAATTTCATAAACATTGTTTTTACAATGGGAATACATGTCACTCAAACATAATATTCTTCGAGCACTGGGCCTCTATCAAACGAGCACCCTCAAGAACTTCTTCAAAATAGTGCTCGGCAGCCACTCGACCTATGGCCGAACCCTGTGCCGCAACAGTGGTAGCACCAATCTCCGCCCAGTATGCTTTGACACGGGCAAGGGCCATCCGCGAGCCTTCTATGCACGCCGACCTCTTCATCGCATTGATGCGCGGCACCGCACCAAGGAACTGCTGCTCTAAGCTGAAATAGCTGTTCGGCTTCGGCTTTTCTGGCCATAGATGATCTACGACGGACCTCATGGCGAGTCCGGACAATCTATTGAGTTCGGCCCATTCGGCAAGCTGATCAATTAGTGGAAGCGGACGCTCTGGAACGTTAAACTGCGACCAGAATAGCTTGTCCACTTCACGATCTATTTGATCTCGGAAGTATTCGGCCGCATCGACAACACTCGCCGTCAAATCCAGATATGCGTCTGCTGAACTCCACAACCGATCCAAAGGGGCATACCGCGGATCTCCAAACTTCCTCCGCAGCAAAAAGGGCTTCCCAGCCACAATATCAGCAGCTTCACGCAGCTCCTCCTTCTTTTCCCTCATGGCAGAGCGGGTGTCTTTGGCCGCCATTGTGGCCTTTTCGAGGTCCTTCGCATTCGCTCGGTTTTCTTCTTCAAGGAACCGGCAACGGTCGGCAGTGTCTTTTAACTTTACAGCCATCTTGGCCATCTTTTCTTTGCTCTCGCAATGCGCAGCCTTCTTGGCTCTTAACTCTTTGGCCGCCTTCAAAGCAGCCGCATTAGTACTCCTTGCTTGTTCTTTGGCTCGGGCAAGTTCCGCCCGAAGGGTCTCCACGGTGGCAGCTCCATCTGCAGTCACAACATATTAAAGATACTGGCATCACACAGCTCTTCCTATGTGACATTCACCAGAAAACATTACTTACCATGTGCCTCGTCAAGCCGCTTGTTAACAAGCTCGATGTCGGCATCTGCCGCTTCCAGTTGCCGCTTTAGTTCAGCAAACTCATTAGTCCGGCTAGCCACCGGAGCTTCCATCACCTGCACATAAAGCGGTATGGTTATTACCTGGGACTATGATCCTCTGTTTGCCGCCGTTCTCGGCAACAACCATGAGTCTCAGGGGCTACTATCTACACAGGGCACACCTAAAAATGTGCGACACCATCACAAATGTACATCATTTTACGTACCTCAAAGCCCGTCAGTAGACTCATAAAGGTGTCATGCAACCCGCTTTCGGCGAATGAAATCCTTTCCATCACCGTACCCATCAATGTACGGTGTTCTTCCGAGATGGTCGCCCGCCTTAGCAGATCCCTTAGTGCGTCCGACCGCATACCAGACGGTGTCGGACTCTTTTGTTTGCTCTCTTCAAGAGCCGGATGCTGGGGACTTCGGGTGACTATAGGATTATCTTATGGCCTCACCGGATCCGGAGAGGCCCTCCGCGACGACACTTCAAGGTCGCCCATTTCTTGAGCGGGGGAGTCCCGGGGAGGCATTTCGCTCTCCATCATCTCCGGAAGAAGGTCCCCTGAAGACGAGCTCCGTTGAGAAGGGCTAAGATGCGAATTGCGAGATAAACTCTTCGGTTATTTTCCTCGGAAGTAAGGTAGAATATCTTTACTATTAAGTATTTTTTGATCACTTACAGCTCATTAGAGGGCTGATCCCTGTGCGGACTTTGTGCGGCAAAAGCACGCTCCGAGGCAGGACCCTCTGGTGGAGACTTCTTCTCCCGTTTGGAAGCCTTGGTTTCCGGATCTTCAGAGGTAGTCCTCTTCCTTCCCCGAAGCAAGAGAAGGTCAGATTCTTCCCCTTGGTTATCCTCCTTCACGGAGGCGCTCATTCTCTCGGTTGGAATTGGTAGCGATGGGGGCCCGCTTTTGCCCTCATCATTCCCCACTTTATCTTCCTTTGAGGGCTCCGGGCAAGGTGCTAGCTCGAGCATCTTTTCCAGTACCGGATTCTCCAAACCCTCAGGAAGGGGGGCCGAACACCGAATCATCTTCGCCTTTGTTAGCCAGTCCTGGTCAAAGAGCGATTTCTCAGAATGACATCATGATAAATGAAAGACGGTGTGTTCAGCTAGAGGATTACTTACTTGGTCGGTGGTGCGGTTGTTGCTCAGGCCCACGTCCTCGGTAATATCCGGACACTCTATTTGGGGTCCAAAGAATGATCTACATCTCCTCGTGCGTCAGGCCGAGGAAATTCTGAATAGTGCGCGGTCCTTCTGGGTTGAACTCCCACATGCGGAGGGGCCAACGTTTGCAAGGCTGGACTCGACGAACCAGCATGACTTGCACCACTGTAACCAGACTGAAATCTCCTTCGAAGAGATCTTGAATACGGCTCTGCAATATAGGCACATCCTTGGCTGGACCCCAACTCAGCCCTCTGCTAATCCATGACATCAGTTGTGGTGGAGGGCCCGAGCGGAAAGCAGGGGCAGCCACCCACTTGGCACTTCTGGGAGCTGTGATGTAAAACCACTCTCGTTGCCATAATCCAGACACTTCTGGAAAGGAACCCTTTGGCCATGGAGCTCCAGCGATCTTGCTTATTAATGCACCTCCGCACGCTACATGCTGCCCCTCGACCATCTTTGGCTTCACGTCAAAGGCCTTGAGCCACAGGCCGAAGTGAGGGGTAATGCGGAGGAAGGCCTCACATACGACAATAAATGCCGAGATGTGGAGAACGGAGTCTGGGGCTAGATCGTGGAAATCTAGCCCGTAATAGAACATCAAACCCCTAATGATGGGATCCAGAGTGAGGCCTAGACCTCGGAGGAAGTGGGAGATGAACACAATGTTCTCGTTGGGTTCGGGAGTAGGGACGACATGCCCTCGGGCAGGCAGCCGATGCGAAACCTCGGCGGTCAGGTATCTGGCCTCCCTCAACTTCTTGATATCCTCTTCCGTAATGGAGGAGGGCATCCACCGGCCTTGAAGGCTAGTGTCAGGGGTTGGGTGTGACATATGCCAAAGGATGGCTTATCATGGTGGGCGCGAGTAGAACGTCGCCGGTTCCTGGAAACGGGATGAGGCGTAGACATGCACGCCGGCGAATCTTACCCAGCTTCAGGGCTCTCCGGGGAGATAATACCCCTACTGGTGCTCTGCGGGGTCTCCGCATGATCACTATGGCAAAGTGTTTACAGGATTGCTCCTAGAGCTGTTTCCTGGAGGTAGGAGAGGGCAAGGCTAGCTCTCTCGCTCCTATATGATCTGGTCTAGAGCTAATGGTTTCCAACCCTTTGCATGGGTGCCCTGGGGGGTTTATATAGGCCTACCCCCAGGGGTACAATGGTAATCTGGCTGGACGCGGGCCCAGCCATTAGTGTCTCCGGCCTCCGTCTTCTCCGCCGACTGCTGCAGCCCGCTGACTGGTGGGCCCCGTCGACTGGCTAGGTACGGAGCCACCAGGCCGCGCTTGCCGCGGGCGGGTCTTGCCGGCTGCTGATTACTGTAGCCGTGCTTCTGATGACACGGGCTTGGTCATGGAGACGTGGCAACAGCCTCGCCGCCTGGCGGGCGATCACTATTGCCATTCTCCGTCACATCTGATTAATGGCGCGTGGGCCCCGGGGGAGGATCTGGCCGACTCTCGGGGGCCGACTCCCAACGGGTCTGATTGGGGGTGCACTTGCCGTCTCCTGGGGTCCCATGGGCTGGTGGGACCCACCGCCCCAGGGTCGTACAGACAAGCCGTCGTGGGCGCAGGATTCGGTCCTTTGGTGCTGATGTCAGGGCCGGCATGACAACAGTGCCACGCCGCACGGAGATCTTCCTGGGTACGACATGCTGTAGCCATGCCTGCCCCTAGTAAGGGGTGGGAGTGGGCTTGACTGTAGTCACTCCCCGTCCCGTCCCTCTTGATGAGGGTATGGGGTTTGTTGGAGTCGCGGGCCGACTCCCCAAAGCCGGCTTCTCTGGAAGTCGCCAGTCAGGAGTCGGCTTATCCTGAAGTCGTCCCCGGGACTCGGCCCCGAGTGGGCAGTCGGCTGCCTTGCCGCCGACTTCTCAGAAGGCGGCTCTTTGTCCTGGGGTCTTGAGGGGCGTAGCCTGCCCCGATGTCTTGAAAGGTTCCGGGGCTCGGGTTAGCCTACCCGTGGCCCATTACTCTGACAGTAGTCCCCGAAGCTGGTGAGGCGCCGTGGACGATCTGCCGAGAAGCCTCAGCAGTTTCTCTCTCCGGGTGCTCGACACATGGTTCTTGCTTGATTTCTGCCAGGCCGACTAGAAGGAGTTGGACCCGCCCAACTCTGACTCGCACAGTATTTCGAACGTCTTGGCGGGATCCAAGTAGCGTGGCGGCTAAGCTTCCAGGCCGCCGCCCGTTCTGGGCCCATCACGTGGCAACGCGCGGCCGGGCTAGTCTGCCAGCCTACATGCGTGACGGGACATGCCCGTAGGAGGGGCCCGCCACTACCGCGCCTCGGCCCTCGAGCAGATCTGCTATGGCCCGTGCGGACGGTTGGGATTCTTGTGAAGTTACTGCGCACAGTAACTTTGTCATGGAAACGTGGGGGTCATGGGGTCGTGGGCGCAGTAAATCCCATGCCCGCCCCCTCGGCTTCGCAGCCCATGAGGCTATAAGTAGGGGGAGGAGGGGGGCGCGGCAGAGCACGCGCGCCCCTCCTTCCCACTACTCCCTGCTCTTCTCCTTTTTCTTCTTCCTTGCTCCGCCGCACGCCCAAGCTTTGCCGAACGCTGCGGCGATCAGCTCGCGATGAGTTCTTCTTCTGCCGCCACGCCTCCCTCGGTGCATTCCGGCACCTGGGACGGCTCAGAAGTGCACGACGACCATATCGAGTTCCTCCGCAAGACTCGTCGGCTTCCAAACGAAGATCGCGTGCGGGTGCGTCTTGCGCCGGAGGGGGAGATTTCCCCTGCGTCGGAGGAGGGCAAGCGGGTCATCTTCCGCTCGCACTGCCTGCGCGGATTGGGGCTGCCGGCGAGCAGCTTCTTTCGCTCTTTTCTGGAGTTCTATGGCCTCCAGCCGCACCACCTCACGCCCAATACAGTGGTGCCGCTGTCCGTCTTTGTGGCTTTGTGCGAAGGCTTCCTCGGAGTCCTCCCCAGCCTCGAGCTCTAGGGGGAGTTCTTCTTCTCCAAGCTCGGCACCCAGGCTGCAGGCGTGCCGGCTCAATGCGGCGCCTTCATCGCCTTGCGGAGATTGGGGGCCTACAACCCCTTCCCCGCCATCAAGCTGATAAAGTCGGTGAAGATGTGGCAGCGCTCGTACTTCTACATCAAGAGCGTCTTTGCGAGGGGCGATTGGGTCAACCTGCCGGCTGGGAGACTGCCCAACTGGTCGTACTGGGCCAAGTCGCTGACGCCTGCGGGAGCCGGCGCCATCACGTGACTCCGAGTGCTGACACAGTCGGAGGGCTTGATTGGTCCAGACCCACTGGCCGCCTTCATAGCGCGCCGAGTCCTCCCGCTCCAAGGTTGCCCCCACATGATATGCCAAATGAGCGGGCACCGTGACCCGAGTCAGATGTGCACCAAGGACATGCCTCACGAGGAGGTGGCATATATGGTGAACTACCTCTCAGACAACAAGCTCCTGGAGGACTGGCGGTATGGCAAGGAGCCGTACTCCCGCGCCAACCCCCCACCTGCAGTGAGTTTCCATTTCTTTCTTCCTTTGGATTGTCTTCTTTCTTGCCGAGTTTGTTTTGTGCAACCTGACCAGTCGGCCTTGGCCAGAATCCCCTCCTCCATCCACCAGCCGGCACCTCAGGGCCGGTCCACGAGTTCCTCGCCGACCGGGCGGAGAGCGACGTCGACGACCCCAATCTAGGGGCGGCGGCTTTGGAGGACGACGCCGAGGGGGGAGGCGGCCCGCGGCTTGGGGCCAGTCTAGAGGACTAGCCTGATGATGATGAGGAGGTCGCCCCCCCGCCACCGGCCAGGAGCCAGTCATCCTGGCGTGGGCTCTTCTGCCACGCCGAGTGCTCCGGGCGGCGGGAAGAAGCGTAGGGCCATGCCAACTTTGTTCGGCAGTCGGCCGAAGAAGCCCAAGAGTTCGGCCGCGGCGACCTGGCGGGACGAGGCGGCTGCGAAGGCCATCCGCTTCCATAAGGAAGTGAAGAAGCCGCCACTGGTCTCCGTGTGAGTATCTTGTCTTGATGCTTTATCCTTTCTTTGTGGCTTTGTCTGAGTCTTTTACTTGCTTCCCCTGCTTCAGGGCTCCCCTCACTCTTGAGAGGGTCGTCGCCGCCTCTGTCATGGGGTCAGCGGAGACGTCCGCCTCCACTCGGCAGGTTGACCCTGCCGCCGACCTTCGGGAGGCGATGGAGCGGAACGCGCAGGAGAAGTGCAACAAGGAAGAGGCCGACCGCCTGGAGAAGGTGGAGGCCGATAAGGCGGAGGCCTCCGCCAAAAAGAAACTGGCCGAGGCCGAAGCCGCCGTCGCGGTGAAGCGGCAGACTGAGGAGGCTACGCACCGCCAATCAGCGGTGTTCGTTCCCCCGCTGAACTCTGCGCCGCTGTCAGATTACGGGTTCTGGCAGACCCTTAAGGTTCGAACACTGGGGTGCGCGCGGAGATCACACCCTCTACCTCCCCGTCTCACAAAGATCTAAACTACTGAAAGAACTGCACAAGAGACACAAGGTTTATACTGGTTCGGGCCACCATTGTGGTGTAATACCCTACTCCAGTGTGTGGTTGGTGGATTGCCTCCTGGGGCTGGTCATGACAAACAATACAAGGAAGAACAGCCTCGCGAGGGTCTGTTCTTGGCTGGGGCGATGAACTGCTAGGAGGAGTTCAGTCACCCTTCTTTCTCTCTCTCACTCACTCTCTCTGCTTGCTAGCCGGACCAACCGACGAGCCAACCCCCTTGCTATGCGGGTGGCTGGTCCTATTTATAGAGGCCCTGGACCTCTACCCAAATATTGAGCGGGAAGGGCGCCAACAATGGCGGGCTAATTTGAAGGGGAACAACAAGTACACTTATCCTGACTAAAGTTGGTCTTCGCCTGCGAAAGCTCTGGTGATGACGCCGTGCTGGGCTCCATGGTGACCTCTGTCTCATAGTCCGCTTGGTCTTGGTCTCGTTGCGCCGAAATGGCAACATTTGCCTGATGCCTCGGTACTCCGCGGCTGCGCTTGCCCCCTTTGCACCAAAGAGGAAAAGAAGGACGCTGCGCGTGCTGGCGCCCGCCTGGCACCCTCGATCGTCATGGCTTGCATCATGGGCACCTCGCGAGGTACCCCGCCTTGATGTCTCCGCCTCCTCGCGAGCCAGCCTGAGGAGGCTGCGCCTGAGGATGCGTCGTGTCGTCCGCCCCGCGAGGCTTGGCCCCTCGCGAGGGTCTTGAGTCTTGTGTTGATGAAGATGGGCCATGCTGGGCCTCCTTTGAGCCACGCCGTAGGCCGCAGGCAGGCAAGTCTGGGGACCCCCGTTCCCAAAACGCCGACAGTAGCCCCCGGGCCCAAGGCGCGCATGGTCTTGGCCGTGCCGAGAGGCGAAAGGGCAAGGGCGAAGCGCCGCGGGCCCTAACAGCCTGCGGCCTTGGGCGCCGCGTGGCCGTTGATTGGACGTAAGTGCTTCAGCAACCGTGCAGGTTGATAAAGGAGCGGCATCTGCCCAGACTTTGCCTTTTGCTTTCTCCGGTCGCTGCTCAGATCCCCTTTCTTGCGCCTCCCCTTTCTTCCTCCAAACTCCTAGATCTACTCCAGCTGTGTGACCTAGGAAGCCATGGCGCCTCGCCAGCCTCCGGCCGAAGCTTGGTATTCTCCTGCTCTGGACTTGCCGAATGTGCCCAAGGCGGGCCTTGCCCGGTTGCGCCGGATGGCGGCGGCGCAGGGCATCAACGGGACGAAGGTGTTCAAGACAGGCTCCACCACCCCTGAGGGCCGAGGGAGCACCTTTTATCCTCTCTTTGTAAGCTCCATTGCTGCGGGCCTGGTGCCTCCCTTCTCCGAGTTCTTCTTCTCTGTCCTCCGCCATTACAACTTGCAGGCTCTGCATCTCCACCCCAACTCTGTCCTTCTTCTGGCGATCTTCGCTTACTACTGCGAGGCCCATGTAGGGGTGCAGCCTTCGGTGGCCTTGCTGCGCCACTACTTCTCCCTCCGGGTCACCGGCGGCTCTCTTTCTGCATGCGCGAGCTTCTTCGCGTATGGCAGCACCATTGCCATCTCGAATCCCGGGAAGAGGATTGAGGGCTTCAGGAGCAAGTGGGTCTTGGCAGATGCTGGGCACATCCACCCTCGGCTAATCTTGCCCGCGGAGCAGCCCGTGAGCTCCAGCGACTGGTGCCGAGCGGAGCTCACGGACCCCCGCGTTAAACTGGTGTTGGAGAAGATGGACGCGGACCTGAGGCCGACCAACATGGCGGCGGCGAAGTTGACCGGTGCGTCGCTGCTGAAGGAGTTCCTGGAGCACCAGCTGGCTCCACTCTGGCGGTACTCTCCTCCAATGTGGAGGCCTCATCCGAGCCCTGAGGTCGTGGACGAAGAGGATGTGATCGCGGTTCTCCAATCTCTGGTCGGGGGCGAGGTGGCAAGGTTGAAGGGCGCTACCAAGCCCTTGTTCCTTCGCGACGACTGGGAGCAGGTGGTGAAGTCCATGCCTGTTTTTAACGGGGACGGGCTCGTGCCCATGGCGGCTTCCGAAGGACCGGTGGATGTGCCCTCCGGTGACTCCAACAATGAGGAGGAGGAAGAGGAGCGGGGAGAGGGGCCCGACTCTGGGGCGACTAATGGAGAGTCGAGGGCTCCCCTCTCCCGGCGCGGGTCCCGCACTCTCCGCCTTCCGCCGAGCGATGATGATGATGATGACGATGACGTACTGGGTAGCGGGAGCTCGCCCACGATCCTGGAGAGGTGCAGGACCGGGTCGATCCCCCGCGGGTCCGTCCTGACTCCGGGGCGAACCGTGGACGCGCCTTCTGCTTCTGAGGTTGACCCTTCCAGCCGGCTCTCGGGCTTCAAGTTGGGCCGGAGGCTGCCCGAGCTCACCGGCGATGACCCGTAAGTGCTTGATCCTTGATCTTTTGTTTCTCGTTCCGCCGACGAGGCTTGATGATTGCTTCTCTTGAATAGGCTGGCGCCAGCGGCGAAGAAGCCGAAGGGAGCCCCCGAGGCCCCATCTGCGGCGACACCTCTGCCTGCAGGGGGGAGATTGTGACGCGCGGGCCTCTCTTGCCTGCTCATCCTTGCGAGGCTTGGCTGAGCTGGCTGGGGTGAGCCCAGCCCCCATGGCTCGAACGACTCCCGAGGCACCCTCGTCTGGCGCCGCTGCTACGGCTGTGGAGGCGCAGCGGTGTCGGGACCCCGATCCCAAGTCACACCGATCTAGCATGTAACACTTCATATCACTTTGCGGCCTCACGCACGGTATCCCCACGGGTGCCACCTTACCTGGCCCGGGACCGTTTGCGCATTTTGGCTCACGTATATGATAGTGTCGCTAGCATCCATATGACAAAGAACCCGGGCCGACATGGCTAGTCGTGAACCCAAAGCGGCACGGACCTATGGAGACAGGCATACATGAATCGCATCGAACATGTCGGTCATCAACAAGTGATTCCGGGCTGTAGCACTGGGCTAACAGGACTCCGGGGATCCCGGGCTGTAGCAGGCTAGGCAGGACTCCGGAGCTCACCATGTGACATTTCCCCGAAGGGACAGACATAGGGACGAAGTGAAACACATGCCGGCCAGTCAAGTGTCCTGAACAGTAGTACTGGGCTAGCAGGACTCCGGTGAACCGGGCTGTAGCGGACTACTATGGCTCAAGGAACATTAGACTACATTTCCCCATAAGAAAGGCTGCGAAGGATAAACAACTAGATTGTCGGATCCCACACATAACAATACACGTTACACGTACGCATAACATGCATGTATGTGCGGTACATCATGGCATCACAACATAACTCAAACTCATATAGGTAAGGGCCCAGAAGAGCCACATAGCATAAATACAAACAGGGGTCACATGACCCATCATTCAGAGCATACAAGCAACAAGCGGAAGCATTACATGTCTGAGTACAGACAACTACAAAAGAAAAAGACTAAGAAGCCTGACTAACACGACCCTCCCAAGGGTACAAGATCGTAGCTGGGATACAAGCTACTCGTCGAAGCCACTAGTGTAACCAACTGCAAAACATAAATAAGCAAACGTGAGTACAAAGGTACTCAGCAAGTCTTACTTCAGAACTATCTACATATGCATCATTATCAACAAAGGGGGTGGTGGAGTTTAACAGCAGCAAGCCAGCTTTGACTCAATGGCTAATCTATACTATGGGTAACAGAAACTTCTTTGATGTGAGAAGACGCACACGAGTCCACAGATTCACCATATCAATACCCTACTATGGATCCGTTCCCGTCTCCCTTCGAGAAGGCCATCCATAGCACTCACGCTTATCTTGCGTATTTTAGAGTATCCACTTCAAATTGTCTATGTACTATATAAGTTCTCCAAGCTTCCATATCCGAGGAAAACGGCTATTCGAATAGATAATATTAACCCTGCAGGGGGGTACTTCTTCACACATGCTCTCGCCACTTATAGCCCCGTACACGTCATGTACCTCGGCAACCTTCAAGCGGAAGCCGGGCGAGGGTGTCGGCCACGACCTGACTAACCACACAAGTCTCTCGTCCAGGTTTATCGCCTATTCAGGTTCCATCCGCAAGGAGATCCGGCCGGGGTGTCGCTCACGGCCCCAAACGATGTGTGTAGGGTTCCCAATCCCACCACCCGGGTGCCACTTGGTACACCGTGCCACAGTGCCTAGTCTGTCCCAAGCCTGTCCCGTCGGACACCACCTGGTAGACAAGTAGCACTACCTACAAACGCCAGAAACTAGTTGCAACTCCTGGACAGAGATCAAGTGGGTTAATAAGCCGAGAGGGGCCGGATAACCGGAACCCAATGTGTCGTAGTAACTGGACTTGGATAACATACATAGAACTCAGTGCTTAAGGACGGTTCCAATGAGACAACCCACCATGTACTCCTACATGGCCTCTCATCGCTACCTTTACCAAAACGTGTTCACACACTTAGCCTTTACCGGTAGGACATGTTCACCACTCCGATTCATTCCCGATGAATCAGACCTGACACAACTCTAAGCATAGCTGGCATAAAGAAAACAAGCATGGATGAGCAGGCACATCAAGGCTCAAGCAACTCCTACTCATGCTAGTGGGTTTCAACTATTTACTGTGGCAATGACAGGTCATGCAGAGGAATGGGTTCAGCTACCGCAGCAGAAAGTAGCAGTTTGAATCGTTGTTGTCCTAATGCAGTAAAAGGAGCAGGAGCGAGAGAGTGGGACTTTATCGGGATGCTCAAGGGGGGTTTGCTTGCCTGATAGATCCACGAAGAAGCACTGCTCCTCAGACAGGTACTCGGGACACCTTCCGGAGTAGAACCTATCGAGAGGGAACGGTGCCGGCAATCAATAAACAACCATATGCAACAATATGATGCATGAAGGTAACATTCAAAAATGCTATGATTTGCCCTAATGCATCTAGCATCAATTTGGTTGAAGTCCATATGAACCAAGGGTTCATATGCAAACCCTAATTTAAGTATATAACATGCCATTATTACGTTTTCACTTATACAGTAGGTATAAGTTGGTTTTTCATGCATGAAACTGGCATAAATGGATTCCTTGAATTTTTCTGATAATTTTTCATATATAATTTATTTGATTTGGAGTTACGGTTGAATTACTATGAATTTTTGAAGTTTTAACTATTTTCTGGAATTCTCTGAATTATTTAAAATCCAGAAAAACAAATACTGCATCAGCATGACGTCACAGAGGCGTCAGCAGACTGACCAGGTCAAACCTGACACGCGGGGCCCACCCGTCAGTGTCATGGTTAACTAACAGAGGTTAATTAAGCTTTAAACTAATCCTAAACTGAGATTAGCCGAGCCGGGCCCACCTGTCATTGAGCCAGGGGAGGTCAAACCCCCTGGTCAACTGGGGCTAACGCGCTGGCGTTTAGCCGCCGGCGGCAGCAGACGCGGCGGAGGGCGCGGGATTCGCCTCCGGCGACCATTCGGGCGGCGGAGACCACGAGCGAGGAGCCAGAGCTCGTCCGCGTCTTCTGGGGCAAGTGGACGAGGCAGGGATGGCCGGAGCTCGCCGGAATCAGGCTCGAGGCGGCGGCCGGAGCTTGGGCGAGCTCGGGTTCGAGGCTACAAGGCACGGGGAGGCGAGCGGAGAGGCCCTACGGGTTCCTGGCGTCACCAGGAACACGACGACGTGCTCGGTTGCGGCTGGCTTGGCCCCTGGCCACGGTGGCGCCATGAACGGCGGAGCCGAGTTCTCGGCCAAGGTGGCCGGTAGGGCTAGGGGGGCGCTCGAGCTACGGGGCTAGGGGGAGGAGGAAGGGAAGCTCACGGCGAAGTTGCTGAGCAGGCCAGTGGGCTCGGGGAGGTGCTGACGAAGGCGAATCGAAGTCGGCGATCGGCGGCGCCCGAGGAGGAGGATGATGGCGACGGCGGTTCCACAGGGCATCCGGCGTCTTGTGGCTCGGAGAGCTTCAGAGGGAGGAGGCGGAGCTTTTGGACACCACAACGAGGCGAGGGGAGCACGGTGGCTACGGCTACAGCGTGCTGTGGCGACGGCGGCGCTCGGGTGTGCTGCGAGGAGAGGACAGAGGAGGGGGAAGGAGCGAGAGGGAGTGAGAGGGGGGTCGGGGAGATGCGTGGCGACGCGAGGGAAGGGCCAGGGCGTCGTGGCAGCGGCGGGAAGCAGGAGGTGGCCTGGCGTGCGCCAGCGTGCGTCGGCCACGCGCCCGGCGTCCTCCTGGCGGGAGGAGGAAGACCTCCCTGCCCCTGGTGGGCTGGGCCGCCAGGTGGGCTGGCCAGCTGGGCCGCCAGGTAAGGATAGGTAAGCCTTTTTTTGTTCCTGTTTTTCTTTTTCTATTTCTGACATTTGTTTTGTATTTTAAAGAAATGTTAAAACATTTCCATAAATGTTGAAAATAATTGTGGCATCTAGATATAATATTCTAGAGGCCCTCACCAATTCCCAACATTTTTGGAGCTATTAAAAATATTTATATAATTTAAACAGCTCCAATTCAAATGTTTAAGCATTGATTCAAAAATCCAAAATGAGAAGGAAAAATGTGCATCACCTCTGGTTGTTGTTCCCAACATTTTCCAAAGACCATGAACATTTTTGAAAAGCATTTTGGGTTCATTGAAATTCCACTTTTAATTTGAACCTATTTGAATTGCTTTGGTGCTAGGGTTTGCAACTTCCCCATTTCAATTTCATTTGAAAATTTAAACATGATGCACAAGCAAGCCAAGGACCATACCAAAACTAGGGATGTGACAACTCGCCCCCACTCGAAGAAATCTCGTCCCGAGATTCAGGAGTTGGCGGAAAGAAAGCGGGGTACTCAAATCGAAGACGATCTTCACGCTCCCAAGTGGCTTCCCTCTCAGAATGATGAGACCACTGAACCTTGAGAAACTTGATGTTATGACGTCGAGTGACACGCTCTGCTTGATCCAGAATGTGAATGGGGTACTCTCGATAAGTGAGGTTATCTTGGAGATCAAGCGTTTCGTGGTCCACTCCGCGGATGGGATCCGAGAAGCAACGCCTGAGTTGAGAGACGTGGAAAACATCATGAACTCGAGAAAGATGTGGGGGTAGTTCCAGCTGGTAGGCAACCTCTCCTCGTTTAGCGAGAATGCGAAAAGGACCGATGTAACGAGGAGCCAACTTGCCCTTGATACCGAAACGATGGGTACCCTTCAAAGGGGTAACCCGAAGGTAAGCCTTATCGCCAACTTCATAAGCCACTTCCTTATGACGACGGTCATACTGGCTCTTTTGACGAGATTGGGCTATTTTCAAATTCTCACGAATGATGCGAACTTGCTCTTCGGCCTCCTGGATCATATCCGGTCCAAAGAATTGTCTTTCGCCGGTTTCTGACCAGTTCAAAGGTGTTCGACATCTTCGTCCATACAGGATCTCGAAGGGTGCTTTCTTAAGACTGGATTGGTAGCTGTTGTTATAAGCAAACTCGGCAAAGGGAAGACATTTCTCCCAATCCATACCGAATGAGATAACGCAAGCTCTAAGCATGTCTTCGAGAATTTGGTTGACCCTTTCCACCTGACCACTTGATTGAGGGTGGAAAGCGGTACTGAAAGAAAGATGGGTGCCCATGGCAGTTTGGAAACTTTCCCAGAAATGAGAGGTGAAAAGACCGCCACGGTCTGAATTGATCTCTAGTGGAACACCATGGAGTGACACTATTCGGGAGATATATAAGTCAGCGAGCTGACTAGCAGTGATACTCTCTCGAACAGGTAGGAAGTGAGCCACTTTGGAAAGACGATCAATGACTACGAAGATAGCATTATTTCCTTTCTTGGTCCTGGGAAAGCCGGTGATGAAGTCCATACCAACTTTGTCCCATTTCCACTCGGGAATAGCTAAAGGTTGAAGGGTGCCAGCAGGTCTTTGATGCTCTGCCTTAACGCGACGACAAACGTCACAGTTGGCAATATACTGAGCGATTTCTCTCTTCATCCTAGTCCACCAGAACCTCTGGCGTAGGTCCTGATACATCTTTGTACTACCGGGATGAATCGTGAGAGGGGATTCATGGGCCTCCTTAAGGATCAGTTGCTGCATCTGTTGACATTTGGGAACCACCAAACGGTTACCAAAGTAAACAACACCTCGTTCATCCATGGAGAAACAACCAGCAACTCCCTTGGAAATATTCTTCTTGATCCGGGAGATTCCCGTATCATGCTTCTGAGCCTCTATGATCTGATCCGTAAGGGTAGGTTTCGCCACCAAGGTAGAAAGGAAACCATGAGGAGCTATGTGAAGGTTAAGCTTACAGAATTCCTCATGGAGGGGCGGTTGACAATGTTGCAGCATGAGGTTGTTGCAATAGGATTTACGACTTAAAGCATCAGCCATGACATTGGCTTTGCCTGGGGTGTAGGTGATTCCTAAGTCGTAATCCGAGATCAACTCCAACCAACGTCTCTGTCTGAGATTCAGATCCGGTTGGGTGAAGATATACTTGAGACTCTGATGGTCGGTGTAGATTTCGCAATGGTTACCAAGAAGGTAATGTCGCCAGGTCTTAAGTGCATAGACTACGGCTGCAAGCTCCAGATCATGTGTAGGATAATTTTCCTCATGTGGATGCAACTGTCGAGATGCATAGGCAATCACATGACGATCCTGCATAAGAATGCAACCTAGTCCTTGACGCGAAGCATCGCAATAGATAACAAAGTCTTTAGTGAAATCCGGTGGCACGAGTATGGGCGCAGAAGTCAGGCGTCTTTTCAGTTCCTGAAAACTGTGCTCACACTATGGGGTCCACTCAAACTTTTTATCTTTCTTGAGAAGTTCCGTGAGAGGTTTGGCCACTTTGGAGAAGTTTTCAACGAAGCGGCGACAATAACTGGCTAGACCGAGGAAACTCCTAACTTGTTTGACTGTTTCGGGTGGAGTCCAATCGAGAACGGCTTTGACTCTCTCGGGATTTACAGCAATGCCCTTACCGGAGATCACGTGGCCTAAATAGGTTACTTCTGGCAACCAAAATTCACACTTGGAGAACTTGGCATAAAGGCGATGCTCTCTGAGTTTTTCTAACACAAGCCTAAGATGTTCGGCATGCTCTTCCTCGTTCTTCGAGTAAATAAGAATATCATCGAGATAAACCACGACGAACTTATCTAAGTACTCCATAAAGACCGAGTTCATCAAGCGGGAGAAAGTAGCTGGAGCATTGGTTAGGCCGAAAGACATCACGGTGTACTCGTATTGACCATAACGGGTGACAAAGGCCCTTTTGGGGATGTCCCCATTCCTGATCTTGATTTGGTGGTAGCCTAACCTCAAATCCATCTTGGAAAAGACTGAGGATCCAGCGAGCTGATCATACAGGTCGTTGATCCTGGGGAGCGGATACTTGTTCTTTATCGTGACCAAATTAACGGGACGATAATCTACAACCATCCGGTCCGTACCATCCTTCTTCTTGACGAAGAGAACGGGGCAAGCCCAGGGAGAAGAACTGGGACGGATGAAACCCTTTTGCAAGGACTCATCAAGTTGTTCCTTAAGCTCGGCTAACTCCAAAGGTGCCATCTTGTATGGTCTTCTAGAGATTGGAACAGTTCCTGGGATAAGTTCTATGACAAACTCTACATCTCTGTCAGGTGGGACACCTGGCAGTTCTTCTGGGAAGACATCCGGGAAGTCACGGACTACCGGAATATCTTCAAGGTCTGGAAGAGGGCTGGCATTAAGAGAGTAGAGTTGATGCCTTGCAACTCTAGTGGAGACAGTGACTATTTTGCCAGATGGATGTGTAAGTTGAACAGATCTGGTGTAACAATCGATCTTGGCATGATGAGCTGTCATCCAGTCCATACCCAAGATGATGTTAATATCTGAGGACTTGAGAGATATCAAAGAAGCAAGGAAAACCAGTCTATCAACAAGGATTTCATTACCATGGCTTACCTTGGAGGTTTGCCATTTGGAACCAGGAGTCTGGATTATTAATGGAGTTGGCATATCACAAAATGACATGTCATGCATCCGAGCGTAACCTTCAGATATGAAGGAGTGGGATGCTCCAGTATCAAACAGAACTGAAGCAGGGTGACAATTGACAAGAAGTGTACCCAGTACGACATCGGGATCATCTTGAACTTCTGAAACTGAGACATGGTGCACACATGCTCGTTCAATGGAGGCTGGCTTGGTACTGATCATCTTGATTGATGGCTTTTCACGGCCAACAGACCTCTCAGACGGGGGTGGAGCATAACTGGACTGAGGGCAGTCACGTGCATAGTGTCCTGGTTCTCCGCAGGTAAAACAAGTTCCTGAGGTAGGACGTGGACCTACGTTGGCAAGTGGGCCACTAATAGGCCTGAGTGGAGCATGTTGCTGAGTTGGGTGAGGCGCCACATAGGATGGCCTCGGTGCATATCGAGGTGGAAGAGCCGAGTTCGGAATCCAAATCCGTCGCTTCTGAGAGCCAGAGCGGGAGGAAGAACCCAGATCACGGTTGTGCTTACGAGACTCCTCATAAGTGAGTTGAGCTGTCTCTGCATTAATGGCCTTGTTCACAAGAGCCTGGAAAGTATCACAATGATGCAGGTGGAGATCACGACGCAACTTAGGGTGGAGACCCTTCCGGAACCTAGCCTGCTTCTTAGCGTCCGTGGACACTTCTTCTATAGCATAGCGGGCGAGGTTTCCAAACTCCCTACTGTAAGCATCAACAGGCAGCTTACCCTGGGTAAAATTACAGAACTCTTCCCTCTTGCGGTCAAAGAGAGCCTGAGGAATGTGGTGCTCACGAAAAGCCTCGGTGAAATCTCTCCAGGTAGGAATCTGACCAGCTGGAAGCATAGCTTCAAAGCTCTGCCACCAAATACTAGCAGGTCCTTCCAAGTGATAAGTAGCATAGGTGACCTTGTCACTTTCAACGACGTTCGCAGAATGCAACTTGTGAGTGATGCTTCGGAGCCAGTCATCCGCATCGAGTGGCTCAATGGAATGATGGAAGGTGGGTGGTTTCAGAGCAATGAAGTCGGTGATGGAAACCAACTTCTTACGCTGATGTGCGGTGTTCTGCTCAATCTGTGCCAGCAAGCGGTTAGTCTCACGCTTGTTCCTCTCGGATGCTAACAAGAACTCTGCCACCAAAGGTTGGTCAGGAGGATCCTCGTCCCTACCATCTCCATGGTTCTTGCTATGAGCAACTGGAGCTCGGTTAGCAGACGACATCCTGACACAGAAACCAAAGAAACAAGGATGGAATTAGCATTGACCTAGGGATGCGGAAAGTAATGCAAAAGCATTGGAAAGTCTTGAAATATTGGGACAATTTCGGCAGCATAACGGCTGTAAATGCTCAGAAGGATTTTTGAGACATTCATCAAAGGAATAGCATAATCAAACAGCATCATAATATCAAGGTTCTGGGTCAAGCTGAGGACACATAGAAGTAGTAGAACGGTATTGAGGCACAATCCAACAATCCTAAGACTTTACGGTTTAGTAACACGTCATCCTGAGAGATAGAGGAGAAGCCTAGGCCTTAACCCTCGTAGAAAAGAAGAGGCTGACTCAGAAAGAATGACATGAGGTAAAGGAGTAAAAAGAGCCTTACGTTCCCTTCCACAATCAATTCCCTTATGTAACTAAAGCATTTCTAGACTCAACTTCGACCAGTTTGGCTTAGTAATCCTACAGTCAGTCAGGCTCTGATACCAAGTCTGTCGGGACCCCGATCCCAAGTCACACCGATCTAGCATGTAACACTTCATATCACTTTGCAGCCTCACGCACGGTATCCCCACGGGTGCCACCTTACCTGGCCCGGGACCGTTTGCGCATTTTGGCTCACGCATATGATAGTGTCGCTAGCATCCATATGACAAAGAACCCGGGCCGACATGGCTAGTCGTGAACCCAAAGCGGCACGGACCTATGGAGACAGGCATACATGAATCGCATCGAACATGTCGGTCATCAACGAGTGATTCCGGGCTGTAGCACTGGGCTAACAGGACTCTGGGGATCCCGGGCTGTAGCAGGCTAGGCAGGACTCCGGAGCTCACCATGTGACATTTCCCCGAAGGGACAGACATAGGGACGAAGTGAAACACATGCCGGCCAGTCAAGTGTCCTGAACAGTAGTACTGGGCTAGCAGGACTCCGGTGAACCGGGCTGTAGCGGACTACTATGGCTCAAGGAACATTAGACTACATTTCCCCATAAGAAAGGCTGCGAAGGATAAACAACTAGATTGTCAGATCCCACACATAGCAATACACGTTACACGTACGCATAACATGCATGTATGTGCGGTACATCATGGCATCACAACATAACTCAAACTCATATAGGTAAGGGCCCAGAAGAGCCACATAGCATAAATACAAACAGGGGTCACATGACCCATCATTCAGAGCATACAAGCAACAAGCGGAAGCATTACATGTCTGAGTACAGACAACTACAAAAGAAAAAGACTAAGAAGCCTGACTAACACGACCCTCCCAAGGGTACAAGATCGTAGCTGGGATACAAGCTACTCGTCGAAGCCACTAGTGTAACCAACTGCAAAACATAAATAAGCAAACGTGAGTACAAAGGTACTCAGCAAGTCTTACTTCAGAACTATCTACATATGCATCATTATCAACAAAGGGGGTGGTGGAGTTTAACAGCAGCAAGCCAGCTTTGACTCAATGGCTAATCTATACTATGGGTAACAGAAACTTCTTTGAGGTGAGAAGACGCACACGAGTCCACAGATTCACCATATCAATACCCTACTATGGATCCGTTCCCGTCTTCCTTCGAGAAGGCCATCCATAGCACTCACGCTTATCTTGCGTATTTTAGAGTATCCACTTCAAATTGTCTA
The DNA here is from genome assembly GCA_034509565.1 of Triticum monococcum. Classification (NCBI taxonomy): domain Eukaryota; kingdom Viridiplantae; phylum Streptophyta; class Magnoliopsida; order Poales; family Poaceae; genus Triticum; species Triticum monococcum. The sequence goes on from CM067843.1 coordinate 497,116,279, forward strand.
TGTACTATATAAGTTCTCCAAGCTTCCATATCCGAGGAAAACGGCTATTCGAATAGATAATATTAACCCTACAGGGGGGTACTTCTTCACACACGCTCTCGCCACTTATAGCCCCGTACACGTCATGTACCTCAGCAACCTTCAAGCGGAAGCCGGGCGAGGGTGTCGGCCATGACCTGACTAACCACACAAGTCTCTCGTCCAGGTTTATCGCTTATTCGGGTTCCATCCGCAAGGAGATCCGGCCGGGGTGTCGCTCACGGCCCCAAACGATGTTTGCAGGGTTCCCAAGCCCACCACCCGGGTGCCACTTGGTACACCGTGCCACAGTGCCTAGTCTGTCCCAAGCCCGTCCCGTCGGACACCACCTGGTAGACAAGTAGCACTACCTACAAACGCCAGAAACTAGTTGCAACTCCTGGACAGAGATCAAGTGGGTTAATAAGCCGAGAGGGGCCGGATAACCGGAACCCAATGTGTGGTAGTAACTGGACTTGGATAACATACACAGAACTCAGTGCTTAAGGACGGTTCCAATGAGACAACCCACCATGTACTCCTACATGGCCTCTCATCGCTACCTTTACCAAAACGTGTTCACACACTTAGCCTTTACCGGTAGGACATGTTCACCACTCCGATTCATTCCCGATGAATCAGACCTGACACAACTCTAAGCATAGCTGTCATAAAGAAAACAAGCATGGATGAGCAGGCACATCAAGGCTCAAGCAACTCCTACTCATGCTAGTGGGTTTCAACTATTTACTGTGGCAATGACAGGTCATGCAGAGGAATGGGTTCAGCTACCGCAGCAGAAAGTAGCAGTTTGAATCGTTGTTGTCCTAATGCAGTAAAAGGAGCAGGAGCGAGAGAGTGGGACTTTATCGGGATGCTCAAGGGGGGTTTGCTTGCCTGATAGATCCACGAAGAAGCACTGCTCCTCAGACAGGTACTCGGGACACCTTCCGAAGTAGAACCTATCGAGAGGGAACGGTGCCGGCAATCAATAAACAACCATATGCAACAATATGATGCATGAAGGTAACATTCAAAAATGCTATGATTTGCCCTAATGCATCTAGCATCAATTTGGTTGAAGTCCATATGAACCAAGGGTTCATATGCAAACCCTAATTTAAGTATATAACATGCCATTATTACGTTTTCACTTATACAGTAGGTATAAGTTGGTTTTTCATGCATGAAACTGGCATAAATGGATTCCTTGAATTTTTCTGATAATTTTTCATATATAATTTATTTGATTTGGAGTTACGGTTGAATTACTATGAATTTTTGAAGTTTTAACTATTTTTTGGAATTCTCTAAATTATTTAAAATCCAGAAAAACAAATACTGCATCAGCATGACGTCACAGAGGCGTCAGCAGGCTGACCAGGTCAAACCTGACACGCGGGGCCCACCCGTCAGTGTCATGGTTAACTAACAGAGGTTAATTAAGCTTTAAACTAATCCTAAACTGAGATTAGCCGAGCCGGGCCCACCTGTCATTGAGCCAGGGGAGGTCAAACCCCCTGGTCAACTGGGGCTAACGCGCCGGCGTTTAGCCGCCGGCGGCAGCAGACGCGGAGGAGGGCGCGGGATTCGCCCTCCGGCGACCATTCGGGCGGCGGAGACCACGAGCGAGGAGCCAGAGCTCGTCCGCGTCTTCTGGGGCAAGTGGACGAGGCAGGGACGGCCGGAGCTCGCCAGAATCAGGCTCGAGGCGGCGGCCGGAGCTCGGGCGAGCTCGGGTTCGAGGCTACAAGGCACGGGGAGGCGAGCGGAGAGGCCCTACGGGTTCCTGGCGTCACCAGGAACACGACGACGTGCTCGGTTGTGGCTGGCTTGGCCCCTGGCCACGGTGGCGCCATGAACGGCGGAGCCGAGTTCTCGGCCAAGGTGGCCGGCAGGGCTAGGGGGGCGCTCGAGCTACGGGGCTAGGGGGAGGAGGAAGGGAAGCTCACGGCGAAGTTGCTGAGCAGGCCAGTGGGCTCGGCGAGGTGCTGACGAAGGCGAATCGAAGTCGGCGATCGGCGGCGCCCGAGGAGGAGGATGATGGCGACGGCGGTTCCACAGGGCGTCCGGCGTCTTGTGGCTCGGCGGAGAGCTTCAGAGGGAGGAGGCGGAGCTTTTGGACACCACAACGAGGCGAGGGGAGCACGGTGGCTACGGCTACAGCGTGCTGTGGCGACGGCGGCGCTCGGGTGTGCTGCGAGGAGAGGACAGAGGAGGGGGAAGGAGCGAGAGGGAGTGAGAGGGGGGTCGGGGAGATGCGTGGCGACGCGAGGGAAGGGCCACGGCGTCGTGGCAGCGGCGGGAAGCAGGAGGTGGCCTGGCGTGCGCCGGCGTGCGTCGGCCACGCGCCCGGCGTCCTCCTGGCGGGAGGAGGAAGACCTCCCTGCCCCTGGTGGGCTGGGCCGCCAGGTGGGCTGGCCAGCTGGGCCGCCAGGTAAGGACAGGTAAGCCTTTTTTTGTTCCCGTTTTTCTTTTTCTATTTCTGACATTTGTTTTGTATTTTAAAGAAATGTTAAAACATTTCCATAAATGTTGAAAATAATTGTGGCATCTAGATATAATATTCTATAGGCCCTCACCAATTCCCAACATTTTTGGAGCTATTAAAAATATTTATATAATTTAAACAGCTCCAATTCAAATGTTTAAGCATTGATTCAAAAATCCAAAATGAGAAGGAAAAATGTGCATCACCTCTGGTTGTTGTTCCCAACATTTTCCAAAGACCATGAACATTTTTGAAAAGCATTTTGGGTTGATTGAAATTCCACTTTTAATCTGAACCTATTTGAATTGATTTGGTGCTAGGGTTTGCAACTTCCCCATTTCAATTTCATTTGAAAATTTAAACATGATGCACAAGCAAGCCAAGGACCATACCAAAACTAGGGATGTGACAAGCGGACTCCGCCTCGGGACACTGCGGCCTCGCCGCCGCTACTTTCTCCTCCCGTTCCACCAACCGTTGCTTCCCCGGCTCCTCCTGTTGTCTTGGGGCGCACCGATGTTTCTCCGCCTCCTTCTTCCATCTTGGAGCGTGCCGTTGCTGAACTGGACCGGCTGCGGCAGGATCTTCTCGGCGCTGACCCTCGCCTGGTGGTTGGGCACCTGGAACTGGCTTCGGGGTGGATTCGTTCTGATGCTTCGATTCGGGCGGCGTTGGTTCAGGCCTCAACGGCCTATGACGGAGAGAGGGAGGCCACCCTTGAGGTGAAGGCTGCCCGAGACGCGGCCCTGGGAGAGGTGGTTGAAGTCCGCGGTTGTTGCAAGGCGCTGGAGGACGAGCTGCAAGGCTTGCGGGGCTAGCTCGCGAAGGAGGTTCGTCTTTGCTAGGAACAAGAAGAAAGCATGAAGGCTCGCGAGGCGGCCATCGAGGGCCGGGAGGCCAAGCTCAAGAAGCGTCGCGACCGCCTAAGTGCGTTGGGGGAGGAGCTGGAGGCAACGAGGGTCGAGCTGGACAGCAAGGCCAAGGTTCTTTCCGAGGATCGCGTGGCCTTCACGGACATGGAGAAAGATGCCCGCGCTTCGCTGAAGATGCTTTATGAGAGCGGCCTGGACAACCCGCTAGCCGGTGATGGTGACGGCCCTGCCAAGCTGCTTCCTTTCCTGGTTAAGGCCCTTGGGGACGTCGCCCTTTGCATCGGCCCCACGGCTGAGGCCGAGGCGCGCGTCATGTCTTCTGCTGCGCTGACGCGAGTCTTCGCCCACATCTACCATCGTGATCCCAACGCCGACCTCGACGGCCTGCTGGAACCGGTGAGCGGCGAGGGTGCTGCCGCCGCTGTCGAAGCTGTGAAGGGGCGCGCGGAGGCGCTGCTGGGGAAGTTCCGGGCCTTCAGCACCAAGCCAAAGCAAGGCGCTGCCGGCCCTGCTGCTCCACGAGGCGAAGCCACTCCGCACAGCTTCACCGCCGACAAGTTACTCCGTTCCATCCCTGTTCTTCTTTCAATTCCTGCACATGCATCACGCCTCGGGGAGGCATTTAAACTTGCGTTTGGTACTAAGACGACAGTATGGGTTGTAATATTTTCTTTTAAATTCCTTGAATTTTATGTTTTTCTTCCCTACTTGCTTGTGTTCTACGCCGGCAGAGCCCGGCCCCGCGCGTGCCTCACCCAGCATTAGCCCCGACCAGAAACCAGGACGGGACCAAAGGAGTGAGGGTCTACGTGACAAGTTAGGCTCCTGAGTCGCGATGCTCAGGAGTCCCCCTTGGCGTGCGAACAACAAGTAGGGAGGCGCAATGTAGGTGTATCTTCCGTTCTACGTCTGCAGAGCCCGGCTCCGCGCGTACCTCACCCACCATAGCCTTTCGGAACTAAGGAGTGAGGGGCTACGGAGCCAGTTAGGCTCCTGAGTCGCGATGCTCAGGAGCCCCCCTTGACGCGCAAACAGCGAGTGATGAGGTGCAATGTAAGCGGGGCTACCGTTCTACGTCTGTAGAGCCCGGCCCCGCGCATACCTCACCCAGCATAGCCTTTCGGAACTAAGGAGTGACGGGCTACGGGACCAGTTAGGCCCCTGAGTCGCGATGCTCAGGGGTCCCCCTTGACGCGCAAACGGCCTTCATACCTTGGCTCCGCTCAGGGAGAGACGCGCGACGAACCAGGCCCGAGGGGCCTGGCTGGGCGGCATACGTCTGGGCGTGACCCAGTCGTAGCCCCCATGCCTAGCCCCATCGCGCGACACTCCCGAGGGGAGGCATTGCGATGAGGCCAGCCACTGAGCTCTGGGCTCCCTGAGGTTAATGCGGCCCGGAGGCCACCCCCAGTTGTTTATCACCAGCGCGGAGCATAGCGCTTCCGTATGTGTACGGGCATAGCCGCTCCTCGGCAGTGTCGTCAGCCAGCGCGGAGCATGGTGCTTCCACTGGTACGTGGGAGGGGGCTCCCCTCCGGGAGGAGCCCCCGGGGCGTGTACAGCCCCGCCCTGACACGTGGCCGGCACGGTAGGGTTAGGTGAGGTGTATCTGGGCACCCGTGAGCCAGCACGGGACTCACGAGGCCCTACCTCTAGGCGGGTTGCGCCTGGCACTGGGCCGTATCTTGAGATGTGTCCCTGCAAAATTTGGTTAGATGCCGGTAATCTACGTCCTCGGGTCCCGGCCCTCGAGCTTGTCTCAGCCGTCGCTGGTATGCCAGGTCGCGATGCTGTGGACAAGGCCAGAGGGTGAGGGCTGGAGAGCCAGTAAGAGCCCTGAGTCGCGATGCTCAGGCACCCCCCTTTAACGTGCAAGTGGCCGACATGGAGAAGAAGGGATGCCGCAGACAGGCATCAAGCAATCAAGCGTGATAGGCAATGCATAGTTGGAAATAAACGCGAGGGAGATACACGCCGCTGGGCCTAGCCCGAGCGGCTTGGGGGTGATGCAGCCCGAGGGGCGCCCCCAACAAGGCAAACAAACGACCGAAAAATAAAGGGGATATATGCCGCAGGGACGGACCCACGCGGCCTGGGAGTGATGCAACCCTGGGAGGGCGCCCCCAGCTGGGAATGAAGCATGAAAGATGTCACCTGAGGATGTCGTCGGCGAAGTGGCGTTGGTGCAGCAGACTCTGTGGGCTGCGGAAGCCGATCCTCACGAGCCCCCAGGCCCCGGGGCCTCGGGAGGCTCCGGAGGCACTGGTGACTCCTCGCGAGCTGTCTTCATCTCCGCCAGGGCCGCGGAACGCCTGTCTTCCTGAGCCTCCATGATGCCCCTCATGAGGCGCTGGTACACCGTAGCCATGCTCGACAGGCCGTAAGGCATGTGAACATAGCTGTGGGGTGGACCCCCGCAGTGCCCCACTTGCGAGGGCCAGAGACGCTCCATTGTGGTGATCTGATTGAGCCCTGGTACGTCGACGCAGACGCGCATCCCACCATCCTCGCCTGGATGTGGGGCCACAGCTGGTAGACGGCGGCAACCTCTCATGATCCTTGACTCCTGTAGTTCTGGAATGGTCTTGTTAATGAACTCCTGCTGGTCTGACCTTCCTTGCCTGGCTCCTTCTCGAGGGAAACATGCTTCGAAGCACACCTCCACATGGTGCCCAAGCGCCTCCCTCGTGACCCTGGCTAGGTCGGTGGCCCTCCAGGTGAGAGCCCCCGAGCCCTGCCTGAGGAGGGCGTCGGGCGCGCTTTCCTATGCGATGGATGGGGGGTCCCCCTGGGCTGACACGGGCCCTGAGGGGCCTGCCTCCTGAGGGGCTGAGCCTGACGATGTCTTCTTCTTCTTGGGGGTGGTCTCAAGAAGCCTCATGCTTCCACGATCTGGGTCTTCTAGCGATGCGGCCTGATAGGCTCGCTCCAGTGAACACACTGCATCCTTCTCTTCACAAGGCACCGTGATGACGCTGCCACTTCCTGGCATCTTGAGGACGTTGTAGCCGTGGTGAGTCACGGCCATGAACTTGGACAGCACTGGGTACCCGAGGATGGCGTTGTACGGCAGGCGGATGTGGGCGACGTCGAAGTCGATGAGCTCGGTGCGGTAGTTGCTGCGAGCCCCGAAGGTGATAGGGAGGCGGACTTGCCCGATCGGGACTATGGAATCGTCGGTGATTCCGGAGAAGGGCTTGGTTGGCTGAAGCTGGTCATAGGGTACTTGGAGATTGTTGAATGTTTCCACGAACAGGACGTTGAGCCCCGCCCCTCCATCGATGAGGGTCTTGGTGACCAGCACGTTGCTGATGACTGGGGAGCAAAGCATCGGGAGGACTCTGGCCGTGGCCGCGCACTTGAGCTGGTCCGCTGAGCTGAACGTGATGGCGCACGCCGACCACCTGAGGGGGCACGTTGCTTCGAGCTTGGGGAGAACTGCATTCACTTCACGGGCAAACTGCTTGAAGATACGTTGAGAGGCTGGGGCTTGAGCTCCGCCCAGGATGCAGGCGATTGCACGCGGCTCTTGGAAGACCCCAGCCCCCTGGTCTTGATGGCGGTCTTCGTTCCTCCTTGGCTGAGGCGGCAGCGGAGGTAGGCCGGTGTTGCCATGAGGGCGATCCTCACGAGGCTGATCCCTCCAGTCTCCCTCGCGGGGCAGGTCCCGCCAGCGGTCCTCGCGAGGTTGGTCGCGCCACCCCTGGCGCGGGCCGCGATCTTCCCAGCATCCTGGGTTTCTTCCTCCTCCTCGGCCGTAGCCCCGGTCAGCACGGTCAGGGCGACGGCCGATCCTTCCTTCTCGCACGGCGCGAAGTTCTTGACATTCGTTGGTGTTGTGGGTGTGGAGGTCGTGGTACACACAGTACTGGCTGCCCCTGGAGGATTCGGGCAGATCCTTGCCCCGCTTGGTGTCTGGTTCTGCTGCGAGTACGGCAGCCCCCTTGCGCTTCACGTCCTTGGCCTTGGGCTTCTTCTCTTCTGGGTCCGCGGCAGGCAGCTCGAGGAGGGACAGACGTCCCCCCTCAGCTCTGGCGCACTTGGTCGCCAAGTTGAACAGCTCCAGAGAGGTGCAGAGGTCTCCGTGCATCACCAGCTCCTCCTTCATCTTGACGTCGCGCACGCCATCGGAGAAGGCCGAGATGATGGCTTCCTCGGACACCTTGGGGATCTTGAGGCGCGCGCTGTTGAAGCGCTGGATGTACTTTTGCAGGGTCTCTCTGGGTTGTTGCTTGATGCGGCGCATGTCGCTCACGGCGGGTGGCCGGTCGCGAGTACCTTGGAAGTTGGCGATGAAGCGGGTGCGCATCTGGTCCCAGGAGGAGATCGTGCCCGGAGCCAGATTCAGGAGCCAGGTTCGAGCTCCTTCCTTGAGCGCCATGGGGAACCAGTTCGCCATGACCTTTTCATCCCCGCAGGCAGCCTCGATGCCCAGCTCATAGAGCTGGAGGAACTCTGCGGGGTCAGTTGTGCCGTCGTAGTGAGGAGGCAGGTCTGGCTTGAACTTGCCGGGCCACGCGACGCTGCGCAGCTCGGTGGTGTAGGCGCGGCAGCCGGCGGTGGCCACGAAAGGCTTCGGCTGGTGGAGGGTCCCCACGCGCTGCAGCTAGGAGCAGAGCGGGGTCTTGGCGCGCCGGACCTGGAGCAGGGAGCGCCCGGGCAGCTCCTTGCGGGCGAGGGACTTCTTGGCAGCTCCGTTCCTGTTGCGCTGGCACCTGACGGAGCGGGTTCCGCCCAGGGGCCATGCGCCTTGGAGCCATGGCATCTTCTTGGAGAGGAGGCGACTGGTGCGCCTCTGGAGCTTCATTGCCCGCACGGGGCGGGGTGTGGCGCAGAGGAACGGACGGCGCGGAAGAGCCCCCTGCGGCGTGGACAAGCTTGGCAACGCGGTCGAGCCACTCTTCGTAGACGTCGTCGACGGGGCGGTAGCGCAGGAGCTCGTTTGCCGCGAGGAGCGCAGCTCGAGCCTCCAAGGGTGCACGGAGCGCGCGGGACGAAGAACCGGCTGGTGCGAGCGATGGAGTAGCGGTGCGGCCGTCTTGGCGCACGGACGGATGCTGGGACGATGCTTGCTGCTTGCCACTCGCCGGGCCGGTGGCGGAGTTGACGGCGGGCGACGGGGAACGATGAGGACGCCCACCGATGGGGGCCGTCTAGGCGACACGAGAAGCGATGGCGGCCCGGCGCTCGGCACGGGCCCGACGAGCGTCGGACATGGACGCGACGGTGAGAGGAGAACGGAGTGGTGGAGGACAGATTCCGGTGCACCCCTACCTGGCGCGCCAAATGTTGGATCACGGGTTCCGGCAGACCCTTAAGGTTCGAACACTGGGGTGCGCGCGGAGATCATGCCCTCTACCTCCCCGTCTCACAAAGATCTAAACTACTGAAAGAACTGCACAAGAGACACAAGGTTTATACTAGTTCGGGCCACCGTTGTGGTGTAATACCCTACTCCAGTGTGTGGTTGGTGGATTGCCTCCTGGGGCTGGTGATGACGAACAATACAAGGAAGAACAGCCTCGCGAGGGTCTGTTCTTGACTGGGGAGATGAACCGCTAGGAGGAGTTCAGTCACCCTTCTTTCTCTCTCTCACTCACTCTCTCTGCTTGCTAGCCGGACCAACCGACGAGCCAACCCCCTTGCTATGCGGGTGGCTGGTCCTATTTATAGAGGCCCTGGTCCTCTTCCCAAAAATTGAGCGGGAAGGGCGCCAACAATGGCGGGCTAATTTGAAGGGGAACAACAAGTACACTTATCCTGACTAAAGTTGGTCTTCGCCTGCGAAAGCTCTGGTGATGACGGCATGCTGGGCTCCATGGTGACCTCCGTCTCGTAGTCCGCTTGGTCTTGGTCTCGTTGCACCGAAATGGCAACCTTTGCCTGATGCCTCGGTACTCTGCGGCTGCGCTTGCCCCCTTTGCACCAAAGAGGAAAGAAGGACGCTGCGCGTGCTGGCGCCCGCCTGGCACCCTCGATCGTCATGGCTTGCGTCATGGGCACCTCGCGAGGTACCCCGCCTTGATTTCTCCGCCTCCTCGCGAGCCAGCCTGAGGAGGCTGCGCCTGAGGATGCGCCGTGTCGTCCGCCCCACGAGGCTTGGCCCCTCGCGAGGGTCTTGAGTCTTGTGTTGATGAAGATGGGCCATGCTGGGCCTCCTTTGAGCCACGCCACAGACCGCAGGCAGGCAAGTCTGGGGACCCCCGTTCCCAGAATGTCCAAGAATATGCATTTTCATTTTATGCTTCCAACTAGCAAAATTAGTACCATCAAAGTAAGGACCTCTACGGTGATAATTTCCCTCGCTAGACGCCATACTCTCCTAGGTTGTGAAACCAAGGCTATGACCACCAAAAGCTATGGAAATCAAAGCAAATAGAGACCAAAGCTCTGATACCACTTGTAGGATCGAAAGTATGTTTAGAGGAGGGGTGATTAGACTACTTGACCAAATAAAAACTTAACCTTTTCCCAATTTTAGTTCTTGGCAGATTTTAGCTATCTTAGGACAAGTCAAGCAATCATTACACAATTCAAGCAAGCATGCAAAGAGTATATTGGTAGCGGAAAGTAAAGCATGCAACTTGCAAGAATGTAAAGGGAAAGGTTTGGAGAATTCAAACGCAATTGGAGACACGGATGTTTTCCCGTGGTTCGGATAGGTGGTGCTATCCTACATCCACATTGATGGAGACTTCAACCCACGAAGGGTAACGGTTGCGCGAGTCCACGGAGGGCTCCACCCACGAAGGGTCCACGAAGAAGCAACCTTGTCTATCCCACCATGGCCATCACCCACGAAGGACTTGCCTCACTAGCGGTAGATCTTCACGAAGTAGGCGATCTCCTTGCCCTTACAAACTCCTTGGTTCAACTCCACAATCTTGTCGGAGGCTCCCAAGTGACACCTAGCCAATCTAGGAGACACCACTCTCCAAGAAGTAAAAAATGGTGTGTTGATGATGAACTCCTTGCTCTTGTGCTTCAAATGATAGTCTCCCCAACACTCAACTCTCTCTCATAGGATTTGGATCTGGTGGAAAGAAGATTTGAGTGGAAAGCAACTTGGGGAAGGCTAGAGATCAAGATTCATATGGTAGGAATGGAATATCTTGGTCTCAACACATGAGTAGGTGGTTCTCTCTCAGAACTTATGAGTTGGAAGTGTAGATGTGATCTAATGGCTCTCTCTACGAATGAACAGGAGGTGGAGGGGTATATATAGCCTCCACACAAAATCCAACCGTTACACACAGTTTTCCAATCTCGGTGGGACCGAATCAACAAACTCGGTCGGACCGAAAAGTAAACCTAGTGACCATTAGAGATTTTCGGTGGGACTGACATGCAACTCGGTAGGACCGATTTTGTTAGGGTTAGGGCATAACGTAATCACGGTGAGACCGATTACACAAACTTAGTGAGACCGATTTTGGTAATTTGCTAACCAGAGAGTTGGTCCGGCAAACTCAGTGGGACCGATTTGCTCTTTCAGTGAGACCGAAAAGTTACAAAAAGGAAACAGAGAGTTTACATTGCAATCTCGGTGGGACCGATCCGCTCTTTCGGTGAGGCCGAAAAGTTACGAAAGGGAAAGAGAGAGTTTGCAATCCCATCTAGGTGAGACCGAGATCCCTATCGGTACAACCGAATTGCTAGGGTTTGGCAGTGGCTTATGACAAGTGAAACTCGGTGGCGCCGGATAGATAGAATCGGTAGGACCGAGTTTGGCTTAGGGTTTAGATCATATGTGGATATGGGAAAGTAGTTGAGGGTTTTGGAGCATATCACTAAGCACATGAAGCAAGAGGCTCATTAAGCAACACCTCATCCCTCCTTGATAGTATTGGCTTTTCCTAAAGACTCAATGTGATCTTGGATCACTAAAATATAAAATGAAGAGTCTTGAGCTTTTGAGCTTGAGCCAATCATTTGTCCTTAGCGTCTTGAGGGTTCCACTTTCACCATCCGTGCCATGCCAATCATTGAGCTTTCCTGACATAATCATCTTGGAATAGCCTTAGCTCAATGAGCTATATGTTGTTATGAATTACCAAAACCACCTAGGGATAGTTGCACTTTCAAACCCCGTCCTGGAGAGGGAAGGCGGCGACTCCTCCACGCTAGACGTGATTGTTCTGCCGCCACCTCCGCCGCTGTCTGGGGGCGCGCAAGGCGAACAGGCAGCAGTCCCGCCAGTGCCGCCGACTGAAGACGAGGCCGTGGCGAGGCTACTTCTTCAGGTCGGCTCGCCAATGCGCCGCCGTCTTGAGAAGGCGACTTTGGCGCCACGCACCCTGGAGACCAGCGCCACCAGCTCGGCGATCCCAGACGCCGAAGCGACGAGCGCTGCGCCCAATGGGTGGGTGCGAGGAGGCGACATGGGGCCGCTGATCCAGGCGCTTCTGGACGTCCAGACGAATCTGCAAGCTAAGGGCGACGTGATCCAGAATTGCACGAAGGCATACCTGGCGTCGCGAGCAGCCGTCCGGGTATGCTTTCTCTTTGGTCCTCTCTTTTTTTCTTGTTTTTGTTCCTCTCTGTGGGGGCCCGCCAGCGCACCCACTGGGTGTAGTCCCCGAGTTTCGGGTCGGCTGCTGAGCAGTTGGCCCGGAACTCCCATTGGTGAGTTCCGGGTACTTACTTTCGTCGGAAATATTTTGTCGCAGGACTACCATAACCTCCGTGTTACCGCCTTCAACCGCAACATTGAAGAGCTGGGCAAGCGGACCGCCGGCTTGTCGGAGAGCCGGAGTGAATTCTTTTCCTTCTTCGCGGGGGCGCGCTGGCGCACCCGCAGGCTGTAGTCCCCGAGATTCGGGCCGACTGCTGAGCAGTCGGGCCGGATCTCCCCGGCGACCTTCTTTTCTGATGACTCAACGCCTTCCTTCTTCCTTCTCTTCAGAAGCCAACGCTGTTCTTCAACAGCAGCTGAGCGAGGCCAACTCCGCGTTTCGCGCCAAGGGGGGGGAGTGCAGCAAGGTTGCCACAAAGCGCGATCTGCTGGCCACTCAATTGGCAGAGCAGAGGGAGCTGCTTGCGAAGACGCAAAAGGAGGCAGAAGAGGTGGAAACCACCCTCCTGGCCGAGTTCGCGAGCGAGCGCTCCTCCTGGACTGACAGAGAGGCGATGCTGGCCTCCGGCTTCCATGAGATTGAAGACATCGTTGATGGTGAGTTTCTTTACTTTCTTTCTTCGAGCTGCCAATTATAGATCGTGCCGACTCCCGGTTTTTGACTTGTTTCTTCATTTCTTCCGTCTTGGCAGACTTCTTCCCTGGGCACTCGCAGGCCGCCATCCAAGCCATCGAGGCTGACCGTGAAGGTCGGAGGGCAGAAGGTGCAGAGATTGCCGCTGATGCCCCCCGAACCCTTGATGAGCATATCCTGAGCATCGAGGCTCGCCTTCGGCCGACTCACCGGATGATGCGCCGGCTTCAACGTGTCGGCGCCCAGGCGATTGCCGCCCCGTGGCCAGACATGCAGGCTCCATGCACCCCCAGCCTGACTGCCAACTAGCTTGAGGTCACGGCTGGTCGTCTTGAGGCCTGGAAGGGTTCCTCGGCCCGAGCTGGAGCGCGCCGGGCCTTGGAGTTCGTCAAGGCGTGGTATCCGGGGCTGGATCTAGACCGACTAGCCACACTCCAATCAGAGGCCCAGCCGGAGCTGGCGGCTGTGGAAGACGCCCTCGTCAAGCGTGCCACAGCGATCGCCGAGTACACCGACACCAGCGTCTTCGTCCCCAAGCGGTCTGAAGACGGCGAGGAGGTACCGCCGGAGTGGTTTGGGATGAACCCAGACTACGGCGAGGACTCGGCGGAGGTGATCGGCTCCAGCATCGAGGAGGAAGGCGAGGCAGAGGACGGAGGCGAGACGGAAGCACCAGAAGACGGAGCGGACGGCCAGCCTCAGCTCGACCACGCCTCCAGCAACGAGCCACGTGCGACCAAGCCGACTACCGCCGGAGGCGATCAAGCCGAGACTGCCCAGCCGGCCGTCCCAACGCCTGACGCTGCCGCCTCCTCCGACCCTCCGAATCCGTCTGCCGCATCTTAGGCTGCCGCCTTATCTTAATTTTATATGCTTTAGTAATCTTGAAGAACTTGTTAATTCGCACAATTCCACCCGCAGGGTGTATTTTGAACTCCTGCTCGAAGATTCGGCCAAGGGCCTATGCTATGTAAATATTTATCCGAGTTCTATCTTTTCTTGCTCATTGCTCTTTTGGCTTTTTTCCTTTGCCGCTTTCCCTTAGTTGCCTGCCTTGCCGGTCGGACAGCCGCTCTGCGGACTGCCGTTGGATCAAATGCTTGGCTACTTTGGGAAGGCAAGTACTTAGCTGTTTTAGAGTTTTTTTTAGCAAGTTGGATAGAAGGCGGTGAGCCAACTGGTTAATAGTCGGTTTGTGAAAAGAAAAAGGAAGGCTGTAAGCCGTCTTGAGCTATGTTTTATGCTTTGGGTCCTTAGCCATTTTTCATGCGAGCGCCCATTCTGCCTTACTCCTGCCTGCCGTACAGTCGCTCTGCGAGCTGCGGCTTCTGACAGGGGATGGCTTAGATGCCACACACTACTTGTCCGACTGCATGAAGCTTTTCATAGTGCAAGGCGGCAAGTCCCCGGGCCGACCTATCGAGCCTGGTGCCAAGCGGCGTAACAAAGAGTAAGATGCTCGTAGGCATAACTTTTATCATATAGACAAAAGAGGGCAGTCCCCGAGCTCGTCTCGGGGGCCCTGAAGTCTTGGTACTTTTAATACAAAAGGTAGCGTGGTACATACTGCATCAACTGTAAAATTTTCGGAGGATATTTGCATTCCATGGCCACTCTGTCTCTTTGCCGGAGTCGTCCCTCTTGCGTGCTCGGGGCTTCTGAGCGTCAATCAGGTGGTAGGAGTCGTTGCCCAGCACTTTGCTGATGATAAAAGGGCCTTCCCAAGGTGCCGATAGCTTGTGCTGGCCGGCTGTTCGCTGGATCAGCCGGAGCACAAGGTCGCCTTCTTGGAAAGATCTTGGCTTGACCTTCCTGTTGTAGTATCGGCACAGGCTCTGCTGGTAGATGCTGGACCGGCTGAGCGCCAACAGCCGGCCCTCTTCCAGCAGATCGACGCCGTCTTGACGTGCTTCTTCTGCCTCCTCCTCGGTGTACATGGTGACTCACGGGGTGTCGAACTCTATGTCCGTTGGGATGAAGGCTTCAGCACCGTAGACGAGGAAGAAATGCATGAAGCCGGTTGACTTGTTTGGAGTCGTGCGCAAACTCCAGAGGATGGCTGGCAGCTCATCGAGCCAGCAGCCAGCCGAGCGCTCGAGAGGCTCAACCAGCTGGGGCTTGATGCCGGACAGGATGAGGCCATTTGCTCGCTCCACCTGGCCGTTTGACTGTGGATGGGCGACAGACGCTAGGTCCAGTCGGATGCCCTGTGTTGCGCAAAAACGGGCCAAGGCACCTTTGGCAAAATTTGTGCCGTTGTCGGTGATGATGCTGTGTGGTATGCCGTACCGAATTGTGATATCGGAGATGAAAGTCACGGCAGTTGGACCGTTCAATTTCTTGATTGGCTTCGCTTCTATCCACTTGGTGAACTTGTCCACTACGACAAGTAAGTGAGTTAAGCCGCCTCGTGCCGTCTTGAATGGTCCCACCATGTCTAGATCCCAAACTGCGAAAGGCCAGGCAATGGGGATGGTCTTGAGTGCAGAAGCTGGCTGGTGCGGCTTGGAGCTAAACTTCTGGCACCCTTTGCATTTTTGGACCAATTCCTTGGCCTCTTCTGAGGCAATCGACCAGAAGAAACCGTGTCGAAAGGCTTTTGCGACGAGTGCTCTTGAAGCCGCATGGTGGCCGCACTCGCCTTGATGGATGTCTTTGAGAATTGCTTGGCCTTGCTCTGGCTCTACGCAGCGCTGGTAGACACTAGTGACGCTGTGCCTGACCAGCTCTCTGCTGACTATGGTGTAGGCTGCCGCTCGGTGTTGTACTTGCCGAGCTGAGGTCTCATCAGTCGGTAGCTCCTTGCTCAGTAGGAATTTGAGGATGGGCTGGGCCCATGAGGGTGCTGCTATTTCTTCGACCGCGAGAACTTCGACTTGGACGAGGGCGGCTGGGCTGGGAGGCGGCGGGTTGGAGTCAACAACCGCTTGCTGGGTTAATGAAGTCCCCGGGACGATTGGCGCGGCTCTTGGGCCGAGTTCTGGAGTCTTCGAGCCCGCCGCCGCAGTCCCCAGGCCGGCCTTGACCGTGGTGACTTTGGAGCCATCTGCCAAAATCCCTGTACCGTCTGCCAAGGCTGTGGAGTCGGATCTGACTTCTTCGGGAGGAGCCGGTACAAAGATGGAGTCTGATTCTGGTGAAGGCTTGACAGACGGCTTGAGGAGGCGCTGAAGGGCGACGCCGGATGGTATTGCTTGGCGGGTAGAGCCGATTCGTGCCAAGGCGTCTGCTTGGTCATTGTCGTTTCTTGGCACATGGAGGAACTCGCACCCCTTGAAATATCCACTGAGTTGCTGCACGAGGAAACGGTAACTCGCCATGTTTGCAACTTTGGCGTCCCAGTCGCTAGATGACTGTTGGACCACTAAGTCTGAGTCGCCATAACACAGGATCCGGCGAATGCCAAGTTCTTTGGCAAGCCGGAGCCCGTGAATGAACGCCTCGTACTCGGCGATGTTGTTGGAGGCGGCAAAATGGACTTGCAGTGCGTATTTGAGCTTGTCGCCTTTAGGAGAAGTGAGGACAACGCCGGCTCGTAAGCCGGTGCGCATCTTGGAGCCGTCAAATGCATCCGCCAATGGGTGGAGTCGGGCGCTGGGGGTAGGTACTGGGTCTTGGCCCGGTCGACGAGGAAGTCGGCCAGCGCTTGTGACTTGATGGTGGTGCGAGGCTGGTAGTAGATGGTAAGGAGCCAGCTCTATGTCCCACTTGGCCACTTGGCCAGAAGCATCTTGAAAGTAAGGCTTCAATTTCTTGGCGGTAAAGTGTACGCCATAACACATCTTCTGGTAGTGTGGGTAGTTCTGCTTGGAGGCCAACAGTACTTCACTCAAGTAATATACCGGTCTCTGGATAGGTAGTGCCTTGCCTTCCTCCTTGCGTTCCACTACAATGACCGTGCTGACTACCCGGCTGGTGGCGGCGATGTACAGGAGCATAAGTTCCTTAGGAGTCGGAGCCGCCAGAACGGGTGGAGTGGTCAGCATCTTCATCAACTGGAGAAAAGCTTCGTCCGCCTTGTGGTTCCACTCGACAAAAGTGGTCTTCTTCATGAGTTGGTATAAGGGGAGAGCTTTCTCGCCCAGCCGACTGATGAATCGGCTGATGGACGCCAAGCAGCCGGTGAACTTTTGCACGTCCAGCATTCGGCTGGGTACCTCCATCCTCTTGATGGCCTTGATCTTTACAGGGTTGCATTCTATGCCGCGTTCAGAGACCAGGAAGCCAAGGAGCTGGCCGACTGGTACTCCGAAGACGCACTTCTCGGGGTTGAGCTTGATCTAGAATCGGCGCAGGTTCTCAAAGGTCTCCTTGAGGTCTTCCAGTAGTGTTCCATGCTTTTCTGTCTTCACCACCACATCGTCCACGTAGACATGGGCGTTTCTGCCAAGTTGCTTGAGGAGGCACTTGTGCATGCAACGCTGGAAGGTGGCGTCGGCATTCCTCAAGCCAAACGTCATGGTGAGGTAGCAGAAGGCTCCAAACGGCGTGATGAAGGCGGTCTTCAGTCTGTCAGCCGGGTTCAGCTTGATCTGGTGATATCCTGAATATGCATCCAATAAGCTCAACAGCTCGCATCCGGCTGTGGAGTCTATCACCTGATCAATTCTTGGTAGAGCAAATGGGTCCTTGGGGCAGGCTTTGTTGAGGCTCGTGTAGTCAATACACATTCGCCACTGCTTGTTCTTCTACAGTACCAGGACTGGGTTGGCTAGCTACTCTGGAAAGAATACTTCCATAATGAAGCCGACCGCTAGGAGCCTGGCTATTTCTTCTCCGACAACTCTTCTCTTCTCTTTTGATAGGCGGCGCAGGGGCTGCCTGACCGGCTTTGCATCAGATCGGACATGTAATTTGTGCTCGGCGAATTCCGTCAGTACACCTGGCATGTCTTTGGGGGACCATGCGAAGATGTCCCGATTCTCACGGAGGAAGTCGACGAGCTCGCCTTCCTATTTGCTGTTGAGGTTTGCGCCTACGACAACGTACCTCTCTGGGTGCTCCGGATCCAAGGGTATCTTCTTTGTCTCCTTGGCCGGCTTGAACGAACCCTCAGCCTCCGACTCCTTTGGGTTGGGCGACACCTCTGGCTGCTTGCCGGCCATCGCCACAACCCGTTCCAGGAGCCACTTCTC
Organism: Triticum monococcum; assembly: GCA_034509565.1. NCBI lineage: Eukaryota > Viridiplantae > Streptophyta > Magnoliopsida > Poales > Poaceae > Triticum > Triticum monococcum. Next base: position 497,134,004 of record CM067843.1, read on the forward strand.
GGCTGCGATCACCAGGGACTCGGCTAGCCGACTGCTCTCAGTTGCACAGGTAGACGACTTCCGGTAGTCACCGGCTACAGTCAGAATTCCCCTGGAGCTGGGCATCTTCATTTTGAGGTAGGCGTAGTGGGGTACCGCCATGAACTTGGCCAGGGCGGGTCGGCCAAGTTGTGCATGGTATGGGCTCTCGAGGTCCACCACCTCAAACCAAACTGACTCTCGGCGGAAGTGCTCCTTGTCTCCAAAGAGGACGTCCATCAGGATCTTGCTGATTGGCGAACAGGAAAGCCCAGGAACGATGCCGTGGAACATAGTCCGGCTGTTCCGAAGATGTCTTTGCTTGATTCCTAATTTCTCCATGGTGTCTTTGTACAGGATGTTGATGCTGCTGCCTCCATCTATCAGAACTCGCGAGAAACGCGTGGCTCGTCTATCTGTGGCAAAGGTGGCATCCAATACCAAGGCAGAGGAGCCCGGACTCGGCATCACCTCTGGGTGATCAGCCCTGCTGCAGCCGATAGGCTTCTCGGACCAGTGCATGAACTCTAGCGTCTCTGATGCTACTGTGTTCACCTCTTGTCACTGCAGCCGCCTGCTGCGTCGATCGTCTGCCATACTGGTGAACACCACGTAGGCTCCGTGCTCTTCGGGGTATTCATCTTGTACTGCGCCGACTGGTCTGACAGCCGACTGCTGGGGCGGAGGCGGAGGCGGCTGCCCAGCAGGCGGTGGAGGTAGGAGGCCGTCTCCCTTGGCGATCCTAGTGAGCCAGTGGCACTTCTGGGTGGTATGGTTCGATGGCTTCGCGCCGCTATGGAACTTGCAAGGTCCATCCAGAGTTTGCTCATATGAGAAGGCCGGCAACCAGTTGGGCTTGCCACCTTTCTGTCGCTTGGGTGGAGGCTGCTCATCCGGCTGCTGGCCTTCAACTGTCGCCACCTGCCGGCTGCTGGAAGCCGGCTGCGGGGCCTTGCGCTTGTGGTCGCTCTGCTGTTGCCGCCGACTGGCATCTCCCGCCGGGGTTCTTGGAGCTTGAGGGGCCACTTTGCCAGTCGCGCTAACTTGAATCTCCGCCTTCATGGAGGAGTCGGCCGTGGCGTACTTGTCTGCTATGATCAGCAGCTCGTTGAGGGTTTCTGGCTCGTCGTAGAGGAGCTTGTGCTTGAGGAGGGTGCCTTCTCTGCACCCGGCGGTGAAGTACTCGATTGCCTGAACCTCGTGCACGCCCTCGCAGGAGTTCCGAAGCTCGGCCCAACGCGTGAGGTAGTCGCGAGTCGACTCGTCGGGACCTTGTATGCACAAGGAGAGCTGACGAGGCTTGGGAGGACGCTTGTAGTGCTGGTGAAGTTGCAGACGAATGCTTCAGTCAAGTCGACCCAGCTATTGATGACGCGGGGCTTCAGGCTGTTCAGCCATGTCCGGGCCGTGCCCTGGAGCATGAGCGGAACGTACTTTATGGCGACACGCTTGTTGCCATTTGCTATGCTGACAGCCGTGGAGTAGTCGACTAGCCAGTCTTTCGGCTTCACGGCGCCGGTGTACTTGGGCGTGTCTCTTGGGAGCATGAACCCTTTGGGAAAGGGCTCGTCTCGAATGCGGCACCCGAAGCAAGGCGGACCCAACTCGTCTTCTTCTTCCAACGCCAGGGATCGGTGAAGTCGATCGATCCGGTGGCGGGCGTCGTTTTCTCCGACTCCCTCTCGGCGGCCAAGGCAGTCGCCAAGAGTTGGATGATCAACAGGCAGCGGGGAGACTCGCCTTTCCCTGCGAGGAGGAGGAGGCGGACAGTCGTCCCGTCGTTCCACTGCTCTCGGGCGGCCATCTCGGTCGCGCTATATGGTAATGCGAGTCCAACTGTGGCTGACAGTCGGATCCTTGTCTCTTCTTCCTCGGGCGCCGACAATCGGCGTTCGAGACGTCGCGCCTTGATCTCAGCGAAGGTCGTCGTTTTGCCGCCGCGGCGCCTCCGTGTGGCAGCCGGCCTCGTTCTGCGTGGCAGCCGCTGGACTCGCTCCATCATCAGGCGGTGCTCTTTGCCTTTGAAATTTTCCAGCTCGTCCGCCGCCGCCTGGGCGGCTCGGATGTTCTCCGCAGGGGTAGCGTACACAAGGCGGCTTGCCCCGAAAAGATTGGTGATGGCTATGCCGCACTGCTGGACTGTCCCAAGGCGGCTGGGCCCAGCTGGGGCTGGCGAGCCACCAACAGCGCGATCCATCTCTCGCTGGTAGGCTTCTGACAAGCATCTCATGCTAGCCAGCTTCTTCGCGCCTTCGACCAGTTGAAGGCGGCGCGCCTCCAACATCTCCGCGTCAGCATCTTCCAGAATGGGCGCAGTCAGGTCTTGCAGCGCCGCGCCAAGCGGGTCATGCGCTCCTCCGCCGGAGGGCTCACCATGACTGATGACGAGCACCTCGGTGACGGTGCTTCCGTCGCTCTCCGTGCGAGGGAGAGGCTCGTCGTAGACCACCACGTTAGTGGGGAACGCGTCGAGCGACGCGGTGTCGGAGTCGACCAGCATCGGGTCGGTGGAGCCTACAGACTACAAGTCCACGGCAGGCTCGCCGGCGACGTGGAGTTGGTCGAGGAGGCCCGCGAGGAGGCTCTCAGGGCTGTCCGGGCCTGCGTCAGATGCAGGTTCGTCGGAGATGCGAACCTTGCCGACAAGTTCGACGGGGCAGCTAGCTGCACAGGTGATCTCAATGCCGTGCAGCGCATTGGTGCAAACTCCGTCTGGCGTGCCTGGCTGGCTGCGCTCGCCAGGGAGGAAAAGGGTTCCCGTCCAGCACAGGTCTCCGGATGACGGTGCACCAGGCCCCACGGTGGGCGCCAAATGTCGGGGGTTGGGTGCGACATATGCCAAAGGATGGCTTATCTTGGTGGGGGCGAGTAGAACGTCGCCGGTGCCTGGAAACGGGATGAGGCATAGACATGCACGCCGGCGAATCTTAGCCAGCTTCAGGGCTCTCCGGGGAGATAATACTCCTACTGCTGCTCTACGGGGTCTCCGCATGATCACTATGGCAAAGTGTTTACACGATTGCTCCTAGAGCTGTTTCCTGGAGGTAGGAGAGGGCAAGGCTAGCTCTCTCGCTCCTATATGATCTGGTCTAGAGCTAATGGTTTCCAACCCTTTGCATGGGTGCCCTGGGGGGTTTATATAGGCCTACCCCAGGGGTACAATGGCAATCTGGCTGGACGCGGGCCCAGTCGTCAGTGTCTCCGGCCTCCGTCTTCTTCGCCGACTGGTGGGGCCCGCTGACTGGTGGGCCCCGCCGACTGGCTAGGTATAGAGCCGACAGGCCGCGCCCGCCGCGGGCGGGTCTTGCCGGCTGCTAATTACTGTAGCCGTGCTTTTGATGACGCGGGCTTGGTCATGGAGACGTGGCAACAGCCTCGCCGCCTGGTGGGCAATCACTATTGCCATTCTCCGTCACATCTGATTAATGGCGCGTCGGCCCCGGGGAGGATCTGGCCGACTCTCGGGGGCCGACTCCCAACGGGTCCGACTGGCGGTGCACTTGTCGTCTCCTGGGGTCCCACGGGCTAGTGGGACCCGCCGCCCCAGGGTCGTACAGAAAAGCCGTCGTGGGTGCAGGATTCGGTCCTTTGGTGCTGATGTCAGGGCCGGCAAGGCAACAGTGCCACGCCACACGGAGATCTTCCCGAGTACGGCGTGCTGCAGCCATGCCTGCCCCTGGTAAGGGGTGGGAGTGGGCTTGACTATAGTCACTCCCCGTCCCGTCCCTCTTGATGAGGGTATGGGGTTTGTTGGAGTCGCGGGCTGACTCCCCAAAGCCGGCTTCTCTGGAAGTCGCCAGTCAGGAGTCGGCTTATCCTGAAGTCGTCCCCGGGCCTCGGCCGCGAGTGGGTAGTCGGCTGCCTTGCCGCCGACTTCTCAGAAGGCGGCTCTTTGTCCTGGGGTCTTGAGGGGCGCACCCTGCCTCGATGTCTTGAAAGGTTCCGGGGCTCGGGTTAGCCTACCCGTGGCCCATTACTCCGACAGCTAGATCTGGACATGATTGAAGGTCCGAAGCACCTGACCTGGGCTTTGGGTGTTAGAACTCAAGGCGGGGGAAGGATTCGATTGAGCACGGGAGGAAAAAAAGTAAAAGCCTTGTCCCTTTATAAAGAGGGTGAATATCAAGCGTCCTCCTAGTGGCCGTTTGGGACTTGCTTAAAATCTAGGAGTCCTAGGCACGGTTGGGTTACCCACGACTGTATTGATGAGAATCCCGTAATTAGGGGAACACGATCTCTGCTTTGACAAGACGTGTCAAGAAACCTCCTCGCGTTATGTGTGGAGCTGGTTGAAGAAAAATGGTTCAAATAAATCACTGAGCCATGGCCTGATGTCATGTTGCCAAAGCACGTCAGTAGATTAAGATTTGTGGAAATATTATTCTCTCTAAGGTGGTATGTGGAACTTATTTTGCAGGGTCGGACACTATCCTTGTATTCAAATTCTTCCGTGATGTATTCGGAGGAGGAACCCGCCTTGCAATGCCGAAGACAATACTGCGCGCCGGACTCATCGTCAGTAAAGCCTGGTTCAGGGGCAACCGAGGGAGTCCTGGATTAGGGGGTCTGCGGACAGTCGTACTATATCCTTTTGCCGGACTATTAGACTATGAAGATACTAAATTGAAGACTTCGTCTAGTGTCCGGATGGGACTCTACTTGGCGTGGAAGGCAAGCCAGGCAGTACGGATATGGATATCTCCTCCTTTGTAACCGACCTTGTGTAACCCTAACCCTCTCCGGTGTCTATATAAACCGGAGGGTTTTAGTCCGTAGGACACAATAACATACAATCATACCATAGGCTAGCTTCTAGGGTTTAGCCTCTCCGATCTCATGGTAGATCAACTCTTGTAATACCCATATCATCAAGAATAAATCAAGCAGGAGTTAGGGTTTTACCTCCATCAAGAGGGCCCGAACCTGGGTAAAACATCGTGTCCCCTGCCTCCTGTTACCATCTGCCTTAGACGCACAATTCGCGACCCCCTACCCGAGATCCGCCGGTTTTGACACCGACAGTGAAGATACCCCTGAAGGAAATATGCCCTAGAGGCAATAATAAAGTTATTATTTATTTCCTTATATCATGATAAATGTTTATTTTTCATGCTAGAATTGTATTAACCGGAAACATAATACATGTGTGAATACATAGACCAACAGAGTGTCACTAGTATGCCTCTACTTGACTAGCTCGTTAATCAAAGATGGTTATGTTTCCTAACCATGAACAAAGAGTTGTTATTTGATTAACGAGGTCACATCATTAGTTGAATGATCTGATTGACATGACCCATTCCATTAGCTTAGCACCCGATCGTTTAGTATGTTGCTATTGCTTTCTTCATGACTTATACATGTTCCTATAACTATGAGATTATGCAACTCCCGTTTACCGGAGGAACACTTTGGGTACTACCAAACGTCACAACGTAACTGGGTGATTATAAAGGAGTACTACAGGTGTCTCCAATGGTAGATGTTGGGTTGGCGTATTTCGAGATTAGGGTTTGTCACTCCGATTGTCGGAGAGGTATCTCTGGGCCCTCTCGGTAATATACATCACATAAGCCTTGCAAGCATAATAACTAAGATGTTAGTTATGAGATGATGTATTACGGAACGAGTAAAGAGACTTGCCAGTAACGAGATTGAACTAGGTATTGGATACCGACGATCGAATCTCGGGCAAGTAACATACCGATGACAAAGGGAACAACGTATGTTGTTATGCGGTCTGACCGATAAAGATCTTCGTAGAATATGTAGGAGCCAATATGGGCATCCAGGTCCCGCTATTGGTTATTGACCGGAGACGTGCCTCGGTCATGTCTACATTGTTCTCGAACCGTAGGGTCCGCACGCTTAACGTTACGATGACAGTTATTATGAGTTTATGCATTTTGATGTACCGAAGGTTGTTCGGAGTCCCAGATGAGATCACGGACATGACGAGGAGTCTCGAAATGGTCGAGACGTAAAGATTGATATATTGGAAGCCTATGTTTGGACATCGGAAGTGTTCCGGGTGAAATCGGGATTTTACCGGATTACCGGGAGGGTTACCGGAACCCCCGGGAGCCAAATGGGCCAACATGGGCCTTAGTGGAAAGGTGAGAGGGCAGCCCACATAGGGCTGCGCCTCCCCCCCTCTCCCTAGTCCTATTAGGACTAGGAGAGGGGCCGGCCACCTCTCTCTCTCTCTCCCCTTTGAAGGTTTCCTAGTTGGACTAGGATTGGAGGGGGGAGTCCTACTCCCGGTAGGAGTAGGACTCCTCCTGCGCCTCCTCATCTTTGGCCGGCCAGCCCCCCTGCCTCCAACCTTTATATACGGGGGCAGGGGGCACCCCAAGACACACAAGTTGATCCTTGAGATCGTTCCTTAGCCGTGTACGGTGCCCCCTGCCACCAAATTCCACCTCGATCATACCGTTACAGTGCTTAGGCGAAGCCCTGCGTCGGTAGTACATCAAGATCGTCACCACGCCGTCGTGCTGACGGAACTCTTCCTCGACGCTTTGCTGGATCGGAGCCCGAGGAACGTCATCGAGCTGAACGTGTGCTAAGAACTCGGAGGTGCCGGAGTAATGGTGCTTGGATCGGTCGGATCAGGAAGAAGACGTACGACTACTTCCTCTACGTTGTGTGATCGCTTCCGCAGTCGGTCTGCGTTGGTACGTAGACAACACTCTCCCCTCTCGTTGCTGTGCATCACCATGATCTTGCGTGTGCGTAGGAATTTTTTTGAAATTACTGCGTTCCCCAACAGTGGCATCCGAGCCTAGGTTTTATGGTTTGATGTTATATGCACGAGTAGAACACAAGTGAGTTGTGGGCGATACAAGTCATACTGCCTACCAGCATGTCATACTTTGGTTCGGCGGTATTGTTGGTTGAGACGATCCGGACCAACCTTACGCGTACTCTTACGCGAGACCGGTTCCCTCGACGTGCTTTGCACATAGATGGCTTGCGGAAGACTGTCTCTCCAACTTTAGTTGAACCAAGTGTGACTACGCCCGGTCCTTGAGAAGGTTAAAACGGAGTCTATTTGACGAACTATCGTTGTGGTTTTGATGCGTAGGTGAAGATGAGTTCTTACTTAAGCCCGTAGCAGCCACGTAAAACTTGCAACAACAAAGTAGAGGACGTCTAACTTGTTTTTGCAGGGCATGTTGTGATGTGATATGGTCAAGGCATGATGCTGATTTTATTGTATGAGATGATCATGTTTTGTAACCGAGTTATCGGCAACTGGCAGGAGCCATATGGTTGTCGCTTTATTGTATGCAATGCAATCGCGATGTAATGCTTTACTTTATTGCTAAGCGGTAGTGATAGTCGTGGAAGTATAAGATTGGCGAGACGACAACGACGCTACGATGGAGATCAAGGTGTCGTGCCGGTGACGATGGTGATCATGATGGTGCTTCGGAGATGGAGATCACAAAGCACAAGATGATGATGGCCATATCATATCACTTATATTGATTGCATGTGATGTTTATCCTTTTATGCATCTTATCTTGCTTTGATTGACGGTAGCATTATAAGATGATCTCTCACTAAATTATCAAGAAGTGTTCTCCCTGAGTATGCACCGTTGTGAAAGTTCTTCGTGCTGAGACACCACGTGATGATCGGGTGTGATAGGCTCTACGTTCAAATACAACGGGTGCAAAACAGTTGCACACGCGGAATACTCAGGTTATACTTGACGAGCCAAGCATATACATATATGGCCTCGGAACACGGAGACCGAAAGGTCGAGCGTGAATCATATAGTAGATATGATCAACATAATGATGTTCACCGATGAAACTACTCCATCTCACGTGATGATCAGACATGGTTTTGTTGATTTGGATCACGTGATCACTTAGAGGATTAGAGGGATGTCTATCTAAGTGGGAGTTCTTAAGTAATATGATTAATTGAACTTAAAATTATCATGAACTTAGTCCTGGTAGTATTTTGCAAATTATGTCGTAGATCAATAGCTCGCGTTGTTGCTTCCCTGTGTTTATTTTGATATGTTCCTAGAGAAAATTGTGTTGAAAGATGTTAGTAGCAATGATGCGGATTGGATCCGTGATCTGAGGTTTATCCTCATTGCTGCACAGAAGAATTATGTCCTTGATGCACCGCTAGGTGACAGACCTATTGCAGGAGCAGATGCAGACGTTATGAACGTTTGGCTAGCTCAATATGATGACTACTTGATAGTTTAGTGCACCATGCTTAACGGCTTAGAATCGGGACTTCAAAGACGTTTTGAACGTCATGGACCATATGAGATGTTCCAGGAGTTGAAGTTAATATTTCAAGCAAATACCCGAGTTGAGAGATATGAAGTCTCCAACAAGTTCTATAGCTAAAAGATGGAGGAGAATCGCTCAACTAGTGAGCATGTGCTCAGATTGTCTGGGTACTACAATCGCTTGAATCAAGTGGGAGTTAATCTTCCAGATAAGACAGTGATTGACAGAATTCTCTAGCCACCATCACCAAAGTTAGTAGAACTTCGTGATGAACTATAATATGCAAGGGATAACAGAAACAACTCCCAAGCTCTTCGTGATGCTGAAATCAACGAAGGTAGAAATCAAGAAAAACATCAAGTGTTGATGGTTGACAAGACCACTAGTTTCAAGGAAAAAGGGCAAAGGGAAGAAGGGGAACTTCAAGAAGAACGGCAAGCAAGTTGCTGCTCAAGTGAAAAAGCCCAAGTCTGATCCTAAGCCTGAGACTAAGTGCTTCTACTGCAAAGGGACTGGTCACTGGAAGCGGAACTACCCCAAGTGATTGGCGGATAAGAAGGATGGCAAAGTGAACATAAGTATATTTGATATACATGTTATTGATGTGTACTTTACTAGTGTTTATAGCAAACCCTCAGTATTTGATACTAGTTCAGTTTCTAAGATTAGTAACTCGAAACGGGAGTTGCAGAATAAACAGAGACTAGTTAAGGGTGAAGTGACGATGTGTGCTGGAAGTGGTTCCAAGATTGATATGATCATCATCGCACACTCCCTATAATTTCGGGATTAGTGTTGAACCTAAATAAGTGTTATTTGGTGTTTGCGTTGAACATGAATATGATTTGATCACGTTTATTGTAATACGGTTATTCATTTAAGTAAGAGAATAAATTGTTGTTCTGTTTACATGAATAAAACCTAATATGGTTAAACACCCAATGAAAACAGTTCATTGGATCTCGATCTTAATAATACACATATTCATAATATTGAAACCAAAAGATGCAAAGTTAATAATGATAGTGTAACTTATTTGTGGCACTACCGTTTAGGTCATATTGGTGTAAAGCGCATGAAGAAACTCCATACTGATGGGCTTTCGGAATCACTTGATTATGAATCACTTGATGCTTGTAAACCATGCCTTTTGGGCAAGATGACTAAAACGCCGTTCTCCAGAACAATGGAGCAAGCAAAAGATTTGTTGGAAATCATACATACTGATGTATGTGGTCCGATGAATATTGAGGCTCGCGACAGGTATCATTATTTTCTGATCTTCACAGATGATTTGAGCAGATATGAGTATATCTACTTGATGAAACATAAGTCTGAAACATTTGAAAAGTTCAAAGAATTTCAGAGTGAAGTGAAAAATCATCGTAACAAGAAAATAAAGTTTCTATGATCTGATCATAGAGAAGAGTATTTGAGTTACGAGTTTGGTCTTCAGTTAAAAACAATGTGAAATAGTTTCACTACTCAAGCCACCTGGAACACCACAGCATAATGGTGTGTCCGAACGTCATAACCGTACTTTATTGGATATAGTGCAATATATGATGTTTCTTACCGATTTACCACTATCGTTTTTGGGTTCATGCATTAGAGACAGCTGCATTCACGTTAAATAGGGCACCATATAAATCCGTTGAGACGACACCGTGTGAACTATGGTTTGGCAAGAAACCTAAGCTGTCGTTTCTTAAAGTTTGGGGTTGCGATGCTTATATGAAAAGGTTTCATCCTGATAAGCTCAAACTCAAATCGGAGAAGTGCGTCTTCATAGGATATCCAAAGGAAACTATTGGATACACCTTCTATCACAGATCCGAAGGCAAGACTTTTGTTGCTAAAATTCGGAAACTTTCTAGAGAAGGAGTTTCTCTCGAAAGAAGTGAGTAGGAGGAAAGTAGAACTTGACGAGGTAACTGTACCTGCTCCCTTGTTGGAAAGTAGCACATCACAGAAAACTGTTTCTGTGACACCTACACCAGTTAGTGAGGAAGCTAATGATGATGATCATGAAACTTCAGAACAAGATAGTACTGAACCTCGTAGATCAACCAGAGTAAGATCCGCGCCAGAGTGGTACGGTAATCCTTTTCTGGAAGTCATGCTACTAGATCATGATGAACCTACGAACTATGAAGAAGCGATGGTGAGCCCAGATTCCGCAAAGTGGCTTGAAGCCATGAAATCTGAGATATGATCCATGTATGAGAACAAAGTATGGACTTTGGTTGACTTGCCTGATGATCGGCAAGCAATTAAAAATAAATGGATCTTCAAGAGGAAGACGAACGCTGATAGTAGTGTTACTATCTACAAAGCTAGAATTGTCGCAAAAGGTTTTCGACAAGTTCAAGGTGTTGACTACGATGAGATTTTCTCACTCGTATCTATGCTTAAGTCTGTCCGAATCATGTTAGTAATTGCCGCATTTTATGAAATCTGGCAAACGGATAAACAAAACTGCATTCCTTAATGGATTTATTAAAAAAGAGTTGTATATGATGCAACCAGAAGGTTTTGTCAATCCAAAAGGTGCTAACAAAATGTGCAAGCACCAGCGATCCATCTGTGGACTGGTGCAAGCATCTCGGAGTTGGAATATACGCTTTGATGAGTTGATCAAAGCATATAGATTTATACAGACTTGCGGTGAAGCCTGTATTTACGAGAAAGTGAGTGGGAGCACTACAACATTTCTGATAAGTATATGTGAATGACATATTGTTGATCGGAAATAATGTAGAATTATTCTGTAAGCATAAAGGAGTGTTTGAAAGGAATTTTTCAAAGAAAGACTTCGGTGAAGCTGCTTACATATTGAGCTTCAAGATCTATAGAGATAGATCAAGACGCTTGATAAGTTTTTTCAATGAATACAAACCTTGACAAGATTTTGAAGTAGTTCAAAATGGAGCAGTCAAAGAAAGAGTTCTTGCTTGTATTACAAGGTGTGAAGTTGAGTAAGACTCAAAGCCCGACCATGGCAGAAGATAGAAAGAGAATGAAAGTCATTCCCTATGCCTTGGCCATAGGTTCTATAAAGTATGTCATGCTGTATACCAGATCTATTGTATACCCTGCACTGATTTGGCAAGGGAGTACAATAGTGATCTAGGAGTAGATCACTGGACAGCGGTCAGAATTATCCTTAGTGAAATAAGGATATGTTTCTCGATTATGGACGTGACAAAAAGGTTCGTCGTAAAGGGTTACGTCGATGCAAATTTTTGACACTGATCCAGATGAATCTAAAAGTCTCAATCTGGATACATATTGAAAGTGGGAGCAATTAGCTAGAGTAGCTCCGTGCAGAGCATTATAGACAAAGAATTTTGCAAAATACTTACGGATCTGAATGTGACAGACCCGTTGACTAAAATTATCTCACAAGCAAAACATGATCACACCTTAGTACTCTTTGGGTGTTAATCACATAGATATGTGAACTAGATTACTGACTCTAGTAAACCCTTTGAGTGTTGGTCACATGACGATGTGAACTATGGGTGTTAGTCGCATGGTGATGTGAACTATTGCTGTTAAATCACATGGCGATGTGAACTAGATTATTGACTCTAGTGCAAGTGGGAGACTGAAGGAAATATGCCCTAGAGGCAATAATAAAGTTATTATTTATTTCCTTATATCATGATAAATGTTTATTATTCATGCTAGAATTGTATTAACCGGAAACATAATACATGTGTGAATACATAGACCAACAGAGTGTCACTAGTATGCCTCTACTTGACTAGCTCGTTAATCAAAGATGGTTATGTTTCCTAACCATGAACAAAGAGTTGTTATTTGATTAACGAGGTCACATCATTAGTTGAATGATCTGATTGACATGACCCATTCCATTAGCTTAGCACCCGATCGTTTAGTATGTTGCTATTGCTTTCTTCATGACTTATACATGTTCCTATAACTATGAGATTATGCAACTCCCGTTTACCGGAGGAACACTTTGGGTACTACCAAACATCACAACATAACTGGGTGATTATAAAGGAGTACTACAGGTGTCTCCAATGGTAGATGTTGGGTTGGCGTATTTCGAGATTAGGGTTTGTCACTCCGATTGTCGGAGAGGTATCTCTGGGCCCTCTCGGTAATATACATCACATAAGCCTTGCAAGCATAATAACTAAGATGTTAGTTATGAGATGATGTATTACGGAACGAGTAAAGAGACTTGCCAGTAACGAGATTGAACTAGGTATTGGATACCGACGATCGAATCTCGGGCAAGTAACATACCGATGACAAAGGGAACAACGTATGTTGTTATGCGGTCTGACCGATAAAGATCTTCGTAGAATATGTAGGAGCCAATACGGGCATCTAGGTCCCGTTATTGGTTATTGACCGGAGACGTGTCTCGGTCATGTCTACATTGTTCTCGAACCGTAGGGTCCGCACGCTTAACGTTACGATGACAGTTATTATGAGTTTATGCATTTTGATGTACCGAAGGTTGTTCGGAGTCCCAGATGAGATCACGGACATGACGAGGAGTCTCGAAATGGTCGAGACGTAAAGATTGATATATTGGAAGCCTATGTTTGGACATCGGAAGTGTTCCGGGTGAAATCGGGATTTTACCGGATTACCGGGAGGGTTACCGGAACCCCCCGGGAGCCAAATGGGCCAACATGGGCCTTAGTGGAAAGGTGAGAGGGCAGCCCACATAGGGCTGCGCCTCCCCCCTCTCCCTAGTCCTATTAGGACTAGGAGAGGGGCCGGCCACCTCTCTCTCTCTCCCCTTTGAAGGTTTCCTAGTTGGACTAGGATTGGATGGGGGAGTCCTACTCCCGGTAGGAGTAGGACTCCTCCTGCGCCTCCTCATCTTTGGCCGGCCAGCCCCCCTCCCTCCAACCTTTATATACGGGGGTAGGGGGCACCCCAAGACACACAAGTTGATCCTTGAGATCGTTCCTTAGCCGTGTACGGTGCCCCCTGCCACCAAATTCCACCTCGATCATACCGTTACAGTGCTTAGGCGAAGCCCTGCGTCGGTAGTACATCAAGATCGTCACCACGCCGTCGTGCTGACGGAACTCTTCCTCGACGCTTTGCTGGATCGGAGCCCGAGGAACGTCATCGAGCTGAACGTGTGCTAAGAACTCGGAGGTGCCGGAGTAACGGTGCTTGGATCGGTCGGATCAGGAAGAAGACGTACGACTACTTCCTCTACGTTGTGTGATCGCTTCCGCAGTCGGTCTGCGTTGGTACGTAGACAACACTCTCCCCTCTCGTTGCTGTGCATCACCATGATCTTGCGTGTGCGTAGGAATTTTTTTGAAATTACTGCGTTCCCCAACAACCCCGAACAAGCCCCTCAGAGGATTACTTTCCATAGTAACAAGTGACAATAAATTTCAGCACACTATATAAAATTTTCCTTACCAAATTCCACCTACCAAAGGAGCTTCACTCCCCGGCAACGACACCAGAAAAGAGTCTTGATGACCCACAAGTATAGGAGATCTATCGTAGTCCTTTCGATAAGTAAGAGTGTCTAACCCAACAAGGAGCAGAAGGAAATGATAAGCGGTTTTCAGCAAGGTATTCTCTGCAAGCACTGAAATTATAGGTAATAGATAGTTTTGTGATAAGATAATTTGTAACGAGCAACAAGTAACAAAAGTAAATAAAGTGCAGCAAGGTGGCCCAATCCTTTTTGTAGCAAAGGACAAGCCTGGACAAACTCTTATATAGAGAAAAGCGCTCCCGAGGACACATGGGAATTATCGTCAAGCTAGTTTTCATCATGGTCATATGTTTCGCATTCGGTACTTTGATAATTTGGTATGTGGGTGGACCGGTGCTTGGGTACTGTCCTTACTTGGACAAGCATCCCACTTATTATTAACCTCTATTGCAAGCATCCGCAACTACAACAAAAGTATTAAGGTAAACCTAACCATAGCATGAAACATATGGATCCAAATCAACCCCTTATGAAGAAATGCATAGACTAGGGTTTAAGCTTCTTTCACTCTAGCAACCCATCATCTACTTATTACTTCCCAATGCCTTCCTCTAGGCCCAAATAATGGTGAAGTGTCACGTAGTCGACGTTCACATAACACCACTAGAGGAGAGACAACATACATCTCATCAAAATATCGAACGAATACCAAATTCACATGACTACTAATAGCAAGACTTCTCCGTGTCCTCAGGAACAAACATAACTACTCACAAAGCATATTCATGTTCATAATCAGAGGGGTATTAATATGCATATAGGATCTGAACATATGATCTTCCACCAAACAAACCAACTAGCATCAACTACAAGGAGTAATCAACACTACTAGCAACCCACAGGTACCAATCCCAGACTTAGAGACAAGAATTGGATACAATAGATTAACTAGGGTTTGAGAGGAGATGGTGTTGGTGAAGATGTTGATGGAGATTGACCCCCTCCCAATGAGAGGATCGTTGGTGATGACGATGGTGATGATTTCCCCCTCCCGAAGGGAAGTTTCCCTAGCAGAACAGCTCTGCCAGAGCCCTAGATTGGTTCCACCAAGGTTCCGCCTCGTGGCGGCGGAGTCTCGTCCCGAAAGCTTGCTTATGATTTTTTCCTCAACGAAAGACTCCATATAGCAGAAGATGGGCATCGGCGGCCCACCAGGGGGCCCATGAGGCAGGGGAGCGTGCCCAGGGGGGTAGGGCGCGCCCCCACCCTCGTGGCTGGTGAGTGGCCCCCCTCTGGTACTTCTTGCGCTCAATATTTTTTATATATTCTGAAAATAACTTTCGTGAAGTTTCATGACTTTTGGAGCTGTGCAGAATAGGTCTCTAATATTTTCTCCTTTTCCAACCCAGAATCCCAGCTGCCGGCATTCTCCCTCTTTATGTAAACCTTGTAAAATAAGAGAGAATAGGTATAAGAATTGTGACATAATGTGTAATAACAGCCCATAATGCAATAAATATCGATATAAAAGCATGATGCAAAATGGACATATCAGACCCCCTACCCGAGATCCGCCGGTTTTGACACCGGCATTGGTGCTTTCATTGAGAGTCCCACTGTGCCATCCTCAAAAGGTTTGATGGCTCCTTCAATCATCTACAATGATGCTGTCCTAGGAGAAGTCTTCCTCCCCAGATATATCTTCGTGTTCGGCGGCTTCGCACCGCAGGCCAACTCGCTTGGCCATCTGGAGCAGATCGAAAGCTATGCCCCTGGCCACCAGGTCAGATTTAGAAGCTTAAACTACGTCATAGATATCCGTGGAGACTTGATCTTCTATGGATTCGAGACCACGGCAGCCGCTCCCAGCCACCAGGATGAACATAACTTAGATCTACCATCGGGCCATACCCAGGAAATTGCACCTGAAACCGCTCTGGCCTTAGATCCGGAGTAGGTTGCGCCATCCGAGGACAGGAAGTTCCACCCTGCCATGGAAGCCGCACACCCCACGACGTTGGAGCCACACACAGACTTAACTTCAAGTAACATCTGTGTCACCGGAGCTACAGACTCATTTCCAGTTATAAGTTCCGAATTATGTGCGTCCGCGCGTGTTGAACATGATCGGTCATCGATCTCCGAATTCAGCGCCGTGGACATCTTGCGGCACTCGTCCATGGGCAACGTGCTAAACTCGTTAAGAGCACTGTCGGTGTTCTGGGAACGGGGGTCCCCAGACTTGCCTGCCTGCCGCCCATGGTGTGGCTTTGCTACCAAGCCTGTACGACCCATCTTCATCAACAAGGCACTCAAGACCCTGGCGAGGGGCCAAGCCTCGCGAGGCGGACGACACAAGACCTCCTCAGGAGCGGCCTCACCAGGCACGCTCGTGAG
The DNA here is from genome assembly GCA_034509565.1 of Triticum monococcum. Lineage (NCBI taxonomy): Eukaryota > Viridiplantae > Streptophyta > Magnoliopsida > Poales > Poaceae > Triticum > Triticum monococcum. The sequence continues at coordinate 497,150,138 of CM067843.1, forward strand.
GGGCGGAGAGTTCAAGGCCAGGCAACCCTCGTGAGGTTCTCGTGACGTGAGCCATGACGATCGACACCAGGCGAGCGCCAGCGCGTGCAACGTCCTTGTTTCCTCTTTGGTGCTAAGGGGGCAAGCGCAGGCGCGGAGTACCGAGGCATCAAGCAAAGGTTTCCATATTGGTGCAACGAGACCAAGACCAGAAGGACGGCAAGATGGAGGTCACCGTGGAGCCCAAGATGGCGTCACCACCAGAGCCTTTGGTAGGCGAAGACCACTTTTGTCAGGATAGCTTGTACTAGCTGTCCCCTTTCAAATTGGCCGTTCTTGGATCCCTTCCCGCTCAATATTTGGGAAGAGGACTAGGCCTCTACAAATAGGACTAGCCACCACCATAGCTAGGAGAGGTCAGATCAGAAGGGAGGAGACACAAGAAGAGATCTGAGATTGGAGCCACCACATCCTTGGCCACACATCCACCGAGCACAAGAACACCTCAACCTCAGGAGGATGTTCTTCCCCTTGTATTGTTCATCATCAGCCCAAGAGGCAATCCACCACCACCACACTGGAGTAGGGTATTACACCACAACCGACTGTTCAACATCGTGACCAAGTGTGCAAGAGCTGAGGAGGGGCGCCTCTCCCTCCTCGAGCTCCCCGCTGTGGACCCGGAGGAGAAGAAAGCCAAGGCCAAGGACATGAAGCGCAAGGGAGCTGCCATGCTCGTGGCAGAACCGGACACCAAGTGCGGCAGAGACCAGCCCGAGTCATCCAAGGGCAGCCGACCGTTCTGCGCCTTCCACAACCTGCATACCCACAACACCAACGACTGTCAAGAGCTTAGAGCCATTCGAGAAGGACGCTTCGGTCGATGCCCCGAGCGCAGCGACCGGGGCTACGACCGAGGAGGAGGACGTGGTGGCGGACGCTAGGACGAACGTGGCCCGCGCTAGGAGTGGCATGACCAGCCTCGTGAGGACCGCTGGCAGGATCACCCTCGCGAGGGCGCCTGGAGGGACCAACCTCGTGAGGCTCATCCTCAAGGCAATGCTGGCCTTCCTCCACTACCACCACCACCCAGAAGGAATGACGACCACCATCAAGACGAGGGGGCTGAGGGCTTCCAGGAGCCGCGCGCTATCGCCTGCATCTTGGGCGGAGCTCAAGCCCCATCCTCGCAGCATATCTTCAAAAATTTTGCCCGTGAAGTGAATGCAGTTCTCCCTAAGCTCGAGGCCACACGCTCGCTTAGATGGTCCAGGTGCCCCATCATGCTCAGTTCGGCAAATCAGCTCAAGTGCGCAGCTACCGCAGGCGTCCTCCCAATGCTTTGTTCACCCGTCATTAGCAATGTGCAAGTTACCAAGACCCTCATCGATGGCGGCGCAGGGCTCAATGTCCTGTCCGTCGACACATTCGACAACCTCCAAGTGCCATATGACCAGCTTTAGCCTACCAAGCCTTGGGTATCCATCCCTTGCCAAGTTCATGGTAGTGACCCATCACGGCTACAATGTCCTCAAGATGCCAAGAAGCGGCGGAATCATCACAGTCCCGTGCGAGGAAAGAGACGCGGTGTGCTCCCTCGAGCGTGCCTTCCAAGCTGCAGCAATCGACGATCCCGACAGCCAGGGCAAGCACCCTCCTAAGGCCACCCCCAAGAAGAAGAAGCAGGTGTGCCACACAGGGCCTCAGGCAAGCGGCGCCTCGTCAGGATCGGCGCCCGTGCCTGGGGCACCTCCCTCCATCGCATAGGAAAGCGCGCGTAGCTCCCCTCTCGGGCAGGGCTCGGGGGCTCTCTTCTGGAGGGCCTCAGACTTTGCCAGCATCACGAGGGAGGCACTTGGTCACCACTTGGAGGCGTGCTTCACGACACGTTTCCCTCAGGAGAACACAAGGCAAGGATTGCCCACCGTTCAGGAGTTCATCACCAAGACCACTCACGAACTACAAGGCGCAAGGGCCATGCGTGGCGGCCGCCGCTCACCAGGTGCAGTTCCCCATCCAGGCGAGGATGTCAGGCTGCGCGTCAGCATCGACGTCCCAGAGCTCAACCGGGCCGCCTCTCAGGAGCTTCTCTGGCCTTCACGCGTGGGACGCTGCGTGGGCCCACCTCACAGCTATGTTCGCATGCCTTTTGGCCTGCCGAGTGTGGCGACCGCCTATCGATGCAACCTGCGAAGCATCCTAGCGGCTCAGGAGGCCAGGCACCACGTTGTGCTGACGGAGATGAAGACGGTCCTCAAGGAACCCCCAGGACCCCCAGAGCCTCTCGAGGCTCAGGGCCCCGGTGGCTCATGAGGAGCAGCCCCTTCGCCGCATACCTTCAACTGCCCCAACTCTCCTTCATCAACAGAACCAGGTGACATTTTCCAAGTTCATTCAGCTGGGAGCGCCACCAGGGTTGTATCATTCCCAGGCCACGTGGGTCCGTCCTTGTGGCATGTATCTTTCGTTGTTTATGTCTTTAGCTTACCTTGCTGGGGGTGCCCCTCGGGTTGCATCATCCCCAAGCCGCTCGGGCCGGACCCAGTGGAATGCATCTTCCCTGCATTTACCTGAGCTAGGTTGCTTTCCATGCTTAATCTACCTATGACTATCACCTGCTTGATTGTCACCCACCATGGGAGCCGCGCGCCGACCGTCTTTCTTCAGGACCCTTCGCGTGAGTAAGTTAAGCACGGCGTATGTGCTTGGGCCCATCCCTGCAGCGTCGATAAATCCAGCGGCTGAGCTCTGTCTGGCGGCCCGACCCCGTTCACGTCACCTCCTGGGGCCGTTGGTGATTGGCTTTTTCACACGATGACCTCAGGAGATTCGTTCGGCGCAGGTTGTCTAACCACCTCGCAGGACCAAGGTAGCGAACAAGAATCAAGACCAGGCGCAACCCACCTTGAGGTAGGGCCTTGTGAGTCCCACGCTGGCTCACGAGTGCCCAAATACACCTTGTCTAGCTCTGCCGTGCAAGCAATGTGTCAGGGCGAGGCTGTACACGCCCCGGGGGCTCTCCGCAGTAGGGAGTCCCCCTCCCACACCCCAGTGGAAGCACCATGCTCCGCCCTGGCCGTCGACACTGCCGAGGAGCGGCTATGCCCATGCACAAGCGGAAGCACTACGCTCTGTGCTGGTGATAAACAACTGAGGGCGGCCCCACGGCCGTACCAACCTCAAGGAGCCCCAGAGCTCAATGTCTGGCCTCACAGCAACGCCTCCCCTCGAGAGAGCCGCGCGAGGTTGCTGGGCACGGGGGCTGCGCTTGGGTCATGCCCAAGCGTACGCCACCCAACCAGGTCCCCCGGACCTGGTCGTCGCACGCCCCTCCCTAGCCGAGCCTCGGCGAGGGAAAAGGTGAGAATGTTTGCACGTCAAGGGGGACTCCTGAGCATCGTGACTCAGGAGCCTAACTGGTCACGTAGCCCCTCACTCCTTGGTCCGTCCTGGTCTTCGGTCGGCCCAACGGCGGTTGAGGTATGCGCGGGGCCGGGCTTTGCTCACGTAGAACATTAACCTATCCCCGCGTATCCTTCCTATAGGCTGTTTGCGCGTCAAGGGGGGCTCCTGAGCATCGTGACTCAGGAGCCTAACTGGTCACGTAGCCCCTCACTCCTTGGTCCGTCCTGGTTTCCGGTCGGCCCAACGGCGGTTGAGGTATGCGCGGGGCCGGGCTTTGCCGACGTAGAACACAAAGCAAATAGGAAGAAAATCACAAAATCTCAAAGCAAATATTACAAGACATATTGTTCTCACAATATCAAACACGAGTTTAACGCCTCCACGAGGCATGGTGCATGTTGCAGGAATAAAGTAGAAAAGCAGCCGCAAGTCACCCTTGGACACCGCCGGCACCTACAAAAGGTGCCCCCTCCTGGGTAGCGTCGCCTTCACCTGCATCACCGGCCGAGGGCGCAGGGGCAAAGGCGTCGAACTTCTTCAGCAAGGCTTTCACTTGACCCATCACGGCTGCAGCGGCAGCCGTGCAGTGTTCATCAGCTACAGGCTCCAGCAGCTCGTCAAGACGAGCGCTGGGGTCACGAAGGTGCAGGTGGCTGAAGACCCGTGTCAGCGCGGCTGAGAAAAAGACGCGAGCCTCTGCCTCTGCCACGGCGATCGGTGCCTGTCGGATTTTGGGTTCCGACAGACCCTTAAGGTTCGAACACTGGCGTGCGCACGGAAATCACGTCCTCAACCTCCCCGTCTCACAAAGATCTAAACTACTAAGGGAATCGTACAAGAGACACAAGGTTTATACTGGTTCGGGCCACCATTGTGGTGTAATACCCTACTCCAGTGTGTGGTGGATGGATTGCCTCTTGGGGGCTGGTGATGATGAACAATACAAGGAAGAACAGCCTTGCGAGGGTCTGTTCTTGGCTGGGGTGATGAACTGCTAGAGGAGCTCAATCACCTTTCTCTCTCTCTCTCTCTTTCTCTCCAAAACCCGAACCGATGAACCGAACCCCCTTGCTATGTGGGTGGCTAGTCCTATTTATAGAGGCCCTGGTCCTCTTCCCAAATATTGAGCGGGAAGGGATCCAACAATGGCGGGCTAATTGTAAGGGGGACAGCGAGTACGTCTATCCTGACAAAAGCAGTCTTCGCTTGCCAAAGGCTCTGGTGGTGTCGCCGGTCTGGGCTCCATGGTGACCTCTGTCTCGTAGTCCTCCTGGTCTTGGTCTTGTTGCACCGAAGTGGCAACCTTTGCCTGATGCCTCGGTACTCCGCGGATATGCTTGTCCCCTTTGCACCAAAGAGGAAAGAAGGACGCTGCGCACGCTGGCACCCGCCTGGTGCCTCGAGTCGTCATGGCTTGCTTCATGGGCACCTCGCGAGGTACCCCGCCTTGAACTCTCCGCCTCCTCGCGAGCCAGCCTGAGGAGGCTGTGCCTGAGGATGCGCCGTGTCGTCCGCCTCGCGAGGCTTGGCCTCTCGCGAGAGTCTTGAGCCTCGTGTTGATGAAGATGGGCCGCGCTGGGCCCCCACTCGAGCCATGCCGCAGGCCACAGGCAGGCAAGTCTAGGGACCCCCGTTCTCAGAACGCCGGCAGTAGCCCCCGGGCCCAAGGCGCGCATGGACTTGGCCGTGCTGAGAGGCGAAAGGGCAGGGGCGAAGCGCCACGGGCCCTAACAGCCTGCGGACTCGGGCGCCGCGTGGCGGTTGATTGGACGTGGGTGCCTCAGCAACTGTCGGGTGGTAGGTGCGACATATGCCAACGGGTGGCTTATCATTGTGGGAGCCAATAGAACATCGCCGGTGCCTGGAAACGGGATAAGGCGAAGATATGCACGCCGGCGAATCTTACCCAGCTTCAGGGCTCTCCGGGGAGATAACACCCCTACTGCTGCTTTGCGGGGTCTCCGCATGGTGACTAGATGAACAAGTAGCTACAAAATGCTCCTTGAGCTGTTCGGGTGGGAGGAGGAAGAAGGGCACAGCTTGCTTCTTCTCCTCGTGTGGTGTCTAAGTCTATCTAGAGAGTTCAACCCTTTGCATGGGTGCACCGGGGGGTTTATATAGGCCTACCCCCCGGGGGTACAATCGTAATCCAGCTGGGCGCGGGGCCCAGCTGTCTGTGGCTGTGTTCGCCGGCCTCTGCGCCGGCTGCTGGGGCCCGCCGACTGGTGGGTCCCGCCGGCTGCCGGCCCCTTGGTCGACAGGCAGGCCCCACTTTCCAGGGCCTGGTTGGTGGCTGGTTACTATTGCTTCGTACTGTTGACGCAGGCTTGGTCGGGGTAAGCGTGGCTACAGTGCCGCCGCCATGGCGGGCGATTACTGTAGCCCCGTAGTATCTTGTCTCCTTAATGGGCGTCTCCTTCGAGGAGGATGGCGAGCCGGCTACGGGGGGCCAGCTCTCCGTCAGGCCGACTTGGGAGGAGGTGCGGCCGCCTTCGGTATCTCTCTGCCCGAAGGGGCCCACCGCCTCGGGGGCCATGCTGGTGGCCCGTCGTGGACGGCGTCGGGGCCGCCGTGGCAACAGTGCCTCGCCGGACGGGTCGTGGCTACCCGTACGGCGCACTGTACCAGGCGTGCTCCGGGTTTTGGGGGTGGCAGGCTCCACTGTAGCCACGCCCAGCTTCATCATTGCGGGGTGGACGCGTACTTTGCGGGTACGGCCTTGACCGCTTTATGTGAGCCGGCCTCTTGGAGCCGGCCTCGTTGCAGCCGGCTTCTCGCAGTCGGCCTTCCCACAACTTTCTTCATGAGGGTAAAGGGCGGGCCGCCACCGAAGCCGACCTAGAAGATAGCCGGCAAGGGGGGAGGCGGCCCCAGGTCTCGAGTCCTCTTGAGAGCCGGACGGGCTCGTGATTTTTTCCGATGGGCCAGGGGAAGCCGGCTAGGCTACCCATGGCTATTTACTCCGACAGTAGTCCCCGAAGCTGAGCGAGCTTCGCGGCGGACAGAGGGACGAGAAGCTTGGTCAGCTTCATACCCTGAGGAGCCGACCTTGCCGTTGTAGGCCGACTTCGGAGAACTTTCTTGTTTATTAATACGACCGTGGTTGACCCGCGGGATGCCCGCGGGCCCCACGACGGGCCACGTGGCGGAGAAGTCCCGCCGTCGCACACGCGCGACGGGATGCCGCCCCAGGCCCGGGCCCGCCACTCCTTGGCCTCGGCCCGGGCGCAGATCTTCTGTGGCCCGAGGGGACCGCTCGCCTTCCCGTGATCGTTTCCTCGTGTCTTTAGTGCGCAATAAACGCGGGGCGTGGGGGAAGTGGGCACGATCGATCCCCACGACCCCCCACGCCGTGCCTCCTTGGCTCCGGCGCACGAGCCTACAAGTAGGAGGGGGAGGGGAGAGACAAAGGCTTGCTTGCTCCCTGCTCCCCGTCCCTCCTTGTTCTCCTTTCCTTTCTTCTTCCTCTCGCGCCCGGCGTAACTTCCCGTCGCAGCTTCCCCACGCCTCCATGTCCATGGCGCTGTCGAGCTCGTGGGACAGCTCCAACGTCCACGACGAGCACATAGAGTTCCTTCGCCGGACCCGGCGCCTGCCCGCCGCCAACCTCGTGCAGGCTCGTCTAGCGCCGGAGGCGGAAATCTCGCCGGCGCCGGAGGAAGGCGAGCGGGTCGTCTTCCGCGCACTTCCTCCGTGGCTTCGGCCTGCCGGCGAGTGGGTTCATGCATTCCTTCCTCGACTTCTACCACCTCCAGCCGCATCACCTCACGCCCAACGCGGTGATGCTGCTGTCGGCGTTCGTCGCCCTCTGCGAAGGCTTCATGGGAGTGCTGCCCACACTGGAGCTTTGGGCGGAGCTCTTCCAGAACAAGCTCGGCACCGTCATCGCCGGCGTGCCCGCCCCCTGCGGGGCCTTCATCGCGATGAAGAGTTCAGGCGAGAACAACCCCTTCCCGCATATCCCTTTAATCCAATCGGTGAAGCTCTGAGAAAAATCATACTTCTACGTCAAGAACATTGGCCCGCAAGGAGACCATGTTAATCTGCCGGCTTACGTAGCCGGCCCGCCGGCTGGGAGGCAGCCGTCCTGGGGCTTCGGATCCAAGTCCTTGTCACCGGCTGGGAATGCCGCCATCGCCCGGCTTCGAGTGATGATCCAGTCGGAAGGCCTGCGCGGAGCCGACTTGGTGGCCGCCTTCGTCGAGCGCCGGATCCTCCCCCTTCAGAGCCGGCCCCACATGCTGAGCCAGATGAGCGGCCGCTTCGACCCGTGCCGGCTGAGCACATGGGACATGCCCCATGCCGAAGTCGCGCTTATGGTAAACTACATCGCCAACCTTAAGCTCGCCGACGACTGGCAATACGGCAAGGCGCCGTACTCTCGCGCCCATCCACCGCCTGTGGTAAGTCTTTCTTTCTATCTTCTTTCTGTCATCAGCCGGCTTCATACCTACCGGCCTCTGACTAGGTGGTTCCTTCTTATCAGAACCCTCTTCTGCCGCTGCCAGCCGGGGCGGCAGGAGTCGAACGCCGGTATGCCCCCGACCGTGTGGCAGATGATGCTGACAACCCGGATCTGGGGGCGGCCGCCATGGAGGACGCCGCCACGGGGGACGTCGCCGAGCCCGGAGGCACGGGGCTCTCGGCCAGTTTTGACGACTGGCCGGATGATGCCGATGCCGAAGAAGTCCCGCGCCGCCAGCTGGCAACCGACCGTCACAGCGCGGGCTCGTCCGCCGCGCCGGCTGCCAGTGGTGGGACGTCAAAACGCTGGGCCGCGCTTCCTCTCTTCGGCAGCCGGCCGAAGAAGACGAGGGCCTCAGCCGCGGCAACGAAGCGGGACGAGGCGGCGGCGAAGGCGGCCCGCTTCTGGAAGACGGTGAAGCAGCCTCAGGCGGTTTCGTCGTAAGTTTTCGGCCGCTTGCGTGTTTACTTTTAGTTGTTTTCTATTGTTCTAACCCTCCACCACTTTCCGAGCAGGGCGCCGCTCTCCCTTGAGCGGGGCCCAGGCGGCTCTGTGGTTGGGCCGGGTGCTGGATCTTCAGGGCCCCGCCGAGTGGACCCCCGCGCCGACCTTGCGGAAGCCACGGAGCGGAACGCCCGTGAAGCGCGAGAGGAGAGGGAGGCGGCGGAGCGGGAGGCCGCCCGGGCGGCGAAGGAGCTGGCCGACGCGACGGCCGAGACTCCGACGGAGCGGGCGACCGCGGAAATGGAGGCGGAAGGCGCGCGTAGCCGGCCTCCGCTGCTCGCCATCCCCCTCTGCACCGTGGACCCGGACATCCCGCTGCCGATGGCAGAGGAGATCACCCCGGATCAGCCGTCGGTGCAGAGGGAGGAGCTCTTCGAGGTCTTCGCGGAGAGGACGCCGCCGGCAGCGCCAACCGGAGCGGGCGAAGGCGGCCAGTCGTCGGCGGTGCCGGAGGAGCCGGCCCAGGGCGCGCCCGAGGCCGGAGCCAGTCTTGAGATTCAGCTGGCGGCGACCCAGCGCGCCGGAAGGAACACGGCCCCGCCAGACATGCGCCAAGCCGCGGGTGCCAACCAGTCGGCAGAAGCCTTGGAGGCGGCCAGTTCTGCCACGTCCGGGTGGACTCCCAGCGGAGGAAGTGGCGAGTTGAACGTGGCGGCCCAAGGGGTTCGGAGCCGGCTGCAGGCTCAGGCCGCCCTCCTGCAGCAATTTACTCAGGAGTTCTTGTCGACGCGGTCTGCAATCCGGGTAAGTTTTTTACTTGTCGACCGCTCTGGTCCTCTGATTTTTTTCCGTGGGGGCGCGCTAGCGCACCTACTGGGTGTAGTCCCCGAGATCCGGGCCGACTGCAGTGCAGTCGGGTCGGATCTTTCTCGACGACTATCTTGACTCTGTTTTCTGTCTGATCCTTAGGATTACCACAACTCTCGTGCTGCCGCCTTCAACTCCCAGGCTCAGGAGCTGGGCCGGAGGACCGATGACCTGGCCCGCAGCCGTCGTAAGTACTTTGCTCTTATCTGTTTCTTGTGGGGGCGCGACAGCGCACCCACTGGGTGTAGTCCCCGAGATTCGGGCCGACTGCTGAGCAGTCGGGTCGGATCTTCCTTGACGACCTTTCCCTTACTGACTTTTTCTCTTTGTCTTTTGCTCATGCAGAGGCCAACGCCGACCTGCGGAGGGAGCTTGGTGAGGCGCAGACCGCGCTTCGCGCCAAGGACGCCGAGTACGCCGACTTGGTCCAGGAGCGCGACCGCCTGGTCAAGAAACTGGCCGACCAGGAGGAGAGCCACAAGGCAGCCCTGTAGAAGGCGTAGGACAGCAAGGCTGCCCTGAAGGCGGAGTTCGAGACGAAGGAGGCGAACTGGGCCGAGACGCGTCAGGTGCTGGAGGAAGGTTTCGGCCGAATCGAAGATCTGATCGATGGTGAGCCACCTTTCTTGCCCTCCCTCAATCTGCTGGCCGCCTGGAGTTTTATTCTGACTTGTGCTTGTTACTTTGCGCAGATTACTTTCCCGGCCACTCCGTCCTCGCCACCCAAGCCATCGAGGCCCGTCGCGAGGCGCGCCGTCAGGCTGGAGTTGTCATTGCGCCGGATGCAAATCGAACGCTGGCGGAGCAGGTCATTGTTGTCCAAGCGCGACTGCAGCCGGCCCATCGGATGCTCCGCCGGCTCCAACGTGCCGGGGCGCAGGTGCTGGCCGCGCTCTGGCCCAGCCAGATGATCCCCGCACCCCAAGCCGGACCGCCGACTGGCTAGAAGTCGCAGTCGGCCGCTTTGAGGCTTGGAAGGCGTCGGCAGCCCGTCTCGGAGCCGGGCGTGCGTTGGAGTTCGTCTGCACGTGGTACCCAGGGCTAAGCCTAGACCAGCTGCGGACTTGGCGGCTGGAGGCCGACGCGGAGCTGGAGGAGGTACGGCCGGCTATCGCCCAGCGTGCCTCGACGATCGCCGAGTGCACTGACACCAGCGTCTTCATGCCGAAACTTAATGACGATGGCGTCGCCCAGCCGGAGGAGTGGTTCGGGCTGAACCCGGCGGAGGGCGAGGACTCGGCCGAGGAAATCGCCTCCAGCGACGAGGGCGAGGATGACGAGGAGGAGGAGGAGGGTGAAGACGCCGAGCCGGCTAGTGGAACGACCGACCGTCCTCAAGCCGACCGTGCCTCCAGCAACGAGCCACGCGGAAGCGCGTCCTCTGCCCGAGGCGGTGATCAAGCCGAGGTTGGTCAGCCAGCTGCTCCTTCAGCCAGCGCGACCATCGCCACCGCCCAGCCTGACTCGTCAGCGGCCCCGCCGGCTTGATCTGCCGTCCTTGTAGTTCGTGCTTTTGTCTTTTCGAACAACTTCAGGTTTTCGCAACTCCACCCACTGGGGGTGTATCAAACTATGTTATATGCTGGCCTCTCTGGAGGTCCTTTGTGCAAATATTATTGTATGCATGTTTCGGTTTCCATTCGAGTGCACTTTTTATCCTTAGGCTTTTTCCTTTGCCGCCTTCCCTCTTTGGGAAGGCAAGTACTCGAGCTTTCTTGGATTTGAAGCGAACTGAATGCAAGCCAGCCGGCTGGCTACTTTGGTAGTCGGTCGGTGGTAGGCGGCAAGCCGACTTTTGTTATATAAATCCGTTAGTCCCTAGCCGTTTTTCGTGTGCACACCCTTTCCAGCTTATGACTCTTGCCAGCCCAGCAGCCGATTCTTCGAACTGCGATTTTGGCAAGAGCCATGTCTGGGTGTCGGCACATTACTTGTCTGACCGCGGGTAGGATTCCTAATATAACTCTAGTCGGCTAGTCCCCGGGCCGACTCGTCGAACCCGGTGCCGGACGAAATAAATAGATGAACAGGCGATATCATACGCATGATAACTTTCATTCATAAAATAAAAGATGGCAGTCCCCGCGTCCTCCTCGGGGACCCTATTGTCTCGTACTTAATACAAAAGTGAACGTGATACATACTGCATTTCAACTGTAAAATTTTCGAAGGAGATTGGCGTTCCATGGTCGTTCCGACTCCTTGCCGGAGTCGTCTCTCTTGCGTGCCTTCGGCTTCTGCGCGTCGATGAGGTAGTAGGAATCGTTGCCTAGAGCTCTGCTGACGACGAAGGGGCCTTCCCAGGGGGCTGCGAGCTTGTGCTGGCCGGCTATTCGCTGGATCAGCCGGAGCACAAGGTCTCCCTCCTGGAAGGATCTTGGCCTGACTTTCCGGCTGTGGTAGCGGTGCAAACCCTGCTGGTAGATGGCAGACCGGCTGAGGGCTAACAGCCGGCCTTCTTCCAGCAGGTCGATGCCGTCTTCTCGTGCTTCTTTGGCCTCCGCTTCCGTGTACATGGTTACCCGAGGCGAGTCGAACTCGATGTCTGTTGGGATGACTGCCTCGGCACCATATACAAGGAAGAAAGGAGTGAAGCCGGTTGATCTGTTTGGGGTAGTACGCAGACTCCATAGGACAGCCGGCAGCTCATCGAGCCAACAGCCGGCTGAACGCTCCAGAGGTATGACCAGTCGGGGCTTGATGCCGGGCAGGATGAGGCCGTTTGCTCGCTCTATTTGACCATTTGACTGCGGGTGGGCGACGGATGCAAGGTCCAGCCGGATACCTTGTGTAGCGCAGAATCGTGCCAAGGCACCTTTGGCAAAATTTGTGCTGTTGTCGGTGATGATGCTGTGCGGTACGCCGTACCGGGTTGTTATATCTGCAATGAAAGTCACCGCAGTCGGCCCATTCAGCTTTTTGATCGGCTTTGCCTCGATCCACTTGGTAAACTTGTCCACAGCGACGAGCAAATGTGTCATGCCGCCGCGCGCCGTCTTGAATGGGCCCACCATATCCAGTCCCCAGACGGCAAAGGGCCACGTGAGGGGAATGGTCTTGAGTGCTGAAGCCGGCATGTGTTGCTTGGAACTAAAAAGCTGGCAGCCTTTGCAGTGTTTGACTAGCTCTTTGGCATCGTCCAAAGCAGTCGGCCAGAAGAAACCGTGGCGGAAGGCTTTGGCGACAAGTGATCTTGAGGCGGAGTGGTGACCGCACTCTGCTTGGTGTATATCTCTGAGGATTGCGATGCCTTTCTCCTGCTCAACGCATCGCTGTAAGACTTCGGTAACACTGCGCTTGATAAGTTCTCTGTTGACGATCGTGTATGCTCCGGCTCGTCGTTGGACTTGTCTTGCTTCTGTTTCATCAGCCGGCAGATCTTGGTTCACCAAGAAGTTGAGGATGAGTTGCGCCCATGATGGAGCTGCAACTTCCCCTACAACCAATGTGGCTAGAGCCGCCAGGGTGGGCGGGCTGGGTGATGAAGTGCTGGAGTCGGCCGCCGCTTGCTGCGCTGAAGAAGTCCCCGGGCCGGCCACCGCAGCCCCCGGGCCGGCTACCGCAGTCCCTGAGCCGGGTGCGGCAGTCCCCGAGCCGGCTACTACGGCTCCCGAGCCGAGTACTGAAGTCCCCGGGCCGACCGCTTGATTCTTCGAGCTGGACCCGGCCCCATCGGGGTTAGGCGGCATGAAGATGGAGTTGGATTCCGGAGACGGCTTGATGGACGGCTTGAGGAGGCGTTGTAGGGCGACGCCGGTTGGTATTGCTTGTCGCATGGAGCCTATTCGGGCCAGGGCATCTGCTGGCTCATTGTCGGCTCGCGGTACATGGATGAATTCGCATCCATCAAAGTACCCACTGATTTGCTGCACTAGGAAGCGGTAGCTTGCCATGTTTGCGTCCTTGGCGTCCCAGTCGCCAGATGATTGCTGAACCACCAAATCCGAGTCGCCATAACACAGGATCCGGCGGATGCGGAGTTCCTTGGCAAGCCGGAGCCCATGTATGAGCGCCTCGTACTCGGCTACATTGTTGGAGGCGGCGAAGTGGATCTGTAGCGTGTATCTGAGCTTGTCGCCCTTAGGGGAGGTAAGGACGACGCCGGCTCCCAAGCCGGTGCGCATCTTGGATCCATCGAAGTGCATGCGCCAATGGGTGGAGTCGGGAGCTGGCGGTAAGTACTGGGTCTCGGCCCAGTCGACAAGGAAGTCGGCCAGTGCTTGTGACTTGATGGCGGTGCGGGGTTGGTAGAAGATCGTGTATGGGGCCAGCTCGATGGCCCACTTAGCCACCCGGCCGGATGCATCCCGGCTGCCTATGATCTCGGCCAGCGAGGCAGTGCATACGACCGTGATGGGATGTTCTTGAAAGTACGGCTTCAGCTTCTTGGCGGTGAAGTACACGCCGTAGCACATCTTCTGGTAGTGCGGGTAGTTCTTCTTTGAGGCGGACAGCACCTCGCTCAAATGATACACCGGACTCTGGACCGGCTGGGCTCGGCTTTCTTCGGGGCGCGGGACTACAATGACGGTGCTGACCACCCGGCTAGTAGCGGCAATATAAAGGAGCATGGGCTCCTTCTCAGTCGGCGCCGCCAGGACAGTCGGCGTGGCCAGCATTTTCTTTAGCTCGAGGAAAGCTTGGTCGGCCTGGTCATTCCACTCGAAGTGAGTGCTTTTCTTCATGAGGCGGTAGAGAGGGAGAGCTTTCTCTCCAAGCCGGCTGATGAAGCGGTTCAAAGAGGCCAGGCACCCGGTGAACTTCTGGATCTCTCGAAGCTTGGTTGGGACCGCCATCCTCTCGATGGCCTTGATCTTCACTGGGTTGCACTCAATGCCGCGTTCGGAGACCAGAAAGCCTAGGAGCTGGCCGGCGGGCACTCCGAACACGCATTTCTCGGGGTTGAGCTTGATTCGGAACCGGCGCAGGTTCTCAAATGTCTCTCTCAGGTCTTCCAGCAGAGTGCCGCGCTTCTCCGTCTTCACCACGATATCGTCCACGTAGACGTGGGCATTTTTGCGGAGTTGCGTGAGGAGGCACTTCTGCATGCAACGCTGAAAGGTGGCGCCGGCATTCCTTAAGCCGAACATCATGGTCAGGTAGCAGAAGGCTCCGAATGGCATGATGAAGGCGGTCTTCAGTCGGTCATCCGGGTTCAGTTTTATCTGGTGGTATCCTGAATAAGCATCCAAAAAACTCAACAGCTCACATCCGGCTGTGGAGTCTATCACTTGGTCAATTCTGGGCAGGGCAAAGGGATCTTTGGGGCAGGCTTTGTTGAGGCTTGTGTAATCTATACACATGCGTCACTTGTTATTCTTTTTCAGCACGAGAACCGGGTTCGCGAGCCACTCTGGGAAGAAAACTTCCATGATGAAGCCGGCTACAAGCAGCCGGGCTATCTCCTCCCCTACGATCCTTCTCTTCTCCTCTGACAGCCGGCGGAGAGGCTTCTTGACTGGTTTTGCGTCCTCCCGCACATGTAATTTGTGCTCGGCGAAATCCTTCGGAACACCCGGCATGTCCTTGGGGGACCATGCAATGATATCCCGATTCTCACGGAGGAAATCGACGAGCTCGCCTTCGTATTTTCCGTCTAGGCTTGCCCCAATGACGGCAAACCTTTCGGGGTGCTCGGGGTCGAGCTGTATTTTCTTGGTTTCCTTGGCCGGCTGGAAAGATCCTTGGGCATCATACTCCTTGGAGTCGGTGGGCTGGTTTAGCTACTTGCTGGCCAGGGCCACGACCCTGTCCAGCGTCTTCTTTTCTTCGGCAATCACGAGGGATTCGGCCAGCCGGCTGCTGGCCGCGGCGCAGTCGACGGACTTCTTGTAGTTGCCGGTGATGGTGATGACGCCCTTGGAGCTTGGTATCTTCATCTTGAGGTATGCGTAGTGGGGGACCGCCATGAACTTGGCCAAGGCGGGTCGGCCAAGCAAGGCGTGGTAAGGGCTCTCCATGTCCACCACCTCGAACCAGATTGCTTCCCTGCGGAAATGATCCTTGCCCCCAAAGAGTACATCGATCTTGATCTTGCCGATGGGGGCGCAGGACAAACCGGGCACGATGCCGTGAAACACCATTCGAGTCGGCACAAGCTGTTTTGCCTTGACACCCAACTTCTCCATGGTGTCGCGGTACAGGATGTTGATGCTGCTTCCACCATCGATCAGCACGCGGGAGAAGCGTGCGGCGCGCGTGTCCGTCACGAGGGTGGCCTCCAGGACCAAAGCGTAGGAGCCGGGGGACGGCATCACCTCCGGGTGGTCGGCCCGGCTCCAGCTGATGGATTTCTCCGACCAATGCATGTGGCTGGCTGGGTTGGCGGCAGCCGTATTGACTTCTTGATGCTCTCGGCGCTTGCTGCGCCGGTCTTCGGGTTGGCTCGTAAAGACGACGTAAGATGCTTGCTCGTCGGGGAACTCGTCCTGCACGGCGTCGACCGCGGGCCGAGCAGCCTTGGGCGGCGGAGCCGGAGGCGGCGGGCCGGCAGGCAGAGTCGGCGTGAGCCCTTCACCCTTGGAGATTCGGGCGAGCCAGTTACACTTTCGGGTTGTATGGTTGGACGGCTTCGTGCCGCTATGGAACTTGCACGGGGCGTCAAGAGTTTGTTCGTAGGAGAAGGCTGGCTGCCAAGCCGGCCGGCCGCCCTTGGGCTTCTTGGGCGCGGGCCGCCCCTCAGGCGGCGCATCTTCGACCGTGGCCACCTGCCGGCTAGCGGGAGGCGGCGCAGGGCCTTTGCGCTTCTGATCATTCCGGTGTTGGCGTCGGCCGGAATCCCCAGCCGGTGCTTGGGGCACCGGATTGAGCACTTTCCCGGACGCGCCCACCCGGAGCTCGGTCTTCATCGAGGAGTCGGCGGTGGCGTACTTGTCGGCGATGTTCAGGAGCTCGTCGAGGGTAGTCGGCTCGTCGCAAAGGAGCTTGTGCTTGAGGAGGGTGCCCTCTCGGCACACGGCAGTGAAGTATTCGATGGATTGCACCTCGTGCACCCCTTCGCAAGAATTGCGGAGCTCGGCCCAACGCGTGAGGTAGTCGCGGGTGGACTCGGCTGGGCCCTGTACGCACAGGCAGAGCTGTCTGGGCTTGGGAGCCCGCTTGTAGGTGCTGGTGAAGTTGCGGACGAAGGCTTCGGTGAAATCTACCCAGCTGTTGATGCTGAGAGGCTTGAGGCTATTAAGCCAAGTCCGTGTCGTGCCTTGCAGCATGAGGGGCACGTACTTCACGGCAATGCGCCGGTTGCCGTTGGCGATGCTGACGGCTGTGGAGTAGTTGGTCAGCCAGTCTTCCGGCTTCACCGAGCCGTTGTACTTGGGCGTGTCTCTCGGGAGCGAGAACCCTTTCGTCGCGGATGCGGGGGCCAAAACAGGGCGGGCCGACATCATCTTCTTCTTCTAGCGCCAGGGATCTGGCCAGGCGGTCGATCCGGTGACGGGCGTCGTTTTCGCCGACTCCTTCGCAGTGACCTAGCCGGCCGCTGAGAGTCGGGTGTGCCACTGGAGGCGGGGTGGGGTATCTCTCTCCACGAGCTCGAGGCGGAGGCGGGGTGCCCCGCCACTCCATGGCTCGAGGACGGCCGTCCGCGTCTCACTCGATGGAGATTCGGGTCCGGCTTCGGCTGGAAGCCGGCTCTTTCTCGCGCCGCGCGCGGGTGTTGCTCGTAGTCGGCGACCGGGAAGTCGCACCGTGATCGCGGCGTGGGGGAGGGCTCCCCGCGCAGGCGTCGGCTTCGTGCCACTGAGCGGCCGCGTCAATTAGTTGCTGTATGCGCCGCGTCATGTGGGGGAGGTCTTCGGCCACCAAGCCGTCCAGCTTGTCTACGGCCGCCTGGGCGGCGCGCAGGTTCTCGAGCGGAGTGGCGTAGACCGGGCGATCGACTCCAAGCGTGTCGGCGATGACAGCGCCGCGTTGCCTGACAGTACCAACCCGGCTTGGGCCAGCCGGAGCCGGCGTGCCGAAGGCGGCGCGGTCAGCTTCGCACTGGTAGGCCTCGGCGAGGCGTCTTACGGAGGCCAGCCGCCGGCCCTCCGCGAGGAGGGCGAGGCGGCGTGCCTCCAGTACTTCATCGTCGGCATCAGCCGGGAGGGGGACAGACAAGTCGTGGGCCGCCGCACGCAGGGTGTCGTGGGCGCCCTCGTCGGCCGGGTCGTCATGGCCAATAACCATTACCTCAGTGGTGACAGTATCGCAATTGCCGGCCGGAGGGAGCGGGTCGTTGTAGATCGCGACGTTGGTGGGGAAGGTGTCGTAGGACGCCGTGTCAGAGTCGATAGGCATCGGGTCGGTGGAGCCAACCGACTCCAAATCTGCAGCAGGCTCACCGGAGACGTGGAGCTGGCCAAGGAGGTTGGCGAGGTGGTCGGTGCCCGCATCGGAGGCGAGCTTGTCGGAGATGCGGGCCTTGTTGAAGAGATCGGCGAGGCCGCTCGCCGCGCAGATATCAGTGACGCCTTGCAGCGCGTCATGGCAAGCGCCATCGGGTGAGCCGGGCTGGCTACGCTCACGAGGGAGGAAAAGGGTTCCCGTCCAGAACAGGTCTCCGGACGACGGTGCACCTGGCCCCATGGTGGGCGCCAAATGTCGGGTGGTAGGTGCGACGTATGCCAACGGGTGGCTTATCATTGTGGGAGCCAATAGAACATCGCCGGTGCCTGGAAACGGGATAAGGCGAAGACATGCACGCCGGCAAATCTTACCCAGCTTCAGGGCTCTCCGGGGAGATAACACCGCTACTGCTGCTCTGCGGGGTCTCCGCATGGTGACTAGATGAACAAGTAGCTACACAATGCTCCTTGAGCTGTTCGGGTGGGAGGAGGAAGAAGGGCACAACTTGCTTCTTCTCCTCATGTGGTGTCTAAGTCTATCTAGAGAGTTCAACCCTTTGCATGGGTGCACCGGGGGGTTTATATAGGCCTACCCCCCGGGGGTACAATGGTAATCCAGCTGGGCGCGGGGCCCAGCTGTCTGTGGCTGTGTTCGCCGGCCTCTGCGCCGGCTGCTGGGGCCCGCCGACTGGTGGGTCCCGCCGGCTGCCGGCCCCTTGGTCGACAGGCAGGCCCCACTGTCCAGGGCCTGGTTGTTGGCTGGTTACTGTTGCTCCGTACTGTTGACGCAGGCTTGGTCGGGGTAAGCGTGGCTACAGTGCCGCCGCCCTGGCGGGCGATTACTGTAGCCCCGCAGTATCTTGTCTCCTTAATGGGCGTCTCCTTCGAGGAGGATGGCGAGCCGGCTACGGGGGGGACGGCTCTCCATCAGGCCGACTTGGGAGGAGGTGCGGCCGCCTTCAGTATATCTTTGCCCGAAGGGGCCCACCGCCTCGGGGGCCACGCAGGTGGCCGGTCGTGGACGGCATCGGGGCCGCCGTGGCAACAGTGCCGCGCCGGACGGGTCGTGGCTACCCGTACGGCGCACTGTACCAGGCGTGCTCCGGGTTTTGGGGGTGGCAGGCTCCACTGTAGCCACGCCCAGCTTCATCATCGCGGGGTGGACGCGTACTTTGCGGGTACGGCCTTGACCGCTTTATGGGAGCCGGCCTCTTGGAGCCGGCCTCATTGCAGCCGGCTTCTCGCAGTCGGCCTTCCCACAACTTTCTTCATGAGGGTAAAGGGCGGGCCGCCCCCGAAGCCGGCCTAGAAGATAGCCGGCAAGGGGGGAGGCGGCCCCAGGTCTTGAGTCCTCTTGAGAGCCGGACGGGCTCGTGATTTTTTCCGATGGGCCAGGGGAAGCCGGCTAGGCTACCCATGGCTATTTACTCCGACAGCAACCACGCAGGTTGGTAAAGGAGCGGCATCTGCCCAGACTTCACCTTTTGCTCTCTCCGGTCGTCGCTCAGATCCCCTTTGTTGCGCCTTCCCTTT
This sequence comes from Triticum monococcum, assembly GCA_034509565.1. Taxonomy (NCBI): domain Eukaryota; kingdom Viridiplantae; phylum Streptophyta; class Magnoliopsida; order Poales; family Poaceae; genus Triticum; species Triticum monococcum. The sequence continues at coordinate 497,169,155 of CM067843.1, forward strand.
CTTCCTCTAAACTTCCAGATCTACTGCAGCTGCGTGACCTAGGAAGCCATGGCGCCTTGCCAGCCTCCGGCCAAGGCTTGGTACTCCCCTGCTCTGGATCCGCCGAATGTGTCCAAGGCGAGCTTCGCCCGGCTGTGCCGGATGGCAACGGCGCAGGGCGTCAACGGGACGGAGGTGTTCAAGGCCGGCTCCGCCACCCCCGAGGACCGAGGGAGCACCTTTTATCCTCTCTTTGCGAGCTCCATTGCTGCGGGCTTGTTGCCTCCCTTCTCCGAGTTCTTCTTCTCCGTCCTCCGCCATTACGACTTGCAGGCTCTACATCTCCACCCCAACTCTGTCCTCCTTCTGGAGATCTTCGCTTACTACTGCGAGGCCCACGTAGGGGTGCAGCCTTCGGTGGCCCTGCTGCGCCACTACTTCTACCTCCGGATCACCGGTAGCTCTCTTTCTGCGTGTGCGGGCTTCGTCGCGTATAGCAGCACCATTGCCATCTCGAACCCCGGGAAGAGGATCGAGGGCTTCAGGAGCAAGTGGGTCTTGGCAGATGTCAGGCGCATCCACCCTCGGCTGATCTTGCCTACGGAGCAACCTGTGAGCACCAGCAACTGGTGCCGAGCGGAGCTCACGGATCCCCGCGCGAAGCCGGTGTTGGAGAAGATGGACGCGGACCTGAGGCCGGCCAACATGGCGACGGCAAAGTTGACCGGTGCGTCGCTGCTGAAGGAGTTCCTGGAGCACCAGCTGGCCCCGTTCCGGGAGTATTCTCCTCCAATGTGGAGGCCTCATCCGTGCCCCGAGGCTGTGGATGAAGAGGATGTGACCGCCGTTCTCCAATCTCTGGTCGGGGGCGAGGTGGCAAGGCCGAAGGGCGCTCCCGAGCCCTTGTTCCTTCGCGACGACTGGAAGCGGGTGGTGAAGTCCATGCCCGTTTTTAACGGGGACGGGCTCGTGCCCGCGCTGGCCTCTGAAGGGCCGGTGGATGTGCCCTCCGGCGACTCCAGTGATGAGGAGGAGGGCGAAGAGGAGCGGGGAGAGGGGCCCGACTCTGGGGCGACCGACGGAGAGTTGAGGGCTCCCCTCCCTCGGCGCTCGCCCCGTACCCTCCGCCTTTCGCTGAGCGATGATGATGATGATGATGATGATGATGATGATGATGATGATGATGTGCTGGGCAGCGGGAGCTCGCCCCCGATTCCGAAGAAGGACATGACCGCGCTGATCTCCCGCGGGTCCGTCCCGGCTCCGGGGCGAACCGTGGATGCGCCTTCTGCTTCTGAGGTCGACCCTTCCAGCCGGCTGTCAGGCTTCAAGTTAGGCCGGAGGCTGCCCGAGCTCACCGGTGAGGACCCGTAAGTGCTTGATCCTTGATCTTTTGTTCCTCGTTCTACCGATGAGGCTTGATGATTGCTTCTCTTGGATAGGCTGGCGCCAGCAGCGAAGAAACCAAAGGGGGCTCCTGAGGTCCCACCTGCGGCAACGCCTTCGCCCGCAGGGGAGGGAGATCGTGCCGCGCGGGCCTCTCCTGCCCGTTCATCCTTGCGAGGCTTGGCTGAGCTGGCTGGGGCGAGCTCAGCCCCCACGGCCCAAGTGACTCCGGAGGTGCCCTCGTCTCGCGCCGCTGTTACGGCTGCGGAGGCGCAGCGGACTCTGCTCGAGGACACTGCGGCCTTGCCGCCGCTACTTTCTCCTTCCATTCCAGTGACCGTTGCTTCCCCGGCCCCTCCTGTTGTCTTGGCGCTTACCGATGTTTCTCCGCCTCCTTCTTCCATCTTGGAGCGTGCCGTCGCCGAACTGGACAGGCTGCGGCAGGATCTTCTCAGCGCCGACCCTCGCCTGGTGGCCGGGCGCCTGGAACTGGCTTCGGGGTGGATTCGCTCTGATGCTTCGATTCGGGCGGCGTTGGTTCAGGCCTCGACGGCCGGTGACAGAGAGAGGGAAGCCACCCTCGAAGCGAAGGCTTCTCGTGACGCAGCCCTGGGAGAACTGGTCGAAGTCTGCGGCCGTTGTAAGGCGCTGGAGGACGAGCTGCGAGGCCTGCGGGGCCAGCTTGCGGAGGAGGTCCGCCTGCGCCAAGAGCTGGAGAAAGGGGCGAAGGCGCGCGTGGCGGCACTCGAGGACCAGGAGGCCAAGCTCAAGAAGCGCCAGGACCACTTAGGCGCATTAAAGAAGGAGCTCGAGGCAACGAAGGCCGAGCTGGACGCCAAGGCCCGGGTTCTTGCCGAGGATCGCGTGGCCTTCACAGACATGGAGAAAGATGCCCGTGCTTCACTGAAGATGCTTTACGAGAGCGGCCTGGACAGCCTGCTAGCCGGTGACGGGGACGGCCCCGCCAAGCTGCTTCCCTTCCTGGTTAAGGCCCTTGGGGATGTCATCTTTGGCATTGGCCCCGCGGCCGAGGCCGAGGCGCACGTCTTGTCTTCTGCTGCGCTGACGCGGGTCTTCGCCCACCTCTACCTTCGCGATCCCGACACCGACCTCGACGGCCTGCTGGAACCGGTGAGCGGCGAGGGTGCTGCCGCCGCTATCGAAGCCGTGAAGGGGCGCGCGGAGGCGCTGCTGATGAAAATCCGGGCCTTCAGCACCAAGCCAAGGCAAGGCGCTGCCGGCCCTGCTGCTCCATGAGGCGAAGCCGCTCCGCACAGCTTCACCGCCGACAAGTGACTCCGTTCCATTCCTGTTCTTCTTTCAATTCCTGCACATGAACCACGCCTCGGGGAGGCATTGAAACTTGTGTTTGGTATTGAGGCGACAGTATGGACTGTAATATTTGCTTTTAAGTTCCTTGAATTTTATGCTTTTCTTCCCTACTTGCTTGTGTTCTACGCCGGCAGAGCCCGGCCCCGCGCATGCCTCACCCAGCATTAGCCCCAACCGGAAACCAGGACGGGACCAAAGGAGTGAGGGGCCACGTGACAAGTTAGGCTCCTGAGTCGCGATGCTCAGGAGTCCCCCTTGGCGCGCGAACAACAAGTAGGGAAGCGTGATGTAGGCGTGTCTTCCGTTCTACGTCTGCAGAGCCCGACTCCGCGCGTACCTCACCCAGCATAGCCTTTCGGAACTAAGGAGTGAGGGGCTACGGAGCTAGTTAGGCCCCTGAGTCGCGATTCTCAGGAGTCCCCCTTGACGCGCGAACAGCAGGTGATGAGGCGAGATGTAAGCGTGGCTACAGTTCTACGTCTGCAGAGCCCGGCCCCGCGCGTACCTCACCCAGCATAGCCTTTTGGAACTAAGGAGTGAGGGGCTACGAGACCAGTTAGGCCCCTGAGTCGTGATGCTCAGGAGTCCCCCTTGAATGCGCAAACGGCCTTCATACCTTGGCTCCGCTCGGGGAGAGACGCGTGACGAACCAGGCCCGAGGGGCCTGGCTGGGCGGCGTACGTCTGGGCGTGACCCAGCTGTAGCCCCCGTGCCCAGCCCCCTCGCGCGGCGCTCCCGAGGGGAGGCGTTGCGATGGGGCCAGCCACTGAGCTTTGGGCTCCCTGAGGTTAATGCGGCCCGGAGGCCACCCTCAGTTGTTTATCACCAGCGCGGAGCATAGCGCTTCCGTATGTGTACGGGCATAGCCGCTCCTCGGCAGTGTCGTCAGCCAGCACGGAGCATGGTGCTTCCACTGGTATGTGGGAGGGGCTCCCTTTCGGGAGGAGCCCCCGGGGCGTATACAGCCCCGCCCTGACACGTGACCGGCACGGTAGGGCTAGGTGAGGTGTATCTGGGCACCCGTGAGCCAGCGCGGGACTCACGAGGCCCTACCTCTGGGCGGGTTGCGCCAGGCACTGGGCCGTATCTTGAGATGTGTCCCGGCAAAATTTTGTTAGATGCCTGTACTCTACATCCTCGGGTCCCGGCCATCGAGCTTGTCTCAGCCGTCGCTGGTATGCCAGGTCGCGATGCCATGGACAAGGCCAGAGGGTGAGGGCTGGAGAGCCAGTAAGAGCCCTGAGTCGCGATGCTCAGGCACCCCCCTTTAACATGCAAGTGGCCGACATGGGAAGAAAAGATGCCGCGGACGGGCACCATGCAGCTAAGCGTGATAGGCAATGCATAGTTGGAAATAAACGCTAGGGGGATACACGCCGCTGGGTCTGGCCCGAACGGCTTAGGGATGATGCAGCCCGAGGGGCGCCCCCAACAAGGCAAACTAACGACGGAAAGGTAAATGCAGATACATGCCGCGGGGACGGACCCACGCGGCCTGGGAGTGATGCAACCCTGGGAGGGTGCTCCCAGCTGAGAACATAACTTGAAAGATGTCACCTGAGGATGTCGTCGGCGTAGTGGCGTTGGTGCAACAGACTTGACAGGCTGCAGAAGCCGATCCTCACGAGCCCCCAGGCCCCGGGGCCTCGGGAGGCTCTAGAGGCGCTGGTGACTCCTCGCGAGCTGCCTCCATCTCCGCCAAGGCCGTGGAACGCCTGTCTTCCTGAGCCTCCACGATGCCCCTCGTGAGGCGTGGGCACACCGCAGCCACGCTCGGCAGGCCGTAAGGCATGCGAACACGGCTGTGGGGTGGACCTCCACAGCGCCGCACTTGCGAGGGCCAGAGGCGCTCCATTGTGGCGATCTGATTGAGCCCTAGTACATCGACGCAGATGCGCAACCCACCATCCTCGCTTGGATGTGGGGCCACGGCTGGCAAGCGGCGGCAGCCTCTCAAGATCCTTGTCTCCTGTAGCTCTTGAATGGCCTCGTCAATGAACTCTTGCTGGTCTGATCTTCCTCGCCTGGCTCCCTCTCGAGGGAAACGTGCTGCGAAGCACGCCTCCACATGGTGCCCAAGCGCCTCCCTCATGACCCTGGCTAGGTCGGTGGCCCTCTAGGTGAGAGCCCCCGAGCGCTGCCTGAGGAGGGCGCCGGGCGCGCTTTCCTATGCGATGGATGGAGGGTCCTCCCGAGCAGGCACGGGCCCTAAGGGGCCTGCCTCCTGAGGGGCCGAGCCTGACGACGTCTTCCCCTTCTTGGGGGTGGTCTCGGAAAGCCTCCTGCTTCCGCGATCTGGGAACTCTAGCGACGCGGCTTGATAGGCTCTCTCCAGGGAACACACTGCATCCTTATCTTCACAGGGCACCGTGATGACGCTGCCACTTCCTGGCATCTTGAGGACGTTGTAGCCATGGTGAGTCGCAGCCATAAACTTGGCCAGCGTTGGGTACCCGAGGATGGCGTTGTACGGCAGGCGGATGTGGGCGACGTCGAAGTCGATGAGCTCAGTGCGGTAGTTGCTGCGAGCCCCGAAGGTGACAGGGAGGCGGACCTGCCCGATCGGGACTGTGGAACCATCGGTGATCCCGGAGAAAGGCCTGGTTGGCTGAAGCTGGTCGTAGGGCACTTGGAGGTTTTTGAATGTTTCCACGGACAGGACGTTGAGCCCTGCCCCTCTGTCAGTGAGGGTCTTGGTGACCAGCACATTGCTGATGACTGGGGAGCAGAGCATCGGGAGGACTCCTGCAGTGGCCGCGCACTTGAGCTGGTCTGCCGAGCTGAACATGATGGGGCATGCCGACCACCTGAGGGGGCGCATTGCTTCGAGCTTGGGGAGAACTACATTCACTTCACGGGCAAACTGCTTGAAGATACGTTGGGAGGCTGGGGCTTGAGCTCTGCCCAGGATGCAGGCGATCGCGCGCGGCTCCTGGAAGCCCCCAGCCCCCTCGTCTTGATGGCGGTCTTCGTTCCTTCTTGGTGGAGGCGGCAGAGGAGGCAGGCCTGCGTTCCCTGAGGGCGATCCTCGCGAGGTTGATCCCTCCAGTCTCCCTCGCGAGGCAGGTCCCGCCAGCGGTCCTCGCGAGGCTGGTTGCGCCACCCCGGGCGCGGGCCGCGATCTTCCCAGCGTCCTGGGTTTCTTCCTCCTCCTCGGCCGTAGCCCCGGTCAGCACGGTCAGGGCGACGGCCAATCCTTCCTTCTCACATGGCGCGGAGCTCTTGACATTCGTTGGTGTTGTGGGTGTGGAGGTCGTGGTACACACAGTACCGGCTGCCTCTGGAGGGTTCGGGCAGATCCTTGCCCCGCTTGGTGTCCGGTTCGGCTGCGAGCACGGCAGCCCCCTTGCACTTCACGTCCTTGGCTTTGGGCTTCTTCTCTGCTGGGTCTACCGCAGGCAGCTCGAGGAGGGAGAGGCGTCCCTCCTCAGCCCTGGTGCACCTGTTCGCCAAGTTGAACAGCTCCAGGGAGGTGCAGAGGTCCTCATGCATCGCCAGCTCCTCCTTCATCTTGACGTCGCGCACGCCGTCAGAGAAGGCGGAGATGATGGCCTCCTCGGACACCTTGGGGATCTTGAGGCACGCGCTGTTGAAGCACTGGATGTACTTTTGCAGGGTCTCTCCGGGTTGTTGCTTGATGCGGCGCATGTCGCTCACGGCGGGCGGACGGTAGCGAGTACCTTGGAAGTTAGCGATGAAGCGGGCGCGCATCTGGTCCTAGGAGGAGATCGTGACTGGAGCCAGATTCAGGAGCCATGTTCGAGCTCCTTCCTTGAGCGCCATGGAGAACCAGTTCGCCATGACCTTTTCATCCCCGCCGACAGCCTCGATGCCCAGCTCATAGAGCTGGAGGAACTCTGCGGGATCGGTTGTGCCGTCGTAGCGAGGAGGCAGGTCGGGCTTGAACTTGCCAGGCCACGCGACGCTGCGCAGCTCAGTGGTGTAGGTGTGGCAGCCCGCGGTGGCAACGAAAGGCCTCGGTTGGTGGAGAGCTTGGTCTTGAGGGTCCCCACGCGCTGCAACTAGGAGCAGGGCGGGGTCTTGGCGTGCCGGAGCTGGAGCAGGGTCGCGGCGTGCCGGAGCAGGGAGCGCCCTGGCAGCCCCTTGCGAGCGAGGAACTTCTTAGCAGCTTCGCTTTGCTGCGCTGGCGCCTGATGGAGCGGGTTCCGCCCAGGGACCAAGAGCCTTGGAGCCATGGCATCTTCTTGGAGGGGAGGCGGCTGGTGCGCCTCTGGAGCTTCGTTGCCCGCGTGGGGCGGAGTGTGGCGCAGAGGGACGGACGGCGCGGAAGAGCCCCCTGCGGTGCGGACAAGCTCGGTGACGTGGTCGAGCCATTCTTCGTAGACTTCGTCGACGGGACGATAGCGCAGGAGCTCGTTTGCCGCGAGGAGTCAAGCCCGAGCCTCCAAGGGTGCACAGAGTGCGCGGGATGAAGAACCGGCTGGAGCGAGTGATGGAGTGGCGGTGCGGCCGTCTTGCCGCACGGACGGGTGCTGAGACGATGTCTTCTGCTCGCCCCCCGCCGGGCCGGTGGCGGCATTGACGGCGGCTGACGGGGAACGACGAGGACGCCTACCGACGGGGGCCGTCTGGGCGATGCGGGAAGCGATGGCGGCCCGGCGCTTGGCGCGGGCCCGACGAGCGTCAGACATGGATGCAACGGTCTGAGGAGAGCGGAGCGGTGGAAGACGAATTCCGGCGCACCCCTACGTGGCGCGCCAAATGTCGGATTTCGAGTTCCGGCAGACCCTTAAGGTTCGAACACTGGGGTGCGCGCGGAAATCACGTCCTCAACCTCCCCGTCTCGCAAAGATCTAAACTACTAAGGCAATCGTACAAGAGACACAAGGTTTATACTGGTTCGGGCCACCATTGTGGTGTAATACCCTACTCCAGTGTGTGGTGGATGGATTGCCTCTTGGGGGCTGGTGATGATGAACAACACAAGGAAGAACAGCCTCGCGAGGGTCTGTTCTTGGCTGGGGTGACGAACTGCTGGAGGAGCTCAATCACCTTTCTCTCTCTCTCTCTCTCTCTCTCTCTCTCTCTCTCTGTCTCTCCAAAACCCGAACCGATGAACCGAACCCCCTTGCTATGTGGGTGGCTAGTCCTATTTATAGAGGCCCTGGTCCTCTTCCCAAATATTGAGCGGGAAGGGATCCAACAATGGCGGGCTAATTTGAAGGGGGACAGCGAGTACATATCCTGACAAAAGCAGTCTTCGCCTGCCAAAGGCTCTGGTGGTGACGCCAGGCTGGGCTCCATGGTGACCTCTGTCTCGTAGTCCTCCTGGTCTTGGTCTCGTTGCACCGAAGTGGCAACCTTTGCCTGATGCCTCGGTACTCCGCGGATATGCTTGTCCCCTTTGCACCAAAGAGGAAAGAAGGACGCTGCGCGCGCTGGCACCCGCCTGGTGCCTCGAGTCGTCATGGCTTGCGTCATGGGCACCTCGCGAGGTACCCCGCCTTGAACTCTCCGCCTCCTCGCGAGCCAGCCTGAGGAGGCTGTGCCTGAGGATGCGCCGTGTCGTCTGCCTCGCGAGGCTTGGCCCCTCGCGAGGGTCTTGAGCCTCGTGTTGATGAAGATGGGCCGCGCTGGGCCCCCACTTGAGCCACGCCGCAGGCCTCAGGCAGGCAAGTCTGGGGACCCCCGTTCCCAGAACGCCGACAGTGCCCTTCCTCGCCCTAACTTGCAGGAACTTCCTGAGGGCCACAGCAGGCGGTACCACGGACTCTCCCTCTTCTCTCATGCGATTCGCTTGCACGTTAAAAGGGGGGCTCTAGAGCATCGCGCCTTAGGAGCTCTTGCTGGCTCTCCAGCCCTCACCCCTGGCCTTAACCATGGCACGCGACCTGTCATACTAGCGTCGGCTGAGCTTGCTCGAGGGCCGGGACCTGAGGATGCAGAGCACCAAGAAGAACATGGATGGGAGGGGGAGACCCACCGCAGTGTCATCCTGGTGACCTCCTTCAGGGCAGCACTCTAGGAGGCGGCCTTCCTCGTAAAAGACCTTGAAGAACAGCACGGAGGCGCCGTTGTACTCGAAGTGGATCGCGAGGGCACCCTCCGCACGGCAAACTCGGGCAATCTCGCCCCAGCCTCGGGTCATGAAGAGCTTCCCGGAGGCAACGAATCCAATCTTCGCTCCAGTCGCTGGGGCGTCACAGTCGGCATGCTGCAGCCAAAGTTCGTGAAGGCCCCTCGGCGGCATCTCGGTGGCGAAGAACAGCGGGAGGCATATCCAAGTGCTCGGGGGCATCGCCACCCACAGCACAAACTCGCGTGAGGAGTCCGAATCGTGGACCCCTGGGGCGATGGCGTGCATCTCCGCGGCACGGCGACCACAACCCTGGCGTAGGCGGCACCGCTCATCACTCCTCCCTCCAGAATCGTCGGCATGAGCGTACAAGGGCAGCGGGTACCCAGGAGGCGGCCTCTCATACCAAGGCCGCGATACCACCGGCCTCACGACCATCTCGCGGTGATTAGACCTCCTCTTCTTTGGCGGGAGTAGCTCGGGCTCGTTGAGGGGAGCCTTGCCCTTCTCTGCGGCCGAGAACCTCCGGATTGGCGCCATGTCTGCACAAGCAAGGAGAGAAGCAAGGGAGGAGAAGAAGTGGGAGAGGCAAAGGGAAGATGGGCGATGGGGGCTCCGCCCCCTCCCATTTATACCAGGAGAAGGCCAACCAGCACCCCCCATGATCACAGGTAATGATGGTTTTCCTTGCATGTCACAGGGACTTGTCAGTCAGGCAGTTGTCGAGGCAGTGTGGGGAAGCGGAGACGCCCACGTCCAATCAACCGCCACGTGTCGACCAAGGCCACAGGCTATTGGGGCCCGCGGCGCTCTGCACTTGACCTTTGGCTTCAGCTCGAAGCCAAGCCCGAGCACGCCTTGGGCCCGGGGGCTACTGTCGGTGTTCTGGGAATGGGGGTCCCCAGACTTGCCTGCCTACGGCCCACGGCGTGGCTTTGCTAGCAAGCCTATACGACCCATCTTCATCAACAAGGCACTCAAGACCCTCGCAAGGCGCCAAGCCTCGCGAGGCAGACGACGCAAGACCTCCTCAGGAGCGGCCTCACCAGGCAGGCTCATGAGGGGCAGAGAGTTCAAGGCCAAGCAACCCTCACGAGGTTCTCATGACGTGAGCCATGATGATCGAGACCCGCCGGGTGCTAGTACGCGCAACGTCCTTGTTTCCTCCTTGGTGCTAAGGGGGCAAGCGCAGGCGCAGAGTACCGAGGCATCAGACAAAGGTTTCCATATTGGTGCAACGAGACCAAGACCAGAAGGACGGCAAGACAGAGGTCACCATGGAGCCCAAGACAGCGTCACCACCATAGCCTTTGGCAGGCGAAGACCACTTTTTTCATGATATCTTGTACTAGATGTCCCCTTTCAAATTGGCCGTTGTTGGATCCCTTCCCGCTCAATATTTGGTAAGAGGACCAGGGCCTCTACAAATAGGACTAGCCACCACCATAGCTAGGAGAGGTCAGATCAGAAGGGAGGAGACGCAAGAAGAGATCTGAGATTGGAGCCACCATATCCTTGGCCACACATCCAGCGAGCACAAGAACACCTCAACCTCAGGAGGCTGTTCTTCCCCTTGTACTGTTCATCATCAGCCCAAGAGGCAATCCACCACTAGCACACTGGAGTAGGGTATTACACCACGACGATGGCCTGAACCAGTATAAATCTTGTGTCTTTGAGTTGCGAGTTCGTCGAGTTATTTCATAAGATCTTAGCTAAGTTAGGACGTGGATCGGCTGGGGGAAATATTCGCGCGCACCCGAGTGTTCGAATCTTAAGGGTTTTGCCAGAACCCGTGATCTGACGAGCACTATCTTTAGCAGGAGGCTCACAGCCGAATTATGTCCGGCTCGAACCAGAGGCTGATGATGGAGAATTTCACTTCCCACCCACCGCCCACTTCATAGCCACTATCGAAGACTTAACTGACATGCTTGATTATGGCTCCGACGACATCGACGGTACGGACGACGATGCCGGAGAAGAAGAGGCCCAGAACCCGTCATTCACGGGACGCTGGACGACCACATCCTCGTATGATGTATACATGATGGATGCACCTAAGGAGAATAGCGGCGATGACAAGGAAGATCCAGCTGAGGATAAACCTTCCGAGATACAATCAAAGTGTCGGCGTCAGCGGCACCGCTCTAAGTCACACCGTAGTAAAGAAAGCAACACCGACACAAGAGAAGATAACACTCCGGAAGGTGCCAAAGACAACGAAGATCCCATCGACATAGCTACTGAACAGGATGAACGGGAGGATGGGTAGGTCAGCCCTGGTAAATAGGCCACACATGAAGACTCAGAGCACAATAGTTATCTTCCGCTATCCGAGGATGAGGCGAGCCTCGGCACTGAGGATTTCATCGTGCCTAAGGAACCTCTTGAGCAGGAGCGCTTCAAGTGCGAGCTAATAGCCATTGCAAGGAGCCTGAAGAAGAAGCAGCAGCAGCTTCAAGCTGACCAAGATCTACTCAACGATAAATGGACCAATGTCCTAGCAGCCGAAGAATATGGCCTCAAGCACCCAGCCAAAAGATACCCGAAGCGCAAATTGCTTCCTTAGTTCGACGACGAGGCGCCAGAACACATACCACCATCGCGCAATGCGGCTGACCGACCACCACGTGGTTGGGATAAAACGGCAAATCAAGCCGAATACCAGCCCGCCATGCCTCATCGCAAAGGTAGTGGTAAATCAGTTCACAGTCATACATATGACCTTCGACAGGACCTGAACAATAAAGCAGGTCATACCAGATCGATCTATGGACCACGAGGACGTGCCTCGACACGCGACGACGGCCATCTATTCGGATGTGACAAACCTAGTCATGCGCGGGCTGAAAGCCGCAGACGGACCCCATCAGAGGTATGTCGTGATACGGCCCGATATAGAGGCGCCGCACACCCTCATTGCTTCACCGACGAAGTCATGGAACATGAATTCCCAGAAGGGTTCAAACCCATGAATATAGAATCATACGATGGAACCACAGACCCCGCGGTTTGGATCGAAGACTTCATTCTCCATATTCATATGGCCCGCGGTGATGACCTCCATGCCATTAAATACCTCCCCCTCAAACTCAAAGGACCAGCCCGGCACTGGCTGAATAGCCTGCCCGAAAATTCCATTGGCAGCTGGGAGGACTTGGAAGAAGCCTTCCTTGATAACTTCCAAGGTACATATGTCCGGCCTCCGGACGCTGACGACTTAAGCCATATAGTCCAACAGCCCGGAGAGTCCGCCAGGAAATTCTGGACTAGGTTCTTAACTAAAAAGAACCAGATCTTCGACTGTACGGATGCCAAATCCCTAGCGTCCTTTAAACACAGCATCCGTGACGAATGGCTCGCCCGCCACCTCGACCAAGAGAAGCCAAAGTCCATGGCGGCCCTTACGGCACTCATGACCCGCTTTTGTGCGGGCGAGGACAGTTGGCTGGCCCATAGCAAAAACAATGCAAGCAACGCCAGCACCCCTGAAGCTAAAAATAGCAACGACAAGTCTCGACGCAACAGACACAAGCGTCGAAACAACAATGACAACACCGAGGATACCGCAGTCAATGCCGGATTCAATGGCTCTAAGTCTTGTCAGCGGAAGAAGCTGTTCAAAAAGAACAATTCGGGCCCATCTAGCTTGGACCGCATACTTGATCGTCCGTGCCAGATTCATGGCACCCCAGACAAACCACCCAATCATACCAACAGAGATGGTTGGGTTTTCAAACAGGCCGGCAAGTTAAATGCCGAAAACAAGGATAAGGGATCGCAAAGCAAAGACGATGACGAGGAGCCCTGGCCGCCGAACACAGGGGGACAAAAGAAGTTTCCCCCTAAGGTCAAAACGGTGAACATGATATACGCCACCCACATCTCTAAGAGGGAGCGCAAGCGCGTGCTCAGGTACGTCTACGCGATAGAGACAGCCGCCCCAAAATTTAATCCATGGTCGTCATGCCTGATCACCTTTGATCGCCGGGACCATCCGAATAGTATTCGTCATGGCGGTTCAGCCGCACTGGTCCTGGACCTAATAATTGATGGGTTCCAATTGACACGAGTCCTGATGGACGGTGGCAGCAGCCTCAATTTTCTCTATCAGGACACAATGCGCAAAATGGGCATTAACCCGTCACGGATCAAGCCCACAAAGACTACCTTTAAAGGAGTCATACCGGGCGTAGAGGCCCGCTGCACGGGCTCAATCACACTAGAGGTTGTCTTCGGATCTCCGGACAACTTTCAAAGCGAGGAATTAATCTTCGATATCGTCCCCTTTCGCAGCGGCTACCACGCACTGCTCGGACGAACCGCATTTGCTCGATTCAATGTGGTGCCACACTACACTTATCTCAATCTCAAGATGCCCGGACCACGCGGCGTCATAACAGTCAATTGGAACACGGAACGCCCCCTCCGCACCGAGGAGCACACCACTGCCTTAGTGGCAGAGGTACAGGGCGGCCTTTTCAGGCAGAAACTCAATTCAACGGCCGACCCCCGGACACTGTCAAGAGAGTCCGAACTATTCTGCAGAAGGACGGCTTGGCTCGTCAGGAGCTCAACTAGCAATTTATCCTCCATCCTTGTAAGTGCATCTAGTGCCAACCCTAGTTGGTTTTGGAGTATTGACGACAAACTTGGTTGAGGGACTAATGTGTTTGTGAGGATTGCATGATAACACAGGTAGTAGTCCCTCATTGATTCGGTTTACCTACCAAAGATGACCCCTAAAATTGTGTGAAGACATTGAAGACAATGGTGGTCTGTGAAGAGTTTCACATTGAAGACTATGACATGAGAAGACATCGCATGAAGACTGGATTGCGAAGACATAGTTGTTTCGTAGTTTCCTTTTCTTCTTTGTTGAGTCATAGGAACCACCGTACTGTTAAGTGGGGTCCAAGTGAACAAAGTCAGAGTGACTGAAGTGATGCTCAACCAAATCCTATGTCTTTGAGCGAACATAATGAGAGCAAATCTTATCCAGAGCTGGATAAGTCAGCTTTACTTGTAGCCCAAGTCAAGCTGCCGCGTGTGTTTGAAATCCGACCGTTGGACATGTGTCAATTCCTTAGTGACCCAGGGTCATTTTGGACAAATCAGGCCGGGTTGCCTCCTGGCTATAAATAGCCTACCCTCTACACCATAAATTGGTGGCTGCTCAGAGTCAGTGCACGGCTTTTGTCATTTGAGAGCAACCCACCTCCGAAGTCTTTGAGAGAGAAATCCTTGCAAGGACAAAGCCCTAAATACCCAGAGCCAAAGAGTGTTAGTCATCACTGAAGTCTTTCTGTCTGCGTGACCTGAACACTTGTTACACTTGAGGACCGTGAATCCTCCAGCCGGTTAGACATCGCGTTCTGAGCATCCAAGAGTCATTGTGGATCGCCGGTGAACAAAGTTTGTGAAGGTTTGGAAGTCTACCTTGAAGACTTACCAGAGTGATTGGGCGAGGACTGTGTGTCCTTAGCTCAAGGGGAATAAGGAGAAGACGCGGTCTTCTGAGTTGAATCTCAGCCACCCTAACCAAACGTACAATTGTCACAGCAATTGGAACTGGTCCAACAAATACCTGTCCTTACCAAGCAACTGGTTCTATCCTTACCTCTCTCTTTACTTATAGTTTGTCTTCATGAAGTCATTGTCTGCTTGCATGATCTGATTGACTTCACTATGTGAAGATTGTTGTTGATTGTCTTCTTATTATCTTCCATCTTGATCCATACTACCTAGCTGCTGATACTTTGTGCTTTCACTTCATTGCTTACTTGACTATGGCTTGTCTAGTGTAGTCTACCTTCCGCTGCATATTAATAGGTTCATTTCTACTGTTTGTCTTCAAAGCCCCCATGTTTTAAAGGCTTTCATAAAAATCGCCCATTCACCCCCTCTAGTCGATAATTAGCACTTTCAATTGGTATCAGAGCAAGGTGCTCCCTTGTTCTGTGTGATTCGGTTTAACCACATGGAGTTTTAGCTATGTCGACTGCAGGGATAATCAAAGTCTCCATTGTGTGCCCTGTCTTCGATGGCACTGATTACCCCTACTGGAAGAATAAGATGCGCATTCATCTTGAAGCCATTGATGTCGACCTCTGGTATGTTGTTAAGTATGGCGTTCCCAAGGCCGGTGAAGGTGTCACCCCAGCTGATGTCAAGAAGTTCATACAACTAGATTCTACTGCCAAGAACATCATCTGTGGTCATCTGACCAAAGGACAATATGGCCGTGTGAGTGCTCTGGAAACTGCAAAGCTAGTCTGGGACTGGCTCTCCAAGGTCAATGAAGGCATCTCAACCCAGAGAGACTCAAGGACTAGTGTTCTTCGCAATCTCTTCAACCGCTTCAAGAGAAATGGCAATGAGAATGTTCAGCTGACGTTTGATTGCCTCACTGACATTACAAATGCGCTTCATGCACTTGGCACCACTGAGATTACCAAGCATGAAATCATCAAGACACTCTTGAGATCACTCGACAGCTCATTTGATACCCTAGCCCTGATGATTCAAGAATGCCCTGACTTCAAGACTCTCGACCCGTCTGACATACTTGAAAGGCTTAACACACATGAGTTCCAGCTATCTAAGGAAAGAGATATCTATGGTCCCAACTATGGCTGAGCTTGCGCTTTGAAGGCAAAGGATGTTTCCTCATCTGAAGAAGAATCTGACTGTAGTTCTGAGGATCCTGAAGACATTGGAAAGGAACTTGCCATGCTCATGAAGAAGTTCCAAAGGTTCACCAGGAAGAAAGGCTCCAGACAGTCTTCAAGATCCAACTCAAGAAATGATGAAGCTTCCTCCCGCGACTACAACAAGAGAACGTGCCACAAGTGCAAGAAACCTGGTCACTACATCTCTGAATGTCCTCAATGGGACAATGAGAACAACAAGAAGACAAAGAATAAGAGCAAGGAATATGATTCTGATGACAAGAAGAAGAAGAAATCCTCAAAGTCTTCTTCCAAGTCTTCGTCGAAGTCTTCATCACACAAAAAGAGCTCATTTAGCAAGGGTCGTGCGTTTGTTGGCAAGGAAATGGATTCAGAGGAGGAGTCTGCATCTGAGGAGGTGGAGATGGAATCTGAAGAGGAATCTGATTTAGGCGTGGCAAGCCTGGCTTTAGCTTCAGCATACGCCACCAAGTCCATCTTCGATACTGAAGACGATGGCCTCTTCACCAATGCTGATGCTAACGAGGATGACTTTGCTCCCACCTATTGCTTCATGGCACGTGGTGCCAAGGTAAATTCATGCGATGCTCACTGTCAAACATCTAGTGAAGATGAATCTGAATGTGAATCTAAACCTAGCTACAAAGCACTTGCCAAAATTGCAACACAACAACAGACTGCTATGGAACATATTGAAAAACTGTTAGAGAAAAGCGATGAACTGTTGGACGCGGAAATGACTCGAACTCAGCTCTTAATTGAAGACATTAAAAATCTTCATGTTAAGTATGAAGAACTTGAAAGTCGTCATGAAACGCTCTCAACTACCCATGAAAAGCTTTCCTACGATTATCTTCAATGGAAGCAAGAACTTGAGAACTTGAGAGCGGCTCATGAAGATCTTCAAAAAGAGAATGAGTCACTTCATGCTCAACAGATGAGTTCCACTCAGGAAGGGTTTGAACCATCATGTCTAAAATGCCTTGAGCGTGATAACACTACTTCTGTTGCTGGATGTTCTACTGCTACTACTATTGCAATATCTTCAACTGCTGATGTGGTAACTAACCCCTCTGTTGAGGATACCACTACTATTGCTGATGAGAATGCCAGGTTGAAGACATTGCTTGAGACAGGAATGTACAAAAGTCTCAAAGGGCATCAGACACTATGTGATGTCCTCAAGAAACAGATTCTGAACCGAAACCCTAGGAAAGAGGGTGTTGGGTTTGAACGGAAAATGAACGTTGATGGTTCTTACTGGAAGCCTGAGCAGTACCCCAAAACCACATGGGTTGCTGCAAAGGGGCCTTTAGTGGATCCATCTACCTTATCTGGCTTGACTTGTGCTAACCCGATTATCATTGATGAATCCTTTGATGCAAACTATAAACTATTTAAGAACCATAATGGTGAAGTGTTTGGCAGGTATATTGGTACTAACTGTAGGAATGGACCACCTTTGAAGAAGATCTGGGTGCCCAAGAGTTGTCTTGAAAATCTTCAGGTGAATGTCATCATGACACCGCCTGGGATGAAGAAAAACCCCATACCAAAGGCTTCACATGGTCCAAAGGCTTCATACAAACAAAGGACTCACCAGAGTCACCCTAACACAAATGTTTTGCAGGGAAACCATACTCAGGCCTATGAATATGAGCGTGTTTCGTCAAACCGCCATGTTCATAAGACCAAGAACTATTCTGCTTATTCTTATGAGTATTATTCACCTCCTGCAAGACTATTTGCTAGGGCTCCAAAGACAAAGTTCTCAGATGTTGCACTTAGACTCATTGCTTCGAAGCCACCCCTGAAGATGTGGGTGGTTTAGAAAGCTTAACTCTCTTTTGCATGGAAAGGTCTCCAGCCAAAAATCAAAGGTGCCAGATGCTATTGTTGGGGACCTAAAACATCTTGTGGGGCGCAAGATAAAATGCCCAAATGGTCTTACTATGTATTTCATTCCTGAATCGCTTACCAATCATCCTATCAGTCCTAACCTAGATCTGAGCTTTCATAACCCACTTGCTCGTCAAATGTTTATGCTTCACAATACTCTTCGTGAAGCCTACCCCCCTAACTGCATTGTAGGGTATGACACCAGCTACTTCAGAATGGATTATTGATAGTGGATGCACTAACCACATGACTGGAGATCAAAGTCTTCACATGGACTCAACCTTACATCCATATGGCAAGAGTCATATCACATTTGCAGACACTGGTAAAAGCAAGGTATCGAGTCTAGGTAGAGTTGCAATCTCAAAGCATCACCACATGGATAAAATGCTGCTTGTTGAATCCCTTGACTTCAACTTAATGTCTGTCTCAATGCTTTGTGACTTGAACATGATTCTGATATTTGGAAAATATCATTGCCTTGCTTTAATGGAATCTGACAAGTCTCTAGTCTTTCAAGGGTACCGAAAAGGTGATATGTACATGGTAGATTTCTCAGTAGGACCACAGTTGGCCGTATGTCTTCTAGAAAAGCTTCAGAGTGCTAGCTCTGGCATCAGAGGCTAGGGCATGGTGGCATGAGGAACTTGTATGCCCTTGCGAAGAATAAACACGTTGTAGGCATCGAGGGCGTCAAGTTCAAGAAGGATCGTCTATGTGGTGCCTGCGAAGCCGGGAAGATGACTAGGGCCAAGCATCCTTCGAAGACAATCATGACGACATCACGTCCCTTCGAGCTGCTTTACATGGACCTATTTGGCCCTACTCATTACTCCACTCTTACTACCACTGCTTGTCTCTATGGATTCGTTATTGTTGATGATTACTCTAGATATACCTGGGTGAATATAATTCTCTACAAGACTGAAGTGCAGGATGTCTTCAGACGATTCGAAAACCGTGCCATGACAAACTATGGCATCAAGATCAAGCACATATGAAGCGATAATGGCACAGAGTTCAAGAACACCAGCCTCGACACTTATCTTGATACATTGGGCATCACTCATCAATTCTCAGCTCCATACACACCTCGGCAGAATGGCATCATGGAGTGCAAGGATAGAACACTCATTGAGATGGCTCGGACGATGCTTGATGAGTACAAGACTCCAAGGAAGTTCTGGCCTTAAGCCATTGATACCGCATGCCATGTCATCAACTGTGTTTATCTTCACAAGCTTCTAAAGAAGACATCATATGAAGTACTGACTGGTAAGAAGCCAAACATAAGCTACTTCAAAGTATTTGGTGCCAGATGCTGGATCAAGGATCCACATCACACGTCAAAATTTGCACCGAAAGCACATGAAGGTTTTATGCTTGGTTATGGAAAGGATTCGCACTCCGACAGAGTCTTCAACCTCTTTCACTATAAAGTGGTTGAAACTGTGGATGTGCGGTTCGATGAAACTAACGGATCACAAAGAGAGCACCAGCCAAATGTGCTAGATGAAGTCCCCTCTAGTGAATCAATCAAGCTTATGGGTACTGGAGAAACCATACCTTCAGAGGCATAGGCTGAAGAGGAACTTATCATTTCTGCACCAAATCAACCTGAAGACTCTGTTCAGCCTGAAGCCAATGTTGAAGATGAAGACAATGATCAGCAAGAGCAAAATCTTCCTCTAGTTCATCCTCGTGTTGCAAATGAAGTATAGATTGAGAAGATAATTGATAGCATCAATGCACCTGGTCCCCTTACTCGTTCAAGAGCAACTCAGCTAGCAAATTTCTGTGGGCACTTTGCATTTGTGTCCATATCTGAACCCAAGAAAGTTGTTGAAGCCTTCATGGAACCTGAATGGATTCAAGATATGCAAGAAGAGCTTCAATAGGAACTGGTCAAGCGTCCTGATCCTCACAAGTACAATATCATAGGCACAAAATGGATCTATCGCAACAACCAAGATGAGCATGGTCAACTTGTCAGAAACAAGGCTCATCTCGTTGCTCAAGGATATACTCAAGTTGAAGAAATTGACTTCGATGAAACATTCGCTCTGGTGGCTAAACTTGAAGCCATTCACATTCTTCTAGCCCTCGATGTATGTTGCACATCCACCTGGCTTTGAAGATCCAAAACATCCTCATATGGTTTACAAGCTCAATAAGGCACTGTATGGCCTCAAACAAGCCCCTCGCGCTTGGTATGACACACTCAAAGACTTCCTGAAGAGCAAAGGCTTCAAACCTGGTTCTCTAGATCCTACACTCTTCACGAAGACATATGATGGTGAACTGTTTGTATTCCAAATCTATGTGGATGACATTATCTTCGGCTGCACTAACAAAAGATACAGTGATGAGTTTGGACACATGATGCCAGAGCAATATCAGATGTCCATGATGGGTGAGCTGAAGTTCTTCCTTGGTCTTCAAATCCGCCAGCAAAGCAACGACACCTTCATATCTCAAGAAAAATACCTCAAAGATTGCCTAAAGAAGTTTGGAATGCAAGACTGCAAGGGATACATGACGCCAATGCCTACCAAAAGTCATCTGGGCCCCGACGACAATGGTAAAGAGTTCGATCAAAAGGTATACCGCTCCATGATTGGTTCTTTACTCCATTTGTGTGCATCTAGGCCAGATATCATGCTTAGCGTTTGCATGTGTGCCCGATTCCAAGTGACACCAAAGGAGTCGCATTACTTAGCTGTGAAGCGAATTCTTCGATATTTGGCTTACACCCCAACACTAGGATTATGGTATCCAAAGGGCTCAGAGTTTGATCTAGTTGGATTTTCAGATGCTGATTATGCTAGTGACAAGGTTGATCGCAAGTCTACATCAGGCACATGTCACTTTCTTGGACAATCTCTTGTCTGTTGGTCTTCAAAGAAGTAGAACTGTGTGTCTCTCTCCACTACTGAATCTCAATACATTGCTGCTGGATCTTGCTGCGCTCAGCTTCTGTGGATGAAGCAAACTCTCAAGGACTATGGCATCCATCTGAAGCATGTGCCACTCTACTGTGATAATGAAAGCGCTATCAAGATTGCCAACAACTCAGTTCAGCATTCAAAGAGAAAGCACATTCAGATCCGCCATCACTTTCTCAGAGATCATGTCATGAAGGAAGATATTGATACCATTCACGTCAAAACTGAAGAGAAATTGGCAGATATCTTCACAAAGCCCTTATATGAGAAAAGGTTTTGCAAGTTGCGGTGTGGGCTAAATATCTTAGAATCCTCGAATGTCCTGTAGTTGGACACACATCCTGACGCTTATGCATGAGATGACTTAGATGTGCAACACACGAAGTAACGTATATCTCAAATAATGAAGACATACATTCTAAGTGTCAATACATTAATGCGGAAATTGACCTCGGAGCACCACGATAATTGTGCGCCGTTTCTGGGTCTAATACTTCCTATATGGTGGGTAACGCCACCACCAAACTCTTGTTTGAACTATTTTCAATTGGCATCACACTTGCATAATCTTCACATTTGGTTTTGTCTTCGTCATTGTTTGGACTTCATGTTTATCTTCACAATGTTGATTTGGTATCATATTGATATATACTTATATTGGTGTTCTGTCCTCTATAGCATTCACTTATAGCTATGCCTTCATGTTAGAATCTTTTGACCTAAGTGAATGTGATTGGACCCTAACCTCTTCTATGCTTCTACCCCAAATTCAATCTGTGGCGTTCTGGGAACGGGAGTCCCCAAACTTGCCTGCCTGCGGCCTGCGGCGTGGCTCAAAGGAGGCCCAGCATGGCCCATCTTCATCAACACAAGACCCAAGACCCTCGCGAGGGGCCAAGTCTCGCGAGGCGGACGACACGGAGCTTCCTCAGGCACGGCCTCGTTAGGCTGGCTCGCGAGGAGGCGGAGGGATCAAGGCAGGGTACCTCATGAGGTGCCCGTGACGCAAGCCATGACGACTCATGGCGCCAGGCGGGTGCCAGCATGCGCAGCATCCTTCCTTCCTCTTTGGTGCAAAGGGGGCAAGCGCAGCCGCGGGGTACCAAGGCATCAGGCAAAGGTTGCCGTTTCGGTGCAACGAGACCAAGACCAGGAGGACTACGAGACGGAGGTCACCATGGAGCCCAAGACAGCGTCATCACCAGAGCTTTGCGCAGGCGAAGACTGCTTTTGTCAGGGTAGTTGATACTTGCTGTCCCCCTTAAAATTAGCCTGCCATTGTTGGCTCCCTCCCCGCTCAATATTTGGGAAGAGGACCAGGGCCTCTATAAATAGGGCCAGTCGCCCACGTAGCAAGGGGTTGGTTCGAGCTTTTGGTTCGGTTGGCTAGTAAGAGTAAGAGAGAGAGAGAAAGAGAAGGGTGGCTGAACTCCTCCTTGCAGTTCATCACCCCAACCAAGAAGAGACCCTCGTGAGGCTGTTCTTCCTAGTATTATCCATCATCATCAGCCCCAAGAGACAATCCACCAACCACACACTGGAGTAGGGTATTACACCACAACGGTGACCCGAACCAGAATAAATCTTGTGTCCCTTGTGCAGTTCTTTTAGTAGTTTAGATCCTTGCGAGGCGGGGAGGTAGAAGGCGTAATCTCCGCGCGCACCCCAGTGTTCGAACCTTAAGGGTCTGCCGGAACCCGAAATCCGACATTTGGCGCGCCAGGTAGGGGTGCGCCGGAATTCGTCGTCCACCGCCCCATTCTCCTCCGACCGTCGCATCCATGTCTGACGCTCGTCGGGCCCGCGCCGAGCGCCGGGCCACCATCGCTTCTCGTGTCGCCTAGACGGCGCCCGTCGGCGGACGCCCTCATCGTTCCCCATCGCCCGCCGTCAACGCCGCCACCGGCCCGGCGGGGGGCGAGCAGCAAGCACTCCGGTACTGTGTGTACCACGACCTCCACACCCACCACACAAACGAATGCCAAGAACTCCACGCCGTGCGAGAAGGAAGGATCGGCCGTCGTCCCGACCGCGCCGATCAGGGCTACGGCCGAGGAGGAGGAAGAAACGCAGGACACTGGGAAGACCGTGGCCCGCGCCAAGGGTGGCGCGATCAGCCTCGCGAGGATCGCTGGCGAGACCTGCCTCGCGAGGGGGACTGGAGGGATCAGCCTCGTGAGGATCGCCCGCAGGGCAACGGAGGCCTCCCTCCACTCCCGCCTCAACCAAGGAGGAACGAGGACCGCCATCAAGACGAGGGGGCTGGGGGCTTCCAGGACCGCGTGCAATCGCCTGCATCCTGGGCGGAGCTCAAGCCCCAGCCTCCCATCGCATCTTCAAGCAGTTTGCTCGCGAGGTGAACGCAGCCCTCCCTAGGCTCGGAGCAACGTGCCCTCTCAGGTGGTCGGCATGCGCCATCACATTGAGCTCAGCGGATCAACTCAAGTGTGTAGTCACAGCTGGCGTCCTCCCGATGCTCTGCTCCCCAGTCATCGGCAATGTACTGGTCACCAAGAGCCTCATCAATGGTGGGGCAGGGCTCAACGTCCTGTCCGTGGAGACGTTCAACAATCTCCAAGTGCCCTACGACCAGCTTCAGCCAACCAAGCCCTTCTCCGGAATCACCGACGGCTCCACGGTCCCGATTGGGCAGGTCCGCCTCCCTGTCACCTTCGGGGCACGCGACAACTACGGCACCGAGCTCATTGACTTCGACGTCGCCCACATCCGCCTGCCGTACAACGCCATCCTCGGGTACCCAGCGTTGGCCAAGTTCACGGCCGTGACTCACCAAGGCTACAACGTCCTCAAGATGCCAGGGAGTGGTGGAGTCATCACGGTGCCCTGTGAAGAGAGGGATGCAGTGTGTTCCCTGGAGCAAGCCTTTCAGGCTGCGTCGCTGGAAGACCCGGATCGCGGAAGGAGGAGGCTTCCCGAGGCCACCCCCAAGAAGAAGACATCGTCCGGACCAGCCCCTCGGGAGGCAGGCCCCTCAGGGCCCGCGTCTGCCCAGGGGGAGCCTCCTTCCATCGCATAGCAAAGCGCGCCCGACGCCCTCCTCAGGCAGGGCTCGGGGGCTCTCCCCTGGAGGGCCACCGACCTGGCCAGGGTCACGAGGGAGGCGCTTAGGCACCACATGGACGCGTGCTTCAGAGCACGTTTCCCTCAAGAAGGAGCAAGGCAAGGAAGGTCGGACCCGCAGGAGTTCGTCAACAAAGCCATTCAAGAACTACAGGAATCGAGGATTGTGAGAGGTTGCCGCCGTCTGCCGGCTGCGGCTCCCCATCCAGGCGAGGATGGTGGGCTGTGCATCTGCGTCGATGTACCAGGGCTCAACCAAGCCGCTACGATGGAGCGCCTCTGGCCCTCGCGAGTGGGGCGGTGCCAGGGTCCGCCCCACAGCCACGCTCGCATGCCTTACGGCCTGCCGAGCGCGGTTGCCACGCGCCAGCGCCTCATGAGGGGCATCATGGAGGCTCAAGAAGATAGGCGTTGTAACGCCCTCGATGCAGCTATATCTCCCACGTGTCGAAGCACGACTTAGAGGCATAACCGCATTGAAAGCAATGTCGCAAGTGAGGTAATCTTCACACAACCCATGTAATACATAAGGGAAAAGAGACATAGTTGGCTTACAATCGCCACTTCACACAATTACATGAATAAAGCATTACATCAACCAAATACACTGATGGCCCGACTACGGAACCAAAATGAAAGAAGAACCCCAAATGCTACAAAGGTCCCCGATCGACCCCAACTGGGTCCACTACTGATCAACTAGAACGAAACAACACAACGGACAAAGTCTTCATCGAGCTCCTCCTGAGCTTGGCTGCGTCGTCTGCACGAACTCATCGGCACCTGCAAGCTGGTTTTCGAAGTATCTATGAGCCACAGGGACTCAGCAATCTCGCACCCTCGCGATCAAGATTATTTAAGCTTATGGGTAAGGTATGAGGTGGAGCCGCAGCAAGCGACTAGCATATATGGTGGCTAACATACGCAAATAAGAGCGAGAAGAGAAGGCAAAGCACGGTCGATAAAAGTATGATCAAGAAGTGATCCTGGACTACCTACGTCAAGCATAACTCCAACAACCGTGTTCACTTCCCGGACTCCGCCGGAAAGAGACCATCATAGTTACACACGCAGTTGATTCATTTTAATTAAGGTCAACTTCAGGTTTTCTACAACCGGACGTTAACAAATTCCCATCTGCCCATAACCATGGGCACGGCTTTCAAAAGTTCAAATCCCTGCAGGGGTGTCCCAACTTAGCCCATGACAAGCTCTCACGGTCAACGAAGGAATAGACCTCCACCCGAGACATTCCGATCAGACTCGGTATCCCAGTACAACAAGACATTTCGACAGGGTAAAACTAAACCAGCAACACCGCCCGAATGTGCCGACAAATCCCGATAGGAGCTGCACATATCTCTTTCTCAGGGCACACTCAGATGAGCACTATGTACAACTTAAACCAGCCCTCGAGTTTCCCCGAGGTGGCGCTGCAAGTGGCTCTGTTTGGACCAACACTCAAAGGAGCACTGGCCCGGGGGGGGGGGGGGTTTAAATAAAGATGACCCTTGAGTCTGCAGAACCCAAGGGAAAGAAAAGGCTAGGTGGCGAATGGTAAAACCAATGTTGGGCATTGCTGGAGAAGCTTTACTTAAGGCGAACTGTCAAGCGGTTCCCATTATAGCCCAACCGCGTAAGGGACGCAAAATCCGGGAACATAACACTGATATGACGGAAACTAGGCAGCAAGAGTGGAACAAAACACCAGGCATAAGGCCGAGCCTTCCACCCTTTACCAAGTATATAGATGCATTAATTAAATAAGATATATTGTGATATCCCAACAAGTAAACATGTTCCAACAAGGAACAACATCTCCATGTTCCAACAAGGAACAAACTTCAATCTTCACCTGCAACTAACAACGTTATAAGAAGGGCTGAGCAAAGCGGTAGCATAGCCAATCAATGGTTTGCTAGGACAAGGTGGGTTAGAGGCTTGGTTCAACAATATGGGAGGCATGACATGCAAGTGGTAGGTATCGCAGCATAGGCATAGCAAAAGAGCGAGCAACTAGCAAAGCAAAGATAGTAGTGATTTCGAGAGTATGGTCATCTTGCATGAAATCCCGCAAGGAAGAAGAACGAGTCCATGAAGAAGACAAATGGACGTAGTCGAACGGTTCCTCACAAACGCGACGTTATCGGAACCAACCCGAAGAAGCAATCACCGGAAAAGAAGCACACAACATAGTAAACAACCACGCAAAGAACATGGCATGATGCACAATCAAGTATGATGCATGTCCAGTTTAATGATAAATGACATGGCAAAATGCACAAGCAATACTACAAATTAAGTGGAGCTCAATATGCAACGGAGTTGCATATTGAGGAAAACACCACATGACTTATTTAGTTCGATCTTGTTTATGTACCCAACAATATTATATGTTGTTAAACATGTCGAGAGGGGAAAACATGATGAAACTATCTAATCTAGGCAAGTTTAAATGAGGCCGGAACAACAAAACAACAAGTCCGGAAACTCCTCATATGCATATATTAGGTTTGGTACTGTTCTGCCCTAAACATAATTTTAGAGTTATTAAACATGCAAAACAAGCACAGCATTATAATCTAAGCATTTTTCTACCCCATTTACATATAAAGTTTGTTAGATTCGGAGCTACGGTTAATTAGTTATGAATTAAATCATTTTAACATGGCATAGGAGGAAATTAATGCAAACAACATTTTAAACATTTTAAACATGGATAGAAATTGGATATTATTAATCTACACAAAATTCTGATCAAGTTTCATATATAATACATTTTAATCCGATGCACCAATTGTGAGTTATTATATGCATGTACTAGGGGGACTTTACTGCAAAACTGGCAATCTCTGGAAAAATAGGAAAAATCCCAGGCGCTGGAAAAAACATCACGGGCTGAATATGGGGCAAACCCAACAAGAGAAAAAAATCAAGAGGAGGGGGCGCTCGGGGGCTGCTCACCATGGGCCAAGCCCAGTCAGTGAGGAGGAGGAGGTAGCAGGCCGGGTGAGGCCGGCGTGATCCGGGCCTTGGGGAGGCGCGGGCCTTGGCGCCTGCGGCTGGATCCTGGGCCCCGCAAGCAAGGTAGCAGGCTCGGGCGGAGTCAACGGTGAAGCGGATCGGGGCTCTCCCGATCCCGTCCGGCGGCGGCGGCGTGAAGAAGCTCCGGCGAGGCAGTTGGAAGACCTCCGGCGAGGCAGGGAGGCAAAGGAGCACCGGATCTGGCGGGGCTCGGCTCCCCGGGGCCGGATCTGGCCATGATGAGACGGCGGCGCTAGGGATGCGGGATCCGGCGAGGAACGAGGTGGCGGCGGGGAACTCCGGCCTGGGGTCGAGGTGCTCGTCGGCGGCGAGGCTCCGGTGCGGCAGAAACGAGGAGGCGGCGGCGGAGGAAGACTCGGGCGGCGGCGGTGCGGATCTGGCCCGGGGGCGGCTCGGGCGGGTCTGCGGCAGGCCTCGCGGGCCACGGCGAAGTGGGGCGGCGCGGGCGCTGACATGGCACGCTGTGGTTGGCTCGGGCGACAGTGGAGCTAACGTGGCGCTCCCTGATTGCTCCGGGTGACGAGGCAGCGGCGGCGGACACGTCCAGCGGCGGGACGGACAAGTCTGGCGGCGCGGGGAGGAGTGGATCTAGGGTTCATCCGCGAAATGATCCGAAATTTCGGGGAGGGGTGCTCTCTTATTGGTAGAGGGAGCTAGGATAGTCCAAATGAGGTGCGGTTTTCGGCCACGCGATTGTGATCGAACGACCGAGATGATGGAGCAGAGTTAGTTGGGTTTTGGGCCAAAATGGAAGGGTGCTGGGCTGCAACACACACGAGGCCTTTTCGGTTCCTCGGTTAACCGTTGGAGTATCAAACGAAGTCCAAATGATACGAAACTTGACAGGCGGTCTACCGGTAGTAAACCAAGGCCTCATGGCAAGTCTCGTTCCAATCCGGAAATGTTTAATCCCCACACACGAAAGAAAGGTAGAAATGACCACCGGAGGAGAATGAAGCGCCAGATTGCAAAACGGACAACGGGGAAAATGCTCGGATGCATGACACGAACACATATGCAAATGAAATGCACATGATGACATGATATGCAATGCATGACACGCAGGCAATGACAACACAACAATAGCGAATAACTGAACGACACCTGGCACATCGGTGTCGGGGCGTTACAACACTCCACCACTATGAGAGGATCTCGTCACGAGATCTAGAATGGCACCAGAGGGAAAACGGAAGAGAAAGAGAATAGGTAAAACTAAGTTGCTTCTTTGACAAACGAGTGAAACCAAAGAACCTTGAGAGGTTGAACAAATTCGAGAAAAGAATACAACGAAGGTGAACTAGGTCGAAGGCACTCCGTTAGAAAAGAGGGACAAAGAGCATTGTGAAAAAACCTTGAGGTTGAAAGGCAAGATATTTATTGAAAACACTCCAGTTAAAGAAGGGGATCAAGGAAGACCAAAATCGGGCAGCACTCCGGTTGAAATGAAAATAATTGAATAAGAACTTGATAAGATGAGAAGATACTTGATGAAATCACAATACACTGCCTCCGTAACTATTGAATCAATGGAGCAGGGGTAAGAAAGATCTCAGACAGCACTCCGGTTGAGAAGAGATGCAAAGCTTGATAAGGCGAAGAAAACTTGGGCCAAAAGGCACACCTCCGGTTAAATGGATAAGCACGAAAAGAACATGATCTTGACGAAACGAGATGATGGGTTGAAAAGAGCAACATCACAATGTCTCCGGAACAAAAGAATAGAGGATAGATAATTAAAATAGGAGAATGGGGAAGAAAAGCCAACTTCTGCCACAAAAGGGCTTGAAAAGGCATCTTTGGAGAAGGGTTGAACGGAGTTGTTGGAACACCAACAATGAAAAGAATACACTTGACATGGTCTTATGGAGTACATCTCAAATTATGAGGTGACAACCTGCCACTCACGGGAAAAGAATTGTATTGATATGAACAAGGAGACGAGAAACTATAACGCTGGGGAATAAAAGAACTTGGGTCATTTTAAGCATCATAATTAGCAACAACCCTTAGGGAAGGCTTTAGGTGAAATATAACCCAAGATAACTATAATGACGAGATTGATGGATTTAAAATACCTCATTCTTAATAACATGTGAATCATGAAACACGAACTCAAATTATCAAGAATGACATAATACCACCTTCAATAATACGGAAGAAAGAATGAACTCCGGGTTACAAAATGAAGACAGCTTGAAGTATAACTTGGCGGATCATAGCTTCGAGAGATATCTTGAAGAACAATTAAAGAATGAAAAGAATCCTTGACAAACCACCATGAGGAACTCCGGTAAACGAAAGGATGAACAAATGGAAGGAAAAAGAAGTTGAAAACACAAGGTGAATCCTTGTAAGAATTTTTGATGGACCTCCGTGATAATTAGATCTTGGAACTCCGGGAAAGAAAAAATGAACACTTGAACCCAAGAATTTAATCAATGAGAACAGGCTCCGGAAGAAAAGATTAACATATGGATGAAACAAGAATAAGAATTACATTATGCTTATCCTTCACCAATTTAATTGATGACAAGCAACGGATTTGGCATACTACTTATTCTCATAGAAAAAATTAAGATGGATATAGCACAAACTTGAGAAGGTATCAAACGAACCACCGGAAGGGTTGAGACAACGAATAAATTGATAAGATAATAAAGAAGAAGAAGTCTTGAATGAACCACCATATGAATTGTTTAAGAACCAAATAAAGATAAAGAAACACCGGGAAGAATTAGCAAATGGACGAAGATGCTTGAAGAGAATTTATACCCATGAGAACGAAGAGAACACGAGCCAATTAGAGATCACTTGAAAGAAGCACCGGTAAAATTTGGAGAATGATAACAGAAAGCTGAGAATGAATAAACCTTAGATGATGGGCTCCGGATGAACAAACTGGAAAGGCTCCTGAATTGCTCCGGATGGATAAAAAGAATTCTCACAATCGAAAACAACCGAGAGGATGGCAACAAGCTAGAACCACGAATCTTGAAGAGAATGGGGCAAGATTAAAGAGAAACTCTTCTTCGGTCTTCAAAATCTGAGAATTACAACGAGAAATACCATCAAGACTTATTTAGACACTCCGGAAGAATCAAAACGAAGAGGTTGAGCCAACGATGAAAAGAATTTAGAAGATCTTGGAGAAAGACATTTGACTGATGACAATTCATTCTTACGTCAAACTTGGAAAAGAATTTGATAATATCTCCGGGAAAATTAGAAGAGTCAGGTAAGATCCTGGGAATAGACCTGTGGGTTAGGGCCCACTCAAAAGAAAACATTGTTGCAATGATTTAAAAGAGAGGTTGCACCGGTTGAATTAAATGACTTGAATGAGGGAACATCCTCGAAATATCTTGAACAAATGCAGTGTGAAAACACGAATCTCTGAGACATCTAGAGCACTCCAGAACAATTGAATAGCGAGAAGTGAACGATTAAGAATTGCACCGGCATGAGAAAACATTGAAATACGGAAAAGAGTATGATCAACACCGAAAGCTTGAATTGGTTCCACCGGAGAAGAAAAGAGCAAATAATGATGAACTTGAAGCTCCGTTAGGATCTTCATGAGAATCACCGGATAAACATATTGACGGAAAATGATGGAGAGACTTCACAAGAATAAAAGGATACTTGATAAATACATCGGATTCCTTGAAGAAAAAAGGGGTGGGTGGGTGGGAAAACAAAGACAACTTGGAACGGATGAAACGAACACCGTTGATAAAACTGAGATTGAATCTTGCGGATGTTGAACTGATCGGACCCACTTGGAGAGAAACAAGCCGGTTGAGAGGAGTGATATGACACACTCGATTATCGAGAAGGATTAGTATTCACATCGGAATGTGAGAACACCATTTAGGAAAGGAATGGAATCAACACTTGACATTGAAGCAACTCGAATACCACAAGTCAAAATAAAAACAAAGGATTGGCTTGCGGAATAAGCCAGAACAAACATATGATAGAGATTTCTTCTGAAGTTTTCGTGGTGAGGCCTACACGGGCTCGATCATACAGCACCATCATGTACAAGGCAGTGCACATGACATACGAAGCGTCCCCGAGTCGGCATAGCCAAGGACTCTTTAAGACACAACGAGACCACTGTAAAATCGACCGTGAATAGGCGAGCCACTAGACGTCGAACCCCAATTTCATATCATACATCTGTCGGAAGGATATCCTAAGAGCTACTTGAATTCCCACATATGAAACTCCCGAAACTTTCCGGTTATGCAATCAGGTGTTGGGGATACAGGAGAAGCATAATATCTCACCCAAATCTAGCAAATCCTACAACCAGCTGTATCCATCCTTCAACACATAACCGAGAAAAACTTCGGAAACCATCTACCTCAACCTTCGAAAAGCATCCGTTATACAAGTTATGGAATTACTCCCAAACTCCCGCCCCAGTACTGGGTGGCGTCGAGGTTATCTCACCAACGAACTGCATAAAAGAGATTTTCGATGTCGGCGTACTAAACTCAGGTATTCCAGAACTGCAACGATAAAATTATGATGACAACACCTCAGAGCTCAACTCCCCGGGACACTTCCACTAAACCCCTGACAGGAGGCACCAAGACAATGTTCTCATCATAAAACCATCGGAACGATTCCAAGATACCCGCGTGATCCTAAATTTTTTTAGTGAAATTTGAGAAGAGAAGAGTTAAAACTCTACGTCAGGATGCCTTACCAGAGCGATGAGGAGACTAGGAAGTAAAAAAGAATTCCTAAGCTCTCCGATATATAATTCCTAAATGAGTCAAAACATTTTTCTAGACTCAACAACGTCTGCTAAAAACGATCAAGCAATGGGGCTCCTAAGGTCGGGGAAGGCTCTGATACCAACTTGTAACGCCCTCGATGCGGCTATATCTCCCACGTGTCGAAGCACGACTTAGAGGCATAACCGCATTTAAAGCAATATCGCAAGTGAGGTAATCTTCACACAACCCATGAAATACATAAGGGAAAATATACATAGTTGGCTTACAATCGCCACTTCACACAATTACATGAATAAAGCATTACATCAACCAAATACACTCATGGCCCGACTACGGAACCAAAATGAAAGAAGAACCCCAAATGCGACAAAGGTCCCCGATCGACCCCAACTGGGCTCCACTACTGATCAACTAGAACGAAACAACACAACGGACAAAGTCTTCATCGAGCTCCTCCTGAGCTTGGTTGCATCGTCTGCACGAACTCATCGGCACCTGCAAGCTTTGGTTTGGAAGTATCTATGAGCCACAGGGACTCAGCAATCTCGCACCCTCGCGATCAAGACTATTTAAGTTTATGGGTAAGGTAAAGGTATGAGGTGGAGCTACAGCAAGCGACTAGCATATATGGTGACTAACATACGCAAATAAGAGCGAGAAGAGAAGGCAAAGCACGGTCGATAAAAGTATGATCAAGAAGTGATCCTGGACTACCTACATCAAGCATAACTCCAACAACCGTGTTCACATCCCGGACTCCGCCGGAAAGAGACCATCACGGTTACACACGCAGTTGATTCATTTTAATTAAGGTCAACTTCAGGTTTTCTACAACCGGACGTTAACAAATTCCCATCTGCCCATAACCGCATGCACGGCTTTCAAAAGTTCAAATCCCTGCAGGGGTGTCCGAACTTAGCCCATGACAAGCTCTCACGGTCAACGAAGGAATAGACCTCCACCCGAGACATTCCGATCAGACTCAGTATCCCAGTACAACAAGACATTTCGACAGGGTAAAACTAAACCAGCAACACCGCCCGAATGTGCCGACAAATCCCGATAGGAGCTGCACATATCTCTTTCTCAGGGCACACTCAGATGAGCACTACGTACAACTAAAACCAACCCTCGAGTTTCCCCGAGGTGGCGCTGCAAGTGGCTCTGTTTGGACCAACACTCAGAGGAGCACTGGCCCGGGGGGGCTTTAAATAAAGATGACCCTTGAGTCTGCAGAACCCAAGGGAAAGAAAAGGCTAGGTGGCGAATGGTAAAACCAATGTTGGGCATTGCTGGAGAAGCTTTACTTAAGGCGAACTGTCAAGGGGTTCCCATTATAGCCCAACCGCGTAAGGGACGCAAAATCTGGGAACATAACACCGATATGACGGAAACTAGGGTGGCAAGAGTGGAACAAAACACCAGGCATAAGGCCGAGCCTTCCACCCTTTACCAAGTATATAGATGCATTAATTAAATAAGATATATTGTGATATCCCAACAAGTAAACATATTCCAACAAGGAAAAACATCTCCATGTTCCAACAAGGAACAAACTTCAATCTTCACCTGCAACTAACAACGCTATAAGAAGGGCTGAGCAAAGCGGTAGCATAGCCAATCAACGGTTTGCTAGGACAAGGTGGGTTAGAGGCTTGGTTCAACAATATGGGAGGCATGACAAGCAAGTGGTAGGTATCGCAGCATAGGCATGGCAAAAGAGCGAGCAACTAGCAAAGCAAAGATAGTAGTGATTTCAAGGGTATGATCATCTTGCCTGAAATCCCGCAAGGAAGAAGAACGAGTCCATGAAGAAGACAAACGGACGTAGTCGAACGGTTCCTCACAAACGCGACGTTATCGGAACCAACCCGAAGAAGCAATCACCGGAAAAGAAGCACAGAACATAGTAAACAACCACGACAAGAACATGGCATGATGCACAATCAACTATGATGCATGTCCAGTTTAATGATAAATGACATGGCAAAATGCACAAGCAATACTAAAAATTAAGTGGAGCTCAATATGCAACGGAGTTGCATATTGAGGAAAACACCACATGACTTATTTAGTTCGATCTTGTTTATGTACCCAACAATATTAAATGTTGTTAAACATGGCGAGAGGGGAAAACATGATGAAACTATCTAATCTAGGCAAGTTAAATGAGGCCGGAACAACAAAACAACAAGTCCGGAATCTCCTCATATGCATATATTAGGTTTGGTACTGTTCTGCCCTAAACATAATTTTAGAGTTATTAGACATGCAAAACAAGCACACCATGACAATCTAAGCATTTTTCTACCCCATTTACATATAAAGTTTGTTAGATTCGGAGCTACGTTTAATTAGTTATGAATTAAATCATTTTAACATGGCATAGGAGCAAATTAATGCAAGCAACATTTTAAACATTTTAAACATGGATGAAAGTTGGATATTATTAATCTACACAAAATTCTGAGCAAGTTTCATATATAATACATTTTAATCCAATGCACCAATTGTGAGTTATTATATGCATGAACTAGGGGGACTTTACTGCAAAACTGGCAATCTCTGGAAAAATAGGAAAAATCCCAGGCGTTGGAAAAAACATCACGGGCTGTATCTGGGGCAAGCCCAACAAGAGAAAAAAAATCAAGGGGAGGGGGCGCTCGGGGGCTGCTCACCATGGGCCAAGCCCAGTCGGTGAGGAGGAGGAGGTAGCAGGCCGGGTGAGGCCGGCGCGATCTGGGCCTTGGGGAGGCGCGGGCCTTGGCGCCTGCGGCTGGATCCTGGGCCACGCAAGCGAGGCAGTAGGCTCGGGCGGAGTCAACGGCGAAGCGGATCGGGGCTCTCCCGATCCCGTCCGGCGGCGGCGGCGTGAAGGAGCTCCGGCGAGGTAGTTGGAAGACCTCCGGCGAGGCAGGGAGGCAAAGGAGCACCGGATCCAGCGGGGCTCAGCTCCCCGGGGCCGGATCTGGCCATGACGAGACGACGGCGCTAGGGATGCGGGATCCGGCGAGGAACGAGGTGGCGGCGGGGAACTCCGGCCTGGGGTCGAGGTGCTCGCCGGCGACGAGGCTCCGGTGTGGCAGAAACGAGGAGGCGGCGGCGGAGGAAGACTCGGGCGGCAGCGGTGCGGATCTGGCCCGGGGGCGGCTTGGGCGGGCCTGTGGCGGGCCTCGCGGGCCGCGGCGAAGTGGGGCGGCGCAGGCGCTGACATGGCGCGCTGTGGTTGGCTCAGGCGATAGTGGAGCTGACGTGGCGCTCCCTGGTTCGTTTGGGTGACGAGGCAGCGGCGGCGGACACGTCCAGCGGCGGGACGGACAAGTCCGGCAGCGCGGGGAAGAGTGGATCTAGGGTTCATCCGCGAAATGATCCAAAATTTCGGGGAGGGGGTGCTCTTTTATAGGTAGAGGGAGCTAGGAGAGTCCAAATGAGGTGTGGTTTTCGGCCACGCGATCGTGATCGAACGACCGAGATGGTGGAGCAGAGTTAGGTGGGTTTTGGGCCAAAATGGAAGGGTGTTGGGCTGCAACACACACGAGGCCTTCTCGGTTCCTCGGTTAACCGTTGGAGTATCAAACGAAGTCCAAAGGATACGAAACTTGACAGGCGGTCTACCGGTAGTAAACCAAGGCCTCATGGCAAGTCTCGTTCCAATCCGGAAATGTTTAATCCCCACACACGAAAGAAAGGTAGAAATGACCACCGGAGGAGAACGAAGCGCCGGATTGCAAAACGGACAACGGGGAAAATGCTCGCATGCATGAGACGAACACGTATGCAAATGAAATGCACATGATGACATGATATGCACTGCATGACACGCAAGCAATGACAACACAACAACAACGAATAATTGACCGACACCTGGCGCGTCGGTCTCGGGGCGTTACAGGCGTTCCGTTCTCTGGCGGAGATGGAGATGATTCGTGAAGAGCTACCAGTGCCTCCGGAGCCTCCCGAGGCCACTGGGCCTGGGGGCTCGTGAGGACCGGCTTCCACAGCCTCCCGAGTCTGCTGCACTGACACCCCTTCGCCCTCGACACCCTCAGGTGACATCTTACAAGTTTCATTTCCAGCTGGGAGCGCCCTCCCAGGGCCGCGTGGGTCCGTCCCCTGTGGTATGTATCCCTTTACTTCATGCCGTTAGCTTGCACTGTCGGGGGCGCCCCTCGGGCTGCATCATCCCCAAGTCGCTCGGGCCCGACCCAGCGATGTTTACCTTCCCAGCATTGTTTGAATGGATCCCCTACTTCACAGCTAACGTGTTTGATCTAGTTGCTTGCTCAACTGGCGCCAACTGATGGAATCGCTCCCACAACAGCACGACGCTTGCGCATGGGTCCGTCCCTGCAACGCCGACAAACCTGGGTGGCTGACCTCTGGCCGTGGCAGCCCCGCATGGCACCACCTCGTCAAGCCTCCAGTGCCTCACCTCCCCTCAGACGCAACTAACGGCAGACTGATAGTTGTCATGGCAACCTCTTCTTCCTTCCATGATGAGTTTATAGGATCCCGTAAGGAAGTTGCACCAGGCAAGGCCCTCGCGGCGTTCCTTTCACTCTCGTCCGCGCGAACCACTTGTGCATTAAAGGGGGGTGCCTAAGCATCGCGACTCAGGGCTCCTACTGGCTCTCCAGCCCTCACCCTCTGGCCTTGACCACGGCATCGCGACCTGGCATACCAGCGACGGCTGAGACCAGCTCGAGGGCCGGGACCCGAGGATGTGGAGCAGAAAGGGGAGCAAAGGCGGGGGAGAAGGGGCTCGCGAGGACCTTGCCGAGCGATTCCGCTCCTGCCGACGCGCAGACCCGACGGTACACCAGGAATAATCCCCGACTCTCGAGATAAGTCACCGCCCGAAAGCACCAGCTATAACAGCACTACCCCCGCACCTAATGCAATTCCGTGTCAGCGACGCCACTCTCCTTTCTCGCCGAATGACGGCTGCTTGGGCGCCAAAGGGGACCTCCTGAGCATCGCGACTCACGGGCTCTTACCGGACCCTGGGTCACTCACCTCCTGGCCTTGACCACGGCATCGCGATCTGGCATACCAGCGACGGCTGACGCCGCCTTGGGACTAGGACCTGTTGGCGCAGAGCACCAAGCCCTCGCGAGGTTCGAAAGGGAGAACTGAGCTAAGACGGAATCAGCAACTCACACAGCTCTGCAGCAAAGGTTATGTATTAACAAAAGGGACTACAGACACCTTACAAGCCCCCACGGGGCGCATTCTGATTCCTCGCAGGGAACGGAACCTAAGGGATGCTAACTACACGTGCTCCTACAAAAGATGCCGTCATCAACAGTGGGCTATCAAGCGCCGGTGCCAACCCCATCCAGATCAGAGTCGGCGACGACCAGACGAGCCCGCCCTGCTCCGGGAGTGGCGACGACTCAGGGGCTCGTAGCTGTCGTCGCTCGTCTCCGGAGTCGCGAAGATCTCACCGGAGTCACAGGACCCTCTGGCGCCTCCACCAAGGGAGCGGTCGACGGGCCTAGCCCTCACCAGGGCAAGGTCCTGGCCACCTCTCTCGGGACAGCACTCCAGCCGGTGCCCGTTCGCATCGAAGACCTTGAAAAACATCGCCGCAACGCCATCGTACTCCAAGTGGACCGCGAAGACGCCCCTTTCCCTGCAAACCCGGGCGATCTCTCTCCAGCCATGAGACATATAAACCTCGCCCGGGGCAGCGACCACAACCTCTGCCTCGGTTGTGAGGGTACTGCAGCCGGCAGGATGACGGAGGTGAAGAAGGGAGGCAGACGGATCCAAGACTAAAGAGGAATGGCGACGTGGAGCACGAACTCTTGGGAGGAGCCCTCAGCGTGAACCCCAGGAGGAACAACCCACGCCTTCGTGACCCGACGGTGCCGACAACGGCGCTGACCACGGCGATCGGCATCGACACCTTCGGGGCCCTCGACATGGGCATACAAGGGAAGTGGGAACCCCGGCGGAGCCCGCTCACACCAGGGCCTCGGCGCCGCCTGACGGTCCTCCTCGTTCGGGCTACATAGGGCGAGCCGCTTCTTCGGCGGGAGCGGGTCTGGTCCCTCTCGAGGGGCCTTCCCCTTCTCCGCTGCAGAGAACCGGCGAATCAGAGCCATCACTACAAGACGAAGCAAGGATCAGGGAGAAGGAGAAGCAAGGAGGAATGGACTGTAAGGGCACGTGCAGTTCCGTACTTATAGCCGGTGAAGGCCAACCGCCGGCCTCCACGATCACAGGTAATCATGACACGAACTGCTTGCAGGGGCTTGTCCAACTCGCGCGGTCACCAAGGCGTCGTGGGGAAGTGGAGACGCCCACGTCCCATCAACCGGCACGCAGCGCCCAAGGCCGCAGGCTGTTAGGGACCGCGGCGCTTCGCCCTTGCCCTTTCGCCTCTCGGCACGGCCAAGTCCGGGCGCGCCTTGGGCCCGGGGGCTACTGTCGGCGTTCTGGGAACGGGGGTCCCCAGACTTGCCTGCCTGCGGCCTGCAGAATGGCTCAAAGGAGGCCCAGCATGGCCCATCCTCATCAACACAAGGCTCAAGACCCTCGCGAGGGGCCAAGCCTCGCGAGGCGGATGACACGGAGCTTCCTCAGGCACGGCCTCGTCAGGTTGGCTCGCCCGGAGGAGGAGAGATCAAGGTGGGGTACCTCGCGAGGTGCCCGTGACGCAAGCCATGACGACTCAGGGCGCCAGGCGGGTGCCAGCGCGCGCAGCGTCCTTCTTTCCTCTTTGGTGCAAAGGGGGCAAGCGCAACCGTGGAGTACCGAGGCATCAGGCAAAGGTTGCCATTTCGGTGCAACGAGATCAAGACTAGGAGGACTACGAGACAGAGGTCACCGTGGAGCCCAAGACGGCGTCATCACCAGAGCTTTGCGCAGGCAAAGACTGCTTTTGTCAGGATAGTTGATACTTGTTGTCCCCCTTCAAATTAGCCCGCCATTGTTGGCTCCCTTCCCGCTCGATATTTGGGA
Source organism: Triticum monococcum (assembly GCA_034509565.1). Taxonomy (NCBI): domain Eukaryota; kingdom Viridiplantae; phylum Streptophyta; class Magnoliopsida; order Poales; family Poaceae; genus Triticum; species Triticum monococcum. The sequence goes on from CM067843.1 coordinate 497,207,277, forward strand.
AGAGGACCAGGGCCTCTATAAATAGGACCAGCCACCCGCATAGCAAGGGGGCTCGGTACGGAGAGGAGTTTTTTAGTTATTGGGGACGGTCGACAAGCGAGAGCAAAGCAGAGAGAGTAAGTGAGAGAGAGAGAAGGGTGACTGAACTCCCCCTAACAGTTCATCGCCCCAGCCAAGAACAGACCCTCGCAAGGCTGTTCTTCCTTGTATTGTTCATCATCAGCAGCCCCAGGAGGCAATCCACCAACCACACACTGGAGTAGGGTATTACACCGCATCGGTGGCCCGAACCAGTATAAATCTTGTGTCCCTTGTGCAGTTCTTTTAGTAGTTTAGTTCTTTGCAAGACGGGGAGGTAGAAGGCGTAATCTCCGCGCGCACCCCAGTGTTCGAACCATAAGGGTCTGCCGGAACCCGAAATCCGACAAAGACGTCGAAAAGATAGCCTTCCTAACCCCATGTGGGGTGTACTGCTACACATGCATGCCATTCGGGCTGCCTAACGCAGGGGCGACCTTTCAGTGGCTGATGCACATCACCTTGGGCCGGCAGCTCAGGAAGAATGTTGAAGCTTACGTCGATGACATTGTGGTAAAGTCTCGGGAGGCCAGGACCCTGATACAAGACCTGGAGGAAACCTTCACGAGCCTCAACGCAGTGAACCCGCGGCTCAACCCAGAGAAGTGTGTGTTCGGAGTCCCCTCGGGCAAGCTTTTGGGTTTCCTCGTGTCCCACCGAGGCACCGAGGCTAACTCGGAAAAGGTCAAGGCGGTGGAGGACATGAGCCCGCCAAAGAGCCTCAGAGAAATGCAGAAGCTCACTGGGTGCGTGACCGCGCTAGGGTGCTTCATCTCCAAGTTGGGGGAGCGAACGCTGCCTTTCTTCCAGCTAATGAAGAAAAAGGGGCCCTTTGAGTGGACTGAAGAGGCCGACAAGGCATTCCAGGATCTCAAGAGATACCTAACCAGCCCACCGGTCATGGTGGCTCCTCGCCCTCAAGAGCCCCTGGTGCTTTACCTCGCCGCCACTCCGTACTCCGCCAGCGCAGCCCTGGTGGCGGTTAGAGAGGAGTGTCGAATCAAAACCATAGCAGCAACCCGGGACAAGGCAAAACAGGAACAAGGAAGGCCCACAGAAACCGCCACCGCGGCTGAGGAGGATCAGCCGCCGCAAAGGAGTGCACCGGATGCGGAAGAGGCCCCTCTCCCAGATGGCCAGCCTCAGGAGGCGCCATGGTCTCCGAAGGGAGCCACCAACACTGACGCACCCAACCTCGTTGAGCACCCAGTGTACTTCGTGAGCACGGTGTTGCGGGACATGAGGGCATGGTACCCCATGCCTCAGAAACTCCTCCTCGCGCTACTGGTGGCCTCACGCAAGCTGCGGCACTATTTTCAGGGTCACCCCATCAAGGTCGTCTCATCATACCCCCTAGAGAGAGTGCTCAGGAGCCCTAACTCATCTGGAAGGGTCGCTGAGTGGAACATAGAACTGCAAGCATTTCAGCTCGAATTCAGCACGACCGGAGTCATCAAGGGAGCAACATTGGCAGATTTTGTGGAAGAATGGACGGAGGCACGAGGCCTCAAGGCCGACGAGGATCGGTCCCTCTCCCCGGGAAGCGAGGCGCCAGAAGGCTAGGTCATGTACTTCGATGGGGCGTTCTCCAGGCATGGCGCTGGGGCTGGGGCGGTGCTTATATCGCCCACTCAGGACAAGCTCTACTACGCTGTGCAGCTCTGTTTCTGAAAGTGCGTTATATCGACTAGAGGGGGGTGAATAGGCGATTTTTATGAAAGTCTTCAAAACATGGAAGTTATGAAGACAAACGATAGAAATAAACCTATTACCCTGCAGCGGAAGGTAGACTACACTAGGCAAGCCATAGTCAAGTATTCAATAGAGTGAAAGCACAATGACTAATAACAGCAATGTAGCAAGGATCAGGTAGGAAGATATTATGAAGCCAAATCGAACACGCAGTCACTCAGTGAAGATAAAAGAAAGTGCAATCATACAATGACTTCACAAGGAGTAACAGTACGTAAAGAGAAGGGAAGGATGAAACCAGTGACTCGTTGAAGACAATGATGTGTTGGACCAGTTCCAGTTGCTATGACAACTGTACGTCTGGTTAGGGTGGCTAGGTATTTAAACCTGAGGACACATAGTCCCGGACACCCAGTCCTGAACACGCAGCTCAGGACACCCAGTCCTCACCGTATTCCCCTTGAGCTAAGGTCACACAGACCTCGCCCAATCACTCTGGTAAGTCTTCAAGGTAGACTCCCAAACCTTCACAAACTTCATTCACCGGCAATCCACAATGTCTCTTGGATGCTCAGAACGTGACGCCTAACCGGCTGGAGGATTCACAGTCCTCAAGTGTAATAAGTCTTCAGATCACACAGACAAGAAGACTTAAGTGATGCCTAATTCTCTTTGGCTCTGGGTGGTTAGGGCTTTATCCTCGCAAGGAATTCTCTCTCAAAAGCTTTGAGGTGCGTTGCTCTCAAACGACAAAAGCCGTATACTAACTCTAAGCAGCCAACCATTTTTGGTTGTAGGGGGTGGGCTATTTATAGCCACTAGGCAACCCGACCTGATTTGTCCAAAATGACCCTGGGTCACTAAGGAACTGACATGTGTTCCAACGATCAGATTTCAAACTCACACGGCAACTTTACTTGGGCTACAAGCAAAGCAGACTTGTCCGACTCTGGACAAGATTCGCTCTCATAGTCTTCACTTGAAGACATAGGTTTTGTTTAAGCATCACTTCAATCATTCTGAATGGTTCTCTTGGACCCCACTTAACAGTACGGTGGTTCCTATGACTCAACAAAGAAGAAGAAAAAGAACTACGAAAGATCTAAGTCTTCGAGCTCCATAGGCTTCATGCGATGTCTTCTCTTGTCATAGTCTTCAATGTGAATATCTTCATATACCACCTTTGACATCAATGTCTTCATACATTTTTAGGGGTCATCTCTGGTAGGAAAACCGAATCAATGAGGGACTTCTACCTGTGTTATCCTGCAATTCTCACAAACACATTAGTCCCTCAACTAGGTTTGTCGTCAATACTCCAAAAGCAACTAGGGGTGGCACTAGATGCACTTACAGTTTCCAGCAAGGTGAAAAGGTCTCCAACAACATAGCGGAGTATGAAGGTTTAATAGCGGGCTTGAAGGCCGCAGCTGCCCTGGGGGTGAAATGCCTCACCATCAAGGGCAATTCGCAGCTCCTTGTCAATTTCTCCAACAAGGTGTACGAGCCGAAAGATGAGCACATGGAAGCCTACCTTGCAGAGGTTCGCAGGATGGAAAAGCAGTTCTAGGGGTTGGAGATGCAGCACGTGCCCCGTGGCACCAATCAGGAGGCCGACGACATAGCCAAACGGGCGTCCAGGCGGTTACCTCAGGAGCCTGGCATTTTTGAGGAGCGGCTCTTCAAGCCCTCAGCCCTGCCGTCATTGTCAAACACGGCTCAGCCTCGGGAGGAGCTCCCCCAGCCACCTGCCTCAGGAGCTCTGGCCTGTGGCCCGGCCTCCGAAGCACGCCTGCTCCTGACGATGGAACCTCAGGAGGGGTGCTGGATCACGAAGCCCCGGAGTTACTTAACACAGGGACCCTGCCGGAGAAGGAGGAGGAAGCGGAGCATGTGGCACGGCAGGCCACGGCATACTGCATCAAGGATGGAGAGCTCTAACGGAAGCGACCAAACGATGTATCCCTGCGCTGCATCTCCAGGGAGCAAGGAAAGGAACTGCTGGAAGATATACACGGCGGAGACTGTGGACATCATTCATCATCATGGACCCTCATCGGCAAGGCGTTCCGCAGTGGGTTTTATTGGCCCACCGCACTCAATGACGCCGTCGAACTAGTGAAAGCTTGTGAGGCCTGCCTGTTCCACGCCAAGCAGATCCATCAGCCGGCAGGAGGCCTGCAGACTATACCCCTTTCGTGGCCATTTGCAGTCTGGGGGCTGGACATCCTGGGCCAGTTTCCTCGGGCACCAGGGGGCTACCACTACCTCTACGTCGCCGTGGACAAGTTCACCAAGTGGGCTGAAGTAGAGGTCGTCCGCACCATCCCCGCGGGTTCCGCGGTCAAGTTCATCAGGGGCATCGTGAGCCGGTTCGGGGTGCCGAACCACATCATCACGGACAACGGTTCGCAGTTCACCAGTAACCTCTTCAAAACATACTGTGCTAACCTTGGAACGCAGATATGCTACGCTTCGGTGGCGCACCCCCAATGCAACGGCCAGGCCGAGTGAGCCAACGCAGAGGTCCTGAGGGGCCTCAAGACCAGGACATTCAAGAAGAAGCTGGAGGCCTGCGGCAGAGGTTGTTACGACGAGCTTCAGTCCGTGTTGTGGTCCAACCACACAACCGCGACCAAGTCGACTGGAGAGACCCCGTTCTTCCTGGTCTACAGAGCCGAAGCGGTCCTCCCTCACAAGGTCAGATGTCGCTCCGCGCGGGTCCTGGCGTTCGACGAGGTGCAGCAGGACGCCATGCGGGGGATGGACCTCGTGCTGGGGGAGGAACGTCATTGAGAAGCCGCGCTGCGAGCGGCGAGGTACCAACAAGCACTGCGACGATATCACTGCCGCAACATCCACCCCAGAACTCTCGAGGTAGGAGACCTCGTGCTCAGGCAGGTTCTCTCCAGGGAGGGACTGCACAAGCTCTCTCCCATGTGGGAGGGCCCGTTCAAGGTTGTTCATGTTTCCAGGCCCGGCTCTGCGTGCTTGGAGACTCAGGAGGGGGTGCCGGTCCAGAACGCATGGAACATCCAGCACCTCCGGAGGTTCTACCCCTAAAAAGGCCCGAAGCTTGTGAAGAAGGTGAATGCTTGTGAAGCTGTCACGTTTTGGAAAAGGCCCAGAGCCTGTGAAGAAGGTGAATGCCTGTGAAGCTGTCGCGTTTTGGAAAAGGCCCAGAGCCTATGAAGAAGGCGAATGCCTGTGAAGCTGTCGCGTTTTGGAAAAGGCCCAGAGCCTGTGAAGAAGGTGAATGCCTGTGAAGCTGTCGCATTTTGGAAAAGGCCCGGAGCCTGTGAAGAAGGCCAACGCCTGTGAAGCTCGCCGCCTGTGACACTCTCACATAATAATGAGTTGGGGCTGTACATGCCCCGGAGTCTCAGGAGCGCCGACCTCAGGCCCTGGGGCTCCCTCCCACGCCAAGTGGCAGCACTTAGCTCCGCGCTGGTGAGAAGACGTCGAAGACTAGATTAGGTGTCGGACGCGGCTTTTTCATTTGCTTTCCGCAGTTGGCTTGTTCATTCTCATTCGAAGTTTTATTGAAGCTGTTGCCGTCTTTGGCTTGTGGTTCTTCGACTTTTCACTCTCCTGCCTCGATTTCTCTTATGCAAGGCCTCGCAAGGGGGCAGCCGAGTGCCCTCGCGAGTGTTCATGTCCTAGTCGTTCAAAGGTTTCGCGACCTGGGTCCATTACAGGAGCACCCTCTAGTCCGTTCCCCACGGGCACCGCGACATGAACACAGGGCCTGGGTCGGTCGCCCCCCACGGCTGGGGCCGGGAACTATCCACGCGCGGGCACGTAGCCGGAAGGCACGATAACGGAAGCAAAGCGATGATTAACAACAATAACCCAAACACGCCCCCGCGGGGCTTCACGCTACTGTCTTTTTACGCAGGAAAAAGGAAAAGAAAGAACAAATCAGGGGCAGCTCGCCTCACACCGGCCTGCAGGGAAGACTCGAGCTGCCTCCGGGGCTCAGGCAGACTCCCTCTCGTGCTTCACCAAGGCGCGATGACGGGCAGACACGCTACCACCTCCCAAGCAGGCACGACGGCATGGAGGCTGACCGCGGCCACCGCTAGAAGAGTCGCCGCCTGAAGAAGAACCGGAGAAGCTTGGGGAACCCTGAGCGCCAACAATCATGCGAGCGCGCCGCCAGTCACGCGAGCGCTGTCCTCTCCATCATCGCCGGAGCTGGGTTCCCAGCCGCGGTCGTCATCCTCGGGGCAGCACCCTGCGCGGCGACCATCTTCCCCAAACACCTTCACGTAGAGGGTGGCATCGCCGTCAAACTTGAAGTGCAGGGTGCACCGACGGCTCAGGCCACGCGCGCGGGCAAACGTCTGCCAACCGCGGGCCAAGGCCAGGCTCCCGGCTGCGGAGACCTCCAGTGAAGCCCATGAGGCCCGGCTGCAGCAGCCGTCAGCCTGGAGCCAGAGGCCGCCCGGGGCGCCAGCCGGGAGCTCACCAAGGAGGAAGCGAGGAAGTGGAACCCGGGTGCTAGTCGGCTCCGCCGACCACACAACGAACTCCGGCAGCACCTCTGCAGCGCGAAAGCGCGGCCTAGGGGGACGCGCGACCGAAGCACGCCCCCCGGCCGCAACAGTCAGCCCGTCACCATGCTGGAAATCATCTCCACGGCCGCGGGGAGGTACCGTGGTGGCCACAGGATGTTTGCGAGGGCGCCCTCGGCCGCGCTTAGGCGGGGGAGAGGCAGGCTCAACCTGGCGAGCCTTCCCCTTCTCTGCGGCCGAGAACCTCCTCGACGGGGCCATGAAGAAGAAGGAGAAGCAAGGGGGGATGAACTGGAAGGGCGCGAGCCGATCCATACTTATAGCCGGCGAGGGCCAACCGTCGGCCCCCATGATCACAGGTAATCCTGACCCGCTTTGCATGCAGGGACTTGTCCAATCCGTGAAGTTGCTGAGGCACCATGGGGAAGTGGAGACGCCCACGTCCAATCAACCGCCATGCGGCGCCCAAAACCGCAGGCTGTTAGGGCCCGTGGCGCTTTTCTCTTGCCCTTTCGCCTCCCTGCACGGCCAAGCCCGGGCGCGCTTTGGGCCCGGGGGCTACTGTTGGCGTTCTGGGAACGGGGGTCCCCAGACTTGCCTGCCTGCGGCCTGCGGCGTGGCTCAAAAGGGGGCCCAGCATGGCCCATCTTCATCAACACAGACTCAGGACCCTCGCGAGGGGCCAAGCCTCGCGGGGCGGATGACACGGAGCTTCCTCAGGCACGGCCTCATCGGGCTGGCCCGCGAGGAGGCGGAGAGATCAAGGTGGGGTACCTCACGAGGTGCCCGTGACGCAAGCCATGATGACCAAGGGCGCCAGGCGGGCGCCAGCCTGCGCAGTGTCCTCCTTTCCTCTTTGGTGCAAAGGGAGCAAGCGCAGGCGGGAGCATCAAGCAAAGGCGCCCGTTTCGGTGCAACGAGACCAAGACCAGTCCAACGGCAGGGAGGAAGTCATTGTGGAGCCCAAGCCAGCATCACCACCAGAGTCTTTGGCAGGCGAGGACCAACTTTAGTCAGGATAAGTGTACCAGATGGTCCCCTTCAGAATGGCCAATTGTTGGCGCCCTTCCCGCTCAATATTTGGGAAGAGGCCCAGGGCCTTTGCCTATAAATAGGACCAGCCACCCACAGGGTAGGGGGGAGGAGATCGAATCAGAGGGAGAATCGAGAAGAGAGAGAGAGAGAGAGAGAGAGAGAGAGAGAGAGAGAGAGAGAGAAGGGTGATTGAACTCCTCCCAGTAGTTCATCCCCTCAGCCAAGAACAGACCCTCGCGAGGCTGTTCTTCCTTGTATTGCTCATCATCATCAGCCCAAGAGGCAATCCACCACACACTGGAGTAGGGTATTACACCACAACAGTGGCCCGAACCAGTATAAACCCTTTGTTTCTTGTGCTGTTCTTTCCTTAGACTAGATCTTAGCGAGGCGGAGGGGTGCAGGTAGGTAGAAGGCGAAATCTCCACGTGCGCCCCAGTGTTTGAACCTCAAGGGTCTGCCGGAACCCAAAATCCGACAACAGTTCTTTGTGTGGTAATTAAAACTTACCTTTTTACGGCCTTTTTGATCCGATAAATCCATCCCTCTCCACCAAAAATGGTTTCTGAACCTACAAAATTGGATCTATCCTGTTGAGCATCTCATATCGTGCCTAGTATATTCACTTATGCATCACTACTAGTTAGATTCCTCACTTGTACCTATTCTTGGATTCGTACAAATCTGGAACCAACTCTCAAGAAATAAGTGAATGTGTTCGCGTCATGAGGTCAATGTCTTCAAACTGATTTATCTTCAAAATCTTCCGAGAATGCATATGACATCTTCCCCTTCCCTCGCATCTCTAATGCTATCACAGGTACATGTCCGTGGGAGAATCCCTTGGCTCTCATAGTCTGCATTCATTTGCAGAGTTCTGGCAGCGTCACATTAATTCTCCTGAAGCCAGTTCCTGTCCGGCCAGCAGATGGAAGCCTTTGCAAGTTCTGAAGCCATTCAGTTTGAACTTCATGGCGATAGAAAAGTCCACAAGAAAGGGCGGAAGACAGCGCCCTGGGGACACAGCCAAGGACCTGCCACCGGATCTCTTTGAACTATACAAGTCAGATCCTGAAGAGACCTATGGTGAACGCAAGACTCGAATCCAATGGATTCATAGATACTGGGCTGGACAATGGTTTCAGTATAGATTCGTGACTACAGAGTATGCAGAGAAGAATGCCATGAACTGACCATGGGGAGATATAATATACAGAGGTCTGCAGCCCAAGTCCAAGCCCGAAGCTATTGCTCAAGGCTTCTACCCTTGGATTGTTCGAGGACCTCAGCCTGAGGGCGCCGACCCATCCAGTTTGCTATGGTGTTGCGATGACAATCTGTTCAAGCACAACTTTCAGTTTGCCAAGGAGTCTGCCAAGAAGAACAAGAAGCAGTTTGGCCTCGACTTGAACCCTGGTCCACCTGCTCCACGGGCCGATGGCACACGTGAAGCTGAACCCAATGAGATAGGTCCCTTCTACAACCTTGAAGGACTCATCACTCATGTTGCTGTCCAAGGGGCTGCGATGGATCACTCAGCTGGCGACGCGGATTCTGAAGAAGCGCCAGCCCCACCGAAGCAGAAGCAGAAGAAATCAAAGGCTTCAACGCCCTCTGCAATACCAAAAGTTTAGTGTGCGAAGCCTCTGGCCACTGCACCTCCTGAAGCAAGTGTGTAGTCTGAAGATCTTTCTCTCATCTCCAAGAAGACGAGAAGTTTTCAAAGCAGAAGAAGCCCATCCAGCGCTCTGGGCAAGAACTGACCCCAGCTGATATTTTGCGAAAGGAAGAAGCCACCATTGATCTGTCCAGCGACGACGATTTTGGTGATGATGCTCTTGAGATGCTCATAAAGAGCAAGGAGGAGGCGGAGATCTTCAATGATCTGCCCCTCTTTGATGTGGATATCTTGAACAACTTCATTGATGAATGGTTTGAAAACCCCAGCATCAATATCGATGACCTTGAGCTTCCAATTGGCATCAATGTCTCTTTCCACAGCGCCATTGCTACTGAGCTGGCTCTGGCTCAGAAGATCATTGAACTGAAGAACAAGATTGCTCATGAGAAAGCTCAGTTCAAGATGAACATGGCCAATCTCAGCGTGGTTGATATTCAAAGCTTCAAGCAGATGGTGCATGAGCTCAAGGAGCAGTTTCACCAGAAACGCGAGGAAGCTAAAGGTTAAAGAGAGAGAATGAAATACTTCACTGAGAAAAGTGTGCAAGCGCATAATGAGGCTGAGCAGCGCAAGGTACTGGGGCGCCCTGGTATCGACCACATAATGGCTGCCAAAAGGAAAAAGAAGTCTGCCGCGGGACGCACTGAAGAAGTAAGGCAGGAAGCACCTAGCATTGTCTTCCCTGCCAGCATGACAGGCTCGAAGCCTAAGGTCCCCACAGCTGCTTCAAAACTGAAGAAGACAAGGGCAACTGAGGCCGAAGCTAGAAAGTGTAAGAACAAGAATGCCACTGATGACGCCCCACAGACCAAGAAGCAGAAGACAAAGTCTTCGAAGAAAGATCAGGCTGCTCCCTCAGAGCCCCTCATTGTCAAGCCCATCTCAGTTGCTCGTCCTGCATCCACCCACCAAGAACGTCAGCTAGTACTTCATGAGCCTGCTTCCACAGAGGCTCCTGAAGCTGAAGACATTCCAGTTGCTAACCCGTTCACAGCTGAAGACATTGGTCATCACGACAATGTAAATGATGATGAAGTCCTTCCTCAGATCGAGAACCAACCGGTATCATCGCCTTTTCTCACGAACAGCGAACTCATCAGCATTGGTCGTCCATTGACGCCAATTGCTCAAGATGCATCATGGGCTGATCACCCCCAAGACACACCCAGTACTCCCCCTCCTCAAGTTACCACTCTGGTACTTGATGATGACAATTACATGGTGAAGACCACCCCATCTCCAAAGGCATCGCCCGCACTCTGCAGGCTTCGCAAAGGCCCTAGGCCACAGGTCGCCATGCCGACCGTTCCATAAGGAGAAGTGCAAAATGACTCAGTGGCACGACAAGTGTTTCTCGACGCCACTCCAACTGCGAACGTCTCTGAGTCCGAAGCAAAAGCTGCTGAAGACATTCTGGCTGCATCAGCCGATGACCAACAAGAACCCCAAGAACCCCGTTAAGAAGAAGAGCGAGTTGCCACACCCCCTACCAACCCAGAAGTTGTTTTCGAGGAGAACGAGTCAGTGCCCGACCCTCCAGCTACCCAAGTGGAGGTTAAAAACACTGAGGCGGCCACCAACAACACTACTGAAGCCAATGACGTTGTCATGGCTGAAGCTAATGTGGCGCCTGAAGTCAATGTTGCACCTGAAGCCAATGTGCAGCTTGAAGCCCAAGTCAATTCCTCTGCTCCTGTACCACCTCCAAGACCTCACACCATTTAGCAAGCATACGATCATTGTCAACTTGTCACTGTCCGCTGTCCCATTCTGGTTCCTTCGCCTGCTCCTGGACCGCAGTTTGAATATCATGTGGAGCACAGGCCTCAGGTCCAGAAGCCAAAGCCCCGGCTGCCAAGATTTCCACGCACTGCGACTTTGCTAGGATCGTTCAATGTGAATGGCTTAAAGCACACAACACCTTCTTTGATAGTGCCAAGAACCCATACTCGCAGCCAAGAATTTCATCATATTGGTTCTGGAGCTATCAGCAGCGTAGTTACTATGCTTGTGTCTTATACAATCAAGGGCGCATTTTCCCCATATGCGTCTATACTGTGAAGCCATTTCTAGCCCGCCCTGCTTGGTAGAAGCCCTAGACTGCTTCAAAGATGCTGGCCTTCTGCAGTTTGTGACCGACAAAGAAAATTGGAATGAGGAGCTTCTGCTACAATTCTATGCAACTCTCCACATTCGTGGCTACAACAGGGATCCAAAGACTTCGGTCCTTGAGTGGATGACAGGCGATGTACAGAATGAAGCCAAAGCCCAAGACATAATTGATCTTACTGCCCTGCCCACTGCTGGTGAACACTATGAACCTGGTTGTCAGCTTCACCGTAATGCTTTGGAGAGTATATTTCAGAAGCCTGAGCTGAACGTGAGTCAAATGCTCAGCATGATGATGCCACTACCAAGCGATGCTGAATATCCAACGGAATTCTTTGTTGAAGACCTAGGGTATCTGCCCCGCACCATTTATCATATCATCAGGCGAACTCTATGGCCAATCAAAGGACATTCTCCTATAGGAAAGCTTGAAGGAGCAATGAAGACATTGGTTTTCTATATCCTCAATGGCATCAGCTTCAATGCTCAAGACTTCTTCATCAGGCAACTTGCTGCGTGTAGCTCTGATCTATTTGGTCTGAAATTTTATGCTCCATGGGTAATGCGCCTCATCAAGCTTCACTCTTCTGTCAACCATCAGCCCTCTGCACACAATCATCTCATATTCTGGCCAGAGGTTGATATGTCTGTCGAAGCCATCTACCCTGAACCTGCCAAGGAGCCTATATATCTTCACAATCCAGATCACCAAAGCTTCACTCAACCCATTGAAGGAGTTCTTGCCGCCACTCGTGTTTATCCTTTGGCTGGTAACACTCGTGAACCTCGTCGTGCAACCACTGAAGCCACTGAAAGCACCATGACTCAAAGGCCTCGGAAGCGATCTCGCGCTCTCAATGACCGAGAGCTTCTCGTGGCATTACATCAAAAATAGGATAATCACCATGACTGGATCAAGCGTCAGATGCAGAGTCTCTTGGTGGACGTTAATCGCATTCAAAATCTTGCCACCAAGAATGCCTTTGTCACACATGAAACCTGTCGGCGGTCGTGGAATAGTTTGACATTGCTAAGCTTTGAAGATGATCTTCAATAGGATGGCTTCACAGAGCGATTCAAATTTGATTCCACTCCTCCCAGGAATGCTCTCTTGCATCCGACTCCCTCACTCGAAGACTCTGAGTACTCCTCCTCGGCGACAACTGTCGATGCCAGAGTCGTTGATGACGAAGATGATGCTACTTCACCAACTACAACTTCGCCACGAATCAACACTGCACCAAGCTCTTTTGCACCACCAGACTCCAACGTCGACCCTGCACCTTCACCTACTCATGGGAACGAGTAGAGCTCTATGTCTTCAAACCTTTCTGGTCCTTGCTGACAAAAGGGGGAGAAGCATACGAGTTGATAGTCTTCAAGCGGGTCCTTATGGGTGGTTGCTATACTTTTTGCCAAGTGTTTACAACTCTCGCTTTTGATACTTTCGGTTCTTTGAGCTGTAACACATAAACTTGATGGTCGTCTGCTACCTTTTCTTTTAACTATGTGATGCGACGATAAATTCCGCATGTGCGATGATAAATTCCGCACGAAGTCATTCCGCAGACGTCCATTTTTCATTATGCATGTCATTATATTCATTGTATTCTTCCATTCATGATGATCTATCTTCATAAGCTGAAGTGGATCTCCAAAAGTAAAACCTGCCATGTGCATTTGCATTCAAACACAAATTATTTATATGCACATCTTCAGGGGGAGCCTTTTGCTACTTATGAAGACAATACCTTATCCTTACAATTTCACACACTTTTATCCCCGTTGAAAACTTCAACCAGTTTGTCATCAATCACCAAAAAGGGGGAGATTGTAAGTGCATCTAGTGACACCCGTAGTTGGTTTTGGAGTATTGACGACAAACTTGGTTGAGGGACTAATGTGTTTGTGAGAATTGCAGGATAACACATGTAGTAGTCCCTCATTAATTTGGTTTACCTACCAGAGATGACCCCTAAAAATGTGTGAAGACATTGAAGACAATGGTGGTCTGTGAAGAGTTTCACATTGAAGACTATGACATGAGAAGACATCGTATGAAGACTATGGATTGCGAAGACATAGTTGTTTCGTAGTTTCCTTTTCTTCTTTGTTGAGTCATAGGAACCACCATATTGTTAAGTGGGGTCCAAGTGAACAAAGTTAGAGTGACTGAAGTGATGCTCAACCAAATCCTATGTCTTCGAGCAAAGATAATGAGAGAAAATCTTATCCAAAGCTAGATAAGTCAGCTTTACTTGTAGCCCAAGTCAAGCTGACGCGTGTGTTTGGAATCTGACCGTTGGACATGTGTCAGTTCCTTAGTGACCCAGGGTCATTTCGGACAAATCAGGCCAGGTTGCCTCCTAGCAATAAATAGCCTACCCCCTACACCATAAATTGGTGGCTGCTGAGAGTCAGTGCACAGCTTTTGTCGTTTGAGAGCAACCCACCTCCGAAGCCTTTGAGAGAGAAATCATTGAGAGGACAAATCCCTAAACACCTAGAGCCAAAGAGTGTTAGGCATCCGTAAAGTCTTTCTGTTTGCGTGACCTGAAGACTTGTTACACTTGAGGACTATGAATCCTCCAGCCAGTTAGGCGTCGCGTTCTGAGCATCCAAGAGTCATTGTGGATCGCCGGTGAACGAAGTCTATGAAGGTTTGGAAGTCTACCTTGAAGACTTACCAGAGTGATTGGGCGAGGACTGTGTGTCCTTAGCTCAAGGGGAATAAGGTGAAGACGCGGTCTTCTGAGTTGAATTTTAGCCTCCCTAACCATACGTACAGTTGTCACAGCAACTGGAACTGGTCCAACAAATACCTGTCCTCACCAAGCAACTGGTTCTATCCTTACCTCTCTCTTTACTTACAGTTTGTCTTCGTGGAGTCATTGTCTGCTCGCATGATCTGATTGACTTCACTGTGTGAAGATTGTTGTTGATTGTCTTCATACTATCTTCCATCTTGATCCATACTACGTAGCTGCTGATAGCCTTCGTGCTTTCACTTCATTGCTTACTTGACTATGCCTTGTCTAGTGTAGTCTACCCTCCGCCGCATATTAATAGGTTCATTCTATTATTTGTCTTCAAAGCCCCAGTGTTTTGAAGACTTTCATAAAAATCGCCTATTCACCCCCCCTCTAGTCGATAACTAGCACTTTCAGTCCTAGTCCCGACCAAGTGGCGGCAACTATACCGCACGTACATAATTATGCACTAAAAACACCATGGGCACGGGTGGAGGCATAACCAACTTGTGTTCCGCAATACGGCTCGACCGCTCTGGACACACATAATTTCACTATTTCATTTTTCTTCTTTTTTACAGGCCTTTTTTGGCGGCTTGGCCATCTATTCTTTTCGAAGGATAAAAATACCAAGGCGACAAGAAGCATAGACGTATTGGGGAATCTTTAGGTGGTCTCTTTAACGACCCCTCTACCTATTTTTAGGAGCCACACGCAGCTCTCTCTTGGTTAAGGCATAGTAAATAGCCTTCTTCTTATCGCACTACTTGTATAAATGCGCTTTAACACAACAATGACATTACAATAGAAGCAATTTGTGGCCCAAATTTTTATGGCTCTAGCTTACCACTTGTTTTTCCTTTTCTTCCTTTTTGTCTTTTCTTTTTCTGGTAACTCTATCAGATAACGCCCGTACACTCTGGTATGTCTCAATTTGCTAGGGGCTTCATAGCGCCCCACAACATGGCAACAAAAGTCCGAACACTTTCACAGTACAGTTCGGCACCCAGAATTTTGCACTATATGCATTGGCTCTGAATCATGTCTTTGGTCAATAGTTGGGTTGTCCGGCTTCTGTGCTTACTACCTTACGTTCCGCTGTATCGGCTAGGGTAGTACAGGGAGAACTACGGTGATTGTGCCCTGGTTTACCCAAGTGAGCACCTCAGTAGAGAAAGCCGAAAACTGACTGTCGTGATGCGGCGAGAGCCGGTTAGCTCTTCGAAGGTCTTAAATCCTTAGAGATTTTTCTGCATTACGCGAGAAGGATTGGTACTTACCCGATCAAGTGTTTATAGCATCCTAGCCCGGATACTAGGGGTTGCGCCTATATTTCTATTTGTCAAACTCCTATGGCTAAGTGAGAGTGCTAAAGCCGCATAGTCCGATTGTCTGGTTCGTCATGCTAAACACCTCCTTCAAGGACCAAACAATTGGATCAAGAGTGTTTACATTACATCCCGAACACCCCCGTATTTCCTACATGGGGGCAGAAGCCGATGACTGGCCAACTCTTAGATTTCACTTAACACGGCCGCACAGGAGGAGAATTTTTAACTAAACCTTATATTACATAACTATTTTGTTTCATCATACAGGGCAAAGACAACATGATTGCATTCATTCGAAAATAGTGCCTTGCGCACATTGCGTTGCTACAATGCACGACCCCTCCAGGACATCTACAAGATACCGCTTAGGCATGCGGTGCTCCTTGACCTCTGGTGGCCCCTCGGTCATCAGCTTGATGGCGTCCATCTTCGCCCACCATATCTTGACGCGGGCGAAGGCCATGCGCGCATCCTCAATGCAGGCTGATCGCTTAACGACGTCCAGCCGAGGACATGCGTTCACCAGCCGCTCCACGAGTCCGAAGTAGCTGCTGGGCATAGCTTTGGCTGGCCACAGCCGGATTATCTAATCCTTCATGGCCAGTTCGGCCACCCTATGCAGCTCCACCAGTTGTTTTAGCTGATCGGTGAAGGGCACCTGATGCTCTGGCGCAAGATACTGCGACCAGAACAACTTCTCCGCCGAGCTCCCTTCTTCGGCTCGGAAGAACTCCGCGGCGTCGGACACACTACGCGGCAGATCTGCAAATGCCCCTGGTGAACTCCGAATCCGGGTTAGTAGGAGATATTTCTTCTTCACATGCTTGCTTTGCATACTAAATGCCTTACCCGCTGCGATCTTCTTGGCCTCCTGGATCTCCTTGAGGGCACCCCCAGGCTTCCACCCGGGCCGCTTCCGTGCTTTGGCGAGCCTTTCGGAGTTTGGCCTCTCGAGCCGAAACATCACCCTCCAAGGCCTCATACTTCTTGACAGCATCTTGGAGCTCTTGCTGGACCTCGTTCAGCCTGGCCTTAAGATTTTTACGAGCAGCCTTCTCCTTGACAGCTTTTCCCTCGGCTTCGGCCGGGGCCTTTTTCAGGGCCTTGACCTCAGTCATCGCCCCTACACACATCATGACACTATGGCCAGTATACATCTTCTATTTTTTTTCAGAATACATAGCGAGTCACTACATACCTTGTTGGTCTTCCAGCCGTTTCCTCGCCTGGCCGAGCTCCTCTTCGGCCTGCTCCAGTTTCTTCTTTAGTCCGGAGACTTCGACAATGTGAGAGGTCGTGGCAACATCGACGCCTTCTTATTCACATCAGACATAGTTCGGTTAGCTTCCTGCGAAATTTAATTGATCCTCTGTCTGGCTTTTCTTTCCGAACACCAGACAGTGTCTAAGGGGCTACTGTCTATATTGGGATTTTCTCGGTTAAACGCTGCTTACCTCAAAACCTGTCAGCAGGCCGCTGTAGGCTTTGGTCAGTCCGCTCTTAATGGACTGAACCTTCTCAATCACAACACCCATAAGGATATGGTGTTCTTCCATAATGGAAGTGCCTCGAAGCGCCTCCAATATATTATCCAGCGCCTCTGGTTGGACAGAGGCCGCCGGCGAGACGGGCATGCCTCCTTCCCTTGAAGGAGGCTGCTTGTCGGACTCCGGGGCCGTATGGGTCTCCGGGTCCGCGCTCGGATGTGGCCCGAATTGAGCATGACCCCCATTCTCAGTCTCCATGGGGGCCTGTTCCCCCATGTGTCCGGTGGCTGAGGTTTCGCCCTCCGGCGCTGCCTTGACGGCCTTCCGAACCTCTCCCTGGCCTGGGAAGGTCCTTTGCAACAACACCTCGCCGTCTCCCTTGGCCTTGGGAGAGTAAGCGGCCTGCGGTGTCTTGCTGGCCATCTCCTTTGAGTCCAACAAGCCTCTTGATGAGGATCGCCAGGAGCTGTCGTGGGCCGGACTGCAATGACATGATTAAACCATATAAAATACCATAAGGTGGAACGGCCAGATAAATGGACATGTACGAGTTCTTAGTACTCATGATGCGGCCAGGGGCTTGTTCCGGGGAGGTCGCTCCGGACTGCTGTCGACGTCCCATGCGGAGCTACCCACGAGAGGGCCTTTCCCCTTCTTGGGCGCCTCCGCCTCCAGATTTGTGGAGGCCGCCCTCTTCTTCCTCCCACCATTAGGGGAAGAGTCTCTTTCCTCCTTCTCTTCATCATCGTTGTTTTCGGCTGTCGGATTTGGGGTTCCGGCAGACCCTTAAGGTTCGAACACTGGGGTGCGCGCGGAGATCACACCTTCTACCTCCCCGTCTTGCAAAGATCTAAACTACTAAAGGAATCACACAAGGGACGCGAGATTTATACTGGTTCGGGCCACCATTGTCGTGTAATACCCTACTCCAGTGTGTGGTGGATGGATTGCCTCCTGGGGCTGGTGATGACGAACAATACAAGGAAGAACAGCCTCGCGAGGGTCTGTTCTTGGCTGGGGCGATGAACTACCGGGAGGAGTTCAGTCGCCTTCTCTCTCTCTCTCAAAACCGAACCCTAACCTACCAACTGATCCCCCCACTGCTACGTGGGTGGCCGTCCCTATTTATAGGGGCCCTGGTCCTCTTCCCAAATATCGAGCGGGAAGGCAACCAACAATGGCGGGCTAATTTGAAGGGGGACAGCAAGTACTCTTATCCTGACTAAAGGTGGTCTTCGCCTGCGAAAGACTCTGCAGTGACGCTGCGCTGGGCTCCATGGTGACCTCCGTCTCATAGTCCGCTTGGTCCTGGTCTTGTTGCACCGAAATGGCAACCTTTGCCTAATGCCTCGGTACTCCGCAGCTGCGCTTGCCCCCATTGCACCAAAGGGGAAAGAAGGATGCTGCGCGCGCTCGCGCCCGCCTGGCACCCTCGATCGTCATGGCTTGCGTCACGGGAACCTCGCGAGGCACCCCGCCTTGATATCTCCGTCTCCTCGCGAACCAGCCTGAGGAGGCTGCGCCTGAGGATGCGCTGTGTCATCCGCCTCGTGAGGGTCTTGAGTCTTGTGCTTGATGAAGATGGGCCATGTTGGGCCCCCATTTGAGCCACGCCGCAGGCCGCAGGCAGGCAAGTCTGGGGACCCCCGTTCCCAGAACGCCGATAGTAGCCCCCGGGCCCGAGGCACGCATGGGCTTGGCTGTCTCGAGAGGCGAAAGGGCAAGGGCGAAGCGCCGCGGGCCCTAACAGCCTGCGGCCTTGGGCGCCGCGTGGCGGTTGATGGGACGTGGGCGGCACTGTTCCCCCACGCCCCCTTATTCTGCGCCCTGTCAGGCGGACTTGTGGTTGCACACAGCCGCTCCCCTTCTTGTTGCTCGGGCGTCTCCTGCTCTTCCTTCCTTCGCACGCCGGCTCCCGCCTCCAATCCAATCTCAAATCTTCCCCCTCCTTCCCATCGCCATGACTCCGACGAGGAACGAGACAGGGGAGAAGTCCGCGCCTCCGTCTTGTGTGCCGCCAACGGTGGCCCCCGCCGCCAGCCAGTCGACCGTGCTCAACCAAGAGTGCCTGGGCAAGGACAACTTGGCCCTGGCCTCCATCTTCAACGAGTGCGGGAGGACGACGGCTTGGCCCGCGTCCTACTTCTCCATCAACAGGATTGCAACTGAGGTCCCATGTTTCACCGACGCCTTGTGGGCGGGTCTGGTTCCCCCCTTCTCCGATTTCTTCAATGCCGTGCTCTCCCATTAACAGGTCCACTTGATGCACCTAAGTCCTGAGTCCATCACCCTTCTTTCGGTCTTCGCCTTTGTTTGCGAAGCCATGGTGAGCATCCCTCCTTCGGTTGCCTTGCTGCACCACTTCTTCTCACTGCGCCTTGTCGACCCTTCCCAACGCTGGGCATGCGTGAGCTTTGTTGCCGAGCCTGCGACCGAGGCCTCTGGGATTGACTTCAAACTCCCCCAGCCCGCGGTTGGGTTCCGCGAGTGGTGGTTGTACGTGGACGCAGGGGTACCTAGCCCCCTGCTATTGGGGCCGACCTCGCCTGCTGTCCCTAATTCGGGTTGGGGTCAGGAGACGCTCAAGAGCCCCGGGCTCATCTTCGTCTGGAGCCGCTTCACGCTCCTGAGGAAGCTTGGCATGACAGCGCCCAAAGTGGTGAAGGAGTTTCTGTTGTGCCGCGTCGCTCCCTTGCAGCGCCACTTTCGCCGGATGTGGGCTTTCCGTGGGCGCGAGGATAACATGAAGCTCCAGGAGGAGGACCTGGCTCCGGCGGTGCTGAAGTTGACGCTCTTGTCCTTAGCCGGTGACCTCAACCCCGGCAATGTCCGGCTGGGAGGGGCCTTGCTGTATCTCTGCCAGAGCAGGGCCGACTTCGTGAAGCAGATGCCCGTCTTCGGTGAATGGGTGCTGCGCCCGGCCGGCCTCCGGGGACCTCATGAGAACCCGATGGTGGTGACTGCCCTTTCAACCGGCCAAGGCGGCTCCTCCTCAAGTGGCGGAGCAGGGAGGCAGGAGGCGCCTGAGGCCGAGGATGCCCCTGAAGAGGTGGTAGCGCTGGGCGGCGCTCGCGAGGGGACAGCTCCTGGGGCCCGTGCCGCTGCGGCTGAAGGTGGCAAGCAGCCGCTCCTGGCGCCTGGGGCTGAGGCCTTGGAGGCCCCAGGCGCGTCTTCTGGAGAGGCAACGGAAGGCAGGTGCCAGGCAGGCGCCCCTGACGCGGACCGCTCTGATGCTCCATCCTCGTGGCAGGATGACCCTTGCGCTCTTCTCTTGGGCCGCTTCTGCGTGGACTTCGAGACCCTCTGGAGGAAGAGGGAGGCCCTAGGTGATGACTTCCCTCGTCACGAGCTGAAGCGCAAGAAGTACTTCGCCACTGACGAGTAAGTCCTCTTTCTCTCTGGATCCTAATACCCTTGCGGCTTCCGCTGATCCTTGTTCTGGAGGCCCCTCCCGACTAAGCTCACGGAAATCACCGAGGTGCCGCCTCCCTTAGCTTCGTCCCCTCTACTGTCTTCAAATGCGCCGAGCAGCTCCGCCCTGGTGGTGCGGGCATCTGAAGGGGCGGACCATCCCGAGGTGCACCGCGGCCCGTCATTCCCCGCGATCTTCCTTCGCGGGCCTTCTCTGGGAATAGCCAGCTTGCCGTGGGCTTCTCGTCTGGTTGGGGACCACGACTGGTTGAGGCGCCTCCTGTGCCCCTCATCTGGAGATGGGCTGGCTCTAGGCCGGGCTTCCGACGTGACGCGCCCGGCATCATGAGGGCGCCAGCCCCCAGCCCCCTGCCTGGAGGAGGAACAATGATTCGCGGCCCTCGGCGCTTGCTTGGGGTGGATGATGGTGTGGAAGATGTGCTTGAGCGTGCCCGGGAGCACCGCGCCCGCCGCCAGGGGTTCCTTCGAAGAGCGGCCGATGCGGTGAACTTGCTTGGAGAGCAGCTCGCTAACGAAGACACGCGCCTGGAGGCCGAGGGCCTGCGCCTGGCCGCAGGGAGGCGCGAGCTGGAGGCCGCCATCGTCCTCGCGTGCCGCCAGCGGGATCTTGATGACGAAGAGGCGAAGGCGACGCTGGAGGCCTCTCAAGTGGCCCGATCCCAGGCCACCGAGGAGGCTCGGAGAGCTGACCGATGGCGAGAGGCAGCGGAGGAGCGGGCTCATGAGCTCTTGGCCCGGTTCCACTCATTGGAGGAGCGGGCGGAGCTGTGTGAGCTGGCCCTTCCGTCGATGCGGGTGGCCTCCGGCGACCCAGCCAAGCTCCAGAGGCGCGAAGAAGCGTTGACGCTGGAAGCCGATGAACGCACTCGCGAGTACAAGCGGCTGGAGACGAGGGAGCGCCTGGTGACGCAGGCGGAAGACGATGTCGCTGCGCGGGAAGCGCGTGTCCTGGAAGAGGTTTGTCGTCGGGTGGCGACAGCGCGCCAAGGCCTCGAGTGAGAGTTCGAGGGGAAGCTGAGGATGATCCGGGTCGAAGCCGAGGGCAGAACCGCAGCCCTGAGGGCCCAACGCGATGAGGCGACGAGGCTGGTCGACGCCTCCCGGGCCGCCCTTGAGGCAGCTCAAAGGGAGCTGGCTGCCTCCCGGGCCGAGGTGCTCCGTCTTCGCCAGCGGATGGAGGAGGTCGAGGCCGTCGAGCGCCAGAACACCGACGAAATACGCCAGCAGCGGGTCCTAGAGCACGCGCACGGCCCTATGCTCACCACGCTCAGGGTGAGGGCTAACGCAGCCTTGGGTAACATCTGCGAGGCAGCCGTCGGCGAGCCGCACACGATCAACTATGCCGGCAACCTACAGTTCTTCACCGCTGTGGTAACGCAGCTGGAGGCTCGGTCTGTCAGGGCCGACAGGTTGGTGGAGGAGAGGAGCCGCGCCCTGCTCGGGCGTGCCTTTTCCCGCATCTTCAGCCACCTCCGGAACAGGGATCCCCACTTCGACTTTGACGCCGCCATCGCCCTAGTTCCCCAGGCCGTCCGAGGCGACCTGGCGGAATGGGTGGAGAACAACGTGGATGCTCTTGTCCGAGCCTTCACTTCGGATGATGACGACGTGGTTGTGGCTGCCGAAGAAGGTTGCATGGTGGATGGCCCCCACGCCGCTGGTGGCGGCGCAGACGACGAGGGCGGATTCAGTGATGCCAGCCACAGCTCGGGAGGCGCCCCCGAGGATGCGTTGGTGGATTTGTCAAACTGACCATGTACTTCTCCTGTGTTTCACCCTGCATGAATAGAACTCAGGTATTTGGCCTGACGGTCGTGAGAGCATTTTGGGAGGGGAAGCCCCTCATGTAAAAACTTGTGTCCAGCGTATCAATAGTAGTCAAATTGCACGCGTGCCTGACGTTGGGCTGGTTTACCTTTGCCCCACGCTGGCCCCGAGGCGGCCTGCGGGAGGGCGCGACGCCTTGGGTGCTCTCTAGTTGGGTCCTCAGGATGTGGGATCGTTGCTGATGAAAAACTTCACTGGCGTTGGCCTTCTTCACGGGCTCTGGGCCTTTTTCCTTAGCGCGAGGGCTTCACAGGCACTCGCCTTGCTTCACGGGCTCTGGGCCTTTTCCTTAGCGCGAGGGCTTCACAGGCACTCGCCTTGCTTCACAGGCTCTGGGCCTTTTCCTTAGCGCGGGGGTTTCACAGGCACTCGCCTTGCTTCACAGGCTCTGGGCCTTTTCCTTAGCGCGAGGGCTTCACAGGCACTCGCCTTGCTTCACAGGCTCTGGGCCTTTTCCTTAGCGCGAGGGCTTCACAGGCACTCGCCTTGCTTCACAGGCTTTGGGCCTTTTCCTTAGCGCGAGGGCTTCACAGGCACTCGCCTTGCTTCATAGGCTCTGTGCCTTTTCCTTAGCGCGAGGGCTTCACAGGCACTCGCCTTGCTTCATAGGCTCTGGGCCTTTTTAAACAGGACAACCTCCGCAGGCACCCAAAAATCCTCCCGAGGGAGAGTAACAGCGGCAGTATGGGTTGCGCACGAGCCAGGCCTGACCCGACTCGCGAGGGGCTCGCGAGGGGAGGCAGCTGTGACGGAGCGGTAACCAGAACGAGAGAAACGGCTCGAGCGAGAATAAGCACCCCTTCCCCGAACACACGCAAATCTCCAATTCGAATCCAACTTAAATCCAGTGGGGGAAAGCAACAGCCAAAGGGAAAGGCAACGAAAAGCAGACAAAAAGCCGCGTTCGGCACCTAATCTAGTCTTGGACGTCTTCTCACTAGCGCGGAGCTAACTGCTGTCCACTGGGCATGGGAGGGAGCCCCAGGGCCTGAGGCCGGCACCCCTGAGACTCCGGGGCGTGTACAGCCCCACTCATTATTACGTGAGAGTGTCACGGGGCGGCGAGCTTCACAGGCACTGGGCCTTCTTCATAGGTACTGGCCTTGCTTCATATCGCCAGACGAGGGCCCCGCCTTGCGCCGCACTCTAGGGCCATCAGCAACGACCGAAACCCAGGACGCCGCCCGATGGGGTAGAGCGGTCGCCAGCGGTTCCCCCGACGACCACAGGTCCTCCGCCAGGGGCAGGCCCTGAGGCACCTCCCCAGCAGAGGGCCTACCTCCTGAGAACGCCTTGCTCCGAACGTCGCGGTGGTGATGTAGGATCTCGACCCCTCTCCCGCAGCCCCCTGCGCCCTCCTCCCAAGGGGTACGAGGCTGTGGGAGCGGGGCAGCTGCTTGTCGCGGCGACCTGCACCTCCTGCGACCCATGGTTACCATATACCTGCCCCTGAAGAGTTAGCGGTGCCCGATAGTCGTTGCCTCCAGCGTGGCCAGCGGGTCCGTCCATGGGCTCCTGGAAGGGTTCAGCTTCTACTGCCTCGTCCCCCCAGCTTGGGCCGAGGAGCGAGCCTTGCCTGCTCTCGCGAGGGTGTCCTTGGTCCAGCATGAGGGTCACGTATTCCTCCGTCGTCGTCATCCCGAATGCCATGCCATGATGCCCCGCACGCCACGCAGTCCCACCTGCCATGCCTGCCGCGGGGTGGCAGTGCGACAGCCCTCCGGGGCCGCGGGTCGTGTCGGGTCCTTCTTCTTCGCGGGCCGGGGGCGGAGGCAGCGCCGCCGCTGGTCCAGTGCTGACAGCTTCGCTGGCGTCGGAGTAGCCTTGGAGTCCGTGGGCGCGCGCGGAGCCCCCGCGCGGGCCGCCCTGGGCCTGAGATGGGAGCTGGGTGGAGAAGGGGTGAGCCCCCGAGGCGGCGAAGCCCAGGAGCTCCGCCACCCGCTCCAGCAGCACATCGTGGCCGCCCTCCAGCAGTCTGCACCGCAGCAGCTCCCGGGCCACCGTGAGCGCGGCCCTTGAATTCGCCTGCTCCCGGCAGGTGTACGGCGTCGTGGTCGCGGCGTGGTTGGAGGCCCTTGCCGCCGACCGTGCTTGTCGCGGTGTGAGGGTTGCGGAAGCCTGTCCGCGTCGCCCGCAGCCCGCAGCGCCCTGCGGGCCGTGAGCTGCCTGGGGCGCGGGGTGGCCCGAGGCGGGCGGCTCCGCGCGGGTGGGCCACACCGCCCATGGACCTTGGTTGCCCGCCTGGTCGCCGGACATGGTGATGATGATGCGAAGGGAGGCAGAGCGGAGTGGTGGAAGACAGATTCCGGCGCACCCCTACCTGGCGCGCCAAATGTCGGATTTGGGGTTCCGGCAGACCCTTAAGGTTCGAACACTGGGGTGTGCGCGGAGATCACGCCTTCTACCTCCCCGTCTCGCAAAGATCTAAACTACTAAAGGAATCACACAAGGGACACGAGATTTATACTGGTTCGGGCCACCATTGTGGTGTAATACCCTACTCCAGTGTGTGGTGGATGGATTGCCTCCTGGGGCTGGTGATGACGAACAGTACAAGGAAGAACAGCCTCGCGAGGGTCTGTTCTTGGCTGGGGTGATGAACTACTGGGAGGAGTTCAGTCGCCTTCTCTCTCTCTCTCTCTCTCTCAAAACCGAACCCTAACCTACCAACTAATCCCCCACTGCTACGTGGGTGGCCATCCCTATTTATAGGGGCCCTGGTCCTCTTCCCAAATATCGAGCGGGAAGGGAGCCAACAATGGCGGGCTAATTTGAAGGGGGACAACAAGTACTCTTATCCTGACTAAAGGTGGTCTTCACCTGCGAAAGACTCTGCAGTGACGCCGCGCTGGGCTCCATGGTGACCTCCGTCTCGTAGTCTGCTTGGTCTTGGTCTTGTTGCACCAAAATGGCAACCTTTGCCTGATGCCTCGGTACTCCGCGGCTGCGCTTGCCCCCTTTGCACCAAAGGGGAAAGAAGGACGCTGCGCGCGCTGGCGCCCACCTGGCACCCTCGATCGTCATGGCTTGCGTCACGGGCACCTCACGAGGCACCCCGCCTTGATATCTCCGTCTCCTCGCGAACCAGCCTGAGGAGGCGGCGCCTGAGGATGCGCTGTGTCGTCCGCCTCGCGAGGCTTGGCCCCTCGTGAGGGTCTTGAGTCTTGTGCTTGATGAAGATGGGCCATGTTGGGCCCCCATTTGAGCCATGCCGCAGGCCGTAGGCAGGCAAGTTTGGGGACCCCCGTTCCCAGAACGCCGACATCAGCGGCGGAGGAGCAGGTCTTGTCTTCGGACATCACGTCCGAAGCGCCCTTGCAGTAGGGGCACTCCGGACCCCCTTGGCCTTCTTCTGTAGTGGCTTATAGGGTGCCGGTACCAGCATCTTCACTAGATGAGGGATGATTGCTTCTTCAGGCAGCGGAGCCAGACATTGGATCCGCTTCGCCCTCTCCATCCATTCCCGAAGAAGCAATGATAATAAAAGCTCAGATATCATCCTTGAAACAAGCAAGTAGAGGATGCAGTAAAAATAACATACCTCATTGGCGATGTGGCTGATGTCATGCCCGTGGTCCGAGTCTGTGGCCGGTGGTGTCTTGTTGCCCTTGAAGAGCAACTTCCAGGCGTCTTCGTGTGTGGTTTCGAAGAGCCTCTTCAGGGTACGGTGCTTCTTCAGATTGAACTCCTGTTGGTGTCAAAACTGGCAGATCTCGGGTAGGGGGTCCCGAACTGTGCGTCTAAGGCGGATGGTAATAGGAGGCAGGGGACACGATGTTTTACCCAGTTTCAGGACCTCTTGATGGAGGTAAAACCCTACGTCCTGCTTGATTGATCTTGATAATGTGAATAGTACAAGAGTTGATCTACCACGAGATCAGAGAGGCTAAACCCTAGAAGCTAGCCTATGGTATGATTTTATGTTGTCCTACGGACTAAAACCCTCCAGTTTATATAGACACCGGAGGGGGCTAGGGTTACACAAGGTCGGTTACAAAGGAGGAGATATCCATATCCGTATTTCCTAGCTTGCCTTCCACGCCAAGTAGAGTCCCATCCGGACACGGGACGAAGTCTTCAATCTTGTATCTTCATAGTCCAACAGTCTGGCCAAAGGATATAGTCTGGCTATCCGGAGACCCCCTTATCCAGGACTCCCTCAGTAGCCCCTGAACCAAGCTTCAATGACGATGAGTCCGACGCGCAGTGTTGTCTTCGGCATTGCAAGGCGGGTTCCTCCTCCGAATACACCACAGAAGAGTTTGAATACAAGGATAGTGTCTGACCCTGCAAAATAAGTTCCACATACCACCATACAGAGAATAATATTTCCACAAATCTCATCTGCTGAGACGTTTCGGCTACACGACATTACGTCATGGCCCGTTAATTATTTGAACCGTTTTTTCTTTTAACCAGCCTCACGCATAACGCGAGGCGGTTTCTTGACACGTCTTGTCAAAGCAGAGATTGTGTTCCCCTTATTACGGGATTCTCATTAATATGGACGTGGGTAACCCAACCGTGCCTAGGACTCCTAGATTTTAGGCAAGTCCCAAACGGCGACAAGGAGGACGCTTGATATTCACCCTCTTTATAAAGGGACAAGGCTTTTACTTTTTTCCCTTCCCGTGCTCAATCGAATCCTTCCCCCGCCTCAAGTTCTAACACCCAAAACCCAGGTCAGGAGCCTCGGACCTTCAATCATGTCCGGATCCAGCCTTCAAGGCCGGTGGATGCTGAGGGAGTCCTGGATTAGGGGGTGTTCGAATAGCCGGACTATACCTCCAGCCGGACTCCTGGACTATGAAGATACAAGATTGAAGACTCCATCCCGTGTCCGGAAGGGACTTTCCTTGGCGTGGAAGGCAAGCTTGGCGATACGGATATGAAGATCTCCTACCATTGTAACCGACTTTGTGTAACCCTAACCCTCTCCGGTGTCTATATAAACTGGAGGGTTTTAGTCCGTAGGACAACATACACATCAACAATCATACCATAGGCTAGCTTCTAAGGTTTAGCTTCCTTGATCTCGTGGTAGATCTACTCTTGTACTACCCATATCATCAATATTAATCAAGCAGGACGTAGGGTTTTACCTCCATCAAGCAGGACGTAGGGGGAGCCGAGTAGTGCTTGATAGACACTTTGGAACGGAGCGATGTGGAAGGTTAAGTTTTTGCTACGGAAGTTATCGGGGAAGCCGAATATAACCTCGAGTAGCAGGGAGCCCGTGCAATGAGCCTCTAGGCCTTGCGTTACTCCTTTAATGGTAGTATTGCTTCGGCAAATTTTTGTTGGGTCTATCGCCATTTTGTGGACTGTGTCCTAATATATCAGGTTTATACTGCTGCCGCCGTCCATTAGGACTCATGTGAAGTGGTATCCGTCAATTATTGGATCTAATACCAAGGCAGCCCATCCTGCACGCCGGATACCTGCCGAGTAATCCTGATGGTCGAAGGTGATCGGTTGAGACGACCAGTGGCAGAACTCCGCGGTGATAGGCCCGGGGGCATATTTCTCTAGGAGTGCTGCTTTGTTTCTCCCCTTTATCACGTGTAACACATTTACTATTTTGACTTCTGGTGGGAATTTCTTCTGTTCCCCAATGCTTTGCTTGCGAGGCTCGTCCTCGTCTACGCTTGGTGTATCCTGCCCCTTGTGTTCGGCGTTGAGCTTGCCGGATTGCTTGAAGACCCAACATTATCCATGGGTATGATTTGCAGGTTTGACAGGGGTGCTATGGATCTGACATATTTGGTCCAGAATTTTGTTTAGGCTGGACAGCTCGTCTCTGTTGCCTTTGGAGGTCGGCTTTTGCTGACCTGACCGAGAGCTTCTGAATTCGGTATTTACCGCCGTGCTCTTCGGGCTGTCTTCTTTATTCCGACGCTTATTTTTGCTGTGTCGTAATTTCCCATTTCCATCTGTGACTTCAGATGTACTTGGGTCACTAGTGCTGCATCGGGCTAGCCAGCTGTCCTCGTCCGCGCAAAAGCGGGTCATGAGGCTTGTTAATGCTGCCATTGACCTCAGCTTTTCTTGGTCGAGGTGTCTGGCAAGCCATTCTTCTCGAATGCTGTGCTTGAAAGCTACTAAGGCTTAGGTGTTCGGACAGTCGACTATTTGGTTCTTTTTAGTAAGAAACCTGTTCCAAAGCTTTCGGGCTGTCTCTCCGGGCTGTTGAGTTATATGACTCAAATCGTCTGCATCCGGTGGTCGAACATAAGTCCCTTGAAAATTTGCCCGAAAAGCATCTTCGAGCTCTTCCCAGCTTCCAATGGAACTTTTGGGGAG
Organism: Triticum monococcum; assembly: GCA_034509565.1. NCBI lineage: Eukaryota > Viridiplantae > Streptophyta > Magnoliopsida > Poales > Poaceae > Triticum > Triticum monococcum. The sequence goes on from CM067843.1 coordinate 497,235,519, forward strand.
GCTTTTAAGCTAGTGCTGAGCTGGCCCTTTGAGCTTGAGGGATAAGTACTTGATGGCGTGGAGATCTTCTCCTCGAGCCATATGGATATGGATGATGTAGTCCTCAATCCAGACCCCAGGGTCTGTTGTTCCGTCGTACGCCTCTATGTTTATGGGTTTGAATCCCTCTGGAAATTCATGGTCCAGCACCTCGTCGGTGAAACAGAGGGGGTGTGCGGCACCCCTGTATTTGGGTGTACCGTGGTGTTCGGATGTTTGTTGTGTCACATCGCACGCTGGAGCGCGCTTGCGTGGCCCGTATATGGATCTGGTTGCGCAGTCCTTCTGATGCGAGCCGTCGCGTGGATCATGTACTGTCTTGTGTGCATCGTAGGTTGCCGCTCTCTGTTGGCAATGAGGTCGTCTATCCGGCCAGACGGCCATTTTAATTTTTGGTTGCGGGGGATCTAACGCATCCTCATCGAATTCAGGTACCAACTTTCGCTTCGGGTAGCTCTTGGTGTGGCGATTACCGCCGTACTTCGCTGCAGTGTTGAGTACTTCACTCCATCTGATTATGAGTGTGTCTTGTGCAGCCTTGACCTTTGCTTCTGCTTTTTCAGACTCCTCGCAGTGGCAACAAGCCTTTGATGGGCATTCTGTTTCTCCGGGCGTCTGTCCGTTGTGATGTCGTCCGGACCGTTATCTTTGACGGAGTCGGTTGTTCGGTTTGATTCTCCGTGTTGCCGTGATCAGGCGATGGTTCACCCTGCTCTAACGCTGGGTCTATATGATTGTTGTTTCTGCCGAGGCGGGATTTGGGGCGGCGCTTTCGCCACCATTTTGACTGCTTCTCGAGGGAACAACCCTTTGCTGCGTCCTTCCGTTCCTCGTCATCGTTTTCTTTGGGTGTGTCCACCATGTATACATCATATGATGAAGTGGGTGTCCAGTGCCCTGTGGGAAGTGGTTCCTGTTCGTTTCCTGCATTGTCATCCATACCATCAAAGTCTTCAGAGTCGAAGTCGAGCATGTCGGTTAGGTCGTCGATAGTGGCTATTAAGTGGGTGGTGGGTGGGCGGCAAATTTCCTCGTCATCCGCATCCCAATCCCGCCGGACATAGTTCGGCCTGGATTCTCCTGACAAGGAGAGAGACCTTAGTAAGTTCAGTATGTCGCCGAAGGGCGAGTGCTGAAAAATATCCGCGAAGGTGAACTCCATGATCGGCGCCCAATCGGATTCAATAGGTACGGGCGCAAGCGGTTTGGAGTCCGTGGCCGGAGAAGGATCCGGCAGTTTGGCAACATGGCTCTTGTGGAGGGTAAGGTCGATATTCGGCTCGATCACCGCTGAGGATATGGCCTCCGTGGCGGGGTCTATCCACCCGTCCATGGATGGCGCAACTGGTCCCGAATTGAGGGTCCGAGCGGTTGCTGGTGCGATCTCCTGGACATTGTCCGATGGCAGAGCTAAATCATGCTCATCGCGACCGTGTGGCGCACTAAGCAGGGGCTCCAATCCGTCGAAGATCAAGTCCCCGCAGATATCGGCCGTCTAGTTTAAGCTTCCAAACCTGACCTGACGGCCAGGGGCGTAACTTTTGATTTGCTCCAGATGGCCAGGCGAGTTGGCCCGTAGTGCGAAGCCGCCGAATACAAAGATCTGTCCGGGGAGAAAAGTCTCACCCTAGACTGCCTCGCCATTGATGATTGAAGGAGACATCAAGCCTAATGGCGACGACACAGAGGAACTCTCAATGAAAGCACCAACGTCGGTGTCAAAACCGGCAGATCTCGGGTAGGGGGTCCCGAACTGTGTGTCTAAGGCGGATGGTAACAGGAGGCAGAGGACACGATGTTTTACCCAGGTTCGTGCCCTCTTGATGGAGGTAAAACCCTACGTCCTGCTTGATTTATCTTGATAATATGAATAGTACAAGAGTTGATCTACCACGAGATCGGAGAGGCTAAACCCTAGAAGCTAGCCTATGGTATGATTGTATGTTGTCCTACGGACTAAAACCCTCTGGTTTATATAGACATCGGAGGGGGCTAGGGTTACACAAGGTCGGTTACAAAGGAGGAGATATCCATATCCATATTGCCTAGCTTGCCTTCCACGCCAAGTAGAGTCCCATCCGGACACGGGACGAAGTCTTCAATCTTGTGTCTTCATAGTCCAAGAGTCCGGCCAAAGGATATAGTCCAGCTATCCGGAGACCCCCTTATCCAGGACACCCTCAGTAGCCCCTGAACCAGGCTTCAATGACGATGAGTCCGGCGCGCAGTGTTGTCTTCGGCATTGCAAGGCGGGTTCCTCCTCCGAATACACCACAGAAGAGTTTGAATACAAGGATAGTGTCTGACCCAGCAAAATAAATTCCACATACCACCGTACAGAATAATATTTCCACAAATCTCATCTGCTGACATGTTTCGGCTACACGACATTACGTCATGGCCCGGTAATTATTCGAACCGTTTTTTCTTTTAACTAGCCTCACGCATAACGCGAGGCAGTTTCTTGACACGTCTTGTCAAAGCAGAGATCGTGTTCCCTTTATTACGGGATTCTCATTAATACGGACGTGGGTAACCCAACCGTGCCTAGGACTCCTAGATTTTAGGAAAGTCCCAAACGGCCATGAGGAGGACGCTTGATATTCACCCTCTTTATAAAAGGGACAAGGCTTTTACTTTTTTCCCTTCCCATGCCCAATCGAATCCTTCCCCCGCCTCGAGTTCTAACACCCGAAACCCAGGTCAGGAGCCTCAGACCTTCAATCATGTCCAGATCCAGCCTTCAAGGCCGGTGGATGCTGAGGGAGTCCTGGATTAGGGGGTGTTCGGATAGCCGGACTATACCTCCAGCCGGACTCCTGGACTATGAAGATACAAGATTGAAGACTCCGTGCCGTGTTCGGAAGGGACTTTCCTTGGCGTGGAAGGCAAGCTTGGCGATACGGATATGAAGATCTCCTACCATTGTAACCGACTTTGTGTAACCCTAACCCTCTCCGGTGTCTATATAAACTGGAGGGATTTAGTCCATAGGACAACATACACATCAACAATCATACCATAGGCTAGCTTCTAGGGTTGAGCTTCCTTGATCTCGTGGTAGATCTACTCTTGTACTACCCATATCATCAATATTAATCAAGCAGGACATAGGGTTTTACCTCCATCAAGAGGGCCCGAACCTGGGTAAAAGTTCGTGTCCCTTGTCTCCTGTTACCATCCGGCGTAGACGCACAGTTCGGGACCCCCTACCCGAGATCCGCCGGTTTTGACACCGACATTGGTGCTTTCATTGAGAGTTCCTCCGTGTCGTCGCCGTCAGGCTCGATGGCTCCTACGATCATCGATAGCGATGTAGTCCAGGGTGAGACCTTCCTCCCTGGTCAGATCTTCGTCTTTGGTGGCTTCGCACTGCGGGCCAATTCACTTGGCCGTCTAAAGCAGATCGAAAGCTACGCCCCTGGCCGTCACGTCAGATTTGGAAGTTTTAACTACACGGCTGACATCCGTGGGGACTTGATCTTCGACAGATTCGAGCCACTGCCGAGCGCGCCGCACTGTCACGACGAGCATGATCTAGCTCTGCCTCCGAACAGTGCCCTAGAGGCCGCACCCGCATCGACTCCGACCCTTAATTCGGAGCCAACTGTGCCGATCGAGGATGGGCGGTTGGACGTCACCTCGGGGGCTGTGACCCCAACGGCGATTGAGCCAAGCACCAGCCCCGTACTCTGCGAGACTCGTAACTCCAAGGAGCCGGACTCTTCTCTGGACTCCGAACCCTCCGCGCCCCTGCCGATCGAATCCGATTGGGCGACGATCATGGAGTTCACTGCCACGGACATCTTTCAGCACTCGCCTTTTGGCAATATCCTGAAGTCACTTAAGTCTCTCTCTTTATCAGGAGAGCCCTGGCCGGACTATGGTCAGCGAGGTTGGGGTACGGACAATGAAGAAATTCAAAGCCCACCCACCACCCACTTTATAGCCACTGTCGACGACTTAACCGACATGCTCGACTTCGACTCCGAGGACATCGACGGTATGGATGCTGATGAAGAGATGATGAAGACCAGCGCCTACTAGGCCCTGGAAAGCCACCTAATCGTATGACATATACATGGTGGACACCCCAAAAGAGGGAGATGGCGATGGAACAGCGGAGGATGACCCCTCTAAGAAACAGCCTAAGCGCCGCCGTCAGCGGCGCCGCTCAAAATCCCGCCAAGACAAACACGGTGATTCCAGCAAGGGAGATAATAATACTCCGGAAAGCGCCGAAGAAAACCCCCACCAGCAAGATTTAGCATAGGAGGATGGAGAAACCAGCCCTCATGAGGGAGCGCCGGACAGGGAGGTCGAGGACGATAATTATATGCCTCCCTCCAAAGACGAGGCAAGCCTCAATGACAACGAATTCGTCGTGCCAGAGGATCCCGTCGAGCAAAAGCGTTTTCAACGCAGGCTTATGACCACGGCAAGAAGCCTCAAGAAAAAACAGCAACAACTTAGAGCTGATCAAGATTTGCTAGTCGATAGATGGACTAAAGTCCTTCCGGCCGAAGAGCATAAACTCGAACGCCCCTCGAAGAGCTACCCAAAGCGCAGGTTGCTACCCCAATTAGAGGAGGAAGCACTTGATGCGGCCAACCGGCCACCTCGTGGTCGCGACAGAGAGGCCTCTCGGCCCTCCACTCAAGTCGCACCCTGTACCAAGGCACGGGAATATGCGTCGGAGTTACGAGACATGTTGGAGGACAAGGCAAGGCAAACAAGATCAATCTATGGATCGCGTGGGCGCCCCACAGCTCGAGACGGTAACCGTCACGCCAACCACAAATTCGGCGGGGCCGAACACAGTAGACAAGGCTCATTGGAGCTACGTCATGATATAGCCCAGTACAGAGGTGCCGCACACCCACTCTGCTTTATAGATGAAATAATGGATCATCAAATCCCCGAGGGTTTCAAACCCGTAAACATCGAATCATATGATGGCACAACAGATCCTGCGGTATGGATCGAGGATTATCTCCTTCATATCCACATGGCCCGCAGCAATGATTTCCATGCCATCAAATACCTCCCACTCAAGCTTAATGGACCAGCTCGGCATTGGCTTAACAGCTTGCCAATAGGATCAATCAGTTGTTGGGAGGACCTGGAAGCCGCATTCCTCGACAATTTCCAGGGCACTTACATGCGACCCCCAGACGCCGATGACCTAAGTCACGTAATTCAGCAGCCAGAGGAATCGGCCAGGCAATTCTGGACACGGTTCCTAACAAAGAAAAATCAAATAGTCGACTATCCGGACACTGAGGCCCTAGCAGCCTTCAAACACAATATCCGTGATGAGTGGCTAGCCCGGCGCCTTGGACAAGAATAGCCGAAATCTATGGCAGCACTCACGACAATCATGACCCGCTTTTGCGTGGGAGAAGACAGCTGGCTTGCTCGTAGCAACAAAATGACCAAGAACCCTGGTAATTCGGACACCAGGGACAGTAGTGGCAGGTTGCGTCGCAACAAGCAGAAGCGCCGCATTAACAGCGATAATGTTGAGGATACGGCAGTTAATGCCGGATTCAGAGGCTCTAAATCTGGTCAACGAAAAAAGCCATTCAAAAGGAATCCTAGGGGCCCATCCAGTTTGGACCGAATACTCGACCGCTCGTGCCAGATACATGGCACCCCGGAAAAGCCAGCCAATCACACCAACAGGGATTGTTGGGTGTTCAAGCAGGCAGGCAAGTTAAACGCTGAAAATGAAGACAAGGGGATGCATAACGATGACGACGAGGAGCCCCGACCGCCGAACAACAGTGGACAGAAGGGTTTTCCCCCACAAGTGCGGATGGTGAACATGATATATGCAACCCATGTCCCCAAAAGGGAGCGGAAGCGTGTGTTAAGGGACGTATACGCGGTAGAGCCAGTCGCCCCAAAGTTCAACCCATGGTCCTCCTGCCCGATCACCTTTGATCGAAGGGACCATCCCACTAGCATCCGTCATGGCGGATTCGCCGCATTGGTTCTAGACCCAATTATTGACAGATTTCATCTCACTAGAGTCCTTATGGACGGCGGCAGCAGCCTGAACCTGCTTTACCAGGATACAGTGCGGAAAATGGGCATAGATCCCTCAAGGATTAAGCCCACCAAAACGACCTTTAAAGGCGTAATACCAGGTGTAGAGGCCAACTGTACAGGCTTAGTCACACTTGAAGTGGTCTTCGGATCTCCGATTAATTTCTGAAGCGAGGAGTTAATCTTCGACATAGTCCCGTTTCGCAGTGGCTATCACGCACTGCTCGGGCGAACCGCATTCACTAAGTTCAATGCGGTACCGCATTACGCATACCTTAAGCTCAAGATGTCAGGCCCTCGAAGAGTAATTATGGTCAATGGAAACACCGAACGCTCCCTCCGAACGAAGGAGCACATGGCGGCCCTTGCAGCAGAAGTTCAAAGCAGCCTCTCCAGACAGTTCTCCAGTCCGGCCACTAAATGACCGGACACCGTCAAGCGCGCCCGGAGTAACCTACAACAAGACCGCCTGGCACGATCCGAGCAGGCGTAGCAATGCGGCCCCAACCCCAACCCTCGCAAAAAGGCGACGCCAGTACTTCACGTACATAACTACGCTCTAGAGATACCACGGGCACAGGGGGAGGGGCACCATCACGGCACGCCCAAAACACGGCTTAAACTGTACCAGGGGCTGCCGATTTTTTAATTTTCTCTTACTTTCAAGACTTCATCCTTCGGAAGGCCTGTTCGGCAGTTCAATTGCCACACAAATGATGCAAGAACCAGGGAAGCAAACAAGCCACACCGCACTACGTAACTCCCAGGTGGTCTCTATCATGAGCAGTATACCCGTTCCGCATACTATTCCGCAGCTTGCCCCTGGAATGGACGTGTTAAATAGTCCAACCTTCCACTCATCGCATTATTTTTATCTTTCTGCTTTGATCGCAGCCCTTTTTAATAAACAATGCATAGCTTTCGTCTATTTTTGCATTACCTTTTTTTCTTTATGTATGTTCCTTAACGACTGTTGCACCCGTACACGTTGGTACAGCCAAAATACGCCAGGGGCTTTAGTACCCCTCAATATGGTGTGAGAAGTCCGTACACTTTAACAAGTGCGGCACCCCGAACTTATAGCATTATATGCATCGACTCCGAATCATGTCTTGGGTCAATAGTTGGGTTTGCCCGGCTCCTATGTTTTGGTGCCTTATGTTCCGCTATATCAGCTAAGGTAGCACTAGGAGAACCACTGCGATTGTGCCCCGGTTGAGCTGGGTCGAGCACCTCAGTGGAGAAAGCTAAAACTGACTGTCATGATGAAGCGAGAGCTGGTCGCTGTTCGAGAGGTTTTTTCGAGTCCCAAAAGACTTATGCCCCTTAGGGCGAGGAGCCGGCTCTGTCCGGCCAAGGCGTGGACAGCGCCCTGAACTCGGTCTTCCGAATACCAGGGGCTTCACCGAAATTTAAAATTATAGAATTCTATGGCTAAGTGAGAGTGTTCACGCATTATAGTCTGATTGCCTTGTTCGTTGGGCTGAGCGCCTCCCTCGAAGGACCCAAACATGGGAAAAAGAGCGCTCAGGTTTATCCCCAAACACCCCAGCACTAGCGGCACGGGGGCAGAAGCCAACGACTCGCCATCTCTCAGAATTGATAAACAGCCACACAGAAGGTAATATTTTAAATTCCAACAGCATTACTTAGCGCATATAAACAAGTTTTCAGCGCACAGGACAAAACGAGCAAGTTTCACTCAAAAATTACATCCCTAGAACATTCATCTGCCACAAGGCGGGCACCCTTCAAAACATCCTTATAGTAATTCTCGGGCTTGCGATGATCTTTCCCCGGCGGTGGCACGTCCTTCACAAGCTTCTCAGCATCCAGCTTGCCCCAGTGCACCTTAGCACGGGCAAGGGCCCCACGGGCACCCTCAATGCAGACGGAGCGCTTGATGACTTCGAGCCTCGGACAGGCCTCCACCAACCGCCGCACCAACCCGAAATAGCTCCTAGGCAGAGCCCCTCCAGGCCACAGCCGAACAATAAGGCCCTTCATGGCCTGTTCGGCCCCCTTGTGGAGCTCGACCAGTTGCTTTAGCTGGTTGCTATGGGGCACGGGGTGTCCGGCCTCAGCGTACTGAGACCAGAACACCTTCTCCGTTGAGCTGCCCTCCTCGGCTCGATAGAATGCGGCGGCAACGGACACACTCCGGGGAAGATCTGCGAACGCTCCTAGAGAACTCCGGATTCGGGTAAGTAAGAAGTAACTCACGTTTATGTGTTTGCTTTTCATAAAGAATGCCTTACCCGCCGCCATCTTCTTCACCTCATCCAACTCCTGGAGGGTCTTCTGGAATTCGGTCTTGGCAGATTTGGCATTTTCAATAGCCACCGCGAGCTCGGACGCTTGCGTCTTCGAGTCAAGCTCCAAACTCTCATGTTTTTCCATGAGAGCCTGGAGCTCTTGCCGCACCTTACCAACCTCGGCCTCATATTTCTCCCGCTCGGTGCGCTCCGAGGCCGCACTCTTCTCGGCCTCGACCAGCGCTTGCTTAAGGGTCGCCACTTCAGACGTGGCCCCTACAATAGCCACGATAATCATGTCATTCTTTGCAATTGCACCTTTTTATATATATTTTTAACACGGTATTTCTTATCTTGATTATCCTCGAGCTGCTTGTTGGCACGCTCGAGCTCTTGCTCGGACCGCTCGAGGTTCTGCTTTAGCATGTCCACTTCTGCAGTCAGTGCGGCGGACGCAAGCAGGGAAGAGTGCATACGCATATTGACTCATTTTTGTTAGACTCCTGCGAATTCTATTTGATCCTCTATTCGGCTTTTCTTCCCGAAAGCCAAACAGAGCATCAGGGCTACTGTCTATGCGGTACTATTATTTACACATTCTTTACTTACCTCAAAGCCTATCAAAAGGCTAGTACAAGCTTCAGTCAGTCCGCTCTTGGTGGACTGAACCTTCTGGACCACCCCACTCATAATAGCGCAGTGCTCCTCGTCGATGGAGGCGCCTTGGAGCGCCTCCAACATATTGTCCGGCGCCTCCGCTTGGACGGGGGCACCGGCACGGCGGACTTGCTCCTCTTGGAAGGAGGTCCCTCGCCGGACTCTGGAACCTTTGAAGGTTCCGGAGCGGTGTCCGGCCTAGAGCCGGACTTGGAGCCCCAGGGGTTTTCATCCCCTTTACTCCTGGAGTCCGGGAGGTCGCCTTGTGGCGCCTCCAGGACCACCTCCTCCCGGCTTGGAACCTGTTGGGACAACACTTCGTGTCGTCCGTAGGGCGGGGGGAGGAAGCCGTCGGAAGCGAGTTCACATCCGACGAGTCCAGTGAGCCGCTCGACGACGCGTCGAGCCGGTCTTTGGGTGGGCTGCACAAACATATTCGATGTAAGGGAAAGCTGTGCAATAAACGAATACTATGAATTACTCTGGTATCCGGATACTTACGATTTTGTCAGGGGCTTGGCCCTGGGCTGCCACTCCTCTCCGCCGCCGTCAGCGTCGGTGGAGCAATCTGGAGGAAGGGTTTCCCCCTTCTTGGGCCCTCCAGCCTCCCCCAAGAGGGCGACCTTCCTTTTCTTCTCTCCCCCCGCTGGAGAGGTCTCTTCTTCTTCCTCCTCGTCTTCACGGGAGGAATGCGCCTCGGAACCGTCGGATGATGGATCTGACGCCTCCTGGCGCCGGGCACTCTTTCGAGTCCCCGCGGCCTTTTTTGCGGCCTTCTTCTCCGGCAACACATAGGGTGCCGGAACCAGCAGCTTCGCCAGGCGAGTATCCGCTGGGCCTTCGGGCAAAGGAGCCGGATAGTTGATCTGTCCAGAATTTGCCTGCCAATCCTGTCAAGGGTAAGGGAGCTTAAATCTCGCACAGAGTTAAAACTATGAAAAACTAGTGCCCTGTAAAAGGTACAAAAAACTTACCGCGCTAGCGTGACGCTGCGTGCTGAATCCGCGATCCTCAGTAGCGGGTGCGGGAGCCTCGGCGCCCTTGAAAAGAACCTTCCAGGCATCGTCGTACGTCATGTCGAAGAGCCTGCTCAGAGTTCGGTGCTGCTCCGGATTGAACTCCCACAGATGGAAGGCCCGTTGTTGACACGGGAGGCTCAGGCGTATGAGCATAACCTGGACTACGTTGACGAGCCTGAGCTGCTTGTTCGCCAGGGATTGGATGCATGTTTGCAGTCCGATCACCTCCTTTTGGCGGCCCCACGACAGGCCCGTCTCTTTCCAGGACGTGAGCCGCATTGGGGGTCCGGACCGGAACTCTGGGGCTGTGACCCACTTAGGGTCGCGCGGCTCGGTGATGTCAAACCACCCCGATTGCCACTCCTTCAGGGTCTCCACAAAGCAGCCCTCGAGCCATAGGATGTTGGCCATCTTGCCCACCATGGCACCTCCGCACTCCGCCTGGTTGCCACGCACCACCTTCGGCCTGACGTTGAAAGTCTTGAGCCATAGGCCGAAATGGGGCGGATGCGGAGGAAAGCCTCGCACACGACGATAAACACCGAGATGTTGAGGACAAAATTCGGGGCCAGATCGTGGAAATCCAGGCCATAGTAGAACATGAGCCCCCGGACAAATTGATGGAGAGGGAAACCCAGTCTGCCGAGGAAATGGGGGAGGAACACCACCCTCTCATGGGGCATAGGGGTAGGGATGAGCTGCCCCTCTTCAGGAAGCCGGTGTGCAATGTCGTTGGACAAGTATCCGGCCTTCCTTAGTCTTTTGATGTGTCCCTCCGTAACGGAGGAGACCATCCACTTGCCTCCCGCTCCGGACATGACTGGAGAAGGTTGAGGTGGGGAGTGCGGACTTGGGCGCTGGAGCTCGAGTGCGCAAGAATGGATAGGCGAAGGAGGAAGAAGGCGTGGGTGAAAAGGTGGATCTTTATCCCCTTATATGGGTGGACGCAACTACATGTCCCCACCAGCCTGGTAAGACTCGCTTATCTCCAAGCGCCGTAATCAATGGCACGGTTGGGTTACCCACGCCCGTATTGATGAGAATCCCGGAATAAGGGGACACGATCTCTGCTTTAACAAGACGTGCCAAGGAAACCGCCTCGCATAACGCGCTGGGATGGGACAGTAAAACGGTTCGAATAAAAGCTTGGCCATGGTGTGATGTCACACTACGGAATACGTCGGCAGATTAGATTTGTGTAAATATTATTCTCTCTATGGCAATATGTGGAAACTTATTTTGCAGAGCCGGACACTATCTTGTTGTTCAAAATCTTCTATGAAGTACTTGGAGGAGGAACCAGCCTTGCAATGCCGAAGACAATCTGCGTGCCGGACTCGTCGTCATTGAAGCCTGGTTTAGGGGCTACTGAGGGAGTCCTGGTTTAGGGGGTGTTCGGATAGCCGGACTATACCTTCAGCCGGACTCCTGGACTATGAAGATACAAGATTGAAGACTCCGTCCTGTGTTCGGAAGGGACTTTCCTTGGCGTGGAAGGCAAGCTTGGCGATACGGATATGAAGATCTCCTATCATTGTAACCGACTTTGTGTAACCCTAACCCTCTCTGGTGTCTATATAAACCGGAGGGTTTTAGTCCGTAGGACAACATCCACATCAACAATCATACCATAGGCTAGCTTCTAGGGTTTAGCCTCCTTGATCTCATGGTAGATCTACTCTTGTACTACCCATATCATCAATATTAATCAAGCAGGACGTAGGGTTTTACCTCCATCGAGAGGGCCCGAACCTGGGTAAAACTTCATGTCCCTTGTCTCCTGTTACCATCCGGCCTAGACGCACAGTTCGGGACCCCCTACCTGAGATCCGCCGGTTTTGACACCGACAGATGCCCTCTTCCGTCATGGAGGAGGACATCAAGAAGTTGAGGGAGGCCAGATACCTGACCGCCGAGATTTCACATAGGCTGCCCGCCCGAGGGCAGGTAGTCCCTACGCCCGAACCCAACGAGAGCGTCGTGTTCTTCTCCCACTTCCTCCGAGGACTAGGCCTCACTCTAGATCCCTTTGTTAGGGGTCTTATGTTCTATTACGGGCTGGATTTTCACGACCTAGCCCCGGATTCCTTCCTGCACATATCATCATTCATTGTCGTTTGTGAGGCCTTCCTCCGCATTACCCCTCACTTCGGCCTGTGGCTCAAGACCTTTTACGTGAAGCCAAAGATGGTCGAAGGGCAGCACGCAGCATGCGCAGGTGCTCTAATAAGCAAGATTGCTGGCGCTCCATGGCCGAAGCATTCCTTTCCAGAGGTGTCCGGATTATGGCAACAGGAGTGATTTTACGTCACAGCTCCCTGAAGTGCCAAGTGGGTAGCTGCCCCTACTTTTCGCTCCGGCCCTCCACCACAACTGATGTCATGCATTAGCAGGGGGCTGAGCTGGGGTCCAGCCAAGGACGTGCCTATACTGCAGAGCCGCATCCAAGATCTCTTCGAGGGAGATTTCAGTATGGTTATGGTGATGCAAGTTATGCTAGTTCGTCGAGTCCAGCCTTGCAAACGCCGGCCCCTTCATATGTGGGAATTCAACCCGGAAGGACCGCACACTATTTAGAATTTCCTCGGCCTGATGCACGAGGAGATGTACAAATCATTCTTCGGACCCCAAATAGAGTGTCCGGACACTACCAAGGACGTGGGCCTGAGCAGCAACCGCATCGCGGCCCAAGTAAGTAATCCTCTAGGCGAACACACTGTCTTTAATTTATCATGACATCATCCTGAAGAATCGCTCTTTGACTAGGACTAGATAACAAAGGCGAAGATGATCCGGTGTTCGGCCCCTCTTCTTGAAGGCTTGGACAATCCGGTGCTGGAAAAGATGCTTGAGCCAGCACCTCGCCCGACGCCCTCAAAGGAGGATGAAGGGGGGGGACTAAAGAGGGCGAAAGCAGACCTCCACCGCTACCTATTCCAACCAAGGGAATCAGCACCTCCGTGAGGGAGGATAACCAAGGGGAAGAACCTGACATTCTCTTGCCCCGGGGAAGGAAGAGGACTTCCTCTGAAGATCCGGAAACCAGGGTTTCCAAACGGGAGAAGAAATCTCCACCAGAGGGTCCTGCCTCGGAGGGTGCCCTTGCTGTACAAAGTCTGCACGGGGATCAGCCCTCTAACGAGATGTAAGTGATCTAGAAACACTTGATAGTGAAAATATCCTACCTTGCTTCTGAGGAAAATAACCGAAGCGTTTATCTTACAGTTCAGATCTTAGCCCTTCTCAGCAGAGGTCGTCTTCAGGGGATCTTCTTCCGGAGATGATGGAGAGCGAAACGCCTCCCCCGGACTCCCCAGCTCAAGAAGCGGGCGACCTTGAAGTGTCAACACGGAGGGTCTCTCCGGATCCGGCGAGGCCAAAAGATAATCCTATGGTCACACGAAGTCCCCAGTATCCGGTTCTTGAAGACAAAAACCGAAAGAGTCTGACGCCGTCTTGTATGCGGTCGGACGCCCTGAGGGATCTGCTAGAGCGAGCGACTATCTCGGAAGAGCACCGTACGTTGATGGGTATGGTGATGGAAAGGATTTCGTCCGCCGAAAGCGGGTTGCATGAAGCCTTCATGAGTCTATTGACGGGTTTTGAGGTACGTGAAATGATAGACGTTTTTGATAGTACCGCACATTTTTAGGTGTGCCCTGTGTAGATAGTAGCCCCTGAGACTCTGGTTGTCGTCGAGAACGGTGGCAAACAGAGGATCATAGTCCCAGGTAATAACCAGACCGCTGTTATGTGCAGATGGTTGAAGCTCCGGTGGCTAGCTGGACTAATGGGTTTGCCGAACTAAAGCGACAACTGGATGCGGCAGATGCCGACATCGAGCTTGTAAACAAGCGGCTTGACGAGGCACAGGGTTGGTGATTTTATTGGTAAATGTCACATAGTAAGAGCAGCATGATGCGAGTATATTAAATATGTTGTGACAGTAGATGGAGCTGCCACCGTGGAGACCCTTCGGGCGGAGCTTGCCCGAGCCAAGGCACAAGCAAGGAGTATCAATGCGGCCGCTGTAAAGGCGGCCGAAGAGTTCGGAGCCGAAAAGGCCGCTCATTGCGAGAGCAAAGAGAGGATGGCCAAAATGGATGTACAGTTAGAAGACACTGCCGACCGTTGATAGTTTCTTGAAGAAGAAAACCGGGCGAAGGCGACGGACCTCGAAAAGGCCACAATGGCAACCAAAGACACCCGCTCTGCAATGAGAGCGAAGAAGGAGGAACTGCGTGAAGCCGGGGATATTGTGGCTGGGAAGCCCTTTATGCTACGGAGGAAGTTCGGAGATCCATGGTATGCCCCTCTGGATCGGCTGTGGAGTTCGGCAGACGCAAATCTGGACTTGGCAGCGAGTGCGGTCGATGCGGCCGAATACTTTCGAGATCAAACAGATAGTGAAGTGGACAAGCTGTTCTGGTCGCAATTTAACGTTCCAGAGCATCCTCTTCCCTTGACTGATCAGCTTGCCGAATGGGCCGAGCTGAATAGATTGTTCGGACTCGCTATGAGGTCTGTTGTTGATCATCTGTGGCCGAAAATGCCAAAGCCGAACAGTTATTTTAGCTTGGTGCAGCAGTTCCTTGGTGCGGTGCCATGCGTTAATGCGATGAAGAGGTCGGCGTGCATAGAAGGCTCGTGGATGGCCCTTTCCCGTGTCAAAACATAATGGGCGGACATGGATGCCACCACCGTTGCAGCGCAGGGTTCGACCATAGACCGAGTGGCTGCCGAGCACTATTTTGAAGAAGTTCTTGAAGGCTCTTGTTCGATAGAGGCCCAGTGCTCAAAGAATATTATGTTTGAGTGACATGTATTCCTATTGAAAAAACAATGTTTTATTAAATTTATCAAGGCTGTATTTATACTTTTGCCCGAAAGTATGATGATGCCTCCTGTGCGGCCGTTTATGTATACATGTATATAACCTGAAAGATTGTAGTCGTCGGCTTCAGCCCCCACGCATATAATGCGGGGATGTTCGCAGAAGACGCGTATTCACAATTAATCCAACGTCTTGGTCCAATTAAGGAGGTGATAGCGCATCGAACTAGGCAACCGGACTATAATGCGTTAACACTTTCACTTAGCCAGAGGAGTTTGACAGTGGGGCTACTATATAGCCCCTGGTGGCTCCACACTCATCCGAATTCGGGGTGCGTACATGCCTGGCCAGGAAATGGCCCCTCGTTAATGCGGAGGAATCCCGAAGATTCCAATAGGTCATCGAGTGGTTGACCAGTCTCACGCTATATCATGACAGTCAGTTTTCGGCTTTCTCTACTTAGGTGCTCGTCCGGATGAACTAGGGCACAATCGCAGTAGTTCTCCTGGTGCCACCTTAGCCGATAGAGCGGAACATAAGGCAGCAAAACACAGGAGCCGGGCAAACCCAACATTTGACCAAAGACATGATTCGGAGCTGATGCATATAAGGCCAAACTCGCGACGCCGAACACTCCCTAAGGTATTCGGTCTTTATGGTGTAAACCGGGCCTGCATAGTGCCCTTTGTAATAAGCCCTTGGTTTCCAAGTACATGCATTATTCTGACGTGGCCACATGCCAAGATGTCAGCATCCTTCCCAATTGTACTGAGAATCCGAGGGATGTATATCAACAAGAGACAGTGAAAAAGGTTTACGCAGGGTCTTAATCTAAAAAGAATCCTTGGAACGGGTCCCTGCTGCACGTCTGCGCATGTGTCTCCGTTGTGCCGTATCATGGACGGGTGTAGCATAACCGTCATCTGTAAAAAAGAGGAACTTAGTTGAAAAGTTGTCGTGCAAAAAGGTAGGTTATACTAAAGAAACCATGTACAATTCAAGATGAGTAAAATTGAGCCTACTTGTCACTTTTTTGTGAGCATTGAGCCCCTTGTATTGTAATAGGGGCGTGGCCATCAAACCTGTATTAATTACATATAGCTGCGCTGGACTTGTCTAACCGCGTCCGTGGTCTTAACGACCTGTCCAATGCTTTAGTCGGTGAGGACGTTTAGTGTGTGGCTGCCAAAGCAGCCGTATTGTCTTCGGCACGCAAGGAGCGCTCAATATTTCCGTTTACTGTAATGATGCCGCATGGACCGGGCATCTTAAGCATGAGGGAAGCGTAATGCGGCATCGTGTTAAAGCGAGCGAAACCTTCACGTCCGAGTAGAGCTTGATAGCCACTTTGGAACGGAGCGATGTGGAAGGTTAAGTTTTCGCTACAGGAGTTATCGGGGAAGCCAAATATAACCTTGAGTAGCAGGGAGCCCGTGCAATGAGCCACTGGGCCTGGCGTTACTCCTTTAAAGGTAGTATTGCTGCGACAAATTTTTGTCGGGTCTATCGCCATTTTGCAGACTGTGTCCTAATATATCAGGTTTATACTGCTGCCGCCGTCCATCAGGACTCGTGTGAAGTGGTATCCGTCAATTATTGGATCTAATACCGAGGCAGCCCATCCTGCACACCGGATACCTGCCGAGTAATCCTGATGGTCGAAGGTGATCGGTTGAGACGACTAGTGGCAGAACTCCGCGGTGATAGGCCCGGGGCATATTTCTCTAGGAGTGTTGCTTTGTTTCTCCCCTTTATCATGTGTAAAACATTTACAGTTTTGACTTCTGGTGGGAATTTCTTCTGTTCCCCAGTGCTTTTCTTGCGAGGCTCATCCTCGTCTTCGCTTGGTGTATCCTGCCCCTTGTGTTCGGCGTTGAGCTTGCCGGATTGCTTGAAGACCCAACAATCTCTATGGGTATGATTTGCAGGTTTGCCAGGGGTGCTATGGATCTGACATATTTGGTCCAGAATTTTGTTTAGGCTGGACAGCTCGTCTCTGTTGCCTTTGGATGTCGGCTTTTGCTGACATGGCTGAGAGCTTCTGAATCCGGCGTTTACCGCCGTGCTCTTTGGGCTGTCTTCTTTATTCCGACGCTTATTTTTGCTGCGTCGTGATTTCCTGTTTCCATCTCTGACTTCGGATGTACTTGGGTCGCTGGTGCTGCATCGGGCTAGCCAGTTGTCCTCGCCCGTGCAAAAGCGGGTCATGAGGCTTGTTAATGCTGCCATTGTCCTCGGATTTTCTTGGCCGAGGTGTCTGGCAAGCCATTCGTCTCGAACGCTATGCTTGAAAGCTGCTAAGGCTTCGGCATCCGGACAGTTGACTATTTGGTTCTTTTTAGTAAGAAACCTGTTCCAAAGCTTTCGGGCTGTCTCTCCGGGCTGTTGAGTTATATGACTCAAATCGTTTGCATCCGGTGGTCGGACATAAGTCCCTTGAAAATTTGCCTGAAATGCGTCTTCGAGCTCTTCCCAGCTTCCAATGGAGCTTTCGGGGAGGATTTTAAGCCAGTGCCGAGCTGTCCCTTTAGCTTGAGGGGTAAGTACTTGATGGCGTGGAGATCATCTCCTCGAGCCATATGGATATGGAGGATGTAGTCCTCAATCCAAACCCCAGGGTCTGTTGTTCCGTCGTACGCCTCTATGTTTACGGGTTTGAATCCCTCTGGAAATTCATGGTCCAGCACCTCATCGGTGAAACATAGGGGGTGTGCGGCACCCCTGTATTTGGGTGTACCGGGGTGTTCGGATGTTTGTTGTGTCGCATCGCACGCTGGAGCGCGCTTGCGTGGCCCGTAAATGGATCTGGTTGCGCAGTCCTTCTGATGCGAGCCTTCGCGTGGACTGTGTACTGGCTTGTGTGCAGCGTAGGTTGCTGCTCTGTGTTGGCCATGAGGTCGTCTATCCGGCCAGACGGCCGTTTTAATTTTTGGTTGTGGGGGATCTAAGGCCTCCTCATCGAATTCAGGTAGCAACTTTCGCTTCGGGTAGCTCTTGGTGTGGAGATTACCGCCGTACTTTGCTGTAGTGTTGAGTACTTCACTCCATGTAATCCTGAGTGTGTCTTGTGCAGTCGTGAGCCTTTGCTTCTGCTTTTTCAGACTCTTCGCAGTGGCAACAAGCCTTTGATGGGCATTCTGTTGCTCCGAGCGTCTGTCCGTTGTGATGTCGTCCGGACTGTTGTCTTTGACGGAGTCGGGTTGTTCGGTTTGATTCTCCATGTTGATGTGATCAGACGATGGTTCACCTTGCTCTAACGCTGGGTCTATATGATCGTTGTTTCTACCGAGGCGGGATTTGGGGCGGCGCTTACGCCGCCGTTTTGACTGCTTCTCGAGGGAACAACCCTTTGCTGCGTCCTTCCGTTCTTCGTCGTCGTTTTCTTTGCGTGTGCCCACCATGTATACATCATATGATGAAGTGGGCGTCCAGTTCCCTGTGGGCAGTGGTTCCTATTCGTCTCCTACATCGTCGTCCATACCGTCGATGTCTTCGGAGTCGAAGTCGAGCATGTCGGTTACGTCATCGATAGTGGCTATTAAGTGGGTGGTGGGTGGGTGGCGAATTTCCTCGTCATCCGCATCCCAATCCCGCTGGACATAGTTCGGCCAGGATTCTCCTGACAAGGAGAGAGACCATAGTGAGTTCAATATGTCGCCGAAGGGCGAGTGCTGAAAAAATCCGCGGAGGTGAACTCCATGATCGGCGCCCAATCGGATTCGATAGGTACAGGCGCAAGCGGTTTGGAGTCCGTGGCCGGAGAAGGATCCGACAGTTTGGCAACACGGCTCTTCTGGAGGGTAAGGTCGATATTCGGCTCGATCACCACTGAGGATACGGCCTTCATGGCGGGGTCTATCCACCCGTCCATGGATGGCGCAACTGGTTCCGAATTGAGGGTCGGAGCGGTTGCTGGTGCGATCTCCTGGACATTATCCGATTGCAGAGCTAAATCATGCTCATCGCGACCGTGTGGCGCACTAAGTAGGGGCTTGAATCTGTCGAAGATCAAGTCCCCACGGATATCGGCCGTGTAGTTTAACCTTCCAAACCTGACCTGACGGCCAGGGGCGTAACTTTTGATCTGCTCCTGATGGCCAGGCGAGTTGGCCCGCAGTGCGAAGCCGCCGAATACAAAGATCTGTCCGGGGAGAAAAGTCTCACCCTGGACTGCATCGCCGTTGATGATTGAAGGAGCCATCAAGCCTAATGGCGACGACACAGAGGAAGTCTCAATGAAAGCGCCAATGTCGGTGTCAAAACCGGCAGATCTCGAGTAGGGGGCCCCGAACTGTGCGTCTAAGGCGGATGGTAACAGGAGGCAGGGGACATGATGTTTTACCCAGGTTCGGGCCCTCTTGATGGAGGTAAAACCCTACGTCTTGCTTGATTGATCTTGATAATATGAATAGTACTAGAATTGATCTACCATGAGATCGGAGAGGCTAAACCCTAGAAGCTAGCCTATGGTATGATTGTATGTTGTCCTACGGACTAAAACCCTCCGGTTTATATAGACACCGGAGGGGGCTAGGGTTACACAAGGTCGGCTACAAAGGAGGAGATATTCATATCCGTATTGCCTAGCTTGCCTTCCACGACAAGTAGAGTCCCATCCGGACACGGGATGAAGTCTTCAATCTTGTATCTTCATGGTCCAAAAGTCCGGCCAAAGGATATAGTCCGGCTGTTCGGACAGCCCCTCCAGGACTCCCTCAACTCCCATAAAGGGCGACTTCGGCTTTGGCACGGGAGAAACCAACGAACTAGCATCACCTGGATTACATCGAGGAGCTTGATATCTTTCTCCACCATGCTTTTAACGCGCGTCTGCAGCGCTATCAGCTCATCTGGCAAACACTAGTTCGGGCTCTTCTCAACCCAGGAGGTGAGTCGCATGGGAGCACCGGAGTTGAATTCGGCAGCTGCGGCCCATGTGGCGCCCCAGGGTTCTATGATGTAGAACCACTGTTTCTGCCATTCCTTGATAGTCTCCACGAAAGTGCCTTTTGGGCAGGAGACATTGGTCAGCTTACTCACCATGGCGCCTCCGCACTCTGCGTGCTGGCCATCCACCACCTTCGGCTTCACATTGAAGACCTTAAGCCCCAGCCCGAAGTGGGGTTGGATGCGAAGGAAGGCCTCACACACGACGATGAACGCCGAGATGTTGAGGAAAGAGTTCGGGGATAGATCATGGAAGTCTATCTCGTAATAGTACATCAGCCCATGGACTAAAGGGTGGAGTGGAAACGTTAGCCCGCGGAGGAAAAGAGGGATGAATACCACCCTCTCGTTCGGCTTCGGTGTGGGGATGACTTGCCCCTGGGTTGGAAGACGGTGGGCGATTTCCTTCACCAGATACCCGACCGCCCGAAGCTCGGTAATGTCCTTGTCGGTGTCAAAACCGGCGGATCTCGGGTAGGGGGTCCCGAACTGTGCGTCTAGGCGGATGGTAACAGGAGACCGGGGACACGATGTTTTTACCCAGGTTCGGGCCCTCTCGATGGAGGTAAAACCCTACGTCCTGCATGATTAATATTGATGATATGGGTAGTACAAGAGTAGATCTACCACGAGATCAGAGAGGCTAAACCCTAGAAGCTAGCCTATGGTATGATGGTATGTTCGTCCTACGGACTAAAACCCTCCGGTTTATATAGACAGCGGAGAGGGCTAGGGTTACACAGAGTCTGTTACAATGGTAGGAGATCTACATATCCGTATCACCAAGCTTGCCTTCCACACCAAGGAAAGTCCCTTTCGGACACGAGACGAAGTCTTCAATCTTGTATCTTCATAGTCCAGGAGTCCGGCCGAAGGTATAGTACGGCTATCCGGACACCCCCTAATCCAGGACTCCCTTAGTAGCCCCTGAACCAGGCTTCAATGACGATGAGTCCGGCGCGCAGATTGTCTTCAGTATTGCAAGGCGGGTTCCTCCTCCAAGTACTTCATAGAAGATTTTGAACACAAAGGTAGTGCCCGGCTCTGCAAAATAAGTTTCCACATATTGCCATAGAGAGAATAATATTTACACAAATCTAATCTGCTGACGTATTCCGTAGCGTGACATCACACCACGGCCAAGTCTTTATTCGAATCGTTTTACTGTCCCACCTCAGCGAGTTTAGCGAGGTGGTTTCCTTGGCACGTCTTGTCAAAGCAGAGATCATGTCCCCTTATTCCGGGATTCTCATCAATACGGGCGTGGGTAACCCAGTCGTACCCGTTGGTATGTTTTCTTGATCAAAGGCGAGTCCCAAACGGTCACAGGGAGGGCCCTTGGTATTCAACCTCTTATAAAGAGACGAAGGCCTTACTCCTTTCTTTCAATCTCAAACGAGTTCGCCCTTCGCCTCGAGTTCCAACACCCAAGGCTCCAGATTTCAGGCGCTTCGGACCTTAGACAATGTCCGGTTCCGACCTTCGAGGCTGATGGATGCCCTCCTCCGTCATGGAGGAGTACGTGCTGAAGTTGAGAGAGGCCAGGTTCTTGACTAGCGAAATCTGGCATAGGCTGCCTGCTCAAGGGCAGGTCATTCCCACTCCCAAGACTGGTGAGAGTGTGGTGTTCATGTCTCACTTCCTTCGGGGGCTAGGCTTCCTGACGGATCCCTTCGTGAGGGGGCTCATGTTTTATTATGGGCTGGAATTTCACGACTTAGCTCCAGAGTCCATCCTCCATATTTCCTCATTCATCGTCGTGTGTGAAGCCTTCCTCCGTATTACTCCTCACTTCGGACTATGGCTCAAGACCTTCAAAGTAGAGCCGAAGATGATCGACGGACGGCATGCCGAGTGCGGAGGTGCTTTTATAAGAAAGAATGCTGGTGCTCCATGGCCCGAGGGCTCTTTTCAAGAGGAGTCCAGCTTATGGAAACGAGAGTGGTTTTACATCACCGTTCCTAGGGGCACCAAGTGGGTGGCGCCACCTGCCTTTCACTCAGGTCCCACACCACAGCTAGTGTCGTGGGTCAATAAAGGACTGGACTGGGGGCCATCCAAGGACGTGCCCTTGTTGCAGGGCCGCATTCGAGATCTCTTAGAAAGAGACATTAGCCTGGTCGTGGTGACGCAGGTCATGTTGATCCGTCGAGCCTTGCCCGGCAAACGTCGCCCCCTTCGCCTGTGGGAGTTCAATCCGAAGGGACCACGAGCTCTCCAGCATTTCATGGGCGCAATGCCCGTGGAGATGTACAAATTGTTCTTCGGATCACAAGAAATGTGTCCGGACTTGACCGAGGACGCAGGCCTGAGCTGCAATCGCCCGGATACTCAAGTAAGTAGCCTTGTGCCCGGACTCGCTATCCGTATATTTATCATAAAATTGCCCCTAAAAGAGCTGTCCTTTAAACAGGAGTGGATAGCAAAAGCAAAGCTAATCAGGTGTCCGACCCCCCTCCCCGAGACCACGTCGGGCCCCGTGCTAGTCAGGATGTTGGAGGTTGTGCCTTCGAAGGAAAGTGATGGAGGGGACAAGGAAGCTACAGCCTCCTCGAAGGAGGTTGTCCGGAAGGGAGAAATTGAAAATTATTCTCCTTAGGGGAAGAAGAGGACCGCCTCTGACGACTCGGAGACCATGGCCTCAAAGCGGGGGAAGAAATCTTCGTCAGAGGGTCCTACGCCGGGGGATACTTCAGCCAAATTATGCCCTCAAGGGGATCAGCCCTCCACCAAGCCGTAAGTAGAGAGGAGTTTTCTTTTTAAGAAATGAGAGAAATCCTTGCTTTATATCTGAGAAAAGTAATCGAAAATTTACCTTGTAGCTCGGACCTTAGCCCTTCTCAGTAGAGCTCGTCTTCGTGGGATCTTCTTCCGGAGATGATAGAGAGCGGAACGCCTCCCCCTCCCGTACCGCCTTGCGAGGCGGGCGACCCTGAGGTATCGTCGCAGAGGGTTTCTCCGAATCCGGCAGGGCCGGAAGGTAGTCATATGCCCCCCCCCCAAAGCCCTCCGTGTCCGGCCTTCGAAAAGGGCCATCGGACGAGTCTGGCACCATCTGGTGCATGGTCGGAGGAGCTGAAGGATCTGCTAGGGCGAGCATCTATCTCAGAGGAGCACCGTTCATTGATGGGTATGGTGACTGAGAGGATTTCATCCATGGAGAGCGGATTGCACGAGGCCGTCAGGAGTTTACTGACAGGTTTTGAGGTACGCGAAATAATGTACCCTTTTTGGATAGTTGCGCATAAATAAGATGAGCCCTGTGTAGATAGTAGCCCCTGAGACTCTGTGCGTTGTCAAAAGTGACGGCGCGTAGAGGATCATAATCCCAGGTCTAATATGCCGCCTTCATACGTAGGTGGCGAAAGTGTCCGGTGGCCAGCCGGACTGATGAATTTGCCGAGCTAAAGCGGCAACTCGACATGGCAGATGTCGACATCGTGCTTGTCAACAAGAGGCTTGACGAGGCACAAGGTATGTAATTCCTCCGGCGGCACCTGGTAAGACGAGCTTTATGCCAGTATCTTACAATGTGTGCACTTGATGCAGATGGTGCGGCTGCCATGGAGAATCTTCGGGCAGAACTTGCCCGAGCCAAGGAGCAAGCCAGGAAAAGTGACGCGGCTGCCGGAAAGGCAATTGAAGAGCTGAAAGCCGAACAGGCTGCTCACTACCGAAGCAAGAAGGAAATGGCCGAGATGACTGTGAAGCTGAAGAGCGCTGTTGATCATTGCAAGCTTCTTGAAAAAGAAGATCGGGCAGAACAGATGGACCTGGAGAAGGCCGTTGCCGATGCCAAGGACGCTCGCTCTGCGATGAGAGCTATGAAGGAGGAGCTGCATCAGGCCGGAGAGATCGCGGCTGGAAAGCCCTTTATGCTGCGGAGGAAGTTCTGTGATCCTAGACATGCTCCATTAGACCGGATGTGGAGTACGGCGGACACCTATCTGGATCTGGCAGCGAGTGCTGCAGATGCGGACGAATACTTCCGAGATCAATAAGATCGCGAAGTGGAAAAGCTCTTTTGGTCGGAGTTCCACAATCCGGAGCGTCCATTGTCATTAGCCGATCGTTTGGCCGAATGGGCCGAGCTGAATAGGTTGTCCGGACTCGCCATGAAGTATGTCATGAGTCATCTGTGGCCACAGAGGCCAGAGCCGAAAAGTTATTTCAACTTGGTGCAACAGTTCCTTGGTGCGGCGCCGCATATCAATGCGATGAAGAGGTCAGCGTGTATAGAGGGTGCGCGGATGGCTCTTGCCCGTGTCAAGACATACTGGGTGGAAATGGAGGCCACCACTGTTGCATCCCCAGACTCGGATGGAAGCCGAGTACCTGCCGATCACTATTTTCAGGAAGTTCTGCAAGGCGCTCGTTTAATAGAGACACAATGCTCGAAGGATACTATATTCGAATAGCATATATTATTGTAAAACAACATTTTGATAAATTGTAGAAGCTTTTTATACATGTGCCTGCAAGTATTATAATACCTCCTGTGCGGCCGTTTAACATATATGTATATATAATCTGAAAGATGGTAGTCGTCGGCTTCATCCCCCACGCACATAATGCGGGGGTGTTCGCAGAAGGCGCATTTTCACACTTGATCCAACGTCTTGGTCCCACAAAGGAGGTGATAGCGCAGCGAACTAGGCAACCGGACTATGATGCTTTATCACTTTCACTTAGCCATAGGTGTTTGACAGTGAGGCTACTTATATAGCCCCTGGTGGCGCCTGCGCTCGCCCGAACTCAGGGCCCGTATGTGCCTGGCCGGGAATCGCCCTTTGTTAATGCGGAGGAATCCTAAAGATGCCGGTAAGTCATCGAGTGGTTGACCAGTCTGACGCTATATCATGACAGTCTGTTTTCGGCTTTCTCTACCGGGGTGCTCGCCTGGCCGAACCGGGGCACAACCGCAGTAGTTCTCCTGGTGCCGCCTTAGCCGATAGAGCAGAACGTAAGGTAGCAAAACACAGGAGCCGGGCAAACCCAACATTTGACCAAAGACATGATTCGAAGCTGATGCATATAAGGCCAAACTCGCCACACCGAACACTCCCTAAGGTATTCGGTCTTTAGGAGGGCGGGCGGGATAATGCCCTTAGTAATAAGCCCCTAGTGTCCAGGTACGCGCAAAACTCTGACGTGGCCACATGCCAAAACGCTAGCCTCCTCCTTGGTTATACCAAGAAACCAGGGGATGTGTATCAACAAGAGACAGTAAAAAAAGGTTTATGCAGGGTCTTAATCTGAAAAAAAATCCTTGGAACGGGTCCCTGCTGCACGTCTGCGCCTGTGTCTCCGTTGTGCCGTATCCTGGACGGGCGTAGCATGGTGTTTATCTGTGAAAGTGAGGAACTTAGTTGAAGAAAGATCATGCCGAACATGAGTTATACTAAATAAACAAAGTATAAATCGAAATGGGTAAAATTGAGCTTTATTGTCTCTTGTTTTATATGCGCAGAGCCCCTAGTACAGGGGTATACGGCTATTAAGCCTTTATCAATTGTGTGTTCATGCCGGAATCGTCTAGCCGTGTCCGTGGTCTTGACGACCTGTTTAGGTGTTTTGGCTGGTGAAGCCGCTTTATTGTGGGGCTGTCAAGGCAGCCGCACTGTCTTCAGCGCGGGAGGAACACTCAATGTTTTCCCTTTAATGAGATGATGCCTCGTGGACCGGGCATCTTAAGTGTAAGAGATGCATAATGCGGTATTGCGTTAAAGCGGGCGAAAGCTTCGCGTCCCAACGGTGCTTGAAAGCCACTTGAGAATGGGGCGATGTGGAAAGTTAGCTGTTCGCGACGGAAGTTATCGGGGGAGCTGACCATAACTTCTAGCCGGAGAGAACCCATGCAACGGGCATCTGGGCCTGGCGTTACCCCTTCAAAGGAGGTTTTGCTATGGCGAATTGTTGTTGGGTCTATCCCCATGTTGCAGATCGTGTCCTGGTATAACAGGTTTAGACCACTTTCGCCGTCCATCAGGACATTTGTAAAGTGGAGTCCGCCGATTATTGGATCTAATACCAAGGCAGTCCAGCCTGCGTTCTGGGTACTTCTAGAGTAATCCTGATGGTTGAAGGTGATTGGTTTTAACAACCATTGGCGAGACTCCTTTGGGATAGGCCGTATGGCGCGTATCTCTATTGGCGCCATTCTATTCGTCACGTGAAGTAAGTTTACTGTTTTGACTTCTTGTGGGAAATCCTTTTGTTTCCTGGTGCTCTGCTTGTGGGGTTCGTCGTCGTCCTCACTTTGTGTGTCGAGCCCCTTGTGTTCGGCGTTGAGTTTGCCGGATTGCTTGAAAACCCAACAATCTCTATGGGTATGGTCCGCAGGCTTCCCGGGAGTACTGTGTATTTGACATATCTTGTCCAAGATTTTGTTTAAGTTGGATAGCTCGTCCCTGTTATCCTTGAGGGGCGGCTTTCTCTGATTCTGCCGTGAGCTTTTGAATCCGGTGTTGACCGACCTGCTCTTTGGGCTGTTTCCCTTATTCCGGCGCTGGTCCTTGCTGCGTTGGGGTTTTCTGTTTCCATCCCTAACTTCGGATGTACTTGGGTCGCTGGTGCTACATCTTGCCAACCAGCTGTCCTTTCCTGCGCAAAAGCGGGTCATGAGGCTTGTTAATGCGGCCATTGTTCTTGGCTTTTCTTGGCCGAGGTGTCTGGCGAGCCATTCGTCTCGAACGTTATGCTTAAAAGCTGCTAGGGCGTCGGCGTCCGGACAGTCGACTATCTGAATCTTTTTAGTAAGAAATATGTTCCAGAATTTCCGGGCTGACTCTCCGGGATGTTGAGTTATGTGACTGAGATCGTCTGCATCCGGAGGGCGGACATAGGTCCCTTGAAAATTTGCCCAGAAAGCATCCTCAAGCTCTTCCCAACTTCCAATGGTGTTTTCGGGAAGGCTTTTGAGCCAATGCCGGGCTGGCCCTTTAAGCTTGAGGGGTAGGTATTTTATGGTGTGGAGGTCATCTCCTCTAGCCATGTGTATGTGGAGGATATAATCCTCGATCCAGACCCCAGGGTTTGTTGTTCCGTCGTACGCCTCTATGTTTACGGGCTTGAATCCCGCTGGAAATTCATGGTCCAGCACCTCATCGGTGAAACATAAAGGGTGTGCGGCACCCCTGTATTTGGGTGTGCCGTGATGTTCGGATATTTTTTGTGTTGCATTGCTTACTAGAGATTGCTTTCTTGGCCCGTAGATAGATCTGGCTGGGACATCTTTTTGATGCGGATCCTTTGGTGGATCGCGTGCCGGCTTGTGTGCGGCGCCGCTTGCCGCTCCATGCTGGCCATGCGGTCGTCTATCCGACCGGGTGGCTTTCCTATTTTTTGACTGCGGGGGCTCTAAGGCCTCCTCGTCAAATTCAGGCAGTAGCTTTCGCTTTGGATAGCTTTTTGTGCGGCGACTGTCGCCATATTTGTCTGCGGTGTTGCGTACTTTGCTCCATCTGATTCTGAGTGCATCTTCCGCAGTTTTGAGCTTCCGTTTCTGCTTTTTCAGGCTACGCGCAGTGGAGACGAGCCCTTTGTGGAGGTTCTTCTACTCCATGAGCCTATCCGGCGTAAGGTCGTCCGGACTGTTGTTTTCGCCAGGGACGAGGTGTTCGGTTTGCTTATCCAAGTTGCCCTGTTCGGACGGTGCTCGAAGGCATGTTCGTCGTCCGCCGGCTCGTCCTGCTCTATGGCTAGGTCTGTATGGCTGCTGTCTCTGTCGAGGCGGGGCTTGGAGCGGCGCTTACGTCGCCGCTTTGATTGCTTTTCGAGTGAATGATCCCTCGTTGCATCCCCATGTTCCTCTTCATCGCTTCCTTTGGGTGTGTCCACCATGTATACATCATGAGATGAGGTGGCTGTCCAGTGCCTTATAGGCGTTGGTTCATGTTCATCTCCTACATCGTCGTCCATACCATCGATATCTTCAGATTCGAAGTCGAGCACATTGTTTAAATTATCGACAGTGGCTACGAAGTGGGTGGTGGGTGGGCATTGAATTTCTTCGTCGTCCACATCCCAATCCTGCCGGTCATAGTCCGGCCAGGACTCTCCTAACAAAGAGAGAGAATTGAGTGAATTCAGAATGTCGCCGAAGGCCGAGTGCTGAAAGATGTCTGCGGCGGTGAACTCCATGATCGGCGCCCAATCGGATTCGATCGGTAGGGGTGCGGAGGGCTCGGAGTCCAGAGAGGAGTCCGGCATCTTGGAGTCACGGGCTTTGCAGAGGACAAGGCTGGTGTTCGTCTTGATCGCCGTAGAGACTGCAGCCCACGAGGCGGTGTCTAAC
Source organism: Triticum monococcum (assembly GCA_034509565.1). Taxonomy (NCBI): domain Eukaryota; kingdom Viridiplantae; phylum Streptophyta; class Magnoliopsida; order Poales; family Poaceae; genus Triticum; species Triticum monococcum. Next base: position 497,263,617 of record CM067843.1, read on the forward strand.
CACCCATCCTCGATTGGTGTGGTCGGCTCCGAGCCAAGGGTCGGAGCGGACACAAGTGCGGCCTCCAGGGCACTGTTCGGCGGCAGAGCTAGATCATACCCACCGAGACAATGCGCCGCGCTCGGCTGCGGCTCAGATCCGTTGAAGATCTAGTCTCCACGGTCGTCCGCTGTGTAGTTTAAACTTCCAAATCTGACCTGACGGCCAGGGGCGTACCTTTTGATCTGCTCCAGATGGACAAGCAAATTGGCCCGCAGTGCAAAGCCGCCAAATACAAAGAGGAACTCTCAATGAAAGCACCAATGTCAGTGTCAAAACCGGCGGATCTCGGGTAGGGGGTCCCGAACTGTGCGTCTAGGCGGATGATAACAGGAGACCGGGGACACGATGTTTTTACCCAGGTTCGGGCCCTCTCGATGGAGGTAAAACCCTACGTCCTGCTTGATTAATATTGATGATATGGGTAGTACAAGAGTAGATCTACCACCTGATCAGAGAGGGTAACCCTAGAAGCTAGCCTATGGTATGATTGTATGTTCGTCCTACGCACTAAAACCCTCCGGTTTATATAGACACCGAAGAGGGCTAGGGTTACACAGAGTCAGTTACAATGGTAGGAGATCTACATATCCGTATCGCCAAGCTTGACTTCCACGCCAAGGAAAGTCCCTTCCGTACACGGGACGGAGTCTTCAATCTTGTATCTTCATAGTTCAGGAGTCCGGCCGAAGGTATAGTCCGGCTATCCGGACACCCCCTAATCCAGGACTCCCTTAGTCCTTCTCCTTGACGGTGGAGGCCATCCACTTGCCTTGACCTCCAGATCCGGACATGGTTGAGTGCTTGCTCGAGTGGGAAAGAGGAGAACTTGGGTGCTGGAGCTCAAGAGTGGAAGGGTAGAGGCTGAAAGAAGGCGTGGGAGAAGAAGGGGGAATCCTTATCCCCTTATAAAGGCAGTGAATATCGAACGCCTCCCCACTCGCCCTAAAGCTTGCCTATTCCCAAGGGTAGTGTAAATGGCACGGTTGGGTTACCCACACCTGTATTGATGAGAATCCCGCAATAAGGGGAAAATATCTCTACTTTGATAAGACATGCCAATGGAAACCGCATCTGGAAGCGCGAAACGACGGACAAAAATGGTTCGATATAGTGACCGAACAGACATGATGTCATCTTGCAAATAGTTGTCAGCAGATGGGACTCGTGAAATATTATATTCCCTATGGTTTTGTGTGGTACTTTTGTTGTAGATCTAGACACCCTCATTTTATCTGAAGACTATCTTGGAGTATTCGGAAAGTGGAACCCGTCTTGCAATGCTGAAGACAATCTATGCGCCAAACACATTGTCATTGAAGCCTGTTTCAGGGGCTACTGAGGGAGTCCTGGACTAAGGGGTCCTCAGGCGTCCGACCTATTGGATATGGGCCGGACTATTGGGCCGTGAAGATACGAAGACCGAAGACTCTACCCGTGTCCGGATAGGACTCTCCTTGGCGTGGAAGGCAAGCTTGGCGATCAACTATGAAGATTCCTTTCTCTGTATCCGACCTTGTGTAACCCTAGACCCCTCATGTGTCCATATAAACCGGAGGGCTAGGTCTATACGGAGCCTGTCGGTGTCAAAACCGGCGGATCTCGGGTAGGGGGTCCCGAACTGTGCGTCTAGGCCGGATGGTAACAGGAGGCAGGGGACACTATGTTTTACCCAGGTTCGGGACCTCTTGATGGAGGTAAAACCCTACGTCCTGCTTGATTAATATTTATAATATGGGTAGTACAAGAGTAGATCTACCACGAGATCGGAGAGGCTAAACCCTAGAAGCTAGCCTATGGTACGATTGTATGTTGTGGTTGTTGTTGTCCTACGGACTAAAACACTTCGGTTTATATAGACACCGGAGAGGGTTAGGGTTACACAAGGTCGGTTACAAAGGAGGAGATATCCATATCCGTATTGCCTAGCTTGCCTTCCACACCAAGTAGAGTCCCATCCGGACATGAGACGAAGTCTTCAATCTTGTATCTTCATAGTCTAACAGTCCGGCCAATGGAGATAGTCCGGCTGTCTGGAGACCCCCTAATCCAGGACTCCCTAAGTAGCCCCTGAACCAGGATTCAATGACAATGAGTCCGGCGCGTAGTATTGTCTTCAGCATTGCAAGGCGGGTTCCTTCTCCGAATACATCACAGAAGAACTTGAAAACGAGGATAGTGTCCGACCCTGCAAAATAAGTTCCACATTCCACCGTAGAGAGAATAATATTTTCACAGATCTAATTTGCAGGCTTGTTTTGGCAGCATGACGTTATGTCATGGCCTGGTGATTATTTGAACCGTTCCCTTTAACCAGCCCCGCACATAACGCGAGGCAGTTTTTCGACATGTCTTGTCAAAGCAGAGATCGTGTCCCCTTATTACGGGATTCTCATCAATACGGGCGTGGGTAACCCAACTGCGCCATCAATTACGGCGCTTGGGGGATAAGCGAGTTTTACTAGGCAAGTGGGGATGCTTAGCTTCGTCCGCCCATATAAAGGGATAAGGATTCACCTTTCTATCCACGCATTCTTCCTCATTTGCTCATCCGTTTTCGCACACTCGAGCTCTAGCGCCCAAGTCCGCACTTCCCACCTCAACCTTCTCCAACCATGTCCGGAGCGGGAGGCAGGTGGATGGTCTCCTCCGTCGCGGAGGGAGACATCAAGAAGCTGCACGGAGCCGGATACTTAGCCGCGAACATCGCGCATCGGCTGCCCGCTGTGGGGCAGGTGCTGGTCGTCCCTATCCCAGATCCTCATGAGAGGGTAGTTTTCCTTCACCACTTCCTCCGCGGACTAGGGTTTCCCCTCCATCCATTCGTCCGTGGTCTCATGTTCTACTATGGGCTGGACTTTCATGATCTGGCCCCGAACTTCATCCTCAACATTTCTGTGTTCATCGTTGTGTGTGAGGCTTTCCTCCGCATCCGGCCCCACTTTGGCCTGTGGTTAAAGACCTTCAATATTAAGCCGAAGGTGGTACGAAGCCAACAAGCAAAATGCGGTGGAGCCATGGTGGGCAAGATGCCCAACGTTATATGGCTCGAAGGCTCCTTCGTGGAGACAATAAAGGGATGGCAATCGGCGTGGTTCTACATCACCGAGCCGCGCGACGCCAAATGGGTGGCAGCCCCCGAGTTTCGATCCGGATTCCCTACACGGCTCACTTCCTGGAAAGAGAAAGGCTTGTCGTGGGGTTCGTCGGTGGAGCTGGATGGACTCCAGAAATGTATCCGGAGTATGGCGAGCAAGCAGCTCAAGCTTGTCAACATGGTCCAAGTTATGCCCATCCGTCGGATCCTCCCGTGCCAACAATGGGATTTTACCTTGTGGGAGTTTGACCCGGCCCGATACCAGACTCTAGCGAGCTCTTTGATACGACGCACAAGGACGTCTGGAAGGTGCTGTTCAAGGGCGCCGAGGTCCCTCCTTCTCTCGCCGAGGACCGCGGACTAAGTGCAAAGCGCCTAGCGCGTTCGGTGAGTTCAATATGTCCCGTAGGACATTTATTTTCCCTAGCTTAATTATGTGCGGGGTCTAATCTCCATGCCTTTGACATGATTGGGTGGACATGTCGGGGCAGATTAACTGCCCGGCCCCTTTGCCCGAAGATACTGCAGGCGCTCTCCTGACGAAAATGCTGACTCCGGCTCCTTACAAGGTGCCGGAGAAAACCAAGAAGGCCAAGGGAACCCGAAAGACTTCCCGGCGCCAGGTGTTATCAGACTCATCGTCCGATAACTCTGTGGCACACTCCTCCCCCGAAGACGAGGAGGAATACGAAGGTGCTCACCCTCCAGGCGGGGGAGACAAGAAAAGGAAGGCCGCCCCAACTGGGGAGGCCGAAGGATCCAAGACGGGAGGACTCTCCTTCTGGACAGTTCCACCGCCGCCGACGAGGGCGAAGATGAGTGGTTGCCCCGGGCCAAGCCCACGGGGAGATCGTAAGTATTCGGATACCAGAATAACTCATAGAATTCCGTTGTCGCACTGTTTTTCCTAACGCCGAACATGATTATGCAGGCCGCTGCGAACCAGCATCGATGTATCATCGGACGGCTCCCTGGGCTCGTCGGACATGGATAGCAATCCAGTCCCGACCGCCACCTCCCCGCATCCTGCTGACGACGCCGAGGTGCTGTCTCAAGAGGCACCGGGTCGAGGGGAGACAGTCCTGGAGGCGCCCCAAGGCGACCTTCTGGACTCCGGAAGCCGAGGGGACGGGGCCCCTGAGAGCTCCGAGTTCGGCCCTCAGCCGAACACCGCGCCGGACCCTCCAGCGGTTCCGGGCTCGGGCAGGCGTCCTCCTTCTAAGAGGGGCAAGACGCCTGTGCCGGTGACCTCTGTCCATCCAGAGGCGCCGGACAATCTACTGGAAGCGCTTCGTAGCGCTTCCATCGACGGGGAGCACCGCACTATCATGAGTGCGGTGATCCAAAAGGTTCAGTCCACCAAGAGAGGATTGACTAAAGCCTGTGCCAGCCTTCTAACAGGCTTTGAGGTAAGTGTTTTAAAATGTAGTAGAAATATTACCGCATAGACAATAGCCCTAATGCTTTGTTCGGTGTTCACAAAGAAAAGCCGAACAGAGGATCGGATAATATCGCAGGAGTCTAATATAAGTATGTCAATATGCATATGCAGGCTTCGCTGCTGGCGTCTGCCGCACTGACTGCGGAGGTCGCCGTACTGAAGCAGGACCTCAAGGGGTCCAGGAAAGAGCTCGGCCTTGCCAAGAGGCAGCTCGAGGAGAACAAGGGTAAGTAATACCCTATCTATAGATATTTATATATAAAAGAAGACGTGATTGCAAAATGACAGGATCAACGTATATTTGCCAGGGGCCACGATCGAGGTGGCGACCCTGAAGCAAGCGCTAACCAAGGCCGAGGATATAGCGGCCAAGGAGCGCACCGAGCGAGAGAAGCACGAGGCTCGGGTGGGCGTGGTGCAGGAAGAGCTCCAGGCTCTCGTGGCGAAGCACGAGGCATTGGAGCTTGACTCAAAGACGCGGGATTCTGAGCTTGCCGCGGCCCTCGAGAGCGCAAGAAGTGCCAAGGCCGAAGCCCAAAAAGCCCTCCAGGAGATTGACGCAATGAAGAAGATAGCGGCGGGTAAGGCTTTCTATATGCAAAGCAAGCATGTAAAAGTAAATTACCGATTACTTACCCGAACTCGGAGCTCTCCAGGAGCATTCGCAGATTTGCCCCGCAGCATGTCCGATGCCGCGCAATTTTACCAGGCCGAGGATGGAAGCTCAATGGAGAAGCTGTTTTGGTCTCAGTATGCTAAGGCCGAACACCCGGTGCCAATGAGCGACCAGCTGAAGCAGATGGTCGAGCTACATAAGGTGGTCGATCTGGCCATGAGGAGCTTTATAGTCCAGCTGTGGCCTGGCGATGCCCTTCCGAACAGCTTCTTTCGCCTGGTGAGGCGGCTTGTGGATGCCTGCCCGCGGCTGGAGGTCGTCAAGCAATCTGTCTGCATTGAAAGTGCATGTCGGGCTTTCGCCCGTGTGAAATTGCAGTGGGTCAAGCTAGACGCCGTGAAGCTGGTCAAGGAGGGGCTGCCGGAGGGCAAGGAGCACCGCCACCCCGAGATGTACTACGAGGGTGTTCCGCCGGGTGCCCGTCTCATTGCGGACAAGTGTTCAAACGATGTAATATTTGAATGAGACTTGCTCGTTTGATCCTGTATTTACGAAAACTTGTTTCATATGCGCTATGCAACGCTTGTTTGAATTTAAAATATTACCTTCTGTTTGGTTGTTTATCCAATCTGAGAGATGGCTAGTCCTCGCCTTCTGCCCCCATGCCACGAGTGCTGGGGTGTTCGGAATAAACCTGAGCACTCTTGTTACCATGTTTGGGTCCTTCGAGGGAGGTGCTCAGCACAACGAACAAGGCAACCGGACTAATAATGCTTTATCACTCTCACTTAGCCATAGAATTCTATAATTTTAAATTTCGGTGAAGCCCCTGGTATTCGGAAGGCCGAATTTGGGGCGCGATACACGCCTTTAAGCCGGACAGGGCCGGCCCCTCGCTCTAAGCGGCATAAGTCTTTAGAGACTCGAAAACCTCGCCGAACAGCGACCAGTCTCTCGCCTTATCATGACAGTCAGTTTTAGCTTTCTCTAATGAGGTGCTGAACCCAGCAGAACCCGGGCACAATCGCAGTAGTTCTCCTAGTGCTACCTTAGCCGATAGAGCGGAACGTAAGGTACCAAAACATAGGAGCCGGGCAAACCCAACATTTGACCAAAGACATGATTCGGAGCTGATGCATATAATGCTATAAGTTCGGGGTGCCGCACTTGTGAAAGTGTTCGGACTTTTCACACCGCATTGTGGGGTACGTAAGCCCCTGTGTATTGGCCGTATCAAAGTGTACGGTTGCAAGGCATCATTAATGAACACACACACACACATATATATATATAGGTATGCTAAACTAAGCCTAAGCGCAAATTCCTTATTCTGCGCTCCGGCCAGAACACGCGCTCGATGCTCCTCTAAACAACTCACCGCGGGCACACTCGGTGCAGTTGCTTCCTAGTTGATCGTAAAAGCATGAGTAACATGTAGTAGAACACACTAACAACGTTACAACAGTCACACTTCTAGTTGTTTCTAATTTGGTGGTAACCGATGGTAACCTGTTTACTATGTCCATCTTTATGAGGGAATGAAATGTGGTAATTCAAAGTAGTAGTTCTAGTAATTTATTTATTTCTCTGGAACGGAGGGTCTTACATAGCCACGTTGTGTTCACTTTTGCATGTATGGTAACTACAATTAGTAGATCTAGTAATTCATGGTAACGCCAAGTTGGGCTCAATTATAAATCTATGGTAACGCCATGTTATACTTTTAGTAATGGGGAAACCTAAAATTTAATATTATTAGTAATGACGATGTCGTAATGAAATTACCACATACCCAAATCTAACAACAATTGGCAAGTTAGCAAGGCAAATCTAGTGGGTAATCATTTTACTATATTTTGCAAACCGTTACAAGGGTCTAAACCAAAAGAGATGTGGTCAGCTAATTTCGCTAGGTATGGTGGTCTATGCAGCCCGGTAATCAGTTATTGCTATTACGATGGTTGTCATCTTTTTTACGATCAAGCGGAGGGAGGTTTGTTGGTTGGCTAATTTGGTGCCAGTGTACGCGGACGTCCGGTCCGCCCACCTAGTCGGAGCGCACGATTAGCGATTCTACGCTCGGATGTACTTTAGCGCTACCGTGTATATATATATATATAGGGATTGACTATTCGTCACCCTCGGTGAGGAATAGTTATTCTTCACCCACCTCTATTTTACCATCAATTCACCGTAATTTTACGTTCTGTAAATTTTGTCTTATTTCCGACGTGAAAAGAGACCGTGAGAAAATATATAGTCGTCGTAAAAAATATTTTATGTTATATAAAATTACAAACATAAAAACATAGTGTAAAATACACATAAATTGCAAATTTTCTTGTCTTATGACCTATATTTTTATTTTTTTTATGCCAAATTTTACGTAGTGAATAAATAGGAATGTAACTATTTAAATTCCAAACGTAATTTAATTATCAAATGATCATAAGATTACCTCGGGTGAAGAATAACTTATTCTGCACCCTGGGTGATGAATAACACTATATATATATATATAAAGAATGCAATAATAGTCGTAATGTCATGCATTGTTTATTCAAAAAATTGTGTTAAAGCAGAATGATACAGATAGTGCGATAAGCAAAGAGTAGGAGTATGTCCCTTCCAAGGGCAAGCTGAGGAATGATATTAAATCGAATATTTCGCTCGTTACTGTAATCCACCTATGAATTCTGTAGTATGACGTAGCTGTCTGCCTCCTTGGTTGCTGCATCATGTGTTCGGCAATAGTGCTGCCGGACGGTGTTTCCAGAGATTAAGGTCCTGAAAAAAAAGAAAAATAACCAAACGGGAAGCCCCTAGTGCGGTTTAAGCCGCGTCTTGGGGCGTGCCGCAGTTGTGCCCCCCTCCCCACCTGTGCCCGTGGTATTTTTAATGCGTAATTATGTACGCGCGGCATGAGTTTCGCCGCTGGGCTGGGATTGGGGTGGCCGCCGTATTGCTACGCGAGCTCAGATCGCACCAGGTGGTCTATTTGCTGATTGCTCCGAGCGTGCTTGAAGGTGTCTGGGCTTTGAAGCACCGAACTGGTTGATTGCCTTGAGAGGCTGCTTTGCGCTTCTGCTGCGAGGGCTGCGGTGTGCTCCTCTGTTCAGAGAGAGCGCTCTGTGTTTCCATTGACTATAATAACTCCGCGAGGTCCTGGCATCTTGAGCTTGAGGTATGCATAATGCGGTACTGCATTAAATCTAGCAAATGCGGTTCGCCTGAGTAGCACGTGATAACCACTGCGGAACAGGACTATATCGAAGATTAACTCTTCGCTTTAGAAGTTATCCGGGGATCCGAAGACCACTTCCAGTGTAATTGAGCCTGTGGAATGGGCCTCTACACCTGGAATGACGCCTTTAAAGGCCGTTTTTGTGGGTTTGATCCTTGAGGGGTCTATACCCATTTTGCGCACTGTGTCCTGATAAAGCAGGTTCAGGCTGCTGGCGCCATCCATAAGGACTCGAGTGAGGTGAAATCCGTTAATGATTGGGTCTAGGACCAGTGCGGCCAATCCGCCATGACGGATACTAGTGGGGTGGTCCCTACGATCAAAGGTGATCGGACAGGAGGACCAAGGGTTGAACTTTGGGGCGACTGGCTCCAACGCATATACGTCCCTGAGCGCACGCTTCCGCTCCCTCTTGGGGATGTGGGTTGCGTATATCATGTTCACCGTCCGCACTTGCGGGGGAAACCTCTTTTGTCATCCAGTGTGCGGCTGTCAGGGCTCCTCCTCATCATCGCTATGCGACCCCTTGTCCTTGTTTTCGGCAATTAACTTGCCAGCCTGCTTAAACACCCAACAATCCCTGTTGGTGAGATTGGCTGGCTTGTCTGGGGTGCCGTGTATTTGACACGAGCGATCGAGTATACGGTCCAGGCTGGAGGGACCCGACGTACTTTGTTTGAATGGCTTTTTTCGCTGACCGGGTTTAGAGCCTTTGAATCCGGCATTGGCTGCCGTATCCTCAGTATTTTCGCTGTTAATGCAGCGCTTATGTTTGTTGCGATATGACCTGCTATTGCTCTCCCTGGTATCTGAGGTACCATGGTTCTTTGATATGTTATTACTGCGAGCTAGCCAGCTGTCTTCTCCCGCACAAAAGTGGGTCATGAGCGTCGTGAGAGCTGCCATAGATTTCGGCTTTTCCTGACCAAGGTGCTGGGCTAGCCACTCATCTCGGATGTTGTGTTTGAAAGCCGCTAAGGCCTTTGCATCCGGACAATCGACGATCTGATTTTTCTTTGTAAGGAACCAAGTCCGGAATTGCCTGGCCGACTCTTCTGGTTGCTGAATTATGTGGCTCAAGTCATCGGCGTCTGGTGGTCGCACATAAGTGCCCTGAAAGTTGCCGAGGAATGCGGCTTCCAGATCTTCCCAACAGCTAATGGAGTCCGCTAGCAAGCTGTTAAGCCAATGCCGCGCTGGTCCTTTGAGCTTTAGTGGGAGGTATTTGATGGCGTGTAAGTCATCACCGCGGGCCATGTGGATGTGGAGGAGGAAATCCTCGATCCATACTGCGGGATCTGTTGTGCTGTCGTATGATTCAATATTTACAGGTTTGAAACCTTTTGGGAATTGATGTTCCGTTACTTCGTCTGTGAACCATAAGGGGTGTGTGGCGCCTTTGTATTGGGCTATATCGCGACGCAGCTCGAAAGGGTCTTGCCCGCTGTGTTCGGCCCGGCTGGATTTGCTTTTAATGTATCCGACGTGACGTTTATCGTCTCGTAGAGTAGTGCGCCCTCGTGATCCGTAGATCGATCTTGCATGCTTTGCTTTGTCCTCCAATATGTCTCGCAGGACTAGCGTATCTCCCCATGTCTTTTTACTTGAATGGCGTCGGGGTGGAGGCTGAGCTTTTGGCTGGAATGCCTCTCTATCGCGGCCAGGAGGTGGCTGATCAGCCGTATCATACGCTTCCTCCTCCAGTCGGGGTAGTAACCTGCACTTTGGGTATTTCTTGGAGGGGCGTTCGAGTTTATATTCCTCGGGCGCGAGGACTTCAGTCCATCTGTCAGCTAGCAGATCTTGATTAGCTTGAAGCTGATGCTGCTTTTTCTTCAGGCTATTTGCCATGGCCATAAGCCGGCGCTTGAAGCGCTATTGTTCGACGGGATCCTCTGGTACGGCAAATTCATCGTCGCCGAGGCTTGCCTCGTCTTCGGAGGGGCCATGTAATTGTCATCCTCCTCGTCTCCGTCTGCCGCTCTCTCAGGACAGCTGGCTCCTCCATCCTCCTGCTCTAAATCATGCTAGAGGGGATTGTTGTTGTCTTCGGCACTATCCGGAGTGTTATTATCTCCTATGCTGGTATCACCACTTTTGCTTTGGCGGGACTTAGAGCGGCGCCGCTGACGTCGGTGCTTTGGTTGCTTCTTGGAGGGGTCATCCTCCACTATCTCATCGCCATTGCCTTATTTGGGTGTATCCACCATGTATATGGCATATGACGAGGTGGCTTTCCAGTGCCCTATAGGCGCTGGTTCAAGTTTGTCTCCTACATCGTCGTCCATACCGTCGATGTCTTCGGAGTCGAAGTCGAGCATGTCGGTTAAATCATCGACAGTGGCTACGAAGTGGGTGGTGGGTGGGCGTCGAATTTCTTCATCATCCGCATCCCAATCCTGTTGGCCATAGTCCGGCCAGGGCTCTCCTGACAAAGAGAGAGACCTTAGTGAATTCAGGATGTTGCCGAAGGGCGAGTGCTGAAAGATATCTGCGGTGGTGAATTCCATTATCGGCGCCCAATCAGATTCGATTGGCAGGAGCGCGGACGGTTCGGAGTCCAGAAAAGAGTCCAGCACCTTGGAGTCACGGGCTTCGCAGAGGATTAGGCTGGTGTTCGGCTCGATCGCCGTTGAGACTGCAGCCCCTGAGGCGGTGTCTAGCCACCCGTCCTCGATTGGTGCAGTTGGCTTCGAGCTAAGGGTCGGAGCTGATGCGGGCGCGGCCTCTGGGGTACTGTTCGGCGGCAGAGCTAGGTCATACCCATCGTGACAGTGCAGCGCGCCCGGCTGTGGCTCGAATCCGTCGAAGATCAAGTATCCGCGGATGTCGGTCGTGTAGTTCAAACTTCCAAATCTGACCTGATGGCCAGGGGCGTAGCTTTCAATCTGCTCCAGATGGCCAAGCGAATTAGCCCGCAGTGCAAAGCCGCCGAATACGAAGATCTGTCCGGGGAGAAAAGTCTCACCCTGGACCGCATCGCTATCGATGATAGTAGGAGCCATCAAGCCTAACGGCGACGACACAGAGGAACTCTCAATGAAAGCACCAATGTCGGTGTCAAAACCGGCGGATCTCGGGTAGGGGGTCCCGAACTATGCGTCTAGGCTGGATGGTAACAGGAGGCAGCGGACACGATGTTTTACCCAGGTTCGGGCCCTCTTGATGGAGGTAAAACCCTACGTCATGCTTGATTAATATTGATGATATGGGTAGTACAAGAGTAGATCTACCACGAGATCGGAGAGGCTAAACCGTAGAAGCTAGCCTATGGTATGATTGTATGTTGTGGTCGTTGTTGTCCTACGGACTAAAACTCTTCGGTTTATATAGACATCGGAGAGGGTTAGGGTTACACAAGGTCGGTTACAAAGGAGGAGATATCCATATCCGTATTGCCTAGCTTGCCTTCCACGCCAAGTAGAGTCCCATCCGGACACGATACGAAGTCTTCAATCTTGTATCTTCATAGTCTAACAGTCCGGCCAATGGAGATAGTCCGGCTGTCCTGAGACCCCCTAATCCAGGACTCCCTCGGAGCCTGACGAATAATCGTAGCCAGACTAGACTCTTAGGGTTTAGTCATTACGATCTCGTGGTAAATCAACTCTTGTAATACTCATATTCATCAAGATCAATCAAGCAGGAAGTAGGGTATTACCTCCATAGAGAGGGCCCGAACCTGGGTAACATTGTGTCCCCCGTCTCCTGTTACCATTGATCCTAGACGCACAGTTCGGGACCCCCTACACGAGATCCGCCGGTTTTGACACCGACAAGCCACACGTTCTTTAGTCCGAACGGGAAGCAATTGGCGCGGTCAGTCGCCGAGGTCACCCGGATCGGGAGCCCGCCGAGTCCTCTGGGTGGTAGCTTGTTTAGGGATAATACTAACTACCTACATGCACAATCAAGGTGATAATTCTTGTTGCTAGATTAACTTTTGGGGGTGCGTGTGAGAGAAGAGACTTAATTAAAAATCTCTAGCCCCACACTAAACTTTGTCTAATACGCATGACCCCCTAGAAGATCGTTCATATTCCTCGCCCTCTTTTGTATGCGATGGTTCACTATTCTTGACTATGATGAAGCCCAAGGAACTATTAGCAGATCGTCGACAGCCAGAGCCGATCGATTGTCAAAACCTTGTACAAAGCTTACATCATGTCGTCAATGAACTGAACCGAAACAACACTCGAGGGAAGCATAACAAGAACATCAAACCCTCACATCCACATGTGATATAGATCGAAACATGCATCTACTCATAGAACCACTCATGATGCCACTGATCTCTACTACACAACCTTCTTCTTGTAGACGTTGTTGGGCCTCCAAGTGCAGAGGTTTGTAGGACAACAACAAATTTCCCTCAAGTGGATGACCTAAGGTTTATCAATCCATGGGAGGCATAGGATGAAGATGGTCTCTCTCGAACAACCCTGCAACCAAATAACAATGAGTCTCTTGTGTCCCCAACACACCCAGTACATTGGTAAAATGTATAGGTGCACTAGTTCGGCGAAGAGATGGTGATACAATTGCAATGTAGATGGTAGATAAAGGTTTTTGTAATCTAAAAATATAAAAACAGCAAGGTAGCAAGCGATAAATGTCAGCGTAAACGGTATTGCAATGCTAGGAAACAAGGCCTAGGGTTCATACTTTCACTAGTGCAAGTTCTCTCAACAACAATAACATAATTGGATCATATAACTATCCCTCAACATGAAACAAAGAGTCACTCCAAAGTCACTAATAGCGGAGAACAAACAAAGAGATTATTGTAGGGTATGAAACCACCTCAAAGTTATTCTTTCGGATCGATCTATTAAAGAGTTCATACTAGAACAACACCTTAAGACACAAATCGACCAAGACCCTAATGTCACCTAGATACTCCAATGCCACCTCAAGTATGTGTGGGTATGATTATATGATATGCATCACACAATCTCAGATTCATCTATTCAACCAACACAAAGAGCTTCAAAGAGTGCCCCAAAGTTTCTACCGGAGAGTCAGGACGAAAACGTGTGCCAACCCCCATGCATAAGTTCACGAGGTCACGGAACTCGCAAGTTGATCACCAAAACATACATCAAGTGGATCACATGATATCCCATTTTCACCACAGATAAGCACGTGCAAGACATACATCAAGTGTTGTCAAATCCTTAAAGACTCAATCAGATAAGATAACTTCAAAGGGAAAACTCAATCCATCACAAGAGAGTAGAGGGGAGAAACATCATAAGATCTGACTATAATAGCAAAGCTCGCGATACATCAATATTGTGCCACCTCAAGAACACGAGAGAGAGAGAGAGAGAGAGAGAGATCAAACACATAGCTACTGGTACATACCCTCAGCCCCGAGGGTGAACTACTCCCTCCTCGTCATGGAGAGCGCCGGGATGATGAAGATGGCCACCGGAGAGGGATTCCCCCTTCGGCAGGGTGCCGGAACGGGTCTAGATTGGTTTTCGGTGGCCACCGAGGCTTCTGGCAGCAAAACTCCTGATCTATTCTGTTCTCTGATGTTTTTAGGGTATATGGACATATATAGGTGAAAGAAGTCGGCCAGGGGAGCCACGAGGGGCCCACGAGGGTGGGGGCGCGCCCAGGGGGTAGGGCGCGCCTCCCTGCCTCGTGGCTTCCTCGAAGCTTCCCTGGCGTCTACTCCAAGTCTCCTGGGTTGCTTCCATTCCAAAAATATCTCTCCGGAAGGTTTCATTCCGTTTGGACTCCATTTGATATTCCTTTTCTTCAAAACACTGAAATAGGCAATAAAACAACATTTTGGGCTGGGCCTCCGGTTAATAGGTTAGTCCCAAAAATAATACAAAACTGTATAATAAAGCCCATAAACATGCAAAACGGGTAATATAATAGCATGGAACAATAAAAAATTGTAGATACATTGGAGACGTATCAAGCATCCCCAAGCTTAATTCCTACTCGTCCTTGAGTAGGTAAATGATAAAAACAGAATTTTTGATGTGGAATGCTACTTAACATATTTACCAATGTAATCTTCTTTATTGTTGCAAGAATATTCAGATCCATAAGATTCAAGACAAAAGTTTAATATTGACATGAAAAAAAAATACTTCAAGCATACTAACAAAGTAATCATGTCTCATCAAAATTACATGGCCAAAGAAAGCTATCCCTACAAAATCATATAGTCTGGCTATGCTCTATCTTCATCACACAAAATATTTAAATCATGCACAACCCCGATGACAGGCCCAGAAATTGTTTCATACTTTTGATGTTCTCAAACTTTTTCATTCTTCACGCAATACTTGAGCGTGAGCCATGGACATAGCACTATAGGTGGAATAGAATGGTGGTTGTGGAGAAGAAAAAAAAAGGAGAAGATAGTCTCACATCAGCTAGGCGTATCAACGGGCTATGGAGATGCCCATCAGTATATATCAATGTGAGTGAGTAGGGATTGCCATGCAACGGATGCACTAGAGCTATAAGTGTATGAAAGCTCAAAAAGAAACTAGGTGGGTGTGCATCCAACTCGCTTGCTCACGAAGACCTAGGGCATTTTGAGGAAGCCCATCATTGGAATATACAAGCCAAGTTCTATAATGAAAGATTCCCACTAGTATATGAAAGTGACAACATAGGAGACTCTCTATCATGAAGATCATGGTGCTACTTTGAAGCACAAGTGTGGTAAAAGGATAGTAGCATTGCCCCTTCTCTATTTTCTCTCATTTTTTGTTTTTTTTGTTTTTTTGGGCCTTCTCTTTTTATGGCTTCTTTTTTTCTTTTTTTTTGTCCGGAGTCTCATCCTGACTTGTGGGGGAATCATAGTCTCCATCATCCTTTCCTCACATGGGACAATGCTCTAATAATGATGATCATCACACTTTTATTTACTTACCACTCAAGAATTACAACTCGACACTTAGAACAAAATATGACTCTATATGAATGCCTCCGGCGGTGTACCGGGATGTGCAATGACTCATGAGTGACATGTATGAAAGAATTATGAACGGTGACTTTGCCACAAATACGATCTCAACTACGTGATCATGCAAAGCAATATGACAATGATGGAGCGTGTCATAATAAACAAAACGGTGGAAAGTTGCATGGCAATATATCTCGGAATGGCTATGGAAATGCCATAATAGGTAGGTATGGTGGCTGTTTTGAGGAAGGTAAATGGTGGGTTTATGGTACTGGCGAAAGTTGCGCGGTACTAGAGGGGCTAGCAATGGTGGAAGGGTGAGAGTGCGTATAATCCATGGACTCAACATTAGTCATAAATAACTCACATACTTATTGCAAAAATCTATTAGTTATCGAAACAAAGTACTACGCGCATGCTCCTAGGGGGATAGATTGGTAGGAAAAGACCATCGCTCGTCCCCGACCGCCACTCATAAGGAAGACAATCAATAAATAAATCATGCTCCGACTTCATCACATAATGGTTCACCATACGTGCATGCTACGGGAATCGCAAACTTCAACACAAGTATTTCTCAAATTCACAACTACTCAACTAGCATGACTCTAATATCACCATCTTCATATCTCAAAAACAATCATCAAGTATCAAACTTCTCATAGTATTCAATGCACTTTTTATGACAGTTTTTATTATATCCCCCTTGGATGCCCATCATATTAGGACTAAATTCATAACCTAAGCAAATTACCATGCTGTTTAAGACTCTCAAAATAATATAAGTGAAGCATGATAGTTCACCTATTTCTATAAAATAAAACCAACACCGTGCTCTAAAATGATAAAAGTGAACCACTAGAGCAAATGACAAACTACTCCGAAAGATATAAGTGAAGATCAATGAGTAGTCTAATAATTATGTAACTATGTGAAGACTCTATAATATTTAAGAATTTCAGATCATGGTATTTTATTCAAACAGCAAGCAAAGCAAAAGAAAATAAAATGACGCTCCAAGCAAAACACATATCATGTGGTGAATAAAAATATAGCTCCAAGTAAAGTTACCGATGAACGAAGACGAAAGAGGGGATACCATCCAGGGCATCCCCAAGCTTAGGCTCTTGGTCGTCCTTGAATATTACCTTGGGGTGCCTTGGGAATCCCCAAGCTTAGGCTCTTTCCACTCCTTATTCCATAGTCCATCGAATCTTTACCCAAAACTTGAAAACTTCACAACACAAAACTCAACAGAAAACTCGTAAGCTCCGTTAGTATAAGAAAATAAATCACCACTTAGGTACTGTTGTGAACTCATTATAAATTCATATTGGTGTAATATATACTGTATTCCAACTTCTCTATGGTTCATACCTCCGATACTACTCATAGATTCATCAAAATAAGCAAACAACACATAGAAAACAGAATCTGTCAAAAACAGAACAATGTGTAGTAATCTGTATCAAACGTATACTTATGGAACTCCTAAAATTCTGAAATAAATTGGTGGACATGAGGAATTTGTCTATTAATCATCTTCAAAAAGAATCAACTTAATCGCACTCTCCAGTAAAAAAATGGCAGCTAATCTCGTGAGCGCTAAAGTTTCTGTTTTTTACAGCAAGATCACAAAGACTTCACCCAAGTATTCCCAAAGGTTCTACTTGGCACAAACACTAATTAAAACACAAAAAACACAACCATAACACAGGCTATATGAATTATTTATTACTAAACAGGAACAAAAAGCAAGGAACACAAATAAAATTGGGTTGCCTCCCAATCAAGCGCTGTCGTTTAACGCCCCTAGCCGCATGATGATTTCAATGATGCTCACATAAAAGATAAGAATTGAAACATAAAGAGAGCATCACAAATAATATGACTAGCACATTTAACTCTAACCCACTTCCTATGCATAGGGATTTTGTGAGCAAACAATTTATGGGAACTATAATCAACTAGCATAGGAAGGCAAAACAAGCATAGCTTTAAAACTTTAAGCACATAGAGGAAACTTGATATTATTGCAATTCCTACAAGCATATGTTCCTCCCTCATAATAATTTTCAGTAGCAACATGAATGAATTAAACAATATAACTATCACATAAAGCATTCTTTTCATGATCTACAAGCATAGAAATTTTATTACTCTCCGCATAAGCAAAATTCTTCTCGTTCGGAATAGTGGGAGTATCATAAGAGACTCGAATACTATAAATTGTTTCCACATTAAAAGAGTAATGTTCGGAAAAAGGGTAATCATAATCATGACAAGTTTTATAATTATAATCATCACTACTTTTTATAGCATACGTATCATCACAATAATTATCATAAGTAGCAATTTTGTTCACATCATAATCGATTGAAACCTCTTCCAAGATAATGGAATCATTACTAAATAAAGTCATGGCCTCTCCAAATCCACTTTTATAATTGTCACAATAAGATTAAACACCCTCCAAAATAGTGGGATCATTACTTCCTAAAGTTGACACTCTTCCAAACCCACTTTCATCAATATAACCATCATAAATAGGAGGCATGCTATCATCATAATAAATTTGCATATCAAAACTTGGGAGACTAAAAATATCATCTTCATTAATCATAGCATCCCCAAGCTTGTGGCTTTGCATATCATTAGGATCATGGATATTCCAGGAATTCATACTAACAACATTGCAATCATGATCATCATTCAAATATTTAGTGCCAAACATTCTAATGCATTCTTCTTCTAACACTTTGGCAAAATTATCAGAATCCTTATTTTCATGAAAGACATTAAAAAGATGAAGCATATGATGTACCCTCAATTCCATTTTTTAGTTTTCTTCTATAAACTAAACTAGTGATAAAACAAGAAACAAAAAGATTGGATTGCAAGATCTAAAGATATACCTTCAAGCGCTAACCTCCCCGGCAACGGCGCCAGAAAAGAGCTTGATGTCTACTACACAACCTTCTTCTTGTAGATGTTGTTGGGCCTCTAAGTGCAGAGGTTTGTAGGACAGCAGCAAATTTCCCTCAAGTGGATGTCCTGAGGTTTATCAATCCGTTGGAGGAGTAGGATGAAGATGGTCTCTCTCGAACAACCCTACAACCAAATAACCAAGAGTCTCTTGTGTCCCCAACACACCCAATACAATGGTAAATTGTATAGGTGCACTAGTTCGGCGAAGAGATGGTGATACAATTGCAATATGGATCATACATAAAGGTTTTCGTAATCTGAACATATAAAAACAGCAAGGTAGCAAGCGATAAAAGTGAGCGTAAATGGTATTGCAATGCTAGGAAACAAGGCCTAGGGTTCATACTTTCACTAGTGCAATTTATCTCAACAATAATAACATAATTGGATCATATAACTATCCCTCAACATGCAACAAAGAGTCACTCCAAAGTCACTAATAGCGGAGAACAAACGAAGAGATTATTGTAGGGTACAAAACCACCTGAAAGTTATTCTTTCGGATCGATCTATTCAAGAGTTCATACTAGAATAACACCTGAAGACACAAATCCACCAAAACCCTAATGTCACCTCAAATATCTATGGGTATGATTATATGATATGCATCACACAATCTCAGATTCATCTATTCAACCAACACAAAGAACTTCAAAGAGTGCCCCCAAAGTTTCTACCAGAGAGTCAAGAAGAAAACGTGTGTCAACCCCTATGCATAAGTTCACGAGGTCACGGAACTCGCAAGTTGATCACCAAAACATACATCGAGTGGACCACATGATATCCCATTGTCACCACAGATAAGCACGTGCAAGACATACGTCAAGTGTTCTCAAATCCTTAAAGACTCAATGCGATAAGATAACTTCAAAGGGAAAACTCAATCCATCACAAGAGAGTAGAGGGGGAGAAACATCATAAGATCCAACTATAATAGCAAAGCTCACGATACATCAAGATCGTACCACCTCAAGAACACGAGAGAGAGAGAGAGAGAGATCAAACACATAGCTACTCGTACATACCCTTAGCCCCGAGGGTGAACTACTCCCTCCTCATGGAAAGCGTCGAGATGATAAAGATGGCCACCGGAGAGGGATTCCCCCCTTCGGCAGGGTGCCGGAATGGGTCTAGATTGGTTTTCGGTGGCTACGGAGGCTTCTGGCAGGTGGAACTCCCGATCTATTCTGTTCTCTAGTGTTTTTAGGGTATATGGACATAAATAGGCGAAATAAGTTGGTCAGGGGAGCCATGAGGGGCCCACAAGGGTGGGGGCGCGCCCAGGGGGTAGGGCGTGCCTCCCTGCCTCGTGGCTTCCTCGAAGCTTCCCTGACGTCTACTCCAAGTCTCCTGGGTTGCTTCCGTTCCAAAAATAACTCTCTTGAAGGTTTCATTCCATTTGGACTCCATTTGATATTCCTTTTCTTCGAAACACCGGAATATGCAATAAAACAACATTTTGGGTTGGGCCTTCGGTTAATAGGTTAGTCCCAAAAATAATATTAAAGTGTATAATAAAGCCCATAAACATCCAAAACGGGTAATATAATAGCATGGAATAATAAAAAATTCAGATACGTTGGCGACGTATCAGCCACTGTTGGGAAACCTAGTAGAACCTCTCTACTTGGTTGCAAGCGTATGGTCTTCACGATCCGACAGCGCTTCATTGTCCAAAGCTAATCATCGCTGGAGAATTAGAGGGAGGAGATTAGAACCAGACTGAGCTTCTAATTATGAGGATTAGAGGATCAAGTTCAAGCTCTAATTGATCAACTAGGATCAACTAGAACTAGAACTAGGGGAGGCCCAAACCTTGCATTTCAAAAATTGCCAATACCTCAAGTATATATAGGTTGGGAGGGGAGGAGGCGGCTCCACACAAGGGAAAGGATTCCCCTCCCCTTGCGCTGGCCCTAGGGGAGGAGGAATTCTCTCCCTTGTCCAATTCGGCCTCCCATAAGGGGAAAAGGGGGCGCCTCCCCTACATGTTGAATTCTCCCTCCACCACTTGGCCTTTTTATGCCCGTTGATATTCAATTAAATATAGAAGCTCTCTAACAATTACTAGAGCATATTATATATAATTCAAAATCTCCTGAAACATTTTCCACATATATATTAACAATCAATAATACCCGATATTGCCCGATAAATTGTGAAACCCTTCCGGTGACCCCGAAATGCTTCCGGATCCTCTCGGAACTATTCTGAATATTAATGAAACAATTCCACAAATAAATCCTTTATACTCTTATCCTACTAATACTCAGTAGATTGTGATTAGATTAAGCTTGTGACCCATAGGTTCAGTAAATCAAAGACATCAAAGAAACCCCTTTATTTAATGAACGATAGCAGAACCGTGGCCGTCCATATCGATCCCTATGATTACATGAATGAAATTCAAGTGAACCTTCGGTTGTTATGTGATGTTCCCTTTGCTTTGCTATACTTTACAAAACCCGGGGTGGATCGGTATCCTCCTGAGTCATGCACATGCTGACTATACCATTGATCCCATTGCTGGTTTTGTTCTTCTTTCTCATTGAAGTGTTCCGGCATCCCCTGACATAGTCACCTATGTCTAGCTAGACTATGATGGATGTTGTCACACCGAGAGGGCCCTAAGAATATCTCTCCATTGTTGGAGTAGTAAATCCCACTCTTGAGCTATCAAGTCCCTTGTCAAACTTTTTGATGAACCCGTCAGTTGCCGTTATGATCACCATGTTATTGATGACATTTGAGCAACCCCAAATTACACCATACGGGAGGAAGTGACTATGATACTCTCATGGTCTGAGGAACTAAAACACATGCTAACACTCTGTGTTATAACAATTGATTTTAGACGATATTACCTTAAAGTATAACAAACAAGATTTGTCGATTCATTATGATCGTTCTTCTAACGTCATACTCTCATTGTTGTTTCAGGACTATCATTACACTTAACGATATCCTGAGATCTGAGAAAAATGATCACGGACAACACTTGAGCCAGTCTTAGAGACAAGACCAGAAACCTATTCTTTACCATTTATCATTCCACACATGCATATGAGTTTTCCACTGAATCACATATTCCAGAGTCACAACAGTTATAGCACAAAATATAAACTCTTAAATATGGAAATGGAAATATAGTAGTACAATATTATTGCCTTTAGGGCATATTTCCAACAAGCATGTCGTGGGCTCTAGTCAGCCGCTCGATTCGCCTATGCCATAGTGGCCAGATACCATCAACATTGATGTTCCTGAGAAGGTCGCGGATCACGTTCTTGTGCTCGATAGGTAGAGGAAGAGGGATGGCTTGATGGAGGAGCTGACTGTGTTTTGGAACATGACCGAGGTTGTGAAGGACGTGGCAACCGCCACTAGGTAGAGGCAAGTCGGTCGACGCCCACCCTAAGCTATATAGCGCCATCATGGGGCAAGGTGTCTTTAGTCCGGAGGCTCTGATGGTTTCTCTTAGCCACTTGATGGACAACAAGGCTCAGGGTGTTGGGTCATAGGGTGCTCTGGCTGAGGACCTGGCTGGGCCAGCACTACTTCTGTTGCTGCCTCTGGCTATGGTGGTGACAGCGTGCATGAAGATCTACGACAACAATGATGATGACGACATCCTGTCTCTCTCGATTTTGATCAATACAAGGACTATATTGCCTAAGTACTTCACTGAAAAACTAGTTTCAATAAAGTCTTAATCCATGTCAAGAAATTTATACAATTTCCAATCAGGAACGTGTCATGCATACACAATGTTTAGAAATATTATCATGATCCCACTTACTTTCTTGTAGATACAAGCATCTCTGTTTCTATCGATGAAATCATATTGTTTGATCAATTCATCAAAACAAAGATTCCAACTCCAATATGCTTGCTTCAAATCACTACTAGATCTCTTGAAGTTTGCACATTTACTAGCATCCTCTGGATCGACAAAATTACCTTGGACCATATCAAATATACAACCTTGGTTCTATCACTACCACGGGATGTTGCTAACGCGACACTACGATCAGAGACCCTTCGATGAAACTGTGTGCGATGCAATAATCGCAAACGGTAGTGTAAAAAACCCCATCAAAAAAGGTGCAAAACATTTGCGATGGCGGATGCATCAAACACGGTTCAGATTTTAGTTGCGTGTGCGATGCATGGCATACGGTTCAATTCAATTAATTGTTTGCGATGAGGAGGAACAAAAGAAACGGGCAGCCAGATGAATGTGTGTGCAATATACAGCATACGGTTCACTCGGATGAACTGTTTGTGATTAGGCAACCCAAAAGAAACGGTCAGCCAGATCAAGGTGTGTGCGATATACAACATGCGGTTCTCTCAGATGAATTTTTTGCTTTAAGCCAAGAGAACAGAAATGGTTCAATATAACAAGTTGTGTGTGATACGTGGCAAATAGGTCTGTAATCAGAAATGTGTGTGAAGATTGATAATAACACAGATGATTGCTGCTAATAAGCCGTGTGTGTTGTGGGCAAATGCTTGGTGGTATATAATAGTCAGCGATTGATGAAATCATCACCGACGGGTTCCCCAGTATGGTCTGTGTGCGATGCCATTGCACACAGAACAACAACATATGTACTTATAACTTATAAGGACTTGATTCCATAAACAGATTGAACATCCAAATACATATGTGGCTAGTACACACATGACCTTTTAACACACCAAAGTACGTTCCAAAATGCCTAGGAAACTCAAATAATGTATAAAAAGGAAAAACGAACCGAGAATAATTTCATATTTTTAGGAGGATGCTACTATAGTTGCATGTTGCCTCTGTAAAATAAATCAAGGCGAGAAGAGATAGAGTATGTAATTTCGCACACATAGGTGACAAGGTCCCTCTCGGAACCATGAGCCTTTTTGAGAGAAGCTCTGGTTTGTAAGAAGTTTGTACCAAAACTTGTCCCAAATTGGACTAATTTTTTACCACAACATGTTGGTGCTATGACATAACACCATGCCAAGTTTCATGATTTTGAGGCGAGTTTTGGATTTACAGTAATTTTAAAATCAAGTTTCTCAATGTTTACTGTCAAGTCGACACCGCCCTGGATAGGCTTTTTCCTCATGGGTCCCAAATGACAAATCCAAATCTGTCACTACCATGCAACTTTTATTATTAAGAATTACGACCCATTTGGTGTGCTAGCTGAAAATAAGTTTGTGGGTGCTGGTGGGGAACTTGCGGTTCTGTAATGAACAAAGATCTTAAGGATCCCGCGAGAGTGAGGTTCTTTCCCTATGTTGTGAATGCTTATAATATTTATGTCTTAATTAAACAAATGGCAAGCCATTGGCCCAGTATGAAAGAAAATATGGGTCAAAGCCGAGTTGAAAAGGGTAACGATATCTAACTCCAGCTTACATAAGGTACAAAAGCATGATAATTAATTGCTCATCAGGTTTACACAAAATCCAGATTGAACAGGACAATAACAACTAACTCAACCAAAGTTTTCAGCAGTCACAATCAAATGGATCGGTCTGATCCATAAAATCAAGGTCCTGGACCAAAAATTCTACTAGTACAAGATAACAAGTTGTTGTAAATACAAGTCGAGCATGTTCAAAAGCCCTTCTATCCACGTGAAACTTCTTTTTATGCTGTTCAACACTTGCAGCCGTAAGAAATTTCTTGTCGAAAAACTTAATCCTCACAGACAATAGTGCCCTCGCATTCAACATGAAGAATGTGACAAAGCTAGTGTTTGCATTATTGGATGCATATCCTTCCAGCATTACTGTCTTCAAATGAATGTGATGAGATCTGAGAAAATCCCGGTGCTTCTTGAACCATCAATTGGTTATACTTTTTTCTCCATGTGCTAGTGCCTAAATAGATATGAAGATTGAAAACACTTAATGTCTAAAAAAGATGATGTTGGAGGAGTGATAGCTGAACGATTAATTATAGTACATTATATATGGGCTTTCAATGTGCGTGAAATCATCACCTTTATATACAAATTCTCCAGACATGGAAACACTGCAGCAAGCCAATAATCATGTTGAGATCAAAGCACCACATACTGATATGTAAGGTATTGACAGAATCCACCACCAGTGATAGGATGGACAAGCTCTTCATTGAGCATAGAACATAATATTAGTACCAAAAGTGTACTCCAAGATGATAATTATGCGCACATATGAAAAAAGCAGATAACAAAAGTTTACGTGAATAATATACAGTACCTCAATAGGTGTGGATCCAAACATTATCTTGAACCATCTAAAAGGATCACGAATTGCACCCAAGGTCTCCAGTTTAGGCGTAGAGACTACAGTTATTTGTGAAGGTACTATACCAGAATCAAGGAGCAACCTTTGAAGTGAAGGGGCATCTTCGATGATGAGATCATGTCCGAAAAAACAAATTTGCATGCTTACAAGGTGGGGCGACTTTATTTTGAGACAACGGATACGAATTTCCATTCCAAAAACAAGCAGCAAGCGCTCCAGGGCAGGGCAGCTGGAGTGGATGATGTTGTGCGGTGCGGCCTCCGACAGATCCACCGCCACAAGTGCAAGTTTTTTAGCAATGGGGGTCGAAGAATTTGTACCAGATTGTCTGCTAGATGGCACCGGGCCAAGGTGGCAGCATGGAGAGAGAGGAGGAAAACCACGAGATGGACATTGGTGATGAGGGCATAGATCCATCGGTTAGTGGTATGTTACATACATAGTCATGGTAGAACTCAAGCTGCTGGAGTTTATCAAATTGACGGAATGTCAGCCAGGCGGCCACCATGCAGGGTATGTCTAGCAGGTAGCATGTCAGTATGCAAATGTGTTGAATGGAGCCCTTGTGTGAGGAGATGATGGCTCCGGGGAGTTCAGAATCATCAACGATAGATAGCTGACGATAGTTGAGATTAAGAGGCATTGTGCACCACAGAGTGCACCACGAGATGCGAGAACTTGTGTGCAGCAGCCATCCTTGGTGAGGAGAAGGGAGATGATCTCCCCTAGGATGCCTTCCGAGAGATCGCTGATGTGGTCCGCCGAAGATTCTACTGGTTCCTCAGGTCCAGGGGGCGCTTCTGGCCGCACAGCCGGGTCCAAGATCGACATCTGGCGGCGGCGCTGGCCGGAGCCTCATCCAAGTACATACCAATCTGAAAGAAAAAAATGGCATAACATGTAGGACATTCAAAATCAATTCTCAAGATCAGGAAGAAAAAAGACACAAACATATATGTAGGACATTCAAAATCAATTCTCAAGATCTGGGCATGAATTATTAGCACGCAAGCTAACCCTTGTCGGATTATTAGCAAAAATCATTTGTACAGAACAAACAGTTAATCACTAACTCTATACGGATAACATTCAAACAATCAATACTCTACGTGCATCTAACGGATCTTAGTTACTCTGATTTCATGGACTAAGAGAACATAACCATAGGATTTGTATTCCAAAAAAATTATAGAGGGGGAGTAACCAGAGAAAACACATGATATGTTTGCCACACAAATGGGTATATAGATGACTAACCAGTTTTCTGTCAAAGTCGCAGTCATTACCGGAGTTGCTATTGACCTCCGGCTCCGGCTAGGGGGGGCACAACGGCTCCGATGAAGTAAAGGTCGTGCTGCTGCCCGCGCGAGACCCCGTCAGCGGCAACGGCAACCTTTGTGCCCAGCTTCACGCGTTGCGCGGGTGCTTCACCAGCCCCGGCGTCGCCACTCCCTCCGATGGTGCGCTTCGATGGCATCCTCATACACTTCAGAGTCCAGACATTGGTGACCACTGTGGACCAGGGGTGCGGCCGCCTATTACGGCCGGTGGCTCAGGTGTGCAATTAATACAGACAAGTGGGAGTGAGGCAGGTTGCGGTCAAAAGCTGTCTCGCCTCCCAGTGAGCCTGGGCGACTGACTTCTGCCATTCGTACCATCATTTCACACAACTACTCGCACGCCTCCCGTCAATACGTACACCTGCACACATGCCTCCCGATATGCCTGCGTGATGGACTGCTCGTATGCATCCCGTTAACTCACGCCTGCTCGCACGACACACGGGACGTGTGGCAGCACGTATATTTTTTGGTTTATTTTCTGCCGCTTTACTGCTTAACTGAAGCATGGCATGGTCTAACGCACATGGTCCGAATAAATAATCCGTATGAGATATTGGTTGCCAGTTTTTAATAATCTCCCATTGGTAAGAAGTATCAAAATGGGTCGGGTTGACAAAAAAATACAATATCACAGTCTACTGGTGTCCATATATGACACCATGATAAGTTTCATGAATTTCAACTAAGTTTTGGATTTACTAAATTAAAAAAATTCTCAATATTTTGAAATCCCTTCCACATGGAAACATGCACCCACAGACACATATGATTTTGCAACCCATTTTGGTGCACATGTAGCTCCAATTTGATTTTTGCACATTAAATCCCTATGAAATCAATCAATGTATAAAAATGGTCGAATGATGTCTGTTTTTTTTAAATTAACACGACACTCCACCTTTCGTCACATGTTCATTGCAGAAAAAGTTTGACATGACTTAGAGTGGTTGTGGTGGTGCGGGATGCATGTGTTTGTCTGTGTGGGGGTGGGGGCGAGGGGTCTGGCAGTACACTACGAGTCGTGAACCTCCGTGTGGGATTATTGATCATTTTGTGAGTCATATATGCCACATAAAAGTCGTGAACTGGTTATTTAAAGCATTACACAACCCTTTCATACATAATGTTCGGGCCACATGCATGCATTGGTGGTCCTCTCAGACACTCTCCCTCGTGCGGTTATCAGCGACGTGCCCAATCGTTAGCCCGCAAAGGTTTTTAGTTTCCACCGACAAGGGGAGACATTTATTTGACCAAAAGTTGGATTCATCTTGGCATGTGTGTGGTGTGGATCATGGTGGGATTCCATATCAAAGTTCGAGCACGTGTGTACACACTCCTGTCGGCTTGAAGTGAGGGAGCTACACGCATCGTGGTGTAGTGCGTTTCTAGTTTCTCAAGCATGTGCCACGTCAATGTTGTGCATTAGGTATTCAAACATCACATAACACACGGGCGCATGCACGCAGTGGTTTTGTCCTATGACATCACACACGCGTGCCTCTCTCTGTGGGCCCACGAGGTCGTCGTCGACCAGTTGAACGTATAACAAGAGAGAGAGAGAGAGAGGCTAATTTGACCGACAAGGATGGTTCTTTTTTGTTTTGTATTATGTATATGCACGGTATAGGAGTATGTACATGTCAAAGAGGGGGCAACCTGAATACTCTATATATGTGTTTGTCATAACCTCGCTCCATGTGGGGACTTCTCGATTCCCGAGGCAGGTTCCACATCAAAGTTGTATATTATATTAGTATTCAAACATCACGCAATACCATGCAGGCGGTGGTTGCCCTATATATTGGAACTCACTCGCGTGTGGCACTTCCGTCCATGGGCATGCGAGGTTGTCCTCCATCGCTTTGACCCAATGAGAGAGAGGTTAATTTGATCATCAAGGAATGATTCTTTTTTGGTTTGTGCTATACAATAAAAGTACATATATACCGCGCGTCGAATGGGGGCGTACATATAGCACATGCCATGCGTCATGGACCTCGCGCTCTCTCTGGGGACTTTTTGGTTTCCTATATACGTGGTGCCACATCAAAATTGTGCATTGTGTATTCAAACATCACACAAACAACTCTTTGGGCCACATGCATGCAGATGGTGGTATGTAGTCCTATATAGGATGATCACTCGTGTGCGATGTATGCTTCGCTTCTGTGTTGGGCCTGTGAGTTCGTCGTCCATCACTTTGACCCAGCGAGAGATAGGTACGTGTTTGATGAACAAGGAGGATTAATCCTTTTAGGGCCGTGTTACTAGGTGTATATATAGTACGTGTCGAGGGGGGGTGACCAGCTTGGTCCATCACTTTCACTGATAGCGCGAGAGAGGTTAACTAATTTGACTTAGAGGGGATTATTTTTTGTTTTGTCTTGATATATATCATGATGTGAGATTACATATATATAATAGCGCATCTGTACACATGAATCCATCCCGCTGGATCGAAGGGGGGAGCACACGACACGTCATGAATGACCTCTTGCTCTGTGTGGGGACCTCTGCGGTTTTTAATGCATGCACCACATCAATGTTGTGCATTGGGTTGGGTATTCAACACATATGCATGCATCACACACCTCCATCAATATGTTTGGGACACACGCATGCAATAATGGTTGTCTTTGGACACACTCTCACTCGCTTGGTTATGGGCGGCAAGCCTATATATATTCGTGGGCCCGCGTGGATGTCCATCATTTCGACCAACGACGAGAAAGGTTACCAGGGTGGATATATTCTTCTTCTTTGCTTCGAGTTACCGTATAGTAGGTCGACCCATTCCAAGCCTAATTAAGTTTGAGCACATGCTACGCGTCGTGAACCCACGCTCGGTGTGTCGATTTTACGGTTCCAAAGCATAGTGCTGATAACCCACAAGTATAGGGGATCGCAACAGTTTTCGAGGGTAAAGTATTCAACCCAAATTTATAGATTTGACACAAGGGGAGCCAAAGAATATTTGAAGGTGTTAGCAGCTGAGTTGTCAATTCAACCACACCTGGAGATTAATTATCTATAGCAAAGTGATCAGTAGCAAAGTAGTTTGATAGTTTTGATAGTAGTAACAGTAGCAATAGTAACAGTAACAGTGATAGCAATAATTTTGTAGCAAGTGTAACAGTGATGATAGCAGTAGTAACTTAGCAGAAACAATATGGAATAAATTCGTAGGCATTGGATCGGTGACTTGTTGGATGATATTCATCATGTGTCAGTTATAACCTAGGGCAATACGGCACTAGCTCCAGTTCATCGATATAATGTAGGCATGTATTCCATAAGTAGTCATACGTGCTGTCGGATTTCGGGTTCCGGCAGACCCTTAAGGTTCGAACACTGCGGTGCGCGCGGAGATTATGCCTTCTACCTCCCCGCCTCACAAAGATCTGAAACTACTAAAGAACTACACAAGAGACACAAGATTTATACTGGTTCGGGCCACCATTGTGGTGTAATACCATACTCCAGTGTGCGGTTTGTGGATTGTCTCTTGGGGCTGATGATGATGGATAATACAAGGAAGAACAACCTCGCGAGGGTATGTTCTTGGCTGGGGTGATGAACTGCTAGGAGGAGTTCAGCCACCCTTCTCTTTCTCTCTCTCTCTCTTACTCTTACTAGCCAACCGAACCAAAAGCTCGAACCCCTTGCTACGTGGGCGGCTGGCCCTATTTATAGAGGCCCCGGTCCTCTTCCCAAATATTGAGCGGGAACGGAGCCAACAATGGCGGGCTAATTTGAAGGGGGGCAGCAAGTATCAACTACCCTGACAAAAGCAATCTTCGCATGCACAAAGCTCTGGTGATGACGCCGTCTTGGGCTCCACGGTGACCTCCGTCTCGTAGTCCTCCTAGTCTTGGTCTCGTTGCATCGAAACGGCAACCTTTGCCTGATGCCTCGGTACTCCGCGGTTGCGCTTGCCCCCTTTGCACCAAAGAGGAAGGAAGGACGCTGCGCGCGCTGGCACCCGCCTGGCGCCCTGAGTCGTCATGGCTTGCGTCACGGGCACCTCGCGAGGTACCCTGCCTTGATCTCTCCGCCTCCTCGCGAGCCAGCCTGACGAGGCCCTGCCTGAAGAAGCTCCGTGTCCTCCGCCTCGCGAGGCTTCGCCCCTCGCAAGGGTCTTGAGTCTTGTGCTGATGAAGATGGGCCATGCTGGGCCTCCTTTGAGCCATGCCGCAGGCCGCAGGCAGGCAAGTCTGGGGACCCCCGTTCCCAGAACGCCGACAGTAGCCCCCGGGCCCAAGGCGCGCCCGGACTTGGCCGTGCCGAGAGGCTAAAGGGCGAGGGCGAAGCACCGCGGGCCCTAACAGCCTGCGGCCTTGGGCGCCGCGTGGCGGTTGATGGGACGTGGGCGGCACTGTTCCCCCACGCCCCCTTATTCTACGCCCTGCTAGGCGGACTTGTAATTGCACACAGCCGCTCCCCTTCATGTTGCTCGTGCGTCCCCTGTTCTTCCTTCCCTCGAACGCCTGCTCCCGCCTCCAATCCAATCTTAAATCTCCCCCCTTCCCATCGCCATGACTCCGACGAGGAAGGAGAGAGGGGAGAAGCCCATGCCTCCGTCTTGTGCGCCGCCATCGGTGCCCACACCGTCGGCCAGTCGACCATACTCAATCAAGAGTGCCTGGGCAGGGACAACTTGGCTCTGGCCTCCGCCTTCAATGAGTGCGGGAGGACGACGGCCTGGCCTGCGTCCCACTTCTCCATCGACAGGATAGCAATCAAGGTCCCATGTTTTACCGACGCCTTGTGGGCGGGTCTGGTTCCCCCCTTCTCTGATCTCTTCAATGCTGTGCTCTCCCATTATCAGATCCACATGATGCATCTAAGTCCCGAGTCCATCACCCTCCTTTCGGTCTTCGCCTTTGTTTGTGAAGCCATGGTGGGCATCCCTCCTTCGGTTGCCTTGTTGCACCACTTCTTCTCGCTGCACCTTGCCGACCCTTCCCAATGCTGGGCGTGCATGAGCTTTGCTGCCGAGCATGAGACCGAGGCCTCTAGGATTGACTTGAAACTCCCCCTGCCCGCGGTTGGGTTCCGCGAGCGGTGGTTGTATGTGGACGCAGGGGTGCCCAGCCCCCTGCTATCGGAGCCGACCTTGCCTGTTGTCCCCAATTCGGGTTGGGGCCAGGAGACGCTCAAGAGCCCCCGACTCGTCTTTGTCTGGAGTCGCTTCGCGCTCCCGAGGAAGCTCGGTGTGACATCGCCTAAGGTGGTGAAGGAGTTTCTGTTATGCCGTGTTGCTCCCCTTCAACGCCACTCTCGCCGGATGTGGGCCTTCCACGGGCGCGAGGATAACATGAGTCTCCAGGAAGAGGACCTAGCTCCCGCGGTGCTGAAGTCGATGCTCTTGACCTTGGCCGGGGACCTCAATCCCAGCAACATCCGGCAGGGAGGGGCCTTGTTGTACCTCTGCCAGAGCAGGGCCGACTTCGTGAAGCAGATGCCCGTCTTTGATGAGTGGGGGCTGCGCTCCACCGGCCTCCAGGGACCTCGCGAGAATCCAATGGTGGTGACTGCCCTTCCCACCGGCCAAGGTGGCTCCTCCTCAAGTGGCGGAGCAGGGAGGCAGGAGCCGTCGGAGGCCGAGGGGGCTCCTGATGTAGTGGCAGCGTCGGGTGATGCTCGCGAGGGGACAGCTCCTTGGACTCGTGCCGCTGCGGCTGAAGGTGGCAAGCAGCCGCTCCCAGTGCCCGGGACTGGGGCCTTGGAGGCCCCAGCCACGTCTTCTAGCGAGGTGATGGGCGGCACGCGCCAGGCTGGCGCCCCTGACGCAGATCGCTCTGATGCTCCGTCCTCGCCGCAGGCTGATCCTTGGACTCTTCTCTTGGGCCGCTTCCGCGTGGACTTTGAGGCCCTCCGGAGGAAAAGGGAGGACCTGGGTGACGACTTCCCTTGTCGCGTGCTGAAGCGCAGGAAGTACTTCGCCACTGACGAGTAAGTCTTCTTCCTCTCTGGCTCCTGATCATCTTGTTGCTTTCACTGATCCTTGCTCCACAGGCCCCTTCCGGCCGAGCTCGCGGAAGTAGCAGAGGCGCCTCCTCCCTTGGCTTCGCCCCCTCTACCGTCTTCAAATGCTCCGAGCAGCTCTGCCCTTGTGGTGAGGGCGTCTGAAGGGGTGGACCATCCCGAGGTGCACCGCGGCCCTTCATTCCCCGCGATTTTCCTTCGTGAGCCCTCTCGGGGAATTGCCAGTCTGCCGTGGGCTTCTCGTATGGTCGCGGACTGCGACTGGTTGAGGCGCCCCTTGCGCCCTTCATCTGGGGACGGCCTGGCTCTAGGCTGTGCTTCTGGTGCGGCGCGCCCGGCCGCCGCGAGGGCGCCAGCCCCCAGCCCCCTTCCCGGGGGAACAATGATTTGCGGCCCCCGACGCTTGCTTGGGGCAGATGATGGTGTGGAAGACGTGCTTGAGCGCGCCCGGGAGTGCCGCGCTCGCCGCCAAGGGTTCCTTCGAAGAGTGACCGACACGGTGAACTTTCTTGGGGAGGATCTTGCTGACAAAGACGCGCGCCTGGAGGCCGAGGGCCTGCGCCTCGCTGCAGGGAGGCGCGAGCTAGAGGCCGCCATTGCCCACGCGCGCCGTCAGCGTGATCTTGACGATGAAGAGGCGAAGGCGTCGCTGGAGGCCTCTCGAGTGGCCCGATCCCAGGCCACCGAGGAGGCCCGGAGAGCTGACCGATGGCGAGAGGCGGTGGAGGAGCAGGCTCGCGAGCTCCTCGGCCGGTGCCACTCACTAGAGGAGCAAGTAGAGCTGCGCGAGCTGGCCCTTGCGTCGATGCGGGTGGCCTCCGGCGACCCAGCCGAGCTCCAGAGGCGCGAAGAAGCGTTGGCACTGGAAGCCGCCGAACGCACTCGCGAGTACGAGCGGCTGGAGACGAGGGAGCGCTTGGTGACGCAGGCGGAGGACGATGTCGCTGCACGGGAGGCTTGTGTCCTGGAGGAGGTCGGTCGTCGGGTGGCGATGACGCGCCAGGACCTCGAGCGCGAGTTTGAGAGGAGACTGGAGTTGATCCGGGTCGAAGCAGGACCGCCGCCTTGAGGGTCAAGCGGGAGGAGGCGACGCGGCTGGCCAACGCCTCCCAGGCCGCACTTGAGGTAGCGCAAGGGGAGTTAGCCACCTCCCACGCCGAGATGCTCCGTCTTCATCAGCGGGTGGAGGAGGCTGAGGGCGTCGCGCGCCAAACCGCGGACGAGATACGTCAGCGGCAGGTCCTGGAGCACGTGCACGGTCCCATGCTCGCCACGCTCTGGGAGAGAGCTAGCGCGGCCTTGGGCAACATTTCTGAGGCGACTGTTGGCGAGCCGCACACAGCCAACTATGCTGGCAACCTTCAGTTCTTCACTGCCGTGGTGACGCAGCTGGAGGCGCGTTCGGCAAGGGCCGATAGGTTGGTGGAAGAGAGGAGCCGCGCGCTGCTCGGGCGCGCCTTCTCCCGTGTCTTCAGCCATCTCCTGAACATGGATTCCCGCTTAGATTTTGACGCTGCCATCGCCCCAGTTCCCCAGGCCATCCGTGGTGACCTAGCGCACTGGGTGGAAGACAACGTGGACGCCCTTGACAGGGCCTTCGCTTTGGACGACGACGGCGTGATCGTGGGTGCTGACGAGGGCGGCGCAGCGAGCGGCCCTGACGCTGCTGGCGGCGACGCAGACGACGATGGCGAATTCGGCGACCCCGACGAAGGCTCGGGAGGTGCTTCCGGGGACGCATTGGGGGATTGGTCCGACTGAATGTGTATCGCTCCTGTCTTTTTTACCCTGCATGAATAGAACTCAGGTTTTTGACCTGATGGTTGTGAGAGCATTTTGGGAGGGGAAGCCCCTCATGTAGAACCAGTGTTCGTCGTATCAGTAGTTGTCACAAAGCACGAGCGCCCGTGTTGGGCGGTTGGCAGGTTTACCTTTGTTTCACGCTAGCCCCAAAGTAGCCTGTGGGAGGGTGTGATGCCCTTGGTGTTCTTTAGTTGAATCCGTCGGACACGAGGGTGCCGCTGGCGGGGAGCTTCACAAGCGTTGGCCTTTTTCACGGGCTCTGGGCCTTTTCCTGAACGCAAGAGCTTCACAGGCACTCGCCTTGCTTCACAGGCTCTGGGCCTTTTCTCAAACGCGAGAGCTTCACAGGCACTCGCCTTGCTTCACAGGCTCTGGGCCTTTTCTCGAATGCGAGAGCTTCACAGGCACTCGCCTTGCTTCACAGGCTCTGGGCCTTTTCTCGAACGCGAGAGCTTCACAGGCACTCGCCTTGCTTCATAGGCTCTGGGCCTTTTCCAAACAGGGCAACCTCCGCAGGCACCCGAAGATCCTCCCGAGAGGGAGCAACAGCAGCAGTTTGGGTTGCGCACGAGCCAGGCCTGACCGGACTCGCAAGGGGCTCGCGAGGGGAGGCAGCTGTGGCGAAGCGGTAACCAGAACGCGAGAAATGGCTCGAGCGAGAATAAGCACCCCTTCCCCGAACACACGCAAATCTCAAATTCGAATCCAACTTAAACCCAGCAGGGGAAAAGCTACAGCCAAAGGGAAAGGCAATGAAAATCAGACAAAAGGCCGCGTCCGGCACCTAATCTAGTCTTGGACGTCTTCTCACCAGCGTGCAGCTAAGTGTTGTCCACTAGGCGTGGGAGGGAGCCCCAGGGCCTGAGGCCGGCACCCCTGAGACTCCAGGGCGTGTACAATCCCACTCATTATTACGTGAGAGTGTCACGGGGTGGCGGGCTTCATTGGCACCGGGCCTTCTTCACAGGTACTGGCCTTGCTTCATATCGCTAGACGAGGGCCTCGCCTTGCGCCACACTCTAGTGCCATCAGCAACGACCGGAACCCAGGACGCCGCCCGATGGGGTAGAGTGGTCGCCAGCGGTTCCCTCGACGACCACGGGTCCTCCGCCACGGGCAGGCCCTGAGGCACCTCCCCAGCAGAGGGCCTACCTTCGGAGAACACCTTGCTCCAAACGCCGCGGTGGTGATGTCGGATCTCGGCCCCTCTCCTGCAGCCCCCTACGCCCTCCTCCCGAGGGGTAGGAGACTGTGGGAGCGGGGCAGCGGCTTGCCGCGGCGACCTGCACTTCCTGCGATCCATGGTTAGCGTATACCTGCTCCTGAAGAATCAGTGGTGCCCGATAATCGTTGCCTCCAGCGTGGCCAGCAGGACCATTCTGGGGCTCCTGGAGGGGCTCAGCTTCCAGTGCCTCATCCCCCCAGCTTGGGTCGAGGAGCGAGCCTTGTCTGTTCTCGTGAGGGCGCCCTTGGTCCATCATGAGGGGCACGTATTCCTCTGTCGCCGTTATCCCGAATGCCATGCCGTGATGCCCCGCACGCCACGCGGTTCCGCCTGTCACGCCCACTGTGGGGTGGCAACGCGGCCGCCCGGTGGGGCCGCGGGTCGCGTTGAGTCCTTCTTCTTCGCGGGCCGGGGGCGGGGACAGCGCTGCCGCCGGTCCGGTGCTGACAGCTTCGCTGGCGTCAGAGTAGCCTTGGAGTCCGCGGGCGCGCGCGGAGCCCCCGCGCGGGTCGCCCTGGGCTTGAGATGGGAGCTGGGTGGAGAAGGGGTGAGCCCCCGAGGCGGTGAAGCCGAGGAGCTCCGCCACTCGCTCCAGCAGTACGTCGCGGCCGTCCTCCAGCAGTCTGCACCACAGTAGCTCTTGGGCCAACATGAGCGCGGCCCTCGAGTTCGCCTGCTCCCGGCGGGTGTAGGGTGTCGTAGTCGCGGCGTGATTGGAGGCCCTTGCTGCCGACCGCGCCTGCCGTGGCGTTAGAGTTGCCGAAGTCTGTCCGCGTCGCCCACGGCCCGTAGCGCCCTGCGAACCGCGAGCTGCCTAGGGCACGGGGTCGCCCGAGGCGAGCGGTTCCGCGCGGTCGGACCACGCAGCCCACGGGTCGAGGTTGCCCTCCTGGTCGCCGGGCATGGTGATGACGACGCGACGGGGCACGGAGTGGTAGAAGACGAATTCCGGTGCACCCCTACCTGGCGCGCCAAATGTCGGATTTCGGGTTCCGACAGACCCTTAAGGTTCGAACACTAGGGTGCGCGCGCAGATTACGCCTTCTACCTCCCCGCCTCGCAAAGATCTGAAACTACTAAAGAACTACAAAAGAGACACAAGATTTATACTGGTTCGGGCCACCATTGTGGTGTAATACCCTACTCCAGTGTGCGGTTTGTGGATTGTCTCTTGGGGCTGATGATGATGGATAATACAATGAAGAACAACCTCGCGAGGGTCTGTTCTTGGCTGGGGTGATGAACTGCTAGGAGGAGTTCAGCCACCCTTCTCTTTCTCTCTCTCTCTTACTCTTACTAGCCAACCGAACCAAAAGCTCGAACCCCTTGCTACGTGGGCGGCTGGCCCTATTTATAGAGGCCCTGGTCCTCTTCCCAAATATTGAGCGGGAAGGGAGCCAACAATGGCAGGCTAATTTGAAGGGGGACAGCAAGTATCAACTACCCTGACAAAAGCAGTCTTCGCCTGCGCAAAGCTCTGGTGATGACGCCGTCTCGGGCTCCACGTTGACCTCCGTCTCGTAGTCCTCCTGGTGTTGGTCTCATTGCACCGAAACGGCAACCTTTGCCTGATGCCTTGGTATTCCGCGGCTGCGCTTGCCCCCTTGCAACAAAGAGGAAGGAAGGACGCTGCACGCACTGGCACCCGCCTGGCGCCCTGTGTCATCATGGCTTGCGTCACGGGCACCTCATGAGGTACCCTGCCTTGATCTCTCCGCCTCCTCGCGAGCCAGCCTGACAAGGCCGTGCCTGAAGAAGCTCTGTGTCGTCCGCCTTGCGAGACTTGGCCCCTCACAAGGGTCTTGAGTCTTGTGCTGATGAAGATGGGCCATGCTGGGCCTCCTTTGAGCCACGCCGCAGGCCGCAGGCAGGCAAGTCTGGGGACCCCCGTTCCCAGAACGCCGACACGTGCTTTATTAAAAGAACTTGCATGGCATCTTTTGTCCTACCCTCCCGTGGCAGCGGGGTCCATATTGGAAACTAAGGGATATTAAGGCCTCGTTTTAATAGAGAACCAGAACAAAGCATTAACACATGGTGAATACATGAACTCCTCAAACCACGATCATCATCGAGAGTGGCCCCGGTTGTTGTCACTCCGGGGTTGTCGGATCATAACACGTAGTAGGTGACTATAAATTGCAAGATCGGATCTAGAACATGGATATAATGATGATAACATAAACGGTTCAGATCTGAAATCATGGCACCCGGGCCCAAAGTGACAAGCATTAAGTATGGCAAAGTCATAGAAACATCAATCTGAGAACATAGTGGATACTAGGGATCAAGCCCTAAAAAAACTAACTCGATTACATGATGAATCTCATCCAACTCCTCACTGACTAGCGAGCCTACGAAGGAATTACTCACTCCCGGTGGGGAGCATCATGGAATTGGCGATGGAGAAGGGTTGGTGATGATGAAGAACTGTAACACCCCGGATGTAATTTACCTTATCTGTACTCCAACTCTTGCCATTTCCAGCCTAAGTTATTTTATTTTCTCCATTGTCGGGTTTTTGTCTTCGTGTGTTGTTCCCTTTGTCATGCATCTCATATCATGTCATCATGTGCATTCCATTTGCATACGTGTTCGTCTTATGCATCCGAGCATTTTCCCCGTTGTCCGTTTTGCATTCCGGCGCTCCTATGTCCTCCTCTGGTCCTTTCTACCTCTTTTCGTGTGTGGGGGTTAAACATTTCCGGATTGGACCGAGACTTGCCATGTGGCCTTTGTTTACTACCGGTAGACCGCCTGTCAAGTTTCGTGCCATTTGGACTTTGTTTGATACTCCAACGGTTAACCGAGGGACCGATAAGGCCTCGTTTGTGTTGCAGCCCAACACCCTTCCAATTTTTCCCAAAACCCACCAAAAATCTTTCCATCGTCTAGAGCGTTCGATCATGATCGCGTGGCCGCAAACCGCACCTCACTCTGAGCTTCCTATATATATATATATATATATATATATATATATATATATATATATATATATATATATATATATATATATAGGTCCCTCTCCCTCTTTTCCCGGATCTTTTCCCCTTTTATCTATTTACATGGGTTGTTATGAAGATTACCTTACTTGCGACATTGCTTTCAATGCGGTTATGCCTCTAAGTCGTGCTTCGACACGTAGGAGATATAGCCGCATCGAGGGCGTTACAAGTTGGTATCAGAGCCTTCCCCGACCTTAGGAGCCCCCTGCTTGATCGAATCGTTGGCGTTGTTGAGTCTAGAAAAAATGTTTTGAGTCATTTAGGATTTATATATCGGTGAGTTTAGGAATTATTTTTACTCCCCAGTCCCTTCATCGCTCTGGTAAGGCATCCTGACGTAGAGTTTTAACTCTTCTCTTCTCAAATTTCACTAAAAAAATTTAGGATCACGCGGGTATCTTGGAATCATTCTGATCGATTTGTGACGAGAACATTGTTCTTGGTGCCTCCTGTCATTTAGGGGTTGTGGCAGTGTCCCAGGGAGTTGAGCTCCGAGGTGTTGTCGTCACAATTTTATTGTTGAGATTCTGGAATACTTGAGTTTCGCCGACATCGAAAATCTCTTTTATGCAGTTGTTGGTGAGATAACCTCGACGCCACCCGGTACTAGGGCGGGAGTTCGAGAGTATTGCCATAACTCGTATAACGGATGCTTTTCGAAGGTTGAGGTAGATGATTTCTGAAGTTTCTCGGTTATGTGTTGAAGGATGGATACAGCTAGATGTAGGATTTGCTAGGTTTGTGTGAGATATTATGCTTCCCCTGTATCCCCAACACCTGATTGCATAACCGGAAAGGTTTGGGAGTTTCATAGGTGGGAATTCTTGTATCTCTAGTTCTTCTTCCGCGGATATTTGGTTTGGGATTGGGTAATCCTCACCAAGTATTTGTTCTTGTTCCGTACCTTATTGTTTTTCTTCTACCTAAATTCTAAGTGGCTTCTCAATTTATGGAAATGTGACCATTTCAATTGGAATGCATTCGTTCATTTTGTTCGGATGTGAAGACTTTATGTTGCAATTTCAACCCGTTTGATTCAGCTTCAATATTTGCCTGTCAAGTTGCTAACGGATGTCAACCTCTTCAGGATGGCTCCTCCAACGGGCATGACTCCGAATCCTGATCCGCCACCACCACCTCCACCTCCGGAGGCATGGCAAGCTGTGATGGCCGCTACCAATGCAAACACACAGCTGATCATGCAACTTCTTCAAGAGCGCAACCAAGGGAACTAGGACCATGGAAACAATCAAAATCAGTTTGCTACACTCAACCAGTTCCTTGCTAACCAGCCAAAGACCTTCATCAATTTTGTTGAGGCAACAGACGCTAATGATTGGCTCATGGACATATGCAAGCATTTCGAGTGCAATAACGTCAGGCCTGAGGACTTTGTCAAGTTTGCCTCCTTCCAACTCAAAGACCAAGCTGCAGAACGGTTTCAGCAGTACAAAGATTCCAGAGGAGGCCGTGTGATTACCTGGGATGAATTCCGTCAAGACTTCAAAGCTCATCATATTCCTCCGAGTGTGGTTGAAAGCAAGCATGAGGAATTCCGCAACCTGAAGCAAGGCACTATGTCTGTTTACCAGTACAACAAAATGTTTCAGAAGCTCGCCCGTTTTGCTAAGCAAGACGTCCCTGATGAGAAGAGCATGATATACCAGTTCAGGGGTGGTCTCAGAGAAGAAATCCAGCTAGCTCTCGTCCTCTTTGAGCCCAAGAGGTACGATGAGTTTTACAACATGGCAATGAAGAAAGAGACTGCTCAACTGAAGTGTGATGCTTCCAAGAAGCGAGTCAGAGATGCAACTCCTTCTTCCTCAACTCAAGTGGCTAAGCAGCAAAAGTATGGGCTTCCTCCTCCTCCATTTCGTCAGCCTTATCAGCAGAAGAGCAAAGGTGGCAGTGGATCTTCCCACCCACCCAACCCTGGCTTTCAGAACAAGACTTCGTCTCAAGCTCCAAGATCAAGTTCTCCGTATCACCGTCCGCTTTCAGAGGTCACGTGCAACAACTGCCAACAGAAGGGTCACTATGCCAACAAATGCTTCAATCAGAGGCATCTCCCTCCTCCTCCTCCTGTGAGATCTGCAAGTACAGCTGTGGTCAAGCATAACCCCAAGCACGCCAAGGTCAACTTGATGAATGCAGCTCAGGCAGAGGACTTGTCAGATGTCATCATGGGTAACCTTCCTGTTAAAGATATTCCTGCAAAAGTTCTTTTTGACACTAGTGCATCACATTGTTTCATCTCAAGACCTTTTGCATCTAAGCGTGAGTTGGCTTTGCAAGTTTTTCCTAGACCGATAGCAGTTGTCTCTCCCGGTAGGCGCATGAATGCTAACTCCATTGTTCCGGATGTTACTATCACTTTGGGTGACTACAAGTTTCTGTCTTCTCCTACTGTTCTTGGTGACTCGGATATTGATCTTATTCTTGGAATGGATTGGCTTTCTAAGCACAAGGCTCAGCTTGATTGTGCTGTCAGGCAGATTCAATTGACTCATTCGTCTGAGGATGTTGTTGTCTTTGCCGCTAATGATGATTCCATCCGTCTGTTTTCTCTCAATGAGAAGGGTGAACTGGATGCCATCTCTCAAATTCCAGTCGTTTGCGAATATCAAGACGTCTTTCCAGAAGAGCTTCCAGGAATGCCTCCGCACTGGCCAGTTGAATTCGTCATCGATCTCGAGCCTGGCACGGAACCTGTTTGCAAACGTCCTTACAAGCTGGGACCTAAAGAGTTGAAGGAGCTAAAGAAGAAACTCGATGAACAAGAGCGTATGGGTCTCATCCGACCTAGTTCTCCTCCATGGGGTTGTGGAGTTCTTTTTGTGAAGAAGAAGGATGGAACGGACCGACTTTGTGTTGACTACCGTCCATTGAACAAGAAGACTATAAAGAACAAGTACCCACTTCCCAACATCAACGAGCTGTTTGAACAACTCCAAGGTGCTCAAGTATTCTCCAAGCTTGATCTCCGTATGGGCTATCACCAGATCTGAATTCGTGAGCAAGATATCCCCAAGACGACATTCAGAACAAGCTACGGTTCATATGAATACACTGTCATGTCTTTTGGCCTCGTCAATGCTCCTCCGACTTTCTCTCGCATGATGAACTTCATCTTCAACCCTTACACAAATGACTTCGTCTTGGTCTACCTCGATGACATTTTGGTCTTTTCCAAGACAAGGAAGATCATGCCAAGCACTTGCGTTTGGTGCTTGATAAGCTCAGAGAACATCAGTTCTACGCCAAGTTTTCAAAGTGCGAGTTTTGGCTCGATGAGGTTCTCTATCTTGGGCATATCATCTCTGCCAAGGGCATTGCTGTGAATCCTGAGAAGGTGTTTACAATTGTGAATTGGGAACCACCTCAGAATGTGAAGCAACTCTGCAGCTTCCTTGGGCTCGCAAGCTATTGCCAAAGGTTCGTTGAGAACTTGTCAAAGATCGTGAAGCCTCTTTCCAACCTTCTCCAGAAGCACGTGAAGTACGTTTGGTCTCCTGAATGTGACATCGCTTTCAACACCCTGAAAGAGAAATTAGTCACTGCTCCAGTTCTAACTCCTCCTGATGAATCCAAACCTTTCGAGGTCTTCTGTGATACCTCTCTTCAAGGTCTTGGTGCAGTGTTGATGCAAGAGAAGAAAGTTGTGGCTTATACCTCTCGCCAGTTGAAGCCCAATGAGAAGAACTACCCCACTCACGACCTCGAGTTGGCGGCAGTTGTGCATGCTCTTTTGACTTGGAGACATCTCTTATTGGGAAGTAAAGTGGACATGTTCACTGACCACAAGAGTCTCAAGTACATCTTCACTCGGCCTAATCTAAATCTCAGGCAGACTCATTGGGTCGAAATGATTCAAGAGTATAATCCGAACATCGAATATACTCCAGGCAAGGCCAATGTAATTGCTGACGCATTGAGCAGGAAGGCTTACTGCAACAGTTTGATTCTCAAGCCTTACCAACCCGAGCTTTGTGAAGCTTTCCGCAAACTCAATCTGCAAGTTGTTCCTCAAGGTTTCCTCGCCAACCTCCAAGTCTCTCCTACTTTGGAAGATCAGATTCGCGAGGCTCAACTTCTTGATGCTATGGTGAAGAAGGTGAAGATTGGGATTGCCAAGAGTCAACCTAAGTACAAGTGATATCGCCTTGATGACAAGGATACTCTCTTCTTCGAGGATCGCATTGATGTGCCTAAAGGTGACCTTCGTAAAGTCATTATGAACGAGGCTCACAATTCACTCCTCTCCATCCACCCTGGGAGCACAAAGATGTACCAGCACCTCAAGCAGGCGTATTGGTGGACTTGAATGAAGCGCGAGATTGCTCAGTTCATGAATGAATGTGATGTTTGCAGAAGAGTGAAGGCAGAACACCAACGACCAGCTGGCCTCCTCCAACCTCTTGCCATTCCAGAATGGAAGTTTGACCACATTGAGATGGACTTCGTGATGGGATTTCCAAAGTCCAAGCGTGGCAATGATGCTATATTCGTTGTCATCGACAAACTCACTAAAGTGGCTCACTTTCTGCCTATCAAAGAGTCTATCACAGCAACTCAATTGGCGGAGCTTTATACCTCTCAGATTGTCTCTCTGCATGGCATTATGCAGTTGATTTCTTTAGATCGTGGCAGCATCTTTACCACCAAGTTTTGGGATTCCTTTCAGAAGGCCATGGGCACCAACATCCGTTTCAGCACAGCTTTTCATCAACAAACTAGCGGCCAAGTCGAGTGTGTCAATCAGATTCTGGAAGATATGCTCAGGGCTTGCGTTATCTCTTTCGGTATGAAGTGGGAAGATTGTCTTCCATATGCCGAGTTTTCCTACAACAACAGCTTCCAAGCGAGTTCGGGCAAGGCCCCATTTGAAATTCTCTATGGCAGGAAGTGCCGTACTCCTCTTAACTGCTCAGAGACCGGT
Source organism: Triticum monococcum (assembly GCA_034509565.1). Taxonomy (NCBI): domain Eukaryota; kingdom Viridiplantae; phylum Streptophyta; class Magnoliopsida; order Poales; family Poaceae; genus Triticum; species Triticum monococcum. The sequence goes on from CM067843.1 coordinate 497,306,573, forward strand.
GAACGTCAACTTCTTGGAAATGACTTGATCACAGAGGCAGATGAGATGTGCAAAGTCATTCGTGATAACATCAAAGCAGCGCAATCACGCTAGAAGAGCTACTATGATAGTAAGCATCATGATTTGGCTTTCGAGATCGAAGACCATGTTTACCTCCGCGTATCTCCAATGAAAGGTACTCATCGCTTCGGTATCAAAGGGAAGCTTGCCCCTAGATACGAGGATCCTTTAAAGATCGTCAGCAAGAGAGGCAATCTCGCCTATCAACTCGAGCTTCCCTCCAACTTTGCAAACATGCACGACATGTTCCATGTCTCTCAGCTCCGCAAGTGCTTCAAGACTCCTGACCGCACCGTCAACTTCGAAGACATTGATCTCCAAGAAGACCTTTCTTATCGTGAGCACCCAGTTGCTATTCTTGAAGAAACCGAGCGCAAGACTCGCAATAAGACAATCAAATTCCTGAAAGTCAAGTGGTCACATCATTCCGACCGTGAAGCCACCTAGGAACGCGAGGATCACCTCTGTTCTGAGTACCCGGCATTTTTCTAGTCCTAGATCTCGGGACAAGATCCTTTCATAGTGGTGGAGTGTTGTAACACCTCGGATGTAATTTACCTTATCTGTACTCCAACTCTTGCCGTTTCCGGCCTAAGTTATTTTATTTTCTCCGTTGTCGGGTTTTGTCTTCGTGTGTTGTTGCCTTTGTCATGCATCTCATATCATGTCATCATGTGCATTGCATTCGCATACGTGTTCGTCTCATGCATCCGAGCATTTTCCCCATTGTCCGTTTTGCATTTCGGCGCTCCTATGTCCTCAAGTGGTCCTTTCTACCTATTTTCGTGTGTGGGGGTTAAACATTTCCGGATTGGACCGAGACTTGCCATGTGGCCTTGGTTTACGACCGGTAGACCGTCTGTCAAGTTTCGTGCCATTTGGACTTCGTTTGATACTCCAACGGTTAACCGAGGAACTGATAAGGCCTCGTTTGTGTTGCAGCCCAACACCCTTCCAATTTGGCCCAAAACCCACCAAAAACCTTTCCATCGTCTAGAGCGTTCGATCACGATCGCGTGGCCGCAAACCGCACCTCATTCTGAGCTTCCTAGCTCCCTCTACCTATATATATATAGGTCCCTCTCCCTCTTTTCCCGGATCTTTTCCCCTTTTATCTATTTACATGGGTTGTTGTGAAGATTACCTTACTTGCGACATTTCTTTCAATGTGGTTATGCCTCTAAGTCATGCTTCGACGCGTAGGAGATATAGCCGCATCGAGGGCGTTACAAGAATGAAGACCCCCCTCTCCGGAGCCCCAAACGGACTCCAGATCTGCCCTCCCGAGGAAGAACAGGGCTTGGCGGCAGCTCCATCTCGTAGATCGCAATAATTCTTTCTCTCTTATATTTTTCTCCGAAAATAGGAATTTATAGTATCAGGGTTGAGGTCTGCGGGGTCACCAGGTGGGTACAACCCACCTGGGCGCGCTAGGAGAGGGAGCGCGCCCTGGAGGGTTGTGCCCACCCAGGGGCCCCTCTCCGGTAGGTCTTGGCTCCAGAAATTCTTATATATTATATAAAAATTCCTTGCAAAGTTTCATTCCATTCCGAGAATTTTTATTTCTGCACAAAAACAACACCATGGTAGTTCTGCGGAAAACATCGTTAGTCCGAGGTTAGTTTCTTTCAAATCATGCAAATTAGAGTCCAAAGCAAGAGGAAAAGCGTGAGAAAAAGTAGATACATTGGAGATGTATCAACTCCCCCAAGCTTAAACCTTTGGTTGTCCTCAAGCAATTCAGTTGATAAACTGAAAGTGAGAAAGAAAAACTTTTACGAACTCTTTTGCTCTTGTTTGCATAAATAAGCTTAAACAGCACCCATGTTTTCAGCCAACATTATAACTAACCATGTCGACAATAACTCTTAAAGATTATAATGACTCATATCAATGACATAATCAGCTAGCGAGTAATAATAAGATATCTCAAACGGCAACACATTTTCAAAAATAACCATGATATCTCGCTAGCCCTTTCTGAGACCACAAAACATAAATGCAGAGCACCTCCAAAGTTCAAGCAGCGACTAAACATTGTAATTCAATGTAGAAAAAAGATCCAGTCATGATGCACCCAACATTAGCTACACACAATGCATAAATCATGACCGCTGTGCTCTACTCAGTTTCTGGCGCTTGTTTTAGAGGGTGATGACACAACATAAAAGTAAATAGATAGTCCCTTCGCAGAGGAAAGCAGTGATTTGTAGAGGTGCCAGAGCTCAATTTTAAAATAGAGATAAATGAAAATTTGAGACATGCACCCTTCTCATTTACTTCACGACCATCAGTTATCAACATCTTCCATGCTAAGCACCCTAGTGGCGGTTCCCAAGCGATGAAAGTAAAGGTTTACTCCCCCTCCACCAACAATCACACTCCATGGCTTGTCCAAAACAACGGGTGTCGTCTATACCAACATCAGTCCCGGGGGAGTTTTGTTTAATTATTTTCATTTTTGAGTTCGGGACTGGGAATCCCTTTTACCGCCCGTTTTCCCATGCGATGGCGAGTGAATAAACACTCGACCTGAGAATAACCCACTTAGCATGGAAGATATCGACCACCTCCTATTGTTCCATGAACTTTCCAGGCACAGAAAACAGATAGATTTTTAGAAGTTTTTACAGGTGGCACATGTAAATTTACTTAGGACGGCAGGGTAATACCATATATAGGTAGGTATGGTGGGCTCATCTGGAATAACTTTGGGTTCAAGGTTTTTGATGTACAAGAAGAATCCCCACTTAGTATAGGCGAAGGCTAGCAATTTAGATTGAGAAGCGACCAGCTAGAGAGCAACAACGATCATAACCATGCATTATGGGTAAGTAACATTAGACACTAGCATGAGTAGGATATGAACACCATGAACATAAACATTATAGAGGCTACGTTGGTTTTGATTCAACTACATGCATGAACATGTACCAAGTCAAGCCACTTGAACATTCAGAGGAGGATACCATATCATCATACTACATCACAATCATCTTAATGCTATGTTGATATCCAAGATAAATCATTATTAACTCCCAGCTACTTATGCATGGCACGAGAAACTATAATCTCTAATTGTCATTGCAAACATGTTTAATCATAATGGGCTGATGCTATGCTAGGTTAAACATATTTACACAAACAAAACAAGTCAAGTTCATACCAGTTTCTCTTTGCCACAGCCAGTTCATCGAATGTCGTCATTATTGCCTTTCACTTGCACGACCGAATGATATGGAAATAATAATAGTGCAAGAGTGCCATGGACTAAGCTGGAATCTGCAAACATTTTATTCAACAGGAGAAGACAAGGTGAAATGGGCTCTTTATTAGTTCAACAATTATTCATATGAGAGCCTCTCAAGATTTTCATCGTGGCCTTCTCCTCGTTACAACTCGAATAAAAAGAAGAAGAAAAATTCAGAGAAACACACTTAAATATTTTTGGAGTTTTTGGTTTTCTTTAGCAAGCAAATAAAAGGGAAAGGAAAAAAAACAAGAAAAAACTATTTACACGGGAAAGCTCCCAACAAGCAAAAGAAAAATAAGGAATCTTTTTGGATTTTCTTTTTAGTACTACTACTAAGCATGCATAGAAAGTAAATTAACTATAACTATTTTTTTTGGTTTTTCTAAAAAAATTCAAACACACAAGAACAAAGCAAGAAAATAAATCTAAGCATGGATGATACAATGAAAAAGTGTGAACACCGACACATGGAATAAGTGGACATTAATGTAAAGTCGGTGAGAGACACATACTCCCCCAAGCTCAGGCTTTTGGCCTAAGTTGGTAGTCGATCAGTAGCCTGGAGGGTAGTAGTCGGCGTGGTAGCTCACGGAGGCTCTCGGTGCGGATGCCTCAGCACACCGTGCCACAAACACTGCTGCATTATGAGCTCGGGCATCGCTCTCAAGAACAACATATCTTTCATTTCTGTTATAATCAAAAAGAGCAGGCGTAGGAAAATATGTGTCCACAATAGATTTTTGGTTAAACATTAGATTGTAAGTGAAATTATTAAACTTTCCCTTAAGGATCTTGTGTTCTTTCAAAGCGTCAAAATCTAAATACCGCGTAGGTAGGATAGGATCAAAGGGCAAAGGCGAAACACCCAGCTCTCGTGCTAAACACATGGCATAAATTCCACCATAGAACCAACCACTGTTAGCATTGTGCTGAAGTCTACGTGCAACAATCGCTCCAAGGTTATAATTCCTTTCACCTGTGAGAACGGTGTGAATGAGGCTCAAGTCTGGCGCACAAAGTATGCTACAGTCTTGCTTGCCTACTATGCATTTCTCGTTAAGTAATGCAAAATACTGAATTGCGGGAAAGTGAATACTCTTTATTCTTCCTTGTCTCACTCCCCTATTTTCACTGTAGCAAAGGCTAGTCAAGAAAGACTCGAACTCGACCGTTGGTGGCTCATCAAGCGAACCTCAAAATGGAAGTTTGTAGTGGTAAGCAAAATTCTCCAGTGGGATAGTAAATGGTTTATCATAAAGCATAAACGACACCCTAGACTCACGTGGAAAATATTTAAATCCTTTGACAAATGATTCAGTGAGAAGTTGGTGCTGTTCACACTTATCTGATAGGTAGGGACCAAGGCCGGCATTGTGAACATATTGCTCAAATTCCTCCTTAATGCCCACACACACCATATATTCATTGCTAGGCCATAAACATGTCTTGGTGGCGGCATCTCACGTGGAACTTTCACTTGGTCCAACATAAGACTGACGAGCAGAACTGTCACTAGAAGATGCCCCCGAGGATCGTCTCCTCGAAGAACTCCTTCCAAATAGGTTCATAATGTCTGCGTACAATTTTCTAAAAATAAAATTTTTGGGGTGACAAAAATTTGTCAACAAAACTTTATAAAATTGATAGCAACTACTAATAGCGATACATAGAGGCCATAGCAAGCATTCAAACTACTTAGAACACTAAGAATTCAACATGCAAGCACATCTACAGCAGCACCAAGAGTAGCTCATTATTCAAAGTATAAACCACTAAAACAAAAACTAATTGGACAAATGGTGGAGTCACATACCAAGCAACAATCCCCAGAAACAGTTTCGGAAACGGAGCTTCAAGCAAAGAGATTGAAATCCGCGGGTTTGAGCTCAAGAAGATGGGAGAGAGAGCAATGGGGAATTTTTTCTGGAGGTAAATGATGATGTGGGATGAAGAGGTAAGTGAGGGGGCCCACGTGGGGACCACAACCCACCAGGGCGCGCCTGGGGGTGCTGGCGTGCCCAGGTGGGTTGTGCCTACCTCGTGCACCTCCCTCTGATGTTTATTGCACCAAAAATTCTCAAATATTCAGAAAAAAATTCAGGGCATTCTGAGAACTTTTATTTTTGGGTCATTTTTTATTGCACGAGAAATTCAGAAAACGGACAAAACATGGCATTATAATTTATTTAACTGATAAAAACAGAGAATAAAAAGTAGGGACAGAAAGTAGTGCTTACTAAATTCATCAACTTCACACCGTTCAAAAATGATGCATTATTAAGGTTGATCAAGTCTTATTAACAACCACTTTCAATTAGCATCAAACAGGAGAACTTTCTTAAATCACCAAGTTACCTCAATGGGGATATGCATTTCCCCAACAATAAGTATTTCATATTTCTTTTTAACAGTAGGTAGAGGTATTTGAAAACTTCCAATAGTGATTTTCGCAGATTTTTCAATAACATTAACACCATTCACTTGGAATTTTTTCTTAGAAAAGTGCACCGTATGCTCATTGCCATTAATACAAAAAGTGACCTTGCTTTTATTGCAATCAATAACAGCCCCTGCAGTATTCAAGAAGGGTCTACCAAGGATAATTGACATGTTGTCGTCCTCGGGCATCTCAAGTATAACAAAGTCAGTCAAAATAGTAACATTAGCAACTATAACGGGCACATCCTCACAGATACCGATAGGTATGCCAGTTGATTGGTCAGTCATTTGCAAAGATATTTCAGTAGGTGTGAGTTTATTCAAGTCAAGTCTGTTATATAAAGAGAAAGGTATAACACTAACACCAGCTCTTAAATCACACAAAGCAATTTTCACATAATTCTTTTTGATAGAGCAAGGCATAGTTGGTATTCCCAGATCTCCAAGTTTTTTAGGTACTCCATCTTTAAAAGTGTAATTAGCAAGCATAGTGGAGATTTCAGCTTTCGGTATTTTTCTCTTATTTGTGATGATGTCTTTCATATACTTTTCATAAGGAGGCATTTTCAAGATATCAGTCAAGCGAGTACGCAAAAAGATTGGCCTCAGCATTTCAGCAAAGCGTTCAAATTCTTCATCATCATTCTTTTTAGTTGACTTGGGTGGAAAAGGCATAGGTTTTTGAACCCACGGTTCTCTTTTGTTTATCTTGTTTTCTAGCAACAAAGTCTCTTTTTTCATATCTTTTATTTTTAGCTTGTGGGTTATCAAGATCAACATGTGGTTCTATCTCAACATCATTGTCTGATTCTTTATCATTGGTTGGTTTAGAGTCTTCATGAACCTCATCTTTATATTTTTCATTATCATTAGGTGAGTGTTCATTACCAGATTGAGTTCAGCATCTAAGATAGAAACTTCATTTTCGTTATCAGTAGGTTTTTCTATTTCAGGTTCACTAGAAGTGTGCAAAGTCCTACCATTTTTCTTTTTCTTTTTAGAAGGACTATGTGCACTAGTGTTGGCTCTTTGTGAATCTTGTTCAATTCTTTTTGGGTGTCCCTCAGGATAAAGTGGTTCCTGAGTCATTTTACCTCCTCTAGTTGCAACTCTAATAGCAAAGTCATGCATATTATGATTCATTTCATCAAGAAATTCTCTTTGAGATTTAGCAATTTGTTCTAATTGAGTTTGAACCATAGAAGCATGTTTTCCAAAACCTCTAACATCATTTGATATTCTAAATAACAAGTCACTCAAGCGAGCAATCGTATTAGAATTATATTTCAACTATTTCATAACATTTGCATTGAACTGATCTTGTTTTCTAATATAATTTTCAAACTCATAAAGGCATTGACTAGGATGCATATTGTGAGGATTATCACTATCATTGAACTTCATAAGAGAATTTACCTCTACCACCTTAGGCATTGGTGGTGTATTAAGCCCATGCATTTCTTCAATAGAAGGTAAATATTTAACATCCTCAGCTTTAATACCTTTTTCCTTCATAGATTTCTTTGCCTCTTGCATATCTTCAGGACTGAGATATAATACACCCCTCTTCTTCGGAGTGGGTTTAGCCGGTGGTTTAGGAATAGTCCAAACATCATAATTTTTCAATATGTTATTCAATAATTCTTGAGCTTGTCCAACAGTTTGTTCCCTGAAAACACAACCAACACAACTATCTAGGAAGTCCCTAGAAGCATCGGTTAGTCCATTATAGAAGATATCAAGTATTTCATTTTTCTTAAGAGGATGATCAGGCAAAGCATTAAGTAACTGCCAAAGCCTCCCCCAAGCTTATGGGAGACTCTCTCCTTTAGTTTGAGCAAAGTTAAATATTTCCTGTAAGGCAGCTTGTTTCTTATGAGCAGGAAAATATTTTTCAGAGAAGTAATAAATCATATCCTGGGGACTACGCACACAACCAGCAGCAAGAGTATCGTACCAAGATTTAGCATCACCCTTTAATGAGAAAGGGAATAATTTCAGAATAAATTAATAGCGAGTTTTCTCATCATGAGTAAAAAGGGTGGCTATGTCATTCAGTTTCATAACCATGGAAAGGATCAAATTCAACCAAAGTAATTAACTTTGGGTCGACAGAGAATTCATAATCCTGATCATCAATAAAGATAGGTGAAGTAGCAAACTTAGGATCACATTTCATTCTAGCATTCAGAGATTTTTCTTTATACTTGCGTAATAATTTCTCTAAATCATCTCTATCATTACAAGCAAGAATATCTCTAGTTGTTTCTTCACTCATAACATAACCTTCCGGTACCTTAGGCAATTCATATCTAGGAATGCTAGTTCTAGCAGGTGTTTCAGGAGTTTTAGTTTCAAGCTCATCATCAGATTCAACAACATCATGTTGTATAACTCTAGCAATTTGTTTATCAAGAAATTCACCAAGTGGCACATCATCATTATCAAGCAAGGTACTAGCATCATCATAAGCATAATTCATAGTAGAAGTAGCATCATCAATAACTTGCGACATATCAGAATTAATAGCATGTGGTGCAGTTGCAAGTTTATTCATAACATGTAACGCCCCAGATATTACTTTCCCAATTTGTACTCCACCTCTTGCCGTTTCCGGCATTAAGTTATAGTTATTTCTCGGGTTCGGGTCTTTGTCTCCGTGTGTTGTTTTCGTTCTCATGCATCTCATATCATGTCATCACATGCATTGCATTTGCATACATGTTCATCTCTTGCATTCGAGCATTTTCCCCGTTGTCCGTTTTGCATTCTGGCGCTTCCTTCTCCTCCGGTGGCCATTTCTAGCTTTCTTTCGTGTGTGGGGATTAAACATTTCCAGATTGCACCGAGACTTGTCATGCGGCCTTGGTTTACTACCGGTAGACCGCCTGTCAAGTTTCGTATCATTTGGACTTCGTTTGATACTCCAATGGTTAACCGAGGGACCGAAAAGGCCTCGAGTGTGTTGCAGCCCAACACCCCTCCATTTTGGCCCAACACCCACCAAACTCTGCTCCATGTCCTAGAGCGTTCGATCACGATCGCGTGGCCGAAAACCGCACCTCATTTGGACTCTCCTAGCTCCACTTATGCCTATATATACCCCCTCCATTTCGGATCTCGTCTTCCCCGTCCAAACCCTACCCTGAAAAAAAAGAGAGATCCACCGACGGACGTGTCCGCCCCGGCCGGACAATGTCCGCCGCCGCCCGCCTCAGCCACCCAGGTCGCGCCACGTGGTGCCGGACCACTTCGCCGCCTCCTGCCGCGTCAGGCCCGCGGGGCCCGCGTCTGGCCCACGGGGCCCAACTCCCTCGCGCCGCCGCCCGGTTGCATCGCCGCCCGCGCCTCCATCTTCTTCAGCGCCGGCCACCGCGCGCCATCGCCGGTGCCGCCGCATCCGGTCACCGCGCCCCTCGAGCCCGGGTCGCCGTCCCGCACCGGCGGACGCGCCGCTCCCGCCGTCTGCCGCCACCTCGCCGCCCTCCTCTCCGTCGACGGGACCGGATCCGGCGAGCTCCACTGATTCTGGCGCCGGCCATCCTCGAAGATCGCGCGCCATATACAGTACCCGCTACAGTGTTCTCAGATCTGGATCTCGGGTTGACTTTTCCCTCCTAACCCTAGCTCATGATGCTTACTTTGACTGATCATATCTCCGCATCCGTAGCTCCATTTTGGACATATGATATATCAAAATCTTCGTCTCGACATGTACATCATTTCATTCCATTGCATCATTTGCATTTCAATTCATCTTGATGCCCAAAATTCTGTTAGAAGGAGACTTCGTGAGTTAAATTGCAGATCCGTTAGCTCATCATAGACTTTTGTCATTTTTGACATGATTATTGTGTGCATGATATGCCTGTGATTCTTTGGGATGAATTGTTAAGCATTTTGTCTTCTTTCCAGAGGTGCCACCCATGCATTTTTAGGATGTGTGTGGTGACTTGTGCAAGCTTGCAAAGAGAGGCACGTGAGAATTCTGTTTTCAGGGACTTAGTGGATTTCACTAAGTCTGGGATATTTTAGTTCATGATGTCATATGTTCAGCTTGTTTCCTAGTGATCCGTGCCTCTTTTGAGGATGATCAGTAAGGGAGTTTTGATATTCATGTTATGCTCTATCCATCCATGTATTTGTTTGCATATGTGGAGTGCTCTAGTTTGAGTCAATCGAGCTCTACTTTTGCTTCGTGGTAAATCTGGATAGATCGTCAACTTGTTTGCGATTTTGCCGATGCTATTGTTAGTGATCCGTGCATGCCATGCCATTGTTCTTGCCATGTATAGCTAGCATTTTGTGTCTTCTTTATGGATATATGCTTGCCTTGCTATGACTTGCACCATGGTGAGTGCATCGAGCTCGTTTACATGCCTTCGTGAGTTATAATTTCAGCATGTCTCAGTTTTCACTAAGTCTGAAAACTGATTGTGCGTGAGCTATGTTCGTGTGCTCGTTAGAGTATTTTGTGAACCCTTTTGGCCCCAGGTCACTTTGGGTGTTTTGTTAAGCTTGTTGAGTAGCTCCATGCCATGTTCTTACTTGTCATGTTCAGGTTATGTATCATGTTGTTTTGCTGCTCCGAAGAGAGCATCGTGGTCTGAAATTTCAGACTAGTGTTAATTTCACTAAGTCTGAAATCTGTTTTGCATATTCATTTTTGCCATGCTTGTTTGAACCTCATAATGGATGAATTTGACCGTGGCTCAGTGCTAGTGTTTTGATAAGCATCTTGTGTACATCCCTTCCATGTATTTTGTTGTCATGTTTGGTGGCTGTAGCATGTTCATTTCGTTGCATTTAGGTGCCTACGTGCTGTAAATCGCAGATCGGTTCATTTCGTAAAACGTTCGCCATTTCCAAACCGTAGCTCCGATTCCTATGATCTTTATATCGTTTTCAGGTGATTTCATCCCCTCTATCCAGTGGCACACTTGGTTTTCCAAGTTGAGGCCAGGTTCATGCATTTCCTGTCACGTCTTGCATTTTGCATCCCGCATCGCATCCCGCATAGCATACCATCATTGCATCTTGTTGCTTGAGTTTGCACGTGGTTGATTGTATCCTTGTTGCTTGTTTGTGTTGTTGGGTAGAGCCGGGAGACAAGTTCGCTAATGAGGAGTCCGTTGAGTTTGCTTGTGAGGATCCAGTCAACTCTGACAACTGTGCAGGCAAGATGATCATACCCTCGAAATCACTACTATCTTTGCTATGCTAGTTTGCTCGCTCTTTCGCTTTGCCAATGCTATGATGCCTAGCACTTGCTTGTCAGCCCCCCAATTGCCATGATTGAGCCTCTAACCCACCATTGTCCTAGCAAACCGTTGATTGGCTATGTTACCGCTTTGCTCTGCCCCCTTCTTATAGCGTTGCTAGTTGCAGGTGAAGATTGGAGCCGTTCCTTGTTGGAACATTTATTTACTTGTAGGGATATCATTATATTGCTATGTTATCTTAATGCATCTATATACTTGGTAAAGGGTGGAAGGCTCGGCCTCTCGCCGAGTGTTTAGTTCCACTCTTGCCGCCCTAGCTTCCGTCATATCGGTGTTATGTTCCCGGATTGTTGCGTCCCTTACGCGGTTGGGCTATAATGGGAACCCCTTGATAGTTCGCCTTGATTAAAGCTTTTCCAGCAATGCCCAACATTGGTTTTACCATTTGCCACCTAGCCCCTTTTTCCCTTGGGTTTCTGGAGCCCGAGGGTCATCTTTATTTTGGCCCCCCCCCCCCGGGGCCAGTGCTCCTCTGAGTGTTGGTCCGAACTAGAGTCCTGTGCAGCGCCCCCTCGGGGAAACTCGAGGTTTGGTTTTAGTTGTATGGAGCGCTCATCTGAGTGTGCCCTGAGAAAGAGATATGTGCAGCTCCTATCGGGATTTGTCGGCACATTCGGGCGGTGTTGCTGGTCTTGTTTTAACCTGTCGAATCATCTTGTTGTACCGAGATACCGAGTCTAATCGGTGTGTCTTGGGTGGAGGTCTATTCCTTCGTTGACCGTGAGAGCTTGTTATGGGCTAAGTTGGGACCCCCTACAGGGATTGATCTTTCGAAAGCCGTGCCCGCGGTTATGGGCAGATGGGAATTTGTTAATGTCCGGTTGTAGATAACTTGAACCTTAATTAATTAAAATGAATCAACTGAGTGTGTTACCGTGATGGCCTCTTCTCGGCGGAGTCCGGGAAGTGGACACGGTGTTGGAGTTATGTTTGCGCAGGTTGCTCTCTAGTTCCTCGCTCGCGCCTTGCTCTCTCTCTTCTCGCTCTCTTTTGCGAATAAGTTAGCCACCATATATGCTAGTCGCTTGCTGCAGCTCCACTTACATTACCCCTTTCCTACGTATTAAGCTTAAATAGTCTTGATCGCGAGGGTGCGAGATTGCTGAGTCCCTGTGGCTCACAGATTACTATTACACCAGATGCAGGGGCAGATGATACAGCTCCAGATGGCGCGCTTGAGCTCAAGTGGGAGTATGACGAGGATTCTCAGCGTTACTATGTGTCTTTTCCTGATGATCAGTAGTGGTGCCCAGTCGGGGTTAGATTCAGGGCCTTGTCGCATGTTGGGGTCTTTTCTATTTTGGCGCCGTAGTCGGGCCATGAGTGATTTGTATGATGGATGTTATTTATGTACTTTGATGTGACGTGGCGAGTGTAAGCCAACTATGTACCTCCCCTTTATCTTATTTATGTACATGGGATGTGTGATGATTTCCCGACTTGCGACATTGCTTTCAATGCGTTTATGCCTCTAAGTCGTGCCTCGACACGTGGGAGATATAGCCGCATCGAGGGCGTTACAAGTTGGTAATCAGAGCCTTCCCCAACCTTAGGGGCCCCCATTGCTTGATCGTTTTTAGCAGCCGAGTTGTGTCTAGAAAAATGTTTTGAGTCCTTTAGGAATTATATATCGGAGAGCTTAGGAATTCTTTTTACTTCCCAGTCTCCTCATCGCTCTGGTAAGGCATCCTGACGTAGAGTTTTGACTCTTCTCTTCTCAAATTTCACTAAAAAAAATTTAGGATCACGCGAGTATCTTGGATTTGTTCCGATGGCTTATGATGAGAATACAGTCTTGGTGCCCCCTGTCAGGGGTTTAGTGGAAGTGTCCGGGGGAGTTGAGCTCTGATGTGTTGTCATCATAATTTTATCGTTGCAATTCTGGAATACTTGAGATATGTTCGCGACATCGAAAATCTCCTTTATGCAGTTCGTTGGTGAGATAACCTCGACGCCACCCAGTACTGGCGCGGGAGTTCGGGAGTATCGCCATAACTTGTATAACGGATGCTTTTCGAAGGTTGAGGTAGATGGTTTCCGAAGGTTTCTTGGTTATGTGTTGAAGGATGGATATAGCTGGATGTAGGTATTGCTAGTTTGGGTGAGATATTATGCTTCCCCTGTATCCCCAACACCTGATTGCATAACCGGAAAGTTTCGGGAGTTTCATAGGTGGGAATTCACGTAGCTCTTAGGATATCTTTCCGACAGATGTATGATATGAAATTGGGGTTCAACATCTAGTGGTTCGCCTATTTACGGTCGATTTTATAGTGGTCTCATTGCGTCTTAAAGAGTCCTTGGCTATGCTGTCTCGGGGACGCTTCGTATGTCATGTGCACTGCCTTGTACATGATGGTGTTGTACGATCGAGCCCGTGTAGGTCCCACCACGAAAACTTCGGACGAAATCTCTATCATATGTTTGTTCCGGCTTATTCCGCAAGCCAATCCTTGGTTTTATTATTGAGTTGTAGTATTCGAGTTGATTTGAAGTCATATGTTGATTCCATCCCTCATTGATTTACCCCTTCTACCTAATTCTTCGTGGCTTCGCAATTTAGGAATATGTGACCACTTCAAGAGAAGTGCATTCGTTCATTTTGTTCGGATGTGAAGACTTTATGTTGCAATTTTCATTCCGTTGGATTCTCCTTCAATGTTTGTCTATTTGTGTGCTAATGGTGGTCAACCTCTCCAGGATGGCTCCCCCAACGCGCACGACTCCGAATCCTGATCCGCCACCACCTCCACCTCCTCCGGAGGCTTGGCAAGCTGTGATGGCCGCAACCAATGCAAATACACAGTTGATCATGCAAATCCTCCAAGAACGCAATCAAGGCAGTCAAGGGAATCAAGGCAACAATCAGAACCATTTTGCTACTCTGAACCAGTTCCTCGCTAATGTTCCAAAGACGTTCAGCAATTGTGTTGAGGCTACCGATGCTGACGATTGGCTAGTGGATCTGGGCAAGCATTTTGAATGCAGCAACGTCAGGCCTGGAGATTTCGTCAAGTTTGCTTCTTTCCAGCTCAAAGATCAGGCTGCAGAGTGGTTCCAGCAATACAAGGATTCCAGAGGTGGACGTTTGATCACTTGGGATGATTTCCGCCGAGATTTCCGAGCTCATCACATTCCTCAGAGTGTGACTGAAAGCAAACGTGAAGAATTCCGCAATCTGAAGCAAGGCTCTTTGTCTGTCTATGACTACAACAAGTTGTTCCAGAAGCTCGCCCGTTTTGCCAAGCAGGATGTTCCTGATGAGAAGAGCATGATCTATCAGTTCAGGGGTGGTCTCCGTGAAGAAATTCAGCTCACTCTTGTCCTCTTCGAGCCGCTGAGATACGATGAGTTCTACAACATGGCACTGAAGAAAGAGGCTGCTCAGTTGTGGTGTGATGCTTCCAGGAAGCGAGTCAGAGACACTACACCTTCTTCGTCTACTCAGGTGGCCAAGCAGCAGAAGTATTGGCTTCCTCCTCCTCCGTTCCGTCAGCCGTATCAGCAGAAGAGCAAAGGTGGCAGTGGTTCTTCCCACCCACCCAACCCAGGCTTTCAGAACAAGACTTTGTCTCAAGCTCCAAGATCGAGTGCCCCGTACCATCATCCGCTTTCAGAAGTCACGTGCAACAAGTGCCAACAGAAGGGTCACTACGCCAACAAGTGTTTCAACCAGAGGCGTCTTCCTCCTCCTCCTCCTGTCAGATCGGCAAGTACAGCTGTGGTCAAGCATAACCCCAAGTCCGCCAAGGTCAACTTGATGAATGCAGCTCAAGCAGAGGATTCGTCAGATGTGATCGTGGGTAACCTTCCTGTTAACGATGTTCCTGCAAAAGTTCTTTTTGACACGGGTGCATCGCATTGTTTCATTTCCAAACCTTTTGCATCAAAGTATGAGTGCGATTATCAGTATCTGCAAAGTGCCTTGCAAATTGTGTCACCGGGCAAGCAGATGACAGCTAACACTTGTGTTCCGGAGGTTACTATCACTTTGGGCGACTACAAGTTCCTTTCTTCCCCAATTGTTCTTGGCGATTCCGATATTGATCTCATTCTTGGGATGGACTGGCTCTCTAAACATAAGGCTCACCTTGATTGTGCAGCCAGGCAGATTCAACTCACTCATTCGTCTGAGGATGTCATTGTCTCTTGCCGCTCGGGATAATACCATCCGGTTGTTTTCTCTCAATGAGAAGGGTGAATTGGATGCTATTTCACAGATCCCAGTCGTTTGTGAGTATCAAGACGTCTTCCTAGAAGAACTGCCAGGAATGCCTCCGCACCGGCCGGTTGAATTTGTTATTGAACTTGAGCCCGGTACGGAACCTGTGTGCAAACGTCCCTACAAGCTCGGCCCCGAAGAGTTGAAGGAGTTGAAGAAACAACTCGATGTTCAAGAAAGAATGGGTCTCATTCGGCCTAGTACTTCTCCGTGGGGTTGTGGTGTTCTTTTTGTGAAGAAGAAGGATGGAACGGACCGACTTTGTGTTGATTATCGTCCATTGAACAAGAAGACCATCAAGAACAAATACCCACTTCCCAACATCAATGAGCTGTTCGAACAACTCAAGGGTCCCAAGTATTCTCCAAGCTTGATCTCCGTATGGGTTATCATCAGATTCGCATCCGTGAGCAAGATATTCCCAAGACGGCCTTTAGGACAAGCTATGGGTCATATGAATACACCGTCATGTCTTTTGGCCTCGCCAACGCTCCTCCGACGTTCTCTCGCATGATGAACTTCATCTTCAACCCCTACACCAATGACTTCGTTTTGGTCTATCTCCACGACATTCTGGTTTTCTCGAAGAACAAGGAAGATCATGCCAAGCACTTGCGTTTGGTTCTTGACAAGCTCAGGGAACATCAGTTCTACGCCAAGTTCTCCAAGTGTGAATTTTGGCTCGATGAGGTTCTTTATCTTGGCCATATCATCTCTACCAAGGGCATTTCCATGAATCCTGAGAAGGTGTCTGCAATTGTTAATTGGGAACCTCCTCAGAACGTGAAGCAACTCCGTAGTGTCCTCTGTCTCGCAAGCTACTGCCGAAGATTCGTTGAAAACTTTTCCAAGATCGCGAAGCCTCTCTCAAATCTTCTCCAGAAGCACGTCAAGTACGCTTGGTCTCCGGAGTGTGATATTGCTTTCAACACTTTGAAAGAGAAGTTGATCACTGCTCCAGTTCTGACTCCGCCTGATGAAACCAAGCCGTATGAGGTCTTTTGTGATGCCTCTCTCCAAGGTATAGGTGCTGTACTGATGCAAGAGAAGAAAGTTGTTGCTTATACCTCTCGCCAGTTGAAGCCTAATGAGAAGAACTACCCCACTCATGATCTCGAGTTGGTGGCAGTTGTGCATGCTTTGTTGACTTGGAGACATCTTCTATTGGGAAGGAAAGTGGATATTTTCACTGATCACAAGAGTCTCAAGTACATCTTCACCCAGCCTAATCTCAACGTCAGGCAAACTCGATGGGTCGAAATGATTCAAGAGTACAATCCGAGTATCGAGTATACTCCAGGCAAGGCCAATGTGATTGCTGACGCTTTGAGCAGAAAAGTATATTGCAACAGTCTGATTCTCAAGCCTTATCAACCCGAGCTTTGTGAAGCTTTCCGCAAACTTAATCTGCAAATTGTTCCTCAAGGTTTCCTCACCAACCTTCAAGTTTCTCCTACCCTGGAAGACCAAATTCGCCAAGCCCAGCTTCTTGATGCTATGGTGAAAAAGGTGAAGATTGGTATTGCAAAGAGTCAGTCCAAGTACAAGTGTTACCGACTTGATGACAAGGACACTCTCTTCTTCAAGGATCGAATTGTTGTGCCCAAAGGTGAACTTCGTAAAGTGATCATGAACGAGGCTCACAACTCTCTCCTCTCCATCCACCCTGGGAGCACGAAGATGTATCAGGATCTCAAGCAAACTTATTGGTGGACTCGAATGAAGCGTGAGATCGCTCAATTCGTGAATGAATGTGATGTCTGCAGAAGAGTGAAGGCAGAACACCAAAGGCCAGCAGGTCTCCTCCAACCTCTTGCCATTCCAGAATGGAAGTTTGACCACATTGAAATGGACTTCGTGACTGGGTTTCCAAAGTCCAAGCATGGCAATGATGCTATATTCGTTGTCATCGACAAGCTCACCAAAGTGGCTCACTTTCTGCCTATCAAAGAGTCAATCACCGCAGCTCAATTGGCGGAACTCTATACCTCTCGAATTGTCTCTGTGCACGGTATTCCTCAAGTGATATCTTCAGACTGTGGCAGCATCTTTACCTCCAAGTTTTGGGATTCTTTTCAGAAGGCCATGGGCACCAACATCCGCTTCAGCACTGCTTTCCATCCTCAAACAAGCGGTCAAGTCGAGCGTGTCAACCAGATTCTTGAAGATATGCTCAGGGCTTGTGTTATCTCCTTCGGCATGAAGTGGGAGGATTGTCTTCCTTATGCTGAATTCTCATACAACAACAGTTTTCAAGCAAGTTCGGGCAAGGCCCCATTTGAAATTCTGTATGGTAGGAAGTGCCGTACACCTCTCAACTGGTCTGAAACCGGTGAACGTCAGCTGCTGGGTAATGACTTAATCACAGAGGCAGAAGAAATGTGCAAGGTCATTCGTGATAATCTCAAAGCAGCCCAATCCCGCCAGAAGAGCTACTATGATAGTAAGCACCGTGATTTGGCTTTCGAGATCGGAGATCATGTTTACCTCCGCGTCTCTCCTATGAAAGGGACTCGTCGCTTCGGTATCAAAGGGAAGCTTGCCCCCAGATACGTCGGACCTTTCAAGATTGTCAGCAAGAGAGGCGACCTCGCCTATCAACTCGAGCTTCCTTCAAACTTTGCCAATGTTCATGATGTGTTCCATGTCTCCCAACTCCGAAAGTGCTTCAAGACGCCTGAACGCACCGTCAACTTCGAGGACATTGAGCTCCAAGAAGATCTCTCCTATCATGAGCACCCAGTTGCAATCCTTGAAGAGACTAAACGCAGGACTCGCAACAAGTCAATCAAATTTTCAAAGTCAAGTGGTCACACCATTCCGACCGTGAAGCTACCTAGGAACGCGAGGATCACCTCTGTTCTGAGTACCCGGAGTTCTTTCAGTCCTAGATCTCGGGACGAGATCTTTTCGCAGTGGTGGAGTGTTGTAACGCCCCAGATATTACTTTCCCAATTTGTACTCCAACTCTTGCCGTTTCCAGCATTAAGTTATATTTATTTCTCGGGTTCGGGTCTTTGTCTCCGTGTGTTGTTTTCATTCTCATGCATCTCATATCATGTCATCACGTGCATTGCATTTGCATACATGTTCATCTCTTGCATTCGAGCATTTTCCCCGTTGTCCGTTTTGCATTCTGGCGCTTCCTTCTCCTCCGGTGCCCATTTCTAGCTTTCTTTCGTGTGTGGGGATTAAACATTTCCGGATTGGACCGAGACTTGTCATGCGGCCTTGGTTTACTACTGGTAGACCGCCTGTCAAGTTTCGTATCATTTGGACTTCGTTTGATACTCCAACGGTTAACCGAGGGACCGGAAAGGCCTCGTGTGTGTTGCAGCCCAACACCCCTCCATTTTGGCCCAAAACCCACCAAACTCTGCTAAATGTCCTAGAGTGTTCGATCACGATCGCGTGGCCTAAAACCGCACCTCATTTGGACTCTCCTAGCTCCACTTATGCCTATATATACCCCCTCCATTTCGGATCTCGTCTTCCCCGTCCAAACCCTACCCTGAAAAAAAAGAGAGATCCACCGACGGACGTGTCCGCCCCGGTTGGACAACGTCCGCCGCCGCCCGCCTCAGCCACCCGGGTTGCGCCACGTGGCGCCGTACCACTTCGCCGCCTCCCGCCGCGTCAGGCCCGCGGGGCCCAACTCCCTCGTGCCGCCGCCCGGTTGCATCGCCGCCCGCGCCTCCATCTCCTTCAGCGCCGGCCACCGCGCACCATCGCCGGCGCTGCCGCGTCCGATCGCCGCGCCCCTCGAGCCTGGGTCGCCGTCCCGCACCGGCGGACGCGCCGCTCCCGCCGTCTGCTGCCACCTCGCCGCCCGAGGAGCTCCGGCCACGACCGGCCTCGCCGTCGCCCTCCTCTCCGTCGACGGGACCGGATCCGGCGCGCTCCACTGATTCCGGCGCCGGCCATCCTCGAAGATCGCGCGCCATCTACAGTACCCTCTACAGTGTTCTCAGATCTGGATCTTGGGTTGACTTTTCCCTCCTAACCCTAGCTCATGATGCTTACTTTGACTGATCATATCTCCGCATCCGTAACTCCGTTTTGGACATATGATATATCAAAATCTTCGTCTCGACATGTATATCATTTCATTCCATTGCATCATTTGCATTTGAGTTCATCTTGATGCCCAAAATTCTGTTAGAAGGAGGCTTCGTGAGTTAAATTGCAGATCCGTTAGCTCATCATAGACTTTTGTCATTTTTGACATGATTATTGTGTGCATGATATGCCTGTGATTCTTTGGGATGAATTGTTAAGCATTTTGTCTTCTTTCCAGAGGTGCCACCCATGCATTTTTAGGATGTGTGTGGTGACTTGTGCAAGCTTGCAAAGAGAGGCACGTGAGAATTCTGTTTTCAGGGACTTAGTGGATTTCACTAAGTCTGGGATATTTTAGTTCATGATGCCATATGTTCAGCTTGTTTCCTAGTGATCCGTGCCTCTTTTGAGGATGATCAGTAAGGGAGTTTTGATATTCATGTTATGCTCTATCCATCCATGTCTTTGTTTGCATATGTGGAGTGCTCAAGCTTGAGTCAATCGAGCTCTACTTTTGCTTCGTGGTAAATCTGGACAGATCGTCAACTTGTTTGCGATTTTGCCGATGCTATTGTTAGTGATCCGTGCATGCCATGCCATTGTTCTTGCCATGTCTAGCTAGCATTTTGTGTCTTCTTTATGGATATATGCTTGCCTTGCTATGACTTGCACCATGGTGAGTGCATCGAGCTTGTTTACATGCCTTCGTGAGTTATAATTTCAGCATGTCTCAGTTTTCACTAAGTCTGAAAACTGATTGTGTGTGAGCTATGTTCGTGTGCTCGTTAGAGTATTTTGTGAACCCTTTTGGCCCCAGGTCACTTTGGGTGTTTTGTTAAGCTTGTTGAGTAGCTCCATGCCATGTTCTTACTTGTCATGTTCAGGTTATGTATCATGTTGTTTTGCTGCTCCGAAGAGAGCATCGTGGTCTGAAATTTCAGACTAGTGTTAATTTCACTAACTCTGAAATCTGTTTTGCATATTCATTTTTGCCATGCTTGTTTGAACCTCATAATGGATGAATTTGACCGTGGCTCGGTGCTAGTGTTTTGATAAGCATCTTGTGTACATCCCTTCCATGTATTTTGTTGTCATGTTTGGTGGCTGTAGCATGTTCATTTCGTTGCATTTAGGTGCCTACGTGCTGTAAATCGCAGATCGGTTCATTTTGTAAAACGTTTGCCATTTCCAAACCATAGCTCCGATTCCTACGATCTTTATATCGTTTTCAGGTGATTTCATCCCCTCTATCCAGTGGCACACTTGGTTTTCCAAGTTGAGGCCAGGTTCATGCATTTCCTGTCACGTCTTGCATTTTGCATCCCGCATCGCATCCCGCATAGCATACCATCATTGCATCTTATTGCTTGAGTTTGCACATGGTTGATTGTATCCTTGTTGCTTGTTTGTGTTGTTGGGTAGAGCCGGGAGACAAGTTCGCTAACAAGGAGTCCATTGAGTTTGCTTGTGAGGATCCAGTCAACTCTGACAACTGTGCAGGCAAGATGATCATACCCTCGAAATCACTACTATCTTTGCTATGCTAGTTTGCTCGCTCTTTCGGTTTGCCAATGCTACGATGCCTACCACTTGCTTGTCAGCCCCCCAATTGCCATGATTGAGCCTCTAACCCACCATCGTCCTAGCAAACCGTTGATTGGCTATGTTACCGCTTTGCTCTGCCCCCTTCTTATAGCGTTGCTAGTTGCAGGTGAAGATTGGAGCCGTTCCTTGTTGGAACATTTATTTACTTGTTGGGATATCATTATATTGCTATGTTATCTTAATGCATCTATATACTTGGTAAAGGGTGGAAGGCTCGGCCTCTCGCCTAGTGTTTTGTTCCACTCTTGCCGCCCTAGCTTCCGTCATATCGGTGTTATGTTCCCGGATTGTTGCGTCCCTTACGCGGTTGGGCTATAATGGGAACCCCTTGATAGTTCGCCTTGATTAAAGCTTTTCCAGCAATGCCCTACATTGGTTTTACCATTTTTCACCTAGCCCCTTTTTCCCTTGGGTTTCCGGAGCCCGAGGGTCATCTTTATTTTAGCCCCCCCCGGGCCAGTGCTCCTCTGAGTGTTGGTCCGAACTAGAGTCCTGTGCAGCGCCCCCTCGGGGAAACTCGAGGTTTGGTTTTAGTTGTATGGAGCGCTCATCTGAGTGTGCCCTGAGAAAGAGATATGTGCAGCTCCTATCGGGATTTGTCGGCACATTCGGGCGGTGTTGCTGGTCTTGTTTTAACCTGTCGAATCATCTTGTTGTACCGAGATACCGAGTCTGATCGGTGTGTCTTGGGTGGAGGTCTATTCCTTCGTTGACCGTGAGAGCTTGTTATGGGCTAAGTTGGGACCCCCCTGCAGGGATTGATCTTTCGAAAGCCGTGCCCGCGGTTATGGGCAGATGGGAATTTGTTAATGTCTGGTTGTGGATAACTTGAACCTTAATTAATTAAAATGAATCAACTAAGTGTGTTACCGTGATGGCCTCTTCTCGGCGGAGTCCGGGAAGTGGACACGGTGTTGGAGTTATGTTTGCGCAGGTTGCTCTCTAGTTCCTCGCTCGTGCCTTGCTCTCTCTCTTCTCGCTCTCTTTTGCGAATAAGTTAGCCACCATATATGCTAGTCGCTTGCTGCAGCTCCACTTACATTACCCCTTTCCTACCTATTAAGCTTAAATAGTCTTGATCGCGAGGGTGCGAGATTGCTGAGTCCCTGTGGCTCACAGATTACTATTACACCAGATGCAGGGACAGATGATACAGCTCCAGATGGCGCGCTTGAGCTCAAGTGGGAGTATGACGAGGATTCTCAGCGTTACTATGTGTCTTTTCCTGATGATCAGTAGTGGTGCCCAGTCGGGGTTAGATTCAGGGCCTTGTCGCATGTTGGGGTCTTTTCTATTTTGGCGCCGTAGTCGGGCCATGAGTGATTTGTATGATGGATGTTATTTATGTACTTTGATGTGATGTGGCGAGTGTAAGCCAACTATGTACCTCCCCTTTATCTTCTTTATGTACATGGGATGTGTGATGATTTCCCGACTTGCGACATTGCTTTCAATGCGGTTATGCCTCTAAGTCGTGCCTCGACACGTGGGAGATATAGCCGCATCGAGGGCGTTACATAACAGAAGGTGAATTTAAAGCAGAACTGGATGGCAGTTCCTTACCCCCCCCCCCTCGTCCATGAGGGGAATATCTTAGTCTTAGGATCCTTTAGATTGTTCATAGTGATAATACGATAATAATCCAAAGTGACTCAACAAATATAGCTATTCTCCCCAGCAACGGCGCCAGAAAAAGGTCTTGATAACCCACAAGTATAGGGGATCGCAACAGTTTTCGAGGGTAAAGTATTCAACCCATATTTATAGATTCAACACAAGGGGAGCCAAAGAATATTTGAAGGTATTAGCAGCTGAGTTGTCAATTCAACCACACCTGGATATTAATTATTTGCAGCAAAGTGATCAGTAGCAAAGTAGTTTGATAGTTTTGATAGTAGTGACAGCAGCAATAGTAACAGTAACAGTGATAGCAGTAATTTTGTAGCAAGTGTAATAGTGATGATAGCAGTAGTAACTTAGCAGAAATAATATGGAATAAATTCATAGGCATTGGATCGGTGACTTGTTGGATGATATTCATCATGTGACAGTTATAACCTAGGGAAATACGGCACTAGCTCCAGTTCATCGATATAATGTAGGCATGTATTCCATAAATAGTCATACGTGCTTTATTAAAAGAACTTGCATGACATCTTTTGTCCTACCCTCCCGTGGCAGTGGGGTCCATATTGGAAACTAAGGGATATTAAGGCCTCCTTTTAATAGAGAACCGGAACAAAGCATTAACACATAGTGAATACTGATACGTCCATTTTGCATCATGTTTTTATATCGATATTTATTGCATTATGGGCTGTTATTACACATTATGTCACAATACTTATGCCTATTCTCTCTTATTTTATAAGGATTACATAAAGAGGGAGAATGTCGGCAGTTGGGATTCCGGGCTGGAAAAGGAGAAAATATTAGAGACCTATTCTGAACAGCTCCAAAAGTCCTGAAACTTCACAAAAGTCATTTTCAGAATATATAAAAAATACTGAGCGCAAGAAGTTCACCAGGGGGGCCACACCCTGCCCACGAGGGTGGGGCGCGCCCCCTTACCTCGTGGGCCCCCTGGTGGCCCTCCGATGACCATATTCTGCTATATGGAGTCTTTCGATGAGGAAAAAATAAAAAGCCAACTTTCCAGACGAGACTCCGCCGCCACGAGGCGGAACCAATCTAGGGCTCTGGCGAAGCTATTCTGCCGGGGAAACTTCCCTCCGGGAGGGCGAAATCATCGCCATCATCATCACCAATGCTCCTCCTATCGGGAGAGGGAAATCTCCATCAACATCTTCACCAGCACCATCTCCTCTCAAACCCTAGTTCATCTCTTGTATCCAATCCTTGTCTCTAAGTCTGGGATTGGTACCTGTGGGTTGCTAGTAGTGTTAATTACTCCTTGTAGTTGATGCTAGTTGGTTTACTTGGTGGAAGATCATATGTTCAGATCCTATATGCATATTAATACCCCTCTGATTATGAATATGAATACGCTTTGTGAGTAGTTATGTTTGTTCCTGAGGACATGGGAGAAGTCTTGCTATCAGTAGTCATGTGAATTTGGTATTCGTTCGATATTTTGATGAGATGTATGTTGTATCTCCTCTACTGGTGTTATGTGAACGTCGAGTACATGACACTTCACCATTATTTGGGCCATGAGGAAGGCATTGGGAAGTAATAAATAGATGATGGGTTGCTAGAGTGATAGAAGCTTAAACCCTAGTTTATGCGTTGCTTCATAAGGGGCTGATTTGGATCTATATGTTTCATGCTATGGTTAGGTTTACCTTAATACTTTTGTTGTAGTTGCGGATGCTTGCAATAGAGGTTAATCATAAGTGGGATGCTTGTCCAAGTGAGGGCAGTACCCAAGCACCGGTCCACACACATACCAAATTATCAAAGTACCGAACGCGAATCATATGAACGTGATGAAACCTAGCTTGACGATATTCCCATGTGTCCTCGGGAGCACTTTTCTCTATTTAAGAGTTTGTCCAGGCTTGTCCTTTGCTACAAAAAGGATTGGGCCACCTTGCTGCACTTTATTTACTTTTGTTACTTGTTGCTCATTACCAATTATCTTATCACAAAACTATATGTTACCTATATTTTCAGTGCTTGTAGAGAATACCTTGTTGAAAACCGCTTATCATTTCCTTCTGCTCCTCGTTGGGTTCGACACTCTTACTTATCGAAAGGACTAGATAGATCCCCTATACTTGTGGGTCATCAAGACTCTTTTCTGGCGCCGTTGCCCGGGAGTGAAGCGCCTTTGGTAGGTGGAATTTGGTAAGGAAAATTTATATAGTGTGCTGAAATTTACTGTCACTTGTTACTATGGAAAATAATCCTCTGAGGGGCTTGTTCGGGGTATCTTCACCCAGACCAGAAGAGCAAAGATTTGCTCCTCAACCTACTGAACCTACTAAAAATGAACATGCCTGCTTTGAAATTCCTTCGGGTATGTTAGAAAAACTCATAGCTAATCCTTTGGCAGGAGATGGAACAAAGCATCCTGATGAGCACCTAATATATGTGGATGAAGTTTGTGGATTATTTAAACTTGCAGGTGTGCCCAGAGATGTTATTAAGAAGAAGGTCTCCCCTTTATCTTTGAAGGGAGATGCATTGACATGGTATAGGCTATGTGATGATACGAGGTCATGGAACTACAAACGATTGAAATTGGAATTTCATCGGAAGTTTTATCCTATGCATCTTGTTCATCGTGATCGCAATTATATATATAATTTCTGGCCTTGCGAAGGAGAAAGCATCGCTCAAGCTTGGGGGAGGCTTAAATCAATGTTATATTCATGCCCCAGTCATGAGCTCTCAAGATAAATGATTATTCAAAATTTTTATGCTCGGCTTTCTGATAACAATCGCACCATGCTCGATACTTCTTGTGCTGGCTCTTTTATGATGAAGACTATCAAATTCAAATGGGGTTTATTGGAAAGAATTAAACGCAACTCTGAAGATTGGGACCTCGACGAAGGTAAGGAGTCAGGTATGACACCAATGTTTCCCGTAAATTTAGCACTAAATATGGACTTGACTCTAAGATAGTAGCCTCTTTCTGTGAATCTTTTGCTGCTCATATCGATCTCCCTAAAGAGAAGTGGTTTAAATATCATCCTCCCATAGAAGTAAAAGTAGCTGCAACTATTAAAGTTGAAGAAAAGACTGTCACTTATAATGATCCTATTGTTCCTACTTCTTATGTTGAGAAACCACCTTTCCCTGTTAGGATAAAGGATCATGTAAAGCTTCAACTGTGGTTCGTAAAAGCAATATTAGAACTTATACACCTCCTAAGCAAATTAAAGTTGAACCTAATATTGCTATTGTTAAAGATCTCTTGTCTGATAATATTGATGGGCATGTTATTCATTTCCGTGATGAGACTGCTAGAATTGCCAAACCTTGTGCTAAAGATAAATATAGACCTATGGTAGGCATGCCTGTTATTTCCGTTAAAATAGGAGATCATTGTTATCATGGCTTATGTGATATGGGTGCTAGTGCTAGTGCAATACCTTTTGACTTATACAAAGAAATTCTGCATTACATTGCACCCGCCAAGTTAGAAGATATTGATGTCACATTTAAACATGCCAATAGAGATACTATTTCACCAATGGGAATTGTTAGAGATGTTGAAGTCTTGTGTGGGAAAACTAAATATCCTGCTGACTTTCTTGTTCTTGGCTCCCCACAAGATAGCTTCTGTCCCATTATATTTGGTAGACCCTTCTTGAACACTATTGGTTTAGGTGATATGTCTCATGAGTTCAACTTTTCTAAATTTTGTAGACAACACCATGAAGAGGAATTGCCTAGTAAAGATGAAATTATTGGTCTTGCTTCTATTGTTGTGCCTTCAGTGATCCTTTAGAACAATATTTGCTAGACCATGAAAATGATATGTTTATGAATGAAAGAAGGGAAATAGATGAAGTATTCTTTAAATAGGAACCCATCCTGAAACACAATTTGCATGTTGAAATCCTAGGGGATCGTCCTCCACCCAAGGGTGATCCCGTGTTTGAGCTCAACCCGTTACCCGATACTCTTCAATATGCTTATCTTGATGAAAAGAAGATATATCCTGTTATTATTAGTGCTAACCTTTCAGAGCATGAAGAAGAGAGATTATTGAAAACTCTGAAGAAACACCGTGCTGCTATTGAATATACTCTCGATGATATTAAGGGCATTAGTCCCACACTATGTCAACACAAAATAAATTTGGAGAAAGATGCCAAACCAGTTCGTGATCACCAACGATGGCTGAATCCTAAGATGAAAGAAGTGGTAAGAAAGGAAATACTAGAGCTCCTTGAGGCAGGTATAATTTATCACGTTGCTGATAGTCAGTGGGTAAGTCATGTCCATTGTGTCCCTAAAAAGGGAGGTATTACTGTCATTCCTAATGATAAAGATGAACTGATTCGGCAAAGAATTATTACAGGTTATAGGATGGTAATTGATTTCCGCAAATTAAATAAGGCTACTAAATAAGATCATTACCCCTTACCTTTTATTGATCAAATTCTAGAAAGATTATCCAAACATACACATTTTTGCTTTCTAGATGGTTATTCTGGTTTCTCTCAAATACCTGTATCAGCTGATGATCAATCTAAGACCACTTTTACTTGCCCTTTCGGTACTTTCGCTTACAGACGTATGCCTTTTGGTTTATGTAATGCACCTGCTACCTTGATCGAGTTTCAGAGAGATGTGAAGAAACTAACCTTGTCTTGAATTGGGAAAAGGGCCACTTTATGGTTAATGAAGGTATTGTCTTGGGGCATAAAGTTTCTGAAAGAGGTATTGAAGTTGATAAAGCTAAGGTTGATGCTATTGAAAAGATGCCATGTCCCAAGGACATCAAAGGTATAAGAAGTTTCCTTGGTCATGCCGGTTTTTATAGGAGGTTCATTAAGGACTTCTCAAAAAATTTCTCGGCCTCTGACTAATTTATTACAAAAAGATATAACATTTGTTTTTGATGATGATTGCATAGAAGCATTTGAAATACTTAAGAAAGCACTGATCTCTGCACCTATTGTTCAGCCACCTGATTGGAATTTACCCTTTGAAATTATGTGTGATGCTAGTGATTATGCTGTAGATGTTGTTCTAGGGCAAAGAGTTGATAAGAAAGTAAATGTTATTCAATATTCTAGTAGAACTCTAGACAATGCCCAGAGAAATTATGCTACTACTAAAAAAGAATTCTTAGTTGTTGTATTTGCTTGTGATAAGTTCAAACCTTATATTGTTGATTCTAAAGTAACTATTCACACTGATCATGCTGCTATTAAATATCTTATGGAAAAGAAGGATGCTAAACCTAGACTTATTAGATGGGTTCTCTTGCTACAAGAATTTGATTTGCATATTATTGATAGAAAGGGGGCTGAGAACCCCATTGCAGACAACTTGTCTAGGTTAGAAAATGTTCTTGATGACCCACTACCTATTGATGATAGCTTTCCTGATGAACAATTAAATGTCATAAATGCTTCTCACACTGCTCCATGGTATGCTGATTATGCTAATTATATTGTTGCTAAATTTATACCACCTAGTTTCACATACCAGCAAAAGAAAAAGTTTTTCTATGATTTGAGACATTACTTTTGGGATGACCCACATCTTTATAAAGAAGGAGTAGACGGTGTTATTAGACGTTGTGTACCTGAGCATGAACAGGAACAGATCCTACGCAAGTGTCATTCCGAGGCTTATGGAGGACACCACGCTGGAGATAGAACTGCACATAAGGTATAGCAATCTGGTTTTTATTGGCCTACTCTCTTCAAGGATGCCCGTAAGTTTGTTTTGTCTTGTGATGAATGTCAAAGGATTGGTAATATTAGTAGATGTCAAGAAATTCCTATGAATTATTCACTTGTTATTGAACCATTTGATGTTTGTGCCTTTGATTATATGGGACCTTTTCCTGCCTCTAATGGATATACACATATTTTAGTTGCTGTTGATCACGTTACTAAGTGGGTAGAAGCTATTCGAACTAGTAGTGATGATCAAAACACCTCTATTAAGATGCTTAAAGAAGTTATTTTTATGAGGTTTGGAGTCCCTAGATATTTAATGACTGATGGTGGTTCACATTTTATTCATGGTGCTTTCCATAAAATTCTTGCTAAATATGATGTTAATCATAGAATTGCATCTCCTTATCACCCACAGTCTAGTGGTCAAGTAAATTGAGTAATAGAGAACTCAAATTAATTTTGCAAAAGACTGTTAATAGATCTAGAAAGAATTGGTCCAAGAAACTTGATGATGCATTATGGGCCTATAGAACTGCATATAAAAATCCTATGGGTATGTCTCCGTATAAAATGGTTTATGGAAAAGCATGTCACTTACCTCTCGAACTAGAACATAAGGCTTATTGGGCAATTAAAGAGCTCAATTATGATTTCAAACTTGCCGGTGAGAAGAGGTTATTTAACATTAGCTCACTCGATGAATGGAGAACCCAAGCCTACGAGAATGCCAAATTATTTAAAGAAACAGATAAAAGATGGCATGACAAAAGAATACAAAAGCGTGAGTTTAATGTAGGTGATTATGTATTGCTATACAACTCTCGTTTAATATTTTTTGCAGGAAAACTTCTCTCTAAATGGAAAGGTCCTTACGTTATTGAGGAGGTCTATTGTTCAGGTGCCATAAAAATCAACAACTTCGAAGGCACAAATCCGAAGGTGGTGAACGGTCAAAGAATTAAACATTATATCTCAGGTAATCCTATAAATGTTGAAACCAATGTTATTGAAACCGTAACCCCGGAGGAATACATAAGGGACACTTTCCAGAACATTTCAGACTCTGAAAAGGAATAGGTATGTGGTACGGTAAGTAAACCGACTCGAAAACAGTTCTAATGGAAATTTTCTTCCGTTTAGGAATATTTAGAAAAATAAGAAGCAGTCCGGGAAGGACACGAGGGCTTCACGAGGGTGGAGGGCGCGCCCTACCCCCTGGGCACGCCCCCTACCTCGTGGGCACCTCGTGTGCTCTCCGGACTCCATTTTATTACACGTTACGTATTTTGGTCGGTAAAAATTCATTATATAATCTCCCGGAGGTTTTGACTCTTGTATCACGCAAATATCTCATGTCTTTGTTTCGAGTTGTCCTGCTGCAGATTAGAGCAACATGTCGCCCCATGACTCGGAAGGAGAAAGCTATGTGGCTGACTACCTTGCAGATCCTAAGGTCTATGGGGATGTGGAGCATTGTGGTTGGACTACGGAAGAAGAAGAGGACTATGAACACAAGGGAAGGGAGGAGACGAGCTCAGAAGAAGATGAAGTCCCATTACCTCAACCTGGGGACATGCATGTGGAGTTCAAAAAGTCAAGCCTCCCGGATAGAGTAAAGAAACCTAAGAACGAGTTTATCCCTTTTCGCCTCTTGCAGGAAAACAAGCAGGAACTATGCAAAATGATACTGAGCCTAGAGCAGGAGATCGAGGACCTAAGGGACCAAAATTCTGTCCTCAAGCGCAAATTAAGGAAGAAGCCTACGCCATCAACAAAATCATCACCTTCTTCACCAACAAAGAAGAGCTGAGTATCTGGTATGGGCACTCCCTTTGGCAACTGCCTAGCTTGGGGGAGTGCCCCAGTATCGTATCACCATCACTTTTATCTTTACCATTTTCCTTAGTTCGATCCTTTTGATAATATCTTGATCTAGTAGCATAAAGTTTTTAGTATGATCTAGTTGTGAGTTTTGCTTTCTGATCCATCTATGTAATCGAGTCCGTGAGCTATATATAATAAAAAAGATTAGTGTTGAATCAAGGGCTTGATTGTTTTGCCATGATCTTGAGTGAATAAAAGAAAAAGGAAAAGAATAAAAAGGAAATAAACGAGATCATATGGATCTTATGGAGAGTAATGAGCTCACATAGAAAAAGTATGACAAATAAAAGCTGTTGAGAGTTGACAAACATAGTTTTGGTCATTGTTGCAATTAATAGGAAGTAATAAAGAAAGAGAGGTCTTCACATATAAATATACTATCTTGGACATCTTTTATGATTGTGAGCACTCATTAAAATATGACATGCTAAAGGGTTGACGTTGGACAAGGAAGACAACGTAATGGGTTATGTTTTCTTACATCTGAGATAAATTATACTGTCATGGGTCATCCAACATGATTGAGCTTGCCTTTCCCTCTCATGCTAGCCAATTCTTCGCACCAAGTAGAGATACTACTTGTGCTTCCAAATACCCTTAAACCAGTTTTGCCATGAGAGTCCACCATATCTACCTATGGATTGAGTAAGATCCTCCAAGTAAGTTGTCATCGGTGCAAGCAATAAAAATTGCCCTCTAAATATGTATGACTTATTAGTGTGGGAGAAAATAAGCTTTATACGATTGTGTGATATGGAAGAAATAAAAGCGACAGATTGCATAATAAAGGTACATATCACAAGTGGAAATATAAAGTGACGTTCTTTTGCATTAAGATTTTGTGCATCCAACCATAAAAGCGCATGACAACCTCTGCTTCCCTCTGCGAAGGGCATATCTTTTACTTTTATCTCCTACCTTACATAAGAGTCGTGGTGATCTTCACCCTTCCTTTTTACATTTTATCTTTTGGCAAGCACAACATGTTGGAAAGATCCTGGTATATATGGCTAATTGGATGTGAGTTTTCATAAACTATTATTATTGACATTACCCTTGAGGTAAAACGTTGGGAGGCAAAACTATAAGCCCCTATCTTTCTCTGTGTCTGATTTAAACTCCATACCCATAAGTATTGCGTGACTGTTAGCAATTGTGAAAGACTATATGATAGTTGAGTATGTGGACTTGCTGAAAAGCTCTTATATTGACTCTTTCCTATGTTATGATAAATTGCAATTGCTCCAATGACTAAGATTATAGTTTGTTAGTTTTCAATGAAGTTTATGATTCATACTTGAAATTGTGATTGAATTGTTACTCTAGCATCGGAGATCATATGACAAGTATTATATAAGTTGTTGTTCTAAGAATGATCATGATGCCCTCATGTCCGTATTTTATTTTTATCAACACCTCTATCTCTAAACATGTGGGCATATTTTCGATTTCGGCTTTCGCTTGAGGACAAACGAGGTCTGAGCTTGGGGGAGTTGATACGTCCATTTTGCATCATGTTTTTATATCGATATTTATTACATTATGGGCTATTATTACACATTATGTCACAATAATTATGCCTATTCTCTCTAATTTTACAAGGTTTACATAAAGAGGGAGAATGCCGGCAGCTGGGATTCTGGGCTGGAAAAGGAGTAAATATTAGAGACCTATTCTGCACAGCTCCAAAAGTCCTGAAACTTCACGAAAGTCATTTTCAGAATATATGTCGGTGTTCTGGCAACGGGGGTCCCCAGACATTCCTGCCTGCGGCATGCGGCGTGGCTCAAGTGGGGGCCCAGCGTGGCCCATCTTCATCAACACGAGGCTCAAGACCCTTGCGAGGGGCCAAGCCTCGCGAGACGGACGACACGGCGCATCCTCAGGCACAGCCTCGTCAGGTTGGCTCGCGAGGAGGCGGAGAGTTCAAGGCGGGGTACCTCACGAGGTGCCCATGACGCAAGCCATGACGACATGGGGCACCAGGCAGGTGCCTGCGCGCGCAGCGTCCCTCTTTCCTCTTTGGTGCAAAGGGAGCAAGCGTATCAGCAGAGTACCGAGGCATCAGGCAAAGTTTGCCACTTCGGTGCAACGAGACTAGGACCAGGAGGACTACGAGACGGAGGTCACCATGGAGCCCAGCACGGCGTCATCACCAGAGCCTTTGGCAGGCGAAGACTGCTTTTGTCAGGATAGATGTACTCGGTGTCCCCCTTCAAATTAGCCCGCCATTGTTGGATCCCTTCCCGCTCAATATTTGGGGAGAGGACCAGGGCCCCTATAAATAGGACCAGCCACCCACATGACAAGGGGACGACGGGTGAGAGAAAAAGCATAGAGAGAGAGGGTGACTGAACTCCTCACAACAGTTCATCACCACAGCCAAGAACAGACCCTCGCGAGGCTGTTCTTCCTTGTATTGTTCGTCCTCACTAGCCCCAGGAGGCAATCCATCCACCACACACTGGAGTAGGGTACTACACCACATCGGTGGCCCGAACCAGTATAAATCTTGTGTCTTTCATGCAGTTCTTCTAGTAGTTTAGATCCGATCGAGACGGAGAGGTTGAAGGCAAGATTTCCGCGCGCTCCCCAGTGTTCGAACCTTAAGGGTCTGCCGGAACCCGAAATCCGACATTTGGCGCGCCAGGTAGGGGTGCGCCGGGATCCGTCTTCCACCGCTCCGCCCTCCTTCGGCCGCTGCAACCATGCGCGACGCCAGCCAGGCTCGCGCCGCCCCGGCGGCCCTCGCCGGTGGGCGCTCTCATTGTCCCCCGCCGCCCGCCGTCAACACCTCCACCGGCTCGGCGAGTAACAAGCTACAAGCACCACCCCAGCGTCGGCCTACGCGATAGAGCAACTGCGCCGCGTCACCGGCGCCTCCGGTCGTTGCGGCCCTCCTGGGCGGCTCGCAGGCGCCGCCCACATGTCGCCACATCAAGCCTTTTGCCCGCCGGGTTAGCACCGCTGCCACGCGGCAGGGGCCTCCCCCGAACCGGGCGGCGAGCGAGGTCGATCTGACCTTCAGCTCGGAGGACCACCCCACCAACCCGGTCAGCTCGGGCGCGCTCCCCTTGTTGTGCAACCCCACCATCTACCAGGTGGCCGTCACCCGGACCCTCGTCGACGGCGGCGCGGGCCTCAGCTTGCTTTCGGTGGAGACTTTCAACCTCCTCCGCATACCCCGGGAGCGGCTGCGACCCAGCCGATCCTTCTCGGGCGTCAGGGGCGGATCATCCGACTCCCTGGGGCAGATCCGGCTCCCGGTGACCTTCGGCACCTACGACAACTTCCGCACGGAGACGGTCGACTTCGACATCGCCCCCATCGGCCTTCCTTACAACGCCATCCTCGCCTACCCGGCACTGGCCCAGTTCATGGACGCCACGCATCCGGCGTACAACCTCATGAAGATGCCCGGGAGCAATGGTACCCTCACTGTGCGCGGGGACGCCGAGGACGCATCGCGAGTACTCGAGCTCGCCTTCAAGACAGCAGCGTCGGCACGGCCCGCCAACGCGGAGGCCCCAGAGCCCAAGGGGGCTGCGCCCGCCAAGAAGAAGCAGTTGTTCACCCAGGACAAAGCAGAGACCAAGCAGATCCCCGTCAACGAGGACGGGTCCTCCCGCGCCACTTTCACCATAGGCGCCAACCTAGAGCCCGAGCAGGAGGAGGCCTTGGTCAAGTTCATGCGCTCGAATAAGAAGGTGTTTGCTTGGGAGCCGGATCAGCTGGCGGGGATCCCCAGAAGTGTCATCGAGCACCACCTCAACGTATGCCCAAATGTACGCCCTGTGAAGCAGAAGGCCAGGCGGCAGTCCATGGAGAAGCAGGCTTTCATCACCGAAGAGACCCGCAAGATAGAGGCTACAGGGGTCATTCGCGAGGTCCGATACCCGGACTGGTTGGCCAACCCTGTCGTTGTGCCCAAGAAGGGGGGGAAGAACGCATGTGTGTCGACTTCACCAACCTCAACGAGGCATGCCCACAAGATCCGTTCCCGCTCCCCCGTATCGATCAGATCGTCGATTCCACTGCGGAGTGCGACCTGCTATGCTTCCTGGATGCCTTCTCCGGGTATCACCAGATCAAGATGGCCGTGGAAGATGTCGAGAAGACTGCTTTCTTGACCCCGTGCGGGGTATACTGCTATACGTGCATGCCATTCGGGCTACGTAACGCGGGGGCAACCTTTCAGCGACTGATGCACATCACCCTGGGTCAGCAGCTCAGAAGGAATGTCGAGGCCTACGTCGATGACATAGTGGTAAAGTCTCGGGAGGCCAAGACCCTGATACAAGACCTGGAGGAGACCTTCGCGAGCCTCGACGCAACAAACCTGCGGCTCAACCCGGAGAAATGTGTGTTTGGCGTCCCCTCGGGCAAGCTCTTGGGGTTCCTTGTGTCCCATTGTGGCATCGAGGCCAACCCCGAGAAGGTCAAAGCGGTCGAGGACATGAGCCCGCCAAAGACCCTCAGAGAAATGCAGAAGCTCATGGGGCGCGTGACCGCGCTAGGGCGCTTCATCTCCAAACTAGGGGAGCGAGCGCTGCCCTTCTTCCAGCTGATGAAGAAGAAAGGGGCCTTTGAGTGGACTGAAGAAGCAGATAAGGCGTTTCAAGATCTCAAGAGGTACCTGACCAGTCCCCCAGTCATGGTGGCTCCACGCCCTCAGGAGCCCCTGCTGCTGTACCTCGCCGCCACACCCTACTCCGCCAGCGCAGCCCTGGTGGTGGTTAGGGAGGAGCGCCAAGTCAAGGCTGCAGCGGCAGCCCGAGGTAGGACAAAACGGGAACAAGGAAAAACTGCAGAAGCCGCAACCGCAGCTGAGGAGGGTCAGCTGCCGAGGAATGCACCGGGGGCAGGAGAGGCCGCCCGACCAGATGGTCCACCTCCCGAGGCCACGACGCCCCGTGAGGCGCCCTTACCTCCCGAGGGCGCAGCAACCCCAGATGCTCCCAGCCTTGTCGAGCACCCAGTTTACTTTGTTAGCACGGTGCTACGGGACGCGAGGGCCCGGTACCCAATGCCTCAGAAGCTCCTCCTCGCGCTACTGGTAGCCTCGCGCAAGCTGCGTCACTACTTCCAGGCTCACCCCATCAAAGTCGTCTCGTCATACCCCCTGGAGAGGGTGCTCAGGAGCCCTAACTGAGCCGGAAGGGTCGCTGAGTGGAACATAGAGCTGCAGGCGTTTCAGCTCGAATTCAACACAACCAGGGTCATCAAAGGAGCAGCATTGGCGGATTTTGTGGCAGAATGGACAGAGGCACCAGGCCTCAAGGCCGATGAGGATCGGTCCCTCTTCCCGGGGAGCGAGGTGCCAGAAGGCTAGGTCATGCACTTTGACGGGGCGTTCTCCAGACATGGTGGTGGGGCTGGAGCGGTGCTCATATCGCCCACTCAAGACAAGCTCTACTATGCCGTACAGCTCTGCTTCCAACAAGGTGAAAAGGTCTCCAACAACATAGCGGAATACGAGGGTCTAATAGCGGGCCTGAAGGCCGCGGCAGCCCTGGGCGTGAAGCGCCTTACCATTAAGGGCGATTCACAGCTCCTCGTGAACTTCTCCAACAAGGTGTACGAGCCGAAAGACGAGCACATGGAAGCTTACCTTGCGGAGGTCCGCGGGATGGAGAAGCAGTTCTGGGGGTTGGAGTAGCAGCATGTGCCCCGCGGCACCAATCAGGAGGCCGACGACATCGCCAAGCGGGCATCCAGGCGGCTACCTCAGGAGCCTGGCATCTTCGAGGAGAGGCTCTTCAAGCCCTCAGCCTTGCCGTCACTGTCAAACACGGCTCAGCCTCGGGAGGAGCTCCCCCAGCCACCTGCCTCAAGAGCCCCGGTCTGTGGCCCGGCCTCAGGAGCATGCCTGCTCCTGACGGTGGAACCTCAGGAGGAGTGCTGGATCACCGAGCTCTGGAGTTACTTGACGCAAGGGACCATGCCAGAGAAGGAGGAGGAAGCGGAGTGAGTGGCGCGGCAGGCCACTGCGTACTACATCAGAGACGGAGAACTCTACCGAAAGCGGCCAAATGATGTGCTCCTGCGTTGCATTTCCAGGGAGCAAGGAAAGGAACTACTGGAGGACATACACGGCGGAGACTGCGGGCACCACTCATCATCGCGGACCCTCGTCGGCAAGGCGTTCCGCGGTGGGTTTTATTGGCCTACCGCACTCAATGACGCCGTAGAGCTGGTGAGAGCTTGTGAGGCCTGCCAGTTCCACGCCAAGCAAATCCATCAGCCGGCCGGAGGCCTGCAGACTATACCTCTTTCATGGCCGTTCGCAGTCTGGGGGCTGGACATCCTGGGCCCGTTTCCTCGGGCACCAGGGGGCTACCGCTACCTCTACGTCGCCGTGGACAAGTTCACCAAGTGGGCTGAAGTGGAGGCCGTCCGCACCATCCCCGCGGGCTCCGCGGTCAAGTTCATTAGGGGCATCGTAAGCCGGTTCGGGGTGCCGAACCGCATCATCACAGACAACGGTTCGCAGTTCACCAGTAACCTCTTCAAAACATACTATGCTAACCTTGGAACGCAGATATGCTATGCTTCCATGGCGCACCCTCGAAGCAATGGCCAGGCCGAACGAGCCAATGCAGAGGTCCTGAGAGGCCTCAAGACCAGGACGTTCAAGAAGAAGCTGGAGGCCTGCGGCCGAGGTTGGTACGACGAGCTTCAATCCGTGCTGTGGTCCATCCGCACCACCGCGACCAAGCCGACTGGGGAGACCCCATTCTTCCTGGTCTATGGAGCGGAGGCAGTCCTCCCTCACGAGGTCAGACGTTGCTCCGTGCGTGTCCTGGCGTTCGATGAGGCGCAGTAGGACGCCATGCGGGGGACGGACCTCGTGTTGGGGGAGGAACGACGACGGGAAGCCGCGCTGCGAGCGGCGAGGTATCGGCAGGCGCTGCGGCGATATCACTGCCGCAACATCCGCCCCAGGACTCTCGAGGTAGGAGACCTCATGCTCAGGCGGGTTCTCTCCAGGGAGGGGTTGCACAAGCTCTCTCCCATGTGGGAGGGCCCGTTCAAGGTTGTTCATGTTTCCAGGCCCGGCTCCGCGCGCTTGGAGACTCAGGAGGGAGTGCCAATCCAGAATGCGTGGAACATCCAGCACCTCCGGAGGTTCTACCCCTGAAAAGGCCCAGAGCCTGTGAAGCAAGGCAAGTGCCTATGAAGCTATCGCGTTTTGGAAAGGCCCAGAGCCTGTGAAGCAAGGCGAGTGCCTGTGAAGCTATCGCGTTTTGGAAAGGCCCGGAGCCTGTGAAGCAAGGCGAGTGCCTGTGAGGCTATCGCGTTTTGGAATGGCCCGGAGCCTGTGAAGCAAGGCGAGTGCCTGTGACGCTATCGCGTTTTGGAAAGGCCCGGAGCCTGTGAAGCAAGGCGAGTGCCTGTGAAGCTATCGCGTTTTGGAAAGGCCCGGAGCCTGTGAAGCAAGGCGAGTGCCTTTGAAGCTATCGCGTTTTGGAAAGGCCCAGAGCCTGTGAAGCAAGGCGAGTGCCTGTGAAGATCATCTCTTTTTCGAAAGGCCCGGAGCCTGTGAAGCAAGGCGAGTGCCTGTGAAGATCATCGCTTTGGAAAAAGGCCCAGAGCCTATGAAGCAAGGCCAATGCCTGTGAAGCTCGCCGCCCCGTGACACTCTCACGTAATAATGAGTGGGGCTGTACACGCCCCGGAGTCTCAGGAGCGCCGGCCTCAGGCCCTGGGGCTCCCTCCCACGCCCAGTGGCAGCACTTAGCTCCGCGCTGGTGAGAAGACGTCGAAGACTAGATTAGGTGCCGGACGCGGCTTTCCCATTTGCTTTCCGTAGTTGACGTGTTCGTTTGCAGTTGGAGTCTTATTGGAGTTATCGCTGTTGCTGATTTATGGTTCGTCGGTTTTCGCCCCTCGCTTTGGTTTCTCTCGTGAACAACCTCGCGAGGGATGGTGCTCAGGCACCCTTGCGAGGATTCCTGCCCTAGCCACGGGAGGGTCTCACGGCACTGGCGCATTACAGGAGCACCCCTCCTAGTCCGTGCCCCTCGGGTACCACGACGCGCACACATGGCCTGGGTCGGTCGCCCCACTCCCCGGCAGGGGTCGAAAGCTATCTACGCACAGGCGGGAAATCAGGAAGTACAAAAATAAGATCAAGGTAATCGCTGAAGTGGCAACATTTCCCAACACGCCCCAAGGGGGCTCCATGCATCTGTTCTGTTTTACACAGGGAACAAAAGAGAAAGGAAAAAGACGAGCCTAGCGCCGCCCCTCCCGCATCGGCCCACGGCGGTGACACAGGCTGCCCCAGGGCCTCAGGCGGACCCCCTCTCGCGCTGCGCCGGGCCACGACGGCGGGCGGACGAACCACCACCTCCTAAGCAACCCCGACGGCGCGGGGGAGGACTGCTGCCACCACTGGAGGAGTCGCTTGAGGAAGAGCTGACGAGGCTGGGGGAGTCACTGACGCCACCGCCCGCTCGGGCGCTATCTCCCCCATCACCATCGGAGCGGGGCCCGCGGACGCGGTCATCGTCCTCAGGGCAGCACCCCGCGCGGCGACCATCGTCCCCAAACACCCTCACAAAGAGGGTGGCGTCGCCATCGAACCTGAAGTGCACAGTGCACTGACGCTCCAGGACGCGAACGCGGGCGAACGCCTGCCAGCCGCGGGTGAAGGCCAAGCCCCCACTGGCGAAGACCTCCAGCACGACCCACGAGGACCTGCTGCAGCAGCCCTCCGCCTGGAGCCAGAGGACGCCAGGAGCGCCGGCCGGGAGTTCGCCAAGGAGGAAGCGAGGGAGCGGGAGCCGGGCGCGGGCCGGCTCCGCCGACCAAACGATGAATTCCGGCGGCGCCTGCCCGGCACGGAAACGCGGCCTGGGGGAGCGTGCAACCCAGGCGCACCCTTCGGCTGCGGCGGCTTGCCCGGCACCGCGCTGGGAGCCCCCCCCACGGCCGCTGGGAGCTACCGGGGCAGCCGCCGGGTGCTTCCGAGGGCGCCCGCTACCATGCTTGGATGGGGGAGAGGCAGGACCGATCTGGAGGGCCTTCCCCTTCCCTACGGCCGAGTACCTCCTCGATGGAGCCATCACACCAAGACAGAGCAAGAACTGAGGCAAAGGAGAGAGCAAGAGGAGATGGGCTGGACGGGCACGAGCGGTGCCGTACTTATAGCCGGCGAAGGCCAACCGCTGGTCTTCACGATCACAGGTAATCATGACACAGTCTGCATGCAGGGACTTGTCCAACTCGCACGATCGCCAAGGCGTCATGGGGAAGCGGAGGCGCCATGTCCAATCAACCGCCACGCGGCGTCCGAGGCCGCAGGCTGATAGGGCCCGCGGCACTTCGCCCTTGCCCTTTCGCCTCTCGGCATGGCCAAGTCCATGCGCGCCTTAGGCCCGGGGGCTACTGTCGGCGTTCTGGGAACGGGGGTCCCCAGACTTGCCTGCCTGCGGCCTGCGGCGTGGCTCAAGTGGGGACCCAGCGTGGCCCATCTTTGTCAACACGAGGCTCAAGACCCTCGCGAGGGGCCAAGCCTCGCGAGGCGGACGACACGGCACATCCTCAGGCACAGCCTCGTCAGGTTGGCTCGCGAGGAGGCGGAGAGTTCAAGGCGGGGTACCTCACGAGGTGCCCATGACGCAAGCCATGACGACACGGAGCACCAGGCGGGTGCCTGCGCGCGCAGCGTCCCTCTTTCCTCTTTGGTGCAAAGGGAGCAAGCGTATCAGCAGAGTACCGAGGCATCAGGCAAAGGTTGACACTTCGGTGCAACGAGACCAGGACCAGGAGGACTACGAGATGGAGGTCACCATGGAGCCCAGCGCGGCGTCATCACCAGAGCCTTTGGCAGGCGAAGACTTCTTTTGTCAGGATAGATGTACTCATTGTCCCCCTTCAAATTAGCCCGCCATTGTTGGATCCCTTCCCGCTCAATATTTGGGGAGAGGACCAGGGCCCCTATAAATAGGACCAGCCACCCACATGACAAGGGGACGACGGGTGAGAGAAAAGGCATAGAGAGAGAGAGGGTGACTGAACTCCTCACAATAGTTCATCACCACGACCAAGAACAGACCCTCGCGAGGCTGTTCTTCCTTGTATTGTTTGTCCTCACCAGCCCCAGGAGGCAATCCATCCACCACACACTGGAGTAGGGTATTACACCACATCGGTGGCCCGAACTAGTATAAATCTTGTGTCTTTCGTGCAGTTCTTTTAGTAGTTTAGATCCCATCGAGATGGAGAGGTTGAAGGCGAGATTTCCGCGCGCACCCTAGTGTTCGAACCTTAAGGGTCTGCCAGAACCCGAAATTCGACAATATATAAAAAATACTGAGCGCAAGAAGTTCACCAGGGGCGCACACCCTGCCCACGAGGGTGGGGGCGCGCCCTACCCCCTGGGCGTTCCCCCCTACCTCATGGGCCCCCTGATAGCCCTCCGATGACCATCTTCTGCTATATGGAGTCTTTCGATGAGGAAAAAAAATCATAAGCCATCTTTCCGGACGAGACTCCGCCGTCACGAGGCGGAACCTTGGCAGAACCAATCTAGGGCTCTGGCGGAGCTGTTCTGTCGGGGAAACTTCCCTCCGGGAGGGGGAAATCATGGCCATCATCATCACCAATGCTCCTCTCATCGAGAGAGGGCAATCTCCATCAACATCTTCACCAGCACCATCTCCTCTCAAACCCTAGTTCATCTCTTGTATCCAATTCTTGTCTCTAAGTCTGGGTTTGGTACGTGTGGGTTGCTAGTAGTGTTAATTACTCCTTGTAGTTGATGCTAGTTGGTTTAGTTGGTGGAAGATCATATGTTCAGATCCTATATGCATATTAATACCCCTCTGATTATGAACATGAATATGCTTTGTGAGTAGTTAGGTTTGTTCCTCAGGTCATGGGAGAAGTCTTGCTATTAGTAGTCATGTGAATTTGGTATTCATTCGATATTTTGATGAGATGTATGTTGTCTCTCCTCTAGTAGTGTTATGTGAACGTCAACTACATGACACTTCACCATTATTTGGGCCTAGAGGAAGGCATTGGGAAGTAATAAATAGATGATGGGTTGCTAGAGTGACAGAAGCTTAAACCCTAGTTTATGCGGTGCTTCGTAAGGGGCTGATTTGGATCCATATGTTTCATGCTATGGTTAGGTTTACCTTAATACTTTTGTTGTAGTTGCGAATGCTTGCAATAGAGGTTAATCATAAGTGGGATGCTTGTACAAGTAAGGGCAGTACCCAAGCACGGGTCCACCCACATACCAAATTATCAAAGTACCGAACGAGAATCATATGAACGTGATGAAACCTAGCTTGACGATATTCCCATGTGTCCTCGGGAGCGCTTTTCTCTATATAAGAGTTTGTCCAGGCTTGTCCTTTGCTACAAAAAGGATTGGGCCACCTTGCTGCACTTTATTTACTTTTGTTACTTGTTGCACGTTACCCATTATCTTATCACAAAACTATCTGTTACCTATAATTTCAGTGCTTGCAGAGAATACCTTGCTGAAAACCGCTTATCATTTCCTTCTGCTCCTCGTTGGGTTCGACACTCTTACTTATCGAAAGGACTACAATAGATCCCCTATACTTGCGGGTCATCAAATACATGAATTCCTCAAACCACGATCATCACCGAGAGTGGGCTCGGTTGTTGTCACTCCAGGGTTGTTGGCTCATAACACGTAGTAGGTGACTATAACTTGCAAGATCAGATATAGAACATGGATATAATGATGATAACATAAACGGTTCAGATCTGAAATCATGGCACCCGGGCCCAAAGTGACAAGCATAAGCATAGCAAAGTCATAGCAACATTGATCTAAGAACATAGTGGATACTAGGGATCAGGCCCTAACAAAACTAACTCGATTACATGATGAATCTCATCCAACTCCTCACCGACCAATGAGCCTACGATGGAATTACTCACTTCCCGTGGGGAGCATCATGGAATTGGCAATGGAGAAGGGTTGGTGATGACGAAGAACGAAGATCCCCCTCTCCGGAGCCCCAAATGGACTCCAGATCTGCCATCCCGAGGAAGAACAGAGCTTGGCGGCGGCTCCGTCTTGTGGATCGTGATAATTCTTTCTCTCTTAATTTTTTCTCAAAAAATAACCACGTGGGTACAAACCACCTGGGCGCGCTAGGAGCCCACCCAGGGGCCCCTCTCCGGTAGGTCTTGGCTCCAGAAACTATTATATATTATATAA
Source organism: Triticum monococcum (assembly GCA_034509565.1). Taxonomy (NCBI): domain Eukaryota; kingdom Viridiplantae; phylum Streptophyta; class Magnoliopsida; order Poales; family Poaceae; genus Triticum; species Triticum monococcum. The sequence continues at coordinate 497,348,925 of CM067843.1, forward strand.
AAATTCCTCGCAAAGTTTCGTTCCATTTCGAGAACTTTTATTTCCGCACAAAAACAACACCATGGTAGCTCTGCTGAAAACAACGTCAATCTGGGGTTAGTTTCATTCAAATCATGCAAATTAGAGTCCAAAACAAGAGGAAAAGCGTGAGAAAAAGTAGATATGTTGGAGACGTATCAGGTGCCACATCAAATTTGCACATTGGGTATTCAAAAACCACACACACCGCTTCCGTATACATACTTGGGCCACATGCACAAAGTGGGTTTGTCTTCATGCAATACTCCCTCGCGAGGTTATCGGCGACAAGCTATCCCATTTTGCGGGGCTATGTGGACATCCATCACTTTGACCAACAACGAGCGGGCAGAGGTTGTACGACCAAGTTGAATTCTGCTTGGTCCGTGTTACAGTACTCTTGGTGAGATGCCCTCCCCCCGACGTATGTGTGGGGGGGGGAGCTACTTCGCGCTACGTGCAACCTCCATGGGGTCGGGGAAGTCCCGTTAATTTGCGAGGCACACGTGTTGTTGGCGTCCTGGGAACGGGGTACCCAGACTTGCCTGCCTGTGTCCCATGGCGTGGCTCCATCGACGGCCCAGTATGGCCCCATTTTAGCAACAACAACCGAAGACCCTCGCAAGGGGCCAAGCCTCGTGAGGCGGACGACACCAGGACCTCCTTGGGGGGCGGCCTCACGAGGCTGTCTCCCGAGGAGCGGAGATATCAATGCAAGGTGCACGTCGCGAGATTCACATGACGTGAGCCATGACGACCAAGGCCAGGCGGGCGCCGACGGGTGCAGTGTACCAGTTTCCCCTTGGGTGCCAAGGAGGCAAGCGCAGGCGCGGAGTCCCATGGAATCAAGGAAAGGTTTCCATATCGATGCAATAAGAACAAGACCGCTAGAATGACGGGTCGGAGGTCATCGCGGAGCCCACTGTAGCGTCACCACCAGAGCCTTTGCAGGCGAAGTCTACTTTTGTCAGGATAGCTTGTACTAGTTGTCTCCCTTTGAATTTGGCCGTTGTGGGATCCCTTCCCGCCTACATTTGGGAAGAGAACCGAGGCCACTATAAATAGGACCTAGCCGCCACCATAGAGGGGATTGGACTCATTCCACCCTGACCACCTCACTAGCTCATCGAGCTCAAGAACACCTCACCTCCTGAGGGCGTTCATTGACTGTACTAGTTCATCCTTAGCCCCTCGAGGCAATCCCCCACAAAGCTGAACTAGGATAAACTGTTGTGTCTCTTGTCCAGTGGGTTTGTCGAGCTAGGCCGTGGGATCATTGAGCCGGCAGGTTGGGAATAGGGAGTCCTTCGCACGCACCCTAGTGTTCAAACCTCTCAAGGGTCTGCGGAACAACGAATCCGACATTTGGCGCGCCAGGTAGGAGTGCGCCGAAGCTTCTCTTTCATCGACTGACTCGCCGCTGCTCCACTGTCTCCATGGCTGATGCTCGTCGAGCCCGTGCTGAGCATCGAGCCATTCTCGCCACTCGCGTCGCCCAGACGGTGCCCGTCGGCGGGCCTCCCCGTCATTCTCCATCACCCGCCGCCAATACCGCCACCGGCCCGGTGGGGCACGAGCAGCAAGCTTGTTGTTGCACCCCTCCATGTGGTGGTACGGACACACCGCCAACCCATCGCTGACTCCGGCCAGCTCGTCGTCCCACGCTTGTCACGGCCCGGTGAACGCGCAGGCCACATTGCTCATGGTGCATGAGCTCCTGCGCTACCGCCCGGTCGACGACCTCTACGAAGTCTGGTTAAACCGCATCATCGAGCTTGTCCGCGCGGCTGGGGGCTCCCCTGCACCGTCCCCCTCACTGCCTTGACCACCGCCTGCTGTGGGAGACGTAGCCCATGGAGCGCCTTCGCCACCCCCCCCCCCCCCCCGTCAGGATGTCGCCCTCGGTCCAAGACACGCGGCCCCATGACCTGACCCACCACGCAGGGCGCCCGCACGCGAAAAAGAAAGCTGTCGGGAGGTCCACCGGCCGCAAGAAGGTGCTCCAATGCTCCCTCCACTGCCACGTCAAGACCGCATGCCACTTGTAGTGGTGGCGCGTGAGCACCAAGATCAGGCTCCACCTCCACGACGGGCTCCGGTGACCACAGCGGGCTGCTGCGCCTTCACCCTTGAGCTACACACCGTCGTTTGGCCAGGCAAGTTCAACCCCGACCTGCCTCCATGCTACGACAGCACCCCCGACACTACAGAGTTCTTGCGGCTCTACGAGCTGAGCATCGAAGCGGCCAACGGTGACGAAAAGGTCATGGTGAATTTGTTCCCCATGGCCCTCAACGATGGCGCACGCTCGTGGCTCCTGAATCAGCCCGCGAGATCGATCTCGTCCTGGGGCGAGATGCGCGAGCGTTTCATCGCCAACTTCCAGGGCACTCACGGCCGCCCGCCTGCCATGAGTGACCTGCGGCGCGTCAAGCAGCAACCAGGGGAGACCCTGCAGAAGTACATCCAGTGCTTCAACAACGTTCGCCTCAAGATCCCCAAGGTTTTAGATGAAGCCATCATCTCAGGGTTCTCCGATGGCGTCCGTGATGTCAAGATGAAGGAGGAGCTCGCCATCCACGAGGACCTATGCATAGCTCTAGAGATGTTCAACATGGCAACCAAGTGCGTGAGAGCTGAGGAAGGGCGCCTCTCCCTCCTCGAGCTCCCAGCGGCCGACCCAGAAGACAAGAAGGGCAAGGCCAAGGATGTGAAGCGCAAGGGGGCTGTCGTGCTCACGGCTGAACCACAGATGAAGCGCGGCTGCGTCCACCCAGAGCCGTCCAAGGGCAGCCGTCCATTCTGCGTCTTCCACAACGTACACAGCCACAACATCAACGACTGTTAGGAGCTTAGGGCCATTCGCGATGGGCACCTCGGTCGACGCCCCGAGCGCAACGATCGAGGCTACGGCCGTGGAGGAGGCAGGAGTGGAGGATGTTGGGATGATCGCGGTCCCCACCAGGAGTGGCGCGACCAGCCTCGTAAGGATCGCTTGCAAGGCCAGCCTCGCGAGGACGCCTGGAGGACCAGCCTCGTGAGGACCGACCTCAGGACAATGCTGGCCTCCCTCCGCTGCCACCACCACCAAAAAGGAACGACGACCACCACCAGGACGATGGGGCTGGGGGCTTCCAGGAGCCTCGTGCCATCACCTGCATCTTGGGTGGCGCTCAGGCCCCAGCCTCCCAATGCATCTTCAAGCAGTTTGCTCGTGAGGTGAACGCGGCCCTCCCCAGGCTCAAGGCCACGCGCCCGCTTAAGTGGTCCAAGTGCACCATCACCTTCAGCTCATCCGACCAGCTCATGTGTGCGGCAACTGCCGGCGCCCTCTCGATGCTTTGCTCGCCCGTCATCAGCAATGTCCTTGTCACCAAAACCCTCATTGATGGTGGCGCGTGACTCAATGTTCTTTCCATCGAGACGTTTGACTGCCTCCAAGTGCCATATGATCAGCTGCAGCCCACCAAGCCCTTCTCAGGGGTGACCGACGGCTCCACCTCCATGATAGGGCAGATCCGCCTCCCTGTCACCTTCGGCCAACGTGACAACTATCGCACCGAGCTCATCAACTTCGATGTTGCCCACATCCGCCTCCCGTACAACACCATCCTTGGATATTCGGCCCTGGCCAAGTTCATGGAGGTGACCCACCATGGCTATAATGTCCTCAAGATGCCAGGGAACCGCGACATCATCACGATCACCTATGAGGAGAAGGATGATGTGGGCTCTCTCGAGCGTGCCTACCAGGCTGCAGCAGTTGAAGGCCCTGACAACGAAGGCACTATCTACCCTCCTGAGGTTGTCCCCAAGAAGAAGAAGAAGTTGCTCCGCCAAGAGCCTCAGGAGAGTGGAGTCTCCGGCGGCACCACCTCAAGACCTGCGCCCATGGATGGGGCACCTCCCTCCCTCATATAGGAAGGCACGCCTAGCACCCTCCTCAGGCTAGGCTCGGGGGCTCTCTTCTGGAGGGCCTCTTACTTAGCCAACGTCACAAGGGAGGCGTTCGGGCACCACATGGAGGCATGCTTCATCGCACGGTTCCCCCACGAGGGCACAAGGCACGGGGTGCCAGGTGCTCAGGAGTTCACCACCAAGGTGACCAAGGAGCTCCAGGAGGTGAGAGCCATGCGCGGCAACCGCCACCTACCACATGGCGCGACCCCTTGTCCTCACGAGGGCAATGAGCTGCGCATCTGCGTCCACATTCCAGGGCTCGACAGAGCCGCATCCTAGGAGCGCTTCTGGCCTTTACGCGTTGGTCGGTGCAAGGGTCCACCTCACAGCTACGTTTGCATGCCTTTTGGCTTGCCGAGCGCGGCTGTTACCTTCAGGTGCCGCCTACGAAGCATCACAGTAGCTTAGGAGGCCAGGCACCACGCGGTCCTGGCGGAGATGGCGACGGTTCCTCACGAGCCTCCCGGGCCTCCAGAGCTTCCCGAGGTTCAGGACCCAGGCGGCTCGTGCAACGGTGCCAGGTGAAATTTTTTGGTTTACTCTGTTGGGGGCACCCCTCGCGCCACATTATCCCCAGACCGCATGGGCCTGTCCCTGCGGCACGTATCTTTCTTGCATCTTCCAGTCGCTCTGCTGCCCCCCCTCAGGCTGCATCATCCCCATGCCGCATGGGTCTGTCCCTGCGGCTTGTATCATTCTTGCATCTATCTGAACTAGCTTTACCTCCTCCCATGAGTTGCTTTATGACAATTATATGCCTGTTTGGTACTTCGATACCATGAACGCTGTACGCCCTTGCAAACCCGCCCACGACCGCCTCATGATTAAGGACTGGCGCGACGTCTATGCTCGGGTCCGTCCCTGTAGTGTTGCTAAACCCAAGAGGCTGAGCTCTGGCTCGTGGGCCAGCTCCCGTGTACGTCACCTCCCATGGCCCTTGGTGCCTTGTTCTCGCATGAGCTAATCATGGGCGAATGAGCTAGGGCGCGTGACCCGGTGCCTCGCCACCATGGGAGCCACGCGTCGGTTGTCCTTCTTTAGGATGTTTGCATGAGAAGACTGGGCATGGCGTCTGTGCTCGGGTCCATCCCTGCAACGTTGATAAACCCAACGACCGAGCTCTGTCTGGCGAGCCGGTCCCGTTCACGTCACCTGCTAGGGTCGTTGGTGTTTGGCCTTATCATGTAATAACCTCAAGAGATTCATTCGGCGCAGGTTATCTAACCATCTTGCAGGGCCATCACATCTGTCAAGAATCAAATTCAGAGGCAAGCAGCTTTGAGGTAGGGCCTCGTGAGTCCTGCGTTGGCTCGCGAGTGCCCAGACACACCTCACCCAGCTCTGCCATTCAAGCCACGTGTCAGGGCGGGGCTGTACATGCCCCGGGGGTTCCACTCAGAGCGAGCCCCCACCCACGGACCAGTGTAAGCACCATGCTCCGTGCTGGCAGTCGACACGGTCGAGGAGCGGCTATGCCCGTGCAAGTGCGGAAGCGCCATGCTCCGCGCTGGTGATAAAAACTGACGGCGACCCCTTGGCCATATCAACCTCAGGGAGCCGCCAGGCTCACTGTCCAGCCTCATCGCAACAGTTTCCCCTTGGGAGAGTCACGTGAGGGGGTTGGGCACGGGGGCTACGCTCAGGTAACTGTCAGATTTCGGGTTCCAGCAGACCCTTAAGGTTCGAACACTGGGGTGCACGCGGAAATCTCACCTTCAACCTCTCCGTCTCGATGGGATCTAAACTACTAAAGGAAACACACAAGAGACACAAGATTTATACTGGTTCAGGCCACCGTTGTGGTGTAATACCCTACTCCAGTGTGTGGTGGATGGATTGCCTCCTGGGGCTGGTGTGGATGAACAATACAAGGAAGAACAGCCTCGCGAGGGTCTGTTCTTGGCTGTGGTGGTGAACTGCTATGAAGAGTTCAGTCACCTTTCTCTCTCTTTCTCTCTCAGATCCCGGACCGAACGACCAGGAATCGAACCCAACCGAACCGAATCGAACCCAACCCAACCCAACCCAACCCCTTGCTATGTGGGTGGCTAGTCCTATTTATAGAGGCCCTGGTCCTCTCCCCAAATATTGAGCGAGAAGGGATCCAACAATGGCGGGCTAATTTGACGGGGGACAACGAGTACATATATCCTGACAAAAGCAGTCTTCGCCTGCCAAAGGCTCTGGTGATGACGCCGCGCTGGGCTCCATGGTGACCTCCGTCTTGTAGTCCTCCTGGTCTTGGTCTTGTTGCATCGAAGTGGCAACCTTTGCCTGATGCCTCGGTACTCTGCTGATACGCTTGCCCCCTTTGCACCTAAGAGGAAAGAGGGACGCTGCACGCGCTGGCACCCGCCTGGCGCCCCGTGTCGTCATGGCTTGCGTCATGGGCACCTCGCGAGGTACCCCGCCTTGAACTCTCCACCTCCTCGCGAGCCAGCCTGACGAGGCTGTGCCTGAGGATGCACCGTGTCGTCCGCCTCGCGAGGCTTGGCCCCTCGCGAGGGTCTTGAGCCTCGTGTTGATGAAGATGGGCCGCGCTGGGCTCCCACTTGAGCCACACCGCAGGCCGCAGGCAAGCAAGTCTGGGGACCCCCGTTCCCAGAACGCCGACAGTAGCCCCCGGGCCCAAGGCGTGCATGGACTTGGCCGTGTCGAGAGGCGAAAGGGCAAGGGCGAAGCGCCGCGGGCCCCAACAGCCTGCGGCCTTGGACGCCGCGTGGCGGTTGATTGGACGTGGGCGGCACCGTTCCCCCACGCTTCCTTATTGTGCGTCCTGCTAGGCGGACTGGTAGTTCTACACAGCCGCCCCCTTCCCTGTTGCTCGGGTGTCCTCTGTTCTTCCTTCTTCCGAGCGCCTCCCCCTGCCTCCAATCCAATCTCGAATCCCCCCCTCCTTCCCATCGCCATGGCTCCGACGGGGAAGGAGAGAGCAGAGAAATCCGTGCCTTCGTCTTGTGCGCCGCCAGCGGTGGCCTCCCTCGTCAGTCGATCGACTGTGCTCAACCAAGAGTGCCTGGGCAGGGACAGCTTGGCCCTGGCCACCGTCTTCAACGAGTGCGGAAGGATGACTGCCTGGCCCGCGTCCCACTTCTCCATTGACAGGATAGCCACTGAGGTCCCATGTTTTACCGATGCCTTATGGGCGGGCCTGGTTCCCCCTTTCTCTGATTACTTCAATGCCGTGCTTTCGCATTATCAGATCCACTTAATGCATCTAAGTCCTGAGTCCATCACCCTCCTTTCGGTCTTTGCCTTCGTTTGCGAAGCCATGGTGGGCGTCCCTCCTTCGGTCGCCCTGCTGCGCCACTTCTTCTCACTGCGTCTTGTCCATCCTTCCCAGCGCTAGGCATGCGCGAGCTTTGCTGCCGAGCCTGCAGCCGAGGCGTCTGGAATTGACCTCCAACTCCCCTAGCCCGCGGCTGGGTTCCGCGAGTGATGGTTGTATGTGGACGCAGGGGTGCCCAGCCCCCTGCTATCGGAGCCGACCTCGCCTGCCATCCCCAATTCGGGTTGGGGCCAGGAGACGCTGAAGAGCCCTCGGCTTGTCTTCGTCTGGCCCCGCTTCGCGCTCCTGAGGAAACTTGGTGTGATAGCGCCCAAAGTGGTGAAGGAGTTTCTGTTGTGCCGTGTCGCTCCCCTGCAGCGGCACTCTCGCCGAATGTGGGCCTTCCGGGGGCGTGAGGACGACATGAGGCTCTGAAAGCACAAGTGCTCCCTAGGTGGTTTTGATAATTATGGACAACATATCTCCTGTTGGACTAACGTTTTCATCTAGTATGTTTCAGATAAGTTCAACAATGGAGTGGCATGGACTAAAGGGTGTGGGAAGGTCTCCAAGACACTAAGGACAAAGGATTGGCTAAAGCTTGAAGTTCAAGACTCTTCATTTTACATTTTAGTGATCCAAGATCACATTGAGTCCATAAGAAAAGCCAATACTATCAAGGAGGGATGAGGTGTTGCTTAATGAGCCTCTTGCTCAAGTGCTTAATGATATGCTCCAAAATCCTCAGCTACTTTCACACATCCACAAATGACCTAAACCCTAAGCCAAACTCGGTCATACCGATTCTATCTATCCGGCGCCACCGAGTTTCACTTGTCATTTGCCACTGCCAAACCCTAGCAATTCGGTCTCACCGATGGGATCTCGGTATCACCGAGATGGGCTTGCAAACTCTCTGTTATCTGTTGCAATATCTTCGGTCCAACCGAGATACGCAATCGGTCCCACCGAGTTTGCTTGGCCAACTCTCTATTTCGCTTATTACCCAAATCGGTCCCACCGAGTTTGAGTAATCGGTCAAACCGAGTTTTGGATTTTCCCTGACCCTAGCACATCGGTCCCACCGAGTTGTTCCAATCGGTCCCACCGAAATTCCTAACGGTCACTAGGTTTACTATTTCGGTCCGACCGAGTTTTCTGATTCGGTCACACCGAGATTGGTAAATTGTGTGTAACGGTTGGATTTTGTGTGGAGGCTATAAATACCCCTCCACCTCCTCTTCACTTGTGGAGAGAGCCATCAGACTAAGCCTATACTTCCAGCATCCTATTTCTGAGAGAGAACTACCTACTCATGTGTTGAGGCCAAGATATTCCATTCCTATCATATGAATCTTGATCTCTAGCCTTCCCCAAGTTGCTTTCCACTCAAATCTTCTTTCCACCAGATCCAAATCCTATGAGAGAGAGAGTTGAGTGTTGGGGAGACTATCATTTGAAGCACAAGAGCAAGGAGTTCATCATCAACACACCATTTGTTACTTCTTGGAGAGTGGTGTCTCCTAGATTGGCTAGGTGTCACTTGGGAGCCTCCGACAAGATTGTGGAGTTGAACCAAGGAGTTTGTAAGGGCAAGGAGATCGCCTACTTCGTGAAGATCTACCGCTAGTGAGGCAAGTCCTTCGTGGGCGATGGCCATGGTGGAATAGACAAGGTTGCTTCTTCGTGGACCCTTCGTGGGTGGAGCCCTCCGTGGACTCGCGCAACCATTACCCTTCGTGGATTGAAGTCTCCATCAACGTGGATGTAGGATAGCACCACCTATCCGAACCACGGGAAAAACATCCGTGTCTCCGATTGCGTTTGAATTCTCCAAACCCTTCCCTTTACATTCTTGCAAGTTGCATGCTTTACTTTCCGCTGCCTATATACACTTTGCATACTTGCTTGATATGTATTGTGAGTGTTGAAATTATGCTTAAGCTCCACCCAAACCGAAAAAGCTTAGAAATTGTAACTTTGGCATGAAGTGTCTAATCACCCCCCTCTAGACACGTCTACTTCAAGGTCCTACAAGTGGTATCAGAGCTTTGGTCTCCATTGCCTTGGTTTAATCACCATTGGAGGAAGATGGATGTGTCTACTTTAGGGAGTCTTAGACATAGAGTGCCTATTCTTGATGGAGAATATTTTCATGAGTGGAAAAATGAGATGCTTGTAATGTTCAACCAATATCATTTGAACAAGTATATTGCTAGCCCTTGTGCACCTCACATTGATCCTTTGCATCCTACCCTAGATGAAGATATTGACATGATTCACAATCTTAGAACTATTGAGCTCATCATTAGAGGATTGCCCAAAAACTTAATTGCTAGTTTGCCTACTCTTAATTGTGCTTATACTATATGGAAATTTCTTGAGGAACGATTCCCCGACCATTCCTTAAAAATTTTGGATAAAATTCTCCATAAATCTATTCCCTTGAGTAAGATGAACACTAGTGATCCTAACTTTGGTGATTGTCTACTTGAGCTTGCCAATCTCAAGCGAGCTAAGGGAGATGTTGGAATCATTAGTGATATTATATTCGAAGCTATAAGAATTCATAAAAGTGACCATTTTGATGATCATTTATCTAATGAATTACCCTCTCTAGGAAATGATGAGTCACAAGATCATGGTGAACATGGATACCATGATGATGATGATGATAGTGACTTCAATCTTGATGATGCAATGAGACACTTTGGTCTTACGGCAAATCTTCGGGGATATGAATCAGGAGGAAAGGAATGGGTTCTTGATAGTGGATGTACTGATCATATGACCGGAGATGAGGAGATGTTCCGTGAGCTTGCTGAAAATGACGGCCCTCGAAAATATGTCACCTTTGGTGATAATTCAAAGGGTAAAGTAGTTGGCCTTGGTAAGGTGGTCATCTCACATGATAGTTCCATTCAAAATGTCATGCTCGTTGAATCTCTCGGCTACAACATACTTTCAGTATCTAGACTTGCTGATTTCGGTTTAAATGTCCTATTTACTGAGGTAGATTGCCAAGTGTTTTGTCGAGACAATCATAAAATGGTCTTTACCGGTATGCGTAGAGGTGACCTTTACATTGTCGACTTCTCTAAAAGGGCACAACCTAAAACTTGCTTTATTGCTAAATCCTCAAAAGGTTGGTTGTGGCATAGACAACTAGGTCACGTTGGCATGAGAAATCTTGACAAGCTTATTAAAGGAAATCATATCCTTGGAGTTAACGATGTCATATTTGATAAGGATAGACTTTGAAGTGCTTGTCAAGCAGGTAAACAGGTTGGAGGAAGACATCCCGTGAAGAACATCATGACCACAAGGAGGCCACTCGAGCTACTTCATATGGATCTTTTTGGTCCCAACGCCTACAAGAGTCTCGGTGGAAATTCTTTTGGTCTAGTTATAGTTGATGATTTTTCAAGATTTACATGGGTGTTCTTTCTTAATGACAAGTCGCAGGTCCAGAAGATCTTCAAAAACTTTGCTAGGAAGGCCCAAAATCAGTTTGACGTGAAGATCAAGAAGGTTCGGAGTGACAACGGAACGGAGTTCAAGAACGTAAATGTGGACACCTTTCTTGACGAAGAAGGGATTTCACACGAGTTCTTGGCTACGTACACACCTCAACAAAATGGAGTTGTTGAGAGGAAGAACCGGACGCTCATCGAAATGGCAAGAACAATGCTTGATGAATACAAGACGCCGAAGCACTTTTGGGCAGAAGCGGTTGAGACAGCTTGTCACGCAACAAATCGCTTGTATCTTCACAAGCTACTCGGCAAGACGGCATACGAGCTTCTCACCGGTAACAAACCCCAAGTTGGATACTTTCGAGTATTCGGCTCAAAGTGCTACATTCTTGATAAGCATCGTCGTTCAAAGTTTGCTCCTAAATCTCATGAAGGTTTCCTACTTGGTTATGGCTCAAACTCTCACACTTACCGTGTCTACAACAATTTCACCCAAAAGGTTGAAGAGACGGTAGATGTGAAGTTTGATGAATCTAATGGCTCGCAAGTAGAGCACTTGCCAATTGATGTAGGAGACAAAGACCCTTCAGAAGCAATCCAAGACTTGCCCATAGGCAAAGTTCGTCCAACGGAGGTGAAGGAGAGTACTTCATCCGTCCATGTGGAGGCTTCTACTTCACAACAAGGTGAACCAAGAATCGATACGGAAGCATCCACAAGTGGGACACACCAAGATGAAGAAGACAAGGAAATGCATCAAGACAAACATCAACAACCTCCTTCTCCACCATGACAAGACAATGACAACGTCAACAATGAAGAAGGCCAAGAAGAAGAACAAGATGAAGAAAATGTTCAACGAAGACCCAAGCAAAAGCTCTCACGAGTTCGAGCAAGAATTGCCAAAGATCATCCCGTCGAGCAAATCTTCAATGATATACAAACCGGGAATCACTCGCTCAAAAACTCGTTTAGCTAACTTTTGTGAAAACTATTCATTCATCTCTAGCATTGAACCTATGAAGGTTGAAGAAGCATTGGAAGATCCGGATTGGATAAACGCCATGCATGAAGAGCTACACAAATTTGAGAGAAACTAAGTTTGGACATTGGTTGAGAAGCCCGACGACAACCACAACATCATTGGTACCAAATGGGTGTTTCGCAACAAGCAAGATGAAGATGGACAAGTGGTTCGCAACAAAGCACGTCTCATCGCCCAAGGGTACACACAAGTCGAAGGTATGGACTATGGTGAGACATATGCTCCCGTTGCTAGACTTGAGTCCATTCGCATCTTACTTGCCTATGCTAATCACCATAACATCACCTTGTACCAAATGGGCATTAAAAGTGCTTTTCTAAATGGTGAAATAGAGGAGGAAGTTTATGTCAAACAACCTCCCGGCTTTGTCAATCCTAAGAAACCTAATCATGTTTACAAACTTCACAAAGCTCTTTATGGTCTTAAACAAGCTCCTAGAGCATGGTATAAATGCTTGACCAAGTTCCTTATTGCAAGTGGTTTTGAAATTGGTAAAATTGATTCTACTCTTTTTACTAAAAGGGTTAATGGAGAACTATTTGTATGCCAAATTTATGTTGATGATATCATATTTGGTTCAACTAACCCTCTCTTTAGTGAAAAGTTTGGAAAGCTAATGTCAGAAAAGTTTGAGATGTCTATGATGAGTGAACTCAAATTCTTTCTTGGTTTGCAAATCAAGCAAACTAAGGAAGGTACATTTGTCTCTCAAACAAAGTACACCAAGGACTTATTCAAGAAGTTCAATATGCAAGAATGCAAAGGTATGTCTACACCCATGCCTACTAGTGGACATAATGATTTGACCAAAGATGGTGAACCGGTTGATCAAAAGGTTTATCGCTCTATGATTGGTTCATTGTTATACCTATGTGCTTCACGTCCCGATATTATGCTAAGTGTGTGCATGTGTGCAAGATATCAAGATGCCCCTAAAGAATGTCATCTTAAGGCTGTGAAAAGGATAGTTAGATACTTAATTCATACACCAAATTTTGGCATTTGGTACCCTAAGAGGTCTTCTTTTGATCTTGTTGGCTATTCCGACTCAGATTATGCCGGAGACAAGGTTGATAGAAAGTCAACTTCGCGTACTTGTCAATTTCTTGGTAGATTCCTTGTGTCTTGGTCTTCCAAGAAACAAAACGCAGTATCCTTATCCACCGCCGAAGCGGAATACATTACCGCTGGTTCATGTTGTGCTCAATTACTTTGGATGACCCAAACTCTTAAAGATTATGGGATCTATGTGAAACATGTTCCACTGCTTTGTGACAATGAAAGTGCTATCAAAATTGGTCATAATCCTGTACAACATTCTCGAACTAAGCATATTGAAGTTCGTCATCATTTCATTCGAGATCATGTTGCTAAGGGTAACATAAATCTTAAGCATGTTCGCACTGATAAGCAATTAGCGGATATATTCACTAAACCACTTGATGAGAAAGTGTTTTGCAGGTTGAGAGGAGAATTGAACATCATTAATGCTTCAAACTTGGAGTAGGAACTCCATTGGATACATGCAAGACATGAGCTTATGACTAATCCATGATATATCTCTTATGATGACTATCTTATGTCTTGGATATATTTGTACCTTGCATGTTGTCTAACCCATGTAGGTGCTTGGTTGAATCGAATTTCATGAGATTGCGACTCACTCACATCTTGAGCAATCTTTACATCACCAAGACTCTACACAATGATGGTTGAAGACAAGGAAGCACAGGACCATTCAAACATATCCTTTGACAAATTCTATGTTGAACTTCATGATTGTCATTTTTGGATACACAAGTGCTCTTCCTTGCAAGAACTAATCCATGTAGGTAGGTGGACTCACACTCCAAGTGGTGCTCCCAACTCTTGATGAGCTACATCAACCTTGAGCACCCACACAAGTTCAACTACATGAGTACGAACCACACCACCACCCAAGGTATGTTATTCCATCTTAGAGAAGCTTTACTCCAAGACATGAAGTCAAAGCAACTCAACAAGATGTGAATACATCAAGATGCTTAAACGAAAAATGGTAACCCCATTTTGAGCTTAAACGATGAGTATGACCTATGATCAAGTGTTTTCACTTGACTCCTAAGTCAATATACTCTAACATAGGTGACTATGTCACCGCCCAACTCTAGATGAAGTTTTTTTTTGTTTCTTCTTTTTTTTCTTTGCTTTTGTTCTGCATTTTCTGCATTTTAATTCCTTGCAAATCCTTCAGGTAATTCATTGCAAATCTTTGTGAGCTTCTACATGTCTAGTGATCTGAGGTGACAAGTGTTTTTTTGTGTAAACTCGGTTTCACCGACTTGCAATTCTCGGTCCAACCGAATCTTTTCGGTACCACCGAAATATGCCACTCGGTGCCACCGACTTTGCAATCAGAAAAACAGTTTGCCACTTGATCTATATTTCTTCTGATCTAGCTTCACTCAATGAATCTTGTCTCAATTTTATTCTTTGCTTTATGCTGAGTCTCAAGGACCAACCCTATTCGACGGATTCCATAAAAACCTTCTTGGAAATTGATGTCAAAGGGGGAGAGAGAGATCACATCAAAGCCTATCTTCAGGGAGAGAGAGATCACATCAAAGCACTAAAGGGGGAGAGAAAGTCTCAAGGATCCCAGACGTCCCAGATAATGTATTAAGGGGGAGAAAGAGATCTCTAGGGGGAGAGACAATACTCAAGGATCCCAGATGCTTGATGTTCAAGAGGAGAGATGCCAGATGTCTTTTTAAGGGGATAGACATATTCATTTGTATCTTTCAGTTCTGATTTTCTGTTCCCTATCTTCTCCCAATATCCCATGACAGATTCAGGGGGAGCAAGACACCCATGGGAAAGAAATCAGTCAAATTCATTGCACATCTTTATTCTTGGGGACATGTTGAATTCAATGTAGTACCTAGTACTTACTCTCTACATGTCATCCCAGTCTTGGTATTCTTGTGGTTTCTTTTGTTTGCTCTGGCTAGTGGATGTACCTGTGTTATCTAACCTTGTTTGTGCAGGTTCATTCCATCCTAAGCCAACTTAAGACTACCAGGTAAGTGTATGCATCAAAATCATGAGTATGAGGAATTCTTGCCTATGTACATACTATTTGCAAGAAGGACTCATGAGCATGAAGGTATTTTCCTTAATAATATTTTGCTCTGATGCATATGGCCAAGATACATGTAACACATTGCCTACTCTGTCATGATTATGCTCTCACATGCTTCTATATTTTATATTCACATGATTGCATACATGTAGGGGGAGCCTATGTTTGTTACATGTCCTTCCAAAGCTTTACTTACTATTCTTTGTATCTTTATCTAAATCTTTGATGTATGTTGCCATCAATTACCAAAATGGGGGAGATTGAAAGCACAAGTGCTCCCTAGGTGGTTTTGATAATTGATGACAACATATCTCCTGTTGGACTAACGTTTTCATCTAGTATGTTTCAGATAAGTTCAACAATGGAGTGGCATGGACTAAAGGGTGTGGGAAGGTCTCCAAGACACTAAGGGCAAAGGATTGGCTAAAGCTTGAAGTTCAAGACTCTTCATTTTACATTTTAGTGATCCAAGATCACATTGAGTCCATAAGAAAAGCCAATACTATCAAGGAGGGATGAGGTGTTGCTTAATGAGCCTCTTGCTCAAGTGCTTAATGATATGCTCCAAAATCCTCAGCTACTTTCCCATATCCAGAAATGACCTAAACCCTAAGCCAAACTCGGTCATACCGATTCTATCTATCCGGCGCCACCGAGTTTCACTTGTCATTTGCCACTGCCAAACCCTAGCAATTCGGTCTCACCGATGGGATCTCGGTATCACCGAGATGGGCTTTCAAACTCTCTGTTACCTGTTGCAATATCTTTGGTCCAACCGAGATACGCAATCGGTCCCACCGAGTTTGCTTGGCCAACTCTCTATTTTGCTTATTACCCAAATCGGTCCCACCGAGTTTGAGTAATCGGTCAAACCGAGTTTTGGATTTTCCCTAACCCTAGCACATCGGTCCCACCGAGTTGTTCCAATCGGTCCCACCGAAATTCCTAACGGTCACTAGGTTTACTATTTCGGTCCGACCGAGTTTTCTGATTCGGTCACACCAAGATTGGTAAATTGTGTGTAACGGTTGGATTTTGTGTCGAGGCTATAAATACCCCCCCCCCCCCCACCTCCTCTTCACTTGTGGAGAGAGCCATCAGACTAAGCCTATACTTCCAGCATCCTATTTCTGAGAGAGAACTACCTACTCATGTGTTGAGCCAAGATATTCCATTCCTATCATATGAATCTTGATCTCTAGCCTTCCCCAAGTTGCTTTCCACTCAAATCTTCTTTCCACCAGATCCAAATCCTATGAGAGAGAGAGTTGAGTGCTAGGGAGACTATCATTTGAAGCACAAGAGCAAGGAGTTCATCATCAACACACCATTTGTTACTTCTTGGAGAGTGGTGTCTCCTAGATTGGCTAGGTGTCACTTGGGAGCCTCCGACAAGATTGTGGAGTTGAACCAAGGAGTTTGTAAGGGCAAGGAGATCGCCTACTTCGTGAAGATCTACCGCTAGTGAGGCAAGTCCTTCGTGGGCGATGGCCATGGTGGAATAGACAAGGTTGCTTCTTCGTGGACCCTTCATGGGTGGAGCCCTCCGTGGACTCGCGCAACCGTTACCCTTCGTGGGTTGAAGTCTCCATCAACGTGGATGTAGGATAGCACCACCTATCCGAACCACGGGAAAAACATCCGTGTCTCCGATTGCGTTTGAATTCTCCAAACCCTTCCCTTTACATTCTTGCAAGTTGCATGCTTTACTTTCCGCTGCCTATATACACTTTGCATACTTGCTTGATATGTATTGTGAGTGTTGAAATTATGCTTAAACTCCACCCAAACCGAAAAAGCTTAGAAATTGTAACTTTGGCATGAAGTGTCTAATCACCCCCCTCTAGACACATCTACTTCAAGGTCCTACAGGCTCCAGGAAGAAGACCTGGCTCCCGTGGCGCTGAAGTCGACACTCCTGACTTTGGCCGGGGACCCCAATCCTGGCAACATCCAGCAAGGCGGGGCCTTGCTATATCTCTGTCAGAGCAAGGCTGACTTCGTGAAGCAGATGCCCGACTTCGATGAGTGGGGGCTGCGCCCCGCCGGTCTCCAAGGGACTCGCGAGAACCCTATAGTGGTGACTCCCCTCCCGATCGGCCAATGTGACTCCTCCTTAAGCGGCGGAGAAGGGGGATAGGAGGCGCCTGAGGCCGAGGAGGCTCCGGAGGAGGGGGCAGCGTTGTGCGCCGCTTGTGAGGGGACGGCTCCGGAGGAGGGTGCGGCGCCCGAGGCTGCTCATGAGGAGACAGCTCCCGAGGCTCATACTGCTGCGGTTGAAGGTAGTAGGCGGCTGCTCCCAGCGCCCGGGGCTGGGGCCTTGGAGGCCCTGGTCCCGGCTTCTGACGAGGTGATTGGTGGCACGCGCCAGGCGGGCGCTCCCGACACGGGCCGTCCTGGTGCCTCGTCCTCGCTGCAGGTTGATCCTTGCGCTCTTCTCTTGGGCCGCTTCCGCATGGACTTCGAGGCCCTCCGGAGGAAGAGGGAGGCTCTGGGTGTTGACTCCCCTGGTCGCGTGCTGAAGCGCAGGAAGTACTTCGCCACTGACGAGTAAGTCTTTTTCCTCTCTGACTCCCGATCCTCTTGTTGCTTTTGCTGATTCTTGCTCCGCAGGCCCCTTCCGACTGAGATCGCGGGAGTCACCGAGGCACCAGCTCCCTCGGCTTCGCCTCCTCCGCCATCCTCAAGTGCTCCGAGCAGCTCTGCCCTCGTGGTGAGGGCGTCTGATGGGGCAGATCGTCCCGAGGTGCGCCGCGGCCCTTCATTCCCCGCGCTTTTCCTTCGCGGGCCTTCTCAGGGGATAGCCAGTCTGTCGGGTACCTCCCGTCTGGCCTTGGGCTGCGACTGGTTGAGGCGCCACCTCCGCCCCTCATCTGGAGGCGGGCTGGCCCTTGATCGAGCTTCTGATGTGGCGCGTCCGGCCATCGCGAGGCCGCCAGCCCCCAGCCCCCTGCCCGGAGGGGGAACGATGACCGCAGCCCCCGGCGCCTGCTCGGGGCGGATGATGACGTCGAAGATGTGCTCGAGCGCACTCGGGAGCGCCGCTCTTGCCACCAAGGGTTCCTTCGACGAGCGGCCGACGCGGTGGACCTACTTGGGGAAGAGCTTGCCGCTGAAGATGCTCGCCTAGAGGCCGAGGGCCTGCGCCTAGCTGCAGGGAGGAGCGAGCTAGAGGCCGCTGTCGCCCTTGCGCGCCGCCAACGCGACCTTGATGATGAAGAAGCGAAGGCGTCATTGGAGGCCTCCCGAGTGGCCCGCTCCCAGGCCATGTAGGAGGCCCGGAGAGCTGACGGGCGGCGAGAGGCGGCGGAGGAGCGAGCTCACGAGCTCCTGGCCCGATGCCACTCGTTGGAGGAGCAAGCGGAGCTGCACGAGGCAGCCCTCGCGTCGATGGAGGTGGCCTCCGGAGACCCAGCTGAGCTTCAGAAGCGCGAGGAAGCGTTGGTGCTGGAGGCCGCCGAACGCTCCCATGAGTACGAGAGGCTGGAGACGAGGGAGCGTCTAGTGACGTAGGCGGAGGACAGCGTCGCTGCGCGGGAAGCGCGTGTCCTGGAGTGGTTTGTCGTCGGGTGGCGATGGCGCGCCAAGGCCTCGAGCGTGAGTTCGAGGGGAAGATGGGGATGATCCGGGCCGAAGCCGAA
This sequence comes from Triticum monococcum, assembly GCA_034509565.1. Taxonomy (NCBI): domain Eukaryota; kingdom Viridiplantae; phylum Streptophyta; class Magnoliopsida; order Poales; family Poaceae; genus Triticum; species Triticum monococcum. Next base: position 497,367,454 of record CM067843.1, read on the forward strand.
GGCAGAACCGCAGCCCTGAGGACCCAACGGGACGAGGCGATGCGGCTGGCCGACGCCTCTCGGGTCGCCCTTGAGGCGACGCAGAAAGAGCTGGCCGCCTCTCAAGCCGAGGTGCTCCGCCTTCGCCAACGGGTGGAAGAGGCTGAGGCCGTCGAGCGCGAGAACGCCGACGAAATACTCCAGCGGCGGCTCCTGGAGCACGCGCATGGCCCAATGTTCACCATGCTCAGGGAGAGGGCCAACTCGGCCTTGGGCAACATCTGCGAGGCATCCGTCGGTGAGCCACACACGATCAACTACGCCAGTAACCTGCAGTTCTTCACCGCCGTGGTGGCGCAGCTGGAGGCGCGGTCGGTTAGGGCCGTCAGGTTGGTGGAGGAGAGGAGCCGCGCCATGCTCAAGCGCGCCTTCTCCCGTGTCTTCAGCCATCTTTAGCACATGAATCCCCGCTTCGACTTGGACGCCGTCATCGCCCCAGTCCCCCAGGCCGTCCGGTACGACCTGTCGCGCTGGGTGGAGGATAACGTGGATGCCCTCGTCAGGGCCTTCACTTCGGACGACAACGACGTGGTCGTGGGTGCTGACGAGGATGGCGCGGCGAGCGGCCCTGACACCGCCGACAGCGACGCAGGCGCCGATGGCGAGCTCGGCGACTCCGGCGAGGGCTCAGGAGGTGCTTCCGGGGACGCATTGGGGGATTGGTCCGACTGAGAGCATATCGCTCCTGTCTTTTTCACTCTGCATGAATAGAACTCAGGCTTTTGACCTGGTGGTGTGTGAGAGCATTTTGGGAGGGGAAGCCCCTCATGTAAAAACCTGTGTCTTTCATATCAGTAGTAACCAAATTGCGCTCGCGCCTGATGATGGGCTGGTTTACCTTTGTCCCACACTGGTTCCGAGGCGGCCTGCAGGAGGGCGCGACGCCTTGGGCGCTTTCTAGCTGGGTCCTTAGGATGTGAGGTTGTCGCCGATGAGAAACTCCTCATGCGTTGGCCTTCTCCACGGGCCCTGGGCCTTCTCCCGAACGCGATGACTTCATAAGCACACGCCTTGCTTCACAGGCTCCGGGCCTTTCCCTCGAGCGCGAGAGCTTCACAGGCTCTGGGACTTTTCCTCGAGCGCGAGAGCTTCACAGGCACTCGCCTTGCTTCACAGGCTCTGGGCCTTTTCCTCGAGCGCGAGCGCTTCACATGCACTCGCCTTGCTTCACAGGCTCTGGGCCTTTTCCTCGAGCGCGAGAGCTTCACAGGCACTCGCCTTGCTTCACAGGCTCTAGGCCTTTTCCTCGAGCGCGAGAGCTTCACAGGCACTCGCCTTGCTTCACAGGCTCTGGGCCTTTTCCTCGAGCGCGAGAGCTTCACAGGCACTCGCCTTGCTTCACAGGCTCTGGGCCTTTTCCTCGAGCGCGAGAGCTTCACAGGCACTCGCCTTGCTTCACAGGCTCTGGGCCTTTTCCTCGAGCGCGAGAGCTTCACAGGCACTCGCCTTGCTTCACAGGCTCTGGGCCTTTTCCTCGAGCGCGAGAGCTTCACAGGCACTCGCCTTGCTTCATAGGCTCTGGCCCTTTTCCTCGAGCGCGAGAGCTTCACAGGCACTCGCCTTGCTTCACAGGCTCTGGCCCTTTTCCTCAAGCGCGAGAGCTTCACAGGCACTCGCCTTGCTTCACAGGCTCTGGGCCTTTTCCGGATAGGACACCCTCCGCAGGCACCCGAAAATCCTCCTGAGAGGGAGCAACAACGGCAGCCTGGGCTGCGCACTAGCCTGGCCTGACCCGGCTCGCTAGGGGCTCGCGAGGGGAGGTAGCTGCGACAAAGGGGCAACCAAAACGCGAGAAACGGCTCGAGCGAGAATAAGCACCCCTTCCCCGAACACACTCAAATCTCAAATTCGAATCCAACTTAAATCCAGCGGGGGAAAGCAACAGCCAAAGGGAAAGGCAACAAAAGGCAGACAAAAAAGCCGCGTCCGGCACCTAATCTAGTCTTCGACGTCTTCTCACCAGCGCGGAGCTAAGTGCTGTCCACTGGGCGTGGGAGGGAGCCCCAGGGCCTGAGGCCGGCACCCTTGAGACTCCGGGGCGTGTACAGCCCCACTCATTATTACGTGAGAGTGTCACGGGGCGGCGAGCTTCACAGGTACTGGCCTTGCTTCATATCGCCAGACGAGGGCCCCACCTTGCGCCACACTCTAGTGCCATCAGCAACGACCGGAACCCAGGATGCCGCCCGATGCGGTAGAGTGGTCGCCAGCGGTTCCCCCGACGACCACGGGTCCTCTGCTAGGGGCAGGCCCTGGGGCACCTCCCCAGAAGAGGGCCTACTTCCTGAGAACGCCTTGCGCCGAACGCCGCGGTCGTGATGTTGGATCCCGGCCCCTCCCCTGCAGCCCCCTGCACCCTCCTCCCGAGGGGTGAGGGGCTGTAGGAGCAGGGCAGCCGCTCGCCGCGGCGACCTGCACCTCCTGCGATCCACGGTTAGCATATACCTGCCCCTGAAGAGTTAGCGGCGCCCGGTGATCGCTGCCTCCAGCGTGGCCAGCGGGCTCATCCTGGGGCGCCTGGAAGGGCTCAGCCTCCATCACCTCGTCCCCCCAGCTGGGGCCGAGGAGTGAGCCCTACCCGTCCTCATGCGGGGCACGTACTCTTCCGTCGCTGTCATCCTATACGCCATGCCGTGGCGCCCCGCATGCCATGCGGCCCCACCTGTCATGCCTGCCACTGGGTGGCAATGCGGCCGCCCTCCGGGGCCGCGGGTCGCGTCGAGTCCTCCTTCGCGGGCCGGGGGCGGGGGCAGCGCCGCCACCGGTCCGGTGCTGACAGCTTCGCTGGCGTCGGAGTAGCCTTGAAGCCCACGGGCGCGCGCGGAGCCCCCGTGCGGGTCGCTCTGGGCTTGAGATGGGAGCTGGGTGGAGAAGGGGTGAGCCCCCGAGGCGGCGAAGCCCAGGAGCTCCGCCACTCGCTCTAGCAGCACGTCGTGGCCGCCCTCCAGCAACCTGCATCGCAGCAGCTCTCTGGCCACCGTGAGCACGGCCCTCGAATTCGCCTGCTCCCGGCGGGTGTACGGTGCCGTTGTCGCAGCGTGATTGGAGGCCCTTGCTGCCGACCGAGCCTGCCGCGGCGTAAGAGTTGCCGAAGTCTGTCCGCGTCGCCCGCGGCCCGCAGCGCCCTGCGGACCGCGAGCTGCCTGGGGCGCGGGGTCGCCCGAGGCGAGCGGTTCCGCGCGTTTGGGCCATGCAGCCCACGGGTCGAGGTTGACCTCCTGGTCGCCGGGCATGGCGACGAAGATGCAACGGGGCACGGAGCGGTGGAAGACGAATTCCGGCGCACTCCTACCTGGCGCCGCAAATGTCGGATTTCGGGTTCCGGCAGACCCTTAAGGTTCGAACACTGGGGTGCGCGCGGAAATCTCACCTTCAACCTCTCCGTCTCGATGGGATCTAAACTACTAAAGGAAACACACAAGAGACACAAGATTTATATTGGTTCGGGCCACCGTTGTGGTGTAATACCCTACTCCATTGTGTGGTGGATGGATTGCCTCCTGGGGCTGGTGTGGATGAACAATACAAGGAAGAACAGCCTCGCGAGGGTATGTTCTTGGCTGTGGTGGTGAACTGCTATGAAGAGTTCAGTCACCTTTCTCTCTCTTTCTCTCTCAGATCCCGGACCGAACGACCAGGAACCAAACCGAACCGAACCGAACCCAACCCCTTGCTATGTGGGTGGCTAGTCCTATTTATAGAGGCCCTGGTCCTCTCCCCAAATATTGAGCGGGAAGGGATCCAACAATGGCGGGCTAATTTGAAGGGGGACAACGAGTACATCTATCCTGACAAAAGTAGTCTTCGCCTGCCAAAGGCTCTGGTGATGACGCCGCGCTGGGCTCCATGGTGACCTCCGTCTCGTAGTCCTCCTGGTCTTGGTCTCGTTGCACCAAAGTGGCAACCTTTGCCTGATGCCTCGGTACTCCGCTGATACGCTTGCCCCCTTTGCACCAAAGAGGAAAGAGGGACGCTGCGCGCGCTGGCACCCGCCTGGCGCCCCGTGTTGTCATGGCTTGCGTCATGGGCACCTCGCGAGGTATCCCGCCTTGAACTCTCCGCCTCCTCGTGAGCCAGCCTGACGAGGTTGTGCCTGAGGATGTGCCGTGTCATCTGCCTCGCGAGGCTTGGCCCCTCGCGAGGGTCTTGAGCCTCGTGTTGATGAAGATGGGCCGCGCTGGGCTCCCACTTGAGCCACGCCGCAGGCCGCAGGCAGGCAAGTCTGGGGACCCCCGTTCCCAGAACACCGATAGTAACACCAAGCGCACGCCACCCTGCCAGGTCCCTCAGACCTGGGCATCGCGCCCCCTCCCGAGCAGAACTCGTTGAGGAAAGGTATGGAGGTCTGTTTGTACATCAAGGGGGACTCCTGAGCATCGCGGCTCAGGAGCCTAACTGGTCATGTAGCCCCTCACCCCTTGGTCTCGTCCTGGTGATCCGGACGACCCAACGGTGGCTGAGGTACGCGCGGGGCCGGGCCCTGCCGATGCAGAATGCTAAGGCCTACTCTCGCATCTCCTTCCAGCGGGCAATTTGTATGTCAAGGGGGACTCTAGAGCATCGTGACTCAGGAGCCTAACTGGTCACGTAGCCGCTCACCCCTTGGTCTCGTCCTGGTGATCCGGGCGATCGAATGAGGACTGAGGTATGCGCGGTGTCGGGCCCTGCCGACGCAGAACATCAAGCAAGCGGGAAGGAAATCGCCAAATCCTAGCAAATTATTACAAGAAATGTTGTCTCTTAAAAGGTACAGGACACATAAGTTTAACGCATCCACGTGGCACGGTGCATGTTGCAGAAGACAAGATAAAGGGGAATGCCACCAACGAGCTTCTTCTTCAACCTTGAGCATCGTCGTCATCCGCAAGGGGTGCACCGTCGTCAACGACACTGCCATCGCTCGTGCCTTCAGCCGAGGATGCAGCTTCGGCGGCATCATCAGCCGCGGGCGCGGGGTTGATGGCGAGGAACTTCTGCAGCAGGCCTCCACTTGGTCCTTCGTGGCTTCGACGACGGTGGTGCAATGCTCCTCGACCACAGGCTCAAGCAGGGCTCCGAAGTCGGTGTTGGGGTCGCGAAGATGGAGGTGGCTGAAGATGCGCGTCATAGCCAAAGGGGAGGAGTGCACGGGCCTCCCCCTCCACCATGGGGCCGACCCCAAGAATGACGCCCTCGAGTGCCACAACAAGCTGCGGGAGCAGCTCGGCAGGGCCCTCCTCAGCAGTCACCAGCGGCTTCTTCAACCCCCTCCCATAGAGATCCTGCAGCGCCTTGAGGGATCTCTCCTCGAGAGAATCAAAAGATGCACGATCTTTGGCAAGAACTTTCGCCTTGGTCTCCAGCCGGGCCATCTCCGCCTCCAGCTCCTCCTTCAGCTTCTCCAAGCGGTCGTGCTCCGCGACCTGCTCCCGCGCTAACTGCTCCAACTCGGTGTCATGACCAGCGACTGCGTCTTCTCAAGCCTTCAGTTCCTCCTCCTGCGCCTCGCGCTGACGAGCCTTGGTGGCACACTCATTGCGCAGGGTCTCCAGCTCGGCCTCCGCCACCCAGCAGCGCTCCTTGGCAGCCTTAGCATCCTTCAACGACATGTCGCGGGCGGCCGCGGCCAGGCCGGCAACCTATTTACCTTTCTCGGAGGCCGCTAAGGCATGGCTCCATGCCGCCCTGACAGACGCGTCGGATCACAGCCTTCCCGAGCACTGGCCCTCCTTGAGCCGGAGGTAGAAGAAATGGCGGAGCAGCGCCATGGACGGCATCACCCCCATGAATGCCTCATAGTAAAAGGCAAAGATCGACAGGAGGAGGACGGAGTTGGGATGAAGATGGAGTGCGTGGAGATTGTAGTGACGAAGGACAGCATAGAAGAGGTCAGAGAAGGGGGGACCAGCCCCGCAAATACATTGTGTAAGACGAAGGGATAGAAGGTACCGCCCAAGGTTTCAGGCTTGGCGGAGCCGGCCCGGAGCGCTGTCTCTCCCCCCTCGTTGATGCCGCCCGCTGTCACCAGGAGCGCGGCAGCGAGGTTCTTCTTTGAGACCGTGGACATGCACAATGCAGGCTCGAACCACAAGGGCAAACACACGCCCTTCTCCTTGTTGGTGGCCATCAGCTGCGGGCTGGGGGGAGAGTTTTGATGGATCTAGGGCTCTTAGGGCGAGAAGGAGAAAGGGGATCTGGAGCAAGACAAAAGGAATGCAATGAAAGCTCTACAATGGGCACTAGGCTTTTTGGTAGCCAGGAGCGGTTGCCAAGGCAGCATGGGGAAGCGGGCGCCCACGTCCCATCAATCGCCATGTGTCGACCAAGGCCGCAGGCGGTTGGGGCTCGCGGTGCTCCGCCCTTGCATTTGGCTTTGCTTTGAAGCCAAGTTCGAGCGTGCCTTGGGCCTGGGGGCTACTGTCAGCGTCCTGGGAACGGGGGTACCCAGACTTGCCTGCCTACGGCCCACGGCCTGGCTCCATTGACGGCCCAGTCTCAGCAACAACAACCCAAGACCCTCGCGAGGCGGACGACACTAGGACCTCCTTGGGGACGGCCTCACCAGGCTGGCTCCCGAGGAGCGGAGATATCAATGCAAGGTGGACCTCGCGAGGTTCACATGATGTGAGCCATGACGACCAAGGCCAGGCGGGTGCCAGCGGGCGCAGTGTACCAGTTTCCCCTTTGGCGCCAAGGAGGCAAGCACACGCACGGAGTCTTGAGGAATCAAGGAAAGGTTTCCATATCGGTGCAACAAGACCAAGACCGCCAGGACGACGGGTCGGAGGTCATCGTGGAGCCCACTACAGTGTCACCACCAGAGCCTTTGCAGGCGAAGACTAATTTTGTCAGGATAGCTTGTAATGGGAGACGACTTGACCTGAATCGTAGTTCAGATCCAAGTCGGTTCAGTGAGGGCGGCCCCGAAAGTCACCAAATGGGTTCAGACCGTCTTTTTCTGATCTTTGTTTGTCCCCCCCAAAAAAGGCACGAGAGGACGTTGCAGATGTCCGGGACTGCGGAGCTTTCCGCCTCAAGGAGATCTCAGTTGTGGGAAACAGCATTTCGAAAGAAAACGGATCCTCCCTCATTCTCCCGCAGATCTTGATAAGACGCTTGGAGAATAGTGAAAGAATCAGTTGCGTGAATATTGTCGGAGTAATGGGCCACAGGTAGGACAACCTGAGTCCCATAACCTTTCAAGACATCGGGGCAGGCTACGCCCCTCAAAGACCCCAGGGTGAAGAGCCGCTTCCTGAGGAGTCGACAGTAGGGCGGCCGACTGCCCGCTCACGGCCGAGTCCCAGGGACGACTTCCAGAAAACCCGGCTTTGGGGAGTCGGCTGGCGACTCCGAAGAACCATGATCCCATCGAGGGGGACGGGGCAGAGGCGTGGCTACAGTGAAGCCCACTCCGCCCCTTACCAAGGGCAGGCTTGGCCACAGCACGCCGTACGCGGGAAGATCTCCGTGTGGCGTGGCACTGTTGCCCGGCCGGCCCTGACATCAGCACCACAGTGCCAAGTCCTGCACCCACGGCGGCTTGTCTATACGGCCCGGAGGCAGCAGGGCCCACCAGTCAGCGAGACCTTGGGAGACGGTGGGAGGACCGCCAGTCGGACCCGTCGGGAGTCGGCCCGGGGGAGTCGGCAGAGCCCTCCCCCGGGGCCCACGCGCCATTAATCAAGATGAGATGGGGAGTGGCCACAGTGATCGCCTGCCAGGCGGCGGGGCTGTTGCCACGACCCCATGACCAAGCCTACGTCATCAGAAGCACGGCTATAGTAATCAGCGGCTGGCAAGACCCGCCCGCGGCGGACGCGGCCTGTCGGCTCCGTACCAGACCAGTCGGCGGGGCCCACCAGTCGGCGGGCCCCACCAGTCGGCGGAGAAGTCGGAGGTCAGAGGCACTAACGGCTGGGCCCGCGCCCAGTCGAATTACCATTGTACCTATATAAACCCCCCAGGGCACCCATGCAAAGGGTTAGATCCCAGTAGTTCTATACCATACCAGATAGAAGGAGAGAGCTAGCTTTGCCCTCTTCTACCACCAGACACAGCTCAAGGAGCAACCGTGTAAACACTTGACCATAGTGATCATGCAGAGACCCCGCAGAGCAGCAGTAGGGGTATTATCTCCCCGGAGAGCCCCGAAGCTGGGTAAGATTCGCCGGCGTGCATGTCTTCGCCTCATCCTATTTCCAGGCACCGGCGACGTTCTACTCGCCCCCACCATGATAACGCATCCGTTGGCATATGTTGCTCCAAACCCCCGACATTTGGCGCCCACCGTGGGGCCTGGTGCACCGCCGTTTGGAGATCTGTTCTGGACGGGAACCCTTTTCCTCCCTGGCGAGCGCAGCCAGCCAGGCACGCCAGGCGAAGTTTGCATCGACGCGCTGCGTGGCGTTGAGATCGCCTGCGCAGCCACCTCCTTGGCCGAACTTGTCGGCGAGGTCCGCCTCTCCGACGAACCTGCGTCCGACGCAGGCGTGGGCGGCCCCGAGAACCTCCTCATGGGCCTCCTCGATCAACTCCACGTTTCCGGCAAGCCTGCCGTAGACTTGGAGTCCGTAGGCTCCACCGACCCGATGTTGGTCGACTCCGACACCGCGTCGATCGACGCGTTCCCCACCAACGTGGTGGTCTACAACGAACCTCTCCCCCATGCGGAGAGCACGGAAGCACCGTCACCGCGGTGCTAGTCATCAGTCATGACGAGTTCCCTGGTGGAGGAGCGCCCGACTCACTCGACGCGGCGCTGCAAGACCTAGCTGCGCCCATTCCGGAAGATGCTGACGCAGAGACGTTAGAAGCGCGCCGCCTTCAGCTCGTTGAAGGCGCGAAGAAGCTGGCTAGCATGAGACGCTTGTCAGAAGCTTACCAGCGGGAGATGGATCGCGCCGTCAGCGGCTCAGCGGCCCCGGCAGGGCCTAGCCGCCTTGGCACAGTCCAGCAGCGCGGCGTAGCCATCGCCAGCCTGTTTGGGGCTAGCCGCCCCATGTACGCTACACCGGTGGAGAATATCCGAGCCGCCGAGGCAGCGGCGGATGAGCTGGACAATTTCGAGGGCGAAGAACGCCGCCTCATGATGGAGCGAGTCTAGCGGCTTCTCAACGTGGCCGCCGCGCAGAATGAGGCCGGCTGCCGCACGGAGGCGCCGCAGCGGCCAAACAACGACCCGCACCAAGATCAAGGCACGACGTCTCGGACGCCGACTGGCGGCGCCCGAGGAAGAAAGGACAAGGAGCCGGCTGTCAGCCACAGTCGGACTCGCATTACCATAGAGCGCGACCGAGATGGCCGCCCGAGAGCAGTGGAACTCGGGACGACTGTCCGCCTCCCCCTCACCGCAAGGAGAGGCGAGTCTCCCCGCCGCCTGTTGACCATCCGACTCTCGGTGACCGCCTTGGCCGCCGAGAGGGAGTTGGAGAGAATGACGCCCGCCACCGGATCGACCGACTTCACCGGTCCCTGGCGCTGGAAGAAGAAGACGAGCTGGGTCCGCCTTGTTTCGGGCCCCGCATTCGGGACGAGCCCTTTCCCAGAGGGTTGACGCTCCCAAGAGACACGCCCAAGTATACCAGCTCCATGAAGCCGGAAGACTGGCTAGTCGACTACTCCACGGCTGTCAGCATAGCAAACGACAACAAGCGTTTCGCCGTAAAGTACGTTCCACTCATGCTCCAGGGCACGGCCCGGACATGGCTGAACAGCCTAAAGCCCCGCAGCATCAACAGCTGGGTCGACTTCACCGAAGCGTCCCTCCGCAACTTCACCAGCACGTACAAGCGTCCTCCCAAGCCTCGTCAGCTCTCCTTGTGCGTGCAAGGTCCTGACGAGTCGACCCGCGACTACCTCACGCGTTGGGCTGAGCTCCGGAACTCCTGCGAGGGCGTGCACGAGGTGCAGGCCATCGAGTACTTCACAGCCGGGTGCCGAGAAGGCACCCTCCTCAAGCACAAGCTCCTCTGCGACGAGCCAGAAACCCTCAACGAGCTGCTGATCATAGCGGACAAGTACGCCACGGACGACTCCTCCATGAAGGCGGAAATTCAAATCAGCACGACTGGCAAAGTGGCTCCTCAAGCTCCAAGAACTCCGGCGACAGACGCCGGCCGGCGACAATAGCAGGGCGACAACAAGAGCAAGGCCCCGCAGCCGGCTTCCGGCAGCCGGTAAGTCGCGACTATTGAAGCCCAGCAGCCAGAAGAGCAGCCTCCGCCCAAGCGACAGAAAGGCGGCAAGCCGAACTAGTTGCTGGCCTTCTCCTATGAGCAGACCTTGGATGGACCTTGCAAGTTCCACAGCGGTGCGAAGCCGTCGAATCACACCACCCGGAAGTGCCACTGGCTCACCAGGATCGCCAAGGGAGACGGCCTCCTGCCAGCCCCGCCTACTGGGCAGCCACCTCCCCCTCCGCCCCAGCAGCCGGCAGTCAGGCCAGTCGGCGCAGTACAAGACGAATACCCTGAAGAGCATGGAGCCTATGTGGTGTTCACCAGTGTGGCTGATGATCGGCGCAGCAGGCGGCTGCAGCGACAAGAGGTGAACGCAGTAGCCTCAGAGACGCCAGAGTTCATGCACTGGTCTGAGAAGCCCATCAAATGGGGCAGGGCTGACCACCCAGAAGTGATGCCGAGTCCGGGCTCCTACGCCTTGGTCCTGGATGCCACCTTTGCCATGGACAAACGGGCCGCGCGTTTCTCACGAGTTCTAATAGACGGGGGTAGCGGCATCAATATCCTGTACAAGGACACCATGGAGAAATTAAGAATCAAGCAAAGACAGCTTCAGAACAGCCGGACTATGTTGCACGGCATTGTTCCTGGGCTTTCCTGCTCACTAATCGGCAAGATCCTGATTGACGTCTTCTTTGGGGACAAAGATCACTTCCGAAGAGAGCCTGTTTGGTTTGAGGTGGTAGACCTTGAGAGCCCATACCATGCGCTACTTGGCCGACCCGCCTTGGCCAAGTTCATGGCGGTCCCCCTCTACGCCTACCTCAAGATGAAGATGCCCAGTTCCAGGGGAATTCAGACTGTGGTCGGTGACTACCGGAAGTCGTCCGCTTGCGCGGCCGAGAGCAGTCGGCTGGCCGAGTCCCTGGTAATCGCAGCCGAGAAGCGACTCCTTGAACAAGTTGTGGCGATGGCCAGCAAGCAGCCGGAGATATCGCCCGACCCAAAGGAGTCGGAAGCCGAAGGTTCATTCAAGCCGGCCAAAGAGATAAAGAAGATACCCTTTGATCCGGAGCACCCAGAGAGGTACGCCGTCGTAGGTGCAAACCTCGACAGCAAATAGGAAGGCGAGCTTGTCGATTTCCTCCGTGAGAATCGGGACATCTTCGCATGGTCTCCCAAAGACATGCCAGGTGTACCGACGGATTTCGCCGAGCACAAGTTACATGTCCGATCTGATGCAAAGCCGGTCAGGCAGCCCCTGCGCCGCTTATCAGAAGAGAAGAGAAGAGTCATCGGAGAAGAGATAGCCCAACTCCTAGCAGCCGGCTTCATTATGGAAGTTTTCTTTCCGGAGTGGCTGGCAAATCCGGTCCTGGTGCTAAAGAAGAACAAGCAGTGGCGAATGTGTATTGACTACACGAGCCTCAACAAGGCCTGCCCCAAGGACCCATTTGCTCTACCAAGAATCGATCAGGTGATAGACTCCATAGCCGGATGCGAGCTGTTGAGTTTCTTGGATGCATACTCAGGATATCACCAGATCAAGCTAAACCCGGCTGACAGATTGAAGACCGCCTTCATCACGCCGTTTGGAGCATTCTGCTACCTCACCATGCATGCAGAAGTGTCTCCTCAAGCAGCTCGGCAGGAACGCCCACGTCTACGTAGATGACGTGGTGGTGAAGACGGAAAAGCGTGGAACACTGTTGGAAGACCTCAAGGAGACCTTTGAGAACCTACGCCAGTTCCAGATCAAGCTCAACCCTGAGAAGTGTGTCTTCGGAGTACCAGCCGGCCAGCTGCTAGGTTTCCTGGTCTCTGAGCGTGGCATAGAATGCAACCCAATAAAAATCAAGGCCATTGAGAGAATTGAGGTACCCAGCCAACTGCTGGATGTGCAGAAGTTCACTGGCTGCTTAGCATCCATCAGCCGATTCATCAGTCGGCTGGGCGAAAAAGCCCTCCCCTTATACCAACTCATGAAGAAGACCACTTTTTTCGAGTGGAACCATAAGGCGGACGAAGATTTTCACCAGTTGAAGAAGGTGCTAACTACTCCACCGATCCTGGCGGCTCCGACTCCCAAGGAACATATGCTCCTGTACATCACCGCCACCAGCCGAGTAGTCAGCACAGTCATTGTAGTAGAGCACAAGGAGGAAGGCAAGACGCTACCTATCCAGAGACCAGTATATTACCTAAGCGAGGTACCGTCGACCTCCAAGCAGAACTACCCCCACTACCAGAAGATGTGCTATGGCGTGCACTTTGCTGCCAAGAAATTGAAGCCTTACTTTCAAGAGCATCCAATCACAGTGGTCTGCACGGCTCCACTTGCCGAGATCATCGGTAGCCGAGATGCCTCTGGTCGAGTGGCCAAGTGGGCCATAGAGCTGGCTCCTTACACCATCTACTACCAACCCCGCACCGCTATCAAATCACAAGCACTGGCCGACTTCCTCGTCGACTGGGCCGAGACCCAGTACCTGCCTCCAGCACCTGACGACACCCATTGGCGGATGCACTTCGATGGCTCCAAGATGCGCACCGGCTTGGGAGCCGGCGTCGTCCTCACCTCTCCGAAAGGCGACAAGCTCAAATATGCACTGCAAATCCATTTTGCCGCCTCCAACAACATTGCCGAGTACGAGGCGCTCATTCACGGGCTCTGGCTTGCCAAAGAACTTGGCATCCGCCGGATCTTGTGTTATGGCGACTCGAACTTAGTGGTCTAGCAGTCATCTGGCGACTGGGACGCGAAAGACGCAAACATGGCGAGCTACCGTTTCCTCGTGCAGCAACTCAGTGCGTATTTCGAAGGGTGTGAGTTCCTCCAAGTGCCAAGAAACGGCAACGACCAAGCAGACGCCTTGGCACGAATCGGCTCTACCCGCCAGGCAATACCATCTGACGTCGCCCTTCAACGCCTCCTCAAGCCGTCTGTCAAGCCTTCACCAGAATCAGACTCCATTTTTGTGTTGGCTCCTCCCGAAGACAGCGGATCCGACTCCAGAGCTCCGGCAGTCGGAACGAGGACTTTGGCGGATGACTCCAAAGCCACCACAATCGAGCCCGGCCCGGGGACTGCGGTGGCGGACTCAAAGATTCTAGAACTCGACCCAAGGACTGCGCCAGTCGGCCTGGGGACTTCATCAACCCAGCAAGCGGCTATTGACTCCAACCCGCTGCCTCCCAGCCCACCCGCCCTCGTCCAAGTCGCAGTTCTGGTAGTCACAGAAATAGCAGCACCGTCATGGGCCCAGCCCATCCTCAAATTCCTGGTGAACAAAGAGCTCCCAACTGATGAGACCTCAGCTCGGCAAGTACAACGCCGGGCGGCAGCCTATACCATAATCAACAGAGAGCTGGTCAGGCGCAGCGTCACTGGTGTCTACCAGCGCTGCGTAGAGCCAGAGCAAGGCCAGGCGGTTCTCAAAGACATCCATCAAGGTGAATGCGGCCACCATGCGGCTTCAAGAGCACTCGTCGCCAAAGCCTTTCGGCACGGTTTCTTCTGGCCGACTACCTTGGAAGAGGCCAAGGAGTTGGTCCAAAAATGCAAAGGGTGCGAGAAGTTCAGCTCCAAGCCGCACCAGCCGGCTTCTGCGCTCAAGACCATCCCCATTGCCTGGCCTTTCACAGTTTGGGGTCTAGACATGGTGGGACCATTCAAGACAGCACGAGGTGGTTTAACTCACCTACTTGTCGCAGTGGACAAGTTCACCAAGTGGGTGGAAGTGAAGCCAATTAAGAAACTGAACGGTCCGACTGCCATGACCTTCATCACCGATATCACAATTCGGTACGGCATACCACACAGCATCATCATTGACAACGGCAGAAATTTTGCCAAAGGCGCCTTGGCCCGTTTCTGCGCAACACAGGGCATCCGACTGGACCTAGCATCTGTCGCCCATCCACAGTCAAACAGCCAAGTGGAGCGAGCAAATGGCCTCATCCTGTCCGGCATCAAGCCTCGGTTGATCGAGCCTCTGGAGCGCTCGGCTGGCTGATGGCTCAATGAGCTGCCAGCCGTCCTCTGGAGTCTGCGCATGACTCCAAACAAGTCAACCGGCTTCACGCCCTTCTTCCTCGTCTATGGTGCCGAAGCCGTCATCCCAACGGACATAGAGTTTGACTCCCCACGAGTCACCATGTACACCGAGGAGGAAGCAGAAGAAGCACGACAAGACGGCGTCGATCTGCTGGAAGAGGGCCGGCTATTGGCACTCAGCCGGTCTAGCATCTACCAGCAGAGCCTGCGCCGATACCACAACAGGAAAGTCAGGCCAAGATCTTTCCAAGAAGGCGACCTTGTGCTCCGGCTGATCCAGCGAACAGCCGGCAAACACAAGCTGTCGGCGCCTTGGGAAGGCCCTTTCTGTTGGCGAACGTAGTAATTTCAAAAAATTTCCTACGCACACACAAGATCATGGTGATGCATAGCAACGAGGGGGAGAGTCTGATCTATGTACCCTTGTAGATCGCAACAGAAGCGTTGACACAACATAGAGGAAGTAGTCGTACGTCTTCTTCCCGATCCGACCGATCCAAGCACCGTTACTCCGGCACCTCCGAGTTCTTAGCACACGTTCAGCTCGATGACGATCCCCGGGCTCCGATCCAGCAAAGCTTCGGGGAGGAGTTCCGTCAGCACGACGGCGTGGTGACGATCTTGATGTACTACCGACGTAGGGCTTCGCCTAAGCACTACAACGATATGATCAAGGTGGAATTTGGTGGCAGGGGGCACCGCACACGGCTAAGGAACGATCTCAACAATCAACTTGTGTGTCTAGAGGTGCCCCCTACCCCCGTATATAAAGGTTGCCAGGGGGAGGGCTGGCCGGCCAAGCCTATGGAGGCGCAGGAGGAGTCCTACTCCTACCGGGAGTAGGACTCCCCCCCAATCCTATTCCTAATAGGACTCCCAAGGGGAAAGAGAGGGAGAGAGGTGGCCGGCCACCTCTTCTAGTCCTAATAGGACTAGGGGAGGGGGGAGGCATGCAGCCCACTATGGGCAGCCCCTTTCACCTTTCCACTAAAGCCCAATAAGGCCCATATGGCTCCCGGGGGGTTCCGGTAACCTCCCGGTGATCCCGTAAAATCCCGATTTCACCCAGAACACTTCCGATGTCCAAACATAGGCTTCCAATATATCAATCTTTATGTCTCGACCATTTCGAGACTCCTCGTAATGTCCGTGATCACATCCGGGACTCCGAACAACCTTCGGTACATCAAAATGCATAAACTCATAATAATTGTCATCGTAACGTTAAGCGTGCGGACCGTACGGTTCGAGAACAATGTAGACATGACCGAGACACGTCTCCGGTCAATAACCAATAGCGGGACCTGGATGCCCATATTGGCTCCTACATATTCTATGAAGATCTTTATCGGTCAGACCGCATAACAACATACGTCGTTCCCTTTGTCATCGGTATGTTACTTGCCCGAGATTCGATCGTCGGTATCCAATACCTAGTTCAATCTCGTTACCGGCAAGTCTCTTTACTCATTCCGTAATACATCATGTTACAACTAACATATTAGTTGCAATGCTTGCAAGGCTTAGGTGATGTGCATTACCGAGAGGGCCCAGAGATACCTCTCCGACAATCGGAGTGACAAATCCTAATCTCGAAATACGCCAACCCAACATCTACCTTTGGAGACACCTGTAATGCTCCTTTATAATCACCCATTTACGTTGTGACGTTTGGTAGCACCCAAAGTGTTCCTCCGGCAAACGGGAGTTGCATAATCTCATAGTCATAGGAACATGTATAAGTCATGAAGAAAGCAATAGCAACATACTAAACGATCGGATGCTAAGCTAATGGAATGGGTCATGTCAATCAGATCATTCAACTAATGATGTGACCTCGTTAATCAAATAACAACTCTTTGTTCATGGTTAGGAAACATAACCATCTTTGATTAACGAGCTAGTCAAGTAGAGGCATACTAGTGACACTATGTTTGTCTATGTATTCACACATGTATTATGTTTCCAGTTAATATAATTCTAGCATGAATAATAAACATTTATCATGATATAAGGAAATAAATAATAACTTTATTATTGCCTCTAGGGCATATTTCCTTCAGTCTCCCACTTGCACTAGAGTCAATAATCTAGTTCACATCGCCATGTGATTTAACAGCAATAGTTCACATCACCATGTGATTAACACCCATAGTTCACATCGTCATGTGACCAACACTCAAAGGGTTTACTAGAGTCAGTAATCTAGTTCACATATCTATGTGATTAACACCCAAAGAGTACTAAGGTGTGATCATGTTTTGCTTGTGAGATAATTTTAGTCAACGGGTCTGTCACATTCAGATCCGTAAGTATTTTGCAAGTTCTATGTCTACAATGCTCTACACGGAGCTACTCTAGCTAATTGGTCCCACTTTCAATATGTATCCAGATTGAGACTTTTGATTCATCTGGATCAGTGTCAAAAACTTGCATCGACGTAACCCTTTACGACGAACCTTTTTGTCACGTCCATAATCGAGAAACATATCCTTATTTC
Organism: Triticum monococcum; assembly: GCA_034509565.1. Lineage (NCBI taxonomy): Eukaryota > Viridiplantae > Streptophyta > Magnoliopsida > Poales > Poaceae > Triticum > Triticum monococcum. The sequence goes on from CM067843.1 coordinate 497,384,210, forward strand.
ACTAAGGATAATTCTGACCGCTGTCCAGTGATCTACTCCTAGATCACTATTGTACTCCCTTGCCAAATCAATGCAGGGTATACAATAGATCCGGTATACAACATGACATACTTTATAGAACCTATGGCCAAGGCATAGGGAATGACTTTCATTCTCTTTCTATCTTCTGCCGTGGTCGGGATTTGAGTCTTACTCAACTTCACACCTTGTAATACAGGCAAGAACTCTTTCTTTGACTGCTCCATTTTGAACTACTTCAAAATCTTGTCAAGGTATGTACTCATTGAAAAAACTTATCAAGTGTCTTGATCTATCTCTATAGATCTTGAAGCTCAATATATAAGCAGCTTCACCAAAGTCTTTCTTTGAAAAAACTCCTTCAAATACTCCTTTATGCTTTACAGAATAATTCTACATTATTTCGGATCAACAATATGTCATTCACATATACTTATCAGAAATGTTGTAGTGCTCCCACTCACTTTCTTGTAAATACAGGCTTCACCGCAAGTCTGTATAAAACTATATGCTTTGATCAACTCATCAAAGCGTATATTCCAACTCCGAGATGCTTGCACCAGTCCACAGATGGATCGCTGGAGCTTGCACATTTTGTTAGCACCTTTCGGATTGACAAAACCTTCTGTTGCATCATATACAACTCTTCTTTAATAAATCCATTAAGGAATGCAGTTTTGTTTATCCATTTGCCAGATTTCATAAAATGCGGCAATTACTAACATGATTCAGACAGACTCAAGCATAGATACGAGTGAGAAACTCTCATCGTAGTCAACACCTTGAACTTGTCGAAAACCTTTTGCGACAATTCTAGCTTTATAGATAGTAACACTACTATCAGCGTCCGTCTTCCTCTTGAAGATCCATTTATTCTCAATTGCTTGCCGATCATCGGGCAAGTCAACCAAAGTCCAAACTTTGTTCTCATACATGGATCATATCTCAGATTTCATGGCCTCAAACCATTTCACGGAATCTGGGCTCATCATTGCTTCCTCATAGTTCGTAGGTTCGTCATGGTCAAGTAACATGACCTCCAGAACAGGATTACCGTACCACTCTGGTGCGGATCTCACTCTGGTTTACCTACGAGATTCGGTAGTAACTTGATCTGAAGTTACATGATCATCATCATTAGCTTCCTCACTAATTGGTGTAGTAGTCACAGGAACAGATTTCTGTGATGAACTATTTTCCAATAAGGCAGAAGGTACAATTACCTTATCAAGTTTTCTACTTTCCTCCCACTCACTTCTTTCGAGAGAAACTCCTTCTCTAGAAAGTATCCATTATAAGCAACGAATGTCTTGCCTTAGGATCTGTGATAGAAGGTGTACCCAACAGTCTCCTTTTGGGTATCCTATGAAGACATATTTCTCCGATTTGGGTTTGAGCTTATCAGGATGAAACCTTTTCTCATAAGCATCGCAACCCCAAACTTCAAGAAACGACAACTTTGGTTTCTTGCCAAACCATAGTTCATAAGGCGTCGTCTCGACGGATATAGATGGTGTCCCTTTTTTAACGTGAATGCAGCTGTCTCTAATGCATGACCCCAAAAACGATAGTGGTAAATCGGTAAGAAACATCATAGATTGCACTATATCCAATAAAGTACAGTTATGACGTTCGGACACACCATTATGCTGTGGTGTTCCAGGTGGCGTGAGTAGTGAAACTATTTCACATTGTTTTAACTGAAGACCAAAGTCGTAACTCAAATACTCTTTTCCACGATCAGATCGTAGAAACTTTATTTTCTTGTTACGATGATTTTCCACTTCACTCTGAAATTATATGAACTTTTCAAATGTATCAACTTCTATTTCATTAAGTAGATATACCCATATCTGCTCGAATCATCTGTGAAGGTCAGAAAATAATGATACCCGCTGCAAGCCTTAAATATTCATCGGACCACATACATCAGTATGTATGATTTCCAACAAATCTGTTGCTTGCTCCATTGTTCCGGAGAACGGTGTTTTAGTCATCTTGCCAAAAGGCATGGTTCGCAAGCATCAAGTGATTCATAATCAAGTGATTCCGAAAGCCCATCAGCATGGAGTTTCTTCATGCGCTTTATACCAATATGACCTAAACGGCAGTGCCACAAATAAGTTGCACTATCATTATTAACTTTGCATCTTTTGGTTTCAATATTATGAATATGTGTATCACTACGATCGAGATCCAACGAACTTGTTTCATTGGGTGTATGACCATCGAAGGTTTTATTCATATAAACAGAACAACAATTATTCTCTGACTTTAATGAATAACCGTATTGCAATAAACATGATCAAATCATATTCATGCTCAACGCAAAAACCAAATAACACTTATTTAAGTTCAACACTAATCCCGAAAGTATAGGGGAGTGTGCGATGATGATCATATCAATCTTGGAACTACTTCCAACACACATCGTCACTTCACCCTTAACTAGTCTCTGTTTATTCTGCAACTCCTGTTTCGAGTTACTACTCTTAGCAACTGAACCAATATCAAATACTGAGGGGTTTCTATAAACACTAGTAAAGCACACATCAATAACATGTATATCAAATATACTTTTGTTCACTTTGCCATCCTTCTTATCCGCCAAATACTTGGGGCAGTTCCGCTTCCAGTGACCAGTCCCTTTGCAGTAGAAGCTCTTAGTCTCAGGCTTAGGACCAGACTTGGGCTTCTTCACTTGAGCAGCAACTTGCTTGTTGTTCTTCTTGAAGTTCCCCTTCTTCCCTTTTGCCCTTTTCTTCAAACTAGTGGTCTTGTCAACCATCAACACTTGATGTTTTTTCTTGATTTCTACCTTCATCGATTTCAGCATCACGAAGAGCTTGGGAATCATTTCCATTATCCCTTGCATATCATAGTTCATCACGAAGTTCTACTAACTTGGTGATGGTGACTAGAGAATTCTGTCAATCACTATCTTATCTGGAAGATTAACTCCCACTTGATTCAAGCGATTGTAGTACCCAGACAATCTGAGCACGTGCTCACTAGTTAAGCGATTCTCCTCCATCTTTTAGCTATAGAACTTGTTGGAGACTTCATATCTCTCAACTCGGGTATTTGCTTGAAATATTAACTTCAACTCCTGGAACATCTCATATGGTCCATGACGTTCAAAACGTCTTTGAAGTCCCGATTCTAAGCCATTAAGCATGGTGCACTAAACTATCAAGTAGTCATCATATTGAGCTAGCCAAACATTCATAACGTCTGCATCTGCTCCTGCAATAGGTCTGTCATCTAGCGGTGCATCAAGGACATAATTCTTCTGTGCAGCAATGAGGATAAACCTCAGATCACGGATCCAATCCGCATCATTGCTACTAACATCTTTCAACACAATTTTATCTAGGAACATATCAAAATAAATACAGGGAAGCAACAACACGAGCTATTGATCTACAACATAATTTGCAAAATACTACCAGGACTAAGTTCATGATAAATTTAAGTTCAATTTAATCATATTACTTAAGAACTCCCACTTAGATAGACATCCTCTAATCCTCTAAGTGATCACGTGATCCAAATCAACTAAACCATAACCGATCATCACATGAGATGGAGTAGTTTTCAATGGTGAACATCGTTATGTTGATCATATCTACTATATGATTCACGCTCGACCTTTCGGTCTCTGTGTTCCGAGGCCATATCTGCATATGCTAGGATCGTCAAGTTTAACCTGAGTATTCTGCGTGTGCAAAACTGGCTTGCACCCGTTGTAGATGGACGTAGAGCTTATCACACCCGATCATCACGTGGTGTCTGGGCACGACGAACTTTGGCAACGGTGCATACTCAGGGAGAACACTTCTTGATAATTTAGTGAGGGATCATCTTATAATGCTACCATCAATCAAAGCAAGATAAGATGCATAAAAGATAAACATCACATGCAATCAATATAAGTGATATGATATGGCCATCATCATCTTGTGCTTGTGATCTCCATCTCCGAAGCACCGTCATGATCACCATCGTCACCGGCGCGACACCTTGATCTCCATCGTAGCATCGTTGTCGTCTCGCCAATCTTATGCTTCCACGACTATCACTACCACTTAGCAATAAAGTAAAGCATTACATCGCGATTGCATTTCATACAATAAAGCGACAACCATATGGCTCCTGCCAGTTGCCGATAACTTGGTTACAAAACATGATCATCTCATACAATAAAATCAGCATCATGCCTTGACCATATCACATCACAACATGCCCTGCAAAACAAGTTAGATGTCCTCTACTTTGTTGTTGCAAGTTTTACGTGGCTGCTACGGGCTTAAGCAAGAACTCATCTCACCTACGCATCAAAACCACAATGATAGTTTGTCAAATAGACTCCGTTTTAACCTTCTCAAGGACCGGGCGTAGCCACACTCGGTTCAACTAAAGTTGGAGAGACAGTCGCCCGCAAGCTATCTATGTGCAAAGCATGTCGAGGGAACCGGTCTCGCGTAAGCGTACGCGTAAGGTTGGTCCGGGTCGTCTCGTCCAACAATACCGCCGAACCAAAGTATGACATGCTGGTAGGCAGTATGACTTGTATCGCCCACAACTCACTTGTGTTCTACTCGTGCAAATAACATCAAACCATAAAACCTAGGCTCGGATGCCACTATTGGGGAACGTAGTAATTTCAAAAAATTTCCTACGCACACACAAGATCATGGTGATGCATAGCAACGAGGGGGAGAGTCTGATATATGTACCCTTGTAGATCGCAACGGAAGCGTTGACACAACGTAGAGGAAGTAGTCGTACGTCTTCTTCCCGATCCGACCGATCCAAGCACCGTTACAACAGCACCTCCGAGTTCTTAGCACACGTTCATCTCGATGACGATCCCCGGGCTCCGATCCAGCAAAGCTTCGGGGAGGAGTTCCGTCAGCACGACGGCGTGGTGACGATCTTGATGTACTACCGACGTAGGGCTTCACCTAAGCACTACAACGATATGATCGAGGTGGAATTTGGTGGCAGGGGGCACCGCACACGGCTAAGGAACGATCTCAACAATCAACTTGTGTGTCTAGAGGTGCCCCCTACCCCCGTATATAAAGGTTGCCAGGGGGAGGGCTGGCCGGCCAAGCCTATGGAGGCGCAGGAGGAGTCCTACTCCTACCGGGAGTAGGACTCCCCCCCCCAATCCTATTCCTAATAGGACTCCCAAGGGGAAAGAGAGGGAGAGAGGTGGCCGGCCACCTCTTCTAGTCCTAATAGGACTAGGGGAGGGGGGAGGCGCGCAGCCCACTATGGGCAGCCCCTTTCACCTTTCCACTAAAGCCCAATAAGGCCCATATGGCTCCCGGGGGGTTCCGGTAACCTCCCGGTGATCCGGTAAAATCCCGATTTCACCCGGAACACTTCCGATGTCCAAACATAGGCTTCCAATATATCAATCTTTATGTCTCGACCATTTCGAGACTCCTCGTCATGTCCGTGATCACATCCGGGACTCCGAACAACCTTCGGCACATCAAAATGCATAAACTCATAATAACTGTCATCGTAACGTTAAGCGTGCGGACCCTACGGTTCGAGAACAATGTAGACATGACCGAGACACGTCTCCGGTCAATAACCAATAGCGGTACCTGGATGCCCATATTGGCTCCTACATATTCTACGAAGATCTTTATCGGTCAGACCGCATAACAACATACGTCGTTCCCTTTGTCATCGGTATGTTACTTGCCCGAGATTCGATCATCGGTATCCAATACCTAGTTCAATCTCGTTACCGGCAAGTCTCTTTACTCGTTCCGTAATACATCATGTTACAACTAACATATTAGTTGCAATGCTTGCAAGGCTTAGGTGATGTGCATTACCGAGAGGGCCCAGAGATACCTCTCCAACAATCGGAGTGACAAATCCTAATCTCGAAATACGCCAACCCAACATCTACCTTTGGAGACACCTATAATGCTCCTTTATAATCACCCATTTACGTTGTGACGTTTGGTAGCACCCAAAGTGTTCCTCCGGCAAACGGGAGTTGCATAATCTCATAGTCATAGGAACATGTATAAGTCATGAAGAAAGCAATAGCAACATACTAAACGATCGGATGCTAAGCTAATGGAATGGGTCATGTCAATCAGATCATTCAACTAATGATGTGACCTCGTTAACCAAATAACAACTCTTTGTTCATGGTTAGGAAACATAACCATCTTTGATTAACGAGCTAGTCAAGTAGAGGCATACTAGTGACACTATGTTTGTCTATGTATTCACACATGTATTATGTTTCCAGTTAATATAATTCTAGCATGAATAATAAACATTTATCATGATATAAGGAAATAAATAATAACTTTATTATTGCATCTAGGGCATATTTCCTTCACTTCCATCATCAGCAAAGTACTGGGCAACGATTCCTACTACCTGATCGACGCTCAGAAGCCCCGGGCACGCAAGAGGGACGACTCTGGCAAGGAGACAAAGTAGCCATGGAATGCAAATCTCCTCCGAAGATTTTACAATTGATGCAGTATGTACCACGCTACCTTTTGTATTAAGTATCAAGACTTCGGGCCCCCCAAGACGAGCTCGGGGGCTGCCCTCTTTTGTCTGTATGATAAAAATTATGCCTACAAGTATGTTACTCTTTGTCATGCCGCTTGGCACCGGGCTCGACAAGTCGGCCCGGGGACTTGCCGCCTTGCACTATGAAATGCTTCCTGCAGTCGAACAAGTAGTGTGTAAATGCCTAAGCCGTCTCCTGTCAGAAGCAGCAGCTCGTAGAGCGACTGTACGGTTGGCAGCAGTAAGGTAGAATGGGCATTCACATGAAAAATGGCTAAGGACTCAAAGCATAAAACATAGCTCAAGACGGCTTCCAGCCTTTCTCACAAACCGACTCTCGGATAGTCGGATTGCCGTCTTCTATCCAACTTGCTCAAACAATCTTGAAAACAGCTAAGTACTTGCTTTCCCAAAGTAGCCTGGCACTTGATCCAGCGACAGTCCGTAGAGCGGCTGTCCGATTGGCAAGGCAGGCAACTAAGAGAAAGCGGCAAAGGAAAACAACCAAAAGAACAATGACCAAGAAAAGATAGATATATATATTTACATAACATAGGCCCTTGGCCGAATTGTCGAGTAGAGGTCCAAAATACACCCTGCGGGTGGAATTGTGCGAATTAACAAGTTCTTCAAAGACTACTGAAGCAGATAAAATAAAAGACACAGCGGCAGCTCAGGAGGCAGCAGATGGAGTCGGAGGGTCGGAGGAGGCGCCAGCGTCAGGCGTCGGGGCGGCCGTGTCGGATTTCGGGTTCCGGCAAACCGTTAAGGTTCGAACACTGGGGTGCGCGCAGAAACCTCGCCTTCAACCCCTCCGTCTCGATGGGATCTAAACTACTAAAAGAACTGCACGAAAGACACAAGATTTATACTGGTTCAGGCCACCATTGTGGTGTAATACCCTACTCCAGTGTGTGGTGGATGGATTGGCTCTTGGGGGCTGGTGATGATGAACACTATGAGGAAGAACCGCCTCGCGAGGGTCAGTTCTTGGCTGGGGCAGTGAACTGAGGAGTTCAGTCGCCCTTCTCTCTCTATCTCTCTCTACTTACTAGCCGGACCAACTAACTCTGCGAACCGACCGATCGAACCGAACCGAACCCCCTTGCTATGTGGGTGGCTAGTCCTATTTATAGAGGCCCTGGTCCTCTTCCCAAATATTGAGCGGGAAGGGATCCAACAATGGCGGGCTAATTTGAAGGGGGACAGCGAGTACATCTATCCTGACAAAAGCAGTCTTCGCCTGCCAAAGGCTCTGGTGGTGACGCCGGGCTGGGCTCCATGGTGACCTCCGTCTCGTAGTCCGCTTGGTCCTGGTCTTGTTGCACCGGAATGGAAACCTTTGCCTGATGCCTCGGTACTCCGCGGATATGCTTGTCCCCTTTGCACCAAAGACGAAAGAAGGACGCTGCACGCGCTGGCACCCGCCTGGTGCCTCGAGTCGTCATGGCTTGTGTCATGGGCACCTCGCGAGGTACCCCGCCTTGAACTCTCCGCCTCCTCGCGAGCCAGCCTGAGGAGGTTGTGCCTGAGGATGTGCCGTGTCGTCCGCCTCGCGAGGCTTGGGCCCTCGCGAGGGTCTTGAGCCTCGTGTTGATGAAGATGGGCCGCGCTGGGCCCCCACTTGAGCCACGCCGCAGGCCGCAGGCAGGCAAGTCTGGGGACCCCCGTTCCCAGAACGCCGACAGTAGCCCCCGGGCCCAAGGCGTGCATGGACTTGGCCGTGCCGAGAGGCGAAAGGGCAAGGGTGAAGCGCCGCGGGCCCTAACCGCCTGCGGCCTTGGACGCCGCGTGGCGGTTGATTGGACGTGGCGTCTCCGCTTCCCCACGACGCCTTGGTGATCGTGCGAGTCGGACAAGTCCCTGCATGCAGAATGTGTTATGATTACCTGTGATCGTGGAGACCGGTGGTTGGCCTTCGCCGGCTATAAGTACGGCACCGCGCGTGCCCGTCCAGTCCATCTCTTCTTGCTCTCTCCTTCGCCTCAGTTCTCGCCCTGTCTTGGTGTGATGGCTCCATCGAGGAGGTACTCGGCCGCAGAGAAGGGGAAGGCCCTCCAGGTCGGTCCTGCCTCTCCCCCACCCAAGCGTGGTCGCGGGCGCCCACGGAAGCACCCGGTGGCCGCCCCGGCAACTTCCAGTGGCCATGGGGGGGCTCCCAGCGCGGCGTCGGGCAAGCCGCCACAGCCGCAGGGTGCGCCTGGGTTGCGCGCTCCCCCAGGCCATGCTTTCGCGCCGTGCATGTGCCGCCAGAGTTTGTCGTCTGGTCGGCGGAGCCGGCTCCCGCTCCCTCGCTTCCTCCTTGGCGAACGCCCGACCGGTGCTCCTGGTGGCCTCTGGCTCCAGGCGGAGGGCTGCTGCAGCAGGTCCTCGTGGGTCGCGCTGGAGGTCTCCGCTAGTGGGGGCTTGGCCTTCACTCGCGGCTGGCAGGCGTTCGCCCACGCTCGTGGCCTGGAGCGTCGGTGCACTCTGCTCTTCAGGTTCGACGGCGACGCCGCCCTCTACGTGAGGGTGTTTGGGGAAGATGGTCGCCGCACGGGGTGCTGCCCTAAGGACGATGACCGCGTCCGTGGGCCCTGCTCCGATGGTGATGGGGGAGATAGCGCCCGAGCGGGCGGCAGCGCCCGCGACTCCCCCAGCTTCGTCAGCTCTTCCTCAAGCGACTCCTCAGCGGTGGCAGCAGTCCTCCCCCGCGCCGTCGAGTTTGCCCAGGAGGTGGTGGTTCGTCCACCCGCCGTCGTGCCCCGGTGAAGCGCGAGAGGGAGTCCGCCTGAGGCCCTGAGGCAGCCTGTGTCGCCGCCGCGGGCTGATGCGAGGGGGGCTGCGCCAGGCTCGTCTTTTTCCTTTCTCTTTTGTTCCCTGTGTAAGACAGAACAGCTGCATGGAGCCCCCTTGGGGCGTGTTGGGGAATGTTGCCGCTTTAGCTATTACCTTGATCTCATTTTTGTACTTCTTGCTCTCCCGCCTGTGCGTAGATAGCTTTCGACCCCTGCCGGGGGAGTGGGGCGACCGACCCAGGCCCTGTGCGCGCGTCGCGGTAGCCGAGGGGCATGGACTAGGAGGGGTGCTCCTGTAATGCGCCAGGGCCGTGAAACCCTCCTGTGGCTAGGGCAGAAACCCTCGCGAGGGCGTCTGAGCGCCATCCCTCGCGAGGTTGTTCACAAGAGAAACCAAAGCTAGGGGCAAAAATCGACGAACCACAAATCAGCAACAGCGATAACTTCAATAAGACTCCAAATGCAAACAAACACGTCAACTGCGGAAAGCAAATGAAAAAGCCGCGTCCGGCACCTAATCTAGTCTTCGACGTCTTCTCACCAGCGCGGAGCTAAGTGCTGCCACTGGGCGTGGGAGGGAGCCCCAGGGCCTGAGGCCGGCGCTCCTGAGACTCCGGGGCATGTACAGCCCCACTCATTATTACGTGAGAGTGTCATGGGGCGGCGAGCTTCACAGGCATTGGCCTTGCTTCACTGGCTCCGGGCCTTTCCAAAGGAGATGATCTTCACAGGCACTCGCCTTGCTTCACAGGCTCCGGGACTTTCCAAAAGAGATGATCTTCACAGGCACTCGCCTTGCTTCACAGGCTCCGGGCCTTTCCAAAGATATGATCTTCACAGGCACTCGCCTTGCTTCACAGGCTCCGGGCCTTTCCAAAAGAAATGATCTTCACAGGCACTCGCCTTGCTTCACACGCTCCAGGCCTTTCCAAAGAGATGATCTTCACAGGCACTCGCCTTGCTTCACAGGCTCCGGGCCTTTCCAAAGAGATGCTCTTCCCAGGCACTCGCCTTGCTTCACAGGCTCTGGGCCTTTTCTAGGGGTAGAACCTCCGGAGGTGCTGGATGTTCCACGCGTTCTGGACCGGCACTCCCTCCTGAGTCTCCAAGCGCGCGGAGCCGGGCCTGGAAACATGAACAACCTTGAACGGGCCCTCCCACATGGGAGAGAGCTTGTGCAATCCCTCCCTGGAGAGGACCCGCCTGAGCATGAGGTCTCCTACCTCGAGGGTCTTGGGGCGGATGTTGCGGCAGTGGTATCGCCGCAGCGCTTGCTGATACCTCGCCGCCCGTAGTGCGGCCTCCCGGCGACGTTCCTCTCCCAACACGAGGTCCGTCCCCCGCATGGCACCCTGCTGCGCCTCGTCGAACGCCAGGACCCGCGCGGAGCAACGTCTGACCTCGTGAGGGAGGACTGCCTCCGCTCCATAGACCAGGAAGAATGGGGTCTCTCCAGTCGGCTTGGTCGCAGTGGTGCGGATGGACCACAGCACGGATTGAAGCTCATCGTACCAACCTCGGCCGCGGGCCTCCAGCTTCTTCTTGAACGTCCTGGTCTTGAGGCCTCTCAGGATCTCTGCGTTGGCTCACTCGGCCTGGCCGTTGCTTCGAGGGTGCGCCACTGAAGTGTAGCATATCTGCGTTCCAAGGTTAGCACAGTATGTTTTGAAGAGGTTACTGGTGAACTGCGAACCATTGTCTGTGATGATGCGGTTCGGCACCCCGAACCGGCTCATGATGCCCCTGATGAACTTAACCGCGGAGCCCGCGGGGATGGTGCGGACGGCCTCCACTTCAAGCCACTTGGTGAACTTGTCCACAGCGACGTAGAGGTAGCGGTAGCCCCCTAGCGCTCGAGGAAACGGGCCCAGGATGTCCAGCCCCCAGACTGCGAATGGCCATGAAAGGGGTATAGTCTGTAGGCCTCCAGCCGGCTGATGGATTTGCTTGGTGTGGAATTGGCAGGCCTCACAAGCCATCACCAGCTCGACGGCGTCATTGAGTGCGGTAGGCCAATAAAACCCACTGCGGAACGCCTTGCCGACGAGGGTCCGCGATGATGAGTGGTGCCTGCAGTCTCCGCCGTGTATGTCCTCCAGTAGTTCCTTTCCTTGCTCCCTGGAAATGCAACGCAGAAGTACATCGTTTGGTCGCTTTCGGTAGAGTTCTCCGTCTCTGATGCAGTACGCAGTGGCCTACCGCGCCACCCGCTCCGCTTCCTCCTCCTTCTCCGGCATGGTCCCTTGTGTCAAGTAACTCTGGAGCTCCGTGATCCAGCACCCCTCCTGAGGTTCCATCGTCAGGAGCAGGCGTGCTCCTGAGGCCGGTCCACAGACCGGGGCTCCTGAGGTAGGTGGCTGGGGGAGCTCCTCCCGAGGCTGAGCCGTGTTTGATAGTGACGGCAAGGCTGAGGGCTTGAAGAGCCGCTCCTCGAAGACGCCAGGCTCCTGAGGCAACCGCCTAGACGCCCGCTTGGCGATGTCGTCGGCCTCCTGATTGGTGCCACGGGGCACGTGCTGCAACTCCAACCCCCAGACTGCTTCTCCATCCTACGGACCTCCGCAAGGTAAGCTTCCATGTGCTCGTCTTTCGGCTCGTACACCTTGTTGGAGAAATTCACGAGGAGCTGCGAATCGCCCTTAATGGTAAGGCGTTTCACCCCCAGGGCTGCCGCGGCCTTCAAGCCCGGTATTAAACCCTTGTATTCCGCTATGTTGTTGGAGACCTTTTCACCTTGCTGGAAGCAGAGCTGTACAGTGTAGTAGAGCTTGTCCTGAGTGGGCGACATAAGCACCGCTCCAGCCCCAGCACCATGTCTGGAGAACGCCCCGTCAAAATGCATGACCCAGCCTTCTGGTGCCTCACTCCCCGGGAAGAGGGACCGATCCTCGTCAGCCTTGAGGCCTGGTGCCTCTATCCATTCTGCCACAAAATCCGCCAATGCTGCTCCTTTGATGACCCTGGTTGTGCTGAATTCGAGCTGAAACGCCTGCAGCTCTATGTTCCACTTAGCAACCCTTCCGGCTGAGTTAGGGCTCCTGAGCACCCTTTCCAGGGGGTATGACGAGACGACTTTGATGGGATGAGCCTGGAAGTAGTGACGCAACTTGCACGAGGCTATCAGTAGCGCGAGTCTATCAGTATCTGAGGCATTGGGTACCGTGCCCTCGCGTCCCGTAGCACCGTGCTGACAAAGTAAACTGGGTGCTCGACAAGGCTGGGAGCATCCGGGGTTGCCACGCCCTCGGGAGGTGAGGGCGCCTCGCGAGGCGCCGTGGCCTCGGGAGGTGGACTACACGGTTGGGTGGCCTCTCCTGCCCCCGGTGCATCCCCCGGCTGCTGACCCTCCTCAGCTGCGGTTGTAGCTCCTGCAGGCTTTCCTTGTTCCTGTTTTGTCCTCCCCCGGGCTGCCGCTGCGGCCTTGACTTGGCGTTCTTCCCTAACCGCCACCAGGGCTGCGCTGGCGGAGTAGGGCATGGCGGCGAGGTACAGCAGCAGGGGCTCCTGAGGGCGCGGAGCCACCATGACTGGGGGACTGGTCAGGTACCTCTTGAGATCTTGAAACGCCTTGTCTGCTTCTTTAGTCCACTCAAAGGTCCCTTTCTTCTTCATCAGTTGGAAGAAAGGCAGCGCTCGCTCCCCCAGTTTGGAGATGAAGCGCCCTAGCACGGTCACACGCCCCGTGAGCTTCTGCATTTCTCTGAGGGTCTTTGGCGGACTCATGTCCTCGACCGCTTTGACCTTCTCGGGGTTGGCCTCGATACCGCAATGGGACACGAGGAATCCCAAGAGCTTGCCCGAGGGGACACCAAACACACATTTCTCTGGGTTGAGCCGCAGGTTTACTGCGTCGAGGCTCGCGAAGGTCTCCTCCAGGTCTTGTATCAGGGTCTTGGCCTCCCGAGACTTTACCACTATGTCATCAACATAGGCTTCAACATTCTTTCCGAGCTGCTGGCCCAAGGTGATGTGCATCAGTCGCTGAAAGGTTGCCCCTACGTTACGTAGCCCGAATGGCATGCATGTATAGCAGTATACTCCGGGAAAGGTTTTGTCCTCCCCCGCGCGGGGTCAAGAAAGCAGTCTTCTCGACGTCTTCCACGGCCATCTTGATCTGGTGATACCCGGAGAAGGCGTCCAGGAAGCATAGCAGGTCGCACTCCGTAGTGGAATCGACAATCTAGTCGATGCGGGGGAGTGGGAACGGATCTTGCGGGCATGCCTTGTTGAGGTTGGTGAAGTCGACACACATGCGTTCTTCCCCCCCCCCCTTCTTGGGCACAACAACAGGGTTGGCCAACCATTCCGGGTATCGGACCTCGCGAATGACCCCTGCGGCCTCTAGCTTGCGGGTCTCTTGGGCGATGAAAGCCTACTTCTCCGTGGACTGCCGCCTGGCCTTCTGCTTCACGGGGCGTACATTTGGGCATTCGTTGAGGTGGTGCCCGATGACACTTCTGGGGATCCCCGCCAGCTGATCCGGCTCCCAAGCAAATACCTTCTTATTCAAGCGCAGGAACTTGACCAAGGCCTCCTCCTGCTCAGGCTCTAGGTTGGCGCCTATGGTGAAAGTGGCGCTGGAGGACCTGTCCTCGTTGACGGGTATCTGCTTGGTTTCTGCTTTGTCTTGGGTGAACAACTGCTTCTTCTTGGCGGGCGCAGCCCCCTTGGGCTCGGGAGTCTCCGCGTCAACAGGCCATGCTGGCGCCGCCGTCTTGAAGGCGAGTTTGAGTACGTGCAGGGCGTCCCGGGTGCCCCCGTGCACGGTGAGGGCACCGCTGCTCCCAGGCATCTTCATGAGGTTGTACGCCGGGTGCGTGGCGGCCATGAATTGAGCCAAAGCTGAGTAGCCGAGGATGGCGTTGTAAGGGAGGCCGACGGGGGCGATGTCGAAGTCGACCATCTCCGTGCGGAAGTTGTCGTAGGTGCCGAAGGTTACCGGGAGCCGGATCTGTCCCAGGGAGTTGGTCGATCCGCCCCCGACACCTGAGAAGGATCGACTGGGTCGCAACCGCTCCCGAGGTATGCGGAGGAGGCCGAAAGTCTCGACCGAAAGCACGCTGAGACCCGTGCCGCCGTCAACGAGGGTCCTGGTGACGGCCACCTGGCAGATAGTGGGCGAGCACAGCAGCGGGAGCGCGCCAGAGCCGACCGGGTTGGTGGGGTGGTCCGCCGAGCTGAAGGTCAGGCCGACCTCGGGCGCCGCCCGGTCCGGGGGAGCCCCCTGCCGTGCAGAGACGGTGCTCACCCGGCGGGCAAAGGGCTTGATGTGGCGACAGGTGGGCGGCGCCTGCGAGCCGCCCAGGAGGGCTGCGACGACCGGAGGCGTCGGCGCCATGGTGCAGTCACTCCGTCGCGCGGGCAGGTGCTGAGACGATGCCTGCTGCTCGCCCCCCGCTGGGCCGGTGGCGGCGTAGACGGCGGGCGACGGGGAACGATGAGGACGCCCACCGACGGGGGCCGTCTGGGCGATGCGGGAAGCGATGGCGGCCCGGCGCTCGGCGCGGGCCCGACGAGCGTCAGACATGGATGCGACGTTCGGAGGAGAGCGGAGCGGTGGAAGACGAATTCCGGCGCACCCCTACCTGGCGCGCCAAATGTCGGATTTCGGGTTCCGGCAGACCCTTAAGGTTCGAACACTGGGGTGCGCGCGGAAACCTCGCCTTCAACCCCTCCGTCTCGATGGGATCTAAAATACTAAAAGAACTGCACGAAAGACACGAGATTTATACTGGTTCGGGCCACCATTGTGGTGTAATACCCTACTCCAGTTTGTGGTGGATGGATTGCCTCTTGGGGGCTGGTGATGATGAACACTACGAGAAAGAACCGCCTCGCGAGGGTCAGTTCTTGGCTGGGGCGGTGAACTGAGGAGTTCAGTCGCCCTTCTCTCTCTATCTCTCTCTACTTGCTAGCCGGACCAACTAACTCTGCGAACCGACCAATCGAACTGAACCGAACCCCCTTGCTATGTGGGTGGCTAGTCCTATTTATAGAGGCCCTAGTCCTCTTCCCAAATATTGAGCGGGAAGGGATCCAACAATGGCGAGCTAATTTGAAGGGGGACAGCGAGTACATCTATCCTGACAAAAGCAGTCTTCGCCTGCCAAAGGCTCTGGTGGTGACGCCGGGCTGGGCTCCATGGTGACCTCCATCTCGTAGTCCGATTGGTCCTGGTCTTGTTGCACCGGAATGGCAACCTTTGCCTGATGCCTCGGTACTCCGCGGATATGCTTGTCCCCTTTGCACCAAAGAGGAAAGAAGGACGTTGCGCGCGCTGGCACCCGCCTGGTGCCTCGAGTCGTCATGGCTTGCATCACCGGCACCTCGCGAGGTACCCCGCCTTGAACTCTCCGCCTCCTCGCGAGCCAGCCTGAGGAGGCTGTGCCTGAGGATGTGCCGTGTCGTCCGCCTTGCGAGGCTTGGCCCCTCGCGAGGGTCTTGAGCCTCATGTTGATGAAGATGGGCCGCGCTGGGCCCCCACTTGAGCCACGCCGCAGGCCACAGGCAGGCAAGTCTGGGGACCCCCGTTCCCAGAACGCCGACAGGCCGGCTGGCTAGTTTCGGCTTGATCGCCTCCGGCAGCAGTCGGGTCGGTCGCACGCGGCTCGTTGCTGGAGGCACGGTCGGGCTGAGGCTGGCTGTCTGCTCCGTCTTCTGGTGCGTCCACCTCGCCCCCATCCTCCGCCTCGTCCTCCTCCTCAACGCTGGAGCCAATCACCTCCGCCGAGTCTTCGCCGTAGTCTGGGTTCATCCCAAACCACTCCGGTGGTACCTCCTCGTCGTCTTCAGACCGCTCGGGGACGAAGATGCTGGTGCCGGTGTACTCGGCGATCGCCGCAGCACGTTTGATGAGGGCATCTTCCGCAGCCGCCAGCTCCGGCTGGGCCTCCGACCGAAGCATGGCCAACCGGTCCAGATCCAGCCCCGGGTACCACGCCTTGACGAACTCCAAGGCCCAGCGCGCTCCAGCCCGGGCCGAAGAGCCCTTCCAGGCCTCAAGACGACCAGCCGCGACCTCCAACCAGTTGGCCGTCAGGCTGGGGGTGCACGGAGCCTGCATATCCGGCCAAAGGGCGGCAATCGCCTGAGCACCGACGCGCTGGAGCCGGCGCAGCATCCGGTGAGCCGGCCGGAGGCGAGCCTCGATGCTCAGGATGTACTCGTCAAGAGTTCGAGGGGCATCGGCAGCAATCTCTGCGCCTTCCGCCCTCCGACTCTCACAGTCAGCCTCGATGGCTTGGATGGCGGCATGCAACTGCCTAGGGAAGAAATCTGCACAGACACGAAGAAACGAAGATGCAAGTCAAAAACCAGGAGTCGGCACGATTTAAATCAGCAGCTGGAGGAAAGAAAATAAAGAGACTCACCATCAATGATGTCTTCAATCTCGTGGAAGCCGAAGGACAACAGCGCCTCCTTGTCAGACTAGGAGGAGTGCTCGCTCGCGAACTCGGCCAAGAGGGCGGTTTCCGTCTCCTCCGCCTCCCTCTGCGACTTCACAAGCAGCTCCTTCTGCTCTGCCAACTGAGTGGCCAGCAGATCGTGCTCTGTGGCGAGCTTGCTGCACTCCTCCCCTTTGGCGCGCAGGGCGGAGTTGGCTTCGCTCAGCTGCAGTTGAAGAGCAGCGTTGGCTCCTGAAGGAAAGGAAGAAAGACAACAGTCGTCAATAAAGTAGGTCGCCGGGGAGATCCGGCCCGGCTGCTCAGCAGCCGGCCTGAATCTCGCGGACTACAGCCCGCGGGTGCGCTAGCGTGCCCCCGCAGAGAAGAAAAAAGGACTTACTCCGGCTCTCCGCCAAGTCGGCGATCCGCTTGCCCAGCTCTTCAACGTTACGGTTGAAGGCAGTGACGCGAAAGTTGTGGTAATCCTGCGACAAGCATTTCAGATAAAGTTAGTACCCAGAACTTCATCAATTGGAGTTCTGGGCCGCCTGCTTAGCAGCCGGCCCGAAACTCGGGGACTACACCCAATGGGTGCGCTGGCGCGCCCCCATAGAGAGGAGCAAGAAAACAAAGACCAAAGAAAAAACAACATACCCGAACGGCTGCCCGCGACGCTAGGAATGCCTTGGTGCAACTCTGGAGAGCGTCGCCCTCAGCACGGAGCTTCGCCTGGACGTCCAGGAGCGCCCGGTTCAGCGGCCCTGTGCCACCTCCTCGCACCCACCCAACAGGTGTGGCGCTCGTCGCCTCGGCGTCTGGGGCCGCCGAGCTGGCGGTGCCGACTTCCAGGGGGCAGGGTGCCGAAGTCGCCTTCTCCAGACGACGGCGCGTTGGCGAGCCGACTTGGAGGAGTAGCCTCGCCACGGCCTCGTCTTCGGTCGGCGGCACCGGAGGGTCCGCTGGCTGCTCGCCTTGCGCGCCTTCAGACGGCGTGGGAGGCGGCAGCGGAACGTTCGTGTCCGGAGTAGAGGGGTCGCCGCCTTCCCTCTCCTCGATGAGGTTCTCCCCGCCGGCTTCTCTCGTTGGCCCCGTGAGCTCCGGAGGCGGCGGCGCGGAGTTCAGCAGGGTGACGAGCAAGGCCGACTGGCGGCATGCGGCTTCCTCAGCCTGCTGCTTTGCCGCGATGACGGCTTCGGCCTCCGCTAGTTTTTTCTTAGCGGAGGCCTCCGCCCTGTCGGCCTCCGCCTTCTCCAGGCGGAGGGCCTCTTCTTCGTTGCGCCTCTCCTGCACATTCCGCTCCGTCGCCTCCCGAAGATCAGCAGCGGGGTCAATCCGCCAAGTGGTGGCGGACGTCTCCGCTGACCCCATGACGGAGGCGGCAGCGACCCGCTCAAGAGAGATGGGAGCCCTGGAGAAAGAGGGGCAAGCAGAGACTCGGACAAATCACGAAGAAAGAATAAAACTTTGAAGACAGAATACTTACGCGGAGACCAACGGCGGCTTCTTCACTTCCTTACGGAAGCGGATGGCCTTCGCGGCTGCCTCGTCCCACCGGGTCACCACTGCCGAGCCCTTGGGCTTCTTCGGCCGACTACCGAACAAGGTCGGCACGGCCCTGCACTTCTTCCCGCCGCCTGGAGCGCCCGGTGCGGCAGAAGAGCCCGCGCCATGCTGGCTGGCTCCTGGCTGATGGCGAGGGGCGACTTCTCGCTCGGCGCTGTCCTCAGGCCAGTCAGCGAAGGTAGCCGAAGGCCTAAAGTCGCCTGCAGTCCCTCCTCCTCCCTCGGTGTCGTCTTCCAGAGCCGCCGCCCCCAGATCGGGGTCGTCGACGTCGCTCTCCGCCCGGTCGGCGAGGAACTCACGAGCCGGCCCCGAGGTGCCGGCTGGTGGGTGGAGAAGGGGATTCTAACCAAAGACGACTGGTCAAAACAAAACTCGGCAAGAAGAAGACAATCTTAAAGAAAGAAAGGAAAGGCGACTCACCACGGGCGGGGGTTTGGTGCGGGAGTACGGCTCCTTGCCGAATCGCCAGTCCTCCGGGAGCCTGCTGTCCGAAAGGTAGTTCACCATGAGGGCCACCTCTTCGTGAGGCATGTCCTTGGTGCACATCCGACTCGGGTCACGTCGCCCGCTCATCTGGCATATCATGTGAGGGCGGCCTTGGAGCGGGAGAACTCGGCGCGAGACGAAGGCAGCCAGCAGGTCCGGACCAGTCAGACCCTCCGACTGCGTCAGCACTCGGAGTCGCATGATGGCACCGGCTCCCGCAGGCGTCAGTGACCTGGCCCGGTACGACCAGTTGGGCAGTCTCCCAGCCGGCGGGCCGGCTTCGAAAGCCGGCAGATTGACCCAGTCGCCCCTCGTGGCGACGTTCCTGGCGTAGAAGTAGGTTCTCTGCCACATCTTCACTGACTTTATCAGCGAGATGGAGGGGAAGGGGTTGTTGGCTCCTGACCTTCGCACGGCGATGAAGGCGCCGCATTGAGCCGGCACGCCCGCGGCCTGGGTGCCGAGCTTGGAGAAGAAGAACTCCCCCTAGAGCTCGGGGGTGGGGAGGACTCCGAGGAAGCCTTCGCACAAGGCCACGAAGGCGGACAGCAGCACCACTGTGTTGGGGGTGAGGTGGTGCGGCTGGAGTCCGTAGAACTCCATGAAAGACCGGAAAAAGCTGCTCGCCGGCAGCCCCAGCCCGCGCAGGCAGTGCGAGCGGAAGATGACCCGCTCGCCCTCCTGCGGGGTGGGGGAAATCTCCCCCTCCAGCACAAGACGCACCTGCATGCGATCCTCGCTGGGAAGCCAACGGGTCCGGCGGAGGAACTCGATGTGGTCTTCATGGACTTCAGAACCGTCCCAGGTGCCGGAGCGCACTGGGGGAGGCGCGGCAGCGGAGGAAGAACTCATCGCGAGCTGTCGCCGCGGTGTTCGCCGGAGCTTGGGCGTGCGGCGAAGCGAAGAAGAGAAGAGAGGAGGAGAGCGAGGAGTGGCGAGGAAGAAGAGAACGAGGGGTAGTGGGAAGGAGGGGCGCGCGTGCCCCCCTCTTCCCCCTACCTATAGCCCCGTGGGCTGCGAAGCCGAGGGGGCGGACGTGGGGATTTACTACGCCCACAACCCCACGCCCCCCACGATCCCTGTAAAGTTACTGCGCGCAATAACTCCACAGGTATCCCAACCGTCCACTGGGGCCACAGCAGATCCGCTCGGGCACCGAGGCGCGGTAGTGGCGGGCCCCGCCTATGGGCCTGTCCCGTCGTGCGCGTAGGCTGGCAGGATGGCCTGGCCACGTGCCCTTGCGTGACAGGCCAAGAACGGGCGGTGGCCTGGAGGCTTAGCTAGCACGCCACTTGAAATCCCGCCACGATGTTCAAAATACCGAGCAAGTCGAAATTGAGTGAAGTCCGAGTTGGGCAAGTCCGACTCCTTCTAGACGGCCCGGCAGAAGTCAATCAAGACCATGTGTCGAGCACTCGGAGAGAGAAACTGCTGAGGCTTCTCGGCCGATCGTCCGCGGCGCCCCACCAGCTTCGGGGACTACTGTCGGAGTAATGGACCACGGGTAGGCCAACCCGAGTCCCATAACCTTTCAAGACATCGGGGCAGGCTGCGCTCCTCAAAGACCTCGGGGCAAAGAGCCGCTTCCTGAGGAGTCGACAGCAGGGCGGCCGACTACCCGCTCACGGCCGAGTCCCGGGGACGACTTCTAGAAAAGCCGGCTTTGGGGAGTCGGCCGACGACTCCGACGAACCATGACCCCATCGAGGGGGACGGGGCAGAGGCGTGGCTACAGTGAAGCCCACTCCGCCCCTTACCAAGGGCAGGCATGGCCACAGCACGCCGTACCTCGGAAGATCTCCGTGCGGCGTGGCACTGTTGCCCGGCCGGCCCTGACATCAGCACCACAGTGCCAAGTCCGGCGCCCACGACGGCTTGTCTGTACGGCCCGGAGGCAGCGGAGCCCACCAGTCAGCGAGACCTCGGGACACGGCGGGAGGACCGCCAGTCGGACCCGTCGGGAGTCGGCCCAGGGGAGTCGGCAGAGCCCTCCCTCGGGGCCCACGCGCCATTAATCAAGATGAGACGGGGAGTGGCCACAGTGATCACCCACCAGGCGGCGGGGCTGTTGCCACGAGCCCATGACCAAGCCTGTGTCATCAGAAGCACGGCTACAGTAATCAGCGGCCGGCAAGACCCGCCCGCGGCAGACGCGGCCTGTCGGCTCCGTACCAGACCAGTCGGCGGGGCCCACCAATCGGCGGCCCTAGCAGTCGGCGGAGAAGTCAGAGGTCAGAGGCACTGACGGCTGGGCCCGCGCCCATTCGAATTACCATTGTACCCCTGGGGGGTAGGCCTATATAAACCCCCCAGGGCACCCATGCAAAGGGTTAGATCCCAGTAGTTCTATACCATACCAGATAGAGAGAGCTAGCCTTGCCCTCTTCTACCACCAGACACAGCTCAAGGAGCAACCGTGTAAACACTCGACCATAGTGATCATGCGGAGACCCCGCAGAGCAGCAGTAGGGGTATTATCTCCCCGGAGAACCCCGAAGCTGGGTAAGATTCGCCGGCGTGCATGTCTTCGCCTCATCCTGTTTCTAGGCACCGGCGACGTTCTACTCGCCCCCACCATGATAAGCCATCCGTTGGCATATGTCGCTCCAAACCCCCGACAAATATGGTCCAGATAGAAAACGGATCCTCCCTCATTCCTTTATTCCTTCCTTTAGCATTCTCTTCTTCTCGTGTCATCATTCTCATTCTCTGCTTATTGATTCACAAGCCGATTTATTGAGTCTATCGATAACCGGTAACTTTAGGACATATATAAATTGTTGGTTTTGGTTCTAAGGAGGCGAGGTGGCACTATTTATTTAATGATAATAGAAAGAGCCGACTTAGTGAGTTGTATTATTTTCCAGACACAACACAACCTACGTTATGTAATTGCAATCCATGTTACAAAGAAAACACTAAGTGTTTTGTGCATTTTTTGTTACCGCCCAATCAAAAAATAAATTGTGACATGCCATGGCCCAAAAGCATGCCCAGCCCAGTTGGTCTCCAGTCACGAGCACGCACGCATGCGGCTCCGCAGCCAGCGTTAACACACATAACCTGCACGCAGCCCGTACGCTCGCCCGCAGTGCATGCCGCCGCATGCTCGCCAACACCCACACGCAGGACTAAGCCCGCCCTCCCACGCTCCTGGCGAGCTCCGGCACGGTGCAGGCTACGACTCCCGTGCGGTCATGCGGGGTTTGACTTGTTTCCACCTTTACGCCTCTCGGCACGGCACACATACTCTCTTATTATTTATTTATTGTTTAGCCTGTCTACGCCTCTCGCGCGGGTGTCATCTGGCCCGACGCACCACTGTGTGTTGGCTCCATCCAACCTTATCTTCTCGGCCAGCACCACGCACCGCTTGTGTGTGCCTCATCCAACCTTATCTCCGCCCAATTCCTCGCGCACGCCGCAACCCACAGCAGCTCCAGCGCCTCTCCTTCTCCTTCTTCATGTCTCCTCCTCACCTTCTTAGCCTTTTTCCCTTGGTCATGCAGGAAGCACGCGCAAGGAGCCTCGCCATTGCAAGCGGATCCGGCTACCCTTGACCATCCCGGACCTCGTCTGCTCCTCCCCGTGGCGGTATTTGACGCGCCGCCGCCGGATCCGCCTCCATCGGACCGGATCAGGCTGCCCTCGACCGTCCCCCGGCCTCGTCTGCTCCTCCCCGTGGCCGGATTTGACGCGCCGCCGCCAGATCCGGATGCCCTCGAACGTCCTCGGCCTCATCTGTTCCTCCTGTCGAGGGATTTGATGCGCCGCCTCCGGATCTGCCTCCACCGGACCGGATCCGTCCGGATTAGACTTCCCTCGACCGTCTCAGTTCCCCTTCTGATTATCCTCTGTTTTCTGATTTTTGTGGTCGCTTGTTGAATAATCAATGTGTACCTATATGAACTGGTGAGATTAGGTGTAATTAAGTGATGTGGTATTATTACTTAGCCAACTCATATAATTTTTTCGGTCTGGTTTAGCCATATACTGCGGGATAATTATCGAAAAAGGCAGGGGTGTTTTTATAAAATAACGCGACGGACGACCAGAAGCAGTCACTGCTTTATTAGTAGGTAAGATATATATATATATATATATATATATATATATATATATATATGATGGACTCCTATAGGTTTTGTGTTACGGCAGGGTGAGATTTCAGACCTAGCTATTTGGGGGCATGAATTCGTCGCTAGGATTCCCTTACCGCCAACACAAAGTGGGGTTTGTAGGGGTGGCTAACTAGCAATATTGTGCTTTTGTGCGATAAGTGCCACATCAAAGTTGTGCATTGGGTATTTGAACATCAAACCACCCTCTTCATACATATATTTGGTCGACATGCAAGTGTGTTCGTGTTCTGACCCTCTCCCGCATTATTTTTTTATCAAATTTATAAACAACACACGATTTGGATGTAGAAACCGTCTGTGGTTGGGTACACAACAGACACGGTTCTGTCAGACTACCTGTGTGCCACGCCCATGCCCTGGAGTCCCTCACATCAGTACAGTAGATTGGGATCCACGAGGCTTGCCTCCCGGTCTCGAAAATATCTACTGCCTCATAATCTCGAAAATATCTATCGCCTGGAAGGTTTTAATGTTTGATAGCGCACTATTAGTATGTGCGGACCGTGTGCGATATTTGTTACTCCCGCTCTGCTTTAGTCCCTTGATTCAAATTTTCAGTAGCCCCAACATTTTACTCCCGCCTCTACATCCCTCGCAATCTCAAAAATATCTGCTCGCCCTTGATCGAAATTTTCAGTAGCACCGCCTTGTTACTCCCGCCTAGTAAAATTTTCAATTGTCGCGGTGTTTCCTCAAACACCACCTTGCCCCCTCCACACACACCACACACTCCCCAAACCTCCACTCACACAGACGCACACCACACTCGAAACCATTGGTAGGTCGCCGCCATCACCGCCGCCTCCATCCTCAACCTCTGCCTGTGTGCCGGGGAGCTCGAGGAGCCAATGGCCAAAACAAGGTTTATCGCGGCCTCTTAGCCCGACGCCAGTGAGGTGGCCGCCGAGGTGTCCCCGTCGTCCTCCGTGGACTCTTTATTGATCTGCCGGCCGCTGCGCCCCTATGCCGGTTGGAGGGCTTCCCCGTCCTCCATCCGACCCGACAGCCGACGAGGTCCTACCTCGGGGTCTGGCAGGGCGGTGGGGGACATGGATCACCGAGATTACAGATTGGGAGACGCACACCCGCCGATGGATCGGTAGCTTCCACATGGCCGACCTTGCGGCCATGGAGTACGACCGCTGGCAGGTCCGCTACCACCGCGCGGCGGCTAGACTCAATTTCCCCTTTGGCGCACATCCGGTCGACCTCGTTCCGCCAGAGCCAGGGGTGGTGAGCTCAGCAATGGCGCGGGAGGACCGCAAGGCGTGGGAGGGCCTCGAGGCCAAGGCCGCCAACGAGGCCTACATGCAAGAGCTTCACCGGCAGCACCCGGAGCTCGTGCAGGTGGAGCGACCAATCTTTGCCGGCATGGAGGGTGGCGAGATTATCGCGCTCTCCTTCGATGACGAGGTCGACGGCGGCGAGGAGGGCGGCGCGGAGGGCATCTAGGTGGGCGGCAAGGACAAGGAGATCGACGTCGACGAGTGGAGGAGTGTCTTCCCCAATGACTTCGACGACAGCACCAGCCTGGACCCGGCTCGCGGCACACCATACCCGATGAGGAAGGATTGGCTCAGCCTCTTCTTCGACTAAAAGTAGTTTAGCTTAGCTTAAATTTATGTTTTATGTTCGGTTATGCAAAACTATCTATGTTTATGTTTTAATGCATGCTACTTTCGGTTGAACCTGCTTTGAACTTGATCAAATTGAAGTTTACAACATTAAGTTTAGGGGATCGACTAGAAACGGCCAAAAATTGTTGGAGTATATATATCCACTAAGGGTTTTATTCCTTTATCTTTTAAAGGATCGGCTAGAGATGGCCGTATGCCTTGTTTATTTTAGTTCTTCACAATGTGATGCTTTATATGTGCAACTATTTGCCATGCAGCTCAATTTCATCAATAACAGTTTCAACAATACCACTATGAATTATGATATTTGGTTGTTGTTAAGGATATTGCAGTTAACATGCCTTTTCATTTTTTTAACAATAACTAGTGTACTTTAGACCTACACAATACCAGTTTGAATGACTATTTGCTTGTTTTTAAATGTTATATTTGATGTATTTAACACACATTTCCACTTCTTGTTTTGTTTAACTAGGGTGCTTAAGCCTACACACTGAAGCAATCATTTGTAGATTATGTTGTCTACCATGGATATATTTGGTTGATGTTTAGCTTGTTGTGCTTAGCATGCCTTTATATGTACTCATACAGGATAATATTGAGAACAATGTTGTTTTCCATCGAGGTTAGTTTCATCGCATTGCTTATATGTACTCACTGTTCATGATCTCGGTAGCCGGTACCATATAGCTTGGGGATGATAAGGGATTAATCGTCGAATTGGACATTTCACTGAATATGTCTGTAACCCATTTATCAGTAGGTTAACTAGGGCCATATTTAATATATCTGAGGCTACATAGCAACATGCATTGTACTGAATGACTAAATATGCAATCCCAGGCTACATAGCAACAAGGAAGAGTGTTACCTTAATGTTCTGATGATGTCTAGATATACATGTAATAAAATCTTATGTAATGGGATGGAGGGAGTGTTGTACTACATCAATTTTCAATTGTTGTTTAGCTTCTAATATGAACTTGGTGCTTTTAGGTACATATGTCATTGCCAAAGATCCACACATCGACCCTTTCTGCGTATGGGGCAATAAGATATTCATGAACCAACATCAAGTGAGGAAACGGATAAAGATTGTTATTAAAATGGGTCAAAAGATGTCAATCGAACTATTTGTTTACACTTTATGTAAGACAACAGTGAACTGCGGGATGGTAAGTTAGAACCCTATAGCCTTCTTTTTACTGACCGTAATGAGTTGTGTTAGATGACACTGTCTGAATCTTTTTTCCTTTGTAGTGGATCCTGAAGTAGTTTACTCAAGATTACCTCTCAAACTACATGACTGGCGGGCGGCCATCACAAGGGGTTGGACTAGAGTCGTGCATGCCTTCTGCATCCAGGATAGCACAATAGGGCCATTCTGCTTCACCTTGTTCAGCAACCAGAATGTTGCCTCTTTCTTTACCATCTGTAATAGTACAAGTATAGAACCCTGGTTCATCATTATTTATTTAGTGCTTATGTAATTCTTAAACATATGTACCTGTGAATCGAATAATGCATTGGTTGTTTGAACCTGATGGATATGAATAAAGCTATAGCCTACTTTCAAGTTTAAATTAGTACAATTTTAAATAGCTGCAATTAAATTAGGGCGAAACTACGGTGTGCAGGTCATTACGGTGCACACGGTTAATAAAGCAGAGTGTGTGTGATATACATCATAATCCTACACGGTTCACAGAGAGGAAATGTGTGTAACAATGCACACAGTTGCCGTTTGCAAAGCGTGTGTGATGCCAGACACTATCACATATGGTGTGGGAAAACTAAATGTGTGTGATTGTCTACCTATCGTAGACAGTTTATAATCATGAACTATTTGTGATGTGCCTGGCATCATAGAGCCATTTTGGTACGTGCCTAGAAAACTCCCGTGCCTGGAATCTGCCTGGTTTTAGGTAAAACCACAAAACTCCGATTGCGGTGGCAATGCGAGCACAAACGAGTAGCAAGGATGAAGCGTTTGGGATATTCGATATATCGGAAATGGTTATATAGGGACAACTGTATGCACCAAGGTCCCCTATCCCCGACGGTTTCTGGGCAGTGTGGGAAGGACCCCCCCTATCACCCACACTCACTTGGCGACGGTCCCAAATGTCATCGCGGAAAGGGGTTAAAAACCGTTTGTATAGCACCGACGCGTACCAGTGTATTTCCATCTCATGGGAATCATTTTGATATCCATCTTTTATATCACATAACTGAAATATTTAGTAATTGCTAGTTTAATTTGAAGTGACTTTAAGTATTATGATGATGAGACAATCTCATCATAATCAACTCCTTGATCTTGTCATAAACTATTTGCAGCAAGTCAAGCATTGTAAAACATTTTTATCTTTGTCAATCGATAGGTCCATAACTACACTTTAAACTTTAAGTCTTTCAGAGGGTCTATCAAGTTCTAAATTTGATTTATGTGTATGGATACTATCTTGGATTATTTTGGTGTATAGCCAATTCCGGATTTAGGGCCATGATTTGTCTTCAATGTATCTATAATTTTTAATTGTTCATTGTTGTTGTAGTATCAATCTTGGATGTTTTATATGCAACTTTATGCAATTATATATCATTTTTCGGAACGAACCTATTAACTTAGTGCCTAGTGTTAGTTGATTTTTTTGCTTGTTTTTGGCTTTTAAGGAAATCAATATCAAACAGAGTCCAGATGGAGAAAAACTTTGGATTATTTTTTTCAAGACCAGAAGAGAGCGTAGAAGGTTTGAGAGAAGACCAGATGAGCCACGGACGAGCGACGAGCTTGGGAGGCACACCCTAGGGGGCACCCCCAGGCTTGTGGGACCCTCCTGGCACCTCTTGACCTAACTCCACCTGTATAAATACTGAAATATTCCCCTGACATCAAAGAGCCACCCAAAATACTTTTTCCACCGCAAGTTTCTGTTCTCGTGAGATCCCATCTGGAAGCCTTCTCTAGTGCTCTTCCGAAGGGGGAATCAATAACGGAGGGGCTCTACATCAACCTTGCTTCCCTTTCGATGATGTGTGAGTAGTTTACCACAGACCTACGGGTCCATAGCTAGTATCTAGATGGCTTCTTCTCTCTCTTTGATCTTCAATACAATGTTCTCCTCGATGTTCTTGGAGTTCTATTTGATGTAATCACTTTTTGTGGTGTGTTTGTTGAGATCCGATGAATTTTGAGTTTATGATAAGATTATCCATGAATATTGTTTGAGTCTTTTCTGAACACTTTTATGCATGATTATTATAGCTTTGTATTTCTCTCTGATCTATTGATTTGGTTTGGCCAACTACATTGATTTTTCTTGCAATGGGAGAGGTGATTTGTGATGGGTTCGATCTTGCGGTGCTCAATCATAGTGATAGAAAGGGACATGACACATATTTGTATCATTCCCATTAAGGATAAAAAGATGGGGTTTATTCATGCATGAGTTTACTTTGTCTACATCATGTCATCCTACTTAAGGCTTTACTCCATTCTTTATGAACTTAATACTCTAGATGCATGCTGGATAGCGGTCGATGTGTGGAGTAGTAGTAGTAGATGCACGCAGGAGTCGGTCTACTTGTCTCGGACGTGATGCCTATATACATGATCATTGCCTTGGATATCGTCATGATTATTTGCTTTTCTATCACTTGCCCAACAATAATTTGTTTACCCACCGTATGCTATTTTCAAGAGAGAAGCCTCTAGTGAAAACTATGGCCCTGGGTCTACTTTTATCCTATATTAAAGTCCTAAAAATATCTTGCTGCAATTTTATTTACTTTATTTTATTTTGTATTTTTGTGTTGTCTATCTATCACTATTAAATCTTTGCAAATAACTGTCGAGGGAATAACAACCCCTTGTTTGCATTGGGTGCAAGGATTTCTTATTTTGTGTGCAGGTACTGCTAACGAGGTATTGCATGGTTCTCCTACTGGATTGATAACCTTGGTTTGTAACTGAGGAAAATACTTATCTCTACTGTACTACATCATCCTCTCCTCTTCAAGGAAATCCCAACACAACTCACAAGTAACAGGCCCATCAACGCTTCTCTGTGTATTATAGGTTCATTGTTTGATTAACAATATTTCATCTGCACATCTTGAAGATCTGCATGAATTTTCCAACCTATATAGTTCAGCTGCATGTTCGACCGAAGTCTCTATATCTTATGTAGAGCCTTCTATATCAGTCGCGACAAGAAATATTAGAACCGCTTCTAGTGTTTCTTTTCTTTCACCTGATCATAACTATTATGTAATGTTGTGGAGTTGCACTGTCCTCCCACTCACTCTTTTGCAGGAAACATTTTCTTCAAAATTTCCGCACTCTGTGACAAAACACTTTGCCTCCGCATAGTGATAGAGGAATACCCAACCATTTGGGATAACCTACAAAGTAGCACTTATTTCAACAAATTTGATGACACTCTTTTTAGTGTAAAAGCCATAGTCTCTAATGCATCTCATTAAAAAATTGGTGAAATAATCAATGTCATCTTTGATCTCACCATGTCATACATAGCTTGATTACATCTACTCAAAACATTCTACTCTTAGTAATGTTTTGGGAAGTGCAAGCTACAAAATTCTTTCACAGCTCATCAGACATTCGCTAAATTTGTAACTCAAAATCTTTCTGCATTCTAATTGTAGAACCATAATTTTTGTTATAATAAGTCCTACTTCATTGTGGAAAAACCATTCAAAACATTTCAAAAGATCCAGATTTATGTGTGAGTAAATATAAATATCTACTGAGTCAATCTTCAAGATAGATACACCCATTGCTTGCAACAACACTTATTGTACTGCACACATCAATATGCATGTTCCAATTATTTTGTTGCTCATTCTTTATGATCTCTGAACGGTATTTTAGTTTACTTCACTATTTGGACAAAATTTGCAAGTGTGAGATGAGTCGTAATCAGATGACTTCAAAATCTATCACTATGGAATTTGTCCATGTTGATTTCTCCAATGTGACTAAATGTAGTGCCACACATATGTGGTATTCTATTAGTCTTGTGAAATTTAGCGTCAGTGGTATGGATGTTCAATTCTATCATCAATATTCATAACTTACATCCTATTCATAATAGGAGTATGACCCTTTTGTTCATTACATTGAGCAACTATTGCTCTCTTATGAACAACCTCCTTGCAATTCCTATGCAATGGGTTAGAGTGTACAAAACTCTAAAATGAATTATGAAAATAAATTTAGAGGTAATATGTTGATGAAAAAGTATCATAACTTTTACAATATTTTCAACACATATTTTAACCTCATTAATTTGTTGGTCATTAGGTCGTAGTAATTCTTGCATCAATTCGCAACTATATGCAACCGAGTCAGTGTCCTTGTGATCAACTTTTAACCACAATTCCCAAAGAATCTAGTGTTCAACAATTTAATCACGATTTTGAATCAGACTTCACTTGACCGACTTTCTTTACATCTTATAACTTGTATGACATTCATACTTGAGCTAGACATTCAGTCTTCTTTTCTTTCCGCTTCTATTCTTTTGTAGTTTTACTTTCAATATTTCTCCCACTCAACAGAAGAGTCATCTAAATTTTTAAGAGTGGCGTGAGCCCCGAACCTCCTTAGGCATGTAAGTCTCATTACATCCTTCGGTCTTGTTCTTTCTCCTTAAGTTCTCACCATCAACTCATGACTGCTTTTCTTCCGAATCTTTACACATTTTAGTCTCAAACAGAGTTGAATGCTTCACTAGAGCTTGCAAACAAAACACTTCTTTAGATATCATATATCTTTTAACTCTTATTTGTTTCTGAAAAAATTCAGTTCCAAGAATATCACATAACTATCCCAAACATTTTGAAGTTCACGTTTATGGGAAGCAAGCCCCATAATATAATCCTTAGCCTTTTGGACTGAAAGACA
This sequence comes from Triticum monococcum, assembly GCA_034509565.1. Classification (NCBI taxonomy): domain Eukaryota; kingdom Viridiplantae; phylum Streptophyta; class Magnoliopsida; order Poales; family Poaceae; genus Triticum; species Triticum monococcum. The sequence goes on from CM067843.1 coordinate 497,414,714, forward strand.
TAATACTCATCGTCCATAGCATTAGCAGGAGACCATTGCTAGCATGGAGTAGGACAAAATTCTTCTTGGCACTCTTAGAGGATAATCATCTCAATCATAAAGATTCAACCAGATAAATAACAGTCAATCAATTTCAATGGCAAAGGTGGAACTGTGAGCCATAATTCTATAACTATAATGCAAACTACACATAGGCATTTATTCATAATTAATTTTGCACTAGTGATTAAACTTAATTAATGCAAATTGTGCTCCCACTCAAATAAATATCTCTCATAATTGATATTAAGTGATTCAAGACCCTGATTTTATTCATAGCCATTGATGTGGACATCACTAATGATGTGAAGTTCAACTGGTAGCTAATCTTTTGCTGATCATATCTCCATATGACTCTTGTTCCTCTTTCTATGCTTCGTGCTCCGAGCTCAGAAATGTTTCTGCCAGAACTTGAAGACAACCGAGTGCTATCTGCTAACATGGTCTGACCAGTTCCATCTTACACCTCACGTCTCGTTTGTACTCATGTGGAGATGACACACCCCAGAACGCTATATGCAATAGACGGTTGCAACACTAGGAAGAGCACCTTTTTTAACTTGATATTTACTATGAGAGATCACCCTAATAATTGACTACTGCACAATCAAAGGGTGCAAATAACAAAGGGGTAAACAACTCAGACAATTCATATAAAGCATGATATGGTATAGCCCTGGGCGCCGAGAATCTTCGTGACCATCTTCAATATCCAGTTGAAGCATCGTGATCACCAATATTTTGTTGCTGTGGTAACCGTTTAAAAAATGCTACTTTGGCGGCAATTTCAGAAAACGTTGTCTGACGACCATTTTAGAAAATGTTGCGTGGCACCAAATTTTAGAAATTCCTCCATGGCATGAAATGATAGCTCCCCGTCCCGCACCTAGTACACCTTCTCCACGCCGAGGTCCATCGTGTACGTTTGCCAACGTCACCTGTAACCTGTAGGCTATCTCTAGGACATTTACATTAAAGTAGCAATCTTGTGGCTCTAGCCATCATGCCGTGACACGCAGGCCACTTAACATTACAACATATAACCATCTCATACATAAACTCATTATCATGATGAAGGCTATACCACATCATATGCATACCCTGCAAAACCAAGTTAGACGTCCTCTAATCAGTTTTAGAAAAAAATAGTTATGTAGTTAACCGGTTTTAACAAATAATACTAGCTACCTATGTCCACAATTTAGGTGATGATTCTTGATGCTAGATTAAGTTTCGGGGTGTGTGAAAGAAGAGAGTTAATTAAAAGTCTCGTCCCCCACACTAAACTTCGTCAAATACGCGTGACCCCCTAGTAGATCATCCATCTTCGGCACTCCCTTGTGTACACGATGGTTCACTATTCCAAACTATGGTGAAACCCAAGGAACTATTTGTTGGGGAACGTAGTAATTTCAAAAATTTCCTACGCACACGCAAGATCATGGTGATGCACAACAACGAGAGGGGAGAGTGTTGTCTACGTACCCACGCAGACCGACTGCGGAAGCGTTGACACAACGTAGAGGAAGTAGTCGTACGTCTTCCCGATCCGACCGATCCAAGCACCGTTACTCCGGCACCTCCGAGTTCTTAGCACACGTACAGCTCGATGACGATCCCCGGGCTCCGATCCAGCAAAGCTTCGGGGAGGAGTTCCGCCAGCACGACGGCGTGGTGACGATCTTGATGTTCTACTGTCGTAGGGCTTCGCCTAAGCACCGCTACAATATGACCGAGGTGGAATCTGGTGGCAGGGGGCACCGCACACGGCTAAGGAACGATCACGTGGATCAACTTGTGTGTCTATGGGGTGCCCCCTGCCTTAGTATATAAAGGATGGAGGAGGAGGAGGCCGGCCAAGGCTATTGGTGCGGCCAGGATGGGAGTCCTACTAGGACTCCATGTCCTAGTAGGAGTCCATCAAGAGGGGAGGAAGGGAGAAGGAAGTGGAGGAGAAGGAGAGGTGGCCGGCCCCCTTTTCCCTAGTCCAATTCGGACCAAAGGGGAGGGGGGGCGCAGCAGCCTTTTTCCTCTTCCCACTAAAGCCCATCAAGGCCCAATACTTCTCCCGTAACTACCCGGTACTCCAAAAAATACCCAAATCACTCGGAACCTTTCCGATGTCCGAATATAGTCATCCAATATATCGATCTTTACGTCTCGACCATTTCGAGACTCCTCGTCATGTTCCCGATCTCATCCGGGACTCCGAACTCCTTCGGTACATCAAAACTCATAAACTCATAATATAACTGTCATCGAAACCTTAAGCGTGCGGACCCTACGGTTCGAGAACAATGTAGACATGACCGAGACACGTCTCCGGTCAATAACCAATAGCGGGACCTGGATGCCCATATTGGCTCCTACATATTCTACGAAGATCTTTATCGGTCAGACCGCATAACAACATACGTTGTTCCTTTTGTCATCGGTATGTTACTTGCCCGAGATTCGATCGTCGGTATCCAATACCTAGTTCAATCTCGTTACCGGCAAGTCTCTTTACTCGTTCCGTAATACATCATCTCACAACTAACATATTAGTTGCAATGCTTGCAAGGCTTAAGTGATGTGCATTACCGAGAGGGCCCAGAGATACCTCTCCGACAATCGGAGTGACAAATCCTAATCTCGAAATATGCCAACCCAACATCTACCTTTGGAGACACCTGTAATGCTCCTTTATAATCACCCATTTACGTTGTGACGTTTGGTAGCACCCAAAGTGTTCCTCCGGCAAACGGGAGTTGCATAATCTCATAGTCATAGGAACATGTATAAGTCATGAAGAAAGCAATAGCAACATACTAAACGATTGGGTGCTAAGCTAATGGAATGGGTGATGTCAATCAGATCATTCATCTAATGATGTGATCCCGTTAATCAAATAACAACTCTTTGTCCATGGTTAGGAAACATAACCATCTTTGATTAACGAGCTAGTCAAGTAGAGGCATACTAGTGACACTCTGTTTGTCTATGTATTCACACATGTATTATGTTTCCGGTTAATACAATTCTAGCATGAATAATAACCATTTATCATGATATAAGGAAATAAATAATAACTTCATTATTGCCTCTAGGGCATATTTCCTTCACTATTAGCAGATCATCGACAGCCAGAGCTGATCGATTGTCAGAACCTTGTGAAAAGTTACACCATGTCGTCAATGAATTGAACAAAAGCAACACTTGGCGGAAGCATAGCAAGAACATCAACCCTCAAAATCACATGTGATCTAGATCGCAACCTACACCTACTCATACGACTGTTCATGATGCCACTATTGGGAAACATAGTAGAAAACAAAAAACATAATATGAAGATGCATAACGGGTTGGGGTCATGATCGTTACCATCACCGAGTTGCAGTGGAAGAAGAACATGTCGATGTAGATCGTACTTCGAGTCCCTCGAACCATCAATGAACGATCCTGCAAACTGCCCATGAACAGTCCCTCGAACCGAAGACCGAAAGCACGACCTCTCTACTTGGTTGAAAGTGTGTGGCCTTCATGATCCGGCAGCGCTTCGCCGCCAGAGCTAATCATCGCCAGAGAATTAGAGTGAGGAGATTAGAACCACAAAGGGCTTCTAATTATGAGGACAAGAGGATTATCCTAACTCTAATTAGTCAACTAGGACCAACTAGAACTATAACTAGAAGAACTAGAGAAGGGTCCAAAACTTGTATTTCTCAAAGGACAAAAGCCTCTAGTATATATAGGTTAGAGGGGAGAGGAGGAGCTGCCACCAAGGGGGGAGGAGTCCCCCTTGGGGCAACAGCCTAAGACGGGGAGGAGGAATCCGCCCCCTCCTCCAATTCGGCCTCCTTCCTTAGAGGAAGGGGGCCTCCCCTCTTGGGCCCTTGTGGCCCAAGTTGATTTCCACCTCTTGGCCTTTTAAGGCATGCTGGTATTAAATTAAATATAAAATAATTTAAAATAATTTTTGACCATTTTATATATAGTTTAACATCTCAGGAAACATTTTCCACCTACCTATATTTATTGGTAATACCCGGTATTACCCGAAACTCTACTAAACCCTTCCGGTGACCCCGAAACGCTTTCGGATCCTCTCGAAACTATTCTGAATATTAATGAAAAAATTCCACAAATATATTCTCATCACTCCCGTCCTACTAATACTCAGCAGTTGATTGTGATTGCCTTAAGCATGTGACCTCGTAGGTTCGGTAACCCATAGACATGAACGAAACTCCTTCGTTCAATGACCAACAACGGAACCGTGGACGTCATATCGGTCCTATGAGCACACGAACGATATTCAAGTGAACCTTTGGTCATCATGTGATGTTCCCTTTGCTTCGCTATACTTTACAAAACTCGAGATGCATCGGTATCCTCTTGAGTCACCACATGCTCACTATACCGAAATCATCGTTACCGGTTTTGTTCTTCTCTCTCGTTGTCATGTTCTGGCATCCTGGTGACATAGTCACCTGTGTTTGGCTAGACGATGATGGATACTGTCACACCGAGAGGGCCCTAAGAATATCTCTTCATCGCCGGAGGAGCAAATCCCATTCTCGAGCTATCTAGTTCCTTGTCAAACTTTTCGATGAGCTTATAAGTTGCCTTATGATCATCGTGTTACAAGTGATGTTTGAGAAACCCCAAAGTCCATCATGCAATTATAAGTGATTACGATACTCTCATGGTTTAAGGAGAAAAAACACATGTTAACACTCTATGTTATTACAATTGATTATAGACAATATTATCTCAATTCATAACAAACAAGTTTGGGTCAATTCAATAAGATCGTTCTTCCAATGTCATAATATAGATGTTGTTTTAGGACCATCATTATACTTAACAATATCCTAAGATCTGGAAAACATGATCACCAACAACACTTGAGCTAGTCTTAGAGGCGAGACTAGGAACCTTTTGTTTTATCCATTTATCATTTCACACCTGCATATCAGTTTTCCACGGAATCGCATATTCCAGGGTCATAGAAGTTATAGCATGAAATATAAACACTTAATTATGAATATGGAAATATATTAATACAATATAATCGCCTCTAGGGGATATTTCCTACAACCCCCCTCCAACAGGTCTTTTCGTCAATAATTCTTATATATTCCAGAAAAATTCTCTGTCAATTTTCAGCTAAATCTAAGAACTTTTATTTGTGCACAAAAATAACACCATGGTAGTTCTACTGAAAATAGCGCCAGTCCGGGTTTGTTTCATTCAAATCATGTAAATTAGAGTCCAAAATAAGAGCAAAAGTTTTTGGAAAAGTAGATATGTTTGAGACGTACCAACAACTTGGGCCAACAAGGCCCAAGTGGGGAAGGCGCCGGCATAGCCATGGAAGGAGGCCGAATTGGAGAGGGGGAGGACTCCACCTCCCTTCCCTTGGCCGGTGCACCAAGGAGGGACATTGCCTCCTTGGTGGATACCCTCTCTCGCCCCTCCACCTATATATAGTAGGTTTTTTGCTCTATTAGACACACAAATTTTGGAGCCTCCTCTAGTTCTTCTAGTTCTAGTTCTAGTTGGTCCTCGTTGACTAATTAGTTCTAGTTGGTCTTGGTTGACTAATTAGAGCTAGGTCTAGTTCCTATAATCCTTATAATTAGAAGCCTAGTGTGGTTCTATTCTCCGCCCTATAATTCTCTAGGGACGATTAGCTCTGGATGGCGAAGCGCCGCTGGATCGTGAAAGGTGCATGCTCGCAACCAAGTAGAGAGGTCGTGCCTTCGTCTTCAGCTTGAGGGACTATTTTTAGGCAGTTCACGGGACCGTACATTGATGGTTCGAGAGACTCTGTTAGGGCATGTCTCCCTCTAAGTGGTTTTGGTGATTGATGACAATTCTTTTGCGGACTAATCGTGGGCATTGAACATTTCAGATATTCATTCATTGGCACGAGACTATTCTTTCCCCTCGGAGCTCAATGCGAAGACAGTGTAGTCTCTTTCATTTCGGTTTTGGTGGACTTGAGTCATAGGAGACACTGTACTATCAGGAGAGGGTCCATATCAGAAAGGCTAGGGTGTAATCAACATGTACACGTCTTTCTCGCACCCCGAGCTCCTTCCCTTTTCCTTGGAGTATATCGTTATCGCGGAAGTGGCACATGGGAGAAGCCAACGATAGTACCGTTGGGCCAGAGCGGCAGTACCGCTGACAGCATCAAGCGATAATACCGCTGTTTCACAGCGGTAGTACCACTCATGGCCATTAGCAGTAGTACGACTCATGTTCCGCTCTGGTGCCGCCTCGATTCAAGACAGTCGCTTGTCGTGTCGGGTTGGGCAGCAGTAGGAGTGGCAGAAGGCGCGGTAGTGTAGTAGTACCGCCCTACCACCGCTACTAGTGCCACTCGGGGGCTCTCTCTCTTGCCCCTTCTCTCCACTCTCCGTGCGCAGCCCCAGTGGTACTACCGCTAGGCCAAGCGGCTGTACCACTGCCTCAGGCAGTAGTACTGCTCCCATGAGTGGTAGTACCGCTCTCCGCGGGCTGACTTGTGGGATAATAATTGGATTTGATTTCCCACTATATAAGGAGGTCTTCTTCTCCAAGAAGACCTACCTCTTTTCCCTGAAGCTCCATTGTTGCTTCAAAGCTCTTTTTTGCCTGATCTCTCTCCCTATCCAATCAAACTTGTTGATTTTCTAGGGATTGGTTGAGAAGGCCCGGATCTACACTTCCACCAAGAGAAATTTGATTCCCCCACTAATCCCTTGTGGATCTTGTTACTCTTGGGTGTTTGAGCACCCTAGACGGTTGAGGTCACCTCGGAGCCACATTCCATTGTGGTGATGCTCCATGGTATCGTTGGGAGCCTCCAATCAAGTTGTGGAGATAGCCCCAACCTTGTTTGTAAAGGTTTGATTGCCGCCTTCAAGGGCACCACTAGTGGAATCACGGCATCTCGCATTGTGTGAGGGCGTGAGGAGAATACGGTGGCCCTAGTGGCTTCTTGGGGAGCATTGTGCCTCCACACCACTCCAACGGAGACGTACTTCCCCCAAAGGGAAGGAACTTCGGTAACACATCCTCGTCTCCACCGGCTCCACTTGTGTTTATCTCTTCCCTTTACTTTGTGCAAGCTATTGTTGTGTTGTATCCTTTGCTTGCACTTGTTGTTGTTGTTGTTGTTGTTGTTGTTGTTGTTGTTGTTGTTGTTTGCATCATATAGGTTGCTCACTGATACGTCTCCAATGTATCTATAATTTATGAAGCATTCATGCTGTTATACTATCATTCTTGGATGTTTTACAATCATTTTATAGCAACTTTATATCATTTTTGGAACTAACCTATTGACCCAGTGCCTAGTGTCAATTGCTGTTTTTTGCTTGTTTTTACATCGCAGGAAATCAATATCAAACGGAGTCCAAACACCGCGAAACTATTGTGGATTTTTTATGGACCAGAAGAAATCCATTGGGCCAGAGCAGCACCTGGGGGGTGCCCCGAGGCCCAGGCGCACCCAGGTGGGTTGAGCCCACCTCGGTGGCCTACCGCACCCCCTCTTTGTCCTATAAATTGCCAAATATTCCAAAACCCTCGGGGGTAAACCTAGATCAGAAGTTTCGCCGCTGCAAGGCTCTGTATCCACTGAAAACCAATCTAGACCCCGTTCCAGCACTCTGCCGGAGGGGGACATCATCACCAGTGGCCATCTTCATCATCTCAGAGGCCACCATGATGAGGAGGGACTAGTCCACCCTTGGGGCTGAGGGTTTGTACCAGTAGCTATGTGTTTAATCTCTCTCTCTCTCTCTCTCTCATGTTCTTGAGATGTCACGATCTTGTTGTTTCGCAGGCTTCGTTAATATAGTCGGATCTTATGGTGTTTTCCCCTCTCTATATTGTTGTGAATTGAGTTTTCCCTTTGAGATTTCGTTTTATTGGATTGAATACGTTTATGGATTTGAGAGCACCTGATATATGTCTTGCATAGGAATACTCGTGGTGACAATGGGGTATCATATTGATCCACTTGATATATGTTTTGGCACTCAACTCGCGGATTCCTGAGGTGACATTGGGCTAACCTATGCATAGGGGATGATAGACGTTCTTGTCTTTGTTTCTCCGGTAGAAATCTTGGGGCACTCTTCGAAGTTCTTTGTGTTGGATTGAGTATTATGAATATGAAATTATTTGGTGTTATTTTAGTATGAACTCTTGGATAGATCGATCGGAAAGAATAGCTTCGAGGTGGTTTCGTACCCTACAAATGATTTCTTCTTATGTTCTCCGCTAGATAGGAACTTTGAAGTGATTCTTCATTGCACGTTGAGGGATGGTTATATGATCCAATTATATTAGCATTGTTGAGAGATTGCACTAGCGAAAGTACATACCCTAGGCCTCATTTTCAAGCATTGAAATACCGTTTGTGCCCCATTTTACCAATTGCTACCTTGCTGTTTTTTTACTTTCTGATTATAAAAATATATTTCTGCCACCCATATTACACTTCTATCACCATCTCTTCGCCGAACTAGTGCACTTATACAAATTGCCATTGTATTGGATGTGTTGTGTACACAAGAGATTTCTTGTATTTGATTGCAGGGTTGTTTGAGAGAGACCATCTTCATCCTACGCCTCCCACGAATTGATAAACCTTAGGTCATCCACTTGAGGGAAAATTGCTACTGTCCTACAAAACTCTGCGCTTGGAGGACCAACGCGTGTCTACAAGAATAAAGTTGCGTAGTAGACATCAAGCTCTTTTCTGGCGCCGTTGCCGGAGAGGTTAGGTAAGCGGCACTCAAATCCCGTCAACGAAGCTCTTTTTTGGAGTCGTTGCCGGGGAGGTGAGTGCATGAAGGTATATCTTTAGATTTTGCAATTGAATCTTTAAGTTTCTTGTTTTATCACTAGTTTAGTTTATAAAAAGAAAACTACAAAAAATGGAATTGAGGTTGCATCATATTATTCGTCTTTATAATGTATTTCGTGAAAATGATGGAAAGGAAAATTGTGCTTAATTGTTAGAAGAAGAATGCTATAAAATGTTTGACAAAAAATCTTTGAAAGATGAGCATGATTGCAATGTTGTTGGTATGAACTCGCTGAATATCCATGATGCTAACGATATGCAAAGCCATAAGCTTGGGGATGCTCTGTTTGATGAAGATGCTATTTTTAGTCCCCCAAGATTTGATGTGCAAATTTGTTATAATGATTACATGCCTCCTATTTATGATGGTTATAATGGTGAAAGTTGATTTTGAGAGGTCATGACTTTATTTAGTGATGAATCCACCATTTTGGATGAGGCTTCCATTGACTATGATAAAAAAGTTGCTATCTATGATAATTATGGTGATGACATGTATGCTATAAAGAATAATGATAACCATGAAACTAGTCATCATGATTTTAATTTTCACTCTCATGATAGTTATTTTGTTGAGTTTTCTCCCACTACTATCGATGAGAAGACATTTGCTTATGTGGAGAGTGATAAGTTTTCTATGCTTATGTATCATGAAAAGAATGCTTTATGTAATAGCTATATTGTTAAATTCATTCATGATGCTACTAAAAATTATTATGAAGCATCATAACCGACAACGGTAGTCTCTCTCAACCAAGTAACAAATGTCTCCCACCCACTCCCCGGCGATCGCCAGCACCTCCGGTGATCTCCTCCCCTAGCCACCACAATTCCTCTTCTCTCCACTAGATCTCTCCGGTGCCCTGAGATCTACCTTCTGATACCCATCTCCATGGGTTCTGATGTTGGATCCACCCTTGGCTTGGACTTCTCCAAGGGCTTGGTTTTTGCGGATAAGGTTTTTCAATCTACTAGTTTTACGGTGCATCCCATGGATGACACGGGCTTCTTCACCATGGTAATCTCCTTTGGGCGGCATGTTTTTTGTTTGCATGAAGATTCAGTGGCAGCAGCAATCGAGGCGGCCATTGGGGGTTCTGCAATTGAGTTTATGGTTTTTCCGCTCAAGGATAAGGTTTTTGGCTTTCGAGTTTCCTGTAAGGCTGTGGCTATGATCGTTCTTCAGCTCCATTCTTATTCTTGTGATCATTTTAAATGTTACTTCCATCTTTGGGGTAATGGGGGCCCAAATTGGGGCCGTGAGTTCAAGCTTTGGAAGTTGGAATGTGATGCAGAATGGATTCTTGTTAGTCCTTCCAAACGTCGAGCTGCACTTGGCATGCTCGCCATGCATTCCAAGCCCCAAAAGTCCTTGGTAAGATCTTCACATGCCCAAGCCAAGAAACTTTCTTTTTCAACGTTCCAGAGTTATCCTGTTTGCCGTGGGTATCGTTATCCAGCCACACAGGACTGTATTCAAACCATTGAAGATGCAGGGTATACTCTCCCGGAGCATGAGAGGGTGGTCATCCTTCCCCCGCCGCCGGCTGAACTACGGTGGACGTCAACTGCTCCATCCATATCTTTTGGTACGGTTGGAAACCTCCCTCCTTATGCGGCTCAGCCTCCGTCTATCTTGGGCGGGAATTTTGCTTCTTTGAATGTGGACGTGTCTCCCCATGTTGGGCCATCATCTACACATGCCACGGATCAAGTTGGGCCGGGATTACCTTCTGGGCCTTCCACTATTCCTTCCTCTCAACAGGCTGCAGTTGAGTTTGATAATTTAGTTACAGGTATGGTGGATGAAATCTTAACGTGTCAGAAATGTTTGCGCAAGGGCCATTTTGCTACGGCGTGCACGTCCGGGTTGCACTGTAACTCTTGTCTGCGGGTGGGGCATCGTACAAACGATTGCAACCGGTTTGCACAGATTTTGGGTCTGGTTCGGAAACCGAAACCCGGTAACGTTGCAACTTCCGAGGATCCCTCAGCTCCCACCGAGAATATCTCTCTGACGCAACTTTTACCAAACTTGGACTCCTCTTGCACTTCTGCATTAACTCTTTCGCCCCGTTCCATCAGCCCTGGCCCCAAAACACCATCGGCTGCACCGCCTGAAACCCCACCTCCGCCGGAGTCCTCGCCATCTGCTGCAAGCTCGGAGCGTGCCTCTCCGATGGCCAACTTCCACCTTGACCCTCTACTCTATGTGCCAGCGGGGCACCACATTGTGGATGGCGGGGAGGCTCGGGTGCCGCGCACCTTTGTGACGCCGCATACCCCAATTGTGCGTCACCATGAAGACTTCATGTTGGCCGAGGTAATGCCCATCCCCCCTCCTGATCAGATTGGGGCTGCTAGAGAGGAAGTGGTCCAGTGGCTGCAAGCTCATGGGATTTTGGTGAGGTCTGCTCAACCTTCGATTAGATCGGTGGGTCTTTTTGAGCTACGGGATGCTGCTGTTAGATTTTCACTTCTTCAGATGCCGCCTCAGCCCCTGGGTAATGATCATTTTGTTCGGTTTATGAAGCATGATGAGGGGGAATCTTTTAGAGGTGTTCAGGGTTTCCGACAAGGTTTGCTTATGTTTTTGGGGATTCCGCTTGATCTTCGCAATGAGCATGGTCTTCGGGCAGCAGTTAACACCTTTGGGAAGTTTCATCATTGGATTAGTGAGGACCCATATCTGGTGCGCTCCTTGGTCTTTGCCTCTTTCCCGGAGGATATTCTTGTGCCCCGGGACGTGGTGTTCATGGAGTATGCAGCTTGGGGTGGTGCCAGAGTGTCTTGGACGGCGCCACTGTATATTCTGGGTGCCAATTTTGCTGAACAAATGCCCCAAGATGAGGACTGGATGCCCATCAATGGCAACCCCCATCCCCAGCCTGGTGTGCCCTTCCCAGAGATGCCGCCTTTTATCCTGCCCCCGTTCCCTGCTCTGGGGTGGAACGATGTGCCACCGCCGCCTGCACCTGACCATGATCAACAGGACAATTGGGGCAACTGGGATGAGCCTGCTGTGAAACCAGTTGTGGAGGACCAAGAGTCCATGGTATTTGATGCTTCGGCACAACAAAGCTCTACCCAACCAAGTTCAGATGTGCAGCTCCAGGAGCCTCCTGCAGTTATTATAGTTGGTGACACTGCAACGGAAGTCCGAAGTGATTCTGAGAACATTGCCACGGACGTGGAAGACACTAGCAATTGGGCGATCGTGGTTTATCAACCCCCAGTTGTTGATGTTCTGGCCCTTGCTCAACCTATTATCAAGGTCCCTTTTGGGCCCCCTCTGCCCCCTGAAATGATATGGAGGCGTTCTTTTGAGAACTTGCTGAATGCACCAGTAATGTTTGAGGTACCGCAACCTCTGATGCCTAAACCTTTGTCGCTAGTTAAGAGAAGATGGAGCTTTGCTTTTCAGTCTGACGATCCTCCTTTACTGACATGGAAAGAGCCGGATCCGGTTAGACCTGTGGCAAGAGCCCTTTTTGTGGATGAATCGGATGAACCTACGCCTGCTGTGGTCCCCTCTCCATGCGCAAGGCCACGGAGGCCTCGCAAAACTATGGCGCCAACGCCTCTGGTTAAAATGTCTGTTCGCAGATGTACCAGAAGTTCGGCCCAGCGTGATGGGTTTAAGCCCACTTTCCATGAGCTGGTTCTACAGCCCAAGAAGAAGAAGCCCAAGGCTAAGCCCATTCCTGCTGAGAGGCCCAGCACCACTGCACATGGAGATGTCCCTCCTCCCACTCCTATCAGTCATCTGCAAGCTATTGGCAAGGAGTTAGACATTGATGCAGCTCTTCTCACTGAGGAGTGCACTTATGGTGGACCCTTCTGCCACAACCAACAAAGCCTCCAATGAATAGTGTGCTATCCAAATGCTGGGTTTTGCTCCCTGCATGTTTTTACTTTCTGAACTTTGGATATTTAATAATGTTTGTTCAGACCTTGGTGTGGCTTTTGGACATATGGCATTGTGTGCCATGTGGTTTGGGAAACTGTTTATGATCTTTATCTATGAATCCTCATTGTAAAAACTGGAATGTCTTGTGCTGGAATGTCAGGGGTTTAAACTCTAAAACTAGGCAACGAGCTATCAGGCAAAAGATCGATGAGAGTCACTGTGCAATTGCATGTTTGCAGGAAACTAAATGTGCTTCTTTTGACTCCAGATCAATTAAAAGTTTTTGTCCTAAAAGATTTGACAGTTTTGCTTTTGCCCCATCTCTGGGGGCCTCTGGTGGAATCATAGTTGTTTGGAACTCCTCTATTTTTGAGGGGACGTTATTAGAAATCCAACAATTTGCAGTAGTGATTGAGTTTGTTTCCAGAGAAAATAATGAGAGGTGGACTCTTGTTGCTGTTTATGGTCCTTGTCAGGGGGAAGCTAGGGATAATTTTGTTACTTGGTTGTACCACCTCAATATTCCAGTGGATGAAAATTGGCTACTCCTGGGGGATTTCAATTTTTTGCGCTCGCAGGATAACAGAAATTTGCCTGGAGGGGACCTGAATGACATGTTTATCTTCAATGAGATCATAGGGCACTTGGGCCTTTTGGAATTGCCTATCAAAGGCAGAACATACACTTGGTCTAATATGCAGGATAATCCCCTCCTTGAGCAGCTTGATTGGTTTTTCACTTCTGTTGATTGGATATCTGACTATCCCATGACTGAGGTGAGGCCCCTGGCAAAAACTGCATCTGACCATGTGCCATGTGTGGTTTCAATCAAAACTTCTATTCCCAAGTCTAACATTTTTAGATTTGAGAACTATTGGCTAGAGCTAGAGGGTTTTATGGACTGTGTGGACTCTTCATGGCAAAAAACTTCTAGAAAGGGGCATATCACAGCTAGAATAGCTGACAAATTCAAATCCATGAGAATGTGTCTCAAGAGATGGCAGATGAACATCTCCAAACTGAAAATGCTTGTCTGTAAATGCAATAAGGTTATTCTGTTACTAGATGAACTTGAGGAGCTCAGACCATTGTACAGGCATGAATCCAATTTTCGAAGAGTGGTCAAAAGTCATGTGGAAAAGCTACTCCACCTTCAATGGCTTTATTGGAAAAAGAGATGTACTATCAGATATATTAAGGTGGGTGGAGAAAACACTAAGTTCTTTCATGCTATGGCCACTGAGAGGCATAGAAGGAATTCTATTGCTAGTTTAAAACTACCTGATGGCACTGTGGTATCTGAACACTTTCAAATGGAGGGTATTATCTGCAATTTCTTTAAAAATAGAATGGGTTCTTCAAGGGGTATCCACATGGGCTTTGATCTCACCTCTTTAATTGTTCCAGTGGAGGGTTTGGATTCTCTCACTAAGCCCTTTGAGAAAGAGGAAATGGACAAGATTGTCAAACATATGCCAGTTGATAAAGCCCCAGGCCCAGATGGTTTTAATGGGCTTTTCTTCAAAAGGTGCTGGCACATTATCTCTCCAGATTTTTATGAACTGGCACAGGCTTTCTATGATGGTACTGCTTGTTGGGGAACGTAGCAGAAATTCAAAATTTTCCTACGTGTCACCAAGATCTATCTATGGAGAGACTAGCAACGAGGGGAAGGAGAGTGCATCTACATACCCTTGTAGATCGCTAAGCGGAAGCGTTCAAGTGAACGGGGTTGATGGATTCGTACTCGTCGTGATTCAAATCACCGATGACCAAGTGCCGAACGCACTGCACCTCCGCGTTCAACACACGTACAGCCCGGTGACGTCTCCCACGCCTTGATCCAGCAAGGAGAGAGGGAGAGGTTGAGGAAGACTCCATCCAGCAGCAGCACAACGGCGTGGTGGTGATGGAGGAGCGTGGCAATCCTGCAGGGCTTCGCCAAGCACCGCAGAAGAGGAGGAAGAAGAGACGCAGGGCTGCACCAAGAGGGAGATCGAATCTTGTGTGTTTTGGGGCAGCCCTAGGCCTCATATATATAGGGGAAGGGGAGGGCTGCGCCCCCTCTAGGGTTTCCCACCCCTAGGGGGGCGGCAGCCCTAGATGGGGCCAAGGGGTGGCGGCCAAGGGAGGGGAGAAGGGGGAGGCGCCCCAATATGGGCCCTAAGGCCCATATCCCATTAGGGTTTGCCCCCTTTCCACCTCTTGGGCACCTTGGGCCCTTGTGGAGGCGCACCAGCCCACTAAGGGGCTGGTCCCTCACCACTCTTAGCCCACGCATGCCTCCGGGGCAGGTGGCCCCACTTGGTGGACCCCCGGGACCCTCCCGGTGGTCCCGGTACGTTACCGATAAACCCCGAAACTCTTCTGGTGTCCAAAACAGGACTTCCCATATATAAATCTTTACCTCCGGACCATTCCGGAACTCCTCGTGACGTCCGGGATCTCATCCGGGACTCCGAACAACATTCGGTAACCACATACAAACTTCCTTTATAACCCTAGCGTCATCGAACCTTAAGTGTGTAGACCCTACGGGTTCGGGAGACATGCAGACATGACCGAGACGTTCTCCGGTCAATAACCAACAGCGGGATCTGGATACCCATGCTGGCTCCCACATGTTCCACGATGATCTCATCGGATGAACCACGATGTCAAGGACTTAATCAATCCCGTATACAATTCCCTTTGTCTATCGGTACGATACTTGCCCGAGATTCGATCGTCGGTATCACGATACCTTGTTCAATCTCGTTACCGGCAAGTCTCTTTACTCGTTCCGTAACACATCATCCCGTGATCAACTCCTTGATCACATTGTGCACATTATGATGATGTCCTACCGAGTGGGCCCAGAGATACCTCTCCGCTTACACGGAGTGACAAATCCCAGTCTCGATTCGTGCCAACCCAACAGACACTTTCAGAGATACCCGTAGTGTACCTTTATAGCCACCCAGTTACGTTGTGACGTTTGGCACACCCAAAGCACTCCTACGGTATCCGGGAGTTGCACAATCTCATGGTCTAAGGAAATGATACTTGACATTAGCAAAGCTTTAGCATACGAACTACACGATCTAGTGCTATGCTTAGGATTGGGTCTTGTCCATCACATCATTCTCCCAATGATGTGATCCCGTTATCAACGACATCCAATGTCCATGGTCAGGAAACCGTAACCATCTATTGATCAACGAGCTAGTCAACTAGAGGCTTACTAGGGACATGGTGTTGTCTATGTATCTACACATGTATCTGAGTTTCCTATCAATACAATTATAGCATGGATAATAAACGATTATCATGAACAAGGAAATATAATAATAACTTATTTATTATTGCCTCTAGGGCATATTTCCAACAGTCTCCCACTTGCACTAGAGTCAATAATCTAGTTCACATCGCCATGTGATTACCACTCACAGGTCACATCGCCATGTGACTAACACCCAAGAGTTTACTAGAGTCAGTAGTCTAGCTCACATCACTATGTGATTAACACTCAATGAGTTCTAGGTTTGATCATGTTATGCTTGTGAGAGAGGTTATAGTCAACGGGTCTGAACCTTTCAGATCCGTGTGCGCTTTACAAATCTCTATGTCATCTCCTAGATGCAGCTACCACGCTCTATTTGGAGCTCTTCCAAATACCTGTTCTACTATAGAATCCAGTTTACTACTCACTATAATCTGGATTAGTGTCAAAGTTTGCATCGGCGTAACCCTTTACGACGAACTCTTTTACCACCTCCATAATCGAGAAAAATTCCTTAGTCCACTGGTTACTAAGGATAACTTTGACCACTGTACTGTGATCCATTCTTGGATCACTCTTGTACCACTTGACTGACTCATGGCAAGGCACACTTCAGGTGCAGTACACAGCATAGCATACTGTAGAGCCTATGTCTTAAGCATAAGGCACGACTTTCGTCCTTTCTCTCTATTCTGCCGTGGTCGAGCTTTAAGTCTTAACTTCATACCTTACAACTCAGGCAAGAACTCCTTCTTTGACTGATCCATCTTGAACACCTTCAAGATCATGTCAAGGTATGTGCTCATTTGAAAGTACCATTAAGCATTTTGATCTATCCTCATAGATCTTGATGTTTAATGTTCAAGTAGCTTAATCCAGGTTTTCCATTAAAAACACTTTCCAAATAGCCCTATATGCTTTCCAGAAATTCTACGTCATTTCTGATCAACAATATGTCAACAACATATATTCATCAGAAATTCTATAGTGCTCCCACTCACTTCTTTGGAAATACAAGTTTCTCATAAACTTTGTATACACCCAAATCTTTGATCATCTCATCAAAGCATACATTCCAACTCCGAGATGCTTACTCCAGTCCTTAGAAGGATTGCTGGAGCTTTGCATACTTATTAGCATATTTCAGGATTGACAAAACCTTCCGGTTGTATCACATACAACCTTTCCTCAAGAAAATCGTCGAGGAAACAATGTTTTGACATCCTATCTGCAAGATTTCATAAATAATGCAGTAATCGCTAATATAATTCCAACAGACTCTCAGCATCGCTACAGGTGAGAAAGTCTCATCGTAGTCAACTCCTTGAACTTGTCGAAAACATCTTAACAACAAGTCGAGCTTTCTTAATGGTGACATTTACCATCATTGTCCGTCTTCCTTTTAAAATCCATCTATACTCAACAGCCTTACGGCCATCAAGTAGTTCTTCCAAAGTCTACACTTTGTTTTCATACATGGATCCTCTCTCGGATGGCCTCGAGCCATTTATCGGAATCCGGGCCCACCATCGCTTCTCCATAGCTCGTAGGTTCATTGTTGTCTCACAACATGACTTCCAAGACAGGATTACGTACCACTCAGAAGTAGCACGCATCCTTGTCATCCTACGAGGTTTGGGAGTGACTTGATCCGAAGTCTCGTGATCAATATCATAAGCTTCCACTTCAATTGGCGTAGGTGCCACAGGAACAATTTCCTGTGCCCTGCCACACACTAGTTGAAGAGACGGTTCAATAACCTCATCAAGTTTCCACCATCCTCCCACTCAATTCTTTCGAGAGAAACTTTTCCTCGAGAAAGGACCCGATTCTAGAAACAATCCCTTATTGCTTTCGAATCTGAGACAGGAGGTATACCCAACTGTTTTTGGGTTGTCCTATGAAGATGCATTTATCCGCTTTGGGTTCGAGCTTATCGGCCTGAAACTTTTCCACATAAGCGTCGCAGCCCCAAACTTTTAAGAAATGACAGCTTAGGTTTCTCTAAACCATAGTTCATACGGTGTCATCTCATCGGAATTACGTGGTGCCCCTTTTAAAGTGAATGTGGTTGTCTCTAATGCCTAACCCATAAATTATTGTGGTAATTCGATAAGAAACATCATGGTATGCATCATATCCAATAGGGTGCAGTTATGATGTTCGGACACACCATCACACTATGGTGTTCCAGGCTGTATCAGTTGTGAAACAATTTCCACAATGTCTTAATTCTGTGCCAAACTCGTAATTCAGATATTCATCTCTATAATCATATCATAGATCTTTTATCCTCTTGTCACAACGATCTTTCAACTTCACACTGAAATTACTTGAACCTTTCAATAATTCAGACTCGTGATTCATCAAGTAAATATACTCAACATCTACTCAAATCATCTGTGAAGTAAGAACATAACGATATCCACTACATGCCTCAGCACCTATTGGACTGCACACATCAAAATGTATTGCTTCCAACAAGTTGCTCTCTAGTTCCATTTTACTGAAAACGAGGCTTTCAGTCATCTTGCCCATGTGGTATGATTTGCATGTCTCAAGTGAGTCCAAACGATCCATCTGCATGGAGTTTCTTCATGCATATACACCAATAGACACGGTTTGCATGTCTCAAACTTCTCAAAAATGAGTGAGTCCAAAGATCCATCAACATGGAGCTTCTTCATGCGTTTTATACCGATATGACTTACGTGGCAGTGCCACAAGTAGGTGGTACTATCATTACTATCTTTTGGCATGAACATGTGTATCACTACGATCGATATTCAATAAACCATTCATTTTAGGTGTAAGACCATTGAAGGTATTATTCAAATAAACAGAGTAACCATTATTCTCCTTAAATGAATAACCGTATTGCGATAGACATAATCCAATCATGTCTATGCTCAACGCAAATACCAAATAACAATTATTTAAGTTTAACACAAATCTCGATGGTAGAGGGAGCGTGCGATGCTTGATCATATCAACATTGGAAACACTTCCAACACATATCGTCAGCTCACCTTTAGCTAGTCTCCGTTTATTCCGTAGCTTTTATTTCGAGTTA
This sequence comes from Triticum monococcum, assembly GCA_034509565.1. Lineage (NCBI taxonomy): Eukaryota > Viridiplantae > Streptophyta > Magnoliopsida > Poales > Poaceae > Triticum > Triticum monococcum. Next base: position 497,433,849 of record CM067843.1, read on the forward strand.
CTAACACTTAGCAACCGAACCGGTATCTAATACCCTGGTGCTACTAGGAGTACTAGTAAAGTACACATTAACATAATGTATATCCAATATACTTCTATCGACCTTGCCAGCCTTCTTATCTACCAAGTATCTAGGGTAATTCTGCTCCAGTGGCTGTTCCCCTTATTACAGAAGCACTTAGTCTCGGGTTTGGGTCCAACCTTGGGTTTCTTTATTAGAGCAGTAGCTGAATTGCTGTTTCATGAAGTATCCCTTTGTGCCCTTGCCCTTCTTGAAACTAGTGGTTTCACCAACCATCAACAATTGGTGCTCCTTCTTGATTTCTACTTTCGCGGTGTCAAACATCGCGAATAACTCAAGGATCATCATATATGTGCCTGATATATTATAGTTCATCACGAAGCTCTAGCAGCTTGGCGGTAATGACTTCGGAGAAACATCATTATCTCATCTGGAAGATCAACTCCCACTCGATTAAATGAATGTTGTACTCAGACAATCTGAGCACAAGCTCAGCAATTGAGCTTTTCTCCCTTAGTTTGTAGGCTTAAGAAAATCGTCGGAGGTCTTATACCTCTTGACGTGGGCACGAGCCTGAAATCCCAATTTCAGCCCTCGAAACATCTCATATGTTTTGCGACGTTTCAAAAACGTCTTTGGTGCCTCAATTCTAAACCGTTTAACTGAACTATCACGTAGTTATCAAAATGTGTATGTCAGATGTTCGCAACATCCAAGACAACGTTCGAGGTTCAGCACACTGAGCGGTGCATTAAGGACATAAGCCTTCTATGAAGCAACGAGGACAATCCTCATTTTACGGACCTAGTCCGCATAATTGCTACTATCAACTTTCAACTAAATTTTCTCTAGGAACATATCTAAACAGTAGAACTAAAGCGCGAGCTACGACATAATTTGCAAAATCCTTTTGACTATGTTCAGGATAATTAAGTTCATCTTATGAACTCCCACTCAGATAGACATCCCTCTAGTCATCTAAGTGATTACATGATCCGAGTTAACTAGGCCGTGTCCGATCATCACGTGAGACGGACTAGTCAACGTCGGTGAACATCTTCATGTTGATCGTATCTACCATACGACTCATGCTCGACCTTTCGGTCTTCTGTGTTCCGAGGCCATGTCTATGCACATGCTAGGCTCGTCAAGTTAACCCTAAGTGTTTGGCATGTGTAAAACTGTCTTACACCCGTTGTATGTGAACGTAAGGATCTATCACACCCGATCATCACGTGGTGCTTCGAAACGACGAACTTTAGCAACGGTGCACAGTTAGGGGAGAACACTTCTTGAAATTTTTATGAGGGATCATCTTATTTACTACCGTCGTTCTAAGCAAATAAGATGTATAAACATGATAAACATCACATGCAATCAAATAGTGACATGATATGGCCAATATCACTTTGCTCCTTTTGATCTCCATCTTCAGGGCTCCATGATCATCATCGTCACCGGCATGACACCATGATCTCCATCATCATGATCTCCATCATCGTGTCTTCTTGAAGTTGTTACGTCATCTATTACTTCTACTACTACAGCTAACGGTTAGCAATAAAGTAAAGTAATTACATGACGTTTATGTTGACACGCAGGTCATAAATAAATTAAGACAACTCCTATGGCTCCTGCTGGTTGTCATATTCATCGACATGCAAGTCGTGATTCCTATTACAAGAACATGATCAATCTCATACATCACATATATCATTCATCACATCCTTTGGGCCATATCACATCACATAGCATACCCTGCAAAAACAAGTTAGACGTCCTCTAATTGTTGTTTGCATGTTTTACGTGGCTGCTATGGGTTTCTAGCAAGAACGTTTCTTACCTACGCAAAGACCACAACGTGATATGCCAATTGCTATTTACCCTTCATAAGGACCCTTTTCATCGAATCCGATCCGACTAAAGTGGGAGAGACAGGCACCCGCTAGCCACCTTATGCAACTAGTGCATATCAGTCGGTGGAACCAGTCTCACGTAAGAGTACGTGTAAGGTCGGTCCGGGCCGCTTCATCCCACGATGCCGCCGAATCAAGATAAGACTAGTAACGGCAAGCATATTGAACAAAATCAACGCCCACAACTACTTTGTGTTCTACTCGTGCATAGAATCTACGCAATAGACCTAGCTCATGATGCCACTGTTGGGGAACGTAGCAGAAATTCAAAATTTTCCTACGTGTCACCAAGATCTATCTATGGAGAGACTAGCAACGAGGGGAAGGAGAGTGCATCTTCATACCCTTGTAGATCGCTAAGCGGAAGCGTTCAAGTGAACGGGGTTGATGGAGTCGTACTCGTCGTGATTCAAATCACCGATGACCAAGTGCCGAACGCACGGCACCTCCGCGTTCAACACACGTACAGCCCGGTGACGTCTCCCACGCCTTGATCCAGCAAGGAGAGAGGGAGAGGTTGAGGAAGACTCCATCCAGCAGCAGCACAACGGCGTGGTGGTGATGGAGGAGCGTGGCAATCCTGCAGGGCTTCGCCAAGCACCGCAGAAGAGGAGGAAGAAGAGACGCAGGGCTGCACCAAGAGGGAGATCGAATCTTGTGTGTTTTGGGGCAGCCCTAGGCCTCATATATATAGGGGAAGGGGAGGGCTGCGCCCCCTCTAGGGTTTCCCACCCCTAGGGGGGCGGCAGCCCTAGATGGGGCCAAGGGGTGGCGGCCAAGGGAGGGGAGAAGGGGGAGGCGCCCCAATATGGGCCCTAAGGCCCATATCCCATTAGGGTTTGCCCCCTTTCCACCTCTTGGGCACCTTGGGCCCTTGTGGAGGCGCACCAGCCCACTAAGGGGCTGGTCCCTCACCACTCTTAGCCCACGCATGCCTCCGGGGCAGGTGGCCCAACTTGGTGGACCCCCAGGACCCTCCCGGTGGTCCCGGTACGTTACTGATAAACCCCGAAACTCTTCCGGTGTCCAAAACAGGACTTCCCATATATAAATCTTTACCTCCGGACCATTCCGGAACTCCTCGTGACGTCCGGGATCTCATCCGGGACTCCGAACAACATTCGGTAACCACATACAAACTTCCTTTATAACCCTAGCGTCATCGAACCTTAAGTGTGTAGACCCTACGGGTTCGGGAGACATGCAGACATGACCGAGACGTTCTCCGGTCAATAACCAACAGCGGGATCTGGATACCCATGCTGGCTCCCACATGTTCGACGATGATCTCATCGGATGAACCACGATGTCAAGGACTTAATCAATCCCGTATACAATTCCCTTTGTCTATCGGTACGATACTTGCCCGAGATTCGATCGTCGGTATCACGATACCTTGTTCAATCTCGTTACCGGCAAGTCTCTTTACTCGTTCCGTAACACATCATCCCGTGATCAACTCCTTGATCACATTGTGCACATTATGATGATGTCCTACCGAGTGGGCCCAGAGATACCTCTCCGCTTACACGGAGTGACAAATCCCAGTCTCGATTCGTGCCAACCCAACAGACACTTTCAGAGATACCCGTAGTGTACCTTTATAGCCACCCAGTTACGTTGTGACGTTTGGCACACCCAAAGCACTCCTACGGTATCCGGGAGTTGCACAATCTCATGGTCTAAGGAAATGATACTTGACATTAGCAAAGCTTTAGCATACGAACTACACGATCTAGTGCTATGCTTAGGATTGGGTCTTGTCCATCACATCATTCTCCCAATGATGTGATCCCGTTATCAACGACATCCAATGTCCATGGTCAGGAAACCGTAACCATCTATTGATCAACGAGCTAGTCAACTAGAGGCTTACTAGGGACATGGTGTTGTCTATGTATCTACACATGTATCTGAGTTTCCTATCAATACAATTATAGCATGGATAATAAACGATTATCATGAACAAGGAAATATAATAATAACTTATTTATTATTGCCTCTAGGGCATATTTCCAACACTGCTCATCTAGAGAACATCAATGATTCATATATCACATTGGTGCCTAAGAAACATTCACCTGAGGAGGTGGGGGACTTCAGACCTATTTCTTTAACAAGAATGGGTCTTAAGTTCCTTTCCAAAATGACAGCAAATATGTTCCAAGAAGTAATAATGCAATGTATCCATAAGAACCAGTATGGGTTTATAAAAAGCAGAACTATTCAGGATTGTATTGGATGGACTTTTGAGTACTTACACCAGTGTCATCAGTCCAAGAGACCAATTGTCATCCTTAAATTGGATTTTGAGAAGGCCTTTGATTCTCTTGAGCATGAGGCAATTGTTCAAATCTTGAGACATAAGGGTTTCAATGAAAAGTGGATTCTTTGGATGACACAGCTTTTGTCTACAGGTACATCATCTGTCCTCCTAAATGGTGTTCCTAGTAGGAAATTCATTTGCAAAAAGGGTGTTAGGCAGGGTGATCCAGTTTCTCCTCTGCTTTTTGTATTAGCAGCAGACCTATTGTAGACTGTAATTAATGACATGTTCAGAAGAGGCATACTTCATCTCCCAATACCTTGTCATGACCAGGACTATCCTGTGATTCAATATGCTGATGATACCCTGATTATCTTGCCTGCTGACAAGGTACAGTTAATTGCTTTGAAGGACATGTTGCAGGTCTTCTCTGTGTCTACTGGGCTGGATGTGAATTATCATAAATCTTTTATCATTCCTATCAATGTGGACAATGCTGTCATGATAGATTTAGCTGCTGCTTTTGGATGTCAAATTGGGAAAATGCCTTTCACATACCTTGGATTGCCAGTAGGTACTACTAGGCCTAAAATGGTGGACTACATGCCTCTGGTGGACTGCATGGAGAGAAGAATGACAGCTAGCTCCTCTTTTTTAAACCAGGGGGAGAGATTACAGTTTCTGAAATCAGCTTTGTCCTCTATGCCCATCTTCTTTCTTTCTAGTTTGGCTGTCCCTGCTGGCATTCTAAAGCAATTGGAGATAATTCAGAGACAATGCCTATGGAGGAAAAACAGGGGTGAACCTGCCCCTTCTCTGGCTCCTTGGGACCTTATTTGCAGGCCAAAAAACAAGGGAGGCCTTGGTATTCTAAACCTGGGTGTTCAGAATGTGGCTCTACTACTCAAACATGCAAATAACTTCCTCAATAAAAAGGATATACCTTGGGTGTCCTTAATTTGGGACTCTTACTATCATGGCAGAGTACCCCAAGGAACTTCTGATTGTGGCTCCTTCTGGTGGAAGGATATATGCAAGGTCTTGCAAAACTTTAGGGACTGTGCTTGGGTTTAGATTAATGAAGGAGACACTGCACTCATGTGGTCAGACACTTGGAAGCTTGATGATCAGGACTCTAAGCTTCAATTCAGATTTCCTAGGCTTTTTTCATATGTCAAAGATCCCTGGATTTCTGTTAAGGATTTCTTGGACTCTCAGGACATGTATCACCACTTCCATCTTCCTTTGTCTAGCCAGGCCTTTGATGAGCTGGTTATGCTTCAATCTCTGTTAGAAAACCATGATAGAGACACTGGGTCCAAGGATATTTGGCTTTGGAATGGCACTACCAAGGGATACTCTCCGAAGCTTTTTTACTCCCATGTGTTTGTGTCACAATCTTTCAACCCCCTAACAGCTTGGATCTGGAAGTCCTCTTGCACTATGAAAATAAAGGTCTTTGCTTGGATGCTCATTATGGATAGGCTGAATACCAAAGATATGGTGGAACGGAGGCATTGGCATTTGGAGGATGGAGTAAACTGTGTTCTCTGCCCTTTGCAGGCTAGGGAAACAAGAGATCATCTGTTCTTCAATTGCAATTTTAGTGTCAGGGTTTGGAACTATTTGCAAATTGATTGGTCATCAGGTGACTCGATGAAGGAGCTGGTTATCAATGCCAAAAGGAGTTTTAGGAAACCTTTCTTCACTGAAGTGGTCTTTATAGCTTGCTGGAATATATGGATTGTCAGAAATGCTAAGGTCTTTAGGCATGAGAGAGCTGGATTTAATAAATGGAGAGCAGCTTTTCTACATGATATTGCTTTAATGCAATATAGGATTAAGCCTGCTTATAAGGATGATCTCCTTAAATGGATCTCTTTTCTACCACCTTGAGCCTGTTGGTTGTTTTTCCTACTTTATTTAGATTAGCTTGATTACCCCTTGTAATCCCTATTGTACCTGTACTTGTTATGCCTTTTAATAAAGTTTTGATATGTTGTGGGGGTTTTTCCCTACAGTCCCCAGTCAAAAAAAAAATTATTATGAGGGACGAACAGATGCTTGCAGGAATTGCAATAATATCAAGTTTCCTCTCTTTATGTTGAAAGTTTTGAAGTTGTGTTTGTTTTGCCTTCCTATGCTAGTTGATTCTTGCTCCCATAAATTGTTTGCTCACAAAATCCCTATGCATAGAAAGTGGGTTAGGCTTAAATAAGCTTTCCATGTGTTTCATGATGCTCGTGTTATGTTTCAATTCTTATCTTTTATGCGAGCATCATTGAAATCATCATGCCTAGCTTAAAAGGCATTAAAGAAAAACGCTTGTTGGGAGACAACCCAACATTTACCCCTACTGTTTTTGTGTGTTCACAAGATTAGGCTACTGTATTAATCTTGTTTTATAGCTTTTGTTTCAATAAAGTGCCAAGTAAGACCTTTGGGATGGTATATGGTGATGGTCGATTTGATCTTGCTGAAAAACAGAAACTTTGCACTCAGGAAAATAATTCTCATTTTTAACAAAAGCGTCATAAAATACTGATTATTTTTTATAATATTAATAGACAAATTTCCCAGGTTTTCCTAATTTTTCAGAATTTTTGGAGTAGTAGAAGTATTGTTGGAGTACAGATTACTACAGACTGTTCTGTTTTTGACAGATTCTGTTTTCAATGCATAGTTTGCTTGTTTTCTAGTTTCTATGGCTTATATTGCTCAATATAAATTGTGGAAATGATATGCTACAGTAGTCATTGTGTGAGAACAATTATGAATCTTGTCTTTGACAGTACCAAAGTGAAATGGTTTGCTCTTTATCATACTAACCTATCTCACGAAGTTCCGTTAAGTTTTGTGTGATTGAAGTTTTCAAGTTTTGGGTGAGACATCAATATGAGGAGAATAAGGAGTGACAAGACTCTAAGATTGGGGATGCCCAAGGCACCCCAAGTTAATATTCAAGGAATATCCAAGCAACTAATCTTGTGGATGCCCCGGAAGGCATCCCCTTTTTCGTCTCCAACATTATTGGTAACCTCACTTGGAGCTATGTTTTCATTCGTCACATGATATGAGTTTTACTTGAAGTGTCATTTTATTTTGTTAGGATTTTCTTGCTGTTATTTAGAATAATATTTTGAATCTTTAGTTTCAATAAAAATGTCAAGGATAGCCTTACCATGCTTATCTTGCAAGTATATGAGTTGCTGTTTCAAAACAGAAAGTTTATCGATGTTGCAAAAATTACCGAGAAAATTCAGAATGTGATAAAATGTTGAAACTTTTTGCAGAATAAGGTATGATAAATTTTCTACAGTGTGGTAAATTTTCATAATTTTTGGAGTTAAAACAGTATTGATACTCTTGCGTTCTTTACAGACTATACTGTTTTGGCAGATTGCTGTTATGTTTGCATATGTTTGCTTGTTTAATGATTCTATTTGAGGATAGAAGTATTAAATATGCAGAGGCATTTAGTATGCAATGTTGAATAATAATTTTAGTGATTTTATACAGTAGAGAATGATAAGGTTTTTGCATTGGTATATACTAACTTATCTCACGAGTTCTTATTGAGTTTTGTGTGGATGAAATTTTTAAGATTTAGGGAAACCGTGATATAGAAGGAATTAAGGAGACACAAAAGCTCAAGCTTGGGGATGCCCAAGTTACCCCAAGATAATATTTCAAGAAGTACCAAGCATCTAAGCTTGGGGATGCCCCGGTAGGCATCCCACCTTTCTTCTTCAACAATTATCGATTAGTATCAGTTGAGACTAAGTTTTTTATTCTTCACATGTGTGCTATTCTTGGAATGTCATTTTGTCTTGTTTTGCTTGTTGGTTTAATAAAATACTTAGATCTGAAAGTTTTAAATAAGAGAGAGTCCTCAAATAGCTACCCATTTACATAACTACTCGCTTGATCTTCACTTATATCTTTTTGGAATAGCTTGTCATTTACTCTTGTGCTTCACTTATATCCTATGAGTAATTTGTTGAATGAATTGAATATCATGAAGTTGAAATTATATCATGCCTAGTAGTAGCTTCACATTGGGTATAGAAAGTGGAATCTTTTGAATCTTGACAATCACAATATTGGTCATACAAGCAATTCCTGAATGATTACTATAAGGAAGAGAACTTTCACATGCAAATACACTATCTTGGAAATATTTTGTGATTGTGAGTCCCCATCAAAATATTATATGCCAAAATTGTTGACATTGGACAAGGAAGACAACGTAATGGTTTATGTTTGTTCACATTCACATATAAGTTATATTGTCATAGATCCTTCAACATGTGGTGCTTGCTCCCCATCCTTGCTAGCCAAAAGTTTTGAACCAAGTAGATACTACTTGTGCATCCAAAAACCCTTAAACCCAAATCTTATTTTCAATAGTCCACCATACCTACCTAAGGATTGAGCAAGATCCTTCAAGTAAGTTGTCATTGGTGCAATAAGGCAATAAAAATTGCTTCTGAAAGTGTTAGATCATTTTGTGTAAGAGAAAATTGAGCATTGTACAAACTTGTGATGACAAAGAATAAAAGCGACAGCCTGCATAATAAAGGTTGCTATCATAAGGGGCAATATAATGTGACGTTCTTTTGCACTAAGGGGTTGAACATACAAACAAATAAGCACATGGCAACCTCTGCTTCCCTCTGCGAAGGGCCTACCTTTTACTTTTATGTATTTACTTTGATGCAAGAGTCAAAGTTTTTCTCTCTATTCCCATTTTATTTTTCTCTTTTGGCAAGCATCATGTGGTGAGGAAAGATCTAGGCACATCTATCCAGTTAGATATGGGTAGCTTGAGTTATTATTGTTGACATCACCCTTGAGGTGAATACGATAGGAGGCAAAATTTTAAGCCCCTATCTTTCTATGTGTCGAGTTGAAACGTTTTGCTCATGTGTATGCGGTGAGCGTTAGCAATCACGGAAGACTAAATGATGGTTGAGTATGTGGGGCTCTTACTTAAAATTTGTTGAATAAGTTGAATTACAATTTCTTGGTGACTGAGAACATAGGTTGTTGAGTTTCAAGAGAATTCACTGTTTGAACATTAACATGTGAACTGGTTGCTACTTTAACATGACAAGTTTTATAAGAAAGAATTGATGTTATGATGCTAGGAAAAGCGATTGAAATTGTCATTGATCAGACTTGTGCACTCTGCTAGCATTCACACTTCATAAATTATTTCTTTTATCATTTACCTACTCAAGGACGAGTAGGAATTAAGCTTGGGGTTGCTGATACGTCTCCAACGTATCTATAATTTATGAAGTATTCATGCCTTGGATGTTTTACAATCATTTTGTAGCAACTTTATACTCCCTCCGTTCATAAATATAGGGTGTATAGTTTTTGGCACAGAAATTAGAGAACACATGTGGCGGGTAAATTTCACAAGTTTTGGGTGGGATTACACCTGACTAATCGACATGTGAAAATAGAGGAGCTTCCCTTATATAAGGAAATGTAATCAAATCCCTAAAAAAATTATCCCAATGAGTGGTACAACGCAATACATCTTTTATTTCGGATTTTTTCTCAAAAATCTATACACCTTATATCAACGAACAGAGGGAGTATCTTTTTTGGCACTAAACTATTGACCCAGTGCCCAGTGCTAGTTGTTTTTTTTGCTTGTTTTTTACATAGCGGGATATCAATATCAAACGGAGCCCAAACACTACGAAACTTTTTGTGGGCTTTTTATGGACCAGAAGACATCCATTGGGCCAGAGCAACACCTGGGGGCTGCCCTAAGGGGGCACAACCCACCAGGGCGCGCCTGGGGGGCCCAGGCGTGCCCAGGTGGGCTGTGCCCACCTCGGTGGCCTCCCGCACCCCCTCTTTGCCCTATAAATTGAAAAATATTCCAAAACCCTCGGGGGTAAACCTAGATCAGAAGTTCCACCGCCGCAAGGCTCTCTAGCCACCAAAAACCAATCTAGACCCCGTTCCGGCACTCTGTCGGAGGGGCAAATCATCACTCGTGCCCATCTTCATCATCCCGATGGCCACCACGATGAGGAGGGAGTAGTCCACCCTCGGGGCTGAGCGTTTGTACCAGTAGCTCGGGGCACGTAGCTGTCGTCGCTCGTCTCCGGAGTCTCGTAGAGCACGGGAGAACCACCAGACTCCCAAGAGCCGCTGATGCTGGAGCAGTCGCGAGCGGGGCGCGCCTCATCTTGGCCCCCCCTTCGGGGCAACACTTCAAGCGGCAACCCTCCGTGTTGAAGACCTTGAAGAACAGCGTGGAGGCGCCGTCATACTCTAAGTGGATCGCGAGGGCGCCCTCCACACGGCAAACCCGTGCGACCTAGCCCCAGCCACGGGTCATGAAGATCTTGCCGGTGGAGACTGCTTCAACCTCTGCTCTAGTCGCCGGAGCGTCGCAGTCAGCATGCTGCAACCAGAGTTCGAGAGGCCTCCTCGGTGGCATCATGTCAGAGAAGAAGCGCGGGAAGCGGATCCAGGAGCTTGGGGGCATCGCCGCCCATAGCACAAGCTCGCGCGAGGAGTCCGCGACATGGACTCCAGGAGCGACGGCACTCGTCGCCGCGGGCGTTGACCTTGGCTGCAGTGCACGCGCCGACGCTCGTTGCTCCTTCCTCCTGAGCGCCCGGCTTGGGCGTACAAGGGCAGTGGATACCCCGGAGGAGGGCGCTCACACCAAGGCCTCGTCACCACCTGCATCGCCGCAGCATCGCGACAGTGGACTGACATCTTCTTCGGCGGCAGCAGCGTCGGCTTGTCGAGGGGAATCTTTCCCTTCTCATCAGCAGAGAACCTTCGGATCGGCGCCATTGGAGTCGATGATGGAGTAGAGGAGGAAGAAGCAGGCGGAATGGGAAGAAGTGGGGGACGGAGTCTCCGCCCCCTTCCTCATTTATAGCAGGAGAAGGCCAACCATCGCCCCCACGATCACAGGTAATGATGGTTTTCGTTGCATGTCACAGGGACTTGTCAAGTTGGGCAGTTGCCGAGGCAGCGTGGGGAAGCGGAGACGCCCACGTCCAATCAACCGCCACACGTCAACCGAGGCCGCATGCTTTTGGGGCCCGCAGCGCTCCGCGCTTGACCTTTGGCTTCGCCCTGAAGCCAAGCCTGAGCGCGCCTTGGGCCCGAGGGCTACTGTCGGCGTTCTGGGAACGGGGATCCCCAGACTTGCCTGCCTGCGGCCCACAGCGTGGCTGAGCTAGCAGGCCTGTACGACCCATCTTCATTGATGAGGTATTCAAGACCCTTGCGAGACGGTCCTCGTGTCATGAGCCATGACAATCGAGACGAGGCGGGGCGCCAGCGCCCGCAGTGTCCTTGCTTCCCCTTTGGTGCCAAGGGGGAAGCGCAGACGCGGAGTACCAAGGCATCAAGGAAAGGTTTTCATATCGGTGCAACGAGACCAAGACCAGCAGGACGGCAAGACGGAGGTCACCATGGAGCTCAAGACGGCGTCACCACCAGAGCCTTTTGTAGCCCAGGGGCCCAGGGGCTACTGTTTGCGCGCGTTGGGCCGGGGAGCCTCGGTTGTTGGCTCCCTTCCCGCTCAATATTTGGAGAGAGGACCAGGGCCTATATAAGTAGAACTAGCCACCACAGTAGGGGCACGACGAAAAGAGGGCACAAGAAAACCTCAACCAAAGGAGGTTGTTCTTCCCCTTGTACTGTTCATGATCAGCCCAAGAGGCAATCCACCACCACCACACTGGAGTAGGGTATTACACCACAACAGTGACCCGAACCAGTATAAATCTTGTGTCTTTGTGTTGCAAGTTCGCCGAGTTCATCCGCGAGATCTTAGCGAGCTAGAGCGTGGATCGATAGGGAGAAAACCTTCGCGCGCACCCCAGTGTTCGAATCTCAAGGGTTTTGCCGGAACCCATGACCCGACATTTTGTGCGCCATGCAGGGGTGCGCCGAAGCTTCCTTTCATTGCTCCGCGTCCCATTGCTCCATCATTTCCATGGCAGACATGCGCCGCGCTCATCCTGAGCGTCGGGCTGCCCTCGCCACCCCCGTCGCTCAGATGGCTCCCATCGGCGGGCCACCTCGTCGTTCCCCATCGCGTGCCGCCAACGCCGTCACCGGCGCGACGGGGAACGAGCGGCAAGCATCCTCGTTGCACACCTCGGTGCGGTGGGACGGCCGCACCACCGCTCCATCGCTGACCCCGGCCGGTTCTTCTTCCCATGCACAGCGCCCTCCCATGGACGCACGGGCCGTGCTCCTCATGGCGCACACGCTCCTGTGCTACCGACCGGTCGACGACCTCTACGAGGACTGGCTCGACCGCATCGCCGAGCTTGTTCGCGCCGCAAGGGGCTCCCCTGTGCCGTCCCTCTCTCCGCCTCACCCTCCGCCAGCTATGGGCGACGTAGCTCACGGAGTGCCTCCACCACCTCTGCCTCAAGACGGCGCCCTGGCGCCAAGGTGTGCGGCTCCACGACGCGACCCGCCACGTCCCGCGCCCGCATGTGAAGAAAGAAGCTGTCAAGAAGTCCCTCAACCGCAAGCAAACGCTCCGCCGCACCTCGCGCCACCGCGCTAGGACCGGCTACTGCGGCAAGACCACGCGCCACATGTAGCGGCAGGGCGCAGACCCCATCAAGACCAAGATCCACCCCCAAGGCGGGCCCCGATGACCACAGCCGGGTGCCGCGCTTTCACCTCCAAGCTGCGTAGCGTCGGCTGGACAGGCAAGTTCAAGCCGGATCTGCCTCCTTGCTATGACGGCACCCTGACCCCGCGGAGTTCTTGCAGCTCTACGAGCTGAGCATCGAAGCAGCCAACGACGACGAGAAAGTCATGGCCAATTGGTATCCCATGGCTCTCAAGGATGGCGCCCGCTCCTGGCTCGTGAACCTGCCACCGGGCTTGATCTCCTCCTGGGACGAGATGCGCAGCCGCTTTGTCGCCAACTTCCAGGGCACTCGCGACCGCCCGCCGACTGCGGGTGACCTACTCCGCGTCAGGCAGCAACCGGGAGAGACCCTCCAGAAGTACATCCAGCGCTTAAACAACGTCCGCCTCAAGATCCCCAAGGTGATGGACGAGGCCATCATCTCTGCGTTCTCTGATGGCGTCCGCGACGTCAAGATGAAGGAAGAGCTCGCTATCCACGAGGAGCTGTGCATGTCCCTGGAGTTGTTCAACCTGGTGACCAAGTGCGCAAGAGCTGAAGAGGGGCGCCTCTCCCTCCTTGAGCTCCCAGCCGTAGACCCGGAGGAAAAGAAAGCCAAGGCGAAGGACGTGAAGCACAATGGAGCAGTCGTGCTCGCAGCGGAACCAGACACCAAGCATGGCAGAGACCAACCAGAGTCATCCAAGAGCAACCGTCCATTCTGCGCCTTCCACAACCTGAATACCCACAACACCAGTGACTGTCAAGAGCTCAGAGCCATTCGTGAAGGACGCTTCGGCCGACGCCCTGGGCGCGGCGACCGGGGCTATGGCCGAGGAGGACATGGTGGCGGACACTGGGACGACCTTGGCCCACGCAAGGAGTGGCGCGACCCGCCTCGTGAGGACCGCTGGCAGGATCAACCTCGTGAGGGCGCCTGGAGGGATCGGCCTCGTGAGGATCGTCCTCAAGGCAACGCGGACTCCCTCCGCTGCCGCCACTGCCAAGAACGAATGACGAACACCGTCAAGACGAGGGGGTTGGGGGCTTCCAAGAACCGCGGGCTATCGCCTGCATCTTGGGCGGAACCCATGCCCCAGCCTTGCAGCGTATCTTCAAGCAGTTTGCTCGAGAAGTGAATGCATTCCTCCCCAAGATCGAATCCACACGCCCGCTCGGATGGTCCCAGTGCCCCATCATGTTCAACTCGGCAGATCAGCTCAAGTGCGCAGCTACCGCTGGCGCCCTCCCGATGCTTTTCTCCCCAGTCATCAGCAACGTGCAAGTTACCAAGACCCTCATCGACGGCGGCGCAGGGCTCAATGTCCTGTCCGTCGACACGTTCGACAATCTCCAAGTGCCATATGACCAGCTTCAGCCCACCAACCCTTTCTCAGGAGTGACCGACGGTTCCACCACACTGATAGGACAGGTCCGCCTCCCTGTCACCTTCGGGGAACGCAAGAACTACCGCACCGAGCTCATCGACTTCGACGTCGCGCACATTCGTCTGCCGTACAATGCCATCCTCGGGTATCTAGCGCTGGCCAAGTTGATGGCGGTGACCCATCACGGCTACAATGTCCTCAAGATGCCGGGAAGCCGCGGGATCATGAAAGTGCAACTATCCCTAGGTGGTTTTGGTAATTCATAACAACATATAGCTCATTGAGCTAATGCTATTCCAAGATGATTATTTCAGGAAAGCTCAATGATTGGCATGGCATGGATGTGAATGTGGAACCCTCAAAATGCTAAGGACAAAGAATTGTCTCAAGCTCAAAAGTTCAAGACTCTTCATTTTATATTTTAGTGATCCAAGATCACATTGAGTCTTTAGGAAAAGCCAATACTATCAAGGAGGGTTGAGGTGTTGCTTAATGAGCCTCTTGCTTTATGTGCTTAGTGATATGCTCCAAAATCCTCAACCACCTTTCCATATCCACAAATGACCTAAACCCTAAGCCAAACTCGGTCATACCGATTCTATCAATCCAGCGCCACCGAGTTTCACTTGTCATTTGCCACTGCCAAACCCTAGCAATTCGGTCCTACCGATAAGGATCTCGGTCACACCGAGATGGGGTTGCAAACTCTCTGTTTCCCTTTCATAACTTTTCGGTCTCACCGAAAGAGCGAATCGGTCCCACCGAGAATGCAATGCAAACTCTCTGTTTCCTTCTTGTAACTTTTCGGTCTCACCGAAAGAGCAAGTCGGTCCCACCGAGTTTGCCTGACCAACTCTCTGGTTAGCTAATTGCCGAACTCGGTCTCACCGAGTTTGTGCGATCGGTCTCACCGAGATTACGTTATGCCCAAACCCTAACCGAATCGGTCCTACCGAGTTGCATCTCAGTCCCACCGAAATTCCTAACGGTCACTAGGTTTACTATTTCGGTCAGACCGAGTTTTCTGATTCTGTCCCACTGAGATTGGTAGATTGTGTGTAACGGTTGGATTTTGTGTGGAGGCTATAAATACCCCTCCACCTCCTCTTCATTCGAAGAGAGAGCCATCAGAACACATACACCATCCCTACTCATATGTTCTGAGAAAGAACCACCTACTCACGTGTTGAGACCAAGATATTCCATTCCTACCATATGAATCTTGATCTCTAGCCTTCCCCAAGTTGCTTTCCACTCAAATCTTCTTTCCATCAGATCCAAATCCTATGAGAGAGAGAGTTGAGTGTTGGGGAGACTATCATTTGAAGCACAAGAGCAAGGAGTTCATCATCAACACACCATTTGTTACTTCTTGGAGAGTGGTGTCTCCTAGATTGTCTAGGTGTTACTTGGGAGCCTCCGACAAGATTGTGGAGTTGAACCAAGGAGTTTGTAAGGGCAAGGAGATCACCTACTTCGTGAAGATCTACCGCTAGTGAGGCAAGTCCTTCATGGGCGATGGCCATGGTGGAATAGACAAGGTTGCTTCTTCGTGGACCCTTCGTGGGTGGAGCCCTCCGTGGACTCGAGCAACCGTTACCCTCCGTGGGTTGAAGTCTCCATCAACGTGGATGTAGGATAGCACCACCTATCCGAACCACCGGAAAACATCCGTGTCTCCAATTGCGTTTGAATCCTCCAAACCCTTCCCTTTACATTCTTGCAAGTTGCATGCTTTACTTTCCGCTGCCAATAAACTCTTTGCATGCTTGCTTGAATTGTGTGATGATTGCTTGACTTGCTCTAAGATAGCTAAAATCTGCCAAGAACTAAAATTGGGAAAAGGCTAAGTTTTTAGTTGGTCAAGTAGTCTAATCACCCCCCTAGACATACTTTCGATCCTACAAGTGGTATCAGAGCTTTGGTCTCCATTTGCCTTGATCTCCATAGCTTTTGGTGGTCATAGCCTTGGTTTCACAACCTAGGAGAGTATGGCGCCTAGCGAGGGAAATTATCACCGTAGAGGTCCTTACTTTGATGGCACTAATTTTGCTAGTTGGAAGCATAAAATGAAAATGCATATTCTTGGACATAACCCCGCCGTATGGGCTATTGTTTGTGTTGGTTTGCAAGGTGAGTTCTTTGATGGGAGAGAACCAAACCGTGAAGCTACCGCGGATGAGTTGAAGATGTTGCAATACAATGCTCAAGCTTGTGATATTCTCTTCAATGGATTGTGCCCCGAAGAATTCAACAAAATCAGCCGCCTTGAGAATGCAAAGGAAATTTGGATACTTTGATTGATATGCACGAAGGTACCGACTCCGTTAAGGAATCCAAGTTGGATGTGCTCCAAAGTCAACTTGACAAGTTCAAGATGAAGGATGGTGAAGGTGTCGCTGAAATGTACTCTAGGCTTGCTCTCATCACAAATGAGATTGCCGGCTTAGGAAGTGAAGAGATGACCGATAGATTCATCATCAAGAAGATCCTAAGAGCCTTGGATGGGAAATATGATACCGTGTGCACATTAATCCAAATGATGCCCAACTACAAAGATCTCAAGCCAACGGAAGTAATTGGAAGGATTGTTGCTCATGAGATGTCACTCAAGGATAAAGAGGAACTTCACAATAAATTAAGTGGTGCCTACAAAGCGTCATGTGAAGTCCCCACATCATCAAGTGAGAAACAAAACTTCAATGAAGAATTGAGCTTAATGGTGAAGAACTTCAACAAGTTCTACAAGAGTAGAAACAAAGATAGAAGCTTCAAGTCAAGGTCCTACAATGACAAAAGATCTTCTAGTCGAGAGCGAAACTGCTATAATTGTGGAAGACCCGGACACTATTCCAATGAGTGTACGGCTCCCTACAAGAGAAGAGAAGATTCTCCAAAAAGAAGAAGCAAAGAATCTCCACCAAGAGAGAGAAGGAGTAGAGATGATCGTTATGAACGAAGATACTCACGGAGAAGCAAGGATTCGGAAAGGAAGGAAAAATCATCAAGGAGCTATGCAAAATGAAGACATCAAGCTCATGTTGGTGAATGGGTATCCGGCTCCGACTCCGACAGCCACTCCGAGAGAAGTTATCACTCCGACTCCGAAGATACTCAACATGAAGGTGTTGCCGGTCTAGCACTTGTGTCAACCAACTCCTACGACATATTTGACTCACCAAATGAAGGAATTGGAAGATGCTTCATGGCCAAAGCTCCTAAGAGAAAGGTGTTTACAAGAGCCTTGCCGGAAGTAAGCAATTCGAGGAAATTGTGCGCAAGCAAGGAATGCACCGGAAGAATCAAGGTGTTGGTTTTGAACGAAAGTTCAATGCCAATGGAGTTGAATGGGAAGAAGATCAATACCCCAAGACAAAGTTTATTCCTCAACAAGAGAAGTATGATACTTCCTTCAAGGGAACACAAGCTCAAGATGATCTTCCACCACAAGACTACAAGCAAAAAGGCAAGGACAAGCTTCAAGAGGAGATTGATGCATTTGAAGAAGCTCCTAAGACCTTAGTCAAGTGGATTCCCAAGACTACTTCAAGTTCCACTACATCAAGTACGACTACAACCCCAAGGATTCCCATCAAGATGGTGTGGATCCAAAAGAAGAAGAACTAGAGAGTTCTTGAGGGTGACTCCGCCAACATACTTCACTCTTATCATTTTGGCAAGAACAAGTGCAATCAACTTCCACATCTTGCACTAGTTCAAGGAGTCAGAAACCCTCTTGTTGGTAAGACAAGGGACAAGGTAACCTAAAGTTTTC
Organism: Triticum monococcum; assembly: GCA_034509565.1. Lineage (NCBI taxonomy): Eukaryota > Viridiplantae > Streptophyta > Magnoliopsida > Poales > Poaceae > Triticum > Triticum monococcum. Next base: position 497,451,862 of record CM067843.1, read on the forward strand.
ATGGACATCATCTTGTGTGTGCATCACTCTATGTCTATGGATATCCTTGTTTGTTCCTTGTGGGACTAACCCATGTAGGTATTGAAAGTGCAATTCACTCAAATGGATAGCTCCAAGTGATCTACATCAACATTGAGCATCCACATCTTCAACATCTACATGAAGTCATCATCGACAAAACCCAAGGTTAGTTCATCCCTCTTAGGGGGGATATCACATCTAGGGGGAGCTTTACTCTAAGACTTGAGCTAAAGCAACTCTAAAGATGTGAATACAACAATGCTTTATGTAAAAGTGGTAACCCCACTTGAGCTTAAACGATGAGTATGACCTATGATCAAGTGTTCTCACTTGACTCCTAAGTCAATATACTCATATATAGATGACCTAGTCATCGCAAATTGCTTGATAGATGCTAGAATTGGTTGTGCATGCTTTGCCACATATTTCATTTGCCATCTTATTGTGTGAGCATGTTGGTTGCATATTTTACTCATTCGAGGACATCCACTTGTTGTTTTGATTGTTTGGCTTTCTTCTTTTGCCAAGTGGATGGACAAGAATGCCTAAGAACCTCCTCTAGCTATCTATGCTTTTCTCGTCTCAAACTCTATTCATGCTGCATCACAAAACTTGATCAAGTCAGATTCGAACCACTCTGTGTGAAGAGCGCTCGGAGTCCCCGATTCGTCATAGACTTAAACTTCCAAAACCTCTTTATGAATCTCGGTCTGACCAATACTCAATTTTCGGTCCTACCGAGTTCATTAAGTTGATCTAGGTTTTCGATCTCGGTGCAACCGATTTGAACTTTTCGGTCACACCGAGTTGCAATAACTGCACACAGTTTTGCATCTCGGTGCCACCGAGTTGTTCCACTCGGTCACACCGACAGGGTCGGGCTATATATATTGACGGGCAAAATTTTGGAAATTTCTCCGAAACCTCTTCGCCCGCGCGATAGCCTGCTCTGCCTTCGTGGTCTCAGGATCGTCTTCTCGCCGCCAGCAGCCTCCAGTCGCTGGTCTCCGCCGCCATCAACGGAATTCTGCCCCGCCGTTGCCCCCGTAGCGAGTCTCTGCCGAACTAGGGTATGGACTCGATCTTTGTGCTATTCTCCACTCCGATTCCTAGCACATTGTGATCATCATTATTCTTGCCACGATTGAAACACTCCTATCCAGTCAATGAACTCGTAGATTAGGTTTAATTCGAAAATTTTAGGGTTAGGTTTCCGCCGAAACCATCTCGGACCCACCGAGTTGAAAAACTCGGTCCCACCGATCTGGCTTTTGCCATTGCACAAGTGAAACTCGGTCTGACCGAGAATAACTTATCGGTGCAACCGATTTTGGAATTCTGTGAAACCCTAGCAGTCTCGGTGCCACCGAACTGTGACTCGGTCTGACCGAGTCCACCAGTTCTGGTGCCGAAACTGCTTCGGTGTCACCGAGTTTGAAAATCGGTAGATCCGAGATGCTTTCTGTGGAAAACTAAAACTAAGTTTTTGAATTAATCTTTTGCAAAAATCTCTGCTTTTTGTGATGCTCATCCACTCTATCTTATCCATAATCTATTCATAAGGTTAGCAGTAAGTTTGCAACATGTCTGATCAAAGTGACAGCCAGAATGTGTCTGAGCAGCAAGTTGTGATGAGTGAGGGCACTAGCCCCTCAAGTTCTTCTGATGATGGCAGCAGGAGCACCCCCAGCAATCTGCCTAAGGCTGCCACACATCAAAGGAAGAAGAGAACGTCTGATTCTGAGGATGAAAACTATGTGGCAGTGGAAGAGGCCACATCAAAGAGAGCTGAACTAGCTCAAGGCACAAAGCCAGGGCTGAAAATCAAAAGGCCAGCAGGCAGGCAGCCCATGTCTAAGGCAAGAGTTCCCACTTCCAAACCTAGGAAGGCTGCAACTGAAGAAACCATGAAGCTTGCCCTGGAATCTAAAGAGGAAGCAGGTGGCCAAGGCAAGAAGTGGAAAGAGAGGGTGAAGAAGACTGTAGCCAGAGTGCTTGGGAAGGCCTCCATCATGGTAGATGAGGAGGAAGAAGAAGAAGAGGTTGCTGCACCAGCACCCAAGGCAGCCAAACTCATGGGAGATGCTATAAGGTCAGGAACAGCTGCATCTAAGCCCAAGGAAGCACCTAAGGCTGCATCTAAGCCTAAGAGTGCACCAAAGAGAAACACACGAAGCATCCCAGCTGCGGAAAAGAACAAGGCCCCAGTGCCTGAAGCTATCGAAGAAGAGGAAGAGAGTGTCCTTAGGAAGCTCAAGCCCAAGATCCCAGAACACAACGATGCTCATCCTGTGGCTGAGGATATGAATGTGACGCCCCGAGACCGATGTGCCAGGTGTCCTCCAGTTATTCGCTGTCGTTGCCATGTCATTTGCTTGCGTGTTGCATCTTGTCATGTCATCATATGCATTGCATCATCATGTTTTCAAGACTTGCATCCGTCCGGGTTCCCCAGTTCCGTCCGTCATGCGTTCTGAGCCCAGTCACACTTGCACGCGCCCGCGGCATGTCCGAAATATTATTTTATAAGTGGCCGGAAAATGTTCTCGGATTGGGTTGAAATTTGATGTGTGGTCTTATTATAGTGTAGACAGTCCGCCTGTCAAGTTTCATCGCAATCGGAGTCCGTTTGACGCCCCAACGGATAAACATAGCGGCAATAGTAGCCGGTCTAAAACGTCAGACGTTTTCGGTCTCCGGAAAACCGTGCCGGGCTGCATCTATCCCCTCTTCTCTCAGACCAACCCGCTCTTCACAATCCGCCAGGCCCTACCTAACCTCTCTCGTCAGCCCGCAGCCCCCCTCGCGCGCGTCCGAAATTGTCCCGGACCCGACCCGGACAGTCGTTACCGTTGTGTCCGGATCATCCCCAAACATCTACAAAACGTCATCGTTTTCTTATTTGGGCTCCCTAACTATTTTATTCGTGACCGTCCGATTACGATCGGAGGGATCCGATAGCCCCTAACTATTCCCACCTGCTTTATATGTATCGGTCCAACCCTAAAATCAAGGAAAGCTGTCCCATCCTTCCTCCTCGCGCCGCCACTTGCCAACTCCCACATCGGGATCCTCCCTGATCCCCTCGTCCACCTCGTTTTCCCCGTCGCTCCAATCAGGGCCTCCCCTGCCTTCCCGATCCATCCATCCTTCCTACCACCAGACAGCGCTCGATCCAGGTTGGATCGAGGCCTCGACCTCGCAGGCCGCCGCAGGCCACGCCCTCCGTCGACTCGGCTGCCGGCGACCACGTCCAGGACCAGGTCGCCCCTCTCCCTGCTCTCCCATTCTCCGTTTCCTTCCCTGGCTTCTCTCCTCTCTACCTCACCTCTCTCTGTTGCCTCCACAGGATGCCATGACGAGCCTGACCGAGCCCCTCCCATGGACGCCCCGCCTCTCCGCTGCTCAAATCCGGCGGGGAACTGCACCTCCAACGCCCTCTCATCAGGATCTGGAGCCTCGAAGACGAATCCGGCCAGTTCGGGCCCTTCCTCATCGGCTCCTCGACACCCCCGACCTCTACAAGTTCGCCGGAGCCGCCAGCGCGCCCGATGCCTCCTCCTCGCGTGCCCCATCTCCATGAACGCCGCAGGAGCGCCAACGCCAACAAGCCGCCGCCCGTCGGCCTCTGCTTCCTTCTTCTTTGAGCAGGAGCTCGCTCAGTGCCCCTCTCTCTGGACCTGCAGGAAACATGGGCGCCCGAAGCATGGACTCCCGCTGCCTCGGCCCCGATCTGGACTGGATCCCCTTTCCTCCGCCGCCCTTGACCGCTCCTGCCGGATCCCGCCGGCTGGGCCCCGTCCCCGGCCACCGGAGCCCTCGCCGGAGACCACCTGCATCGCCAGCCGCGGCCCCTGCTTCCTCTCGTCGGAGACAGACGAGCTCCACGACCGCTTCAGCCGCTGCTCTGCTTCCGTTGACCGTAGCCGCCCAAGGCCCAGCTCGCACACCTCCCCAACCTCCTCGCTCGGGCCAGCTGCCGATCTGGCCCAGCCAATGCTCCTCCCATCGATCTGGGCTAAACCCATGGGTGAGCAGCCCAGTTCTGCATAGATTCATCCCTTAGTTGTTTTTTTCGTGCGCTGCAAATTTGTCCTTTTAACCTGAGACTGCAGTTTTTATAGAGAGGTCCCTAAACTTCATGCATTTAATAACATCTAAACCGTGCATCGGATTAAAATACTTCATATATGAAACTTGCTTAAAATTATGTGTAGATTAATAATATGTCATTTTCATCCATGTTTAAAATGTTTAAAATGATGTTTGATTAAATTTGTCCCTATGCCATGTTAAAATGGTTTAATTCATAGCTAAATAACCGTAACTCCGATTTTAATAAACTTTATATGTAAATGGGGTAGAAAAATGCCTAGTTTATCATGGTGACCTTACTTTGCATGTTTAATAACTCTAAAATTATGTTTAGGGCAGAACAGTACCGAACCTTAAATTATGCATATGAGGATTTTCCGGACTTGTTGTTTGTTGTTCCGGCCTCATTTAAATTTGCCTAGATTAGATAGTTTAATTATGCTTCACCCTCTTGCCATGTTTAACAACATTTAATATTGTTGGGTACATAACCGAGATCGAACTAAATAACTTGATGTGGTGTTTCGTCAATATGCAACCCGTTGCATATTGTGCTCCACTTAACTTGTAGTTTTGTTTATGTCTTTTGCCATGCCATGCATTTTTTAAACCGGACATGCATCATACTTGTTTTGCGCATCGTGCCATGATTATGTGATGGTTGTTTACTATGTTGTGCGCTTCTTTTCCGGTGATTGCTTCTTCGGGTTGGTTCCGATAACGTTGAGTTTGCGAGGACCCGTTCGACTACGTCCGTTTATCTTCTTCATGGACTCATTCTTCTTCCTTGCGGGATTTCAGGCAAGATGATCATACCCTCGAAATCACTACTATCTTTGCTTTGCTAGATGCTCGCTCTTTTGCTATGCCAATGCTACGATGCCTACCATTTGCTTGTCAGCCTCCCAAATTGCCATGTTCAGCCTCTAACCCACCTTGTCCTAGCAAACCGTTGATTGGCTATGTTACCGCTTTGCTCAGCCCCTCTTATAGCGTTGTTAGTTGCAGGTGAAGATTGAAGTTTGTTCCTTGTTGGAACATGGAGGTACCGTTCCTTGTTGGAACATGTTTACTTGTTGGGATATCACTATATATCTTATTTAATTAATGCATCTATATACTTGGTAAAGGGTGGAAGGCTCGGCCTTATGCCTGGTGTTTTGTTCCACTCTTTCCGCCCTAGTTTCCGTCATATCGGTGTTATGTTCTCGGATTTTGCGTCCCTTATGCGGTTGGGCTATAATGGGAACCCCTTGACAGTTTGCCTTAAGTAAAGCTTCTCCAGCAATGCCCAACATTGGTTTTACCATTTGCCACCTAGCCTTTTCTTTCCCTTGGGTTCTGCAGACTCAAGGGTCATCTTTATTTTAACCCCCCCGGGCCAGTGCTCCTCTGAGTGTTGGTCCGAACTGAGCTGCCTGCGGGGCCACCTCGGGGAAACTTGAGGGTTGGTTTTACTCGTAGCTAGTCTCATCTGAGTGTGCCCTGAGAAAGAGATATGTGCAGCTCCTATTGGGATTTGTCGGCACATTCGGGCGGTGTTGCTGGTTTAGTTTTACCCTGTCGAAATGTCTTGTTGTACCGGGATACCGAGTCTGACCGGAATGTCTCGGGTGGAGGTCTATTCCTTTGTTGACCGTGAGAGCTTGTGATGGGCTAAGTTGGGACACCCCTGCAGGGATTTGAACTTTCAAAAGCCGTGCCCGCGGTTATGGGCAGATGGGAATTTGTTAATGTCCGGTTGTAGAAAACCTGAAGTTGACCTTAATTAAAATGAATCAACCGCGTGTGTAACCATGATGGTCTCTTTCCGGCGGAGTCCGGGAAGTGAACACGGTTGTTGGAGTTATGCTTGACGTAGGTAGTCCAGGATCACTTCTTGATCATACTTTTATCGACCGTGCTTTGCCTTCTCTTCTCGCTCTCATTTGCGTATGTTAGCCACTATATATGCTAGTCGCTTGCTGCAGCTCCACCTCATACCTTTACCTTACCCATAAGCTTAAATAGTCTTGATCGCAAGGGTGCGAGATTGCTGAGTCCCCGTGGCTCACAGATACTTCCAAAACCAGTTTGCAGGTGCCGATGAGTCCGTGCAGATGACGCAACCCGGCTCAGGAGGAGCTCGTTGAAGACCTTGTTCATTTGTGCTGTTTCGTTCTAGTTGATCAGTAGTGGAGCCCAGTTGGGGTCGATCGGGGACCTTTGTCGCATTTGGGGTTCTTCTTTTATTTTGGTTCTGTAGTCGGACCATGAGTGTATTTGGTTGATGTAATGCTTTATTCATGTATTTGTGTGAAGTGGCGATTGTAAGCCAACTATGTATCTCTTTCCCTTATTATATTACATGGGTTGTGTGAAGATTACCTCACTTGCGACATATGCCTTCAATGCGATTATGCCTCTAAGTCGTGCCTCGACATGTGGGAGATATAGTCGCATCGAGGGTGTTATAAGTTGGTAATCAGAGCCTTCCCCGACCTTAGGAGCCCCCACTGATTGATCATTTTTAGCGGCCGAGTTGTGTCTAGAAAAATGTTTTGAGTCATTTAGGAATTATATATCGGAGAGTTTAGGAATTCTTTTTACTTCCCAGTCTCCTCATCGCTCTGGTAAGGCATCCTGACATAGAGTTTTGACTCTTCTCTTCTCAAATTTCACTAATTTTTTTTAGGATCACGCGAGTATCTTGGATTTGTTCCGATGACTGATGATGAGAATACTGTCTTGGTGCCTCCTGTCAGGGGTTTAGTGGAAGTGTCCCGGTGAGTTGAGCTCTAAGGTGTTGTCATCATAATTTTATCGTTGCAATTCTGGAATACTTGATATATGTTCGTCGACATCGAAAATCTCTTTTATGCAGTTCGTTGGTGAGATAACCTCGACGCCACCCAGTACTGGGGCGGGAGTTTGGGAGTATCGCCATAACTTGTATAACGGATGCTTTTCGAAGGTTGAGGTAGATGATTTCCGAAGGTTTCTTGGTTATGTGTTGAAGGTTGGATACAACTGGATGTAGGATTTGCTAGTTTGGGTGAGATATTATGCTTCCCCTGTATCCCCAACACCTGATTGCATAACCGGAAAATTTCGGGAGTTTCATAGGTGGGAATTCAAGTAGCTCTTAGGATATCTTTCCGACAGATGTATGATATGAAATTGGGGTTCGACGTCTAGTGGTTCGCCTATTCACGGTCGATTTTACAGTGGTCTCGTTGTGTCTTAAAGAGTCCTTGGCTATGCTGACTCGGGGACGCTTCGTATGTCATGTGCACTGCCTTGTACATGATGGTGCTATACGATCGAGCCCGTGTTGGTCCCACCACGAAAACTTCGGATGAAATCTCTATCATATGTTTGTTCCGGCTTATTTCGCAAGCCAATTCTTTGTTTTGTTTTGAGTTATGGTATTCGAGTTGTTTCAATGTCAAGTGTTGATTCCATACCTTTCCTAAATGGTGTTCTCATATTCCGATGTGAATACTAATCCTTCATGATAATCGATATTGTCATGTCAATCCTTTTTCAACCGGCGTGTTTCTCTTCAAGTGGATCCGATCATTTCAACAACCGCAAGATCAAGTATCAGTTCTTCTCAACGGTGTTTGTTTCATTCGTCCCAAGCTGCCTTTGTTTTTCCCTCCCTCCCACCCTTGTTTCTTCGAGGAACCAGATTTCTTATTCAAGTATCCATTTTATTGATGGGAAGCCTCTCCATTCCTTCTCCGTCAATCTTCTTATACGGTGATTCTCAAGAAGATGCTAACGAAGTTTCAAGGCCGTCTCTCATCACTCGTTTTCTTCTCCGGTGGAACCAATTCAAGCTTTCGGTGTTGATCTCATGTACCTTTTTCCTCATTTCAATACATTCTCATACCGGTGCACCTCTTAATCATTCACTTCTCACTATTCATTTGTTCCGGCGTGCTCAAGCTTTCTCTAAAGGCTCGTCTTGTCATTCAAGATCCGTTCAACCTATTTCGAGGTGTTATCTCATTCAAGTCATTAAATTCTACCGGTGCAATCTCTCTCTTTAAAATCATTTCAACGGTGTTTCTTTTGAGTGGGCCCTAACCCACAGGTCTTTTCCCAGGATCTTACCTGACTCTTCTATCTTTCCCGGAGTTATCCTAAATTCCTTTCAAAGTTTGACGTAAGGATGAATTATCATCAGTCATATCCCTTTCTCCAAGATCTTTCACAATTCTTTTCATCCTTGGCTCAACCTCTTCGTTTTGATTATTCCGGAGTGTCTCAATAATTCACGATGGTGTTTCTCGTCGTCTTTCTCATCATTTGAAGACCGAAGAAGAGTTTTTCTTTAATCTTGCTCCATTCTTTTCAAGATTCGTGAGTCTAGCTTGTTGCCATCCAATCATAATTGTTTTCGATTGTGAGATTTCTTTTCACCCATCCGGTGCAAATTTCAGGAGTCTTTTCAGTTTGTTATCCGGAGTCCATCAATTCAGGTTTATTCATTCTCAGCTGTCAGTTATCTTTCTCCTATCTTGCCAGTGCATCAATCGAATATCCTCTAATCAGTTCTTGATCTCTTTGTTCTCATGTATCTAGTTTGTCTCAAGCACCTTCGTTCATTTGCTAATTCTTACCGGTGATGCACCCCTACTTCGATCATTTTCAATTCTTACGGTGGTTCTGTCAAGATCTCTCTTCCTTGTTCATCATATCAATTATTCGTTGTTTTCAATCCTTCCGGTGGTTCGTTGAAGACCTTCTCAAGTTTGCGCTATATCTATCTTAATCCTTTCAACAAGAATAAGTAGTGTGCCAAATCCATTGATGGTCATCAATTTTATATTGGTGAAGGATATGCATAATGTAATTCTTATTCTTATTTCATCCTAATGATTAATTCTTATTCCGGAGGCTCATCAAAATTCTTTATCTCAATTGTTCATCTTTTCTTTCCCAGAGTTCCAAGTTCTCTCAATTATTTCACCACAGAGATTCATCTAAATCGTTACAAGGATTCACCTGGTGTTTTCAACTTCTCTTTCCTTCCGTTTGATCATTCTTTTGTTTAACGGAGTTCTTCATAAAGGTTCTACATGATGGTTCATCAAGAATTTAATTCCTTCTCGAAGTGTTCATCAACATTCTTTTCAGAGGAGTTCAAGCATGCTTCATCTTGCATCCGGAGTGCAATTCTTTCATATCTCATCTTTTGAGATGGTATTATGTCATTCTTGATAATTAGAGTTCATGTTTCAGGAGTCACATGTTGTTAAGAATGATGTATTTTAATCCATCAATCTCTTCATTGGAGTTATCTTGGGATATATTTCACCTTAAGCCTTCCCTAAGGATTGTTGCTATTATGGTGCTTATAAATGATCCAAGTTCTTCATTTATCCTCCAGGTGAAATAGTTTCTCGTCTCCTTGTTCTTATCAATCCAATTCTTTTCCCGTGAGTGGCAGGTTGTCACCTCATAATTTTGAGATGTATTACATAAGACCATATCAAGATTATTCTTTTCGTTGTTGGTGTTCCAACAACTCCGTTCGACCCTTCTCCTAAGGATGCCTTCTCAAACTCTTTTTGTGACAGAAGTTGGCATTTGCTTCTCCATTCTTTTATTTCAATTATTTATCGTCTATTCTTTTGTTCCGGAGGCATGGTGATGTTGCTCTCTTCAATCCATCATCTGGTGTGTCAAGATCATGTTCTTTTCATGCCTACCCATTTAACCGGAGTGTGGTGCCATTCTGCTCAAGTTCTTTTTGTCTTATCAAGCCTTGCATCTCTTTTCAACCGGAGTGTTGTCTGAGATTTTTCTTACCCTTTGTTCCATTCACTCAATAGTTCCAGAGGCAGTGTGTTGTGATTTCATCAAGTATCTTCTCATCTTACCAAGTTCTTATTCAATTCCTTTTCTTTTCAGTCGAAGTGCTGCCCGAAGTTGTTCTTCCTTGTTCCTCTTTTCTAACGGAGTGTTTTCAACTTCGTTCATATCCGTTGTATTCTTTTCTTGAAATGGCTTAACCTTTTCGAGGTTCTTTGGTCTCACTCGTTTGTCAAAGAAGCAACTTAGTTTTACCTCTTCTCGTTCTCTTCCATTTTCCCTCCGGTGCCATTCTAGATCTCGGGACGAGATCCTCTCGTAGTGGTGGAGTGTTGTGACGCCCCGAGACCGATGTGCCAGGTGTCCTCCAGTTATTCGCTGTCATTGCCATGTCATTTGCTTGCGTGTCACATCTTGTCATGTCATCATATGCATTGCATCATCATGTTTTCAAAACTTGCATCCGTCCGGGTTCCCCAGTTCCGTCCGTCGCCCGTTCTGAGCCCAGTCACACTTGCATGCGCCCGCCGCATGTCCGAAATATTATTTTATAAGTGGTCGGAAAATGTTCTCGGATTGGGTTGAAATTTGATGTGCGGTCTTATTATAGTGTAGACAGTCCGCCTGTCAAGTTTCATCGCAATCGGAGTCCGTTTGACGCCCCAACGGATAAACATAGCGGCAATAGTAGCCGGTCTAAAACGTCGGACGTTTTCGGTCTCCGGAAAACTGTGCCGAGCTGCATCTCTCCCCTCTTCTCTCAGACCAACCCACTCTTCACAATCTGCCAGGCCCTACCTAACCTCTCTCGTCAGCCCGTAGCCCCCCTCACGCGCGCCCGAAATTGTCCCGGACCCGACCCGGACAGTCGTCACCGTTGTGTCCGGATCATCCCCAAACATCTACAAAACGTCATCGTTTTCTTATTTGGGCTCCCTAACTATTTTATTCGTGACCGTCCGATTATGATCGGAGGGATCCGATAGCCCCTAACTATTCCCACCTGCTATATATGTATCAGTCCAACCCTAAAATCAAGGAAAGCTGTCCCATCCTTCCTCCTCGCGCCGCCACTTGCCAACTCCCACATCGGGATCCTCCCTGATCCCCTCGTCCACCTTGTTTTCCCCGTCGCTCCAATCAGGGCCTCCCCTGCCTTCCCGATCCATCCATCCTTCCTACCACCAGACAACGCTCGATCCAGGTTGGATCGAGGCCTCGACCTCGCAGGCCGCCGCAGGCCGCGCCCTCCGTCGACTCGGCTGCCGGCGACCACGTCCAGGACCAGGTCGCCCCTCTCCCTGCTCTCCCATTCTCCGTTTCCTTCCCTGGCTTCTCTCCTCTCTACCTCACCTCTCTCTGTTGCCTCCACAGGACGCCATGATGAGCCTGACCGAGCCCCTCCCATGGACGCCCCGCCTCTCCGTTGCTCAAATCAGGCGAGGAACTGCACCTCCAATGCCCTCTCATCAGGATCTGGAGCCTCAAAGACGAATCCGGCCAGTTCGGGCCCTTCCTCATCGGCTCCTCGACACCCCCGACCTCTACAAGTTCGCCGGAGCCTCCAGCGCGCCCGATACCTCCTCCTCGCGTGCCCCATCGCCATGAACACCGCAGGAGCGCCAACGCCAACAAGCCGCCGCCCGTCGGCCTCTGCTTCCTTCTTCTTCGAGCAGGAGCTCGCTCAGCGCCCCTCTCTCTGGACCTGCAGGAAACATGGGCGCCCGAAGCATGGACTCCCGCCGCCTCGGCCCCGATCTGGACTGGATCCCCTCTCCTCCGCCGCCCTTGACCGCTCCTGCCGGATCCCGCCGGCTGGGCCCCGTCCCCGGCCACCGGAGCCCTCGCCGGAGACCACCTGCATCGCTAGCCGCGGCCCCTGCTTCCTCTCGTCGGAGACAGACGAGCTCCACGACCGCTTCAGCCGCTGCTCTGCTTCCGTTGACCATAGCCGCCCAAGGCCCATCTCGCGCGCCTCCCCAACCTCCTCGCTCGGGCCAGCTGCCGATCTGGCCCAGCCAACGCTCCTCCCATCGATCTGGGCTAAGACCATGGGTGAGCAGCCCAGTTCTGCACAGATTCAGCCCTTAGTTGTTTTTTTTGTGCGCTGCGAATTTGTCCTTTTAACCTGAGACTGCAGTTTTTACAGAGAGGTCCCTAAACTTCATGCATTTAATAACATCTAAACCGTGCGTCGGATTAAAATACTTCATATATGAAACTTGCTTAAAATTATGTGTAGATTAATAATATGTCATTTTCATCCATGTTTAAAATGTTTAAAATGATGTTTGATTAAATTTGTCCCTATGCCATGTTAAAATGGTTTAATTCATAGCTAAATAACCGTAACTCCGATTTTAATAAACTTTATATGTAAATGGGGTAGAAAAATGCCTAGTTTATCATGGTGACCTTACTTTGCATGTTTAATAACTCTAAAATTATGTTTAGGGCAGAACAGTACCGAACCTTAAATTATGCATATGAGGATTTTCCGGACTTGTTGTTTGTTGTTCCGGCCTCATTTAAATTTGCCTAGATTAGATAGTTTAATTATGCTTCACCCTCTTGCCATGTTTAACAACATTTAATATTGTTGGGTACATAACCGAGATCGAACTAAATAACTTGATGTGGTGTTTCGTCAATATGCAACCCATTGCATATTGTGCTCCACTTAACTTGTAGTTTTGTTTATGTCTTTTGCCATACCATGCATTTTTTAAACCGGACATGCATCATACTTGTTTTGCGTGCCATGATTATGTGATGGTTGTTTACTATGTTGTGCGCTTCTTTCCGGTGATTGCTTCTTCGGGTTGGTTCCGATAACGTCGAGTTTGTGAGGACCCGTTCGACTACGTCCGTTTATCTTCTTCATGGATTCGTTCTTCTTCCTTGTGGGATTTCAGGCAAGATGATCATACCCTCGAAATCACTACTATCTTTGCTTTGCTAGATGCTCGCTCTTTTGCTATGCCAATGCTACGATGCCTACCATTTGCTTGTCAACCTCCCAAATTGCCATGTTCAGCCTCTAACCCACCTTGTCCCAGCAAACCGTTGATTGGCTATGTTACCGCTTTGCTCAGCCCCTCTTATAGCGTTGTTAGTTGCAGGTGAAGATTGAAGTTTGTTCCTTGTTGGAACATGGAGATACCGTTCCTTGTTGGAACATGTTTACTTGTTGGGATATCACTATATATCTTATTTAATTAATGCATCTATATACTTGGTAAAGGGTGGAAGGCTCGGCCTTATGCCTGGTGTTTTGTTCCACTCTTGCCGCCCTAGTTTCCGTCATATCGGTGTTATGTTCCCGGATTTTGCGTCCCTTACACGGTTGGGCTATAATGGGAACCCCTTGACAGTTATCCTTAAGTAAAGCTTCTCCAGCAATGCCCAACATTGGTTTTACCATTTGCCACCTAGCCTTTTCTTTCCCTTGGGTTCTGTAGACTCAAGGGTCATCTTTATTTTAACACCCCCGGGCCAGTGCTCCTCTGAGTGTTGGTCCGAACTGAGCTGCTTGCGGGACCACCTCGGGGAAACTTGAGGGTTGGTTTTACTCGTAGCTAGTCTCATCTGAGTGTGCCCTGAGAAAGAGATATGTGCAGCTCCTATCGGGATTTGTCGGCACATTCGGGCGGTGTTGCTGGTTTAGTTTTACCCTGTCAAAATGTCTTGTTGTACCGGGATACCGAGTCTGACCGGAATGTCTCGGGTGGAGGTCTATTCCTTCGTTGACCGTGAGAGCTTGTGATGGGCTAAGTTGGGACACCCCTGCAAGGATTTGAACTTTCGAAAGCCGTGCCCGCGGTTATGGGCAGATGGGAATTTGTTAATGTCCGGTTGTAGAAAACCTGAAGTTGACCTTAATTAAAATGAATCAACCGCGTGTGTAACCGTGATGGTCTCTTTCCGGCGGAGTCCGGGAAGTGAACACGGTTGTTGGAGTTATGCTTGACGTAGGTAGTCCAGGATCACTTCTTGATCATACTTTTATCGACCGTGCTTTTCCTTCTCTTCTTGCTCTCATTTGCGTATGTTAGCCACCATATATGCTAGTCGCTTGCTGCAGCTCCAGCTCATACCTTTACCTTACCCATAAGCTTAAATAGTCTTGATCGCGAGGGTGCGAGATTGCTGAGTCCCCGTGGCTCACAGATACTTCCAAAACCAGTTTGCAGGTGCTGATGAGTCCGTGCAGATGACGCAACCCAGCTCAGGAGGAGCTCGTTGAAGACCTTGTTCATTTGTGTTGTTTCGTTCTAGTTGATCAGTAGTGGAGCCTAGTTGGGGTCGATCGGGGACCTTTGTCGCATTTGGGGTTCTTCTTTTATTTTGGTTCCGTAGTCGGACCATGAGTGTATTTGGTTGATGTAATGCTTTATTCATGTATTTGTGTGAAGTGGCGATTGTAAGCCAACTATGTATCTCTTTCCCTTATTATATTACACGGGTTGTGTGAAGATTACCTCACTTGCAACATATGCCTTCAATGCGATTATGCCTCTAAGTCGTGCCTCGACACGTGGGAGATATAGTCGCATCGAGGGTGTTATAATGAAGCTCAGGAGAGATTCAGGGCTGAGGAAATGGATAGAAGAAGATCCGTATGCTTCTAGGAGAAGGACTGCCGTGGATTACAGATTTCATACCAAGGAGCAGCAAGATTTCTATGAGACTGTTTTGCTTGACAAGAAGCCAATCGTTTGTGACATGAGATGGGTCGACTGGACCTACATCAAGGACAATGAAGAGTACTACCCCGGTGTATTTGACAGCTTTAGTGCATGTGGAGCGAGGAGCTGATCGTTTGTGCAGAGTTTGTTGGGCAGAAGCTCACAAAGTGGAACGAGGAGCTGATCGTGCAATTCTACTCCACAGCACACTTTTATCCGGATGGCAGGATCACATGGATGTCAGAGGGTACAAGGTACCAATCCACTGTTGAAGAATGGGCGAAGTTGATCAATGCCCCAGAGGAGCAAGCTGATGACTTGGACATTTATGCCAAGAAAAAGATGGATCACAACTCCATGTCCAACATGTACAAGGAGATCCCGAATGAAGCGCTCGACACGTTCAATTTTGGCTCAGTGCACTATCTGCTCTCAGGATTGCCTACAATCAACTGGATCCTTAGGCACACCCTTCTGCCCAAATCTGGAGATCACAAGATGATCAGAGGTCACGCGATCAACTTGCTTCATGTCTTTGACGTGCCTCAGAAATTCAAGGTCATGAGTCTCATTGTGGAAACAATCAAGAGGACAGCTGCAGACCAGAAGAGGAGTTGTGGGTATGCCCCACAGATTCAGGAGCTCATCAACTCGAAGATGGGCACGGCGTGTATTTATTGGATAAGGAACACCTGCCCATCCGTCCAGATTTTGAGGATAACCAAGTGGTTATGACTGAGAATGAACCCTCATCTGCCCATGCACAAGCTCAGAAGGAGAAGGCGAAGAAGGAGAAAGCTGCCAGGATGCCTACTCAAGCGGAGGCATCTGATTACTTCTTGAAGACCAAACAAGAGCAGCTCGGTTACCTGATAGCGTCCACCCTGCGGATTGAGCAGAGTATAGCTACCCTAACTCAGAACCAGGCGAGCCTAGAGAGGATCATGGAATAGAGGTTCTATGACCTGGACATCAAAGTGACTGAGATACAGACTGCCGTGGAGCAGCTCCAGGACGACATGAACGAGAGAAGAGGCAGAACCACAACTGATGCTTTTGCAAGGGTGCCACGAGGTCCGAGGTTGTCTGCACTGCCAGTTGCTGACACTAGAGCTACAACGTCTGCACCAGCTACAGCCTCCGTTCCACCAGCTCCAGCATCCACCACAGCCTCAACTCCTACCACATCTACTGAAGGCTTCATCCTTGGCGTGCTCCGGACTCCACCACCACCTGAAGATCAAGCCTGAGCGTCGACTTAGCACTATGCATTCTCTAGGAACTTTTTGGTAACTTGTTGCCAAAGGGGGAGAAAATGTATAGATCATAGGCTTCGAGAGAGAGTGTTGCTTTTATTCTCTCTTGTTTTTATTTGGTGGTTTTTCGAACTTTGTTTGCTTGCGTGTGCGATACTATGTCATTATTCGTGAGACATCGATCATCAACTGTTTGATCATAAGCTACACTTAATGGTTGCTTAATGCTTGCTAAATGTTATCATTCTATCTATTGTCTGTGATCATTCACTATTCTTGGTGATGAGTGCATGTATTTCAATCTTATCATTTTTTTGAGCGCTCCACCAAGATGTATGTGACATGGAAGAGTAACCCATGATTCTAACTCCTTGTGCATTTGCAGTCCAAAGCAAATTTTAAAATATGCACAAATTTAGGGGGAGCTCTTACTTATCACATACTTCTCAAAGCGACGATGTATTTCATGATTATTATTATTTGTCAAAGCTTTGATCTATAAGTTGTCATCAATTACCAAAAAGGGGGAGATTGAAAGTGCAACTATCCCTAGGTGGTTTTGGTAATTCATAACAACATATAGCTCATTGAGCTAATGCTATTCCAAGATGATTATTTCAGGAAAGCTCAATGATTGGCATGGCATGGATGTGAAAGTGGAACCCTCAAAATGCTAAGGACAAAGAATTGGCTCAAGCTCAAAAGTTCAAGACTCTTCATTTTATATTTTAGTGATCCAAGATCACATTGAGTCTTTAGGAAAAGCCAATACTATCAAGGAGGGATGAGGTGTTGCTTAATGAGCCTCTTGCTTTATGTGCTTAGTGATATGCTCCAAAATCCTCAACCACCTTTCCATATCCACAAATGACCTACACCCTAAGCCAAACTCGATCATACCGATTCTGTCAATCCGGCGCCACCGAGTTTCACTTGTCATTTGCCACTGCCAAACCCTAGCAATTCGGTCCTACCGATAAGGATCTCGGTCACACCGAGATGGGGTTGCAAACTCTCTGTTTCCCTTTCGTAACTTTTCGGTCTCACCGAAAGAGCGAATCGGTCCCACCGAGAATGCAATGCAAACTCTCTGTTTCCTTCTTGTAACTTTTCGGTCTCACCGAAAGAGCAAGTCGGTCCCACCGAGTTTGCCTGACCAACTCTTTGGTTAGCTAATTGCCGAACTCGGTCTCACCGAGTTTGTGCGATCGGTCTCACCGAGATTACGTTATGCCCAAACCCTAACCGAATCGGTCCTACCGAGTTGCATCTCAGTCCCACCGAAATTCCTAACGGTCACTAGGTTTACTATTTCGGTCAGACCGAGTTTTCTGATTCGGTCCCACCGAGATTGGTAGATTGTGTGTAACGGTTGGATTTTGTGTGGAGGCTATAAATACCCCTCCACCTCCTCTTCATTCGAAGAGAGAGCCATCAGAACACATACACCATTCCTACTCATATGTTCTGAGAAAGAACCACCTACTCATGTGTTGAGACCAAGATATTCCATTCCTACCATATGAATCTTGATCTCTAGCCTTCCCCAAGTTGCTTTCCACTCAAATCTTCTTTCCATCAGATCCAAATCCTATGAGAGAGAGTTGAGTGTTGGGGAGACTATCATTTGAAGCACAAGAGCAAGGAGTTCATCATCAACACACCATTTGTTACTTCTTGGAGAGTGGTGTCTCCTAGATTGGCTAGGTGTTACTTGGGAGCCTCCGACAAGATTGTGGAGTTGAACCAAGGAGTTTGTAAGTGCAAGGAGATCGCCTACTTCGTGAAGATCTACCGCTAGTGAGGCAAGTCCTTCGTGGGCGATGGCCATGGTGGAATAGACAAGGTTGCTTCTTCGTGGACCCTTCGTGGGTGGAGCCCTCCGTGGACTTGTGCAACCGTTACCCTTCGTGGGTTGAAGTCTCCATCAACGTGGATGTAGGATAGCACCACCTATCCGAACCACGGGAAAACATCCGTGTCTCCAATTGTGTTTGAATCCTCCAAACCCTTCCCTTTACATTCTTGCAAGTTGCATGCTTTACTTTCCGCTGCCAATAAACTCTTTGCATGCTTGCTTGAATTGTGTGATGATTGCTTGACTTGCTCTAAGATAGCTAAAATCTGCCAAGAACTAAAATTGGGAAAAGGCTAAGTTTTTAGTTGGTCAAGTAGTCTAATCACCCCCCTCTAGACATAGTTTCGATCCTACAGATCATCATGGTCCCATGTGAAGAAAGAGATGCAGTGTGCTCCCTCGAGCGTGCCTTCCAAGATGTAGCAATAGACGACCCCGACAGCAAGGGCGAGGGCCCTCCTGAGGTCATCCCCAAGAAGAAGAAGCAGCTGCGCCGTGCAGGACCTCGGGAGGGTGGCGTTGCGGCCGAAGCCTCGTCAGGATCAGCGCCCGCTCCCGGGGCGCCTCCCTCCATCGCATAGGAAGGCGCGCCTGGCGCCCTCCTCGGGCAGGGCTCGGGGGCTTTCTTCTGGAAGACCTCAGACCTTGCCCACATCACGACGGAGGCGCTTGGGCACCACTTGGAGGCGTGCTTCACGGCACGTTTCCCTCGGGAGGGCATAGGGAAAGGATCACCCACTGTTCAGGAGTTCATCACCAAGACCACCCAGGAATTGCAAGACGCAAGGGCCATGCGCGGCGATCGCCGCTCACGAGGCGCAGCTTCCCATCCAGGCGAGGGGGCCAGGGTGCACGTCTGCATTGACGTTCCACAGCTCAACAGGGCCACTTCTCAACAGCTTTTCTGTCCTTCGCGCGTGGGATGCTGCGAGGGCCCACCGCACAGCTACATTCGCATGCCCTTCGGCCTGCAGGGCGTGTCGTCCGTCTACCAGCGCAACTTGCGGCCCCATCCTAACGGCTGAAAAGGCCAGGCACCATGCCGTCCTAATGGAGATGGAGATGGTCCTCAAGGAACCACCTGAGCCCCCAGAGCCTCCTGAGGCTCAGGGCCCCGGTGGCTCATGAGGAGCAACCCCTTCGCTGTGCACCTTCAGCCGCCCCAACTCTCCTTCGTCAACATAACCAGGTGACATTTTCCAAGTTCATTTAGCTGGGAGCGCCCCTCGGGCTGCATCATTCCCAGGCTGCGTGGGTCTGTCCCTGTGGTATGTATCCCTTTTTATGTCTTTAGCTTACCTTGTTGGGAGCGCCCCTCAGGCTGCATCATCCCCAAGCCGCTCGGGCCTGACCCAGTGACACGTATCTCCCATGCACTTATTTAAGCCCGCTACTCTCATGTTTGATCTACCTATGATTACTACCTGCTCAATCGTCGCCTCCCATGGGGCCTCCTCATGCCGGCACGGCGCTGGTGCACGGGTCTGTCCCTGCCACATCGAAAAACCTGAGCGGTCGAGCTCTGGCTCGCGGCATGCCCCGCGCACGTCACCTCACCGGGCCCTCAGTGCCTTCACCCCCTCGCAGAGAAACCAGTGGCAGGCTGGTAACCATAACGACATATCGTGTTCTTCCTTGTGCTGGCTCGCAGGAATCTCACGAGGATAACACCAGGTGGCACCATGAGCCCCCTCCTCTTCCAAGTAATCCACTTGCACGTTAAAAGGGGGGCTCCTGAGAATCATGACTCAGGAGCTCTTACTGGCTCTCCAGCCCTCACCCCCTGGCCTTGACCACTGCATAAGACCTGGCATACCAGCGGCGGCAGAGCTCGCTCAACGGCCGGGACCTGAGGACGTAGAGCACAAAGGAGAGCATAGGAAAGGGGAAGGCTCGTATGGGCCTGACCTAGCTATGCTACGGATGTTCGCGCATAGGTCTGGCGCATCACGAAGAATCGACCCCGGACTGCCAAGATAAGTCACGAACTCAGATCAACTAATCATTGGAACCTAGAGGACACGCTCGCCGCGGCCCTGTTGCAGCAACGTCGCCTCCCTTTCTTATCTTACCATGGCTGCTTGAGCGCTAAAGGGGACCCCCTTAGCATCACGCCTCAGGAGCTCTTACTGGACCTCAGGCCGCTCACCTCCTGATCTTGATCAAGCACGCGACCTGGTATATCAGTGATGGCTGAAGCCTGCCTAGGGACTGGGGCCTGTCAGCATAGAGCAACAAGCTGTCACGAGATTGGAAAGGGAAGACCGAGCCTAAATAGGACTTGCGCTCACAAAGCTTCCATAATTGTGATAATATCAACAAGAGACATTGCAGACTCTTTACAAGCCCCCACGGGGTACTTCTTGATTCCTCGCAGGGAACAAAAGACGAGAACCTAGGAGAATCCTATCCACACGCCCCCGCGGTCGACGCCATCATCAACAGTGGGCCTCCGTGTTGAAGACCTTGAAGAACAGCGTGGAGGCGCCGTCATACTCGAAGTGGATCGCGAGGGCGCCCTCCACATGGCAAACCCGCGCGACCTCGCCCCAGCCATGGGTCATGAAGATCTTGCTGGTGGAGACTACTTCAACCTCTGCTCTAGTCGCCGGAGCATCGCAGTCAGCATGCTGCAACCAGAGTTCGAGAGGCCTCCTCGGCGGCATCATGTCAGAGAAGAAGCGCGGGAAGCGGATCCAGGAGCTCGGGGGCATCGCCGCCCACAGCACAAGCTCGCGCGAGGAGTCCGCGACATGGACTCCAGGAGCGACGGCACTCATCGCCGCGGGCGTTGACCTTGGCCGCAGTGCGCGCGCTGACGCTCGTTGCTCCTTCCTCCTGAGCCCCCGACTTGGGCGTACAAGGGCAGTGGATACCCCGGAGGAGGCCGCTCACACCAAGGCCTCGTCACCACCTGCATCGCCGCAGCATCGCGACCGTGGACTGACATCTTCTTCGGCGGTAGCAGCGCCGGCTTGTCGAGGGGAATCTTTCCCTTCTCGTCAGCAGAGAACCTTCAGATTGGCGCCATTGGAGTCGATGATGGAGCAGAGGAGGAAGAAGCAGGCGGAATGGGAAGAAGTGGGGGACGGAGTCTCCGCCCCCTTCCTCATTTATAGCAGGAGAAGGCCAACCAGCGCCCCCATGGTCACAGGTAATGATGGTTTTCGTTGCATGTCACAGGGACTTGTCAAGTCTGGCAGTTGCTGAGGCAGCGTGGGGAAGCGGAGACGCCCACGTCCAATCAACCGCTACGCGTCAACCGAGGCCGCATGCTTTTGGGGCCCGCGCTTGACCTTTGGCTTCGCCTCGAAGCCAAGCCTGAGCGCGCCTTGGGCCCGAGGGCTACTGTCGGCGTTCTGGGAACGGGGATCCCCAGACTTGTCTGCCTGCGGCCCACAGCGTGGCTGAGCTAGCAGGCCTGTACGGCCCATCTTCGTCGATGAGGTATTCAAGACCCTCGCGAGGGGCCAAGCCTTGCAAGGTGAACCACGCAAGACCTCCTCAGGAGCGGCCTCGCCAGGCAGGCTCACGTGGGGCGGAGAGATCAAGGCAAGGCAAACCTCGCGAGGTCCTCGTGACATGAGCCATGACAATCGAGACGAGGTGGGGCGCCAGCGCCCGCAGTGTCCTTGCTTCCCCTTTGGTGCCAAGGGGGAAGCGCAGACACGGAGTACCGAGGCATCCAGGAAAGGTTTTCATATCGGTGCAACGAGACCAAGACCAGCAGGACGGCAAGACGGAGGTCACCATGGAGCCCAAGACGGCGTCACCACCAGAGCCTTTTGTAGCCCAGGGGCCCGGGGGCTACTGTCAGCGCGCGTTGGGCCGGGGTGCCTCGGTTGTTGGCTCCCTTCCCGCTCAATATTTGGAGAGAGGACCAGGGCCTATATAAGTAGAACTAGCCACCACAGTAGGGGCACGACGAAAAGAGGGCACAAGAAAACCTCAACCTCAGGAGGTTGTTCTTCCCCTTGTACTGTTCATGATCAGCCCAAGAGGCAATCCACCACCACCACACTGGAGTAGGGTATTACACCACAAAGGTGACCCGAACTAGTATAAATCTTGTGTCTTTGTGTTGCAAGTTCGCCGAGTTCATCTGCGAGATCTTAGCGAGCTAGGGCATGGATCGATAGGGAGAAAACCTTCGCGCGCACCCCAGTGTTCGAATCTCAAGGGTTTTGCCGGAACCCATGATCCGACATTTTGTGCGCCAAGTAGGGGTGCGCCGAAGCTTCCTTTCATCGCTCCGCGTCCCATTGCTCCATCATCTACATGGCAGACGTGCGCCGCGCTCATCCTGAGTGTCGGGTTGCCCTCGCCACCCCCGTCGCTCAGATGGCTCCCATCGGCGGGCCACCTCGTCATTCCCCGTCGCGTGCCGCCAACGCCGTCACCGGCCCGACAGGGAAGGAGCGGTAAGCATCCTCGTTGCACCCCTCGGTGCGGCGGGACGGCCACACCGCCGCTCCATTGCTGACCCGGGCCGGTTCTTCTTCCCATGCACATCGCCCTCCCATGGACGCACAGGCCGTGCTCCTCATGGCGCACGAGCTCCTGTGCTACCGACCGGTCGACGACCTCTACGAGGACTGGCTCGACCACATCGCCGAGCTTGTTCGCGCCGCAGGGGGCTCCCCTGCGCTGTCCCTCTCTCCGCCTCACCCTCCGCCAGCTATGGGCGACGTAGTTCACAGAGCGCCACCACCACCTCTGCCTCAAGACGGCGCCCTGGCGCCAAGGTGTGCGGCTCCACGACGCGACCCGCCACGTCCCACGCCCGCATGTGAAGATTGAAGCTATCAAGAAGTCCCTCGACCGCAAGCAAACGCTCTGCCGCACCCCGCGCCACCGCGCCAGGACCGGCTACTGCGGCAAGACCACGCGCCACCTGTAGCGGTAGGGCGCATACCCCATCAAGACCAAGATCCACCCCCAAGGCGGGCCCTGGTGACCACAGCCGGCTGGCGCGCTTTCACCTCCAAGCTGCTTAGCGTCGGCTGGACAGGCAAGTTCAAGCCGGATCTGCCTCCTCGCTACGACGGCACCCCGACCCCGCGGAGTTCTTGCAGCTCTACGAGCTGAGCATCGAAGCAGCCAACGACGACGAGAAAGTCATGGCCAACTGGTTTCCCATGTCTCTCAAGGATGGCGCCCGCTCCTGGCTCCTGAACCTGCCACCGGGCTCGATCTCCTCCTGGGACGAGATGCGCAACCGCTTTGTCGCCAACTTCCAGGGCACTCGCGACCGCCCGCCGACTGCGGGTGACCTGCTCCGCGTCAGGCAGCAACCGGGAGAGACCCTCCAGAAGTACATCCAGCGCTTAAACAACGTCCGCCTCAAGATCCCCAAGGTGATGGACGAGGCCATCATCTCTGTGTTCTCTGATGGCGTCCGCGACGTCAAGATGAAGGAAGAGCTCGCTATCCACGAGGAGCTGTGCATGTCCCTGGAGTTGTTCAACCTGGTGACCAAGTGCGCAAGAGCTGAAGAGGGGCGCCTCTCCCTCCTTGAGCTCCCAGCCATAGACCCGGAGGAAAAGAAAGCCAAGGCCAAGGACGTGAAGCACAATGGAGCAGTCGTGCTCGCAGTGGAACCAGACACCAAGCATGGCAGAGACCAACCAGAGTCATCCAAGAGCAACCGTCCATTCTGCGCCTTCCACAACCTGAATACCCACAACACCAGTGACTGTCAAGAGCTCAAAGCCATTCGTGAAGGACGCTTCGGTCGATGCCCCGGGCGCGGCGACCAGGGCTACGGCTGAGGAGGACATGGTGGCGGACACTGGGACAACCATGGCCCATGCAAGGAGTGGCGCGACCGGCCTCGTGAGGACCGCTGGCAGGATCAACCTCGTGAGGGCGCCTGGAGGGATCGGCCTCGTGAGGATCGTCCTCAAGGCAACGCGGACTCCCTCCGCTGCCGCCACCGCCAAGAAGGAATGACGAACACCGTCAAGACGAGGGGGCTGGGGGCTTCCAAGAACCGCGGGCTATCGCCTGCATCTTGGGCGGAACCCATGCCCTAGCCTCGCAGCGTATCTTCAAGCAGTTTGCTCGAGAAGTGAATGCATTCCTCCCCAAGATCGAATCCACACGCCCGCTCGGATGGTCCCAGTGCCCCGTCATGTTCAACTCGGCAGATCAGCTCAAGTGCGCAGCTACCGCTGGCGCCCTCCCGATGCTTTTCTCCCCAGTCATCAGCAACGTGCAAGTTACCAAGACCCTCATCGACGGCGGCGCAGGGCTCAACGTCCTGTCCGTCGACACGTTCGACAATCTCCAAGTGCCATATGACCAGCTTCAGCCCACCAAGCCTTTCTCAGGAGTGACCGACGGTTCCACCACACTGATAGGACAGGTCCGCCTCCCTGTCACCTTCGGGGAACGCAAGAACTACTGCACCGAGCTCATTGCCTTCGACGTCGCGCACATTCGTCTACCGTACAATGCCATCCTCGGGTATCTAGCCCTGGCCAAGTTCATGGCGGTGACCCATCACGGCTACAATGTCCTCAAGATGCCGGGAAGTCGCGGGATCATCACGGTCCCATGTGAAGAAAGAGATGCAGTGTGCTCCCTCGAGCGTGCCTTCCAAGCTGTAGCAATAGACGACCCCGACAGCAAGGGCGAGGGCCCTCCTGAGGTCATCCCCAAGAAGAAGAAGCAGCTGCGCCGTGCAGGACCTCAGGAGGGTGGCGTCGCGGCCAAAGCCTCGTCAGGATCAGCGCCCGCTCCCGGGGCGCCTCCCTCCATCGCATAGGAAGGTGCGCCTGGCGCCCTCCTCGGGCAGGGCTCGGGGGCTTTCTTCTGGAAGACCTTAGACCTTGCCCACATCACGACGGAGGCACTTGGGCACCACTTGGAGGCGTGCTTCACGGCACGTTTCCCTCGGGAGGGCATAGGGAAAGGATCACCCACCGTTCAGGAGTTCATCACCAAGACCACCCAGGAATTGCAAGATGCAAGGGCCATGCGCGGCGACCGCCGCTCATGAGGCACAGCTTCCCATCCAGGCGAGGGGGCCAGGCTGCGCGTCTGCATTGACGTTCCACGGCTCAACAGGGCCACTTCTCAAGACCTTTTCTGTCCTTCGCGCGTGGGATGCTGCGAGGGCCCACCGCATAGCTACATTCGCATGCCCTTCGGCCTGCAGAGCGTGTCGTCCGCCTACCAGCGCAACTTGCGGCGCATCCTAATGGCTGAAAAGGCCAGGCACCACGCCGTCCTAATGGAGATGGAGATGGTCCTCAAGGAACCACCTGAGCCCCCAGAGCCTCCTGAGGCTCAGGGCCCCGGTGGCTCGTGAGGAGCAACCCCTTCACTGCGCACCTTCAGCCGCCCCAACTCTCCTTCGTCAACATAACCAGGTGACATTTTCCAAGTTCATTTAGCTGGGAGCGCCCCTCGGGCTGCATCATTCCCAGGCTGCGTGGGTCCGTCCCTGTGGCATGTATCCCTTTATATGTCTTTAGCTTACCTTGTTGGGAGCTCCCCTCAGGCTGCATCATCCCCAAGCCGCTCGGGCCTGACCCAGTGGCACGTATCTTCCATGCACTTATTTAAGCCTGCTACTCTCATGTTTGATCTACCTATGATTACTACCTGCTCAATCGTCGCCTCCCATGGGGCCTCCTCACGCCGGCACGGTGCTGGTGCACGGGTCGTCCCTGCCACATCGAAAAACCTGAGCAGTCGAGCTCTGGCTCGCGGCATGCCCGCGCACGTCACCTCACCGGGCCCTCAGTGCCGTCACCCCCTCGTGGAGAAACCAGTGGCAGGCTGGTAACCATAACGACATATCGTGTTCTTCCTTGTGCTGGCTCGTAGGAATCTCACGAGGATAACACCAGGTGGCATCGTGAGCCCCCTCCTCTTCCAAGTAATCCACTTGCACGTTAAAAGGGGGGCTCCTGAGAATCGTGACTCAGGAGCTCTTACTGGCTCTCCAGCCCTCACCCCCTGGCCTTGACCACTGCACGAGACCTGGCATACCAGCGGAGGCTGAGCTCGCTCATTGGCCGGGACCTGAGGACGTAGAGCACAAAGGAGAGCATAGGAAAGGGGAAGGCTCGTATGGGCCTGACCTAGCTATGCTACGGATGTTCGCGCATAGGTCTGGCGCATCACGAAGAATCGACCCCGGACTGCCAAGATAAGTCACGAACTCAGATCAACTAATCATTGGAACCTAGAGGAAACGCTCGCCGCGGCCCTGTTGCAGCAACGTCGCCTCCCTTTCTTATCTTACCATGGCTGCTTGAGCGCTAAAGGGGATCGCCTTAGCATCGCGCCTCAGGAGCTCTTACTGGACCTCAGGCCGCTCACCTCCTGGCCTTGACCAGGCACATGACCTGGCATACCAGTGATGGCTGAAGCCTGCCTAGGGACCGGGGCCTGTCAGCGTAGAGCAACAAGCTGTCGCGAGATTGGAAAGGGAAGACCGAGCCTAAATAGGACTTGCGCTCACCAGGCTTCCATAATTGTGATAATATCAACAAGAGACATTGCAGACTCTTTACAAGCCCCCACGGGGTACTTCTTGATTCCTCGCAGGGAACAAAAGATGAGAACCTAGGAGAATCCTATCCACACGCCCCCGCGGTCGACGCCATCATCAACAGTGGGCCGCGGGAGGCCGGCGCCAACCCCATCCAGATCAGCGACGGCGGCGGCTGGACTTTGCGGCCCTGCTCAGAGCGTGGTGAGAGCTCGGGCCACGTAGCTGTCGTCGCTCGTCTCCGGAGTCTCATAGAGCTCGGGAGAACCACCAGACTCCCAAGAGCCGCTGATGCTGGAGCAGTCGCGAGCGGGGCGCGCCTCATCTTGGCCCTCCCCTTCGGGGCAACACTCCAAGTGGCAACCCTCCGCGTTGAAGACCTTGAAGGACAGCGTGGAGGCGCCGTCATACTCGAAGTGGATCGCGAGGGTGCCCTCCACACCGCAAACCCACGCGACCTCGCCCCAGCCACGGGTCATGAAGATCTTGCCGGTGGAGACTGCTTCAACGTCTGCTCTAGTCGCCGGAGCGTCGCAGTCAGAATGCTGCAACCAGAGTTCGAGAGGCCTCCTCGGCGGCATCATGTCAGAGAAGAAGCGCGGGAAGCGGATCCAGGAGCTTGGGGGCATCGCCGCCCACAGCACAAGCTCGCGCGAGGAGTCCACGACATGGAGTCCAGGAGCGACGGCACTCGTCGCCGCGGGCGTTGACCTTGGCCGCAGTGCGCGCGCCGATGCTCGTTGCTCCTTCCTCCTGAGCCCCCGGCTTGGGCGTACAAGGGCAGTGGATACCCCGGAGGAGGCCGCTCACACCAAGGCCTCGTCACCACCTGCATCGCTGCAGCATCGCGACAGTGGACTGACATCTTCTTCGGCGGCAGTAGCGCCGGCTTGTCGAGGGGAATCTTTCCCTTCTCGTCAGCAGAGAACCTTCGGATCGGCGCCATTGGAGTCGATGATGGAGCAGAGGAGGAAGAAGCAGGCGGAATGGGAAGAAGTGGGGGACGGAGTCTCCGCCCCCTTCCTCATTTATAGCAGGAGAAGGCCAACCAGCGCCCCCACGATCACAGGTAATGATGGTTTCCGTTGCATGTCACAGGGACTTGTCAAGTCGGGCAGTTGCCGAGGCAGCGTGGGGAAGCGGAGACGCCCACGTCCAATCAACCGCCACGCGTCAACCGAGGCCGCATGCTTTTGGGGCCCGCAGCGCTCAGCGCTTGACCTTTGGCTTCGCCTCGAAGCCAAGCCTGAGCGCGCCTTGGGCCCGAGGGCTACTGTCGGCATTCTGGGAACGGGGATCCCCAGACTTGCCTGCCTGCGGCCCACAGCGTGGATGAGCTAGCAGGCCTGTACGGCCCATCTTCGTCGATGAGATATTCAAGACCCTCGCGAGGGGCCAAGCCTTGCGAGGTGAACCACGCAAGACCTCCTCAGGAGCGGCCTCGCCAGGCAGGCTCACATGGGGCAGAGAGATCAAGGCAAGGCAAACCTCGTGAGGTCCTCGTGACATGAGCCATGACAATCGAGACGAGGCGGAGCGCCAGCGCCCGCAGTGTCCTTGCTTCCCCTATGGTGCCAAGGAGGAAGCGCAGACGCGGTGTACTGAGGCATTAAGGAAAGGTTTTCATATCGGTGCAACGAGACCAAGACCAGCAAGACGGCAAGACGGAGGTCACCATGGAGCCCAAGACGGCGTCACCACCAGAGCCTTTTGCAGGTGAAGACTATTTTTGTCAGGATAAGCTGTACTAGTTGTCCCTTTTAAAATTCGCCGTTATTGGCTCCCTTCCCGCTCAATATTTGGGGAGAGGACCAGGGCCTAAATAAGTAGAACTAGCCACCACAGTAGAGCACGACAAAAAGAGAGCACAAGAACACCTCAACCTTAGGAGGCTGTTCTTCCCCTTGTACTGTTCATCATCAGCCCAATAGGCAATCCACCACCACCACCACACTGGAGTAGGGTATTACACCACAACGGTGGCCCTAACTAGTATAAATCTTGTGTCTTTGTGTTGCAAGTTCATCGAGTTCATCCGCAGGATCTTAGCGAGCTAGGGCATGGATCGATAGGGAGAAAACCTTCGCGCGCACCCCAGTGTTCGAACCTCAAGGGTTTTGCCGGAACCCGTGATCCGACATGTTCTCTGCTAGATCGGAACTTTGGGGTGCTTCTTCATTGCATGTTGAGAGTTGGTTCTATGATCCAATTATATTAGCATTGTTGAGAGATTGCACTAGCGAAAGTACGGACCCTAGGCCTCATTTTCAAGCATTGCAATACTGTCTGTGCCCCGTTTTACCAATTGCTACCTTGCTGTTTTTTATTTTCAGATTATAAAAATATATTTCGGCCACCCATATTACACTTTTATCACCATCTCTTCGCCGAACTAGTGCACCTATACAAATTGCCATTGTATGGGTGTGTTGGGGACACAAAAGATTTCTTGTATTTGATTGCAGGGTTGTTTGAGAGAGACCATCTTCATCCTACGCCCCCACAGATTGATAAACCTTAGGTCATCCACTTGAGGGAAAATTGCTATTGTCCTACAAAACTTTGCGCTTGGAGGCCCAACACGTGCCTACAAGAATAAAGTTGCGTAGTAGACATCACTCGCCTAGTTGCACATCTAGACAACCTATTTGTTGCTAAACCTAAGTTGTTAAGAAAAGCTAAAAATTGGTAGTTGCCTATTCACCCTCCTCTAGTCAACCATATCGACCCTTTCAATTGGTATCAGAGCATCGTCTCTTTATTAAGGGTTTCACTACCCGAAGAGTATGGTTGACACCGAGGAGGAAGTGCCTGAGGCCGTGGAGTTGACTTCGATCACTTGAGACGACTTAAATGAAGCTATGGCTTCACTTAAGACGTCTATGATGACCAAAGTCAAGTCCATGCTTAAAGAATTACTTGAGGGGATGAAATCCACTCCCGATCCCTTGCTTGTGGTTTATCCCACGACATCGGAGTCGGAGGCCAATTCCGCCAGGGAAGCGGCTAAAGGTACTCATGTTCCTTCCCCTCATGACCAGAATGGGACGGGAACATTTGCCTCGGTTCCCCCTCCCCGAGTCTATGGAGGACCGGTCCCCACACCTCGCATTAATAATTATGGTCCTCCTCCCAAGCTTGTTAAGGGTGACTTTGCTAATTGGGTCTTCTGCATTAAGTCTCATTTGAATCATTGCTCAACTAACCTTTGGAGAATCATTGAGCAAGGCTTCTATCCGCATGATCCAAACAACCTCACCCCAAGAGAAGAAGTGGACAATCAATACAATCATTCCGCTTTGTTCATCCTTGAAGATGCGGTCCCTCCCGAAGATTTATCACACTTACGACCTTTCACTCATGCAAAGGATTGTTGGGAGTACATTGTTTGTATGTACAAGGGGAGCTCAAGCATCCAACAGCCCAACTTTGAAGTGCTCCTTGATGAGGCCGATGAGTTTGTGATGCTTGAATATGAGGATTCGCGTGATCTCTACCGGAGGGTGACAACTCTTACGGTTTCTCTCCAAGACCATGGAAGCAAGGATATGGATGGCACTTGGATCAAGCACAAGTTCCTCAAGGCCATCATGCCATTCAACAAGGCCGTGTCCTTCGTGATTCGTCAAAGGCCGGACTTTAACACCTTAACCTCAAGTGAAGTGTTGGACGAGTTTATTGCCATGAACATCATGAACAAGACCACCGACAATGCTCTTGCTTGTTTCCGATCAAATAAAAGCACTCCCACCTTTGCCTTGATGTCGAAGGCCATTCCAGAAGAAGAAGAGGACTGTGGCCCCGAGGACACCAAATATACTTACCATGAGCACATGGCTCTTGCGTCAAGGCAATATTGGAGCAACAAGAGGAACTCAAGGCCCAACTTCACCAAGAGCAACTCAGGTGAGTCCAAGAACAAGCAATGAGTAAGAACTTGCTACAATTGTGGCAATGTGAGTCACTTTGTGGTGGATTGCCCTTACAAGAAGAGGGAAGACAATGGTGGCAAACTCATTTGCAAAGACAAAGCCAAGTATTTCCCTAGCAAGAACAACTTCACCAAGAAACCTCCTCCAAAGGGTTTGGTGTCACATGAAGAGTACCCCTCTGATGATATGAGGAAGATACAAGTGGAGAAGGAATGGCAACGACAACCATTGCCATTGCTACATCTTCTCCCTCCAATGTGTCTCTCTTTGGCGCCCCAACGAAAACAAAATTGCCAAGAGTCTCATGGCCAAAGGTATCAATAAGGTAACTCCTAACATCAAAACTACCATCATTAATTACTACTCCTTCATTTTTAGATTGTGTTGATGATAGTGAGGTGGAGAAAGTTGATGGGAATGAGTTCACCAAGTTTGTGAGCAAACTCAAGGGTGAGTCCAAGAAGCACTTTGTTGCTCTCTTGGAACAACTTGGTGAGGCCAATGATATCACTGACTCACATGAGGATACTATCTCCAAGTTGGAGGGGCATTGAGGGAGTCCTGGATTAGGGGGTATCCGGATAGCCGGATTATATCCTTTGGCCGGACTGTTGGACTATGAAGATACAAGGTTGAAGACTTCGTCTCGTGTCCGGATAGGACTCTACTTGGCGTGGAAGGCAAGCTAGCCAATACGGATATGTATATCTCTTCCTTTGTAACTAACCTTGTGTAACCCTAGCACTTTCTGGTGTCTATATAAACCGGAGGGTTTTAGTCCGTAGGACAACATACAATCATACCATAGGCTAGCTTCTAGGGTTTAGCCTCTCCGATCTCGTGGTAGATCAACTCTTGTAATACTCATATCATCAAGAATAAATATGGCAGGACATAGGGTTTTACCTCCATCAAGAGGGCCCGATCCTGGGTAAAACATCGTGTCCCCTGCCTCCTATTACCATCCGCCTTAGACGCACAGTTCGGGACCCCCTACCCGAGATCCGCCGGTTTTGACACCGACATTGGTGCTTTCATCGAGAGTTCCTCTGTGACGTCGCCGTAAGGAAGGATGCCTCGTCTCGTTGTTAAAAGCAACATTACCGCCGGGGGAGCTCTGGCTGTCGGCCAAACTCTCCGGCTAGGCAGTTTTTTCATGACTGCCCGTTCAGCCGCTGCACCGACGATGACTTCTCGGGTCATCAAAAACAGCCTCCATGTCGGCTCGGAAGTCACCGAGCAGATGGATCCAATGGAGCTCTCTTCCCTAAACGAACTCTTGGATCGCATCGCCGCCTTGGGAGTCGCTACGGACTATGATCGGATTGGGCTTAAACCCGATCAAAGGGAGATTAACTCTCCGTCGGTCACCCATCACGTTGCAGTGGTGGAGGAACAATGCGGCAACTCTTCCTATATTTTGAGGACTAAGTATGTCCGGATTCCTGAGCTCTCCGAGCCGGATACCCGCTTACGGGAGGACATCACCCAAGCCCTGAACCTAGAATCAGGCAGCGGGCCAGACTTATCAGGTAACACTCCGGAACCCGAACTTCCAAGATTGGAAACTCCTCGGCCCCTGGGTCTCAGATCGGGTAGGGGTTCGGACTCAAATCCACCCACCCACCCAGACATAAACGATCTTTCCCACATCAGGCAAGAGCCCCATGAAACAGTACATCACTATTGGGCCACATTCCTCCTTGTGATGAACAAGGTTAAGGACTGTCGCGAGGAAGATGCAGTCTCACTTTTCTGCAATAATTGCATGGACAAGGGAATCCTTAACGCCTTAAGTCACCGTGACAGATCACGCTTCGCTGACTTGGTGTCCATGGTACAAAAGTACTGTGCGATGGAAAACGCCTGGAAAACCGAAATAAAATTTTGGGATAATCCGACTCCGAATACACACCCAGTCCGAAGTAGAAAGGGTGCACTATCGTAAGACACCCGAGCTAGTTGCAAAGAAACAAAAATCCTCTACAGGGCATGGAACCGTACTGGAGGGATGGCTTAACGGACCCTGCAAAATTCATAGTACAGCGGATACAATACCAATGCACAACCTTAGAGCATGTTGGATACTCCGGCAGGTGGCCAAAAGTGGTGAGGATCTTCTTATCCCAAATGCCACAGAGCATGATCCCGTGGATAACAATACGGTGTTAACAGTCTTTGAGACCTTTGCGTCAAATAATAGGCGCAAGCAAACACTCCGCATCATGGCCGAAATCTGCCACGTAGCAGCAATAAATCCATGGAGTGACACGACTATTACCTTCAATGCCAGTGATGAACCTAAATTCCGAACAGCCCAAGCACCAGCCGCACTGGTCCTCATTCCAATTGTGGACGGCTTTTGACTCACCAATGTACTCATGGACGGCGGCAGCGGA
The DNA here is from genome assembly GCA_034509565.1 of Triticum monococcum. Taxonomy (NCBI): domain Eukaryota; kingdom Viridiplantae; phylum Streptophyta; class Magnoliopsida; order Poales; family Poaceae; genus Triticum; species Triticum monococcum. The sequence goes on from CM067843.1 coordinate 497,484,422, forward strand.
TTAAACCTCATCTATGAGGAAACTCTTCAAAAAATGGAAATAGACTGGAACCGCATTGAGCAAAGTAGCACAACCTTCAAGGGAATCATACCCAGTCGGGAGGCACGATGCGCTGGGAAAATCACACTATATGTGGTATTCGGTACGCCAGAGAATTATAGGTCCGAAGAAATTACATTTCAAGCGGCCCCGTTCAGCAGTGGATACCACGCCCTTTTAGGACGTGAGGCGTTCACGATCTTCCAAGTCGTACCCCATTATGGGTACATGAAGCTCAAAATGCCCGGGCCCAACGGAATCATCACCCTCGCCAGTGATTCGGACACAGTACTCCGCGCCGAAAACAAAACAGCCGCACTGGCCCTCGAGGCATTATCCGAAGCCCTCTCGGCCAAGGAATTAACCATGCTACGCTCCACAGTGGACAGTGACGACGTGATACTCGATAAGAGATCCACGTCCACCTCTTTTAAACCAGCGGATGAAATAGTCAAATTCCAAGTCCACCCAACTGACCCCACAAAAACAGCCTCCATCGGGGCACAGTTAAACCCCGCCGTGGACGCCGCACTACGAGAGTTCCTGCGCGAGAATTGGGACATATTCGCCTAGCACCCCTCAAACATGCCAGGAATCCCACGCAGGCTGGCCGAGCATAGCCTCAATATCCTAAAGGGATTCAAGCTGGTCAAGCAAGCTCTTCGGCGTTTCTCCGAACCTAACAGACGAGCCATGGGAGAGGAACTAGCCAAGTTATTGGAGGCCGGATTCATCAGAGAGATAAAACACCCAGACTGGCTAGCAAACCTGGTGATGGTACCAAAGAAGGATAAATCCTGGCGCCTTTGTGTCGATTTCAAGGACCTTAATAAAGCTTGCCCAAAGGATCCCTTCCCCCTACCCTGCATCGATCAAATTATCGATGCTACCGCAGGACACGATTCATTGTGTTTCCTCGATGCATACTCCGGTTACCACCAAATCAAAATGGCGGAGTCCGACCAAGCCGCAACAGCATTCATCACACCATATGGTCCCTTCTGTTTCAACACAATGCCTTTTGGGCTCAAAAACGCCGGCGCAACATATCAGCGCATGATTCAGACATGTCTGGAGAAACAAATCAGCAAAACAGTAGAGGCATACATAGACGATGTGGTCGTCAAAACCAAACACGTCGACTCTTTGATAGATGACTTGAGGCTCACATTCGACAACCTCCGAACATACGACATCAAGCTCAATCCGGAAAAATGCGTTTTCGGCGTACCAGCTGGAAAGCTCCTGGGTTTCATTGTCTCCAGTAGAGGTATTGAAGCTAATCCGGCCAAAATCCGAGCATTGTCACAGTTGGCTACCCCAACAGACCTCAAACAAATCCAGAAGTTAACTAGATGTGTGGTGGCTCTAAGACGCTTTATCTCCCGCTTAGGGGAAAATGATTTACCCCTTTATCGCCTCCTTCGGCGCACCGAACACTTTGAGTGGACGGACGCTACCACAGCCGGATTGGAAAAAATAAAGGCCATTTTGGCAACCAACCCAATCCTGGCCGCGCCAAACATTGGCGAACCAATGCTGTTGTACATTGCGGCAACTCATCAAGTTGTAAGCGCAGTGCTTGTCGTCGAACGAGAAGCTGACGGACATAAATTCCCTCTTCAAAAGCCGGTATACTATGTATCCACTATCCTCACTCCATGCAAATCATAGTACCCACATTATCAAAAGATAGCCTATGCTGTATTCATGGCATCCCAGAAGCTGCGACACTACTTTCAAGAGTGTTTGATTACAGTAGCCTCGGAAGTGCCACTTAATGATATTATAAACAACCGCGACGCTACGGGCCGGATTGCTAAATGGGCCATTGAGCTTCTCCCGTTCGACATAACATACAAACCTCGACGAGCCATTAAGTCACAAATATTGGCCGACTTTGTCGCCGAATGGATGGAGGCCGAACTCCCTAAAGAGTACAACGCATACTCCAATTGGATCATGCACTTCGATGGTTCTAAAATGCTGGCTGGTCTAGGGGCTGGCGTCATCCTGACATCCCCAACCGGAGATACCGTTCAGTACGTACTGCAAATATTGTATACAAACTCCAACAACGCAGCAGAATACGAAGCTCTGTTGCATGGTCTTCGGATGGCAGTCTCCATGGGCATTCAACGCTGGAGGTGCGTGGGGATTCAAACCTTGCGATATCCCAAATAAATGGAGACTTTGACGCCAAGGATTCGAAAATGGCGGCCTACCGAAACACCGTCCTAAAAATGCCAGCTCGGTTCGAGGGGCTCGAATTTCACCATGTGGCTCGGGAAAACAATCAAGCGGCGGATATCCTCGCCCGCATTGGCGCAAAACACGATGCGGTCCCCCCAACATATTTTTGGAAAGGCTGTTCAAGCCATCCGTAGTATGGGAAGGGGACACCGGTAACAATAGCCCGGACCCGGCCAAAATGCCCGATACCGAACACTCTGACACAATCGGAGGCTCCGCCACCGAAATAACACCTTGAGCCCATGTAATAATGGCCATTATAGCCCCGTGGACAGAACCATTCCCGGCCTACCTAACTAGGCAGGAACATCCGGAGGACCAAAATGAGGCACGCTGCATAGTGCGGCGATCTAAGGCCTACAGGGTCCATGAGGGAGAATTGTATAAAAAGCTCTACCGGAGTCCTTCAAAGGTGCATCTCCGAAGAGGAAGGGCGGAACCTTTTTGCAGAAATCCACGCCGGACTCGGCGGTCACCACGCCGGAGCCCGGGCTCTCGTAAGCAAGGCCTTCCGTACAGGATTCTATTGGCCAATGGCCTAGGCAGATGCATAGGACTTGGTCCAACGTGCCAGCTCTTTGCAAATCAAAGCCACATGCCACCCACCGCCCTCCAAACAATCCCCATTACGTGGCCCTTCGCGGTCTGGGGCTTGACATGGTTGGACCCCTTAAAGAGGGAACCCACAAGAAAAAAAATACTTACTGGTCATGGTGGATAAATTCACCAAATGGATAGAGGCCAAACCTGTTAAAACAGCCGGATCCGGACCGGTGATAGACTTCATATCTGGGGTAGTACACCGTTATGGCGTCCCCCACAGAATCATCACTAACAACGGCACAAACTTCACAACCGATGAGGTAAAACTCTAGTGCAGCAAAATGGGCATCAAGCTCGATTATGCTTCAGTCTATCACCCACAAACCAACGGCCAAGTCGAGCGAGCAAACGGTCTTATAATGAGCGGCATTAAACCCAGATTAGTGCGTTCCTTAACGGAGTCTAACACGCACTGGGTAGAGGAGCTCGACTCCGTACTCTAGGGGCTGCGGACCACGCCGAATGATAGTACCGGATATACACCCTTCTTTATGGTGTACAACGCAGAGGCAGTCTTGCCCTGTGACATAATTCACGACTCACCTCGAGTGCGCATGTATGAAGAAAGAGAAGCCGAGCTCGATCGGCAGGACAGTCTGGACACCGTGGAGGAGGAGCGCGACATAGCCAAAGCCCGTTCCGCATTTTATCAGCAACAGGCTCGCAGATACCAAAGCAGAGAAGTACGGGCCAAAACTTATAACGTTGGCAAACTAGTTCTACCCCTGCCGGATAAGAAAAAGAACAAGCTCGAGCCCAAATGGGAAGGTCCCTTCATTATTGACCAAGTTCTGACCGGTGGAGCGTACCGACTACGGGATGCATCGACTAGTCGACTCGAGCCGAACACATGGAACGCGGCCATGCTCCGAAGATTCTACGCCTAGCACCAGACTCCTTGTTCTTCCCCTCCCTTTGTCCATTTTTGCATATACATTATCTGTCTTGTTTTTCTTTCTTCCTTTCTTTTATTATTTCTCTAGGCCTTCAAGGGCCAACTTGTGCCTCGCTTGCACATTATAGATGCGCTATCCGTGCTCACCATACCTGGGGGCTTCTTTCACAGAAGCTTAATTATTTATCTGGGCCTCAGGCCCTACACATGTGTCATGCTTCTGCATGTACCTTTTTTCGCCATTATATGCATCGATATGACTTAAGTTTTGGCCAAGCTGGGTTGCCTGGCTCTTGTATTTATGCCCTACATTCCCGTAAATTCGGCTAGGGCATCAGGGGAGCACCTCTGCGATTGTTACTGCCGGGTCAGCCGGATGTGTACCTCAGACTAGGTGAAGCCGGAAGCTAGCGTTCTTAAGGGAATATTAGGTCGATGAACAAAAGATGATTTTTATTTATTGTCCATATCTGCCCCAGATGTTTTTCCTGCGTTTCCTATCACAGTCCGGACATGCACTTTAGGGCATGCTTACCCATGGACAGGAACCCTTAATGAAACTATTCTCCCAGCAAGATGTTTCTTACTATCCATGTAATATAACATAACTAGTTGGGAACTTGTCTGTTCAAGCACTAATGACCCCTACGCCTAGTCTCCACGCATACCCTGGTTCTTATATAACTGAGCGGGTATTCGGATACACTCCGGACTATCGGGTCCCGAGGTTGAAGCGAAAAGGTCCGCCAAGACAAATGATCTACAATCCGGCTAGAAGGCATTGTACATGTCACTTTAATTACATAGTCATGTAGACTGACTAAATTCCTCTTCTATACCATCCAACAGGCGGTCTAGCTTACAATCCTATTGGGAATACTTTGCGGCTAATTCTACTTGCCCATAAACTAAGCTAATGGGTATCTCTTTTCCATCGGGCCCCACAGGTCCGACCTCGGCCATGTGATTTGGGTCTGCCTTGGTATACCGCATCTTCACCATGGCCCAAGCTTCTCTGGCACCCTATCGGTAGGCTGATATCTTCCATAATCGAAAGCGCCACCGTGCTCCCTTGAGCTTCTCCGTAAGCTCTGTAACGCCCTCTGGTAGGGAGATGGATGGCCACAAGGCCTGGGCAACACCTTGCATCACCTGTCGAACTTGTTCGTGCAGATGTGAGAGCTCGGATAGAAGATCACCCGCAGACCCGGGCATTTCCTCTGCGGGACGACCCATCAGCATACCTACAGACATAACGTTGTTAGTCGGCTTCTTCGCCGAACTCTTTTAAAAGGATTCGTACAAGCACTTACTGAAAATGCCGCGCCGAAGCCGCTTATTCTCCTTCTTGGAGTCTGCAAGCTGGGCTCGAACATCTTTTAGTTCCACGCTCAGCTTGATATTGGCGTCTTGGAGATTGTTTTTCTCCCGCCTAACCTCAGTCAGCACGCGTTTGCCAGCCTCTAGCTGTCGCATAACATGCTGGTCCTCCGAATTTTCTCCGGATTCATCTACAACATCTATTGTTAGATCTGCAGCCACGCAGCACACTATGTGGTAAACATCATTCTTTAAAGTAAATGTTACCAGTGGGTGACTTTTTCGGTTCCTGCAATGCGGCAACAGCGGCCCGCAGTTGGGTCTTGCATTCCTCTAGCTCCTGTGATAGCCTAGTATTCTTCTCTGTAAGAACCTGCACAATAAAGATGATCCTTAAATCAGTTCCGCTAACTGTTTCAAGTCTCAGGGGCTACTGATACATATAAATCATCAGATTTACTTGCCCATACATCCTTTACATACTGATCCGTGGCTCTGGCTAGACCATCTTGAGCAGCTCGGAGGTACGCCTCTCCAGAATTGAAGGCATCAAATGCCTCTAGGGAGAAACAAGCGTCACGAAGTACGGCCCGGCGGCGCCTATGATTCATGGCGCTTTCCACTTCTGAGTTTGTAGCGGATAATCTATCCGCATCCTCTGTAGGGGGATTATCCGGCGCTCGCCCCATATCGGTTTCCGCCTCTATGTCCGTTCCTGGCGCCCAACTGGTGGAAGTGTGATTAGTAACATCGCCGCACATATTCCGGCGAGCGTTTTTTCTGTTAAAGAAACACGGGCGTCATTATATTTCGAGAAAGATGATAACCATGGAGCGGGGTTTTTGTCATACCTTTGCGCCGGCGTCTCCGTCCTGACCACCTTCCTTTTTGGCCTACCCGGCCTCGGTGCCTCTTGTTGGCGAGTTGCTGCGGGTTTGACAGGGCGTCCCGAATGCCTTCCCTGTAAAAATGCCATGTGTATATCGTGGGTGAAGTGTCTAAAAGGGGATCCTAGTTTTTGGAGTTGGGATTTTTGGTTTTTCTTATGTGCGATGCAGGGAGCAGTCCGGGATAGTCGGCCGTAATGGCCACCATGGCATCATCGCAGCTTAACTGATAGAACTGCCGGTCTATCAGCTCCACAAATATAACCGGATCTTCTTCAAGTCCGGAGTCGAGGCCCCGGTCAGGGTCCTCTGGTTGTGGAGAAGGGCTGCTGACTCCTTTATGGCTTTTCGCAGTTCCTGCCGCAAAGTGGCAAGGTGAATACTTACGACAAAGAACGCGGGAGAAATGGGAGTAGGGAGATATAACTTACCTAGCTTGGAGGATTGTACATGGAGAATCCATCCCGTGGCTTGATGCGGGTGAACTCCTCTTCCTCACCCTTGAACAATTCTGACAGAATTTTCGCTAAAGCGGCAGCATTGTCCGGACCCTTACGCCCGCAGCGGGTGGCATCATCCGCCCCGTTAAAACACCACAAGGGGTGTCCGCGATATTGAAGTGGTTGCACTCCCCGCATTATGCAAATCAACATAACTTCAATTATTGTCAATCCTGATCAAGCCAGTGCTTTAATCCGGTTCATCAGATAGAGGACTTCTCCATTGTCTTCCACCTGGGGGCTCCGTGGGTGCCAACTTCGGCGTTTCTTCAGAGGAGGATTGTTGAACTTAGGAAGACCCCACCGAACAGGGTCCGGAAGGGGAACGTCCTCCATATAAAACCATTCTGAAGGCTAGTCTTCGGACAACTTCTTCAGTGTACCGGACAGGTATCCGGTATCGGTGATGCGTCATATTTTGGCTCCGCCCACTTGATAAAGTGACCCCCTCTGTGTTCGAGGGACGAGGCAAAATAGCCTTTTCCACAACTCGAAGTGAGCCTCGCAGCCCAGGAACAACTCACAGAGAGCAACATAGCCGGTGATATGTAGGATGGAGGCGGGGGTGAAATTGTGTAATTGGAGGTCGTAGAACTCCAGGAGCCCACAGAGGAATGGATGAATTGGAAATCTGAGTCCCCTTAATAAATAGGGAACAAGGCAGACCCGTTCCCCCATAGAGGGGCAGGGAAAGCTCTCCGCTTGCTCGCCGCCATTGTAGGTGGCAAGCCCGGCTCGAACGGGCACCATATATGCCGGAGGGAGAAATCGCTTAGTCTGCAATTCGATTAATCGACTGTGCGGGACTGAACACCTCTCCCAATCACCGGGCTTAGGGCTACAGGGGCGGGACGAGGAGCTGCGAAGGTCGGCCATGCTGGAATGGATCTTTCCGAAACGCGCTCTGATGGATTCTCGCTGGGGGAGGATGGTATGGATTGGATCTAAGGATCCCCATCCCTTTAATAGACAATTTATTTATCTGGCTAGGGGGTGAATGTAAAAACGCCCTGGCGCCTCGTATTCATTTGACGCATGGGAGATAGCCCTTATTGGGCACAAAAGCCAACAGGTCCAAACATTTATGGGACCGGACACTACTTTACAAATGTTCGGAAGATGGAGAAGAACCCGCCTTGCAATGTCGAAGACAACTGTGCGCCGGACTCATTGTCATTGAAGCCTAGTTCGGGGGCTACTGAGGGAGTCCTGGATTAGGGGGTATCTGGACAGCCGGATTATATCCTTTGGCCGGACTGTTGGACTATGAAGATACAAGATTGAAGACTTCATCTCATGTCCGGATAGGACTCTACTTGGCGTGGAAGGCAAGCTAGGCAATACGGATATGTATATCTCCTCCTTTGTAACCGACCTTGTGTAACCCTAGCCCTTTCCGGTGTCTATATAAACCGGAGGGTTTTAGTCTGTAGGACAACATACAATCATACCATAGGCTAGCTTCTAGGGTTTAGCCTCTCCGATCTCATGGTAGATCAACTCTTATAATACTCATATCATCAAGAATAAATCAAGCAGGACGTAGGGTTTTACCTCCATCAAGAGGGCCCGAACCTGGGTAAAACATCGTGTCCCCTGCCTCCTGTTACCATCCGCCTTAGACGCATAGTTCGGGACCCCCTACCCGAGATCCACCGGTTTTGACAACGACAGGCATAGTCATGACTATGCTGATGAGATTGCAGATCTTTCCATTGCTCTAGAGGAAGAGCGAGATCTTCGTTTGACTCTTGAGTCACATAATGTTGACCATGCTAAATTACAAAAAGATCTTGATCATGCTATTGTTCTTACTCATGTGCTCAAATCCGAGAATGTTGCACTTGGGGTTGGCCATGATAGACTCAAGGAAGAATTTGATACACTTGACAAGGCTCACAAGGTCTTGAAGGGTGCTCATACTTCTCTGAAAGAGTCTCATGATCAAATCCAAGTGAAACTAACCAAGGAGATCTCCACTTGCCCTCCTTCCGTTCTAATTGATAATGCCCATGCTACTAACCCTTGTTGCGAGCATGTGCATCTTGTGGAGGAAAATGCTAAGTTAAAAGAGCAACTTGAGAAGAGCCTTGTGACTTGCATACAAGGCGAGAAGAGCCTCAATGACCTTTCGAGCAATCAAAAGGAAGTTGTAGGAAAGGAAGGACTTGGGTTTGTACCCAAGTCAAAGAATAAGAAGAAGAAGAACAAGACCAAGGAACCTCTCCCGCTCCAGTGCACCTTTGTCAAGGTGAGTGAGGGTGCTCATGAGAAGAAGACCAAGGAAGTGAGTGGAAATGCCAAGAGGGGCAAATCCTCCCCGAGCAACAAAGTTGGCGACTTTAACTCCTCTTATGTTTTGTGTCATGCTAGTGATGGGCATGTTTATGCCAAATTTGTTGGTTCTTCTTATCAGTACATTGAATGGTCTATTTGGGTTCCTAAGACCCTTATTGCTAACATCAAAGAATCCATTAAAAATGGGTACCTAAATCCAAGCATTGATCTCTTGTAGGAGTTTGCTTGTGATGGGGTGTCATGGTTGCTCGATAGTGGAGCAACAAATCATATGAACGGGAGCAAGGACTTGGTGGTGGATGTGCATCCAATTCCATCTATGCCCACCCATGTCCAATTTGGTGATGCCTCAACTTCTAAGGTATTGGGACTTGGAAAGGTGGTCATCTATTGAGAAGGTCATGCTTGTTGAGTCCCTTGCATAAAATTTACTTTCCGTTTGTCAACTTGCACTTATGGGCTTTGCAACATTCTTTGATCTTGATACCATGGCCCTTTTGTGGAGCAAGACTCTTAAAGTAGCCTTTCTTGGGCATGTCGAGAACGGTCTCTATGTGGCAAACTTTTCAGAGTGACCTACTAAGACCGCGACTTGCCTAATGGCTAAAGTTGATGTGGGGTGGCTTTGGCATCACCGATTAGCCCATGTCAATATGAGATCTTTGCAAAGTATCCTCAAAGGGGACCAAGTCCGTGGACTAACAAATGTGAGTTTTTCCAAAGACTGTGCTTGCAGTGCTTGTATCGGAGGAAAGCTTCATGAGATGGATCACTATCCCTCGAGTATCATCTACTCTAAGAGGCCCTTTGAGCTCCTTCACATGGATCTCTTTCGACCTCCATCCTTTGATAGTCTTGGTGGAAGAAAATATTGCTTGGTGATTGTGGATGACTACTCAAGATATACATGGGTATATTTCTTTGAGAGGAAGAGTGAGACTCAACAAACTGTCATCAACTTTGCAAATGAATCTCAATGTCAACATGAAGCAAAGATCTTGATGATTAGGAGTGACAACGACACCGATTTCAAGAACTACACCTTGGATGAGTTTCTTAGTGACGAGGGAATCAAGCACCAATATGTCGCACCATACACTCCTGAACAAAATGATGTGGCAGAGAGGAAGAACCGGACGTTGACGGACGCAGCAAGGACCATGATGGTGGAATTCAAATATCCATACAACTTTTGGGCTGAAGCCATCAACACCGCATGTCATGCATCCAATAGGCTCTACCTCTGCAAAGGCTTGAAAAAGACTCCATATGAGATACTTACCGGCAACTAGCCCAACCTCAAGTACTTTCGGGTGTTTGGTTGTAAGTGTTTCATTCTCAAGAAAGGTGTTCGTTTGTCTAAGTTCGAACCTAGAGCTCAAGAGGGCATATTTGTTGGTTATGCTACAAACTCTCATGCTTACTGTGTCCTCAACAAGTCCACCGGACTCATTGAGGAGATGTGTAACATGGAGTTTGATGAAAATAACGGCTCCCAAGTGGAGCAAAGTGGTATTTGTGATGTAGGTGATGAAATTCCTCCCCAAGCCATAAGAAGAATGGGGATTGGTCAAATACTCCCCATTGAGGAACCCCTTGTGGCCGAAGGAGAAGGACAATGCTCTACTCAAGTAGATCCATCACCTACACTAGACCCACTCACTTCCGAAGAACAAAGTCAAGGCCCTCAACCCAATGAGCAAGATCAAGGGCAAGACCAACCCCATGAAGATGGTGATGCACCAAATGATGCCCAAGATCAAGTTCATGCCTCCAAGCTCGCTCAAGATCAAGAGCAAGCTTAAGATCAAGAGCAAGCTCAAGACGGTGCTCAAGATCAAGAGCAAGCTCAAGATCAAGAGCTAACTCAAGATGGTGCTCGAGATGTGCAAGATGATCCTCAAATGCCCATTGAGGAACTTTTGGAGCATCATGCCGCTAAGATGGCTTCCAAGCTCGAGCGTCAACAACAGGTCATGGAGAATGTGCTTGGAAGCTTGAGAAAAGGGGTAATTACTTGTAAACAGTTATCAAACTTTTGTGAGGATCACGCAATTGTTTCGTGTGTTGAACCCCAAAAGGTACATGAGGCGCTCGATGATGAGGATTGGCTTGAAGCTATGCACGATGAACTCAACAACTTCGAGCGCAATCAAGTTTGGGAATTAGTGCCAAGGCCAACGGAGGAACATAATGTCATTGGGACCAAATGGATCTTCAAGAACAAGCAAGATGCAAATGGTGTGGTAGTTCGAAACAAGGCAAGATTGGTGGCACAAGGCTACTCCCAAGTCGAGGGTATCGACTATGGTGAAACCTTTACCCCCTCTGCTCATCTTGAATCTATTCGCATGTTGCTTGCATATGCTTCTCATCATGACTTTAGATTGCAACAAATGGATGTGAAATGTGCATTTCTTAATGGTCCTTTGAATGAGTTGGTGTATGTCAAACAACCTCTGGGATTCGAGGATCCCAAGCTCCCCACTCATGTATACAAACTCAAAAGGGCGCTCTATGGCCTTAAGCAAGCCCCGCGTGTGTGGTATGAGCACCTTACTGAGTTGTTACAAGATCGTGGTTTTCAAATTGGGAAATCGATCCCACTCTTTTTACTAAGAGGGTCAAAGGGGGTTTGTTCATATGCCAACTATATCACTAAAAAAAGACACTTCCATGATGAATGATGATATGTGTTTGTCACAGTAGGTCACGTTTTGTGTCATGCATGTACATCCATGGCGATTTTATGACAGAATCAAGATAGTCATACCTGTGCTATCGTAGAAGTGTTCCATGACATTACCAAAATTATCATCACGGAAGTGTCCACTTCCATGACGATAAGTCGTGCGTCACAGAAGTGCTTCCGTCAAGGGTGACCGACACATGGCATCCACCGTAACGGGACGCTGTTAAGCTATCGGGTCTGGTTTTGGATCCAATAACCCACTAACAACCACGACCAATGTCGATTTTCCACATGTAAAATTCTCATTGGCTGACGGAACCATGTGTCGGCTCCGCGTTGGCACAGGTGTCACTCATCCAATGGGCGAGATGTGCCTATGATACGTTGACACATGGACCAGCCCAAAAGTGGCCCATAAAGATTAAGTGGGCCGGCCCAACTAAAGGCCCACAAGATTTAGCAGGCCATAATGGGCCGGCCCAACTAAAGGCCCACAAGATTTAGTGGGCCATAATGGGCCGGCCCAGCTAAAGGCCCACAAGATTTTGCAGCTATAATGGGCCAACCCAGCTAAAGGCCCAACATTCTCAGTTAAGGCCCATATGGCTAGTGTCAAATCGGCCCGTCAACGACTAGTCCTAAACTTGTCATCATCGCGGCACATGGTCACTTCTGGCCCGTTAACAGTCCACTAAGAATTTGGGCCGAATTACGGCTCGTTGTGTTTCCGGCCTATTAAAGGCCCTGCTTCATTTGGGCCCATTTATAGGCCATTGAAACTTTCAGCCCATAAACGACCGTGAAGGATAGGGTTCATATTCGGCCATGTCTGACATTTGGCCTGTTAGAGGCCCACTATAGATTTGGGCCACTTTCAGCCTGTTGTGACTTTCGGCCTGTTAACGTTGGACGAAATCCATGGGCCATATGTGGCCCAATGGCACATTGGGCCTACTAACGACCCATATAAAAATGACACTAATCAAGCCCGATCGAACTTCCGGCCTGTTAAAGGCCCGTGTAGTAGGTCGGCACATTTACAGCCCGTCTGAATTTCGGCATGTGGACGATCCGCATTGTAAATGGGCCACCATTTCAGCCTGCTAAGACCAGTGGGTTATTTGGCACAATCAGGGCCCAATCTTACTTTCGACCTATTAAAGGCCCATGTTTTTATGGGCTCGAGATATTTACACATGTAAATGGCCTATTATTACTGAGGCCCCAATGATATTTAGGCATGTTAAAGGCCCACTATAGGCATAGGCCTACCAGAAAAATATGAAAGCTTATGCTGATTTAGGCCCAGATATTTTTACTGGGCTACATACAAATTTCGTCCCAGAATCGTTTTTAGCCAAAGTGGAATGGGCCCGACGAATGTCGGCATGTTGGGATCCTACGAAGCTTTCGGCCGAATACATTACTAAGATAAACCTACACTATACAAAAATAGCGTCATAATTACTGCAGCCTTTGGCAGCATCATAAATGATGTATCACAACAAAATAAATTCCAACCATACAACAAAAGGCCTGTTGGCATAAATTTTACAGTCCTTGCAGATAAAAGCACCATCAGATGTATAGAAGCACATATCATTTGACCTGAGTGCTTATGTTTCAGGCTGTAGAATCTGATGGAGCAGCACGATCTTCCCCTTTTTCAGCCATTGCTCTTGAACAACGAAGCAAATGTCTGATAGTCTGGTTACAAAACCATTCATATCTTCACGACATTTGTCAACCACTATTTTTGTTTCCGACAAAACTTCCATTAGGGATTGGACTTGTGTCTGGAGCACAGATATATCACTCTATCTAGCCGGAAGATTTTGTTCAGTAGGCGATTCGGACGAGGTTACCTTGACAACCAACCAAGAATTACGCAGGAAGGTGCTTTTTGCACTGTTAGTGGAGAGATACTAACGCACTGCAGCAAGAGGTGACATTGTGCCTGTGGTAGCTTCGTCACCTTCAGGTGGTTGTGGCTGTTCAATCATTTGTTCCATAGCTTGCTGAAAGTTTGAACTTGTAGATTAGTGTACCAGATAAGTTACTAATGAGACAAAAACAAACAAAGTAGGTTTCATGTTTATACATGACTTATTTTGGTGAACTACTTTAATACATTAGCATGTATTGTAGTTCCAACTACATAATAAAATCACTTTCAGAACATATGTCCATGTAGCATGCCTACTGTATTGTCTATTTCCTCACATTCGTTGACATCTAGGGATAAAGAGACATGATATAAAGTAGGATGAACATAGTATGACATCATTCATATCATGGGCAAACAGATATAAAACAAACATGATATTCTATCATTGTGTGCGCATGTGAACATCACAACTAGATTACATATCAAGACCAAAAGAATATCCTTCATCTCTTTTAAACCATGTAAGGTGAAAAGATATGTTAAGACAACTGTGTATAAAAGTGACAGAGTAACTGACATTGGCTACAAACCAAGCAGTTAAATGAACACATCACAATACTAATCAGTTCAAAGGCAGGAGGAGTAAGGACTTACAACTGCGGCCTGAACTGGTGTGCTCATGCCTTTCATCTTGCTGGTGTGGCAATCCTTGAATATTTGCACTGCATTCTGTTCAGGTTCTTTTTGGTCCACACGGGTTTTCCTTTGTATTTGGAACAAGTCAATATGATACGGTAATATGGCATAGAAAAAAGAAGGAAGTAGCAGCTATTTACAAGAGCCTCACAGTGTGCAATATAGCTATGAGATCCTGTTGTCTGTTGGAATTTCACTTTAGAACGGTTGGTCTTGTTCTTCAAACAGTTAGCCTAGAAGAAGATACACTTGTAAGGCACATACATAAATACAAGTTCAATATGTGGTCTGATCAAATACATATACCCTACTTGATACTTTGGATCAGACCAGTGTTTAACAAGAGTTGTCCAGTCTTCATCTGTAATATATTCCACTGGAGATGTTTGGGCGATTTCACTGTTAGCCTTGCCTTCAAAGTGAGATTTTCTAAGGTGGCACCGATACTGTCGCAGAGCAGACTGAAAAACATGAGTGCATGCTTGTTTAGTTGCATTATCTTTCGGATCCAACTTGAACCTCATCTGTTGAAAAAAGAATGTGAGTCTTATTAGGAGGAAGCTAGAAAGTATGGCACAGAGCAAGACAATATTACAAATTGGGATAAATAGTCAAGAAAGGTGTTAAACTGGGTATTGCCTTTCTCATTCCTGTATGTGCATGACACATAACGGCAATGGCTTCCTCTGATACTAACTTGGCTGACTCTGTAGCATCACGTGGCCTTTTTAAACCTGCCTCAAAATGGATCTCCATTCTTCCTCCTTTAGATTTTGTTAATCTGTCAAGCATTATCACTGATGTCAGTTTCCGCTTGCGCTGTGGTGCTAGTTCAACAACGAATATGGAAAGTGTTAGTGCACATCAAACTATGAGAGTACATATAAAGGAGCATGCAACTGCAACTTGACTCGGTCAGGTACCGTCTTGGTGTTGATGCTCATGAGGTTCATCTGATCTTGCCAAGTCCTGATGTGTTAGCAGTGCTTCGGAAGTGGTGTTAGGTATGAATGCAGCTTGGGAACTGGCCAGTTCCGGAGCAAACGAACGAATAACTCATTGAGATGCTGGTACAGTTGAAGCGGATGCTGTAGCTGGTGGAGCAGGTGGCACTGTGTTTGTAGATTTAGCCGGTGGACTTGGACCTTCTACTGCACTATAACTACCAGTAGAATCTCGAGGGTAGATCCTTTTCCGTTTCGCCCGACGAGTAACACCATTCCCTACTATATTCTTTTCCTTTATCTTTTTTGACTTTGCCATGTCAAGGCATACCCACAACACAAAAGAATAAAATCGCTCTTCAGAACTCATTGATGCATGATACAGACAAGCATTACTTTGATGTAAGACAACTATATGAGGATGGAATATGTAGGAAAAACAGGACGGCGTGACATATTGACAGCTACGATGTGTACACTAAGCAGAAGGATTTTCAAGAAAATAGAAGTAATGCAAGCTAGACACCATATGAAAGATGCAACCAATATCACTCTGCCTAGGTAAAAGTGTCTTGTCATAAGTGGCATTTCGAAAAATTAGAAGCAGTACAACATAGAAATCAATGCAAGATGCAACCACTATCAAGCTGCCATGTTAAAAGCGTCCAATCATGAGTGACTGATGCGGGATACACAACAATAGTACTTTGATGTAAGAACATGGTATGATTGATAGATGCAGTGTATTCTAGACACAGAAAGGAATGCCATATGCACATGTATAATGTATAAACTCAGCAGGTGCAATTTAATCAAAATAGAAGAAATACAGGCTAGACAACATATGCAACATGAAACCAATTATCACACTGTCAACTTAGAGCAAGCACCTGCGATGGTGGAGTATGGGAGATGAACTCATCATGTAGACTTGGGACTTCAACTTCATTAGCAGTAGCACTGGCAAATCTAGAGAGTCTCTGTTTGCGTCGGTCCGGAGGACCACCAACATCCCCTAACTTACTCTTTTCCTTCCTATTTTCTGATATTGCCTTATGAAGTCAAAACCAAACGAAGATGAATAAAATTAGCTCTGCATAACTGTTGATGCATGATACAGACGAACACTACTTTGATGTAAGGCACACGCAGGATATGAGGATGGAATACATACAAAAATAAGACAACATTGCATATTCAGACATATGATAGGAGGAGGGAATATGTATGAAAAACAGTAAGCAGAAGGCATTTCAACAAAATTAGAAGAAATGAAAGCTAGGCACCATATGAACATGCAACCAATATCACTCTATCAGGTAAAAAGTGTCTCGTTGTAAGTGCCATTTCAAGAAATTAGAAGCAGTACAAGCTAGAAGACAATGCAAGATGCAACCTACATCACACTCCCAACTTAAATGTGTCTTATGGGCAAGTGATCGTTGCAGGTATAAGTTGTAAGCTACGCAGATGCAATTCAACAAAATCAGAAGCAATACAAACAAGACATCATATGGAACATGCAACCACATATAACAGTTCCAAGTTAGAGCAAGCACCTGTGATGGTGGAGTAGGGGAGATGTGCTCATCATGTACACATATGTTCTAGAAACAGGAACATGTCTCATATTCACAGGCACTATGTGTAAAGTAAGCAGATGCAATTCAACAAAGTTAGAAGCAATACAAGCTAGACATCATACGCAACATGCAACCACATATAATAGTGCCAAGTTAGAGCAAGCACCAGTGATGGTGGAGTAGGGGAGATGTGCTCATCATCTACACAACTACGTTGACTATCCAGCCTTGTGTTGTCTTGCGAATCTTGTTGGTAGGATGGCGGAGTAGAATCTGTAGAGACCCTCTGTTCAAGTAGCTCCGAAGGACCACCATCATCCACTGCCGAACTAATTTCCTTCAGTTTTATTGATTTTGCATTATGAAGTCAACCCGATAAGAAAAAGGAATAAAATTTGCTCTTCAGAACTCATTCATGCATGATACTAATGAACACTACTCGGATGAAAGGCAAACACATGATACGAGGATGGAATATGTATGAAAAACAGGACGGCGTGACATATTCACACCTAAGATGTGGTAACTAAGCAGAAGGAATTTCAACAAATTAGAAGCACTGCAAGCTAGACACCATATGAAAGGTGCAACCAATATCACTCTGCCAAGTTCAAACTGTCTGGCGTTTCAACAAATTAGAAGTAGTACATGCTAGAAATCATATGCAAGACACAACCAATATCACAGTGGCGACTTAAAGGTGTCGTATCATAAGTGACTGATGCGGGATATGCAAGAACAGTAGTCTGATGTCAGAACATGGTGTGATCAGATATAGTATGTTCTAGAAATAGGAACACATGTCATATTCACAGGCATTATGTGTCAACTAAGTAGATGCAATTCAACAAAGTTAGAAGCAATACAAGCTAGACATCATACGCAACATGCAACCACATATAATAGTGCCAAGTTAGAGCAAGCACCTGTGATGGTGGAGTAGGGGATATGTGCTCATCATCTACACAGCTACGTTGACTGTCTAGCCTTGCGTTGTCTTGCGAATCTTGTTGGGAGGATGGCGGAGTAGAATCTGTAGAGACCCTCCATTTCAGTTGCTCGGAAGGACCACCATCATCCAATGCCTTACCAATTTCCTTCCGCTTTATTGATTTTGCATTGTGAGGTCAAACCGATAAGAAAAAGGAATAAAATTCGCTCCTCAGAACTCATTCATGCATGATACTGACGAACACTACTCTGATGAAAGGCAAAGTCATGATACGAGGATGGAATATGTACGAAAAACTGGAGGGCTTGACAAATTCACACGTATGATGTGGTAACTAAGAGGAAGGCACTTCAACAAATTATAAGCACTACAAGCTAGACACCATATGGAAGGTGCAATCAATATCACTCTGCTAAGTTAAAACTGTCTCATCATAGGTGGCGTTCATCAAACTAGAAGCACTACATGCTAGAAATCATATTGAAGATGCAAACCAATATCACACTGCCAACTTAAAGGTGTCCCATCATATGTGACTAACGCAGGATACACAAGAAGAGTAGTTTCATGTAAGAACATGGTGTGATAGACAGATATAGTATGTACCAAAAATAGGAAAGCATGTCATATTCACACGTATCATGTGTAAGCTAAGAAGATGCAGTTTACACTAACTAGGAGCAATACAAGCTAGACACCATATGCAACATGCAACCAGATATCACACTGTCAAGTTAGAGCAAGCACCTTGGATGGTGGAGTAGGGGAGCGGAGACTTGGAACTTGTAATGCACTAGCAGTATAAGGAGAATCCGTACAGATGCTTCGTTTACGTTGCTGTAGAGGACCACCATCATTGCCTTTCTTACTCTTTTCCTTCCTCTTTTTTGATTTTGCCTTGTCAAGTCAAACCCACAAGAAAAAAGGAATAAATTTGCTCTTCAGAATTCATTGATGAATGATACTGACGAGCACTACTTTCATGTAAGACAGCCGCATGATGGGAGGATGGAATATGTATGAAAAACAGGACGGCATGACATATTGACATGTATGATGTATAAAGTGTAAACTAAGCACAAGGTGTTTGAACTAGTTAGAAGCAATGCAAGCTAGAAACCATATGAAAGATGATACCAATATCACTCTGCCAAATTAAAAGGGTGGCCTAACAAATGTATTTGACCAAATTAGAAGGAAAGATCCCAACAGGCTAGAAATAATACGCAATATGCAATGAATAAAGGTGTCTCATCGTAAGTGATTGATGCAGGACACAGAAGAGAGGTAGTTTCATGTAAGAACATGGTTAACACATAGATGTAGTGTGTACCAAAAATAGGAAGGCATGTCATATTCACGGGTATAATGTGTAAACTAAGCAGATGCAATTTACCCTAATTAGAAGCATTACAAGCTAGACATCGTATGCAACATGCAACCACATATCACACTGCGAAGTTAGAGCAAGCACCTGCGATGTTGGTGTAGGGGAAGTGCGGTCTTCAAGTACAGAGCTACGTTCAATATCTTCAATTAGGCTTGCTGTGTCTTGAGAATCATGTGGAGAGGATGAAACTGCACTCTTTATAAGAGTAGCGCGTCTCATACTAACCCACGGGCGTAACTGTCTCATCCTAAACGATAGATGCAGGATACACAAGAACAATAGTTTGATGTAAGAACATGGTGTGATAGGTAGATGTAGTATGTACCAAAAATAGGAAGGTGTGTCATATTCACATGTATAATGTGCAAGCTAAGGTGGTGCAATTTAACAAATTACGAGCAATACAAGCTAGGCACCATATGCAACATGCAACCAGTATCACACTGCCATGTTAGAGCAAGCACCTGGGGTTGTGGAGTAGGGAGATGAGATTTGGAACTTGCACTGCAGTAGGACTAACAGGAGAATCTATAGAGATCATCTGTTTCGGTTGCTCCAGAGGACCACCATCATTCCGTGCCTTCGTCCTTTTAGATTTTGCCTTGTCAAGTAAACACACAAGAAAAAGGAATGAAATTTGCACTTCCAAATTCGTTGATGCATGATACTGACGAACACAACTTTTATGTATGGCAACCACATTGTATGAGGATGGAATATGTACGAAAAACTCTAAGCAGAAGGCATTTCAACAAATTGGAAGCAATGCAATCTAGACACCATATGAAAGATCCAACGAAAATCACTCTACCAAGTTAGATGTGTCTCAATATAAGTGACACTTCAACAAATTAGAAGCAATACATATTTGAAATGATATGAAAGATGCAAGCAATATTACATTGTCAACTTGAAGGTGTCTCGTCAGAAGTGATTGATGGGGATACACAAGAAAAGTAGTTTGATTAAGAACATGGTTAATACAAAGACGTAATACGTACCAAAAACAGGAACGCATGTCATATTCACAGGTATAATGTGTTAAGTAAGCAGATGCAATTTACCCTAATTAGAAGCATTACAAGGTAGACACCATACGCAACATGCAACCACATATCACACTGCCAAGTAAGAGCAAGCACCTGCGATGGTGGTGTGGGGGAATTGCGGTCATCAAATAGAGAGCTACGTTGACTATCTTCATTTAGCCTTGTTGTTTCTTGAGAATCATGTGGGCAGGATGACACTGCACTCTTTAAATGAGTAACGCGTCTCACAGTAACCCACTCGGGTGACTGTCTCATCATAAGTGATTGATGAGGGATACAAAAGAGCATTAGTTTGATGTACGAACATGGTTAATAGACATATGTAGTATGTATCAAAAACAGGAAGGCATGTCATTATCAAAGGTATAATGTGTAAAGTAAGCTGATGCAATTTAACCAAATTGGAAGCAATACAAGCTAGACACCATATGCAACATGCAACCACATTTGACAGCGTGAAGTTAAAGTAAGCATCTGGGATGGTTGTGTGTGGCAATTGAGATCATCAACTGCAGAGCTACATTTACTGTCTCCATATGCTGGCACCGCACCCTTTAGAGCGCTGAGACGCTTAGTGCTTATCTTTGAATTACACTTGAGTGACTTCTGTCTTTTCTTTTTTGTATTCATCAAAACTACGTCAGAGTCTGAAATACCCATGCATAAAAAAACAATAGTGTGAGTATGGGTGAAGTGTGTGCACAAGTAGTATAGTGTAAAGGTAGCAGATAGCAGGTCGGTGAGAAATAAATGACGGGAGACATATGATAGCTCTACAACATGCATGGCACACGAAATTACTAGATCCTAGGATTTTCAAATAAGAGCACATGGATGGCTAGGAAATGCAGATGCTCCTCCAGCACACCACAAGGTGTGGTCCTATGAAAATAACTGTCGACTAAAAACAAATAGGTCGGTCCATTTTTTCTGCACCGTCCGATGTACAAAGAACGGGTAGATCGCCTTCATCTACCTCCAGCCAGTCAGTGTTATGATCTTCCTCGAAACGCCAGCGACCACCGGCCTAGTCCCCTGCCTCTACCCTCCCCTCGACCTCACCGCACCTCCGTGCTTGGCACCGCCCCGTCCATCCCTTCAAGCCCCGCCGACCTCTAGATCGGGCGCAAGTAGCTCCTGCGCCCCACACCCCTATGATAGACACCGATGCGCCGCTTCCTCGGCGAACAGGCGGACTAGGTACTCCGCGCGCCTAAGCAGGTGCTGCTTCTTTTAATTGCGATTCAGCTGACCCTAAATTGAAATCCAGGCGGGCTACTGACCTCTAGCAAAGGTGAAATAGTAAATGGGAGGAAACCTTGTGCATTTACTATCACGAAGAAGATGCAGTACGAAGCGCTCAACTAGTTTCTTTCATGGGATGAATACGGTGTGAGCAGAGACATAAGACTTGCATGAAAAAGGGAAGAGTAGTACCTCTTTCTACTGGCAGTGCTGTGTCCTCCTTCTATTTTTCCAACGATGTTCTTATGGTTCGCTGGAAACAAGAAGTTGTGGAGGACGGTGGAGCCTTGGACGAACCCATGGCCAAGTTGTTGACTGTGGTGCGGTGGCCGTCTATCGGCGGCGGGGAACCAGATCCGAGGCGGTGAATGACGGCGTAGCGGTAACAACTCTGGTGCGGTGGACCGTTGCGACAGCAGAGCGGAAGCGGTGAGGTGCAGGACGACGTGGTCGAAGTGGTTCTGGTACGGTGCACGTCGGCGTGGGCGTCATGGAGGCAGCTCTGCCTTGGCTTCAGCTGCTAAGTCCTTGAGGGCGTCGTGGTTGTGGTTGCGTTGGACAACAACGTCGGGGTACCGACTCCGGCGTGATGGAGGAGGGCGGCAATGGATTGGGCGCGATGGGGTGGAGAACGGAGGAGGCTGGGGTTTCGCGGCTGGTGGAGAGGGCGTTTTGGCGCCCATGTAGTATGAATGGGGAAACGGAGGGAGGGGGACTAAGGGTGAACAATGTTTCGGTTTGGGACACGCTTGTTTGAATTTTGGGGAAAGTTACAAACTTTGCCCCCATCTAAAATTTCGAACATATTGCGGGTAGGGGGTAGGATAGTAATCTTAGGTGTCCCAAATGGTGGGAGGGGTACATTTCGGCCGAGCGCATGGGTGTTTAGGCGCCCACGACGTATGAATGCTACCCGAAGGCATTTCAACAAAATTAGAAGAAATGAAAGCTAGGCACCATATGAACATGCAACCAATATCACTCTATCAGGTAAAAAGTGTCTCGTTGTAAGTGCCATTTCAAGAAATTAGAAGCAGTACAAGCTAGAAGACAATGCAAGATGCAACCTACATCACACTCCCAACTTAAATGTGTCTTATGGGCAAGTGATCGTTGCAGGTATAAGTTGTAAGCTACGCAGATGCAATTCAACAAAATCAGAAGCAATACAAACAAGACATCATATGGAACATGCAACCACATATAACAGTTCCAAGTTAGAGCAAGCACCTGTGATGGTGGAGTAGGGGAGATGTGCTCATCATGTACACATATGTTCTAGAAACAGGAACATGTCTCATATTCACAGGCACTATGTGTAAAGTAAGCAGATGCAATTCAACAAAGTTAGAAGCAATACAAGCTAGACATCATACGCAACATGCAACCACATATAATAGTGCCAAGTTAGAGCAAGCACCAGTGATGGTGGAGTAGGGGAGATGTGCTCATCATCTACACAACTACGTTGACTATCCAGCCTTGTGTTGTCTTGCGAATCTTGTTGGTAGGATGGCGGAGTAGAATCTGTAGAGACCCTCTGTTCAAGTAGCTCCGAAGGACCACCATCATCCACTGCCGAACTAATTTCCTTCAGTTTTATTGATTTTGCATTATGAAGTCAACCCGATAAGAAAAAGGAATAAAATTTGCTCTTCAGAACTCATTCATGCATGATACTAATGAACACTACTCGGATGAAAGGCAAACACATGATACGAGGATGGAATATGTATGAAAAACAGGACGGCGTGACATATTCACACCTAAGATGTGGTAACTAAGCAGAAGGAATTTCAACAAATTAGAAGCACTGCAAGCTAGACACCATATGAAAGGTGCAACCAATATCACTCTGCCAAGTTCAAACTGTCTGGCGTTTCAACAAATTAGAAGTAGTACATGCTAGAAATCATATGCAAGACACAACCAATATCACAGTGGCGACTTAAAGGTGTCGTATCATAAGTGACTGATGCGGGATATGCAAGAACAGTAGTCTGATGTCAGAACATGGTGTGATCAGATATAGTATGTTCTAGAAACAGGAACACATGTCATATTCACAGGCATTATGTGTCAACTAAGTAGATGCAATTCAACAAAGTTAGAAGCAATACAAGCTAGACATCATACGCAACATGCAACCACATATAATAGTGCCAAGTTAGAGCAAGCACCTGTGATGGTGGAGTAGGGGATATGTGCTCATCATCTACACAGCTACGTTGACTGTCTAGCCTTGCGTTGTCTTGCGAATCTTGTTGGGAGGATGGCGGAGTAGAATCTGTAGAGACCCTCCATTTCAGTTGCTCGGAAGGACCACCATCATCCAATGCCTTACCAATTTCCTTCCGCTTTATTGATTTTGCATTGTGAGGTCAAACCGATAAGAAAAAGGAATAAAATTCGCTCCTCAGAACTCATTCATGCATGATACTGACGAACACTACTCTGATGAAAGGCAAAGTCATGATACGAGGATGGAATATGTACGAAAAACTGGAGGGCTTGACAAATTCACACGTATGATGTGGTAACTAAGAGGAAGGCACTTCAACAAATTATAAGCACTACAAGCTAGACACCATATGGAAGGTGCAATCAATATCACTCTGCTAAGTTAAAACTGTCTCATCATAGGTGGCGTTCATCAAACTAGAAGCACTACATGCTAGAAATCATATTGAAGATGCAAACCAATATCACACTACCAACTTAAAGGTGTCCCTTCATATGTGACTAACGCAGGATACACAAGAAGAGTAGTTTCATGTAGGAACATGGTGTGATAGACAGATATAGTATGTACCAAAAATAGGAAAGCATGTCATATTCACACGTATCATGTGTAAGCTAAGAAGATGCAGTTTACACTAACTAGGAGCAATACAAGCTAGACACCATATGCAACATGCAACCAGATATCACACTGTCAAGTTAGAGCAAGCACCTTGGATGGTGGAGTAGGGGAGCGGAGACTTGGAACTTGTAATGCACTAGCAGTATAAGGAGAATCCGTACAGATGCTTCGTTTACGTTGCTGTAGAGGACCACCATCATTGCCTTTCTTACTCTTTTCCTTCCTCTTTTTTGATTTTGCCTTGTCAAGTCAAACCCACAAGAAAAAAGGAATAAATTTGCTCTTCAGAATTCATTGATGAATGATACTGACGAGCACTACTTTCATGTAAGACAGCCGCATGATGGGAGGATGGAATATGTATGAAAAACAGGACGGCATGACATATTGACATGTATGATGTATAAAGTGTAAACTAAGCACAAGGTGTTTGAACTAGTTAGAAGCAATGCAAGCTAGAAACCATATGAAAGATGATACCAATATCACTCTGCCAAATTAAAAGGGTGGCCTAACAAATGTATTTGACCAAATTAGAAGGAATAGATCCCAACAGGCTAGAAATAATACGCAATATGCAATGAATAAAGGTGTCTCATCGTAAGTGATTGATGCAGGACACAGAAGAGAGGTAGTTTCATGTAAGAACATGGTTAACACATAGATGTAGTGTGTACCAAAAATAGGAAGGCATGTCATATTCACGGGTATAATGTGTAAACTAAGCAGATGCAATTTACCCTAATTAGAAGCATTACAAGCTAGACATCGTATGCAACATGCAACCACATATCACACTGCGAAGTTAGAGCAAGCACCTGCGATGGTGGTGTAGGGGAAGTGCGGTCTTCAAGTACAGAGCTACGTTCAATATCTTCAATTAGGCTTGCTGTGTCTTGAGAATCATGTGGAGAGGATGAAACTGCACTCTTTATAAGAGTAGCGCGTCTCATACTAACCCACGGGCGTAACTGTCTCATCCTAAACGATAGATGCAGGATACACAAGAACAATAGTTTGATGTAAGAACATGGTGTGATAGGTAGATGTAGTATGTACCAAAAATAGGAAGGTGTGTCATATTCACATGTATAATGTGCAAGCTAAGGTGGTGCAATTTAACAAATTACGAGCAATACAAGCTAGGCACCATATGCAACATGCAACCAGTATCACACTGCCATGTTAGAGCAAGCACCTGGGGTTGTGGAGTAGGGAGATGAGATTTGGAACTTGCACTGCAGTAGGACTAACAGGAGAATCTATAGAGATCATCTGTTTCGGTTGCTCCAGAGGACCACCATCATTCCGTGCCTTCGTCCTTTTAGATTTTGCCTTGTCAAGTAAACACACAAGAAAAAGGAATGAAATTTGCACTTCCAAATTCGTTGATGCATGATACTGACGAACACAACTTTTATGTATGGCAACCACATTGTATGAGGATGGAATATGTACGAAAAACTCTAAGCAGAAGGCATTTCAACAAATTGGAAGCAATGCAATCTAGACACCATATGAAAGATCCAACGAAAATCACTCTACCAAGTTAGATGTGTCTCAATATAAGTGACACTTCAACAAATTAGAAGCAATACATATTTGAAATGATATGAAAGATGCAAGCAATATTACATTGTCAACTTGAAGGTGTCTCGTCAGAAGTGATTGATGGGGATACACAAGAAAAGTAGTTTGATTAAGAACATGGTTAATACAAAGACGTAATACGTACCAAAAACAGGAACGCATGTCATATTCACAGGTATAATGTGTTAAGTAAGCAGATGCAATTTACCCTAATTAGAAGCATTACAAGGTAGACACCATACGCAACATGCAACCACATATCACACTGCCAAGTAAGAGCAAGCACCTGCGATGGTGGTGTGGGGGAATTGCGGTCATCAAATAGAGAGCTACGTTGACTATCTTCATTTAGCCTTGTTGTTTCTTGAGAATCATGTGGGCAGGATGACACTGCACTCTTTAAATGAGTAACGCGTCTCACAGTAACCCACTCGGGTGACTGTCTCATCATAAGTGATTGATGAGGGATACAAAAGAGCATTAGTTTGATGTACGAACATGGTTAATAGACATATGTAGTATGTATCAAAAACAGGAAGGCATGTCATTATCAAAGGTATAATGTGTAAAGTAAGCTGATGCAATTTAACCAAATTGGAAGCAATACAAGCTAGACACCATATGCAACATGCAACCACATTTGACAGCGTGAAGTTAAAGTAAGCATCTGGGATGGTTGTGTGTGGCAATTGAGATCATCAACTGCAGAGCTACATTTACTGTCTCCATATGCTGGCACCGCACCCTTTAGAGCGCTGAGACGCTTAGTGCTTATCTTTGAATTACACTTGAGTGACTTCTGTCTTTTCTTTTTTGTATTCATCAAAACTACGTCAGAGTCTGAAATACCCATGCATAAAAAAACAATAGTGTGAGTATGGGTGAAGTGTGTGCACAAGTAGTATAGTGTAAAGGTAGCAGATAGCAGGTCGGTGAGAAATAAATGACGGGAGACATATGATAGCTCTACAACATGCATGGCACACGAAATTACTAGATCCTAGGATTTTCAAATAAGAGCACATGGATGGCTAGGAAATGCAGATGCTCCTCCAGCACACCACAAGGTGTGGTCCTATGAAAATAACTGTCGACTAAAAACAAATAGGTCGGTCCATTTTTTCTGCACCGTCCGATGTACAAAGAACGGGTAGATCGCCTTCATCTACCTCCAGCCAGTCAGTGTTATGATCTTCCTCGAAACGCCAGCGACCACCGGCCTAGTCCCCTGCCTCTACCCTCCCCTCGACCTCACCGCACCTCCGTGCTTGGCACCGCCCCGTCCATCCCTTCAAGCCCCGCCGACCTCTAGATCGGGCGCAAGTAGCTCCTGCGCCCCACACCCCTATGATAGACACCGATGCGCCGCTTCCTCGGCGAACAGGCGGACTAGGTACTCCGCGCGCCTAAGCAGGTGCTGCTTCTTTTAATTGCGATTCAGCTGACCCTAAATTGAAATCCAGGCGGGCTACTGACCTCTAGCAAAGGTGAAATAGTAAATGGGAGGAAACCTTGTGCATTTACTATCACGAAGAAGATGCAGTACGAAGCGCTCAACTAGTTTCTTTCATGGGATGAATACGGTGTGAGCAGAGACATAAGACTTGCATGAAAAAGGGAAGAGTAGTACCTCTTTCTACTGGCAGTGCTGTGTCCTCCTTCTATTTTTCCAACGATGTTCTTATGGTTCGCTGGAAACGAGAAGTTGTGGAGGACGGTGGAGCCTTGGACGAACCCATGGCCAAGTTGTTGACTGTGGTGCGGTGGCCGTCTATCGGCGGCGGGGAACCAGATCCGAGGCGGTGAATGACGGCGTAGCGGTAACAACTCTGGTGCGGTGGACCGTTGCGACAGCGGAGCGGAAGCGGTGAGGTGCAGGACGACGTGGTCGAAGTGGTTCTGGTACGGTGCACGTCGGCGTGGGCGTCATGGAGGCAGCTCTGCCTTGGCTTCAGCTGCTAAGTCCTTGAGGGCGTCGTGGTTGTGGTTGCGTTGGACAACAACGTCGGGGTACCGACTCCGGCGTGATGGAGGAGGGCGGCAATGGATTGGGCGCGATGGGGTGGAGAACGGAGGAGGCTGGGGTTTCGCGGCTGGTGGAGAGGGCGTTTTGGCGCCCATGTAGTATGAATGGGGAAACGGAGGGAGGGGGACTAAGGGTGAACAATGTTTCGGTTTGGGACACGCTTGTTTGAATTTTGGGGAAAGTTACAAACTTTGCCCCCATCTAAAATTTCGAACATATTGCGGGTAGGGGGTAGGATAGTAATCTTAGGTGTCCCAAATGGTGGGAGGGGTACATTTCGGCCGAGCGCATGGGTGTTTAGGCGCCCACGACGTATGAATGCTTCTAGGAGGCGGTTGAGACTGGCATGTTGATGAAGTTACAAACCTACCCTAGTTTAGACCATTGGACAACGGGCCGACATGCTACACGTGCCAGAGTCAGGACAGTAATTTCCTACCACCAAAGATTAGTCTCGCATGGTTTCGGGGGACTAGAGGCTTATTTGGCGCTTCGTTCAATATTTGGGAGCAGAAGCATTAACGTTTTCAGTTCTCTTGAATTGAACTTTCAGGATTTGTCAAACTTCACAAATCTTTACTCTTGAAAGTCCTAAAACTACGATTATTTTCGAATGGATGGGGTACATTTGAATATACATTGTACACGAGTATATATTAAAAAATATGCAACTTACCTCAGTTCATGCATGGTTCCAGATATAATCTCCTTGGTTGCAAAAAAATAGTTAGACATGCGCATGAATATATAGCATGTTCAAACGCACAACAAAGATTGACGCCCCTTTTAGATCTGATTTACAAATGCCATTATCTCGGGTTCAAATAGATGAACGCACTTCCTATGAATTCGAATCTTCGAAAACCCCTATATGTTGAAGTCAACATGTATTCTATTTCATAGCTAGCAATTTGGAATGTATCCATGTAAGTGACAAATGTATAAAGTGCTTCACACTAACAACATGGAGTGCACTAATTAATGTTTATATTTTTTTGCAGGTGAATTAATGTTTATATATGAATTCCAAAAGCAATGCATTGCATGTATTTCAAACCGCTCTCACTCTATGGATCGATAATATGAAATAAACACATGCACATGTTAGAATTCAATAGAGTATGGGTGTCTGATAGACCAATTTTCGTTCATACGCAAATTGCAAAATTCATGATCTCATCCAAAAATAATAATGCCATTTATATTTTAATTTAATGCGTAGAACCTCCTTTTACACGTAGATGCACTATGCTTCGACCCGTTCTCACAAACATGCTATATATCTCTCTATCTAACGCATAAGTGCACACACTTTATATACATTGGCATTTCTCTTTCACACATGCTCACATTCTCTCCCGGTGTGTCGGGGTGTCTCACGCATACACTCTCTGTCTCTCTCTTTCTGACTACTATGTACCACTCTTTTCACTAATATCAGTTGGAAAACACTATTTCTCTCGCATGCATATATACACACGCACGATCTCTACTAGCCCTCTATACGCACATATATGTGCCTACGTGTCTCCCACATGCACACTATTTTTAGGCCTCTCTCGCACACATCCCCCTCCCCACAGACACACCTCTCTCTTGGTAGTTGGCAGATATGATTCCATCAGATCATTCGGTAGGATATCCCTGACTATTAGGCTGGATGGTAATACGAGGCAAGGTTTTACCCAAGTTCGGACCCTTGTAGTTGAGGAAAAAGCCTACTCCTCGTACTGTATATTAGTGATAGGAGTGTGTACAAAGTACACGTGAATACCAGGCATTGTGCGTGTGTGTATACTATCGACGAACTAGCCCCCAGGCTTCTATAACATACTCGGGGCCTGGGGTTACAAATCATATATAGTCGGCTTATCACCAGTGGGGATAGAGTCCTCCACGACTCTGGTAGCTTCATGTTGTACGCCGAGTCCTCCACATGGGTCTTCGTATAATGTGTCTCGGTCCAACCTATGTGGTGCAGGATGGAACTGACCCACGAGTCCTCATGTTGACCCACCACAACTAGAAATGATGTGCCCACCCCAACTAGAAAATGATGTGCTCACCACACCACACACGCAATCGGCCACTAATACATGAAAGTTAATTGCATGGTGCATCCAAAAAATTTGTTCTGCGTTGTGAATGTTTATATTTTCTTCTAAAATATTAGTCACGGGAAAGAGAAACGAAGGGCATATATCTCCTTGTCTCCACCGGACATCCCCTCTTTCTACACCACTTTCACGTACGCACACAAACTATCTCTCGGCCCTCTAAAAGTATGCATGCCCATGACACATTCACGCGTGACGGTCACTGTATTTCAAGCGAAAACACTATACTGTCGGTGGAGTTCAGAATATGCTCATTACGGTCACCGTATATATTCTCGTGGTGATCGTACGGTATCTAGCTCACGATATGTCTCCGAATTTTGTTGATGACACTGACAGACATAGTATATGATGCATGCTCCGTATTTTGTTGACGACACTTACGGTCATTGTATTTGAAGCAAAAGCACGATATGGTCACTGGACTTCAGAATAAGCTCATCACGGTCAGCACATACATTTTGTGGTGCTAACCAACTTGTGGTTGGATGGTTAGGAGGACAGTGGTTTCTCGAGCCCACCAGGGTTAAAGTCCTGGTGCTCACATTTATCCTGGATTAATTTCAGTATTTTTCTGGCGATATGCGTTCAGTGGGAGGAGATGTTCCACTCGACTATGAGGCACCTATGGTGACTTCGTAAAATCTCAAGATCATATGCTGGCTCACTCTCTCAAAGGTGCTCATAGGGGTAGGGTCTGCGTGTGCGCGCTTATAGCGGTGAGTGCTTGCGCGTATATATGAACGCTTGCGTCTGTACCATATTAAAAAAATACATGTCGTGATTATACGCTCACTGACTCACTCGTACAACTCCGTATTTTGTTGATGACACAATCAATTGAGCAGTCAAACACTCACGTGGCGCAACTAGTGTTGCACCATCAGGGCGCGTAACCATGGGGCCCACCTATCAGCGCGTATATGAAAGAAAGAAATGGTAGTTTGAGTTTGTACTGTGTTAATAAAATACATTTTAGGGTGATCATATAGTCACTGGATCACCATACAGCTCCATAATTTGTTGATGACACGATCAATTGACCAGTCAAACGGTCCACATTCAGCAGCGCACATTACCATAGGGCCCACCCGTCAGCGCGTATATGAAGGACAAAAATGGTAATAAATTAGTGGTCGGTGGGGATTCGATGTCGTGATACCTCTGGTTGGCAGTCGCCAGTGGTGGCGGGGCACGGTGATTGGGCAGCGGCGTGGGGATCGCTGGAGAGAAAGCTCGGCGCGGGGGGGGGGGGGGGCTAGAGGGATGGCTGGGGCGGCGGCGGACCGGTGGTGGGGAGTGGTTTCGGGGCGGGCAAGGCGG
Source organism: Triticum monococcum (assembly GCA_034509565.1). NCBI lineage: Eukaryota > Viridiplantae > Streptophyta > Magnoliopsida > Poales > Poaceae > Triticum > Triticum monococcum. The sequence goes on from CM067843.1 coordinate 497,515,575, forward strand.
CGGGGCCGCGCGGGCCGGCCGCGGCCAGTGGTGGCTAGCGGCTCCGGGGTGGAGGTTGAAGATAAACTGCAGGCCGTTGATTTCGTATCCAACGGCTAGAAAATCTACTGACCAGAGACGAAAAAGTCAGTCGACTGACGTGTAGCCTCACCCCGCACGTACACATGCACGCACGCAACACTTACACGAACACACGCACGCATGCAGGCATGCAACACTCACACATACACATAACGAACACACGCACGCATGTAGGCATGCAACACTGACACATACAGATGCACTCATGAACACACGCACGTACACACACCTGCATGGAACACTAAAACGTACACATGCACGCACGCAACACTCGCACGCCTGCATGCACACCGGCAACACCGCACACGACGCAAGACACACGCTCAACCTATACATGCATGCACTCTTTGTTAACTACATGGTTTGTTACGGGTATTAATCAATCTTATCTTTTTTTGCAAGGTTTAATCAATCTTGTCTGTGATAAGCAGAACATTGATGTTTGCAGCGGTCTTTATGAATCACAACGTATCGAACGCGCTATCAACGTATATATGAAAATTTTAAAATTCTCTTACATTATATAGTAGGCTTATCTAGATGAAATAGATGATGTCACACTCAATGAACAATCATTGGTTTATGAAATGCCCGCTTCTGACCGTCCTGGCCCACCAAAAGTTCCTCTGTCATGCGCTACCTGCGTTGGGTCACTGACATGCAGGCCATGTGCCCAAAGAGCCCACACGTCAGTGGAAGAACGGCGCGGTGTCGTACGTTAGAGTGAGGGTGCCACTTGATGCACACCCGGCTGAACACGCCTCCTTACCGCATTCAAACGCCTCCATGAAACCCGTGTGGAAGCCGAGAAACCCACTCTAGACACACGTCCGTTCATGACCGGGCTGGCATTAAACGGAACGCCGGCCGAGCTCCTCCTGTTCGCCGTCTATTTAATCTCCTATTTAAACGAGGCCAAACGCCGGCCAGGAATCACACCCCTCCGCCGCTCCCCTATCTCCTCCTTCACCATTTTGTCCACTCTTACAATGGATTACAAAGGGTAGTTATCCAGCATCCAAGCCGTCTGGGTGGCCCACCGAGCCTGTCGGATACGAGCTATGCAGCTCGGTGATCCACCTCCCTCCCCTCTCCCGATGAAGCCAGTTGTTTCCTCAAGCCGGCGCACGGTTTAGCAACTCGCCGCTCCAGGCCAGCTCGACGAGGAGTGGCGCACGGGCGTCGTCGCTGCCGTCCACGCCGCCGCCTCATACCACGCCTCCCATGTCTGCGACCGCGTCTCCCGTTTCTGTGGCCGAGACTCCCCTATCAGCGGTCGTGCCATGCAAGCAGAGATAGAAGCCGGGTGAGCGGAGAGCGATGAGTCGGTGGCCAGCACCTCCACGTCCGCCGCCATCATCGAGGAGAAGTAGAACACGGGAGGTCGCCGCCACTTGGGTCCCATGAAGGCCACTGCAGAGGCGATGCCGGCGTATGTAGCAGGTGTCTTGCCGGATCCTTTTGTTGCGAGGACCTTCGTCGACCCCGCATGGGCTCCACGGAAGCGGAGAAGCCCCCTTCCACCATCATCTTGGGTATCAGCCAACCATATCAGTTGGGCAGCAGGGAAGCGAGTCGTCCTTCGCATTGAAGCATATACCTTTGGGGCTCCCGGCAGTCCGGTGATCGTGCTGCCAGACATGAGGAACACAAATGGATCGGTGAGCGACCATTTAGGCCAGGTATTATATACCTGTGCTGTCCAGAACTAGCACCGCTTAGTTGATTTGAATGTAATGAAATCCATCATGTTTGTATGAAAATATGGTATTTTATATGAATTATGTCATTGTTTATGAGAAATATCGCCGTGTTTGCATGAATTTCGTCCGGTTGGTTGAGTTGCTGCCAGAATGTGTGCGGCTATGGTTGGATGGCGTAATATGCGGGTCGCTGGTTGGTCTGCGGCCGGCTCGGGCGGCGTGGTGGGACAAAAAAGCACAGCTCGTGTGAGCTCGTCTCCAACGTGTGCGCTAGAGGATGCATGAGCACCTGAGCCATTCCTCGTTCATCTGTGTCAAAGGCATCGGTGGACAAAAGGGTTGCCAATATTTTGGCTACCCTGGGAAAAATCCAAACAACCCCTCCCAGCAGACTCAAATCCCTCGTTCGCCGTGAAATTAGGCCATGTGTTGTTTTCATGGACTAACAAGATGCCCATGCATCGCAGGGAACATCAAGATGCATTTTTTTTTACAAAACAACTGTTGTGATTGACCCATGCAGGAGTAATCCCATGTGTAAAAACTAATGATATCTCGAGAATTTCATCAAAAAATGATATCTCTACTCCTATAAAAGACTTAGTTGGTGATGATGGTGTGTCTGCCACCCGCCATTTCTGACCATTAGATCTACATCTAATGGCTGCGAGGTAAGTTGTGGCATTTTTGCAACAATAGCCCACTTCTCTGCTCCAATTTGAAGAAAACCCCTTATTCTCTTGAACGCAACCACATCCCTCCCTCGCCTCATCAAAACAACCTGAGAAATATATTTTGAGTGAAACGTAATATATTTTTAGTGGTATATATGTATATCAAAACAAGAGTGTTTTCTTTAAAGTTTGTGAACAAGTACTATTCTATTTTGGATCCGTTGCAATGCATGGGCACATTGCTAGTCTCGAGAAAGATGAGAGATAAGGTGAGGAGGAGTGGGGCCTGGGGGTGACTGGTGGTCGGACTGGTTGGAAGCATGGGGATGGACGACACATTATGTCTAGGTTTGTATCTCTCTCACACACACCCACGTAGGTGGGGGACGTGCACGAAGAGAAGAGGTGCACGCACGGTGCACGTACTCCCATATCTTTCCCAACCACACCCACGCGGGTACACGGTGGAGCTCATTTCTGTACGAAAAGGCAGCCCACGTGGTAATTTGACACATGTACTGGTTGTCCACTTGATGGAGGATCGTCTACCACGGGGGAACAAACAAATTGCAACTTGACGCGTTATGTTAAAAAAGAGGCAAACCATGTGGGGCCTACCTTAGAGGCAAGGTTCTATACACTCGAGATGCTCTGTACGTATTACTTTTGATGTGTCCCGTCAACTCGCAGAACGAGGATGAGCTTGCTTAATACACCGTCTCCCCCGCCCACGGGTGCACTGGCTCGCAGGACGAGGTGAAGCTTGCTTGCTACTCCTCATTGTATATTGGTTTGTTAGTCCCCATTGTATATTGTGTCAAATTTTGACTATAGATTGAACTAACGAAACATTCGTGCATGTTACCAAAAATTATATCATTGAAAACTATGTTGAAATACGAATCCAACGATATAATTTTTGTTGACATGCATTAACGTTTTGTTAGCTAAATATTTGGTAAAAATTTGGCACGAACTACAAAGGTGACCTATAAACCAGGATGGAGGTAGTAGTACTACGCCTTACACCCGCTCCCTCGCCCACGCGCGCGGTGGCTCGCAGGACGAGGAGAAAATTTTACTACTCCCTCCGTTTACTCATCGTCCCTACCTTGGTTAGAGAGATTATCATATTGTTTGGAATATATGTGCTTTAGTAGTACTCCCTCATTTCCAGTTTATGGCTCAATTTCCTTGGAGTAGTATATAGGAGTAGTACTACTACAACAATTTCCTTCGAGCCCGTGGTGCAGCAAGCTACCCTAGGCTATGTTACTACTCCCACCTTTCCAGTTTATGGCTCAATTTCAAAATCTCTCCAACCAAGGTAGACGGTGAGTGGTGGAATTAATTTCGTAGTTTGCATAAGTAATGCTCGCTCGTTTTTCTCAAGAAGCTATGTTTACCGAGGCATTAATTAGAACGAATGCATGCATGACCACTAAATTTCCATGAACTTCTACATGCATTGGTGAGTTTTCTCTTGGCAATGCTTGCATCGGGCTACATGTGATGGAACTACTACTACTAGTAGAATCGACTTATAATACGGAAAAATGAATTTTTTTAGACGAGCCCTATAAACCGGAAAGGAGGGAGTAGTAAGTAGTATACTACCTCCATAGTGGGTACGTACTCAGTTAAATCATATTTTCCCAAAACTAAGTCGCTCAACCTTTATTTGCTTGTTTCCCTTCCTGTCTCGTTGCCTCGAACAGACTATGCCAAACTCCCCTTCCTGCTGCGTGGGAAAAGACCCGCCCTCGCCTTTTTTAGTCTGGGTTTGTATCGATGGATCGTGCGAAGCAGCAAAAACCAAGCCGTGTCTTATACTCCTCAGTCGACGCTCGCTTTCATGAATTCTGTAGTTCCTCTCGCTGACATGTGGGACATATAGCAACCGGGTCGACGTGTCATGCACCAACTAACAGTGTAGAACAGCAGGGGGCGCAACCCAGTCATACCGCCCCAGTAGTAGTAATGAGCAATGAAATGTCAAATCATAATGCCGCACCTTCCCAGACGGATGAAGCAACCATTATTTCACACTTCGCTTCACCGCCATCTCCTTCAAGAAAACCACGTATAGTATTGCTTCTGCCTCAAGAGGGACATGTGCATCGCCTTTTTACATCATGACACGTGGGACCGCATGACAGACCATGCTCCCCCGCCCATCGCTCAGTAAAATCACCTCATTTTTACTAGTACTTCCTCTGTATCGGTTTACAGGGCATGCACGTCGTTCTTGGTTAAGAATTTAATTGGCTACTAGCAATGTGCCCATGCATTGCAACGGATCCAAAGTAGAATAGTACTTGTTCACAAACTTGAAAGAAAACACTCTTGTTTTGATATACATATATACCACTAAAAATATATTACGTTTCACTCAGAATATATTTCTCAGGTTGTTTTGATGAGGCCAGGGAGGGATGTGGTTGCTTTCAAGATAATAAGGTTTTTTTTTTCAAATTGGAGCAGAGAAGTGGGCTATTGTTGCAAAAATGCCACAACTTACCTCGCAGCCATTAGATGTAGATCTAATGGTCAGAAATGACGGATGACAGACACACCATCATCACCAACTGAGTCTTTTATAGGAGTAGAGATATATGTGATGAACAGTATATGTTTAGAAACTACATCCGCTTAAGAATCTAATGATATACTTTTTGTGACATAGTAACTCATATTTAGTTAGTCAAATGGATGACCGAGAACTACGTGTGCGCCCTATAAACTGAGACGGGGAGGGTAGTACAGTACGTATCTTTTTAGATCAATATAGTCGGGATTCACCGAGGAGCAAAACCAAGTGGTAGGCTGCTGCTGTCGTGTTGGCGTAGCAACTTATGCAGGGTCAGTCCGCACACGAAATGGTGACACACTTAACATGACCCCTTTGGTTGACATGTGGCTCATCCACCGTCTTGTTCCACGTGCGATGCACCAAATTATAGTTCGGAGTAGTAGTTGGACTTGGAGGCACCCCGGTCGTAGTGCCATAGTAGTAGTATATGAGCGATGAGGGGTCAAATCACAAAGCCCCATCTTTCCTGCATTAAGCTGGACAGACGAAGTAACCATCATTTCACTCTAGGGCGCAAGAGCATAAAGAAAAGAGAAAACCAATGATGCGTGCGGCAACTACCTAGGTCACCCTAGGGTAGGGGCCTCCACTACAAATCCTTTTTTTGAAAGAGCCTCCACTACAAATCCGCTTCTCCCTCGTCCTCTTGAAGAAAACCAATGATGCATGCGGCTGTAGGGTTTGTGGGAGTACTATGGCGTGCGGGGTCACGTCGTAGTAAACGGGAGAGGGATTGAGTTCGAGTCGACGCCTTAATATGTGTGGGTCGCTTGGTTTTACGGGAACGAGGGAGCATTTGGGGTTCGGGTACCAGTGGAGATATAAGTACAAAAAAATGTGGATGTAGGTTCGACCGAAAGGCAATGATGCATGGGCCCTGCATTTTGATATACCCGCGGCCGCGTGAAATTTGCTACTCTACTAAAAACTAGTAAGGTACATGCATTGAACGCATGAGATTTGGAAACCAAATTATGAATAAATACACACTATAGCATGTGAAGCTTTGAGTCATATATGCATGATGTAGATGTTCGTTTAGTTCTTGTAGTTAATCTCATTCAAAATCAATTAGTTTTATAAAAATGTTAAGATTCATGGGATTGTACATTGTAAAGCATAAAGTAAAAAAACAAATAATGGAAATTCATTTAGAAAAAAAAAGTTTGGGCAATTATGATACAAAAGATTCTAGAACAAAGGATAAGTGCTTGTGTTTTGGGAAAGCATGCACGGCCCACATCTCTTATTGGTTGATATGTCACAAAACAAGAAATGAGGAGGGAGTTAATGTACCGTGCCAACGTGTTTTGGGATTATTTGGTTTTCAGAAGATGACTTACACACCTAGACAGAGGGAGTACAAAGAGAAAAAATGAATTGCAGTTAAAAGAATGGCATTTCTATCAAAAATGTGAATGTGAACTACATATGTGTGCACGTGACCAGCACATAGATTGTCAATGCAAAATTTAATGCAAGAAATAACTTATGAGTAACATGCATGAATTGATGATGTGGTGCTTGCATGCATGACGTGTTCTTGTGCCATAGTTGCATGTCTAGGAAAAAAGCTACTAGTGGGCTGTACTAACTATTTAGGAATAGAAGATGTATACATGGAAGTTGTAGGGAAAGAGATGACATGTATCTCAATTCCCATGAGTAGGGATTGGAAAAGAGATGTCATTTGGTTCACATCATAGGAGCTTCTCTATTGAATCTAGAGATGACATGTATCTCCATTCCTATGAGCAGGGATTAGAAAAGAGATGTCATTTGGTTCACATCATAGGAACTTTTCTCTTGAATATACCCTAATGTTTATTTTCCTTTGAAATTTTGGGAGTATAGGAATCCATTCATATGAACCATGTGGCTCTAAAGCTATAAAAATGATATCATGTTTATTTCCTTTGAGATGTGGAGTATATGAATCTATTCCTATGAACCAATTGGCTCTAAAGGAAAAAATCATATAAAAATCATATCATATAGAGTTCCTATGATATTCCTCCAAACCAAAGGATGGTTGAAATTGCTGCAGGTCATACGACAATCTTTCTTTGTAGACTCCTCCTCCATCTTTATAGTTACCTCTCGAAGATGAATGAAATGATATATACTGGGTATTCTATATGTGCATTTCGGTACACGAAAACTCGGTAAAAGTTTGCGAGGTTCAAATTTTCAATAAAGCTATATGGGCTACATTTTGGAATGGAGGGAGGAGCATACGGCACTTGCTAACACTCACGTGGAAGATTTGTGTGTAGGAGGAGTGGCTGCTCTGTTAAATGACATGGCAAAACTGACACTGTCGGATGCCAATCTAACGGTTCTTACGGCGTTCCTCAGGAAACGGCTTGTGGCGAACGTTTGTCGGATAATGATTTACGGACACATGCATTGCATTGATACGTGCCCCCTCTCTCTCATGCACACACGCACCCACCATTTATCTGCAGGTAGACGTCACACACATATGTGCTCTTCACACCCTACCCTTGGAACTTCTAAAAAACAAAAGACGCCGTGAACCTTTTATTTTAGCTCACACGTCACACACTTATACTATTACTCTTGTGGCGAACATTCTTTGGGCATAGTATATCGTACTCTCACGAAAAGAAGCGGTGCACGCACACACTAGTTCTCTCACACCCACTTGCGGGTACACGTAGGAGCGCAGTTTTTCAAAGCTCGTACAACAAAATCACTCCACTATATATATAAGCAGGAGCCTTAGCGCTTGCTGTACTACCGTTCCTCTCTTTCACTCTCTCATGCTCTCCAGATCTAAGCAAGATATAGGTGGCCACACTCTCTCTCTGCTCACGGCTGGTCACAAATCCGGCCGGACCACCTCGACCGGGGCAGGGGTGTAGGTGCATCGTTCACGCTGTCGTCGGCGGCGAGGGAAGAGACCAACTGCTGCCCGCGCGTCTCGATCGGTAGCCGCACCTACTCGGGAGGGCCTCTGACCCCTTCTTCCTCCCTGCAGTATTGTGGCCAAGATGTGGCCTCCCGACGCCGTCTTTGCCACATGCCGATGACCCTCGGGTATATATTCCTTCGAAACCTGCCTTGCTCTACTGCCCTAGCTCCCCACGTGGCTGCTTGTGGATCTTTTTCTACTTCCGTCGGTTGTTCCAAAGCCACCTAGACTTTTACTATTATTAGAGGTAAAGCTAGTTCATACAATCGAATTTAAGAGTTGGTTCAAACAGGGAAGAAACTGGGAAAACTGTAGCATGAATCTAGGACTTGGTTCTAAGAGGAAACGGGGGAAAGTAGTAGATACTGGCTACCCAACCGGTCTATTGGTTTAAAAGGCGAAGAAAGCATGGTGGATGGCGAAGTGTGGGGGGAAGTGGACCTGTCTCTTGGTTAAAAAAGGAAAGGAAATGAGGGGTGTTGGGGGACAACGCAAATGAGAATGAGCAGGTCTAGATTTCCTGTGCTCACATAGGAAAATGTCACCGAGGAGATATAAAATGGGACAAATGCAGACATGATGCTTGACTGTTTGCCGCTCCCGGCAACCACATCTGCCTCACCACTTTATGCCCCTGCTGTCCCTACGCCCATATCGCTACCATTAATGTAAAATCACATGAAGCATTAAGCAATGCCACCTAATGTCACTATAAGTAATGGTCTAGTGCCATCAATAAATTGAAGCAATGCCATCACCATTTTATGAAGTGCTTCCGTCTTGCTTTATTTCCCATGAATTGTGTTTTTGCAGTTACACTTAAATCTCACGCCGCTAACATTGCTTCATTCCACTGGAACTGCACAAATTTGATTGCACATTTACTGACCATGTGCTACTCTCATGACAGTAATACTAATGCTATTGTTCTGCATGTTAATCTAGTGGCAGTGTTGATGTGATGTGATGCTACTTACTTAAGTGCACTTTCATATTGTCAATCTAGTGCCAATTATAACACAATAGATGCTGCTGTTAATCATACGCCACTGCAAATATCTGTCACTCTTTAAATAACCATATTTCATATTTGCGCAAATAGGGATGTCTGTCTCCATATTGTTTCTATCTGCGCAATCAAAAGTACACACCTTAGTTTTAGTATAACTGCACAAAATGAGATGGCTATTCCTAGATGTCGTCCTCTAACCACCAGTGTTCCAGGTATTCCTACATTTGTAGTAACTAGGTAGAATGACCAACACAATCTAAAAGAAGCTGATTCATTTGTTTTACTTCCTGATTGCAGTGCAGGGATGAGCGAAAACAACTGCATCCTAGTCCGGAATGCAATTTCTACGAGTTGTTCCATGGACCGAGGACTAGTTGGCACGGCTGCACAGAGGTTTTTGGGACAGGTGCGCGGACAAGAGGCATTGTGGTCTGCTTATTTCTGCAAATAGCAGTGCTTAAATTTAGTGGAATGCACAAGAATTTTAGCTGGTCAGTACACTACATGGTTCAGTTCAGCATTCCAGCTGAGAACACAATTATAATTGGTTATTCTAGAATGAGAGAACCTAACCTTGGATGGTGGCAACAAGAAAAAACTAGAGTGAACTCCAAGAAATTTAAGCCGGCCGGGAGGCCCTTTGCTCAGAGAAGCCTTGCTTGTTTTTTCCTGATTTGTAAACCTTCTCACAACTTTGTCTTTTGATGTGAACTAGTATATGTTTGTTATGTTCTATGAATCATTGAGATGTATAAAGTTGCCTAACTTATGCTTTTCAAGTTTTTTATGACGCTGAGTTTAATGTGTGAAAGGATCGAGAAGAGGTGTCTAGAGGGGGGGGGTGATTAGACACTAAGTGCCAAAAGTTGCAGTTTTTAATATTCTTAATTTTAAGTGGAGTTTAAGCACAAGTTTAACAAACACAATACGTATCAAGCAAGCATGCAATGAGTATATGATCACTGGAAAGTAAAGCATGCAACTTGCAAGAATGTAAAGAGAAGGGTTTGGAGTATTCAAACGCAATTGGAGACACAGATGTTTTTGTCACGGTTCCGATAAGTGGTGCTATCGTACATCCACGTTGATGGAGACTTCAACCCACGGAGGGTAACGGTTGCACGAGTCCACGGAGGGCTCCACCCATGAAGGGTCCACGAAGAAGCAACCTTGTCTATTCCATCACGGCCGTCACCCATGAAGGACTTGCCTCACTAGCGGTAGATCTTCACGAAGTAGGCGATTTCCTTGCCCTTACAAACTCCTTGGTTCAACTCCACAATCTTGTTGGAGGCTCCCAAGTGACACCTAGCCAATCTAGGAGACACCACTCTCCAAGAAGTAACAAATGGTGTGTTGATGATGAACCCCTTGCTCTTGTGCTTCAAATGATAGTCTCCCCAACACTCAACTCTCTCTCACAGGATTTGGATCTGGTGGAAAGAAGATTTGAGTGGAAAGTAACTTGGGAAAGGCTAGAGATCAAGATTCATATGGTTGGAATGGAATATCTTGACCTCAACACAAGTGTAGGTGGTTCTCTCTCAGAAAATGTGTATTGGAAGTGTAGGTATGTTCTGATGGCTCTCTCCACGAATGAAGAGTGGGTGGAGGGGTATATATAACCTCCACACAAAATCTAACCGTTACACACAATTTTACAAACTCGGTGGGACCAAATGGTTAAACTCGGTCGGACCAATTCAGCAAACTTAGTGACCATTAGGATTTTCGGTGGGACTGAGATGCAACTCGGTAGGACCGATATGGTTAGGGTTAGGGCATAACGTAATCTCGGTGTGACCAATTACACAAACTCGGTGGGACCGATTTTGGTAATAAGCTAACTAGGGAGTTGGTCAGGCAAACTCGGTGAGACCAATTACACAAACTCGGTGGGACCGATTTTGGTAATAAGCTAACCAGAGGGTTTGCATTGTAATCTCGGTAGTACCGATTGCTCAAACTCGGTGAGACCGATTTTGGTAATGGACATACACAGAGAGATTACAATCCCATCTCGATGAGACTGAGATCCCTATCGGTGAAACCGATTTGCTAGGGTTTGTGGCAGTGGCTATGACATCTGAAACTCGGTGGTGCCGGATAGATAGAATCGGTGGGGCCGAGTTTGACTTTTGGTTTAGGTCATATGTGGATGTGGGAAGGTAGTTGAGGGTTTTGGAGCATATCACTAAGCACTTTGAGCAAGCAAGCCATTGAGCAACACCTCATCCCCTCTTGATAGTATTGGCTTTTCCTATAGACTCATTGTGATCTTGGATCACTAAAATAGAAAATGTAGAGTCTTGATCTTGAAGCTTGAGCCAATCCTTTGTCCTTAGCTTCTTGAAGGGGTTCCACATCCTCTAGTCCATGCCACTCCATTGTTGAACTTATCTGAAACATACTAGGTAAAAGTGTTAGTCCAACAAGAGATATGTTGACATTAATTACCAAAACCACCCAGGGAGCACTTGTGCTTTCAATCTCCCCCTTTTTGGTAATTGATGACAACATACATCAAAGCTTTAGATAAAGATATAGAGAATGGCAAGTAAAGCTTTGGAAAGACATGTAACATGCATAGGCTCCCCCTACATGTATGCAATAATGTGAATATTGAATATAGGAGCATGTGAATGCGTAAAAATGACAGAGTAAGCAACGTGTCAGATGTATCTTGGCTACATGCATCAAAGCAAATGTTGTGAATGTGAGAAATGTACCTTCATGCTCATGAGTCCTTCTTGCAAATAGTATGTACATCAACAAGAACTTCTCATTCACATGATTGTGATGCATATACTTACCTTGTGGTCTTGAGTTGACTTAGGATGGGATGAACCTGTGCAGACAAGGTTAAATAACATAGATACACCTACTGACCAGAGCAAGCAAGAGAAACCACAAGAGAACCAAGACTGGGATGACATGTAGAGTGAGTACTAAGTACCACATTGGATATAGACATGTCCCCAAAGGTAAAGATATGCAATAAAATCAGAGATTTCCTTCCCTTAGATGTCTTGCTCCCCCTGAATCTGCATGGGATATTGGGAGAAGATAGGGAACAGAAAATCAGAGCAACAAAAAAGGAAACAACAGAGCTTGAGCTAAAGCAAGCAACCAAACATGTCTTTCCCCTCTTAAATACATGTGACATCTCTCCTCTTGAACACCAAGCATCTGAGGTCTTTGATGATATTACTTTCTCCTAGTTGAGAAACTCTCTCCCCCTGAGTATTCTCTCTTTCTCCCCCTATAGGAAGGATTAAGCTTTGATGTGATCTCTCTTTCCCCCTTTGACATCAATTTCCAAGAAGGGCTCTTCTGGGCATGTGATACAAATGGGTTGGTCCTCGAGTCATAGAGAAAAGCAGCATGTCTAATATGATGTTGGTAGAGGACAAGAATCATTGAGTGGAGCTGGAGCAAACAGAAATCAGGAATAAGTGGCAAGTTGGTTTTCCTGTGGTGGAATCGGTGACTCCGAGTTGTGTGCTTCGGTTGCACCGAAAGATTTCGGTTGGGCCGAAGAGAACAAACCGGTGTGACTGAGTTCATTAGAGTGAAACCACTTGTCACCTCAACTCACTAGACAAGTAAGATCTCACAAGGATATGCAAGGAATTTACTGAAAGATTTGCAATGAATTGGATGCAGAAAATGCAGAACAAAAAGGAAAGAAAAGAAACTAAAATTTCTAGATGAGGGGAAACAAATATGCAAGAGACAAAAGCACGTAGAGACACACGAGAACTTCATCTAGAGATGGTCGGCGACAAAGTCACCTATGTTAGAGTATATTGACTTAGGAGTCAAGTGAGTGTTCATAGGTCATACTCATCGTTTAAGCTCATAATGGGGTTACCATTTTTCGTTTAAGCGTTTTGATGTACTCACATCTTGTCGAGTTGCTTTGACTCATGACTTGGAGTAAAGCTTCTCTAAGATGGAATAACATACCTTGGGTGGTGGTGTTGATCTAGCTCATGTAGTTGAACTTGTGTGGGTTGCTCAAGGTTGATGTAGTTCATCAAGGGTTGGGAGCACCACTTGGAGTTTGAGTTCATCTACCTACATGGGTTAGCTTTGCAAGGAAGAGCACTTGTGTATCCAAAATGACAATCATGAGACTCAACATAGAATTTGCCAAAGGATATGTTTGAATGGTTTCGTGCTTCCTTGTCTTCAACCACCATTGTGTAGAGACTTGGTGATGTAGAGATTGCTCAAGATGTGAGTGAGTTGCAATCTCATAGATTTAGATTCAACCAAGTACCTACACGGGTTAGAGAACATACAAGGTACAAATATATCCAAGACATATGAATAGCATCATAAGAGAAATATCGAGGATTAGTCATAGGCTCATGCCCCGCATGTATCAAATGGAGTTCCTAATCCAAGTTTGAAGCATCAATGATGTTCAATTCACCTCTCAACCTGCAAAACACTTTCTCATCAAGTAGTTTAGTGAATATATCCACCAATTGCTTATCGGTGCGAACATGCTTAAGGTTAATGTCCCCTTTTGCAACATGATCTCGAATGAAATGATGACGAACTTCAATATGCTTAGTTCGAGAATGTTGCAAGGGATTGTGAGCAATCTTAATAGCACTTTCATTGTCACATAACAATGGAACATGTTTCACATATATCCCATAATCTTTAAGAGTTTGGGTCATCCAAAGTAATTGAGCACAACATGAACTAGCGGCAATGTATTCCGCTTCGGCGGTGGATAAGGATATCGAGTTTTGTTTCTTGGAAGACCAAGACACAAGAGATCTACCAAGGAATTGACAAGTACCCGAAGTGGATTTTCTATCAACCTTGTCTTCGGCATAGTCCGAATCGGAGTAGCCAACAAGATCAAAAGAGGACCTCTTAGGATACCAAATGCCAAAATTTGGTGTATGGATTAGGTATCTCACTATCCTTTTCACAGCCTTAAGATGACACTCTTTAGGAGCAGCTTGATATCGTGCACACATGCACACACTTAGCATAATATCGGGACGAGAGGCACATAGATATAACAATGAACCAATCATAGAGCGATAAACCTTTTGATCAACCGGTTCACCATCTTTGGTCAAATCAAGATGTCCACTAGTAGGCATGGGTGTAGTCATACCTTTGAATTCTTGCATATTGAACTTCTTGAATAAGTCCTTGGTGTACTTCGTTTGAGAGACAAAGGTACCTTCCTTAGTTTGCTTGATTTGCAGACCGAGAAAGAATTTGAGTTCACTCATCATAGACATCTCAAACTTCTCGGACATTAGCTTTCCAAACTTCTCACTAAAATGAGGGTTAGTTGAACCAAATATGATATCATCAACATAAATTTGGCACACAAATAGTTCTCCGTTAACCCTTTTAGTAAAAAGAGTAGAATCAATTTTACCAATTTCAAAGCCTTTTTCAATAAGGAACTTGGTCAAGCATTTATACCATGCTCTAGGAGCTTGTTTAAGACCATAAAGGGCTTTGTGAAGTTTGTAAACATGATTATGTTTCTTAGGATTGACGAAGCCGGGAGGTTGCTTAACATAAACTTCCTCCTCAATTTTGCCATTTAGAAAAGCACTTTTAATGTACATTTGGTACAGGGTGATATCATGGTGATTAGCATAAGCAAGTAAGATGTGAATGGACTCAAGTCTAGCAACGGGAGCATATGTCTCACCATAGTCCATACCTTCAACTTGTGTGTAGCCTTGGGCGACGAGACGTGCTTTGTTGCGAACCACTTGTCCATCTTCATCTTGCTTGTTGCGAAACACCCATTTGGTACCAATGATGTTGTGGTTGTTGTCAGGCTTCTCGACCAATGTCCACACTTGATTTCTCTCAAAGTTGTGTAGCTCTTCATGCATAGCGTTTATCCAGTCCGGATCCTCCAATGCTTCTTCAACCTTCATAGGTTCAATGCTAGAGATGAATGAGTAGTGTTCACAAAAGTTAGCTAAACGAGTTTTAGAGCGAGTGATTCTCCCGGTTTGGATATCATTGTAGATTTGCTCGACAGGATGATCCTTAGCAATTCTTGCTCGAACTCGTGAAAGCTTTTGCTTGGGTCGGGGTGGAACATCCTCTTCATCTTGTGCTTCTTCTTGGCCTTCTTCATTGTTGACGTTGTTGTTCTATTGTCGTGGTGGAGAAGGAGGTTGTTGATGTTCATCTTGGTGCGCTTCCTCATTTTCTTCATCTTGGCGTGTCCCACTTGTGGATGCTTCCGTATCAACTCTTGGTTCACCTTGTCGTGAGGTAGAAGCTTCCACTTGGACGGACGAGGTACTCTCCTTCACTTTTGTTGGACGAATCTTGCCAATGGACAAGTCTTGAATTGCTTCCGAAGGGTCTTTGTCTCCTACATCAATTGGCAATTGCTCTACTTGCGAGCCGTTAGATTCATCAAACTTCACATCTACCGTCTCTTCAACCTTTCGGGTGAAATTGTTGTAGACACGATAAGTGTGAGAGTTTGAGCCATAACCAAGTAGGAAACCTTCATGAGATTTAGGAGCAAATTTAGAACGACGATGCTTATCAAGAATGTAGCACTTTGAGCCGAATACTCGAAAATATCCAACTTGGGGTTTGTTACCGGTGAGGAGCTCGTATGCCGTCTTGCCGAGTAGCTTGTGAAGATACAAGCGATTTGTTGCATGACAAGCTGTCTCAACCGCTTCCGCCCAAAAGTGCTTTGGCGTTTTGTACTCATCAAGCATCGTTCTTGCCATCTCGATAAGAGTCCGGTTCTTCCTTTCAACAACTCCATTTTGTTGAGGTGTGTACGTAGCCGAGAACTCGTGTGAAATCCCTTCTTCGTCAAGAAAGGTGTCCACATTTGCGTTCTTGAACTCCGTTCCGTTGTCGCTCCAAACCTTCTTGATCTTCACGTCAAACTGATTTTGGGCCTTCCTAGCGAAGTTTTTGAAGATCTTTTGGACCTGCGATTTGTCATCAAGAAAGAACACCCACGTAAATCTTGAAAAATCATCAACTATGACTAGACCAAATGAGTTACCACTGAGACTCTTGTAGGCATTTGGAGCAAAGAGATCCATGTGAAGTAGCTCGAGTGGTCTTCTTGTGGTCATGATGTTCTTCGTGCGGTGACTTCCTCCAACTTGTTTCCCTACTTGACAAGCACTACAAAGTCTATCCTTGTCAAATATGACATCTTTTATTCCAAGGATATGATCACCTTTAGTAAGCTTATCAAGATTTTGCATACCAACATGACCTAGTCTTCTATGCCACAACCAGCCTTTAGAAGATTTGGTAATTAAGCAAGTTCTAGGTCGAGCCTTTTTAGTGAAATCAACAATGTAAGATCTCCTCTACGTATACCGGTAAAGACCATTTTATGATTGTCTCTACGAAACACTTGGCAATCTACTTCAGTGAATAAGACATTGAAACCAAAATCCGCAAGTCTAGAAACTGAAAGTAAATTGTATCCAAGGGGTTCAACGAGCATGACATTTTGTATGGAGCTATCATGTGAGATGGCCACCTTTCCAAGGCCAACCACCTTACCCTTTGAATTATCACCAAAAGTGACATATTTTCGAGGGCTGTCGTTTTTAGCAAGGTCATGGAACATATCTTTATCTCCGGTCATATGATCAGTACACCCACTATCAAGGACCCATTCCTTTCCTCCAGCCATGTGGCCGCGAAGATTTGCCATAAGACCAAAATGCCTCATTGCATCATCAAGATCATAGTCACTATCATCATCTTCATCATAGTATCCATGTTCAACATCATCTTGTGATTGATCAATTCCTAGAGAGGGTAATTAATTAGATAAATGATCATCACAATGGTTACCTTTATGAATTCTAATAGCTTCGGATATGATATCGCTAATGATTCCAACATTTCCTTTAGCACGCATGAGATTGGTAAGCTCAAATAGACAATCACCAAAGCTAGGATCACTAGAGTTCATCTTACTCAAGGCAATAGACTTATGGAGAATTTCGTCTAAATTTTTCAAGGAATAATCTAGAAATCATTCCTCAAGAATTCTCCATATGGTGTAGGCACACTTGAGAGTAGGCAAACATCTAATCAAGTTTCTAGGCAAGCCTCTGTTGGATCACGGGTTCCGGCAGACCCTTAAGGTTCGAACACTGGGGTGCACACGGAGATCACGCCCTCTACCTCCCCGTCTCACAAAGATCTAAACTACTGAAAGAACTGCACAAGAGACACAAGGTTTATACTGGTTCGGGCCACCGTTGTGGTGTAATACCCTACTCCAGTGTGTGGTTGGTGGATTGCCTCCTGGGGCTGGTAATGACGGACAATACAAGGAAGAACAGCCTCACGGGGGTCTGTCCTTGGCTGGGGCGATGAACCGCTAGGAGGAGTTCAGTCACCCTTCTTTCTCTCACTCACTCACTCTCTCTGCTTGCTAGCCGGACCAACCGATGAGCCAACCCCCTTGCTATGTGGGTGGCTGGTCCTATTTATAGAGGCCCTGGTCCTCTTCCCAAATATTGAGTGGGCAGGGCGCCAACAATGGCGGGCTAATTCGAAGGGGAACAACAAGTACACTTATCCTGACTAAAGTTGGTCTTCGCCTGCGAAAGACTCTGCGGTGACGCCGTGCTGGGCTCCATGGTGACCTCCGTCTTGTAGCCCGCCTGGTCTTGGTCTCGTTGCACCGAAATGGCAACCTTTGCCTGATGCCTCGGTACTCCGCGGTTGCACTTGCCCCCTTTGTACCAAAGAGGAAAGAAGGACGATGCGCGCGCTGGCGCTCGCCTGGCACCCTCGATCGTCATGGCTTGCGTCACGGGCACCTCACGAGGTACCCCGCCTTGGTTTCTCCGCCTCCTCGCAAGCCAGCCTAAGGAGGCTGCGCCTGAGGATGCGCCGTGTCGTCCGCCCCGCGAGGCTTGGCCCCTCGCGAGGGTCTTGAGTCTTGTGTTGATGAAGATGGGCCATGCTGGGCCTCCTTTGAGCCACGCCGCAGGCCGCAGGCAGGCAAGTCTGGGGACCCCCGTTCCCAGAACACCGACAGTAGCCCCCGGGCCCAAGGCGCGCATGGACTGGGCTGTGCCGAGAGGCGAAAGGGCAAGGGCGAAGCGCCGCGGGCCCTAACAGCCTGCGGCCTTGGGTGCCGCGTGGCGGTTGATTGGACGTAAGTGCTTCAGCAACCGTGCAGGTTGATAAAGGAGCGACATCTGCCCAGACTTCGCATTTTGCTTTCTCCGGTCGCTGCTCAGATCCTCTTTCTTGCGCCACCCATTTCTTCCTCCAAACTCCCAGATCTACTCCAGCTGCGCGACCTAGGAAGCCATGGCGCCTCGCCAGCCTCCGGCCGAAGCTTGGTATTCTCCTGCTCTGGACTTGCTGAATGTGCCCAAGACGGGCTTTGCCCGGCTGCGCCGGATGGCGGCGGCGCAGGGCATCAACGGGATGAAGGTGTTCAAGACCGGCTCCACCACCCCTGAGGGCCGAGGGAGCACCTTTTATCCTCTCTTTGTAAGCTCCATTGCTGCGGGCCTGGTGCCTCCCTTCTCTGAGTTCTTCTTCTCTGTCCTCTGGCATTACAACTTGCAGGCTCTGCATATCCACCCCAACTCTGTCCTTCTTCTGGCGATCTTCGCTTACTACTGCGAGGCCCACGTAGGGGTGCAGCCTTTGGTGGCCTTGCTGCGCCACTACTTCTCCCTCCGGGTCACCGGTGGCTCTCTTTCTGCGTGCGCGAGCTTCGTCGTGTATGGCGGCACCATTGCCATCTCGAATCCCGGGAAGAGGATTGAGGGCTTCAGGAGCAAGTGGGTCTTGGCAGATGCCGGGCGCATCCACCCTCGGCTGATGTTGCCCGCGGAGCAACCCGTGAGCTCCAGCGACTGGTGCCGAGCGGAGCTCATGGTCCTCCTCGTGAAACTGGTGTTGGAGAAGATGGACGCGGACCTAAGGCCGGCCAACATGGCGGCAGCGAAGTTGACCGGTGCGTCGCTGCTGAAGGAGTTCCTGGAGCACCAGCTGGCTCCACTCCGGCGGTACTCTCCTCCAATGTGGAGGCCTCATCCGAGCCCCCAGGCCATGGACGAAGAGGATGTGACCGCGGTTCTCCAATCTCTGGTCGGGGGTGAGGTGGCAAGGTTGAAGGGTGCTCCCAAGCCCTTGTTCCTTCGCGACGACTAGGAGCAGGTAGTGAAGTCCATGCCTGTTTTTAACGGGGACGGGCTCGTGCCCGTGGCGGCTTCCGAAGGACCGGTGGATGTGCCCTCCGGCGACTCCAGCAATGAGGAGGAGGAAGAGGAGCAGGGAGAGGGGCCCAACTCTGGGGCGACTGATGGAGAGTCGAGGGCTCCCCTCTCCCGGCGCGGGTCCCACACTCTCCGCCTTCCGCCGAGCGATGATGATGATGATGACGATGACGTACTAGGTAGTGGGAGCTCGCCCACGATCCCGGAGAGGGGCAGGACCGGGTCGATCCCCCGCGGGTCCGTCCTGACTCCGGGGCGAACCGTGGACGCGCCTTCTGCTTCTGAGGTCGACCCTTCCAGCCGGCTGTCGGGCTTCAAGTTGGGCCGGAGGCTGCCCGAGCTCACCGGCGATGACCCGTAAGTGCTTGATCCTTGATCTTTTGTTTCTCGTTCCGCCAATGAGGCTTGATGATTGCTTCTCTTGAATAGGCTGGCGCCAGCGGCGAAGAAGCCGAAGGGAGCCCCTGAGGCCCCATCCGCGGCGACACCTCTGCCTGCAGGGGGGAGATTGTGACGCGCGGGCCTCTCCTGCCCGCTCATCCTTGCGAGGCTTGGCTGAGCTGGCTGGGGCGAGCCGAGCCCCCATGGCTCGAACGACTCCCGAGGCGCCCTCGTCTGGCGCCGCTGCTACGGCTGTGGAGGCGCGGTGGACTCCGCCTCAGGACACTGCGGCCTCGCCGCCGCTACTTTCTCCTCCCGTTCCACCGACCGTTGCTTCCCTGGCTCCTCCTGTTGTCTTGGGGTGCACCGATGTTTCTCCGCCTCCTTCTTCCATCTTGGAGCGTGCTGTTGCTGAACTGGACCGGCTGCGGCAGGATCTTCTCGGCGCCGACCCTCGCCTGGTGGCCGGGCGCCTGGAACTGACTTTGGGGTGGATTCGTTCTGATGCTTCGATTCGGGCGGCGTTGGTTCAGGCCTCAACGGCCTGTGACGGAGAGAGGGAGGCCACCCTCGAGGCGAAGGCTGCCCGAGACGCGGCCCTGGGAGAGGTGGCTGAAGTCCGCGGTCGTTGCAAGGCGCTGGAGGACGAGCTGCAAGGCCTGCGGGGCCAGCTCGTGAAGGAGGTTCGTCTTCGCCAGGAACAAGAAGAAAGCATGAAGGCTCGCGAGGCGGCCATCGAGGGCCGGGAGGCCAAGCTCAAGAAGCGTCGCGACCGCCTAAGTGCGCTGGGGGAGGAGCTGGAGGCGACGAGGGTCGAGCTGGACAGCAAGGCCAAGGTTCTTGCCGAGGATCGCGTGGCCTTCGCGGACATGGAGAAAGACGCATGCGCTTCGCTGAAGACGCTTTACGAGAGCGGCCTGGACAGCCCGCTAGCCGGTGATGGTGACGGCCCCGCCAAGCTGCTTCCTTTCCTGGTTAAGGCCCTTGGGGACATCGCGCTTGGCATCGGCCGCACGGCCGAGGCCGAGGCGCGCGTCTTGTCTTCTGCTGCGCTGACGCGGGTCTTCACCCACATCTACCTTCGTGATCCCAACGCCGACCTCGACGGCCTGCTGGAACTGGTGAGTGGCGAGGGTGCTGCCGCCGCTGTCGAAGCCGTGAAGGGGCGCATGGAGGCGCTGCTGTGGAAGTTCCGGGCCTTCAGCACCAAGCCAAAGCAAGGCGCTACCGGCCCTGCTGCTCCACGAGGCGAAGCCACTCCACACAGCTTCACCGCCGACAAGTGACTCCGTTCCATCCCTGTTCTTCTTTCAATTCCTGCACATGCATCACGCCTCAGGGAGGCATTTAAACTTGCGTTTGGTACCGAGACGACAGTATGGGTTGTAATATTTGCTTTTAAATTCCTTGAATTTTATGTTTTTCTTCCCTACATGCTTGTGTTCTATGCCGGCAGAGTCCGGCCCCGCACGTGCCTCACCCAGCATTAGCCCCGACCGGAAACCAGGACGGGACCAAAGGAGTGAGGGGCTAAGTGACAAGTTAGGCTCCTGAGTCGCAATGCCCAGGAGTCCCCCTTGGCGTGCGAACAACAAGTAGGGAGGCGCGATGTAGGTGTATCTTCCGTTCTACGTCTGTAGAGCCCGGCTCCGCGCGTACCTCACCCAGCATAGCCTTTCGGAACTAAGGAGTGAGGGGCTACGAAGCCAGTTAGGCTCCTGAGTCGCGATGCTCAGGAGCCCCCCTTGACGCGCAAACAGCGGGTGATGAGGTGCAATGTAAGCGAGGCTACCGTTCTACGCCTGCAGAGCCCGGCCCCGCGCGTACCTCACCAAGCATAGCCTTTCGGAACTAAGGAGTGAGGGGCTACGGGACCAGTTAGGCCCTGAGTCACGATGCTCAGGGGTCCCCCTTGACGCGCAAACGGCCTTCATACCTTGGCTCCGCTCAGGGAGAGACGTGCGACGAACCAGGCCCGAGGGGCTTGGCTGGGCGGCGTACGTCTGGGCGTGACCCAGTCATAGCCCCCGTGCCTAGCCCCCTCGCGCGGCACTCCCGAGGGGAGGCGTTGTGATGAGGCCAGCCACTGAGCTCTAGGCTCCCTGAGGTTAATGCGGCCCGGAGGCCACCCCCAGTTGTTTATCACCAGCGCGGAGCATAGCGCTTCCGTATGTGTACGGGCATAGCCGCTCCTCGGCAGTGTCGTCAGCCAGCGCAGAGCATGGTGCTTCCACTGGTACGTGGGAGGGGGCTCCCCTCTGGGAGGAGCCCCCGGGGCGTGTACAGCCCCGCCCTGACACGTGGCCGGCACGGTAGGGCTAGGTGAGGTGTATCTGGGCACCCGTGAGACAGCGCTGGACTCACGAGGCCCTACCTCTAGGCGGGTTGCGCCTGGCACTGGGCCGTATCTTGAGATGTGTCCCTGCAAAATTTGGTTAGATGCCGGTACTCTACGTCCTCGGGTCCCGGCCCTCGAGCTTGTCTCAGCCATCGCTGGTATGCCAGGTCGCAATGCCGTGGACAAGGCCAGACGGTGAGGGCTGGAGAGCCAGTAAGAGCCCTGAGTCGCGATGCTCAGGCACCCCCCTTTAACGTGCAAGTGGCCGACATGGAGAAGAAGGGATGCCGCAGACAGGCATCAAGCAATCAAGCGTGATAGGCAATGCATAGTTGGAAATAAACGTGAGGGAGATACACGCCGCTGGGCCTAGCCCGAGCGGCTTGGGGGTGATGCAGCCCGAGGGGCGCCCCCAACAAGGCAAACTAATGACCGAAAAATAAAGGGGATACATGCCGCAGGGACGGACCCACGCGGCCTGGGAGTGATGCAACCCTGGAAGGGCGCCCCCAGCTGGGAATGATGCTTGAAAGATGTCACCTGAGGATGTCGTCGGTGAAGTGGCGTTGGTGCAGCAGACTCTGTGGGCTGCGGAAGCCGAGCCTCACGAGGCCCCAGGCCCCGGGGCCTCGGGAGGCTCCGGAGGCACTGGTGACTCCTCGCGAGCTGTCTTCATCTCCGCCAGGGCCGCGGAACGCCTGTCTTCCTGAGCCTCCATGATGCCCCTCATGAGGTGCTGGTACGCCGCAGCCATGCTCGGCAGGCCGAGGCATGCGAACATAGCTGTGGGGTGGACCCCCGCAGCGCCCCACTTGCGAGGGCCAGAGACGCTCCATCGTGGCAATCTGATTGAGCCCTGGTACGTCGAAGCAGACACGTAGCGCACCATCCTCGCCTGGATGTGGGGCCACAGCTGGTAGACGGCGGCAACCTCTCACGATCCTTGACTCCTGTAGTTCTTGAATGGCCTCGTTAACGAACTCCTGCTGGTCTGACCTTCCTTGCCTGGCTCCTTCTCGAGGGAAATGTGCTTTGAAGCAGGCCTCCACATGGTGCCCAAGCGCCTCCCTCATGACCCTGGCTAGGTCGGTGGCCCTCCAGGTGAGAGCCCCCGAGCCCTGCCCGAGGAAGGCGCCGGGCGCGCTTTCCTATGCGATGGATGGGGGGTCCCCCTGGGCTGACACGGGCCCTAAAGGGCCCACCTCCTAAGGGGCTGAGCCTGACGATGTCTTCTTCTTCTTGGGGGTGGTCACAGGAAGCCTCCTGCTTCCGCGATCTGGGTCTTCTAGCGACGTGGCCTGATAGGCTCGCTCCTGGGAACACACTGCATCCTTCTCTTCACAAGGCACCGTGATGACGCCGCCACTTCCTGGCATCTTGAGGGCGTTGTAGCCGTGGTGAGTCACGGCCATGAACTTGGCC
The DNA here is from genome assembly GCA_034509565.1 of Triticum monococcum. NCBI lineage: Eukaryota > Viridiplantae > Streptophyta > Magnoliopsida > Poales > Poaceae > Triticum > Triticum monococcum. The sequence continues at coordinate 497,538,973 of CM067843.1, forward strand.
AGCGCTGGGTACCCGAGGATGGCGTTGTACGGCAGGCGGATGTGGGCGACGTCAAAGTCGATGAGCTCGGTGCGGTAGTTGCTGTGAGCCCCGAAGGTGACAGGGAGGCGGACCTGCCCGATCGGGACTGTGGAACCGTCGGTGATTCCGGAGAAGGGCTTGGTTGGCTGAAGCTGGTCATAGGGTACTTGGAGATTGTTGAATGTTTCCACGGACAGGACGTTGAGCCCTGCCCCTCCGTCGATGAGGGTCTTGGTGACTAGTACATTGCTGATGACTGGGGAGAAAAGCATTGGGAGGACTCCTGCTGTGGCTGCGCACTTGAGCTGATCTGCTGAGCTGAACGTGATGGCGCACGCCGACCACCTGAGGGGGCGCGTTGCTTCGAGCTTGGGGAGAACTGCATTCACTTCGCGGGCAAACTGCTTAAAGATACATTGAGAGGCTGGGGCTTGAGCTCCGCCCAGGATGCAGGCAATTGCGCGCGGCTCTTGGAAGCCCCCAACCCCCTCGTCTTGATGGCGGTCTTCATTCCTCCTTGGCTGAGGCGGCAGCGGAGGTAGGCCTGCGTTGCCATGAGGGCGATCCTCATGAGGCTGATCCCTCCAGTCTCCCTCGCGAGGCAGGTCCCGCCAGCGGTCCTCGCGAGGTTGGTCGCGCCACCCCTGGCGCGGGCCGCGATCTTCCCAGTGTCCTCGGTTTCTTCCTCCTCCTCGGCCGTAGCCCCGGTCAGCACGGTCAGGGCGACGGCCGATCCTTCCTTCTCGCACGACGCGGAGTTCTTGACATTCGTTGGTTTTGTGGGTGTGGAGGTCGTGGTACACACAGTACCGGCTGCCCCTGGAGGATTCGGGTAGATCCTTGCCCCGCTTGGTGTCTGGTTCTGCTGCGAGTACGGCAGCCCCCTTGCGCTTCACGTCCTTGGCCTTGGGCTTCTTCTCTTCTAGGTCCGCGGCAGGCAGCTCGAGGAGGGAGAGACGTCCCTCCTCAGCCCTGGCGCACTTGGTCACCAAGTTGAACAGCTCCACGGAGGTGCAGAGGTCTTCGTGCATCGCCAGCTCCTCCTTCATCTTGACGTCGCGCACGCCATCGGAGAAGGCCGAGATGATGGCTTCCTCGGACACCTTGGGGATCTTGAGGCGCGCGCTGTTGAAGCGCTGCATGTACTTTTGCAGGGTTTCCCCAGGTTGTTGCTTGATGCGGCGCATGTCGCTCACGGCGGGTGGCCGGTCGCGAGTACCTTGGAAGTTGGCGATGAAGCGAGTGCGCATCTGGTCCCAGGAGGAGATCGTGCCCGGAGCCAGATTCAGGAGCCAGGTTCGAGCTCCTTCCTTGAGCGCCATGGGGAACCAGTTCGCCATGACCTTTTCATCCCCGCTGGCAGCCTCGATGCCCAGCTCATAGAGCTGGAGGAACTCTGCAGGGTCAGTTGTGCCGTCGTAGCGAGGAGGCAGGTCTGGCTTGAACTTGCCGGGCCACGCGACGCTGCTCAGCTCGGTCGTGTAGGCGCGGCAGCCGGCGGTGGCCACGAAAGGCTTCGGCTGGTGGAGAGCTTGGTCTTGAGGGTCCCCACGTGCTGCAGCTAGGAGCAGAGCGGGGTCTTGGCGCGCCGGAGCTGGAGCAGGGTCGCGGCATGCTGGAGCAGGGAGCGCCCGGGCAGCTCCTTGCGGGCGAGGGACTTCTTGGCAGCTCCGTTCTTGTTGCGCTGGCACCTGACGGAGCGGGTTCTGCCTAGGGGCCACGCGCCTTGGAGCCATGGCATCTTCTTGGAGCGGAGGCGGCTGGTGCGCCTCTGGAGCTTCGTTGCCCGCGCGGGGCGGGGTGTGGCACAGAGGAACGGACGGCGCGGAAGAGTCCCCTGTGGTGCGGACAAGCTCGGTGACGCGGTTGAGCCACTCTTCGTAGACGTCGTCGACGGGGCGGTAGCGCAGGAGCTCGTTTGCCGCGAGGAGCACAGCTCGAGCCTCCTAGGGTGCGCGGAGCGCGCGGGACGAAGAGCCAGCTGGTGTGAGCGATGGAGTAGCGGTGCGGCCGTCTTGGCGCACGGATGGATGCTGAGACGACGCTTGCTGCTCGCCCCCCGCCGGGCCGGTGGCGGCGTTGACGGCGGGCGACGGGGAACGACGAGGACGCCCATCGACGGGGGCCGTCTGGGCGACGCGAGAAGCGATGGCGGCCCGGCGCTCGGCGCGGGCCCGACGAGCGTCGGACATGGACGCGACGGTCGGAGGAGAACGGAGTGGTGGAAGACAGATTCCGGCGCACCCCTACCTGGCGTGCCAAATGTCAGATCACGGGTTCCGGCAGACCCTTAAGGTTCGAACACTGGGGTGCGCGCGGAGATCACGCCCTCTGCCTCCCCGTCTCACAAAGATCTAAACTACTGAAAGAACTGCACAAGAGACACAAGGTTTATACTGGTTCGGGCCACCGTTGTGGTGTAATACCCTACTCCAGTGTGTGCTTGGTGGATTGCCTCCTGGGGCTGGTGATGACGAACAATACAAGGAAGAACAGCCTCGCGAGGGTGTGTTCTTGGGTGGGGCGATGAACCTCTAGGAGGAGTTCAGTCACCCTTCTTTCCCTCTCTCACTCACTCTCTCTGCTTGCTAGCCGGACCAACCGACGAGCCACCCCCCTTGCTATGCGGGTGGCTGGTCCTATTTATAGAGGCCCTGGTCCTCTTCCCAAATATTGAGCGGGAAGGGTGCCAAAAATGGCGGGCTAATTTGAAGGGGAACAGCAAGTACACTTATCCTGACTAAAGTTGGTCTTCGCCTGCGAAAGACTCTGCGGTGACGCCGTGCTGGGATCCATGGTGACCTCCATCTCGTAGCCCGCCTGGTCTTGGTCTCGTTGCACCGAAATGGCAACCTTTGCCTGATGCCTCGGTACTCCGCGGCTGCGCTTGCCCCCTTTGCACCAAAGAGGAAAGAAGGACGTTGCGTGCGCTAGCGCCCGCCTGGCACCCTCGATCGTCATGGCTTGCGTCACGGGCACCTCGCGAGGTACCCCGCCTTGGTTTCTCCGCCTCCTCGCGAGCCAGCCTGAGGATGCGTCGTGTCGTCCGCCCCGCGAGGCTTGGCCCCTCGCGAGGGTCTTGAGTCTTGTGTTGATGAAGATGGGCCATGCTGGTCCTCCTTTGAGCCACGCCGCAGGCCGCAGGCAGGCAAGTCTAGGGACCCCCATTCCGAGAACGCCGACAACCTCTAGTGATGAGCTCAACAGTTGTAAGATTGTGAATCATGTCAATATCTTCATCTAGGGTAGGGTGCAAAGGATCAACATGAGATGCACAAGGACTAGTAATGTACTTGTTCAAATGATACTCATTGAAAATTCAAGCATTTCATTTTTCCACTCATGAAAATACTCTCCATCAAGAATAGGCACTTTATCTCTAAGACTCCCCAAAGTAGACACATCCATCTTCCTCCAATGGTGTTTAAACCAAGGCAATGGAGAACAAAGCTCTGATACCAATTGAAAGGATCGAGAAGAGGTGTCTAGAGGGGGGGTGATTTGACACTAAGTGCCAAAAGTTGCAGTTTTTAATATTCTTAAGTTTAAGTGGAGTTTAAGCACAAGTTTAACAAACACAATACATATGAAGCAAGCATGCAATGAGTATATGAGCAGCGGAAAGTAAAGCATGCAACTTGCAAGAATCTAAAGAGAAGGGTTTGGAGTATACAAACGCAATTGGAGACACGGATGTTTTTGTCGTGGTTCCGATAGGTGGTGCTATCGTACATCCACGTTGATGGAGACTTCAACCCACGGAGGGTAACGGTAGCGCGAGTCCATGGAGGTCTCCACCCACGAAGGGTCCACGAAGAAGCAACCTTGTCTATTCCATCACGGCCGTCGCCCACGAAGGACATGCCTCACTAGCGGTAGATCTTCACGAATTAGGCGATCTCCTTGCCCTTACAAACTCCTTGGTTCAACTCCACAATCTTGTTGGAGGCTCCCAAGTGACACCTAGCCAATCTAGGAGACACCACTCTCCAAGAAGTAACAAATGGTGTGTTGATGATGAACCCCTTGCTCTTGTGCTTCAAATGATAGTCTCCCCAACACTCAACTCTCTCTCGCAGGATTTGGATTTGGTGGAAAGAAGATTTGAGTGGAAAGCAACTTGGGAAAGGCTAGAGATCAAGATTCATATGGTTGGAATGGAATATCTTGACCTCAACACAAGTGTAGGTGGTTCTCTCTCAGAAAATGTGTATTGGAAGTGTAGGTATGTTATGATGGCTCTCTCCATGAATGAAGAGTGGGTGGAGGGGTATATATAGCCTCCACACAAAATCTAACCGTTACACACAATTTGCCAAACTCTGTGGGACCGAATGGCTAAACTTGGTTGGACCGATTCAGCAAACTTAGTGACCGTTAGGATTTTCGGTGGGACTGAGATGCAACTCGGTAGGACCGATATGGTTAGGGTTAGGGCATAACGTAATCTTGGTGTGACTGATTACACAAACTTGGTGGGACCGATTTTTGTAATAAGCTAACCAGAGAGTTGGTCAGGCAAACTCGGTGAGACCGATTACACAAACTCGGTGGGACCGATTTTGGTAATGAGCTAACCAGAGGGTTTGCATTGTAATCTCGGTAGTACCGATTGCTCAAACTCGGTGAGACCGATTTTGGTAATGGACATACATAGAGATATTACAATCCCATCTCGGTGAGACCGAGATCCCTATCGGTGAAACCGATTTGCTAGGGTTTGTGGCAGTGGCTATGACATCTGAAACTAGGTGGCGCCGGATAGATAGAATCGGTGGGGCCGAGTTTGACTTTTGGTTTAGGTCATATGTGGATGTGGGAAGGTAGTTGAGGGTTTTGGAGCATATCACTAAGCACTTTGAGCAAGCGAGCCATTAAGCAACACCTCATCCCCTCTTGATAGTATTGGCTTTTCCTATAGACTCAATGTGATCTTGGATCACTAAAATAGAAAATGTAGAGTCTTGATCTTGAAGCTTGAGCCAATCCTTTGTCCTTAGCATCTTGAAGGGGTTCCACATCCTCTAGTCCATGCCACTCCATTGTTGAACTTATCTGAAACATACTAGGTAAAAGTGTTAGTCCAACAAGAGATATGTTGACGTTAATTACCAAAACCACCCAGGGAGCACTTGTGCTTTCAATGTGAGTGTTCCACATGAACGCCGGACTAGCATGTGAACGTTTGGAATTTACACTGTGGCCTCAGTTATCTGCATGAACCACTGTAACAAGATACATAGTTGCTTATATGTCAGACAACAAATTATTGATTGTTAGCTGGTCGATAGCCTAGTGTTGAAGCGAGTTGAGCCAATGTGCCGTGTTTTGCACAACTGCTTGCAAGTGGGGTAGCACCAACAGTGTTTACAAGTACTTATGTATACATCGACGCACAGTTCTCGAACGAGTACTCTATTTCATCAAACATACACTACTCGTATGATAAACCGTGACAACTTATGTCTTACCATACCATATTCATGAAAAAACTAGTGAGGACGCATCTGTTTTGGCAACAATTACGATGGTTCTCACATGATTCACGGGCACAGAAAAGTAGCAGCAGTTCCCATAGACAGATTCAAACAGAGTACTAGCCCTAGAGGGCTTGATAATAGGCAAGGTTCGAATAAGTAGACACAATCCAAACTAGTATTAAACACTAGCTGGGGCAACTATTTCATGCCTCAATCTAATTTGGGCTGGACACAAGACGAACCTTGCCATGAACATCATCGAGGACGTCCGGCAGCAGCTCAATCCTGTGAACCTTCATGAAGATAACCTTGTGGCCTTGCCACTCATAAAATTGTTTGTGGAGGCATGCCACGCCATCTTCCTGCGTAAGCTTGACAAGAAGAGTATGCCTCACAAACGAAGGAGTAGCTTTGAACTTCTAGTGCTTCAGTACACCCTGGACAACACGCCTGACAACAGTAAGGCTGGAATACAACTCGACAACGGTATAAGCACAAATGGCTTCCATGATCCAACAGCCTAAGAACTCTATTTTCCCAGTCCGTATATTCAGGTCATCCGCCTCATAGCGAGTGACATGTACAACCACACAATCCTTATCTGCATCAAGGCTCTAACTGAAACGTAAACAAATTCTGAATTACTTTCTAGTATAAGAAACACAAGTTATTTAAACCACCATGTATAGCATGGCATCGAAGCTAATAGAATTTTGCATTATTCATCACCACATACTTAGATGAAAAACCACAATCGAGATCGGCAAAGAAGAAAATCACCTTGGGCAGCTCAGCGGAGGGGGGGGGGGTGATACGTCTCCAACGCATCTATAATTTTTGATTGTTCCATGCTATATTATATTCTGTTTTGGACATTATTGGGCTTTATTATATACTATTATATTATTTTTGGGACTAACCTATTAACCGGAGGCACAGCCCAGAATTGCTGTTTTTTGCCTATTTTAGGGTTTCACAGAAAAAGAATATCGAACGGAGTGCAAACGGAATGAAACCTTTGGGAACGTGATTTTCGAAACGAACATGATCCAGAGGACTTGGACCCTACGTCAAGCAATCAACAAGGAAGGCACAAGGTAGGGGGGTGCCTACACCCCCCCGGGCGTGCCTCCACCCTTGTGGCCCCCCTGTTGCTCCACCGACGTACTCCTTCCTCCTATATATACCTATGTACCCCAAGCTACCAGATATGGAGCCAAAACCCTAATTCCACCATTGTCACTTTCTGTATCCACGAGATCCCATCTTGGGGCCTTTTCCGGAGCTCCGCCGGAGGGGGTATCGATCACGGAGGGCTTCTACATCAACACCATAGTGAAAGGATCGATATGGTTGACTAGAGGGGGGGTGAATAGGCAACTACCAACTTTTAGCTTTTCTTTACCAAATTAAACTTTGCATCAAAGTAGGTTGTCTAGATGTGCAACTAGGTGAGCAACCTATATGATGCAATAACAACAAGCATACAAGCAAGCAAGGGAACAAACACTAAAGAGCTTGCACAAGTAAAGGTAAGAGATAACCAAGAGTGGATCCGGTGAAGACGAGGATGTGTTACCGAAGTTCCTTCCTTTTGAGGGGAAGTACGTCTCCGTTGGAGCGGTGTGGAGGCACAATGCTCCCCAAGAAGCCACTAGGGCCACCGTATTCTCCTCACGCCCTCACACAACGCGAGATGCCGTGATTCCACTATTGGTGCCCTTGAAGGCGGCGACCAAACCTTTACAAACAAGGTTGGGGCAATCTCCACAACTTAATTGGAGGCTCCCAACAAGACCACGAAGCTTCACCACAATGGAATATGGCTCCGAGGCGACCTCAACCGTCTAGGGTGCTCAAACACCGAAGAGTAACAAGATCCGCTAGGGATGAGTGGGGGAATCCAAAATCCCTTGGTGGAAGTGTAGATCGGAGCCTTCTCAACCACTCCCGAGCAAATCAACAAGTTTGATTGGCTAGGGAGATAGATCAGGCAAAATGAAGCTTGGAGTATTTAATGGAGCTTGAGCAATAAATGAAGCTTGGGGGAAGAAGAGGTAGGTGAAAAGGAAGAAGGGGGCTCCCTTTTATAGTGGGGGCAACAATCCCGTTGCCCCCCACCAACCAGCCCCGCACAAGGCAGTACTACCGCTGAGAGGGGGCGGTACTACCGCCAGGAGAGTGGTACTGCCACCCATCCAGCGGTACTACCGCGTTGACGAGACAAGAAGGGAAAAGCTCCAACTGCGGTACTACCGCGGTGGTAGGGCGGTACTACCGCTCCAGGAACGGTACTACCGCCACTACAACCATGACTAGTGTCGCAAAACCCGACACGAGAAAAAGACCTCTCGAATCGAGGCGGTAGGAGCCAGACTGCTCAACGGTACTACGGCAGTGGGTTCAAGGGCGGTAGTACCGCTGTGGAGCGATACTGCCGCTTGTGACCCTTCGGCCGTAGTACCGCAGGCGGTGCGGTACTACCGCTGGGGCGAGAGAGAGAGAGGGAGAAGGGATCTCTCCAATAAGCTGAGGACCAGGCGGAGGTGCCGGGCCCCCAGCGGTACTACTGCTGTGGAGCCACGGCGGTACTACCGCTGCGGTGCGGTACTGCCGCCTGTGGCTTCTCAGCGGTACTACCGCTGGGTGCACAGTACCGCCGCTCGGACCCAGACAGGACAAGGAAGAGAGGAGAGATCTCTTCAATGGACAGGAAAAGCTCGAAGGGTGAGAAGCTGATGTGTACGTGATGATGCCACCCATGCAAAACCCCAGCGGACCCCCTTTTGATAGTACGGTGCCCTCTACGCAACTAGTCCACCGAGAAAGAAACGAAAGAGCTACACCGTCTTGAAATACACTCCAAGGGAAAGAAGGCGTCTCGTGCCAGGGGAGAATCTGTGAATAATTCAAAGCACAAGATTAGTCCGCCAACATGTTGTCATCAATCACCAAAACTACCTTGAGAGAGATATGCGGTAACAATCTCCCCCTTTTTGGTGGATTGATGACAACTAGGGATTTGTGCAAGGAAAGGAAATGAAACGAAGAAAACTAAGAACTACAAAATATAGACGGGCTCCCCCAGAATGTGTGCACCTAGAGATGGCACGACACACACATTTGGATCAACACTCCCCCTATATTTTATAGTCCAACAATACTAAGCACAGGATCTATGAGAGACGTGAATAGACAGGACGAGCACGCATCTCATAATAACCTACAGTACTCTGAAATGACATAAGTAATAAGGTAGCGATAGGGAGCATATGTCTCACACCATATGTCTAGAACTTAGGTCTCACACCAAACCAAACCAAAAGAAACACGCAAGAAACCACAAGACGCCTCAAACAAAACAGAAGAAGCAAAGTCCCTACACTCTCTCCCCCTTTGGCAGCGAGACACCAAAAAGGGCATAGAGTGACACTACAACTCCAGGTGGTGGGAGGTGGAAGAGCTCGGACATCACATCTCTGCATCTTCATCGTGGGTCGAAAACTGCTCGGCATCGGAGTCGGTCCAGTGGCAGTTCTGATGAATCCAGTCCTCCTCTTCAGTGATCTGACCCTCAGACCCACTAGCAAATGTAGCTCCCATCTGACGCATGAGCTCCTTGTGGCACGTCCTAGCATGCTTCTCCGCCACATGAGTCATGTACTGACCATGAGACTCCATGCAGAAAAGCTTCTTCATCTTACGCTTAAGCTTCTGTGCCCACGACGGTTCTGCACTAGAGAGGCCAAAGTTCTCCTCATGATCATCAGTAGCAGCCTCACCCTCGGTCCCCATGGCAACAGTAGCAGCAGCAGCATCAGCAGACGGACCCCCCGTGGCAGCAGTAGCAGATGGACCCCCTGTGTGAGGCGCTGTCCAGTTGTCCTTCTTCCTCAGACGCTTGATCTCATGAGACACCAAGTATCCAGTCTCTAGCAACACTCTGGGATAAGTCTGTGCCCAGGCCCTCTCAATGAGCCTCATGATGAATGGACCATAGATAGGACACTTGCGCTCAGTCACGGCAGATAGAAGTTCAGACCACATGACATGAGAGATATCCAGGCTCTCTCCAGTGCTTGCTTCCTTCTCATGCTGACAGAAAAGTAGCATGTCCACGAGGTAAGAGTGGACCATATCCAGATTCCCGATCCAAGGGAAGAGAGTCTCATGGAATATGCGATGAAGAATGTCCAGATATGGAGACAGCTCATAGGTCTTCTTCTCAGTCACCGGGTGAACCTTCACAGTGCAGTAGGGCCAAAGGGCTTGCTTGTGGGTGGATGTAGCATTGCGGTGAGGACGGAAACCGACAGGAGTCTCAAGCCTGGTATCCACCACATCAAGTAACTCCATGAAAGCCTTCCACTTGACAGAAAGCAGCTTGCCATTGGTCATCCATGTCAGAGTCCTGTCGACATCCGTCCCAAGATGGACAGTGGCATAGAATTGAGCTACCAGATCCGCATCAAAATCCTTGTTGAACTGCATGATCCTGAGAATGTTCAGCTGAGTGCACATCTGAAGAGCTGAGTGCACAGTATCAATGGAGCGAACATCAACAAAAAGATTCTTCTTGGCCTTGATCACATCGAAGTAGATGGCAAACTGAAAACGGTTCCAGAACGGGCGGTTGACCAAAGTGGGTTCTTGGGCCAACACATAGGGGTTGCGGCGACGCTTCTCCCAAAACTCCTTGTTTGTCATCTTAGTCACAGTCTTCCCTTTGGGTTTCTGGGCGGCCCGCTTCGAATGCTGAGGAGGTGGAGGAACACTTGCAGATGCACTTGCTGGAGGCGGTTGGGTGCTCGAGGAACCACCGGCAGGCTCAGAGATACGGTAGCGTTTTGATGTGGCACGCCCGAGGTTGATACGGCGACCTTGCTGCTCGGAAGGGTCATCACCTGGAGCCAAACACAAGAAAACGCAAAACAACCAGAAAGAAAGAGCATAAGCCAACAAACACAACAAAAAGATCAAGGTGAGGTAGGAAAATGATGGAAATTGGCATACAGCGGTAGTACCGTGACCTGTCCGCGGTAGTACCGCCCCAAGCGGTAGTACCGCCCCAAAGGGAGCGGTAGTACCACTCTAGGTCAAGCGGTAGTACCGCTCCAAAGGGAGCGGTAGTACTGCTTGAGGCGGATAAACAGCAGTTTCCTATTGCGAGGTAGTGAAACAGCGGTTTCCTACTACCGTGGCCAGATCCTGTACTACCGGCCTACCAAATTCAAAAATAATCCTACCAAACTCTAATCTAGATAGTCTAGTTGCCTTATCCAACCAACTCAAGCCTAGATTTAGCCAAAAAACTAGAGATGCAACCACCATTGCCCCTAAGAAACAAGAACTCAAAAGGAGACAAAACGAAAGAAGGAACGGGGGCAATACCGGCATCCATGGCAAGAGGACGTGGTGGGGATCGACTCCACCAAAGGAAATGACGAGGGACGCCCCGGAGAGGGAGATCCGCTGGAGCCCTCCCGCGGCGAGTGGAGGCTGGAGAGAGAGGAAGAGAAAAGAGGGGTAAAGTGAATGGGTATGGGGGAGAAGAAACCTCCCCCTGCCCCCGACTTAACCCCCTGTTCTCGTCCCCCAGCGGTAGTACCGTGCTGGGGGGCGGTAGTACCGCTTACGAGCGGTAGTACCGCGCACCACCAGCGGTAGTACCGCCCAACACGCCACGGCAACTAAACAGACACGGCTTTAGCTCGACGAAATGACAAAAACGGCAAACACAACGGCAAACGAACAAGACACACCTCTTCACAAGAGGGCGGTGGCCGAGGCCACCTATGTTTGAGTCAAAAGGTATGGCACCGCGAAGATTTTAACCTTGGGCCCATGACCAAAACTCGTCTTTTAAGCACAAGTGCCATCAACAATGGCTAAAGTGAAAGACTTGATCAATTTATGCATAATGGGGGGAGGGAGAGTTCATTGAGAGAACAACACTCCCCCTATGTCCATGCCTACACCTAAACTAGACAACAAAATGAGCATGGTAGGGTGTGCACGGGTTCAAGCCACATTGCTCGAATCAATGATATTTAGCTCATGCCTTAACTCGCAAAATCTTGCTTCCTCCAAGGGCTTCATGAAAATATCTGCAAGGTTGTCATGAGTGTTGACATAGTTGAGCTTGATCTCTCCTCGCCTAATGTGATCCCGGATGAAGTGATACCGAATCTCAATATGCTTCATCTTGAAGTATTGCACCGGGTTGAGAGAAATCTTGATGGCACTTTCATTGTCACACCAAAGAGGCACTTTATCACAAGTGACACCGTAATCCTTTAAAGTTTGCCTCATCCATAAGAGTTGTGCACAACAACTACCGGCAGCAACATACTCCGCTTCGGTGGACGAGAGAGACACACAACTTTGCTTTTTGAAGACCAACTTACCAAAGAGCAACCAAGGAATTGGCACCCTCCGGAAGTGGACTTCCTATCCACTTTGTCTCCCGCCCAATCGGAATCCGAGTACCCTACAAGCTTGAAGTTTGATCCTCTTGGGTACCATAAGCCAAAGTTTGGGGTATGAGCCAAATATCGAAAGATTCGTTTGACCGCCACATAGTGACTTTCCTTAGGTGTGGCTTGAAACCGTGCACAAATTCCCACACTCAACAAGATGTCCGGTCTAGATGCACAAAGGTAAAGCAAGGATCCAATCATGGAACGATATACCTTTTGATCCGCCACTTTACCACTGGGATCTAAGTCAAGTTGGCACTTGGTGGGCACTGGAGTGGAAGCCGGCTTGACGTCACTTAGCTTGAATCTCTTGAGCATGTCTTGAGTGTATTTGGATTGATTGATGAAGGTTCCTTCTCTTCTTTGCTTCACTTCGAACCCTAGAAAGAACTTCAACTCCACCATGGAGGACATCTCGAACTTTGAGGTCATGAGAGCGGCAAATTCCTCATTGAAAGCTTTGTTAGGAGAACCAAAGATAATATCATCAACATATAATTGGCACACAAACAACTCCCCTTTGACCTTCTTAGTAAAAAGAGTGGGGTCGATTATCCCAACTTCAAACCCACGGTCTTGTAACAACTCGGTAAGGTGGTCATACCACGCACGTGGGGCTTGTTTAAGGCCATAGAGTGCCTTATCGAGTTGATACACATGATCGGGAAAGTAGGGATCCTCGAACTCGGGGGGGTTGCTTGACGTACACCAATTCATTAAAGGGACCATTAAGAAAAGCACTCTTCACATCCATTTGATGTAACTTAAAGTTATGATGAGAAGCATATGCAATCAACATGTGAATGGACTCAAGACGAGCAACGGGAGCAAAGGTTTCACCGTAGTCGATACCCTCGACTTGGGAGTAGCCTTGTGCTACCAAACGAGCCTTGTTGCGAGTGATAATCCGATGGGCATCTTGCTTGTTCTTGAATATCCACTTGGTTCCAATGACATTGTGGTTCCCCGTTGGCCTTGGCACCAATCTCCACACTTTGTTGCGCTCGAAGTTGTTGAGTTCTTCATGCATGGCATTGAGCCAATCCGGATCTTCTAGCGCCTCATAGACCTTGAGGGGTTCCACACAAGAGACAAACGAGTGATGCTCACAATAATTTGCTAATTGTCTACGAGTGCTTACCCCCTTTCTTAAGCTTCCAAGCACATTCGTCTAAAGATGATCCTTGGTGGAGAGCTTGGAAGCAACCTTGGCGGCACGACGCTCTAATTCCTCCTCGGTGGTGAGTTGAGGAGCGGTTACTTGATCATCTTGAGCGCCGTCATGAACTTGTTCTTGATCTTGAACTTTCTCGGGGTGAGAACTTGACCTTGGGCATCACTTGGTGTGTCCACACCGTCTTGAGTATGGTCTAGCCCTTGGTCTTGTTCATGAGGTTGAGGGCCTTCACTTTGTTCTTCGGAAGCGTGTGGGCCTTGGGTTGGTGATGGCTCCACTTGAGTGGAGCATTGTCCTTCTCCTTCGGCCACGAGGGGTTCCTCTATGGGTAGGATGAAACCAACACCCATTCTTCTTATGGCTTGAGGAGGAATTTCATCACCTACATCACAAGTGCCACTTTGCTCCACTTGGGAGCCGTTATTCTCATCAAACTCCACGTTACACGTCTCCTTAATAAGTCTCGTGGATTTATTGAGGACACGGTAAGCATGAGAGTTTGTAGCGTAACCAACAAATATGCCCTCATAAGCTCTAGCCTCAAATTTAGACAACCGAACACCTTTCTTAAGAATGAAACACTTACACCCGAATACTCGGAAGTACTTGAGGTTGGGCTTGTTACCGGTGAGTATCTCATATGGAGTCTTGTTCAAGCCCTTGCGGAGGTAGAGCCGATTGGATGCATGACACGCGGTGTTGATGGCTTTAGCCCAAAACTTGTATGGAGACTTGAACTCCGCCATCATGGTCCTTGCCGCATCCATCAACATTTGGTTCTTCCTCTCCACAACACCGTTTTGTTGAGGGGTGTATGGTGCGGAATATTGATGCTTGATTCCCTCATCACTAAGAAATTCATCCAAGGTGTAGTTCTTGAACTCGGTGCCGTTGTCACTTCTTATTGTCAAGATCTTTTCATTATGTTGACTTGTGCTTCATTTGCAAAGTCGATGATGGTTTGTTGGGTATCGCTCTTCCTCTTGAAGAAATACACCCACGTGTACCTTGAGTAGTCATCCACAATCACCAAGCAATACTTCCTACCTCCAAGACTATCAAAGGATGGAGGCCCAAAGAGATCCATGTGAAGGAGCTCCAAAGGCCTCTTTGAATAAATGATAGTCGTGGGAGGGTGAGCCTTCTCATGTAGCTTTCCTTCGATACAGGCACCGCAAGCACGATCTTTAGCAAAACTAACATTCGTTAGTCCATGGACATGGTCCCCCTTTAGGAGACTTTGCAAAGATCTCATATTGACATGGGCTAAACGGCGATGCCAAAGCCATCCCACATCAACTTTAGCCATTAGGCATGTCGCGGTCTTAGTGGGTTGCTCCGAAAAGTTAATCACATATAGACCGTTCTCGACATGCCCACAAAGGCTACTTTAAGAGTCTTGCTCCACAAGAGGGCCACGGTATCGATATCAAAGAAAGTGGCAAAGCCCATGATTGCAAGTTGACGAACGGAAAGTAAATTGTATGCAAGGGACTCAACAAGCATGACCTTCTTGATCGTGAGATCATGAGAGATGACAACCTTGCCAAGTCCCAATACCTTAGAAGATGAGGTGTCATCCCACTCGACATTGGTGGGCATAGATGGAACCTTGTGCACGTCCACCACCAAGTCCTTGCTTCCGGTCATATGATTTGTAGCTCCGCTATCGAGCAACCATGATCCACCACCAGAAGCAAACACCTACAAGAGATCAATGCTTGGTTTTAGGTACCCATTTTGTAATGGGTCCATTGATGTTAGTAACAAGGGTCTTAGGAAACCAAATAGACCATTCAATGTACTCATGAAGAGAACCAACAAATTTGGCATAAACATGCCCATCACTAGCACGACACAACACATAAGAAAGATTAAAATCGCCGGCTTTGTTGGGAGAGGTGACATTGCCCTTCTTGACTTTGTTCTTATTCTTCTCCTTGGGGACACTCTCTCCCGCCCTCACAAAGGTTTGCATGAGGGGAGGAGGTCGTTTGGTCTTGTCATTCTTCTTCTTGTTCTTGGAGTCGGGGACGTACCCAACCCCTTCCTTTTCCACACCTCCCTTTTGGTTGATCAAGAGATCGTTGAGGTTCTTCTTGCCTTGTATGCAAGTCGCAAGACCTCTTTCAAGTGGCGCCTTCAACTTAGCAGTTTCCTCAACAAGATGCATATGCTCACAACACGGGTTAGTAACATTTGCATTATCAATTAAAACCATATGAGGAAAAGTTGCTTTCTCCTTAGTTAGCTTCACTTGGAGTTGATCATGAGACTCCTTGAGACTAGCGTGAATACCCTTCAAGGCCTTGTGGGCCTTGTCAAGTATATCAAACTCCTCTTTGAGTCTAGCAAGATCAACCCCGAGTTTGGCCTTCTTGGAATTTAGCATATGAGAAACAACGAGGGCATGATCATAATCTTTCTCTAACTTAGCATGATCAACGTTGTGTGACTCCTCAAGAGCCAAACGAAGACCACGCTCTTCCTCAAGAGCATTGGAAAGATCCGAAATCTCATCGGCATAGTCACGACTATGCCCTTCCATCTTCGAGATGGTGTCTTCGTGAGCCTCGATCATGTCATTGGCCTCGCCAAGTTGTTCCAAGAGAGCAACAAAGTTCTTCTTGGATTTTCCCTTGAGTTTGCCGATAAAGGCCTCTAACTCGTTAGCCACCACATTAGCTCCCTCAACTTCATTAACGCTATCCGATGGGGAAGGATGATTAATGATGGTAGTTTTGATGTTGGAGGTTACCTTGTTGGTGGCTTTAGCCATGAGGCACTTGGCGGTGATGCTCTCGTTGGGTGAGTCGAAGAGAGACACTTGTGACGTTGTTGCAATGGCAACGGAGGCCATGGCAACTGACTCATCATCTTCATCATCGTCATCATCCTCATTGTACTCTTCTTGCACAACCAAGGCCTTGGGACGAGTCTTCTTGGTGAAGTTGTTCTTGTTGGGAAACGACTTGGCCCTGTCCTTTCGGATGAGTTTGCCACCATTGTCTTCCCTCTTCTCATACGGGCATTCCGCAATGAAATGACTCACGTTGCCGCAATTGTAGCAAGTCCTTACACGTTTCTTGCCCCTTGTGCCACTCGAGTTGTTTTTGCTAAAGTTGGGCCTCGAGTTTTTCTTGCTCCAAAATTGCCTTGAAGCAAGTGCCATATGTTCATGATATGCATACTTCGTATCTTCGGGGTTGCTCTCCTCTTCTTCCTCTTCTTCTTCTTCCACGGTGAGCTTGGCCTTCAATGCAAGGTTAGGCTTCTTTGCCCGTTGAGAACAGAGCACCGCATTGTCGGCAGTCTTGTCCAAAATGTTCATGGCCACAAACTCATCCAACACTTCGCTTGAGGTCAAAGTGTGGAAGTCCGGTCTTTGGTGAATGACGGAGGACATGGCCTTGTGGTAGGGCATCATTGCCTTGAGGAATTTGCGCTTGATCCAATTGTCATCCGTGTGCTTGCTCCCGTGATCTCGTAGTGAGACCGCGAGTTTGGTGACTCTCCGATAAAGCTCACGAGGTTCTTCATCTTCCTTCATTGCAAACTCATCGGCCTCATCTTGTACCACTTCATAGTTGGAGCATTGAATGCTTGCGCTTCCCCGGTAGAGAGACACGACACAATGCCATGCATCTTTGGCCAAGGCAAAGGGACAAAGATGAGGTAGGTCTTCGGGTGGAATTGCATCTTGAATGATGAAGAGAGCATTCTCATTGAATTGATTGTCCGCAGCTTCTCGAGGAGTGAAGTTGCTTGGATCATGTGGATAGAAACCTTCTTCAACGATTCTCCAAAGGTTAGTGTTCACATGATTTAAATGACGTTTAAAGCGGTAAACCCAAGAATCAAAATCCTCATTTTTCACAATCTTAGGAGGAGGACCGGCATGATTCAAATGGGTAGAAGGAACCGGTCCATCATAAACAAGTGGTGGTTCCACATGGGCAAAGATGCCGGTGCCATTCTTGCCACTAGAAGAAGGAGCCTTTTCACTACTAGCTTCCCCCTTGTCGGGGATAGCATCCGACACCTTGTTGGCGGGATCCCCCACTTTTAAGGGTGCGGTGGATAGTTTAAGCCCCTCAAGAAATTTAGTAAACATGCTTTCAACTTCGGTCGTCATGGAGGTTTTCAATGTCTCCAAGGCTACATTGAACTCCTCATGAGAGACCGAAGTTCCCCCATCGCCTGTAGACGAGATAGGATTCACACCGGAGTGTTCCTCCACTCCGTCTACGGTATCAACCATACTCTTCAGACGGTAAAGTTCTTAATAAATAGACGAGGCTCTGATACCAATTGAAAGGATCGATATGGTGGACTAGAGGGGGGGGTGAATAGGCAACTACCAAATTTTAGCTTTTATTTACCAAATTAAACTTTGCATCAAAGTAGGTTGTCTAGATGTGCAACTAGGTGAGCAACCTATATGATGCAATAACAACAAGCATACAAGCAAGCAAGGGAACAAACACTAAAGAGCTTGCACAAGTAAAGGTAAGAGATAACCAAGAGTGGATCCGGTGAAGACGAGGATGTGTTACCGAAGTTCCTTCCTTTTGAGGGGAAGTACGTCTCCGTTGGAGCGGTGTGGAGGCACAATGCTCCCCAAGAAGCCACTAGGGCCACCGTATTCTCCTCACGCCCTCACACAATGCGAGATGCCGTGATTCCACTATTGGTGCCCTTGAAGGCGGCGACCAAAGCTTTACAAACAAGGTTGGGGCAATCTCCACAACTTAATCGGAGGCTCCCAACAAGACCACGAAGCTTCACCACAATGGAATATGGCTCCGAGGTGACCTCAACCGTCTAGGGTGCTCAAACACCCAAGAGTAACAAGATCCGCTAGGGATGAGTGGGGGAATCGAAAATCCCTTGGTGGAAGTGTAGATCGGAGCCTTCTCAACCACTCCCGAGCAAATCAACAAGTTTGATTGGCTAGGGAGATAGATCGAGCAAAATTAAGCTTGGAGTATTTAATGGAGCTTGAGCAATAAATGAAGCTTGGGGGAAGAAGAGGTAGGTGAAAAGGAAGAAGGGGGCTCTATTTTATAGTGGGGGCAACAATCCCGTTGCCCCCCACCAACCAGCCCCGCACAGGGCGGTACTACCGCTGAGAGGGGGTGGTACTACTGCCAGGAGAGTGGTACTGCCGCGCCATCCAGCGGTACTACCGCGCTGAGGAGACAAGAAGGGAAAAGCTCCAACTGCGGTACTACCGGAGTGGTAGGGCGGTACTACCGCTCCAGGAACGGTACTACCGCCACTACAACCGTGACTAGTGCCGCAAAACCCGACACGAGAAAAAGACCTCTCGAATCGAGGCGGTAGGAGCCAGACTGCCCAACGGTACTACGGCAGTGGGGTCAAGGGTGGTAGTACCGTTGTGGACCGGTACTGCCGCTTGTGACCCTTCGGCCGTAGTACCGCAGGCGGTGCGGTACTACCACTCGGGCGAGAGAGAGAGAGGGAGAAGGGATCTCTCAAAGAAGCTGAGGACCAGGCGGAGGTGCCGGGCCCCCAGCGGTACTACTGCTGTGGAGCCACGGCGGTACTACCGCTGCGGAGCGGTACTGCCGCCTGTGGCTTCTCAGCGATACTACCGCTGGGTGCACGGTACTGCTGCTCGGACCCAGACGGGACAAGGAAGAGAGGAGAGATCTCTTCAATGGACAGGAAAAGCTCGAAGGGTGAGAAGCTGATGTGTACGTGATGATTCCACCCATGCAAAACCCCAGCGGACCCCCTCTTGATAGTACGGTGCCCTCTACGCAACTAGTCCACCAAGAAAGAAACGAAAGAGCTACACCATCTTTAAATACACTGCAAGGGAAAGAAGGCGTCTCGTGCCAAGGGAGAATCTGTGAATAATTCAAAGCACAAGATTAGTCCGCCAACATGTTGTCATCAATCACCAAAACTAACTTGACAGAGATATGCCGTAACACATAGCCCCTCCGATGAAGTGTGAGTAGTTTACTTCAGACCTACGGGTCCATAGTTATTACCTAGATGGCTTCTTCTCTCTTTTTGGATCTCAATACAAAGTTCTCCCCCTCTCTTGTGGAGATCTATTTGATGTAATCTTGTTTTGCACTGTGTTTGTTGAGACTGATGAATTGTGGGTTTATGATCAAGTTTATCTATGAACTATATTTGAATCTTCGCTGAATACTTTTATGTATGATTGGTTATCTTTGCAAGTCTCTTCGAATTATCAGCTTGGTTTGGCCTACTAGATTGATCTTTCTTGCAATGGGAGAAGTGCTTAGCTTTGGGTTCAATCTTGCGGTGTCCTTTCCCAGTGACAGTAGGGGCAGCAAGGCGTGTATGGTTGCCATCGAGGATAACAAGATGGGGTTTATATCATATTGCATGAGTTTATCCCTGTACATCATGTCATCATGTTTAAAGCATTACTCTGTTCTCTTGAACTTAATACTCTAGATGCATGCTGGATAGCGGTCGATGTGTGGAGTAATAGTAGTAGATGTAGGCAGGAGTCGGTCTACTTGTCTCAGACGTGATGCCTATATACATGATCATACCTAGATATTCTCAATTCTGTCAATTGCTCAAAATAATTTGTTTACCCACCGTGAATACTTATGATCTTGAGAGAAGCCACTCGTGAAACCTATGGCCCCTAGGTCTATTTTCCATCATATTAATCTTCCAATACTTAGTTATTTCCTTTGCCATTTATTTTACTTTGCATATTTTATTTCTCTTTATCATAAAAATACAAAAAAATTATCTTATCATATCTATCAGATCTCACTCTCGTAAGTGACCGTGTAGGGATTGACAACCCCTTATTGCGTTGGTTGCGAGGATTTATTTTTTTGTGCAGGTGTGAGGGACTCGTGCGTGGCCTCCTACTTGATTGATACCTTGGTTCTCAAAAACTGAGGGAAATACTTACGCTACTTTGCTGCATCACCCTTTCCTCTTCAAGGGAAAACCAACGCAAGTGCTCAAGAGGTAGCAAGAAGGATTTCTGGCACCGTTGCCGGGGAGCTCTACGCAAAAGTCAACATACCAAGTACCCATCACAAACCCATATCTCCCGCATTACATTATTTGCCATTTGCCTCTCGTTTTCCTCTCCCCCAGTTCACCCTTGCCGTTTTATTCGCCCTCTCTCTCCATCCTCCCTCTCTTTCTCTATTTGCCTCTTTTTGCCCGTCTCTTGTTTGCTCGTGTGTTGGATTGCTTGCTTGTCACGATGGCTCAAGATAGTACTAAATTGTGTGACTTCACAAATACCAACATCAATGATTTCCTTAGCACTCCAATTGCTCCACTTACCGATATGAATCTTGTGAAATCAATGCTGCTTTGTTGAATCTTGTCATGAAAGATCAATTCGCCGGCCTTCCTAGTGAAGATGCCGCTACCCATCTGAATAGCTTCGTTGATTTATGTGATATGCAAAAGAAGAAAGATGTGGATATTGATTGTCAGTGTTCTGGGAACGGGGGTCCCCAGAGTTGCCTGCCTGCGGCCTGCGGCGTGGCTCAAATGAGGCCCAGCATGGCCCATCTTCATCAACACAAGACTCAAGACCCTCGCGAGGGGCCAAGCCTCGCGGAGCGGACGACACGGCGCATCCTCAGGCGCAGCCTCCTCAGGCTGGCTCGCGAGGAGGCGGAGAAATCAAGGCGGGGTACCTCGCGAGGTAAAAATGACGCATGCCATGACGATCAAGGGTGCCAGGCGGGCGCCAGCGCGTGCAGCGTCCTTCTTTCCTCTTTGGTGCAAAGGGGACATGCGCAGCCGCGGGGTACCGAGGCATCAGGCAAAGGTTGCCATTTCGGTGCAACGAGACCAAGACCAAGCGGACTACGAGACGGAGGTCACCATGGAGCCCAGCACGGCATCATCACCAGAGCTTTCGCAGGCGAAGACCAACTTTAGTCAGGATAAGTGTACTTGCTGCTCCCCTTCAAACTAGCCCGCCATTGTTGGCGCCCTTCCCGCTCAATATTTGGGAAGAGGACCAGGGCCTCTATAAATAGGACCAGCCACCCGCATAGCAAGGGGTTGGCTCGTCGGTTGGTCCGGCTAGCAAGCAGAGAGAGTGAGTGAGAGAGAGAAAGAAGGGTGACTGAACTCCTCCTAGCGGTTCATCGCCCCAGCCAAGAACAGACCCTCGCGAGGCTGTTCTTCCTTGTATTGTTCGTCATCACTAGCCCCAGGAGGCAATCCACCAACCACACACTGGAGTAGGGTATTACACCACAACGGTGGCCCGAACCAGTATAAACCTTGTGTCTCTTGTGCAGTTCTTTCAGTAGTTTAGATCTTTGTGAGACGGGGAGGTAGAGGGCGTGATCTCCGCGCGCACCCCAGTGTTCGAACCTTAAGGGTCTGCCGGAACCCGTGATCCAACATTTGGCGCGCCAGGTAGGGGTGCGCCTGAATCTGTCTTCCACCACTCCGTTCTCCTCCGACCGTCGCGTCCATGTCCGACGCTTGTCGGGCCCGCGCCGAGCGCCGGGCCGCCATCGCTTCTCGCGTCACCCAGACGGCCCCCATCGGTGGGTGTCCTCGTCGTTCCCCATCGCCCTCCATCAACGCCGCCACCGGACCGGCGGGGGGCGAGCAGCAAGCGTCGTCTCAGCATCCATCCGTGCGCCAAGACGGCCGCACCGCTACTCCATCGCTCGCACCAGCTGGCTCTTCGTCCCGCGCGCTCCGCACACCCTTGGAGGCTCGAGCTGCGCTCCTCGCGGCAAACGAGCTCCTGCGCTACCGCCCCATCGACGACGTCTACGAAGAGTGGCTCGACCGCGTCGCCGAGCTTGTCCGCGCCGCAGGGGGCTCTTCCGCGCAATCCGTTCCTCTGTGCTACATGCCGCCCCGCGCGGGCAACGAAGCTCCAGAGGCGCACTAGCCGCCTCCTCTCCAAGAAGATGCCATGGCTCCAAGGCGCGTGGCCCCTGGGCGGAACCCGCTCCGTCAGGTGCCAGCACAACAAGAACGGAGCTGCCAAGAAGTCCCTCGCCCGCAAGGAGCTGCCCGGGCGCTCCCTGCTCCAGCTCCGGCGCGCCAAGACCCCGCTCTGCTCCTAGCTGCAACGCGTGGGGACCCTCAAGACCAAGCTCTCCACCAGCCGAAGCCTTTCGTGGCCACCGTCGGCTGCCGCGCCTACACCACCGAGTTGCGTAGCGTCGTGTGGCCCGGCAAGTTCAAGCCAGACCTGCCTCCTCGCTACAACGGCACAACTGACCCCGCAGAGTTCCTCCAGGTCTATGAGCTGGGCATCGAGGCTGCCAGCGGGGATGAAAAGGTCATGGCGAACTGGTTCCCCATGGCGCTCAAGGAGGGAGCTCGAACCTGGCTCCTGAATCTGGCTCCGGGAACGATCTCCTCCTGGGACCAGATGCGCACCCGCTTCATCGCCAACTTCCAAGGTACTCGCGACCGGGCACCCGCCGTGAGCGACATGCGCCGCATCAAGCAACAACCCGGAGAGACCCTGCAAAAGTACATCCAGCGCTTCAACAACGCACGCCTCAAGATCCCCAAGGTGTCCGAGGAAGCCATCATCTCGGCCTTCTCCGATGGCGTGCGCGTCGTCAAGATGAAGGAGGAGCTGGCGATGCATGAAGACCTCTGCACCTCCTGGACCTATTCAACTTGGCAACCAAGTGCGCCAGGGCTAAGGAGGAACGTCTCTGCCTCCTCGAGCTACCTGCCGCGGACCCAGAAGAGAAGAAGCCCAAGGCCAAGAACGTGAAGCGCAAGGGGGCTGCAGTATTCGCAGCAGAACCAGACACCAAGCGGGGCAAGGATCTGCCCGAATCCTCCAGGTGCAGCCAGTACTGTGTGTACCACGACCTCCACACCCACAACACCAACGAATGTCAAGAACTCCACGTCACGTGAGAAGGAAGGATCGGCCGTCGCCCTGACCGTGCTGACCGGGGCTACGGCCGAGGAGGAGGAAGAAACCCAGGACACTGGGAAGATCGCGGCCCGCGCCAGGGGTGGCGCGACCAACCTTGCGAGGACCGCTGGCGGGACCTGCCTCACGAGGGAGACTAGAGGGATCAGCCTCGTGAGGATCTCCCTCATGGCAACGCATGCCTACCTCCACTGCCGCCTCAGCCAAGGAGGAATGAAGACTGCCATCAAGACGAGGGGGCTGGGGGCTTCCAAGAGCCGTGCGCAATCGCCTGCATCCTGGGCGGAGCTCAAGCCCCAGCCTCTCAACGTATCTTCAAGCAGTTTGCCCATGAAGTGAATGCAATTCTCCCCAAGCTCGAAGCAACGTGCCCCCTGAGGTGGTCGGCGTGCGCCATCACATTCAGCTCAGCAGACCAGCTCAAGTGCACGGCCACGGCAGGAGTCCTCCCGATGCTTTGCTCCCCAGTCATCAGCAATGTACTAGTCACCAAGACCCTCATCGATGGTGGGGCAGGGCTCAACGTCCTGTCCGTGGAAACATTCAACAATCTCCAAGTACCCTATGACCAGCTTCAGCCAACCAAGCCCTTCTCCGGAATCACCGACGGTTCCACAGTGCCTATCGGGCAGGTCCGCCTCCCTGTCACCTTCGGGGCTCGCAGCAACTACCGCACCGAGCTCATCGACTTCGACGTCGCCCACATCCGCCTGCCGAACAACGCCATCCTCGGGTACCCAGCGCTGGCCAAGTTCATGGCCGTGACTCACCACGGCTACAACGTCCTCAAGATGCCAAGAAGTGGCAGCGTCATCACGGTGCCTTGTGAAGAGAAGGATGCAGTGTGTTCCCTAGAGCGAGCCTATCAGGCCGCGTCGCTAGAAGACCCAGATCGCGGAAGCAGGAGGCTTCCTGAGACCACCCCAAGAAGAAGAAGACATCGTCAGGCTCAGCCCCTCAGGAGGCAGGCCCTTCAGGGCCCGTGTCAGCCCTGGGGGACCCCCCATCCATCGCATAGGAAAGCATGCCCGGCGCCCTCCTCAGGAAGGGCTCGGGGGCTCTCACCTGGAGGGCCACCAACCTAGCCAGGGTCACGAGGGAGGCGCGCTTCAAAGCACGTTTCCCTCGAGAAGGAGCCAGGCAAGGAAGGTTAGACCAGCAGGAGTTCGTTAACGAGGCCATTCAAGAACTACAGGAGTCAAGGATCATGAGAGGTTGCCGGCGTCTACCAGCTGTGGCCCCACATCCAGGCGAGGATGGTGGGCTACGCGTCTGCGTCGACGTACCAGGGCTCGATCATATCGCCATGACGGAGCGTCTCTGGCCCTTGCAAGTGGGGCGCTGCGGGGGTCCACCCCACAGCTATGTTAGCATGCCTTACGGCCTGCCGAGCATGGCTGCGGCGTACCAGCGCCTCATGAGGGGTATCATGGAGGCTTAGGAAGACAGGCGTTCTGCGGCCCTGGCAGAGATGAAGACAGCTCGTGAGGAGTCACTAGTGCCTCCGGAGCCTCCCGAGGCCCCGGGGCCTAGGGGCTCGTGAGGATCGGCTTCCGCAGCCCACAGAGTCTGCTGCACCAACGCCACTTCGCCGACGACATCCTCAGGTGACATCTTTCAAGCTTCATTCCCAGCTGGGGGCGCCCTCCCAGGGTTGCATCACTCCGAGGCCGCGTGGGTCCGTCCCTGCGGCATGTATCCCCTTTATTTTCGGTTGTTAGTTTGCCTTGTTGGGGGCGCCCCTCGGGCTGCATCACCCCCAAGCCGCTCGGGCTAGGCCCAGCGGCGTGTATCTCCCTCGTGTTTATTTCCAACTATGCATTGCCTATCACGCTTGATTGCTTGATGCTTGTCTACAGCATCCCTTCTTCTCCATGTCGGCCACTTGCACGTTAAAGGGGGGTGCCTGAGCATCGTGACTCAGGGCTCTTACTGGCTCTCTAGCCCTCACCCTCTAGCCTTGTCCACGGCATCGCGACCTGGCATACCAGCGACGGCTGAGACAAGCTCGAGGGCTGGGACCCGAGTACGTAGAGTACCGGCATCTAACCAAATTTTGCAGGGACACATCTCAAGATACGGCCCAGTGCCAGGCGCAAGCTGCCTAGAGGTAGGGCCTCGTGAGTCCCGCGCTGGCTCATGGGTGCCCAGATACACCTCACCTAGCCATACTGTGCCGGCCACGTGTCAGGGTGGGGCTGTACACGCCCCGGGGGCTCCTCCCGGAGGGGAGCCCCCTCCCACGTACCAGTGGAAGCACCATGCTCCGCGCTGGCTGACGACATTGCCGAGGAGCGGCTATGCCCGTACACATACGGAAGCGCTATGCTCCGTGCTGGTGATAGACAACTGGGGGTGGCCTCCGGGCCGCATTAACCTTAGGGAGCCCAGAGCTCAGTGGTTGGCCTCATCGCAACGCCTCCCCTCGGAAGTGTCGTGCAAGGGGGCTAGGCACGGGGGCTACGACTGGGTCACGCCCAGACGTACGCCGCCCAGCAAGGCCCCTCGGGCCTGGTTCGTTGCGCGTCTCTCCCTGAGAGGAGCCAAGGTATGAAGGCCGTTTGCGCGTCAAGGGGGACCCCTGAGCATCGCGACTCAGGGGCCTAACTGGTCCCGTAGCCCCTCACTCCTTAGTTCCGAAAGGCTATGCTGGGTGAGGTACGCGCGGGCCCGGGTTCTGCAGACGTAGAACGGTAGCCCCACTTACATTGCACCTCATCACCCGCTGTTTGCGCGTCAAGGGGGGCTCCTGAGCATCGCGACTCAGGAGCCTAACTGGCTCCGTAGCCCCTCACTCCTTAGTTCCGAAAGGCTATGCTGGGTGAGGTACGCGCGGAGCCGGGCTCTGCAGACGTAGAACGGAAGATACACCTACGTCGCGCCTCCAAGCCGTCCAACTCGTCTACGGCCGCCTGGGCGGCACGTAAGTTCTCGAGCGGAGTGGCATAGACCGTGCGGTCAACTCCCAGCGCGTCGGCGATGACAGCGCCGCGTTGCCTGACAACGCCGGCCCGGCTTGGCCCGCCCGGGGCCGGCGTGCCGAAGGCGGCGCGGTCAGCTTCGCACTGGTAGGCTTCGTTGAGGCGTCTCATGGAAGACAGCCTCCGGCCCTCCTAGAGGAGGGCAAGGCGGCGTGCCTCCAGTACTTCGTCATCAGCGTCAGCCGGGAGGGGGACGGACAAGTCGTGCGCCGCCGCACGCGGGGCGTCGTGAGTGCTCTCGTCGGCCGGGCCGCCATGGCTGATGACCATCACCTCAGTGGTGACAGTATCGCGGTCGGTGGGCCGAGGGAGCGGGTCGTTGTAGATCACGACGTTGGTGGGGAAGGTGTCATAGGAGGCCATGTCGGAATCGACAGGCATCGGGTTAGTGGAGCCAACCGACTCTAGGTCCACAGCGGGCTCGCTGGAGACATGGAGCTGGCCGAGGAGGTTGACGAGGTGGTCGGTGCCCGCATCGGAGGCGAGCTCGTCGGAGATGCGGGTTTCGTCGAGGAGATCGGCGAGGCTGCTCGCCGCGCAGATGTCGGTGACGCCTTGCAGCGCGTCGTGGCAAGCGCCATCGGGCGTGCCGGGCTGGCTACGCTCGCTGGGGAGGAAGAAGGTTCCCGTCCAGAACAGGTCTCCGGACGACGGTGCACCTGGCCCCACGGTGGGCGCCAAATGTCGGGTGGTAGGTGCGACATATGCCAACGGGTGGCTTATCATTATGGGAGCCAATAAGACATCGCCGGTGCCTGGAAACGTTATGAGGCGAAGATAAGCTCGCCGGCGGACTTTACCCAGCTTCAGGGCTCTCCGTGGAGATAACACCCCTACTGCTGCTCTGCGGGGTCTCCGCATGATCACTAGATGAACAAGTAGCTACACAATGCTCCTTGAGCTGTTTTGGTGGAAGGAGGAAGAAGGGCACGGCTAGCTTGCTTCTTCTCCTCGTATGGTGTCTAAGACTAGCTTGGGGATCGAACCCTTTGCATGGTGCACCGGGGGGTTTATATAGGCCTACCCCCCGGGGGTACAATGGTAATCCGGCTGGGCGCAGGGCCCAGCCGTTTGTGACTGCGCTCGCCGGCTTCTGCGCCGGTCGCTGGGGCCCGCCGACTAGTGGGTCCCGCAGACCCCACCGTCCAGGGCCTGGTTGGTGGCTGGTTACTATTGCTCTAGGCTGATGACACGGGCTTGGTCATGGTGGGCGTGGCTACAGTACCGCCGCCCAGCGGGCGATTACTGTAGCCTCACCGTGTCTTGTCTCCTTAATGGGGCGTCTCCTTCGAGGAGGATGGCAAGCCGGCTATGGGGAGCCCGCTCTCTCTCTGGCCGACTTGGAGGAAGTGTGGGTGCCTTCGGGCGTCTCTCTGCCCGAAGGGTCCCACCGCCTCGTGGGCCACGCTGGTGGTCCGTCGTGGATGGCGTCAGGGTCGTTGTGGCAACAGTGCCGCGCCGGGCAGGTTGTGGTCACCCGTATGGTGCACTGTGCCGGTCGCGCTCCGGGTTTTGGGGGTGGCAGGCTTCACTATAGCCACGCCCCGCTTCATCATCGCTGGGTGGATGCAAACTTTGAGGGTACGGTCTTGACCGCTTCATGGGAGCCGGCTTCTTGGAGTCGGCCTTCTCGCGGCCGGCTTCTCGAAGTCGGCCCTCCCATGGCTTTCTTATGAGGGCTGAGGTTGGGCCGCCTCCAAAGCCGGCCTGGAAGACAGCCGGCAAAGGGAAGGCGGCCCCAGATCTTGGGTTCTTGGGAGCCAGACGAGCTCGTAATTTTTTCAGGAGGGCCAGGGGAAGCTGGCTAGGCTACCCATGGCTATTTACTCCGACAGTAGTCCCCGAAGCTGATCGAGCTTCGAGGCGGACAGAAGGACGAGAAGCTTGGTCAGCTTCTCACCCTGAGGAGCCGGCTTTGCTCTTGTGTCTTGCAGGTGAGACGGTGTTTGACCCGCGTGCTGACTGCAGGCCCACCCGCGGGCCACGTGGCAGCGGAAACCTGCCAGTGCACGCGCGCGACGGGACGCCGCCGCAGGCCCGGGCCCGCCACTCCCTGGCCTCGGCCCGAGCGCTGATCTTCTGTGGCCCAGGTGGACCGTTCGCCTTCCTGTGGCGGTTTCATTGCGACGTTAAGGCGTAATATACGCGGGACGTTGGGGAGTGGGCACGATCGATCCCCACGCCGCGCCTCCTCGGCTCCGCCGTGTGAGCCTATAAGTAGGGGGAGGAAAGGGGAAGGCAGAGGTTCGCACGCTCTCCCCCGCTCCGCTCTCCCTTGTATTCCTTCTTCTTCTTGCCGTCGCCGCAGCCTCCCATCTCAGCGCCGCTGCGCCACCGCGTCCTCACGCTCTCATGGCGCTGTCGAGCTCGTGGGATGGCTCCAATGTCGACGATGAGCATGTGGAGTTCCTCCGCCAGACCCGACGCCTGCCCGGCGCCAACCTCGTGCGGGTCCGCCTGGCGCCGGAGGCGGAGATCTCGCCGGCACCGGAGGAAGGCGAGCGGGTCGTCTTCCGCTCGCACTTCCTGTGCGGCTTCGGCCTTCCGGCGAGTGGATTTCTGCGTTCCTTCCTCGAGTTCTACAACCTGCAGCCACATCACCTCACGCCCAATGCGGTGATGCTGTTGTCGGCCTTCATCTCCCTCTGCGAGGGCTTCTTGGGCGTGCTCCCCACGCTGGAGCTCTGGGGAGAATTCTTCCAGAGGAAGCTCGGCACCATCGTCGCCGGTGTGCCTGCCCGCTGCAGAGCCTACATCGCCATGAGGAGGTCAGGCGAGAACAATCCGTTCCCGTCCATCCCCCTAATCCAGTCGGTGAAGGTATGGCAGAGGTCGTATTTCTATGTGAAGAACGCCGGCTCGCCCCCAAGAGGAGACAACATCAATCTACCGGCTTACGTAGCCGGCCCGCCGGCTGGGAGGCAGCCGTCATGGAGCTACCGGTCCAGGTCCCTGTCTTAGGCCGGGAACACCGCCATCGCCTGGCTTCGGGTGATGATCTAGTCAGAAGGCCTGCGCGGATCCGACTTGGTGGCCGCCTTCGTGGAGCGCCGGATTCTTCCTCTCCAAATCCGGCCCCATATGATGTGCCAGATGAGCGGCCGCTTCGACCCAAGCCGGCTGAGCACCAGGGAGATGCCTCATGTGGAGGTGTCGCTCATGGTTAACTACATCGCCAATTGCAAGCTCGGTGCCGACTGGCAGTACGGCAAGGCGCCGTATTCACGCGCCAATCCTCCGCCTGTGGTAAGTTTTCCTCTCTTTCTTCTCTTTATGTCGATAGCCGGCATCATGATGGCCGGCTTTTGACCAGTTGGCTCTTCCTGGCAGAACCCCCTTCTTCCGCCGCCACCCGGGGCGGCAGCGATAGAACGCCAGTACGCCGCCGACCGCACGGTGGATGACGTCGACGACCTGGATCTGGGGGCGGCCACCATGGAAGACCCGGACAGGGCTCACCGCCAGCTTCGAAGGTTGGCCGGATGATGCCGATGTAGAAGTCATCCCGCGCCGTCAGCCGGCGGCCGACCATCAAGGCGCGGGCTCGTCCACCGCGCCGGCTGCCAGCAACGGCGCACAGAAGCGCCGGGCCACGTCAACCCTCTTCGGCAGCCGGCCGAAGAAGCCGAAAGCCTCCGCCGCGGCGACAAAACGAGACGAGGCGGCCCGCTTCCGCAAAGCGGTGAGGCAGCCTCAGACAGTCTTAGCGTAAGTCATCGTTTGCCTGGACGCACTTTTCTCATTGTTTTTCTTCTGTTTAGAACATTCTTCTTGACCTTTCTCCGTTTGATGAACAGGGCGCCGCTTTCCCTTGAGCGGGGCCCGGGCGGCTCCATGGTTGGGCCGACTGGAGGGTCTTCAGGCCCCCGCGGCGTGGACCCCGCCGCCGACCTCAGGGAGGCCACGGAGCGGAACGCCCGTGAGGCGCGGGAGGAGCGGGAAGCGGCGGAACGGGCAGCCGCCCAGGCAGCGAAAGAGCAGGCCGACGCGGCAGCCAAGGCCCAGGAGGAGGCGGCGACCACAGAGACGGAGGCAGAGGGTTCGCGTAACCAGCCTCCGTTGCTCACCATCCCCCTCCGATCCGTGGCCTCGGACACCGCATTGCCCCTGGCGGAGGAAATCGTCCAAGACGTGCCGGTGATGGAGAGGGGAGAGGACCTCGTGGTCGTCGCGGAGAGGGCGCTAGCGACGGCGCCAACCGGAGCGGTCCAAGGCGGCCAATCGTCAGCGGCGCCGGAGGAGCTGGCTGGGGGGAAGCCGGCGAGCGGAGCCGGCCTCGAGGTGCAGCTGGTGGCGCATCAGCTCGGGGGGGGGGGGGGGACGCGGCTCCGCTGGAGTCACGCCGAGCTACGGGCGCTGGCCAGTCGGCGGAGGCCCTGGAGGCGGCCAGCACCGCCACGTCCGAGTGGACTCCCAGCGGGGGAACGGGCGAGCTGAATGTGGCGGCGCAAGGGGTCTGGAGCCGGCTTCAAGCACAGGCCGCCCTGCTGCAGCAGATCACCCAGGAGTTCTTGTCGACGCGGACCGCCATCCGGGTGAGTTTTTTATTCTTAGCCATGTTGGTTTCTTGATTTCTTCCGTGGGGGCATGTCAGCGCACCCACTGGGTGTAGTCCCCGAGATTCGGGCCGACTGCTAAGCAGTCGGGTCGGATCTTTCTCGATGACAACCTTATTCTTGCCTCTTTTCTGAATTTTCAGGAATATCATAATTCTCGTGCTGCCGCCTTCAACTCCCAGACTCAGGAGTTGAGCCGGAGGACCGACGACCTGGTCAACAGCCGAAGTAAGTGCTTGAACTTGTCTATCTCCTATGGGGGCGCGTCAGCGCTCCCACTGGGTGTAGTCCCCGAGATTCGAGCCGACTGCTGAGCATTCGGGTCGGATCTTCCTTGACGACTTTTTCCTTATTGGTTTTCTCTTTTGCCCTTCGTGCTTTCAGGGGCCAACGCCGACTTGAGGAAGGAGCTCGGTGAAGCGCAGGCCGCCCTTCGCGCCAAGGACACCGAGTACGCCGACTTGGTCCATGAGCGTGACCGCCTGGGCAAGAAGCTGGATGACCAGGAGGAAAGCCACAAGGCGGCCCTGCAGAAAGCGCAGGACAACGAGGCCACCCTGAAGGAGGAGTTTGAGACTGAGGCGGCGAGTTGGGCAGAGACCCGGCAAGCGCTAGATGAAGGCTTCGGCCGCATCGAAGACATGATCGACGGTAAGCACCTTCCTCGCTCCTCTCCTGTCTCCTGCCGCCTGGGTTTTGGCTTGACTTGTGCTGCTGCCCGTTTTCTTGTGCAGACTATTTTCCTGGTTATTCCGCCTTCGCCGCCCAATCCATCGAGGCCCACCGCGAGGCGCGCCGTCAGGCGGGGGTCGTCATCGCGCCAGATGCAAATCGGACGCTGGAGGAGCAGCTCTTGGCCATCCAAGCGCGGCTGCAGCCGGCTCACCGGATGCTTCGCCGGCTCCAGCGTGCCGGGGCGCAGGTGCTGGCCGCCCTCTGGCCCGCCGAGACGATCCCCCGCACCCCAAGCCGGACCGCCTACTGGCTGGAGGTCGCAGTTGGTCGTTTTGAAGCTTGGAAGGTGTCGGAGGCCCGTCTTGGAGCCGGGCGGGCATTGGAATTCGTTCGCGCTTGGTACCTGGGGTTGAACCTGGACGAGCTGCGCACTTGGCGGCTGGAGGCCGATGCGGAGCTGGAAGAAGTGCGGCCAGCAATCGCCCAGCGTGCCACGACGATCACCGAGTGCACCGACACCAGCGTCTTCGCGCCTGAAATCAATGATGATGGCGTCGCCCAGCCGGAGGAGTGGTTCGGTCTGAACCCGGTGGAGAGCGAGGACTCGGCCGAGGAGATTGCCTCCAGCGATGAGGGCGAAGATGACGAGGAACAGGGCGGTGAAAATGTCGAGCCGGCTAGTGGAACAACTGGCCAGCCTCAGGCTGACCGTGCCTCCAACAACGAGGCGCACGGAAGCGCGCCCTCTGCGGGAGGCGGTGATCAAGCCGAGGTTCGCCAGCCGGCCACTCCTCTAGCCGGCACAACCGTCTCCACCGACCAGCCCAACTCATCAGTCGCCCCGCCAGCCTGACCCGCCGTTCTTAATTTTTCCTGCTTGTTGTCTTTTGAACAAT
Source organism: Triticum monococcum (assembly GCA_034509565.1). Lineage (NCBI taxonomy): Eukaryota > Viridiplantae > Streptophyta > Magnoliopsida > Poales > Poaceae > Triticum > Triticum monococcum. Next base: position 497,571,166 of record CM067843.1, read on the forward strand.
CTTTAAGCTTTCGCAGTTCCACCTGCTGGGGGTGTATTCAAACTATGTTGAATGCTGGCCTCTTGGAGGTCCTTTTATGTAAATATTATTATGTGCATGTTTGGTTTCCATTCGCGTATGCTTTTTATCCTTAGGCTTTTTCCTTTGCCGCCTTCCCATTTTGGGGAGGCAAGTACTCAAGCTTTCTTGGATTGAAGTGAAGTGAATGGAAACTGGCCGGCCGGCTACTCTGGTAGTCGGTCGGCGGTAGGCGGCAAACCGGGTCTTGTTATATTAGTCCGTTGGTCCCTAGCCATTTTTCGCGTGCGCACCCTTTCCTGCTTTTGACTCTTGCCAGCCGAACAGCCGGTTCTTCGAACTGCGGCTTTGGCAAGAGCTAAGCCTGGGTGTCGGCACACTACTTGCCTGACCGCGGGTAAGACTTCTAATATAACTCTAGTCGGTTAGTCCCCGGGCCGACTAGTCGAACCCGGTGCCGGACAGAATAAGTAAATGAAATGACAAGGTAATAAGCATGATATTGTTCATTCATAGATAAAAGATGGCAGTCCCCGGGTCCTCCTCGGGGGGCCTATTGTCTCATACTTAGTAAAAAAGTTAACGTGATACATACTGCATTTCAACTGTAAAATCTTCGAAGGAGGTTGGCGTTCCATGGTCGTTCCGACTCCTTGCCGGAGTCGTCTCTCTTGCGTGCCTTGGGCTTCTGTGCGTTGATCAGGTAGTAGGAGTCGTTGCCTAGAGCTCTGCTGATGACGAAGGGGCCCTCCCAAGGGGCCGAGAGCTTGTGTTGGCCGGTTGTTCGCTGGATCAGCCGGAGCACAAGATCGCCCTCTTGGAAGGATCTTGGCCTGACCTTCCGACTGTGGTAGCGGCGCAACCCCTGCTGGTAGATGGCAGACCGGCTGAGGGCTAACAGCCGGCCTTCTTCCAGCAGGTCGACGCCGTCTTCTCGTGCTTCCTTGGCCTCCGCCTCCGTGTACATGGTTACCCGAGGCGAGTCGAACTCGATGTCAGTTGGGATGATCGCCTCGGCACCATACACGAGGAAGAAAGGAGTGAAGCCGGTTGACTTGTTTGGGGTAGTGCGCAGACTCCAGAGGACAGCCGGCAGCTCATCGAGCCAACAGCCGGCTGAACGCTCCAGTGGCACGACCAGTCGGGGCTTGATGCCGGAGAGGATGAGGCCGTTGGCTCGCTCGACCTGGCCGTTTGACTGCGGGTGGGCAACGGACGCTAAGTCCAGCCGGATGCCTTGTGCGGCGCAGAAACGTGCCAAGGCTCCTTTGGCAAAATTCATGCCATTGTCGGTGATGATGCTGTGTGGCACGCCGTACCGAGTTGTTATGTCTGCGATGAATGTCACGGCAGTCGGCCCATTCAGCTTCTTGATCGGCTTTGCCTCAATCCACTTGGTGAATTTGTTGACGGCGATGAGCAAACGCGTCATGCCGCCGCGCGCCATCTTGAATGGGCCCACCATGTCCAATCCCCACATGGTGAAGGGCCAGGTGATGGGAATGGTCTTGAGTGCCGAAGCCGGCATGTGTTGCTTGGAGCTGAAGAGTTGGCACCCTTTGCAGTATTTGACTAATTCTTTGGCATCGTCCAAAGCAGTCGGCCAGAAGAAACCATGGCGGAAGGCTTTGGCGACGGGTGATCTTGAGGCCGCATGGTGGCCGCATTATCCTTGGTGGATGTCTCTGAGGATTGCAATGCCCTTCTCTTGCTCGACGCACCATTGGAGGACTCCAGTGACACTGCGCTTGACGAGTTCTCTGTTGACGATCGTGTATGCTCCGGCTCGACGTTGGACTTGTCTTGCCTCTGTTTTGTTAGCTGGCAGATCTTGGTTCACTAGAAAGTTGAGGATGGACTGAGCCCATGATGGAGCGGTGACTTCTTCTATTGCCAGCGTGGCTACTGCCACCAGGGTGGGCGGGCTGGGTGATGAAATGCAGGAGTTGGCTGCCGGCTGTTGTGTTGGTGCAGTCCCCAGGCCGGCTACTGCAGTCCCCGAGCCGGGTGCGGCAGTCCCCAAGCCGGTTACTGCAGTCCCCGGGCCGAGTACTGAAGTCCCTGGGTCGCCTGCTTGGTTCTTCGAGCCAGACCCGGCCGTGTCGGGGTCGGGCGGTACGAAGATGGAATCGGATTCTTGAGACGGCTTGATGGACGGCTTGAGGAGGCGTTGTAGAGCGACGCCGGTTGGTATTGCTTGCCGAGTGGAGCCTATTCGAGCCAGGGCATCGGCTGGCTCGTTGTCGGCTCGCGGTACGTGGAGGAACTCGCATCCTTCAAAGTATCCACTGATTTGCTGGACAAGGAAGCGGTAGCTTGCCATATTTGCGTCCTTGGCATCCCAGTCGCTGGATGACTGCTGGACCACTAAGTCCGAGTCGCCATAACATAGAATCCGGCGGATGCCGAGTTCCTTGGCAAGCCGGAGCCCATGTATGAGCGCCTCGTACTCGGCTACATTGTTGGAGGCGGCAAAGTGAATCTGCAACGTGTATCTGAGCTTGTCGCCCTTGGGGGAGGTAAGGACGACGCCGGCTCCCAAACCGGTGCGCATCTTGGACCCATCGAAGTGCATGCGCCAATGAGTGGAGTCGGGAGCCGGCGGCAGGTACTGGGTCTCGGCCCAGTCGACAAGGAAATCGGCCAGTGCTTGGGACTTGATGGCGGTGCGGGGCTGATAGAAGATCGTGTAAGGGGCCAGCTCAATGGCCCACTTCACCACCCGACCGGATGCGTCCCGGCTGCCTATGATCTCAGCCAGCGGGGCAGTGCATACGACCGTGATGGGATGTTCTTGAAAGTAGGGTTTCAGCTTCTTGGCGGTGAAGTACACGCCATAACACATCTTCTGGTAGTGCGGGTAATTCTACTTTGAGGCGGACAACACCTCGCTCAAATAATACACCGGCCTCTGGACCGGCTGGGCTCGGCCTTCTTATGGACGTTGGACTACGATGACGGTACTGACCACCCGGCTGGTGGCAGCAATGTAAAGGAGCATGGGCTCTTTCTCAGTCGGCGCCACCAGGACAGGCGGCGTGGCCAGCATCTTCTTCAGCTCGTGGAAAGCTTGGTCGGCCTGGTCGTTCCACTCAAAGTGAGTTCTCTTCTTCATGAGGCGGTAGAGAGGGAGAGCTTTCTCTCCGAGCCGGCTGATGAAGCGGTTCAATGAGGCCAAGCATCCGGTGAACTTCTGGATTTCTCGAAGCTTGGTAGGGATCGCCATTCTCTCGATGGCCTTGATCTTCACCGGGTTGCATTCGATGCCGCGTTCGGAGACCAGGAAGCCTAGGAGCTGGCCGGCTGGTACTCTGAACATGCATTTCTCGGGGTTGAGCTTGATTTGGAACCGGCGCAGGTTCTCAAATGTTTCTTTCAGGTCTTCTAGCAAGGTGCCGCGCTTCTCCGTCTTCACCACGATGTCGTCCACGTAGACGTGAGCGTTTTTGCCGAGTTGCTTGAGGAGGCACTTCTGCATGCAGCGTTGAAAAGTGCCACCGGCATTTCTCAAGCCGAATGTCATGGTCAGGTAGCAGAAGGCTCCAAATGGCGTGATGAAGGCGGTCTTCAGGCGGTCATTCGGGTCTAGCTTTATCTGGTGATATCCTGAGTAAGCATCCAAGAAACTCAACAGCTCGCATCCAGCCATGGAGTCTATCACTTGGTCAATCCTTGGCAGGGCGAAGGGATCTTTGGGGCAGGCCTTGTTGAGGCTTGTGTAATCTATACACATGCGCCACTTGTTGTTCTTCTTCAACACGAGGACCGGGTTGGCAAGCCACTCTGGAAAGAAAACTTCCATGATGAAGCCGACTGCCAGAAGCCGGGCTATCTCCTCCCCTACAATCCTTCTCTTCTCCTCTGATAGTCGGCGGAGGGGCTGCTTGACTAGTTTTGCGTCTTCTCAGACATGTAGTTTGTGCTCGGCGAAATCCTTTGGAGCACCCGGCATGTCCTTGGGGGACCATGCAAAGATGTCCCGATTCTCATGGAGGAAATCGGCGAGCTCGCCTTCCTATTTGTTGTTCAGGCTTGCCCCTATGATGGCAAACCTCTCGGGGTGCTCGGGGTCAAGGGGTATCTTCTTGGTTTCCTTGGCCGGCTGGAAAGATCCTTGGGCATCATACTCCTTGGGGTCGGGGGACTAGTTTTGCTGCTTGCTGGCCAGGGCCACGACCCGTTTCAGTATTTTCTTCTCTTCGGCAATCACAAGGGACTCGGCCAGCCGGCTGCTGGCTGCAGCGCACTCGGCAGACTTCTTGTAATCGCCGGCTATGGTGATGATGCCCTTCGAACTTGGTATCTTCATCTTGAGGTATGCATAGTGGGGAACTGCCGTGGACTTGGCCAAGGCGGGTCGGCCAAGCAACGCGTGGTAGGGGCTTTCCAGGTCCACCACTTCAAAGCAGATTGCTTCCCGGCGGAAATGCTCCTTGTCCCCAAAGAGTACATCAATCTTGATCTTGCCAATGGGGGAGCAGGACAAACCGGGTACGATGCCATGAAACACAGTCCGAGTTGGCGTGAGCTGCTTCGTCTTGACACTTAGCTTCTCCAGGGTGTCACGGTACAGGATGTTGATGCTGCTTCCGCCATCTATCAGCACGCGGGAGAAGCGGGCGGCGCGTCTGTCTGTCACGAGGGTGGCCTCCAGGACCAACGTGTAAGAGCCGGGAGACGGCATCACCTCGGGGTGATCAGCCCGGCTCCAGCTGATGGGCTTTTCTGACCAATGCATGTGTCCGGCGGGGTTAGCAGCGACCACGCTGACTTCCTGGTGCTCTCGGCGCTTGCTGCATCGGTCTTCGAGCTGGCTTGTAAAGATGACGTAGGATGCTTGCTCGTCGGGAAACTCGTCTTGCACGGCTCCGACTGCGGGCCGAGCGGCCTGGGGCGGCGGAACCGGAGGCGGCGGAACCGGAGGCGGCGGGCCGGCAGGCGGAGGCGGCGCGAGCCCTTCGCCCTTGGAGATTCGGGTGAGCCAATTGCACTTCCGGGTTGTGTGGTTGGACGGCTTCGCGCCGCTATGGAACTTGCATGGGGCGTCAAGAGTTTGCTCGTAGGAAAAAGCCGGCTGCCAAGCCGGCCGCCCGCCCTTGGGCTTCTTGGGCGTGGGCCGCCCTTCAGGCGGCGTGTCTTCGACCGTGGCCACCTGCCGACTAGCGGGAGGCGGCGCATGGCCCTTGTGCTTCTGGTCGTTCGGGTGTTGGCATCGGCCGGAATCCCCTGCCGGCGTCTTCGGCGCCTGGTTGAGTACTTTCCGGACGCGTCTACCTGGAGCTCGGTCTTCATCGAAGAGTCGGCGGTGGCGTATTTGTCGGCTATGTTCAGAAGCTCATCGAGGGTAGTCGGCTCATCGCAGAGGAGCTTGTGCTTGAGGAGAGTGCCTTCTCGGCACCCGGCAGTGAAGTATTCGATGGCTTGCACCTCGTGCACCCCTTCGCAAGAGTTGCGGAGCTCGGCCCAACACGTGAGGTAGTCGCGCGTGGACTCGGCTGGGCCCTGTACGCACAGGGAGAGTTGCCTGGGCTTGGGAGCCCGCTTGTAGGTGCTGGTGAAGTTGCGGACGAAGGCTTCAGTGAAATCTACCCAGCTGTTGATGCTGAGAGGCTTGAGGCTATTGAGCCAGGTCCGCGCCGTGCCCTACAGCATGAGGGGCACGTACTTCACGGCAATGCGCCGGTTGCCGTTGGCTATGCTGACCGCTGTGGAGTAGTCGATCAACCAATCTTCCGGCTTCACGGAGCCGTTGTACTTGGGCGTGTCTCTTGGGAGCGAGAACCCTTTGGGGAAGGGCTCGTCGTGGATGCGGGGGCCGAAACAAGGCGGGCCGACATCGTCTTCTTCTTCCAGCGCCAGGGATCTCGCTAGGCGGTCGATCCGATGGCGGGCGTCGTTCTCGCCGACTCCTTCACGGCGACCTAGTCAGCCGCTGAGAGTCGGGTGCGCCACTCGCGGCGGGGTGGGATATCTCTCTCCACGAGGTCGAGGCGGAGGCGGGTTCCCCCGCCATTCCATGGCTCGGGGACGGCCGTCCGCGTCTCGCTCGATGGAGATTCGGGTCCGGCTTCGGCTGGAAGCCGGCTCTTTCTCGCGCCGCGCGCGGGTGTTGCTCGTAGTCGGCGTCCGTGACGACGCGCCGTGATCCCGGCGCGGGGGAGGGATGTAACACCCTCGATGCGACTATATCTCCCACGTGTCGAGGCACGACTTAGAGGCATAATCGCATTGAAGGCATATGTCGCAAGTGAGGTAATCTTCACACAACCCATGTTATATATTAAGGAAAAGGATACATAGTTGGCTTACAATCGCCACTTCACACAAATACATGAATAAAGCATTACATCATCCAAATACAATCAAGGTCCGACTATGGAACCAAAATAAAAGAAGAACCCCAAATGCGACAAAGGTCCCCGATCGACCCCAACTGGGCGCCACTACTGATCAACTAGAACGAAACAACACAAAGGACAAGATCTTCATCGAGCTCCTCCTGAGCTTGGTTGCGTCATCTGTACGGACTCATCGGCACCTGCAAGCTAGTTTTGGAGGTATCTGTGAGCCACAGGGACTCAGCAATCTCACACCCTCGCGATCAAGACTATTTAAGCTTATGGGTAAGGTAAAAGGTATGAGGTGGAGCTGCAGCAAGCGACTAGCATATATGGTGGCTAACATACGCAAATGAGAGCGAGAAGAGAAGGCAAAGCACGGTCGATAAAAGTATGATCAAGAAGTGATCCTGGACTACCTACGCCAAGCATAACTCCAACAACCGTGTTCACTTCCCGGACTCCACCGGAAAGAGACCATCACGGTTACACATGCGGTTGATTCATTTTAATTAAGGTCAACTTCAGGTTTTCTACAACCGGACGTTAACAAATTCCCATCTGCCCATAACTGCAGGCACGGCTTTCGAAACTTCAAATCCCTGCAGGGGTGTCCCAACTTAGCCCATCACAAGCTCTCACGGTCAACGAAGGAATAGACCTCCACCCGAGACGTTCCGATCAGACTCGGTATCCCAGTACAACAAGACATTTCGACAGGGTAAAACTAAACCAGCAACACCGCCCGAATGTGCGGACAAATCCCAATAGGAGCTGCACATATCTCTTTCTTAGGGCACACTCAGATTGTCTTAGGTACGGGTAGGCCAGCCCAGAGTTGCCCCTGGTGGCCACCGGCAGCTGACAGGTGGACCAACACTCAGAGGAGCACTGGCCCGGGGGGGGGGGGGGGGGTAAAATAATGATGACCCTTGAGCCGGCCGACTCAAGGGAAGAAAAAGGCTAGGTGGCAAATGGTAAAACCAATGTTGGGCATTGCTGGAGAAGCTTTACTTAAGGCGAACTGTCAAGGGGTTCCCATTATAGCCCAACCGCGTAAGGGACGCAAAATCCGGGAACATAACACCGATATGGCGGAAACTAGGGTGGCAAGAGTGGAACAAAACACCAGGCATAAGGCCGAGCCTTCCACCCTTTACCAAGTATATAGATGCATCAATTAAATACAATATATAGTGATATCGCAACAAGTAAACATGTTCCAACAAGGAACAACATCTCCATGTTCCAACAAGGAACAATCTTCAATCTTCACCTGCAACTAACAACGCTATAAGAGGGGCTGAGCAAAGTGGTAACATAGCCAATCAACGGTTTGCTAGGACATTGGTGGGTTAAAGGCTGAACATGGAAATTTGGGAGGCTGACAAGCAAGGGGTAGGCATCGTAGCATTGGCATAGCAAAGAGCGAGCATCTAGCAAGCAAAGATAGTAGTGATTTCGAGGGTGTGATCATCTTGCATGAAATCCCGCAAGGAAGAAGAACGAGTCCATGAAGAAGACAAGCGGACTTAGTCGAACGGATCCTCACAAACTTGACGTTACCGGATCCAACCCGAAGAAGCAATCACCGGAAAAGAAGCACACAACATAGTAAACAACCAACACATGAACATTGTATGATATGTGAGATGCGGGATGCGATGCGGTATGCAAAATGCAAGACGTGACAGGAAATGCATGAACCTGGCCTCAACATGTAAAACCAAGTGTGCCACTGGATAGAGGGGATGAAATCGCTTGAAAACGATATAAAGATCATAGGAATCGGAGCTACGGTTTGGAAATGGCAAGCGTTTTACGAAATGAACCGGTCTGCGATTTACAGCAAGTAGGCACCTAAATGCAACGAAATGAACGTGCTGCAGCCACCAAACATGACAACAAAATACATGGCAGGGATGTACACAAGATTCTTATCAAAATACTAGCACTGAGCCACGGCCAAATTCATCCATTATGAGGTTCAAACAAGCATGGCAAAAATGAATAAGCAAAACAGATTTCAGACTTAGTGAAATTAACACTAGTCTGAAATTTCAGACCACGATGCCCTCTTCGGAGCAGCAAAACAACATGATACAAAACCTGAACATGACAAGTAAGAACATGGTATGGAGCTACTCAACAAGCTTAACAAAACACCCAAAGTGACCCGGGGCCAAAAGGGTTCACAAAATACTCTAACGAGCACACGAACATGGATGAAACACAATCAGTTTTCAGACTTAGTGAAAACTGAGACATGCTAAAATTATAACTCACGAAGGCATGTAAGCGAGCTCGATGCACTCACTACAGAGCAAGTCATGGAAAGGCAAGCATATATCCATTAAGAAGGCACAAAATGCTAGCTAGACATGGCAAGAACAATGGCATAGCATGCACGGATCACTAACAATAGCATCGGCAAAATCGCAAAAAAGTTGATGATCTGCCAAGATTTACCACGAAGCAAAAGTAGAGCTCGATTGACTCAAGCTAGAGCACTCCACATATGCAAACAAAGAAATGGATGGATAGAGCATAACATGAATATCAAAACTCCCTTACTGATCATCCTCAAAAGAGGCACGGATCACTAGAAAACAAGCTGAACACATGGCATCAAGAACTAAAATATCCCAGACTTAGTGAAATCCACTAAGTCCCTGAAAACAGAATTCTCAGGTGCCCCTCTTTGCAAGCTTGCACAAGTCACCACGCACATCCTAAAAATGTATGGTTGGCACCTCTGTTAAGAAGACAAAATGCTTAACAATTCATCCCAAAGACTCACAGGCATATCATGCACACAATAATCATGGCCAAAATGACAAAAGTCTATGATGAACTAACGGATCTGCAATTTAACTCACGAAGCCTCCTTCTAGCAGCATTTCGGGCATCAAGATGAACTCAAATGCAAATAATGCAATGGAATTAAATGATGTACTCGTCGAGACAAACATTTTGATATACTATATGTCCAAAACAGAGCTACGGATGCGGAGATATGGCAGGTCAAAGTTTGCTCGAAAAATTTAGGGTTAGGAGGGAAAGTCAACCGAAAATATCTCCAGATCTAGATCCAGATCGGGGTACTGTAGCAGGGCGCGGTTCCCGAGGAAGGTCGGCCAGAATCAAGGTCGCCGGAAGAAGCGGAGCTCGCCGGAGCTTGGTCGGGGAGGCGCGGTGCTCGGCGGAGTGCCTCAGGCGGCGCGGGCGAGGACGGTGGCCGGCGCCTGTGGACGGGGCGGCGGACGCCGGTGGTAGCCGCGACAGTGGCCGGTGCCGGCGGACGGTGGCGGGCGGCGCTGGCGCGGTGGCAGAGCGGGGCGGCGGACGTCGGTGCACGGGAGGACGAAGGCGGCGCGGGCGACGCGGCCTCGGGCCTCGGGCGGCGGCGCGCTGGCGATCCGGGCCGGGCGGGCCCCGCCTGGGCCCCGCGGGCCGGCGCGGTGGCAAGGAGAGAGAGGATGCGGCGTGGGCGAGGTGGCACGAGCTGGTTGGCTCACGGCGGCGGCGGGAGTGACATGGCGTGCTCCGATTCGTCGGAGTGAGGTGACGGTGGCCGGGGGACATGTCCGGCCGCCGGGCTGACGTGTCCGGCGGCGCAAGGAGGACGAAGGCTAGGGCTTGGACTGCGCGAAAATTCGGAGGAGAGCACATATTTATAGATAGGGGGAGCTAGGAGTGTCCAAAAGAGGTGCGGTTTTCGGCCACGCGATCGTGATCGAACGACCGAGATGATGGAGCAGAGTTTGGTGGGTTTTGGGCCACATTGGAGGGGTGTTGGGCTGCAACACACACGAGGCCTTTTCGGTCCCTCGGTTAACCGTTGGAGTATCAAACGAAGTCCAAATGGTACGAAACTTGAGGGGCGGTCTACCGGTAGTAAACCAAGGCTGCATGACAAGTCTCGGTCCAATCCGGAAATGTTTAATCCCGATACACGAAAGAAAGCTAGAAATGACCACCGGAGGAGAACGAAGCGCCGGATTGCAAAATGGACAACGGGGAAAATGCTCGGATGCATGAGACGAACACGTATGCAAAAGAAAAGCACATGATGACATGATATGAGATGCATGACACGCAAGCAATGACAACGCAACAACAGCGAATAACTGCACGACACCTGGCACATCGGTCTCGGGGCGTTACAACACTCCACCACTACGAGAGGATCTCGTCACGAGATCTAGAATGGCACCGGAGGGACAAACGGAGGAGAAAGAGAAGAGGTAAAACTAAGTTGCTTCTTTGACAAACGAGTGAAACCACAACCTTGAGAGGTTGAATACATTCGAGACAGAATTCAACGAAGGTGAACAAGGTCGAAAACAGCCATTTAGGAAAGAGGAAGAAAGAACATTGCGAAAAACCTTGAGGTTGAAGGGAAGATATATATTGAAAACACTCCGGTTAAGGAAGGGGATCAAGGAAGACCAAATTCGGGCAGCACTCCGGTTGAAGAGAAAAGGAATTGAATAAGGTCTTGATAAGATGAGAAGATACTTGATGAAATCACAACACACTGCCACCGGAACTATTGAATGAATGGAACAAGGGGTAAGAAAGATCTCACACAGCACTCCGGTTGAGAAGGGAGTTAAAATTTGATAAGATGAGAGAGCTCAAATGAAAACACGACACTCCGGTTGAGAAAGGGATGCAAGACTTGATAAGGCGACAAGAACTTGAACAAAGGGGCACAATACTCCAGTTACGCAAGATAGGGAAGGAATAAGAGTGATATAATTTGGACATCACTCCGTCTGTAAATGGAAGGAATTGAACTTGACAACATGAGAGGATACTTGAAAAGAGGACACAACATTCAGATTAAAAGGATAGGCATGGAAAAATCATGATCTTTGACAAAACGAGATCATGGGTTGAAAAGATGAACCTCACAATGCCTCCGGAACAAAAGTAAGAATGTAATGGAGTGAACGAAGGAAAACAAGGTCTTGAGAGAGCACGCTTACAACAAAAGCGAGAGCGGAGTTGTTGGAAAACCAACAACGAAAATAATAAGCTTGATATGGTCTTATGGAATACCTCTCAAATTAAGAGATGAAAAACCTGCCACTCACGGGAAAAGAATTGGATTGATAAGAACAAAGAGACGAGAAACTTATATTACCGGGAGGATAAAAGAAGAACTTGCATCAATTATACGCCTCACAATATCAAGATCCTTAGGGAAAGCTTTAGGAGAAACATGACCCAAGATAACTCCAATGACGAGATTGATGGATTTGAAATATCTCATTCTCAATAACGTGTGAATCAAGAAACATGAATTCAAATTAACAAGAATGACATAATACCATCTCCAATGATACGAAAGAAAGAATTGCACTCCGGATTACCAAATGAAGAAAGCCTGAGCTTCTTATAAAAGAATCTTGATGAACACTTCGAGAATGAATTAAATCCTTGATGAACCATCATGTAGAACCTTCATGAGGAACTCCGTAAATAAAAGAAATGATCAATCGAAATGGAGGATGAAAAGAATAAGGTTGAAGCCTTGCAATGATTTAGATGAATCTCCGTGGTGATATAATTGAAAGAGGTTGGAACTTCAGTAAAAGAAAGATGAAACAAATGAAGATGAGAATTTGATGAGCCTCCGAAATAAGGAATTGAACACTTGGATGGAACCAGAATAAGAATTATGTTATGCGTATCCTTCACCAATTCAAATTGATGACAATCAATGGATTTGACATACTACTTATTCTCGTAGAAAAGATTAAATGAGATATATCAAAACGTGAGAAGGTCTTCAACGAACCACCGGTAGAATTAGAACAATGAATGAATTGATATGATAACGAAAGAAGAGGAATCTTGCACGAACCACCGTAATAATTGAAAATGATCGAAGTAGGGGTGCATCACCGGTAAGAATTGGCAGATGAACGAAGATGCTTGAGAGAAAACTAGATACATGAGAACGAATGGATCACGAACTTATTAAAGATCACTTGAACGAGGCACCGATAAGATTAGGAGAATGATAGCTGAAAGCTGAGAATGAATAAATCTGAATTGATGGACTCCTGATAACAAACTGAGAAGAATCTTGAATTACTCTGGATGGGTGAAAAGAATTCCCACAATCAAAACAATTATGAGAGGATGGCCTCGAACTAGAACCACGAATCTTGAAGAGAAAAGAGCAAGATTAAGGAGAAACTCTTCTTCGGCCTTCAAAATCCAAGAATGACGACGAGAAACACCACCAAGAATTATTTAGACACTCCGGAAGAATCAAAACGAAGAGGTTGATCCAATGATGAAAAGAATTTGAAAGATCTTGAAGAAATACATATGACTGATGACAATCCATTCTTACGTCAAACTTTGGACAGAAATTTGCGAATACCTCCGGGAAAATAAGAAGAGTCAGGTAAGATCCTTGAAAAGACTTGTGGGTTAGGGCCCACTCAAAAGAAACACCGTTGAAGTGATTGCTTGAAAAGAGAGATTCCACCGGTTGAATTAAATGGCTTGAATGAGATAACATCCTCAAAATAGCTTGAACGGATTAAGAGTGGAAACACGAATCTTCTGAGATATCTTCAGCACTCCGGAACAAATGAATAGCAAAGAGTGGATGATTATGAGGTGCGCCGGCACGAGAAAAGCATTGAAATACGGAAAAGAATATGATCAACACCGAAAGCTTGGATTGAATCCATCGGAGAAGAGAAAGAATGAATAATGGTGCACCAGAAACTCCGTTAAAATCTTCATGAGAAACACCGGATAAGAATATTGACGGAAAAAGGATGGAGAGACTTCACATGAATAAGATGGATACTCGATTAAGAGATCTGAATCCTTGGAGAAAAACAAAGGGAGGGAAGGTGGGAAAAACAAAGACAATTTGGAATGGAAGAAACGAACACTGTTGAGGAACTTAGAATTGATCTTGCGGATGTTGAAGTGATCGGATCCACTTGAAGAGAAAACACGCCGGTGAGAAGAAATTGAAATGACAAACTCAATGATCGAGGAGGATTAGTATTCACATAGGAATATGAGAACACCACTTAGGGAAGGTATGGAATCAACACTTGACATTGAAGCAACTCGAATACCACAACTCAAAACAAAAACAAAAGGATTGGCTTGTAAAATAAGCCGGAACAAACATATGATAGAGATTTCGTCCGAAGTTTTCGTGGTGGGACCTACACGGGCTCGATCGTACAGCACCATCATGTACAAGGCAGTGCACATGACATACGAAGCATCCCCGAGTCAGCATAGCCAAGGACTCTTTAAGACACAACGAGACCACTGTAAAATCGACCGTGAATAGACGAACCACTAGACGTCGAACCCCAATTTCATATCATACATCTGTCGGAAAAGATATCCTAAGAGCTAGTTGAATTCCCACCTATGAAACTCCCGAAATTTTCCGGTTATGCAATCAGGTGTTGGGGATACAAGGGAAGCATAATATCTCACCCAAACTAGCAATACCTACATCCAGCTGTAACCATCCTTCAACACATAACCAAGAAACCTTCGGAAACCATCTACCTCAACCTTCGAAAAGCATCCATTATACAAGTTATGGCGATACTCCCGAACTCCCACCCCAGTACTGGGTGGCGTCGAGGTTATCTCACCAACGAACTGCATAAAAGAGATTTTCGATGTCGGCGTACTAGACTCAGGTATTCCAGAACTGCAACGATAAAATTATGATGACAACACCTCAGAGCTCAACTCCCCGGGACACTTCCACTAAACCCCTGACAGGAGGCACCAAGACAATGTTCTCATCATAAAACCATCGGAACGATTCCAAGATACCCGCGTGATCCTAAAATTTTTTTAGTGAAATTTGAGAAGAGAAGAGTCAAAACTCAACGTCAGGATGCCTTACCAGAGCGATGAAGGGACTGGGAAGTAAAAAGAATTCCTAAGCTCTCCGATATATAATTCCTAAATGACTCAAAACATTTTTCTAGACACAACTCGGCTGCTAAAAACGATCAAACAGTGGGGGCTCCTAAGGTCGGGGAAGGCTCTGATACCAACTTGTAACACCCTCGATGCGACTATATCTCCCACGTGTCGAGGCACGACTTAGAGGCATAATCGCATTGAAGGCATATGTCGCAAGTGAGGTAATCTTCACACAACCCATGTAATATATTAAGGAAAAGGATACATAGTTGGCTTACAATCGCCACTTCACACAAATACATGAATAAAGCATTACATCATCCAAATACAATCAAGGTCCGACTATGGAACCAAAATAAAAGAAGAACCCCAAATGCGACAAAGGTCCCCGATCGACCACTACTGATCAACTAGAACGAAACAACACAAAGGACAAGATCTTCATCGAGCTCCTCCAGAGCTTGGTTGCGTCATCTGTACGGACTCATCGGCACCTGCAAGCTGGTTTTGGAGGTATCTGTGAGCCACAGGGACTCAGCAATCTCGCACCCTCGCGATCAAGACTATTTAAGCTTATGGGTGGAGCTGCAGCAAGCGACTAGCATATATGGTGGAGCTGCAGCAAGCGACTAGCATATATGGTGGCTAACATACGCAAATGAGAGCGAGAAGAGAAGGCAAAGCACGGTCGATAAAAGTATGATCAAGAAGTGATCCTGGACTACCTACGTCAAGCATAACTCCAACAACCGTGTTCACTTCCCGGACTCCGCTGGAAAGAGAACATCACGGTTACACACGCGGTTGATTCATTTTAATTAAGGTCAACTTCAGGTTTTCTACAACCGGACGTTAACAAATTCCCATCTGCCCATAACCGCGGGCACGGCTTTCGAAAGTTCAAATCCCTGCAGGGGTGTCCCAACTTAGCCCATCACAAGCTCTCACGGTCAACGAAGGAATAGACCTCCACCCGAGACGTTCCGATCAGACTCGGCATCCCAGTACAACAAGACATTTCGACAGGGTAAAACTAAACCAGCAACACCGCCCGAATGTGCGGACAAATCCCAATAGGAGCTGCACATATCTCTTTCTTAGGGCACACTCAGATTGACTTAGGTACGGGTAGGCCAGCCCAGAGTTGCCCCTGGTGGCCACCGGCAGCTGACAGGTGGACCAACACTCAGAGGAGCACTGGCCCGGGGGGGTAAAATAATGATGACCCTTGAGCCGGCCGACTCAAGGGAAGAAAAAGGCTAGGTGGCAAATGGTAAAACCAATGTTGGGCATTGCTGGAGAAGCTTTACTTAAGGCGAACTGTCAAGGGGTTCCCATTATAGCCCAACCGCGTAAGGGACGCAAAATCCGGGAACATAACACCGATACGGCGGAAACTAGGGCGGCAAGAGTGGAACAAAACACCAGGCATAAGGCCGAGCCTTCCACCCTTTACCAAGTATATAGATGCATTAATTAAATACAATATATAGTGATATCCCAACAAGTAAACATGTTCCAACAAGGAACAACATCTCCATGTTCCAACAAGGAACAATCTTCAATCTTCACCTGCAACTAACAACGCTATAAGAGGGGCTGAGCAAAGCGGTAACATAGCCAATCAACGGTTTGCTAGGACATTGGTGGGTTAGAGGCCAAACATGGCAATTTGGGAGGCTGACAAGCAAGGGGTAGGCATCGTAGCATTGGCATAGCAAAGAGCGAGCACCTTGCAAGCAAAGATAGTAGTAATTTCGAGGGTGTGATCATCTTGCCTGAAATCCCGCAAGGAAGAAGAACGAGTCCATGAAGAAGACAAGCGGACATAGTCGAACGGATCCTCACAAACTCGACGTTACCGGATCCAACCCGAAGAAGCAATCACCGGAAAAGAAGCACACAACATAGTAAACAACCAACACATGAACATGGTATGATATGTGAGATGCGGGATGCGATGCGGTATGCAAAATGCAAGACATGACAGGAAATGCATGAACCTGGCCTTAACTTGGAAAACCAAGTGTGCCACTGGATAGAGGGGATAAAATCGCTTGAAAACGATATAAAGATCATTTGAATCGGAGCTACGGTTTGGAAATGGCAAGCGTTTTACGAAATGAACCGGTCTACGGTTTACAGCAAGTAGGCACCTAAATGAACGAAATGAACATGCTACAGCCACCAAACATGACGACAAAATACATGGCAGGGATGTACACACGATGCTTATCAAAACACTAGCACTGAGCCACGGCCAAATTCATCAATTATGAGGTTCAAACAACCATGGCAAAAACGAATAAGCAAAATAGATTTCAGACTTAGTGAAATTAACACTAGTCTGAAATTTCAGACCACGATGCCCTCTTCGGAGCAGCAAAACAACATGATACATAACCTGAACATGACAAGTAAGAACATGGCATAGCATGCACGGATCACTAACAATAGCATCGGCAAAATCGCAAAAAAGTTGACGATCTGCCCAGATTTACCACGAAGAAAAAGTAGAGCTCGATTGACTCAAGCTAGAGCACTCCACATATGCAAACAAAGACATGGATGGATAGAGCATAACATGAATATCAAAACTCCCTTACTGATCATCCTCAAAAGAGGCACGGATCACTAGGAAACTAGTTGAACACATGGCATCAAGAACTAAAATATCCCAGACTTAGTGAAATCCAATAAGTCCCTGAAAACAAAATTCTCAGGTGCCCCTCTTTGCAAGCTTGCACAAGTCACCACACACATCCTAAAAACGTACGGTTGGCACCTCTAGAAAGAAGACAAAATGCTTAACAATTCATCGCAAAGACTCACAGGCATATCATGCACACAATAATCATGGGAAAAATGACAAAAGTCTATGATGAACTAATGGATCTACAATTTAACTCACGAAGCCTCCTTCTAGCAGCATTTCGGGCATCAAGATGAACTCAAATGCAAATGATGCAATGGAATGAAATGATGTACTCGTCGAGGCGAACATTTTGATATACTATATGTCCAAAACGGAGCTACGGATGCGGAGATATGGCAGGTCAAAGTTTGCTTGAAAAATTTAGGGTTAGGAGGGAAAGTTAACCGAAAATATCTCCAGATCCAGATCGGGGTACTTTAGCAAGGCGCGGTTCCCGAGGAAGGTCCGCCGGAATCGAGGTCGCCGGAAGAAGCGGAGCTCGCCGGAGCTTGGTCGGGGAGGCGCGGTGCTCGGCGGAGTGCCTCAGGCGGCGCGGGCGAGGACGGTGGCCGGCGCCTGTGGACGGGGCGGCGGACGCCGGTGGTAGCCGCGATGGTGGCCGGTGCCGGCGGACGGTGGCGGGCGGCGCCGGCGCGGTGGCAGAGCGGGGCGGCGGATGTCGGTGCACGGGAGGACGAAGGCGGCGCAGGCGATGCGGCCTCGGGCCTCGGGCGGCGGCGCGCTGGCGATCCGGGACGGGCGGGCCCCGCCTGGGCCCCGCGGGCCGGCGCAATGGCGAGGAGAGAGAGGATGCGGCGTGGGCGAGGTGGCGCGAGCTGGTTGGCTCACGGCGGCGGCGGGAGTGACGTGGCGTGCTCCGATTCGTCGGAGTGAGGTGGCGGTGGCCGGCAGACATGTCCGGCCGCCGGGCGGACGTGTCCGGCGGCGCAAGGAGCACGAAGGCTAGGGCTTGGACTACGCAAAAATTCGGAGGAGAGCACATATTTATAGATAGAGGGAGCTAGGAGAGTCCAAAAGAGGTGCGGTTTTCGGCCACGCGATCGTGATCGAACGACCGAGATGATGGAGCAGAGTTTGGTGGGTTTTGGGCCACATTGGAGTGGTGTTGGGCTGCAACACACACGAGGCCTTTTCGGTCCCTCGGTTAACCGTTGGAGTATCAAACGAAGTACAAATGGTATGAAACTTGACAGGCGGTCTACCGGTAGTAAACCAAGGCCGCATGACAAGTCTCGGTCCAATCCGGAAATGTTTAATCCCCACACACGAAAGAAAGCTAGAAATGACCACCGGAGGAGAACGAAGCGCCGGATTGCAAAACGGACAACGGGGAAAATGCTCGGATGCATGAGACAAACACGTATGCAAAAGAAAAGCACATGATGACATGAGATGAGATGCATGACACGCAAGCAATGACAACGCAACAACAGTGAATAACTGCACGACACCTGGCACATCGGTCTCGGGGCATTACAAGGGCTTCCCGCGCGGGCGTCGGCTTCGTGCCGCTGAGCGGCTGCGTCAATCAACTGCTGTATGCGCCGGGTCATGTGGGGGAGTTCTTCGGCCTCCAAGCCGCCCAACTCTTCTACGGCTGCCTGGGCGGCACGCAAGTTCTCGAGCGGAGTGGCATAGACCGGGCGGTCAACTCCCAGCGCGTCGGCGATGACAGCGCCACGTTGCCTGACAACGCCGGCCCGGCTTGGCCCGCCCAGGGCCAGCGTGCCAAAGGCGGCGCGGTGAGCTTCGCACTGGTAGGCTTCGTTGAGGCATCTCATGGAAGCCAGCCTCCGGCCCTCCGCGAGGAGGGCAAGGCGGCATGCATCCAGTGCTTCGTGATCGGCGTCAGCCGGGAGGGGGACGGACAAGTCGTGCGCCACCGCGCGCGGGGCATCGTGAGTGCTCTCGTCGGTCGGGCCGCCGTGGCTGATGACCATCACCTCAGTGGTGACAGTATCGCGGTCGGTGGGCCGAGGGAGCGGGTCGTTGTAGATCGCGACGTTGGTTTGGAAGGTGTCGTAGGAGGCCGTGTCGGAATCGACAGGCATTGGGTCGATGGAGCCAACCGACTCCAGGTCCACAGCGGGCTCGCTGGTGACATGGCGCTGGCCGAGGAGGTTGACGAGGTGGTTGGTGCCCGCATCGGAGGCGAGCTCGTCGGAGATGCGGGTTTCGTCGAGGATATCGGTGAGGCTGCTCGCCGCGCAGATGTCGGTGACGCCTTGCAGCGCGTTGTGGCAAGCGCCATCGGGCATGCCGGGCTGGCTACGCTCGCTGGGGAGGAAGAAGGTTCCCGTCCAGAACAGGTCTCCGGACGACCGTGCACCTGGCCCCATGGTGGGCGCCAAATGTCGGGTGGTAGGTGCGACATATGCCAACGGGTGGCTTATCATTGTGGGAGCCAATAAGACATCGCCGGTGCCTGGAAACGGGATGAGGCGAAGATAAGCTCGCCGGCGGACATTACCCTGCTTTAGGGCTCTCCGTGGAGATAACACCCCTACTGCTGCTTTGCGGGGTCTCCGCATGATCACTAGATGAACAAGTAGCTACACAATGCTCCTTGAGCTGTTTTGGTGGAAGGAGGAAGAAGGGCACGGCTAGCTTGCTTCTTCTCCTCGTATGGTGTCTAAGACTAGCTTGGGGATCGAACCCTTTGCATGGGTGCACCGGGGGGTATATATAGGCCTACCCCCCGGGGGTACAATGGTAATCCGGCTGGGCGCGAGGCCCAGCCGTCTGTGACTGCGCTCGCCGGCTTCTGCGCCGGTCGCTGGGGCCCGCCGACTGGTGGGTCCCGCCAGCTGCCGGCCTCTTGGTCGACAAGCAGACCCCACCGTCCAGGGCCTGGTCGGTGGCTGGTTACTGTTGCTCTAGGCTGATGACGTGGGCTTGGTCGTGGTGGGCGTGGATACCGTACCGCCGCCCGGCGGGCGATTACGGTAGCCTCACCGTGTCTTGTATCCTTAATGGGGCGTCTCCTTCGAGGAGGATGGCAAGCCGGCTATGGGGAGCCGGCTCTCTCTCTGGCCGACTGGGAGGAAGTGTGGCCGCCTTCGGGCGTCTCTCTGCCCGAAGGGTCCCACCGCCTCGTGGGCCACGCTGGTGGCCCGTCGTGGATGGCGTCAGGGTCGTTGTGGCAACAGTGCCGCGCCGGGCGGGTCGTGGTCACCCGTACGGCACACTGTGCCGGTCGTGCTCCCGGTTTTGGGGGTGGCAGGCTTCACTGTAGCCACGCCCCGCTTCATCATCGCTGGGTGGATGCAAACTTTGAGGGTACGGTCTTCACCACTTCATGGGAGCCGGCTTCTTGGAGTCGGCCTTCTCGCGGCCGGCTTCTCGAAGTCGGCCCTCCCATGGCTTTCTTCATGAGGGCTGAGGTTGGGTCGCCTCCCGAAGCCGGCCTGGAAGACAGCCGGCAAAGGGAAGGCGGCCCCAGATCTTGGATTCTTGGGAGCCGGACGAGCTCGTAATTTTTTCAGGAGGGCCAAGGGAAGCCGGCTAGGCTACCCATGGCTATTTACTCCGACACCTGCTGTTTGCGCGTCAAGGGGGGCTCCTGAGCATCGCGGCTCAGGAGCCTAACTGGCTCCGTAGCCCCTCACTCCTTAGTTCCGAAAGGCTATTCAGACGTAGAACAGAAGATACACCTACATCGCGCCTCCCTACTTGTTGTTCGCACGCCAAGGGGGACTCTTGAGCATCGCGACTCAGGAGCCTAACTTGTCACATAGCCCCTCACTCCTTTGGTCCCGTCCTGTTTTTCGGTCGGGGCTAATGCTGGGTGAGGCACGCGCGGGGCCGGGCTCTGCCGGTGTAGAACACAAGCAAGTAGGGAAGAAAAACATAAAATTCAAGGAATTTAAAAGCAAATATCACAACCCATACTGTCGTCTCAGTACCAAACGCAAGTTTAAATGCCTCCCCGAGGCGTGATGCATGTGCAGGAATTGAAAGAAGAACAGGGATGGAACGGATTCACTTGTCGGCGGTGAAGCTGTGCGGAGTGGCTTCTCCTCGTGGAGCAGCAGGGCCGGTAGCGCCTTTCTTTGGCTTGGTGCTGAAGGCCCGGAACTTCTCCAGCAGCGCCTCCGCGTGCCCCTTCACGGCTTCGACAGTGGCGGCAGCACCCTCGCCGCTCACCGGTTCCAGCAGGCCGTCGAGGTCGGCGTTGGGATCACGAAGGTAGATGTGGGGGAAGACCCGCGTCAGCGCAGCAGAAGACAGGACGCGCGCCTCGGCCTCGGCCGTGGGGCCGATGCCAAGGGCGATGTCCCCAAGGGCCTTAACCAGGAAAGGAAGCAGCTTGGCGGGGCCGTCACCATCACCGGCTAGCGGGCTGTCCAGGCCGCTCTCATAAAGCGTCTTCAGCGAAGCGCGGGCGTCTTTCTCCATGTCCGCGAAGGTCACGCGATCCCCGATCCTCAAGATAAGTCACCATCCAAAGCACTGGCTACCATGGCACTACCCCCGCACCTAAATCTATTCCGTACTAGCAACGTTGCTTCCCTTTCTCACCAAGCGATGGCTGCTTAGGCGCCAAAGGGGACCTCCTGAGCATCCCGACTCAGGGGCTCTTACCGGACCCCGGGTCGCTCACCTCCTGGCCTTGACCACGGCATCGCGACCTGGCATACCAGCGACGGCTGACGCCGCCTTGGGACTGGGACCTGTCGACGCAGAGCACCAAGCCCTCGCGAGGTTCGAAAGGGAGAACTAAGCTAAGACGAAATCAGCAACTCACGCAGCTCTGCGGCAAAGGTTATGTATTAACAAATGGGAGTACAGGCACCTTACAAGCCCCCGTGGGGCGTATTTTGATTCCTCACAGGGAACGGATCCTAAGGGGTGCTAACTACACGAGCTCCTACAAAAGATGCCATCATCAACAGTGGGCCGTCAGGCGCCGGCGCCAACCCCATCCAGATCAGGGTCGGCGACGGCCCGACAAGCCCGCCCGGCTCCGGGAATGGCGCCGACTCGGGTGCTCGTAGCTGTCGACGCTCGTCTCCGGAGTCACGAAGATTTCGCCGGAGTCACTGGACCCTCCGGCGCCTCCGCCAAGGGAGCGGTCGACGGGCCTAGCCCTCATCAGGGCAAGGTCCTGGCCACCTCTCCCGGAGCAACACTCCAGCCGGCGCCCGTTCGCGTCGAAGACCTTGAAGAACATCACCGCAGCGCCATCATACTCCAGGTGGACCGCGAAGACACCCCTTTTCCTGCAAACCCGGGCGATCTCTCTCCAGCCGCGGGACATGTAGACCTCGTCCGGGGCAGCGACCACGACGTCTGCCTCGGTCGCGAGGGCGCTGCAGCCGGCGTGCTGCAGCCAGAGCTCTAGCGGCCCTCCTGGAGGGACGATGGAGGCGAAGAAGGGAGGCAGACGGATCCAAGACTGGAGAGGAATGACGACGTGGAGCATGAACTCTTGGGAGGAGCCCTCGGCATGGACTCCAGGAGGAACAACCCACGCCTTCGTGACCCGATGGCGCCAACGACGGCGCCGGCCGCGGAGATCGGCATCGACACCTTTGGGGCCCTCGACATGGGCATACAAGGGAAGTGGGAACCCCGGCGGAGCCCGCTCGCACCAGGGCCTCGGCACCGCCTGACGGTCTTCCTCGCCCCGGCTGCAAAGGGCGAGCCGTTTCTTCGGCGGGAGCGGGTCTGGCCCCTCTCGAGGAGCCTTTCCCTTCTCCGCTGCAGAGAACCGGCAGATCGGAGCCATCACAGCAAGACGGAGCAAGGATCGGGAAGAAGGAGAAGCCAGGAGGAATGGACTGGAAGGGCACGCACAGCTTCGTACTTATAGCCAGCGAAGGCCAACCGCCGGCCTCCACGATCACAGGTAATCATGACACGATCTGCATGCAGGGACTTGTCCAACTCGCGCGATCACCAAGGCGTCGTGGGGAAGTGGAGACGCCCACGTCCCATCAACCGCCACACGGCGCCCAAGGCCGCAGGCTGTTAGGGCCCGTGGCGCTTAGCCCTTGCCCTTTCGCCTCTTGGCACGGCCAAGTCCATGCTCGCCTTGGGCCCGGGGGCTACTGTCGGCGTTCTGGGAATGGGGGTCCCCAGACTTGCCTGCCTGTGGCCTGCGGCGTGGCTCAAAGGAGGCCCAGCATGGCCCATATTCATCAACACAAGACTCAAGACCCTCGCGAGGGGCCAAGCCTCGCGGGGTGGACGACACGGCGCATCCTCAGGCGCAGCCTCCTCAGGCTGGCTCGCGAGGAGGCGGAGAAATCAAGGCGGGGTACCTCGCGAAGTGCCCATGACGCAAGCCATGACGATCGAGGGTGCCACGCGGGCGCCAGCGCGCGCCGCATCCTTCTTTCCTCTTTGGTGCAAAGGGGACAAGCGCAGCCGCGGGGTACCGAGGCATCAGGCAAAGGTTGCCATTTCGGTGCAACGAGACCAAGACCAAGCGGACTACGAGACGGAGGTCACCATGGAGCCCAGCACGGCGTCATCACCAGAGCTTTCGCAGGCGAAGACCAACTTTAGTCAGGATAAGTGTACTTGTTGTTCCCCTTCAAATTAGCCCGCCATTGTTGGCGCCCTTCCCGCTCAATATTTGGGAAGAGGACCAGGGCCTCTATAAATAGGACCAGCCACCCGCATAGTAAGGGGGTTGGCTCGTCGGTTGGTCCGGCTAGCAAGCAGAGAGAGTGAGTGAGAGAGAGAAAGAAGGGTGACCGAACTCCTCCTAGCGGTTCATTGCCCTAGCCAAGAACAGACCCTCGCGAGGCTGTTCTTCCTTGTATTGTTCGTCATCACCAGCCCCAGGAGGCAATCCACCAACCACACACTGGAGTAGGGTATTACACCACAACGGTGGCCCGAACCAGTATAAACCTTGTGTCTCTTGTGCAGTTCTTTCAGTAGTTTAGATCTTTGTGAGACGGCGAGGTAGAGGGCGTGATCTCCGCGCGCACCCCAGTGTTCGAACCTTAAGGGTCTGGCAGAACCCGTGATCCAACAATGATATTGTTAAATTGAATCTATTTCCCTTTTCGCTTAGAGATCGTGCTAAACCTTGGTTTTCAGCTTTGCCTAAAAATAGTATTGATTCATGGAATAAGTGCAAAGATGCTTTTATCTCTAAGTATTTTCCTCCCGCTAAGATCATCTCTCTTAGAAACGATATTATGAATTTTAAGCAACTTGATCATGAACATGTAGCACAAGCTTGGGAGAGGATGAAATTAATGATATGTAATTGCCCTACGCATGGTTTGAATTTGTGGATGATTATACAAAAATTTTATGCCGGATTGAATTTTGCTTCTAGAGATCTTTTAGATTCGGCTGTGGGAGGCACTTTTATGGAAATCACTTTAGGAGAAGCTACTAAACTACTAGATAATATTATGGTTAATTATTCTCAATGGCACACTGAAAGATCTACTAATAAGAAAGTGCATGCGATAGAAGAAATTAATGTTTTGAGTGGAAATATGGATGAACTTATGAAATTATTTGCTAATAAAAGTGTTTCTTATGATCCTAATGATATGCCTTTGTCTACTTTGATTGAGAATAATAATCAATCTATGGATGTGAATTTTGTTGGTAGGAATAATTCTGGTAACAACGCGTATAGAGGAAACTTTAATCCTAGGCCGTATCCTAGTAATTCCTCTAATAATTATGGTAGTTCCTACAACAATTCTTATGGAAATTATAATAAGATGCCCTTTTATTTTGAATCTAATATTAAATAATTTATTACTTCGCAAAATAATTTCAATGCTTTGATTGAAGAAAAATTGTTTAAGATTGATGAGTTGGCTAGGAACGTTGATAGAATTTCTCTTGATGTTAATTCTTTGAAACTTAGATCTATTCCACCTAAGCATGATATCAATGAGTGTCGGTGTCAAAACCGGCGGATCTTGGGTAGGGGGTCCTGAACTGTGCGTCTAGGCCGGATGGTAACAGGAGACAAGGGACACGAAGTTTTACCCAGGTTCGGGCCCTCTCGATGGAGGTAAAACCCTACGTTCTGCTTGATTAATATTGATGATATGGGTAGTACAAGAGTAGATCTACCACGAGATCGGAGAGGCTAAACCCTAGAAGCTAGCCTATGGTATGATTGTTGATGTGTACATTGTCCTACGGACTAAAACCCTCCGGTTTATATAGACACCGGAGAGGGTTAGGGTTACACAAAGTCAGTTACAATGGTAGGAGATCTTCATATCCGTATCGCCAAGCTTGCCTTCCACGCCAAGGAAAGTCCCTTCCGGACATGGGACGGAGTCTTCAATCTTGTATCTTCATAGTCCAGGAGTCCGGCTGAAGGTATAGTCTGGCTATCCGAACACCCCCTAATCCAGGACTCCCTCAGTAGCCCCTGAACCAGACTTCAATGACGACAAGTCCGGCGCGCAGATTGTCTTCGGCATTGCAAGGCGGGTTCCTCCTCCAAGTACTTCATAGAAGATTTTGAACACAAAGATAGTGTCCGGCTCTGCAAAATAAGTTTCCACATATTGCCATAGAGAATAATATTAACACCAATCTAATATGCTAACATATTCTGTAGCGTGTCACACCACGGCCAAGCCTTTATCCGAGTCGTTTCACTATCCCACCTTAGTGCGTCATGCGAGGCGGTTTCCTTGGCATGTCTTGTTAAAGTAGAGATCGTGTCCCCTTATCCCTGGATTCTCCTCAATACGGGTGTGGGTAACCCAACCGCGCCATTGATTACGGCGCTTGGAGATAAGTGAGTTTTACCAGGCTGGTGGGGACATGTAGTTGCGTCCACCCATATAAGGGGATAAGGATCCACCTTTTCACCTACACCTTCCTCCTCCTTCGCCTATACATTCTTGCGCACTTGAGCTCCGGCGCCCAAGTCCGCACATCCCACCTCAACCTTCTCCAGCCATGTCCGGAGCGAGAGGCAAGTGGATGGTCTCCTCCGTCACGGAGGGACACATCAAAAAGCTGAGGAAGGTCGGATACCTGTCTAACGACATCGCGTACCGGCTTCCTGAAAAGGGGCAGCTCATCCCCACCCCTAGGCCCCATGAGAGGGTGGTGTTCCTCCCCCATTTCCTCCGCGGACTGGGCTTCCCTCTCCACCCATTTGTCCGGGGCTCATGTTCTACTACGGCCTGGATTTCCATGATCTGGCCCCGAACTTCGTCCTCAACATCTCGGCGTTTATCGTCGTGTGCGAGGCCTTCCTCCGTATCCGCCCCCATTTCGGCCTATGGCTCAAGACTTTCAACGTCAAGCCGAAGGTGGTGTGCGGCAACCAGGTGGAGTGCGGAGGCGCCATGGTGGGTAAGATGGCCGACGTCCTATGGCTCGAGGGCTCCTTTGTGGAGACCCTGAAGGGGTGGCAATCGGGGTGGTTTTACATCACCAAGCCGAGCGATGCCGAATGGGTCGAACCCCCTGAGTTTCGATCTGGACCCCCTACGCGGCTCACCTCCTGGAACGAGACGGGCCTGTCGTGGGGTAAGAAGGGAGAGCTGACCGGACTCCAAACATGCGTCCAAACCCTGGTGGACAAGAAGCCCAAACTTTTCAACGTAGTCCAAGTTATGCTCATCCGCTTGATCCTCCCATGTCAACAACGGGCTTTCAACCTGTGGGAGTTCGACCAGGCGTGGCACCAAACTCTGAGCAGGATCTTCGACACAACGTACGAAGATGCCTGGAAGGTGCTTTTCAAGGGCGCCGAGGCTCCCGCATCCGCTACCGAGGATTGCGGATTCAGTGCGCAACGTCATGCTTTCGTGGTAAGCTGTTTTTTCCTTTTACAGGGTATCAGTTTTTCATAGTTTGGCTCCATGCGGGATCTAAACTCCCTTACCTTTCACGGGATTGGCAGGTGACATCCGGACAGATCAACTGTCCGGCTCCTTTGCCAGAAGGCCCAGCGGACGCTCGCTTGGCGAAGCTGCTGGTTCCGGCACCCTATGTGGTGCCGGAGAAGAAGGCCACAAAAAAGGTCGCGGGGACTCGAAAGTGTGCCTGGGGCCAGGAGGTGTCGGATCCATCATCCGACGGTTCCGAGGCGCATTCCTCCCGTGAAGACAAGGAGGAAGAAGAAGAGACCTCTCCCCCTCCAGCGGGGGGAGAGAAGAAAAGGAAGGCCGCCCTCTTTGGGGAGGCCGGAGGGTCCAAGAAGGGGAAAACCCTTCCTCCGGACTGCTCCACCAACGCCGACGATGGCGAAGAGGAGTGGCAGCCCAGGGCCAAGCCCCTGGCAAAATCGTAAGTATCCGGATACCAGAGTAATTCATAGTATTCATTTATTGCATAGCTTTCCCTTACGTCGAATATGTTTATGCAGCCCACCCAAAGCCCGGCTCGACGCGTCGTCGAGCGGCTCACTGGACTCGTCGGATGTGAACTCGCTTCCGACGGCTTCCTCCCCCCGCCCTACAGATGACACCGAAGTGTTGTCCCAACAGGTTCCAAGCCAGGAGGAGGTGGTCATGGAGGCGCCGCAAGGCGACCTCCCGGACTCGAGGAGTAAAGGGGATGACACCCCCCAGGGCTCCAAGTCCGGCTCTAGGCCGGACACCGCTCCAGAACCTTCAGAGGTTCCAGAGTCCGGCAGGGGACCTCCTTCTAAGAGGAGCAAGTCCACCGTGCCGGTGGCCCCCGTCGAACCGGAGGCGCCGGACAATATGTTGGAGGTGCTCCAAGGCGCCTCCATCGACGAGGAGCACCGCACTATTATGAGTGTGGTGGTCCAGAAGGTTCAGTCCACTAAGAGCGGACTGACTGAAGCTTGTACTAGCCTTTTAACAGGCTTTGAGGTAAGTAACGAATGTGTAAATAATATTACCGCATAGACAGTAGCCCCTGATGCTCTGTTTGGCGTTCGGGAGGAAAAGCCGAATAGAGGATCAAATAAAATTCGCAGGAGTCTAACAAAAATGAGTCAATATGCATGTGCAGGCTTCTTTGCTTGCGTCCGCCGCACTGACTGCGGAAGTGGACACGCTAAAGCAGAACCTTGAGCGGTCCGAACAAGAGCTCGGGCGTGCCAAGAAGCAGCTCGAGGACAATAAAGGTAAGAAATACCTTGTTTTTAAATATATATAAAAAGGTGCAATTGCAAAGAATGACAGGATTATCGTGGCTATTGCAGGGGCCATGTCTGAAGTGGCGACCCTTAAGCAAGCGCTGGTCGTGGCCGACAAGAGGGCGGCCTCGGAGCGCGCCGAGCGGGAGAAGTATGAGGCCGAGGTTCTCAAGGTGCGGCAAGAGGTCCAGGCTCTCATGGAAAAACATGAAAGTTTGGAGCTTGACTCAAAGACGTGAGCGTCCGAGCTCGCGGTGGCTATTGAAAATGCCAAGTCTGCCAAGGCCGAATCCCAGAAGACCCTCCAGGAGTTGGATGAGGTGAAGAAGATAGCGGCGGGTAAGGCCTTCTTTATGCAAAGCAAACACATAAACGTGAGTTAGTTGTTACTTACCCGAATCCGGAGCTCTCCAGGAGCGTTCGCAGATCTTCCCCGGAGTGTGTCCGATGCCGCCGCATTCTATCGAGCCGAGGAGGGCAGCTCGACGGAGAAGGTGTTCTGGTCTCAGTACGCTGAGGCCGGACACCCCATGCCCCTGAGCGACCAGCTGAAGCAACTGGTCGAGGTCCAGAAGGCAGCCGAACAGGCCATGAAGGGCCTCATTGTTCGGCTGTGGCCTGGAGGGGCTCTGCCTGGGAGCTATTTCGGGCTGGTGCGGCGGCTGGTGGAGGCCTGTCCAAGGCTCGAAGTCATCAAGCGCTCCGTCTGCATTGAAGGTGCCCGTAGGGCCCTTGCCCGTGCTAAGGTGCACTGGGGCAAGCTAGATGCTGAGAAGCTTGTGAAGGATGGGCCACCACCGGGGAAAGAGCATCGCAAGCCCGAGAATTACTATAAGGATGTTCTGAAGGGTGCCTGCCTTGTGGCGGATGAATGTTCTAGGGATGTAATTTTTGAGTGAAACTTGCTCGTTTTGTCCTGTGCGCTGAAAACTTGTTTATATGCGCTAAGCAATGCTGTTGGAATTTAAAATATTACCATCTGTGCCGTTGTTTATCAATTCTGAGAGATGGCGAGTCGTCGGCTTCTGCCCCCGTGTCGCTAGTGCTGGGGTGTTCGGGGATAAACCTGAGCGCTCTTTTTCCCATGTTTGGGTCCTTCGAGGGAGGCGCTCAGGCCAATGAACAAGGCAATCGGACTATAATGCGTGAACACTCTCACTTAGCCATAGAATTCTATAATTTTAAATTTCGGCGAAGCCCCTGGTATTCGGAAGACCGAGTTTGGGGCGCTATCCACGCCTTGGCCGGACAGGGCCGGCTCCTCGCCCTAAGCGGCATAAGTCTTTAGGGACTCGAAAAAATCTCTCGAACAGCGACCAGCTCTCGCTTCATTATGACAATCAGTTTTAGCTTTCTCCACTGAGGTGCTCGACCCAGCGCAACTGGGGCACAATCGCAGTGGTTCTCCTAGTGCTACCTTAACCGATATAGCGGAACGTAAGGCACCAAAACATAGGAGGCGGGCAAACCCAACTATTGACCCAAGACATGATTCGGAGCCGATGCATATAATGCTATAAGTTCGGGGTGCCGCACTTGTTAAAGTGTTCGGACTTCTCACACCATATTGAGGGGTACTAAAGCCCTGGCGTATTTTGGCCGTACCATAGTGTATGGATGCAACATGTCGTTAAGGAACATATATTAAAAAAGAGTAATGCAAAAATAGACAAAAGCTATGCATTGTTTATTAAAGAGGGCTGCGATCAAAGCAGAACGATACAAATAATGCGAAAAGCAAAAGGTTAGACTATGTAACATGTCCGTTCCAGGGGCAAGCTGCGGAATAGTATGCGGAACGGGTATACTGCTCGTGATAGAGACCACCTGGGAGTTCCGTAATGCGGCGTGGCTTGTCTGCTTCCCTGGTTCTTGCATCGTTTGTGCGGCAATTGAACTGTCGAACAGGCCTTCCAAAGGATGGAGTCCTGAAAGTAAGAAAAAATTAAAAAAATCGGCAGCCCCTGGTACGGTTTAAGCCGTGTTTTGTGCGTGCCGTGATGGTGCCCCTCCCCCTGGGCCCATGGTATCTCTAGAGCGTAGTTATGTACGCGAAGTACTGGCGTCGCCTTTTTGCGAGGGTTGGGGTTGGGGCCGCATTGCTACGCCTGCTCGGATCATGCCAGGCGGTCTTGTTGTAGGTTACTCCAGGCGCGCTTGACGGTGTACGGTCGTTTAGTGGCCAGACTGGAGAACTGCCTGGAGAGGCTGCTTTGTACTTCCGCTGCAAGGGCCGCCATGTGCTCCTCCGTTCGGAGGGAGCGTTCGGTGTTTCCATTGACCGTAATTACTCCTCAAGGGCTTGGCATCTTGAGCTTAAGGTATGCGTAGTGCGGTACCGCATTGAACTTAGCGAATGCGGTTCTCCCGAGCAGTGCGTGATAACCACTGCGAAATGGGACTATGTCGAAGATTAACTCCTCGCTTCGGAAATTATCCGGAGATCTGAAGACCACTTCAAGTGTGACTGAGCCTGTACAGTTGGCTTCTACACCTGGTATTACGCCTTTAAAGGTCGTTTTGGTGGGCTTAATCCTCGAGGGAACTATGCTCATTTTTCGCACTATATCCTGGTAAAGCAGGTTCAGGCTGCCGCCGCCGTCCATAAGGACTCTAGTGAGATGAAATCCGTCAATAATTTGGTCTAGAACCAATGTGGCGAATCCGCCATGACGGATGCTAGTGGGATGGTCCCTTCGATCAAAGGTGATCGAGCAGGAGGACCATGGGTTGAACTTTGGGGCGACTGGCTCTACCGCATATACGTCCCTTAACGCGCGCTTCCGCTCCCTGTTGGGGACGTGGGTTGCGTATATCATGTTCACTGTCCGCACTTGTGCGGGAAAACCCTTCTGTCCACTGTTGTTCGGCGGCCGGGGCTCCTCATCGTCATCGCTATGCAGCCCCTCGTCTTCATTTTCGGCGTTGAACTTGCCTGCCCGCTTGAACACCCAACAATCCCTGTTGGTGTGATTGGCCGGCTTTTCGGGGGTGCCATGTATCTGGCACAAGCGGTCGAGTATTCGGTCCAAACTGGACGGGCCCCTAGGATTCCTTTTGAATGGCTTTTTCCGCTGACCGGATTTAGAGCCTCTGAATCCGGCATTAACTGCCGTATCCTGAGCATTGTCGCCCTTAATGCGGCGCTTCTGCTTGTTGCGACACGACCTGCCACTACTTTCCCTGGTGTCCGAATTACCCAGGTTCTTGGTCATATTGTTGCTACAAGCAAGTCAGCTGTCTTTTCCCGTGCGAAAGCGGGTCATGAGTGTCGTGAGTGCTGCCATAGATTTCGGCTTTTCCAGTCCAAGGTGACAGGCCAGCCACTCGTCATGGATATTGTCCTTCAAGGCTGCTAGGGCCTCAGCGTCCGGACAGTCACCTATTTGATTTTTCTTTGTTAGGAACCGTGTCCAGAATTGCCTGGCCGATTCCTCTAGTTGCTGAATTACGTGACTTAGGTCATCAGCGTCTGGGGGTCGCACATAAGTGCCCTGGAAATTGTCGAGGAATGCGGCTTCCAGGTCCTCCCAACAACTGATTGATCCTGTTGGCAAGCTGTTAAGCCAATGTCAAGCTGGTCCTTTAAGCTTGAGTGGGAGGTATTTGATGGCGTGGAAATCATCGCCGCGGGCCATGTGGATATGAAGGAGATAATCCTTGATCCATACCGCAGGATCTGTTGTGCCATCATATGATTCGATGTTTACGTGTTTGAAACCCTCAGGGATTTGATGATCCATTATTTCGTCTGTAAAGCAGAGTGGGTGTGCGGCGCCTCTGTACTGGGCTATATCATGACGTAGCTCCAATGAGCCTTGTCTACTGTGTTCGGCCCTGCCGAATTTCTGGCCGGCGTGATGGTTACCGTCTCGAGCCGTGGGGCGCCCACGCGATCCATAGATCAATCTTGTTTTCCTTGCCTTGTCCTCCAACATGTCTCGTAAGTTCGGCGCATATTCCCATGCCTTGGTATGGGGTGCGACTTGAGTGGAGGGCCGAGAGGCCTCTCTGTCACGGCCACGAGGTGGCCGGTCGGCCGCATCAAGTGCTTCCTCCTCTAATCGGGGTAGCAACATGCGCTTTGGATAGCTCTTGGAGGGGCGTTCGAGTTTATGCTCTTCGGCCGCAAGGACTTCAGTCCATCTATCGACTAGCAAATCTTGATCAGCTCCAAGTTGTTGCTGTTTTTTCTTGAGGCTTCTTGCCGTGGCCATAAGCCTGCGTTGAAAACGCTCTTGCTCGACGGGATCCTCTGGCACGACAAATTCGTCATCGTCGAGGCTTGCCTCGTCTTCGGAGGGAGGCATATAATTATTGTCCTCGACCTCTCTGTGTGCCGCTCTCTCATGAGGGCTGGTTTCTCCATCCTCCTGTGCTAAATCTTGCTGGAGGGGGTTTTCTTCGGCGCTTTCCGGAGTATTATTATCTCCCTTGCTGGAATCACCGTGTTTGTTTTGGCGGGATTTTGAGCGGCGCCGCCGACGCCGACGCTTAGGCTGTTTCTTGGAGGGGTCATCCTCCGCTGTTCCATCACCATCTCCCTCTTTTGGGGTGTCCACCATGTATATGTCATACGAAAAGGTGGCTTTCCAGGGCCTAGTAGGCGCTGGTTCTTCATCATCTCCTTCATCGGCGTCCATACCGTCGATGTCTTCGGAGTTGAAATCGAGCATGTCGGTTAAGTCGTCGACAGTGGCTACAAAGTGGGTGGTGGGTGGGCTTTGAATTTCTTCATCGTCCGTACCCCAACCTTGCTGACCGTAGTCCGTCCAGGGCTCTCCTGATAAAGAGAGAGACTACAGTGACTTCAGGATATCGCCGAGAGGCGAGTGCTGAAAGATGTCCGCGGCAGTGAACTCCATGATCGGCGCCCAATCGGATTCGATTGGCAGGGGGCGGAGGGTTCGGAGTCCGGAGATGAGTCCGGCTCCTTGGAGTCACGAGTCTCGCTGAGTATGGGGCTGGTGTTCGGCTCAATCGCCATTGGGGTCGCAGCCCCCGAGGTGGCGTCCAACCGCCCATCCTCGATCGGTGCAGTTGGCTCCGAATTAAGGGTCGGAGCTGACGCGGGTGCGGCCTCCAGGGCACTA
Organism: Triticum monococcum; assembly: GCA_034509565.1. Classification (NCBI taxonomy): domain Eukaryota; kingdom Viridiplantae; phylum Streptophyta; class Magnoliopsida; order Poales; family Poaceae; genus Triticum; species Triticum monococcum. Next base: position 497,604,343 of record CM067843.1, read on the forward strand.
TTCGGCGACAGAGCTAAATCATGCTCATCGTGACAGTGTGGCGCGCTCAGCAGTGGCTCGAATCCGTCGAAGATCAAGTCCCCGCGGATGTCAACCGTGTAGTTTAAACTTCCAAATCTGACCTGACGGCCAGGGGCGTAGCTTTCGATCTGCTCCAGATGGCCAAGCGAATTGGCCCGCAGCGCGAAGCCACCGAAGACGAAGATCTGTCCGGGGAGGAAGTTCTCACCCTGGACTGCATCACTATTGATGATCGTAGGAGCCATCGAGCCTGACGGCGACGACACAGAGGAACTCTCAATGAAAGCACCAATATCGGTGTCAAAACCAGCGGATCTCGGGTAGGGGGTCCTGAACTGTGCGTGTAGGCCGGATGGTAATAGGAGACAAGGGACACAAAGTTTTACCTAGGTTCGGGCCCTCTCGATGGAGGTAAAACCCTACGTCCTGCTTGATTAATATTGATGATATGGGTAGTACAAGAGTAGATCTACCACGAGATCGGAGAGACTAAACCCTAGAAGCTAGCCTATGGTATGTTTGTTGATGTGTACGTTGTCCTACGGACTAAAACCCTCCGGTTTATATAGACACCGGAGAGGGTTAGGGTTACACAAAGTCAGTTACAATGGTAGGAGATCTTCATATCCGTATCACCAAGCTTGCCTTCCACGCCAAGGAAAGTCCCTTCCAGACACGGGACGGAGTCTTCAATCTTGTATCTTCATAGTCCAGGAGTCCGGCTGAAGGTATAGTCCGGCTATCCGAACACCCCCTAATCTAGGACTCCCTCAATGAGTCTCTCAAATCCATGAGAATTTCCATTTATGAGTGCAAAGAAAGAACCGCTAGGATGCGTGCTAGGAAAGATTGCTTTATAAAAGCATGTTCTTCTAGTTTCCATGATAATAAAGATGAAGATATAAATTTTTTTGATGTGTACCCTATGAAATCTTTGTTTTGCAATTTGAATCTTGATAATGATGGGAATGAATATGATCCACCTTTACCTAGACGGCGTTCCAAAAATTTGGAATCTTTAGGTCTTGATGCTAAAATTGTTAAAAGTGGGATTGAAGAAGTCAAAGCTTTAAATATTAATGAATCCACTATTTTGGATTTCGAGGAATTTAATAATGATAATTGCTCTTTGATAGATTGTATTTCCTTGTTGCAATCCGTGCTAAATTCTCCTCATGCTTATAGTCAAAATAAAGCCTTTACCAAACATATCGTTGATGCTTTGATGCAATCTTATGAAGAAAAACTTGAGTTGGAAGTTTCTATCCCTAGAAAACTTTATGATGAGTGGGAACCTACTATTAAAATTAAAATTAAAGATCATGAGTGCTATGATTTGTGTGGTTTGGGTGCTAGTGTTTACACGATTCCAAAGACTTTGTGTGATTTCCTAGGTTTCCATGATTTTGATGATTGCTCTTTAAACTTGCACCTTGAGGATTCCACTATTAAGAAACCTATGGGAAGAATTAATAATGTTATTATTATTGCAAATAGTAATTATGTGCCCCTAGATTTTATTGTTCTTGACATAGATTGCAATCCTTCATGTCCTATAATTCTTGGTAGACCTTTCCTTCAAACGATCGGTGCAATTATTGATATGAAGGAAGGAAATATTAGATTCCAATTTCCGGTAAGGAGAGGCATAGAACACTTCCCTAGAAAGAAAATTAAATTACCTTATAAATCTATTATGAGAGCCACTTATGGATTGCCTACCATATATGGCAATACCTAGATCTATCCTTGCTTCTTATGCCTAGCTAGGGGCGTTAAACGATAGCGCTTGTAGGGAGGCAACCCAATTTTATTTTTATTCCTTGATTTTTGATCCTGTTTAGTAATAAATAATTTATCTAGCCTCTGTTTTGGTTGTGTTTTTTGTTTTTAATTAGTGTTTGTGCCAAGTAGAACCGTTGGGAAGACTTGGGGAAAGTCTTTTTAACCTTGCTGTAAAAAACAGAAACTTTAGCGCTCAGGAGAATTGCTGCCATTTTTATTTAGAAAGTGATATTTAGTTAATTCTTTTTGAAGATGATTAATAGATAAATTACTCACGTCCAGAAATTTATTTTAGAATTTTTGGGTTTCCAGATCTTGAGTTAGCTACAGCTTATTACAGACTGTTCTGTTTTTGACAGATTCTGTTTTTCGTGTGTTGTTTGCTTATTTCGATGAATCTATGGCTAGTAAAATAGTTTATAAACCATAAAAAAGTTGGAATAAAGTAGTTTTAACACCAATATAAATAAAGAATGAGTTAATTAAAGTACCTTGAAGTGGTGTTTTTTTTCTTTCGCTAACGGAGCTCACGAGATTTTCTACTTTAAGTTTTGTGTTGTGAAGTTTTCAAGTTTTGGGTAAAAGATTTGATGGATTATGGAACAAGGAGTGGAAAGAGCCTAAGCTTGGGGATGCCCATGGCACCCCAAGATAATCTAAGGACACCTAAAATCCAAAGCTTGGGGATTCCCCAGAAGGCATCCCCTCTTTCGTCTACTTCCATCGGTAACTTTACTTGGAGCTATATTTTTATTTACCACATGATATGTGTTTTGCTTGGAGCGTCTTGTATTATTTGAGTCTATATTTGTTAGTTTTCAACAATCACACTTGTTGTACACACTGAGGGAGTCTTGGATTAGGGGGTGTCCGGATGGCCGGACTATACCTTCAGCCGGACTCCCTGACTATGAAGATACAAGATTGAAGACTTCGTCTCGTGTCCGGAAGGGACTTTCCTTGGCGTGGAAGGCAAGCTTGGCGATACGGATATGTAGATCTCCTACCATTGTAATCGACTTTGTGTAACCCTAACCCTCTCCGGTGTCTATATAAACCGGAGGGTTTTTGTCGGATTTCGGGTTCCGGCAGACCCTTGAGGTTCGAACACCGGGGTGCACGCGGAGATTTCGCCTCCTACCTACCTGCACCCCTCCGCCGCGCTAGGATCTAAACTATGGGAAGAACAGCGCAAGAGACACAGGGTTTATACTGGTTCGGGCCACCATTGCGGTGTAATACCCTACTCCAGTGTGTGGTGAGGTGGATTGCCTCTTGGGCTGATGATGGCGAACAATACAAGGAAGAACAGCCTCGCGAGGGTCTGTTCTTGGCTGAGGCGATGAACTGCTGGGAGGAGTTCAGCCACCCTTCTCTCTCTCTCCCTCTCTCTGCTTCCAACCAAAACGGCCCCTTACCATGTGGGTGGCCGGTCCTATTTATAGAGGCCCTGGTCCTCTTCCCAAATATCGAGCGGGAAGGGAGCCGACAATGGCGGGCTAATTTCAAAGGGGACAGCAAGTATCAGCTATCCTGACAAAAGTAGTCTTCGTCTGTGCAAAGCTCTGGTGATGACGCCGTCTTGGGCTCCACGGTGACCTCCGTCTCGTAGTCCTCCTGGTCTTGTTCTCGTTGCACCGAAATGGCAACCTTTGCCTGATGCCTCGGTACTCCGCGGCTGCACTTGCCCCCTTTGCCCCAAAGAGGAAAGGAGGACGCTGCGCGGGCTGGTGCCCGCCTGGCGCCCTTGGTCGTCATGGCTTGCGTCACGGGCACCTCGCGAGGTACCCTGCCTTGATCTCTCTGCCTCCTCGTGAGCCAGCCTGACGAGGCCGTGGCTGAGGAAGCTCCGCGTCATCCATCCCGCGAGGCTTGGCCCCTCGCGAGGGTCTTGAGTTTGTGTTGGTGAAGATGGGCCGTGTTGGGCCCCCCTTTTGAGCCACGCCGCAGGCCGCAGGCAGGCAAGTCTGGGGACCCCCATTCCCAGAACGCCGACAGTAGCCCCCGGGCCCAAGGCGCGCCCGGACTTGGCCGTGCAAGGAGGTGGAAGGGCAAGGGCGAAGCGTCGCGGGCCCTAATAGCCTGCGGCCTTGGGCGCCGCGTGGCGGTTGATTGGACGTGGGCGTCTCCACTTCCCCATGGCGCCTTGGCAACTGCGCGGATTGGACAAGTCCCTACATGCAAAATGGGTCATGATTACCTGCGATCGTGGAGGTCGGCGGTTGGCCTTCGCCGGCTATAAGTACGGAACGACGCGCTCCCTTCCAGTTCATCTCCCCTTGCTGCTCCTTCTTCTTCATGGCCCCGTCGAGGAGGTTCTCGACCGCGGAGAAGGGGAAGGCTTGCCAGGTTGAGCATACCTCTCCCCCGCCCAAGCGCGGCCGAGGGCGCCCCCGCAAACATCCTGTGGCCACCACGGCAGCTCCCCGCAGCCGCGGAGACGCTTTCCAGCACGGTGGCAGGCGGATTGCTGCGACCGGGGGTGCGCTCCGGCTGCGCGTCCCCCCATGCCATGCTTTCGCGCTCCTGAGGTGCTGCTGGAGTTCGTCGTGTGGTCGGCGGAACTGACCAGCACCCGGCTTCCACTTCCTCGCTTCCTCCTTGGCGAGCTCCCGGCTGGCGCTCCAGGCGGCCTCTGGCTTCAGGCCGACGGCTGCTGCAGCTGGTCCTCTTGGGTTTCACTGGAGGCCTCCGCAGCCGGGAGCCTGGCCCTGGCCCGCGGTTGGCAGTTGTTTGCCCGCGCACGTGGCCTGGGTCGTCGGCGCACCCTACACTTCAAGTTCGACGGCGACGCCACCCTCTATGTGAGGGTGTTTGGGGAAGATGGTCGCCGCGCAGGGTGTTGGCCCAAGGGCGACGACCGCGGCTGGGAACCCGGCTCCGGCGATGATGAAGAGGGCAGCACTCGCGCGGCTGGCAGCGCTCAGGGTTCCTCAAGCTTCTCCGGTTCTTCTTCAGGCGGCGACTCTTCTAGCGGTGGCCGCGGCCAGCCTCCACGCCGTCGTATCTTCTTGGGAGGTGGTAGCGTGTCCGCCCACCGTCGCGCCCTGGTGAAGCGCGAGAGGGAGTCCGCCTGAGCTCTGGAGGCAGCTCGGGCTTCCCTGCGGGCCGGTGTGAGGCGAGCCGCACCAGATTTGTTCTTGCTCTTCCGTTTTCCTGCGTAAAAAGAACAGTAGCGTGGTGCCCCGTGGGGGCGCGTATGGGTTATTGCTGTTAATTATCGTTTTGCTTTCTTTATCACACCTTCCGGCTACGTCTCCGCGCGTGGATGGTTCCCGGCCCCAGCTGTGGGGGCGACCGACCCAGGCCCTGTGTTTGTGTCGCGGTGCCCAAGGGGCACAGACTGGAGGGGTGCTCCTGCAAGGGGCCCAGGTCGTGAACCCTTTGAATGACTAGGATAGGAACACTCGCGAGGGCGCTCGGCTCTGCCCCTCGCGAGGCCTTGCACAAGAGAAATCGAGGTAGGAGAGTGAAAAGCTGAAGAACCGCAAGCCAAAGACGGCAACAACTTCAATAAAACTTCAAACGAAGAGGAACAAGCCAACTGCGGAAAGCAAATGAAAAGCCGCGTCCGGCGCCTAGTCTAGCCTTTGACGTCTTCTCACCAGCACGGAGCTAAGTGCTGCCACTGGGCGTGGGAGGGAGCCCCAGGGCCTGAGGCCGGCGCTCCTGAGACTCCGGGGCGTGTACAGCCCCAACTCATTATTAAGTGAGAGTGTCACGGGCGGCGAGCTTCACAGGCGTTGGCCTTCTTCACAGGCTCTGGGCCTTTTCCAAAATGCGATAGCTTCACAGGCATTCGCCTTGCTTCACAGGCTCCGGGCCTTTTCCAAAACGCGATAGCTTCACAGGCATTCGCCTTGCTTCATAGGCTCCGGGCCTTTTCCAAAACGCGATATCTTCACAGGCATTCACCTTGCTTCACAGGCTCCGGGCCTTTGCCAAAACGCGATAGCTTCACAGGCATTCGCCTTGCTTCACAGGCTCTGGGCCTTTTCCAAAACGCGATAGCTTCACAGGTTCTGGGCCTTTTCCAAAATGCGATAGCTTCACAGGCATTCGCCTTGCTTCACACGCTCCGGGCCTTTTCCAAAATGCGATAGCTTCACAGGCATTCGCCTTGCTTCACAGGCTCCGGGCCTTTTCCAAAACGCGATAGCTTCACAGGCATTCGCCTTGCTTCACAGGCTCCGGGCCTTTTTAGGGGTAGAACCTCCGGAGGTGCTGGATGTTCCATGCGTTCTGGACCGGCACTCCCTCTTGAGTCTCCAAGCGCGCGGAGCCAGGCCTGGAAACATGAACAACCTTGAACGGGCCCTCCCACATGGGAGAGAGCTTGTGCAGTCCCTCCCTGGAGAGAACCCGCCTGAGCACGAGGTCTCCTACCTCAAGAGTCCTGGGGCAGATGTTGCGGCAGTGATATCGCCACAGTGCTTGTTGGTACCTCGCTGCTCGCAGCGCGGCTTCCCGGCGACGCTCCTCCCCCAGCACGAGGTCCATCCCCCGCATGGCGTCCTGCTGCGCCTCGTCGAACGCCAGGACCCATGCGGAGCGACATCTGACCTCGTGAGGGAGGATTGCTTCCGCTCCGTAGACCAGGAAGAACGGGGTCTCTCCAGTCGGCTTGGTCGCGGTGGTGCGGATGGACCACAGCACGGACTGCAGCTCGTCGTACCAACCTCTGCTGCAAGCCTCCAGCTTCTTCTTGAACGTCCTGGTCTTGAGGCCCCTCAGGACCTCCACGTTGGCTCGCTCGGCCTGGCTGTTGCTTCGGGGGTGCGCCACTGAAGCATACCATATATGCGTTCCAAGGTTAGCACAGTATGTTTTGAAGAGGTTACTGGTGAACTGCGAACCGTTGTCCGTGATGATGCGATTCAGCACCCCGAACCGGCTCATGATGCCCTTGATGAACTTGACCGCGGAACCCGCAGGGATGGTGCGGACAACCTCCACTTCAGCCCACTTGGTGAACTTGTCCACGACAACGTAAAGGTAGCGGTAGCCCCCTGGCGCCCAAGGAAACGGACCCAAGATGTCGAGCCCCCAGACTGCGAATGGCCATGAAAGGGGGATAGTCTGCAAGCCCCCTGCCGGCTGATGGATCTGCTTGGCGTGGAACTGGCAGGCCTCACAAGCTTTCACTAGTTCAACGGCGTCATTGAGCGCGGTGGGCCAATAAAACCCACTGCGGAATGCCTTGCCAACGAGGGACCGTGATAATGGATGATGTCCGCAGTCTCCGCCATGTATATCTTTCAGTAGTTCCTTCCCTTGCTCCCTGGAGATGCAGCACAGGGATACATCGTTTGGTCGCTTCCGGTAGAGCACTCCATCTTTGATGCAGTATGCCGTGGCCTGGCGCACCACTCGCTCTGCTTCCTCCTCCTTCTCCTGCAGGGTCCCTTGCGTTAAGTAGCTTCGGAGCTCCGTGATCCAACATCCCTCCTGAGGTTCCATCGTCAGGAGCAGGCATGCTCCCGAGGCCGGGCCACAAGCCAGAGCTCCTGAGGTAAGCGCCTGGACACGCGTTTGGCGATATCATTGACTTCCTGATTGGTGCCACGGGGCACATATTGCAACTCCAACCCCCAGAACTGCTTCTCCACCCTGCGGACCTCTACAAGGTAGGCCTCCATGTGCTCATCCTTCGGCTCGTACACCTTGTTGGAGAAATTGACAAGGAGCTGCGAATCGCCCTTGATGGTGAGGCGTTTCACCCCCAGGGCAGCTGCGGCCTTCAAGCCCGCTATTAAACCTTCATACTCCGCTATGTTGTTGGACACCTTTTCTCCTTGCTGGAAACAAAGCTGCACGGCGTAATAGAGCTTGTCCTGGGTGGGCGATATAAGCACCGCCCCAGCCCCTGCGCCGTGTCTGGAGAACGCCCCATCGAAGTACATGACCCAGCCTTCTGGCGCCTCGCTTCCCGGGGACAAAGACTGATCCTCGTCGGCCTTGAGGCCTGGCGCCTCCGTCCATTCTGCCACAAAATCCGCCAACGCTGCTCCCTTGATGACTCCGGTCGTGGTGAATTCGAGCTGAAACGCTTGCAGCTCTATGTTCCACTCAGCGACCCTCCCAGCTGAATTGGGGCTCCTGAGCACCCTCTCCAGGGGGTATGACGAGACGACCTTGATGGGGTGACCCTGAAAATAGTGCCGCAGCTTGCGCGAGGCCACCAGTAGCGCGAGGAGGAGTTTCTGAGGCATAGGGTACCGCACCCTTGCATCCCGCAACACTGTGCTGACGAAGTACACTGGGTGCTCAACGAGGTGGAGTGCGTCAGTGCTGGTGGCTCCCTTTGGAGACCATGGCGCCTCTTGAGACAATGAGGCCTCCTGAGACTGGCCATCTGGGAGAGGGGCCTCTTCCGCCTCTGGTGCGCCCCTCTGCTGCGACTGATCCTCCTCAGCCGCTGTGGCGGTTTCTATGGGCCTTCCTCGTACCAGTTCCGCCTTGTCCCGGGCTGCTACCGCGGTTTTGATTCGACGCTCCTCTCTGACTGCCACCAGGGCTGCGCTGGCGGAGTAGGGAGTGGCGGCGAGGTAAAGCACCAGGGGCTCTTGAGGGTGCGGACCCACCATGACCGGTGGACTGGTCAGGTATTTCTTGAGATCCCGGAACGCCTTGTCGGCCTCTTCAGTCCACTCGAAGGGCCCCTTTTTCTTCATTAGCTGGAAGAAGGGTAGCGCTCGCTCCCCCAACTTGGGGATGAAGCGCCCTAGTGCGGTCAGGCACCCCGTGAGCTTCTGCATTTCTCTGAGGGTCTTTGACAGGCTCATGTCTTCCACTGCCTTGACCTTCTCCGGGTTAGCCTCGATGCCTCGGTGAGACACAAGGAAACCCAAGAGCTTGCCCGAGGGGACCATGAACACACACTTCTCTGGGTTGAGCCGTAGGTTCACTGCGTTGAGGCTCGCAAACGTTTCCTCCAGGTCTTGTATCAAGGTCCTGGCCTCCCGAGATTTTACCATGATGTCATCGACGTAAGCTTCAACATTCTTCCCGAGCTGCGGGCCCAAGGTGATATGCATCGGCCGCTGAAAGGTCGCCCCTGCGTTACGCAGCCCGAATGGCATGCAGGTGTAGCAGTACACCCCACACGGGGTTAGGAAGGCTGTCTTCTCGACGTCTTCTACCGCCATCTTGATCTGGTGATACCCAGAGAAGGCATCCAGGAAGCATAACAGGTCGCATTCCGAAGTGGAATCAATGATCTGGTCGATGCGTGGGAGCGGGAATGGATCTTGCGGGCACGCTTTGTTGAGGTTGGTGAAGTCGACACACATGCGTTCCTTCCCTCCCTTCTTTGGCACAACGACGGGATTGGCCAACCAATCTGGGTATCAGACCTCGCGAATGACCCCAACGGCCTTTAATTTGCGGGTCTCTTAGACGATGAAGGCCTGCTTTTCTGTGGACTGCTGCCTGGCCTTCTGCTTCACAGGGCGCACGTTGGGGCACACATTGAGGTGATGCTCGATTACACTCCTGGGGATCCCTGCCAACTGGTCTGGCTCCCAAGCGAATACCTTCTTGTTTGCATGCAGGAACCCGACCAGGGCCTCCTCCTGCTCGGGTTTGAGGTGGGCGCCTATGGTGAAAGTGGCGTTGGTGGACCCATCCTCATCAATGGGTATCTGCTTGGTTTCTGCCTTGTCTCGGGTGAACAACTACTTCTTCTTGGCGGGCGCAACTCCCTTGGGCTCGGGGGCCTCCAAGTCGGCGGGCTGTGCCGACGCCGCTATCTTGAAGACGAGCTTGAGCACCCGCAGAGCGTCACCAGTGTCCCCGTGCACGGTGAGGACACCGCTGCTCCCGGGCATCATCATGAGGTTGTACGTCGGGTGCGTCGCGGCCATGAACTGGGCCAGCACTGGGTAGCCGAGGATGGCGTTGTAGGGGAGGCCGATGGGGGAGATGTCGAAGTCGACCAGCTCCGTGCAAAAGTTTTCGTAGGTGCCGAAGGTCATTGGGAGCCGGATCTGTCCCAAGGAGCTGGACGACCTTCCCCCAATGCCTGAGAAGGGCCGGCTGGGCTGCAGCCGTTCCAGGGGTATGCAGAGGAGGTTGAAGGCCTCGACTGAGAGCACGCTGAGGCCCGCCCCGCCATCGATGAGTGTTCTGGTGACGGCCACCTGGAAGATGGTGGGTTGCACAACATGGGGAGCGCACTCGAGCAGGCCGAGTTGGAGGGGTGGACCTCCGAGCTGAAGCTCAGGCCGGTCTCGGGCGCCTCTCGATCCAGGGGAGCCCCCTGCCGCGTGGAAGCGGCGCTGGCCCGGCGGATGAACGGCTTGATGTGGTAACTTGTAGGCGGCACCTGCAAGCCGCCCAAGAGGACCACGACGACTGGGGGTGTTGGTGCAGCGTGATAGGCGGGGGAGAGGTTGCGGGGCTCCATGGGCGCGCGGAGCACGCGGGACGAAGAACCAGCTGGGGTGAGCGAGGGAGTTGCGGTGCGGCCGTCTTGCCACACGGACAGATGCCGGGACGATGCTTGCTGCTCGTCCCCCGCCGGGTCGGTGGCGGCATTGATGGCAGGTGACGGGGAACGGCGAGGACGCCCGCCGACAGGGGCCGTCTGGGCGACGCGGGAAGCGAAGGCGGCCCGGCGCTTCGCGCGGGCCCGACAAGCGTTAGACATGGGCGCGATGGTCGGAGGAGAACGGGGTGGTGGGAGAAGAATTCCGGTGCACCCCTACCTGGCGCGCCAAATGTCGGATTTCGGGTTCCGGCAGACCCTTGAGGTTCGAACACCGGGGTGCGCGCGGAGATTTCACCTCCTACCTACCTGCACCCCTCCACCGTGCTAGGATCTAAATTATGGGAAGAACAGCGCAAGAGACACGGGGTTTATACTGGTTCGGGCCACCGTTGTGGTGTAATACCCTACTCCAGTGTGTGGTGAGGTGGATTGCCTCTTGGGCTGATGATGGCGAACAATACAAGGAAGAACAGCCTCGCGAGGGTCTGTTCTTGGCTGAGGCGATGAACTGCTGGGAGGAGTTTAGCCACCCTTCTCTCTCTCTCCCTCTCTCTCTGCTTCCAACCTAAACGACCCCTTGCCATGTGGGTGGCCGGTCCTATTTATAGAGGCCCTGGTCCTCTTCCCAAATATCGAGCGGGAAGGGAGCCGAAAATGGCGGGCTAATTTCAAAGGGGACAGCAAGTATCAGCTATCCTGACAAAAGTAGTCTTCGTCTGCGCAAAGCTCTGGTGATGACGCTGTCTTGGGCACCACGGTGACCTCTGTCTCGTAGTCCTCCTGGTCTTGGTCTCGTTGCGCCGAAATGGCAACCTTTGCCTGATGCCTCGGTACTCCACGGCTGCGCTTGCCCCCTTTGCACCAAAGAGGAAAGGAGGACACTGCGCGGGCTGGCGCCCGCCTGGCGCCCTTGGTCGTCATGGCTTGCGTCACGGGCACCTCGTGAGGTACCCGCCTTGATCTCTCTGCCTCCTCGTGAGCCAGCCTGACGAGGCCGTGCCTGAGGAAGCTCCGTGTCGTCCGCCCTGCGAGGCTTGGCCCCTCGCGGGGGTCTTGAGTTTGTGTCGATGAAGATGGGCCGTGCTGGGCCCCCCTTTTGAGCCACGCCGCAGGCCGCAGGCAGGCAAGTCTGGGGACCCCCGTTCCCAGAACGCCGACAGTTTTAGTCCGTAGGACAACATACACAACAACAATCATACCATACGCTAGCTTCTAGGGTCTAGCCTCTCCGATCTCGTGGTAGATCTACTCTTGTACTACCCATATCATCAATATTAATCAAGCAGGACGTAGGGTTTTACCTCCATCGAGAGGGCCCGAACCTGGGTAAAACTTCATGTTCCTTGCCTCCTGTTACCATCCGGCCTAGACGCACAGTTCGGGACCCCCTACCCGAGATCCGCCGGTTTTGACACCGACATTGGTGCTTTCATCGAGAGTTCCTCTGTGTCGTCGCCGTCAGGCTCGATGGCTCCTACGATCATCAATAGCGATGCAGTCTAGGGTGAGACCTTCCTCCCCAGACAGATCTTCGTCTTCAACGGCTTCGCACTGCGGGCCACTTCATTTGGCCATCTGGAGCAGAACGAAAGCTACGCCCCTGGCCGTCAGGTCAGATTTGGAAGTTTAAACTACATGGCTGACATCCGCGGGGACTTGATCTTCGATGGATTCGAGCCACTGCCGAGTGCGTCGTACTGTCCCGACGAGCATGATCTAGTTCTGCCGCCAAACAGTGCCCTAGAGGCCGCACCCGCATCGGCTTTGACCCTTAATTCGGAGCCAACTGCGCCGATCGAGGATGGGTGGTTGGACACCGCCTTGGGGGCTGCGATCCCAACGGCGATCGAGCCGAACACCAGCCCGGCACTCTGCGAGACTCATGACTCCAAGGAGCCGGACTCCTCTCCGGACTCCGAACCCTCCGTGCCCCTGCCGATCGAATCCGATCGGGCGCCGATCATGGAGTTTACTGCCGCGGACATCTTTCAGAACTCGCCTTTCGTCGATATTCTGAAGACACTGAAGTCTCCTTTTATCAGGAGAGCCCTGGCGGGATCACGGCCAGCAAGGTTGGGATACGGACGATGAAGAAATTCAAAGCCCACCCACCACCCACTTTGTAGCCACTGTCGACGATTTAACCGACATGCTCGACTTCGACTCCGAAGACACCGACGGTATGGACGCCGATGAAGGAGACGATAAAGAACCAGCGCCTATCAGGCCCTGGGAGGCCACCTCGTCATATGACATATACGTGGTGGACACCCCAAAAGAAGGAGAAGGCGATGGAACAGCGGAGGATGACCCCTCCAAGAAACAGCCTAAGCGTCGGCGTCAGCGGCGCCACACAAAATCCTGCCAAAACAAATACGGTGATTCCAGCATGGGAGATAATAATACTCCAGAAAGTGCCGAAGAAAACCCCCTCCAGCAAGATTTAGCACAGGAGGATGGAGAAACCGGCCCTCATGAGAGAGCGGGAGACAGAGAGGTCGAGGACGATAATTATATGCCTCCCTCCGAAGACGAGGCAAGCCTCGACGACGATGAATTTGTCGTGCCAGAGGATCCCATCGAGCAAGAGCGTTTTCAACGCAGGCTTATGGCCACGGCAAGAAGCCTCAAGAAAAAACAGCAACAGCTTAGAGCTGATCAAGATTTGCTAGTCGACAGATGGACTGAAGTCCTTGCGGCCGAAGAGCATAAACTCGAACGCCCCTCCAAGAGCTACCCAATGTGCAGGTTGCTACCCCGATTAGAGGAGGAAGCACTTAAACCTACATCACCTGCACTCGATACGGCCGATCGGTCACCTCACGGCCACGATAGGGAGGCCTCTCGGCCCTCCATTCAAGCCGCACCCCGTACCAACGCACAGGAAAATGCGCCGGACTTGCGAGATATGTTGGAGGACAAGGAAAGGCAAACAAGATCGATCTACGGATCACATGGGCGCCCCATGACTCGAGACGGTAACCGTCACGCCGACCACAAATTCGGCAGGGCCGAACACAGTAGACAAAGCTCATTGGAGCTACGTCGTGACATAGTCCAGTACAGAGGCGCCGCACACCCACTATGCTTCACAAACAAAGTAATGGATCATCAAATGCCCGAGGGTTTCAAACCCGTAAACATCGAATCATATGATGGCACAACAGATCCTGCGGTATGGATCGAGGATTATCTCCTTCATATCCACATGGCCTGCGGTGATGATTTCCACGCCTTCAAATACCTCCCACTCAAGCTTAAAGGACCAGCTCAGCATTGGCTTAATAGCTTGCCAACAGGATCAATCAGTTGTTGGGAGGACCTGGAAGCCGCATTCCTCGACAATTTCCAGGGCACCTATGTGCGACCCGCAGACGCCGATGACCTAAGTCACGTAATTCAGCAGCCAGATGAATCGGCCAGGCAATTATGGACATGGTTCCTAACAAAGAAAAATCAAATAGTCGACTGTCCGGACGCCGAGGCCCTAGCAGCCTTCAAGCACAAGATCCGTGACGAGTGGCTTGCCCGGCACCTTGGACAGGAGAAGCCGAAATCTATGGCAGCACTCACGACACTCATGACCCGCTTTTGTGCGGGAGAAGACAGCTGGCTTGCTTGTAGCAACAATATGACCAAGAACCCTGGTAATTCGGATACCATGGACAGTAGTGGCAGGTCGCGTCGCAATAAGTAGAAGCGCCGCATTAATGGTGACAATACTGAGGATACGACAGTTAATGCCGGATTCAGAGGCTCTAAATCTGGTCAGCGGAAAAAGCCATTCAAAAGGAATCCTAGGGCCCCGTCCAGTTTGGACCGAATACTCGACCGCTTATGCCAGATACATGGCACCCCCGAAAAGCCGGCCAATCACACCAACAGGTATTGTTGGGTGTTCAAGCAGGCAGGCAAGTTAAATGCCGAAAATGAAGACAAGGGGCTGCATAGAGATGACGACAAGGAGCCCCAGCCGCCGAACAACAGTGGACAGAAGGGTTTTCCCCCACAAGTACGGACGGTGAACATGATATACGCAACCCACGTCCCCAAAAGGGAGCGAAAGCACGCGTTAAGGGACGTATACACGGTAGAGCCAGTCGCCCCAATGTTCAACCCATGGTCCTCCTGCCCGATCACCTTTGATCGAAGGGACCATCCCTCTAGCATCCGTCATGGCGGATTCGCCGCATTGGTTCTAGACCCAATTATTGACGGATTTCATCTCACTAGAGTCCTTACGGACGGCGGCAGCAGCCTAAACCTGCTTTACCAGGATACAATGCGGAAAATGGGCATAGATCCCTCGAGGATTAAGCCCACCAAAACGACCTTTAAAGGCGTAATACCAGGTGTAGAAGCCAACTATACAGGCTCAGTCACACTTGAAGTGGTCTTCAGATCTCCGGATAATTTCCAAAGCGAGGAGTTAATCTTCGACATAGTCCCATTCCGAAGTGGCTATCATGCACTGCTCGGGCGAACTGCATTCGCCAAGTTCAATGCAGTACCGCACTACGCATGCCTTAAGCTCAAAATGCCAGGCCCTCGAGGAGTAATTACGATCAATGGAAACACCGAACGCTCCCTCCGAACGGAGGAGCACACGGCGGCCCTTGCAGCAGAAGTACAAAGCAACCTCTCCTGGCAGTTCTCCAGTCCGGCCATTAAATGAACGGACACCGACAAGCGCGCCCGGAGTAACCTACAACAAGACCACCTGGCACGACCCGAGTAGGCGTAGCAATGCGGCCCCAACCCCAGCCCTCGCAAAAATGCGATACCAGTACTTCGCGTACATAACTATGCTCTAGAAATACCATGGGTACAGGGTGAGGGGCACCATCACAGCACGCCCGAGACACGGCTTAAACCGTACCAGGGGCTGCTGATTTTTTAATTTTCTCTTACTTTCAGGACTCCACTCTTCGGAAGGCCTGTTCGGCAGTTCAATTGCCGCACAAACGATGCAAGAACCAGGGAAGCAGACAAGCCACGCCGCATTACGGAACTCCCAGGTGGTCTCTATCACGAGCAGTATACCTGTTTCACATACTATTCCACAGCTTCCCCTAGAACGGACATGTTACATAGTCTAACCTTTTGCTTTTCGCATTATTTGTATCGTTCTGCTTTGATCGCAGCCCTCTTTAATAAACAATGCATAGCTTTTGTCTATTTTTGCATTACTCTTTTTTAATATATGTTCCTTAACGACATGTTGCATCCATACACTATGGTACGGCCAAAATACGCCAGGGCTTTAGTACCCCTCAATATGGTGTGAGAAGTCCGAACACTTTAACAAGTGCGGCACCCCGAACTTATAGCATTATATGCATCGGCTCCGAATCATGTCTTGGGTTAATAGTTGGGTTTGCCCGGCTCCTATGTTTTGGTGCCTTACGTTCCGCTATATCGGCTTAGGTAGCACTAGGAGAACCACTGCGATTGTGCCCCAGTTGAGCTGGGTCAAGCAGCTCAGTGGAGAAAGCTAAAACTGACTATCATGATGAAGCGAGAGCTGGTCGCTGTTCAAGAGGTTTTTCGAGTCCCTAAAGACTTATGCCGCTTAGAGCGAGGAGCCGGCTCTGTCCGGCCAAGGCGTGGATAGCGCCCCGAACTCGGTCTTCAGAATACCAAGGGCTTCGCCGAAATTTAAAATTATAGAATTCTATGGCTAAGTGAGAGTGTTCACGCATTATAGTCTGATTGCCTTGTTCGTTGGGCTGAGCGCCTCCCTCGAAGGACCCAAACATGGGAAAAAGAGCGCTCAGGTTTATCCCCGAACACCCCAGCACTAGCGGCAGGGGGGCAGAAGCCAACGACTTGCCATCTCTCAGAATTGATAAACAGCCGCACAGAAGGTAATATTTTATATTCCAACAGCATTGCTTAGCGCATATGAACAAGTTTTCAGCGCACAGGACAAAACGAGCAAGTTTCACTCAAAAATTCCATCCCTAGAAGATTCATCCGCCACAAGGCAGGCACCCTTCAGAACATCCTTATAATAATTCTCGGGCTTGCGATGCTCTTTCCCCGGCGGTGGCCCGTCCTTCACAAGCTTCTCAGCATCCAGCTTGCCCCAATGCACCTTAGCACGGGCAAGGGCCCTACGGGCACCTTCAATGCAGACGGAGCGCTTGATGACTTCGAGCCTTGGACAGGCCTCCACCAGCCGCTGCACCAGCCCGAAATAGCTCCCAGGCAGAGCCCCTCCAGGCCACAGCCGAACAATGAGGCCCTTCATGGCCTGTTCGGCCGCCTTGTGGAGCTCAACCAGTTGCTTCAGCTGGTCGCTCAGGGGCATGGGGTGTCCGGCCTCAGCATACTAAGACCAGAACACCTTCTCTGTCGAGCTGCCCTCCTCGGCTCGATAGAATGCGGCGGCATCGGACACACTCCGGGGAAGATCTGCGAATGCTCCTGGAGAGCTCCGGATTCGGGTAACTAACAAGTAACTCACGTTTATGTGGTTTCTTTAAATAAGAATGCCTTACCCGTCGCTATCTTCTTCACCTCATCCAACTCCTAGAGGGTCTTCTGGGATTCGGCCTTGGCAGACTTGGCATTTTCAATAGCCACCGCGAGCTCGGACGCTCGCGTCTTTGAGTCAAGCTCCAAACTCTCATGTTTTTTCATGAGAGCCTGGAGCTCTTGTCGTACCTTGCCTACCTCGGCCTCATACTTCTCCCCCTTTGTGCGCTCTGTGGCGGCCCTCTTCTCGGGCTCGACCATCGCTTGCTTAAGGGTCGCCACCTCAGACGTGGCCCCTACAATAGCCACGTTAATCCTGTCATTTTTTGCAATTGCACCTTTTTATACATATTTAAACAAGGTATTTCTTACCTTCGTTGTCCTTGAGCTGCTTCTTGGCACGCCCGAGCTCTTTCTCGGACCGCTCGAGGTTCTGCTTTAGCGTGTCCACTTCCGCAGTCAGTGCGGCGGACGCAAGCAGAGAAGCCTGCATATGCATATTGACTCCATTTTGTTAGACTCCTGCGAATTTCATTTGATCCTCTATTCGGCTTTTCTTCCCGAACACCAAACAGAGCATCAGGGGCTATTGTCTATGCGGTAATATTATTTACACATTCTTTACTTACCTCAAAGCCTGTTAAAATGCCAGTACAAGCTTCAGTCAGTCTGCTCTTGGCGGACTGAACCTTCTGGACCACCACACTCATAATGGTGCGGTGCTCCTCGTCGATGGAGGCGCCTTGGAGTGCCTCCAACAGATTGTCCGGCGCCTCCGGTTGGACGGGGGTCACCGGCACGGTGGGCTTGCTCCTCTTGGAAGGAGGTCCCCCGCCGGACTCTGGAACCTTTGAAGGTTCCGGAGCGATG
This sequence comes from Triticum monococcum, assembly GCA_034509565.1. Taxonomy (NCBI): domain Eukaryota; kingdom Viridiplantae; phylum Streptophyta; class Magnoliopsida; order Poales; family Poaceae; genus Triticum; species Triticum monococcum. The sequence continues at coordinate 497,621,990 of CM067843.1, forward strand.
TCCGGCCTAGAGCCGGACTTGGAGCCCTGGGGGGTTTCATCCCCTTTACTCCTGGAGTCCGGGAGGTCGCCTTGCGGCGCCTCCAGGACCACCTCCTCCCAGCTTGGAACCTGTTGGGACAACACTTCTGTGTCGTCTGTAGGGCGGGGGGAGGAAGCCGTCGGAAGCGAGTTCACATCCGACGTGTCCAGTGAGCCGCTCGACGACCCGTCGAGCCGGTCTTTGGGTGGGCTGCATAAACATTTTCGACATAAGGGAAAGCTGTGCGATAAACTAATACTATGAATTACTCTGGTTTTCGGATACTTACGATTTTGCCAGGGGCTTGGCCCTGGGCGGCCACTCCTCTCCGCGTCGTCGGCGTCGGTGGAATAGCCGGATGAAGGGTTTTCCCCTTCTTGGACCCTCCGGCCTCCCCAGAGAGCGCGGCCTTGTCGGATCACGAGTTCCGGCGGACCCTTAAGGTTCGAACACTGGGGTGCGCGCGGAGATCACGCCCTCTACCACCCCGTCTCACAAAGATCTAAACTACAGAGAGAACTGCACAAGAGACACAAGGTTTATACTGGTTCGGGCCACCATTGAGGTGTAATACCCTACTCCAGTGTGTGGTTGGTGGATTGCCTCTTGGGGCTGGTGATGATGAACGATACAAGGAAGAACAGCCTCGCGAGGGTCTGTTCTTGGCTGGGGCGATGAACTGCTAGGAGGAGTTCAGTCACCCTTCTCTCTCTCTTTCTCTGATTTCGATCCCCTCTACCATGTGGGTGGCTGGTCCTATTTATAGAGGCCCTGGTCCTCTTCCCAAATATCGAGCGGGAAGGGAGCCAACAATGGCAGGCTAATTTGAAGGGGGACACCGAGTATCAACTATCCTGACAAAAGCAGTCTCCGCCTGCGCAAAGCTCTGGTGATGACGTCGTCTTGGGCTCCATGGTGACCTCCTTCTCGTAGTCCTCCTGGTCTTGGCCTCGTTGCACCGAAATGGCAATCTTTGCCTAATGCCTCGGTACTCCGCGGCTCCGCCTGCCGCCTTTGCACCAAAGAGGAAAGAAGGACGCTGTGCGCGCTGGCACCCGCCTGGCGCCCTGAGTCGTCATGGCTTGCGTCACGGGCACCTCGCGAGGTACCCCGCCTTGATCTCTCCACCTCCTCGCGAGCCAACCTGACGAGGCCGTGCCTGAGGAAGCTCCGTGTAGTCCGCCTCGCGAGGCTTGGCCCCTCGCGAGGGTCTTGGGCCTTGTGTTGACGAAGATGGACCATGCCGGGCCTCCTTTGAGCCACGCCGTAGGCCGCAGGCAGGCAAGTCTGGGGACCCCCGTTCCCAGAACACCGACAATAGCCCCCTGGCCCAAGGCGCGCATGGATTGGGCCATGCCGAGAGGCGAAAGGGCAAGGGCGAAGCGCCGCGGGTCCTAATAGCCTGCGGCCTTAGGCGCTGCGTGGCGGTTGATGGGACGTGGGCGTCTCCACTTCCCCACGATGCCTCGGTGATCACGCGAGTTGGACAAGTCCCTGCATGCAGATCGTGTCATGATTACTTGTGATCGTGGAGGCCGGCGGTTGGTCTTCGCCGGCTATAAGTACGAAGCTGTGCGTGCCCTTCCAGTCCATTCCTCCTGGCTTCTCTTTCTTCCTGATCCTTGCTCCGTCTTGCTGCGATGGCTCCATCGAGGAGGTACTCGGCTGCGGAGAAGGGGAAGGCCCTCCGGGTCGATCCTGCCTCTCCCCCGCCCAAGCGCAGTCATGGGCGCCCTCGGAAGCATCCGGTGGCCGCCCCGGTAGCGTCTGGTGGTCATGGTGGCGGCTCCCAGCGCGGCGGCGGGCGAGCCGGTGTGGCTGAGGGACGCGCCTGGGTTGCGCGCTCCCCTAGGCCGCGCTTTCGCGCTGCGCAGGTGCTGCCGGAGTTCGTCGTCTGGTCGGTGGAGCCGACTAGCGCCCGGCTCCGACTCCCTCTCTTCCTCCTTGGTGAACTCCCGGCCGGTGCTCCTGGTGGCCTCTGGCTCCAGGCGGAGGGCTGCTGCAGCAGGTCCTCGTGGACCGTGCTGGAGGTCTCCGCTGACGGGGGCCTGGCCTTAACTCGTGGCTGGCAGGCGTTCGCCCGCGCTCACGGCCTCGGGCACCGGTGCACCCTGCACTTCAGGTTTGACGGCGACGCCACCCTCTATGTGAGGGTGTTTGGGGAAGATGGTCGCCGCGCGGGGTGTTGCCCTAAGGACGACGACCGCGGCCGGGGGCCCCGCCCCGACAGTGATGGAGGAGATAGCGCCCGCGTGGATGGCGGCGCTCGAGGCTCCTCGAGCTTCGTCAGCTCTTCCTCAAGCGACTCCTCCAGTAGTGGCCGCAGGCAACCCCCGCGCCGTCGAGCTTGCTTGGGAGGTGATGGCTCGTCCGCCCGCCGTCGTGCCCCGGTGAAGCGTGAGAGGGAGTCTTCTTGAGGCCCGGAGGCTGCCCGGGTGGCCTCCGCGGGCTGATGTGAGGAGGGCTGCGCCGGGCTCGTCCTTTCCTTTTCCTTTTGTTTCCTGTGTAAGACAAAACAGCTGCATGGAGCCCCGCTGGGGCGTGTTGGGAATTATTGCCGTTTTTAGCCATCACCTTGATCTTATTTTTGCGCCTCTTAACTGCACGCCTGTGCGTAGATAGTCTCTGACCCCTGCCGGGGGGCGACTGACCCAGGCCCTGTGTGCGCGTCGCGGTGCCCGAGGGGCACAGACTAAAGGGGTGCTCTTGTAACGTGCCCGGGCCATGAAACCTTCCACCAGCTAGAGTAGAAACGCTCGCGAGGATGTTTGAGTACCATCCCTCGCGAGGTCGTTTATGAGAGAAACCAAAGCGAGGAGCGAAAATCAGCGAACCGCAAATCAGCAACAGCGAGAACTTCAATAAGACATCAAATGCAAGTAAACACGTCAACTGCGGAAAGCAAATGAAAAAGCTGCGTCCGGCACCTAATCTGGTCTTCGACGTCTTCTCACCAGCGCAGAGCTAAGTGCTGCCACTGGGCGTGGGAGGGAGCCCCAGGGCCTGAGGCCGGTGCTCCTGAGACTCCGGGGCGTGTATAGCCCCACTCATTATTACGTGAGAGTGTCATGGGGCGGCGAGATTCACAGGCTCCGGGCCTTTTCCAAAACGCGATAGCTTCACAGGCACTCGCCTTGCTTCATAGGCTCTGGGCCTTTTCCAAAAGAGGGATGGTCTTCACCTCTAGCTGCATTGGCTTCCCCCTGCTCCGGGGCAGCAGGGTTTCCGCGGGTGTTGACCATCCTAGAAGGAAACAAGACAACGGTTTAGACAAGGATGGCTCAAACTTAACAGGGAAGTGCAGAATGTAAAGGATAACGCGGAATGCAGAGATGCTCATTCGTATGCCATGGTAATATAAAACTGCCATATATACACCAACGGTCATACTCGTCATACATAGTTTAGTACAAGCCCATGCTACAGTACAACTATGAAGGTAGACGTTACATCTCATCGGAGGCATTCCGAGTCCCTATACATTATTTGTCTACACCTCCGGAATCGATTACACACCAAGTCGTATTCCACAAGTCACACAGGACAGTGGAGATACAACTACTACAATACTAGTGGTACTACTACTAACTCAGATAGCTCTGTAGTAGTCCTCATAGAAGTCACCTCCATAGCCTGGAAGTTCAACGTGATCATCCGGAAACAGACGGTCCTGAGGAGCCTGTGGACCATAGGGGCTAGGATAAGGTCTTGGACCAACAAACGGTGGCCTGCGGGGACCAAGGGGTGGGGTGATGCCTCCCACATCACGCCAATCCACCATGTCTGGCAGAGCTGCTCTCACAGGATACAGATCCCTGGTATCCATACATCCAGCTTGCACCGCGGGTGCAAACCGAGTCAATGTGGCCCAATGATCAGCACGGGTATTAAAGAGCTCCAGCCTCAAGGCCCGATTCTCTCGGTCCTTATCTTCGAGCATCTCAGCGGTGGTACGAGTTAATGAGTCCTCCTGAGTGGAGTCAGCATAGATAGCCTGAAGATACCCCTGCGCTCCCGGAAGTGAAGTTGGCATGTAACGGAAGTCAGTGTTCCGAAGCAGGCCAGTCCGGACTCGCAAGATGGTCATCATGGAATAGGCAGCATCTTGCACAGCCATCTCAATGGTAACTCCGAGTCCATAGGAACAGTGAAGGGCTCGGTAGATCCAGGATAGGAAGGAAATATCCTGACGGTGCATAAATACTGGCTTTGATTAAAGTCGCGGAACTGCTCTTCAACAGTGTATTCGGGATACCAACGGTATCCTGTCTCGATCATGACCCGGACCAACATAGCAGTATGACCGGGCACGTCGAGGCACCTGGTCAGGCGAACCACTTGATTTTGAGACTGATTGGCCATCTGAAAGCACAACCACAAGACAAAGACATCAGAATTCCTAGGGAAAATTGGGCAGCATAACGGCTGTAAATGCTCAGAAAAAGATTTGAGACATCCACAACAGTTCACAATACCACTCAACAGCATCATATCAAGGTTCTGATTCAAATAGCAACGTACTAAAATAGTAGAAACTGGACTGGAACTCGTAGCAATAATCCTATGAACTACTACGGATTAGTAACACGTGAACCTGATAGAAGAAGAGAGCCTAGTCCTTAACCCACGTTGAATGAGAAGAGAATGACTCAGATCAGAAGCATAGGGTAAAGGAGTAAAAAGAACCTTACGTTCCCTCCCACAATCAATTCCCTTACATATAACTAAAGCATTTCTAGACTCGACATCGACCAGTTTGGCTGAACGAACCTACAGGCAGTCCGACTCTGATGCCAACGCTGTTAGGACCCCGATTCTAAGCCACATCGATCTAGCCGGTAACACCTCATATCACTTTGCGGCCTCACGCACGGTATCCCACGGGTGTTGCCTTACCATGGCCCGGGACCGTTTGCGCCTTTTGGCTCGCGTATATGACAATGTCGCTAGCATCCATATGACCGAGAACCCGGGCCGACATGGCTAGTCGTGAACCCAAGCGGCACAGACCTATGGAGACATGCATACATGAATCACAACGAACATGTCGGTCATCAACGAGTGATTCCGGGCTGTAGCACTGGGCTAACAGGACTCCGGGAAATCTCGGGCTGTAGCAGGCTAGACAGGACTCCGGAGATCACCGCGTGACATTTCCCCGAAGGGACAGACATAGGGACGAAGTGAAACACATGCCGGCCAGTCAAGCGTCCTGAACAGTAGTGCTGGGCTAGCAGGACTCCGGTGAACCGGGCTGTAGCGGACTACTATGGCTCGAGGAGCACTAGACTACATTTCCCCATAAGAAAGGCTGCGAAGGACAAACAACTAGATTGTCGGATCCCACTCATACCAAGCATTTCAATCATACATACAATATGCTCGATATGAGTACATACAACATGGCATCACAACAAAACTCTACAACTCAAGTACTTTATTTAAAGGCTCCAGGGAGCCATACATAACATATCCATACAGGTAGGGGTCACATGACCCGACACTCAAGTCATACAGTCATACAAGCACATGCGGAAGCAACTAGTCTGAGTACAGACTCTAGAAAGAAAGAAGGCTTCTCGAAGCCTGTCTATCTACATAGGGCCCTCCATGGCCTGGATCACCACCTGGGTGGCTAGTCACTCGTCGACGTCAAGATCTACGTAAAACCCATCGGAGGGGGCAGTGTTGTCGTCTGAAAACAATAAATAAGCAAACATGAGTACAAAGGTACTCAGCAAGTCTTACATCAGAACCTACTGTACATGCTCATTCTCAAGAAGGTGGTGGGGTTTATGCAGCAAGCCATCTTTGACTCTTGGCTAAGCTATCCTACGGAATCTTTTAGCAAAATAGTTTTCGCACACGAGTCCACTACTCACCATCACAATACTCCACCGTGGATCCTCCCTCGTATCCTGCGAGGGGGCCATCCTCGGTACTCACACTTATCTTGAGTCTTTTAGTAGTATCCATTAACTTGTCTATGAACTGTATATGTAATCAAGTAGTCCATTACCGCGGACACGGCTATTCGAATAGTTTTATACCCTGCAGGGGTGTACTTCGTCACACATGTTTCCACCACTTAGCGTCTACACACGAAATGTGCTCGGCAGACTTCAAGCGAAAACCGACGTGGGTGTAGACCACGACCTGACTAACCTCACAAGTCTCTAGTCCAGGGTCATCGCCTATTCAGGTTCCATCCGCAAGGAAATCCGGCCGGGGTGTCCTCAACGGCCCCGAACAATGTGAACAGGGTTCCCGAGACACCAAACGGGTGACTCGGTACACCGTGCCACGGTGTATCTACCGCAACATAGCCCACCCCTAGGGTCAGCGCTACGCACGGCCGCCAACACATATCCTACAAACACCAGAAACTAGTTGCAACTCCTGGACTAAGGCGAGAGGGGTCGGTAAGTCGAGCGGGGTCATATTTCAGGGCCCAATGTGTGGTAGTAGCTGAATCTTAATTCACGCATACAGAACTCAGTTCTTAGGGACGGCTTCAATGAAACAACCCACCATGTACTCCCACATGGCCTCTCATCGATACCTTTACCAAAACATGTTCAACACATCCCTCATATTACTGGCACAAGCATTTCACTCTAGCCCATCCCCCAGATGAACCAGACCTGACACAACTCTAAGCATAGCAGGCATAGCAAGGTAGGAATCACAAAACATGGCTCAATCAACTCCTACACATGCTAGTGGGTTTCATCTAGTTACTGTGGCAATGACAGGTCATGCAGAGGATAAGGGTTCAACTACCGTAGCACACAGCAGTTTGAATCGTGTTGTCTTAATGCAGTAAACAAGAGCAGGAGCGAGAACATGGGTTGTATCAGAATGATCAATGGTTGCTTGCCTGATGGAGTGGTGACGGGATACTGCCCTTCAGTTGGATACTCGTGAATATCCTCGGAGGCAGAACCAACCACGAAGAACACAGCCGAGCACAATCAACACATGACGATATGCAACAATATGATGCATGCTATGACATGGCAATATGGATGTGTCTTGAGCTAATGCAACTAGCTATGATTTAAATGGAGTTGGTTTGAATACAAGATTCAAATTCCAATCCCATATATGATTATTTAATGCCCTTTATTTGTTTTGTCCAAAACAGAGGACAAGCATTGTTCAAACATGCATGAAAATGGTACAGATGGATTCCTTGAATTTTTCTGATAATTTTACATATATAATTTATCTCATTTGGAGTTATGGTTGAATTTCTATGAATTTTCAAAGTTTTGGGCATTTTCTGGAATTTCCTGAATTATTTTTAAACTAGAAAATGAGATATTGCGTCAGCATGACATCAGCGTTGCGTCAGCGGTCAACGGAGCTGTCCGAGTCAAACCTGACGTGTGGGGTCCACACGTCAGTGACTGGTTAGTTAACAGGAGGGTTAATTTGTCTAATTAGGGTTAGTGGGCGCCGGGCCCACTGGTCAGTGACTAACTGGGTAACTAACCTAGGTTAATTAGTGCTAATCTGATACTAACCAAATGTCAGGGGGTGGCCCACGCGTCAGTGACACAAGGGGGAGGGTCAACCCTGGTCAGCGGGGTCAAAGCCACCGGCGGCTTGTCGCCGGCGAGCCAGACGCGGCGGAGGGCGTCGGAAATGCGTCTCCGGTGACCAAATGGGCCGCGGAGACCATCTCCGAGGAGCTGGTGCTCGCGCGCATCCACTAGTGCCCTCTGTTTCACCGGAGACGGCCTAAGTCGACGGCGGCGACCACTTTGGCGGCGGCCGGAGTTCGGCGGGGAGGGGAGAAGGGGCTACGGTGCATGGCAGGGGCAGCAGGTGAGGGTTTTGGGGTCCTGGCGTTGCACTGAGCACGATGGTGTGCTTGGTTGCGGCTGGCTCAGCCCCTGGCCACGGTGGCGCCATGGCCGGCGGCGAGGTGCTACGGCTTCGGTCGAAACGGCGGCTGCGGTGCTCGAGAAGCAAGGGGAAGAGGGGAAAACGATGATGGAGCTCACAGCAGTCGCAGAGGGCGTCGAAGCGGGCTCGGGGAAGCGTTGGTTGCCGCGAATTTGACAGCGGCGATCCACGGCGGCCGAGGCGAAGACGATGGCAATGACGGTGCTCCGGGGCTTCCCGCGTCACGTGGCTCGGCAGATAGGTGGACGGCGACGTGGCGGAGCTTCTGAGCTGGTCGGAGAAGCGAGGGGGAGGCGGTGGCTACGGAAATGGCGAACGGCGGCGACGGCAATGCTCGGGCGGTCGCGCGGGAGAGAACCAGGGGAGGAGGGAGAGCGAGGGAGAGGGATATGAGGGGGCCAGGGGGTGCGTGGCGTCCATAGCGACGTCCAGGCGTCGAGGGGGGGGGCGCGGCAAGCAGGAGCTGGCCATCGGTGGCCGCGCGCGTGCCGGCGCACCGCGGGCACACGCCCTACGTCCTCCTGGCAGGAGCTAGGGGACGACTGGCGTCGGCCTGGTGGGCTGGGCCGTCCAGCTACAGTGCTGGGCCGGTTGGTGGCGCCAGGTAAGTCCAGGTGAGCCTCTGTCTCTCTCTCTAATTTATTCTGTTTTTCTATTTTTGTTATTCTGTTTTGATTTAGTTTAAATACTAAATCATTTTATAAAATCCTGAAAATATTTATGGACACTTTCTGAAATATTTCAGTGGCCCAAAATTAATTCCAACATTATTTGAGCATTTGAATTATATAATAGTATTTTAATGCCCAAATTCAAATATTTATGAATTAAGTCAATGCCCCTTTTGTTGACCTAAAATTATATGCACCATTTTTCCCAAGGGTTCTAACCCAAGGCAAAGAGGGTGAACATATTTGAAGGGCATTTCAGGTTCATTGAATTTATTTTTAGTAAACCTTAGTTGATTTAAGGGGGGGGGTGTGCTGGGGGTTCTGCTTTCCCCATTTCAATTTCTGATGAATGTAAACATGATGCACACTCTAATGCATAATCTAGCTAGGGTGTGACAACTCACCCCCACTCAATAGAATCTCGTCCCGAGATTTAGGATCATCTGGGAAGAAGGCGGGGTACTCGAGTCGAAGACGATCCTCCCTTTCCCAAGTGGCTTCTTCCTCGGAATGGTGTGACCATTGAACCTTGAGAAACTTGATATTATGACGTCGAGTGGTACGCTCGGCTTGATCTAGGATACGAACGGGGTATTCCCGATAAGAAAGGTTATCTTGTAAATCAAGCGTTTCATGGTCCACTCCACGGATAGGATCCGCGAAGCAACGCCTGAGTTGCGAAACGTGGAAGACGTCGTGAACTCTGGAAAGATGCGGAGGTAGTTCCAATTGGTAGGCAACTTCTCCTCGTTTGGCAAGAATGCGAAAGGGTCCAATGTAACGAGGAGCCAATTTGCCTTTGATACCGAAGCGATGGGTTCCCTTTAACGGGGTAACCCGAAGGTAAGCTTTCTCGTCAATTTCAAATGTCATAGGCTTATGCTTACGATCATTGACTCTTTTGGCGAGATTGGGCTGTTTTCAATTTCTCACGAATAACGCGAACCTGCTCTTCTGCTTCCTGAATCATATCCGGGCCAAAGAGTTGTCTTTCCCCGGTTTCTGACCAGTTAAGAGGCGTTCGACATTTTTGTCCATAGAGAACTTCGAAGGGAGCCTTGCCCAAACTAGCTTGATAGCTATTGTTATAAGCAAACTCCGCGAATGGAAGACATTTCTCCCAACTCATTCCGAATGAGATAACAGAAGCTCGGAGCATATCTTCCAGAATTTGATTGACTCGCTCTACTTGACCACTTGATTGAGGATGGAAGGCGGTGCTAAAGGAGAGATGAGTTCCCATAGCATTTTGGAAACTTTCCCAAAATCGAGAGGTGAAGAGACTTCCACGGTCTGAGTTAATTTCCAATGGGACACTATGAAGAGACACTATTCGGGAGATGTATAGGTCAGCTAGCTGGCTAGCGGTGATACTCTCACGAACAGGTAGAAAATGGGCTACTTTGGAAAGACGGTCGATCACGACGAAGATGGCATTATTCCCCCTCTTGGTCCTGGGAAACCCAGTGATGAAATCCATACTGATTTTGTCCCATTTCCATTCAGGAATAGCCAAAGGTTGAAGGGTGCCAGCAGGCCGTTGATGCTCTGCTTTAACACGACGATAAACGTCGCAATTAGCAATGTATTGAGCGATTTCTCTCTTCATCCTAGTCCACCAAAACCTCTGGCGTAGGTCTTGATACATTTTGGTACTACCGGGATGAATGGTGAGAGGGGATTCATGAGCTTCCTTAAGGATCAGTCGCCTCAGGTTTCGCGCCTTCGGAACCACTAGGCAATTCCCAAAGTATACAACACCTTGGTCATCAATGGAGAAACAATTCACGACTCCTTTTTTAACGTTTCTCTTGATACGGGAAATTCCCGGATCTATCTTCTGCGCCTTGATGACCTGATCCGTAAGGGTAGGTTCCGCTACCAGGGTGGATAGGAATCCTTGAGGAACAATGTGAAGATTAAGCTTGCGAAATTCCTCATGGAGAAGTGGTTGACTTTGTTGTAACATCAGGTTGTTACAGTAGGACTTACGACTTAGTGCATCGGCCATGACATTGGCCTTGCCAGGGGTGTAAGTTATTCCTAAGTCGTAATCCGAGATCAACTCGACCCAACGTCTTTGCCTGAGATTCAAATCTGGTTGGGTGAAGATATATTTCAAGCTTTGGTGATCGGTGAAGATCTCGCAACGATTACCGAGGAGGTAATGTCGCCAGGTTTTGAGTGCATGGACTACAGCTGCAAGCTCTAGATCATGTGTGGGATAATTTTCCTCATGTGGGTGTAATTGCCGTGAAGCATAGGCAATTACCTGACGATCTTGCATGAGTATGCAACCTAGTCCTTGTCGCGAGGCGTCGCAATAGATAATAAAGTCCTTGGAGAAAACTGGTGGTACCAGTACGGGAGCAGATGTCAGGCGTCTTTTCAGTTCCTGAAAACTGAACTCGCACTGTGGAGTCCACTCAAACTTTTTATCTTTCTTGAGGAGTTCAGTTAGAGGTTTAGCAACCTTGGAGAAATTCTCGACGAAGCGGCGGCAATAGCTCGCTAGGCCAAGGAAACTCCGAACTTGCTTGACCAAAACAGGTGGAGTCCAATCAAGGACGGCTTGAACTCGCTCGGGATTGACAGCAATACCCTTACCAGAGATTACATGGCCTAGATAGGTCACTTCTGACAACCAAAATTCACACTTGGAGAATTTGGCATAAAGGCGATGGTCTCGAAGTTTCATCAATACCAGCCTTAGATGTTCGGCATGTTCCTCTTCATTCTTGGAGTAGATGAGTATGTCATCGAGGTATACTACGACGAATTTGTCCAAGTACTCCATGAAAACCGAGTTCATTAACCGGGAGAAAGTGGCCGGGGCATTGGTTAAACCGAAGGACATGACAGTGTACTCGTATTGGCCATAACGAGTAACAAAGGCCGTTTTGGGAATGTCCCCGTTTCTGATTTTGATTTGATGGTAGCCCAGCCTCAAATCCATCTTGGAGAAGACTGAGGATCCAGCGAGCTGATCATACAGGTCGTTGATCCTGGGAAGCGGGTATTTGTTCTTGATGGTGACCAGATTGACAGGTTGGTAATCCACAACCATTCGATCCGTTCCATCCTTCTTCTTGACGAAGAGGACGGGGCAAGCCCAAGGAGAGGAGCTAGGACGGATGAACCCTTTGTTCAAGGACTCATCGAGTTGGTTCTTAAGCTCGGCTAGTTCTAAGGGTGCCATCTTGTAGGGTCTTCTAGCAATTGGAACGGTTCCTGGAACAAGGTCTATCACAAACTCGACATCCCGGTCAGGTGGAACACCTGGCAGTTCTTCCGGAAACACATCCGGGAAGTCTCGGACTACCGGAACGTCCTCAAGGTCTGGAAGAGGGTTGGCATTGAGAGAGTAAAGTTGGCGCTTGGCCACTCGAGTTAAGACATTAACTGTCTTGCCTGAGGGATGAGTAAGTTGAACGGTTCTAGTGGCACAATCGATCTTGGCATAATGAGCTGACATCCAGTCCATACCCAAGATGATGTTTATGTCGGAGGACTTGAGAGCTATTAAAGATGCAAGGAAAACAAGCCTATCGACAAGAATTTCGTTCCCATGGCTTACCCTAGAAGTTTGCCATTTGGAACCCGGAGTTTGAATTACCATGGAAGTGGGCATGTCACAGAATGTCGTGTTATGCAACCGAGCATAATTCTCGGATATGAATGAATGAGATGCTCCAGTATCGAAAAGAACAGATGCCGGATGGCAGTTAACAAGGAGCGTACCAAGGACGACGTTGGGATCCTCATGAGCCTCTTCGGCTGAAACATAGTTGACATGGCCACGTGCAGTAGTGGCCGGCTTGGCGTAGAAAGTCTTTCCCGCGGGCTTACCACGGCCAACGGACTTTCCAGCTTGATTGGGGTTGTTCTGGGGACACTCTCGACTATAGTGACCCGGTTCTCCACACTTGAAGCATGTTACCACAGTGGGGCGTGGAGCAATATTAGCAGCGGGGCCACCATAGGGCTTGGACGGTGCAAATTGCTGGTTGGGACGAGGCGCCTCAAAGGATGGCCTCGGGGTGAATCTGGGTGGTAGTGCAGTGCTTGGAATCCACACCCGGCGCTTCTGAGCTCCAGAGCCGGATGAAGACCCAAAATCACGGGAGTGCTTGCGTGAAGCGTCATAATCAGTCTGGCCTGTCTCATCACTGATAGCTTTATTGACCAGCTTCAGGAAGGATGTGCACTCGTGCAGACGGAGATCGTGGCGAAGCTCAGGGCTAAGTCCCTTGCGGAACCTTGCCTGCTTCTTGGCGTCGGTAGAAACCTCTTCAGGAGCATAGCGTGCCAGGTTCCTAAATTCTCGGCTATATGCATCCACAGTCAGCCTTCCTTGGGTGAAGTTGCAGAACTCCTCCCTCTTGCGATCCATGAGACCTTCCGGAATGTGATGCTCACGGAAAGCCTCGCTGAACTCAGCCCAGGTAGTGATTTGGCCGACCGGGCGCATAGCTTCGTAGTTTTCCCACCAATGGCTAGCGGGGCCCTCGAGATGATAAGCAGCATAGGTAACCTTGTCGGCTTCAGCTACGTTGGCAGAACGTAGCTTGTGGGTGATGCTGCGAAGCCAATCATCCGCGTCGAGGGGCTCGACGGAATGGTTAAACTTTGGTGGGTATAGCTTGATAAAGTCGTTGATTGACACCAAGTCATTTCATGGGTGGCGTGCAGTGTTCTGCTCAATCCGCTCCAGCAGGTGGTTGGTCTCACGCTTGTTCCTTTCCGCCTCCAGCATCACTTCGGCCAGGGAAGGCGGGTGAGGCAAATTTTCACCTCTAGCTGCATTGGCTTCCCCCTGCTCCGGGGCAGCAGGGTTTCCGCGGGTGTTGACCATCCTAGAAGGAAACAAGACAACGGTTTAGACAAGGATGGCTCAAACTTAACAGGGAAGTGCAGAATGTAATGGATAACGCGGAATGCAGAGATGCTCATTCGTATGCCATGGTAATATAAAACTGCCATATATACACCAACGGTCATACTCGTCATACATAGTTTAGTACAAGCCCATGCTACAGTACAACTATGAAGGTAGACGTTACATCTCATCGGAGGCATTCCGAGTCCCTATACATTATTTGTCTACACCTCCGGAATCGATTACACACCAAGTCGTATTCCACAAGTCACACAGGACAGTGGAGATACAACTACTACAATACTAGTGGTACTACTACTAACTCAGATAGCTCTGTAGTAGTCCTCATAGAAGTCACCTCCATAGCCTGGAAGTTCAACGTGATCATCCGGAAACAGACGGTCCTGAGGAGCCTGTGGACCATAGGGTTTAGGATAAGGTCTTGGACCAACAAACGGTGGCCTGCGGGGACCAAGGGGTGGGGTGATGCCTCCCACATCACGCCAATCCACCATGTCTGGCAGAGCTGCTCTCACAGGATACAGATCCCTGGTATCCATACATCCAGCTTGCACCGCGGGTGCAAACCGAGTCAATGTGGCCCAATGATCAGCACGGGTATTAAAGAGCTCCAGCCTCAAGGCCCGATTCTCTCGGTCCTTATCTTCGAGCATCTCAGCGGTGGTACGAGTTAATGAGTCCTCCTGAGTGGAGTCAGCATAGATAGCCTGAAGATACCCCTGCGCTCCCGGAAGTGAAGTTGGCATGTAACGGAAGTCAGTGTTCCGAAGCAGGCCAGTCCGGACTCGCAAGATGGTCATCATGGAATAGGCAGCATCTTGCACAGCCATCTCAATGGTAACTCCGAGTCCATAGGAACAGTGAAGGGCTCGGTAGATCCAGGATAGGAAGGAAATATCCTGACGGTGCATAAATACTGGCTTTGATTAAAGTCGCGGAACTGCTCTTCAACAGTGTATTCGGGATACCAACGGTATCCTGTCTCGATCATGACCCGGACCAACATAGCAGTATGACCGGGCACGTCGAGGCACCTGGTCAGGCGAACCACTTGATTTTGAGACTGATTGGCCATCTGAAAGCACAACCACAAGACAAAGACATCAGAATTCCTAGGGAAAATTGGGCAGCATAACGGCTGTAAATGCTCAGAAAAAGATTTGAGACATCCACAACAGTTCACAATACCGCTCAACAGCATCATATCAAGGTTCTGATTCAAATAGCAACGTACTAAAATAGTAGAAACTGGACTGGAACTCGTAGCAATAATCCTATGAACTACTGCGGATTAGTAACACGTGAACCTGATAGAAGAAGAGAGCCTAGTCCTTAACCCACGTTGAATGAGAAGAGAATGACTCAGATCAGAAGCATAGGGTAAAGGAGTAAAAAGAACCTTACGTTCCCTCCCACAATCAATTCCCTTACATATAACTAAAGCATTTCTAGACTCGACATCGACCAGTTTGGCTGAACGAACCTACAGGCAGTCCGGCTCTGATGCCAACGCTGTTAGGACCCCGATTCTAAGCCACATCGATCTAGCCGGTAACACCTCATATCACTTTGCGGCCTCACGCACGGTATCCCACGGGTGTTGCCTTACCATGGCCCGGGACCGTTTGCGCCTTTTGGCTCGCGTATATGACAATGTCGCTAGCATCCATATGACCGAGAACCCGGGCCGACATGGCTAGTCGTGAACCCAAGCGGCACAGACCTATGGAGACAGGCATACATGAATCACAACGAACATGTCGGTCATCAACGAGTGATTCCGGGCTGTAGCACTGGGCTAACAGGACTCCGGGAAATCCCGGGCTGTAGCAGGCTAGACAGGACTCCGGAGATCACCGCGTGACATTTCCCCGAAGGGACAGACATAGGGACGAAGTGAAACACATGCCGGCCAGTCAAGCGTCCTGAACAGTAGTGCTGGGCTAGCAGGACTCCGGTGAACCGGGCTGTAGCGGACTACTATGGCTCGAGGAGCACTAGACTACATTTCCCCATAAGAAAGGCTGCGAAGGACAAACAACTAGATTGTCGGATCCCACTCATACCAAGCATTTCAATCATACATACAATATGCTCGATATGAGTACATACAACATGGCATCACAACAAAACTCTACAACTCAAGTACTTTATTTAAAGGCTCCAGGGAGCCATACATAACATATCCATACAGGTAGGGGTCACATGACCCGACACTCAAGTCATACAGTCATACAAGCACATGCGGAAGCAACTAGTCTGAGTACAGACTCTAGAAAGAAAGAAGGCTTCTCGAAGCCTGTCTATCTACATAGGGCCCTCCATGGCCTGGATCACCACCTGGGTGGCTAGTCACTCGTCGACGTCAAGATCTACGTAAAACCCATCGGAGGGGGCAGTGTTGTCGTCTGAAAACAATAAATAAGCAAACATGAGTACAAAGGTACTCAGCAAGTCTTACATCAGAACCTACTGTACATGCTCATTCTCAAGAAGGTGGTGGGGTTTATGCAGCAAGCCAGCTTTGACTCTTGGCTAAGCTATCCTACGGAATCTTTTAGCAAAATAGTTTTCGCACACGAGTCCACTACTCACCATCACAATACTCCACCGTGGATCCTCCCTCGTATCCTGTGAGGGGGCCATCCTCGGTACTCACACTTATCTTGAGTCTTTTAGTAGTATCCATTAACTTGTCTATGAACTGTATATGCAATCAAGTAGTCCTTTACCGCGGACACGGCTATTCGAATAGTTTTATACCCTGCAGGGGTGTACTTCGTCACACATGTTTCCACCACTTAGCGTCTGCACGCGAAATGTGCTCGGCAGACTTCAAGCGAAAACCGACGTGGGTGTAGACCACGACCTGACTAACCTCACAAGTCTCTAGTCCAGGGTCATCGCCTATTCAGGTTCCATTCGCAAGGAAATCCGGCCGGGGTGTCCTCAACGGCCCCGAACGATGTGAACAGGGTTCTCGAGACACCAAACGGGTGACTCGGTACACCGTGCCATGGTGTATCTACCGCAACATAGCCCACCCCTAGGGTCAGCGCTACGCACGGCCGCCAACACATATCCTACAAACACCAGAAACTAGTTGCAACTCCTGGACTGAGGCGAGAGGGGTCGGTAAGTCGAGCGGGGTCATATTTCAGGGCCCAATGTGTGGTAGTAGTTGAATCTTAATTCACGCATACAGAACTCAGTTCTTAGGGACGGCTTCAATGAAACAACCCACCATGTACTCCTACATGGCCTCTCATCGATACCTTTACCAAAACATGTTCAACACATCCCTCATATTACTGGCACAAGCATTTCACTCTAGCCCATCCCCCAGATGAACCAGACCTGACACAACTCTAAGCATAGCAGGCATAGCAAGGTAGGAATCACAAAACATGGCTCAATCAACTCCTACACATGCTAGTGGGTTTCATCTAGTTACTGTGGCAATGACAGGTCATGCAGAGGATAAGGGTTCAACTACCGTAGCACACAGCAGTTTGAATCGTGTTGTCTTAATGCAGTAAACAAGAGCAGGAGCGAGAACATGGGTTGTATCGGAATGATCAATGGTTGCTTGCCTGATGGAGTGGTGACGGGATACTGCCCTTCAGTTGGATACTCGTGAATATCCTCGGAGGCAGAACCTACCACGAAGAACACAGCCGAGCACAATCAACACATGACGATATGCAACAATATGATGCATGCTATGACATGGCAATATGGATGTGTCTTGAGCTAATGCAACTAGCTATGATTTAAATGGAGTTGGTTTGAATACAAGATTCAAATTCCAATCCCATATATGATTATTTAATGCCCTTTATTTGTTTTGTCCAAAACAGAGGACAAGCATTGTTCAAACATGCATGAAAATGGTACAGATGGATTCCTTGAATTTTTCTGATAATTTTACATATATAATTTATCTCATTTGGAGTTATGGTTGAATTTCTATGAATTTTCAAAGTTTTGGGCATTTTCTGGAATTTCCTGAATTATTTTTAAACTAGAAAATGAGATATTGCGTCAGCATGACATCAGCGTTGCGTCAGCGGTCAACGGAGCTGTCCGAGTCAAACCTGACGTGTGGGGTCCACACGTCAGTGACTGGTTAGTTAACAGGAGGGTTAATTTGTCTAATTAGGGTTAGTGGGCGCCGGGCCCACTGGTCAGTGACTAACTGGGTAACTAACCTAGGTTAATTAGTGTTAATCTGATACTAACCAAATGTCAGGGGGTGGCCCACGCGTTAGTGACACAAGGGGGAGGGTCAACCCTGGTCAGCGGGGTCAAAGCCACCGGCGGCTTGTCGCCGGCGAGCCAGACGCGGCGGAGGGCGTCGGAAATGCGTCTCCGGTGACCAAATGGGCCGCGGAGACCATCTCCGAGGAGCTGGTGCTCGCGCGCATCCACTAGTGCCCTCTGTTTCACCGGAGACGGCCTAAGTCGACGGCGGCGACCACTTGGGCGGCGGCCGGAGTTCGGCGGGGAGGGGAGAAGGGGCTACGGTGCATGGCAGGGGCAGCAGGTGAGGGTTTTGGGGTCCTGGCGTTGCACTGAGCACGATGGTGTGCTCGGTTGCGGCTGGCTCAGCCCCTGGCCACGGTGGCGCCATGGCCGGCGGCGAGGTGCTACGGCTTCGGTCGAAACGGCGGCTGCGGTGCTCGAGAAGCAAGGGGAAGAGGGGAAAACGATGATGGAGCTCACAGCAGTCGCAGAGGGCGTCGAAGCGGGCTCGGGGAAGCGTTGGTTGCCGCGAATTTGACGGCGGCGATCCACGGCGGCCGAGGCGAAGACGATGGCAATGACGGTGCTCCGGGGCTTCCCGCGTCACATGGCTCGACAGAGAGGTGGACGGCGACGTGGCGGAGCTTCTGAGCTGGTCGGAGAAGCGAGGGGGAGGCGGTGGCTACGGAAATGGCGAACGGCGGCGACGGCAATGCTCGGGCGGTCGCGCGGGAGAGAACCAGGGGAGGAGGGAGAGCGAGGGAGAGGGATATGAGGGGGCCAGGGGGTGCGTGGCGTCCATAGCGACGTCCAGGCGTCGAGGGGGGGGGCGCGGCAAGCAGGAGCTGGCCGTCGGTGGCCGCGCGCGTGCCGGCGCACCGCGGGCACACGCCCTGCGTCCTCCTGGCAGGAGCTAGGGGACGACTGGCGTCGGCCTGGTGGGCTGGGCCGTCCAGCTACAGTGCTGGGCCGGTTGGTGGCGCCAGGTAAGTCCAGTTGAGCCTCTGTCTCTCTCTCTAATTTATTCTGTTTTTCTATTTTTGTTATTCTGTTTTGATTTAGTTTAAATACTAAATCATTTTATAAAATCCTGAAAATATTTATGGACACTTTCTGAAATATTTCAGTGGCCCAAAAATAATTCCAACATTATTTGAGCATTTGAATTATATAATAGTATTTTAATGCCCAAATTCAAATATTTATGAATTAAGTCAATGCCCCTTTTGTTGACCTAAAATTATATGCACCATTTTTCCCAAGGGTTCTAACCCAAGGCAAAGAGGGTGAACATATTTGAAGGGCATTTCAGGTTCATTGAATTTATTTTTAGTAAACCCTAGTTGATTTCAGGGGGGGTGTGCTGGGGGTTCTGCTTTCCCCATTTCAATTTCTGATGAATGTAAACATGATGCACACTCTAATGCATAATCTAGCTAGGGTGTGACATGGAGGTGTTGGATGTTCCACGCGTTCTGGATCGGCTCCCCCTCTTGAGTCTCCAAGCGCACGGAGCCAAGCCTGGAAACATGAACAACCTTGAACGGGCCCTCCCACATGGGAGAGAGCTTGTGCAGCCCTTCCCTGGAGAGAACCCGCCTGAGTACGAGGTCTCCTACCTCGAGGGTCCTGGGGCGGATGTTGCGGCAGTGATACCGTCGTAGCGCCTATTGGTACCTTGCCGCTCGCAGCGCGGCTTCCCGGCGGCGTCCCTCCCCTAGTACGAGGTCCATCCCCCGCATGGCGTCCTGCTGCGCCTCGTCAAATGCCAGGACCCGCGTGGAGCGATGCCTGACCTCGTGAGGAAGGACTGCTTTGGCTCCGTAGACCAGGAAGAACGGGGTCTCCCCAGTTGGTTTGGTTGCGGTCATGCGGATGGACCACAACACGGACGGGAGCTTGTCGTACCAGCCTCTGCCGCAGGACTCCAGCTTCTTCTTGAATGTCCTAGTCTTGAGGCCTCTCAGGACTTCCGCGTTGGCTCGTTCGGCCTGCCCATTGCTTCGCCGGTGTGCCACCGAAGCGTAGCATATCTGCGTCCCATGGTTAGCACAGTATGTTTTAAAGAGATTACTGGTGAACTGCGAACCGTTGTCTGTGATGATGCGATTCAGCACCCTGAACCGGCTCACGATACCCCTGATGAACTTGACCGCGGAGCCAGCGGGGATGGTACGGACAGCCTCCACTTTTGCCCACTGGGTGAACTTGTCAATGGCGACGTAGAGGTAACGGTAGCCCCCTGGCGCCCGAGGGAACGGGCCCAGAACATCCAGCCCCCAAACTGCGAATGGCCACGAGATGGGTATTGTCTGCAGGCCCCCTGCCGGTTGATGGATCTGCTTGGTATGAAACTGGCAGGCCTCACAAGCCTTTACCAATTCGATTGCGTCGTTGAGCGCGGTGGGCCAATAGAACCCGCTACGGAATGCCTTGCTGACGAGGGTCCGTGATGATGAGTGGTGCCCGCAGTCTCCGCCGTGTATGTCCTCCAGTAGTTCCTTTCCTTGCTCCCTAGAGATGCAGCGCAGAGATACACCGTTTGGTTGCTTCCGGTAAAGTTCTCCATCTCTGATGCAGTATGCCGTGGCCTGTCGTGCCACACGCTCCGCTTCCTCTTCCTTTTCCGGTAGGGCCCCTTGAGTTAAATAACTCTGGAGTTCTGCGATCCAGCACTCCTCCTGAGGTTCCATCGCCAGGAGCAGGCGTGCTCCTAAGGTCGGCCCACAGACCGGGGCTCCCGAGGCTGGCGGCTGGGGCAGCTCCTCTCGAGACTAAGCGGTGTTCGATAACATCGGCTGTGCTGAGGGTTTGAAGAGCCGCTCCTCGAAGACGCCGGGTTCCTGCGGCAACCGCCTGGATGCCCGTCCGACTATGTCGTCAGCTTCCTGATTGGTGCCACGGGGCACGTGCTTCAGCTCCAGCCCCCAGAACTGCTTTTCCACCCTGCGGACCTCCGCTAGGTAGGCCTCCATATGCTCGTCCTTCGGCTCGTACACTTTATTGGAGAAGTTGACTAGGAGCTGCGAGTCGCCCTTGACGGTGAGGCATTTCCCTCCCAGGGCTACTGCGGCCTTCAACCGGGCTATCAGTCCCTCATATTCTGCAACGTTGTTGGAGACCTTTTCACCTTGCTGGAAACAGAGCTGCACGGCATAGTAGAGCTTATCCTGAGTGGGCGATATCAGCACCGCACCAGCCCCTGCGCCGTGTCTGGAGAACGCCCCATCGAAGTACATGACCCAGCCTTCCAGCGCCTCACTCCCTAGAGAGAGGGACCGATCCTTGTTGTCCCTGAGGCCTGGTGCCTCCGCCCATTCCGCTATGAAATCCGCCAACGCTGCTCCTTCGATGACCCTGGTCGTGCTGAACTCGAGCTGAAATGCCTGCAGCTCCATGTTCCACTCGCCGACCCTTCCGGCTGAGTTAGGGCTCCTGAGCACTCTCTCCAGGGGGTACGATGAGACGACCTTGATGGGATGAGCCTGGAAGTAGTGACGCAGCTTCCGCGAGGCTACCAGTAGCGCGAGGAGGAGCTTCTGAGGCATCAGGTATCGTGCCCTCGCGTCTCATAACACCGTGCTAACAAAGTAGACGGGATGCTCTACGAGGCTGAGAGTATCTGGGGTCGCGGCGCCCTCGGGAGGTAAGGGCGCCTCATGAGATGACGTGGCCTCGGGAGGTGGACCATCCGGGCGTGCGGCCTCGCCTGCCTCTGGTGTATTCTTCGGCAGCTGACCCCCCTCAACTGCGGTTGCGGCTTCTGCAGGCTTTCCTTGTGCCCGTTTTGTCTTACCTCGGGCTGCCGCTGCAGTCTTGACTTGGCGTTCCTCCCTAACCGCCACCAGAGCTGCGCTGGCGGAGTAGGGAGTGGCAGCGAGGTAAAGCAGCAGGGGCTCCTGAGGGCGCGGAGCCACCATGACTGGGGGACTGGTCAGGTACCTCTTGAGATCTTGAAACGCCTTATCTGCATCTTCAGTCCATTCAAAGGGCCCCTTTTTCTTCATCAGCTGAAAGAAAGGCAGCGCTCGTTCCCCTAATTTGGAGATGAAGCACCCTAGCGCGGTCACGCGCCCAGTGAGCTTCTGCATTTCTCTAAGGGTCTTTGGCGGACTCATGTCCTCGACCGCCTTGACCTTCTCGGGGTTGGCCTCAATGCCACGATGGGATACGAGGAATCCCAAAAGCTTGCCCGAGGGGACGCCAAACACACATTTCTCCGGGTTGAGCCGCAGGTTTACTGCGTCGAGGCTCGTGAAGGTCTCCTCCAGGTCTTGTATCAGGGTCTTGGCCTCCCGAGATTTTATTACAATGTCATCAACGTAGGCTTCGACATTCTTTCCGAGTTGCGGGCCCAAGGTGATGTGCATAAGCCCCTGAAAGGTTGCCCCTGTGTTACGCAGTCCGAACGGCATGCATGTATAGCAGTATACCCCGCACGGGGTCAAGAAAGCGGTCTTCTCAACGTCTTCTACCGCCATCTTGATCTGGTGATACCCAGAGAAGGCGTCCAGGAAGCACAGCAGGTCGCACTCCGCAGTGGAATCGACGATCTGGTTGATGCGGGGGAGCGGAAACAGATCTTGCGGGCATGCTTTGTTGAGGTTGGTGAAGTCGACACACATGCGTTCCTTCCCCCCTTTCTTGGGCACAACGACAGGGTTGGCCATCCAATCCGGGTATCGGACCTCGTGAATGACCCCAGCGGCTTCTAGCTTGCGGGTCTCTTGGACAATGAAGGCATGCATCTCCATGGACTGCCGTCTGGCCTTCTGCTTCACGGGGCGCACATTTGGGCACACGTTGAGGTGATGCTCGATGACACTCCTGGGGATCCCCGCCAGCTGATCGGGCTCCCAAGCAAATTCCTTCTTATTCGCGTGCAAGAACTTGACCAAGGCCTCCTCCTGCTCAGACTCGGGGTTGGCGCCTATGGTGAAAGTGGCACTGGAGGACCCGTCCTCGTCGACGGGTATCTGCTTGGTTTCTGCCTTGTCCTGGGTGAACAACTGCTTCTTCTTGGCTGGCGCAGCCCCCTTGGGCTCAGGGGTATCCGCGCTGACGGGCCGTGCCGATGCCGCCGTCTTGAAGGCGAGCTTGAGTACTCGCAGGGCGTCCCCGGTGTCCCCGTGCACGGCAAGGGTGCCGCCACTCCCGGGCATCTTCATGAGGTTATACGCCGGGTGCGTGGCGGCCATGAACTGAGCCAGTGCCGGGTAGCCGAGGATGGTGTTGTAAGGGAGGCCGATGGGGGCGATGTCGAAGTCGACCATCTCCGTGCGGAAGTTGTCGTAGGTGCCGAAGGTTACCGGGAGCCGGATCTGTCCCAGGGAGTCGGATGATCCGCCCCCGACGCCTGAGAAAGATCGGCTGGGTCGCAACCGCTTCCGGGGTATGCAGAGGAGGTTGAAAGTCTCGACCGAAAGCACGCTGAGGCTCGCGCCGCTGTCAACGAGGGTTCTGGTGACGGCCACCTGGCAGATGGTGGGGGTGCACGACAGGGGGAGCACGCCCGAGCCGACCAGGTTGGTGGGGTGGTCCTCCGAGCTGAAGGTCAGACCGGCCTCGTGCGCCGCCCGGTCCGGGGAAGCCCCCTGTCGTGCGGAAACGGCGCTAACCCGGCGGGCAAAAGGCTTGACGTGGCGACTCGTGGGCGGCGCCTGCGAGCCGCCCAAGAGGGCTGCAACGACCGGAGGCGTCGATGTTGTGGTGCAGCCACTCTGCCGCGTAGGCAGATGATGGGGGGTGCTTGCCGCTTGTTCCCCGCCGGGCCGGTGGCGGTGTTCACGGCGGGCGACGGGGGACAACGAGAACGCCCACCGGCGAGGGCCGCCGAGGTGGCGCGAGCTCGACTGGCACCGTAAATGGATGCGGCGGTCGTAGGAGAGCGGAGTGGTGGAAGACAGATTCCGGCGCACCCCTACTTGGCGCGCCAAATGTCGGATCACGGGTTCCGGTGGACCCTTAAGGTTCGAACACTGGTGTGCGCACGGAGATCACGCCCTCTACCTCCCCGTCTCACAAAGATCTAAACTACGAAGAGAATTGCACAAAAGACACAAGGTTTATACTGGTTCGGGCCACCATTGAGGTGTAATACCCTACTCCAGTGTGTGGTTGGTGGATTGCCTCTTGGGGCTGGTGATGATGAACGATACAAGGAAGAACAGCCTCGCGAGGGTCTGTTCTTGGCTAGGGCGATGAACTGCTAGGAGGAGTTCAGTCACCCTTCTCTCTCTCTTTCTCTGATTTCGATCCCCTCTACCATGTGGGTGGCTGGTCCTATTTATAGAGGCCCTGGTCCTCTTCCCAAATATCGAGCGGGAAGGGAGCCAACAATGGCGGGCTAATTTGAAGGGGGATAGCATGTATCAACTCTCCTGACAAAAGCAGTCTCCGCCTGCGCAAAGCTCTGGTGATGACGCCGTCTTGGGCTCCATGGTGACCTCCGTCTCGTAGTCCTCCTAGTCTTGGCCTCGTTGCACCGAAATGGCAATCCTTGCCTGATGCCTTTGTACTCCGCGGCTGCGCTTGCCCCCTTTGCACCAAAGAGGAAAGAAGGACGATGCACGTGCTGGCACCCGCCTGGCACCCTGAGTCGTCATGGCTTGCATCACGGGCACCTTGCGAGGTACCCCGCCTTGATCTCTCCGCCTCCTCGCGAGCCAACCTGACGAGGCCATGCCTGAGGAAGCTCCGTGTAGTCCGCCTCGCGAGGCTTGGCCCCTCGCGAGGATCTTGGGCCTTGTGTTGACGAAGATGGGCCATGCCGGGCCTCCTTTGAGCCACGCTGCAGGCCGCAGGCAGGCAAGTCTAGGGACCCCCGTTCCCAGAACGCCGACAGGCCTTCCTTTTCTTCTCTCCCCCCGTTAGAGGGGGAGAGGTCTCTTCTTCATCCTCCTCATTTTCACGGGAGGAATGCGCCTCGGAACCGTCGGATGATGGGTCCGACACCTCCTGGCACCGGGCACTCTTTCGAGTCCCTGTGGCCTTTTTCGCGGCCTTCTTCTCCAGCACCACATAGGGTGCCGGAACCAGCAGCTTCGCCAAGCGAGCGTCCGCTAGGCCTTCGAGCAAAGGAGCCGGACAGTTGATCTGTCCGGACGTCTCCTGCCAATCCTGTCAAAGGTGAGGGAGCTTAGATCCCTCATGGAGTTACCGATACCCTGTAAAAGGAAAAAGTAGCTTACCGCATGAGCGTGATGCTGCGTACTGAATCCGCGATCCTCGGTAGCAGATGCAGGGGCCTCGGCACCCTTGAAAAGCACCTTCCAGGCATCTTCGTACATCGTGTCGAAGAGCCTGCTCAGAGTTCGGTGCCACACCGGGTCGAACTCCCACAGGTTGAAAGCCCGTTGTTGACATGGGAGGATCAGGCGGATGAGCATAACCTGGACTACGTTGACAAGTCTGAGATTCTTGTCCACCAGGGTTTGGACGCATGTTTGGAGTCCGGTCAGCTCTCCTTTTTTACCCCACGACAGGCCCGTCTCCTTCCAGCAGGTGAGCAGCGTAGGGGGTCCGGATCGAAACTCGGGGGTTGCGACCCATTCGGGGTCGCACGGCTCGGTGATGTAAAACCACCCCGATTGCCACCCCTTCAGGATCTCCACAGAGGAGCCCTCGAGCCATAAGATGTTGGGCATCTTGCCCACCATGGAGCCTCCGCACTCCGCCTGGTTGCCGCGCACCACCTTCGGCTTGACATTGAAAGTCTTGAGCCATAGGCCGAAATGGGGGCGGATGCGAAGGAAAGCCTCGCACACGACGATAAACGCCGAGACGTTGAGGACAAAGTTCGGGGCCAAATCGTGGAAATCCATGCCATAGTAGAACATGAGCCCCCGGACAAATGGGCGGAGAGGGAAACCCAGTCCGTGGAGGAAATGGGGGCGGAACACCACCCTCTCATGGGGCCTAGGGGTGGGGATGAGCTGCCCCTTTTTGGGAAGCTGGTACGCGATGTCGTTAGACAAGTATCCCGCCTTCCTTAGTTTTTTGATGTGTCCCTCCATGACGGAGGAGACCATCCACTTGCCTCCCGCTCCGGACATGGCTAGAGAAGGTTGAGGTGGGGAGTGCGGGCTTGGGCGCTGGAGCTCGAGTGCGCGAGAATGGATAAGCAAAGGAGGAAGAAGGCGTAGGTGAAAAGGTGGATCCTTATCCCCTTATATGGGTGGATGCAACTACGTGTCCCCACCAGCCTGGTAAAACTCGCTTATCTCCAAGCGCCGTAATCAATGGCGCGGTTGGGTTACCCATGCCCGTATTGATGAGAATCCCAGAATAAGGGGACACGATCTCTGCTTTAACAAGACGTGCCAAGGAAACTGCCTCGCATGACGCGCTGGGGTGGGATAATGAAACGACTCGGGTAAAGGCTTGGCCGTGGTGTGTCACACTACGGAATACATCAACAGATTAGATTTGTGTGAATATTATTCTCTCTATGGCAATATGTGGAAACTTATTTTGCAGAGTCGGACACTATCTTTGTGTTCAAAATCTTCTATGAAGTACTTGGAGGAGGAACCCGCCTTGCAATGTCGAAAACAATCTGCGCGCCGGTGTCGGATTTCGGGTTCCGGCAGACCCTTGAGGTTTGAACACTGGGGTGCACGCGGAAATCACGCCTTCTACCTCCCCGTCTCACAAAGATCTAAACTACTAAAGGAACTGCATGAGAGACACAAGATTTATACTGGTTCGGGCCACCATTGTGGTGTAATACCCTACTCCAGTGTGTGGCGGATGGATTGCCTCTTGGGGCTGATGATGATGAACAATACAAGGAAGAACAGCCTCGCGAGGGTCTGTTCTTGGCTGGGGCGACGAACTACTGGGAGGAGTTCAGTCGCCTTCTCTCTCTCTCTCTCACTTACTCTCTCTGCTTGCTAGCCGGATCCACACACCGAACCGAACCCTTTGCTACGTGGGTGGCCGTCCCTATTTATAGGGGCCCTGGTCCTCTTCCCAAATATCGAGCGGGAAGGGAGCCAACAATGGCGGGCTAATTTGAAGGGGGACAGCAAGTACTCTTATCCTGACTAAAGTTGGTCTTCGCCCGCAAAAGACCCTGCGATGACGCCGTGCTGGGCTCCATGGTGACCTCCATCTCGTAGTCCGCTTGCTCCTGGTCTCGTTGCACCAAAATGGCAACCTTTGCCTAATGCCTCGGTACTCCGCGGCTGCGCTTGCCCCCTTTGCACCAAAGAGGAAAGAAGGATGCTGCGCGCGCTGGCGCCCGCCTGGCACCCTCGATCGTCATGGATTGCGTCACGAGCACCTCGCGAGGTACCCCGCCTTGATATCTCCGTCTCCTCACGAGCCAGCCTGAGGAGGCTACGCCTGAGGATGCGCCGTGTCGTCCGCCTCGCGAGGCTTGGCCCCTCGCGAGGGTCTTGAGTCTTGTGCTGATGAAGATGGGCCATGTTGGGCCCCCATTTGAGCCACGCCACAGGCCACAGGCAGGCAAGTCAGGGGACCCCCGTTCCCAGAACGCCGACAGTAGCCCCTGGGCCCGAGGCGCGCATGGGCTTGGCCGTGCCGAGAGGCGAAAGGGCAAGGGCGAAGCGCCACGGGCCCTAACAGCCTGCGGCCTTGGGCGCCACATGGCGGTTGATTGGACGTGGGTGGCACTGTTCCCCCCACACCCCTTATTCTGCGCCCTGTCAGGCGGACTTGTGGTTGCACACAGCCGCTCCCCTTCTTGTTGCTCGAGTGTCCCCTGTTCTTCCTTCCTTCGCATGCCGGCTCCCGCCTCCAATCCAATCTCAAATCTTCCCCCTCCTTCACATCACCATGACTCCGACGAGGAAGGAGAGTGGGAGAAATCCACGCCTCCGTCTTGTGTGCCGCCAATGGTGGCCCCCGCCGTCGGCCAGTCGACTGTACTCAACCAAGAGTGCCTGGGCAGGGACAGCTTGGCCCTGGCCTCCGTCTTCAACGAGTGCGGTAGGACGATGGCTTGGCCCGCGTCCCACTTCTCCATCAACAGGATAGCAACCGAGGTTCCATGTTTCACCGACGCCCTGTGAGCGGGTCTGGTTCCCCCCTTCTCCGATTTCTTCAATGACGTGCTCTCCCATTATCAGATCCACTTGATGCATCTAAGTCCTTAGTCCATCACCCTTCTTTCGGTCTTCGCCTTCGTTTGCGAAGCCATGGTGGGCATCCCTTCTTCAGTTGCCTTGCTGCGCCACTTCTTCTCACTGCGTCTTGTCGACCCTTCCCAGCGCTGGGCATGCGTGAGCTTTGCTACCGAGCCTGCGACCGAGGCCTCTGGGATTGACTTCAAACTCCCCCAGCCCGCGGTTGGGTTCCGCGAGCGGTGGTTGTACGTGGACGCAGGGGTACCCAGCCCCTGCTATCGGAGCCGACCTCGCCTGCTGTCCCCAATTCGGGTTGGGGCCAGGAGACGCTCAAGAGCCCTCGGCTCGTCTTTGTCTGGAGCCGCTTCACGCTCCTGAGGAAGCTTGGCATGACAGCGCCCAAAGTGGTGAAGGAGTTTCTGTTGTGCCGCGTCGCTCCCCTGTAGCGCCACTCTCGCCGGATGTGGGCTTTCCGTGGGAGCGAGGATAACATGAGGCTCCAGGAGGAGGACCTGGCTCCGGCGGTGCTGAAGTCGACGCTCTTGACCTTAGCCGGTGACCTCAACCCCAGCAACGTCCGGCAGGGAGGGGCCTTGCTGTATCTCTGCCAGAGCAGGGCCGACTTCATGAAGCAGATGCCCGTCTTCGATGAATGGGGACTGCGCCCGGCCGGCCTCCAGGGACCTCGCGAGAACCCGATGGTGGTGACTGCCCTTCCAACCGGCCAAGGCGGCTCCTCCTCAAGTGGCGGAGCAGGGAGGCAGGAGGCGCCTGAGGCCGAGGGTGCCCCTGATGAGGTGGCAGCGCCGGGTGGCGCTCGCGAGGGGACAGCTCCTGAGGCCCGTGCCGCTGTGGCTGAAGGTGGCAAGCAGCCGCTCCCGGCGCCCGGGGCTGGGGCCTTGGAGGCCCCAGTCACATCTTCTGGCGAGGCAATGGAAGGCAGGCGCCAGGCAGGCGCCCCTGATGCGGACCGCTCTGATGCTCCGTCCCCGCGGCAGGATGATCCTTGCGCTCTTCTCTTGGGCCGCTTACGCGTGGACTTTGAGGCCCTCCGGAGGAAGAGGGAGGCCCTAGGTGATGACTTCCCTTGTCGCGCGCTGTAGCGCAGGAAGTACTTCGCCACTGAAGACTAAGTCCTCTTTCTCTCTGGCTCTTGATCCCCTTGCTGCTTCCACTGATCCTTGTTCTGCAGGCCCCTCCCGAGTGAGCTCGCGGAAGTCGCCGAGGTGCCGCCTCCCTTAGCTCCGTCCCCTCTACTGTCTTCAAATGCTCCGAGCAGCTCTGCCCTGGTGGTGAGGGCGTCTGAAGGGGCGGACCATCTCGAGGTGCACAGCGGCCTGTCATTCCCCGCGATTTTCCTTCGCGGACCCTCTCGGGGAATAGCCAGCTTGCCGTGGGCTTCTCGTCTGGTCGGGGACCGCGACTGGTTGAGGCGCCTCCTGCGCCCCTCATCTGGAGACGGGCTGGCTCTAGGCCGGGCTTCCGGCGCGATGCGCCCGGCCATCGCGAGGGCGCCAGCCCCCAGCCCCCTGCCCGGAGGAGGAACAATGATTTTCGGCCCCCGGCGCTTGCTTGGGGCGGATGATGGTGTGGAAGATGTGCTTGAGCGCGCCCGGAAGCGCCGCGCCCGCCGCCAAGGGTTCCTTCGAAGAGCGACCGACGCGGTGAACTTGCTTGGAGAGGAGCTCGCTGACGAAGATGCGCACATGGAGGCCGAGGGCCTGCGCCTGGCTGCGGGGAGGCGTGAGCTAGAGGCCGCCATCGCCCTCGCGCGCCGTCAGCGGGATCTTGATGACGAAGAGGCGAAGGCGACGCTGGAGGCCTCTCGAGTGGCCCGATCCCAGGCCGCCGAGGAGGCCCGGAGAGCTGACCGATGGCGAGAGGCAGCGGAGGAGCGGGCTCGCGAGCTCCTCGCCCAGTGCCACTCACTGGAGGAGCAAGCGGAGCTACGTGAGCTGGCCCTTGCGTTGATGCGGGTGGCCTCCGGTGACCCAGCCGAGCTCCAGAGGCGCGAAGAAGCGTTGACGCTGGAAGCCGATGAACGCACTCGCGAGTACGAGTGGCTGGAGATGAGGGAGCGCCTAGTGACGCAGGCGGAAGACGATGTCGCTGCGCGGGAACCGCGTGTCCTGGAGGAGGTTTGTCGTCAGGTGGCGACGGCGCGCCAAGGCCTCGAGCGAGAGTGCGAGGGGAAGCTGGGGATGATCGGGGTCGAAGCCGAGGGCAGAACCGCAGCCCTGAGGGCCCAGCGCGATGAGGCGACGCGGCTGGTCGACGCCTCCCGGGCCGCCCTCGAGGCAGCGCAAAGGGAGTTGGCTGCCTCCCAGGCCGAGGTGCTCCGTCTTCGCCAGCGGATGGAAGAGGCCAAGGTCGTTGAGTGTCAGAATGCCGACGAAATACGCCAGCGACGGGTCCTGGAGCACGCGCACGGCCCCATGCTCACCACGCTCAGGGTGAGGGCTAATGCAGCCTTGGGCAACATCTGTGAGGCAGCCGTCGGCGAGCCGCACACGATTAACTATGCCACCAACCTGCAGTTCTTCACCGCCGTGGTAACGCAGCTGGAGGCTCGATCGGTCAGGGCCGACAGGTTGGTGGAGGAGAGGAGCTGCGCCCTGCTCGAGCGCGCCTTTTTCCCGCGTCTTCAGCCATCTCCGGAACATGGATCCCCATTTCGACTTTGATGCCGCCATCGCCCCGGTTCCCCAGGCCGTCTGAGGCGACTTGGTGGATTGGGTAGAGAACAACGTGGATGCTCTCGTCCGAGCCTTCACTTCGGACGACGACGACGTGGTCGTGGCTGCCGACGAAGGCGGCGTGGTGGATGGCCCCAACGCCGCTGGTGGTGGCGCAGACGACGAGGGCGGATTCAGTGATGCCAGCGACAGCTCGGGAGGCGCCCCCGAGGATGCGTTGGGGGATTTGTCAAACTGACCATGTACTTCTCCTGTCTTTTACCTTGCATGAATAGAACTCAGGTGTTTGGCCTGACGGTCATGAGAGCATTTTGGGAGGGGAAACCCCTCATATAAAAACTTGTGTCCAGCGTATCAGTAGTAGTCAAATTGCGCGCGCGCCTGATGTGAGATCATTGCTAATGAAAAACTTCATAGGCGTTGGCCTTCTTCACAGGCTCTGGGCCTTCTCCTGAGCATAATGACTTCACAGGCATTCGCCTTCTTCACAGGCTATGGGCCATTTCCAGAATGCGAGAGCTTTATAGGCACTCGCCTTGCTTCACAGGCTCTGGGCCTTTTCTAGAATGCGAGGGCTTCACAGGCACTCGCCTTGCTTCACAGGCTCTGGGCCTTTTCCAGAATGCGAGGGCTTCACAGGCACTCGCCTTGCTTCACAGGCTCTGGGCCTTTTCCAGAATGCGAGGGCTTCATAGGCACTCGCCTTGCTTCACAGGCTCTAGGCCTTTTCCAGAATGCGAGGGCTTCACAGGCACTCGCCTTGCTTCACAGGCTCTGGGCCTTTTCCTTAGCGCGATAGCTTCACAGGCTCTGGGCCTTTTCCTTAGCGTGATAGCTTCACAGGCACTCACCTTGCTTCACAGGCTCTGGGCCTTTTCCAGAATGCGAGGGCTTCACAGGCACTCGCCTTGCTTCACAGGCTCTGGGCCTTTTTAAACAGGACAACCTCCGCAGGCACCCGAAAATCCTCCCGAGGGGGAGTAACAGCAGCTGTCTGGGCTGCGCACGAGCCAGGCCTGATCCGACTCGTGAGGGGCTCGCGAGGGGAGGCAGCTGTGACGAAGCGGTAACCTAAACGCGAGAAATGGCTGCAGCGAGAATAAGCACCCCTTCCCCGAACACACGCAAGTCTCAAATTCAAATCCAACTTAAATCCAGCGAGGGAAAGCAACAGCCAAAGGGAAAGGCAACGAAAAGCAGACAAAAAGCCGCGTCCGGCACCTAATCTAGTCTTGGACGTCTTCTCACCAGCGCGGAGCTAAGTGTTGTCCACTGGGCGTGGGAGGGAGCCCCAGGGCCTGAGGCCTGCACCCCTGAGACTCCGGGGCGTGTACAGCCCCACTCATTATTACGTGAGAGTGTCACGGGGCGGCGAGCTTCACAGGCACTGGGCCTTCTTCACATGTACTGGCCTTGCTTCATATCGCCAGACGAGGGCCCCGCCTTGCGCCACACTCTAGTGCCATTAGCAACGACCGGAACCCAGGACGCCGCCCGATGGGGTAGAGCGGTCGCCAGCGGTTCCCCCGACGACCACGGGTCCTCTGCCAGGGGCAGGCCCTGAGGCACCTCCCCAGCAGAGGGCCTACCTCCTGAGAACGCCTTGCTCCGAACGCCGCGGTGGTGATGTAGGATCTCGACCCCTCTCCCGCAGCCCCCTGCGCCCTCCTCCCGAGGGGTAGGAGACTGTGGGAGCACGGCAGCTGCTTGCCGTGGCAACCTGCACCTCCTATGATCCATGGTTAGCATATACCTACCCCTGAAGAGTTAGCGGTGCCCGATAGTCGTTGCCTCCGGCGTGGCCAGCGGGTTCGTCCATGGGCTCTTGGAAGGGCTCAGCTTCCACTGCCTCGTCCCCCCCAGTTTGGGCCGAGGAGCCAACCTTGCCTGCTCTCGTGAGGGTGTCCTTGGTCCAGCATGAGGGGCACGTATTCCTCCGTTGCCGTCATCCCGAATGCCACGCCATGATGCCCCGCATGCCACGCGGTCCCACCTGCCGAGCCTACTACAGGGTGGCAGCGCGGCAGCCTTCCGGGGCCGCGGGTCGCGTCGAGCCCTTCTTCTTCGCGGGTCGGGGGCAGAGGCAGCGCCGCCGCCGGTCCGGTGCTGACAGCTTCGCTGGCGTCGGCGTAGCCTTGGAGTCTGCGGGCGCGCTCGGATCCCCCGCACGGGCCGCCCTGGGCTTGAGATGGGAGCTGGGTGGAGAAGGGGTGAGCCCCCGAGGCGGCGAAGCCCAAGAGCTCCGCCACCCGCTCTAGCAGCACGTAGTGGCCGCCCTCCAGCAGTCTGCACCGCAGCAGCTCCCGGGCCACCGTGAGCACGGCCCTTGAATTCGCCTGCTCCCGGCGGGTGTACGGTGTCGTGGTTGTAGCGTGATTGGAGGCCCTTGCCGCCGACCGCGCTTGCCGCGGTGTGAGGGTTGCAGAAGCCTGTCTGCGTCGCCCGCGGCCCGCAGCGCCCTGCGGGCCGCCAGCTGCCTGGGGTGCGGGGCCGCCCGAGGCGGGCGGCTCTGCGCAGGTGGGCCACGCCTCCCATGGAACTTGGTTGCCCGCCTAGTCGCCGGACATGGTGATGATGATGCGACGAGAGGCGGAGCGGAGCGGTGGAAGATAGATTCCGGCGCACCCCTACCTGGCGCGCCAAATGTCGGATTTCGGGTACCGGCAGACCCTTGAGGTTCGAACACTAGGGTGCGCGCGGAAATCACGCCTTCTACCTCCCCGTCTCACAAAGATCTAAACTACTAAAGGAACTGCATGAGAGACACAAGATTTATACTGGTTCGGGCCACCATTGTGGTGTAATACCCTACTCCAGTGTGTGGTGGATGGATTGCCTCTTGGGGCTAATGATGATGAACAATACAAGGAAGAACAGCCTCGCGAGGGTCTGTTCTTGGCTGGGGCAATGAACTACTGGGAGGAGTTCAGTCGCCTTCTCTCTCTCTCTCTCACTTACTCTCTCTGCTTGCTAGCCGAATCCACACACCGAACCGAACCCTTTGCTACGTGGGTGGCCGTCCCTATTTATAGGGGTCGTGGTCCTCTTCCCAAATATCGAGCGGGAAGGGAGCCAACAATGGCGGGCTAATTTGAAGGGGGACACCAAGTACTCTTATCCTGACTAAAGTTGGTCTTCGCCTGGGAAAGACCCTGCGGTGACGCCGTGCTGGGCTCCATGGTGACCTCCGTCTCGTAGTCCGCTTGGTCCTGGTCTCGTTGCACCAAAATGGCAACCTTTGCCTGATGCCTCGGCACTCCGCGGCTGCGCTTGCCCCCTTTGCACCAAAGAGGAAAGAAGGACGCTGCGCGCGCTGGCGCCCGCCTGGCACCCTCGATCGTCATGGCTTGCGTGACGGGCACCTCGCGAGGTACCCCGCCTTGATATCTCCGTCTCCTCGCGAGCCAGCCTGAGGAGGCTGCGCCTGAGGATGCGCCGTGTCGTCTGCCTCGCGAGGCTTGGCCCCTCGCGAGGGTCTTGAGTCTTGTGCTGATGAAGATGGGCCATGTTGGGCCCCCATTTGAGCCACGCCGCAGGCCGCAGGCAGGCAAGTCTGGGGACCCCCGTTCCCAGAGCACCGACAGCCGGACTTGTCGTCATTGAAGCCTGGTTCAGGGGCTACTGAGGGAGTCCTGGATTAGGGGGTGTCCGGATGGCCGGACTATACCTTCAGCCGGACTCCTGGACTATGAAGATACAAGATTGAAGACTTCGTCCCGTGTCCGGAAGGGACTTTCCTTGGCGTGGAAGGCAAGCTTGGCGATACGGATATGTAGATCTCCTACCATTGTAACCGACTTTGTGTAACCCTAACCCTCTTCGGCGTCTATATAAACCGGAGGGTTTTAGTCCGTAGGACAACATACACAACAACAATCATACCATAGGCTAGCTTCTAGGGTTTAGCCTCTCCGATCTCGTGGTAGATCTACTCTTGTACTACCCATATCATCAATATTAATGAAGCAGGACGTAGGGTTTTACCTCCATCGAGAGGGCCCGAACCTGGGTAAAACTTCGTCTTCCTTGCCTCCTGTTACCATCCGGCCTAGACGCACAGTTCGGGACCCCCTACCCGAGATCCGCCGGTTTTGACACCGACACAGACCTTTTGAGAGAGACACACATGATTCGGAAATTGTTAGAATACTCTATGTACTTCACTTATATCTTTTGAGTTATATAGTTTTTGCTCTAGTGCTTCACTTATATCTTTTAGAGCACGTCGGTGGATTTGTTTTATAGAAACTATTGTTCTCTCATGCTTCACGTAGATTATTTTGAGACTCCAACAAAATAGCATGGTAATTTGCTTTAATTATGTTAGGCATTCAAGATTAATTTTTTGTTCTTATGAGTGTTTGAATACTATGAGAAGTTTGATACTTGATAATTGTTTTGAGATATGGAGATGGTGATATTAGAGTCATGCTAGTTGAGTAGTTGTGAATTTGATAAATACTTGTGTTAAAGTTTGTGATTCCCGTAGCATGCACGTATGGTGAACCGTTATGTGGAGCATGATTTATTTATTGATTGTCTTCCTTATGAGTGGCGGTCGGGGACGAGCGATGGTCTTTTCCTACCAATCTATCCCCCTAGGAGCTTTGATAACTTGTAGATTTTTGCAATAAGTATATGAGTTCTTTATGACTAAGCTTGAGTCCATGGATCATATGCACTTTTCTTCCTTCCACCATTGCTAGCCTCTCTAATACCGCGCACCTTTCGCCGGTATCAGACACCCACCATATACCTTCCTCAAAAAAGCCACCATACCTACGTATCATGGCATTCCCATAGCCATTCCGAGATATATTGCCATGCAACTTTCCACCGTTCCGTTTACTATGACACGCTCCATCATTGTCATATTGCTTTGCATGATCATGTAGTTGACATTGTATTTGTGGCAAAGCCACCGTTCATAATTCTTTCATACATGTCACTCTGGATTCATTGCATATCCCGGTACACCGCCGGAGGCATTCACATAGAGTCATATTTTGTTCTAAGTGTTGAGTTGTAATTGTTGAGTTGTAAGTAAATAAAAGTGTGATGATCATCATTTTTAGAGCATTGTCCCAAGTGAGGAAAGGATGATGGAGACTATGATTCCCCCACAAGTCGGGATGAGACTCCGGACGAAAAATAAATATAAATAAAAAAGAGGCCATAAAAAGGCCCAAATAAAAAAATATGAGAGAAAAAGAGAGAAGGGACAATGCTACTATCCTTTTACCACACTTGTTCTTCAAAGTAGCACCATGATCTTCATAATAGAGTCTCCTACGTTATCACTTTCATATACTAGTGGGAATTTTTCATTATAGAACTTGGCTTGTATATTCCAATGATGGGCTTCCTCTAAATGCCCTAGGTCTTCGTGAGCAAGCGAGTTGGATGCACACCCACTTAGTTCCTTTTTTTGAGCTTTCATATACTTATAGCTCTAGTGCATTCGTTGCATGGCAATCCCTACTCACTCACATTGATATCTATTGATGGGCATCTCCATAGCCCGTTGATACGCCTAGTTGATGTGAGACTATCTTTCCCCTTTTTTGTCTCCTCCACAACCACCATTCTATTCCACCTAAAGTGCTATGTCCATGGCCCACGCTAATGTATTGCGTGAAGATTGAAAAAGTTTGAGAACACCAAAAGTATGAAATAATTGCTTGGCTTGTCATCGGGGTTGTGCATGATTTAAATACTTTGTGTGGTGAAGATAGAGCATAGCCAGACTATATGATTTTGTAAGGATAACTTTCTTTGGCCATGTTATTTTGAAGAGACATAATTGCTTAGTTAGTATGCTTGAAGTATTATTATTTCTATGTCAATATTGAACTTTTGTCTTGAATTTTTTGGATCTGAATATTCATACCACAATTAAGAAGAATTACATTGAAAATTATGCCAAGTAGCATTCCACATCAAAAATTCTATTTTTATCATTTACCTACTCGAGGACGAGTAGGAATTAAGCTTGGGGATGCTTGATACGTCTCCAACGTATCTATAATTTTTTATTGTTCCATGCTATATTATATTCTGTTTTGGACGTTAGATTAACCGGAGGCCCAGCCCAGAATTGTTGTTTTTGGCCTATTTTAGGGTTTCACAGATAAAGAATATCAAACGGAGTCCAAACGGAATGAAACCTTCGGGAACGTGATTTTCGGAACGAACATGATCCAGAGGACTTGGACCCTACGTCAAGCAATCAACGTGGAAGGCACGAGGTAGGGGGCGCGCCTACCCCCCTGAGCGCGCCCTCCACCATCGTGGGCCCCCTGTTGCTCCACCGACGTACTCCTTCCTCCTATTTATACCTACGTACCCCCAAACTACCAGATACAGAGCCAAAACCCTAATTCCACCGTCGTAACTTTCTGTATCCACGAGATCCCATCTTGGGGCCTTTTTCGGAGCTCCGCCGGAGCGGGCGTCGATCACGGAGGGCTTCTACATCAACACAATAGCCCCTCCGATGAAGTGTGAGTAGTTTACTTCAGACCTACGGGTCCATAGTTATTAGCTAGATGGCTTCTTCTCTCTTTTTGGATCTCAATACAAAGTTCTCCCCCTCTCTTGCGGAGCTCTATTCGATGTAATATTCTTTTGCGGTGTGTTTGTTGAGACGATGAATTGTGGGTTTATGATCAAGTTTATCTATGAACAATATTTGAATCTTCTCCGAATTCTTTTATGTATGATTGGTTATCTTTGCAAGTCTCTTTGAATTATCAGTTTGGTTTGGCCTACTAGATTGATCTTTCTTGCAATGGGAGAAGTGCTTAGCTTTGGGTTCAATATTGCGGTGTCCTTTCCCAGTGACAGTAGGGGCAGCAAGGCACGTATTGTATTGTTGCCATCGAGGATAACAAGATGGGGTTTTAATCATATTGCATGAGTTTATCCCTCTACATCATGTCATATTGCTTAAAGCGTTACTCTGTTCTCTTGAACTTAATACTCTAGATGCATGCTGGATAGTGGTCGATGTGTGGAGTAATAGTAGTAGATGCAGGCAGGAGTCGGTCTACTTGTCTCGGATGTGATGCCTATATACATGATCATACCTAGATATTCTCATAACTATGCTCAATTCTGTTAATTGCTCAACGGTAATTTGTTTACCCATCGTGAATACTTATGCTCTTGAGAGAAGACACTAGTGAAACCTATGGCCCCCGGGTCTATTTTCCATCATATTAATCTTCCAATACTTAGCTATTTCCTTTGCCATTTATTTTACTTTGCATCTTTTATTTCTCTTTATCATAAAAATACCAAAAATATTATCTTATCATATCTATCAGATCTCACTCTCGTAAGTGACCTACAGGGATTGACAACCCCTTATCACATTGGTTGCGAGGATTTATTTGTTTGTGTAGGTGTGAGGGACTCGTGCGTGGCCTCCTACTGGATTGATACCTTGGTTCTCAAAAACTGAGGGAATTACTTACGGTACTTTGTTGCATCACCCTTTCCTCTTCAAGGGAAAACCAACACAAGTGCTCAAGAGGTATCAGGGGGGACACATCCTCAAAGGGGGAAACTGCTCCTATAGTGCCAAGGGGTTTGTAACCTCAAACGGGGCATTGACCATCTCAGTAGTGGCAGTGAGCGTATCTGGGGTTGGCTCGGTGGTTGCCTCCATCTTCTTGGAGCTCTCTATCTCGTGGGCATCAGCCTCCTGCATCTGCTCCAATATCGGCAGATCTTTGCCTGGTTCTCCTTGGTCCATCATGAAACCGACGAATACTAGGAGACCACTGAAAGGAAAACACAATTGCAATGACAATGAAACAAAAAAGAGAGTGAGGATCGGTTACTGCTTTGCAAAAGTTCTTTTTTTTCTCTGAACGAAAATATACCAATATCATGGATCCGCTTACCTTCTCTTCATTGGGAGAGAAGAACAGTGGCAGATGCGAGTGTTGGCTTTCTTGAAGACGGCGAGGGAGAAGAGGATTCAACAAAGAGTGAAATGATGGTTTCTTCGTCCGTCAAACTTAGACTGCGGGGAGGTGGGGTTTTGTGATACGCCGGCTCGTTACTGCCGCGCTATGACCGGGGTGACTCTCCGCCTGCATACTGCCTTCTAATTTGGTGGATGGCATTTGGGCCTGTGCGCGGCATGGCCTGCATGTCGGTGAACAAAAGTAAAACGGCATTTAGTAGAGGGTTATGTTTCGATGACCTAGGAGGAGCCAGAAGCGGTAGTGTATCCACTATACTAGTATTATAATTAATTGTTTTTCTAGTAGCTGTAGAGTGTCTCCACTGTACTAGTAGTAATTGTTTCTATTTATGCAATAGGACGGGGTAAGAAAGTTATAACCAATCGGAGGATTCGTAAGCACTGGGATTTTCTCACTTCTCATGACATTCGATTGAAGACAATAACGCTAGAATGATATGTAGCCAACCGTGAAAACACTAGATTTGTCACATTCTTCCTACTGAATGCAAGGTTACTATTGTCCATCAGGCTTAAGTTTATCAGCAGCATGGTTTTGACGGATGGTATGTCGAAGAGCAAAAAAAGGAGTTTCAGGTGGGCAAAAGAGCTTCTGAACATGCCGAGCTTCTATTTACAACATCTATTTACAACATATTTTGGTCATAATCCAGTAAATTTTATGACCCGAGATGTTCATTCTATGGACCTGACCGATCCATTTGACTGTGACTGCCAAAAATAGTGCTGGAGTTAGATGTTGTTGCCCTTTTCAACCTGGGTTTTGTCTAAACCTGATGAACAATTAACCTTCGTGCTTTTGTACAGTTTGTAAGCTGGAGTTAGATGTTTTTGCCCTTTTCAACTCGGTTGTGACTGCCATATTTGCTTTGAAACAAGGTAAATGGCTTGCCATTTGTTTAATTTAGAGTGAAATGTTGTAACAAATCCCAACCAAGGGAAATAACATCACTCTCGCCGGCTGCTTGAGTTCACCGTGCATTACAGAAGCCAAGTGATTAGCCCCCACGAGCACCCACAAACTTATTTTGAACTAGCACACCAAATGGGCTGTAAATTTTAGCCCCCACGAGCACCCACAAACTTATTTTGAACTAGCACACCAAATGGGCTGTAAATTTTCATAGGAAAGGCTGCATGACCGTGACAGATTTGGATTCTGACATTTGGGACCCGCGAGGAAATAACCTATCCAACGTGGTGTGGACTTACTAGCTAGTCAACAAATGTTTCTGCCTACCAGTTGTTGGATTGACATCCAACATCTGTCGTGTATCTTCTATCTCTGGTCTTCTTCCTCGAGCCGCCCAAACCAAACCACCCCGTCGGCTCCACCTGCTCCCACCTCCCATGGCTGGCTGCGCCTCCGCCGCCCTACCATACCCTCCAACGTTGGCCAATCCCTCCATCTATTCCCCCACACGTCATGTTACTCTCTGGCGACGTCAGCCCCAACACACACCCGCACCCGAACCAGTCAACCCTCGTACTCTCCTCTCCCTGCGACTAGACCGGTGCATCTTCCACGGCTCCTGTTCGTTCCGTCCGAGGCCTCGCCATTCTCCTCGACCTTGGTTCGCTCGCCATGTGCGGTGCGCCGCCCTCTTGCGTTGTCAACTCCATCAACAACCGAGAGGAACGAGGATATGACTATACGTGGAGAGTATGACAGTAGGGACCCACCGGCGTCATGGCAGTACGCAAGCAAGTGCATCGTTATAACAAGCCCCAAAAAATGGTTACCCCTAATGGTTGGACATCTGGGGCTCACGCCATTGTGACCGTAGTCAATAAACAAGAGAATTACACAACGACCGGCTGACACCAGGAACCCAGCAGGTCGCACAGTTGTTGTTTACTTTTTTAGGAACAAGTAGTTGT
The DNA here is from genome assembly GCA_034509565.1 of Triticum monococcum. NCBI lineage: Eukaryota > Viridiplantae > Streptophyta > Magnoliopsida > Poales > Poaceae > Triticum > Triticum monococcum. The sequence goes on from CM067843.1 coordinate 497,662,405, forward strand.
TATTTATACTAGTTTTAGCGACAGATCAGGGTAACAACGGGGCTATGCGCGGCCTGTGGCCCATCTAGCCAGGGTTTTATTTATGTTTACCACATCATGAGCCCTGTTGTGTTTTTTTCTTGCTAAAAATGGCTATCCCAGTACTATTTTTTTAAGAAATACCCAAACGAGGCCTCCTTGCTTTATCAGCCATGCTGGGCTGCAAATCTTTCAAGACAAGGAGAGAGTTTCATTCGGTTTGCCCAGAAATGGGTTGTACATTTTTAAAACACATCAAACCGGGAATTAGTTTCATTTTTTTAATTACGAGATTTTAAATTCCATTGATTTTTATTCCTGGACAATTATTTGGATTTTATATTTATATAAATTATTGTTCAAAATAGTTTGAATGTGACTTGATATTTCGGGATTAAAAATGTTTGACCACACTGAAATATGCAAAATTTCATGTAATTTTTAACCGTGGCCACAATATGGGGTGTGATGCTAACAAAAAGAAGATGGGCTCCAAAAAAATCTTAAGAATTGGCAAATGGGCTGTAAATTATTAGAAATAATGGCAGATGGGTTGTATGCTGTTTTCCACATATTTGAGGCTGACTTGTGCGCCTACTACAGGTTGACGCGTATGCTTTCCTAAAAAATAAGGTTGACGCACACGCAATGTCGTGTCAACTTAGTCAACACACGAGAGCAGTGACTGTTGGATGTCCATCCAATGGTCGTCGTGCTTCTTCAATCTCTGCTCTTCCTGCTCTAGCCGCTCAAACAAGCGCCTGCGGGACTGCCTGCTCCCTCCTCCCTCGGTCGGCTATGCTGCCGCGCAGGCCTCACCACCCCAGCGTTCTCCCATCGCTGGCCTAGCCATCCCTCTACTCACCCACACCTACTGTTATTCTCCAGCGACGACAGACGAACCAGTAAACCCTCGCACTCCCCTACGTGTGGGAAACAACTGCCGAGTTTTCCCTGGCTCCTCGTCGTTCCCTTCCTAGGCCTCGCCAACTCGCCGTCGTCCACCGCCCTGGTGCTCTCGGCGCGGCGTGGTCAACGTGGTCGACAAACAACATGCATCGGAAGTGGACTGTACATGGAGAGGCTGACAGCTAGGTCCACAGCTGCATGCAAGGAAATGCCTCCTTATTACGCACAAAATAATGATTCCTCCATGTGACAGCTGGGACCCACCGGAAGGGCCTGTGTATTTTGCGAAAAAACGTTCCCCCGCTAACAGGTCGGACCCATTAGCTATATCTTCCCACGCAAGGATGTGCCTCGTTATTACGCACAAAAAATGAATACCCCCCTACTAGTTGGGACCCACCATAGTGGGAGGCTGACTTGTGGGCCTACTAAGATGACGGGGATGGAGGGCTTTGTCAACTTAGTCAATATGAATGATTCTTGCTCCAGTGACCGTACGATGTCCATCCAACGGCCGTAATGCTTCTCAAACCTCTGGTCTTGTTGCTCCAGCCACCCAAACAAGCGTCAGCCGTGCCGCCTGCTCCTGCCTCCCGTGTCCGGCTGTGCTGCCACCGCTGGCCATGCCATCCCTCTATACTCACCCACACCTCCTGTTATTCTCCGGTGATGGCAGCCTCACACCACAGCCGGAGCAGTCAACCCACGTACTCCCCTTCACGTGGGCATCCACTATCGCGTCTTCCCCGGCTCCATGTCGTCCCCTTCCTAGGCCTCGCCGTCGTCCACCGCCCTGGTGCTCTCAGTGCGGCGTGGTCAATGTGGTCAACGAACGACTTCCGTCGAAACAGTACTGTACGTGGAGAGGCTGAGAGATGGGTCCACGACTGCAGCAAGGAAGTGCCTCTTATTTGCGCAAAGTAATTATTCCTCCACTTGACAGCAGGGACCCACCGGATGGGCCACCGTATTCGCGAAAAAAATGTTTCCCCCTGACTGTTGGGACCCACCAGCTACATCTTCGCACGCAAGGAAGTGTGTCCATGTTACGGGCAAAAAAATGATTCGCCCCCTGACTGCTGGGACCCACCACCTACATCTTCGCACGCAAGGAAGTGCCTGACAATCGGGACCCACCTGGTCGAAGCGTACATAGCTTTGTCATTCTGGTCGCGAACGTGTACGTACATACTGGTCAATGTAGAGGCGCGCACGTGTCATAGTAGAGGCGCGCGCGTGTCGTAGTAGAGGCGCGCATGTAGCATGTACACGTACGTACAGCGCTCAGGGTGCAAGAAAGAAAATACGTCCACATGCGTACATACGGGCGGGGTCTCGAATGTCTACTCGCGCATACGTATGGCTAGGGCTCGTGTACATGGATGGGTCGGAATGGAGAAGCTGCGCCATCGTCGTGTTCATGGGGAGGCAACGGAATGCGTCTTGTTCATCGGGAGGCAACGGAACACATGATGTTCATCAGGAGCCAACCGGCTTGGACAGAACAGGCAATGGAAACGAGGCCCTGCGTATCGCAGAACGGAGGAAACGGCCTTGTCACCACAGGAATCAGGAAGTTTGCCGTCAGGCAAGTACAGACGGCAAAGGCTGTAATATAGACGGCAAAGATTTTTCCGTCAACTGGCAGACAGCAAACATAGACGGCAAAGTTTAGTAGGCAAAGAGTACTTTGCCGTCTGCTTTTCATCAACCAAACGGCAAAGATTTTGCCGTCAACTAAACTAAAGTTTTTGTTGGGGAACGCAGTAATTTCAAAAAATTTCCTACGCACACGCAAGATCATGGTGATGCACAGCAACGAGAGGGGAGAGTGTTGTCTACGTACCAACGCAGACCGACTGCGGAAGCGATCACACAACATAGAGGAAGTAGTCGTACGTCTTCTTCCTGATCCGACCGATCCAAGCACCGTTACTCCGGCACCTCCGAGTTCTTAGCACACGTTCAGCTCGATGACGTTCCTCGGGCTCCGATCCAGCAAAGCGTCGAGGAAGAGTTCCGTCAGCACGACGGCGTGGTGACGATCTTGATGTACTACCGACGCAGGGCTTCGCCTAAGCACTGTAACGGTATGATCGAGGTGGAATTTGGTGGCAGGGGGCACCGCACACGGCTAAGGAACGATCTCAAGGATCAACTTGTGTGTCTTGGGGTGCCCCCTGCCCCCGTATATAAAGGTTGGAGGGAGGGGGGCTGGCCGGCCAAAGATGAGGAGGCGCAGGAGGAGTCCTACTCCTACCGGGAGTAGGACTCCCCCCTCCAATCCTAGTCCAACTAGGAAACCTTCAAAGGGGAGAGAGAGAGGGGTGGCCGGCCCCTCTCCTAGTCCTAATAGGACTAGGGAGAGGGGGGAGGCGCAGCCCTATGTGGGCTGCCCTCTCACCTTTCCACTAAGGCCCATGTTGGCCCATTTGGCTCCCGGGGGGTTCCGGTAACCCTCCCGGTAATCCGGTAAAATCCCGATTTCACCCGGAACACTTCCGATGTCCAAACATAGGCTTCCAATATATCAATCTTTACGTCTCGACCATTTCGAGACTCCTCGTCATGTCCGTGATCTCATCCGGGACTCCGAACAACCTTCGGTACATCAAAATGCATAAACTCATAATAACTGTCATCAGAACGTTAAGCGTGCGGACCCTACGGTTCGAGAACAATGTAGACATGACCGAGACACGTCTCCGGTCAATAACCAATAGCGGGACCTGGATGCCCATATTGGCTCCTACATATTCTACGAAGATCTTTATCGGTCAGACCGCATAACAACATACGTTGTTCCCTTTGTCATCGGTATGTTACTTGCCCGAGATTCGATCGTCGGTATCCAATACCTAGTTCAATCTCGTTACTGGCAAGTCTCTTTACTCGTTCCGTAATACATCATCTCATAACTAACATCTTAGTTATTATGATTGCAAGGCTTATGTGATGTATATTACCGAGAGGGCCCAGAGATACCTCTCCGACAATCGGAGTGACAAACCCTAATCTCGAAATACGCCAACCCAACATCTACCATTGGAGACACCTGTAGTACTCCTTTATAATCACCCAGTTACGTTGTGACGTTTGGTAGTACCCAAAGTGTTCCTCCGGTAAACGGGAGTTGCATAATCTCATAGTTATAGGAACATGTATAAGTCATGAAGAAAGCAATAGCAACATACTAAACGATCGGGTGCTAAGCTAATGGAATGGGTCATGTCAATCAGATCATTCAACTAATGATGTGACCTCGTTAATCAAATAACAACTCTTTGTTCATGGTTAGGAAACATAACCATCTTTGATTAACGAGCTAGTCAAGTAGAGGCATACTAGTGACACTCTGTTGGTCTATGTATTCACACATGTATTATGTTTCCGGTTAATACAATTCTAGCATGAATAATAAACATTTATCATGATATAAGGAAATAAATAATAACTTTATTATTGCCTCTAGGGCATATTTCCTTCAGTCTCCCACTTGCACTAGAGTCAATAATCTAGTTCACATCGCCATGTGATTTAACAGCAATAGTTCACATCACCATGCGACTAACACCCATAGTTCACATCGTCATGTGACCAACACTCTAAGGGTTTACTAGAGTCAGTAATCTAGTTCACATATCTATGTGATTAACACCCAAAGAGTACTAAGGTGTGATCATGTTTTGCTTGTGAGATAATTTTAGTCAACGGGTCTGTCACATTCAGATCCGTAAGTATTTTGCAAAATTCTTTGTCTATAATGCTCTGCACGGAGCTACTCTAGCTAATTGCTCCCACTTTCAATATGTATCCAGATTGAGACTTTTAGATTCATCTGGATCAGTGTCAAAAATTTGCATCGACGTAACCCTTTATGACGAACCTTTTTGTCACGTCCATAATCGAGAAACATATCCTTATTTCACTAAGGATAATTCTGACCGCTGTCCAGTGATCTACTCCTAGATCACTATTGTACTCCCTTGCCAAATCAGTGCAGGGTATACAATAGATCTGGTATACAGCATGACATACTTTATAGAACCTATGGCCAAGGCATAGGGAATGACTTTCATTCTCTTTCTATCTTCTGCCATGGTCGGGCTTTGAGTCTTACTCAACTTCACACCTTGTAATACAGGCAAGAACTCTTTCTTTGACTGCTCCATTTTGAACTACTTCAAAATCTTGTCAAGGTTTGTATTCATTGAAAAAACTTATCAAGCGTCTTGATCTATCTCTATAGATCTTGAAGCTCAATATGTAAGCAGCTTCACCGAAGTCTTTCTTTGAAAAATTCCTTTCAAACACTCCTTTATGCTTACAGAATAATTCTACATTATTTCCGATCAACAATATGTCATTCACATATACTTATCAGAAATGTTGTAGTGCTCCCACTCACTTTCTCGTAAATACAGGCTTCACCGCAAGTCTGTATAAATCTATATGCTTTGATCAACTCATCAAAGCGTATATTCCAACTCCGAGATGCTTGCACCAGTCCACAGATGGATCGCTGGTGCTTGCACATTTTGTTAGCACCTTTTGGATTGACAAAACCTTCTGGTTGCATCATATACAACTCTTTTTTAATAAATCCATTAAGGAATGCAGTTTTGTTTATCCATTTGCCAGATTTCATAAAATGCGGCAATTACTAACATGATTTGGACAGACTTAAGCATAGATACGAGTGAGAAAATCTCATCGTAGTCAACACCTTGAACTTGTCGAAAACCTTTTGCGACAATTCTAGCTTTGTAGATAGTAACACTACTATCAGCGTCCGTCTTCCTCTTGAAGATCCATTTATTTTTAATTGCTTGCCGATCATCAGGCAAGTCAACCAAAGTCCATACTTTGTTCTCATACATGGATCATATCTCAGATTTCATGGCTTCAAGCCACTTTGCGGAATCTGGGCTCACCATCGCTTCTTCATAGTTCGTAGGTTCATCATGATCTAGTAGCATGACTTCCAGAAAAGGATTACCGTACCACTCTGGTGCGGATCTTACTCTGGTTGATCTACGAGGTTCAGTAGTATCTTGTTCTGAAGTTTCATGATCATCATCATTAGCTTCCTCACTAACTGGTGTAGGTGTCACAGAAACAGTTTTCTGTGATGTGCTACTTTCCAACAAGGGAGCAGGTACAGTTACCTCGTCAAGTTCTACTTTCCTCCTACTCACTTCTTTCGAGAGAAACTCCTTCTCCAGAAAGTTTCCGAATTTTAGCAACAAAAGTCTTGCCTTCGGATCTGTGATAGAAGGTGTATCCAATAGTTTCCTTTGGATATCCTATGAAGACGCACTTCTCCGATTTGAGTTTGAGCTTATCAGGATGAAACCTTTTCATATAAGCATCGCAACCCCAAACTTTAAGAAACGACAGCTTAGGTTTCTTGCCAAACCATAGTTCACACGGTGTCGTCTCAACGGATTTATATGGTGCCCTATTTAACGTGAATGCAGCTGTCTCTAATGCATGACCCCAAAAACGATAGTGGTAAATCGGTAAGAAACATCATATATTGCACTATATCCAATAAAGTACGGTTATGACGTTCGGACACACCATTATGCTGTGGTGTTCGAGGTGGCTTGAGTAGTGAAACTATTTCACATTGTTTTTAACTGAAGACCAAACTCGTAACTCAAATACTCTTCTCTATGATCAGATCATAGAAACTTTATTTTCTTGTTACGATGATTTTTCACTTCACTCTGAAATTCTTTGAACTTTTCAAATGTTTCAGACTTATGTTTCATCAAGTAGATATACTCATATCTGCTCAAATCATCTGTGAAGATCAGAAAATAATGATACCTGTCGCGAGCCTCAATATTCATCGGACCACATACATCAGTATGTATGATTTCCAACAAATCTTTTGCTTGCTCCATTGTTCCGGAGAACGGCGTTTTAGTCATCTTGCCCAAAAGGCATGGTTTACAAGCATCAAGTGATTCATAATCAAGTGATTCCGAAAGCCCATCAGTATGGAGTTTCTTCATGCGCTTTACACCAATATGACCTAAACGGTAGTGCCACAAATAAGTTGCACTATCATTATTAACTTTGCATCTTTTGGTTTCAATATTATGAATATGTGTATTATTAAGATCGAGATCCAATGAACTGTTTTCATTGGGTGTTTAACCATATTAGGTTTTATTCATGTAAACAGAACAACAATTTATTCTCTTACTTAAATGAATAACCGTATTACAATAAACATGATCAAATCATATTCATGTTCAACGCAAACACCAAATAACACTTATTTAGGTTCAACACTAATCCCGAAATTATAGGGAGTGTGCGATGATGATCATATCAATCTTGGAACCACTTCCAGCACACATCGTCACTTCACCCTTAACTAGTCTCTGTTTATTCTGCAACTCCCGTTTCGAGTTACTAATCTTAGAAACTGAACTAGTATCAAATACTGAGGGTTTGCTATAAACACTAGTAAAGTACACATCAATAACATGTATATCAAATATACTTATGTTCACTTTGCCATCCTTCTTATCCGCCAATCACTTGGGGTAGTTCCGCTTCCAGTGACCAGTCCCTTTGCAGTAGAAGCACTTAGTCTCAGGCTTAGGATCAGACTTGGGCTTTTTCACTTGAGCAGCAACTTGCTTGCCGTTCTTCTTGAAGTTCCCCTTCTTCCCTTTGCCCTTTTTCCTTGAAACTAGTGGTCTTGTCAACCATCAACACTTGATGTTTTTCTTGATTTCTACCTTCGTTGATTTCAGCATCACGAAGAGCTTGGGAGTTGTTTCTGTTATCCCTTGCATATTATAGTTCATCACGAAGTTCTACTAACTTTGGTGTTGGTGGCTAGAGAATTCTGTCAATCACTATCTTATCTGGAAGATTAACTCCCACTTGATTCAAGCGATTGTAGTACCCAGACAATCTGAGCACATGCTCACTAGTTGAGCGATTCTCCTCCATCTTTTAGCTATAGAACTTGTTGGAGACTTCATATCTCTCAACTCGGGTATTTTCTTGAAATATTAACTTCAACTCCTGGAACATCTCATATGGTCCATGACGTTCAAAACGTCTTTGAAGTCCCGATTCTAAGCCGTTAAGCATGGTGCACTAAACTATCAAGTAGTCATCATATTGAGCTAGCCAAACGTTCATAACGTCTGCATCTGCTCCTGCAATAGGTCTGTCACCTAGCGGTGCATCAAGGACATAATTCTTCTGTGCAGCAATGAGGATAAACCTCAGATCACGGATCTAATCCGCATCATTGCTACTAACATCTTTCAACACAATTTTCTCTAGGAACATATCAAAATAAACACAGGGAAGCAACAACGCGAGCTATTGATCTACGACATAATTTGCAAAATACTACCAGGACTAAGTTCATGATAATTTTAAGTTCAATTAATCATATTACTTAAGAACTCCCACTTAGATAGACATCCCTCTAATCCTCTAAGTGATCACGTGATCCAAATCAACTAAACCATAACCGATCATCACGTGAGATGGAGTAGTTTTCAATGGTGAACATCATTATGTTGATCATATCTACTATATGATTCACGCTCGACCTTTCGGTCTCCGTGTTCCGAGGCCATATCTGTATATGCTTGGCTCGTCAAGTATAACCTGAGTATTCCGCGTGTGCAACTGTTTTGCACCCGTTGTATTTGAACGTAGAGCCTATCACACCCGATCATCACGTGGTGTCTCAGCACGAAGAACTTTTGCAACGGTGCATACTCAGGGAGAACACTTCTTGATAATTTAGTGAGAGATCATCTTATAATGCTACCGTCAATCAAAGCAAGATAAGATGCATAAAAGGATAAACATCACATGCAATCAATATAAGTGATATGATATGGCCATCATCATCTTGTGCTTTGCGATCTCCATCTCCGAAGCACCGTCATGATCACCATCGTCACCGGCGCGACACCTTGATCTCCATCGTAGCGTCGTTATCGTCTTGCCAATCTTATACTTCCATGACTATCACTACCGCTTAGCAATAAAGTAAAGCATTACATCGCGATTGCATTGCATACAATAAAGCGACAACCATATGGCTCCTGCCAGTTGCCGATAACTCGATTACAAAACATGATCATCTCATACAATAAAATCAGCATCATGCCTTGACCATATCACATCACAACATGCCCTGCAAAAACAAGTTAGACGTCCTCTACTTTGTTGTTGCAAGTTTTACGTGGCTGCTACGGGCTTAAGTAAGAACTCATCTTCACCTACGCATCAAAACCACAACGATAGTTCGTCAAATAGACTCCGTTTTAACCTTCTCAAGGACCGGGCGTAGTCACACTTGGTTCAACTAAAGTTGGAGAGACAGTCTTCCGCAAGCCATCTATGTGCAAAGCACGTCGAGGGAACCGGTCTTGCGTAAGAGTACGCGTAAGGTTGGTCCGGATCGTCTCAACCAACAATACCGCCGAACCAAAGTATGACATGCTGGTAGGCAGTATGACTTGTATCGCCCACAACTCACTTGTGTTCTACTCGTGCATATAACATCAAACCATAAAACCTAGGCTCGGATGCCACTGTTGGGGAATGCAGTAATTTCAAAAAATTTCCTACGCACACGCAAGATCATGGTGATGCACAGCAACGAGAGGGGAGAGTGTTGTCTACGTACCAACGCAGACCGACTGCGGAAGCGATCACACAACATAGAGGAAGTAGTCGTACGTCTTCTTCCTGATCCGACCGATCCAAGCACCGTTACTCCGGCACCTCCGAGTTCTTAGCACACGTTCAGCTCGATGACGTTCCTCGGGCTCCGATCCAGCAAAGCGTCGAGGAAGAGTTCCGTCAGCACGACGGTGTGGTGACGATCTTGATGTACTACCAACGCAGGGCTTCGCCTAAGCACTGTAACGGTATGATCGCGGTGGAATTTGGTGGCAGGGGGCATCGCACACGGCTAAGGAACGATCTCAAGGATCAACTTGTGTGTCTTGGGGTGCCCCCTGCCCCCGTATATAAAGGTTGGAGGGAGGGGGGCTGGCCGGCCAAAGATGAGGAGGCGCAGGAGGAGTCCTACTCCTACCGGGAGTAGGACTCCCCCCTCCAATCCTAGTCCAACTAGGAAACCTTCAAAGGGGAGAGAGAGAGAGGTGGCCGGCCCCTCTCCTAGTCCTAATAGGACTAGGGAGAGGGGGGGAGGCGCAGCCCTATGTGGGCTGCCCTCTCACCTTTCCACTAAGGCCCATGTTGGCCCATTTGGCTCCCGGGGGGTTCCGGTAACCCTCCCGGTAATCCGGTAAAATCCCGATTTCACCCGGAACACTTCCGATGTCCAAACATAGGCTTCCAATATATCAATCTTTACGTCTCGACCATTTCGAGACTCCTCGTCATGTCCGGATCTCATCCGGGACTCCGAACAACCTTCGGTACATCAAAATGCATAAACTCATAATAACTGTCATCGTAACGTTAAGCGTGCGGACCCTACGGTTCGAGAACAATGTAGACATGACCGAGACACGTCTCCGGTCAATAACCAATAGCGGGACCTGGATGCCCATATTGGCTCCTACATATTCTACGAAGATCTTTATCGGTCAGACCGCATAACAACATATGTTGTTCCCTTTGTCATCGGTATGTTACTTGCCCGAGATTCGATCGTCGGTATCCAATACCTAGTTCAATCTCGTTACTGGCAAGTCTCTTTACTCGTTCCGTAATACATCATCTCATAAATAACATCTTAGTTATTATGCTTGCAAGGCTTATGTGATGTATATTACCGAGAGGGCCCAGAGATACCTCTCCGACAATCGGAGTGACAAACCCTAATCTCGAAATACGCCAACCCAACATCTACCATTGGAGACACCTGTAGTACTCCTTTATAATCACCCAGTTACGTTGTGACGTTTGGTAGTACCCAAAGTGTTCCTCCGGTAAACGGGAGTTGCATAATCTCATAGTTATAGGAACATGTATAAGTCATGAAGAAAGCAATAGCAACATACTAAACGATCGGGTGCTAAGCTAATGGAATGGGTCATGTCAATCAGATCATTCAACTAATGATGTGACCTCGTTAATCAAATAACAACTCTTTGTTCATGGTTAGGAAACATAACCATCTTTGATTAACGAGCTAGTCAAGTAGAGGCATACTAGTGACACTCTGTTGGTCTATGTATTCACACATGTATTATGTTTCCGGTTAATACAATTCTAGCATGAATAATAAACATTTATCATGATATAAGGAAATAAATAATAACTTTATTATTGCCTCTAGGGCATATTTCCTTCAGTTTTGCCGTCAACCGTATAAATAACATACGGCAAAGAAAAGTATATTCGCTGTCAGCCAGGATTTGTCTTTGCCGTCTTCGTCCTAAATCACAGACGGCAAAGAATTTGTTATATTAAAAAAATGAAGGAACGGACCACGAACACCACAGTATCCAACACCTGTTGTTCCAAGAATCAACTACCACCGAACGAATTTCACAATATAAAACTGCTCTAGTTCACAAGATGGACATATTACAAACCAATAAATTACACACAGTACACATAGACGGATTACAAAGATTACAAGAGAACTGAGGCAACCATGGACGCCAGAGTAGCTCAAGCCGTCAGTCGCTGCGCCGGAGCTTGCCAACCTCATCCAGGAGATGATGCTGTGTCGAGGGCCGGGGCCAGCAGAGGCATGCTGGGGCGACGGGCTAGGGCAAGCGGCCTGTGGAGGCATGCTGGGGCGACGGGCCGGGGCCAGCGGCCTGCGGTGGTGAAGGGGGACGGGGTCGGGCCCGGTGGCGCTAGTGGTGAAGACGGAAGGGGCCATGGTGGGCGGGGGCGACGGGAACGGGGCCGGCGGCCGGCTGGGGCAATGGGGGATGGGGCGCGGAGGTCGACTGGGGCGACAGCGCCAGGCCAGCGGTCGGCGAGGGCGAAGGGGAACGGGGCCACTGGATCTGGAGACCAAGAGGGAAGACCCGAGGACAGCGGACGAGGCCGTTGCGGGCGTCGTTGTGCTGGCTGGCGAGGCGGCAGCCGGCAGGAGAGGTGGTGGTCGGCGAGGGCATGGCCGGCAGGCGAGGTGGTGGCCGCGTTCTCTGGATCGAGAGCACGGAGAAGTACAAGGCAGAGAGAGAGAGAGAGAGAGAGAGAGAGAGATCGTGATGGAGGTGGGTGGGCTGTCAGGAGGATAAGGATTGAAGATAAGGTGGAGAGAGAGAGAGAGTGGTGGGGGCGTGGGCATGGGTGCGTGGGGCGAGTGGGTTTTGCGTTGTAGGATGTGTGGACCAGATTTTGCCATGTCACTGATCCGCGTGATTGATCCATGGGCTGTGTTTTTACTTTGCCATCTGTAGGCTTTTTTACAGATGGCAAAGTAGCACTTTGCCGTCTGTAAAAAAACACAGACGGCAAAGATTTTTGCCGTCTACATTTTTTCTTTACAGACGGCAAAGTGAGTCTTTGTCGTCTGTGTTTTTTTTACAGACAGCAAAGTACGTCTTTGCTGTTAGCCATTCTTTGCCGTCAGTAACTGATGGCAAAAGTGGTATTTGCCGTCTGTCTCGACGAAAAGCTGACGGCAAAGAGCTCCCCTGACGGCAAATTAGCAGATTCCTGTAGTGTGTGTTCGACCGGCCACGGTGGAAACAGGATCCTGTTCATCGGGAGGGGCCTGGCGTACCGCAAAATGGAGGAAACGGACCTCCTACGGTCGAAACGGGGTCCTGTTGATCGGGAGGGGTGTGGCGTACCGCAAAACGGAGGAAACCAACTTGTGTTGGAGTGTTACGGTCGAAACGGGGGTCCTGTTTATCGGAGGTGTGTGGCGTACCGCAAAACAGGACTCCACGAGATATTGTTCATCTCCACCGTCGACCTCCTCCAGCCTCCACGAGGTACTGTTCACCCACCGTCGACCTCCTCCAGCCTCCACCTGCGACTGTTCATCCACGGGCTCCTGTTCATCCAACCTCCACCGCGCGCTCCTCCACCGGCTACTGTTCAACCAGCCCTCCCCACGGGGCTCCTGTTGAACCACCCCTCCATGGGCTACTGTTCATCCAGCCCTCCACCGGCTACTGTTCAACCAGCCCTCCACCGGCTACTATTCATCCAGCCCTTCCACGGGGTCCTGTTCATCCTGCCCTCCACGGGGTCCTGTTCATCCACCGGCTCGATCGATCAGGGTATTGTTCATCCAGCGGCAACGGCCTCTACTACCACGGGTTCATGTTCATCCAACCCCCACCGGGAACTGTTCATGCAAACCCCCCAACAACGCTCATTGTTCATCCAGAGGCAGCATCGATCGGCTTCAGTTAGCAGCAGCACTGAAGGAATCGCTCGATCGGGTTCAGTTAACAGCCATCGATTGATCGCTCGGGTTTAGTAACGCGTAGCCTGCAGTGCAATCGCTCAGGTTCAGTTAGAGCACAATGCCCCGCTCGGGTTCAGTTAGAGCGCAACGCCTCGCACACACACGCGTACGTACGAGAGAAACGCGCAACGCTCGGCCCCCGACCAGCCACCATAACGGGGAACTCCCTGATATTTTCCTCGCCCTCGCTTCTACCATAGTTTTTTCTGTCATGGACGGCCCAAAGAATGTCATGCACCTGCGTCTCCGGCCCGCCCAGGACGAAAAGCCCATTTTTTGTCATGATTTTTTGTCATAGAAGTAGGACCCCACCACATCTATGATGATACCGGGTTTTGTCACAATTATTGTCATAGTAGTGTCATAAGTATGATAGAAAAAAATTCGTTCGGCCCAAAATGTCATGGATGTGTCTTTTTTTGCAGTGTATGTTGATGATATCATTTTTGGTTCTCCTAACAAGTCTTTCAATGATGACTTTGCCGCACTAATGACCGAGAAGTTTGAGATCTCTATGATGGGAGAGTTGAAGTTCTTTCTTGGGTTCGAAGTCTAGCAAAGAAGAGAAGGAACTTTCATCAACCAAGACAAGTATACCCAAGACATGCTCAAGAGATTTGAGCTAGGTGATGTCAAGTCGGTCAAGTTTCCAATGCCCGCCAAATGCAAGCTTGGTAGTGATCCCAATGGTAAAGCGGTGGATCAAAAGGTATATCACTCCATGATTGGATCCTTGCTTTACCTTTGTGCATCTAGACCGGATATCATGTTGAGTGTGGAAATTTGTGCACAGTTTCAAGTCGCACCTAAGGAAATTCACTATGTGGCAGTCAAGTGAATCTTTCGATATTTGGCTCATACCCCAAATTTGGCTTATGTTACCCCAAAGGACCAAGCTTTGATCTCATGGGTTACTCGGATTCGGATTGGGTGGGAGATTGTGTGGATAGGAAGTCAACTTCCAAAGGGTGCCAATTCCTTGGTCGCTCTTTGGTGAGTTGGTCTTCGAAGAAGCAAAATTTGTGTCCCTCTCGTCCACCGAGGCCGAGTATGTAGCCGTCGCAAGTTGTTGTGCACAATTGCTATGGATGAGGAAAACTTTAAAGGATTATGGTGTCACTTGTGAAAAGGTGCCTCTTCTATGTGACAATGAAGGTGCTATCGAGATTTCTCTCCATCTGGTGCAACATAGCGAGATGAAGCATATTGAGATTCGTCATCATTTCATTAGGGATCACATCAAGCGGGGAGATATTGATATCATCTACATCAACACTCAAGAGCAAATAGCGGATATCTTCACCAAGCTTCTAGATGAAGCAAGATTTCGCGAGTTAAGGCATGAGCTAAATATCACTGATTTGACAAATGTGGCTTGAATCTAGGCACATCCCACCGCACTCATCATTATATCTTGTTCTAGATGTACGCATGGACATAGGGGGAGTGTTGTTCTCTCAATGAACTCTCCCTCCCCCCCCCCATTATGCATAGATCGGTCATGTCTTTCACATTAGCCAATTTTTATGGTACTTGTGCTTCAAAGATGAGTTTAGGTCACGGTCCTAAGGTTAAAATCTTCGCGGTGCCATACCACTTGACTCAAACATAGGTGGCCTCGGCCACCGCCCTCTCTTTGAGAGTTGTGTGGTTTTCCTTTTTCTCCAGTTGGTTTGGTTTGTGTTTACTGTGTTTTGCTTCTAGTCTCTCCATGGGTGCATCTCTGGTTTTTGGTTGTGTTTTGCTCTTTGAGTTGCTCCATCGGCTCTTCTCGGTGTTTCTTTTTATTGGAGCTAGGCCTTTTCCTTTCCTGTCTCGTTGAGTTTGTGCTGGGCGGTACTACCACTATGGACGAGCAGTACTACCACTGAGTAGCATCAAGCGGTACTACCGCCCGCCCGAGCGGTACTACCGCTGCGGGGTGGGACTGGGGGTTATGAATCGGGCAGGGGGAGTTTCACTCCCCCATACCCATTCGAGTTTTCTCTCCCCGTCTGTTCCTCTCTCGCTCCAACGACGAACTCATCGCAGGAGGCCGCCGCCGAGCTGCCTTCTCCGTGCTGTCCTTTGCATTTCTAACCGATGGAGTCAATCCCCACCCCTTACTCTTGCCATGCATGCTGGTATTGCCCCATTCTTCTCCTCGTTGCTTCTAGTTTTCAAATCTAGGCTTTTGGGGTAATAGTCTTAGCATTTATCATTTTTTGGCCAAATCGAGGCTTGAGTAGGATGTTGAAGGTTGCTAGACTAGTTGGATTGATGTTTGGTAGGAGTATTTTTGAATTTGGCACCCCCGGTAGTACCGGATCTAGCAGCGGTTGTGGCCGGACCGTTGTCCTCTGCCTCAGGCGGTACTACCTCTCCCTTGGAGGGTACTATCGCTTGTTAGGAAAGGTACTACCGCTTGGGGTGCCGGCCTCCATTTTTATCATACCAATCATTGATTTGTGTTGCTCTTCTACTAGCATATGCTCGTTTTGTTGGCTTTCTTTGCCAGTGTTTGTGTTGTTCCAGGTGATGGCACTTCGCAGCCCCCCGTCCATCGTATCAACCCCGCATGTCCTGGAGGATCAAAGTGCTATCGCACTTCTGAGGCAGTTGCGGCTTCGTCTAGTGTTCCTCCAACTCAGCCAAAGCCACCTTCCAAGCAAGTTACGAGCAAGCCCAAGCCGAAGACCAAGTCTATGACTGAGATACCTGCCAAGGAGTTCTATGTGGCCCATCGCCGCAACCCGTATGCTCAAGATCAAGATCCAGCTCTTGTTAACCGCCCCTTCTGGAACCGGTTTCAGTGGTCAGTCTTCTTTGAAGTGCTCAAAGCAAATAAGAAACTCTATGTAGATGTCCGCTCCATCGACATTGTCTATTTGGAAAAGGATCGTGCCTAATCTGTAACTCCAAATAAAAATATTTATATATGAAAATTTATCAGAAAAATTCAATCTATCCAACTGTACATTTTTCATGCATGTTTGAGCAAGTTAACCCCATAGTTTAGGATAAAACATGATTAGGGTAAATTTGAAAAATACGTTTGGAGTTGGAATTTGATGTAGTTTGAATTCCACTTCAATTAAAATGACTTGCTGTTGCATTAGCTCAATTCAGTACCTTAATATGTCATATCATTCATTTGCTTGTGCATTGCATTGAATTGAATGTTGTTTCTGTTCCTTTGTCGGTGTTGTTCCCTCTCGGTAGACATTGTTCCAATGATGCGATCGATGACACTGATGAAGAAACAATGTTATCTTCAGAAGTGCCAGGCAAGCAACCCCCTTGAGCATTCCGATACAATCCCACTCTCTCGCTCTTGCTCTATTTTACTGCATTAGGACAACAACATTGGCGAGGCACTGGAGATGTGTGCTCAGTGAAACATTCGGTTCACCTTGGCACTGATGAGGAAAGGACATTGCCTTGGATGACCAATGGTAGACTTCCCTCAGTCAAATGGAAGGTGTTCATGGAACTGTTAGGTGCTGAAGATCAGGAGCTTGAAAACCCGGTTGGCTTTCATCCTAACAAGAATGCCACTTCTACTCACAAGCAGGTTCTCTGGCCCTACAGCACACTGAAGGTTAACCCCGAGACGGGGATGAAGACTGCTACCTCTTGAGCATGTGTTGGTTTTCCCTTGAAGAGGAAAGGGTGATGCAGCAAACTAGTGTAAGTGTTTCCCTCAGTTTTTCAGAACCAAGGTATCAATCCAGTAGGAGACTACACGCAAATCCCCTAGTACCTGCACAAACAAACAAGAACCTCGCAACCAACGCAATAAAGGGGTTGTCAATCCCTTCACGGTCACTTACGAGAGTGAGATCTGATAGAGATAATAAGATAAATATTTTTTGTATTTTTGTGGTATAGATTGGAAAATAAAGATTGCAAAATAAATAGTAAACTATAATTGTAGATTGGAAACTTATATGATGTATAGTAGACCCGAGGGCCATAGGTTTCACTAGTGGCTTCTCTCAAGATAGCATGTATTACGGTTGGTGAACAAATTACTGCTGAGAAATTGATAGAAAAGCGCATAGTTATGATGATATCTAAGGCAATGATCATGAATATAGGCATCACATCTGTGACAAGTAGACCGAAACGATTCTGCATCTACTACTATTACTCCACACATCGACCGCTATCCAGCATGCATCTAGAGTATTAAGTTCATAAGAACGGACTGACGCTTTAGGCAAGATGACATGATGTAGAGGGATAAAGTCAAGCAATATGATATAAACCCCATCTTTTTATCCTCGATGGCAACAATACAATACATGTCATTTCCCTTTCTGTCCTAGGGCGCACCCTCCTGCCACGTGGCTTCCTCGCTGCTTCCTTGACGCCCACTCCAAGTCTCCTGGATTGCATTTGTTCCAAAAAGATCCTTCCGAAGGTTTCATTCCGTTTGGATTCCGTTTGATATTCCTTTTCTGTGAAACACTGAAATAGGCAAAAAAAAATAGCAAATTGCACTGGGCTTTAGATTAATAGGTTAGTACCAAAAATAATGTAAAAGGTATTTTAAAGCCCATTAAACATCCAAAACAGATAATATAATAGCATGGAACAATCAAAAATTATAGATACGTTGGAGACGTATCAAGCATCCCTAAGCTTAATTCTTGCTCGTCCTCGAGTAGGTAAATGATAAAAAATAGAATTTTTGATGTGGAATGCTCCCTAACATAATTTTTGATGTAATTCTCTTTATTGTGGCATGAATGTTCAGATCCAAAAGATTCAAGATAAAAGTTTAATATTGACATAAAAATTGTAATACTTCAAGCATACTAACCAAGCAAAAAAATCTTATCAAAATAACGCAGCCAAAGAAAGCTTATCCCTACAAAATCATATAGTTTGGCCATGCTTCATTTTCGTCACACAAAATGCTCCCCTCATGCATAACCCCGATGACAAGCCGAGCAATTGGTTCATACTTTGTAACGCACTTCAACCTTTTCAACCCCTATGCAATACATGAGCGCAACCATGGATATAGCACTATAGGTGGAATAGTATATGATGATGGGGGTTATGTGAGAAGACAAAAAGGGAGAAAGTCTCGCATTGACACGACTAATCAACGGGCTATGTAGATGCCCATTAATTGATGTCAATGCGAGGAGTAGGGATTGCCATGCAACGGATGCGCTAGAGCTATAAGTGTATGAAAGCTCATCTAAAGAAACTAAGTGGGTGTGCATCCAACTGGCTTGCTCACGAAGACCTAGGGCATTTTGAGGAAGCCCATCATTGGAATATACAAGCCAAGTTCTATAATGAAAAATTCCCACTAGTATATGAAAGTGACAAAATAAGAAACTCTCTATCATGAAGACCATGGTGCTATTTTGAAGCACAAGTGTGGAAAAGGATAGTAACATTGTCCCTTCTCTCTTTTTCTCTCATTTTTTTATTTGGGCTTCTTTGGCCTCTTTTTTTATTTGGGCTTCTTTGGCCTCTTTTTTTCTTTCCTCACATGGAACAATGCTCTAATAATGATGACCATCACACTTTTATTTACTCATAACTCAATGTTACAACTTGATACTAGAACAAAAATATGACTCTATGTGAATGCCTCCGGCGGTGTACCGGGATATGCGATGAATCAAGAGCGACATGTATGAAAGAATTATGAAAGTGGCCTTGCCACAAATACGATGTCAACTACATGATCATGCAAAGCAATATGACAATGATGGAGCATATCATACTAAACGGAACGGGGGAAAGTTGCATGGCAATATATCTCAGAGTAGCTATGGAAATGCCATAATAGGTAGGTATGGTGGCTGTTTTGAGGAATGTATAAGGAGGCTTATGTGTGATAGAGCGTATCATATCACGGGGTTTTGATGCACCAGTGAAGTTTGCACAAAATCTCAAGGTGAGAAAGGGCAATGCACGGTACCTAAGAGGATAGCAAATTGCGGAAAGGTAAGAGTGTGTATGATCCATGGACTCACATTAGTCATAAAGAACTCATATACTTATTACAAAAGTTTATTAGCCCTCGAAGCAAAGTACTACTACACATGCCCCTACAGGGATAGGTTGGTAGGAAAAGACCATCGCTCGTCCCCGACCGCCACTCATAAGGAAAGCACTCAAAGAACACCCCATGCTTCAACTTTGTCACACAACGTTTACCATATGTGCATGCTACGGGACATGCCAACTTTAACACGAGTATTTCTCAATTTCACAATTTCCCAACTAGTATGACTCTAACATTACCACCTTTATATCTCAAAACATCTATCAAGAATCATATTGGTCAATGCACTCTATATGAAAGTTTTTATCATGCCCATCTTGAATGCCTATCATATTAGGACTGGTTTTATAGCCAAAGAAGATTACCATGTTGTTCTAAAAAAACTCTCAAAATAATATAAGTGAAGCATGAGAGATTAATAATTTCTACAAAATAAAACCACCACCGTGCTCTAAAAAATATAAGTGAAGCACTAGAGAAAAATTATCTAGCTCAAAAGGTATAAGTGAAGCACATAGAGTATTCTAATAAATTCTGATTCATGTGTGTCTCTCCCAAAAGGTGTGTACAGCAAGGATGATTGTGGTAAATAAGAAGCAAAAACTCAAATCATACAAGACGCTCCAAGCAAAACACATATCATGTGGTGAATAAAAATATAGCCTTAAGTAAAGTTACCGATAGACGAATACGAAAGAGGGGATGCCTTCCGGGGCATCCCCAAGCTTAGGCTTTTGGTTGTCCTTGGATTTTACCTTGGGGTGCCTTGGGCATCCCCAAGCTTAGGCTCTTGCCACTCCTTGTTCCAAAATCCATCAAATCTTTACCCAAAAACTTGAAAACTTCACAACACAAAACTACATAGAAAATCTCATGAGCTCCGTTAGTATAAGAAAACAAATCACCACTTAGGGGTTGTTTGGATAGCAAGATTATAGAGAACTAGTTATAGTAAAACGCAATTTCTGTTGTAACAACCAAAAATCTTGTTTGGGTCGCCTAACCGAATCATGGATAAAGAAAACTGAGTTCTACAAAACCTCAAAAACCTGGCTTATAGAAAAACGACTATTTGGCGTTTTTATATAAACCAGTTTTATGAATACGGCGGTCATGTACAGAGCACATAGTGCCATGGCCGGCGTGCTCCTCCTTCTGCCGACGACGACGAACGCAATCTGACCTCCATAGATGCTACGCTACATACACGCATTGAGCGCATCACGAGCGCCCCACGACATCCTCTTCAGGCATGAGCGAGGCGCCGCCGAGTGGGTGAGCTCGCCGCTCGGGGCCCGGACATGGTCGTGGTCGTGTCGCACGGTGACGCAACAGAGTGCCCCCACGTCCTCTGGCACATGCAAGGCGACACTGGAAGTCAGTGCAGCTCAGCGAGCTCTCGCCGCTCTAGCCCGGACGTGGCCTTCGTTGTGTGACACGGCGACGAATCACGAGAGTAGTGACGTGCTCTACAGGCATCAGCGAGTTTACGCCGGAAGTCGGCGAGGCTGCCTTGGAGCACAGAGTGCCATAGCCGATGTGTTTGTCCTACTGGCGGTTGCTACAACCTGATCTGCTCAGCGAACGCGAACGGCGAACAGCATCACTTCGTAAGCACTGCCCCCTGCCTAGTCATCCCAGTGGCGCACAGAGGACACTGCTGCATGGCTGGCAGCCTAGTTCGTTTTGTCGTCACCGTCGCCACCGACAGCGCCCTTGTCTCTGTCGCCGTATTTGAGGAAGCGGCCGCAGTGAGGCTGACACAAGTGCTCGATGGAGACGCTCCCGCTAAGCGCCAGCACCTCAATAGATCGACCGGAGGAACGTATTGGAATTTTGACTAAGTCGCTACGTGATGCCGCTGCGTATCCATGCTTTCTTATTTTTCTCATCCAAACAAAGTATTGTACATGCTTACCTTAACAGAATAACCAACTAAAACTGCTTTTCCTAAACATCCTCTAAAACCTCATTTTCTAAAATCCCACCTCTAATTTCTTGTATCCAAACAACCACTTAAGGTACTGTAATGAACTCATTATTTATTTATATTGTTGTTAAACCTAATGTATTCCAACTTTTCTATGGTTCACCCCCCCCCCCCTCCCCCGATACTAGCCATAGATTCATCAAAATAAACAAACAACACACGAAAAACAGAATCTGTCAAAAACAGAACAGTCTGTAGTAATATGTAGGTTTGGAATACTTCTGTAACTCCAAAACTCCTACCAAATTAGGTAGACCTAAATAATTTGTATACTGATCTACTACGTTTGGAAATAGTATTTTATCGCTCTCTGGTTAAAAATGAAAATTATTCTCGTGAGCGCGTACTTTCTGTTTTTTCAGCAAGATCAAATAACAATCATCCAAGAAGATCCTAAAGGCTTTACTTGGCACAAACACCAATTGAAACATAAAAAGCACAATCATAACAGATGGCTAGATGATTTATTTATACTGAACAGGAACAAAAAGTAAGAAACAAGAAAAAATGAGTTGCCTCCCAACAAGCGTTGTCGCTTAACGCCCCTAGCTAGGCATAAAAGCAAGAACAGATCTAGGTTTTGCCATCTTTGGTATGGGCCATAAGTGGCTCTCATAATAGATTCATAAGGTAATTTAATTTTATTCCTAGGAAAGTGTTCCATGCCTTTCCTGAGTGGAAATTGGAATCTAATATTTTCTTCTTTCATATCAATGATTGCAACAATCGTTCTAAGGAAAGGTCTAGCAAGAATAATAGGACAAATAGGATTGCAATCTATATCAAGAACAATAAAATCTATGGGCACATAATTCCTATTTGCAACAATAAGAACATCATTAATTCTTCCCATAGATTTCTTAATGGTGGAATCCGCAAGATGCAAATTTAAAGAACAATCATTAAATTCACGGAAACCTAGAACATCACACAAAGTTTTAGGAATCGTGGAAACACTAGCACCCAAATCACATAAAGCCTAGCATTCATGATCTTTAATATTTATTTTAATAGTAGGTTCCCACTCATCATAAATTTTCTAGGGATAGAAACTTCTAATTCAAGTTGTTCTTCATAAGATTGCATTAAAGCATCAACAATATGTTTAGTCAAAGCTTTGTTTTGATCATAAGCATGAGGAGAATTTAGCACGGATTGCAACAAGGAAATACAATCTATCAAAGAGAAATTATCATAATTAAATTCCTTGAAATCCAAAATAGTGGGTTCATTGATATGTAAAGTTTTGACCTCTTCAATCCCACTTTTATTAATTTTTGCATCAAGATCTAAAAACTCTGAATCATTGGGATGCCTTCTAAATAAAGTTGACTCATCTCCAGTCCCATATTTATCAAGATTCATATTGGCAAACAAAGACTTAATAGGAGACACACCAATCACTTTTAGATCTTCATCATTATTATCATGAAAACTAGAAGAACACGCTTTTACAAAGCAATCTTTCTTTGCACTCATCAATGTAAATTCTCATGGCTTTGAGAGACTCATTGATATCATTCTTAGGTGGAATAGATCTAAGTTTCAAAGAATCAACATCAAGAGGAATTCTATCCACGTTCCTAGCGAACTCATCAATCTTAAGCAATTTTTCTTCAAGCAAAGCATTGAAATTATTTTGTGAATTTATAAATTCTTTAACACTAGTCTTAAAATCAGAGGGCATCTTATTAAAAATTCCATAAGAGTTGTTGTAGGAATTACCATAATTATTAGAGGAATTACTAGGGAACAACCTATAATTGAAGTTTCCTCTATACGCGTTGTTACCAAAGTTGTTCCTACCAACAAAATTCACATCCATAGATTCATTATTATTCCCAATCAAAGTAGACAAAGGCATATCATTAGGATAATAAGAAACACTCTTATTAGCAAACAATTCATAAGTTCATCCATCTTTCCACTCAAGACATTAATCTCTTCTATCGCATGAACCTTTTTACTAGTAGATCTTTCGGTGTGCCATTGAGAATAATTAACCATAATATTATCTAGGAGTTTAGTAGCTTCTCCTAAAGTGATTTCCATAAAAGTGTCTCTCGCGGCCGAATCTAAAAGATTTCTAGAAGCAAAATTCAATCCAGCATAAAAATTCTGTATAATCATCCATAAATTCAAACAATGTGTAGGGCAATTACGTATCATTAATTGCATCCTCTCCCAAGCTTGTGCAACATGCTCATGATCAAGTTGCTTAAAATTCATAATATCATTTCTAAGAGAGATGATCTTAGCACGAGGAAAATACTTAGAGATAAAAGCATCTTTGCACTTATTCCAGGAATCAATACTATTTTTAGGCAAAGAAGAGAACCAAGTTTTAGCACAATCTCTAAGCGAAAACGGAAATAGCTTCAACTTAACAATATCATTATCCACATCTTTCTTATTTTGCATATCACATAAATCAACAAAGTTGTTTAGATGGTAGCGACATCTTCACTAGGAAGGCCAGCAAATTGATCTTTCATGACAAGATTTAGCAAAGCAGTATTAATTTCAAAAGATTCAACATCGGTAAGAGGAACAATTGGTGTGCTAATAAAATCATTGTTGTTGGTATTGGTAAAGTCACATAATTTAGTATTATCCTGAGTCATCGTGACAAACAATCAATCCAACACACAAGCAAACAAGAGGCAAGCAAAAAAACGAACGGAAAAAGGGCGAACAAAAAAGAAAGGCGAATAAAACGGCAAGGGTAAAGTGGGGGAGAGGAAAATGAGAGGCGAATGGCACATAATGTAATGCGAGGGATAAGAGTTTGTGATGGGTACTTGGTATGTCTTCACTTGGCGTAAATTTCCCCGGCAACGGCGCCAGAAATCCTTCTTGCTACATCTTGAGCATGTGTTGGTTTTCCCTTGAAGAGGAAAGGGTGATGCAGCAAAGTAGCATAAGTATTTCCCTCAGTTTTTGAGAACCAAGGTATCAATCCAGTAGGAGACTACACGCAAATCCCCTAGTACCTGCACAAACAAACAAGAACCTCGCAACCAACGCGATAAAGGGGTTGTCAATCCCTTCACGGTCACTTACGAGAGTGAGATCTGATAGAGATAATAAGATAAATATTTTTGGTATTTTTGTGGTATAGATTGGAAAATAAAGATTGCAAAATAAATAGTAAACTAGAATTGTAGATTGGAAACTTATATGATGTAAAGTAGACCTGGGGGCCATAGGTTTCACTAGTGGCTTCTCTCAAGATAGCATGTATTATGGTGGGTGAACAAATTACTACCGAGCAATTGATAGAAAAGCGCATAGTTATGATGATATCTAAGGCAATGATCATGAATATAGGCATCACGTCCATGACAAGTAGACCGAAACGATTCTGCATCTACTACTATTACTCCACACATCGACCACTATCTCGCATGCATCTAGAGTATTAAGTTCATAAGAACGGAGTAACACTTTAGGCAAGATGACATGATGTAGGGGGATAAACTCAAGCAATATGATATAAACCCCATCTTTTTATCCTCGATGGCAACAATAAAATATGTGTCATTTCCCTTTCTGTCACTGGGATCAAGCACCGCAAGATTGAACCCAAAGCTAAGCACTTCTCCCATTGCAAGAAAGATCAATCTAGTAGGCCAAACCAAACATATAATTCGAAGAGACTTGCAAAGACATCAAAACATGCATATAAGAATTCAGAGAAGAATCGAGTAATATTCATAGATAATCAAGTCATAAACCCACAATTCGTCGGATCTCGGCAAACACATCGCAAAAAGAGTTACATCGAATAGATCTCCAAGAAGATCGAGGAGAACTTTGTATTGAGATCCTAAGAGAGAGAAGAAGCCATCTAGCTAATAACTATGGACCCGAAGGTCTGTGGTAAACTACTCACACATCATCGAAGAGGCTATGGTATTGATGTAGAAGCCCTCCGTGATCAAATCCCCCTCCGGCAAATCGCCAAAAAAGGCCCCAAGATGGGATCTCATGGGTACAGAAGGTTGCGGCAGTGTAAAAGGTGTTTCATTGCTCTCCTTGAAGGTTTCAGGGTATGAGAGTATATATAGGTGAAAGAAGTAGGTCGGTGGAGCTGCGAGGGGCCCATGAGAGTGGGGGGACGCGCACCCCCTGGGGCGCGCCCTCCTGCCTCATGGCTTCTTCGCTGCTTCCCTGACGTCCACTCCAAGTCTCCTGGATTGCGTTTTTTCCAAAAAAAAAGATCCCCGCGAAGGTTTCATTCTGTTTGGATTCTGTTTGATATTCCTTTTCTGTGAAACATTTAAATAGGCAAAAAAACAACAAATTGCACTGGGCTTTCGGTTAATAGGTTAGTCAAAAAATAATATAAAAAGGTATATTAAAGCCCATTAAACATCCAAAATAGATAATATAATAGCATGGAACAATAAAAAATAATATATACGTTGGACACGTATCAAAGACTTATGAGTTGTTTCCTTTTCTGGAAATCCTTCATCGCATCTTCAGGAACACTCTCTTCCCTCGCATTGGAAACTTGGATATGGTGCATTCGTACCTCGTGGACATGTTACTATTTTGCCAGCATGAGAAGGACAACAACACAGGAGATTCCTTGGATATTTCTCATGTCATGTGGTCAGAGCTCCTCTCTGCCATCACTGAGCGCAAGTGCCCCATCTATGCCCCCTACCTGATGTCGCTCATTGAGAAGGCATGGGCGCACACTTACACCGGTGTCTTGTTGGAGACCGGTGACTTGGTCTCTCACGAGATTAAGCATCTGAGACAGAAGGAGCATTAGGGCACTCCTATTCTGGAGACTGAGATTATGTTCGATACTAATGAGGCTGAGGCTGATGATGATGAGAACTGTGAGCCCTCTAGAGTGGAGGCTTCGTGGGCTAAGAAGCTCAAGCGCAAGATGAGGAAGCTTTTCTGCATGGAGTCTCACGGGCAGTATATGGCACATGCGTCTGAGAAGAAGTCACGCAGCCGTCACAAGGCTCTTACACTCTACATGGGTGCAAAGGTTACTAGTGGGTCAGAGGGCAAGATCACTGATGAGGAGGAGTGGATTACTCAGCACTGTCCTTGGACAGATTCAGAGACTGAGCAGCGGACTACCGATGACGGATGCGCGGGCGACCACGCGGGGATGTGATGATGGAGATCGTCGGCTTTGCTATCACATGTGACCGTAGTAGCACTCTTTGCCCTTTTGGTGTCTTGATGACAAAGGGGGAGAGAGTTTAGGTATTTGTCGAGTTGCGAGTGTGTCTTATTTGCCTTGTCTTTCTCTCTCGCAAACTCTTTTATCGGTCATTTGCTTTGGTTTGTGCTTACGAGACCTGGTTACCCTATCATATGGTGTGAGACATATGCTATCCTATCTTATTATTATCTTATGCGTGTCTAGTACTTTGGTAGTATGTGAGTTGCATGCTTAACTTATGATTCTATTTTGCTCACTTACTACACCCTTGCATCCTGGCTTATGTCTCTCTTATTATAGATGCAAGTGTTGTCAGGCTATAAAATATAGGGGGAGTGTTGATCCTAATGTGTGTACTTTGCATTCCAAAGGCACTCCTAATTAAGTGCACACATCTAGGAGGAGCCCGTCTATATTTTGTAGTCTCTGGGGTTTGCTTATTCTCTTGTCGTATATTTACGCAAATCTGTGTTGTCATCAATCCACCAAAAAGGGGGAGATTGTTAGGGCATGTCTCTCTCTAAGTGGTTTTGGTGATTGATGACAATGCTTTTATGGACTAATCGTGTGCATTGATGATACGTCTCCAATGTATCTATAATTTTTGATTGTTCCATGCTATTATATTATCTGTTTTGGATGTTTTATATGCATTAATATGCTATTTTATATGATTTTTGAGACTAACCTATTAACCTAGAGCCCAGTGCCAATTTTTATTTTTATTTTCCTTATTTTAGAGTTTCAGAGAAAAGGAATACCAAACGGAATAAAACTTTCACCATGATTTTTCTTGGACCAGAAGACACCCAGGAGACTTGGAGTACAAGTTGGAGGAGCCTCGAGGCAGCCACAAGGGTGGAGGGCGCACCCAGGGGGTGGGCCCCCCCGACCTTGTGGGCCCCTCGTAGCTCCCCTGACCTAATTCGTTTGCCTATATATACTCTTATACCCCAAAAACATCCAGGGGAGCCACGAAACCACTTTTCCACCACCACAACCTTATATACCCGTGAGATCCCATCTTGGGGCCTTTTTTGGCATCCTGCCGGAGGGGGAATCGATCACGGAGGGTTTCTACCTCAACACCATTGCCACTCCGATGAAGCGTGAGTGGTTTACTTCAGACCTATGGGTCCATAGCTACTAGCTAGATGGCTTCTTCTCTCTCTTTTATTCTCAATACCATGTTCTCCTCGATGTTCTTGGAGATCTATTCGATGTAACTCTTTTGCGGTGTGTTTGCCGAGATCCGATGAATTGTGGATTTAGGATCAGCTTATCTATGAATATTATTTGAATCTCCTCTGAATTCTTAAATGCATGATTTGATATCTTTGCAAGTCTCTTCAAACTATCGATTTGGTTTGGCCAACTAGATTGGTTTTTCTTGCAATGGGAGAAGTGCTTAGCTTTGGGTTCAATCTTGCAGTGTCCTTTCCCAGTGACTGTAGGGGCAGCAAGGCATGAAGTTGGCTCGAAGACCTATCCAGCCGTATTGTATTGTTGCCATCGAGGATAACAAGATGGGGTTTTCATCATATTTCTTGAGTTAATCCCGCTACATCATGTCATCTTGCTTAATGCGTTACTCTGTTCTTATGAAGTTAATACTCTAGATGCAGGCAGGAGTCGGTCGATGTGTGGAGTAATAGTAGTAGATGCAGAATCGTTTCGATCTACTTGACACGGACGTGATGCCTATATTCATGATCATTACCTTAGATATCGCCATAACTTTGTGCTTTTCTATCAATTGCTTGCCGGTAATTTGTTCACCCACCATAATAATTTCTATCTCGAGAGAAGCCACTTGTGAAACCTATGCCCCCCGGGTCTATTTTACATCATATAAGTTTCTGATCTACAAATTATAGTTTACTTTGCTTTGCAATCTTTTACTTTCCGTTCCATAAACCAAAAATATTACTTTACCGTTTATCCATCCCTATCAGATCTCACTTTGTGAATAATCGTGAAGGGATTGACAACCCCTTTGTCATTGGTTGCAAGTTGGTGTTTGTTTGTGCAGGTATTCGGTGGCTTGTTGCGTAGTCTCCTACTAGATTGATACCTTGGTTCTCAAAACTGAGAGAAATACTCATGTTACTTTGCTGCATCACCCTATCCTCTTCAAGGGAAAAACCAACGCAAGCTCAAGAGGTAGCAAGAAGGATTTCTGGCACCGTTCCCGGGGAGATCTACACCAAGCCAAGACATACCAAGTACCCATCATAAACTCTCATCTCTCGCATTACATTATTTGCCATTCGCCTCTCATTTTCCTCTCCCCCACATCTAAAACAATTTTCGAAAAGATTCGCCTTTTCTTCGCCTCCCTTCCGTTCGTCTTCTTCGTTCACCTTCGGTGTATTTATTTCGCTTCGATGGCCAGTGCTCCTATCCTTGTTAGCACTCCTGATAATGAGGTTCTTAATTTCAAACAAAGGGAAGGAGAAAATTTTAAACATGCTTGGTATAGAATTTTCAATGCTAAAAATAGATCTACTCGAAAGCAATCTACTGTTGTTCTTCTTCGCAACTTTTATGTAGGTGTTACACCTTGGAATAGATATGTTCTAGATACCATTACCGGGGGAAATTTCTTGGGGAGCCATACTTTCGATTCTTATAATGCCATGATAGATTTGCTAGGCCCGCCACCTCTTTTGGTTAATGGAACTATTTTAACTTTGGAACATGCTATGCAAAGATTGGAAATTATTGAAAATAAAATTGCTTCAATTGAGTTGATTGAAAATTTGGATAAAAAGATTCATAATCATATTACTCAATATGGATCTCAAGTAGAGTTACTTTAAAGAATATTAGGGAAAAGGAACCAATAGTTAATGAAACTATAGATCAAGATTCTACTAGAATTGGCAAGCTAGAAGATATTATTACCAACTTGGGTTCCGCTTTTTCCTCCGTTAAAACTACTCAAAATCTTCCTCCTACCAAGATTGCCAAGTTTACTTATGTTCCTAATAATAAGGGTGACTCTTCTAGTAAAAATAATGAAGATCTCAAAGCAATTAGTATTCACCCCAATTTTCTCGATATTATTAAGGAACCTATTGTCACGAATGAATCTCTTGATTTCTTGCCTAGGAGTTTGATCTTTTGTAAAACCAAAGAATCTCCCAAGAGTCATAAGTGTGTGATTGAAGATTTGCATGCCAAAGATGGTAATACTTAGATCTATTCATGTTTTTATGCCTAGCTAGGGGAGTTAAACAATAGTGCTTGTTGGGAGGCAACCCAATTTTATTTTTGTTCTTACTTTTTAGGTCGTGTTTTGCTTTGAATAAATCATCTAGCCTCTAGTTAGGTGTTTTTTTGTGTGTTTTAATTAGTGTTTGTGCCAAGTAAGACCGTTGGGATAGCTTACGATGATAGTTAATTTGATCCTGCTGAAAAATAGAAACTTTTGCACCCAGGAGATTAGTTTTAAATTTTAACAAAAGAGCGATAAAATACTGATTATTTATGAAGAGGATTTATAAACAAATTATCTAGGACTTTCTAATTTCTCAGAATTTTTGGAGTTACATAAGTATTCGAAATCTCTAGATTGCTACAGACTGTTCTGTTTTTGACAGATTCTGTTTTTTCGAGTGTTGTTTGCTTATTTTGATGCATCTATGGCTAGTATCGGGGGGTATGAACCATGTAAAATTTGGAATACAGTAGATATTACACCAATATAAATAAAGAATGAGTTCACAACAGTAACAAAACTGGTGATTTATTTTCTTATACTAACAGAGCTTACAAGATTTTCTGTTGGAGTTTTGTGTTGTGAAGTTTTCAAGTTTTGGGTAAGGATTTCATGGACTATGGAATAAGGAGTGGCAAGAGACTAATCTTGGGGATGCACAAGGCACCCCAAGGTAATATTCAAGGATGTCAAAAAGCGTAAGCTTGGGGATGCCCTGGAAAGGCATCCCCTCTTTCGTCTTTGTCTATTGGTAACTTTACTTGAGGCTATATTTTTATTCACCACATGATATGTGTTTTGCTTGTCGTGTGTTGTGTGATTTGAATCTTTGCCTTTTAGTTTGCCACAATCATCCTTATTGTACACACCTTTTGAGAGAGACATGCATGAATTGTGATTTATTAGAATGCTCTATGTGCTTCACTTATATTTTTTGAGCTAGGCAAATTTGCTCTAGTGCTTCACTTATATCTTTTTAGAGCACGGTGGTGGTTTTATTTTATAGAAATTGATGAACTCTCGTACTTCACGTATATTATTTTGAGAGTCTCTAAACAACATGGTAATTTCCTTTGGTTATGAATTTAGTCCTAATATGATAGGCATCCAAGAGGGATATAATAAAAACTTTCATATAAAGTGCATTGAATACTATGAGAAGTTTGATTCCTTATGATTGTTTTGAGATATGAAGATGGTGATATTAGAGTCATGCTAGTAAGTAGTTGTGAATTTGATAAATACTTGTGTTAAGGTTTGTGAGTCCCGCGGCATGCACGTATGGTGAACCATTATGTTACAAAGTTGGAGCATGAGATGTTTTTTGATTGACTTCCTTATGAGTGGCAGTCGGGGACGAGCGATCGTCTTTTCCTACCAATCTATCCCCCTAGGAGCATGCACGTAGTACTTTGTTTCGATGACTAATAGATTTTCGCAATAAGTATGTGAGTTCTTTATGACTAATGTTGAGTCCATGGATTATACGCACTCTCACCTTTTCGCCCTTGCTAGCCTCTCTAGTACCGCGCAACCTTCACCGGTACCATAAACCCACCACATATCATTCCTCGAAATAGCCACCATACCTACCTATTATGGCATTTCCATAGTCATTCCGAGATATATTGCCATGCAACTTTCCATCATTCCGTTTATTATGACACGCATCATCATTGTCATATTGCTTTGCATGATCATGTAGTTGACATCGTATTTGTGGCAAAGCCAATGTTCATCATTTTTTATACATGTCACTCTTGATTCATTGCACATCCCGGTACACCACCGGAGGCATTCACATAGAGTCATATATTTTTTTCTAGTATCGAGTTGTAATTCTTGAGTTGTAAGTAAATAGAAGTGTGATGATTTTCATTATTAGAGCATTGTCCCATGTGAGGAAATAAAAAAAGAGAAAGGCCAAATAAAAAAGAGAAGGCCCAAATAAATTGAGAGAAAAGAGAGAAGGGACAATGTTACTATCCTTTTTTCCACACTTGTGCTTCAAAGTAGCACCATGATCTTCATGATAGAGAGTCACCTATGATATCACTTTCATATGCTAGTGGGAATTTTTCATTATAGAACTTGTCTTGTATATTCCAACGATGGGCTTCCTCGAATGCCCTAGGTCTTCATGAGCAAGCAAGTTGGTTGCACACCCACTTAGTTTTATTTCTGAGCTTTCATAAACTTATAGCTCAAGTGCATCTGTTGCGTGGCAATCCCTACTCACTCACATTTATATCTACCGATGGGCATCTCCATAGCCCGTTGATACGCCTAGTTGATGTGAGACTATCTCCTTGTTTTTGTCTTCTCCACAACCACCGTCTATTCCACCTATAGTGCTATGTCCATGGCTCACGCTCATGTATTGCGTGAAAGTTGAAAAGGTTTGAGAACGTCAAAAGTATGAAACAATTGCTTGGCTAGTCATCGGGGTTGTGCATGATTAGAATATTTTGTGTGATGAAGATGGAGCATAGCCAGACTATATAATTTTGTAGGGATAGGCTTTCTTTGGCCATGTTATTTTGAGATGACATAATTATTTTGTTAGTATGCTTTAAGTATTATTGTTTTTATGTCAATATTAAACTTTTGTTGTGTATCTTACGGATCTGAACATTCATGCCACAATAAAGAGAATTACATGCATAAATATGTTAGGTAGTATTCCACATCAAAAATTCTGTTTTTATCATTTACCTAATTGAGGACGAGCAGGAATTAAGCTTGGGGATGCTTGATACGTGTCCAACTTATCTATAATTTTTTTATTGTTCCATGCTATTATATTATCTGTTTTGGATGTTTTATATGCATTAATATGCTAATTTATATGATTTTTGGGACTAACCTATTAACCTAGAGCCCAGTGTGCCAGTTTCTGTTTTTTCTTGTTTTTGAGTTTCGTAGAAAAGGAATACCAACTGGATTCCAAACGGAATAAAACTTTCGCCATGATTTTTCTTGGACCAGAAGACACCCAGGAGACTTGGAGTACAGGTCAAAGGAGCCTTGAGGCGGCCATAAGGGTGGAGGGCGCGCCCAGGGAGGTGGGGCACGCCCCCCCCCCCTCCCCGACCTTGTGGGCCCCTTGTAGCTCCCCTGACCTAATTCTTTCACCTATATATACTCTTATACCCCCAAAAACATCAAGGGGAGCCACGAAACCACTTTTCCACCGTCGCAACCTTCTGTACCCGTGAGATCCCATCTTGGGGCCTTTTCGGCATCCTGCTGGAGGTGGAATCGATCACGGAGGGCTTCTACATCAACACCATTGCCTCTCCGATGAAGCGTGAGTAGTTCACTTCAGACCTATGGGTCCATAGCTAGTAGCTAGATGGCTTCTTCTCTCTCTTTGATTCTCAATACCATGTTCTCCTCGGTGTTCTTGGAGATCTAATCGATGCAATACTCTTTTGCGGTGTGTTTGCCGAGATCTGATGAATTGTGGATTTATGATCAGCTTATCTATGAATATTATTTTGGTCTCCTCTGAATTCTTATATGCATGATTTGATATCTTTGCAACTCTCTTCGAACTATCGATTCGGTTTGGCCAACTAGATTGGTTTTTCTTGCAATGGAGAAGTGCTTAGCTTTGGGTTCAATCTTGTGTGTCCTTTCCCAGTGACAGTAGGGGCAGCAAGGCATGTATTGTATTGTTGCCATTGAGGATAACTAGAAGGGGTTTTCATCATATTGCTTGAGTTAATCCCGCTACATCATGTCATCCTTCTTGATGCGTTACTCTGTCCCTATGAACTCAATACTCTAGATGCAGGCAGGAGTCGGTCGATGTGTGGAGTAATAGTAGTAGATGCAGAATCATTTCGATCTACTTGACATGGACGTGGTGCCTATATTCATGATAATTGCCTTAGATATCATCATAACTTTGCGCTTTTCTATCAATTGCTCGGTAGTAATTTGTTCACCCACCGTAATAATTTCTATCTCGAGAGAATCCACTAGTGAAACCTATGGCCCCCGGGTCTATTTTCCATCATATAGGTTTCTGATCTACAATTGTAGTTTACTTTACTTTGCAATATTTTACTTTCCGTTCCATAAACCAAAAATACCAAAAATATTACTTTACCATTTATCCATCTATATTGGATCTCACTTTGCGAACAACCGTGAAGGGATTGACAACCCCTTTGTCGTTGGTTGCAAGTTGGTGTTTGTTTGTGCAGGTATTCGGTGGCTTGTTGCGTACTCTCCTACTGGATTGATACCTTGGTTCTCAAAACTGAGGGAAATACTTACGTTACTTTGTTGCATCACCCTTTCCTCTTGAAGGGAAAAACCAATGCAAGCTCAAGAGGTAGCAATTGAGCATTTCAGATATTCATTCATTGGCACGAGACAATTCTTTCCCCTCAGAGCTCAAGGTGAAGACGGTGTCGTCTCTTTCATTTCGGTTTTGGTGGACTTGAATCATAGGAGACACCTTATTATCAAGAGGGGTACGTATCGGAAAGGCTAGGGTGTAATCAACACGTGCACATCTTTCTCGCATCCCCCAGCTCCTTCCCTTTTCCTTGGAGTATACCGTTCTGGCAGAAGTGGCACATGGGAGGAGCCAGCGGTAGTACTGCTGACAGCATCAAGCGGTAGTACCATTGTTTCACAGCGGTAGTACTGCTCATGGCCATCATCGGTAGTACGGATCCAGTTCTGCGCTGGTACCGCCTCGATTCGAGACTGTCGCTTCTTGTGTCGGGTTGGGTGGCAGAAGGAGCGATAGTAGGCGCGGTAGTACCGCTTATAAGCGGTAGTCCCGCCCTACCACTACTACTAGTGCTTCTCGGGGGCTCTCTCTCTCTCTCTTGCTCCTTCCCTCTACTCTCTGTGCACAGCCCCAGTGGTGCTACTGCTTGGCCAAGCGGTAGTGCCGCTGCCTCGAGCGGTAGTACCACTCTCTGCGGGCTGAGTTGTGGGATAACGGTTGGATTTCATTCCCCACTATATAAGGAGGTCTTCTTCTCCAAGAAGGCCTACCTCTTTTTCCTGAAGCTCCATTGTTGCTTCAAAGCTCATTTTTGCCCGACCTCTCTCCCTAGCCAATCAAACTTGTTGATTTTCTAGGGATTGGTTGAGAAGGCCCGGATCTACACTTCCACCAAGAGAAATTTGATTCCCTCCACTAATCCCTTGTGGATCTTGTTACTCTTGGGTGTTTGAGCACCCTAGAAGGTTGAGGTCACCTCGGCGCCACATTCCATTGTGGTGAAGCTCTGTGGTATCGTTGGGAGCCTCCAATCAAGTTGTGGAGATAGCCCCAACCTTGTTTGTAAAGGTTCGGTTGCCGCCTTCAAGGGCACCACTAGTGGAATCATGGCATCTCGCATTGTGTGAGGGCGTGAGGAGGATACGGTGGCTCTAGTGGCTTCTCGGGGAGCATTGTGCCTCCACACCGCTCCAACGGAGACGTACTTCCCCCAAAGGGAAGGAACTTCGGTAACACATCCTCGTCTCCACCGACTCCACTTGTGGTTATCTCTTCCCTTTACTTTGTGCAAGCTGTTGTTGTGTTGTATCGTTTGCTTGCACTTGTTGTTGTTGTTGTTTGCATCATATAGGTTTCTCACCTAGTTGCACATCTAGACAACCTATTTGTTGCTAAACCTAAGTTGTTAAGAAAAGCTAAAAATTGGTAGTTGCCTATTCACCCCCCCCCCCTCTAGTCAACCATATCGATCCTTTCACACTCCAAGTACGATCTACAGCGACACGTTCTTATTCCGCTGCAACTCAGTGACAGTAACGATCATGATCCCAACCCATCACACATCTTCATATTGATCTTTGGTGTGTGTAGGCGTGATTTTTTTGTTTTCTACTAAGTTTCCCAATAGTTTCCTAAAGAAGTTAGTGTGGCCCCAAGTGCGATGAACCCAATGGCACTCTATTGTGATAATAGTGGTGATGTTGCTCAAGCAAAGGAACCAAGATCCCACGTGAAGACTAGACACATCGAGTGCAAGTATCACATTATTCAACATCACGTCGAGAAAGGTTTTGTAAAGGTCCTCAAGGTCCACATAGATTTGAATGTGTCAGACCCAATGACGAAGGCTTTGTTGGGAAACGTAGCATGCAATTTCAAAAAATTCCTACGCTCATGCAAGATCTATCTAGGAGATGCATATCAACAAGAGGGGGAGAGTGTGTCCACATACCCTCATAGACCAAAAGCGAAAGAGTTTGACAACGCGGTTGATGTAGTCAAACTTCTTCTCGTTCCGACCGATCAAGCACTGAACGTACGGCACCTCCGAGTTCTACACACGTTCATCTCGATGACATCCCTCGGACTCTTGATCCAGCAAATTGTCGAGGGAGAGTTTCGTCAGCACGACGGCATGGTGACAGTGATGGTGAAGTGATCCGCGCAGGGCTTCGCCTAAGCACTACGACAATATGACTGGAGGTGTAAACTGTGGAGGGGGGCGCCGCACACGGCTAACAATTGTTGTTGTCTCTTCTAGCGGTGCCCCACCCCACATATATATAGGCTGGAGGGGAGGAGAGGCAGCCAAGGGGCGCCCCAAGTAGGAGGAATCCTACTTGGGTGCCTCCCAATTCAGCCTCCCCCTTCCATATTCATCCGGAGGGGAAGGAAGGAGGAGGGAGGAGAGAAGGAAGGGGGGCCAAATTGCTCCCCTTCCTTTCTATTTCCCCTCTTCCCTTCCTCCTTATTTAGGCCTACATGGGGCACACCAGCCCTTTAGGGGCTGGTCTGTCCCCCTCTTGGCCCATTAAGGCCCATGTAGTTGCCGGGGGATGCCCAGAACCCCTTCCGGTGACCTGATATGTACCCGGTACCCCCGGAACACTGCTGGTGTCCAAATATCATCGTCTTGTATATGAATCTTTACCTCTCGACCATTTCGAGACTCCTCATCATGTCCATGATCTCATCCGGGACTCCAAACAAAATTCGGTCACCAATCACATAACTCATATAATACAAAATCGTCATCGAACGTTAAGCGTGCAGACCCTACGGGTTCGAGAACTATGTAGACACGATCGAGACACCTTTCCGATCAATAACCAATAGCGGAACCTGGATGCTCATATTGGTTCCTACATATTATACGAAGATCTTTATCGGTCAAACCATAATGACAACATACGTCATTCCCTTTGTCATCGGTATGTTACTTGCCCGAGATTCGATCATCGGTATCTTCATACCTAGTTCAATCTCGTTACCGGCAAGTCTCTTTACTCGTTCCGTAATGCACCATCCCGCAACTAACTCATTAGTCACATTGCTTGCAAGGCTTATTATGATGTGCATTACCGAGAGGGCCCAGAGATACCTCTTCGATACTTGGAGTGACAAATCCTAATCTCGACCTATGCCAACCCAACAAACACCTTCAAAGATACGTGTAGAGCATCTTTATAATCACCCAGTTATGTTGTGACTTTTGATAGCACACAAGGTATTCCTCCGGTATTCGGGGGTTGCATAATCTCATAGTCAAAGGAATATGTATATGACATGAAGAAAGCAATAGCAACAAAACTTAACGATCATTATGCTAAGATAACGAATGGGTCTTGTCCATCACATCATTCTCCTAATGATGTGATCTCATTCATCAAATGACAACTCATGTCTATGGTTAGGAAACTTAACCATCTTTGATTAACGAGCTAGTCTAGTAGAGGCTTACTAGGGACACTGTGTTTTGTCTATGTATCCACACATGTATCAAGTTTCTGGTTAATACAATTCTAGCATGAATAATAAACATTTATCATATGATATAAGGAAATATAAAATAACAACTTTATTATTGCCTCTAGGGCATATTTCCTTCAGGCTCTACCATGAGCAAAGCATGAGCAACATCGGATAGCCATAGGTATTAAAGAGACTATGTAAACTAGATTATTGACTCTACTACAAGTGGGAGACTATTGGAAATATGCCCTAGAGGCAATAATATTGTATTAATATATTTCTATTTTCATAATTGAGATTTTTTATTTCATGCTATAACTGCTGTGATTCTAGAATATGTGATTTAGTGGAAAACTCATACGCACGTGTGGAATGATAAATGGTACAGTATAGGTTCCCTATCTTGCCTCTAAGACTGGCTCAAGTGTTGTTCGTGATCATGTTTTTTAGATCTCGGGATATCATTAAGTGTAATGATAGTCCTGAAACAACATTGAGAGTATGACGTTAGAAGAACAATCATACTAAATCAACCCAATCTTGTTTGTTATACTTTGAGATAATATTGCCTGAAAACAATTGTCATAGCATGGTGTGTTAGCATGTGTTTTAGTTCCTCAGACCATGAGAGTATCTTAGTCACTTCCTACTGTACGGTGGACTTTGGGATTGCTCAAACATCATCAGTAACATGGTGATCAT
Source organism: Triticum monococcum (assembly GCA_034509565.1). Taxonomy (NCBI): domain Eukaryota; kingdom Viridiplantae; phylum Streptophyta; class Magnoliopsida; order Poales; family Poaceae; genus Triticum; species Triticum monococcum. The sequence continues at coordinate 497,700,601 of CM067843.1, forward strand.
AATGACAACTTACGTGTTCATCGAAAAGTTTGACAAGGGACTAGATAGCTCAAGACTGGGATTTGCTCCTCCGATGATGGAGAGATATTCTTAGGGCCCTCTCGGTGTGAAGGCATCCATCATTGTTTGGCCAGACACATGTGACTATGCCACGGGGATACCGGAACACTTCAACGAGAAAGAAGAACAAGATCGACAACGGGATCAATGGTATAATGAGCATCTACATGATTCAGGAGGATACCAATGCACCCCGGGTTTTCCAAAGTATTGTGAAGCAAAGGGAACATAACATAATAACCAAAGGTTTACTCGAATGTCATTCATGTAATCATAGGGATTGATATGGATGTCCATGGTTCCGCTATCGGTCATTGAACGAAGGGGTTCCGTTCGTGTCTATGATTTACTGAACCTACGGGGTCACAAGATTAAGGAAGTCATGGTCTGTTGTGTGTTAGTGGGATGAGAGTATCGAGGATTTATTTGTGAAATTATTTCATTAATATTGGGAATAGTTCCGAGAGGAACCAGAAGCGTTTCGGGATCACCTAAAGGGATTCGGAGTTTATCGGGCAATACCGGGTATTACCGATAATTAATATACATGTGAAAATATTTCCTGGGATGTTAAATCTACCTATTATTATATATAAAAAGTAGCTTATGGGCTAACCAGAAAAACTTAAATAATCTAGAAAATCCTGTAAAAATTATAAACATCTGACCATTAATTTTTTACATAAAAAACCACAACATTTAGATCTACTATAAATTATATATAAAAAGTAGTTTATGGGCTAACCAGAAAAGGTTAAATAATCAAGAAAATCCTGTAAAAAATAGAAACATCTGACCATTAATTTTCTACATAAAAAACCACAACCTTTGGATCTACAATAAATTATATATAAATACTAGTTTATGGGCTAACCAGAAAAAGTTAAATAATCTAGAAAATCCTGTAAAAACTAGAAACATCTAACCATTAATTTTTTACATCAAAAAACCCCAACCTTTAGATCTACTTTAAATTTGAAGAAATTGCCCAACAATGCCATTACGTTAAAACATGCAATTCATACCCTAAAAAACGTGCCCTCAGATTATAACCTGGATAGTTGGATGCGACTAAAGGAAAAAATAAGGTTGTAGGCGTATTACAATTGATGAGCCACCGCCTCTTCTTTGAGCGAGCAAAAGGAGACGATAGACCCAGCTATCCTTCCAATCTCATCACTGTTGATTGATTAGGCCAACTCCAACGCACGACCCCATCTGAACGTCCGTTTTGTCCGAATTTCATCCATTTGGGGTGGGAATGGGGAGGCGGTTGTCCGTATCGGGACGGGCTGGTGTCAAGGCGCCCAATGCGCGGCCCCAACCGCAACTTGTCCGCAGTGGACAAAGGAAAAAACAACAAATACAAAAGCAAAATAAGGCATTTTAAACATAGCTAAGAAACCTAAAAACATATTTAAAATCCGCCGGCCTCACGGCCCAACCACATCACTACATTAAATGAAAAAAAGAAAGCAAAAGATAAGCGGTCGCCCCGTGCGCCGTAGAAGACCTCGCCATCGTTGTTGATGCCGTCGCAGCGACCGTCTTCAGGTGCCACCATTCTCGTTGTCGCTCGTGAGGTCGATGTATGGTGGGGTGTCCAGAGGGTGCGGCAGCGGCCCCCAGATTGGGCCAGGGGCGTACTGTGCAGGCGGCGGTGGAGGCCGCGACGTTGGCTCTGGGGGTGGTGACCATGACGCCAGTGCACGCTCTACCGCGGGCTCCGCCTTGACCACCTCCTTGGCCTCCTGCTTGATGTCCAGCTCTGGGATGTAGACGTCTCCGTAGGCCAAGAGCTCAAGCATGAACTGCACGCCCTGCCACTCCTCCTCCTGCTAGCGCGTGTACTCCCTCTCGGAGTCCTCCATGATGACCTGCAGGAGCCGCTCCTCCTCCTCGGCCGTCATGGCGGGAGGTTTCAATGGTGGTGGCGATGGGGAGGGATACGGCATCGTCGTCAGGCCATGGATCTGCGTGCGACCGCGAATGCTTGGCGGGCTCGGCGCGCACGCACAATGAGACACGCGGGGTGGGCTCCCATGACCGACGAAAATGGTGGTGCGACGCGTGTCGTGCTTGAAAGAACATGTGGTGCCCCCATGTTTGGTTTTGGTAATTGATGACAATCTCTATGGACTAATGGTTGCCTTGAGTTATATTTGAAGGATTTTTCCATAGGCTTGTCTTGAAGTCCATGTGTTGGTTTCAAGGAGCTTATGTGTTGGCCAAGGTGCTATTCAAGGAATTATCCAAAGATTGGTCATGTGAGAGTTGAGCTTATTGCAAGCATGTCTTGAAGAAGAAGATTGTGTGATCATTCATGTTTACCTTCAAGGCATCATCCAAATGAAGAGAGTTGGAAAGATTCAAGGTATGTTTCCATGGGCTTGCATCAAGAGGAAGATATCATACAACCCACGGAGAGGATGACTTCAAGTGCTGATCTTCATCAAGACTACGGTGTGCAAGGTCAAGTGGAGCATCACAAAAAGATCAAGTGCTTGAAGCTTGCTATCCATTGTGGTGGCAATGGACTTGTGAAGATGTGCCAAAGAGTGGCTCACCAATAGTGGAGTATGGGGGAGCAATCCATTAGTCTTCATCAAGCCAACGCAATCAAGAAAGGTGGTCCAACTTGAGGGAGTCAAGATCATCATCATCTAGCTCAACTGGACTATGTGCAAGGCAAAGGTTTGCCCCTGATAGGTTTTCTATTTTGCCGGTCTCATGGTGGTAGTTGGGATACCGGGTTATAGGATCGATTGCCGTACTATCAAGAGGGGCTCTCGATGAGTAGCTTGATCGTATCATTCATAGAGAGCTCAAACCATTGCATCCTTGCATCATCTTTATTGGTTCTTGTTTGGTTCTTCTACTTGTGAGATTTGGAGCTTATGGGCATCTTGATGACAAGCTCGAGCTCATCGAAAACGGAGTTCACATGCATCTTCTATGATGTTTTCAATTTTGGAGGTTATGCTGGTTCTTCTCTGTTGGAGGTTTCACTCCTCTATTTGTTAGGCATACCTCCTGTCGGTGTCAAAACTGGCGGATCTCAGGTAGGGGGTCCCGAACTGTGCATCTAGGCCGGATGGTAACAGGAGGCAGGCAACACGATGTTTTACCCAGGTTCGGGCCCTCTTGATGGAGGTAAAACCCTACGTCCTGCTTGATTAATATTGATGATATGGGTAGTACAAGAGTAGATCTACCACGAGATCAAGGAGGCTAAACCCTAAAAGCTAGCCTATGGTATGATTGTTGTCTATGGAGTTGATGAAGTTGTCCTACGGACTAGAACCCTCCGGTTTATATAGACACCGGATAGGGTTAGGGTTACATAGAGTCGGTTACAATGGTAGGAGATCTTGAATATCTGCATCGCCAAGCTTGCCTTCCACGCCAAGGAAAGTCCCATCCGGACACGCGACGTAGTCTTCAATCTTGTATCTTCATAGTCCTGGAGTCCGGCTGAAGGTACAGTCTGGATATCCAGACACCCCCTAATCCAGGACTCCCTCAGTAGCCCCCGAACCAGGCTTCAATGACGATGAGTCCGGTGCGCAGATTGTTTTAGGCATTGCAAGGCGGGTTCTCCTCCAAATTCCGTGTACCTGTTGAATAAAGTCCGGTTTCTTGTAAATGTTGTGCTCCTTGGCTTCTACGCCCAATAATGGCCATCTTCCACATGTCAAACGAATGCGAAAGGCCTGGGCGTTTTTACATCCACACCCCCAGCCATATAAACGAGCTGCCTATTTAACTGGATGGGAATTCAGGTTCAAACCACATCTTCTCCTCTCCGCGAGTTATCATCAGAGCGCTTCCAGCAAAGGTCCATTCCAACATGTCCAGCCGTCACAGCTCCTCCCCTCGCCCCTCCGGTCCCAAACCCGGGGACTGGGAGAGTTGCACCATCCCGCACAGCGAGTTAGTGTCGCTTCAGGCCAAGGGATTTCTTCCCTCGGGATACATGGTCCCGGTCCGAGCCGGTCTCGCCACCTACAATGGCGGAAAACAAGTGGAGAGCACCCCCTATCCTTCTAAAGGAGAGCGGGTGTGCCTCGTCCCCTATCTAATAAGGGGACTGGGATTTCCAATTCATCCATTTCTCTGCGGGCTTCTGAAGTTTTACGGTCTCCAGCTGCATAATCTCACGCCCGCCTCCGTATTACATATCGCGGGCTTCGTCGCTCTTTGCGAGCTATTTTTAGGCGTGGAGGCTCATTTCGCGCTGTGGAAGAGGTTATTCTGCCTGGTGCCCCGTTCTCAAGAGGGGTCTATCTACCAAGTGGGCGGAGCCGAAGTATGGCGCATCGCCGGGACCGGATACCTATCCGGAACCCCGAAGAAGGCGTCCGAGGACTGGCCTTCGGAATGGTTTTACATGGATGACGTCCCGCTACCGGACCCTATCCGGGTCGGTCTCCCTGAGTTCAACAATGCCCCGTTGAAGAAACGCTTGAGCTGGCATCCACAGAGCTCCCAGAGAGAAAGCGACAGAGACGTCCTTTACCTGATGGGCCGGATAAGACTGTTGGCTCATTCCGGACTAACCATGATTGGAGTCATGGCCGCATGCATTATGCGGGGGGTGCAGCCGCTTCAATATAGAGGCCACCCCATGTGGGATTTCAACGGGGAGGATGACGCCACCCGTTATGGTCGTAAGGGGCCGGCCTCAGCCGCCGCCTTAGTAAAGATCTTATCCTCTTTATACAAGGGAGAAAAGGAGGAATTCCTCCGCGTCAATCCGCAGGCCGGATTCAGTATGTACGATCCTCCAAGTTGGGTAAGTGAACAATTGCGCTTACCCGTTTGCTTTATACTCCCACAGTTAGATAGGTAGTCTAATTATTTCAATGCAGGAACTGCGATAAGAGGTAAAGGATATAAACAGCCATCCTCCACAGCCCGAGGACCCAGAACGGTCCCTCAATCCGGACTCCGAAGAAGATCTGGACATATCGGTGGAGCTTATTGACGGGGTGTTCTATCAGCTAAGTAAGGACGATACCTTGGTGGCCATTAGGGCGGATTACCCAGGGTTAATCCCGACCTCCCAGGTGAAGGAAACCGGAGTCCCATTCCCTCGAAAGAGATTCCATTCTCACAGATTCCGGTGTTTCTAACGACAACCGTGTTTTGCAGGGGAGATTTCCGAGGCAGGAGGTCGAACCTGCGGCGGCTAGCCAACGAGGGGCCGCAGGGCCCCGTGGGGCAAAAGGAATGTAGTCCGGACTGAGATGCCGGCGCCAAGGTATAGCGCGCCCTCTGTTTCCCTGAAGTTATTCTGTCAGGGCATGTTAACGTTTGTGCTATCTTCAGAACGAAGAGACCTCGCCGGACTACATCCGGAGAGGTTGCCAATCGCGCCTCCACCAGCCAGGCTCCAACGTCTGGCCAACAACTGGAGGCGAGCACAAGGCGCGCACCAGACGCTCCTCTGACAGAGGATGAGGACAGGCTGTCTGCCACAAATTCTGAAGTGGAGAGTGCCATGAATCACAGGCGTCGCCAGACAGTTCTACGCGACGGTTGTTTCTCCCAAGAGGCTTTAGATGCCTTTAATTCAGGAGATGCGTACCTCCGTGCCGCTCAAAATGGTTTAGCCAGAGCCACAGAGCAGTATGTAAAGGACATACGGGTAAGAAAATTTTGGTTATATATATATATATGCCAGTAGCCCCCGAGACTTGAAGCAATTAGAGAAACTGATTTAAGGATCATTTAATATGCAGGTTCTTACAGAGAAGAATACCGTACTGTCCCAGGAGCTGGAAAAGTGCAAGGCCCAACTAGAGGCCGCACTAGCCGCAGCAGGGGAGCCCAAAGAGACCCCCTCGGGTAAGATACACTTCGAAAGATTAGTATTGTGCGGTGTGGATGCAAATATAACAGATCATATTGCAGATGGCGCCGGACTCGATCCGGACAGGCAACAACTCTTATGCCAGCTAAAAGCCGGTGAGAGTGTGTTGACAAAGGTGAGGCGGGAGAAGAATGACCTTCAGGATGCCAACACCAAGCTGGACATCAAACTTAAAGATGTTCGTGGCCAGCTGTCGGACTCCACGAAGGAGAATCAGCGGCTTCGACGCGGCATATTTAGTAAGTGCTTGAACGAACTTTGAAAAAGAAAGTTCGGCGAGGAAGTCGACTAACAGAGTAATGTCTGTAGGTATGCTCACAGGTCGTCCTGCAGAGGCGATGCCCGGTTCTACGGGTGACCTTCTTCCCGAACTCTTGCAACTGCACGAGTGAATTCGGCAGGCGATGCGAGGTATTGCCCAAGCCTTATGGCCTGCCCACTCCCTACCCGAGGGCCTTGGAGAGCTTGCGGAGAAGCTGAAGGGAGCTCGGCGGTGCTTCCGGTTGTTGAAGATATCGGCCTGCCGACAAGGCGCTAGGGAGGCATGGGCCATGGTGAAGACCCGTTTTGCGAAGTCTGACCCAAACCACATGGCCGAGGTCGGACCAGTGGGGCCTGACGGGAAGGAGATCCCTGTAAGCTTAGTATACGGCCAAGTAGAGTTGGCCGCAAAGTATTCCCAGCAGGACTATAAATTAGACAGCCTGTTAGATGGTATAGAAGAGGAATACAATCAGTTAGAATGACTGTGTAATTTTAAATTGACATGTGTAATGCCTTCTAGCCGGATTGTAGATCGTTTGTCGTTGCCGACCTTTTCGCTTCAACCTCGGGACCTGACGGTCCGGAGTGTGTCCGAATACCCTAACGGTTATATAAGAACCGGGGTATGCGTGGAGACCAGGCGTAGGGGTCATCAGTGCTTTATCAGACAAGTGCCCAACTAGTTATGTTATATTACATGGTTAGTAAGAAACATCTTCTAGAGAGAATAGTTCCGTTAAGGGTTCCTTTCGCTGGGAGGCATGCCCTAAGGTGCATGTCCGGACTGCGTGAAGAGACGTAGAAAAAAGCATCTGGGGGCGCATAAAATGAGTAAAAAGATCATATTTTATTTCACCGACCGAATATTCCCTTAAGAACGCTAGCTTTCGGCTTCACCCAGTCTGAGGTACACATCCGGCTGACCCGGCAGTAACAATCGCAGAGGTGCTCCCTTTACCGCCTAGCCAAACAATCGGGAACGTAGGGGTAAGCACAGGAGCCAGGCAACCCAGCTTGGCCAAAACTTAAGTCATATCGATGCATATAATGGTGAGGAAAAAGGTACATGCGGAAGTTTGACGCATGTGTTGGGTGTGAAGCCCGCATAAATAAGCTTCTGTTAAAGAAGCCCTCAGGTTTAATGAGCGCGAGTGGCGTGTCACTATATGAGCCTTTAAGGGCTATAAAAGAAAAAATGGGAAGGAGAGAAATGTAAGACAGAAAAATTCAAAAAGGAATGGACAGAGGAAGGATATGAACACTGAGTCCGGCGCTAGGCATAGAATCTTCGGAGACGGGCGGCGTTCCACGGGTTCGGCTCGAGTCGGTTGTTCAACGCATCTCGCAGGCGGTACGCCCCACCAGTCAGGACTTGGTCGATTATGAATGGACCTTCCCACTTGGGCTTGAGCTTGTCCTTTTCCTTAGCCGGCAAGCGTAGAACTAGTTCGCCAACATTGTAATTTTTGGCCCGTACTTCTCTGCTTTGATATCTTCGGGCCTGCTATGGATAAAATGCGGAATGGGCTTTTGCCACGTCACGCTCCTCCTCCAAGGCGTCCAAGTTGTCCTGCCGATCGAGCTCGGCTTCTCTTTCTTTGTACATGCACACTCTAGGTGAGTCATGAATTATGTCGCAGGGCAGAACTACTTCTGCGCCGTACACCATAAAAAATGTTGTGTATCCGGTGGTGCGATTTGGCGTGGTCCGCAGCCCCCATAGCACGGAGTCGAGCTCCTATACCCAGTGCGTGTTAGATTCCTTGAGGGACCGCACTAGTCTGGGTTTAATGCCGCACATGATAAGACCATTTGCACGTTCGACCTGGCCATTGGTTTGTGGGTGATAGACGGAAGCAAAATCGAGCTTGATGCCCATGTTTTTGCACCAGAGTTTTACCTCGTCGGCGGTAAATTTTGTACCGTTATCGGTTATGATGCTGTGGGGGACGCCATAACGGTGTACGACCCCGGATATGAAGTCTATCACAGGTCCGGATTCGGCCGTTTTAACAGGCTTGGCTTCTATCCATTTGGTGAACTTGTCCACCATGACCAGTAAGTATTTTTTCTTATGGGTCCCACCTTTAAGGGGTCCGACCATGTCAAGCTCCCAGACCGCAAAAGGCCAGGTGATGGGTATAGTTTGGAGTGCGGTGGGTGGCATATGGCTTTGGTTGGCAAAAAGTTGGCAACCAGCACATCGTTGGACTAAGTCCTGAGCGTCTGCCCAGGCCATCGGCCAATAAAAACCAGTACGGAAAGCCTTGCTAACAAGGGACCGAGCAGCGGCATGGTGACCACCGAGTCCGGCATGAATTTCAGCCAGAAGGTTCCGGCCTTCCTCTTCGGAGATGCACCTTTGAAGGACTCCGGTAGTGCTTTTCTTATAAAGCTCTCCCTCATGGACTCTATAGGCTTTAGATCGCCGCACTATGCAGCGGGCCTCGTTTTGGTCCTCCGGGAGTTCTTGCCTAGTAAGGTAGGCTAGGAATGGTTCTGTCCACGGGGCGATAACCGCCATTATTACGTGGGCTGAAGGTGTAATTTCGTTGGCAGAGCCTCCAATTGTGTCAGATTGTTCGGCGTTGAGTGGTGCGGCTGGGTTCAGGCTGTTATTTGCGGGTTCCCCCTCCCATGCTATGGATGGCCTGAACAATCTTTCCAAAAAGATGTTGGGGGGGACTACATCACGTTTTGCTCCGATGCGTGCTAGGACGTCCGCCGCTTGATTGTTTTCTCGGGCTATATGGTGAAACTCCAGCCCTTCGAGCCGAGCTGACATTTTTAGGACGGCGTTGCGGTAAGCTGCCATTTTTGGGTCCTTGGCGTCGAAGTCTCCGTTTATTTGGGATATCGTGAGGTTTGAATACCCGCATACCTCTAGGCGCTGGATACCCATGGATACTGCTATCTGGAGGCCATGTAGGAGGGCCTCATATTCGGCTGCATTGTTGGAATCCATGTACATGATCTGGAGCACATATTGGACTGTGTCTCCTAAGGGGGACGTCAGGACGACGCCGGCCCCCAGTCCGGCCAACATTTTGGAGCCGTAGAAATGCATAATCTAGTTTGAATATGTGTCGTACTCTTTAGGGAGCTCGGCCTCCGTCCATTCTGCGACGAAGTCGGCCAAAACTTGCGATTTGATAGCTCGCCGTGGCTTATAGGTTATGTCGAATGGGAGAAGCTCGATGGCCCATTTTGCGATCCGGCCCATTGCATCGCGGTTGTTGATGATATCGTTGAGTGGTACTTCCGAGGCTACTGTTATGGAACACTCTTGAAAGTAGTGTCGTAGCTTCCGGGATGCCATGAATACCGCGTATGCAATCTTTTGATAATGCGGGTACCGTGATTTGCATGGAGTGAGGACAGTGGATATGTAGTAGACCGGCCTTTGAAGGGGGAATTTGTGTCCGTCCGTTTCCCGCTCGACAACGAGCACTGCGCTGACAACTTGATGTGTTGCTGCAATGTACAATAACATTGGTTCGCCGGTGTTTGGCGTGGCTAGGACTGGGTTTGTTGCCAATATGGCTTTTATTTCATCAAGTCCGGCCGTGGCGGCATCCGTCCACTCGAAGTGTTCGGTGCGCCGAAGGAGGCGATAGAGGGGTAGTGCCTTTTCTCCCAAACGGGTGATTAAGTAGCTTAAAGCCGCCACGCATCCGGTTAATTTTTGTATTTGTTTGAGGTCCTTTGGGACATCCAATTGTGACAAAGCTCGGATCTTGGCTGGATTTGCTTCAATTCCTCTACCGGATACAATGAAGCCCAAGAGCTTTCCGGTTGGAACGCCGAAGACGCATTTTTCCGGGTTGAGCTTGATGTCATATTTTCGGAGGTTATCGAATGTAAGCGTCAGGTCGTCTACTAGAGATTCGACATGTCTTGATTTGACGACCACGTCATCCACATATGCCTCCACTGTTTTGCCAATCTGGTTTGCCAGACATGTCTGGATCATGTGCTGATATGTTGCACCGGCATTTTTCAGCCCGAAGGGCATTGTGTTGAAGCAGAATGGGCCGTATGGTGTGATGAATGCTGTTGCCGCTTGGTCTGATTCTTCCATCTTGATTTGATGGTAACCGGAGTATGCGTCGAGGAAACACAATGAATCGTGTCCTACGGTGGCATCGATAATTTGATCGATACGGGGGAGGGGGAAGGGATCCTTTGGGCAAGCCTTGTTAAGGTCTTTAAAATCGACACATAGGCGCCAGGATTTGTCCTTCTTTGGTACCATCACCAGGTTTGCTAGCCAGTCCGGATGTTTTATGTCTCTGATGAATCCGGCCTCCAATAGCTTGGCTAGCTCCTCTCACATAGCCTGTCTCTTGGGTTCAGAAAAACACCGAAGGGCTTGTTTGACAGGTTTAAATTCTTTTTGGTTATTTAAACTGTGTTCGGCCAGCCTGCGTGGGATCCCTGGCATGTATGAGGGGTGCCAGGTGAAGATGCCCCAGTTCTCTCGTAGGAACTCTCGCAGTGCGGCGTTTACATTAGGGTTCAGTTGTGCCCCGATGGAAGCTGTTTTATTGGGGTCCGTTGGATGGACCTGGAATTTGACTATTTCGTCAGCTGGCTTGAAGGATGTGGATTTGGATCTCTTGTCGAGTATCACATCATCCCTGTTAACCATGGAGCGCAGCACAGTCAGTTCCTCGGCCGCTAAGGCTTCGGATAGTGCCTCAAGGGCTAATGCGGCTGTCTTGTTTTTGGCGCGGAGTGCTATGTCCGGATCACTAGCTAGAGTGATGATTCCGTTCGGCCTGGGCATCTTAAGCTTCATGTACCCGTAATGGGGTATTGCTTGGAAGATTGTGAATGCTTCCCGCCCTAGTAAAGCATGATATCCGCTCTTAAACGGGGCCACCTGAAACGTGACTTCTTCGGACCTGTAATTATCCGGCGTGCCGAACACTACATCTAGTGTGATTTTTCCTGTGCAGCGCGCTTCCCGACTGGGGATTATTCCTCTAAAGGATGTGCTGCTTCGCTCGATGCGGTTCCAGTCTATTTCCATTTTTTGAAGGGTTTCCTCATAAATGAGGTTCAGTCCGCTGCCTCCATCCATGAGTACCTTGGTGAGGCGAAAGCCGTCCACTATGGGACTGAGGACCAATGCGGCTGGTGCTCGGGTTGTTCGGAATCTAGGTTCATCACTTGCGTTGAAGGTAATGGCAGTGTCGCTCCATGGATTTATTGTTGCAACCTGATAGACTTCGGCGAGGCTGCGGAGTGTTCTTTTTCGCACATTGTTTGATGCGAAAGTCTCGAAGACTGTGAGAACGGTACTGGTGTCCTTGGGCTGGCTTTCTGCGGCCTCCGGAATTAAGAGGTCCTCGCCGATTTTGGCCACCTGCCGGAGTATCCAACATGGTCTAAGGCTGTGAGTTGGTGTGGCGTCCTCTGTACTGTGAATTCTACAGGGTCCATCAAGCCATCTTTCCAGTACGGTTCCATGCCTTATAGAGGGTTTTGGCTTTTTGGTGTTTATCCCGGGTGTCCTATGATGATGCACCCTCTTAGTTCGGACGGGATTACTATTCAAGGCCGGATTATCCCAAAATTTTATTTCGGTTTTTCCAGGCGCTTTCCATTACACAGTATTTTTGTACTATGGACGCCAAGTCAGCGAAGCATGTAATATCACGACGACTTTTGGAGTTGAGGATTCCCTTGTCCGTGCAATTACTGCAGAAAATTGAGATTGCGTCTCCGTCGTGGCAATCCTTTATCCTGTTCATAACCAGGAGGAATCTGGCCCAGTAATGATGTACTGTTTCCTCGGGCCTCTGCTTGATTTGGGAGAGATCGCTTATGATCGGTTGGCCGGGTGTCATTGAATCTGAAACCTCACCCAATCCAAGATTCGGAGGCCGAAGAGTTTCCGAACTCTGAAGTTCGGATTCTTGGGTGTTGTCCAATGAATCTGGCCCGTTGCCTGATCCTAAGCTCAGGTCTTGAGTTACATCCTCCCCTCCGCGGGTATCCGGCTTGGAGGGGTCGGGAATTCGGATGTAGCTAGTCCTTAAAATAGATGAAGGGTCGCCGCACTGCGCCTCTACCACGGCAACATGGTGGGTGACTTGGGGAGAGTTAATTTCTCTTAGATCGGGTTTAAGCCCAACCTGGTCGTAATCCGTAGCGACCCCAGGGCGGCGATGCGATCCAAGAGCTTGTTTACAGAAGAGAGCTCCATTGGATCTAGCTGCTTGGCGAACTCCGAGCTGACGTGTAGGTTGCTTTTGATGACCCGAGAGGTCACCGTCGGCGCAACAGACGAATAGGCGGTCATGAGGAAACCACCTAACCGGAGCGTTTGGCTGACAGCCAAGGCTCCCTTAGCAACGGCGCCGTCTTTAAAGACGGGAAGAGGCATCCTTCCTTATTGCGATGGCACAGAGGAACTCTCAATGAAAGCACCAATGTCGGTGTCAAAACCGGCGGATCTCGGGTAGGGGGTCCCGAACTGTGCATCTAGGCCGGATGGTAATAGGAGGCAGGGAACACGATGTTTTACCCAGGTTCGGGCCCTCTTGATGGAGGTAAAACCCTACGTCCTGCTTGATTAATATTGATGATATGGGTAGTACAAGAGTAGATCTACCACAAGATCAAGGAGGCTAAACCCTAAAAGCTAGCCTATGGTATGATTGTTGTCTATGGAGTTGATGAAGTTGTCCTACGGACTAGAACCCTCCGGTTTATATAGACACCGGATAGGGTTAGGGTTACATAGAGTCGGTTACAATGGTAGGAGATCTTGAATATCCGCATCGCCAAGCTTGCCTTCCACGCCAAGGAAAGTCCCATCCAGACACGGGACGTAGTCTTCAATCTTGTATCTTCATAGTCTTGGAGTCCGGCTGAAGGTACAGTCCGAATATCCGAACACCCCCTAATCCAGGACTCCCTCACCTCCCCTGCCTCTTCTTATTATTACCTATTGTTGCTTGGATAGTACTAGTCGTCATCTATCCAACAAGTTTGAGTTTGTTGATTTCGGAGCCCATTTGTAAAAGTTGTGAATGTTTCGGTCCTACCTGTTTCTTCTGTTTTGCTTGGGCTATTTTGCGGCACCCAAGCGGTAGTATCGCTCAGTACCACGGTAGTACCGCTTGCGGTACTTCCACTATGGACTACCGCAGCCACAACCGCTTGGGAAACGTCTTATGTGCATGTTTCTGTTGCCTATTTTCTCTAAGCGGTAGTAGTACCGCTCAAGCGGTAGCACTGCACCCCCAAGCGGTAGTACCGCTTGTGCTTCAATGCCTGTGCTTGTTTCTATTGCCTATTTTCCCTAAGTGGTAGTAGAGTGGTATAAGAGTGGTAGTACCGCTCAAGTGGTAGTACTACTCCCCAGAGCGGTACTACCTCTCTGGCAGATCTACTATTCGTGTTTTCTGCCTCGTTGGGCTGTTTTGGCCGTGCTAAGCGGTAGTACTGCTCCTCCAGGCGGTAGTACCGCTTGTGCATGACCTGAGCACATAACGGTTGGATTCGGGGGGTCCTATAAAAGGGGGTCTTCTTCCCTATTGAACCTTATCATTTGAGCTCACATTTACCCCCCATTGTTGATCTTCTTCGAGCTTGATTTCTCGCAGTCCCTCCATGGATTCTTGCTAGTTTTGGGGGGAGAGAGGAAATCTAGATCCACATTTCCACCAATCACTTTCTCCTCTATGTGAGGGGGACCCCTTGGATCTAGATCTTGGAGTTCTTGGTATTCTACTTCTTGTTCTTCCTCTCATTTTCCTCCCTAACATTAGTTGCTTTGGTGGGATTTGGGAGAGAAGGACTTGGGCACTCCGTGGTGATACGTGGAAGTTACAAGTTGAGAATCTTATTACTCTTGGGTGCTTGGTACCGTTGAGCTTGTTCCTCTTGGGTGCTTGGGCTCCCTAGACGGTTGGTGGTGTTCGGAGCTCAATCATTGTGGTGTAAAGCTGCGGGCAAGCGTCGGGGTCTCCAATTAGGTTGTGAAGATCACCCCGAGCAATTTGACGGGTATCGGTGACCACTCCCAAGGGTTGCCAAAGTGTACGGGTTCGGTGACCGCCCCCAAGGGTTGCCATTTGTACGGGTTCGGTGACCGCCCTCGAGGGTCCCTTAGTGGAATCACGACATCTTGCATTGTGCGAGGGCGTGAGGATATTACGGTGGCCCTAGTGGCTTCTTGGGGAGCATTGTGCCTCCACACCGCTCCAAACGGATATTAGCATCCGCAAGGGTGTGAACTTCGGGATACATTGTCGTCTTCGTGTTCCTCGGTTATCTCTTACCCGAGCCCTTTACTTATGCACTTTACTTTGTGATAGCCATATTGTTCTTTATCATATATCTTGCTATCACTTAGTTGTTTATCTTACTTAGCATAAGTTGTTGGTGCACATAGGTGAGCATAGTTGTTGTAGGTTTTGTGCTTGACAAATTAACCACTAGGTTTATTCCGCATTTGTTTAAGCCTAAACCGTAATTATTTTAAAGCACCTATTCACCCCCACCCCCTCTAGGCGACATCCACAATCTTTCAATTGGTATCAAAGCATGTCTCTCTTTGTTAGGCTTAACCGCCTAGAGAGTAAAGATGTCAACTAGGGGATTAGGATTCTCTGACGCTCTTAGTTTTGATGGCACAAATTTTGATGTTTGGGTAATTCACATGCTTAATCTCTTTAGGGTCATGGACCCAAATTTAGAGCGAATTGTAGATATGGGTTTTCCTCCTCCGAAGGATCCCCAAAGATTATCTTTAGAGGATGAGAAAAACTCATAAGCGTCTAATGTGCTTTTTGATGCTTTGAGCAATGTAGTTATATTTCAACTCATGTCGTTCCGGGATGCTCATAAGTTCCAAGATTTGTGGGGCTGTCTGTTCTCCTCCACCTCCGGCCGTGTTGCCTTCTCAACTTCTTCTACTTCACTTACATGTGGACTGCCACAAGGTAATGATATGTGTTGGAAATATGCCCTGGAGGCAATAATAAAATGATTATTATATTTCCTTGTTCATGATAATTGTCTATTATTCATGCTATAATTGTATTATCCGAAAATCGTAAAACCTGTGTGAATACATAGACCACAATGTGTCCCTAGTGAGCCTCTAGTTGACTAGCTCGTTGATCAACAGATAGTCATGGTTTCCTGGCTATGGACATGGGGATGTCATTGATAATGGGATCACATCATTAGGAGAATGATGTGATGGACAAGACCCAATCCTAAGCTTAGCTCAAAGATCGTGTAGTTCGTTTGCTGTAGCTTTTCTGAATGTCAACAATCATTTCCTTAGACCATGAGATTGTGCAACTCCCGGATACCGTAGGAGTGCTTTGGGTGTGCCAAATGTCATAACGTAACTGGGTGACTATAAAGGTACGTTACAGGTGTCTCCGAAAGTGTCTATTGGGTTGCCACGAATCGAGACTGGGATTTGTCACTCTGTATGACGGAGAGGTATCTCTGGGCCCACTCGGTAATGCATCATCATAATGAGCTCAAAGTGATCAAGTGGTTGATCACGGGATCATGCATTATGGTACGAGTAAAGTGACTTGCCGGTAACGAAACTGAACACGGTATTGGGATACCGACGATCGAGTCTCGGGCAAGTAACGTATCGATTGACAAAGGGAATTGTATACGGGGTTGCTTGAATCCTCGACATCGTGGTTCATCCGATGAGATCATCAAGGAGCATGTGGGAGCCAACATGGGTATCCAGATCCCGCTGTTGGTTATTGGCCGGAGAGTCGTCTCGGTCATGTCTACGTGTCTCCCGAACCCGTAGGGTCTACAC
Source organism: Triticum monococcum (assembly GCA_034509565.1). Taxonomy (NCBI): domain Eukaryota; kingdom Viridiplantae; phylum Streptophyta; class Magnoliopsida; order Poales; family Poaceae; genus Triticum; species Triticum monococcum. The sequence continues at coordinate 497,716,617 of CM067843.1, forward strand.
ACTTAAGGTGCGGTGATGCTAGGGTTGTAGAGATATGAGTATGCAGTAACCCGAAAGTTGTTCGGAGTCCCGTATGAGATCCTGGACGTCACGAGGAGTTCCGGAACAGTCCGGAGGTGAAGAATTATATATAGGAAGTGCAATTTCGGCCATCGGGAGAGTTTCGGGGGTCACCGGTATTGTACCAGGACCACCGGAAGGGTCCCGGGGGTCCACCGGGTGGGGCCACCCATCCCGGAGGGCCCCATGGGCTGAAGTGGGGAGGGGAACCAGCCCCAGGTGGGCTGGTGCGCCCCCCCTTGGACCCCCCATGCGCCTAGGGTTGCGAACCCTAGGGGAGGGGGCGCCTCCACTTGCCTTGGGGGGTACTCCACCCCCTTGGCCGCCACCCCCCTAGGAGATCCCATCTCCTAGGGCCGGCGCACCCCCCTAGGGGGCCTATATAAAGGGGGGAGAGAGGGCAGCAACACCTCAAGTCTTGGCGCCTCCCTCTCCCCTGCTACACCTCTCTCTCTCTCTCGCAGAAGCTCGGCGAAGCCCTGCTGCGATCACTGCTGCATCCACCACCATGCCATCGTGCTGCTGGATCTTCATCAACCTCTCCTTCCCCCTTGCGGGATCAAGAAGGAGGAGACGTCATCCGCTCCGTACGTGTGTTGAACGCGGAGGTGCCGTCCGTTCGGCACTTTGTCATCGGTGATTTGGATCACGGTGAGTACGACTCCATCATCCCCATTCTCTTGAATGCTTCCGCTCGTGATCTACAAGGGTATGTAGATGCACTCTCCTCTCGTTGCTAGTTGACTCCATAGATTGATCTTGGTGAAATGTAGGAATTTTTTTTGTTTTCTGCAACGTTCCCCAACAGTGGCATCATGAGCTAGGTCTATGCGTAGTTACTATGCACGAGTAGAACACAAAGTAGTTGTGGGCGTTGATATTGTCAATTTTCTTGCCGTTACTAGTCTTATCTTGATTCGGCGGCATCGTGGGATGAAGCTGCCCGGACCAACCTTACACGTCCGCTTACGTGAGACCGGTTCCACCGACTGACATGCACTAGTTGCATAAGGTGGCTGGCGGGTGTCTGTCTCTCCCACTTTAGTCGGATCGGATTTGATGAACAGGGTCCTTATGAAGGGTAAATAGAAATTGGCAATTCACGTTGTGGTTTTGGCATAGGTAAGAAAACGTTCTTGCTAGAACCCTATTGCAGCCACGTAAAACTTGCAACAACAATTAGAGGACGTCTAACTTGTTTTTTGTAGCAAGTGTCATGTGATGTGATATGGCCAAAGTTGTGATGAATGATGAATGATATATATGTGATGTATGAGATCATGTTTGTCGGGTGGTAGGAGCGACAAATGCCAACGGGTGGCTTATCATTGCGGGGGCCAATAGAACGTCGCCGGTGCCTGGAAACGGGATGAGGCGAAGACATGCACGCCGGCGAATCTTACCCAGCTTCAGGGCTCTCCGGGGGTACAATGGTAATCCGACTGGGCGCTGGGCCCAGCTGTCTGTGACTACGCTCGCCGGCTTCTCCACCGGCTTCTGGGGCCCGCCGGCTGGTGGGTCCCGCCGGCTGCCGGCTCCTGGGTCGACAGGCCGGCCCCACTGGCCAGGGCCTGGTCGGCAGCTGGTTACTGTTACTCCATGTCATTGACGCAGGCTTGGTCGGGGTAAGCGTGGCTACAGTAACGCCGCCCTGGCGGGCGATTACTGTAGCCCCGCCGCATCTTGTCTCCTTAATGGGCGTCTCCTTCGAGGAGAGCGGCAGGCCGGCTACATGAAGCCGGCCCTCTGTCTTGCCGGCTTGAGAGGAGGTGCGGCCGCCTTCGGCATCTCTCTGCCCGAAGGGGCCCACCGCCTCGGGGGCCACGCTGGCGGCCCGTCGTGGACGGCGTCAGAGCCGCCGTGGCTACAGTGCCGTGCCAGGCGGGCCGCAGCTGCCCGCACGACGCGCTGTACCAGGCGTGCTCCGGGTTTTGGGGGTGGCAGGCTCTACTGTAGCCACGCCTCACTTCATCATCGCAGAGTGGACGCGTACATTGCGGGTACGGCGTTGACTGCTTTATGGGAGCTGGCCTGGCAGTAGCCGGCCTGGCTGTAGCCGGCCCTGCCGTAGCCGGGCCTCCGCAGCTTTCTTCATGTGGGTGAAAAGGCGGGCCGCCCCCGAAGCCGGCCAGGAAGGTAGCCGGCTAGGGGGGAGGCGGCCCAAGTCTTGAGTCTTCTTAGGAGCCGGATGGGGTCATAATTTTTTTCTGAGGGGCCAGGGGAAGCCGGCTGGGCTACCCATGGCTATTTACCCCGACAATGTTCTTGTAATAGGAATCACGACTTGCATGTCGATGAGTATGACAACCAGCAGGAGCCATAGGAGTTGTCTTTATTTTTGCATGACCTGCGTGTCATTGAGAAACGCCATGTAAATTACTTTACTTTATTGCTAAACGTGTTAGCCATAGTAGTAGAAGTAATAGTTGGCGAGCAACTTCATGGAGACACGATGATGGAGATAATGATGATGGAGATCATGGTGTCATGCCGGTGACAAGATGATCATGGAGCCCCAAGATGGAGATCAAAGGAGCTATATGATATTGGCCATATCATGTCACTATTACTTGATTGCATGTGATGTTTATCATGTTTTTGCATCTTGTTTACTTAGAAGACGGTAGTAAATAAGATGATCCCTCATAATAATTTCAAGAAAGTGTTCCCCCTAACCGTGCGCCGTTGCGACAGTTCGTTGTTTCGAAGCACCACGTGATGATCGGGTGTGATAGATTCCAACATTCACATACAACAGGTGTAAGACAGATTTACACATGCAAACACTTAGGTTGATTGACGAGCCTAGCATGTACATACATGACCTCGGAACATAGAAGACCGAAAGGTCGAGCATGAGTCGTATAGAAGATACGATCAACATGAAGATGTTCACCGATGTTGACTAGTCCGTCTCACGTGATGATCGGACACGGCCTAGTTAACTCGGATCATGTTATACTTAGATAACTAGAGGGATGTCTATCTGAGTGGGAATTCATTAAATAATTTGATTAGATGAACATAATTATCATTAACTTAGTCTAAAATCTTTACAATATGTCTTGTAGATCAAATGGCCAACGCTGTCCTCAACTTCAACGCGTTCCTAGAGAAAACCAAGCTGAAAGACGATGGCAGCAACTATACGGACTGGGTCCGGAACCTGAGGATCATCCTCATAGCTGCCAAGAAAGATTATGTCCTACGAGCACCGCTAGGTGAAGCACCTGCTTTCCCTACAGAACAAGACGTTATGAATGCTTGGCAGACACGTGCTGATGATTACTCCCTCGTTCAGTGCGGCATGCTTTACAGCTTAGAACCGGGGCTCCAAAAGCGTTTTGAGCGACACGGAGCATATGAGATGTTCGAAGAGCTGAAAATGGTTTTCCAAGCTCATGCCCGGGTCGAGAGATATGAAGTCTCCGACAATTTCTTCAGCTGTAAGATGGAGGAAAATAGTTCTGTTAGTGAGCACATACTCAGAATGTCTGGGTTGCATGACCGCTTGACTCAGCTGGGAGTTAATCTCCCGGATGACGCGGTCATTGACAGAATCCTTCAGTCGCTTCCACCGAGCTACAAGAGCTTTGTGATGAACTTCAATATGCAGGGGATGGAAAAGACCATTCCTGAGTTATATTCAATGCTGAAATCAGCAGAGGTAGAAGTCAAAAAGGAACATCAAGTGTTGATGGTGAATAAAACCACTAAGTTCAAGAAAGGCAAGGGTAAGAAGAACTTCAAGAAGGACGGCAAGGGAGTTGCCGCGCCCGGTAAGCAAGCTACCGGGAAGAAGCCAAAGAATGGACCCAAGCCCGAGACTGAGCGTTTTTATTGCACGGGAAGTGGTCACTGGAAGCGGAACTGCCCCAAATACTTAGCGGACAAGAAGGCCGGCATCACGAAAGGTATATGTGATATACATGTAATTGATGTGTACCTTACCAGTACTCGTAGTAGCTCCTGGGTATTTGATACCGGTGCGGTTGCTCACATTTGTAACTCAAAGCAGCAGCTGCGGAATAAGCGGATACTGGCGAAGGATGAGGTGACGATGCGCGTCGGGAATGGTTCCAAGGTCGATGTGATCGCCGTCGGCACGCTACCTCTACATTTACCTACGGGATTAGTTTTAAACCTCAATAATTGTTATTTAGTGCCAGCTTTGAGCATGAACATTGTATCAGGATCTCGTTTAATTCGAGATGGCTACTCATTTAAATCCGAGAATAATGGTTGTTCTATTTATATGAGAGATGTTTTATGGTCATGCTCCGATGGTGAATGGTTTATTCTTAATGAATCTCGAGCGTAATGGTACACATATTCATAGTGTGAATACCAAAAGATGTAAGGTTGATAATGATAGTCCCACATACTTGTGGCACTGCCGCCTTGGTCACATAGGTGTCAAACGCATGAAGAAGCTCCATGCAGATAGACTTTTAGAGTCTCTTGATTACGAATCATTTGACACGTGTGAGCCATGCCTCATGGGTAAAATGACCAAGACTCCGTTCTCAGGAACAATGGAGCGAGCAACCAACTTATTGGAAATCATACATACCGATGTGTGCGGTCCAATGAGTGTTGAGGCTCAACGTGGCTATTGTTATGTTCTCACCCTCACTGATGACTTGAGTAGATATGGGTATGTCTATTTAATGAAACACAAGTCTGAGACCTTTGAAAAGTTCAAGGAATTTCAGAGTGAGGTTGAGAATCAACGTGACAGGAAAATCAAATTCTTGCGATCAGATCGTGGGGGAGAAAACTTGAGTCACGTATTTGGCACACACTTAAGAAAATGTGGAATGGTTTCACAACTCACGCCGCCTGGAACACCTCATCGTAATGGTGTGTCCGAACATCGTAATCGCACTCTATTAGATATGGTGCGATCTATGATGTCTTTTACCGATTTACCGCTATCATTTTGGGGCTATGCTTTAGAGACTGCCGCATTCACTTTAAATAGGGCTCCGTCAAAATCCGTTGAGACGACACCGTATGAATTATGGTTTGGGAGGAAACCTAAGCTATCGTTTCTAAAAGTTTGGGGATGCGATGCTTATGTCAAGAAACTTCAACCTGAAAAGCTCGAACCCAAGTCGGAAAAATGCGTCTTCATAGGATACCCTAAGGAAACCATTGGGTATACCTTCTACCTCAGATCTGAAGGCAAGATCTTTTGCCATGAATGGATCTTTTCTAGAGAAGGAGTTTCTCTCGAAAGAAGTAAGTGGGAGGAAAGTAGAGCTTGATGAAGTACTGCCTCTTGAAGCAAAGAGCAGCGCAGCTCAGGAAAATGTTCCTGTGGTGCCTGCACCGATTAGAGAGGAAGTTAATGATGATGATCAAGATACTTCGGATCAAGCTCCTACTGAACTTTGTAGGTCCACAAGGACACGTTCTGCACCAGAGTGGTATGGTAACCCTGTCTTGGAAATCATGTTGTTAGACAACGGTGAACCTTCGAACTATGAAGAAGCGATGGCGGGCCCAGATTCCGACAAATGGCGGGAAGCCACGAAATCTGGGATAGGATCCATGTATGAAAACGATGTATGGACTTTGACTGACTTGCCCGTTGATCGGCGAGCCATAGAAAATAAATGGATCTTTAAGAAGAAGACAGACGCGGATGGTAATGTGACCATCTATAAAGCTCGGCTTGTGGCTAAGGGTTATCGACAAGTTCAAGGGGTTGACTACGATGAGACTTTCTCACCCGTAGCGAAGCTGAAGTCCGTCCAAATCATGTTAGCAATTGCCACACTCTATGATTATGAGATATGGCAAATGGACATCAAAACGGCATTCCTTAATGGTTTCCTTAAGGAAGAATTGTATATGATGCAGCCGGAAGGTTTTGTCGATCCTAAGAATGCTGACAAGGTGTGCAAGCTCCAACGCTCGATTTATGGGCTGGTGCAAGCATCTCGGAGTTGGAACATTCGCTTTGATGAGATGATCAAAGCGTTTGGGTTTATGCAGACTTATGGGGAAGTCTGCGTTTACAAGAAAGTGAGTGGGAGCTCTGTAGCATTTCTCATATTATATGTAGATGACATACTTTTGATGGGAAATGATAAAGAACTTTTTGGACAGCATTAAGGCCTACTTGAATAAGAGTTTTTCAATGAAGGACCTTGGAGAAGCTGCTTATATATTAGGCATCAAGATCTATAGAGATAGATCAAGACGCCTCATAGGTCTTTCACAAAGCACATACCTTAATAAGATATTGAAGAAGTTCAATATGGAACAGTCTAAGAAGGGGTTCTTGCCTGTGTTGCAAGGTGTGAAATTGAGCTCAGCTCAATGTCCGACCACGGCAGAAGATATAGAAGAGATGAGTGTCATCCCCTATGCCTCAGCCATAGGGTCTATTATGTATGCCATGTTGTGTACCAGACCTGATGTAAACCTTGCCGTAAGTTTGGTAGGAAGGTACCAAAGCAATCCCAGCAAGGAACACTGGACAGTGGTCAAGAATATCCTGAAGTACCTGAAAAGGACTAAGGACATGTTTCTCGTCTATGGAGGTGATGAAGAGCTCGTCGTAATGGGTTACGTCAACGCTAGCTTCGACACGGATCTGGATGACTCTAAGTCACAAACCAGATACGTGTATATTTTGATGGTGGGGGAGTAAGCTGGTGCAGTTGCAAGCAAAGCGTTGTGGCGGGATCTACATGTGAAGTAGAGTACATGGCAGCCTCGGAGGCAGCACATGAAGCAGTCTGGGTGAAGAAGTTCATTACCGACCTAGGAGTCATACCCAATGCGTCGGGGCCGATGAGTCTCTTCTGTGACAACACTGGAGCTATTGCCCTTGCCAAGGAGCCCAGGTTTCATAGGAAGACCGGGCATATCAAGCGTCACTTCAACTTCATTCGTGAAAGTGTTCAAAATGGAGACATAGAAATTTGTAAAGTACATACGGACCTGAATGTAGCAGATCCGTTGACTAAACCTCTCCCTAGAGCAAAACATGATCAACACCAGAATTCCATGGGTGTTCGATTCATCACAATGTAACTAGATGATTGACTCTAGTGCAAGTGGGAGACAGTTGGAAATATGCCCTAGAGGCAATAATAAAATGATTATTATATTTCCTTGTTCATGATAATTGTCTATTATTCATGTTGTAATTGTATTATTCGGAAATCGTAAAACATGTGTGAATACATAGACCACAATGTGTCCCTAGTGAGCCTCTAGTTGACTAGCTCGTTGATCATAAGATAGTCATGGTTTCCTGGCTATGGACATGGGGATGTCATTGATAACGGGATCACATCATTAGGAGAATGATGTGATGGACAAGACCCAATCCTAAGCTTAGCTCAAAGATCATGTAGTTCGTTTGCTGTAGCTTTTCTGAATGTCAAGTATCATTTCCTTAGACCATGACATTGTGCAACTCCCGGATACCGTAGGAGTGCTTTGGGTGTGCCAAACGTCACAACGTAACTGGGTGACTATAAAGGTACATTACAGGTGTCTCCGAAAGTGTCTGTTGGGTTGGCACGAATCGAGACTGGGATTTGTCACTCCGTATGACGGAGAGGTATCTCTGGGCCCACTCGGTAATGCATCATCATAATGAGCTCAAAGTGATCAAGTGGTTGGTCACGGGATCATGCATTACGGTACGAGTAAAGTGACTTGCCGGTAACGAGACTGAACAAGGTATTGGGATACCGACGATCGAGTCTCAGGCAAGTAACGTACCGATTGACAAAGGGAATTGTATACGGGGTAGCTTGAATCCTCGACATCGTGGTTCATCTGATGAGATCATCGAGGAGCATGTGGGAGCCAACAAGGGTATCCAGATCCCGCTGTTGGTTATTGGCCGGAGAGCCGTCTCGGTCATGTCTACGTGTCTCCCGAACCCATAGGGTCTACACACTTAAGGTTCGGTGACGCTAGGGTTGTCGAGATATGAGTATGCAGTAACCCGAAAGTTGTTCGGAGTCCCGAATGATACCCCGGACGTCACGAGGAGTTCCGGAATGGTCCGGAGGTGAAGAATTATATATAGGAACCGCAGTTTCGGCCATCGGGAGAGTTTCGGGGGTCACCGGTATTGTACCGGGACCACCGGAAGGGTCCCGGGGGTCCACCGGGTTGGGCCACCCATCCTGGAGGGCCCCATGGGCTGAAGTGGGGAGGGTAACTAGCCCCTGGTGGGCTGGTGCGCCCCCCCTTGGGCCCCCCCATGCGCCTAGGGTTGGGAACACACGGGGAGGGGGCGCCTCCACTTGCCTTGGGGGGTACTCCACCCCCTTGGCCGCCGCCCCCTAGCAGATCCCATCTCCTAGGGCCGGCGCACCCCCCTAGGGGCCTATATAAAGGGGGGAGGGAGGGCAGCAACACCTCAAGTCTTGGCGCCTCCCTCTCCCCTGCTACACCTCTCTCTCTCGCAGAAGCTCGGCGAAGCCCTGCTGCGATCACTGCTGCATCCACCACCACGTCGTCGTGCTGCTGGATCTTCATCAACCACTCCTTCCCCCTTGTTTGATCAAGAAGGAGGAGACGTCATCCGCTCCATACGTGTGTTGAACGCGGAGGTGCCCTCCGTTCGGCACTTGGTCATCGGTGATTTGGATCACGACGAGTACAACTCCATCATCCCCGTTCTCTTGAACGCTTTCGCTCGCGATCTACAAGGGTATGTAGATGCACTCTCCTCTCGTTGCTAGTTGACTCCATAGATTGATCTTGGTGAAATGTAGGAAGTTTTTTTGTTTTCTGCAACGTTCCCCAACAGTGGCATCATGGGCTAGGTCTATGCGTAGTTACTATGCACGAGTAGAACACAAAGTAGTTGTGGGCGTCGATATTGTCAATTTGCTTGCCGTTACTAGTCTTATCTTGATTCGGCGGCATCGTGGGATGAAGCGGCCCGGACCAACCTTACACGTACGCATACGTGAGACCGGTTCCACCGACTGACATGCACTAGTTGCATAAGGTGGCTGCCGGGTGTCTGTCTCTCCCACTTTAGTCGGATCGGATTCGATGAACAGGGTCCTTATGAAGGGTAAATAGAAATTGGCAATTCACGTTGTGGTTTTGGCGTAGGTAAGAAAACGTTCTTGCTAGAACCCTATTGCAGCCACGTAAAACTTGCAACAACAATTAGAGGACGTCTAACTTCTTTTTTGCAGCAAGTGTCATGTGATGTGATATGGCCAAAGTTGTGATGAATGATGAATGATATATATGTGATGTATGAGATCATGTTCTTGTAATAGGAATCACGACTTGCATGTCGATGAGTATGACAACCGGCAAGAGCCATAGGAGTTGTCTTTATTTTTGCATGACACGCGTGTCATTGAGAAACGCCATGCAAATTACTTTACTTTATTGCTAAACGTGTTAGCCATAGTAGTAGAAGTAATAGTTGGTGAGCAACTTCATGGAGACACGATGATGGAGATAATGATGATGGAGATCATGGTGTCAAGCCGGTGACAAGATGATCATGGAGCCCCAAGATGGAGATCAAAGGAGCTATATGATATTAGCCATATCATGTCACTATTATTTGATTGCATGTGATGTTTATCATGTTTTTTCATCTTGTTTACTTAGAAGACGGTAGTAAATAAGATGATCCCTCATAATAATTTCAAGAAAGTGTTCCCCCTAACCGTGCGCCGTTGCGACAGTTCGTTGTTTCGAAGCACCACGTGATGATCGGGTGTGATAGATTCCAACATTCACATACAATGGGTGTAAGACAGATTTACACATGCAAACACTTAGGTTGACTTGACGAGCCTAGCATGTACAGACATGGCCTCGGAACACAGAAGACCGAAAGGTCGAGCATGAGTCGTATAGAAGATACGATCAACATGAAGATGTTCACCGATGTTGACTAGTCCGTCTCACGTGATGATCGGACACGGCCTAGTTAACTCGGATCATGTTATACTTAGATGACTAGAGGGATGTCTATCTAAGTGGCAGTTCATTAAATAATTTGATTAGATGAACTTAATTATCATGAACTTAGTCTAAAATCTTTACAATATGTCTTGTAGACCAAATGGCCAACGTTGTCCTCAACTTCAACGCGTTCCTAGAGAAAACCAAGCTGAAAGACGATGGCAGCAACTATACGGACTGGGTCCGAAACCTGAGGATCATCCTCATAGCTGCCAAGAAAGATTATGTCCTACGAGCACCGCTAGGTGAAGCACCTGCTTTCCTTGCAGAACAAGATGTTATGAAAGCTTGGCAGACACGTGCTGATGATTACTCCCTCTTTCAGTGCGGCATGCTTTACAGCTTAGAACCGGGGCTCCAAAAGCGTTTTGAGCGACACGGAGCATATGAGATGTTCGAAGAGCTGAAAATGGTTTTCCAAGCTCATGCCCGGGTCGAGAGATATGAAGTCTCCGACAAGTTCTTCAGCTGTAAGATGGAGGAAAATAGTTCTGTTAGTGAGCACATACTCAGAATGTCTGGGTTGCATGACCGCTTGACTCAGCTGGGAGTTAATCTCCCGGATGACGCGGTCATTGACAGAATCCTTCATTCGCTTCCACCGAGCTATAAGAGCTTTGTGATGAACTTCAATATGCAGGGGATGGAAAAGACCATTCCTGAGGTATATTCAATGCTGAAATCAGCAGAGGTAGAAGTCAAAAAGGAACATCAAGTGTTGATGGTGAATAAAACCACTAAGTTCAAGAAAGGCAAGGGTAAGAAGAACTTCAAGAAGGACGGCAAGGGAGTTGCCGCGCCCGGTAAGCAAGCTGCCGGGAAGAAGCCAAAGAATGGACCCAAGCCCGAGACTGAGTGTTTTTATTGAAAGGGAAGTGGTCACTGGAAGCGGAACTGCCCCAAACACTTAGCGTACAAGAAGGCTGGTATCACGAAAGGTATATATGATATACATGTAATTGATGTGTACCTTACGAGTACTCGTAGTAGCTCCTGGGTATTTGATACCGGTGCGGTTGCTCACATTTGTAACTCAAAGCAGGAGCTGCGGAATAAGCGGAGACTGGCGAAGGACGAGGTGACGATTCGCGTCGGGAATGGTTCCAAGGTCGATGTGATCGCCGTCGGCACGCTACCTCTACATTTACCTACGGGATTAGTTTTAAACCTCAATAATTGTTATTTAGTGCCAGCTTTGAGTATGAACATTGTATCAGGATCTCGTTTAATTCGAGATGGCTACTCATTTAAATCCGAGAATAATGGTTGTTCTATTTATATGAGAGATATGTTTTATGGTCATGCTCCGATGGTGAATAGTTTATTCTTAATGAATCTCAAGCGTAATGCTACACATATTCATAGTGTGAATACCAAAAGATGTAAGGTTGATAATGATAGTCCCACATACTTGTGGCACTGCCGCCTTGGTCACATAGGTGTCAAACGCATGAAGAAGCTCCATGCAGATGGACTTTTAGAGTCTCTTGATTACGAATCATTTGACACGTGCGAACCATGCCTCATGGGTAAAATGACCAAGACTCCGTTCTCAGGAACAATGGAGCGAGCAACCAACTTATTGGAAATCATACATACTGATGTGTGCAGTCCAATGAGTGTTGAGGCTCGTGGTGGCTGTCGTTATGTTCTCACCCTCACTGATGACTTGAGTAGATATGGGTATGTCAATTTAATGAAACACAAGTCTGAGACCTTTGAAAAGTTCAAGGAATTTCAGAGTGAGGTTGAGAATCGATGTGACAGGAAAATCAAGTTCTTGCGATCAGATCGTGGGGGAGAATACTTGAGTCACGAATTTGGCACACACTTAAGAAAATGTGGAATAGTTTCACAACTCACACCGCCTGGAACACCTCAACGTAATGGTGTGTCCGAACGTCGTAATCGCACTCTATTAGATATGGTGCGATCTATGATGTCTCTTACCAATTTACCGCTATCATTTTGGGGCTATGCTTTAGAGACTGCCGCATTCACTTTAAATAGGGCTCCGTCGAAATCCCTTGAGATGACACCGTATGAATTATGGTTTGGGAAGAAACCTAAGCCGTCATTTCTAAAAGTTTGGGGATGCGATGCTTATGTCAAGAAACTTCAACCTGAAAAGCTCGAACCCAAGTCGGAAAAATGCGTCTTCATAGGATACCCTAAGGAAACCATTGGGTATACCTTCTACCTCAGATCCGAAGGTAAGATCTTCGTTGCCAAGAATGGATCCTTTCTAGAGAAGGAGTTTCTCTCGAAAGAAGTAAGTGGGAGGAAAGTAGAGCTTGATGAAGTACTGCCTCTTGAAGCAGAGAGTAGCGCAGCTCGGGAAAATGTTCCTGTGGTGCCTGCACCGATTAGAGAGGAAGTTAATGATGATGATCAAGATACTTCGGATCAAGCTCCTACTGAACTTCGTAGGTCCACAAGGACACGTTCCGCACCAGACTGGTACGGTAACCCTGTCTTGGAAATCATGTTGTTAGACAACGGTGAACCTTCGAACTATGAAGAAGCGATGGCGGGCCCAGATTCCGACAAATGGCTGGAAGCCATGAAATCCAAGATAGGATCCATGTATGAAAACGAAGTATGGACTTTGACTGACTTGCCCGTTGATCGGCGAGCCATAGAAAATAAATGGATCTTTAAGAAGAAGACAGACGCGGATGGTAATGTGACCATCTATAAAGCTCGGCTTGTCGCTAAGGGTTATCGACAAGTTCAAGGGGTTGACTACGATGAGACTTTCTCACTCGTAGCGAAGCTGAAGTCCGTCCGAATCATGTTAGCAATTGCCGCACTCTATGATTATGACATATGGCAAATGGACGTCAAAACGGCATTCCTTAATGGTTTCCTTAAGGAAGAATTGTATATGATGCAGCCGGAAGGTTTTGTCGATCCTAAGAATGCTGACAAGGTGTGCAAGCTCCAACGCTCGTTTTATGGGCTGGTGCAAGCATCTCGGAGTTGGAACATTCGCTTTGATGAGATGATCAAAGCGTTTGGGTTTATGCAGACTTATGGAGAAGCCCGCATTTACAAGAAAGTGAGTGGGAGCTCTGTAGAATTTCTCATATTATACGTAGATGACATACTTTTGATGGGAAATGATATAGAACTCAGCATTAAGGCCTACTTGACTAAGAGTTTTTCAATGAAGGACCTTGGAGAAGCTGCTTATATATTAGGCATCAAGATCTATAGAGATAGATCAAGACGCCTCATAGGTCTTTCAAAAAGCACATACCTTGATAAGATATTGAAGAAGTTCAATATGGATCAGTCTAAGAAGGGGTTCTTGCCTGTGTTGCAAGGTGTGAAATTGAGCTCGGCTCAATGTCCGACCACGGCAGAAGATATAGAAGAGATGAGTGTCATCCCCTATGCCTCAGCCATAGGGTCTATTATGTATGCCATGTTGTGTACCAGACCTGATGTAAACCTTGCCATAAGTTTGGTAGGAAGGTACCAAAGCAATCCCGGCAAGGAACACTGGACAGCGGTCAAGAATATCCTGAAGTACCTGAAAAGGACTAAGGACATGCTTCTTGTTTATGGAGGTGACGAAGAGCTCGTCATAAAGTGTTACGTCGACGCTAGCTTCGACACAGATCTGGATGACTCTAAGTCACAAACCGGATACGTGTATATTTTGTATGGTGGGGCAGTAAGCTGGTGCAGTTGCAAGCAAAGCGTTGTGGCGGGATCTACATGTGAAGCGGAGTACATGGCAGCCTCGGAGGCAGCACACGAAGCAGTCTGGGTGAAGGATTTCATTACCGACCTAGGGGTCATACCCAATGCGTCGGGGCCGATGACTCTCTTCTGTGACAACACTAGAGCTATTGCCCTTGCCAAGGAGCCCAGGTTTCACAGGAAGACCAGGCATATCAAGCATCGCTTCAACTCGATTCGTGAAAGTGTTCAAAATGGAGACATAGAAATTTGTAAAGTACATACGGACCTGAATGTCGCACATCCGTTGACTAAACCTCTCCATAGAGCAAAACATGATCAACACCAGAATTCCATGGGTGTTCGATTCATCACAATGTAACTAGATGATTGACTCCAGTGCAAGTGGGGACTTTTGGAAATATGCCCTAGAGGCAATACTGAAATGATTATTATATTTCCTTGTTCATGATAATTGTCTATTATTCATGCTATAATTGTATTATCCGGAAATCATAATACATGTGTGAATACATAGACCACAATGTTTCCCTAGTGAGCCTCTAGTTGACTAGCTCGTTGATCAACAGATAGTCATGGTTTCCTGGCTATGGACATGGGGATGTCATTGATAACGGGATCACATCATTAGGAGAATGATGTGATGGACAAGACCCAATCCTAAGCTTAGCTCAAAGATCGTGTAGTTCGTTTGCTGTAGCTTTTCTGAAATGTCAAGTATCATTTCCTTAGACCATGAGATTGTGCAACTACCGGATACCATAGGAGTGCTTTGGGTGTACCAAAGGTCACAACGTAACTGGGTGACTATAAAGGTACATTACAGGTGTCTCCGAAAGTGTCTGTTGGGTTGGCACGAATCGAGACTGGGATGTGTCACTCCGTATGACGGAGAGGTATCTCTGGGCACACTCGGTAATGCATCATCATAATGAGCTCAAAGTGATCAAGTGGTTGATCACGGGATCATGCATTACGGTACGAGTAAAGTGACTTGCCGGTAACGAGACTGAACAAGGTATTGGGATACCGACGATCGAGTCTCGGGCAAGTAACGTACCGATTGACAAAGGGAATTGTATACAGGGTTGCTTGAATCCTCGACATCGTGGTTCATCTGATGAGATCATCGAGGAGCATGAGGGAGCCAACATGGGTATCTAGATCCCGCTGTTGGTTATTGGCTGGAGAGCCGTCTCGGTCATGTCTACGTGTCTCCCGAACCCGTAGGGTCTACACACTTGAGGTTCGGTGACGCTAGGGTTGTAGAGATATGAGTATGCAGTAACCCAAAGGTTGTTCGGAGTCCCGGATGAGATCTCGGACATCACGAGGAGTTCCGGAAAGGTCCAGAGGTGAAGAATTATATATAGGAAGTGCAGTTTCGGCCATCGGGAGAGTTTCGGGGGTCACCGGTATTGTACCGGGACCACCGGAAGGGTCCCGGGGGTCCACCGGGTGGGGCCACCCATCCCGGAGGGCCCCATGGGCTGAAGTGGGGAGGGGAACTAGCACCTGGTGGGCTGGTGCACCCCCCCCCCCCCCTTAGGCCCCCCCATGCGCCTAGGGTTGGGAACCCTAGGGGAGGGGGCGCCTCCACTTGCCTTGGGGGGTACTCCACCCCCTTGGCCGCCGCCCCCCTAGGAGATCCCATCTCCTATGGCCGGCGCACCCCCCTAGGGGGCCTATATAAAGGGGGGAGGGAGGGCAGCAACACCTCAAGTCTTGGCGCCTCCCTCTCCCCTGCTACACCTCTCCCTCTCGCAGAAGCTCGGCGAAGCCCTGCTACGATCACTGCTGCATCCACCACCACGCCGTCGTGCTGCTGGATCATCATCAACCTCTCCTTCCCCCTTGCTGGATCAAGAAGGAGGAGACGTCGTCCGCTCCGTACGTGTGTTGAATGCGGAGGTGCCGTCCGTTCGGGACTTGGTCATCGGTGATTTGGATCACGGCGAGTACGACTCCATCACCCCGTTTCTCTTGAACGCTTCCGCTCGCGATCTACAAGGGTATGTAGATGCACTCTCCTCTCGTTGCTAGTTGACTCCATAGATTGATCTTGGTGAAACGTAGGAATTTTTTTTGTTTTCTGCAACGTTCCCCAACAGTGGCATCATGGGCTAGGTCTATGCGTAGTTACTATGCACGAGTAGAACACAAAGTAGTTGTGGGCGTCGATATTGTCAATTTGCTTGCCGTTACTAGTCTTATCTTGATTCGGCGGCATCGTGGGATGAAGCGGCCCGGACCAACCTTACACGTACGCTTACGTGAGACCGGTTCCACCGACTGACATGCACTAGTTGCATAAGGTGGCTGCCGGGTGTCTGTCTCTCCCACTTTAGTCGGATCGGATTCGATGAACAGGGTCCTTATGAACGGTAAATAGAAATTGGCAATTCACGTTGTGGTTTTGGCGTAGGTAAGAAAACGTTCTTGCTAGAACCCTATTGCAGCCACGTAAAACTTGCAACAACAATTAGAGGACGTCTAACTTGTTTTTTGCAGCAAGTGTCATGTGATGTGATATGGCCAAAGTTGTGATGAATGATGAATGATATATATGTGATGTATGAGAGCATGTTCTTGTAATAGGAATCACGACTTGCATGTCGATGAGTATGACAACCGGCAGGAGCCATAGGTGTTGTCTTTATTTTTGCATGACCTGCGTGTCATTGAGAAACGCCATGTAAATTACTTTACTTTATTGCTAAACGTGTTATCCATAGTAGTAGAAGTAATAGTTGGCGAGCAACTTCATGGAGACACGATGATGGAGATCATGGTGTCATGCCGGTGACAAGATGATCATGGAGCCCCAAGATGGAGATCAAAGGAGCTATATGATATTGTCCATATGATGTCACTATTATTTGATTGCATGTGATGTTTATCATGTTTTTGCATCTTGTTTACTCAGAACGACGATAGTAAATAAGATGATCCCTCATAATAATTTCAAGAAAGTGTTCCCCCTAACCGTGCGCCGTTGCGACAGTTTGTTGTTTCGAAGCACCACGTGATGATCGGGTATGATAGATTCCAACGTTCACATACAACAGGTGTAAGACAGATTTACACATGCAAACACTTAGGTTGACTTGACGAGCCTAGCATGTACAGACATGGCCTCGGAACACAGAAGACCGAAAGGTCGAGCATGAGTCGTATAGAAGATACGATCAACATGAAGATGTTCACCGATGTTGACTAGTCCGTCTCACGTGATGATCGGACACGGCCTAGTTAACTCGGATCATGTTATACTTAGATGACTAGAGGGATGTCTATCTGAGTGGGAGTTCATTAAATAATTTGATTAGATGAACTTAATTATCATGAACTTAGTCTAAAATCTTTACAATATGTCTTGTAGACCAAATGGCCAACGTTGTCCTCAACTTCAACGCGTTCCTAGAGAAAACCAAGCTGAAAGACGATGGCAGCAACTATACGGACTGGGTCCGGAACCTGAGGATCATCCTCATAGCTGCCAAGAAAGATTATGTCCTACGAGCACCGCTAGGTGAAGCACCTGCTTTCCCTGCAGAACAAGACGTTATGAACGCTTGGCAGACACCTGCTGATGATTACTCCCTCGTTCAGTGCGGCATGCTTTACAGCTTAGAACCGGGGCTCCAAAAGCGTTTTGAGCGACACGGAGCATATGAGATGTTCGAAGAGCTGAAAATGGTTTTCCAAGCTCATGCCCGGGTCGAGAGATATGAAGTCTCCGACAAGTTCTTCAGCTGTAAGATGGAGGAAAATAGTTCTGTTAGTGAGCACATACTCAGAATGTCTGGGTTGCATGACCGCTTGACTCAGCTGGGAGTTAATCTCCCGGATGACGCGGTCAATGACAAAATCCTTCAGTCGCTTCCACCGAGCTACAAGAGCTTTGTGATGAAATTCAATATGCAGGGGATGGAAAAGACCATTCCTGAGGTATATTCAATGCTGAAATCAGCAGAGGTAGAAGTCAAAAAGGAACATCAAGTGTTGAAGGTGAATAAAACCACTAAGTTCAAGAAAGGCAAGGGTAAGAAGAACTTCAAGAAGGAAGGCAAGGGAGTTGCCGCGCCCGGTAAGCAAGCTGCCGGGAAGAAGCCAAAGAATGGACCCAAGCCCGAGACTGAGTGTTTTTATTGCAAGGGAAGTGGTCATTGGAAGTGGAACTGCCCCAAATACTTAGCGGACAAGAAGGCCGGCATCACGAAAGGTATATGTGATATACATCTAATTGATGTGTACCTTACCAGTACTCGTAGTAGCTCATGGGTATTTGATACCGGTGCGGTTGCTCACATTTGTAACTCAAAGCAGGAGCTGCGGAATAAGCGGAGACTGGCGAAGGGCGAGGTGACGATGCGCGTCGGGAATGGTTCCAAGGTCGATGTGATCGCCGTCGGCACGCTACCTCTACATTTACCTACGGGATTAGTTTTAAACCTCAATAATTGTTATTTAGTGCCAGCTTTGAGAATGAACATTGTATCAGGATCTCGTTTAATTCGAGATGGCTACTCATTTAAATCCGAGAATAATGGTTGTTCTATTTATATGAGAGATATGTTTTATGGTCATGCTCCGATGGTGAATGGTTTATTCTTAATGAATCTCAAGCGTAATGCTACACATATTCATAGTGTGAATACCAAAAGATGTAAGGTTGATAATGATAGTCCCACATACTTGTGGCACTGCCGCCTTAGTCACATAGGTGTCAAACGCATGAAGAAGCTCCATGCAGATGGACTTTTAGAGTATCTTGATTACGAATCATTTGACACGTGCGAACCATGCCTCATGGGTAAAATGACCAAGACTCCGTTCTCAGGAACAATGGAGCGAGCAACCAACTTATTGGAAATCATACATACTGATGTGTGCGGTCCAATGAGTGTTGAGGCTCGCGGTGGCTATCGTTATGTTGTCACCCTCACTGATGACTTGAGTAGATATGGGTATGTCTATTTAATGAAACACAAGTCTGAGACCTTTGAAAAGTTCAAGGAATTTCAGAGTGAGGTTGAGAATCGATGTGACAGGAAAATCAAGTTCTTGCGGTCAGATCATGGGGGAGAATACTTGAGTCACGAATTTGGCACACACTTAAGAAAATGTGAAATAGTTTCACAACTCACACCGCCTGGAACACCTCAACGTAATGGTGTGTCTGAACGTCGTAATCACACTCTATTAGATATGGTGTGATCTATGATGTCTCTTATCGATTTACCGCTATCATTTTGGGGCTATGCTTTAGAGACTGCCGCATTCACTTTAAATAGGGCTCCGTCTAAATCCGTTGAGATGACACCGTATGAATTATGGTTTGGGAAGAAACCTAAGCTGTCGTTTCTAAAAGTTTGGGGATGTGATGCTTATGTCAAGAAACTTCAACCTGAAAAGCTCGAACCCAAGTCGGAAAAATGCGTCTTCATAGGATACCCTAAGGAAACCATTGGGTATACCTTCTACCTCAGATCCGAAGGCAAGATCTTCGTTGCCAAGAATGGATCCTTTCTAGAGAAGGAGTTTCTCTCGAAAGAAGTAAGTGGGAGGAAAGTAGAGCTTGATGAAGTACTGCCTCTTGAAGCAGAGAGTAGCGCAGCTCAGGAAAATGTTCCTATGGTGCCTGCACCGATTAGAGAGGAAGTTAATGATGATGATCAAGATACTTCGGATCAAGCTCCTACTAAACTTCGTAGGTCCACAAGGACACGTTCCGCACCATAGTGGTACGGTAACCCTGTCTTGGAAATCATGTTGTTAGACAACGGTGAACCTTCGAACTATGAAGAAGCGATGGCGGGCCCAGATTTCGACAAATGGCTGGAAGCCATGAAATCCGAGATAGGCTCCATGTATGAAAACGAAGTATGGACTTTGACTGACTTGACCGTTGATCGGCGAGCCATAGAAAATAAATGGATCTTTAAGAAGAAGACAGACGCAGATGGTAATGTGACCATCTATAAAGCTCGGCTTGTCGCTAAGGGTTATCGACAAGTTCAAGGGGTTGACTACAATGAGACTTTCTCACCCGTAGCGAAGCTGAAGTCCGTCCGAATCATGTTAGCAATTGCCGCATTCTATGATTATGAGATATGGCAAATGGACGTCAAAACGACATTCCTTAATGGTTTCCTTAAGGAAGAATTGTATATGATGTAGCCAGAAGGTTTTGTCGATCCTAAGAATGCTGACGAGGTGTGCAAGCTTCAACGCTCAATTTATGGGCTGGTGCAAGCATCTCGGAGTTGGAACATTCGCTTTGATGAGATGATCAAAGCGTTTGGGTTTATGTAGACTTATGGAGAAGCCTGCATTTACAAGAAAATGAGTGGGAGCTCTGTAGCATTTCTCATATTATATGTAGATGACATACTTTTGATGGGAAATGATATAGAACTTTTGGACAGCACTAAGGCGTACTTGAATAAGAGTATTTCAATGAAGGACCTTGGAGAAGTTGCTTATATATTAGGCATCAAGATCTATAGAGATAGATCAAGACGCCTCATAGGTCTTTCACAAAGCACATACCTTGATAAGATATTGAAGAAGTTCAATATGAATCAGTCTAAGAAGGGGTTCTTGCCTGTGTTGCAAGGTGTGAAATTGAGCTCAACTCAATGTCCGACCACGACAGAAGATATAGAAGAGATGAGTGTCATCCCCTATGCCTCAGCCATAGGGTCTATTATGTATGCCATGCTGTGTACCAGACCTGATGTAAACCTTGCCGTAAGTTTGGTAGGAAGGTACCAAAGCAATCCCGGCAAGGAACACTGGACAGCGGTCAAGAATATCCTGAAGTACCTGAAAAGGACTAAGGACATGTTTCTCGTTTATGGAGGTGACGAAGAGCTCGTTGTAAAGGGTTACGTCGACGCTAGCTTCGACACAGATCTGGATGACTCTAAGTCACAAACCGGATACGTGTATATTTTGAATGGTGGGGCAGTAAGCTGGTGAAGTTGCAAGCGAAGCGTTGTGGCGGGATCTACATGTGAAGCGGAGTACATGGCAGCCTCAGAGGTGGCACACGAAGCAGTCTGGGTGAAGGAGTTCATTACCGACCTAGGAGTCATACCCAATGCGTCGGGGCCGATGACTCTCTTCTGTGACAACACTGGAGCTATTGCCCTTGCCAAGGAGCCCAGGTTTCACAGGAAGACCAGGCATATCAAGCGGTCGCTTCAACTCCATTCGTGAAAGTGTTCAAAATAGAGACATAGAAATTTGTAAAGTACATACGGACCTGAATGTCGCAGATCCGTTGACTAAACCTCTCCCTAGAGCAAAACATGATCAACACCAGAATTCCATGGGTGTTCGATTCATCACAATGTAACTAGATGATTGACTCTAGTGCAAGCGGGAGACTGTTGAAAATATGCCATAGAGGCAATAATAAAATGATTATTATATTTCCTTGTTCATGATAATGGTCTATTATTCATGCTATAATTGTATTATCCGGAAATCGTAATACATGTGTGAATACATAGACCACAATGTGTCCCTAGTGAGCCTCTAGTTGACTAGCTCGTTGATCAACAGATAGTCATGGTTTCCTGGCTATGGACATGGGGATGTTATTGATAACGGGATCACATCATTAGGAGAATGATGTGATGGACAAGACCCAATCCTAAGCTTAGCTCAAAGATCGTGTAGTTCGTTTGCTGTAGCTTTTCTGAATGTCAAGTATCATTTCCTTAGACCATGAGATTGTGCAACTCCCGGATGCCGTAGGAGTTCTTTGGGTGTACCAAACGTCACAACGTAACTGGTGACTATAAAGGTACATTACAGGTGTCTCCAAAAGTGTCTGTTGGGTTGGCACGAATCGAGACTGGGATTTGTCACTCCGTATGCCGGAGAGGTATCTCTGGGCCCACTCGGTAATGCATCATCATAATGAGCTCAAAGTGATCAAGTGGTTGATCACGGGATCATGCATTACGGTACGAGTAAAGTGACTTGCCGGTAACGAGACTGAACAAGGTATTGGGATACCGACGATCGCGTCTCGGGCAAGTAATGTACCGATTGACAAAGGGAATTGTATACGGGGTTGCTTGAATCCTCGACATCGTGGTTCATCCGATGAGATCATCGAGGAGCATGTGGGAGCCAACATGGGTATCCAGATCCCGCTGTTGGTTATTGGCCGGAGAGCCGCCTCGGTCATGTCTACATGTCTCCCGAACCCGTAGGGTCTACACACTTAAGGTTCGGTGACGCTAGGGTTGTAGAGATATGAGTATGCAGTAACCCGAAAGTTGTTCGGAGTCCCGGATGAGATCCTGGACGTCACGAGGAGTTCCGGAATGGTCTGGAGGTGAAGAATTATATATAGGAAGTGCAGTTTCGGCCATCGGAAGAGTTTCAGGGATCACCGATATTGTACCGGGACCACCGGAAGGGTCCTGGGGGTCCACCGGGTGGGGCCACCCATCCCGGAGGGCCCCATAGGCTGAAGTGGGGAGGGCAACCAGCCCCTGGTGGGCTGGTGCGGCCCCCCTTGGCCCCCCCATGCGCCTAGGGTTGGGAACCCTAGGGGAGGGGGCGCCTCCACTTGCCTTGGGGGGTACTCCACCCCCTTGGCCGCCGCCCCCCTAGGATATCCCATCTCCTAAGGCCGGTGCACCCCCGTAGGGGGGCTATATAAAGGGGGAGGGAGGGCAGCAACACCTCAAGTCTTGGCGCCTCCCTCTCCCCTGCTACACCTCTCCCTCTCGCAGAAGCTCGGCGAAGCCCTGCTGCGATCACTGCTGCATCCACCACCACGCCATTGTGCTGCTGGATCTTCATCAACCTCTCCTTCCCCCTTGCTGGATCAAGAAGGAGGAGACGTCGTCCGCTCCGTACGTGTGTTGAATGCGGAGGTGTCGTCCGTTCGGCACTTGGTCATCGGTGATTTGGATCACGGCGAGTACGACTCCATCATCCCCGTTATCTTGAACGCTTTCGCTTGCGATCTACAAGGGTATGTAGATGCACTCTCCTCTCGTTGCTAGTTGACTCCGTAGATTGATCTTGGTGAAACGTAGGAATTTTTTTTGTTTTCTGCAACGTTCTCCAACAGTGGCATCATGAGCTAGGTCTATGCGTAGTTACTATGCACGAGTAGAACACAATGTAGTTGTGGGCATCGATATTGTCAATTTGCTTGCCGTTACTAGTCTTATCTTGATTCGGCGGCATCGTGGGATGAAGCGGCCCGGACCAACCTTACACGTACGCTTATGTGAGACCTGGATAAAGCTGCTTATATATTAGGCATCAAGATCTATAGAGATAGATCAAGACGCCTCATAGGTCTTTCACAAAGCACATACCTTGATAAGATATTGAGGAGGGGAACCAGCCCCTGGTGGGCTGGTGCGCCCCCCTTGGGCCCCCCCATGCGCCTAGGGTTGGGAACCCTAGGGGAGGGGGCGCCTCCACTTGCCTTGGGGGTTACTCCACCCCCTTGGCCGCCCCCCCCCCCCCCTAGGAGATCCCATCTCCTAGGGACGGCACACCCCCCTAGGGGGCCTATATAAAGGGGGGAGGGAGGGCAGCAACACCTCAAGTCTTGGCGCCTCCCTCTCCCCTACTACACCCCTCCCTCTCGCAGAAGCTCGGCGAAGCCCTGCTACGATCACTGCTGCATCCACCACCACGTCGTCGTGCTGCTGGATCTTCATCAACCTCTCCTTCCCCCTTGCTGGATTAAGAAGGAGGAGACGTCATCCGCTCCGTACGTGTGTTGAACGCGGAGGTGCCATCCGTTCGGCACTTGGTCATCGGTGATTTGGATCACGACGAGTACAACTCCATCATCCCCGTTCTCTTGAACGCTTTCGCTCACGATCTACAAGGGTATGTAGATGCACTCTCCTCTCGTTGCTAGTTGACTCCATAGATTGATCTTGGTGAAACGTAGGAATTTTTTTTGTTTTCTGCAACGTTCTGCAAGAGTGGCATCATGAGCTAGGTCTATGCGTAGTTACTATGCACGAGTAGAACACAAAGTAGTTATGGGCGTCGATATTGTCAGTTTGCTTGCCGTTACTAGTCTTATCTTGATTCGGCGACATCAACACCGGAAGTGTTCCGGGTGGTTTCGGATAAAACCGGAGTGCCGGAGGGGTTACCGGAACCCCTCGGGGAAGTAATGGGCCTTAGTGGGCTTTAGGGGAGAGAGAGGGCAGCAGCCAGGAGGTGCCACCCCCCAAGGGGAGTCCGAATAGGACTAGGGGAGGGGGCACGGCCCCTCTTTCCCTCTCCCTCTCCTTCCTCTTCTCCTACTTGGATTAGGAAAGGGGAGGACCAATTCCTACTTGGAGTAGGATTCCCCCCCCCCCCGTTGGGCGCGCCCCTTGTGGCCGGACGGCCTCCTCCTCCCCTGCTTTATATACAGGGGAGGGGGCACCCCACAGACACACAAGTTAATCTTTAGCCATGTGCGGTGCCCCCCTCCATAGTTTTACACCTCGGTCATATTATCGTAGTGCTTAGGCGAAGCCTCGCGTTGGTAACTTCATCATCACCGTCAACACACCGTCGTGCTGACGGAACTCACCCTCGGCCTCAGCTGGATCAAGAGTACGAGGGACGTCACCGAGCTGAACGTGTGCAGATCGCAGAGGTGTCATGCGTTCGGTACTTGATCGGTTGGATCACGAAGATGTTCGACTACATCAACCGCGTTACTAAACGCTTCCGCTTTCGGTCTATGAGGGTACGTAGATACACTCTCCCCTCTCGTTTCTATGCATATCCTAGATAGATATTGCGTGATCGTAGGAAATTTTCTGAAATATTGCTTTCCCCAACAAATTCCTTATATAAACTCTCTTGAAAGTGATTGTCATCAATTACCAAATCTAGGGAGATTGAAAGAACACGTAGTTCCCCCATGTTTGGTTTTGGTAATTGATGACAATCTCTATGGACTAATGGTTGCCTTGAGTTATATTTGAAGGATTTGTCCATAGGCTTGTCTTGAAGTCCTTGTGTTGGTTTCAAGGAGTTTATGTGTTGGCCAAGGTGCTATTCAAGGAATTATCCAAAGATTGGTCATGTGAGAGTTGAGCTTATTGCAAGCATGTCTTGAAGAAGAACATTATGTGATCATTCTTGTTTACCTTCAAGGCATCATCCAAATGAAGAGAGTTGGAAAGATTCAAGGTATGTTTCCATGGGCTTGCGTCAAGAGGAAGATATCATACAACCCATGGAGAGGATGACATCAAGTGGTGATCTTCATCAAGATTGCGGTGTGCAAGGTCAAGTGGAGCATTACGAAAAGATCAAGTGCTTGAAGCTTGCTGTCCATTGTGGTTTCAATGGACTTTTGAAGATATTCCAATGAGTGCTCACCAATAATGGGGTATGGGGGAGCAATCCATTAGTCTTCATCGAGCCAACGCAATCAAGAAAGGTGGTCCAACTTGAGGGAGTCAAGATCGTCATCATGTAGCTCAAGTGGACTATGTGCAAGGCAAAGGTTTTCTCGTGATAGGTTTTCTATTTTGCCAGTCTCATGGTGGTAGTTGGGAGACCGGGTTGATCGTATCATTCGTAGAGAGCTCAAACCATTGCATCCTTGCATCATCTTTATTGGTTCTTGTCTGGTTCTTCTGCTTGTGAGATTTGGAGCTTATGGTCATCTTGATGACAAGCTCGACTTCATCGAAAACGGAGTTCACATGCATTTTCTATGATGCTTTCGATTTTGGAGGTTATGCCAGTTCTTCTCTGTTGGAGGTTTCACTCTATTTGTTAGGCATACCTCCCCTGCCTCTTATTACTGTTACCAGTCGTTTCTTGGATAGTACTAGTCGTCATCTATCCAACAAGTTTGAGTTTGTTGATTTCGGAGCCCATTTGCAAAAGTTGCGACTGTTTTGGTCCTACCTGTTTCTTCTGTTTTGCTTGGGCTATTTTGCGGCACCCGAGCGGCAGTACCACTTAGTACCACAATACTACCGCTTGCGGTACTTCCGTTATGGACTACTGCAGCCATTACCGCTTGGGAAAAATCTTATGTGCATGTTTTTGTTGCATGTTTTCTCTAAGCGGTAGTAGTGCGGTAGTACAGCTCAAGTGGTAGTACTGCATCCCCGAGCGGTAGTACCGCTTGTGCTTCAATAGATGTGCTTGTTTCTGTTGCCTATTTTCCCTAAGTGGTAGTAGAGCGGTAGAAGAGCGGTAGTACTGCTCCCCAGAGCAGTACTGCCTCTCTGGCAGATCTACTATTCGTGTTTTCTGTCTCGTTGGGCTGTTTTGGTCGTGCTAAGCGGTAGTACCGCTCCTCCAAGCGGTAGTACCACTTGTGCACGACCTGAGCACATAACGGTTGGATTCGGGGGGTCCTATAAAAGGGGGTCTTCTTCCCCATTGAACTTTATCCTTTGAGCTCGCATTTACCCCCCCCCCCTCCCATTGTTGATCTTCTTTGAGCTTGATTTCTCTCAATCCCTCCATGGATTCTTGCTAGTTTTCGGGAGGAAAGAGAGAGGAGATCTAGATTCACATTTCCATCAATCACTTTCTCCTCTATGTGAGGGGAACCCCTTGGATCTAGATCTTGGAATTCTTGGTGTTCTCCTCCTTGTTATTCCTCTCATTTTCCTCTCTAGCATTAGTTGCTTTGGTGGGATTTGGGAGAGAAGGACTTGGGCACTCCATGTGCCCTTGCTATTGCATTTGGTGCATCGGTTTGAGTTCTCCACGGTGATACGTGGAAGTTACAAGTTGAGAAGCTTATTACTCTTGGGTGCTTGGTACCCTTGAGCTTGTTCCTCTTGGGTGCTTGGGCGCCCTAGACGGTTGGTGGTGTTCTGAGCTCAATCATTGTGGTGTAAAGCTCCGAGCAAGTGTCGGGGTCTCCAATTAGGTTGTGGAGATCACTCCGAGCAATTTGACGGGTACCGTGACCGCCCCCAAGGGTTGCCAAAGTGTACGGGTTCGATGACCGCCCCCAAGGGTTTCCATTTGTACGGGTTCGATGACCGCCCTCAAGGGTCCCTTAGTGGAATCATGGCATCTTGTATTGTGCGAGGGCGCGAGGAGATCACGGTGGCCCTAGTGGCTTCTTGGGGAGCATTGTGCCTCCACACGGCTCCAAACGGAGATTAGAATCCGCAAGGGTGTGAACTTCGGGATACATCGTCGTCTCTGTGTGCCTCGGTTATCTCTTACCCGAGCCCTTTACTTATGCACTTTACTTTGTGATAGCCATATTGTTCTTTGTCATATATCTTGCTATCACTTAGTTGTTTATCTTGCTTAGCATAAGTTGGTGGTGTACATAGGTGAGCCTAGTTGTTGTAGGTTTTGTGCTTGACAAATTAATCGCTAGGTTTATTCCGCATTTGTTCAAGCCTAAATCGTAATTATTTTAAAGCGCCTATTCACTCCCCCTCTAGGCGATATCCACGATCTTTCAGTGCTCATCTTGAAACCAGGTGTCCAACAGTGGTGAGTCCACGGCGTATCTGCGGTCGACAAGGAGCTCGCGCTGGATCCTGGCGCGGCGACGGGCGATCTCTTGCAGGCGGGCGCGACCTGTCGCCGGCACGGGGGGAATGGGCACCCGATCTGGGCTAAGATGCCACCCATTGGGGAGGTGGGCATCTGACCACGACAGCGGAGTGCATGTCTCCCTGTACCGGCGGCACACCTCGACGCCGACGTAGGGCCTGAAGCGCGGCGCGACCGCTGAAGGGGAGATGAAGAACGGAGCCGGAGACGTCAAGTGATTAGACGCGCTACCAGAAGACGGGCCCGCCTCGTGCTCGTGCTTGCCCTTCTTGCTTGGGTGCCACTTCCAGAACCCCATGGCCGACGCTGGCTAGGGTTTTGGTGTCTTCGATGGGGGGCGATGGTGGGGTAGTGGTGGGGAAGTGGATGGGGACGGCGACTAGAGTCCATGACTTGCCTATAGAAAAGTACGTGGGCCAGGGCTGTCTGTGTGGCTAACTTGCGGGCCAACCACCCGTGCGCATTGACTGGGAGCGGTGGGAGGTAGTTGGACCACCGACACGCAGACTCGACGTGGACGCGGAGAGGGCGCGTGCCCCGTCCGTCGCGCGACCTCAAAGCTGGCCCAAGTATGCGCCTGAAATGGGTCGAACCGGACCAAACACAGACAAGTTTTAAAGATAGGGTTACGCGTTGGGCCGGGTCATGTGTTCATTTGGGCTCAAATGAACCGTTTGTGTCCAAACGGACACTGACGGACAAGATGGGGTCTAGTGTTTAAGAGTATCTTCAATAGCATGTATATATTTGGATGTCTATATACTCATATAGACAATGGTTTAAAAATTATTCTTTATATACACGTTCAGTTTTGCATCAGAACGTCTATATACATGGACTATAACAGGTGGGTCGTTGCTGTGGAGAGGAAGAAATCATGACTGCAGCTGAGTTTAGACGACGCCTTCACAATGTCCAGACGTGAACATGTCGAGGTCGATTTAAAAAATGTGTATATTTGAACGACTATATAGACAAACTGTTAAACGTCTATTTTAGGCTTACATCATGAAAAATAAATATAAACATTTATATAAACAAGCTATTGAAAATGCTCTTAGCTCTACGTAGTCGCCAGTCGCCGTTGCAACATAGAAAAAAGCATGATGATCAGAACAACCATGCGCTTCTCCGCCCGTCCACGGTGAGTAGTCTCGGCGACGCGGCCGTTTGGACGGATGATGCAGACCAACGCTACGTCAGCGAGAGGGCAGCAGACGTCAAGTCCTGTATTACTGTTTGATCCTCCATCCGACAGGTTGAGACCTATGCCGCTGTGGCGAGTATCCATCCACAGGAGTAAGATTATACTATTAATTAATAACCTATCTGGATTGTACTAATCATTTATGGTATATTCGGTTGGTTAGAACCGTGCCATAGTTTTTTTTTAATATAGACGTAAGGGACGTCCGGCTTTAAATTAATAAAGCCCACAAACTTAGGCAAAGTATCACAACCACAGAACCAATATAAGACGCCTAAAGAGGCGATAGTTTAAGGGAAAGACCGCTAGATGAGCTAAGAGTTGCGGTACAAGGCAATAACAGCCCAAAACGACGAGCACGCAGGCTCGGAAGGTACGAGGACCAAAAGGGACTGCCCAACCCTATGCGGCAGCCAACTGATCAGACGGCGGAGCTCGTGACTCGGAGTAGACGGCACGAAGACGGCAGATAGCTTGGCGGTGGAGATCAGCGTCCTGTTGTCTTCCCAGCAGGGCCCATTGCTGCAAGAACATGATGCATTTGAAGATGACGTCAGCGGGTGTTGGAGTAAATAGCCACGGGTAGCCTAGCCGGCTTCCCCTGGCCCTCCTGAAAAAATTACGAGCTCGTCCGGCTCTTAAGAACCCAAGACATGGAGCCGCCTTTCCCTTGCCGGCTGTCATCCAGGCCGGCTTCGGAAGGCGGCCCGACTTTAGCCCTCATGAAGAAAGCCATGGGAGGGCCGACTTCGAGAAGCCTGCCGCGAGAAGGCCGACTCCAAGAAGCCGGCATAAAGCGGTCAAGACCGTACCCTCAAAGTTTGCATCCACCTAGCAATGATGAAGCGGGGTGTTGCTACAGTGAAGCCTGCCACCCCCAAAACCCGGAGCACGACCGGCACAGTGCGCCGTACGGGTGGCCACGACCCGCCCGGCACGACACTGTTGCCACAACGACCCTGATGCCATCCACGACGGACTGTCAGCGCGGCCCACGGGCGGTGGGTCCCTTCGGGCAGAGAGACACCCGAAGGCGGCCACACCTCCTCCCAGTCGGCCCGAGAGAGAGCCGGCTCCCCGCAGCCGGCTTGCCATCTTCCTCGAAGGAGACGCCCCATTAAGAAGACAAGACACGGTGAGGCTACAGTAATTGCCCGCCAGGCGGCGGTACTGTAGCCACGCCTACCACGACAAAGCCCATGTCATCAGAATGGAGCAACAGTAACCAGCCACCAACCAGGCCCTGGACGGTGGGGCCTGCTTGTCGACCAAGGAGCCGGCAGCCGGCAGGACCCACCAGTCGGCGGGCCCCAGCGGCCGGCGCAGAAGCCGGCGAGCGCAGTCACAGACGGCTGGGCCCCGCGCCCAGCCGGATTACCATTGTACCCCCAGGGGGTAGGCCTATATAAACCCCCCGGGGCACCCATGCAAAGGGTTCGACCCCTAGCTAGTTTTAGACACCATAGAAGGAGAAGAAGCAGCTAGCCGTGCCCTTCTTCCTCCTTCCATCGAAACAGCTAAAGGAGCATTGTGTAGCTACTTGTTCATCTAGTGATCATGCGGAGACCCCGCAGAGCAGCAGTAGGGGTGTTATCTCCACGGAGAGCCCCGAAGCTGGGTAAGATCCGTCGGCGTGCATGTCTTCGCCTCATCCCGTTTCCAGGCACCGGCGATATCTTACTGGCTCCCACAATGATAAGCCACCCGTTGGCATATGTCGCACCTACCACCCGACATTTGGCGCCCACCGTGGGGCCAGGTGCACCGTCGTCCGGAGACCTGTTCTGGACGGCAACCCTCTTCCTTCCCAGCGAGCGTAGCCAGCCCGGCACGCCCGATGGCGCTTGCCACGACGCGCTGCAAGGCGTCACCGACATTTGCGCGGCGAGCAGCCTCGCCAATCTCCTCGACGAAACCCGCATCTCCGACGAGCTCGCCTCCGATGCGGGCACCGACCACCTCGCCAACCTCCTCGGCCAGCTCCATGTCTCCAGCGAGCCCGCTGTGGACCTGGAGTCGGTTGGCTCCGCCGACCCGATGTTGGGGAACGTAGTAATTTCAAAAAAATTCCTACGCACACGCAAGATCATGGTGATGCATAGCAACGAGGGGGAGAGTCTGATCTACGTACCCTTGTAGATCGCAACGGAAGCGTTGACACAACGTAGAGGAAGTAGTCATACGTCTTCTTCCCGATCCGACCGATCCAAGCACCCTTACTCCGGCACCTCCGAGTTCTTAGCACATGTTCAGCTCGATGACGATCCCCGGGCTCCGATCCAGCAAAGCTTCGGGGAGGAGTTCCGTCAGCACGACGGCGTGGTGACGATCTTGATGTACCACCGACGTAGGGCTTCACCTAAGCACTACAACGATATGATCAAGGTGGAATTTGGTGGCAGGGGGCACCGCACACGGCTAAGGAACGATCTCAATGATCAACTTGTGTGTCATGGGGTGCCCCCCTGCCTCCGTATATAAAGGAGCAAGGGAGAGGGGGCGGCCGGCTTAGGAGGAGGCGCGCCAAGGGGAGTCCTACTCCCACCGGGAGTAGGACTCCCTCTTTCCTTGTTGGAGTAGGAGAAGGGGAAAGAGGGGGAGAGGAATAAGGAAAAGGGGGCTGCGCCCCTTGTCCAATTCGGACCAGAGGGGGGGCGCAGGCCTCCTTCCTTTTAGCCTCTTTCCTCTATTCCCGTATGGCCCAATAAGGCCCATATACTCCCCGGCGAATTCCCGTAACTCTCCGGTACTCCGAAAAATACCCGAATCACTCGGAACCTTTCCGAAGTCCGAATATAGTCGTCCAATATATCGATCTTTACGCCTCGACCATTTCGAGACTCCTCGTCATGTCCCCGATCTCATCCGGGACTCCGAACTCCTTCGGTACATCAAAACTCATAAACTCATAATATAACTGTCATCGAAACCTTAAGCGTGCGGACCCTACGGTTCGAGAACAATGTAGACATGACCGAGACACGTCTCTGGTCAATAACCAATAGCGGGACCTGGATGCCCATATTGGCTCCTACATATTCTATGAAGATCTTTTATCGGTCAGACCGCATAACAACATACGTTGTTCCCTTTGTCATCGGTATGTTACTTGCCCGAGATTCGACCGTCGGTATCCAATACCTAGTTCAATCTCGTTACCGGCAAGTCTCTTTACTCATTCTATAATACATCATCCCGCAACTAACTCATTAGTTGCAATGCTTGCAAGGCTTGTGTAATGTGCATTACCGAGAGGGCCCAGAGATACCTCTCCGACAATCGGAGTGACAAATCCTAATCTCGAAATACGCCAACCCAACATCTACCATTGGAGACACCTGTAGTACTCCTTTATAATCACCCAGTTACGTTGTGACGTTTGGTAGTACCCAAAGTGTTCCTCCGGCAAACGGGAGTTGCATAATCTCATAGTCATAGGAACATGTATAAGTCATGAAGAAAGCAATAGCAACATACTAAACGATCAGGTGCTAAGCTAATGGAATGGGTCATGTCAATCAGATCATTCAACTAATGATGTGACCTCGTTAATCAAAGAACAACACTTTGTTCATGGTTAGGAAACTTAACCATCTTTGATTAACGAGCTAGTCAAGTAGAGGCATACTAGTGACACTCTGTTTGTCTATGTATTCACACATGTATTATGTTTCCGGTTAATACAATTCTAGCATGAATAATAAACATTTATCATGATATAAGGAAATAAATAATAACTTTATTATTGCCTCTAGGGCATATTTCCTTCACCCGATGCATGTCGACTCCGACACGGCCTCCTTCGACACCTTCCCCACCAACGTCGCGATCTACAACGACCCGCTTCCTCGGACCGACGGCCGCGATACTGTCACCACTGAGGTGATGGTCATCAGCCACGGCGGCCCGGCCGACGAGAGCACCCACAACACCCCGCACGCGGCGGCGCATGACTTGTCTGTCCCCCTCCCGGCTGACGCCGATGACGAAGCACTGGAGGCACGCCGCCTCGCCCTCCTCGCGGAGGGCCGGAGGCCGGCTTCCGTGAGACGCCTCAATGAGGCCTACCAGCGCGAAGCTGACCGCGTCGCCTTCGGCACGCCGGCCCCGGGCGGGCCAAGCCGGGCCGGCGTTGTCAGGCAACGCGGCGCCGTCCTTGCCGACGCACTGGGAGTCGACCGCCCGGTCTATGCCACTCCGCTCGAGAACTTGCGTGCCGCACGGCTTGGAGGCCGAAGAACTCCCCCACATGACCCGGCGCATACAGTAGCTGATTGACGCGGCCGCACGGTGGCACAAAGCCGACGCCCGCGCGGAAAGCCCTCCCCCGCGCCGAGATCACGGCGCGACGTCACGGACACCGACTACGAGCAACACCTGCACGCGGCGCGAGAAAGAGCCAGCTACCAGCCGAAGCCGGACCCGAATCTCCATCGAGCGAGACGCGGACGGCCATCCCCGAGCCATGGAATGGTGAGGCAACCCACCTCCGCCTCGACCCCGTGGAGAGAGATATCCCACCCCGCCGCCAGTGGTGCACCCGACTCTCAGCGGCCGACTAGGTCGCCGCGAAGGAGTCAGCGAGAACGACGCCCGCCATCGGATCGACCGCCTAGCGAGATCCCTGGCGCTGGAAGAAGAAGACGATGTCGGCCCGCCTTGTTTCGGCCCCCGCATCCGCGACGAGCCTTTCCCCAAAGGGTTCTCGCTCCCAAGAGACACGCCCAAGTACAACGGCTCCGTGAAGCCGGAAGATTGGTTGATCGACTACTCCACGGCGGTCAGCATAGCCAACGGCAACCGGCGCGTTGCCGTGAAGTACGTGCCCCTCATGCTGCAAGGCACGGCACGGACCTGGCTCAACAGCCTCAAGCCTCTCAGCATCAACAGCTGGGTAGATTTCACCGAAGCTTTCATCCGCAACTTCACCAGCACCTACAAGCGGGCTCCCAAGCCCAGGCAGCTCTCCCTGTGCGTAAAGGGCCCAGCTGAGTCCACGCGCGACTACCTCACGCGTTGGGCCGAGCTCCGCAATTCTTGCGAGGGGGTGCACGAGGTGCAAGTCATCGAATACTTCACTGCCGGGTGCCGAGAAGGTACCCTCCTCAAGCACAAGCTCCCCTGCGACGAGCCGACTACCCTCGACGAGCTTCTAGACATAGCCGACAAATACGCCACCGCCAACTCTTCAATGAAGACCGAGCTCCGGGTAGACGCGTCCGGGAAAGTACTCAACCCGGCGCCCAAGACGCCGGCGGGGGATTCCGGCCGACGCCAACACCCGAACGATCACAAGCGCAAGGGCCCTGCGCCGCCTCTCGCCAGTCGGCAGGTGGCCACGGTCGAAGACGCGCCGCCTGAGGGGCGGCCCGCGCCCAAGAAGCCCAAGGGCGGGCGGCCGGCTTGGCAGCCGACTTTCTCCTACGAGCAAACTCTTGACGCCCCGTGCAAGTTCCATAGCGGCGCGAAGCCGTCCAACCACACAACCCGGAAGTGCCATTGGCTCACCCGAATTTCCAAAGGCAAAGGGCTCGCGCCGCCTCCGCCTGCCGGCCCGCCGCCCCCAGCCGCTCGGCCCGCAGTCGGAGCCGTGCACGACGAGTTCCCCGACGAGCAAGCAACCTACGTCGTCTTTACAAGCCAGCTCGAAGACCGGCGCGGCAAACGCCGAGAGCACCAGGAAGTCAGCGTGGTCGCCGCCAACCCCGCCGGACACATGCATTGGTCAGAAAAGCCCATCAGCTGGAGCCGGGCCGACCACCCAGAGGTGATGCCGTCCCCCGGCTCTTATGCGTTAGTCTTGGAGGCCACCCTCGCAACAGACAGACGCGCTGCCCGCTTCTCCCGCGTGCTGATAGACGGCGGGAGCAGCATCAACATCCTGTACCGTGACACCCTGGAGAAGCTAAATGTCAAGACGAAGTAGCTCATGCCAACTCGGACAGTGTTTCATGGCATCGTACCCGGCTTGTCCTGCGCCCCCATTGACAAGATCAAGATTGATGTACTCTTTGGGGACAAGGAGCATTTCCTCCGGGAAGCAATCTGGTTTGAAGTGGTGGACCTGGAGAGCCCCTACCACGCGTTGCTTGGCCGACCCGCCTTGGCCAGGTTCATGGCAGTTCCCCACTATGCATACCTCAAGATGAAGATACCAAGTTCCAAGGGCATCATCACCGTAGCCGGCGATTACAAGAAGTCTTCCGAGTGCGTTGCCGCTAGCAGCCGGCTGGCCGAGTCCCTTGTGATTGTTGAAGAGAAGAAGATACTGGACCAGGTCGTGGCCCTGGCCAGCAAGCAGCTGAACCAGTCCCCCGACCCCAAGGAGTATGATGCCCAGGGATCTTTCCAGCCGGCCAAAGAAACCAAGAAGATACCCCTTGACCCCGAGCACCCCGAGAGGTTTGCCGTCATTGGGGCAAGCCTGAACAGCAAATAGGAAGGCGAGCTCGCCGATTTCCTCCGTGAGAATCGGGACATCTTTGCATGGTCCCCCAAGGACATGCTGGGTGTTCTGAAGGAATTCGCCGAGCACAAACTACACATCCGAGAAGACGCAAAACCAGTCAAGCAGCCCCTCCGCCGACTATCAGAGGAGAAGAGAAGGATTGTAGGGGAGGAGATAGCCCGGCTTCTGGCAGCCAGCTTCATTATGGAAGTTTTCTTTCCAGAATGGCTTGCCAACCCGGTCCTCGTATTAAAGAAGAACAACAAGTGGCGCATGTGTATAGACTACACAAGCCTCAACAAGGCCTGCCCCAAAGATCCCTTCGCCCTGCCAAGGATTGACCAAGTGATAGACTCCACGGTCGGATGCGAGCTGTTGAGTTTCTTGGATGCTTACTCAGGATATCACCAGATAAAGCTAGACCCGGATGACCGCCTGAAGACCGCCTTCATCACGCCATTCGGAGCCTTCTGCTACCTGACTATGACATTCGGCTTGAGAAATGCCGGTGCCACTTTTCAGCGCTGCATGCAGAAGTGCCTCCTCAAGCAACTCGGCAAAAACGCTCACGTCTACGTGGACGACATTGTGGTGAAGACGGAGAAGCACGGCGCCTTGCTGGAAGACCTGAAAGAAACATTTGAGAACCTGCGCCGGTTCCAAATCAAGCTCAACCCCGAGAAATGCGTGTTCGGAGTGCCAGCCGGCCAGCTCCTAGGCTTCCTGGTCTCCGAACGCGGCATCGAGTGCAACCCAGTGAAGATCAAGGCCATCGAGAGAATGGCGATCCCCACCAAGCTTCGAGAAATCCAGAAGTTCACCAGATGCTTGGCCTCCTTGAACCGCTTCATCAGTCGGCTCGGAGAGAAAGCTCTCCCTCTCTACCGCCTCATGAAGAAGAGCACTCACTTCGAGTGGAACGACCAGGCCGACCAAGCTTTTCACGAGCTGAAGAAGATGTTGGCAACGCCGCCCGTCCTAGCGGCGCCGACTGAGAAAGAGCCCATGCTCCTTTACATTGCCGCAACCAGCCGGGTGGTCAGCACCGTCATCATAGTCCAACGCCCAGAAGAAGGCCGAGCCCAGCCGGTCCAGAGGCCGGTGTATTATTTGAGCGAGGTGCTGTCCACCTCAAAGCAGAACTACCCGCATTACCAGAAGATGTGTTACGGCGTGTACTTCACCGCCAAGAAGCTGAAGCCCTACTTTCAAGAGCATCCCGTCACGGTCGTATGCACCGCCCCGCTGGCCAAGATCATAGGCAGCCGGGATGCATCCGGCCGGGTGGCGAAGTGGGCCATCGAGCTGCCCCCTTACACGATCTTCTATCAGCCCCGCACCGCCATCAAGTCCCAAGCACTGGCCGACTTCCTCGTCGACTGGGCCGAGACCCAGTACCTGCCACCGACTCCCGACTCCACCCATTGGCGCATGCACTTCGACGGGTCCAAGATGCGCACCGGCTTAGGAGCCGGCGTCGTCCTCACCTCTCCCAAGGGCAACAAGCTCAGATACACACTGCAGATTCACTTTGCTGCCTCCAACAATGTAGCCGAGCACGAGGAGCTCATACACGGGCTCCGGCTTGCCAAAGAACTGGGCATTCGCCGGATCCTGTGTTATGGCGACTCGGACTTGGTGGTCCAGCAATCATCCGGCGATTGGGACGCCAAGGACGCAAATATGGCAAGCTACCGCTTCCTGGTTCAACAACTCAGCGGATACTTTGAAGGATGCGAGTTCCTCCATGTACCGCGAGCCGACAACGAGCCAGCCGATGCCCTAGCCCGAATAGGCTCCACTCGGCAAGCAATACCAACCGGCGTCGCTCTACAACGCCTCCTCAAGCCGTCCATCAAGCCGTCTCCATAATCCGACTCCATCTTCGTACCACCCGACCCTGACGCGGCCGGGTCCGGCTCGAAGAACCAAGCAGGCGACCCCGGGACTGCAGTAGTCGGCCCGGGGACTTCGGCAACCGGCTCGGGGACCGCCACACCCGGCTCGGGGACTACAGTAGCCCGCCGCCGGAGGCGCGGCCTGCCCGTCCTTGTCCTTGAGACCTAGTTTGTCCCAAGTTGCCGTGTCGATGGAGTCATCCCCCATGCTCATGTTGTGGTCCTTGTCCGTGTCCTTGTCCTTGTCTTCCTGGCCCTTGTCGTGATTGGTTGGCGGAGGGGGAGGGGGAGTGGGAGTCGCACCCTGCAGAGCGCCCGTCTCGGCCTCCAGGCGGAAGGTGAATCCCTCACTGTTGAACCAAACCTGCACGTATCCCTTGAGCTTGGCCGGGGCACGGCACGCGAAACGCATCCGCACCGGTCCCAGGTCTGACAGCGACGCCGTATCCACCTCCATAGGACGCCCAATCATCACCGTGGTGGCCATGAGGCGATCCACGCGACGGTGCTTGGGCGGCCCACCCCACAGCTTGACCCAAGTGTCCGGCATGAGCTCGGCCTTGGGCTCCTCCAGGCGAGCCTCCTTGATGTCCGCCATGATGTCGTGGAGGGAGAAGTAGAGCTTGCCGCTGCGGGTCGCCATCCGCAGCATGGCCTTGTCGGGGAAGACGACCAAGAACTGATCGACTCCGACGGCCGACACCTGCCAGTCCCACTCCCCTTCGAAGAGGTGGGGGAGTTCCGCCTCCAAGATGGGGATTGACAACTTGTCGGTCGCCGCCGAAATGATCGCCGTGTCCGACACGAGAGGAGCGTGGACCTCTTCATCCTCCGTGTCCACGAATGGGAGGCAGAAGAAGCCCTCACCAGGGATCGCGTTGCCCATGATCTGCAGTGCCAGGGGCCTCCCCCGCGTGGGACAGTAAGCCGACGCATGGCCCTCCTCGTGGCAGACGACGCACAGGGGTTTGAAGGAGCACATGTTTTGAAAGTGCCCCACCCTGCCGCATTTGAAACACTCCGGCCCGTCGGCCTCTTCCACGGGGATCGGGGCGTCAGCCGACCCCCTAGAAGCCTCGGGGCCAGTCGCCAGCAGCAGCGGCGCCGAGCCGGCCCCCTTGTGCTTCGGCTTCTTGGCCTGCGGGTCCCCGCCCCGCTCACCGCCCGGAGGGAGCTGGGACTCCTTCCGCTTGAGCTCCTTCTTCTGCTCGAGCCCCCGCCGCCGGTACTCCTCCTTCTTCTTCTTCTTGCGCTCGCGCTCCTCTTGCTTCTTCCGTTCCTGCTCAGCGAGCCACCATGGAGGCGGCGGCCCCCAGCCCCCGTCCTCCGCAGGGGTCGCAGGCACCTTGGCGAGCGCCTTCGCTCGCAGATCCTTCTCGCGCTGGCGCTCCACCGCCGGAATCGGAGGCGACATGGGTGGCTTGTCACCATGGCGGGAGCCCATCCGCACCGCAGTGGCGTACGAGCAAGAAAGGGGAGGGGGAGGGACGGAGCGGTGCAGACGACGAGCAAGATGCCCGAAGCGCCGCACCTGCGAAGGGGAAGCAGGAAACCCTAGCGACAGATCTAGGGTTCCTTTTGGCACCCACAGCCACATATATATAGGAGCTGGCGACCGCGGCTTCTCCTTCGCGATGGACCCGGGACAAGGCGCAGGCTCGCAGCAGGCCACCTGGCCTGTCTGGGCTGGCCCCGACTCAGTGGAGAGCCCCTGCCCTCCTCCTGGCCCGGAAGCAGTGGAGCACGATGCTAGGCCCAACGACCCCGCTGGCGCTGAAACCTGTAGGCCCAACGCAGGGCCCCCCAGCCCATCCCCTAGCAGGCTGGGCCAGTCATACTGGCCCAACAACGAAACAGGCCCAGCCGCCGGTGCCCCGGAAACCCTAGCCAGGTTCCGTGAGTCCCCTGCCCGGCCAGCCCCGCCACCGCCGTCGCCAGCCCCTGCCGGCTCCGACGAGCACGTAGGAGCCTGAGGGAGCTCCGCCCGCACCAGATCCCGGCGACCCGCCTCCGGAATGGCGCACGAGCGGCCCTCGGGGCCCGCATCCACCCCCTTCGACGGACGCCAGATCCGGGCCGCCAGGCGGCGCCCTCCCTGCCCTCCAGGAGCAAAAGCACGCCGCCGGCCGGCCACGAAGGAGCCCCCGAGCTCCTCCGCACGGGCGATGAAATCACCCACCGAGCACCCAGCACTGGGCCTCGGCGAACCACCGGAACCACCATCACTTACCTGAGTACATACCTTGTCATCGTCATTGTCGGAGTCGATCCCCTCCAGCGCCCAGAACCGGCTGCCGGAGAAGGGCGGAGCAAGGGGCCGCCCCTCGGGCAGCACGCCCCACCGCGGCCGCCCCGCAGCAGGCCGCACCGCCGTCCAGCCGACCGCCTCTGCCGCGGCGCCCGCCGCAACGCCCTTCCCGACGCCCGACCCAAACGCGTCGCCCTCCGCGTCGCCCGGCCCAAACGCCATTCTCTCCCCAATAAAAACTTTCCAACCGTGCCATAGTTACTTGCCTACTCTCTCCGTCCGGTGAAGAATATACGTTTGGCTTTAAAATTTGTCCACAAAAAGTGTATTTCTATTTTTCCAATGCACTTTAAATAGAAAAAAATACCATTCTCACATCACATGGTAATCAAGAAATAGCCATCTACACACGGTCTTCTTAATTTCTACATGCACTTAGATCATTGGGGGTTGGCTAATTAAAGAGGAGAGAGAGGACGCGTTCCATGTTTTTTGCATGTGCCCCCGTGTTGTGGAACTGTGGCGGGCCATGGCGAAACGCTGGAGCCTGCCGGACCTCAATTCTGTTAGGTCGACGGGTATCGAGTGGCTGTTTGACGTGTCGTACCCATGCAGGTTGATGATCACATGAGGGTCCTTATGGTGTTGTGGCGCGCATGGCATATTCGAAATGAAATCGTTCATGAGAAGAGGCCACCCCCAGTGGAGGCTTCATGCCGGTTTCTGCTCAGCTATGAAGCATCTTTGGCTGCTATCCAGCGTGACC
The DNA here is from genome assembly GCA_034509565.1 of Triticum monococcum. Lineage (NCBI taxonomy): Eukaryota > Viridiplantae > Streptophyta > Magnoliopsida > Poales > Poaceae > Triticum > Triticum monococcum. The sequence goes on from CM067843.1 coordinate 497,756,490, forward strand.
CGGACGGTGATCACATGAAGGGCAAGATGGTCCTGGCGCCCGCTGCCAGGAGGGCACCGACAAGGCATCAGGAGAACGCGCCAGCGTCGGATAGCATGTGGCAGGCCCCCGCCCCTGGACGTGTTAAACTGAACGTCGTTGGTTCGTATTGCCCCGTCTCTGGTGTTGCGGGTGCAGGCATGATCTTGAGGGACAACAATGGAGCGATTATTTTCTCGGCATGCAGAAACCTTCTCTTCTATGCAGATCCCTTGCAAGCGGAGTTGGCGGCTTGTCTCGAAGGCCTCAATTTTGCCATGCAATGGTCTCCTTTGCCTGTGGACGTGGAGATGGACAGCCTGATTGCTGTGCAGACTATCCGGTCACTGAAGGAAGATAAATCGCAACATGCGATGATGATTACTGAAGCTAAGAGACTTTTTGGTGAAAGGGAAAGTTCAATTGCTCATATTAGTAGGAGACAAAATTGTGTTGGGCATAGACTAGCTGAATTTGGCCGAGTAGAAGCTAGGACTACCGTTTGGTTAAAATCTGGACCTGCTAATGTACCGAAACTATGTATGGAGGATCTTCCTCCCAACTGAGCAATGAAATTCCCTTTAACCCCGCAAAAAAAGGAGAGAGATGGTGGCTTACATCTTTTTAATGAATTTTTTATTTAACTCCATAATTTATTTTTAAAAATTTAGATGTACACTCTTCGGCGGACGGATAGAGTATATTTCTGAGCTCTTGATTTTACTAAGACTAGATGGAAAAAATTCGTTACTTTGCCACACGTTGATATAATAGGGAGAGCTCCCATCATGCCATTTTTTGGATTTGTGAAACTGACCTAGGGTGTGCGTGATATTATTTTGGATTCTAGACGCAGTATATCACCATGCAGTTGGTTGTCTAATTTATCTCTTCTTTTTTTGCTAAATGGACCAATTTTACTATTCTTGCGTCCAATCTTTCCCTAATAATAATAAAACACTTATTGCTTCTGGTCGTCCATCATTTAAATTGCCTCCGAAGTTATTATAAGTTACCCACTATGCCATCCATAATTAAAACAATTTGGTTTTATTTCAAAATCGCCCTCGGATTCGGTTCTTATAGTTTGATACACTGATGTGACTCAAGTACGCAAACAGCCCAGTGGGCGTTGGTCTACCACACGGGAGATCAGGGTTTGATCCCTGGTTCCCACCCCCTTTTCTCCCCTTTTTCTCTGTAGGAAGCACGCATCCTCCTTCCGCACACGCTAATGGGCCAGCCCATGTGCAGGTGGTGGCGCCCTCTGTTTTCTATTTCGTTTTTTGCTTTTTACTCATTTTTGTTTTTCATTTTCCTTCTTTAAGTTAAGGGGGCTGCTAGGCGTCCGCCGGTGGATAAATTAAAAACATCCGCCACCTAGCTGGCTGTTGGATGGACGCGCTGCTGGCCGTCCAATGTACCACCCACGTTCCCCACCTCCTTTTTGCAACAAGCACGGTGTTGCAGAAACAAGCCCACCTCCCACGCCGTTAGATCTCCCTACGTGAGCGTCACAAATTGCAACAAGTTGGTTGTTGCTAAAACAGAGACTTTGTGCGAAGATGTGATGTAACTTTTGCAACAATGGTCTTGTTGCAGAAACTTTGCAACTGCGAGAATTTTTTTCTGCAACAAAGCTAATGTTGCAGATTTTTTTTTGCAACAAAGCTAATGTTGCAGGATTTTTTCAACGGAAGAGAGATTTGAAACATACCTAATGTTGCATAAATTTTTCTTGCAACAAAGAGGATGTTGCAATACCATGGTCACCAAAAAGTACTAGGCGTAGGATTTAAAAATGAAATATACTGCGTAGAAGTAGTAGTGGGGACCCGCATCATGCACAGAAGCCTGCATGCGGTGCTCTAATCACAGAACACGCGCGGAGTGGAATCGAGCAGCGGAGTGGGCGGCTGATGCCACGCAAGAAATCAGTCGGTTGATTGTAAACTTTTCCCTTAAGTTAATTCGAAATTTTCAAAAGAACTTAATTTTGAAAAGTTGCGAGATTTAAAACTATATTGAAAAATCATAAACTGTTTGTGAATTCAAAAAATAACGTAGAATGTTCATGATTTCAAAAAATTGTTCGCATCTTTCTATAATAATGAAGCACTCATTGCTTCTGGTAGTCCATCATTTAAATTGCCCCTGAAGTTGTCATAAATTACCCACTATGTCATCCATAATTTAAACGATTTGGTTTTATTTCAAAATCGTCGCCGGATTCGGTTCTTATAGTTTGATACACTGATGTAACTCAAGTATGCAAACAGCCCAATAGCTAAGGCGTTGGTCTACCACATGGGAGACCAGGGTTTTATCCCTGGTTCCTACCCTTTTTTCTCCCCTTCTTTCTCCATAGGAAGCGCGCCTGCTCCTCCCGCACGCGCTAATGGGCCGGCCCATGTGCAGGTGGTGACGCCCCCTGTTTTCTATTTTGTTTTTTGCTTTTTTACTTTTACTTTTTATTTTTTTTCTCATTTTCCTTCTTTAAGTCAATTAGGAATTTTCTAAAGATCCGAATTTTGAAAAGTTCCGAGCTTTAAAAATATGAGAAATCATAAACTGTTTGTTAATTCAAAAAATAACATAGAATGATCATGATTTCAAAAAATTATTCACATATTATAAAAATATGCACGATCACAAAAAGATGTTGATGAAATAAAAAAAATTCATGATTTTTAAAAAATAATCCAGTATTCAAAATATATTCTAGGAATAGAAAAATGTACATGGAATTTTAGAAAATGGTCCCAAAAATTAAAACAGATCTGTAAACAATGAACAAAACAAACTGCCGCTTGCATAGAAGTTTTAATAGGGGATCTATAGAGGTCGTTTTATGATTTAATATAGTCCCCACGTCTGGTTAAAAAATAGTTTCCGTGTTTCGTACAACGTTGAGCGCAAATTGACACAGCTTCCTATAGGGGATCTTTAGAGGTCGTAGTATGATAAGTGTCTTTTTTGCCTTCATACACAACTATGTTTATTCTGGTACCACGACACTGGTTATGTTAAACACCGCTACGCTAGGTCAAGACGAGACACATCATTTATCAGTCTAGCTCAGGCAGGTCCATCAATGCAGTTTGCTCAACCAATTTTTTTCATTGTGGCGCCTTAGGAAATCAAAACGTGATCCGACCATCACATTTTTAGTTTTTGAAATGACTTTTTAGAAGTCCCTTATTTCATCATGGCATTACTTAGACATAGTTTGTGAAATGATATTTTAAAAGTCCTTATCTCATCCTGGCATTTGATTTAGACTTTTTTAATATCTACCACACCTGCATAATCTCTCGTTCCAATGCACAGGCATATTTGTTATCATAATTATAGGACGAACATCCTCCTTTTTACTCAGAGCTAATGATCTCAATTTTTCTATTACTTATTGCTTAGTTGTTCTTGCCAAGTTGCTTAATTGTTGTAGTATGGGACTACATTTGTTCCTTTTCTTACTTTCTGAACTGAAGGGGAAATCTTCACAATTCCATTATCTATATAGATGTTTCTATCTAAATAAACAACTTCCCCGTTGTATGCAGTGAATTTAATGGTCCATCTAGTGTAAGCTTCTATTTGCCCGCATTACAAGTATCAACATTCGGCTGCACTGCCCATGCATATTAGGGCTTCCTTCATTTGGGATTTTTATGAGCTATTTCTCTATCAATTATGATGTCAATGAAGCAAAATTATCCAGTTGGACAACTAAGGACGCCATTCACCCAATATCAGATCAATACAAAAAATCTAGTTGGGAAAGGATTCAGTTGGTCAACCTTTCTGAGGAACCCGGCACAATTCGTTGGAAGCTGACATCAAATGGCCAGTACTCTGCCATGTCTGCCTACAAAATTCAGTTCTTGGCACGCGTTGAGGAACCGTTACTGAACTCGGTCTGGCATATTAAAGCTGAACCAAAAGTTAAGTTTTATGTGTGGCTCCTTCGGTTCGAGATTGGTGGCGGAAGACTATTTCTTTGGCGTGATCCGCGGACACGACAAGGCAGGTCACTATGGTCGTCTATGTCGCTTGGAACTTGTGGAAGGAACGAAACAGACTTACTTTTGAAGGGAAAAGGACCTCTCCTGAGATGGTGGCTGCGTTGGCTAGAGACGAGACAAAAAAAATTGGGAGGCAAAACCTTAATGTCTTTCTGTAATTGGTTTGGTCGCTGTGTTCCAGGTTTCTGTTAGTCCTTTACAGAGACCTATTAACCTGTTCTTGTACTGTGTTTCTTCGATCTTGTAGTGCGTGCTTGGTATTGCAATAATTTAGCTAGGTCAAGGAGATCGCAGTAACAACATGACAACTATTGTTCTGCAGGCATAGGGTCCCAATATGGATATCAGATAGCAGTTTGGCACCATGTTTTTCGCACCAATAAAACTAGGTGTGCTTTATTGCTATTAGATAAACTAGCAAAAGAGCACGTGCGTTGCAATGGGAGAGAAAATATAACACACACTCTTAACTCAACAACCATCACTCAAGACCACAATAGGTTCATCTTCTTTATTTTTGCGAGGCATTATATTTATGTCGGCGCTTATCCTCCTTCTCACCCTCGCCGGTGATGACATCGGTGTTCACACAAAACAATAAAAACGTGTGTTGAATATGGTTAATCCTAAGGCGTCTCTCTCTCCCTCTCTCTCTCTATCTCTCTCGCTTTCTCACACTCTCCCGATGAGAAATCTGTTGTTTTCCCCTACGACATTTTTAATAGGTATGCATGTGCAGTTATCGATGTTTTCTTTTCCCTATATGGTTATAGTGGGGTGTTTATTTGCAATCTGGATCGCCGCCGGTATGAAAAAAATGGATCTTGCGCTATAAATTATAAGTTTGCTTTCATAACAATATTTTAAAAATATTTAACAGGTAAAATTAACATCATATTTAGATTCCACACATTTTTCTAATAAAATTTCATATATAATATGTTAAAATCGAAGTTACGGTTTAAAAGATACAGATAATTTAGAAAATCATTTGGTTTGAATCAAATATATTTTAAAATAATATTTTAAAAATACTTAACAGGTAAAAATAATCTCATATTCATATTCTACATATTTTTCTAATCAAATTTCATATATAACATGTTCAAATTGGAGTAACAGTTTAAAAAATATGGATGATTTTAAAAAGCATTTGTCTGACTTAAATATGATCCGCGGATGAATTATATAAAATATTAGGGGGGTTTTCGGAAAATGTAAAATAACGATTCGGGTGTGACATAAATCCGGATGGCGGGTTGATTTCAAGAAAAGACAGAGACTTTTATGTAAAATAGGAAAATAACGATTTGTTTTAACTTAAAACAGGACTGCGAGTTGAATTCTCTGAAATAGAGAGACTTTTCTGAAAAATGACATGACGCATAAAAGAAACCCAATTTGCTTTATTATTACTAGCAAAAGAGCTCGTGCGTTGTAACGGGAGAGAAAACATAACACACACTCTTAACTCAACAACCATCACTCAAGACCACAATAGGTCCATCTCTTTTATTTTTGCGAGGCATCATATTTGTGTTGCCACTTATCCTCTTTCTCACCCTCGCCGGTGATGGCCTCGTTGTTCACACAAAATAATAAAAACGTGTGTTGAATATGGTTAATCCTAAGGCGTCTCTCTCTCTCTCGTTTTCTCACACTCTCGCGATGAGAAATCTGTTGTTTTCCCTGCGACATTTTTTATAGGTATGCATGTGTAGTTATCGATGTTTTCTTTTCCCTATATAGTTATAGTGGGGTGTTTATTTGCAATTTGGATCGTCGACGGTATGAAAAAAATGGATCTTGCGCAATAAATTATAAGTTTACTTTCATAACAATATTTTAAAAATTTTAACAGGTAAAATTAACATCATATTTAGATTCCACACGTTTTTCTAATAAAATTTCATATATAATATGTTAAAATTGAAGTTATGGTTTAAAAGATACAGATAATTTAGAAAATTATTTGGTTTGAATCAAATATATTTAAAAATAATATCTAAAAATACCTAACAGGTAAAAATAATCTCATATTCATATTCTACATATTTTTCTAATCAAATTTCATATATAACATGTTCAAATCGAAGTTACGGTTTAAAAGATATGGATGATTTTAAAAAGCATTTGTCTGACTAAATTATGATCCGCGGATGAATTATCTAAAATATTAGGGGAGGTTTCGAAAAATGTAAAATAACGGCTCGGGTGTGACTTAAATACGGATGGCGGGTTGATTTTAAAAAACAACAGGGACTTTTGTGTAAAATACGAAAATAACGATTTGTTTTAACTTAAAACAGGACTGCGGGTTGAATTCTTTGAAATAGAGGGACTTTTCTGAAAAATGCCATGACGGACGAAAGAAATCCAATTTACTTTATTATTAGATAAAGAGGTAAAGATAAAGACTAGGTGGGTCTGCTAGTAGGAGATACAGTTAGCTTGTGTGCTGCAGAACTGGGAGCTACGTGTTTCTACTGGAAGCTGTTGGAAATATGAGCAATTTATCCAATGATTTTATTAACAGAAATACTAGATAAAGCATGACTAATATAACAGTGATAAAGCAAGTCATGCGATTTGACAAAGAGAAGGTAAATAGCAACTTCACATATGAACTGTAACTAAACACATCTAGATCAGACAGTATAGCAAGTTGCATATATGAAGTAGAACCTAACACATGTAGGGCAGAAACTAGAGCAAAGAACTGTGGCAGAACATCTAACAGAAAGAGTATAAATACGTACGGGACAGCAGCATCAGAAGCACTGGACTTGGGGTGGACGTCCTCTCCAGCCATGTCGTCTATGTCAGGGAAGAAGTCGTCGTCGGGGAAGTAGTCGTCGGAGTCCGTGATGAAGGAGTCAGTAGTCGCGTGGAGCGCTCCCCAAAAACCTTATCACCCTTCTCCCGTACAGGACTCAAAGAGGTGCGGTTTCGGAGGCCTACTGTCCCGACCTGCGGTGCACGCCGCAAGCCGGGATGGGGAAGATCGTAGCAGCAGCGCAGTGCTCAGGAACTTGTGGCGAGAGGAGGAAGAGATTCTGGTGCGTCTCTCTGAGAGGAGCGACCTCCCTTTTATAGGCGCAAGAGAAGGAGGCGAGAGGCTGCATGGGGAGCTGAAGCGAACGCGGAAGATGAAACGAACAGTCAGGCAGCGTTCGTATTCAATATCCACTACAGCAAAAACTTTCCAGCTCCCAAGTGACCTTTCGTATACCCGTAGTACGTGGCAGAAATTTAGATATCGGCTCAGCTCATTCCCGCAACCCGCGGCGCGTCGTGGCGAGGCGAGGCGAGGCGTGGCGTGGCGAGGCGGGCAGCGGAGGAGGAGCGCGCGTGGATATCCCTTTTGTTCTCATGCTCGTACAAGTGAGGAAAGAACCTCCCTTATAAGGAGGTCCAACTCCCACTAAACTAGCAATGTGGGACTAAACTTTAGTAGTATCCCTTGCCTTACACAAATGGGCTAAGTGGGCCTCTAGGATTTATTAGGAATTTCTGAAATAGTTATTGGGCTGCCCAAAATAGACTAAATTCCAGCAATCCCCCACCAGATCCCAGAGGCACACAAAAATTTGCCTTTGGTTCCAAAACACTGTTTTATATACCGGTACTGTAGTGGAGCTGTTAAGTTGAACTTCCACCTAGAACTCTATGCTACACTAGTAAGCAACTTGAACAGTGGACTGGGCCTTGGACTGCAAGTTTTCTGCGAATCTAGCTTCACATAAAGCCTTGACCGATACGTGGCTACCATGGGTCTTCCCCATGGGTGGAGCTTATGCGTCATACTCCGTGACCTTTCATGAGTTTACTAGAGAGAACCCTACTCTCATAGATTGTGACGTTTAACAATCAGACTCATATAGGTGTGTTCTTCAAAAGATGTTCTGCAGGATAACATCTCTGCTTAAGTAAGCCACTTAGAACACATTAAGATACACATCAACCTGCCATGCAGATTAGGAGAGTATTGCATCTTCATGGAGTGGTATTGTGAATAGTAAGGATACTCTCCTCTCAGTTGGCCAACAGCTTGTCTTCCACATCTAATTCACGGGATCTCCGATCACAAAGAATAGGTTACCACTGTGAACAACTCATATTGTGGGTCTCATACCCATCTCCCTCGATGCATTATCTATCACGTTACGTGATAGACCCTTGGTAAAAGGATCTGCCAGATTTTCACACGTTTGGATATAATCCAACATGATAACTACGGAGTTTTTCATTTTCCTGACAGATTTTAACCTTCTTTGAACGTGTCTTGATGACTTCATGTTATCCTTTGAACTGCTCACTTTCGTGATCACAGTTTGATTGTCACAGTTCATAAGGACACCCGGTATAGGTTTCTCAACAACCGGCAAGTCATTCAAGAGCCGGCGAAGCCAATCTGCTTCAACCGTAGCTGTATCTAGTGCTGTGAGTTCTGCTTCCATTGTTGACCTCGTTAAGATGGTCTGCTTGCAAGACTTCCAAGAAACAGCGCCACCTCCATGAGTGAATACATAACCGCTCGTGGCCTTTATCTCATCAGCATCTGAGATCCAGTTTGAGTCACTATACCCTTCAAGCACCTTTGGATGCCCGGTGTAGTGAATTCCATAATTTGCAGTGCCTTTCAAATAACGCAAAACTCTTTCTAGAGCTTTCCAATGCACATCTCCTGGTTTTGAAACAAACCGACTCAGTTTGCTAACAGCAAAAGAGATGTCAGGTCTTGTAGCACTGGCTAAGTACATAAGCGAGCCAATAATCTGAGAATACTTCAATTGGTGTCTAGCAATTCTTCGATTCTTTCGAAGCAACACACTAGCATCATATGGTGTTGGAGAGGGCTTGCAGTCACTATAGCCAAAGCGACTCAAGATCTTTTCCACATAGTGAGATTGAAGCAAAGTAATCCCACCATCATCGTCTCTCAACAACTTGATGTTCAGAATGACATCAGCCACTCCTAAATCCTTCATCTCAAAACAACGAGATAGGAAATCCTTGACCTGCTTAATAACTTTCAGATTTGTTCCGAAAATCAGTATGTCATCGACATACAAGCACAGGATAACTTCCTCGCCCCCACCATGGCGATAGTACACACATTTGCCGGCTTCGTTCACAACAAAGCCTGCAGCTGTTAAAGTTCTTTCAAACTTCTCATGCCACTGTTTGGGTGCTTGCTTAAGTCTGTACAAAGACTTCGGCAACTTGCACACTTTCTCTTCCTGACCATCTAGTACAAACCCATCTGGTTGTTCCATATAAATTTCCTCGTCCAACTCTCCATTTAGGAAAGCAGTCTTAACATCTATTTGATGAACAAGAAGACCATGCGAGGCAGCTAGTGAAAGTAGAACTCGAATAGTGGTCAGTCGAGTCACAGGTGAGTAAGTATCAAAGAAGTCTTCACCTTCCTTTTGGGTATAACCCTTAGCCACGAGCCGAGCCTTGTACTTTTCAATAGTACCATCAGGCCTAAGCTTCTTCTTGAATACCCATTTGCATCCTATAGGTTTGCACCCATAAGGACGATCAGTTATCTCCCAAGTTTCATTTGCCAAGATGGAATCCATCTCGCTACGAACCGCTTCCTTCCAGTAGTCAGCATCTTCAAATGCATAGGCCTCTGAAATAGAACTGGGAGTGTCATCTATGAGATACACAAGAAAATCATCACCAAAGGACTTTGCAGTCCTCTGTCTCTTGCTCCTGGTAGGAATTTCATTGTTCTCCTCCACAGTACTTTCGAAGTGTTCCATCGAAATGGTAGGTTCGGTAATTATAACTGGTTCCTGATTCGATGAACTAGGCATCTCTTGATTAGATGAGGTAGCCATATCCTTCATGGGAAAGATATCTTCAAAGAAAGTCGCATCATTCGACTCCATGATCGTACCGACATGCATGTCAGGTACCTCAAATTTTACAACCAAGAATCTATAGCCAATGCTATGAAAAGCATATCCCAGGAAAACACAATCCACAGTCTTTGGTCCAAGCTTCCGCTTCTTTGGAATTGGAACATTGACTTTCGCCAAACAACCCCATGTTCGCAGATAAGAGAGTTTTAACCTTTTCTTCTCCCATTCCTTGAATGGAGTTATCTCTTTGTTCTTTGTGGGGACTCGGTTCAGGACATGACATGCTGTCAATATCACCTCCCCCCACCATGCCTTGGAGAGACCCGATGTGTCTAACATGGTGTTAACCAAATCAGTTAGAGTACGGTTCTTTCTTTCGGCCACCCCATTTCACTGAGGTGAATAAGGAGGCGTCCTCTCATGAATTATACCATGTTCCGCACAAAAAGCATCAAATTCATTGGAAAAATACTCTCCACCACGGTCGGACCTAAGCCTCTTGATTTTTCGATCAAGTTGGTTTTCCACTTCGGCTTTATAGATCTTGAAAAAGTTCAAAGCCTCATCCTTAGACTTCAGAAGATACACACGGCAATATCTAGTGGAGTCATCAATTAACGTCATGAAATATTTCTTTCCACCTTTTGTCAACACACCATTCATTTCACATAGATCTGAATGTATGAGCTCTAGTGGTGCAAGATTTCTTATTTTCGCAGTCGTGTGAGACTTACGAGGTTGCTTAGCTTGCACACACACTTGACACTTAGATCCCTTGACGGTGGTGAAACTAGGGATTAAGTTCAACTTCGCTAGTCGCGACATGCAACCAAAGTTAACATGACAAAGACGTGAATGCCACACATTGGATTCACTATTGTTGCAAATATGATTAACAACTTTATTGCAAACGTCTGATAAGGATAAACAAAACAAGCCTCCTGACTCATAGCCTTTACCAACAAAGGTTCCATACTTGGATATTACAAATTTATTCGACTCAAAGACAAGCTTGTAGCCATCTCTACACAGAAGAGATCCGCTAACAAGATTTTTATTGACGGAGGGGACATAATGCACGTTCTTCAGACGCACGATCTTCCCCGAAGTAAACTTCAGATCGACCGTGCCAACACCACGAACAGAAGCACTTGAACCGTTGCCCATCAGCACGGTTGAAGTCCCTGCGGTCTGATAAGACGAAAACATGGAAATATCACCGCATACATGCACATTAGCACCCGTGTCAATCAACCAGTCAGGAGAATGACATACTGAAAGAATAGTGGGAAATATACCATACCCAGCATCCTTCACGTCAGTGTCTCCAATGACAACATTAGCGGTCTTGCCGCCTTTCCCAGGATTACGCTTGTCATAGCGATTAGGGCAACTAGGAGCCCAATGATCAGGATCCCCACACACATGACAAGCACCTTTCTTCTTGCCATTCTTCTTCTTGAAGTTCGTGTGTTGCACAGCCTTGTTCTTCCCATCAAACTTTGCTTTACCATCAAACTTGCCCTTGTTCTTGAACTTGTGGGGCTGGAAGTTCTGCTTCTGTACCACATTGGCACTAGATCCTCCCTCAATACCTCGAGCACGGGTGTCCTTTGCTCTCGCCTTTTCTTCCACATCAAGAGTGCCAATGAGATCCGGGACGGAAAACTCCTGCCTCTTATGCTTCAGCAAGGTAGCAAAGTTCCTCCATGAAGGAGGAAGCTTAGTGATGATACCTCCGGCAACAAACTTGTCCGGTAGCATACAACTGAAGTGCTCAAGTTCTCTAGCAAATGACTGTATCTCATGAGCTTGCTCAACCACGGAGCGCTCTTCAGTCATCCTGTAATCATAGAATTGCTCCATGATGTACAGCTCAGTGCCAGCATCCGAGACCCCAAACTTGGCCTCGAGTGCATCCCACATATCTTTTCCATTATCAATTGACGCATAAGCATCAACTATGTTCTCACCAAGAACACTCAAGAGAGCAGCCTTAAACAGAGTATCCATTTTCTGAAAAGCTTGTGCCTGTTGAGCATCAAGCTCTCCTTCAGGTTTGCCGAGAGTGGCGTCATAGCAACTCATGGTTTGAAACCATAAGACTGCTCTCACGCGCCACCTCTTATAATGGATACCCTCAAACATAGGAGGTCTCATGGAAGCAGCAAAACCACTTGGGGTAAATTGCCTATAATAAGGTTTTTGGATTGTTGGAAATATGAGCAATTTATCCAATGATTTTATTAACAGAAATACTAGATAAAGCATGACTAATATAACAATGATAAAGCAAGTCATAGCAACTTCACATATGAACTGTAACTAAACACATCTAGATCAGACAGTATAGCAAGTTGCATATATGAAGTAGAACCTAACACATGTAGGGCAGAAACTAGAGCAAAGAACTGTGGCAGGACATCTAACAGAAAGAGCATAAATACGTACGGGACAGCAGCATCAGAAGCACTGGACTTGGGGTGGACGTCCTCTCCAGCCATGTCGTCTATGTCAGGGAAGAAGTCATCGTCGGGGAAGTAGTCGTCGGAGTCCGTGATGAAGGAGTCAGTAGTCGCGCGGAGCGCTCCCCAAAAACCTTATCAACCTTCTCCCATACAGGACTCAAAGAGGTGCGGTTTCGGAGGCCTACTGTCCCGACCTGCGGTGCACGCCGCAAGCCGGGATGGGGAAGATCGTAGCAGCAGCGCAGTGCTCAGGAACTTGTGGCGAGAGGAGGAAGAGATTCTGGTGCGTGTCTCTGAGAGGAGCGACCTCCCTTTTATAGGCGCAAGAGAAGGAGGCGAGAGGCTGCACCGGAAGCTGAAGGGAACGCGGGAGATGAAACGAACAGTCAGCAGCCGAAGGGTGCAGCGTTCGTATTCAATATCCACTACAGCAAAAACTTTCCAGCTCCCAAGTGGCCTTTCGTATACCCGTAGTACGTGGCAAAAATTTAGATATCGGCTCGGCTCATTCCCGCAACCCGCGGCGCGTCATGACGAGGCGAGGCGGGGCGAGGCGTGGCGTGGCGAGGCGGGCGGCGGAGGAGGAGCACGCGTGGATATCCCTTTTGTTCTCATGCTCGTACAAGTGGGGAAAGAACCTCCCTTATAAGGAGGTCCAACTCCCACTAAACTAGCAATGTGGGACTAAACTTTAGTAGTATCCCTTGCCTTGCACAAATGGGCTAAGTGGGCCTCTAGGATTTATTAGGAATTTCTGAAATAGTTATTGGGCTGCCCAAAATAGACTAAATTCCAGCAGAAGCAGATCATATTGCTAGCTCGTGTGCTATACATTGTTGTTTTAGTCTTACACTGTTTAGTAATATAATCACAAATATAACCTGTTATGAAGTGTGTCCAGAATAAATAATCACACGAATCTAGCTTGTGCACAAAAGGGTTTCTAAATTACTTGAAAACTAGTGCTACCTCGCAGTCCCATCCCACGGAGGATGCCTATTGGCGCCTCGTCAGTGCGATTGAAATTCAAAATGGTTTTCACCCGCAAAAACTAAATAAAAAACAAAAAGGATTTAATGCTTCATATGCCATCCGATGTCTGCTATGTCAGTGAGGTTGTAAGTGTTTTACAAAGTTAAACATGCTATCCGACTAACACTTGCTTGCCATTAGATGAAAAGGAAAAAGGAATGATGGCCGTTTGATTAGCACAAGCACAACCGTCAGATCTAGAAATGTCTCCGTCCTCCTCTCATCTTCAACCTCCTGCTCGGGAAAAAGGAGAGAAAAGAAAGTGCCGCCCTGCACATGCCAACCGCCTTGCCTCCTCGTCTTCCCTCACCGTTGGTTGCCACCGGTCATCGCCCTCGCCGTCACTGTTGGCTCACGCCGCCGCTGGTACTATCCTCCTCGTCACCGCACGCAGAAACTGTCAGCGATCCCGAGGTGGGCCAGAAGCCAGTGGAGGAGACGGGCAGGCCCAGGAGGCAGCCTCGCCTGCCAGCTCGGCTAGCTGGACCTGAATGGGCCTAGAACGCTTCGCTACTTATACTCGGCTTCAACGCGTACGAAGGCGGTGAAGGGGATAACGGCTAGTGGTTGTGTGTGTGTGTGCTCCTGCGTGAGCAATCTCCTGAAATCCTCCCCTGTAGTTCGAATTCATGGCAAAGGCCAAAATATAAACCCTACTCCTCACAATCAGGTATCAGAGCCATACAATCCTGGAGCCGCCCAACCTTCCCCGACACACCCGCCTCGCCGCACGCCGCCGGGCAGAAGCCATGGAAAAAATTTCCCCGAAGACCCGCGTGATCTACGAGTTCCTGCGCGCGGATTTTGACGCCGCCCTCGCCAAGGCCTCGACGGAGCGCAGCGAGGAGGTGGTCACCGCCTTCGCCAAGCTGGACAACAAACTGGATCAGCTGTCCGGTCGAATCGACGATGTCAAGCTTGCCATCAGAGTCGACCTCGACGAGTTGTGCAGCGAACTTGGTGCCGATCGAGGATCCACCCCGGCGACATCGATGCCCATTTCGCCGAGGGGGGCTGGTCAAGGGCCTCCGCCAGCGCCAGCGAGCAGTTGTTTGCATGGATCGGACGGGGTTCGAGCTGATCTGGAGCAAAGGAGTTCGGGCCCCCGTTATGTTCCTCCACCAATTCGAGGTATGCACACATATCGAGCTTCGTCACGCTAATTGATTCATGCTGCTGAAAATTTCCGGGCCTTCATTTCGGATGCGGTGAATTTTGGTCCTCGAATTGAGCTTCCGCGATTTGATGGTTCTAATCCAAAATTGTGGCAATCTCGTTGTGAGGATTACTTTAAGTTTTGGAACACTCCTCAGCACCAATGGATTTCGTTTGCTTCGTCACAATTTGAGGGAACCACAGCTCGTTGGTTAGAATCGGTCCAGCGACGAGCACCTAATGTTAATTGGTCTGAATTCTATGGATTGTTATATTCTCGTTTTGGACGCAATAAGCATCAGAACCTTGTCCGTCAGATGTTTCATATCTGACAGACGAGCACGGTGGAAGATTATGTAGAGCGCTTCTCGGAACTATATGATCAGTTGAGTGCATATGAGTCTAACCCGAGTGTTGTGCATTATGTCACTCGTTTTATGGAAGGACTGGTGCCGTCAGTGCGTCTGTTGGTTGGGATTCAGCAGCCAACCAATTTGGACTCTGCTTATGCACTAGCGCTTTTGTCTGAAGAACTGGGTGACCAATCTCTGTTCACAGGAAGCAGTACAGCCAGCAGTAAGCGATCAACAGCTCCAACAACAACTCGTCCAACTGTCGCTCGAATCACTGATGAGAAGAAGTTAGCTGACACTAGTCGATCAACAGCAGCTGCAGATGATCGCTGGGCTTCACTTAGAGCTTACCGCAAGTCCAAGGGGCTTTGTTTCATCTATGGTGAAAGATGGTGATGCGAGCATGACACCATTGATCGATAATCCTACTGAACCTGAGCCATTTAATGAGTCAGATCATGAAAAGGTTGTGAAAAATAATGCCATGTATGCGGCTCAATTTCATCGACGCAATGATGGTCAGGGGCGTCAATTATGCGGACCAAGAATCGGTTATTTAATGGGTCGTTCAAAGATCAGTTTTGAGTTTTATTTTGAGTATGAGATATACGGAAAAACGTCCGAGTTACGGGCGGCCATATCTTGTATATTATCTGTGATTTTCCCATCATGGAAATTTACTAGCGACGGAGGATTGTTCATCACATCGATGCCTACGTGCTGATCCGAGGGGGTTATTATTTTCGTTTGTGTATTTTCGTACGCAGGTGAAAATTATCTTGAAGGTTGCGAGGAGGAACAAGGGGACGAACTGTTGATCAAGCAGCGCCGTGAAATATCGGGCCATGACTCACACAATTTAGCATCTCGCTAGTCCGTGCCTCGTCAAGTGGTATTCAGAGCTAAGGTTGTTCACGGTATTGTGTTGATCAAGATGTCGACCTCGGCCAACAAGGGTGATGAGGTTGCCGCTGATTCCGAGGAAATAGTACGTCCAGTGTATGCAGATGATATTCCGCAAAATATTCGGGATGGTTTTGACCACACATGCAACTACATCAAGCAATGTCATGATGCGCTCGGCAAAAGAATAGATGTCCTGATCACTCGGTTCGATGGTTTGGCAGACATCATCAATATGCCGGCAATGAATTCTGCACCACCACAGACTGCTCCGGCTGCTCCACTGCATTATGCACCATCAGCTCGCGATGGACATGCCGGCGTGCATGATCGCCATTTGGCGGCACAACCTCATGCTGGAGATGATGGTTTCGATGATGGCGTTGACCAGGCAGGGTACGCTCCACGACCACGACACTATGAGCCTCGTCCTGAAACTTCCGTTCGTGGTGGAGTGCATGACCGAGTTGGTCAAGCTATGCGTGTGCCTTTGGATGATGGAATTGGGCGCATAAAAATTTCAATCCCTTCATTCTCCGGCAAGTGTGAACCGAAAGGCTATTTGGAGTGGGAGATGCGTGTTGTTCAAATTTTTGATGCCCATCATTATAGCGAGGAGAAGAAAATTCAACTTGCTGGAATTGAGTTCACCGGTTACGCGCTAATTTGGTGGAATCAAATTTGTCGTTTAAGACATCGCCCGATGACTTGGCGAGGTATGAAAGAATTCATGAGGCGACGTTTTGTTCCTGAGCACTATAAAAGAGATATGTACAACAAGTTGCAGTGGCTCTCTCAAGGTAATATGAGTGTTGATGAATATTACAAGGAGATGGAATTGCTTATGATACGTACAGGGACAACGGAGGATCCGGAGGAGACCATGGCACGTTTCTTTAGAGGGCTAAATATCGAGGTGCAGGATCGTGTTGAGATGGTGGTCTACTACAACATACAAGATCTTGTGCACCAAGCTGTGCGTGCGGAACAACAGATTAAGCGGCGCCAAGTCAACACAGTTCCCAGTACCACTTTAAACACATGGCGACGCTCACAGTATAAGAATGAGGATGTCGGTCCTAGCTCCAGGGCGACATCATCAAATCGCTCTCATGGTTCCGTGCAAAAGGATGTTTCAAAATCAGGACTGTCGATGGTTGATTCTAGTGCACAGTCGATCGGACGCGCTAGTGACATAGAGTGTTTCAAATGTGGAGGAAGGGGACATATGAAGCGTGAATGTCCTAATGAGAAAAGAGTGTTGCTCACCAGAGATGGTTATGCATCCGCTAGTGATGAAGAGGCAATTTTTGACACTTCTAGTGAAAAATCTAAGGATGCTGAAAATGTGGTTGCGAGTTTTGAAGCTGCTGAGTCATATCCTTCACTAATGGTGCAACGAGTGCAAGAGTATCGCATTGAGAATAAGGGACAGCGTTGGAATATTTTTCAGACTCAGTGCAAAGTCAATAACACCAATTGTAAGTTGATTATAGATGGAGGAAGCTACACCAACGCGGTCAGCAAAGGATTGGTGGAAGCTTTGGGGTTACCTACATGGAAGCACCCTCAGCCACACCGTGTTGAGTGGATGTATCATACAGGGAAGCTCAAGGTTACTCATAAGGTCCGTGTTAATTTTTCTGTTGGCGATTAAAGTGATGTGGTTATCTGTGATGTCATGCCAATGGATGCATGCCATTTATTACTCGGAAGACCTTGGCAGTACGATCATAATACTACACATGAAGGTCGGACCAACACATATTCATTTTGGGATGCTGGGAAGAGACGTGTGTTTCGACCAATGTTTGCCGACACAATTAAAGTGGATGATTGTGTTTTATTAAACAAAGCTGTTACAAAGACTACCTCGAAACCGAGGACGGTTTTAGTTCAAGAGAGAGGGGATGATGAGACCATTGATACAAAAAATGGAAGAGGGTTGCTAGGTTCTGCGTCATCATCAGCTTGTAATATTGTGTGTTCAGATTATTGGGGAGCTAAAAGCAAGGAAGGTGCGTCCGCTTCTGAACCAAAACCAGATGAGGTCAATCCCAATTTTAGAACACCTCCGCAACATATCTTTGTTGGATCCCTCCTCGTTGAATTATGAATAAAGAGTCCCTTTGATAATAAAGTGTCCAAGCTCAGGAGATGAAGATCGATCCCAGAAGCATCAGGACCCCTGTACTAGTTGGTATTTGTAGTTTGAGTTTTGGCTTCTAGCGATCAACGTTGCCGGATATTTAATTAGTATAAACGCCTTAATTAGTTTGAATAGAAGAGATAGAGTCCGTATCTTTTTGCTAGCTGGAGTTGGTTTGGTCAGGTCTGCATCGCCTATAAAAGGGGCTGGCTACGGCCGATGTACGGGAGTTAGTTTTTTTGCCGAAGTTTAGTTAAATAAGAAAATACCAGAAAACGCCTACATTGGGAGGCACCAAGATGCGTTTCTGCGAATCCTAGGGATTCGATGCTGCTGTGCGCCTGATCTCATATTAGTTCTGGTGTAAGTATTTTTCTTTGGCTTCTTACATCTCGTTTGATCCGAAGATTATCCTTCTACATTTGTTTGTTTTTCTGCGACTGTTGCTGTTGCGGTTCATTGTTGTCTCACAAATACCATGAAAGATCGGGCCATCTACACGCGCGAATTAGCATCTCGCTAGTCCGTGCCTCATCAGATGGGCTCGAGATCATCGCTGCAAATAGGAAGTGCAGTTACATGTTGTGCAGGAGATGCTTGATTATGTTCAGAATATGCCATCTGATGTCAGTGATACTGAAGAGGAAAATGTTAGTGAGGCCAATGCAATTTTCCTATCTGTTGCTGCTCTGGGAGAACTTTCTGCTCCTGCGATTACAACTATGAAACTGAAAGTACAGTTGTAGGGCCAGCCGATGATATTTTTGGTGGATTCTGGCAGTACACACTCATTTGTGGATTGTGTTGTGGCCAGTAAACTGCAAGGTGTTGTTCCTATGCCTGTATCCATGGTTAAGGTGGCTAATGGATCTCTTGTGCCCCGTAGTCAACAATTGCAAAACGGTCAATGGTATTGTGCAGGACATGAATTTGTCAGTGATTTTAAAGTTTTCCCACTTGGATCTTATGATGGAATATTGTGCCTGGATTGGTTAGCAAGTCATAGCCCTATGCGGGTGGATTGGCCTAAGCACTGACTCTCTTTCCAACTGCATGGTGAACTGGTGACACTGTTTGGACAGGATGCAGCTCCTCAGCTTTTTGCTTTGATTGAGTTATCTGCACTGCTCATTGGCAGTGATATAGCTCCATCTGAGTTACCTACAGAGATTCAATAGGTGTTGTCACAATTCAGTTCAGTTTTTGAGGTTCCAAAAGGATTACCTCCAAGGAGAAAGTATGACCATGCCATTCCCTTAATTCCTAGGGCTCAACCTTTCTCTATCAGACCCTATAGATTGGCTCATGTGCTTAAGGATGAATTGGAAAAGCAAGTTCAGGAAATGTCGACCTCTGGTATTATTAGACACAACAACAGTCCATTCTCTTCTCCTATGATTTTGGTGCAAAAGAAGGACAAGACATGGAGGTCTATCATTGATTACAAACATCTTAATGCTTTGACAGTTAAGAGTAAATTTCCTATCCCAATCATAGATGAGTTGTTGGATGAGTTGGCAGGATCTTGTTGGTTCTCTAAGTTGGATTTGATGGCTCGGTATCACCAAATACGATTGGCCCCTGGAGAAGAGTATAAAACTGCTTTTCAAACACACACTGGTCATTATGAATTCTTGGTGATTTCTATGGGCCTGAATGGTGGGCCCAATACTTTCAACTTTGCAATGTGTGACACATTGTCACCTGTGTTGAGAGTGTGTGTAGTAGTTTTCTTTGATGATATTCTCATATTCAGTAAAACTTATGCTCAACATCTGGAACACCTGGCTCAAGTGTTGTCTTTATTGGAACAACACAAGTGGCATGTTAAACTCTCTAAATGTGCTTTTGCTCAGACAAAAATTAGTTATCTGGGGCATGTCATTAGTGGAGAAGGAGTGGTTACAGACCCTGCCAAGATCTCTACTATTCAAGAATGGCCAGTTCCAGTTTCTTCTAAGGAAGTCAGGGGATTTTTGGGGCTAGCTAGTTACTATAGAAAGTTCATCTCTCATTATGGAATGTTGAGAAAGCCACTGTCCAATCTCCTGAAGAAAGGTGTACCATATCATTGGACAGATATAGAGCAACAAGCTCTTGTTCTGTTGAAACAAGCTCTGATATCAGCTCCAGTCTTGGCTCTCCCTGATTTCTCCAAAACTTTTGTTGTGGAAACAGATGCTTGTGATGTTGGTGTGGGTGTTGTGCTTATGCAGGATGGTCACCCTCTGGCTTATGTCAGTAAAGCACTGGGGCCCAGGAACCAAACACTTTCAGTTTATGAGAAAGAATATTTGGCTATTCTCTTGGCAGTTGAACAGTGGCGCCAATATCTTCAGGTTTCTGAGTTTGTTATCAGAACTGATCAACGCAGCTTGGCCAGTTTGACTGAGCAACGTTCACATACTAAGTGGCAGAAGAAAGCACTTACTAAGTTACTGGGCTTGCAATATACTATTGCTTATAAGATAGGGACTAAAAACAATGCTGTTGACTCTCTTTCTAGAAGGCCGCATACTAATACTGATGTGTTGCCTGAGTTGCATACTGTCACCTCTGTTCAACCTGCATGGTTGTAGGAGATTGCGCATAGTTATCAAGCTGGTCAGTTTGCTTCTGAATTGTTGCAAAAGTTAGCTGCTGCTCCCAAGTCTGACAGCAAGTTTTCTCTCCGAGCTGGGATCCTCCAAATAGGCAAATGTGTTTGGGTGGGCCAGTGCCCTAAGCTGCAAACCAAGATTGTGGCTGCATTTCATGACAGTCCTATTGGGGGGCACTTTGGATTTCCAGTAACTTACAGAAGAGTTCGTCAACTTTTTTGTTGGAAAGGTATGAGAGGGTTTGTGAAAGATTATGTGCAACACTGTTTGGTGCGTCAGCAAGCAAAGCCCAAGCGAGTGCCGTACCCAGGTTTACTGCAGCCTCTACCTGTCCAAACACAACTTGGGAGATGGTTACAATGGACTTTGTCGAGGGGTTGCCAACATCCGGCCGTTACAATTGTCTGCTAGTGGTCATCGATAAGCTGTCAAAGTATGGTCACTTTGTGCCACTACATCACCCTGTTTACTGCAGAAACTGTAGCTGAAGCGTTCCTGAATACGATTTATAAGTTGCATGGCATGCCTCTCTTCATCGTTTCTGACCGTGATCGAGTGTTTACCAGCAAGTTTTGGAAGGAACTGTCCCAGAAGTGTGGTGTTCTTCTCAAAATGAGCACAACTCCTCACCCACAGTCTGATGGACAGACAGATAGGATTAATCAACAGGTAGAGTGTTTTCTTCGGTGCTTCGTCAGTGCTCACCCCTCTCGATGAGACAAATGGATTCCTTTGTGTGAGTTTTGGTATAAAACTAACTGGCACTCAACTACTAGGAAAACTCCTTTTGAAATCATATATGGACATGCACCGCGACACTTTGGGTTGGCTGCTGAAGATGTAGTTAAGTCTGAAGACTTGCATCAGTGGTTGGCAGACCGTCATACCATCTTGGAGTCAGTATGACAACACTTGTTGCGAGCTCAACAGCACATGAAAACACAAGCAGACAAACATCAGAGTGATCGTGAATTTGCAGTGGGAGAGCAGGTTTTCCTGAAGTTTCAGCCTTACTTGCAGTCGTCAATTGTTCCTCGGGCCAACCATAAGTTGGCGTTTAAATTCTATGGACCGTTTGAAATTTTGGAGCACATTGTGGCAGTGGCTTATCGGCTTGATTTACCAGCAAGCAGTAAAGTGCACCCAGTGTTTCATGTGTCTCTTCTTCGCAAGGTGTTACACCCAAAACACCAGGTATTGCCTCAGTTACCTACTCCCGATGATCAATTTCAAATCCCTGAGCAGATTTTGGATCAAAAAGTGGTTCGTCAAGGATCTGGGTCTCTTGTTCAAGTCCTGGTTAAATGGAATGCAACTCCTGTCGAGATGGCTACCTGGGAAGACAAAGTGACCTCACAGCAAAAGTTTCCGCGAGCACCGGCTTGGGGTCAAGCTATTTCTAAGGAGGGTGGGATTATCAGCGATCCCGAGGTGGGCCAGAAGCCAGTGGAGGAGACGGGCAGGCCCAGGAGGTGGCCTTGCCTGCCAGCTCGGCTAGCTGGGACTGAATGGGCCTAGAACGCTTCGCTACTTATACTCGGCTTCAACACGGACGAAGGTGGCGAAGGGGATAACGGCTAGTGGTTGCGTGTGTGGTGTGTGCTCCTGTGTGAGCAATCTCCTAAAATCCTCCTCTGTAGTTCGAATTCATGGCAATGGCCGAAATATAAACCCTAGTCCTCACAGAAACGTCCGCATAACTCGTTGTCATGCCGGTTGCGGCAAAAAAGGCCCAAGCCACCGTCGGAGGTATCTGTCGTTCTTGCTGGTTGATGAAAAAACAGGTTGCCGCTGTCACCGGTGGTAGCTGCCGCTGTCACCGGTGGTAGCTGCCGCTGCTGTCACAACTCAGTCATTGCCGATGGTAGCAAAAATAGCTGCCAGTTGTAGCATTCGGCTGGCTGGTTGTAGCAAAAAATCTTCCAGCAAAAATAGGGTGATGTTCTAGTGTCAGGACCCCGATCCTAGGTCACACCGATCTAGCATGTAACACATCATATCACTTTGTGGCCTCACGCACGGTATTCCCACGGGTGCCACCTTACCTGGCCCGGGACCGTTTGCGCCTTTTGGCTCACGTATATGATAGTGTCGCTAGCATCCATATGACAAAGAACCCGGGCCGACATGGCTAGTCATGAACCCAAAGCGGCACTAACCCATGGGGACAGGCATACATGAATCAACCTCGAGCATGTCGGTCAACAGCGTGTGAATCCGGGCTGTAGCACTGGGCTAATAGGGCTCCGGTAACCCAGGCTGTAGCAGGCTAGGCAGGACTCCGGATGTCACCGCGTGACATTTCCCCGAAGGGACAGACACAGGAACGAAGTGAAACACATGCCGGCCAGTCAAGTGTCCTGAGCAGTAGTGCTGGGCTAGCAGGACTCCGATGAACCGGGCTGTAGCGGACTACTATCGCTCAGAAAGCACTAGACTACATTTCCCCATATGATAGGCTGCCAAGGATAAACAACTAGATTGTCGGATCCCACTCATATCAAGCATTTCAATCATACACACAATATGCCCGGTATGAGTACATACAACATGGCATCACAACAAGACTCTACGACTCAAGTATTTATTCATTAGGCTCCGAGGAGCGAGATATTGCAAACATGGGTCTCATGACCCAACAATCATAGCATACAATTCAAGCACATGCGGAAGCTTAACAATGTCTGGGTACAGACATCTACAAATGGAAAAGGCTAGGAAGCCTGACTATCTACCAGATCCTGCCGAGGGCACAAGATCGTAGCTGAGGTATCAAGCTAAACGTCGAAGTCCACGTGTAACTACTAGCGAGACTGAAGCTCTCTGCAAAAAACATAATTTAAGCAAACGTGAGTACAATTGTACTCAGCAAGACTTACATCAGAACTATCTACATATGCATCGGTATCAACAAAGGGGGTGGTGGAGTTTAACTACAGCAAGCCAGCTTTGACTCGGTGGCTATATTAAACTACGACTGCAAGTAACTCTTTTGAGGTGGCGCACACGAGTCCACATATTCACCACTCAATACACTACTATGGATCCGCTCCCGTCTCCCTACGAGAAGGCCATCCATAGCACTCACGCTTATCTTGCGAGTTTTAGGGTATCCACTTTCACTTGTCTATGAACTATGCAAGGGGTCCAAGTTTCCATATCCGAGGAATCCGGCTATTCGAATAGATGATGATAACCCTGCAGGGGTGTACTTCTTCACACACGCTCTCGCCACTTATAGCCCTGTACACGTCATGTACCTCGGCAACCTTCAAGCGGAAGCCGGGCGAGGGAGTCGGCCACGGCCTACCTAAACACTTAAGTCTCTAGTCCAGGTTTATCGCCTATCCAGGTTCCATCCGCAGGGAGTCCGGCCGAGGTTTCCACATACGGCCCCGAACGATGTGAACAGGGTTCCCGAGACACCAAACGGGCGTCCGGTACACCGTGCCACGGTGTATCTACCGCAACATAGCCCACCCCTAGGGTCAGCGCTACGCACGGCCGCCAACACATAGCCTACAAACACCAGAAACTAGTTGCAACTCCTGGACAGAGTACTAGGGTGATTAAGAAGCCGAGAGGGTCAATTAAGGATCCCAATGAGTGGTAGTAGCTGTTCATGGATCACAGACACAGAACTCAGTTCCTGAGGACGGCTGCAATGAGACAACCCACCATGTACTCCTACATGGCCTCTCACCGCTACCTTTACCAAATCGTGTTCACACACTTAGCTCACACACAGTAGGACATGTTCACAACTTTCCAATTCATCCCCGATGAATCGGACCTGACACAACTCTAAGCAATAGCAGGCATGACAAGCAAACATGAATGAGTAGGCACATCAGGGCTCAAACAACTCCTACTCATGCTAGTGGGTTTCATCTATTTACTGTGGCAATGACAGGTCATGCAAAGGAAAGGGGTTCAACTACCACAACAAGTAACAGATGATCATTGTTGTCCTAATGCAGTAAAAGAGAGCAGGATCGAGAGAGGGGGATTGTATCGGAATGAACAAGGGGGTTTTGCTTGCCTGGCACTTCTGTAGATAGTATAGCTCTTCATCGGTGTCATCGAATTCATCGCTGGAAACATCGTCGACTGAGAGGGGACGGTTACCGGCAAACAGAGAAGGACACAATCAATGCAATGCAACAATATGATGCATGATCATGACATGGCAATATGCTGTGATTTGAGCTAATGCATCTAGCTATGATTTAGATGAAGTTGGTTTGAGTACAAGATTCAAATTCCAACCCCATATATGATTATTTGAATGCCCTTTATTTGTTTTGTCCAAAACAGAGGACAACCATTGTTCAAACATGCATGAAAATGGTACAGATGGATTCCTTGAATTTTTCTGATAATTTTTCATATATAATTTATCTTATTTGGAGTTACGGTTGAAATTCTATGATTTTTAGAAGTTTTGGGCATTTTCTGGAATTTCCTGATTTAATTAAATCCAGAAAATGTATTACTACCTCAGCATGAGGTCATGATGGCGTCAGCAAGTCAACAGGCGCCGTCCAGGTCAAACCTGACCAGTGGGGTCCACTGGTCAGTGACACAGTGTCAACTACAGGGGCTGATGTGTGGGTCCGATCAACGTTGACGTGGCACGGTCAAACTGACACGTGGGGCCGGCGGTATTAACCTAAACTAAACAGAGAATAAATCCTGGGTTAATTAAGACATGGGGCCCATAGTCAGTGAGAGAGGGGGTTCGTTAGTGGCGTCATTAGCCACTAATGACGTCCACGTCGGCACGCCGGAGTTTGGCCGGCGACGACCATCCAACGCGGCGGAGGCGCGCCGGAATCACACTGCGGTTGTCGGCTGAGCATGCGTTTTGGTCCTACGGCGAGCTGGAAGTGTGCCGCACCTAGTGGTGCAGGCGGTTGGGTGCGGGGAGGCTGGAAACGACGCCGGCGAGCTCGGTTGCGGCGGCCGGAGTTCGGACCTCGGCGGAAACGGTGTTGTGGAGCACGGGCAAGCAAAGTAAAACGCTACGCAGCCTCCTGGGGTCACCAGGAGCTTGGTGAGGTGCACGGGCGCGACTCGTTCGAGCTCAAGCCACGGCGGCGACAAGGCCAGGCGGCGGTGAGCTTCTGGCACGGCGGGGATTGATGGTTGCAGCATGAATTCGTCAAGGGGGACAGGGGGTAAGTGGTGAGGGGCTCACAGCGATGACGAGGGAACGCTCGGCGAGGTCGGGGACGGTCCGGAGCCGACGAATTTGACGGAGATGGCCGGCGGTCCCGAGGTTGAAGAAGGCATCGATGGCGGCACTTTGAGGCGTCCGGCGTCGCGTGGCTCGGTGAGGGGGCTGGCAACGAGGTGCAGGAGCTCGGGAGCCATCAGGGAAGCGAGGGGGAGGCGGTGGCTGCGGTGGTGCACGTCGGCGGTGGCGGGCGCGTTCGGGTGGTGCGAGGGAGAGAGCCAGAGGAGGGGACGAGGACGGGGGAGAGTGAGAGGGGGTCAAGAGGGCTGCGTGGCGTCATCTGGAGCCGTCCAGGCCATCGAGGGGGCACGCAGGCAAGGTGGAGGTGGCACGGGCGTGTGCCTGCGCGCGGCGACCACGCGCGCGCGTCCTCCTGGCAGGAGCTTGAGGACGGTGGTGCTGGTGGGCTGGGCCTGTTGGCTGGGCTGCCAGCTGGGCCGGCTTCAGGTAAGGCCAGGTAAACTCTGTCTCTCTCTTTTTATTTTTATTTTGTTTCTGTTTTCTAATTTTGCAGTTTTGTTTTAATTTGGTTTCTTAACCAAATTATTTTTGCAGCTCTCTGGAAATTATTGTGGATGCAAAATGGTTTAACCTAGAGCTCCACAAGAAGTTTCAGAATTATTGGAGCAATAAAAATATTTATAGGATTTATTTGCTCCAACTCAAATACATTAGTGGATTAAATCAAAGCCCAAATAATTCCCAAAAAATGTTCACTATTTTTGGCTTGGATCAAAACCCTTGCCAAAATTATCAAACATTAATTAAGGCATTTTTGGGTTCATTGAAAAATATTCTTTTGGTTGACCCTTGTTTTCAAAGGAGTGCTAGGGTTTGTTAATCCCTATTTCAGGTTTAACTGAAATTTAAACATGATGCAACACCAGATGCTAGCACTAGGCATTAATAGAACTAGGGATGTGACAACTCACCCCCACTAAACAAGAATCTCGGCCCGAGATTCAAGACGTGAGGTAAGATGAAGGGGAAAACACAAGCTAACATAATCTTGACGATGGTTGCATCTCATAAGGTTGTTGATTCGATCACCATCATTGTCTCGATGTCTCGCTCTGAGAACTCCAACCAACATGACAACAAGAGGGAAGGGAGAACTCTAGAAGGATCGATCTTCTCGAAGATCAAACAACTCAGGATCAACTCATGGAGTGAGACATAGGAACATCTCTGGAGCTGAGAGGCAAAACTTGCATCAGGAGCGATAGAAGAAACAATTTGACAAGGGTTTCAAAGTAGCGAGGGAAATTGCCATGATACCATAACGAGACATCTTAAGGAAAGTGACTCGCAGAAATATTCCCTTAAGTGGCAAAAAGAATTACTTTTGATTCAGAGATCATTGAAACTCTTCATACCAGCTTAAGGCAATTTACAATTGATCGTTTGAGGTAGCTTGAAGAGATGGCATACTTGGACTAGGATGGATGATGTGGACTACCTTGTTGAAGACAACGCAATGGATGATTTTTGCTTATCATCGGAGATGGATGGGACCCATGGTATGTCCACTTTGAAGATGATCCTGAACAACAACTACTAAGATGCAAGCTGGGAACAAAATGCAAATGTTGGGAATGATTCTGGTAACTGGGGAAGAACTCAACAGTCGGGAGTGAGTCCACTGTTTGAGAAGGTTTTAACATAACCGAGGAAACTAGAAGAAAATCCCAGTTAATGCCAACGGTAAAACCTGGTGCTAGCGCGTGCTCTCAAGAACTTGAGCATCTCCATGTTCATCAAGGTTTTACCAATATCCGTGTCAAGGATTCTGGCAACACAACATACCACCATGATGAATGCTGATGGATAATGCAGATGCAAAGGAAGATAACACCTTCTCAGATTTCACCTTAGCGAGGCCAAGGGAACAAAATCTGGATGATCGACCGAGAGACATTTAGCACTCCGCTTCTAATATTCTCCTTGATGTGCTAGGATAACCCATTTATTGATACGGTTTGGTATCTAGGACATCAAGTAAAGGTCGGACTTCGGAAGCTCAAAAATCCGTAAGGATTAACTACGGAGGTAAATCCTATGAAATCCTCATGGAAAGGTGGCCAACTATCTTCAATCGAGATACTACAATAATAGGTCTTCCGGCTGGATGTGTTGGCCACGACATCCACTTTACCGGTTATCGAGAGACCAATATTATAGCTCTTGAGAAACGTTCCAACCATCATATCTGCCTGAGATTCAGATCTGGCTGGTAACAGGATATTTCAGACAGCATGTCCGGAAAAGGAAGTTTGCAACACAAACCGACAAGATGACGTTGCGAGATTCTCGGGAAATGAACTACGATAGCAAGCTCTAAAACATGAGCTGGTTCTACTACATACATGTGAACACACTGTCCCAGACAAGCATGATCACGTAGTAGTCTTATAATAGAACACTACCGAAATCAGGTGGGGAACCATCTTCGAGGATATTGGAATCTTGTGCATGAACTAGTATTCGCACAGCAACTTCTTTTCCTCGAACAAATCAATCAGTGGCTTGGTGTGCTAGGAACACATATGGAGTGGAGGTAATTAATCTGCCAAACCATAGAATACTTCGCACGCATGCATGACTGACTTGGGATGATTCCAAGGGAAACAAAACAAACCTTTCTCAAATTCATGGCGGCAACTTACACCTAATGCACGTGAATTCGAGGAAGTCACTTCTTCCATCCAAGCGTAAGCTTCATGAACGGAACACGAAGGCATTGCTTACAAAGTTTCCAACACTAGGTTGATGTTCAACATGAATCATGGGGGGAGACAAAATGCTGTTGATGGGCTCAATAGCAACTCATCGGAATTTCCATATCACTGGACTTCCACCATCATGTGAACACGGTGATAGCATTGGTCAGACCAAAAAAAATGTAATGGTGTATGCTCGGGGGATAGACCACGAGTAAGACAACATTACGAACATCGTTGGCTCTGGTTTGACTTGATGATAGCCCATACTCAAATCAAAGTTTAGATACAACAATAGGTCCAACAATTGATCACAAGGACCAATCGATGAAGATATTATCTTTCTTCAACACACACACAAGGATATCCCTTAAGAGTGAACTAAGTAGATTAAGCTTTTATCTTCCAACTCTCCAAGTTGTTGTTTAGCTTAACCAACCAGCTCAGGGGGTAACCGACACAGATTTCTTGGAGAATGGCTGGTTTACAAGAAACCAATTCGATCACGAGCTCAACATAGCGGTCAGGTGACAACCTGGTAATACTTCCGAGAAGATGTTCAGAAAATCATGAACCACCGATAAGTTATTAAGCTCGAGAACAATCTTGCTTTTCAGGGCAAGATGATATGATCAAGGAGTGAGGGATTGACACAATCCTAACTCGTTGATCGAAGAGTGCACCGGAAATAAGGACTAGGTAGCACGATCAATCTTAGGATGATGATTTGATAACCAACACGCTAAGAATGAGAATAGTGTCCATTAACTACCAAGCAACACAGTTGCTAGGAGTATTGATTTCACACATCACGATTCACTTGTCGGCACTCCGGTTACATCAACACGGGACCGAGGAATGAATAATGATGGAGAGAATATCACTGCATCAATAATTCATAAGAGGTGGTGCAATTCTTATGACATTCTTGATAAGAAAGAAGGTGACACTCCACGGTAGAACAGAGCAAATGCTAGATTGGCATTTTGATCTGCGGAATACAACTGCTTTGACCCAATCCTAGAAATGGACAAGGTACTGGAGTTTGTTTCTCCTAGTCATTCCGGAATAGAATGGCTTGACAGACCACAAGAATAATAGGCATTGATAACATGAATGCACAACTATTCTTGACCAACAATTGATACAAGAGGGTCAGAATACAACTAAAAAGGGACAACTCAGCGGAACATATAATTTCTAAGTTGTGGATGCAAAGATTAGCATGTCGAACGAGTTCAACATATTTCTTCCGGATAACCCATGCAGAATGATAGAACTGGCAGAGTCACAATATGAATCAAGAACTCATTAAGAGCACTCTTGTTGTGATCTTTGATCCAACAAACTTCTGCCATTAGTAGTTCGTAGTATTTGGAAGAAAGAAATACCACGAACCTCGAGGACTATCGCAAAGGTTACTAATATTCTAAAGGTACGAGCAACACTATCAACACGAAGTAGGGTGAATCACGGGTTCGAAAACCCAGGAGTAGAATACCTACTACTAATGGCATCACGGGATGCTTTCGAGAATGGTGGCCAGACTCATCACACTGGGAACACAAAACATGGACAGATTACTAGATGGTTTCATAAGACACCTAGGGTCATAATAGTAGCTCCAACATATACGTCGAGGCAATAGAGTACCTCAACTGACAAGTAGTGTGATTAATCTGGCCCAAATGGACATCAGGAACAGGGGAAAGGGTTTGCAAATGCATCAGACTATTTAGAAACCTGGGATGACTCGGACAGCATAACGGCTGTAAATGCTCAAAATGATTTGAGACATCCTGCAAAATAGTGGCATGACCACTCAGAATCATAATATCAAGGTTCCGAGACCAACTATGAACATACAAAAGTAATAGAAACTAAACTGAGACTTGAATCCAACAATCCTACAAGTCTATGGATTAGTAACACGTGATCCTGATAGAAAGATGAGAAGCGTAGTTCTTAATCCCCGTAGAAGAGAAGAGGGTGACTCAGATCAGAAGGGCATAAGGTAAAGGAGTAAAAAGAGCCTTACGTTCCCTTCCACAATCAATTCCCCTACATAACTAAAGCATTTCTAGACACAACTTCGACCAGTTTGGCTTGGTAATCCTACAGGCAGTCAGGCTCTGATACCAAAGCTGTCAGGACCCCGATCCTAGGTCACACCGATCTAGCATGTAACACATCATATCACTTTGTGGCCTCACGCATGGTATTCCCACGGGTGCCACCTTACCTGGCCCGGGACCGTTTGCGCCTTTTGGCTCACGTATATGATAGTGTCGCTAGCATCCATATGACAAAGAACCCGGGCCGACATGGCTAGTCGTGAACCCAAAGCGGCACTAACCCATGGGGACAGGCATACATGAATCAACCTCGAGCATGTCGGTCAACAGCGTGTGAATCCGGGCTGTAGCACTGGGCTAACAGGGCTCCGGTAACCCGGGCTGTAGCAGGCTAGGCAGGACTCCGGATGTCACCGCGTGACATTTCCCCGAAGGGACAGACACAGGAACGAAGTGAAACACATGCCGGCCAGTCAAGTGTCCTGAGCAGTAGTGCTGGGCTAGCAGGACTCCGATGAACCGGGCTGTAGCAGACTACTATCGCTCAGAAAGCACTAGACTACATTTCCCCATATGATAGGCTGCCAAGGATAAACAACTAGATTGTCAGATCCCACTCATACCAAGCATTTCAATCATACACACAATATGCCCGGTATGAGTACATACAACATGGCATCACAACAAGACTCTACGACTCAAGTATTTATTCATTAGGCTCCGAGGAGCGAGATATTGCAAACATGGGTCTCATGACCCAACAATCATAGCATACAATTCAAGCACATGCGGAAGCTTAACAATGTCTGGGTACAGACATCTACAAATGGAAAAGGCTAGGAAGCCTGACTATCTACCAGATCCTGCCGAGGGCACAAGATCGTAGCTGAGGTATCAAGCTAAACGTCGAAGTCCACGTGGAACTACTAGCGAGACTGAAGCCTCTCTGCAAAAAACATAATTTAAGCAAACGTGAGTACAATTGTACTCAGCAAGACTTACATCAAAACTATCTACATATGCATCGGTATCAACAAAGGGGGTGGTGGAGTTTAACTACAGCAAGCCAGCTTTGACTCGGTGGCTATATTAAACTACGACTGCAAGTAACTCTTTTGAGGTGGCGCACACGAGTCCACATATTCACCACTCAATACACTACTATGGATCCGCTCTCGTCTCCCTACGAGAAGGCCATCCATAGCACTCACGCTTATCTTGCGAGTTTTAGGGTATCCACTTTCACTTGTCCATGAACTATGCAAGGGGTCCAAGTTTCCATATCCGAGGAATCCGACTATTCGAATAGATAATGATAACCCTGCAGGGGTGTACTTCTTCACACACGCTCTCGCCACTTATAGCCCTGTACACGTCATGTACCTCGGCAACCTTCAAGCGGAAGCCGGGCGAGGGAGTCGGCCACGGCCTACCTAAACAGTTAAGTCTCTAGTCCAGGTTTATCGCCTATCCAGGTTCCATCCGCAGGGAGTCCGGCCGAGGTTTCCACATACGGCCCCGAACGATGTGAACAGGGTTCCCGAGACACCAAACGGGCGCCCGGTACACCGTGCCACGGTGTATCTACCACAACATAGCCCACCCCTAGGGTCAGCGCTACGCACGGCCGCCAACACATAGCCTACAAACACCAGAAACTAGTTGCAACTCCTGGACAGAGTACTAGGGTGATTAAGAAGCCGAGAGGGTCAATTAAGGATCCCAATGAGTGGTAGTAGCTGTTCATGGATCACAGACACAGAACTCAGTTCCTGAGGACGGCTGCAATGAGACAACCCACCATGTACTCCTACATGGCCTCTCACCGCTACCTTTACCAAATCGTGTTCACACACTTAGCTCACACATAGTAGAACATGTTCACAACTTTCCAATTCATCCCCGATGAATTGGACCTGACACAACTCTAAGCAATAGCAGGCATGACAAGCAAACATGAATGAGTAGGCACATCAGGGCTCAAACAACTCCTACTCATGCTAGTGGGTTTCATCTATTTACTGTGGCAATGACAGGTCATGCAAAGGAAAGGGGTTCAACTACCGCAACAAGTAACAGATGATCGTTGTTGTCCTAATGCAGTAAAAGAGAGCAGGAGCGAGAGAGGGGGATTGTATCGGAATGAACAAGGGGGTTTTGCTTGCCTGGCACTTCTGAAGATAGTATAGCTCTTCATCGGTGTCATCGAATTCATCGCTGGAAACATCGTCGACTGAGAGGGGACGGTTACCGGCAAACAGAGAAGGACACAATCAATGCAATGCAACAATATGATGCATGATCATGACATGGCAATATGCTGTGATTTGAGCTAATGCATCTAGCTATGATTTAGATGAAGTTGGTTTGAGTACAAGATTCAAATTCCAACCCCATATATGATTATTTGAATGCCCTTTATTTGTTTTGTCCAAAACAGAGGACAACCATTGTTCAAACATGCATGAAAATGGTACAGATGGATTCTTTGAATTTTTCTGATAATTTTTCATATATAATTTATCTTATTTGGAGTTACGGTTGAATTTCTATGATTTTTAGAAGTTTTGGGCATTTTCTGGAATTTCCTGATTTAATTAAATCCAGAAAATGTATTACTACCTCAGCATGAGGTCATGATGGCGTCAGCAAGTCAACAGGCGCCGTCCAGGTCAAACCTGACCAGTGGGGTCCACTGGTTAGTGACACAGTGTCAACTACAGGGGCTGACGTGTGGGTCCGGTCAACGTTGATGTGGCACGGTCAAACTGACACGTGGGGCCGGCGGTATTAACCTAAACTAAACAGAGAATAAATCCCGGGTTAATTAAGACATGGGGCCCATAGTCAGTGAGAGAGGGGGTTCGTTAGTGGCGTCATTAGCCACTAATGACGTCCACGTCGGCACGCCGGAGTTTGGCCGGCGACGACCATCCAACGCGGCAGAGGCGCGCCGGAATCGCGCTGCGGTTGTCGGCTGAGCATGCGGTTTGGTCCTACGGCGAGCTGGAAGTGTGCCGCACCCAGTGGTGCGGGCGGTTGGGTGCGGGGAGGCCGGAAACGACGCCGACGAGCTCGGCTGCGGCGGCCGGAGTTCGGACCTCGGCGGAAACGGCGTTGCAGAGCACGGGCGAGCAAAGTAAAACGCTACGCAGCCTCCTGGGGTCACCAGGAGCTTGGTGAGGTGCACGGGCGCGACTCGTTCGAGCTCAAGCCACGACGGCGACAAGGCCAGGCGGCGGTGAGCTTCTGGCACGGCGGGGATCGATGGTTGCGGCATGAATTCGTCAAGGGGAGCAGGGGGTAAGTGGTCAGGGGCTCACAGCGATGACGAGGGAATGCTCGGTGAGGTCGGGGACGGTCCGGAGCTGACGGAGATGGCCGGCGGTCCCGAGGTTGAAGAAGGCATCGATGGCGGCACTTCGAGGCGTCCGGCGTCGCGTGGCTCGGTGAGGGGGCTGGCGACGAGGTGCAGGAGCTCGGGAGCCAGTCAGGGAAGCGAGGGGGAGGCGGTGGCTGCGGTGGTGCACGTCGGCGGTGGCGGGCGCGTTCGGGTGCTGCGAGGAAGAGAGCCAGAGGAGGGGACGAGGCCGGGGGAGAGTGAGAGGGGGTCAAGAGGGCTGCGTGGCGTCGTCTGGAGCCGTCCAGGCCGTTGAGGGGGCACGCAGGCAAGGTGGAGGTGGCACGGGCGCGTGCCTGCGCGCGGCGACCACGCGCGCGCGTCCTCCTGGCAGGAGCTTGAGGACGGTGGTGCTGGTGGGCTGGGCCTGTTGGCTGGGCTGCCAGCTGGGCCGGCTTCAGGTAAGGCCAATAAACTCTGTCTCTCTCTTTTTATTTTTATTTTGTTTCTGTTTTCTAATTTTGCAGTTTTGTTTTAATTTGGTTTCTTAACCCAAAATGGTTTTAACCTAGAGCTCCACAAGAAGTTTCAGAATTATTGGAGCAATAAAAATATTTATAGGATTTATTTGCTCCAACTCAAATACATTAGTGGATTAAATCAAAGCCCAAATAATTCTCAAAAAATGTTCACTATTTTTGGCTTGGATCAAAACCCTTGCCAAAATTATCAAACATTAATTAAGGCATTTTTGGGTTCATTGAAAAATATTCTTTTGGTTGACCCTAGTTTTCAAAGGAGTGCTAGGGTTTGTTAATCCCTATTTCAGGTTTAACTGAAATTTAAACATGATGCAACACCAGATGCTAGCACTAGGCATTAATAAAACTAGGGATGTGACATCTAGGGTGGTAGCAAAAATCGAAGCAGTTCCAGCAAACCAAAACGTCATTGATAGCAAAAATGTAAAATTGAGTGTTCTTCCAGCAAAGCAAAATGCGATGGTTGTAGCAAAAATTGGAGCTGCTTCCAGCAAACCAAAACGCCGTTGTAGCAAATTGCAAAAAAAATCCGTCGTGGATGCAGCTTAGACACGTCGACGCTTG
Organism: Triticum monococcum; assembly: GCA_034509565.1. NCBI lineage: Eukaryota > Viridiplantae > Streptophyta > Magnoliopsida > Poales > Poaceae > Triticum > Triticum monococcum. The sequence continues at coordinate 497,791,552 of CM067843.1, forward strand.
TGGCCTACGCTCGACCGGTTCCAGCAAAAGAAAGTGACTGTCGTAGAATTTTTGCATACGGATGCAGCTCCACCGCGTGCCGCCGTTGGTTGTAGCAGATTTCACAATTGAGTCGGTTGTAGCAAAATCTCCATCGGTTGTAGCAAATTGCCTGCTGATTGAAGCATCGCCGGTTACAGCACCATGCACCGCCCGCCGTCGCAACTCGGGTGTGAACGTCCCAGCACAGAGCAAAGAGGATCGCCGGGAATTCCACGACTTGCAGCGTGTGGCCATGGCTGGTGGGATGGCAACTGATACGAGGGTAGCGCCGGCTAGCCAGAGTGAAACTAGGGGTGGGGGTGGGCTCCTAGCACGTTGGATGTAGGGGAGCTGAGCACGCCGCTGGCCGCAACACCATCGCATTGCCACAGCTCCACACCGCCGCAGCTCCAATGCGCCGCCGATTGCTGCTCTAGCACGCCGTCGGTTGCAGTTCCAGCGCATCACCGCAGCTCCGCACTTCCTGGATGTAATGGTGAAGAAAAGAAACGGAGAGAGAGAAGACGGGGAGAGTTGAGCGGTGGAAAAGATGCAAGAGGATGGAAACGTGAAGATAAGGTTTTTTATATGGTAATGCGTGTCTCATTCATATCATAAAGAACAAAGTACATATCACGTAAAGATCGACATGACAAAATTGAAAAGATAGCAGAATATCTCTAAGCTTTTGACACCAACACCCGTCACCTGTCTCCGGCACCACCACAGCAGCCACCAAAGAAAAGAATGATGAATCACCTCCTCACCCGAGCTCGACGCGGCTCCATCGCTGATATGCATCTTTGTGGACCTCCAAGGCGGCTCACCAAAAATGAAGCCCTTACCGTCGAACGAATCAGACCGGGGCAACACCCCGGACACGCCATCGAACTCCAGATCTGGCACCCCACCACGACTAAAACGCCGAAGGAGGAAACCATATTTGCCATCCACGAACCACGAGCCCAACACATGCTCCGTCTTCCAGATGTCGTCGATGCAGACCACAATCTGCATCCGCTCCTGAACTACCTCTCAAGCTCCGTGCCGACGCTGGAACAAACGCCGTCGCAACGACGGAGCCCGAGGACACAGGTCCACCACGAGGATGCCGCCGCCGCCACGCCATCCTTGCTTGAACAGACTGGTTTCCAAATCCATCCCGAACCATAGGACCGATGGCCTCGTCAGGGAAGGATCCGAAGAATCTTTACTCAGCAGCATTGTCATCGTCGCCGCCGAAGCAAAGACGGTGAACAACCTAAAAACCTATACTACGAGAGAGTAAAAGCGATCCACACGCGTGGATCCGGCGACCCCCCTCAGCATCGGCGACCGAGGTCGTCGGCAAAGGGGAGCCGCCGGAGAGCGGCATTGGAAAATTGGCCTCCCCTGGCGGCGGCTAGGGGTTCCAGCCGCCAGGGACGAGTAGTGGTGAGGACACCATCGCTTTTCTCATGGGGACCGTATGAGGACGCGTTCAAAGTAGCCACGCGTGGTTGCGTGTCACTCTGGTCAATTCGGTCAGGCCAGATCCAACGGCGCGCGCGTCTGGCGCAGCGTTCGGCACGTCGAGTGGAAAGGTTTCCCTAAATTAACTGTGAAATCAGCTAATGTACATCGAAACAGTTGGCAATATGTGGAATGACCTGTTTTATATGAAACATACGGAGGAACAGTGGTATCCCCAGCCCAACAGGGTTCAAGTCTGATGCTTGCATTATTCCTGAATTTATTTCAGGATTTCCGGTGAAGCGCTTTCAGTGGAAGGAGATGTTCCCGTCGATGACGAGGCGCCTACAGTCTCTCAGAGGTCTCATAGAGGGTAGGGTGTGCGTGTGTGCGTGTGCGTTTATAGGGATGAGTGTATGCACGTATGCATGAGCATTTGCGTTTGTACTGATGTTAAAGAAACATATTAAGGAATAAGAGACGAACATAAAAGTTCCATTGAGCATCATTTCATCTGTTTTGTTTCTTCCCTTCAATTTAATATTTTGGTGCTGCTAAAAATCAGTCGACTCCTAAACCATTAGATCTACTACTGCTTTTAGATACGTGCAATCTGCTTTTAATTGTAAATTGGCCCGTGTAGATGGACGGCCTAGTGGGCTGCTTTCATGTCTTATTTTATTTTTGTCAGCTTTGGTCGGTGGGCTAATAGGGGAGTGACGGGTGTCTTTTTTCTTTAGCTTATAATCATCCCTAATATTAAAGGAAGGATTGTTTCTTCACTTTTTATTGTCTATGGTGGGACCATCAGTTTTTTCATCCGTCTTTGATTCCTACTAGGAAACATGCCTGTGCGTTGCAACGGAAAAAAACAGCCCTTACATGTCTTTACCCATTGAGCATGGCTAAAGACCTCACCCTCATGTCCATAACATAATAAACATGACTAATACCTCATTCTCAGGTGCACACCCTCCATTTCAATATAACACCAGACACATGTTTCTGCTTGTCGTCTTTGTCGTCCTCGTCGTCGGTGGCCGCAGTACCAGTTGTCACTAACCAAGGTTGACAAGGTCCAATAGCTGGATTGTTGAGCCGCCTTCGTGTCCGATAAAGATCAAAAGCGTTGAACACAATTTGTATTTATCATTTGGCTAATATAATAGGGAAAAAGCACTGCACATAATATATGTCCGTGTCATCATGTAAATTAAGTAGTTTGTGTCAGATAGACCATGAAACCTTAGCTGGACTCCTCATGCATTTTGACGGGAGTCATTAGGCCGAGTGAGATTGGTTGTACGTGAAGACGCGAAAGAGAAAAAGATTCTTTTCATATTCCTAGTTTAATAAAATGAAATAAAACAAAGCATCATGTGGGCATATTACAAATATTCGCCAAGTTTTATTAATATTTGTATAGATTAAAACAATTTAGCTACAGTATCTCCCATTAAAAAAACATGTTTACAAAAATGTTTGCCTTTTCTAATTTAAAGTTAAAAAAATTGTGTTTTAAAAAGTTTCCAAATTCGAGAAATAAACACAACAATACCTCCTAGTTTTCAAAAATTGTCTGTGTTTTAAAAAATACTCAGGTTTCAAAAAAGTAAAAAGACAAATATTTTTCTTTGAAACAATGTGCGACTTTAAATTTTTTATTAACAACTTTGCCAAATTTTCGCATTCTAAAATATATTCACTTTGAAAAATATATATTTTCTTCTCAGTATCCGGCGCCACTGTGTATGTAATGTAAAATTTCGTGGTGCTAATACAAATAGTCTTGTTTAGTCTATTGGTAAGCGTTTGAGTGTTCTAGCATGAGTTGCTGGGTTCGATTCTACGCGTCGCAGTATTTTTCTCTTGAAAATTCTTTTAGCGCGCGCTCTTTGTACACTAATGGGTCGGCTTATGTCCGTGTCATCACTTAAAATAAGTAGTTTGTGTCAGATAGACCATGAAACCTTAGCTGGACTCCTCATACATTTTGACGGGAGTTATTAGGCCGAGTGAGACTGGTTGTACGTGAAGACGCGAAAGAGAAAAAGATTTCTTTCATATTCCTAGTTTAATAAAATGAAATAAAACAAAGCATCACGTGGGCATATTACAAATATTCGCCAAGTTTTATTAATATTTGTATAGATTAAAAAAATTTAGCTACAGTATCTCCCATTAAAAAAACATGTTTACAAAAATGTTTGCCTTTTCTAATTTAAAGTTGAAAAAATTTGTGTTTTAAAAATGTTTCCAAATTCGAGAAATAAACACAACAATACCTCCTAGTTTTCAAAAATTGTCTGTGTTTTAAAAAATACTCCGGTTTCAAAAAAGTAAAAAGACAAATATTTTTCTTTGAAACAATGTGCGACTTTAAATTTTTTATTAACAACTTTGCCAAATTTTCGCATTCTTAAATATATTCACTTTGAAAAATATATATTTTCTTCTCAGTATCCGGCGCCACTGTATATGTAATGTAAAATTTCGTGGTGCTAATACAAATAGTCTTGTTTAGTCTATTGGTAAGCATTTGAGTGTTCTAGCATGAGTGGCTGGGTTCGATTCTACGCATCGCAGTTTCCGCGGGCTCTTTGTACACTAATGGGCCGGCCCATTGCGGCTCGTGATTTTCTTCTTTTTTTACAGAAACGAATCGAGAGGAGGAAACGCTGCGGCGTACGAAACTTAGGTCGTACGAAAATTATGTGGGTCCACCGTGAACGAAAAATAGTAGAGAAACAATCCTCCCTTTAATATTAGGGAAAGATACGTGGGTCTCTTTTCTTAAGGAAAAAAAGTAAAATATTGAACCGGAAAAAACAAACGTCAACCACAGGACTCGATCCTTGTAATATGAGGTTGACAACCAGCACGGCTAGGCTGTTGCCTATGCTTAACTAAAGCACCTGGTTCTATTTGACACGGAATTGGGCATGCGGAAATAAAATATGAGTGTTACGCAAGGAGTTTTTTTGTACTTTTCTTTTGAGTGTTTTTTTTACTTAATATCTTCCACTGCAACATGGCTGGCCCAACTAATCGACCGCCTGGAGTCAGCCCGTTTAATAATGCAGCCGGAATTAATCTGGCCACAAATTTAGGTAGATATTTATCAGTTTAGATGTATTCTGTTTTTTAGGACGAAGACTACGTATGGAGATAACTTTTAACTTTTTCCATTGTGACGCACTGTAAGGTCTTTCGAAAGAAGCGTGCTACAGTGTGATGACCAAGCTCATTCCCTTTGAGATTGTCATGTTCGTCGTGAGGTGGACAATGTGACCATGGTGGCGAAGAGAATGATAACATGGATGAGTCACTTGGAGTGTGTGAGGATTTTTTCCCTTCCGTTACAACGCACGGGCATATGTGCTAGTTTTTATAAAGTGTAAGAGTGATCCCTGATTAAGAAAAGAACTCCCCTAAAAAAAGAACTGTATACTTTTCTAAGAAAAAGGAAAAGAATTGGTATACTGTAGTAGCATCTTTTCTGAGTTTTTCTCCTTGTTTTTTTCTAGAATCCGTGTGCGTATGTGTGCTTGTTGTCGATAGATTAGATCCTTATTGTATAGTTTTTGGATGTAGTTTTTTTCTAGTGCAGCATCCATTTTTTAGAACCAGAATTTTCTTTTTTTGAGATGTGTGTACGCACACGCATTTTTGTATAGAACAAGCACCCAAATCTTTTTTTTTCTAGTTTTTTTTAGCGTTGGCTTTGTGTTAAGTATGTCAGTCTGAAAGAAGTATAGATGGAAATATCTAATTCTAAAATTATCTATTTTATGTGGATTTGCTATTCTCAGCCTACCAAGAATTGGCCAAGTCTTAGCCAAGTCTACCTCAACTGCAAGTGTTGCCTCCGAATGCAACTATATGTCTTCAAAGCGACAAAGAATTATTAGTTTTCTTTTGTTTGTTTTGTTTTTCTCTCATGTCCAATCGTTTGCTTTCAGTGTTTTTGGTGACGAGTTGTTTTAGGGTGCGCTTGGGCGTGGGCATGGATGTGTGATAGCCTGGCTTTTCTAGTTTTATTTTTGTGTTCTTTTTTTATGCTTCTTTTTTATCTTCTTGCAAGTGATTTTCAACAAAAAAAAATCGGCATCCTCGTGACATTGACTTTATTTTTTACCATTTTTCTTGTTTCATTTTTTATTTATAATTTCTTTCTTGTTTGCTTTTTGAAAAATTCCTTGTTTCTTTTAAATTTATTTATATTTTTCTCTTTTTATTGCTTTTAGAACCTTTTTCTCTTGGTTAATCTGATTTCGGATACTTACTATGGCAACAATGCACCCACTGACTGGCCTGTGGGCTCATTTTGGTGGAAATCCATCATTAAATTGCTTCCTACCTTCAAAGAGATGGCAATCTGCATAGTAGGTCAAGGTTCTTTAGCTCTTTTTGCCATGATAAATGGGCTCATACTGCACTCAAACAACAGTTCCCAGAGTTGTTCTCTTTTGATCTGGATGGACTGCTCTCAGTAAGAGAAGCTGCAGACTCTGATTCTTTTCAAGAATTATTTCACAGACCATGGTCAGTTCAAGCTTTTGCACAGTTTCATCAAGCCATGAACTACCTAAATCAAGTAAACCCCAACAGCTCCCCTGACAAATGGAAATATGTCTGAACTCTTCCTCCTTTTTACCATCTAAAGCATACAATTTTCTGATTCAAGGGGAGAATGCTCACCCTATCTTCAAGAAGATTTGGTCTGCTGCTGTTATGTTGAGATATAAGATCTTCTTCCGTCTCTTGTTACATGGTAGGGTCAACACAAGAGGACTGTTGCACAGGAAATCTTTCCATCTACCTTATGCATGTGAGCTTTAAAATGATCAGGTGGAGGAAACTGATTTACACTTATTCTGGGACCGCCCCTTTGCCCTCTGCTGCTGGGAAATGATTATTCCACACAAACAGAGAGATACATGTGTTTTGAACGATATATTGTTAGCTCTTGCTGGATTGCGAAAGGAAGTAGGCCTGAATTTCAACATTATGGCATGATGGCAGATTTGGATGCACACAAATGAGAAGATCTTCAGACACATTAGTCCAAGTCTCACTTCATGGAAAATTCTGCTACAGCACAAGATCAAACTCAAATTCAAGCAAGTTTATATGGATTGGATTGAGTCTCACTTCTAGTCTACTCGTCAATTATCATGATGGCTCCCAAGCAAGGCATTGGTTAGCTTAGAGAATTTTATCTGCTTCTTTTTGCACATACTTTTCTTCATTAATGAAAAATATACCGTAGAACAATTGTTCTACGGTCATTGCCTAAGAAAAGGGGTCTCGTTGGGATGGTTCGCTCGGGAGGATTAATTCCAGTGAACAGAAACATCCGCCAGGCGGGGTGAGGATGTTGTTCTCGGACAAACCAATGTTCGCTCGCCATGACGCTTCGAGCTCCAAATATAAGACATACGGGTTTTGACGATTGTATTAGGCCAACTCCAACCAGCTGACGCAAATGGACGCGAATTTGATTTGCGTTTTGTCTGTTTGGGTGGGCTAAACGGGCGGCATCTGGCCTCGTATGCGGATCTCTGCCTGATGCATCCAACCGGCCGACCCATTTGTCGACCCGGCCAAATTGTGTCCAATGTTATATTTTGAGCAAAAGGAAGCTGGAATTCATGTCGGCCATGCCAGTATACAAAACAAACGCATAGTTCATGCCGACATACGTATGTGCTAGCAGTCGACATACACGCCAGCATACAAAAAATGCCTCTCGGCCATAGTTCTTGCATCTCAGTCGTAGTTCATGCTGGCACACATGTCGACATACAAAATACGTCTTGATTATAGTTCATGCATCTTGGCCGGGAAGGAGGAGGAGGCAGGTTTGGACGCGGCGGCCATGGCGCGAGGGCGGAAGCGTTTTGTGGTAGTGGAGAGAATGGCGCTTGTTTGTATTACAGCCGGGCGGATTAGAGGAGGACAAGGAAAGGACGCTGTGGGACGCAATCCAAGCCCAAATTTAGGCCAAAATGGGTTCAAACAGATAAAAAAACCCGGTGGGATGTCCATTTGGGTCGCCCCGTACATAAAAAAGAATGTGTGGCCGCGTTGGAGTTGGCCTTTAGGATCAAAATGTCCGCTACGATGACGTAGCCCACCTATGATGGAGTCGTGCCTGTGGTGATGATCCTACTACTACCTGCTACCTAGTCGTGCGCCACCCACCCTACCGTCGTGAACAAGTGGCTGTCGTGCGCGCGCCTTTACCCCGAAACCGAATGAACGGAGCCGGCCGTACGCACGCGTTTCTCTTGGTAGTAGCTCGTGACGGAGCGTGCCACCGCCCTCGAGTCCTCGTCCTAGTAGCATCAGTAACTTGCTGCCAGCCATATAGGTTCCGGAACGTACTCCGTGGATGCAGCGTGCAGAGGTTGAAAGCCATGGGCTGGCGCACACCGACCAACACAAATTCACCGGAAAAAGCGCGGCGCGAGAGCGAGAGAGGCCCCCACCTCCGACAGGCGTGCAGTGCACCGCCTCTGCTTTCCGGTGTGCAGCTGGACTCTGTCCCGGGCGCCATCAGTGCGATCCATCCATACGCAGACGCAGACGGTGACGGTCAGAACTCAGAGCCACCGCACGGCACGGCCCCAGGGAAGTTACGCGCCTTTACTTTGGAGCCCGTAGCTTGCGAATGGAATCCAATACTGTACGAGATGACTTGTGTTTTCCAATCGAAGGAAATGGGAGAGGAGCTTCTTTTGCTCACTCTTTCCGTGATGACCGACAAAAAAGTTGGCGTCGTCAATAGTAGTTACCACCACCACACCCATCAATCAAAGGCATGGAAAGCGGATCGACTGGTAGTACTGTAGTAGGGGAGAATGAGATGAGATGAGACGAAACAATTCATTATCAAAATTGCCTTGGAGCATATCCTTTGACCAGATCTGTGTGCCCACCGTCGCCGATGGATGAGAACGGGAACGGGGACTGGGCTAGACGAGCATCATCTGGAACAAGAGGTCGTTCCAGATGTCGATGGGGCCGGGCAGGCACCAATGGATGCAGTCGTTGTAGAGCTGCACCTTCTCGTTGGGCCAGTGGCCGTAGCGGCTGGGGTGGCCGTCGGGCCGCATCAGCATGGCGGCCGTGGCGTCCATGAGCATCAGCCGCAGCCCCTTGGCCCGCGCGGCCTTCTCCGCGGCGCGGTACTCCTCCATCTGCGCCGTGTAGAAGTGCAGGTCGCGGCCCTCCATCACCGTCTGGTTGCTCCGGATCGGCTCCGTCCGCTTGCAGTTGCCGCCCTGGTCCCAGGTCCCGTTCTCGAAGTGCGACATGGGCGACAGCATCCGCACCATCACCCGCCCCTTCACCTTGGCCTCCAGGGCGTTGATCGCCCGCAGCGACACCCGCCACGCCTTGCGCTGCGAGTAGTAGAGCGTCAGGTCCGGCACGCCGTACTGCCGGCTGCAGAAGCTGCACCCGATGAGCCGCCGCTTCTCGTAGAAGAGCGAGGGGCGGGAGAACCAGTTGGCGGCCGACACCAGCACGTAGTCGAACCGGGGCACCTGCGACACCCACTTGTCGTCCGGCTCGTCCAGGTACAGGCTGTAGTGCCCCGTGTGCGCCGGGTCGTCGTGGTCGGGCTCCCGCGCGCGCACCAGGAACGGCGACCAGAACATGTTGATGGTGAAGTTGTACGCCCGGTAATGGTACACCTTGTTCTGGTCCGTCGGGTTCGCCGAGATGTCCTTGGGATACGCCACCTGCAATCCATTTGTTCAGCCTCAAAGCTCAGTCCAGCGCGCAAACATGGCAAAATATGGCAGGCGAGGAAAATGTACGGTACCTGTGAGAGGAGGCAGAGCAGGGACTGCATATGGTTGCGAGCCAGGGAGTCCCCGACGAAGGCCAGAGACTTGTGGCGGACGAACTGCAGGAACTGGACGGGGTCGAAGCGCGGCAGCTCGCAGCCGGACGGCCTCCACCGCCACTTGAGGAAGCCGAGGTCGGGGCGGCCGTACTTGAGGCAGTTCTGGTGCTCCTGGATCATGCCGCACGTCTTGTGGGTGTAGTAGGGCGCCTCCGCGTCGGGCACCCACTCGCCGCGGAAGATGTCGCAGTACTTCATCACGCTCACCACCGGCGTGGAGGACGCCAGCTTGGTGGCGCGCGGCACGCCGACGCCGCCGAGCCCGAAGTACTGCGCGTTGGTCAGGAGGATGAGGATGGCCAGCGCCGAGAAGTAGACCGGCACGGGCCCGAACAGGACCTTCACCAGGAGATGGAGCTTCATCTTCCTCTCCCTCCCGCTGCCTATCTTAGCTCCTATACTACGTACACCTATGTCTACTTACAGCCTGCAGCAATCGGCAAGCAAGGAGAGAAAAACCATGGATATCTATCTAGCTTGAGCTTGGTACTCTACCACACGAAGAAGAAAGAAGCAAGAGGCAGCAGCGCACGAGGAAGGGGATGATGGGTGGGTGGCTCTTTTTTGCCTTTGCCGGGCGGTGCTTGCTTTGCGGACCCTGTCTCTCTCGGCTATCTCTGCGGGTGCGAGGAGATGAGGTGCTGCTTCTTGAAGGCGGTGGACGCGGAGGAGAAGAGAGTAGGTGCGCGGTTCATTTCAATATTGACAGGTGGGCTCGCCGAGGAACATGTCTGTCTTTTTCCATATTAAATATTACTAAAATGTAAACAGCATGCAACCGTCCGGACTGCACAGTTCAGACATGCTGTGTCATCTAACACGGTTCTGCATCGGTCAGCAGAGCGGTCCGAATGTAACTTCTCATGCAAATCGGAGACAAACGTGAGCTTTGCGGGTGTTTGGATAGCACATGCGTCCACTTCTAACCACTCTGGCCCACCCGAAATTCTTCTCCCTCGCCCACGCACCTTCTTGCCCGGCGCCGACTGTCTGCATTCATGCTAATGTAGAGAGGACACGACCTCTTACTGCATGTGCCATCTAAGGGACGCCGAGATGTTGCCCATGATGCGTCTCCAATTTCCGCGGTTGTTCAATGCAGGAGAAACGTTACTGGACGGGGCGCATATCTATCACGCCCGTTCAGTGCACCGTCTATCTGTATACCTCCATTAACGAAGTTCACCGGTCGAGAAACCTGTTGGGAAACGCAGTATTTCAAAAAAATTGCCTACGATCACGCAAGATCTATCTAGGAGATGCATAGCAACGAGATGAGAGAGTGTGTCCACGTACCCTCATAGACCGAAAACAGAAGCGTTTAGTAACGCGGTTGATGTAGTCGAACGTCTTCGCAATCCAACCGATCCAAGCACCGAACGTACGACACCTCCGCATTCAGCACACGTTCAGCTTCTTGATGTCCCTCGAACTCTTGATCCAGTTGAGCCCGAGGAAGAGTTCCGTTAGCACGACGGTGTGGCGACGGTGATGATGAAGTTACTCGCGCAGGGCTTCACCTAAGTACTACGACGATATGACCGAGGTGTGTAACTGTGGAGAGGGACACCGCACACGACTAAGAGATTGTCTGTTGTGATATTGGGGTGCCCCCTGGCCACGTATGTAAAGAAGGGAGGGAGAGAGAAGGCCGGTCAGGTTGGGCGCACCAAGGGGGGAGTCCTACTTGGACTCCTAGTCCAAGTAGGATTCGCCCCCCCCCCCCTCCTCCCCTTTCCTTTTTTCCACCGGAGGGAAAGGGAAGGGAGAGAGGGGGGGAGGAAAGAGGGGAGGCCTCCCCCTCCCCTAGTCCAATTCGGTTTGGGCAAGGGGAGGGCGTGCCCCTTTCTTGTGGCCCTTTCTCCTCTCCTCCAATAAGGCCCACTAGGCCCAATACTTCTCCCAGGAGTTTTCGGTAACCTTCCGGTACTTCGGAAAAATGCTCGAATCACTCGGAATCATTCCGATGTCCAAATGCAACCTTCCAATATATGAATCTTTATGTCTCGACCATTTCGAGACTCCTCGTCATGTCCGTGATCTTATCCGGGACTCTGAACAAACTTCGGTTCATCAGAACACGAAACTCATAATACAAATCGTAGTCGAACGTTAAGCGTGCGGACCCTACGGGTTCGAGAACTATGTAGACATGACCGAGACATATCTCCGGTCAATAACCAATAGCGGAACCTGGATGCTCATATTGGCTCCTACATATTCTACGAAGATCTTTATCGGTCAAACCGCATAACAACATACATTGTTCCCTTTGTCATCGGTATGTTACTTGCCCGAGATTCGATCGTCGGTATCGTCATACCTAGTTCAATCTCATTACTGGCAAGTCTCTTTACTCATTCCATAGTGCATCATCCCGTGACTAACTCATTGGACACATTGCTTGCAAGGCTCATAGTGATGTGCATTACCGAGAGGGCCCATAGATACCTCTTCGATACACGGAGTGACAAATCCTAATCTCGATCTATGCCTACTCAACAAACACCATCGGAGGCACCTACAACGCATCTTTATAATCACCCAGTTATGTTGTGACGTTTGATAGCACACAAGGTGTTCCTATGGTATTCGGGAGTTGCATAATCTCATAGTCTGAGGAACATGCATAAGTCATGAAGAAAGCAATAGCAGAAAAACTAAACGATCATTATGCCAAGCTAACGGATGGGTCTTGTCCATCACATCATTCTCTAATGATGTGATCCCTTTCATCAAATGACAACACATGTCTATGGCTAGGAAACTTATGTTGGGGAACGTAGCAGAAATTCAAAATTTTCCTACGTGTCACCAAGATCTATCTATGGAGAAACCAGCAACGAGGGAAGGAGAGTGCATCTACATACCCTTGTAGATCGCTAAGCGGAAGCGTTCAAGTGAACGGGGTTGATGGAGTCGTACTCGTCGTGATCCAAATCACCGGAGATCCTAGTGCCGAACGGACGGCACCTCCGCGTTCAACACACGTACAGCCCGACGACGTCTCCCATGCCTTGATCCAGCAAGGAGAGAGGGAGAGGTTGAGGAAGACTCCATGCAGCAGCAGCACAATGGCGTGGTGGTGGTGGACGAGCGTGGCAATCCTGCAGGGCTTCGCCAAGCATCGCGGGAGAGGAGGAGGGAGAGAAGGAGGGCTGCGCCATGGAGAGGTCAGAACTCATGTTTTGGCAGCCCCAAAACCCTCTAGTATATATAGGGGAGAGGGAGGGGGTGCGCCCCCTTTAGGGTTTCCACCCCAAGGGGTGCGGCAGCCCCAAACCCATCTATGGGTGGCGGCCACAAGGGGAGAAGGGGGAGGCGCACCTGGGGTGGGCCTTAGGGCCCATCTGCCCTAGGGTTTGCCCCCTTTCCCTCTTGGAGGTGCCTTGGGCCCTTGTGGGGGGGGGGGGGGGCGCACCAGCCCACCTGGGGCTGGCCCCTTCCCACACTTGGCCCATGCAGCCCTCCGGGGCTTGTGGCCCACTTGGAAGACCCCCGGGACCCTCCCGGTGGTCCCGGTACGTTACCGATAAAACCCGAAACTTTTCCGGTGACCAAAACAGGACTTCCCATATATAAATCTTTACCTCCGGACCATTCCGGAACTCCTCGTGACGTCCGGGATATCATCCGGGACTCCGAACAACATTCGGTAACCACATACAAACTTCCTTTATAACCCTAGTGTCATCGAACCTTAAGTGTGTAGACCCTACGGGTTCGGGAGACATGCAGACATGACCGAGATGACTCTCCGGTCAATAACCAACAGCGGGATCTGGATACCCATGTTGGCTCCCACATGTTTCATGATGATCTCATTGGATGAACCATGATGTCAAGGACTTAATCAATCCCGTATGAAATTCCCTTTGTCCATCAGTACGATACTTGCCCGAGATTCGATCGTCGGTATCCCGATACCTTGTTCAATCTCGTTACCGGCAAGTCTCTTTACTCGTTCCGTAACACATCATCCCGTGATCAACTCCTTGGTCACATTGTGCACATTATGTTGATGTCCTACCGAGTGGGCCCAGAGATACCTCTCCGTTTACACGGAGTGACAAATCCCAGTCTCGATTCGTGCCAACCCAATAGACACTTTCGGAGATACCTGTAGTGTACCTTTATGGCCACCCAGTTACATTGTGACGTTTGGCACACCCAAAGTATTCCTACGGTATCCGGGAGTTGCACAATCTCATGGTCTAAGGAAATGATACTTGACATTAGAAAAGCTTTAGCGAACGAACTACACGATCTTTATGCTAGGCTTAGGATTGGGTCTTGTCCATCACATCATTCTCCTAATGATGTGATCCCGTTATCAACGACATCCAATGTCCATGGTCAGGAAACTGTAACCATCTATTGATCAACGAGCTAGTCAACTAGAGGCTTACTAGGGACATGGTGTTGTCTATGTATCCACACATGTATCTGAGTTTCCTATCAATACAATTCTAGCATGGATAATAAACGATTATCATGAACAAGGAAATATAATAATAATCAATTTATTATTGCCTCTAGGGCATATTTCCAACAGTCTCCCACTTGCACTAGAGTCAATAATCCAGTTCACATCGATATGTGATTAACACTCAAGGTCACATCCCCATGTGACTAACACCCAAAGAGTTTACTAGAGTCAATAATCTAGTTCACATTACCATGTGATTAACACTCGATGAGTTCTGGGTTTGATCATGTTATGCTTGTGAGAGATGTTATAGTCAACAGGTCTGAATCTTTCAGATCCGTATCTACTTCGCAAATTTCTATGTCATCTTGTAGATACAACTACTACGCTACATTTGGAGCTATTCCAAATAATTGTTCTACTATACGAATCCAGTTTACTACTCAGAATAATCTGGATTAGTGTCAAAGTTAGCATCGGCGTAACCCTTTACGACGAACTCTTTTACCACCTCCATAATCGAGAAAATTCCTTAGTCCACTAGTTACTAAGGATAACTTTGACCGCTGTCCTGTGATCCATTCTTGGATCACTCTTGTACCCCTTGACTGACTCATGGCAAGGCACACTTCAGGTGCGGCACACAGCATAGCATACTGTAGAGAGCCTATAACAAAAGCATAGGGGACGACCTTCGTCCTTCCTCTTTCTTCTGCCGTGGTCGAGCTTTAAGTCTTAACTTCATACCTTACAACTCAGGCAAGAACTCCTTCTTTGACTGATCCATCTTGAACACCTTCAAGATCATGTCAAGGTATGTGCTCATTTGAAAGTACCATTAAGCGTTTTGATCTATCCTTATAGATCTTGATGCTCAATGTTCAAGTAGCTTAATCCAGGCTTTCCATTGAAAAACACTTTCCAAATAACCCTATATGCTTTCCAGAAATTCTACGTCATTTCTGATCAACAATATGTCAACAACATATATTCATCAGAAATTCTATAGTGCTCCCACTCACTTCTTTGGAAATACAAGTTTCTCATAAACTTTGTATACACCCAAAATATTTGATCATCTCATCAAAGCATACATTCCAACTCCGAGATGCTTACTCCAGTCCTCAGAAGGATTGCTGGAGCTTTGCATACTTATTAGCATCTTTCAGGATTGACAAAACCTTCCGGTTGTATCACACACAACCTTTCCTCAAGAAAATCGTCTAGGAAACAATGTTTTGACATCCTATCTGCAAGATTTCATAAATAATGCAGTAATCGCTAATATAATTCCAACAGACTCTTAGCATCGCTACGAGTGAGAAAGTCTCACCGTAGTCAACTCCTTGAACTTGTCGAAAAACATCTTAACGACAAGTCGAGCTTTCTTAATGGTGATACTTACCATCATTGTCCGTCTTCCTTTTAAAATCCATCTGTACTCAACAGCCTTACGACCATCGAGCTGTTCTGCCAAAGTCTACACTTTGTTTTCATACATGGATCCTCTCTTGGATTTTCGAGCCATTTATCGGAATCCGGGCCCACCATCGCTTCTCCATAGCTCGTAGGTTCATTGTTGTCTAGCAACATGACTTCCAAGACAGGATTACGTACCACTCTGAAGTAGTACGCATCCTTGTCATCCCACGAGGTTTGGTAGTGACTTGATCTGAAGTTTCATGATCACTATCATGAGCTTCCACTTCAATTGGTGTAGGTGCCACAGGAACAAATCCCTGTGCCCTGCCACACACTAGTTGAAGAGACGGTCAATAACCTCATCAAGTCTCCACCATCCTCCCACTCAATTCTTTCGAGAGAAATTTTTCCTCGAGAAAGGACCCGATTCCAGAAACAATCCCTTATTGTTTTCGAATCTGAGACAGGAGGTATACCCAACTGTTTTGGGTGTCCTATGAAGATGCATTTATCCGCTTTGGGTTCGAGCTTATCAGCCTGAAACTTTTTCACATAAGCGTCGCAGCCCCAAACTTTTAAGAAATGACAGCTTAGGTTTCTCTAAACCATAGTTCATACGGTGTCATCTCATCGGAATTACGTGGTGCCCTATTTAAAGTGAATGTGGTTGTCTCTAATGCCTAACCCATAAACTATCATGGTAATTCGATAAGAGACATCATGGTATGCATCATATCCAATAGGGTGCAGTTATGATGTTCGGACACACCATCACACTATGGTGTTCCAGGCTGTATTAGTTGTGAAACAATTTCCACAATGTCTTAATTCTGTGCCAAACTCGTAATTCAGATATTCATCTCTATGATCATATCATAGATATTTTATCCTCTTGTCACGACGATCTTTCAACTTCACCCTGAAATTATTTGAACCTTTCAATAATTCAGACTCGTGATTCATCAAGTAAATATACTCAACATCTACTCAAATCATCTGTGAGGTAAGAACATAACGATATCCACTACACGCCTCAACACTCATTGGACTGCACACATCAAAATGTATTACTTCCAACAAGTTGCTTTCTAGTTCCATTTTACTGAAAACGAGGCTTTCAGTCATCTTGCCCATGTGGTATGATTTGCATGCCTCAAGTGATTCAAAATCAAGTGAGTCCAAATGGTCCATTTTCCTGGAGTTTCTTCATGCATATACACCAATAGACATGGTTCGCATGTCTCAAACTTTTCAAAAACGAGTGAGCCCAAAGATCCATCAACATGGAGCTTCTTCATGCGTTTTATACCGATATGACTTAGGTGGCAGTGCCACAAGTAGGTGGCACTATCATTACTATCTTATATCTTTTGGCATGAACATGTGTATCACTACGATCGAGATTCAATAAACCATTCATTTTAGGTGCAAGACCATTGAAGGTATTATTCAAATAAACAGAGTAACCATTATTCTCCTTAAATGAATAACCGTATTGCGATAGACATAATCCAATCATGTCTATGCTCAATGCAAACACCAATCTCGATGGTAGAGGGAGCGTGCAATGCTTGATCACATCAAGCTTGGAAAAACTTCCAACACATATCGCCAGCTCACCTTTAGCTAGTCTCCGTTTACTCCGCAGCCTTTTATTTCGAGTTTACTAACACTTAGCAACCGAACCGGTATCTAATACCATGGTGCTACTAGGAGTACTAGTAAAGTACACATTAACACAATGTATATCCAATATACTTCTAACGACCTTGCCAGCCTTCTCATCTACCAAGTATCTAGGGTAATTCTGCTCCAGTGGCTGTTCCCCTTATTACAAAAGCACTTAGCCTCGGGTTTGGGTTCAACCTTGGCTTTCTTCACTAGAGCAGCAGCTGATTTGCCGTTTCATGAAGTATCCCTTCTTGCTCTTGCCCTTCTTGAAACTAGTGGTTTCACCAACCATCAACAATTGATGCTCCTTCTTGATTTCTACTTTTGTGGTGTCAAACATCACAAATATCTCAAGGATCATCATATATGTCCCTGATATATTATAGTTCATCACCAGGCTCTAGCAGCTTGGTGGTAATGACTTCGGAGAAACATCACTATCTCATCTAGAAGATCAACTCCCACTCGATTCAAATGATTGTTGTATTCAGACAATCTGAGCACAAGCTCAACAATTGAGCTTTTCTCCCTTAGTTTGCAGGCTAAGAAAATCGTCGGAGGTCTTATACCTCTTGACGTGGGCACAAGCCTGAAATCCCAATTTCAGCCCTCGAAACATCTCCTATGTTTCGCGACGTTTCAAAATGTCTTCGGTGCCTCAACTCTAAACCGTTTAACTGAACTATCACGTAGTTATCAAAATGTGTATGTCAGATGTTCGCAACATCCACAGACAACGTTCGAGGTTCAGCACACTGAGCGGTGCATTATGGACATAAGCCTTCTATGAAGCAATGAGGACAATCCTCAGTTTACGGACCTAGTCCGCATAATTGCTACTATCAACTTTCATCTAAATTTTCTCTAGGAACATATCTAAACAGTAGAACTAAAACGCGAGCCATGACATAATTTGCGAAGACCTTTTGACTATGTTCAGGATAATTAAGTTCATCTTATGAACTCTCACTCAGATAGACATCCCTCTAGTCATCTAAGTGATTACATGATCTGAGTCAACTAGGCCGTGTCCGATCATCACGTGAGACGGACTAGTCAACATCGGTGAACATCTTCATGTTGATCGTATCTTCTATACGACTCATGCTCGACCTTTTGGTCTCTTGTGTTCCGAGGCCATGTCTGTACATGCTAGGCTCGTCAAGTTAACCTAAGTGTTTTGCATGTGTTCCGAGGCCATGTCTGTACATGCTAGGCTCCTCAACACCCGTTGTATTCGAACGTAAGAATCTATCACACCCGATCATCACGTGGTGCTTCGAAACGACGAACTTTCGCAACGGTGCACAGTTAGGGGGAACACTTTCTTGAAATTTTAATGAGGGGTCATCTTATTTACTACCGTCGTTCTAAGCAAATAAGATGTATAAACATGATAAACATCACATGCAATCAAATAGTGACATGATATGGCCATCATCACTTTGCTCCTTTTGATCTCCATCTTCGGGGCTCCATGATCATCATCGTCACCGACATGACACCATGATCTCCATCATCGTGTCATCATGAAGTTGTCTCGCCAACTATTACTTCTACTACTACAACTAACGGTTAGCAATAAAGTAAAGTAATTACATGGCGCTGTTCAATGACACGCAGGTCATATAATAAATAAAGACAACTCCTATGGCTCCTGCCGGTTGTCATACTCATCGACATGCAAGTCGTGATTCCTATTACAAGAACATGATCAATCTCATACATCACATATCATACATCACATTCTTCTTGACCATATCACATCACATAGCATACCCTGCAAAAACAAGTTAGACGTCCTCTAATTGTTGTTTGCATGTTTTACGTGGCTGCTATGGGTTTCTAGCAAGAACGTTTCTTACCTACGCAAAAACCACAACGTGATATGCCAATTGCTATTTACCCTTCATAAGGACCCTTTTCATCAAATCCGATCCGACTAAAGTGGGAGAGACAGACACCCACTAGCCACCTTATGCAACTAGTGCATGTCAGTCGGTGGAACCAGTCTCACGTAAGAGTACGTGTAAGGTTGGTCCGGGCCGCTTCATCCCACGATGCCGCCGAATCAAGATAAGACTAGTAACGGCAAGTAAATTGACAAAATCAACGCCCACAACTGCTTTGTGTTCTACTCGTGCATAGAATCTATGCAATAGACCTAGCTCATGATGCCATTGTTGGGGAACGTAGCAGAAATTCAAAATTTTCCTATGTGTCACCAAGATCTATCTATGGAGAAACCAGCAACGAGGGAAGGAGAGTGCATCTACATACCCTTGTAGATCGCTAAGCGGAAGCGTTCAAGTGAACGGAGTTGATGGAGTCGTACTCGTCGTGATCCAAATCACCGGAGATCCTAGTGCCGAACGGACGGCACCTCCGCGTTCAACACACGTACAGCCCGACGACGTCTCCCATGCCTTGATCCAGCAAGGAGAGAGGGAGAGGTTGAGAAAGACTCCATCCAGCAGCAGCACAACAGCGTGGTGGTGGTGGAGGAGCGTGGCAATCCTGCAGGGCTTCGCCAAGCACCGCGGGAGAGGAGGAGGGAGAGAAGCAGGGCTGCGTCATGGAGAGGTCAGAACTCATGTTTTGGCAGCCCCAAAACCCTCTAGTATATACAGGGGAGAGGGAGGGGGGTGCGCCCCCTTTAGGTTTTCCACCCCAAGGGGTGCGGCAGCCCCAAACCCATCTATGGGTGGCGGCCACAAGGGGAAGGGGGAGGCGCACCTGGGGTGGGTCTTAGGGCCCATCTGCCCTAGGGTTTGCCCCCTTTCCCTCTTGGAGGCGCCTTGGGCCCTTGTGGGGGGGCGCACCAGCCCACCTGGGGCTGGCCCCTTCCCACACTTGGCCCATGCAGCCCTCCGGGGCTTGTGGCCCCACTTGGTGGACCCCTGGGACCCTCCCGGTGGTCCCGGTACGTTACCGATAAAACCCGAAACTTTTCCGGTGACCAAAACAGGACTTCCCATATATAAATCTTTACCTCCGGACCATTCCGGAACTCCTCGTGACGTCCGGGATCTCATCTGGGACTCCAAACAACATTCGGTAACCACATACAAACTTCCTTTACAACCCTAGCGTCATCGAACCTTAAGTGTGTGGACCCTACGGGTTCGGGAGACATGCAGACATGACCGAGATGACTCTCCGGTCAATAACCAACAGCGGGATCTGGATACCCATGTTGGCTCCCACATGTTCCACGATGATCTCATCGGATGAACCACGATGTCAAGGACTTAATCAATCCCGTATGCAATTCCCTTTGTCCATCGGTACGATACTTGCCCGAGATTCGATCGTCGGTATCCCGATACCTTGTTCAATCTCGTTACCGGCAAGTCTCTTTACTCGTTCCGTAACACATCATCCCGTGATCAACTCCTTGGTCACATTGTGCACATTATGATGATGTCCTACCGAGTGGGCCCAGAGATACCTCTCCATTTACACGGAGTGACAAATCCCAGTCTCGATTCGTGCCAACCCAACAGACACTTTCGGAGATACCTGTAGTGTACCTTTATAGCCACCCAGTTACATTGTGACGTTTGGCACACCCAAAGTATTCCTACGGTATCCGGGAGTTGCACAATCTCATGGTCTAAGGAAATGATACTTGACATTAGAAAAGCTTTAGCGAACGAACTACACGATCTTTGTGCTA
Organism: Triticum monococcum; assembly: GCA_034509565.1. Taxonomy (NCBI): domain Eukaryota; kingdom Viridiplantae; phylum Streptophyta; class Magnoliopsida; order Poales; family Poaceae; genus Triticum; species Triticum monococcum. The sequence goes on from CM067843.1 coordinate 497,812,144, forward strand.
GGCTTAGGATTGGGTCTTGTCCATCACATCACATCATGGTCCAAGGAGGCCCCAGTTGGTGCAGTTCTAAGCAGAGCGTTGTGGCGGGACCTACGTGTGAAGTGGAATACATAGCTGCTTCGGAAGCAACAAATGAAGGAGTCTAGATGAAGGAGTTCATATCCGATCTAGGTGTAATACCTAGTGCATCAGGTCCAATGAAAATCTTTTGTGACAATACTGGTGCAATTGCCTTGGCAAAGGAATCCAGATTTCACAAGAGAACCAAGCACATCAAGAGACGATTCAATTCCTTTCATGATTAAGTCAAGGAGGGAGACATAGAGATTTGCAAAATACATACGGATCTGAATGTCACAGACCCATTGACTAAGCGTCTCTCAAGAGCAAAACACGATCAACACCAAGACTCCATGGATGTTAGAATCATCACTATGTAATCTAGATTATCGACTCTAGTGCAAGTGGGAGATTGAAGAAAATATGCGACAGAGGCAACAATAAAGTTGTTATTTATATTTCCTTATATCATGATAAATGATTATTATTCAAGCTACAATTGTATTAACCGGAAACTTAGTGAATACATAGACAAACAGAGTGTCACTAGTATGCCTCTACTTGACTAGCTTGTTGATCAAAGATGGTTATGTTTCCTAACCATAGACATGAGTTGTCATTTGGTTAACGGGATCACTTCATTAGGAGAATGATGTGATTGACTTGACCCATTCCATTAGCTTAGCACTTGATCGTTTAGTTTGTTGCTATTGCTTTCTTCGTTACTTATATATGTTCCTATGACTATGAGATTATGCAACTCCCGTTTACCGGAGGAACACTTTGTGTGCTACCAAACGTCACAACGTAACTGGGTGATTATAAAGGTGCTTTACAGGTGTCTCCGAAGGTATTTGTTGGGTTGGCGTATTTCGAGATTAGGATTTGTCACTCCGATTGTCGGAGAGGTATCTCTGGGGCCTCTCGGTAATGCACATCACTCAAGCCTTGCAAGCATTGCAACTAATTAGTTAGTTGTGGGATGATGTATTACGGAATGAGTAAAGAGACTTGCCGATAACGAGATTGAACTAGGTATTGAGATACCGACGATCGAATCTCGGGCAAGTAACATACCGATGACAAAGGGAACAACGTATATTGTTATGCGATCTGACCGATAAAGATCTTCATAGAACATGTAGGAGCCAATATGAGCATCCAAGTTCCGCTATTGGTTATTGACCGGAGACGTGTCTCGATCATGTCTACATAGTTCTGGAACCCGTAGGGTCCGCACGCTTAAAGTTCGGTGACGATCGTAATTAGGGTTTTTGTGTTTTGATGTATCGAAGGTTGTTCGGTGTCCCGGATGTGATCACGGACATGACGAGGAGTCTCGAAATGGTCGAGACATAAAGATTGATATATTGGAAGCCTATATTTTGATATCAGAAACGTTCCGGGTGAAATCGGGATTTTACCGGAGTACCGGGGGGGTTACCAGAACCCCCCCGGGGGTTATTGGGCCTACATGGGCCCTAAGGGAGAAGAGGAGGGTCGGCCAGGGCAGGCCGTGCGCCCCCTCCCCCCTAGTCCGAATAGGACATGGAAGGGGGGCGGCGCCCCCTTTCCTCTTTCTCCCTTCCCCCTTCCTTTTCCAACAAGGCAAGAGGGGGGAGTCCTACTCCCGGTAGGAGTAGGACTCCTCCAGGCGCACCCCTTGGGCCGGCCGCACCTCCCCTTCTCCCTCCTTTATATACGGGGGCAAGGGGGCACCCCATGACACACAAGTTGATCTTCGTGATCGTTCCTTAGCCGTGTGCGGTGCCCCCTTCCACCATATTCTACCTCGGTCATATCGTAGCGGTGCTTAGGCGAAGCCCTGCGTCGGTAGAACATCATCACCGTCATCACACCGTCGTGCTGATGAAACTCTCCCTCAACACTTTGCTGGATCGGAGCTCGAGGGACGTCACCGAGTTGAACGTGTGTAGAACTCGGAGGTGCAGTACGTTCGGTACTTGGATCGGTCAGATCGGGAAGACGTACGACTACTTCCGCTACATTGTGTCAATGCTTCCGTTGCCAGTCTACGAGGGTACGTAGACAACACTCTCCCCTCACGTTGCTATGCATCACCATGATCTTGCGTGTGCGTAGGAATTTTTTTGAAATTACTACGTTCCCCAACAATGGCATCCGAGCCTAGGTTTTATGCGTTGATGTTATGCACGAGTAGAACACAAGTGAGTTGTGGGCGATATAAGTCATACTGCTTACTAGCATGTCATACTTTGGTTCGGCGGTATTGTTGGATGAAGCGGCTCGGACTGACATTACGTGTACGCTTACGCGAGACTGGTTCTACCGACGTGCTTTGCACACAGGTGGCTGGCGGGTGTCAGTTTCTTCTACTTTAGTTGAACCAAGTGTGGCTACGCCTGGTCCTTGCGAAGGTTAAAACAGCACCAACTTGACAAACTATCATTGTGGTTTTGATGCGTAGGTAAGAACGGTTCTTGCTAAGCCCATAGTAGCCACGTAAAACTTGCAACAACAAAGTAGAGGACGTCTAACTTGTTTTTGCAGGGCATGTTGTGATGTGATATGGTCAAGACATGATGCTAAATTTTATTGTATGAGATGATCATGTTTTGTAACCGAGTTATCGGCAACTGGCAGAAGCCATATGGTTGTCGCTTTATTGTATGCAATACAATCGCGCTATAATTCTTTACTTTATCACTAGGCGGTAGCGATAGTCGTGGAAGCATAAGATTGGCGAGACGACAACGATGCTACGATGGAGATCAAGGTGTCGCGCCGGTGACAATGGTGATCATGACGGTACTTCGGAGATGGAGATCACAAGTACAAGATGATGATGGCCATATCATATCACTTATATTGATTGCATGTGATGTTTATCTTTTATGCATCTTGTCTTGCTTTGATTGAAGGCAGCATTATAAGATGATCCCTCACTAAATTATCAAAGTATAAGTGTTCTCCCTGAGTATGCACCGTTGCGAAAGTTCTTCGTGTTGAGACACCACGTGATGATCGGGTGTGATAGGCTCTACGTTCAAATACAACGGGTGCAAAACAGTTGCACACGCGGAATACTCAGGTTAAACTTGACGAGCCTAGCATATAACAGATATGGCCTCGGAACACGGAGACCAAAAGGTCGAGCGTGAATCATATAGTAGATACGATCAACATATTGATGTTCACCATTGATACTACTCCATCTCACGTGATGATCGGACATGGTTTAGTTGATTTGGATCACCTGATCACTTAGAAGATTAGAGGGATATCTTTCTAAGTGGGAGTTCTTAAGTAATATGATTAATTGAACTTAAATTTATCATGAACTTAGTACCTGATAGTATCTTGCTTGTCTATGTTTGATTGTAGATAGATGGCTTGTGCTGTTATTCCGTTGAATTTTAATGCGTTCCTTGAGAAAGCAAAGTTGAAAGATGATGGTAGCAATTACACGGACTGGGTCCGTAACTTGAGGATTATCCTCATTGCTGCACAGAAGAATTACGTCCTGGAAGCACCGCTAAGTGCCAAGCCTGCTGCAGGAGCAACACCGAATGTTATGAACGTATGGCAGAGCAAAGTTGATGACTACTCGATAGTTTAGTGTGCCATGCTTTACGGCTTAGAACCGGGTCTTCAACGACGTTTTGAACGTCATGGAGCATATGAGATGTTCCAGGAGTTGAAGTTAATATTTCAAGCAAATGCCCGGATTGAGAGATATGGAGTCTCCAATAAGTTCTATAGCTGCAAGATGGAGGAGAATAGTTCTGTCAGTGAACATATACTCAAAATGTCTGGGTATCATAATCACTTGACTCAACTGGGGGTTAATCTTCCTATTGATAGTGTCATTAACAGAGTTCTTCAATCACTGCCACCAAGCTACAAAAGCTTCGTGATGAACTATAATATGCAAGGGATGAATAAGACTATTCCTGAGCTCTTCGCGATGCTAAAAGCCGCGGAGGTAGAAATCAAGAAGGAGCATCAAGTGTTGATGGTCAATAAGACCACCAGTTTCAAGAAAAAGGGCAAAGAGAAGAAGAAAGGGAACTTCAAGAAGAACAACAAACAAGTTGTTGCTCAGGAGAAGAAACCCATGTATGGACCTAAGCCTGAGACTAAGTGCTTGTACTGCAAACAGACTGGTCACCGGAAGCGGAACTGCCCCAAGTATTTGGCGAATAAGAAGGATGCGAAAGTGAACAAAGGTATATGTGATATACATGTTATTGATGTGTACCTTACTAATGCTCGCAGTAGCACCTGGGTATTTGATACTGGTTCTATTGCTAACATTTGCAACTCGAAACAGGGTCTACGGATTAAGCGAAGATTGGCAAAGGACGAGGTGATGATGCGCGTGGGAAATGGTTCCAAAGTCGATGTGATCGCGGTCGCCATGCTACCTCTACATCTACCTTCGGGATTAGTATTGGACCTAAATAATTGTTATTTGGTGCCAGCGTTGAGCATGAACATTATATCTGGATCTTGTTTGATGCTAGACGCTTATTCATTTAAATCAGAGAATAATGGTTGTTCTATTTATATGAGTAATATCTTTTATGGTCATGATCCCTTGAAGAGTGGTCTATTTTTGATGAATCTCGATAGTAGTGATACACATATTCATAATGTTGAAATCAAAAGATGCAGAGTTGACAGTGATAGTGCAACTTATTTGTGGCACTGCCGTTTAGGTCATATCGGTGTAAAGCGCATTAAGAAACTCTATACTGATGGACTTTTGGAACCACTTGATTATGAATCACTTGGTACTTGCGAACCGTGCCTCATGGGTAAGATGACTAAAACGCCGTTCTCTGGTACTATGGAGAGAGCAACGGATTTGTTGGAAATCATACATACAGATGTATGTGGTCCAATGAATGTTGAGGCTCGTGGCGGATATCGTTATTTTCTCACCTTCACAGATGATTTAAGCAGATATGGGTATATCTACTTAATGAAACATAAGTCTGAAACATTTGAAAAGTTCAAAGATTTCAGAGTGAAGTTGAAAATCATCGTAACAAGAAAATAAAATTTATGCGATCTGATCGTGGAGGAGAATATTTGAGTTACAAGTTTGGTCTACATTTGAAACAATGCGGAATAGTTTCGCAACTCACGCCACCCGGAACACCACAGCGTAATGGTGTGTCCGAACGTCGTAATCGTACTTTATTAGATATGGTGCGATCTATGATGTCTCTTACTGATTTACCACTATCTTTTTGGGGTTATGCTTTAGAGACGGTTGCATTCACGTTAAATAGGACACCATCGAAATCCGTTGAGACGATGCCTTATGAACTGTGGTTTGGCAAGAAACCAAAGTTGTCGTTTCTGAAAGTTTGGGGCTGCGATGCTTATGTGAAAAACCTTCAACCTGATAAGCTCGAACCCAAATCGGAGAAATGTGTCTTCATAGGATACCCAAAGGAGACTGTTGGGTACACCTTCTATCACAGATCCGAAGGCAAAACTTTTGTTGCTAAATTCGGAGTTTTTCTAGAGAAGGAGTTTCTCTCGAAAGAAGTGAGTGGGAGAAAAATAGAACTTGATGAGGTAACTGTACCTGCTCCCTTATTGGAAAATAGTACATCACATAGACCGGTTTCTGTGACACCTACACCAATTAGTGAGGAAGCTAATGATAATGATCATGAAACTTTAGATCAAGTTACTACCGAACCTCGTAGATCAACCAGAGTAAGATCCGCACCAGAGTGGTACGGTAATCCTGTTCTGGAAGTCATGCTACTAGATCATGATGAACCTATGAACTATGAAGAAGCGATGGTGAGCCAGATTCCGCAAAATGGCTAGAAGTCATGAAATCTGATATGGGTTCCATGTATGAGAACAAAGTATGGACTTTGGTTGACTTGCGCGTTGATCGGCAAGCAATTGAGAATAAATGGATCTTCAAGAAGAAGACTGACGCTGACGGTAATGTTACTGTCTACAAAGCTCGACTTGTTGCGAAAGGTTTTCGACAAGTTCAAGGGATTGACTACGATGAGACCTTCTCACCTGTAGGGATGCTTAAGTCTGTCTGAATCATGTTAGCAATTGCCGCATTTTATGATTATGAAATTTGGCAAAATGGATGTCAAAACTGCATTCCTGAATGGATTTCTGGAAGAAGAGTTGTATATGATGCAACCAGAAGGTTTTGTCGATCCAAAGGGAGCTAACAAAGTGTGCAAGCTCCAGCGATCCATTTATGGACTGGTGCAAGCCTCTTGGAGTTGGAATAAACACTTTGATAGTGTGATCAAAGCATTTTGTTTTATACAGACTTTTGAAGAAGCCTGTATTTACAAGAAAGTGAGTGGGAGCTCTATAGCATTTCTGATATTATATGTGGATGGCATATTATTGATTAGAAATAATATAGAATTTCTGGATAGCATAAAGGGATACTTGAATAAGTGTTTTTCAATGAAAGACCTCGGTGAAGCTGCTTACATATTGGGCATTAAGATCTATAGAGATAGATCAAGACGATTAATTGGACTTTCACAAAGCACATACCTTGACAAAGTTTTGAAGAAGTTCAAAGTGGATCAAGCAAAGAAAGGGTTCTTGCATGTGTTACAAGGTGTGAAGTTGAGTAAGACTCAATATCCGACCACTGCAGAAGATAGAGAGAAAATGAAAGATGTTCCCTATGCTTCAGCCTATTGGGGAACGTTGCAGAAAACAAAAAAATTCCTACGGTTTCACCAAGATCCATCTATGAGTTCATCTAGCAACGAGTGATCGGATGCATCTACATACCTTTGTAGATCGCGAGCGGAAGCGTTCAAAGAATGGGGATGAGGGAGTCGTACTCGACGTGATCCAAATCACCGGAGATCCTAGCGCCGAACGGACGGCACCTCCGCGTTCAACGAACGTACGGTCAGCATGACGTCTCCTCCTTCTTGATCTAGCAAGGGGGAAGGAGAGGTTGATGAAGATCCAGCAGCACGACGGCGTGGTGGTGGATGCAGGGGTCACCGCAGCAGGGCTTCGCCGTTCTACTTCGAGAGGGAGAGGTGTAGCAGGGGAGAGGGAGGCGCCAAGACTCAAGGGTGCGGCTGCCCCTCCCTCCCCCCTTTATATAGGCCCCCTAGGGGGTGCGCCGGCCCTAGGAGATGGGATCTCCTAGGGGGGCGGCGGCCAAGGGGTGGAGTGCCCCCCAAGCCAGGTGGGGCGCCCCCACCCTAGGGTTCCCAACCCTAGGCGCATGGGGTGGGCCAAGGGGGCGCACCAGCCCACTATGGGCTGGTTCCCCTTCCCCACTTTAGCCCATGGATCCCTCCGGGATGGGTGGCCCCACCCGGTGGACCCCCGGGACCCTTCCGGTGGTCCCGGTACAATACCGGTGACCCCCGAAACTCTCCCGATGGCCGAAACTGCAGTTCCTATATATAATTCTTCACCTCCGGACCATTCCAGAACTCCTCGTGACGTCCAGGATCTCATCCGGGACTCCGAACAACTTTCGGGTTACTGCATATACATATCCCTACAAGCCTAGCGTCACCGAACCTTAAGTGTGTAGACCCTACGGGTTCGGGAGACATGTAGACATGATCGAGATGGCTCTCCGGTCAATAACCAACAGCGGGATCTGGATACCCATGTTGGCTCCCACATGCTCCTTGATGATCTCATCGGATGAACCACGATGTCGAGGATTCAAGCAACCCCGTATACAATTCCCTTTGTCAATCGGTACGTTACTTGCCCGAGATTTGATCGTCGGTATCCCAATACCTCGTTCAATCTTGTTACCGGCAAGTCACTTTACTCGTACTGTAATGCATGATCCCGTGACCAAACACTTGGTCACTTTGAGCTCATTATAATGATGCATTACCGAGTGGGCCCAGAGATACCTCTCCGTCATACGGAGTGACAAATCCCAGTCTTGATCCGTGCCAACCCAACAGACACTTTCGGAGATACCTGTAATGTACCTTCATAGTCACCCAGTTACGTTGTGACGTTTGGCACACCCAAAGCACTCCTACGATATCCGGGAGTTACACAATCTCATGGTCTAAGGAAAAGATACTTGACATTGGAAAAACTCTAGCAAATGAACTATACGATCTTGTGCTATGTTTAGGATTGGGTCTTGTCCATCACATCATTCTCCTAATGATGTGATCTCGTTATCAATGACATCCAATGTCCATAGTCAGGAAACCATGACTATCTGTTGATCAACGAGCTAGTCAACTAGAGGTTTACTAGGGACATGTTGGTGTCTATGAATTCACACATATATTATGATTTCCGGATAACACAATTATAGCATGAATAAAAGACAATTATCATGAACAAGGAAATATAATAATAATGCTTTTATTATTGCCTCTAGGGCATATTTCCAACAGTCTCCCACTTGCACTAGAGTCAATAATCTAGTTACATTGTGATGAATCGAACACCCATGGAATTCTGGTGTTGATCATGTTTTGCTCTAGGGAGAGGTTTAGTCAACGGATCTGCTACATTCAGGTCCGTATGTACTTTACAAATATCTATGTCTCCATCTTGAACATTTTCACGAATGGAGTTGAAGTGACGCTTGATGTGCCTGGTCTTCTTGTGAAACCTGGGCTCCTTGGCAAGTGCAATAGCTCCAGTGTTGTCACAGAAGAGTTTGATCGGCCCCGACGCATTGGGTATGACTCCTAGGTCGGTGATGAACTCCTTCACCCAAATTGCTTGATGTGCTGCCTCCGAGGCTGCCATGTACTCCGCTTCACATGTAGATCCCGCCACGACGCTCTGCTTGCAACTGCACCAGCTTACTGCCCCACCATTCAAAATATACACGTATCTGGTTTGTGACTTAGAGTCATCCAGATCTGTGTCGAAGCTAGCGTCGACGTAACCCTTTACGACGAGCTCTTCGTCACCTCCATAAACGAGAAACATGTCCTTAGTCCTTTTCAGGTACTTCAGGATATTCTTGACCGCTGTTCAGTGTTCCTTGCCGGGATTACTTTGGTACCTTCCTACCAAACTTACGGCAAAGTTTACATCAGGTCTGGTACACAGCATGGCATACATAATAGACCCTATGGCTGAGGCATAGGGGATGACACTCATCTCTTCTATATCTTTTGCCATGGCCGGACATTGAGCTGAGCTCAATTTCACACCTTGCAACACACGCAAGAACCCCTTCTTAGACTGATCCATATTGAACTTCTTCAATATCTTATCAAGGCATGTGCTTTGTGAAAGACCTATGAGGCGTCTTGATCTATCTCTATAGATCTTGATGCCTAATATATAAGCAGCTTCTCCAAGGTCCTTCATAGAAAAACTCTTATTCAAGTAGGCCTTAATGCTGTCCAAGAGTTCTATATCATTTCCCATCAAAAGTATGTCATCTACATATAATGTGAGAAATGCTACAGAGCTCCCACTCACTTTCTTGTAAACGCAGGATTCTCCATAAGTCTGCATAAACCCAAACGCTTTGATCATCTCATCAAAGCGAATGTTCCAACTCCGAGATGCTTGCACCAGCCCATAAATCGAGCGTTGGAGCTTGTACACCTTGTCAGCATTATTAGGATCGACAAAACCTTCCGGCTGCATCATATACAATTCTTCCTTAAGGAAACCATTAAGGAATGTCGTTTTGACGTCCATTTGCCATATCTCATAATCATAGAATGCGGCAATTGCTAACATGATTCGGACGGACTTCAGCTTCGCTACGGGTGAGAAAGTCTCATCGTAGTCAACCCCTTGAACTTGCCGATAACCCTTAGCGACAAGTCGAGCTTTATAGATGGTAACATTACCATCCGTGTCTGTCTTCTTCTTAAAGATCCATTTATTTTCTATGGCTCGCCGCTCAACGGGCAAGTCAGTCAAAGTCCACACTTCGTTTTCATACATGGATCCTATCTCGGATTTCATGGCTTCCAGCCATTTGTCGGAATCCGGGCCTGCCATTGCTTCTTCATAGTTCGAAGGTTCACCGTTGTCTAACAACATGATTTCCAAGACAGGGTTGCCGTATGAAAGCGCAACTATCCCTAGGTGGTTTTGGTAATTCACAACAACATATAGCTCATTGAGCTAATGCTATTTCAAGATGATTATTTCAGGAAAGCTCAATGATTGGCATGGCATGGATGTGAAAGTGGAACCCTCAAAATGCTAAGGACAAAGAATTGGCTCAAGCTCAAAAGTTCAAGACTCTTCATTTTATATTTTAGTGATCCAAGATCATATTGAGTCTTTAGGAAAAGCCAATACTATCAAGGAGGAATGAGGTGTTGCTTAATGAGCCTCTTGCTTTATGTGCCTAATGATATGCTCCAAAATCCTCAGCTACTTTCCCATATCCACAAATGACCTAAACCCTAAGCCAAACTCGGTGATACCGATTCTTTCAATCCGGCGCCACCGAGTTTCACTTGTCATTTGCCACTGCCAAACCCTAGCAATTCGGTCCTACCGATAAGGATCTCAGTCTCATCGAGATGGGATTGCAAACTCTTTGTTTCCCTTTCGTAACTTTTCGGTCTCACCGAAAGAGCGAATCGGTCCCACCGAGATTGCAATGTAAACTCTATGTTTCCTTCTTGTAACTTTTCGGTCTCACCGAAAGAGCGAGTCGGTCCCACCGAGTTTGCCTGACCAACTCTCTGGTTAGCTTATTGCCAAGCTCGGTCTCACCGAGTTTGTGCAATCAGTCTCACCGAGATTACGTTATGCCCAAACCCTAACCGAATCGGTCCTACCGAGTTGCATGTCAGTCCCACCGAAATTCCTAACGGTCACTAGGTTTACTATTTCGGTCCGACCGAGTTTTCTGATTCGGTCCCACCGAGATTGGTAAATTGTGTGTAACGGTTGGATTTTGTGTGGAGGCTATAAATACCCCTCCACCTCCTCTTCACTCGTGGAGAGAGCCATCAGAACACATACACCATTCCAACTCATATGTTTTGAGAGAGAACCACCTACTCATGTGTTGAGACCAAGATATTCCATTCCAACCATATGAATCTTGATCTCTAGCCTTCCCCAAGTTGCTTTCCACTCAAATCTTCTTTCCACCAGATCCAAATCCTATGAGAGAGAGAGTTGAGTGTTGGGGAGACTATCATTTGAAGCACAAGAGCAAGGAGTTCATCATCAACACACCATTTGTTACTTCTTGGAGAGTGGTGTCTCCTAGATTGGCTAGGTGTTACTTGGGAGCCTCCGACAAGATTGTGGAGTTGAACCAAGGAGTTTGTAAGGGCAAGGAGATCGCCTACTTCGTGAAGATCTACCGCTAGTGAGGCAAGTCCTTCGTGGGCGATGGCCACGGTGGGATAGACAAGGTTGCTTCTTCGTGGACCCTTCGTGGGTGGAGCCCTCCGTGGACTCGCGCAACCTTTACCCTTCGTGGGTTGAAGTCTCCATCAACGTGGATGTAGGATACCACCACCTATCCGAACCACGGGAAAAACATCCGTGTCTCCAATTGCGTTTGAATCCTCAAAACCCTTCCCTTTATATTCTTTCAAGTTGCATGCTTTACTTTCCGCTGCCAATATACTCTTCGCATGATGCTTGAATTGTGTGATGATTGCTTGACTTGCCCTAAGATAGGTAAAATCTGCCAAGAACTAAAATTGGGAAAAGGTTAAGTTTTTATTTGGTCAAGTAGTCTAATCACCCCCCCTCTAGACATACTTCCGATCCTACAAGTGGTATCAGAGCTTTGGTCTCCATTTGCCTTGATCTCCATAGCTTTTGGTGGTCATAGCCTTGGTTTCACAACCTAGGAGAGTATGGCGTCTAGCGAGGGAAATTATCACCGTAGAGGTCCTTACTTTGATGGTACTAATTTTGCTAGTTGGAAGCATAAAATGAAAATGCATATTCTTGGACATAACCCCGCCGTATGGGCTATTGTTTGTGTTGGTTTGCAAGGTGAGTTCTTTGATGGGAGGGAACCAAACCGTGAAGCTACCACGGATGAGTTGAAGATGTTGCAATACAATGCTCAAGCTTGTGATATTCTCTTAAACGGATTGTGCCCCGAAGAATTCAACAAAATCAGCCGTCTTGAGAATGCAAAAGAAATTTGGGACACTTTGATTGATATGCACGAAGGTACCGACTCCGTCAAGGAATCCAAGTTGGATGTGCTCCAAAGTCAACTTGACAAGTTCAAGATGAAGGATGGTGAAGGTGTCGCCGAAATGTACTCTAGGCTTGCTCTCATCACAAATGAGATTGCCGGCTTAGGAAGTGAAGAGATGACCGATAGATTCATCATCAAGAAGATCCTAAGAGCCTTGGATGGGAAATACGATACCGTGTGCACATTGATTCAAATGATGCCCAATTACAAAGATCTCAAACTAACGGAAGTGATTGGAAGGATTGTTGCTCATGAGATGTCACTCAAGGATAAAGAGGAACTTCACAACAAATCAAGTGGTGCCTACAAAGCCTCATGTGAAGTCCCCACATCATCAAGTGAGAAACAAAACTTCAATGAAGAATTGAGCTTAATGGTGAAGAACTTCAACAAGTTCTACAAGAGTAGAAGCAAAGATAGAAGCTTCAAGTCAAGGTCCTACAATGACAAAATATCTTCTAGTCGAGAGCGAAACTGCTACAATTGTGGAAGACCCGGACACTATTCCAATGAGTGTACGGCTCCCAACAAGAGAAGAGAAGATTCTCCAAAAAGAAGAAGCAAAGAATCACCACCAAGAGAGAGAAGGAGTAGAGATGATCGTTATGAACGGAGATACTCACGGAGAAGCAAGGACTCGGAAAGGAAGGAAAAATCATCAAGGAGCTACACAAAATGAAGACATCAAGCTCATGTTGGTGAATGGGTATCCGGCTCCGACTCCGACAGCCACTCCGAGAGAAGTTATCACTCCGACTCCGAAGATACTCAAGATGAAGGTGTTGCCGGTCTAGCACTTGTGTCAACCAACTCCTACGACATATTTGACTCACCAAATGAAGGAATTGGAAGATGCTTCATGGCCAAAGGTCCTAAGGTAACACACCCCGAGTATGTTGATTTCAATAGTGATGAAGATGACTTGTTAGGTGATGATGACTTGCTTGTTGACAACTCTAGTGATGAGTACTATGATGAAACATCAATTAATCATGCTAATGAAAATAAAACGAATGACAATGATAAGGAGAAGATTGAGGCTCTAACTAAAGAACTAAACACTCTTAAGTTAGCTCATGAAACTATCTTCGAAGATCATCGAGAACTTTTAAGAGCTCATGAGAAATTACGCTTTGAAAAGCTCAATCTTGAGCAAGAGCATGAGTTCTTAAAAGCAATCAATGATGATCTCCGCAAGAAAAGTTCTTCTTACATTGCCAAGCATTTACTATTATCCACTTACATGCCTCAAGTCAAGTCTAGTAACAAGAACAAGAAAGATTCTTCCTCTAGTAGTAACAATGATCATGCTAAATCCAATACTGTTGCTTCTAGTAGTTCTCTTGATTCCACTAATGATTCTCTTAGCCAAGTTACACTTGAGCAAAAAAATAGCTTATTGAAGGGGATTATAGAGAAAGGAGTGTACAAAAGCGTTGCCGGGAGTAAGCAATTCGAGGAAATTGTGCGCAAGCAAGGAATGCACCGGAAGAATCAAGGTGTTGGTTTTGAACGAAAGTTCAATGCCAATGGAGTTGAATGGGAAGAAGATCAATACACCAAGACAAAGTTTGTTCCTCAAAAAGAGAAGTATGACACCTCTTTCAAGGGGATACAAGCTCAAGATGATCTTCCACCACAAGACTACAAGCAAAAAGGCAAGGACAAGCTTCAAGAGGAGATTGATGCATTTGAAGAAGCTCCTAAGACCTTAGTCAAGTGGATTCCCAAGACCACGTCAAGTTCCACTTCATCAAGTATGACTACGACTCCAAGGATTCCCATCAAGATGGTGTGGATCCAAAAGAAAAAGAACTAGAGAGTTCTTGAGGGTGACTCCGCCAACATATTTCACTCTCATCATTTGGCAAGAACAAGTGCAATCAACTTCCACATCGTGCACTAGTTCAAGGAGTCACAAACCCTCTTGTTGGTAAGACAAGGGACAAGGTAACCAAAAGTTTTCATGGACATCATCTTGTGTATGCATCACTCTATGTCTATGGATATCCTTGTTTGTTCCTTGTGGGACTAACCCATGTAGGTATTGAAAGTGCAATTCACTCAAATGGATAGCTCCAAGTGATCTACATCAACATTGAGCATCCACATCTTCAACATCTACATGAAGTCATCATCGACAAAACCCAAGGTTAGTTCATCCCTCTTAGGGGGGATATCACATCTAGGGGGAGCTTTACTCTAAGACTTGAGCTAAAGCAACTCTAAAGATGTGAATACAACATTGCTTTATGTAAAAGTGGTAACCCCACTTGAGCTTAAACGATTAGTATGACCTACGATCAAGTGTTCTCACTTGACTCCTAAGTCAATATACTCATATATAGATGACCTAGTCATCGCAAATTGCTTGATAGATGCTAGAATTGGTTGTGCATGCTTTGCCACATATTTCATTTGCCATCTTATTGTGTGAGCATGTTGGTTGCATATTTTACTCATTCGAGGACATCCACTTGTTGTTTTGATTGTTTAGCTTTATCTTCTTTTGCCAAGTGGATGGACAAGAATGCCTAAGAACCTCCTCTAGCTATCTATGCTTTTCTCGTCTCAAACTCTATTCATGCTGCATCACAAAACTTGATCAAGTCAGATTCGAACCACTCTATGTGAGGAGCGCTCGGAGTCCCCGATTCGTCATAGACTTAAACTTCCAAAACCTCTTTGTGATTCTCGGTCTGACCGATACCATATTTTCGGTCCTACCGAGATCATTAAGTTGATCTAGGTTTTCGATCTCGGTGCAACCGATTTGAACCACTCGGTCACACCGAGTTGCAATAACTGTATACAGTTTTGCATCTCGGTGCCACCGAGTTGTTCCACTCGGTCACACCGACAGGGTCGGGCTATATATAGTGACGGGCAGAATTTTGGAAATTTCTCCGAAACCTCTTCGCCCGCGCATAGCTCGCTCTGCCTCCTGGGTCTCCGGATCGTCCTCCTCACCGCCAGCAGCCTCCAGTCGCTGGTCTCCGTCGCCGTCAACGGAATTCTGCCCCGCCGTTGCCGCCGTAGCGAGTCTCCGCCGAACTAGGGTATGGACTCGATCTTTGTGCTATTCTCCAATCCGATTCCTAGCACATTGTGATCATCATGATTCTTGCCACGTTTGATAAACTCCTATCTAGTCAATGAACTCGTAGATTAGGTTTAATTCAAAAATTTTAGGGTTAGGTTTCCGTCGAAACCATCTCGGACCCACCGAGTTGAAAAATTCGGTCCCACCGATTTGGCTTATGCCATTGCACAAGTAAAACTCGGTCTGACCGAGAATTACTTATTGGTGTGACCGATTTTGGAACTCTGTGAAACCCTAGCAATCTCGGTGCCACCGAACTGTGACTCAGTCTGACCGAGTTCACTAGTTCTGGTGCCAAAACTGCTTTGGTGTCACCGAGTTTGAAAATCAGTAGATCCGAGATGATTTCAGTGGGAAACTAAAACTAAGTTTTTGAGTTATTCTTTTGCAAAAATCTCTGCATTTTGTGATGCTCATGTTGGGGAACGTTGCAGAAAACAAAAAATTTCCTACTCGTTTCACCAAGATCCATCTAGGAGTTCATCTAGCAACGAGTCATCAGATGCATCTACATACCTTTGTAGACCGCGTGCGGAAGCGTTCAAAGAACGGGGATGATGTAGTCGAACACGACGTGATCCAAATCACCGATGACCAAGCGCCGAACGGACGGCACCTCCGCGTTCAACACACGTACGGGACGGGAGACGTCTCCTCCTTCTTGATCCAGCAAGGGGGAGGAGAGGTTGATGATGATCCAGCAGCACGACGGCGTGGTGGTGGATGCAGGGCGTCACAGTAGCAGGGCTTCGCCTATACTGCGAGAGAGAGAGACGTAACAGGGAGAGAGGGATGCACCAAAAGCCGTGTCCCAAGTCCCTCCTCTCCCCCACTATATATAGGGGTGCTAGGGGGGGCGCCGGCCCTAGGAGATGGATCTCCTAGGGGGGCGGCGGCCAAGGGGTGGGGGCTTGCCCCCCAAGCCAGGGGGCGCCCCCCCTTTAGGGTTTCCCCTAAACCCTAGGCGCATGGGCCCTTAGGGGTGGCGCCCCAGCCCACTATGGGCTGGGTGCCTTCCCACTTCAGCCCATGGGGCCCTCCGGGATAGGTGGCCCCACCCGGTGGACCCCCGGGACCCTTCCGGTGGTCCCGGTACAATACCGGTAACCCCGAAACTTGTCCCGATGGCCGAAACAGCACTTCCTATATATAATTCTTTACCTCCGGACCATTCCGGAACTCCTCATGATGTCCGGGATCTCATCCGGGACCCCGAACAACATTCAGGTTACTGCATATACATATCTTCACAACCCTAGCGTCACCGAACCTTAAGTGTGTAGACCCTACGGGTTCGGGAGACATGTAGACATGACCGAGACGACTCTCTGGTCAATAACCAACAGCGGGATCTGGATACCCATGTTGGCTCCCACATGCTCCATGATGATCTCATCGGATGAACCATGATGTCGAGGATTCAATCAACCCCGTATGCAATTCCCTTTGTCAATCGATATATTACTTGCCCGAGATTCGATCGTCGGTATCCCAATACCTCGTTCAATCTCGTTACCGGCAAGTCACTTTACTCGTATCGTAATGCATGATCCCGTGACCAGACACTTGGTCACTTTGAGCTCATTATGATGATGCATTACCGAGTGGGCCCAGTGATACCTCTCCGTCATACGGAGTGACAAATCCCAGTCTTGATCCGTGTCAACCCAACAGACACTTTCGGAGATACCCGTAGTCTACCTTTATAGTCACCCAGTTACGTTGTGACGTTTGGTATACCCAAAGCACTCCTACGGTATCCAGGAGTTACACGATCTCATGGTCTAAGGAAAAGATACTTGACATTGGAAAAACTCTAGCAAACGAACTATACGATCTTTATGCTATGTTTAGGATTGGGCCTTGTCCATCACATCATTCTCCTAACGATGTGATCTCGTTATCAATGACATCCTATGTCCATAGCCAGGAAACCATGACTATCTGTTGATTAACGAGCTAGTCAACTAGAGGCTTACTAGGGACATGTTGGTGTCTGTTATTCACACATGTATTACGATTTCCGGATAACACAATTATAGCATGAATAAAGACAATTATCATGAACAAGGAAATATAATAATAATTCTTTTATTATTGCCTCTAGGGCATATTTCCAACAGTCTCCCACTTGCACTAGAGTCAATAATCTAGTTACATTGTGATGAATCGAACACCCATGGAATTCTGGTGTTGATCATGTTTTGCTCTAGGGAGAGGTTTAGTCAACGGATCTGCTACATTCAGGTCTGTATGTACTTTACAAATATCTATGTCTCCATCTTGAACATTTTCACGAATGGAGTTGAAGCGACGCTTGATGTGCCTTGTCTTCTTGTGAAACCTGGGCTCCTTGGCAAGTGCAATAGCTCTAGTGTTGTCACATAAGAGCTTGATTAGCCCCGATGCATTGGGTATGACTCCGAGGTCGGTGATGAACTCCTTCACCCAAATTGCTTCATGTGCTGCCTCCGAGGCTGCCATGTACTCCGCTTCACATGTAGATCCCGCCACGACGCTCTGCTTGCAACTGCACCAGCTTACTGCCCCACCATTCAAAATATACACGTATCCGGTTTGTGACTTTGATTCATCCAGATCTGTGTCGAAGCTAGCGTCGACGTAACCCTTTACGACGAGCTCTTCGTCACCTCCATAAACGAGAAACATTTCCTTAGTCCTTCTCAGGTACTTCAGGATATTCTTGACCGCTGTCCAGTGTTCCTTGTCGGGATTACTTTGGTACCTTCCTACCAAACTTACGGCAAGGTTTACATCAGGTCTGGTACACAGCATGGCATACATAATAGAACCTACGGCTGAGGCATAGGGGATGACACTCATCTCTTCTATTTCTTCTGCCGTGGTCGGACTTTGAGCTGAGCTCAATTTCATACCTTGTAACACAGGCAAGAACCCCTTCTTAGATTGATCCATATTGAACTTCTTCAATATCTTATCAAGGTATGTGCTTTGTGAAAGACCTATGAGGCGTCTCGATCTATCTCTATAGATTTTGATGCATAATATATAAGCAGCTTCTCCAAGGTCCTTCATTGAAAAACTCTTATTCAAGTAGGCCTTGATGCTGTCCAAGAGTTCTATATCATTTCCCATCAAAAGTATGTCATCTACATATAATATGAGAAATGCTACAGAGCTCCCACTCACTTTCTTGTAAACGCAGGCTTCTCCATAAGTCTGCGTAAACCCAAACGCTTTGATCATCTCATCAAAGCGAATGTTCCAACTCCGAGATGCTTGCACCAGCCCATAAATCGAGCGTTGGAGCTTGCACACCTTGTCAGCATTCTTAGGATCGACAAAACCTTCCGGCTGCATCATATACAATTCTTCCTTAAGGAAACCATTAAGGAATGCCGTTTTGACGTCCATTTGCCATATTTCATAATCGTAAAACGCGGCAATTGCTAACATGATTCGGACGGACTTTAGCTTCGCTACCGGTGAGAAAGTCTCATCGTAGTCAACCCCTTGAACTTGTCGATAACCCTTAGCGACAAGCCGAGCTTTATAGATGGTCACATTACCATCCGCGTTTGTCTTCTTCTTAAAGATCCATTTATTTTCTATGGCTCGCCGTTCAACGGGCAAGTCAGTCAAAGTCCATACTTCGTTTTCATGCATGGATCCTATCTCGGATTTCATGGCTTCTAGCCATTTGTTGGAATCCGGGCCCGCCATCGCTTCTTCATAGTTTAAAGGTTCACCGTTGTCTAACAACATGATTTCCAAGACAGGGTTGCCGTACCACTCTGGTGCGGAACGTGTCCTTGTGGACCTTCGAAGTTCAGTAGCAACTTGATCAGAAGTTTCATGATCATCATCATTAACTTCCTCTCTAGTCGGTGCAGGCACCTCAGGAACATTTTCTTGAGTTGCGCCATTTTCCGGTTCAAGAGGTAACACTTCATCAAGTTCTACTTTCCTCCCACTTACTTCTTTCGAGAGAAACTCCTTATCTAGAAAGGATCCATTCCTGGCAACAAAGATCTTGCCTTCGGATCTGAGGTAGAAGGTATACCCAACAGTTTCTTTAGGGTATCCTATGAAGACGCATTTTTCCGACTTGGGTTCAAGCTTTTCAGGTTGAAGTTTCTTGACATAAGCATCGCATCCCCAAACTTTCAGAAACGACAACTTAGGTTTGTTCCCAAACCATAATTCAAACGGTGTCGTCTCAACGGATTTTGACGGAGCCCTATTTAAAGTGAATGCAGCAGTATCTAAAGCATAGCCCCAAAAAGATAGCGGTAGATCGGTAAGAGACATCATAGACCGCACCATATCTAATAGAGTGCGATTACGACGTTCAGACACACCATTACGCTGAGGTGTTCCAGGCGGCGTGAGTTGTGAAACTATTCCACATTTTCTTAAGTGTGTGCCAAATTCACGACTCAAGTATTCTCCTCCACGATCTGATCGTAGAAACTTGATTTTCTTGTCACGTTGATTCTCAACCTCATTCTGAAATTCCTTGAACTTTTCAAAGGTTTCAGACTTGTGTTTCATTAAGTAGACATACCCATATCTACTTAAGTCATCAGTGAGGGTGAGAACGTAACGATAGCCACCACGAGCCTCAACACTCATTAGACCGCACACATCAGTATGTATGATTTCCAATAAGTTGGTTGCTCGCTCCATTGTTCCTGAGAACGGAGTCTTGGTCATTTTACCCATAAGGCATGGTTCGCACGTGTCAAATGATTCATAATCAAGAGACTCTAAAAGTCCATCTGCATGGAGCTTCTTCATGCGTTTGACACCTATGTGACCAAGGCGGCAGTGCCACAAGTATGTGGGACTATCATTATCAACCTTACATCTTTTGGTACTCACACTATGAACATGTGTAGCATTACGTTCGAGATTCATAAAGAATAAACCATTCACCATAGGAGCATGACCATAAAACATATCTCTCACATAAATAGAACAACCATTATTCTCGGATTTAAATGAGTACCCATCTTGAATTAAACAAGATCCCGATACAATGTTCATGCTCAAAGCTGGTACTAAATAACAATTATTGAGGATTAAAACTAATCCCGTAGGTAAATGAAGAGGTAGCGTGCCGACGGCGATCACATCGACTTTGGAACCATTCCCGACGCGCATCGTCACCTCGTCCTTTGCCAGTCTCTGCTTATTCGGTAGTTCCTGCTGTGAGTTACAAATGTGAGTAACTGCACCAGTATCAAATACCCAAGAGCTACTACGATTACTGGTAAGGTACACATCAATTACATGTATATCACATATACCTTTTGTTTTGCCAGGCTTCTTGTCTGCTAAGTATTTGGGGCAGTTCCGCTTCCAGTGACCGTTTCCCTTGCAATAAAAGCACTCAGTCTCGGGCTTGGGTCCATTATTTGGCTTCTTCCCAGCAGCTTGCTTGCCGGGCGCGGCAACTTCCTTGCCGTCCTTCTTGAAGTTCTTTTTACCCTTGCCTTTCTTGAACTTAGTGGTTTTATTGACCATCAACACTTGATGTTCCTTTTTGACTTCTACCTCCGCTGATTTCAGCATTGAAAACAACTCAGGAATGGTCTTTTGCATCCCCTGCATGTTGAAGTTCATCACAAAGCTCTTGTAGCTTGGTGGAAGCGACTGGAGGATTCTGTCAATGACCGCATCATCCGGGAGATTAACTCCCAGCTGAGTCAAGCGGTTATGTAACCCAGACATGGTGAGTGTGTGCTCACTGACAGAACTATTTTCCTCCATCTTACAGCTGAAGAACTTGTCGGAGACCTCATATCTCTCGACCCGGGCATGAGCTTGGAAAACCATTTTCAGCTCTTCAAACATCTCATATGCTCCATGTCTCTCAAAACGCTTTTGGAGCCCCGGCTCTAAACTGTAAAGCATGCCGCACTGAACGAGGGAGTAGTCGTCAACACGTGTCTGCCAAGCGTTCATAACGTCTTGGTTCTGTGGGACGGGAGCTTCACCTAGCGGTGCTTGTAGGACGTAATCTTTCTTGGCAGCTGTGAGGATGATCCTCAGGTTCCGGACCCAGTCCGTATAGTTGCTGCCATCGTCTTTCAGCTTGGTTTTCTCTAGGAACGCGTTGAAGTTGAGGACTACGTGGGCCATTTGATCTACAAGACATATTGTAAAAAAAATTTAGACTAAGTTCATGATAATAAAGTTCATCTAATCAAATTATATAATGAACTCCCACTTAGATTAGACATCCCTCTAGTCATCTAAGTATTACATGATCCGAGTTAACTAGGCCGTGTCCGATCATCACGTGAGACGGACTAGTCAACGTCGGTGAACATCTTCATGTTGATCGTATCTTCTATACGACTCATGCTCGACCTTTCGGTCTCCTGTGTTCCGAGGCCATGTCTATACACATGCTAGGCTCGTCAAGTTAACCCTAAGTGTTTTTGCATGTGTAAAACTGTCTTACACCCGTTGTATGTGAACGTAAGGATCTATCACACCCGATCATCACGTGGTGCTTCGAAACGACGAACTTTAGCAACGGTGCACAGTTAGGGGAGAACACTTCTTGAAATTGTTATGAGGGATCATCTTATTTACTACCGTCGTTCTAAGTAAACAAGATGCAAAACATGATAAACATCACATGCAATCAAATAATAAACGCGACATGATATGGCCAATATCACATAGCTCCTTTGATCTCCATCTTGGGGCTCCATGATCATCTTGTCACCGGCTTGACACCATGATCTCCATCATCATGATCTCCATCATCGTGTCTCCATGAAGTTGCTCGCCAACTATTACTTTTACTACTATGGCTAACGCGTTTAGCAATAAAGTAAAGTAATTTACATGGCGTTTCTCAATGACACGCAGGTCATACAAAAAATAAAGACAACTCCTATGGCTCCTGCCGGTTGTCATACTCATCGACATGCAAGTCGTGATTCCTATTACAATAGCATGAACATCTCATACATCACATATAGATCATTCATCATTCATCACAACTTTGGCCATATCATATCACAAACCACTTGCTGCAAAACAAGTTAGATGTCCTCTAATTGTTGTTGCAAGTTTTTACGTGGCTGAATTAGGGTTCTAGCAAGAACGTTTTCTTACCTACGTGAAAGCCACAACATGATTTGTCAACTTCTATTTACCCTTCATAAGGACCCTGTTCATCGAATCCGCTCCAACTAAAGTAGGAGAGACAGACACCCGCCAGCCACCTTATGCAACTAGTGCATGTTAGTCGGTGGAACCGGTCTCACGTAAGCATACGCGTAAGGTTGGTCCGGGCCGCTTCATCCCACAATACCGCTGAAGCAAGAAAATACTAGTAGCGGCAAGAAGGTTTACAAATCTACGCCCACAACAAATTGTGTTCTACTCGCGCAAGAAGAACTACGCATAGACCTAGCTCATGATGCCACTGTTGGGGAACGTTGCAGAAAACAAAAAATTTCCTACTCGTTTCACCAAGATCCATCTAGGAGTTCATCTAGCAACGAGTCATCAGATGCATCTACATACCTTTGTAGATCGCGTGCGGAAGCATTCAAAGACCAAGCAAGGGGGCGCCCCCCTTTAGGGTTTCCCCTAAACCCTAGGTGCATGGGCCCTTAGGGGTGGCGCCCCAGCCCACTATGGGCTGGGTCCCTTCCCACTTCAGCCCATGGGGCCCTCCGGGATAGGTGGCCCCACCTGGTGGACCCCCGAGACCCTTCCGGTGGTCCCGGTACAATACCGGTAACCCCGAAACTTGTCCCGATGGCCGAAACAGCACTTCCTATATATAATTCTTTACCTCCGGACCATTCCGGAACTCCTCGTGACGTCCGGGATCTCATCCGGGACCCCGAACAACATTCGGGTTACTGCATATACATATCTTCACAACCCTAGCGTTACCGAACCTTAAGTGTGTAGACCCTACGGGTTCGGGAGACATGTAGACATGACCGAGACGACTCTCTGGTCAATAACCAACAGCGGGATCTGGATACCCATGTTGGCTCCCACATGCTCCACGATGATCTCATCGGATGAACCACGATGTCGAGGATTCAATCAACCCCGTATGCAATTCCCTTTGTCAACCGATATATTACTTGCCCGAGATTCGATCGTCGGTATCCCAATACCTCGTTCAATCTCGTTACCGGCAAGTCACTTTACTCGTACCGTAATGCATGATCCCATGACCAGACACTTGGTCACTTTGAGCTCATTATGATGATGCATTACCGAGTGGGCCCAGTGATACCTCTCCGTCATACGGAGTGACAAATCCCAGTCTTGATCCGTGTCAACCCAACAGACACTTTCGGAGATACCCGTAGTCTACCTTTATAGTCACCCAGTTACGTTGTGACGTTTGGTATACCCAAAGCACTCCTACGGTATCCGGGAGTTACACGATCTCATGGTCTAAGGAAAAGATACTTGACATTGGAAAAACTCTAGCAAACGAACTATACGATCTTTATGCTATGTTTAGGATTGGGTCTTGTCCATCACATCATTCTCCTAATGATGTGATCTCATTATCAATGACATCCTATGTCCATAGCCAGGAAACCATGACTATCTGTTAATTAACGAGCTAGTCAACTAGAGGCTTACTAGGGACATGTTGGTGTCTGTTATTCACACATGTATTACGATTTCCGGATAACACAATTATAGCATGAATAAAGACAATTATCATGAACAAGGAAATATAATAATAATGCTTTTATTATTGCCTCTAGGGCATATTTCCAACAGCTCATCCACTCTATCTCATCTATAATCTATTCACAGGGTCAGCAGTCAGAGTTTGCATCATGTCAGACCAGAGTGACAGCCAGAACTTGTCAGAGCAGCAATTGCAGTTGAGTGAGGGCACTAGCCCCTCAAGTTCCTCAGATGATGGCGGCAGGAGCACTCCCAGCAATCTGCCTAAAGCTGCCACATGTCAGAGAAAGAAGAGAACTCAGATTCTGAAGATGAGGATTATGTGGCAGAGGAGGAAGCCACCTCCAAGAGAGCTGAGCCAGCAGCAGTTACAAAGCCAAAGTTGAAGTTCAAAAGGCCAGCAAGCAGGCAGCCCATGTCTAAGGTTAGAGCTTCAACTAAGAAGCCTGCACCCACAGAGCCAGTTGCTGCTGAAGGCAAAAAGAGGAAGGAAAGGGTCAAGAAGACTGTAGCCAGAGTGCTTGGCAAGGCCTCCATCATGGTAGATGAGGAGGAAGAAGAAGAGGTTGCTGCACCAGCACCCAAGGCACCCAAGCTAATGGGTGATGCCATAAAATCAGGGGGAGCTGCTTCCAAGGCCAAGTCAGCTCCAAAGCCAAAGCCAAAGAGAAACAGAAGGAGCATCCCAGGCACCTCAGGAACATTTTCTTGAGTTGCGCCATTTTCCGGTTCAAGATGTAATACTTCATCAAGTTCTACTTTCCTCCCACTTACTTCTTTCGAGAGAAACTCCTTCTCTAGAAAGGATCCATTCTTGGCAATAAAGATCTTGCCTTCGGATCTGAGGTAGAAGGTATACCCAATAGTTTCTTTAGGGTATCCTATGAAGACGCATTTTTCCGACTTGGGTTCGAGCTTTTCAGGTTGAAGTTTCTTGACATAAGCATCGCATCCCCAAACTTTTAGAAACGACAGCTTAGGTTTCTTCCCAAACCATAATTCATACGGTGTCGTCTCAACGGATTTCGACGGAGCCCTATTTAAAGTGAATGCGGCAGTCTCTAAAGCATGGCCCCAAAATGATAGTGGTAAATCGGTAAGAGACATCATAGATCGTACCATATCTAATAGAGTGCGATTACGACATTCGGACACACCATTACGCTGAGGTGTTCCAGGCGGCGTGAGTTGTGAAACTATTCCACATTTTCTTAAGTGTGTGCCAAATTCGTGACTCAAGTATTCTCCCCCACGATCTGATCGCAAGAACTTGATTTTCCTGTCACGTTGATTCTCAACCTCACTCTAAAATTCCTTGAACTTTTCAAAGGTCTCAGACTTGTGTTTCATTAAATAGATATACCCATATCTACTCAAGTCATCAGTGAGGGTGAGAACATAACGATAGCCACCGCGAGCCTCAACACTCATTGGACCGCACACATCAGTATGTATGATTTCCAATAAGTTGGTTGCTCGCTCCATTGTTCCTGAGAACGGAGTCTTGGTCATTTTACCCATGAGGCATGGTTCGCACGTGTCAAATGATTCGTAATCAAGAGACTCTAAAAGTCCATCTGCATGGAGCTTCTTCATGCGTTTGACACCTATGTGACCAAGGCGGCAGTGCCACAAGTATGTGGGACTATCATTATCAACCTTACACCTTTTGGTATTCAACTATGAATATGTGTAGCACTACGCTCGAGATTCATTAAGAATAAACCATTCTCCATCGGAGCATGACCATAAAACATATCTCTCATATAAATAGAACAACCATTATTCTTGGATTTAAATGAGTAGCCATCTCGTATTAAACGAGATCCTGATACAATGTTCATGCTCAAACTTGGCACTAAATAACAATTATTGAGGTTCAAAACTAATCCCCTAGGTAAATGTAGAGGTAGCGTGCCGACGGCGATCATATCGACCTTGGAACCATTCCCGACGCGCATCGTCACCTCGTCCTTCGCCAGTCTCCGCTTATTCCGCAGCTCCTGCTTTGAGTTACAAATGTGAGCAACTGCACCGTTATCAAATACCCAGGAGCTACTACGAGTACTGGTAAGGTACACATCAATTACATGTATATCACATATACCTTTCGTTTTGCCAGCCTTCTTGTCCGCTAAGTATTTGGGGCAGTTCCGCTTCCAGTGACCACTTCCTTTGCAATAAAAACACTCAGTCTCGGGCTTGGGTCCATTCTTTGGCTTCTTCCCGGCAGCTTGCTTACCGGGCGCGGCAACTCCCTTGCCGTCCTTCTTGAAGTTCTTCTTACCCTTGCCTTTCTTGGACTTAGTGGTTTTATTCACCATCAACACTTGATGTTCCTTTTTGACTTCTACCTCTGCTAATTTCAGCATTGCAAATACATCAGGAATGGTCTTTTCCATCCCCCGCATATTGAAGTTCATCACGAAGCTCTTGTAGCTCGGTGGAAGCGACTGAAGGATTCTGTCAATGACCACGTCATCCGGGAGATTAACTCCCAGCCGAGTCAAGCGGTTATGTAACCCAAACATAGTGAGTATGTGCTCACTGACAGAACTGTTTTCCTCCATCTTACAGCTGAAGAACTTGTCGGAGACTTCATATCTCTTGACCCGGGCATGAGCTTGAAAAACCATTTTCAGCTCTTCGAACATCTCATATGCTCCGTGTCTCTCAAAACGCTTTTGGAGCCCCGGTTCTAAGCTGTAAAGCATGCCGCACTGAACGAGGGAGTAATCATCGGAACGTGTCTGCCAAGCGTTCATAACATGTTGTTCTGCAGGGAGAACAGGTGCTTCACCTAGCGGTGCTTGTAGGACATAATCTTTCTTGGCAGCTATGAGGATGATCCTCAGGTTCCGGACCCAGTCCGTATAGTTGCTGCCATCGTCTTTCAGCTTGGTTTTCTCTAGGAACGCGTTGAAGTTGAGGACAACGTTGGCCATTTGATCTACAAAACATATTGTAAATATTTTAGACTAAGTTCATGATAATTAAGTTCATCTAATCAAATTATTCAATGAACTCCCACTCAGATAGACATCCCTCCAGTCATATAAGTATAACATGATCCGAGTTAAGTAGGCCGTGTCCGATCATCACGTGAGACGGACTAGCCAACATCGGTGAACATCTTCATGTTGATCCTATCTTCTATATGACTCATGCTCGACCTTTCGGTCTTCTGTGTTCCAAGGCCATGTCTGTACATGCTAGGCTTGTCAAGTCAACCTAAGTGTTTGCCTGTGTAAATCTGTCTTACACCCGTTGTATGTGAATGTTGGAATCTATCACACCCGATCATCACATGGTGCTTCGAAACAACAAACTGTCGCAACGGTGCACGGTTAGGGGGAACACTTTCTTGAAATTATTATGAGGGATCATCTTATTTACTACCGTCGTTCTAAGTAAACAAGATGTAAAAACATGGTAAACATCACACGCAATCAAATAATAATAGTGACATGATATGGCCAATATCACATAGCCCCTTTGATCTCCATCTTGGGGCTCCATGATCATCTTGTCACCGGCATGACACCATGATCTCCATCATCGTGTCTCCATGAAGTTGCTCGCCAACTATTACTTCTACTACTATGGCTAACACGTTTAGCAATAAAGTAAAGTAATTTACATGGCGTTTCTCAATGACACGCATGTCATACAAAAAATAAAGACAACTCCTATGGCTCCTGCCGGTTGTCATACTCATCGACATGCAAGTCGTGATTCCTATTACAAGAACATGGTCTCATACATCACATATATATCATTCATCATTCATCACAACTTTGGCCATATCACATCACAGAACACTTGCTGCAAAAACAAGTAAGACATCCTCTAATTGTTGTTGCAAGTTTTACGTGGCTGCAATAGGGTTCTAGCAAGAACGTTTTCTTACCTACGTGAAAGCCACAACGTGATTTGTCAACTTCTATTTACCCTTCATAAGGACCCTTTTCATCGAATCCGCTCCAACTAAAGTGGGAGAGACAGACACCCGCCAGCCACCTTATGCAACCAGTGCATGTTAGTCGGTGGAACCGGTCTCACGTAAGCGTATGTGTAAGGTTGGTCCGGGCTGCTTCATCCCACAATACTATTGAAGCAAAATAAGACTAGTAGCGGCAAGAAAGTTGACAACATCTACGCCCACAACAAATTGTGTTCTACTCGTGCAAAGAGAACTACACATAGACCTAGCTCTGATACCACTTTTGGGGAACGTTGCCGAAAACAAAAATTTTCCTACGGTTTCACCAAGATCCATCTATGAGTTCATCTAGCAACGAGTGATCGGATGCATCTACATACCTTTGTAGATCGCTAGCGGAAGCGTTCAAAGAACGGGGATGAGGGAGTCGTACTCGACGTGATCCAAATCACCGGAGATCCTAGCGCCGAACGGACGGCACCTCCGCGTTCAACACAAGTACGGTCAGCGTGACGTCTCCTCCTTCTTGATCCAGCAAGGGGGAAGGAGAGGTTGATGAAGATCCAGCAACACGACGGCGTGGTGGTGGATGCAGGGGTCACCGCAGCAGGGCTTCGCCGTTCTACTGCGAGAGGGAGAGGTGTAGCAGGGGAGAGGGAGGCTCCAAGACTCAAGGGTGCGGCTGCCCCTCCCTCCCCCCTTTATATAGGCCCCCTAGGGGGTGCGCCGGCCCTAGGAGATGGGATCTCCTAGGGGGGGGCGGCGGCCAAGGGGTGGAGTGCCCCCCAAGCCAGGTGGGGCGCCCCCCACCCTAGGGTTCCCAACCCTAGGCGCATGGGGTGGGCCAAGGGGGCGCACCAGCCCACTATGGGCTGGTTCCCCTTCCCCACTTTAGCCCATGGAGCCCTTCGGGATGGGTGGCCCCACCCGGTGGACCCCCGGGACCCTTCCGGTGGTCCCGGTACAATACCGGTGACCCCCGAAACTCCCCCGATGACCGAAACTGCACTTCCTATATATAATTCTTCACCTCCGGACCATTCCGGAACTCCTCGTGACATCCGAGATCTCATCCGGGACTCCAAACAACTTTCGGGTTACTGCATATACATATCTCTACAACCCTAGCGTCACCGAAACTTAAGTGTGTAGACCCTACGGGTTCGGGAGACATGTAGACATGACCGAGATGGCTCTCCGGTCAATAACCAACAGCGGGATCTGGATACCCATGTTGGCTCCCACATGCTCCTCGATGATCTCATCGGATGAACCATGATGTCAAGGACTTAATCAATCCCGTATGCAATTCCCTTTGTCCATCGATACGATACTTGCCCGAGATTCGATCGTCGGTATCCCGATACCTTGTTCAATCTCGTTACCGGCAAGTCTCTTTACTCGTTCCGTAACACATCATCCCGTGATCAACTCCTTGGTCACATTGTGCACATTATGATGATGCATTATCGAGTGGGCCCAGAGATACCTCTCCGTCATACGGAGTGACAAATCCCAGTCTTGATCCGTGCCAACCCAACAGACACTTTTGGAGATACCTGTAATGTACCTTTATAGTCACCCAGTTATGTTGTGACGTTTGGCACACCCAAAGCACTCCTACGATATCCGGGAGTTACATGATCTCATGGTCTAAGGAAAAGATACTTGACATTGGAAAAACTCTAACAAACGAACTATGCGATCTTGTGCTATGTTTAGGATTGGGTCTTGTCCATCACATCATTCTCCTAATGATGTGATCTCGTTATCAATGATATCCAATGTCCATAGCCAGGAAACCATGACTATCTGTTGATCAAAGAGCTAGTCAACTAGAGGCTTACTAGGGCATGTTGGTGTCTATGAATTCACACATGTATTACGATTTCCGGATAACACAATTATAGCATGAATAAAAGACAATTATCATGAACAAGGAAATATAATGATAATGCTTTTATTATTGCCTCTAGGGCATATTTCCAACACAGCCATAGGCTCTATCATGTATGCAATGATGTGTACCAGACCTGATGTGTGCCTTGCTATAAGTCTAGCAGGGAGGTACCAAAGTAATCCAGGAGTAGATCACTGGACAGCGGTCAAGAACATCCTGAAGTACCTGAAAAGAACTAAGGATATGTTTCTCGTATATGGAGGTGACAAAGAGCTCATCATAAATGGTTACGTTGATGCAAGCTTTGACACTAATCTGGACGATTCTAAATCGCAAACCGGATACGTGCTTACATTAAGCGGTGGAGCTGTCAGTTGGTGCAGTTTTAAACAAAGCGTCGTGGCGGGATCTACATGTGAAGTGGAGTACATAGGTGCTTCGGAAGCAGCAAATGAAGGAGTTTGGATGAAAGAGTTCATATCCGATCTAGGTGTCATACCTCGTGCATCGGGTCCAATGAAAATCTTTTGTGACAATACTGGTGCAATTGCCTTGGCAAAGGAATCCAAATTTCACAAGAGAACCAAGCACATCAAGAGACACTTCAATTCCATTCGGGATTTAGTCCAAGTGGGAGTGTTGGTGTCAAAACCGGCGGATCTTGGGTAGGGGGTCCCGAACTGTGTGTCTAGGCGGATGGTAACAGGAGACAAGGGACACGATGTTTTTACCTAGGTTCGGGCCCTCTTGATGGAGGTAAAACCCTACTCCTGCTTGATTAGTATTGATGATATGGGCAGTACAAGAGTAGATCTACCACGAGATCAAGGAGGCTAAACCCTAGAAGCTGGCCTATGGTATGATTGTTGTTCCTACGGACTAAAACCCTCCGGTTTATATAGACACCGGAGAGGGCTAGGGTTACACAGAGTCGGTTACAATGGTAGGAGATCTACATATCCGTACCGCCAAGCTTGCCTTCCACGCCAAGGAAAGTCCCTTCCGGACATGGGACGAAGTCTTCAATCTTATATATTCATAGTCCAGGAGTCCGGCCATAGGTATAGTCCGGCTATCCGGACACCCCCTAATCCAGGACTTTCTCAGTAGCCCCGAACCAGGCTTCAATGATGACGAGTCCGGTGCGCAAATTGTCTTCGGCATTGCAAGGCGGGTTCTCCTCCAAATTCCGTGTACCTGTTGAATAATGTCCGGTTTCTTGTAAATGTAGCGCTCCTTTGCTTCTATGCCCAATAATGGTCGTATTCCACATGTCAAACGAATACGAGAAGTCAGGGTGTTTTTATATTTACACCCCTAGCCGCGTGAATGAGCTGCCTATTTAAGGGGACGAGGATTTAGATCCAAACCACACCTTCTCCCCTCCGCGAGTATTCATCAGAGCGTATCCGACAGAGGTCCATTCTATCATGGCCGGCCACCGCAGCTCCTCCTCTTGCCCTTCCAGCCCTCAGCCTGGAGATTGGGAGAGATGCTCCATCCCGCACAGCGAGCTAGTGACGCTCCAGACCAAGGGATTTCTCCCCCCGGCCTATATGGTCCTGGTTCGAGCCGGACTTGCCACCTATAATGGCGGAGAGCAAGCGGAGAGCGCCCCAAATCCCTCCAAAGGAGGGCAGGTATGCCTTGTCCCTTACTTAATAAGAGGGCTCGGATTTTCAATTCATCCGTTTCTCCGGGGGCTCCTGGAGTTCTATGGCCTCCAGCTGCACAACCTCACACCTGCCTCCATATTGCATATCACGGGCTTCGTAGCCCTTTGCGAGCTGTTTTTGGGCTGCGAGGCTCATTTCGCGCTGTGGAAAAGGCTATTTTGCCTTGTGCCCCGTTCTCAGAAGGGGTCAATATATCAAGTGGGCGGAGCCGAAGTGTGGCGCATCGCTGGGACCGGATATCTATCCGGAACCCCAAAGAAGGCGTTCGAGGACTGGCCTTCGGAATGGTTTTATATAGAGGACGTCCCACTGCCGGATCCTGTCCGGATCGGCCTCCCTGAGTTCGATAGTGCTCCCCTAAATAAGCGTCTAAGCTGGCGTCCATGGAGCCCTCAGAGGGAAAGCGACAAGGACGTTCTTTACCTGATGGGCCGGATAAGATTGTTAGCTCATTCCGGACTGACCATGATCGGGGTCATGGCCGCATGCATCATGCGAGGGGTGCAGCCGCTCCAGTATAGAGGCCACCCCATGTGGGACTTCAACGGGGAGGACGACGCCACCCGCCACGGCCGTAAGGGGCCGGATTCGGCTGCCGCTCTAATAAAGATCTTGTCTGCTTTCTACAAGGGAGAAGAGGAGGAATTTCTCCGTGTCAACCCACAGGGTGGATTTTCCATGTACAATCCCCCAAGTTTGGTAAGTGGACACTTTTACTTGCCCATCCGTTTTATATTCCCATCGTTAAATATTCAGTCTAACGACTTCAATGCAGGAACTGCGCTAGGCTGTTAAAGAAATAAACAGCCCTCCTCCACAACCCGAGGATCCGGGACGGTCCCTCGACCCGGCCTCTCAAGAGGATCCGGACTTATCTGTGGAGCTGATTAATGGGGTGTTTCATCAATTTTGCAAGGACAACGCCTTGGTGGCCATTACGGCCGATTACCCAGGGCTACCCCCAGCCTCACAGGTAACTGAGACTGAAGTCCCAGCACTTTGAAAAGGGATCTATCCTTGTGTGTTTTCGATTGCCGTATGACAACCGTGTTTTGCAGGGGAGGTCCTTGAGATGGGAGGTCGAGCCTGCGGCGACTAGACAACGAGAGGCGGCAAGGCCCCGTGGTCTGAAAAGAAGTGCGGTCCGGACTGAGACGCCGGTGCAAAGGTATAGCGCGCCATCTTATTCCCAGGTGTTATTCCTTCAAGGCATATTAACGCTCGTGCTCTCTTCAGGACGAAGAGACCTCGCCGGACTATATCCAGAGAGGTTGCCAATCGTGCCTCCACCAGCCAGGCTCCAAAGCCTGGTTCGGAAGCGGAGGCGAACACAAGGCGCGCACCGGACGCTCCTCCAACAAAGGATGCGGACAGGCTGTCTGCCACCAATTCCGAGGTGGAGAGTGCCACGAACCACAGGCGTCGCTGGACAGTTCTTCGCGACGCTTGCTTCTCCCAAGAGGCATTGGATGCCTTCAATTTAGGAGATGCGTACCTTCGTGCCGCTCAAAATGGTCTAGCCAGAGCCACGGAGCAGTATGTAAAAGACATATGGGTAAGAAAATTTTGGTAATTATATATATACCAGTAGCCCCCGAGACTTGAAACAGTTAGAATAACTCATTTGTTATGCAGGTTCTTACAGAAAAGAATATCCTACTGTCCCAGGACCTGGAAGAGTGCAAAGACCACCTTGAGGCCGCACTAGCCGCGGCAGGGGAGCCCAAGGAGACCCCCTCTGGTAATATATGCTTCGAAAGATAAGTATTTTGCGAAGTGCGGCGTGGGTGCAAATCTGACAAATGAAATTACAGATGGCGCCAGATTAAATCCAGAAAAGCAACAACTCCTACGCCAGCTGAAGGCTGGTGAGAGTGTGCTGACAAAGGTGAGGCGGGAGAAGAACGATCTCCAAGATGCCAACACCAAGCTGGGCGTTGAACTGAAGGATGTTCGTGCCCGGCTGTTGGACTCCGTTAAGGAGAATCAGCGGCTTCGACGCGGCATATTTAGTAAGTGCTTAAACGAACTTTGAAAAAAGAGTTCGGCGAGGAAGTCGACTAATAGAGTAATGTTTGTAGGTATGCTAACAGGTCGTCCTGCAGAGGAAATGCCCGGTTCTACGGGTGACCTTCTTCCCGAGCTCTCACAACTGCACGAGCGAGTTCGGCAGGTGATGCAAGGCGTCGCCCAGGCCTTGTGGCCATCCGTCTCCATGCCCGAAGGCCTTGGAGAGCTTGTAGAGAAGCTGAAGGGAGCGCGGCGGCGCTTCCGATTGTGGAAGATGTCGGCCTGCCGTCAAGGCGCCAGGGAGGCCTGGGCCATGGTGAAGACGCGGTACACGAAAGCTGACCCAAACCACATGGCTGAGGTCGGACCCGTGGGGCCCGATGGGAAGGAGATCCTTGTGAGCTTAGTATACGGCCAAGTAGAATTGGCCGCAAAGTATTCCCAACATGACTGTAAGCTAGACAGCCTGTTAGATGGTATTGAAGAGGAATACAATCACTCAGATTGACTATGCAATTTTAATTGACATGTGTAATGCCTTCTAGCCGGATTGTAGATTGTTTGTCATGGCCGACCTATTCGCTTCAACCTCGGGACCTGACGGTCCAGAGTGTGTCCGAATACCCTCGCAGTTATATAAGAACCGGGGTATGCATGGAGACCAGGCGTAGGGGTCATTAGTGCTTGAACAGACAAGTGCCCAACTAGTTATGTTATATTACATGGTTAGTAAGAAACATCTTCCAGGGAGAATAGTTCCGTTAGGGGTTCCTTTCCCTGGGAGGCATGCCCTAAAGTGCATGTCCATTCTGCGAAAAGAGACGCATGAAAAACATTTGGGGGCGTATAGATAAATAAGTGGAAAAAAGATCATCTTTAGTTCACCAACCGAATATTCCCTTAAGAACACTAGCTTTCGGCTTCACCCAGTCTGAGGTACACATCTGGCTGACCCGGCAGTAACAATCGCAGAGGTGCTCCCTTTACCACCTAGCCAAACAATCGGGAACGTAGGGGTAAGCACAGGAGCCAGGCAACCCAGCTTGGCCAAAACTTAAGTCATATCGATGCATATAATGGTGAATAAAAGGTACATGCGGAAGTGTGACACATGTGTTGGGCATGAAGCCCGCATAAATAAGCTTCTGTTTAAAGAAGCCCCCGGGTTTAATGAGCATGGATAGTGTGTCACTTTATGAGCCTTTAAAGGCTATAAGAGAGAGAGGGGAGAAGGAGAGAAATGTAACACAGAAAGTATATAAAAAATGGACAGAGGAAGGAGACGAACACAGAGTCCGGCGCTAGGCATAGAATCTTCGGAGACGGGCTGCGTTCCATGGGTTCGGCTTGAGTCGGTTATCCGATGCATCTCGTAGGCGGTACGCTCCACCAGTCAGGACTTGGTCAATTATGAAGGGACCTTCCCACTTGGGCTTAAGTTTGTCCTTTTTCTTGTTCGGCAAGCGTAGAACTAATTCGCCAACGTTGTAATTTTTGGCACGTACTTCTCTGCTTTGGTATCTTCGAGCCTGCTGTTGATAGAATGCGGAACGAGTTTTTGCCATGCCACGCTCTTCCTCCAAGGCATCCAAACTGTCCTGCCGATCGAGCTCGGCTTCTCTTTCTTCGTACATGCGCACTCGAGGTGAGTCATGAATTCTGTCGCAGGGCAAAACTGCCTCTGCGCCGTACACCATGAAGAATGGTGTGTATCCGGTGGTGCGATTCAGCGTGGTTCGCAGCCCCCAGAGTACGGAGTCGAGCTCCTCTACCCAGTGCGTATTAGATTCCTTAAGGGACCGCACTAATCTGGGTTTGATGCCGCTCATGATAAGACCTTTTGCACGTTCGACCTGGCCGTTAGTTTGTGCGTGATAGACGGAGGCATAATCGAGCTTGATGCCCATGTTTTTGCACTAGAGTTTTACCTCGTCGGCCGTAAAGTTCGTGCCGTTATCAGTGATGATGATGTGGGGGACGCCGTAACGGTGTACAACCCCGGATATAAAGTCTATCACCGGTCTGGATTCGGCCGTCTTAACAGGCTTGGCTTCTATCCATTTGGTGAACTTATCCACCATGACCAGTAAGTATTTTTTTCTTGTGGGTTCCGCCTTTAAGGGGTCCAACCATGTCAAGCCCCCAGACCGCGAAGGGCCAAGTGATGGGGATAATTTGGAGGGCGGTGGGTGGCATATGGCTTTGGTTTGCGAAAAGCTGGCAACCGACGCATCGTTGGACTAAGTCCTGGGCGTCTGCCCGGGCCGTCGGCCAATAAAAGCCTGTACGGAAGGCCTTGCTTACAAGGGACCGAGCTGCAGCGTGATGACCGCCGAGTCGGGCATGAATTTCAGCCAGGAGGTTCCGCCCTTCCTCTTCGGAGATGCACCTTTGAAAGACTCCGGTAGTGCTTTTCTTATAAAGCTCTCCCTCATGGACTTTATAGGCTTTAGATCGCCGCACTATGCAGCGTGCCTCGTTTTGGTCCTCGGGGAGTTCCTGCCTAGTAAGGTAGGCGATGAATGGTTCTATCCACGGGGCGATGACGGCCATTATTACGTGGGCTGAAGGTGTTATTTCATTGGCAGAGCCTCCAATTATGTCAGAGTGTTCGGTGTCGGATAGTGCGGTTGGGTTCGGGCTGTTATTGCCGGGTTCCCCTTCCCATACTACGGATGGCTTGAACAACCTTTCCAAGAAGATGTTGGGGGGACTACATCGCGTTTTGCGTCGATGCGTGCCAGGACATCTGCTGCCTGATTATTTTTCCGGGATATATGGTGAAATTCGAGCCCTTCGAACCGAGCTGACATTTTTAGGACGGCGTTGCGGTAAGCTGCCATTTTTGGATCCTTGGCATCAAAGTCTCCATTTATTTGGGATATTGCAAGGTTCGAGTCCCCGCGTACCTCTAGGCGTTGAATGCCCATGGATACTGCCATCCAGAGACCATGTAAAAGGGCCTCATATTCGGCTGCATTGTTGGAGTTTGTGTACATTATCTGGAGTACGTATTGAACTGTGTCTCCTGTGGGGGACGTCAAAATGACGCCAGCCCCTAGACCGGCCAACATTTTGCAGCCGTCGAAGTGCATGACCCAGTTTGAATATGTGCCGTACTCTTTAGGGAGTTCGGCCTCCGTCCATTCTGCGACGAAGTCGGCCAAAACTTGCGACTTGATAGCTCGCCGTGGCTTGTAAGTTATATCGAATGGGAGGAGCGCAATGGCCCATTTTGCAATCCGGCCCGTCGCGTCGCAGTTGTTTATAATATCGTTAGGTGGCACTTTCGAGGCTACTGTTATTGAACACTCTTGAAAGTAGTGTCGCAGCTTCCGGGATGCCATAAATACCGCGTACGCAATCTTTTGATAATGCGGGTACCATGAATTGCACGGAGTAAGGACAGTGGACACATAGTAGATCGGATTTTGAAGGGGGAATTTGTGTCCATCCGTTTCTTGTTCGACGACGAGCACTGCGCTTACGACCTGATGGGTTGCTGCAATGTATAATAGCATTGGTTCGCCAATGTTTGGCGCGGCCAGGACTGGGTTTGTTGCCAAGATGGCTTTTATTTCGTCGAGTCCGGCCGTGGCTGCATCCGTCCACTCAAAGTGTTCGGTGCGCCGAAGGAGGCGGTAAAGGGGTAGGGCCTTTTCTCCGAAGCGGGAGATAAAGCGGCTTAGAGCCGCCACGCATCCGGTTAATTTTTGTATTTGTTTGAGGTCCTTCGGGATATCCAATTGTGACAGAGCTCGGATCTTGGCTAGATTTGCTTCAATTCCTCTACCGGATACAATGAAACCCAAGAGCTTTCCGGCTGGAACGCCGAAAACGCATTTTTCTGGGTTGAGCTTGATGTCGTATGTTCGGAGGTTATCGAATGTTAGTCTCAAGTCGTCTACTAGAGATTCGACATGTCTTGTTTTAACGACCACATCATCTACGTATGCCTCCATTGTTTTGCCGATCTGGTTTGCCAGACATGTCTGAATCATGCGCTGATATGTTGCACCGGCGTTTTTGAGCCCGAAGGGCATTGTGTTGAAGCGGAATGGACCGTATGGTGTGATGAATGCCGTTGCGGCTTGGTCTGACTCTGCCATCTTTATTTGATGGTAGCCGGAGTATGCGTCGAGGAAACACAACGAATCGTGTCCTGCGGTAGCGTCGATAATTTGATCGATGCGGGGGAGAGGGAAGGGATCCTTTGGGCAAGCCTTGTTAAGGTCTTTAAAATCAACGCACAGGCGCCAGGATTTGTCCTTCTTTGGTACCATCACCAGGTTTGCTAGACAGTCCTGGTGTTTTATGTCTTTGATGAATCCGGCCTCCAATAGCTTGGCTAGTTCCTCTCCCATGGTTTGTCTCTTAGGTCCGGAAAAACGCCGAAGAGCTTGTTTGACTGGCTTGAATCCTTAAGGATATTTAAGCTGTGTTCGGCCAGCCTGCGTGGGATTCCTGGCATGTCTGAAGGGTGCTAGGCGAAAATGTCCCAGTTCTCTCGTAGGAACTCTCGCAGTGCGGCGCCTACATCAGGGTTTAACTGTGCCCCGATGGAAGCTGTTTTATTGGGGTCCGTTGGATGGACCTAGAATTTGACTATTTCGTCCGCCGATTTAAAGGAGGTGGACTTGGATCTTTTGTCGAGTATCACATCGTCCCTATTCACCGTGGAGCGTAGCGCAGTCAGTTCCTCAGCAGCTAGGGCTTCGGATAGCGCCTCGAGGGCCAGTGCGGCTGTCTTGTTTTTGGCGCGGAGTGCTAAGTTCGGATCACTAGCGAGAGTGATGATTCCGTTAGGCCCGGGCATCTTGAGCTTCATGTACCCGTAATGGGGTATTGCTTGGAAGATTGTAAACGCTTCCTGCCCTAGCAGAGCGTGATATCCGCTACTGAACAGGGCCACTTGGAACGTGACCTCTTCGGACCTGTAATTATCCGGCGTGCCGAACACCACATCTAGTGTGATTTTTCCTGTACAGCGCGCTTCCCGACTGGGGATTATTCCTCTAAAGGTTGTGCTGCTTCACTCAATGCGGTTCCAGTCTATTTCCATTTTTTGAAGGGTTTCCTCATAAATGAGGTTCAATCCGCTGCCGCCATCCATGAGTACCTTGGTAAGACGAAAGCCGTCCACTATTGGACTGAGGACCAATGCAGCTGGTGCTCGGGCTGTTCGGAATTTAGGTTCATCACTGGCGTTAAAAGTAATAGCCGTGTCACTCCATGGGTTTATTATTTGATGCACCCTTTTATTTCGGACTGGGTTTGTATCCAGGGCCGGATTGTCCCAAAATTTTATTTCGGTTTTCCACGCGCTTTCCATCGCACAGTACTTTCGTACTATGGACGCCAAGTCAGCGAAGCGTGTAATATCACGGCGACTTGTGGCGTTGAGGATTCCCTTGTCCGTGCAATTATTGCAGAAGAATGAAATTGCGTCTTCCTCGCGGCAGTCCTTTATCCTGTTCATAACCAGGAGGAATCTGGCCCAGTAATGATGTACTGTTTCTTCGGGCTCTTGCCTAATTTGGGATAGATCGCTTATGTACGGGTGGGTGGAATCAAATCCGAAACCTCACCCAATCTGAGACCCAGAGGCCAAGGAGTTTCCGAACTTGGAAGTTTGGATTCGTGGATGCTATCCAATGAATCTAGCCCGTCGCCTGACTTTAAGTTCAGGTCTTGAGTGATGTCCTCCCCTCCATGGGTATCCGGCTTGGAGGGATCGGGAATCCAGACATAGCTAGTCATTAAGATAGATGAAGGGTCGCCGCACTGTCCCTCTACCATGGCAATGTGATGGGTGACCTGCGGAGAGTTAATCTCTCTCAGATCGGGTTTAGGCCCAATCTGGTCGTAATCCGTAGCGACTCCCAGGGCGGCGATGCGATCCAAGAGCTCATTTAGGGAAGAGAGCTCCATTGGATCTAGCTGCTCGGCAAATTCCGAGCTGACGTGAAGATTGCTTTCGATGACCCGAGAGGTCATCGTCGGCGCAGCAGCCGAACAGGCGGTCATAAGGAAACCACCTAGCCTGAGAGTTTGGCCGACAGCCAAAGCTCCCTTAGCAACGGTGTCGTCTTTAAAGACGGGATGAGGCATCCTTCCTGATGGCGACGGCACAGAGGAACTCTCAATGAAAGAACCAATGTCGGTGTCAAAACCGGCGGATCTCGGGTAGGGGGTCCCGAACTGTGCATCTAGGCGGATGGTAACAGGAGACAAGGGACACGATGTTTTTACCCAGGTTCGGGCCCTCTCGATGGAGGTAAAACCCTACTCCTGCTTGATTAATATTGATGATATGGGTAGTACAAGAGTAGATCTACCACGAGATCAAGGAGGCTAAACCCTAGAAGCTGGCTTATGGTATGATTGTTGTTCCTACGGACTAAAACCTGTTGGGGAACGTAGCAGAAATTCAAAATTTTCCTACGTGTCACCAAGATCTATCTATGGAGAGACTAGCAACGAGGGGAAGGAGAGTGCATCTACATACCCTTGTAGATTGCTAAGCGGAAGCGTTCAAGAGAACGGGGTTGATGGAGTCGTACTCGTCGTGATCCAAATCACCGATGATCCTAGTGCCGAACGGACGGCACCTTCGCGTTCAACACACGTACAGCCCGGTGACGTCTCCCATGCCTTGATCCAGCAAGGGGAGAGGGAGAGGTTGAGGAAGACTCCATCCAGCAGCAGCACAACAGTGTGGTGGTGATGGAGGAGCGTGGCAATCCTACATGGCTTCGCCAAGCACCACAGAAGAGGAGGAAGAAGAGACGCAGGACTGCACCAACGAGAGATCGAATCGCGTGTGTGGGCAGCCCCCTAGGCCTCATATGTATAGGGGAAGGGGAGGGCTGCGCCCCCTCTAGGGTTCCCACCCCAAGGGGGGCGGCAGCCCTAGATGGGGAGCAAGGGGGCGGCCAAGAGGGGATGGGAGAGGGAGGCGCACCAATATGGGCCCTAAGGCCCATATCCCCTTAGGGTTTGCCCCCTCTCCACCTCTTAGGCGCATGGGCCTTAGTGGGGCTGGTGCCCTTGGCCCATGTAGGCCAAGGAGCACTCCCTACAGCCCATGTGCCCCCCCGGGGCAGGTGGTCCCACTTGGTGGACCCCCGGGACCCTCCCGGTGGTCCCGGTACGTTACCGATAAACCCCGAAACTTTTCCGGTGACCAAAACAGGACTTCCCATATATAAATCTTTACCTCCGGACCATTCCGGAACTCCTCGTGATGTCCGGGATCTCATCCGGGACTCCAAACAACATTCGATAACCACATACAAACTTCCTTTATAACCCTAGCGTCATCGAACCTTAAGTGTGTAGACCCTACGGGTTCGGGAGACATGCAGACATGACCGAGACGTTCTCCAGTCAATAACCAACAGCGGGATCTGGATACCCTTGTTGGCTCCCACATGTTCCACGATGATCTCATCGGATGAACCACGATGTCAAGGACTTAATCAATCCCGTATACAATTCCCTTTGTCTATTGGTACGATACTTGCCCGAGATTCGATCGTCGGTATCCCGATACCTTGTTCAATCTCGTTACCGGCAAGTCTCTTTACTCGTTCCGTAACACATCATCCCGTGATCGACTCCTTGATCACATTGTGCACATTATGATGATGTCCTACCGAGTGGGCCCAGAGATACCTCTCCGTCTACACGGAGTGACAAATCCCAGTCTCAATTCGTGCCAACCCAACAGACACTTACGGAGATACCTGTAATGTACCTTTATAGCCACCCAGTTACGTTGTGACGTTTGGCACACCCAAAGTATTCTTACGGTATCCGGGAGTTGCACAATCTCATGGTCTAAGGAAATGATACTTGACATTAGAAAAGCTTTAGCATACGAACTACATGATCTTTGTGCTAGGCTTAGGGTTGGGTCTTGTCCATCACATCATTCTCCTAATGATGTGATCCCATTATCAACGACATCCAATGTCCATGGTTAGGAAACCGTAACCATCTATTGATCAACGAGCTAGTCAACTAGAGGCTTACTAGGGACATGGTGTTGTCTATGTATCCACACATGTATCTGAGTTTCCTATCGATACAATTATAGCATGGACAATAAACGATTATCATGAACAAGGAAATATAATAATAACTAATTTATTATTGCCTCTAGGGCATATTTCTAACAGTCTCCCACTTGCACTAGAGTCAATAATCTAGTTCACATCGCCATGTGATTAACACTCACAGGTCACATCGCCATGTGACCAACATCCAAGAGTTTACTAAAGTCAATAATCTAGTTCACATCACTATGTGATTAACACTCAATGAGTTTTGGGTTTGATCATGTTGCTTGTGAGAGAGGTTTTAGTCAACGGGTCTGAACCTTTCAGATCCGTGTGCGCTTTACAAATCTCTATGTCATCTCCTAGATGCAGCTACCACGCTCTATTTGGAGCTCTTCCAAATAACTGCTCTACTATACGAATCCAGTTTACTACTCAGTATAATCTGGATTAGTGTCAAAGTTTGCATCGGCGTAACCCTTTACGACGAACTCTTTTACCACCTCCATAATCGAGAAAATTCCTTAGTCCACAAGTTACTAAGGATAACTTTGACCACTGTCCTATGATCCATTCTTGGATCACTCTTGTACCCCTTGACTGACTCATGGCAAGGCACACTTCAGGTGCGGTACACAGCATAGCATACTGTAGAGCCTATGTCTTAAGCATAGGGGACGACCTTCGTCCTTTCTCTCTATTCTGCCGTGGTCGAGCTTTAAGTCTTAACTTCATATCTTACAACTCAGGCAAGAACTTCTTCTTTGACTGATCCATCTTGAACACCTTCAAGATCATGTCAAGGTATGTGCTCATTTGAAAGTACCATTAAGCGTTTTGATCTATCCTTTATAGATCTTGATGCTCAATGTTCGAGTAGCTGAATCCAGGCTTTCCATTGAAAAACACTTTCCAAATAACCCTATATGCTTTCCAGAAATTCTACGTCATTTCTGATCAACAATATGTCAACAACATATATTCATCAGAAATTCTATAGTGCTCCCACTCACTTCTTTGGAAATACAAGTTTCTCAT
Organism: Triticum monococcum; assembly: GCA_034509565.1. Taxonomy (NCBI): domain Eukaryota; kingdom Viridiplantae; phylum Streptophyta; class Magnoliopsida; order Poales; family Poaceae; genus Triticum; species Triticum monococcum. The sequence continues at coordinate 497,854,791 of CM067843.1, forward strand.
AAACTTTGTATACACCCAAATCTTTGATCATCTCATCAAAGCATACATTCCAACTCCGAGATGCTTACTCCAGTCCTTAGAAGGATTGCTGGAGCTTTGCATACTTATTAGCATCTTTCAGGATTGACAAAACCTTCCGGTTGTATCACATACAACCTTTCCTCAAGAAAATCGTCGAGGAAACAATGTTTTGACATCCTATCTGCAAGATTTCATAAATAATGCAGTAATCGCTAATATAATTCCAACAGACTCTCAGCATCGCTATGAGTGAGAAAGTCTCACCGTAGTCAACTCCTTGAACTTGTCGGAAAACATTTTAACGACAAGTTGAGCTTTCTTAATGGTGATACACACCATCATTGTCTATCTTCCTTTTAAAATCCATCTGTACTCAACAGCCTTACGGCCATCAAGTAGTTCTTCCAAAGTCTACACTTTGTTTTCATACATGGATCCTACCTCGGATTTTATGGTCTCGAGCCATTTATCGGAATCCGGGCCCACCAATGCTTCTCCACAGCTCGTAGGTTCATTGTTGTCTAGCAACATGACTTCAAGACAGGATTACGTACCACTCTGAAGTAGTACGCATCCTTGTCATCCCACGAGGTTTGGGAGTGACTTGATCTGAAGTTTCATGATCACTATCATAAGCTTCCACTTCAATTGGTGTAGGTGCCACAGGAACAACTTCCTGTGCCCTGCCACACACTAGTTGAAGAGACGGTTTAATAACCTCATCAAGTCTCCACCATCCTCCCACTCAATTCTTTCGAGAGAAACTTTTCCTCGAGAAAGGACCCGATTCTAGAAACAATCCCTTTCGGATCTGAGGCAGGAGGTATACCCAACTGTTTTGGGTGTCCTATGAAGATGCATTTATCCGCTTTGGGTTCGAGCTTATCAGCCTGAAACTTTTTCACATAAGCGTTGCAGCCCCAAACGTTTAAGAAATGACAGCTTAGGTTTCTCTAAACCATAGTTCATATGGTGTCATCTCATCGGAATTACGTGGTGCCCCTTTTTAAAGTGAATGTGGTTGTCTGTAATGCCTAACCCATAAACTATTGTGATAATTCGATAAGAGACATCATGGTATGCATCATATCCAATAGGGTGCAGTTATGATGTTCGGACACACCATCACACTATGGTGTTCCAGGCTGTATTAGTTGTGAAACAATTTCCACAATGTCTTAATTCTGTGCCAAACTTGTAACTCAGATATTCATCTCTATGATCATATCATAGATCCTCTTGCCACGATGATCTTTCAACTTCACCCTGAAATTACTTAAACCTTTCAATAATTCAGACTCGTGATTCATCAAGTAAATATACTCAACATCTACTCAAATCATCTGTGAAGTAAGAACATAACGATATCCACTACATGCCTCAGCACTCATTGGACTGCACACATCAAAATGTATTACTTCCAACAAGTTGCTTTCTAGTTCCATTTTACTGAATCCGAGGCTTTCAGTCATCTTGCCCATGTGGTATTATTTGCATGTCTCAAGTGATTCAAAATCAAGTGAGTACAAAACGGTCCATTTGCATGGAGTTTCTTCATGCATATATACCAACAGACATGGTTCGCATGTCTCAAACTTTTCAAAAACGAGTGAGCCCAAAGATCCATCAACATGGAGCTTCTTCATGCGTTTTATACCGATATGACTTGCGTGGCAGTGCCACAAGTGGGTGGTACTATCATTACTATCTTATATCTTTTGGCATGAACATGTGTATCACTACGATCGAGATTCAATAAACCATTCATTTTAGGTGTAAGACCATCGAAGGCATTATTCAAATAAACAGAGTAACCATTATTCTCCTTAAATGAATAACCGTATTGCAATGGACATAATCCAATCATGTCTATGCTCAACGCAAACACCAATCTCGATGGTAGAGGGAGCGTGCGATGCTTGATCATATCAACATTGGAAACACTTCCAACACATATCGTCAGCTCACCTTTAGCTAGTCTCCGTTTATTCCATAGCTTTTATTTCGAGTTACTAACACTTAGCAACCGAACCGGTATCTAATACCCTGGTGCTACTAGGAGTACTAGTAAAGTACACATCAACACAATGTATATCCAATATACTTCTATCGACCTTGCCAGCCTTCTAATCTACCAAGTATCTAGCGTAATTCCGCTCCAGTGGTTGTTCCCCTTATTACAGAAGCACTTAGTCTCGGGTTTGGGTTCAACCTTGGGTTTCTTCACCAGAGCAGCAGCTGATTTGCCGTTTCATGAAGTATCCCTTCTTGCCCTTGCCCTTCTTGAAACTAGTGGTTTCACTAACCATCAACAATTGATGCTCCTTCTTGATATCTACTTTTGCGGTGTCAAACATCGCGAATATCTCAAGGATCATCATATATGTCCCTGATATATCATAGTTCATCACGAAGCTCTAGCAGCTTGGTGGTAATGACTTCGGAGAAACATCACTATCTCATCTTGGAAGATCAACTCCCACTTGATTCAAATGATTGTTGTACTCAGACAATCTGAGCACAAGCTCAACAACTGAGCTTTTCTCCCTTAGTTTGTTGGCTAAGAAAATCGTCGGAGGTCTTATACCTCTTGACGTGGGCACGAGCCTGAAATCCCAATTTCACCCCGCAAAACATCTCATATGTTTTGCGACATTTCAAAACGTCTTTGGTGCCTCAATTCTAAACCGTTTAACTGAACTATCATGTAGTTATCAAAACGTGTATGTTAGATGTTCGCAACATCCACAGACCATGTTTGAGGTTCAGCACACTGAGAGGTGCATTAAGGACATAAGCCTTCTAAGAAGCAATGAGGACAATCCTCAGTCTACGGACCTAGTCCGCATAATTGCTACTATCAACTTTCAACTAATTTTTCTCTAGGAACATATCTAAACAGTAGAACTATAGCGTGAGCTACGACATAATTTGCAAAATCCTTTTGACTATGTTCAGGATAATTAAGTTCATCTTATGAACTCCCACTCAGATAGACATCCCTCTAGTCATCTAAGTGATTACATGATCCGAGTCAACTAGGCCGTGTCCGATCATCACGTGAGACGGACTAGTCAACGTCGGTGAACATCTTCATGTTGATCGTATCTTCTATACGACTCATGCTCGACCTTTAGGTCTTCTGTGTTCCGAGGCCATGTCTGTACATGCTAGGCTCATCAAGTTAACCCTAAGTGTTTTGCATGTGTAAAACTGTCTTACACCCGTTGTATGTGAACGTAAGGATCTATCACACCCGATCATCACGTGGTGCTTCGAAACGACGAACTGTAGCAACGGTGCATAGTTAGTGGAGAACACTTCTTGAAATTTTAATGAGGGATCATCTTATTTACTACCGTCGTTCTAAGCAAATAAGATGTATAAACATGATAAACATCACATGCAATCAAATAGTGACATGATATGGCCAATATCACTTTGCTCCTTTTGATCTCCATCTTCGGGGCTCCATGATCATCATCGTCACCGGCATGACACCATGATCTCCATCATCATGATCTCCATCATCGTGTCTTCTTGAAGTTGTCACGTCATCTATTACTTCTACTACTACAGCTAACGGTTAGCAATAAAGTAAAGTAATTACATGACGTTTATGTTGACACGCAGGTCATAAATAAATAAAGACAACTCCTATGGCTCCTGCCGGTTGTCATATTCATCGACATGCAAGTCGTGATTCCTATTACAAGAACATGATCAATCTCATACATCACATATATCATTCATCACATCCTTTGGCCATATCACATCACATGGCATACCCTGCAAAAACAAGTTAGACGTCCTCTAATTGTTGTTTGCATGTTTTACGTGGCTGCTATGGGTTACAAGCAAGAACGTTTCTTACCTACGCAAAGACCACAACGTGATATGCCAATTGCTATTTACCCTTCATAAGGACCCTTTTCATCGAATCCGATCCGACTAAAGTGGGAGAGACAGACACTTTCGGAGATACCTGTAATGTACCTTTATAGCCACCCAGTTACGTTGTGACGTTTGGCACACCCAAAGTATTCTTACGGTATCCGGGAGTTGCACAATCTCATGGTCTAAGGAAATGATACTTGACATTAGAAAAGCTTTAGCATACGAACTACATGATCTTTGTGCTAGGCTTAGGGTTGGGTCTTGTCCATCACATCATTCTCCTAATGATGTGATCCCGTTATCAACGACATCCAATGTCCATGGTTAGGAAACCGTAACCATCTATTGATCAACGAGCTAGTCAACTAGAGGCTTACTAGGGACATGGTGTTGTCTATGTATCCACACATGTATCTGAGTTTCCTATCAATACAATTATAGCATGGACAATAAACGATTATCATGAACAAGGAAATATAATAATAACTAATTTATTATTGCCTCTAGGGCATATTTCTAACAAAACCCTCCGGTTTATATAGACATTGGAGAGGGCTAGGGTTACACAGAGTCGGTTACAATGGTAGGAGATCTACATATCCGTACCACCAAGCTTGCCTTCCACACCAAGGAAAGTCCCTTCCGGACATGGGACAAAGTCTTCAATCTTGTATCTTCATAGTCCAGGAGTCCGGCCGAAGGTATGGTCCGGCTATCCAGACACCCCCTAATCCAGGACTCCCTCAGGGAGACATAGAAATTTGCAAGATACATACGGATCTGAATGTTACAGACCCGCTGACTAAGCCTCTTCCATGAACAAAACTTGATCAGCACCAAGGCTCCATGGGTGTTAGAATCATTACTGTGTAATCTAGATTATTGACTCTAGTGCAAGTGGGAGACTGAAGGAAATATGCCCTAGAGGCAATAATAAAGTTATTATTTATTTCCTTGTATCAGGATAAATGTTTATTATTCATGCTAGAATTGTATTAACCAGAAACATAATACATGTGTGAATACATAGGCAAACAGAGTGTCACTAGTATGCCTCTACTTGACTAGCTCGTTGATCAAAGATGGTTATGTTTCCTAACCATAGACATGAGTTGTCATTTGGTTAACGGGATCACATCATTAGGAGAATGATGTGATTGACTTGACCCATTCCATTAGCTTAGCACTTGATCGTTTAGTTCATTGCTATTGCTTTCTTCATAACTTATATATGTTCCTATGACTATGAGATTATGCAACTCCCGTTTACCGGAGGAACACTTTGTGTGCTACCAAACATCACAACGTAACTGGGTGATTATAAAGGTGCTCTACATGTGTCTCCGAAGGTATTTGTTGGGTTGGCGTATTTCGAGATTAGGATTTGTCACTCCGATTGTCGGAGACGTATCTCTGGGCCCTCTCGGTAATGCACATCACTCAAGCCTTGCAAGCATTGCAACTAATAAGTTAGTTGCGGGATGATGTATTTCGGAACGATTAAAGAGACTTGCCGGTAACGAGATTGAACTAGGTATTGAGATACCGACGATGGAATCTCGGGCAAGTAACATACCGATGACAAAGGGAACAACGTATATTGTTATGCGGTCTGACCGATAAAGATCTTCGTAGAATATGTAGGAGCCAATATGAGCATCCAGGTTCCGCTATTGGTTATTGACCGGATACGTGTCTCGGTCATGTCTACATAGTTATCGAACCCGTAGGGTCCACACGCTTAAAGTTTGGTGACGATCGTAATTAGGGTTTTTGTGTTTTGATGTACCGAAGGTTGTTCGGTGTCCCGGATGTGATCACAGACATGACGAGGAGTCTCGAAATGGTCGAGAAATAAAGATTGATATATTGGAAGCCTATATTTGGATATCGGAAACGTTCCGGGTGAAATCGGGATTTTACCGGAGTACCGGGGGTTACCGGAACCCCCCCAGGGGTTATTGGGCCTACATGGGCCCTAAGGGAGAAGAGGAGGGTCGGCCAGGGCAGGCCGCGCGCCCCCTCCCCCCTAGTCCGAATAGGACAAGGAAGGGGGGTGGCGCCCCCTTTCCTCTTTCTCCCTTCCCCCTTCCTTTTCCAACAAGGCAAGAGGGGGGAGTCCTACTCCCGGTAGGAGTAGGACTCCTCCAGGCGCACCCTTTGGGCCGGCCGCACCTCCCCCTCTCCCTCCTTTATATACGGGGGCAAGGGGGCACCCCATGACACACAAGTTGATCTTCGTGATCGTTCCTTAGCCGTGTGCGGTGCCCCCTTCCACCATATTCCACCTCGGTCATATCGTAGCGGTGCTTAGGCGAAGCCCTGCGTTGGTAGAACATCATTACCGTCATCACGCCGTCGTGCTGACAAAACTCTCCCTCAACACTTTGCTCGATCGGAGCTCGAGGGACGTCACCGAGTTGAATGTGTGCAGAACTCGGAGGTGCCATACGTTCGGTACTTGGATCGGTCGGATCGGGAAGACGTACGACTACTTGCTCTATGTTGTGTCAACGCTTCCGTTGGCGGTCTACGAGGGTACGTAGACAACACTCTCCCCTCTCGTTGCTATGCATCACCATGATCTTGCGTGTGCGTAGGAATTTTTTTGAAATTACTATGTTCCCCAACACATATCACATCACAACATGCTCTACAAAAACAAGTTAGACGTCCTCTACTTTGTTGTTGCAAGTTTTGCATGTCTGCTATGGGCTTCTAGCAAGAACCGTTCTTACCTACGCATCAAAACTACAACGATTTTTCGTCAAGTGTGCTGTTTTAACCTTCAACAAGGATCGGGCGTAGTCAAACTTGATTCAACTAAACCTGGAGAAACAGACACCCACTAGCCACCTATCTGTCAAGATGGCAATGGGGCCCCGAAAGCCGCATCCCCGCGGGTTTCTACCCTATTAGGGGACGGGGATGGACGTCCTTTTAACCCCGTGGGGCTGCTGCTGGGTAAAGTATAAAACCCGACACGTTTTGCGGGTTCAAACCCATTTGAGCAATACCCGAACTCGAAACCTGCCATCCCCGTCAAAATACTACACTAAGCCTAATTGGACAACTTGTTGAACCATGTATGCTGAATAATGGTCCTGTTTGTTGCTGAAATATGCTTATGTAGATGTTGTTACTACTCTTTGTAGCTGCTGTTATTGATCATTTCTCAAGTTATGCTGTTAAAAATGCTCCTTGTAGCTGTTGAACCATGTACTATTGTATTGTGCTAAAATTTTCGTAGGTTATGCTGCTAAAATATACTCGTTTTGCTGTTGAGATGTTATTATTTGCTCCTACTATGTTTGCTTAAATATGCCGATTTCCCCGTGGGTTTAGGGGACGGGCAAAAAACTAGCCCCGCGCACTGTGACGGGGACGGGGACATGTTTGTGATTTTCTCGTGGGGATGGGTTTGGGCAGGCAAAACCCGATGGGTTTCGTCCCCGTTGCCATCTTGACCTATGTGCGAAGCACATCGGTAGAACCAGTCTCATGAACGCGGTCATGTAATGTCAGTCTGGGCCGCTTCATCCAACAATACCGCCGAATCAAAGTAAGACATTGCTGGTAAGCAGTATGACTATTATCACCCACAACTTTTTGTGTTCTACTCATGCATATAACATATACACATAGACCTGGCTCTGATGCCACTGTTAGGGAACGCAGTATTTTAATTTTTTGCCTACGATCACGCAAGATCTATCTAGGAGATACATAGCAACGAGAGGGAAGAGTGTATCTATGTACCCTCGTAGACCGAAAGCGGAAGCGTTTAGTAATGCGGTTGATGTAGTTGAACGTCTTCGCGATCCAACCGATCCAAGCACCAAACGTACGGCACCTCCGCGTTCAGCACACGTTCAGCTCAATGACGTCCCTCGAACTCTTGACCCAGTTGAGGCCGAGGGAGAGTTCCGTCAGCATGACAGCGTGGCGATGGTGATGATGAAGTTACCGGCGTAAGGATTCACCTAAGCACTACGACGATATGACCGAGGTGTGTAACCATGGAGGGGGGCACCGCACACTGTTAAGAGATTGTCTGTTGTGCTATTGGGGTGCCCCCTGGCCACGTATATAAAGGAGGGAGGGAGAGAGGAGGCGGCCAGGTTGGGCGTGCCAAGGGGGGAGTCCTATTTGGACTCCTAGTCCAAGTAGGATTCGCCCCTCCCCCCTTTTCCTTTCTTCCACCGGAGCAAAAGGGAAGGGAGAGAGGGGGGAAGGAAAGAGGGGAGGCCGGCCCCCTCCCCTAGTCCAATTCGGTTTGGGCAAGGGGAGGGCGCGCCCCTATCTTGTGTCCCTTTCTCCTCTCCTCCAATAAGGCCCACTAGGCCCAATACTTCTCCCGGAGGGTTCCGGTAACCTCCCGGTACTCCGGAAAAATGCCCAAATCACTCGGAACCATTCTGATGTCCAAATGCAACCTTCCAATATATGAATCTTTATGTCTCGACCATTTCGAGACTCCTATTCATGTCTATGATCTCATTCGGGACTCCGAACAAACTTTGGTTCATCAAAACACGAAACTCATAATACAAATCGTCATCGAACGTTAAGCGTGCGGACCCTACTGGTTCAAGAACTATGTAGACATGATCGAGACATATCTCCGGTCAATAACCAATAGCGGAACCTGGATGCTCATATTGGATCCTACATATTCTATGAAGATCGTTATCGATCAAACCGCATAACAACATACGTTGTTCCCTTTGTCATCGGTATGTTACTTGCCCGAGATTCGATCGTCGGTATCATCATACCTAGTTCAATCTCATTACCGGCAAGTCTCTTTACTCGTTCATAATGCATCATCCCGTGGGTAACTCATTAGACACATTGCTTGCAAGGCTCATACTGATGTGCATTACCGAGAGGGCCCAGAGATACCTCTCCGATACACAGAGTGACAAATCCTAAACTCGATCTATGCCAACTCAACAAACACCACCAAAGACACCTATAGAGCATCTTTATAATCACCCAGTTACGTTGTGACGTTTGATAGCACACAAGGTGTTCCTCCGGTATACGAGAGTTGCATAATCTCATAGTCTGAGGAACATACATAAGTCATGAAGAAAGCAATAGCAGAAAAACTAAACGATCATTATGCTAAGCTAACGGATAGGTGTCGTCCATCACATCATTATCTAATGATGTGATCTCGTTCATAAAATGACAACACATGTCTATGGCTAGGAAACTTAACCATCTTTGATTAACGAGCTAGTCAAGTAGAGGCATACTAGGGACACTATGTTTGTTTATGTATTCACACATGTACTAAGTTTCAGGTTAATACAATTCTAGCATGAATAATAAACATTTATCATGATATAAGGAAATATAAATAACAACTTTATTATTGCCTCTAGGGTATATTTCCTTCAAAACCCACTTCGTTGTCGTGCATTGATACCCCCAGACGTCTGGCCTCGCCGGAATCAGTTATTTAAAGGAGGCCACACCCGGCTAACACCATGCCACAACACAAGCCGCTCTGCATCCTCCTCCCTTACACCAGATCCACCAAGACTGCAGGCACCGATGCTCTGTGAGAGAGCCTTTCCACATAGATGAAGCACGGGGTGGACGCCCTTGAGGCTGCCTGGTAGAGCCGCCATGCCAGGCAGATCAAGGCCGGCATACCGGCGAGCTCGCTCGAGGTCTGCGGCGATGAGGACGACCCCATGATGGAGACAGGCTTCGACGACACCGCACCGGAGTCTGCGCCTGTGCATGTAGGCTGCACCATGGAGTAGGCACAGGCGCACTTCAACACCGCCATGGTGGTGGAGCAGCCGACACCTATATCGGTGTTCCAGCAGGCCTAGGAAAAATAGCGGTACAGCTTGTTCCTCCTCGAGCAGCACAGGCTGGCGGAGGGCCAAATCGACAACGAGCGCGCGAGTGAGAAAGCCGTGGTAGCCATGGCCATGACGAACCCCAACTTCGTCGCTGAGCAGTGTGGGATCTATGAGGTTGCCTACGCTCAAGCCAACTCTCGCCAGGAAGCGGCCGCCGCGGAGGCGCAGCTACAAGCGATCATGACCGAGAACAATGTCGGCTGCACCTCCTACGTACCTCCGACGAACTATCATGCGGCATGGTGGAACGACGACTTCGACGGTGCTACCATTTCCATCCTGGACCTCACGTCCATCGGTGACGGACAGGACGCGGTCTCCACCAAGGACGAGTAGGGCATGGGAGGAGGTGGGCCTTTGTGTACCATGTGGGCCGGTCTATCTCTGTGTTCTGCTCTTCCTCACCGGAGACCGTTGCTTCACTTCATCGGTCTTATCGTCAGTGCTCATGGAGACGACAGATGGCGGAGGAGGTCCCAGGAAAGGAACAACAAGGCTTGGACGCTGGCGGCCGCCGTATTTTCTGTTTTCTAAATGTTTCAAATGTAATGAAAATCCGCCGTGTTTGAATGAATGTTGTCCGGTTTATATTAAACCCGCAGTGTTTCCATGAATTTCATCCGATTAGTTCAAAAAGTGATTGAAATGTATGCACGCAGCGTTGAATGACGGCCACCGGCTTCCGTGTCCGCGGATGGATGCAGGAAGAAATTTGTGGGTCAACGTTGGAGATTCCCTAAGAGCATCTATACAGCCGGATACAGCAAATCTAACCCATCAAACGTCCGTGGACGTGTCCGCGTATAGTGGCCGATCTCGTCACAAATAATTGATTCAACAAGCGGATACCTGAAATTAGAAACCTAAAATCCATACATGCAATGTAAACCTAAACTTAAGCGGGGATCGTCCAGCGCCCGTCGTGCCCATGTCCGGCGGCCGGTTACGCCCCTCGGAATGTTGGTCCGGTCATCGGCAGGGTAGATTAGAACATGGGACACGGTCCGGCTCACGAAATTCAAGGTGCCCCCGTCTCCATGCCCTACTCTTACTCGTCGGAGCCCGAAACCCTGACGGTGTCAATGAACGTGAGATCGATGATGGATCCGTCTTGGGAGGAGCTGGTCACATCCACTATGACGTGGTTGCGGCGCACAGATTGGTGCACCATACGGCGCGCCGGAGAACACAACTCTGCCTCACCAACGTTCCGCGCCGCGAAGGCTGCCGATGTCTCCCGCGTCCGCTGCATCGCACGATGGGTATGCCACGCCATGTTTGTGTCAAATGACGCCCATGCGTTCTCCTCCGCGCTGGCGCGCCAACTGAGGGGTCGCCGTCCGCCACCGCCTTCGGACACCAGACGGACCCGCTGCCCGCCATGCTGGAGATCGTCGGACGGGAGCTTGGGTAGCGGAGTGGAGTGGCTAAGGTTTAGTCCGAAAAGCGGATGAAGATGAATATATGTGGGCTCAGGTGGTCAGCGTGGGTCGGATCCGACATGGCGGATGCGCCCGGTCATGCCCGAGCCACTCCATATCAGTTCTATATTTGTGCTGGATATAACGGGTGTCGTTTAATGATGGTTTGAGGCGCACGTTTGGGTCGGATTTCTTTAACCGCTACTCATCGGCCGTCTGTCCGGGCGTATGAGGGAGGGGTTTAGAGTGCCAGATGAGAGCATCTACAGCCGGATTTTGCAAATCCGGCTCCGCAAACGCCCGTGGACGCGTCGGCCAACCCTCAAATCCCGTCGTCCACATCCGTGTATCTCATATCCAGTCCCTCATAACCATACTTGCATGCAACATAGAAAGAAAGAACGTGGATCATCACACAAACATAGAATCGGACAGGGCAATGCACATTCCGATCACTAGAAGATCACCGATGGATGTCCAAAGATCGCCAAAGTTCATATAATACATATAAACTTAAACTACATTACTAAAAACTAGAATCCGAAGACGGTGACGGGGGAGATTCACCACTTCCTCACCGGCCCTTTGCCCATCCGGTCGCCGGCGCAGTTGGTGGCGTCGGCGGCTGGTGGCAGATCATCCGAGTCATCGTTGGAGGAGTCGTCCGAGTCATCGTTGTCGGTGTCGGAGAGGATGACGAGCACTTTTAGCCACCGGACCTCCCTGTCATGCTGCCTCTTTAGCTTCGCAAGCCGAGCCTGTTAGGGATCGTAGCAGAATTTTAAAATTTTCTACGCATCACCAAGATCAATCTATAGAGTAATCTAGCAACGAGGGGAAGGAGAGAGCATCTACATACCCTTGTAGATCGCTAAGCAGAAGCGTTCAAGTGAACGGGGTTGATGGAGTCGTACTCGTCGTGATCCAAATCACCGGTGATCCTAGTGTCGAACGGATGGCACCTCCGCGTTCAACACACGTACAGCCCGGTGACGTCTCCTACGCCTTGATCTAGCAAGGGGAGAAGGAGAGGTTGGGGAAGACTCCATCCAGCAGCAGCACGACGTCGTGGTGGTGGAGGAGGAGCGTGGGACTCCAGCAGGGCTTCGCCAAGCACTACGAGAGACGAGGAGGGAGAGGGGTAGGGCTGCGCCAACAGGGGAGGAACTTCATGTGTTGGGCTGCCCCTTTGCCTCCACTATATATAGGGGGAGGGAGGGCTGCGCCCCCACCTAGGGTTTCCTCCCTAGGGGTGGCGACAGCCCTAGATCCCATCTAGGGTGGTGGCCTATAACACCCTCGATGCGACTATATCTCCCACGTGTCGAGGCACGACTTAGAGGCATAATCGCATTGAAGGCAATGTCGCAAGTGAGGTAATCTTCACACAACCCATGTAATACAATAGGGGAAAAAGTTGCATAGTTGGCTTACAATCGCCACTTCACACAATTACATAAATAAAGCATTACATCATCCAAATACACTCAAGGTCCGACTACGGAACCCAAAATAAAAGAAGAACCCCAAATGCGACAAAGGTCCCCGATCGACCCCAACTGGGCTCCACTACTGATCAACTAGAACGAAACAACACAAATAAACAAGGTCTTCAACGAGCTCCTCCTGAGCTGGGTTGCGTCATCTGCACGGACTCATCGGCACCTGCAAACTGGTTTTGGAAGTAATCTGTGAGCCACAGGGACTCAGCAATCTTGCACCCTCGCGATCAAGACTATTTAAGCTTATGGGTGAGGTAAAAGGTATGAGGTGGAGCTGCAGCAAGCGACTAGCATATATGGTGGCTAACATACGCAAATGAGAGCGAGAAGAGAAGGCAAAGCACGGTCGAAAAAAGTATGATCAAGAAGTGATCCTAGACTACCTACGTCAAGCATAACTCCAACAACCGTGTTCACTTCCCGGACTCTGCCGAAAGGAGACCATCACGGTTACACACGCGGTTGATTCATTTTAATTAAGGTCAAGTTCAGGTTTTCTACAATCGGACTTAACAAATTCCCACCTGCCCATAACCGCGGGCACGGCTTTCGAAAGTTCAAATCCCTGCAGGGTGTCCCAACTTAGCCCATGACAAGCTCTCACGGTCAACGAAGGAATAGACCTCCACCCAAGACATTTCGATCTCAGACTCGGTATCCCGGTACAACAAGACATTTCGACAGGGTAAAACTAAACCAGCAACACCGCCCGATGCGTCGACATCCTGATAGGAGCTGCACATATCTCGTTCTCAGGGCAACACCGGATAAGCAATCCGTACAACTAAAACCAGCCCTCGAGTTTCCCCGAGGTGGCGCTGCAAGGGGCTCTAGTTCGGACCAACGCTTAGACAAGCACTGGCCCGGGGGGGTTAAAATAAAGATGACCCTCGAGATGCGCGACTCCCAAGGGAAAAAGGCTAGGTGGCAAATGGTAAAACCAACGTTGGGCATTGCTGGAAAAGCTTTACTTAAGGTGAACTGTCAAGGGGTTCCCATTATAGCCCAACCGCGTAAGGGACGCAAAATTCGGGAACATAACACCGATATGACGGAAACTAGGGTGGCAAGAGTGGAACAAAACACCAGGCATAAGGCCGAGCCTTCCACCCTTTACCAAGTATATAGATGCATTAATTAAATAAGATATATTGTGATATCCCAACAAGTAAACATGTTCCAATAAGGAACGATCTCCATGTTCCAACAAGGAACAAACTTCAATCTTCACCTGCAACTAACAACGCTATAAGAGGGGCTGAGCAAAGCGGTAACATAGCCAAACAACGGTTTGCTAGGACAATGGTGGGTTAGGGGCTGAACATGGCAATTTGGGAGGCTGACAAGCAAGTGGTAGGCATCGTAGCAATGGCATAGCAAAAGAGCGAGCAAACTAGCATAGCAAAGATAGTAGTGATTTCGAGGGTATGATCATCTTGCCTGAAATCCCGCAAGGAAGAAGAACGAGTCCATGAAGAAGACAAACGGAACATAGACGAACGGGTCCTCACAAACGCGACGTTATCGGATCCAACCCGAAGAAGCAATCACCGGAAAAGAAGCACACAACATAGTAAACAACCAACACATCAACATGGCATGATGCACAAACGAGTATGATGCATGTCCGGTTTAATGAAGCATGGCATGGCAAAATGCACAAGCAATCCTACAAATTAAATGGAGCTCAATATGCAACGAGTTGCATATTGACGAAACACCACATCAAGTTATTTAGTTCTCTCTCGTTTATGTACCCAACACGATTAAATGTTGATTAACATGGCAAGAGGTGAAGCACAACAAAACTACCTATCTAGGCAAGTTTAAATGAGGCCGGAACAACGAACAACAATTCCGGAAACTCCTCATGAGCATAAATTAGGTTTGGTACTGTTCTGCCCTAAACACAATTTTAGAGTTGTTTAACATGCAAACAAAGGTCACCATGTTAAACTAGGCATTTTTCTACCCCATTTACATATATAATTTAATAAAATCCGAGTTACGGTTATTTAGATATGAATTAAAGCATTTTAGCATGGCATAGGAGCAAATTTAATCAAACAGCATTTTTAACATTTTAAACGTAGATGAAAGTTGCATATAATTAAACTAGATGAAATTCTAAGCAAGTTTCATATATAAAGTTTTTACATATGACGCATGGTTCGAGAGTTATTATATGCATGATCATGAAGGGAGTTTTCTGCAAAACTATAAAACCTGGGATAATAGCTAAATTCGCAGAGCCTAAAAAAAATAGACACTAGGCCGGATCTGCTGGCCCAACAACAGGAAAAAAAGGGGTGGGGCGCCAGGGGTGTTCTCACCATGGGCCAAGGCCCAACTGTAAGGGAAGCAGGCCGGTCGGTGCGCTGGATCTGGTGGCCAACGAGACGAAGCAGAGAAGTCCAACGCGCGTACGGGCGATCGCTGGGGCGCTGGGGCGAGCAACGTCGACTGTTCAACGCGGCAGGAATGAGCGGGTGTCCTCTTCCCTGGTTCGAAAGAACAGAGGCAAGGCAGGGCTCGGTGCTGCTGGTAGTTGCCGAAGACGAAGAGGGAAACGAGCCCGACATGGAGCGCCGGCGAGATGCGGGCGAGGGAGTCAAGCGGCGCTGCTGCCGGCGGGCTTGGGGTGACGCGGACGAGCAGGACGGAGAGAAGGCAGGGGCGCTGGGGATGCAAGGAGCAGCAACAGGCAAGGATGAGCTCTGAGATCTTGACGGGGCGGTGGAGCCGCGAGTCGACGACGCGAGGAGGACCCGGGAACGACGGGATCCGAAGGAATGGCGACTTGGTGGAGGCCAACCGGATCTGGAGCGGTCTGTGGCAGCTTGAGGCACCGGCGTGGGAAGAAACTCAACGAGGCCATGGCGCTGCAGATGGATGGGTTCGGCGTTGTTGCGGGGAGCTCCTCTCCCGTTGGGCTCGAGCGAGGCAACAAGGAGGAGGCAGGTGCGAGGCCTCCTGTTCGTCTGCTGCGGCCGGAAGGACGAGGACGAAGACACGCAAGGTGGAGCTCGGGCGCGCTAGATCGGGGAAAAGGAGGAGGTTGGAGAGGGTTTGGATCGGGAGGAGGGTGGCTCTGGTTGGCTGGGCGATGGGATCGAGGGAGATTGAGTGAGGGGATCCCGAGAGGATTAGTGGCGGCGGCCGAGTCGGATGGATGGGACAACTCTCCTAATTTCTAGGGTTTGTCCAAATAGACTAGGAGTGGAGTATATATATACCTCACAGACTAGGTTAGGGGCTACCTTGTCCATACGATCGCAATCGGACGATTGCGGATAAAATAGCTAGGGAGCCCAATTAACAAAACGGAGATGTTTTGTAGATGTTTGGGGATGATCCGGACCCAACGGTGACGACAGTTATCGGACGCGCGCGCGAGGGGGGGTTGATGCACTGAGCAGAGAGGGTTTCGGACCGTGCGATCGCATCGGACAACTCCGGAAGCGAAGAGGGGAAGGAGGATGGACTAGGTGGGTTGTGTAGAAGGTCTTGAGCTGAGATAAGGGGAAAGAGGGAGACCCGGCGACTGTTTCCGGAGACCGAAAACGTCCGACGTTAGACCGGCTACTATTGCCGCTATATTTATCCGTTGGGGCGTCAAACGGACTCCGAATGCGATGAAACTTGGCAGGCGGTCTACTGACAACAAAACAACACCGCATGCCAACTTTCAACCCATTCCGAGAACATTTTCCAGCCACTTATAAAATAATATTTCGGACATGCCGCGGGCGCGTGCAAGTGTGGTTGGGCTCAGAACGGACAACGGAGAGAACTCGGAGAACCCGGACGAATGCAAGTTTTAAAACATGATGATGCAATGCACATGATGACATGATAAGATGCAACACGCGAGCGAATGACACGGCAACGACAACGAATAACTGAACGACACCTGGCACATTGGTCTCGGGGCGTTACAACACTCCACCACTACGAGAGGATCTCGTCCCGAGATCTAGAATGGCACCGGAGGGAAACAACGGAAGAGAAAAGAGGAGAGGTAAAACTAAGTTGCTTCTTTGACAAACGAGTGAAACCACAACCTTGAGAGGTTGAATACATTCGAGATAGAATTCAACGAAGGTGAACAAGGTCGAAAACAGCCATTTAGAAAAGAGGAAGAAAGAACATTGCGAAAAATCTTGAGGTTGAAGGGAAGATATATATTGAAAACACTCCGGTTAAGGAAGGGGATCAAGGAAGACCAAATTCGGGTAGCACTCCGGTTGGAAAGAAAAAGAATTGAATAAGGTCTTGATAAGATGAGAAGATACTTGTAAAGAGGACACAACACTCAGATAAAAGTATAGGCATGGAAAGATCATGATCTTTGACAAAATGAGATGATGGGTTGAAAAGATGAACATCACAATGCCTCCGGAACAAAAGAATAGAAGATAGATAATTGAAATAGGAGAATGGAGAAGAAAATGCCAACTTCTGCCACAAAAGAGCTTGACAAGGCATCTTTAGGAGAAAAGTCGAATGGAATTGTTGTAAAAACAACAACGAAAAGAGTAATCATGATATATGGTCTTATGGAATACAACTCAAATTATGAGGTGACAACCTGCCACTCACGGGAAGAGAATTGGGTTGGAATGAACAAGGAGACGAGAAACTATTTCACCGGGAGGATAAATGAAAAACTTGGATATAAGCACCATAGATAGCAACAATCCTTAGGGAAGTCTTTAGGTGAAATATAACCCAAGATAGCTCCAATGAGGAGATTGATGGATTTAAAATATCCCAATCTTGACAACATGTGAATCATGAAAACATGAACTCAAATTATCAAGAATGACACAATACCATCTCCAATCATATGGAAGAAAGAATTGCACTCCGGATTGCAATATGAAGAAACTTGAGCTCCTTAGAAAAGAATCTCAATGAACACTTCGAGAAGGAATTAAATCCTTGAAGAACCATCATGTAGAGCCTCCATGAAGAACTCCGGTAATAAAAGAATGATCCAAAATAATTGAATGATGAATAGAATAAGATTGAAGCCTCGCAATGATTTAGATAGAGATCTCCGTGATAATATAATTGAAAGAGGTTGGAACTCCGGGAAAGAAAAATGAGCACTTGAACCCAAGAATTTAATCATCGAGAACAAACTCCGGTAAACAAAAGGATGAATAAATGGAAGGAAAAAGAAGTTGAAAACACAAGGTGAGTCCTTGCAATGATTAGATGAAGCTTTCCGACGACATAGAGTGGAAACTTGGAACTCCGGAAAAAGATAAGATGAACAATTGAGATCAAGAATTTTGATGAACCTTCGGAATAAAGAATAGATCACTTGGATGAAACAAGAATTAGAATTACATTATGCTTATCCTTCACCAATTTAAATTGATGACAATCAACGGATTTGGCATATTACTTATTCTTGTAGAAAAGATTAAGAGAGATATAACATAAACTTGAGAACGTCTTCAACGAACCACCGGTAGAATCAGGAAACAACGAATGAATTGATATGATAACCAAGGAAGAGAACTCTAGAAAGAACCACCATAAAAATTAGAAATGAACAAAGAAAAGATAAGGAAGACACCGGGAAGAATTAGCAAATGAATGAAGATGCTTGAGAGAATTTAGACCCACGAGAACGAAGAGATCAAGAACTGATTAGAGAATCCTTGATTTAAACACCGGTATGATTTAGAGTAAGAGAGCTGAAAGCTGAGAATGAACAAATTCTGAGATGATGGACTCCGGATGAACAAACTGAGAAGACTCTTGAATTGCTCCGGATGGTTGAAAAGAATATCTCACAATCGCAAATAATTATGAGAGGATGGCAACAAGACAGAATCGCGAAACTTGAAGAGAATGGAGCAAGATTGAGAGAAAAATCTTCTTCGATCTTCAAATGATGAGAATGACAACGAGAAACACCACCAAGAGTCGTTTAGGCACTCCGGAAGAATCGAAAGCGAAGAGATTGAGTCAACGACGAAAAGAATTTGAAAGATCTTGGAGAAAACATTTGACTGATGATAAATCATTCTTATGTCAAACTTCGAAAGGAATTTGAAAATACCTCCGGGAAAATAAGAAGAGTCAGGTAAGATCCTGGAAAAAGACCTGTGGATTAGGGCCCACTGGAAAGATACACCGTAGAACGATTACAAAGAGAGATTGCACTGGTTGAAATTAAATGGCTTGAAAGAGATAACATCCTCAAAATAGCTTGAATGAAAGAAGAGTGGATATACAAATCTTCGAGATATCTTCAGCACTCCGGAACAATTAAATAGCGAGAAGTGAATGAATATGAGGTGCACCGGCATGAGAAGGTATTTGAAACGAGGAAAAGGATATGATCAACACCGAAAGCTTGAATTGGCAACACCGGAGAAGAAAAAGAATGAAGAATGATGAACTAGAAACTCCGTTAGAATCTTCATGAGCATCACCGGATAAGAATATTGAGGGAAAAGAATGGAGAGACTTCACATCAATAAGAAGGATACTCGATTAAGAGATCTGAATCCTTGGAGAAAAACAAAGGGAGGGAGGGCGGGAAAAATAAAGGCAACTTGGAGATGGATGAAACAAACACCGTTGAGAAGAAATTGATATTTGATCTTGCGGATGTTGAAATGATCGGATCCACTAGAAGAGAAGCACACCGGTGAAAAGAAATTGACATGACAAACTCAATGATCGAGGAAGATTAGTATTCACATAGAAATATGAGAACACCGCTTAGGAAAGGGCATGGAATCAACATTTGACTTTGAAACAACTCGAATACCACAACTCAAAACAAAAACAAAAGGATTGGCTTGCGAAATAAGCCGGAACAAACATATGATAGAAATTTCGTCCGAAGTTTTCGTGGTGGGACCTACACGGGCTCGATCGTACAGCACCATCATGTACAAGGCAGTGCACATGACATACGAAGCGTCCCCGAGTCAGCATAGCCAAGGACTCTTTAAGACGCAATGAGACCACTGTAAAACCGACCGTGAATAGGCGAACCACTAGACGTCGAACCCCAATTTCATATCATACATCTGTCGAAAAAGATATCCTAAGAGCTACTTGAATTCCCACCTATGAAACTCCCGAAATTTTCCGGTTATGCAATCAGGTGTTGGGGATACAGGGGAAGCATAATATCTCACCCAAACTAACAAATCCTACATCCAGCTCTATCCATCCTTCAACACATAACCAAGAAACCTTCGGAAACCATCTACCTCAACCTTCGAAAAGCATCCGTTATACAAGTTATGGCGATACTCCCGAACTCCCGCCCCAGTACTGGGTGGCGTCGAGGTTATCTCACCAACAAACTGCATAAAAGAGATTTTCGATGTCGGCGTACTAAACTCAGGTATTCCAGAATTGCGATGACAAAATTATGACGACAACACCTCAGGGCTCAACTCCCCGGGACACTTCCACTAAACCCCTGACAGGAGGCACCAAGACAGTGTTCTCATCATAAAACCATTGGAACGATTCCAAGATACCCGCGTGATCCTAAAAAAAATTTAGTGAAATTTGAGAAGAGAAGAGTCAAAACTCTACGTCAGGATACCTTACCAGAGCGATGAGGAGACTGGGGCGTAAAAAGAATTCCTAAACTCTCCGATATATAATTCCTAATTGACTCAAAACATTTTTCTAGACACAACTCGGCCGCTAAAAACGATCAAGCAATGGGGGCTCCTAAGGTCGGGGAAGGCTCTGATTACCAACTTATAACACCCTCGATGCGACTATATCTCCCACGTGTCGAGGCACGACTTAGAGGCATAATCGCATTGAAGGCAATGTCGCAAGTGAGGTAATCTTCACACAACCCATGTAATACAATAGGGGGAAAAGTTACATAGTTGGCTTACAATCGCCACTTCACACAATTACATAAATAAAGCATTACATCATCCAAATACACTCAAGGTCCGACTACGGAACCCAAAATAAAAGAAGAACCCCAAATGCGACAAAGGTCCCCGATCGACCCCAACTGGGCTCCACTACTGATCAACTAGAACGAAACAACACAAATAAACAAGGTCTTCAACGAGCTCCTCCTGAGCAGGGTTGCGTCATCTGCACGGACTCATCGGCACCTGCAAACTGGTTTTGGAAGTAATCTGTGAGCCACAGGGACTCAGCAATCTCGCACCCTCGCGATCAAGACTATTTAAGCTTATGGGTGAGGTAAAAGGTATGAGGTGGAGCTGCAGCAAGCGACTAGCATATATGGTGGCTAACATACGCAAATGAGAGCGAGAAGAGAAGGCAAAGCACGGTCGACAAAAGTATGATCAAGAAGTGATCCTAGACTACCTACGTCAAGCATAACTCCAACAACCGTGTTCACTTCCCGGACTCCGCCGGAAAGAGACCATCACGGTTACACACGCGGTTGATTCATTTTAATTAAGGTCAAGTTCAGGTTTTCTACAACCGGACGTTAACAAATTCTCATCTGCCCATAACCGCGGGCACGGCTTTCGAAAGTTCAAATCCCTGCAGGGTGTCCCAACTTAGCCCATGACAAGCTCTCACGGTCAACGAAGGAATAGACCTCCACCCGAGACGTTCCGATCAGACTCGGTATCCCGGTACAACAAGACATTTCGACAGGGTAAAACTAAACCAGCAACACCGCCCGATGCGCCGACATCCTGATAGGAGCTGCACATATCTCGTTCTCAGGGCAACACCGGATAAGCAATCCGTACAACTAAAACCAGCCCTCGAGTTTCCCCGAGGTGGTGCTGCAAGGGGCTCTAGTTCGGATCAACGCTTAGACAAGCACTAGCCCGGGGGGTTAAAATAAAGATGACCCTCGGTATGCACGACTCCCAAGGGAAAAAGGCTAGGTGGCAAATGGTAAAACCAACATTGGGCATTGCTGGAAAAGCTTTACTTAAGGCGAACTGTCAAGGGGTTCCCATTATAGCCCAACCGCGTAAGGGACGCAAAATCCGGGAACATAACACCGATATGACGGAAACTAGGGCGGCAAGAGTGGAACAAAACACCAGGCATAAGGCCGAGCCTTCCACCCTTTACCAAGTATATAGATGCATTAATTAAATAAGATATATTGTGATATCCCAACAAGTAAACATGTTCCAATAAGGAACGATCTCCATGTTCCAACAAGGAACAAACTTCAATCTTCACCTGCAACTAACAACGCTATAAGAGGGGTTGAGCAAAGCGGTAACATAGCCAAACAACGGTTTGCTAGGACAATGGTGGGTTAGGGGCTGAACATGGCAATTTGGGAGGCTGACAAGCAAGTGGTAGGCATCGTAGCAATGGCATAGCAAAAGAGCGAGCAAACTAGCATAGCAAAGATAGTAGTGATTTCGAGGGTATGATCATCTTGCCTGAAATCCCGCAAGGAAGAAGAACGAGTCCATGAAGAAGACAAACGGAACGTAGACGAACGGGTCCTCACAAACGCGACGTTATCGGATCCAACCCGAAGAAGCAATCACCGGAAAAGAAGCACACAACATAGTAAACAACCAACACATCAACATGGCATGATGCACAAACGAGTATGATGCATGTCCGGTTTGATGAAGCATGGCATGGCAAAATGCACAAGCAATCCTACAAATTAAATGGAGCTCAATATGCAACGAGTTGCATATTGACGAAACACCACATCAAGTTATTTAGTTCTCTCTCGTTTATGTACCCAACAAGAATAAATGTTGATTAACATGGCAAGAGGTGAAGCACAACAAAACTACCTATCTAGGCAAGTTTAAATGAGGCCGGAACAACGAACAACAATTCCGGAAACTCCTCATGAGCATAAATTAGGTTTGGTACTGTTCTGCCCTAAACACAATTTTAGAGTTGTTTAACATGCAAATAAAGGTCACCATGTTAAACTAGGCATTTTTCTACCCCATTTACATATATAATTTAATAAAATCCGAGTTACGGTTATTTAGATATGAATTAAAGCATTTTAGCATGGCATAGGAGCAAATTTAATCAAACAGCATTTTTAACATTTTAAACGTAGATGAAAGTTGCATATAATTAAACTAGATGAAATTCTAAGCAAGTTTCATATATAAAGTTTTTACATATGACGCATGGTTCGAGAGTTATTATATGCATGATCATGAAGGGGGTTTTCTGCAAAACTATAAAACCTGGGATAATAGTTAAATTCGCAGAGCCTCAAAAAAATAGACACTAGGCCAGATCTGCTGGCCCAACAACAGGAAAAAAAGGGGTGGGGCGCCAGGGGTGTTCTCACCATGGGCCAAGGCCCAACTGTAAGGGAAGCAGGCCGGTCGGTGCGCTGGATCTGGTGGCCAACGAGACGAAGCAAAGAAGTCTAACGCGCGTACGGGCGATCGCTGGGGCGCTGGGGCGAGCAGCGTCGACTGGTCAACGCGGCAGGGACGAGCGGGCGTCCTCTTCCCTGGTTCGAAAGAACAAAGGCAGGGCAGGGCTCGGTGCTACTGGTAGTTGCCGAAGACGAAGAGGGAAACGAGCCCGGCATGGAGCGTCGGCGAGATGCGGGCGAGGGAGTCAAGCGGCGCTGCTGCCGGCGGGCTTGGGGTGACGCGGACGAGCAGGACGGAGAGAAGGCAGGGGCGCTGGGGATGCAAGGAGCAGCAACAGGCAAGGACGAGCTCCGAGATCTTGACGGGGCGGTGGAGCCGCGAGTCGACGACGCGAGGAGGACCCGGGAACGACGGGATCCGAAGGAATGGCGACTTGGTGGAGGCCGACCGGATCTGGAGCGGTCTGTGGCGGCTTGAGGCACCGGCGTGGGAAGAAACTCAACGAGGCCATGGCGCTGCAGATGGATGGGTTCGGCGTTGTTGCGGGGAGCTCCTCTCCCGTTGGGCTCGAGTGAGGCAACAAGGAGGAGGCAGGTGCGAGGCCTCCTGTTCGTCTGCTGCGGCCGGAAGGACAAGGACGAAGACACGCAAGGTGGAGCTCGGGCGCGCTGGATCGGGGAAAAGGAGGAGGTTGGAGAGGGTTTGGATCGGGAGGAGGATGGCTCTGGTTGGCTGGGCGATGGGATCGAGGGAGATTGAGTGAGGGGATCCCGAGAGGATTAGTGGCGGCGGCCGAGTCGGATGGATGGGACAACTCTCCTAATTTCTAGGGTTTGTCCAAATAGACTAGGAGTGGAGTATATATATACCTCACAGACTAGGTTAGGGGCTACCTCGTCCATACGATCGCAATCGGACGATTGCGGATAAAATAGCTAGGGAGCCCAATTAACAAAACGGAGATGTTTTGTAGATGTTTGGGGATGATCCGGACCCAACGGTGACGACAGTTATCGGACGCGCGCGCGAGGGGGGGTTGATGCACTGAGCAGAGAGGGTTTCGGACCGTGCGATCGCATCGGACAACTCCGAAAGAGAAGAGGGGAAGGAGGATGGACTAGGTGGGTTGTGTAGAAGGTCTTGAGCTGAGATAAGGGGGGAGAGGGAGACCCGGCGACTGTTTCCGGAGACCGAAAACGTCCGACGTTAGACCGGCTACTATTGCCGCTATATTTATCCGTTGGGGCGTCAAACGGACTCCGAATGCGATGAAACTTGGCAGGCGGTCTACTGACAACAAAACAACACCGCATGCCGACTTTCAACCCATTCCGAGAACATTTTCCGGCCACTTATAAAATAATATTTTGGACATGCCGCGGGCGCGTGCAAGTGTGGTTGGGCTCAGAACGGACGACAGAGAGAACTCGGAGAACCCGGACGAATGCAAGTTTTAAAACATGATGATGCAATGCACATGATGACATGATAAGATGCAACACGCGAGCGAATGACACGGCAACGACAACGAATAACTGAACGACACCTGGCACATCGATCTCGGGGCGTTACATGGCCACAAGGGGGAGAGGTGGAGGCGCACCTGAGGTGGGCCTTAGGGCCCATCTGCCCTAGGGTTTGCCCCCCTCCCCTCTTGGAGGCACCTTGGGCCTTGGTGGGAGGCGCCCCAGCCCACCTAGGGGCTGGTCCCTTCCCACTATTGGCCCATGTAGGCCTCTGGGGCTGGTGGCCCCACCTGGTGGACCCCCGGACCCCTCAGGTGGTCCCGGTACACTACCGGTGATGCCCGGAACACTTCCGGTGGCCAAAACCATACTTCCTATATATTAATCTTTACCTCCGGACCATTCCGGAACTCCTCGTGATGTCCGAGATCTCATCCGGGACTCCGAACAACATTTGGTAACCGCGTACATACTTTCCCTATAACCCTAGCATCATCGAACCTTAAGTGTGTAGACCCTACGGGTTCGGGAGTCATGCAGACATGGCCGAGACAACTCTCCGGTCAATAACCAACAGCGGGATCTGGATACCCATGTTGGCTCCCACATGCTCCACGATGATCTCATCGGATGAACCACGATGTCAAGGATTTAATCAATCTCGTATACAATTCCCTTTGTCTAGCGGTACGATACTTGCTCGAGATTCGATCGTCGGTATCCCGATACCTTGTTCAATCTCGTTACCGGCAAGTCTCTTTACTCGTTCCGTAACACATCATCCTGTGATCAACTCCTTGGTCACATTGTGCACATTATGATGATGTCCTACCGAGTGGGCCCAGAGATACCACTCCGTTTACATGGAGTGACAAATCCCAGTCTCGATTCGTGCCAACCCAACAGACACTTTCGGAGATACCTGTAGTGTACCTTTATAGCCACCCAGTTATGTTGTGATGTTTGGCACACCCAAAGCACTCCTACGGTATCCGGGAGTTGCACAATCTCATGGTCTAAGGAAATGATACTTGACATTAGAAAAGCTTTAGCAAACGAACCACACGATCTTGTGCTAGGCTTAGGATTGGGTCTTGTCCATCACATCATTCTCCTAATGATGTGATCCCGTTATCAACGACATCCAATGTCCATGGTCAAGAAACCGTAACCATCTATTGATCAACGAGCTAGTCAACTAGAGGCTTACTAGGGACATGGTGTTGTCTATGTATCCACACATGTATCTGAGTTTCCTATCAATACAATTCTAGCATGGATAATAAATGATTATCATGAACAATGAAATATAATAATAATAACTAATTTATTATTGCCTCTAGGGCATATTTCCAACAGTCTCCCACTTGCACTAGAGTCAATAATCTAGTTCACATCGCCATGTGATTAACACTCACAGGTCACATCGCCATGTGACCAACATCCAAGAGTCTACTAGACTCAACGATCTAGTTCACATCACTATGTGATAAACACTCAAAGAGTTCTGGGTTTGATCATGTTATGCTTGTGAGAGAGGTTGTAGTCAACGGGTCTTGCCATATTCAGATCCCTATGTATTTCGCAAAACTTTATGTCATATCGTAGATGCTGCTACCGCGTTCCACTTAGAGCTATTCCAAATTATTGCTCCATTATACGTATCCGGTATCTCTACTCAGAGCTATCCGGATAGGTGTTAAGCTTGCATCGACGTAACTCTTTACGTCGAACTCTTTACCACCTCCATAACCGAGAAACATTTCCTTATTCCTCTAAGGACAATTTTGACCGCTATCTGGTGATCCAGTCCTAGATCACCTTTGTACCCTCTTGCCAGACATGTGGCAAGGCAAACATCAGGTGCGGTACTTAGCATGGCATACCGTATAGAGCCTATGACAAGAGCATAGGGGACGACCTTCGTCCTTCCTCTTTCTTCTACCGTGGTCAAGCTTTGAGTCTTACCCAACTTCACACCTTACAACTCAGGTAAGAACCCCTTCTTTGACTGATCTATTTTGAACTCCTTCAAAAACATGTCAAGGTGTGCGTTCTTTGAAAGTATCATCAGGCGTCTTGATCTATCTCTATAGATCTTGATGCCCAGTATGTAAGCAGCTTTATCCAGGTCTTCCTTTGAAAAAATACTCTTCAAACAACCATTTATGCTTTCCAAAAATTCTACATTATTTTGAATCAGCAATATGTCATCCACATATACTTATCAGAAATGTTGTAGTGCTCCCACTCACTTTCTTGTAAATACAAGTTTCTAGCAAACATTGTATAAACCTAAAAGCTTTGATCACTCCATCAAAGCATATATTCTGATTCCGAGATGCTTGCTCTAGTCCATAGAAGGATTGCTGGAGCCAGCATACCTTTTAGCATCCTTAGGATCGACAAAACCTTTTATTGTATCACATACAAATTTTCTTACGAAAACTTGGTAAGAAAACTTGTTTTGACATCCATCTGTAAGATTTCATAATCGAAAAATACAGCTAATGCTAACATGATTCCGATGGACTTAAGCATCGCTACGGGTGAGAATTCTCATCGTAGTCAACTCCTTGAACTTGTGAAAAGATTCTTTTCCACAAGTCGAGCTTCATAGACGGTCACATTACCGCCCACGTCCGTCTTCTTCTTAAAGATCCATTTATCTCAATGGCTTGCCGATCATCGGGCAAGTCAACCAAAGTCCATACTTTGTTCTGATACATGGATCCTATCTCGGATTTCATGGCTTCTAACCATTTGTCGGAATATGGGCCCACCATCGCTTCTCCATAGCTCGTAGGTTCATTGTTGTCTAACAACATGATATCTAAGACAGGATTACCGTACCACTCAGGAGTAGTACATATCCTTGTCGACCTACGAGGTTCGATAGCAACTTGATCCGAAGCTTCATGATCACTATCATTAACTTCCTATTCAACAGAGTAGGCGCCACAGAAAACATCTTTCTGCGTTGCATCACTCTCTGGTTGAAGTAAAGGTTCGACAACCTCACCAAGTTCTATCTTCCTCCCACTCAATTCTTTCGAGAGAAACTCCTTCTCGAGAAAGGACCCATTCCTAGTGACAAACAATTTTCCCTCGGATCTGAGATAGAAGGTATACCCAACTGTCACCTTTGGGTATCCTATGAAGATGTGTTTGTCCGCTTTGGGTTCGAGCTTCTCCGGCTGCAGCCTTAAGCATCGGAGCCCCAAACATTAAGAAACGAATACTTTTGTTTCTTGCTAAACCAATGTTCATACGACGTCGTCTCAACGGACTTAGATGGTGTCCTATCTAAAGTGAATGCAGCTGTCTCTAACGCATAACCTCAAAATGAAAACAGCAGATCGGTAAGAGACATCATAGATCGCACCATATCTCATAAGGTTCGATTACGACATCCGGATACACCATTACCTTGTGGTGTTCCAGGTGGCTTCAACTGTGAAACAACTCCACAATGTCTTAAGTGATTGCCAAACTCATAACTCAGAAAATCCCCTTTTGATCAGATCGTATGAACATGATCTTATTGTTATGATGATTCTTAACTTCACTCTGAAATCGCTCGAACTTTTCAAACGTTTCAGACTTGTGCTTCATTAAGTAGATATACCTATATCTACCCAAATCGTCAGTGAAGATGAGAAAATAGCGATATACACCGCACGCTTCAATTCTCATTGGATCACACGCATTAGCATGTATGATTTCCAACAAGTCACTTGCCCGTTTCATTGTACCTAAAAACGGGGTCTTAGTCATCCTGCCCATGAGGCATGGCTCGCATGTGCCAAGCGATTCAAAATCAAGTGACTCCAAACATCCATCGACATGGAGTTTCTTCATGCATCTTACGCCAATGTGACCTAAGCGGCAGTGCCACAAGAAAGTGGTACTATCATTATTAACTCTACATCCTTTGGCGTGAACATGTGTATTACCACGACCGAGATTCAATGAACCATTCACATAGGGTGCATGACCATGAAAGGTATTATTCATGTAAACAGAATAACCATTATTCTCTAATTTAAATGAATAACCGTATTGCAATGAACATGATCTAATCATATTCATGCTCAACGTAGACACCTGATACCATTTATCTAGGTTCAATACTAATCCCGAAGGCAGATGGAGCGTGCGATGGTGATCTCATCAACTTTGGAAACACTTCCAACACACATCGTCACCTCGCCCTCAGCTAGTCTCCGTTTAGTCCGCAGCTTTTGCTTCAAGTCACCAATAATAGTAACTGAACCGGTATCCAATACCCAGGTGCTACCAGGAGTACTAGTGAGGTACACATTAATGACATGTATAAATTTTGTTGAAGTTGCCAGCCTTCTTATCTACCATGCATTTGGGGTAATCCCGCTACCAGTGACCGTTCCCTTTACAATAGAAGCACTTAGTCTCGGGTTTGGGTTCAACCTTGGGTTCCTTCACTGGAGCGGCAACTGGTTTGCCATCCATGAAGTTTCTCTTCTAGCCCTTGCCCTTCTTAAAACCAGTGATCTTGTTAAACAATCAACACTTGATGCTCCTTCTTGATTTCTACCTTTTGCGGTATTAAGCACCGCGTGTTGGGGAACGTAGTAATTTCAAAAAAAATCCTATGCACACGCAAGATCATGGTGATGCATAGCAACGAGAGGAGAGTATGATCTACGTACCCTTGTAGATCGCAACAGAAGCGTTGACACAACGTAGAGGAAGTAGTCATACGTCTTCTTCCCGATCCGACCAATCCAAGCACCGTTACTCCGGCACCTCCGAGTTCTTAGCACACGTACAGCTCGATGACGATCCCCGGGCTCCGATCTAGCAAAGTTTCGGGGAGGAGTTCCGTCAGCACGACGGCGTGATGACGATCTTGATGTTCTACCGACGCAGAGCTTCGCCTAAGCACTACAACGATATGATCGAGGTGGAATATGGTGGCAGGGGGCACCGCACACGGCTAAGGAACGATCACGTGGATCAACTTGTGTGTCTAGAGGTGCCCCCTGCCCCCATATATAAAGGAGCAAGGGGAGGAGGCGGCCGGCCGGGGTGTGGCGCACCAAGGGGAGTCCTACTCCCACCGGGAGTAGGACTCCTAGTTGGACTAGGAGAGAGAGGGGGAAATAGGAGGAAGAGAGGAAGGAAAGGGGGGGCGCCGCCCCCCTTCCCTTGTCCTATTTGGATTAGGAAGGGGAGGGGTGCGCGGCCACCTCTTGCCTCCTCTCCTCTTCTCCCTTAAGGCCCATGTTGGCCCAATAACCCCCGGGGGGGTTCCGGTAACCCCCCGGTACTCCGGTAAAATGCCGATTTCACCCGGAACAATTCCGATGTCCAAATATAGGCTTCCAATATATCAATCTTTATGTCTCGACCATTTCGAGACTCCTCATCATGTCCGTGATCACATCCGGGACTCCGAACTAACTTCGGTACAACAAAATGCATAAACTCATAATAACTGTCATCGTAACGTTAAGCGTGCGGACCCTACGGTTCGAGAACAATGTAGACATGACTGAGACACATCTCCGGTCAATAACCAATAGCGGGACCTGGATGCCCATATTGGCTCCTACATATTCTACGAAGATCTTTATCGGTCAGACCGCATAACAACATATGTTGTTCCCTTTGTCATCGGTATGTTACTTGCCCGAGATTCGATCGTCGGTATCCAATACCTAGTTGAATCTCGTTACCAGCAAGTCTCTTTACTTGTTCCGTAATACATCATCTCGCAACTAACTCATTAGTCACAATGCTTGCAAGGCTTGTGTGATGTGCATTACCGAGAGGGCCCAGAGATACCTCTCCGACAATCGGAGTGACAAATCCTAATCTCGAAATACGCCAACCCAACATCTACCTTTGGAGACACCTGTAGAGCTCCTTTATAATCACCCAGTTACGTTGTGACGTTTGGTAGCACACAAAGTGTTCCTCTGGTAAACGGGAGTTGCATAATCTCATAGTCATAGGAACATTATAAGTCATGAAGAAAGCAATAGCAACATACTAAACGATCGGGTGCTAAGCTAATGAAATGGGTCATGTCAATTAGATCATTCAACTAATGATGTGACCTCGTTAATCAAATAACAACACATTGTTCATGGTTAGGAAACATAACCATCTTTGATTAACGAGCTAGTCAAGTAGAGGCATACTAGTGACACTAAGTTTGTCTATGTATTCACGCATGTATTATGTTTCCGGTTAATACAATTCTAGCATGAATAATAAACCTTTATCATGATATAAGGAAATAAATAATAACTTTATTATTGCCTCTAGGGCATATTTCCTTCACCGCGAACAGCTCCGGGATCAACTCCATCCCTTGCATGTCATAGTTCATCACGAAGATCTAGTAGCTTAGTGATAGTGGCTAGAGAACTCTATCAATCACTATCTTATCTGGAAGTTTAACTCCCACTTGATTTAAGTGATTGTAGCACCCAGACATTCTGAGCACATGCTCACTAGCTGAGCTATTCTCCTCCATCTTGTTGGCAAAAGAACTTGTCAGAGGTCTCACACCTCTCAACACGGGCATGAGCCTGAAATCCCAATTTCAGCTCTTGGAACATCTCATATGTCTCATGCCGTTCAAAACGTCATTGGAATCCCGATTCTAAGCCATAAAGTATGGTGCACTAAACTATCAAGTAGTCATCAGGACGTGTCTGTTAGGTGTTCATAACATCCACAGACGACGTTGTAGGGGTTTGCACATCGAGCGATGCATCAAAGACGTAAGCCTTCTATGTAGCAGTGAGGACACTCCTCGGACTACGGACCTAGTACGCATCATTGCTTACAATATCTTTCAACTTGGTCTTTCTCTAGGAACATATTGAAATAGGGAGCTACAACGTGAGCTATTCATCTACAACATATTTGCAAAGACAATTTAGACTATGTTCATGATAATTGAGTTCATCTAATCAAATTATTTAATGAACTCCCACTCAGATAGACATCCCTCTAGTCATCTAAGTGAAACATGATCCGAATCGACTAGGCCGTGTCCGATCATCACGTGAGGCGGACTAGTCATTAATGGTGAACATCTCATGTTGATCGTATCTTCTATACGACTCATGTTCGACCATTCGGTCTTCCGTGTTCCGAGGCCATGTCTGTACATGCTAGGCTCGTCAAGTCAACCTAAGTGTATTGCGTGTGTAAATCTGGCTTACACCCGTTGTATTCGAACGTTTAGAATCTATCACACCCGATCATCACGTGGTGCTTCGAAACAACGAACCTTCGCAACGGTGCACAGTTAGGGGGAACACTTTCTTAAAATTATTGCGAGGGATCATCTTATTTGAGCTACCGTCGTTCTAAGCAAATAAGATGTAAAACATGATAAACATCACATGCAATCAAATAGTGACATGATATGGCCAATATCATTTGCTCCTTTTGATCTCCATCTTCGGGGCTCCATGATCATCGTTGTCACCGGCATGACACCATGATCTCCATCATCATGATCTCCATCACCGTGTCTTCTTGAAGTTGTCTCGTCATCTATTACTTCTACTACTATGGCTAATGCTTTAGCAATAAAGTAAAGTAATTACATGACGTTTATGTTGACACACAGGTCATAAATAAATTAAGACAACTCCTACGGCTCCTGCCGGTTGTCATACTCATCGACATGCAAGTCGTGATTCCTATTACAAGAACATGATCAATCTCATACATCACATATATCATTCATCACATCCTTTTGGCCATATCACATTACAAGGCATATGCTGCAAAAACAAGTTAGACGTCCTCTAATTGTTGTTGCAAGTTTTTACGTGGCTGCTATAGGTTTCTAGCAAGAACGTTTCTTACCTACGCGAAAACCACAACGTGATATGCCAATTTCTATTTACCCTTCATAAGGACCCTTTTCATCGAATTCGATCCGACTAAAGTGGGAGAGACAGACACCCGCTAGCCACCTTATGCAACTAGTGCATGTCACTCGGTGGAACCAGTCTCACGTAAGCATACGTGTAAGGTCGGTCCGGGCCGCTTCATCCCACGATGACGCCGAATCAAGATAAGACTAGTAACGGCAAGTAAATTGACAATATCGACGCCCATAACTACTTTGTGTTCTACTCGTGCATAGAAACTACGCATAAACCTGGCTCTGATACCACTGTTGGGGATCGTAGCAAAATTTTAAAATTTTCTATGCATCACCAAGATCAATCTATGGAGTAATCTAGCAACGAGGGGAAGGAGAGAGCATCTACATACCCTTGTAGATCGCTAAGCGGAAGCTTTCAAGTGAACGGGGTTGATGGAGTCGTACTCGTCGTGATCCAAATCACCGATGATCCTAGTGCCGAACGAACGGCACCTCCGCGTTCAACACACGTACAACCCGGTGACGTCTCCTACGCCTTGATCCAGCAAAGGGACAAGGAGAGGTTGGAGAAGACTCCATCCAGCAGCAGCACGACAGCGTGGTGGTGGTGGAGGAGCGCGGGACTCCAGCAGGGCTTCGCCAAGCACTACGAGAGACGAGGAGGGAGAGGGGTAGGGCTGCGCCAACAGGGGAGGAACTTCATGTGTTGGGCTACCCCTTTGCCTCCACTATATATAGGGGGAGAGGGAGGGCTGCGCCCCCACCTAGGGTTTCCTCCCTAGGGGTGGCGGCAGCCCTAGATCCCATCTAGGGTGGCGGCCACAAGGGGGAGAGGGGGAGGCGCACTTGAGGTGGGCCTTAGGGCCCATCTGCCCTAGGGTTTGCCCCCCTTCCCTCTTGGAGGCGCCTTGGGCCTTGGTGGGAGGCGCCCCAGCCCACCTAGGGGCTGGTCCCTTCCCACTATTGGCCCATGTAGGCCTCCGGGGCTGGTGGCCCCACCTGGTGGACCCCCGGACCCCTCAGGTGGTCCCGGTACACTACCGGTGATGCCCGGAACACTTCCGGTGGCCAAAACCATACTTCCTATATATTAATCTTTACCTCCGGACCATTCCGGAACTCCTCGTGATGTCCGAGATCTCATCCGGGACTCCGAACAACATTTGGTAACCGCGTACATACTTTCCCTATAACCCTAGCGTCATCGAACCTTAAGTGTGTAGACCCTACGGGTTCGGGAGTCATGCAGACATGGCCGAGACAACTCTCCGGTCAATAACCAACAGCGGGATCTGGATACCCATGTTGGCTCCCACATGCTCCACGATGATCTTATCGGATGAACCACGATGTCAAGGATTTAATCAATCCCATATACAATTCCCTTTGTCTAGCGGTACGATACTTGCCCGAGATTTGATCGTCGGTATCCCGATACCTTGTTCAATCTCGTTACCGGCAAGTATCTTTACTCGTTCCGTAACACATCATCCCATGATCAACTCCTTGGTCACATTGTGCACATTATGATGATGTCCTACCGAGTGGGCCCAAAGATACCTCTCCGTTTACATGGAGTGATAAATCCCAGTCTCGATTCGTGCCAACCCAACAGACACTTTCGGAGATACCTGTAGTGTACCTTTATAGCCACCCAGTTACGTTGTGACGTTTGGCACACCCAAAGCACTCCTACGGTATCCGGGAGTTGCACAATCTCGTGGTCTAAGGAAATGATACTTGACATTAGAAAAGCTTTAGCAAACGAACTACACGATCTTGTGTTAGGCTTAGGATTGGGTCTTGTCCATCACATCATTCTCCTAATGATGTGATCCCGTTATCAACGACATCCAATGTCCATGGTCAGGAAACCGTAACCATCTATTGATCAACGAGCTAGTCAACTAGAGGCTTACTAGGGACATGGTGTTGTCTATGTATCCACACATGTATCTGAGTTTCCTATCAATACAATTCTAGCATGGATAATAAACGATTATCATGAACAATGAAATATAATAATAATAACTAATCTATTATTGCCTCTAGGGCATATTTCCAACAGAGCCGCCTCCACCGCCTCGTGCTCGGATTGCTCAATGGCAATCCGGAGCGCCTTGGCGTTCTTCCGCCGGAGCTGCCGCACGTCCATCTCCACGGTCGTAAGCGACCGGCGGTAGACCCATTCGAGGAGCCGCGCGTCCTCGTCGGGCTTCACCTGCATCCCCTGATGACAGCGTATGGACTGCCCCGCCTCCTTCCTCTCCCTTTCCCCTTGCCGCTGGCGGCGGGCGGCGCGCGCCTCTGATTCTGGCATGCACGTCCGGGCCGGTGGGGTGGGCACAAGCACCCACCGCTGCCCACGTGGGGGAGCAGCAGCCCGCGTCCGAGTTGCGCCAACGGGGAAGTTGCGGCTGCGGTAAGGCTGCAGATCCAGAGCTGCCCCCGGTCTCCATGTTGGGCCGCTCCAAAGCGATGCGGAGGGCAAGCTCATAGTCCGGATCCAGCTCGGGGTCGGAGCTTGACATTGTGCTGGATTCGATCGGGATCACTGCAGGGAAAGAAGAGGACGGGGCGAGAGAGGAGAGTGAGTGAGCTAGGGTTTTGAAGCGATGAGCTGGATGGGGTTTTTTGTGGGACATCCGTGGGATCGATGGTGGGTCGGCCTTATCAGGCGGACGCTCCCGGGCGTGCCCGGGCCATCTTATACCCGTTTTATATTTGGACTGGATATGAGAGGTGTCAGTCAGTCCGACCGTTTGAGGTCCGTTTGAGACGTTCGTCTAGATAAAAAATCATGATCGATTAGTGACCGGACGGATGACCGGGGCGTTTGAGACCGGTTTAAAGCGTGGTCCGGCTGTAGCTGTAGATGCTCTGACCTACTTCTGTCTTGCGTTGCGTGCAACTATTTGATTATGCTACCCACCATGGGCACCACGTACTCGCATGACCTCTGTTGTGCCGTCGCGTGCCATTTGCCAGTCGAGCTGTAAACCGGGATGTCATGGACGGGGGATGGATCGGGTCATGCTCGTGCATCATGCGGTGCACCCCGCCCCCTCCCTCCAGGGCTTCTGCAGATCTGAAGCGATTTGGTCAATATCCTATTCTACGTACTCGCTCGTTTGGTTTTACTACACTGCTTGAATACCTCTGAGATAAAACAGACAAAACAAGTAGAGCAGGTATCGATATTCGCTGGGTGCACGGCGATCTATAGAACCGGTCTGTTTGTTTTTACGGGAGCCCTCGCCAACAGCAGATTGGGGGGTACCAGTAGTAAATTCCCGATGCCGTTCCACAGGAAAATTACGGCGGCCCCGCAGATGAAAAAACGAAGGAAAGTTACGCCGGGGGATGCTTCTGGTCGGGCTATCAAATCAAACATACTCTCGGCCGGTCGTTCTGGCATCAGATCAGCCTCAAGTGGCCATCGTGGAGTTAAGCATCGCTGTCTGCCATGCATCATGATATAGTGCAGTACGTCCACTGCCATTTGTTTGCTCGGCGTAATACCAGAACCGGGAAACGAGGCGCATGTTATCCCGGCCGGAGCGGAGGCTGCCACGGCGTGCGTCACCTTACCCCATGGAGCGAGCACAAGCAACTGAACTGGTCCGAAACGGACTCGCGCGCTCATGGACGGCCACGCCGTGGGAGAGCAGCTATACTGCGTACGTACTGAGTTGGCACTGCCCGAAAGAGAAAGAAAAGAAAAAGATAAACTCGTCGTCCATCAAGAAGGGGTAGCTAGCGACTGTACAGAGGAGACACGGCCGCGTGGTGTCGATGGCCAAAACAGCTGTCCCTCGCAGGTTCATGGGACCGCATGCCTGCCTGCCTGCCTGCGACTGCGAGCCACTCGATCGCCCGTTGCGTCGCGAGGATGATCTCTTCTCCGGCCGGCCGCCGGGGGCAGGACGGGCAATTCGATTTCGATGGGTAGGGCTGGCTGGAGACGTCGACGTCGACGCTCCATCGCCGCACATGGACACGGCCGCGCGCTCGCGTGACGACATGATGGGGTGGGACGATGGATGCGTAGCCCCAGATCCAGCATCATGTTGTCTTCTTCCTCGGGCTCGCCGTGGCGACAAAGCGGTAGAGATGCAGCGCACATGATTGAAAAGCGGCAAAACTGCGAGGGTCTACCGATCGATGCTGTGCAGTGCGGTGCAAGCAGCCAAAAGGACGCAGCGCTTCGATCGGCATCATTCTGAGGGAAGGGTGAGTGAAGTGAGGAGGTAAATATCAAAATCATTTCATCGATCCTATTTAAGGATTTGATGCAACAAGGACGCACAAAATTGAGTGCTGCTTATTACGGAAAGACGGGAAGACCAAAGATCGAGGAGAGAATGCTGCCTCATCCAAAAAAAGGCGGAGATTGCGATCAACGAAAAAAGCGGAGCGGGAAAAGAAAGGTGAAGTAGTAAAATCTATGGGCAAAACAGTAAACAAATGAAGTGGGCCATGGGGTCCTTGAATTGAGATGGTTGGGCCGCCGTTCCTTCCAGCTGCCCCGGCAGCATCGTCGTAAATTTCGGAGTTGCTACTTCCGCTGTTCACCACATGATCCTCTACTGTGCCTGCCTGCAGCACGTGATAATGGTGACATTGACAGGATATAGTCACTGCCAACGCCTGCTCTAGAAAAGCAAACCAATGGCTAGTTTAATTAATTTGTTTTCAAAGTTTGATCTTCACTTTGGTGTTGGTGTTGGTGTTGCCCGTATGGGGCCTCGGTTAAAAATTGCTCACGGCCGCTCCGTAGAGTGCTGACTGCCACTTGCGCTTGCGCTCAGGGAGAGTGGTAGCCCCTCACATAGGCACATGAGAGCAGCTGGCTGTGGCCCAGACGCCCAGTACCAACAGCGTCGAATAATCATGGGTTATTTTCTTTTCTTATTACTGCTGGTAAAGGAAAATCCAGGCAAGCTGTCGACGTCGATGTACTAGCGGCACTGCAGTGTCGCCTTGTGCAGCTGCGCACCGACACCTTTTTGGTAGAGTACGAGCGGCGGGACAGTGCAGTTCTGATAGGAAGAAGTAAGCAAATAAAGGCGCGGCGTTTTGGTAGGGAAATTGCAATTCTGTGCAAACCGCGTCAGCGTTGGTCAAGTAACGAGAGACGGGAGGGTAAACACTAAACAACCGAACAACAAGCACGTTACTACATGATTTGCTTGGATTGTAGTGGTCGCCATGATCGGTGGGCTGGGTTTGCACGACTTCAGCGCACGAACGCGGCGGTCCGATGTCAAGCAAGTGTAGCTGGCGCTGGCGCTGGAGATGCGACGTATAGAATAAGTCGGTCATAACCCTTCTTTAGTGTGGTTTGGTTTAGTTGCGACATCGCTGTTTTCATATTCTTGGTCAATCACCATTATAATCTGCCTTATTCTCGTAATTTGTCTCGAGCGAGGAAATAAGCCAACCGTTTGCTTTTCGATTGAGGGCAATGTTTGCTTTTCCTCGTTTTTAAGGAATGATGACACTGATTGTAGCTATAGTGGGGCAGGAGTGGTGATCGACCTAGGTACTATCAATTATCCGGCCACACATTCCAAATGCAACCCATTTTAATACACCTTTTGCTCGCAATCCGCTTCAACCACCATGGGGTGTATTATTGGTCTCACGACGTGGTTCCTACTACAGCTAGTGCAGGATTCAAGTGGTTGATCCCGTTTACCTTCATTATGAAAGACCATTGTTCGGGTGCATCCAAGTGTTAAGAGCAACCCAAACGTTGTTAAGCAAACGTACGACATCAAATGTCCACGAACACATCTATCGTATCCACATGCAACACAGATACATCCTTCAAATTAACCACCGTCTATGGACCCACTAGAAACAATCTAAAAGACGCTTTTTTTCCAAGAAATGAAGGATCAAAAGCCATTGCTAGGAGAAAGGTGGCTCGTCACGGGCGACTTTAACCAAATTTACCGGGCAAGAGATAAGAACCGCTCTAACGCAAATCGCAGCCGCATTACCCGCTTCCGGAACGCCCTCAATTTTTGTGAGCTAAAGGAAATACATATCCAAAATAGGAGGTTTCTTGGAGCAATGAACAGAGCAATCCGACTATGTCAAAGCTTGATGGGTTCTTTTGCAATGAGGACTGGGACATAACCGTCGACAAGCACATCTTGCACGCCTTATCATCATCGCTCTCTGACCATTGCCCTCTCCTTCTTGCCAATGATGATGGACCAAGGCGGCCGCGCACCTTCCGCTTTGAAAACTTTTGGACCATGTCAGGCTTTCAACAAGTTGTCCAAGATGCTTGGAATGAGGCCTCCGCACACACTGAGCCATACCAGAGGCTGTTCCACAAGCTGAAAAATACCAGTCAGAAACTTCGCTATTGGAGCAAGAGCCTCTTCTCTAATACCAAGGTTCAATTGCATATGGCCCTGGAGATAATTCTTAGGTTTGATGAGGCTCAGGAGATGCGGGCTCGGAGCTTGGAGGAGACTGATCTTCAGAAAAGACTTAAGAAAAAAGTGGTGGCCCTTGCAGTTATGGAGAGAACTAGGAAGAGGCAAAGCTCGAGGTCACCAACATCAAAGAGGGAGATGCGAATACCCGATATTTCCACCTAAGAGTTAATGGGTGGAGAAGGAAAAATCTCATCCACCGCCTCAAGCAGGGCTCGGGTTGGGTGACGGATCATGACCACAAAAAGAATATTGTTCATTCCCACTTCTCTGGGATTTTGAAAAAGGGTGCCCCGCGTTCTAAGACCATCAATTGGGCGACCATTCCTGCTGCTAGCCATGATCTATCCGCGCTTGGTGATGCCATTACGGAGGAGGAAGTTAGGGCTGCCGTATTTGCCATGCCTAGCGACAAAGCGCCCGGTCCAGATGGCTTCACTGGAAAATTCTTCAAGAGCTGCTGGGATATCATTAAAGATGACATCATTGAAAGATCGTGGATGTCGCCTAGAGGGGGGGGTGGTGAATAGGCGTTTTAAAATAATTACGGTTTAGGCTTGAACAAATGCGGAATAAACCTAGCGGTTAATTTGCCAAGCACAAAACCTAAAACAACTAGGCTCACCTATATGCACCAACAACTTATGCTAAGAAAGATAAGCAACTATGTGATAGCAAGACATATGACAAGAAACAATATGGCTATTACAAAGTAAAGTGCATAAGTAAAGGGCTCGGGTAAGAGATAACCGAGGCACTAGGAGACGACGATGTATCCCGAAGTTCACACCCTTGCGGATGCTAATCTCCGTTTGGAGCGGTGTGGAGGCACAATGCTCCCCAAGAAGCCACTAGGGCCACCGTAATCTCCTCACGCTCTCGCACAATGCAAGATGCCGTGATTCCACTAAGGGACCCTTGAGGGCGGTCACCGAACCCGTACAAATGGCAACCCTTGGAGGCGGTCACCGAACCCGTACACTATGGAAACCCTTGGGGGCGGTCACCGAAACCCGTCAAATTGCTCGGGGCGATCTCCACAACCTAATTGGAAACCCCGACGCTTGCCCGGAGCTTTGCACCACAATGATTGAGCTCCGAACACCAACAACCGTCTAGGGCGCCCAAGCACCCAAGAGGAACAAGCTCAAGGGTACCAAGCACCCAAGAGTAATAAGCTTCTCAACTTGTAACTTCCACGTATCACCGTGGAGAACTCAAACCGATGCACCAAATGCAATGGCAAGGGCACACGGAGTGCCCAAGTCCTTCTCTCTCAAATCCCACCGAAGCAACTAATGTTAGGGAGGAAAATAAGAGGAAGAACAAGAAGGAGAACACCAAGAACTCCAAGATCTAGATCCAAGGGGTTCCCCTCACATAGAGGAGAAAGTGATTGGTGGAAATGTGGATCTAGATCTCCTCTCTCTTTTCCCTCAAAAACTAGCAAGAATCCATGGAAGGATTGAGAGTTAGCAAGCTCGAAGAAGGTCAACAATGGGGGAAGAACACGAGCTAAAAGGATAAGGTTCATTGGGGAAGAAGACCCCCTTTTATAGGAGGGGAAAATCCAACCGGTATGTGCTCAGCCCGCACACGAGCGGTACTACCGCTCCGTGAGCGGTACTACCGCTCAGG
The DNA here is from genome assembly GCA_034509565.1 of Triticum monococcum. Lineage (NCBI taxonomy): Eukaryota > Viridiplantae > Streptophyta > Magnoliopsida > Poales > Poaceae > Triticum > Triticum monococcum. The sequence goes on from CM067843.1 coordinate 497,895,310, forward strand.
CGGAAGAAACAGGGAAAAAGGAGCAACAAAACATGAACCTTGGGGCGGTAGTACCGTAGGAGACAGCGGTACTACCGCTGGGTTAGGCGGTACTACCGCACCCTTCGGCGGTACTACCGCACAGAACGAAGGGTAAAGGGAAAGAGGGAACCGGGCGGTACTACCACGGAGGAAGGGCGGTACTGCCGCTAAGGAGCGGTACTGCCGCACTACTGCCGCAGCGAGGTACCGCACAATCCGACACAGAAAAAGACCCCTCGAATCGACGTGGTATGGACCTGGTAAGCCAGCGGTAGTACTGCTACGGAGTCACCGCCGGTACTACCGCTGCAGAGCGATACTGCCGCTTGTGACTCCTCAGCGGTACTACCGCTGGGTACCACGGTACTACCGCTGGGACCCTGACAAAAACCACACTCAAGAAAATCAGAACTGCCATAACTTCTGCATATGAGCTCCGAATTGAGCAAACTCAAGCTTGTTGAAAACAAGACGACGAGTAGCATCAAAACTCCGAATTGGTTATAGTAAGAAGAGGCAGGGGAGGTATGCCAACAAATAGAGGAGTGAAACCTCCAACCGAGAAGAACCGGCAAAACCTCCAACATCGAAAACATCATAGAAGATGCATGCGAACTCCATTTTCGATGAACTCAAGCTTGTCATCAAGATGACCATAAGCTCTAAGACTCACAAAGAGAACCAAACAAGAACCAAGAAAGATGATGCAAGGATGCAATGGTTTGAGCTCTCTACGAACGATACGATCAAGCTACTCATCGAGAGCCCCCCTTGATAGTACGTCAATCGATCCTATAACCCGGCCTCCCAACTACCATCATGAGACCGGTAAAATAGAAAACCTATCAAGGGAAAACCTTTGCCTTGCACATGGTCCACTTGAGCTAGATGATGACGATCTTGACTTCCTCAAGTTGGACCACCTTTCTTGATTGTGTTGGCTCGATGAAGACTAGTTGATTGCTCCCCCATACTCCACTATGGGTGAGCCTTTCTTCCGCACATCTTCACAAGTCCATTGTCACCACAAAGGACGACAAGCTTCAAGCATTTGATCTCTTCGTGATGCTCCACTTGAACTTGCACACCGCAACCTTTCTTGATTGTGTTGACTTGATGAAGACTAGTTGATTGCTCCCCCATACTCCACTATGGGTGAGCCACTCTTCCAAACATCTTCACAAGTCCATTGTCACCACAAAGGATGGCAAGCTTTAAGCATTTGATCTCTTCGTGATGCTCCACTTGAACTTGCACACCGCAACCTAACCCCACAAAGAACCCTCACGAAGACCATGGGTTAGTACACAAAGCGTAATTGACAATGCTTATCATACCATGGGATCACTTGATCCCTCTCAGTACATCTTCTATGCTTTGTGGGTTGATCAACTTGATTCACTCTTTAACTTAGTATTGATCAACCTCTCTCAAGACCAATCTTTAGGTAATTCCTTGAATAGCACCTTGGTCGACACAAACTCTCCTTGAAACCAACACATGTACTTCAAGAAAAGCCTATGGACAAAACCTTCAAATATAACTCAAGGCAACCATTAGTCCATAAAGATTGTCATCAATTACCAAAACCAAACATGGGGGCACCGCATGTTCTTTCAATCATGCTAGTGGTTAATAATTTCTCCAACCTCCATTCCAGAAACTTGCACTGGCTCAACTCGGCGAATATTGCTCTCATTCCCAAGAAGGATGGTGCAGAGGAGATCTCTGACTTCAGGCCCATTAGCCTCATTCATGCTGTGGCTAAGCTCATCGCCAAGATTCTTGCCACTAGATTGGCTCCCCACATGAATGATATTGTTTCAATTGTGCAAAGTGCTTTCATCAAAAAGAGGAGCATTCACGATAATTTCATGTATGTGTGGAATCTAGCCAGAAGATTTCACCGCACAAAAAAGCCTATGCTCCTCTTCAAGCTTGACATCAAGAAGGCATTTGACTCTGTTAGATGGGATTACCTGTTGGAGATGTTGAATCACCATGGCTTTCCTGCCCGCTTCCGGAACTGTATCTCGGCACTACTATCCTCGGCGTCCTCAAGAGTTTTGCTCAACGGTATTGCCGGCGACCCAATCAAGCATGGACAGGGACTTAGGCAGGGGGGCTCGCTATCACCATTGCTATTCGTGCTTGCCATCGACCCACTACACCATATCCTCAACAAAGCCACCACCCAAGGCAAGCTTCATCCCCTCCCTGGGAGGCACATGGGGATTCGTGCCTCTCTTTATGCCGATGATGCCGCAGTTTTCTGTGCCCCCATCAAGGAGGACGTACAATTCCTTGCAGCCATGCTTACTTCCTTCGGTGAATCCACCGGCCTCTCCACAAACTGCACAAAGAGTATTGTAGCCCCTATCAGATGTGCCAACGTGGACCTAGATGACATTCCCCAATCCTTCCCGACATGCCGCTCCTCCTTCCCTATTCGCTACCTTGGCCTCCCACTCGCAATCAAAAGATTAAGGAGGATACATCTCCAAATGCTGGAAGACAAGGCTGCAGGCAAATTGGCGCCTTGGAAAGGCAAGCATGTTGCTATCTCGGGTCGCATGACCTTGGTCAAGGCGGTCCTTACGGCGGTGGCCATTTACCACATTACACCGCTTGACCTTCCGGTGGAGGTTCTCAAGGTGATCGATAGGTTGCGGCATGCCTACCTTTGGGCCGGAACTGACAAGGTAACTGGTGGAAAGTGCAAAGTAAACTGGGAGCTCGTGTGCAGGCCAAAAGAATTTGGAGGCCTTGGCATTTTGCACCTTGGCAAGTTTGCCGCTGCCCTCCGGTTGCGATGGCTTTGGCTCAACTGGGACGACCCACCACGTGCGTGGTGCGGTATGGGGACACCTTGCACGGTCAATGACCGTAACCTGTTTGCGGCTGCGACTAAGGTCACGATTGGCGATGGACAGAAGGCTTCATTCTGGGAGTCGCCTTGGCTGGAGGGTTTTAGGCCAAAAGATATTGCTCCAAAGATTTTTGAGATTTCACGCAAGAAGGGGGCATCTATTGCCACAGCCTTGAGGGATGGGCATTGGATAAACCAAATTGACTACCATAACGGCCTCACGCTTGAGCACCTCCAACAATTCTTGGCATTATGGGAGAAGCTTCTGAATGTCATCATCCGGCCTGCTGTCAAGGATACCATCTTTTGGAAGTTAACCAACGATGGCCAGTACTCAGCTAGGTCTGCTTATATTGTGCGGTTTGCTGTCCTTACTCGCTCAAGCTTGCATGCCACTGTCTGGAAGGCTTGGGCACCCCCCAAGTGTAAATTTTTTGCCTGGCTTGTCACTCAAAACAGAATTTGGACTGCCGATAGGCTCCAACAGCGAGGATGGCCTAATTGCGACCGATGTCCACTCTGTAATCAGGTGCAAGAATCTGCAGCTCACCTCCTCTTCAAGTGCAAGTTCTCTACTAGAGTTTGGAATGAGGTGTTTGCCTGGCTTGGTCTAAATATCCCCATGACTCCTTGGCTCCAGTTTAACACGGTCAAATCTTGGTGGGATGCGCTACTCACTAACAATAGTCAACCCACGAAAGCTCTATCTTCCCTTCTCCTTCTTGTGGGATGGGAACTTTGGAAGGAAAGGAATGCGCGCGTCTTCAGGAACAAGGCGGTACCGCTGGCGATCATCATGCGATGCATCAAAGAAGAAGTGTCCATTTGGGCCATTGCGGGCGCCAAACATTTGCGTAATGTAATGCCGCGAGAGTAATTGTTTTGCCTTTTGACCGCTTGGCGGTCTGCTTGTAACGAAACCTCTTCTTAATTAATGAAAATGGCAAATCTTTTGCCTTGTTTAAAAAAAAGGCGTGAGACATCAAACCATAGACATCAAATAAGGGTCAGTTCTTTTAGCACTTATGGCTGGCTGTGAAAATAAGCTGCCCCTTCCCAACTTATTTTAGAAGCCCAACCTAAATATTTATTTTAGAAGTCTACTAACTAAGGTTTCACTAGCATGTTTTAAAATATCATTTTAGGCTGGACATCTAGAATAAGCTCGGAAGGGGGCAGCTTATTTCCACAGCCAACCATGAGCCTCAAAACAACTGGCCCTAAGTATCTAAGTATCGAATTCTAACAACAGGGTGGTGGGCCATGTGGACCTATAGAAAAAAGTACGTGGGCCATGGAGAGCTGTACGCTAGTGCATAATCGATCTTTGGAGTCGGTTGTCATATATGGACGAAGACGGTTTTCTGTCCACGTCACTAATACTTTGCACGGCACCGACGGTTGCAGAAACGGTCACCAACATGGTGGACAACCATAGATAGTTCCTTACTTATAACCGCCTTCAATATAGTTGACAAGACGGACGGTTTCGTATGAATAACCACCTTCGTTTTGTATGTCAAGGACATAATACTTTTAGGTACCCACCTTGATACATACAAAAAGACACTGCTCAATTTTCGTATTTCTTACTGGTCACGCGAATGAAATTGAAAGTAAACATTGAAATAAATATAGGCATCCATCATTCATTTGCACAAAGCTTTGCATCCCATAACAATCATTTTGCACAAAGATGTTGTGTCGTTTCCTCTACTATTGCAAAAGACACAATCATACCATTCTAAAAACATTGATTTTTTTCAACAAGTCTCTGTTGTTGACTCTGTCATGAAGAAGGCGGCAGAAGAATAATTTGTATCTGATTTTGTTTAAACTTTTTTTAATAGCCAATTGAATAAAACATGGCCTTCCTTTGTTCCTTCCACCCATTTGTACATTTTAATGGAGGAATAACCTGATCCGTGCCAGCGATAGCACCGTATGTCTTTGACGTGAGGGTTACATCTTTGTAAGATCATATTTTATGTATGGCCAGAAGCTTGAGTAGAAAGGGACGTGTGGAAGTGATTGGATAAATCTTTGAGAATTTGTCATGGCGGCAAGGCTTGCACTGCCATCAATTCTAATTGAATGCAATTCTGGGAAAAGAGCCCCAGTGCTACGACTTACAACCCACTGCCGGGAAAACAACAAAAGCCCACTGCTAAATCACTAGCCTGGATGATGGCAGTGCAAGCCTTGCAGCCATGGCAAACTCTCAAGATTTGGGCTGGTGCCAAATTGCTTTCTTTATTGGGGTTCTTTTTTTATTGGGTTGTACGTGGGTTTGGCCAAGGTCATAGGGGTCAGTTGACCCCAGCCCAACACTGTAGCTTCTCCCCTACAAACCGAGCCGAAGGGTTATAACCCCCCCCCCCCCCCCCCCCCCCCCCGCGTGCGCACCATCATTGGAAAAAGATGCTTCTTGCTAGGATGCCATGAAATGACCACCGTTCCTATACACTGAATTCTTTTCGAGTTAGGTTTTGGGAGCGGGTTTTTTTAAGTTAAATGCTACTAACTCCGTCCTGAATTACTTGGATATATCTAGACATGTTTTAGTGTTATGTACACCTGTATCTAGACAAATTTAAGACAACCAATTTGATGGTGATCCCGGTGAGGTGGCGCGGAGCTTTGTAAAGCCTCTTTCGTGCTTCTCCGGGAGCTTGTCGCGGTCTTCCTGCTCCCCCTGTGCGTGCCATGCCGGATCCGGCCCTGCCGCGTGATGGGTGGCATAGAGTTCCTCGTGCGGCGGAGGTTCTTCCTCGTAGGCATTTGCTTGTGCATTTGGTTAGTTTGCTTCTGCGTTTGGTTGCAGTCTCCGTCGCTTTGTTGACCGATGGGGGCTCTCGTCCCTTTGTATCTGATTTTGTTTGGTTTTTTTAATTAACCGAGAAACTCTCTTTCCTATATGAAATGCATGAACCCCCTGCCCCTCTCAGGTGTTACTCGAATAAATTGAGACGGAGGTAATATTAGATTTCTATGAGATCCTTAGAATATGTCTTTGGATCCTAATATAACAAATACCGATAGCTCACGCAAGGGGGAAAACACTTTGATATGCATCCATTCACGTAAACAAAACAAATGGAAAAAAAGCGTGGATTCATCTGATACATAAGCGGATGAAACTTGGCAGTAGCCACCTATATAGGCTGGATCAGATTTAAGGTTGAGAAATAAATGCCCAGTGGTCGGAGCAGGTCCGAACGTTGGTGACGGAGACATCACATTGGATGGCGAAGCGGTCGTCCTTGAGGTACTCCGATTTCTCCAGTTCCTCCCTGATGATGAAATTCCAGGCGCCCCACCCAACTTCACGCGACGAGTACGAGAAGCGATGCATCCCACAGTCATGCGGCAACGCCGGGTTCCCAAGCTGATCGAGTAGGCTGAACCATGGTCGCGCCAGCACCTGCTCGTCGCTGGGATCTCTGGATGCTAGCTGGAGGTACGCGGCGATGTGATCTTGGAACTGGGGCTGGCTGCCGTTGGGGTAATACAGGAGACGCCAGATGTGGCCGCCGGCGTGGAAGTCGCCGGAGCGGACGTACTTCCCGTGCATCATGTGCTTCAGGCGCGAGTAGCCGTGGATCCTGAGTACGTGGGAACCTCTCACTTCCTTGCAGACGATGGCAGAGGCGGAGCGCACCGCGTGGATGGCCGGCGATCTCAACGCAGGGGCTGCCATATGCAAAACCTATGCAAGGGAGAACGCCAGATTCGAGAGCGATTTGCAACTAGGAGTATTAACATTTTTTTAGCATTATATAGTTAGGATTCTTAGCGTATCATTTATATTGTTGGGAGGTGACGTGGACCATCCTAATTTTAAAACACAAACTGAGCAATACATTTTTTTTAGCAATACATGCCTCTCCACAGTGATTTGGCACTCTAAACCAGTGCGTTTCACCGTGGCAGCCCAACATCTCCGGGCCGCTGCTCCGAAACCGACATGGGTTCCTTTTTACGAATTGGCCCGCATTTAGTCCCACCATTTCTTTATATAAGGCGTATTATTTCCGGTACGGTGAGCAAGTCACATAATTATAACTATAGACAACTTAGAACAAAATTATCCTTGTCTAATTCATTGATTAGTGACAAGTAAATCATTTAGGCTAGTAAAGGAAAAGATACACGCGACCGGGAGAGAAATACTTTCCTGTTTTCTCTACAACAAGAGATACACGCAATCGGGGGAGAGATATCTTCCTTTTTTCAGAGGGTCAAAAATGAAACTACAAGGAACTAGAAGAAGTACACCTTACATTGTGAAATTTTATCAAAAAAACAAATTCACCTTATATAAAAGAATGGAAGGACTAAATGCGATCCTCATATTGGCGGCAAATCCTATATGGCGCTTAAGGTGCTTGTCGTTGCGAGTAAACTGTTGTAACCACTATGCCATCTGGATGCTCGTGCATACCTACTTCTTCTTTTTTTACATTGATACATCTAGGAAATCCCCCCCCCCCCCATCTTTTCTTCTTTTGTTTCCTGTTTTATTTTTTAAAATGCATGAACTTTTTTACAAATCAATGCTTTTTTAAAAAATGATGAACTTTTTTCAAAATGAATGACCTTTTTCCAATTTTTGTTGATTTTTTTTTCAAATCCGAATATCCTTTTCAAATTTGATGAACTTTTTAAAAGTTTACTGAACATTGTTTCAAAATTAATGATTTTTTTAAAAAATCAATTATATTTTTTTAGAAAATTGATGAACTTTCTTTCTAAATCGATTAACTTTTTTTAAAATTCAATGAACTTTTCAGAAAATCTGAGTTGGCTTTATCCTGAAACAAAGACCAGTCCAAAAGAAGGAAAAGCAAACGAATAGATTTTTTTTTAGACAATGCAAACGAATAGATGAGGGACGAAGAGCGAGCGAGCAGAGAACAAGAGAGTGATCGAGTATTAATGGGCTTCGGCCCAGTTAAATCGGTTGTGGGCGCCAGGAAGAAAAAAACAGCGCTATAAGCGGCCTAAAAAAAGTGAGAGCTCCTCGCTGGCGTCTTATGCGGGAGCTCCTATAGGCCGCTCGCTGCGGCGAAATGCCGGCGCTTCGCACAGGGGCGGCTAGCGTGAACCGGCCCATTTACAGTGGCATGCGGCGGCACGTTCCCGAGATGAAAAATCGAAAAAAAGAAAATAGCACTACCGCTGTAACTCAAACACGCGACTTCACACTAATTGTCCTGCCGTGCGAACGGCTGCGGTGTGGACATTCTCATGTTCTATTAGCAGCGCGACAGTTAAAGACTACAGTCCATTTTGATGATGTGAACAAATTTGAAAAAGGGGAACATTTCTTGAATTTGTGACCAAAAAATAAAAATGTTTACATTTTTTAAACTTCTAGAACATTTTTTCAATTTATGAATAAAATTGAAAAACATGAACTATTATTGAATTTGTGAACAAATTTGGAAAGCTGGAACATTTTTTCAATTCCCAAATATTTTTTGAATGTTGAGAAAAAATTTTGAAACGGTGATTTTTTTTTAAAAAAAAATCCTGAGCAAATTTGAAAGCGTGAACAATTTTTGAAAGTACGAGCATTTTTTGAATCTTGAGAACATATTTTGAAACAGAGAGAAATTTTTGAAAAATTCCAAAATAATTTGGAAGTGCGAACAATTTTTTAAAGCACGAACATTTTTTGAATCTTCAGAATATATTTTGAAACGGGGAGAAAATTTTGAAAAATCCCAAAAAAATTTGGAAGCGTGAACATTTTCTGAATTTCAGAAGTTTTGTACTTTTTTGTGTAACCAGAACAATTTTTGAATTGTGAGAACATTTTTACAAAAACTGAACATTTTTTGGAAACACAAACAATTTTTTTAATTTTTTAAATGAAGAGAAGAAAAGAAAAAGAAATTAAAAAGGAAATCATAATTTTTTTGTAAATCTGCGAACATATTCTGAAAAAGAAAAGTAAACTTGAAAAAGAAAGTGAAACAAAAAACAGAAAACGAAAAAATGAAAAAAAAAACAGAAAGGAAAAAAAAGAAATAAAAAACAATAGAAAGCCGAAAAAGAACCAGAAAAAAAGATACAGGAAAAAACCCGGTTCAGGGAACCTTCTAGAAGGGAAGGTTCCCAAAACCGGTTTGGACGCATTATGTGTGGGCCGGCCCATTTCTGTCGCTCGCTGCGCTGCCCCTGTGCGATCGCTCGACAGTTTGCCGCAGCGAGCGGCGAATAGGATTTTCCGTCTTATGCGCCAGTAGAGGAAACCAGCGCCCGCGCAACTGGTTGCGTTGCTTGTCTGAGCCTGGCCCAGAAACGCTCGCTGCCCCCGTTGCTCGCTCGCTAGCCCCACACGCTCGCTGGCCCCCACGCTCTCGCGATAGTCGCCCGCTCGCCAAATTGTTCATCGAATTCAAAAATTATTCATCAAATTTGAAAAAAGGTTCATTCAATTCAAAAAGTTCGTTGAATTCAAAAAAGTTCATTAAATTTGAAAATTGTTCATCGAATTGCAAAAAGGTTCATCAAATTTGAAAAAAGTTAATTGAATTCGAAAAATCATTCATCGGATTCGAAAACTGTTCATCGAATTTGAAAAAAGTTTATAAAATTTGAAAAAGTTCGTCGAATTCGAAAAAAAGTTCATCGAATATGGAAAAAGTTCATTGGATTTGAAAAAAACATGAAGAAAAAGAAAAGTTCTGGAATTTGAAAAAAATATGGAAAAAGGGAAAAGTTCATCTACTTTCAAGGAAAAAGTTCATGAGTTTCTTTCGCAATTTGTTTCCCTGAATTTTAAAAAGGAATAGGAAAAATACGAAGAAAGAAGAAGACAAAGTAAAGGCCGAACAACCCACCTTGCAAACACTCCAAGTAAGTTGGTCTGATTGTTACGGCAACTTAACTGTAAGCAGAGCGTCGCGGGTTCGAATCCTTGTGGCTGGCGTGCTTTTTTGCAGTTTATAGAAACAGAAAAAAGGCAGAACGAAGTGGCATGGGCCGGCGAATTTGGGTCAATTAAGAGATCACATAAGCCAACTATGATTCAGCGCCTTCATCGCCTATTACTTTTTTTTCAGACGGCTTATTCTTTCAAGACCTCCTCGCTCAGTGTAAGACGGCTTATTCTTTCAAGACCTCCTCGCTCAGTGTAAGCTGTAGTAACCAACCGAACCCCTCACCTGATGTGATTACTTACATCTTTTTTCTTAGTATGTGTCCCAAACTGGTTTCCCCAGTTCGCCGGTATATATATAAAGAGAACGCAATTTTATTTTAACATCTATGCACCGTAATTTTATATTTCGTAAATTTTGTCTTATTTTAGACATAAAAAGAGAACGTAAGAAAACTATAATTATCGTTAAAAAAATTATGTTACATAAAATTACAAATGTCAAAACATAGTGTGAAATCTACATAAAATACAATTTTTGGCCTATATATTTTTTGTTATGCCGAATTTTATGCAGTAAATCAATATGAATGTAACTATTTATATTTCAAACGTAATTTATTTATGAAATGATCGTAAGATTACCTCGGGTGAAGAATAACTTATTTTGCATCCTGGATGATGAATAGTAACACTACATGTATATATTACTTCTTCAAATGCGTAAAAATCTTTTCAAATTCGCGAACCTTTTAGCAAAGCCCATGCACCTTTTCAAATCAATTAACTTTTTTTCAAATCCACGAACTCTGTTCAATTTTTATGACATTCTTTCCCAAAGTCCATGACATTATTTCAATTTCATTAACTCTTGTAAAATTTGACGATTTTTCTAAATCATGTTTTTTTAAATTTTGATTAATATTTATTTTAAAATTAATGAACAAATTTCAAATTCATGCTCTCCTTTTTAAAATTGATGCACCTTTTCTCAAATTCATGAACTCCTTTTTAAAATTGATGCACCTTTTTCAAATTCATGAGCTTTTTCAAATTTGATATTTGTTTTTTCAAGATCAATGAACCCTGTAGCAGCTCCCCTGTCAAACAATCATCTTTCACATATAGGCACCAACTGACTGGGCCATCGCATCAACAACTAACAGGGTGTGCCCGTTTTTCATTATTACTAGTTTTCTTTTTACCTGCTGGTTTCTTTTTACTTTTTCCATAATATATTTCCGTTTCTGAACAAAAAACGAAACTTGTTGCAGTTCCGAAAAATGTTCTAATACTGTTTGCATTTTATAAAAACTATTCCCACAATCAAAAAATGTGCGTGTTTCAAATTTTTTTTGGCATTTCAAAAATATCATGATTTTAGGACTTGTTCATAAATTAAAAAAAATCGAAATTTCAATTCTAGTATTTTAATAATCTGAACATTTTTTAATATTTCAACACTTTCTAAAAAATGAATTTTTATCTTTTAATCATATTTTGTAATCTCAAATAATTCTAAATATATTTTTCAAAATTAGAAATAATTATTGTGAAAATGAAGATTTTTTGAAAGAAATTAGAAAATATTTGTATTATTTTTTAAATACTGAAATATTTTTGAAAAAATCCTGACTTTTTTGAATTTATGAATGAAATAACATGTTTTGAAAAAGAAATAAAATTGAAAAAAATGAAAACAATAGAAGAAACGAAATAAATAAATAACAGAACAATGAAGAAAACCAACAGGAAAAGCCAGTTCAAGAAACTTCTAGAAGGTTCCGAAACTCGGTAAAAGCCAGAGCTGGGCTCTTTTAGAAGTTTCCCAAACCAAAACTAACGCACACGCTTTTTTTGAGGGATTTTTTTTGGACAACCTAATTGACCGTTAGCTCTTTTTGTCCGCTACGAACAACTAACACTTTGCCGCTAAATGCATCAAATAAGGAATTCGTACATTTCCTATTTGGTGCTTCAGGCCCCAATTACTGATCCGCCTTGCTAGTTTCTGGAATCTTCCCAGCCTGCATTTGGCAAGCTTTTAGAAACTTTCTACGGGTTTTCTGTCTTGGTTTTTTCTGGACCGGATCTTGTCCGTGTTTTTGGGTTTTGTACTTTTTACTTTTATTATTTTGGTTTTCCTTATTGGTTTCTTATTGTTTTATTTTTCATTTTCCTTGAACTTTTTGAAATTCCTGAAAAGTTCTTGAAATTTCCTAATCTTTTCCAGAAAATATCTTTTTCTACTTTTTGTGAATTGTTTTCCAAAATTTACGAACTTTTTTCAAATCGCAAACTTCTTTCAAAAGTTGCGAACTTTTATAAATTTATGATCATAAACTTTTTTGAAAGAGCCAACATTTTCTTCAAATTGGTGAACTATCTTTCAAAAAACCATGAACTTTTTCAAACTCATAAATTTTGCAATCACATGATTTTTAACATAATCCTTGAGGTATTTTAAAGTTCACATACCTTTTCAACTTGATGAACATTTTTTTATTTTTACTATTTTTTAAAATTTAAACGAAAAAAACTGTTGGTTATTTCCTACCACCACAAACTAGTGAGCAGAACACTAGCAGAAAATAATCCTAGTGAACATTTTGATCTAAAACCAGCTAGGCTAAGTGAGTGTTTTTAATAAGGAAGCTTGAAAAAAAATACCAGCGAGCGAGGCATGTATTGAGCGAGCGAGCAAAAAGAACAAGTGAGGCAAGGGAAACATCATAAAATTTACTAGGCCAAGGCCTATGCGGACGCCCCTCAGCATTTATGCAAGATTAACATTTTTTTCAAACATATATGTTTTGATGTCTATTTTTTTCTTACATGTCGTACATTTTTCTTATAAATCTGAACCATTTTGTATACGTGTTTAAAATTTATTCAAATGCATGATTAGCATTTTTCTAAAGAAAATATGCAAAGTGATTTTGGAAACACGATTTTTTTGAATATTTCAAAATATGGACAAAAGTAAAAAAAGAAGCAAAAAATGAGAAAAACGTGAAAAACGGAAGCAAAAAACTTAAAAGAAACACGGTTGCTCATGTTCGTGAGCGCTTTAGGGGAGATGTGCTTCCAACTCACTATAAGCAAGGTGTAGATGCGCCCCAATTCGATTTATCTCCCAACAGTGTGGCTGCTGTCACTATATCCTGCAAACAGCGGGATATATTACGCTCGCCTGAAGGTCTTCCTGCATCGTAGCTATTAGGCCGGGCCATTGTCATCTCTTTTATTCGTTGTTTGATTGATTGAGACGTTCGCTGGCTTTTTCTGTTTTTTCTTTCTGTTATCTTTTATTTTTCATTTTTCTCTGTTTCTTCAGTGGTTTTCTTTAGTCTTCTATTCTTTTTATGTTTTTTAATCAGTTCTCTTCGTTTCTTTCAAGGTTTTAATTAGTTTCATTTATTTTTATTTTTTCTTTGTTACTTCCTCTATTGTTTTTTTTTTGCATTTTCTTTCTTCATTTTCTCTGTTTCTTTCTTGGTTTTCTATATTTTTCTTTGTTTCTTTCTAGATTTTCACTGATTTCGTTCTTTTACAATAATTTTTTTTAGTTTTCTCTGTTTGTTTGTTCAGTTTTAATTGTTTTTTTTTGTTTTTTTGTTTTTCTTTGTTTTTAGCGATTTTTATTGATTTTATCATTTGTTTAACACATGTCAATTTTTTCGTATACAACAGGAATATATTTTATACATACATTTAACATTTTTTGAATACATGATTAACTTTTTCTATAACTTACATTTTTTATGTCTAATTTTTTTCATACACATTATATATTCGGTATATATCTAAACATTTTTAATACACGTCTGAATGCAAGGTCAACATTTGTCAAACACATGGTGAACATGTTTTTTAATGGGAATAAACATTTTTCACACATAGTGTACATTTTTCGTATCATATACATGTTTAATAATTTTAAATATAGTTTTTCTAAAATATGTTTTTGATGTCCACTTTTATTTAATGTATGCTGTAAATTTTTCATCTACATCAGAAACATCTTTTTATACACGTTTAACATTTTTTAAATACACGATTAATATTTTGTTTGTCCTCCTTCGACATGCTGCTCGCCTGGCTCTGTTGTTCGGCCACGCTCGACACATAACTTGCCTATGGCACCTACTAGTTGCATGTCCATTTTCGACACGCAACTTGCCCCGACCTTGGACCCACCCGCCCGACCTAGTTGCATGTCCATTCTCGTCACACAACTTGCCCGACCCAATTGCATGCCTACCCTCGACATGCAAATCACCCGAGCCATTTACATGTCCATCCTCGACACGCAACTTGCTCGGCCCTGACCCAATTGTTGTCCACGCTTGAAACACAACTTTCCCGCCCCAGATCCAGTTGTTTGTGTGCCCTAGACATGGAACTCGTCTGACCCACTTGCATGTCCACCCTTGATATGCAGCTCGTCCGACCAGGCATGCTCACTGTCGACACACAACTCGCAAGCGACTTGACCCAGTTCCTTGTCTACCTTCGTCACGAAACTCGCCGACCTAGTTGCATGTCCATCCATGACACGCAACTCGCCCGACCTAACCTAATTCCATGTATAACATAAATCACGGGCATAATTTGATAAATATTCATTTACAGAATCACATTAATATGGGCAGGTGATCACACTATAAAAATATTTTTATCCCGTTACAATGCACAAGAGTTGTCCTAATTCAAACAAAAAAGCCCTGATCTGTTGTGTTAATTATTTGCGAGAAAACTATACGTTGCCTATGTCGAGTCAAAAGAAGAGCTCATCTACAATACTTGCTCATGGGCTGCATTTAAACAATTTTTATAGTGTATTTTAATTAGATAATCTGCATATTGTATAATTGGATAATCTGGACAAGAAGTGTGGATGAGTGGGGACTCAATCATGGAAGCATTGCAGGCTTCATTGAAAATTGACTATAGTAAATCAGCAGCAATCACAAATATTAGGGGTGACAAAGGGTCTCCTTGCCTCACACCATTGTTGCAGATAAATTGTTTACCAGGGGCTCCATTAAGAAGAACAGAAGAACACCCAGAGCCATAAATCATTTTAATCCACTGGATCCATTTGTCATCAAAACCTTTAGCTTGTAGGATCTCAATAATGGTGTCATGGTTCAACATGTCAAATGCTTTCTCAAAGTCCAACTTGAGAAGAATGATTTCCTTTCTACTTTGTTGGCATTGGTGGATATATTCATATGACCATGCTATGCAATCTTGGATACATCTGTGATTCAGAAAACCATATTGGTTTTTGTGGACCATACTTAGAATGAGCTTCTGAAGTCTATTAGCCAACAGTTTGGTTATGATTTTGAGAGTACAATTCAGCAAGGAAATAGGCCTGAAGTCTGCTGGAGTAGCTGCATGGTCCTTCTTTGGGATGAGTGTAATGTAGGAGTAATTGATACTCTGAATGTTAACATGGCCTGAGTGGAAGTTAGCAATCAGTTTGTAAAAATTAGGAGCAATGATATCCCAACAGTGTTTCAGAAATGCAACATTGAATCCATCTGGTCCAGGAGATTTATCTGCAGGCATATGCTTGATGACATAATCAATCCCTTCCTTGGTAAATGGTGCTTCTAATTTAGAAAGATCATCATGAGGTTGAAGCAGTTGGTGCAGCAGAAGTGGATTTGATGTTTGCACACTAGTCCCCATTCTGGCCTTGAATGCTCTATATAGTATAGCAGCTTTAGCCTGCTGATCCTGATGTTCATGCCCTTGTTCATCTTTCAACATTGCAATACAATTGTTTCTGAATTTAATAGTAGCTTTGGCTTGAAAGTACTTGGTATTAGCTTCACCCACTTTGATTTTCCTGATTGTTGCTCTCTGTTTCCAATATTGCCTTTGATGGTCCAGTGTTATTTCCAGGTGCATCTTGAGGAGGCCCCTGCCATTGTTTTCTTCTGTAGTTAGAGCCCTGAATTCCTCTATAGTGTCCCAACATAAGATCGCAAAGTTGGTGTTTTCAATAATCTTCTTCAGATATGAGAGCCCTTTTGCCCATACTTTTAATCCTATTCTCAATCTCTTAAATTTGGCTGCAATCAATTTTGCACTGTCTGTTTCTGCTAATGGTTGTGACCAAGTGGAGCTAACCACATCTTTAAATTGAGGGTGTTCAAGACAGAAATTTTCAAATATGAAAATATTTGTTCTGGGGATGGAAGAGCCTATCTGAATTTTTGTAGGCACATGATCAGATGTGCTTTTAGCAAGAGGATAAGCAAAGGTAGCAGGGTATTTAAGTGACCAAGCTTTTGATGTGAAACACCAATCCAGCTTCTCTAATAACGATGCATCCTGCATATTACTCCAAGTGAATCTTCTACCTTTGAGGGGAATCTCAACCAGGGCCTACTTATTAATGGCTTCATGGAAAAGAAGCATATCATTAATGTTACCACCTTCTCTGCTTCTATTGTGGGGGTATCTGATAAAGTTGAAATCTCCCACAACTAACCAATTAGCATCATCTCGTATTTGAAAGTTCTGGAACCAATTGAGGAAGAGAATTCTTTCATTTTGTTGGCAAGGACCATAAACATTTGTTAAGATCCACGAGTCCCCATTGTGGATGGAGGTGAATTGGATAGATAGAGAGAATTCATTCAGATGATAAATCTGACCAGAAAAAACATGCTCATTCCAAGCAACAAGGAGGCCTCCAGCAGCTCCAACAGATGGGAGGAAAGCAAACTTTGAGATTCTTTTGGGGCAGAAGTTTCTGATAAAAGAGCTATCAAAACTTTCTTTATTAGTTTCTTGAAGGCATAGGATGGAGCATTGTGATTCATCAATCTTATTAACAATGCCAGGCCATTTCTTGGGGTCATTGATCCCTCTAATGTTCCAGTTAAGCACATTCCAATTCCGGCTCATGATGTGATTTGATTCGTGAACTAACTGAGATAAGAATACTACATAACATAGAGGTGATGCAACAGATCTTGGTGCTGGAAGAGTTAAAAAGAGGTCATTACAGCAAAAGTCAACACTATCACATTAAGGTCATTACAAAGCAGACACACTTGCAGGTCACATGACAACTTCTCAATGCAGCACAGATGCAAAATTCCCATGGCAAAAGGCCTAACTACACTGGTAATACTGGTAGGTGGATTGAATTCACTTCTTGCTAATTTCCTTGCTTCCTTTGCTTGCTTCCCCTCCTAGATTCCCTCCTTTAGCTTTTTTGGCCTTCTTGCTGATCACTGCCTCAGTAGTGTCCTTCTCAGAAACCTTGCAAAAAGATGTGTTTAGACTTTTAATAATTTTGGCAGGGATATGAGGTGGGATAGTGTCACGCCCTCGATGCGGCTATATCTTCTACGTGTCGAAGCACGACTTAGAGGCATAACCGCATTGAAAGCAATGTCGCAAGTTAGGCAATCTTCACAACATCCCATGTAATATAAATAATAAAAGGGGAAGGAACATAGTTGGCTTACACTCGCCACGTCAATCAAAGTACATAAATAGCATTACATCATCCAATCACTCATGGCCCGACTACGGTGCCAAAATAAAAGATCAACCCAACATGCGACATGATCCCGATCGCCCCAACTGGGCACCACTACTGATCATCAGGGAAAGACACATAGTAACGGCGTGAGTCCTCGTCGAACTCCCACTTGAGCTCAAGCGCGTCATCTGGAACAGAGTCATCAGGCCCTGCATCTGGTTTGGAAGTAATCTGTGAGCCACAGGGACTCAGCAATCTCGCACCCTCGCGATCAAGACTATTTAAGCTTATAGGTAAGACAAGGTAATATGCGGAGCTGCAGCAAGCGACTAGCATATATGGTGGCTATCCTGTTCGCAAAAGAGAGCGAGAAGAGAAGGCAAAGCGCGAACGAATAACTAG
Source organism: Triticum monococcum (assembly GCA_034509565.1). Classification (NCBI taxonomy): domain Eukaryota; kingdom Viridiplantae; phylum Streptophyta; class Magnoliopsida; order Poales; family Poaceae; genus Triticum; species Triticum monococcum. Next base: position 497,913,007 of record CM067843.1, read on the forward strand.
AGAACAACCTGCGGCAAGCATTACTCCAACACCGTGTTCACTTCCCGGACTCCGTCGAGAAGAGACCATCACGGTAACTCACACGGTTGATTCATTTTAATTAAGTTTAGGTTCAAGTTATCTACAACCGGACATTAACAAATTCCCATCTGCCCATAACCGCGAGCACGGCCTTAGAAAGTCAAATCCCTGCAGGGGAGTCCCAACTTAGCCCATGACAAGCTCTCACGGTCAACGAAGGAATAAACCTTCTCCCGAGACATTCCGATCAGACTCGGTATCCCGGCTCTACAAGACACTTCGACAAGTTAAAACAAATCCAGCACACCGCCCGAATGTGCCGACAAATCCCGATAGGAGCTGCACATATCTCGTTCTCAGGGCACACTCAGATGAGCCAGACGTCGGGTAGGCCAGCCCAGAGTTGCCCCTGGTAGCCCTGGACATCGCTCGGTTGGACCAACACTCAGAGGAGCACTGGCCCCCGGGGGGGGGGGGGGGGTTTAAATAAGATGACCCTCGGGCTCCGGAAACCCAAGGGAAAAAGAGGCTAGGTGGCAAATGGTAAAACCAAGGTTGGGCATTGCTGGAAAATCTTTATTCAAGGCGAACTATCAAGGGGTTCCCATTATCACCCAACCGCGTAAGGAACGCAAAATCCGGGAACATAACACCGATATGACGGAAACTAGGGCGGCAAGAGTGGAACAAAACACTAGGCAAAAGGCCGAGCCTTCCACCCTTTACCAAGTATATAGATGCATTGAGATAACAAGGCAATATAATGGTATCCCAACAAGTAAATAATGTTCCAACAAGGAACGGTCTCCAATCTTCACCTGCAACTAGCAACACTATAAGAGGGGCTGAGCAAAGCGGTAATATAGCCAATGAACGGTTTGCTAGGACACGATGGGTTAGAGGTTTGACATGGCAATTTGGGAGGCATGATAAGCAAGAGGTAGGCATCGTAGCATAGGCATAGCAAAAGAGCGAGCATCTAGCAAAGCAAAGATAGAAGTGATTTCGAGGGTATGATCATCTTGCCTGCAAAGTTGTCAGAATTGACTGGATCCTCAAAAGCAAACTCAACGGGCTACTCGTTAGCGAACTCGTCTCCCGGCTCTACCCAAACAAGACAAAACAAGCAAACAGAACACAATCAACCACGTGCAAACTCAAACAACATGATGCAATCATGGTATGCTATGCGGGAGTGCGATATGTGATGCATATGCAAGATTTGACAAGGAATGGATGAACCTGACCTCAACTTGGAAAATCAAGTGTGCCACTGGAAAGGTGAGATGATTTCGCTTGAAAACGATATAAAGATCACCAGAATCGGAGTCACGGTTTGGAAATGGCAAGCAATTCAAATATGGCACCGGTTTGCGATTTAAAGCAAGTAGCCATCTAAATGCAACAAGATGAACATGCTACAGCACCCAAACATGGCATCAAAATACATGGAAGGGATCCATTCATGATGCTTAACAAAAGATGAACACTGAGCTACGACCAATTCATCCCTTAACAGGTTCAAACAAGCATGGCAAAAATGCATTTGGTAAACAGATTTCAAACTTAGTGAAATTAACACTTGTCTAGAATTTCAGATCAGGTAGCACACTTTGGAGTATGAAAACTATATGCTACATGGCCTGAACATGGCAAAGTAAGGCATTGCATGGAGCTACTCAAAGAGCTTAACAAAAGTCCCTTAGTGACCTTGGGCCAAAAGGGATCAGAAAATACATTTGGAAGCATGTGAACATGGCAAAAACATAATCAGATCACAGACTTAGTGAAAAATTGGAGCATGCAAATCAGATATCAAGTAAGCATGTTTACGAGCTCGATGCACTCACTACAGAGCAAGTCATGACAATCTAAGCATACACCCATCAAGAATACACATTATACAAGCTAGACATGGCAAGAACAATAACATAGCATGCACGGATCAACCACAACATCCTTGGCAAAATCGCTAACAAGTAGACAATCTGCCCAGATTCACGAAATAGCAAAAGTAGAGCTCGATTGACTCAAGCTAGGGTGCTCCATAATTGCAAACAAAGACATGGATGGATAGAGCACTACAATATTAACAAAACATCCTTACTGATCATCCTCAAAAGAGGCACATATCACTAGGAAACAACATGAACATATGGCATATTGATATAAACAGATCTAGGACGTAGTGGAATTGCTAAGTCCCTGAAATCAGCATTAACGAATGCACCACTTTGCAAGCTTGTGCTAGTCACCACACACATCACAAAAATACATGGATTGCACCTATGGAAAGATGGCAAAGCATATAACAAAACACATGTAGAGCTCAGGAGCATATCATGCACACATTAATCATGGCAAAAATGACAAATATCTAATTGGAGCAGCAGATCTGACAATTATCTCAAATAGCATTCTTCCAACAGCATTTCGGGCATCAAGATGAACTCAAATGAAAATGATGCAATGAGATGAAATGATGTACTCTCTGAGATAAACATTTTGATATGCTATATGCCCAAATCGGAGCTACGGATGCGGAGATATCACTGGTCAAAGTATGCAAAAATAATAACGGGGAGAGGGGGAGAAGTCAACCGAATCCAGATCTAGGGTTTCGAGGCGGCGCGCGAACCAAGGAACGCCGACGGGCACTGTAGCTCCGGCGAGGTGGTTTGACGCGGGGACGGCCGGAGTGGCCGCGGGGGCTCGCCGGAGTTGCGGATCCGGCGCGGCGGCCTTGAGGAGGAGGACGGCGGCGGGGCTCGGTGCGATGGCGAGGCGGCGGAGCCGGCCGGAGCTCGGCCGGAGCTCGACCGGACGAGGCGGCGGTGGTGGTTTTCGCGGCGGCGCCGGCGAGCTGCGAGCAGGGCGGCGAGGAGTGGATCGGGCGGCGCGACGCGGGGCCTGGTCGGGCGGCGGGAAGGGCCGGTGCTGGGCCTGCGGGCCCGCGTCGGTGGGAGGCGGCGAAGCTGTCCCCCGGGGACACGTGGCGGCTCTCGGTTGGCGGCGGTGGCGGCGGGCGTGTCCGGCGGCCGGCGGACGTGTCCGGCCGCGCGGAGAGGGGTGGATCTAGGGTTTCGGGGAGAGGAGAACGAGAATTTCGGAGGGGGTCTTTAAATAGGCATAGGAGGAGCTAGGAGAGTCCAAATGAGGTGCGGTTTTCAGCCACGCGATCGTGATCGAATGCTCTAGATGATGGAGAGGGGTTTGGTAGGTTTTTGGGCCAAAATGAAGGGGTGTTGAGCTGCAACACACACGAGGCCTTCTCGGTCCCTCGGTTAACCGTTGGAGCATCAAACGAAGTCCAAATGGTACGAAACTTGACAGGCGGTCTACCGGTAGTAAACCAAGGCCGCTTGGCAAGTCTCGGTCTAATCCGGAAATGTTTAACCCCCACACACGAAAGAAAGGTAGAAATGACCACCGGAGGAGAACGGAGCGCCGGAATGCAAAACGGACAACGGGGAAAATGCTCGGATGCATGAGACGAATACGTATGCAAATGCAATGCACATGATGACATGATATGAGATGCATGGCAACAACAACAACACACGGAGACAAAAACCCGAACCTGAGAAAATAAAATAACTTAACGCCGGAAACTGCAAGAGTTGGATTACATATTAGGTAAATCATATCCGGGGTGTTACAGATAGCATGACAGGCCAGGCATTCTTTGTCTCTACAGTCTGCTTTTTAAAAACCTTTGGAAAGCTTTTGGAGTCGATAGCTCCTCCTTACCTTAGCTTCAACCAGGGGAACTTTCTCTTTTCTTTTCTTGTTGTGGTGGAGGGCAGATGTTGATGATGCAGACATAACTTCAGTGGAAGTGTTGTTTGTTGGAGAGGAGTTCTCCTGATCATGTGTCACCTGAAACCCAAGAGACAAAGTACATGCAAGAGATGTCTCATTAGGGAAAGTCTCAGGTACAAAAAATGGGAGAGTGACAGAGGATGGAGCTCCATGGGTGATGATTTCCCAAACAGATGATGTAATAAACTTTTTGACCCAATCAAATTTATCAGGTGATAAAAAAGTAACAGATAGGAAGTTGATCCAATCAACTGGTACCTGAATAATATCTTTGTTGTTATCCTTGGGAGCAAATTGTTCCCTCCACACTCTAGCTCCTTCCACACCTAAGTGTTGTTCAACCAAAGACTGATTGCATGATGTGATATCAGTCAGCACTATAGCCCTGTTTTGCACTTGTGTATTCTCCATACATGAAGTATGTGCTTGGGAAAATAGGGAGAGGGAATCTTGGTGGTGCAGACATTTCATAGTCAGCTCTCTCACCTTCCTTAGAAGTAACAGGATGAGCACTGTCATCAAGGGCAGGTCACATGAGGTTATCCTGTGAAGGCTGTACAACTGGAGCAGTGAAATTCAGATTGTCTTCAAGTGTGGTTTCTGTCATAGCAACAATATTATATTTGTTTGTTGCATCTACAGGCCCATGGATCTCAGGCTGAGGAGGTGCATTTGAAATAATGTCAGGTACAGTATCTTGGGCTCTGCTGTTAGAAGCATCTTCTCCAGTAACTGACTGTAACAGAGCATTGGCTGGAAACTGAACAACAGGAGCAGGGACATGGTGTGCCATAATTTCAAATTGCATAGGATCCACCATTCTCTCCCCCACCTGGAAAGAAACCTGGGCCATGATTGCATCTAGACTAGGATCAAAGAGGGCCTAGGCCACATGCAATATTGGATCTGCAACATGGGCCTGTGGCTCTGGCCCAAGGGGAGCAGCCAACATATTTAAATCTAGAAGGACAGGTTCATTTGGCGCCAAAGGACCATTGGTAGATGCAGTAGAATTGGCACTGTTATCTGATGGTACCGAAGAAAGAGTAATACTGCTCTGATCATTGATGTTCTGGTCTTCCTCTAGTGGTTCAAAGATTTCATCCATATGTAATAATTCACCAGCTTCAATTTCCCGATCCACTTTCTTATGGCATAGCCCAGTGTCCCAATCCAGGCATGTCTGCTTGGTCTTCATCTTCTTCTAAGTCCTCATCAATCTCCATGTTCTGGGCTACATTATTATCAACATTGAGAGCCAACTAAAGATTCAGCTGTGGGTCATGATGCTCATTATGTTCATGCTGTTGCAGAGGTCCAAGAAAATGGTTGTGCTGGTTGGGGTGATAGTTTTCTTGCGGGGAATAGGGTGTGGATTTCCATATGGGTCAATGGGATCCTCATCAGGAGCATCCATACCTAGAATTTGCTGTTGTAGTATCACAACTGGGATTGAGAGAGATTCAGTCTGGAAATCATAGCCTTCCCCAAATACAATACTGGATGGAATGTCACTAAGCTCTTCCACTCTGACCTTCACCATCAAATTAGCCCTAGTACTCCTAATTCTATCCCATTGAAGAAACTTACCAAATTTATTAACAACATTGCTCACTTCTTGTATGTTCCTCCTATCAAAGGGATAACCACATAACAGTATACATGCCTGTCTGTTCAATACCAACCTCCTACAATTCAATCATATGTTGTGCTTCTCAAAAATGACATGGACATATGTAAACATGTGTGGACTATTGGAGACCAGATAATCTCCATCGAAAACGCTATTCAGCTTGACATAGGCCTGACCAAAATGGCATGGCTCAATCTCTGAAAACCCCAACTGCCTATCCGTGAAGAAATCAGCAAGTACCTCTCTGACGGTCTCAAATGCCACAGGAAGATCAGGCATCGACACAATGGAGGCAATCGCCCATTCTTCATGTGTGGCCAGCGCGGCGCCAGTGATGACTCGGATCCTAGCAGGGCGGCCGGCAACTTTGATGCTCTGGTGATTTGGTGGAAGGAATGGAGTGGGATTGAAGGGGAATGAAGCCATGGTCGTTGGATCAAGGGTTATGGCTGCAGGAGCGTTAATAGATTGCCGCCAGGGAGGGTTGGGAGGGATTGTGGCCAGGCACAACCGATGAGCAATGGAGTTTTGGGAAGTGAAAAGATTGAGGCTACTACCCCGGAGAGATAGAGGAGGGGCATTAACTGGGTTGCTCTGGTTGGCCTGCTGACTAGACTCTTGATTAGTCTCAGTCGCGGGAACAGTGGCGACCAGCCACGGAATTGCGAACGCCGGAGCTGGGCTTGGGCTCCTCCTATTGTGAGGCGTGGGCCTATTGTGCGTGAAGTAGTCCTTCGCGATATGGCCCCATCTCTTGTAGGCCCCACATTTGATTCTGTTGTGGCAACTGGGCCGAGCATGGCCCGTCATAAGGCAGCGCATGCAGAACACCGCAGATGGGCCTTTTTGAAAATGCGAAGACCCCGCCTGGTGGGAGTGATTGGAGTGATCAATAGCATTAGTGCCTTGAGTAATGTAGCCCTGCGATTGCGTGTAGTTTGAATTGGCGCCGATGGATCTGATAGATCTAGGATTGGATCGAGCCTGATCATGGTATGACGATGGTGATCTAAGAGCTTGAAGGTAGGATTTTCTGGGATGATCTCTGAAAATGTGAGTCCAATCATCCTCTTTTTCTTGGAGATACTGATCTAGTTCCCAACAAGAGTTGGGTCCCCCATTTCCCCAAAGCAAAAATTTGACATTGAGGAGAGGAAGTGTGATGTTACCTCCCTTGATTGAGAAACCCACTTCTTTGGATGAAATAGAGAACTTGAACGACCCGTTTTGGAGTAATTTAACTTTGAAAAGGGAAGCACGACCACCAAAACATGAGAGGAGAATAGTGCTTACAGATTCTTCCGTAAGCCTAATCTTTGATCTTGTGAATTCAGCCACTAGGAGGAATTCCTCCATATCCTTGCCTTCCTCATAGTTGATTGGGACGCCCCATTTCCTCCATACTTCCGCAGTGAAGTCTTGTCCGATGTCGAAATTGAGATCGGTGAGAGCCATGGTTGGGTTGGTGGAGAGGTTGAAGATGGGCAGGTGGCCACCGATGCCGGGGTGGCGGGCGGCCGCCGTGGCCGGAGTGGCCAATGACACTAGGAGAGGAGGGCGCTAGGAGGACGAGAGCATCTCCTCAAATCTACCATGTACGGGTGGGCACACCCTCTTCTGTGTCACGTGTCACCTAAGATCTACTTTTTCCATGCCCCACAACAAAAATAAAACAACAACCCAACCGACACAAGCAATGATCAAGGACACAGGGCAACACATAGACCCAACCCAATTGGGGGCGAGACAGCACAACAACAACACAAAAAAGACAACGACATATGAAAAAGCTGAGACCAAAATGAGATAACAATAGATGATGTCATTACTTAGATGTACAATAACTATATCTCATCTAATGAGCCCTAGAGGGACCCATATTTTTTTCTCGCGATCGTCATCATTGTCCCATTCTTCCCAGATAGTATACCGTTCTTATGTTAGTAAGGTTAGAAACTTATGCACAATGCACATTAATATCTCTACTATTAAAGGGGAGTCTATTATGTTATGGTCTAATTTCATATATAAAGATAAAGGCTAACTTATGACGAGCGGAGTGGAGCTCTGGCCCATCGTTGGGAGGCTCGGTGTGGTATGGATCAGTACTGACCTAGGTCACCTCTATTATATATACCTCTTGTAAGACGCCGCACGGGATAATTTGATCAGTTGTAAATCCCCGGCGTTTGTAACCTCTCTCGATATAGTGAAATTCACTTACTAGTGCCCATGCCCCGCTCGTGTTGGAGGGGTTTTCCACATTAAAATCTCGTGTCTCTCTGTGTTGATTTCCTTCTTCGTCATTTGATTTGCCTGCCGTATCTCTAACATAGTCCATAAATGTTTTATTCATTTCATGCACAACCCTTAATACCCAAAACCCATCTCAATTATCTCTTGCCCAATCTCTGCTTGCCAATGTTGAGTATAATGTTTATTAGGAAAGACGAGATAGACTAGGATTTGTTCTGGCTTGTCTTGTACTCCAAGTAGATGATTGTACTCCTATATATATGCCCATGAGGCTCAAGCAATACAACAACTATTCCACCAAATCTCTCTCTCCCTTCTAACATGGTATCTATCACAAGTCGATCCTAAACCCTAGCCGCCGCCGCTTCCGCACCCGCGCGTCGCCCCCGGGGAGGTCGGCCTCCATGACCGCCGCCGAGGGCTGCGCCGCCCGTACCTAGGGTTCGTCCACCGGTCGTGTTGACCGGCTGCCCTAGAGAGTCTTTTCCCCGAGCCTTGCTTCGGGGTTTTCTCTCTCCCGCCGGTCAACTTGATCGCGCGATTTCTTTTTGGTTTTTCGATCTATTCTTGATCGGTTTGCGTCGCCTACCGCCGCCGTTGACTCCGAGCGCCTCTACTCCGACCCCGACGCGACCAGTCGGCCTCTCTTCCAACCCGACGACCACGCGCGCCGAGGCGGCCCGTCAGGGCCAGCCGCCGTCCGCGTGTCGCCCTGCCCCGGCTGTCACCGCCCTGCTCCGACCGGGACACCCGCATCGCCCTGACCCGGCGGCCTCGCGCCATGCTACGGCCAATCATAGTCGTTGCTCGCGCGCCGGCCCGCCCATCGATCCACATCACCCGCCTCCGCCGCATCTGGACGATGGCCCGGCGGTCTACCTCGCCGGCCTCATCCTCGGCTGTGTCGGGATGGCTGCCTCAACTCGCGCGCCGCTGCTCCGTTTGTCGCTTGGGCCTCGCTGCCTGGGTGCCGGCGTTCCTCTGGCAGCCCGGTGTAACACCCCAGTAGTCAAGCTACAGTAATCACACACTGATGGTGCCATGTCATCGCAATTAATTTGCTTAACCTCACTTTGATCCAAACCGAATTCTAATTCAAATTTTAAAATAAAGTAAAAATAATATTTATTCCAACAATAAGACAAAAATGTTCAAATTATTCTATAATTCCCTCTGATCAGTTGTCATGTTGAAACTAACTCCATTTGACTCACAAATAAATTCCAAGTAAATTAATAAATGGTCCAGCAGAAAATAAAATGACCTTCTCAGTATAAACAATTACTTATTGAACTCCAGTTGCCTCCAAACTTTGTGGGTATGCTCAAAATAAAACCTAGTATTTATGTGACAAATTTCATCTACAACAAAATTCATTTGGTTCGAATTTAAAATAGAAACAGAGGAGAAATGCAAAACAGTAGTAGAATAAAAATATTGGATATGGCACTGTGCACTTTGGCCCATTTAGCAAGAGGAGCTAGGCAAGCCCAACTCCCCCTCTCCTTCTACCTCTGTTCACTGAACAGAGGCATGGCAGCCATCCACGGCCATGGCCGCGCCTTGGCGTGCGTGGCAGCCATCCGTGCCCCCCTTACCATAAAGGAGTCCACCGAAAACCCTAGACCCCTCTCGTCCAGTTCCCCCTCGATCCCCCTTCGCCCCTCCTCTTTGGATCGATTTTGTGCTCAGAAGCTCGCATGGTTACCGCGCGCCTCGTTGTCGTTGTCGCGGCCAATGTGCGCCTCACTGCCTGGGAAGACCTCCAGGAGAAACGTCTGTTGGGGAACGTTGTAATTTCAAAATTTTCCTACGCACACATAAGATCATGGTGATGCATAGCAACGAGAGGGAGGAGTATCGTCCACGTACCCTCGTAGACCGTAAGCGGAAGCTTTAGCACAACACAATTGATGTAGTCGTACGTCTTCATGATCCGACCGATCCAAGTACCGAACGCACGACACCTCCAAGTTCAGCACATGTTCAACTCGATGACGTCTCACAAACTCCGATCCAGCAGAGCTTCACGAGAGAGTTTTGTCAGCACGACGGCGTGATGACGGTGACGATGATGCTACCGACGTAGGGCTTCACCTAAGCACCGCTACGATATGATCGAGGTGGATTATGGTGGAGGGGGGCACCGCACACGGCTGGGAGAGATCAACAGATCAACTTGTGTGTTCTAGGGTGCCCCCTGCCCCCGTATATAAAGGAGCAAGGGGGAGGCTGGCCGACCCCTGTAGGGCGCGTCAGGAGGAGGAGTCCTCCTCCTAGTAGGAGTAGGACTCCCCTTTCCTACTCCTACTAGGAGGAGGAAAGGAAGGAGGAGAGGGAGAAGGAAGGAGAGGGAGGGAGGAAAAGGAGGAAAGGGGGGGCCGGCCCCCTAGTCCAATTCGGTTTGGGCTTGGGGGGCCGCATGCCCTGCCTCCTCTCTTCCACCACTTGGCCCATGAGGCCCATTACTTCTTCCTCGTATTCCCGTAACTCCCCGGTACCCAAAAAATACCCGAATCATTCGGAACCTTTCCGATGTCCGAATATAGTCATCCAATATATTGATCTTTATGTATCGACCATTTTGAGACTCCTCGTCATGTCCTCGATCTCATCCGGGACTCCAAACTACCTTCGGTACATCAAATCACATAAACTCATAATACTGATCGTCATAGAACTTTAAGCGTGCGGACCCTACGGATTCGAGAACTATGTAGACATGACCGAGACATGTCTCCGGTCAATAACCAATAGCGGAACCTGGATGCTCATATTGGTTCCTACATATTCTACGAAGATCTTTATCGGTCAAACCGCATAACAACATATGTTGTTCCCTTTGTCATCGGTATATTACTTGCCCGAGATTCGATCGTCGGTATCTCAATACCTAGTTCAATCTCGTTACCGGCAAGTCTCTTTACTTGTTCTGTAATACATCATCCTGCAACTAACTCATTAGTTACAATGCTTGCAAGGCTTATAGTGATGTGCATTACCGAGAGGGCCCAGAGATACCTCCCCGACAATCGGAGTGACAAATCCTAATCTCGATCTATGCCAACTCACTATTGTACTCCCTTGCCAGAATCATGCTAAGGTATACAATAGGACTGGCAAACAGCATAGCATACTTTATAGAACCTATGACTGAGGCATAGGGAATGACTTTTCATTCTCTTTCTATTTTCTACTGTGGTCGGGTTTTGAGTCTTTACTCAACTTCACACCTTGCAACACAGGCAAGAACTCATTATTTGACTATTCCATTTTGAACTACTTCAAAAATCTTGTCAAGGTATGTACTCATTGAAAAAACTTATCAAGCGTCTTGATCTATCTCTATAGATCTTGATGTTCAATGTGTAAGCAGCTTCATCGAGGTCTTTCTTTGAAAAACTCTTTTCAAACACTCCTTTATGCTTTTTCCAGAAAATTCTACATTATTTCCGATCAACAATATGTCATTCACATATACTTATCAGAAATGATGTAGTGCTCCCACTCACTTTTTTGTAAATACAGGCTTCACTGTAAGTATGTATAAAACCATATGCTTTGATCAACTCATCAAAGCGTATATTCCAACTCCGAGATGCTTGCACCAGTCCATAGATGGATCGCTGGAGCTTGCTCACTTTGTTAGCACCTTTAGGATCGACAAAATCTTCTGGTTGCATCATATACAACTCTTCTTTTAAGAAATCCATGAAGGGATATAGTTTTGACATCCATTTGCCAGATTTCATAAAATGCGGCAACTGCTAACATGATCCAGACAGACTTTTAAGCATCGATACGAGTGAGAAAATCTCGTAGTAGTCAACACCTTGAACTTGTCGAAAACATTTTTGCGGCAATTCGAGCTTTGTAGATAGTAACACTACTATCAGCGTCCGTCTTCCTCTTGAAGATCCATTTATTCTTAATGACTCACCGATCATTGGGCAAGTCAATCAAAGTCCATACTTTGTTCTCATACATGGATCCCATCTCAGATTTCATGGTCTCAAACCATTTCGCGGAATCTGGGCTCATCATCGCTTCCTCATAGTTTGTAGGTTCATCATGGTCAAGTAACATGACATCCAGAACAGGATTACCGTACCACTCTGGTGCGGATCTCACTCTGGTTTACCTACGAGGTTCGGTAGTAACTTGATCTGAAGTTACATGATCATCATCATTACCTTTCTCACTAATTGGTGTAGGAGTCACAGGAACAAATTTCTGTGATGAACTACTTTCCAATAAGGGAGCAGGTACAATTACCTCATCAAGTTCTACTTTCCTCCCACTCACTTCTTTCGAGAGAAACCCCTTCTCTAGAAAGGATCCATTCTTAGCAACGAATGTCTTGCCTTCAGATCTGTGATAGAAGGTGTAGCTAACCGTCTCCTTTGGGTATCCTATGAAGACACATTTCTTTGATCTGGATTTGAGCTTATCAGGATGAAACTTTTTCACATAAGCATCGCAACCCCAAACTTTAAGAAACGACAACTTTGGTTCCTTGCCAAACCATATTTCATATGGCGTCGTCTCAACGGATTTATATGGTGCCCTATTTAACGTGAATGCAGTTGTCTCTAATGCATAACCCCAAAACGATAGTGGTAAATCGGTAAGAGACATCATAGATTGCACCATATCTAATAAAGTATGGTTACGATGTTCGGACACACCATTACACTGTGGTGTTCTAGGTGGCGTGAGTTGCGAAACTATTCCGCATTGTTTCAAATGAAGACCAAACTCGTAACTCAAATATTCTCCTCCACGATTAGATCATAGAAACTTTATTTTCTTGTGACGATGATTTTCCACTTCACTTCTGAATTTATTTGAACTTTTCAAATGTTTTAGATTTATGTTTCATCAAGAAGATATACCCATATCTTACTCAAATCATCTGTGAAGGTCCGAAAATAACGATACCTACCGCGAGCCTCAACACTCATCGGACTGCATACATCAGTATGTATTATTTCCAACAAGTCTGTTGCTCAATCCATTGTTCCGGAGAATGGAGTTTTAGTCATCTTGCCCATGAGGCATGGTTCGCAAGCATCAATTGATTCATAATCTAGTGATTCCAAAAGCCCATCAGCATGGATTTTCTTCATGCGCTTTACACCAATATGACCTAAACGGCAGTGCCACAAAAAAGTTGCACTATCATTATTAACTTTGCATCTTTTGGCTTCAATATTATGAATATGTGTATCACTACGATCAAGATTCAATAAACCATTCATCTTGGGTGTATGACCATTGAAGGTTTTATTCATGTAAACAGAACAACAATTATTCTCTGACTTTAAATGAATAACCGTATTGCAATAAACATGATCAAATCATATTCATGCTTAACTCAAACACCAAATAACATTTATTTAGGTTCAACACTAATCCCAAAAGTATAGGGAGTGTGCGATGATGATTATATCAATCTTGGAACCACTTCCAGCACACATCGTCACTTCACCCTTAACTAGTCTCTGTTCATTCTGCAACTCCCGTTTCGAGTTACTAATCTCAGCAACTGAACTAGTATCAAATACCAAGGAGTTGCTATAAACACTAGTAAAGTACACATCAATAACATGTATATCAAATATACCTTTGTTCACTTTGCCATCCTTCTTATCCGCCAAATACTTGGGGCAGTTCTGCTTCTAGTGACCAGTCCCTTTGCAGTAGAAGCACTTAGTCTCAGGCTTAGGTTTAGACTTGGGCTTCTTCACTTGAGCAGCCACTTGCTTGCCGTTCTTCTTGAAGTTCTCTTTCTTCCCTTTTCCCTTTTCTTGAAACTAGTGGTCTTGTCAACCATCAACACTTGATGCTTTTCTTGATTTCTACCTTCGTCGATTTTAGCATCACGAAGAGCTTGGAAATCGTTTCCGTTATCCCTTGCATATTATAGTTCATCATGAAGTTCCAATAACTTGGTGATAGTGACTAGACAACTCTATCAATCACTATCTTATCTGGAAGATTAACTCCCACTTGATTCAAGTGATTGTAGTACTCAGACATTCTGAGCACATGCTCACTAGCTGAGCTATTCTCCTCCATCTTGTAGGCAAAGTTCTTGTCAAAGGTCTCATACCTTTTGAGATGGGCATGAGTCTGAAATACTAATTTCAACTCTTGGAACATCTCATATGCTTCATGGCGTTCAAAACGTCTTTGAAGCCCTGATTCTAAGCTGTAAAGCATGGTGCACTAAACTATCAAGTAGTCATCATATCGAGCTCGCGAAACATTCATAACGTCTGCATCTGCTCCTGCAATCGTGTGTCACCTAGCGGTGCATCAAGGACATAATTCTTCTGTGCAGCAATGAGGATAATCCTCAGATCACAGATCCAATCCGCATCATTGCTACTAACATCTTTCAACTTAGTGTTTCTCTAGGAACATATCAAAATAAATGGGGAGCTACATCGCGAGCTATTGATCTACAACATAGTTATGCAAATACTATCAGGACTAAGTTCATGATAAATTAAAGTTCAATTAATCATATTACTTAAGAACTCCCACTTAGATAGACATCCCTCTAATCATCTTAGTGATCACGTGATCCAAATCAACTAAACCATGTCTGATCATCACGTGAGATGGAGTAGTTTTCAATGGTGAACATCACTATGTTGATCATATCTACTATATGATTCACGCTCGACCTTTCAGTCTCCAGTGTTTCGAGGCCATATCTGCATATGCTAGGCTCGTCAAGTTTAACCCGAGTATTCCGCATGTGCAAAACTATCTTACACCTGTTGTAGATGAATGTTGAGCTTATCACACCCGATCATCACGTGATGTCTCGGCACGACGAACTTCGGCAACGGTGCATACTCAGGGAGAACACTTTTACCTTGAAATTTAGTGAGAGATCATCTTATAAAGCTACCGTCGAACTAAGCAAAATAAGATGAATAAAAGATAAACATCACATGCAATCAAAATATGTGACATGATATGGCCATCATCATCTTGCGCCTTTGATCTAAATCTCCAAAGTACCGTCATGATCTCTATCGTCACCGGCATGACACCATGATCTCCATCATCTTGATCTCTATCAATTTGTCATCACATGGTCGTCTCGCCAACCATTGCTCTTGCAACTATTGCTATCGCATAGCGATAAAGTAAAGCAATTATTTGACGCTTGCATCTTATGCAATAAAGAGACAACCATAAGGCTTCTGGCAGTTGCAGATAACTTCAACAAAACATGATCATCTCATACAACAACTTATATCTCATCACGTCTTGACCATATCACATCACAACAAGCCATGCAAAAACAAGTTAGACGTCCTCTACTTTGTTTGTTGCAAGTTTTACGTGGCTGCTACGGGCTGAGTAAGAACCGTTCTTACCTACGCATCAAAACCACAACGATATTTCATCAAGTTAGTGTTGTTTTAACCTTCTTAAGGACCGGGCGTAGTCACACTCGATTCAACTAAAGTTGGAGAAACTGACACCCACTAGCCACCTGTGTGCAAAGCACGTCGGTAGAACCAGTCTCGCGTAAGCGTACGCGTAATGTCGGCCCGGGCCGCTTCATCCAACAATACCGCTGAACCAAAGTATGACATGCTGGTAAGCAGTATGACTTGTATCGCCCACAACTCACTTGTGTTCTACTCGTGCATATAGCATCTACGCATAAACCTGGCTCGGATGCCAATGTTGGGGAACGTAGTAATTTCAAAAATTTCCTACGCACACGCAAGATCATGGTGATGCATAGCAACGAGAGGGAAGAGTATCGTCCACGTACCCTCGTAGACCGTAAGCGGAAGCGTTAGCACAACGCGGTTGATGTAGTTGTACATCTTCACGATCCGACCGATCCAAGTACCGAACGCACGACACCTCTGAGCTCAGCACACGTTCAGCTCGATGACGTCCCACGAACTCCGATCCAGCAGAGCTTCACGGGAGACTTTCGTCAGCACGACGGCATGATGACGCTACCAACACAGGGCTTCGCCTAAGCACCGCTACGATATGATTGAGGTGGATTATGGTGGAGGGGGGCACCACACATGGCTGGGAGAGATCAACAGATCAACTTGCGTGTTTTAGGGTGCCCCCTGCCCCCGTATATAACGCAGCAAGGGGGGAGGCTGGCCGGCCCCTGTAGGGCGCGTCAAGAGGATTCCCCCTCCTAGTAGGAGTAGGACTCCCCTTTCCTACTCCTACTAGGAGGAGGAAAGGAAGGAGGAGAGGGAGAAGGAAGGAGAGGGAGGAAAAGGAGGAAAGGGGGCCGCCCCCTAGTCCAATTCGGTTTGGGCTAGGGGGGCCGCGCGTCGTGCCTCCTCTCTTCTACCACTTGGCCCATGAGGCCCATTACTTCTTCCTCGTATTCCCGTAACTCCCTGGTACCCTGAAAAATATCTGAATCAATCAGAACCTTTCCGATGTCCGAATATAGTCGTCCAATATATCGATCTTTACGTCTCGACCATTTCGAGACTCCTCGTCATGTCCCCGTGTTGGGGAACGTAGCAATAATTCAAAATTTTCCTACATGTCACCAAGATCAATCTAGAAGATACTAGCAACGAGAGAGAGAGAGAGAGAGAGTGCATCTTCATACCCTTGAAGATCGCTAAGCGGAAGCGTTACAAGAACGCGGTTGGTGGAGTCGTACACACAGCGATTCAGATCGCGGCCGATTCCGATCTAAGCGCCGAACAACGGTGCCTCCACGTTCAAGACACGTACAGCCCGAGGACGTCTCCTCCTTCTTGATCCAGCAAGGGGAGAGGAGAAGTTGAGGGAGAACTCCGACAGCACAACAGCGTGGGGGTGATGGAGCTCGTGGTTCTCTGGCAGGGCTTCGCCAAGCGCTATGGAGGAGGATGAGGTGTGGGAGAGGGGAGGGGCTGTGCCAGGGGAAGGGTGCGGCTGCCCTCTCTTTCCCTCACTATATATAGGGGGAAGGGGGAGGAGGAGGTGCCCTAGGGTTCCCTAGGGGAGGGGCGGCGGCCATAGGGGAAACCCTAGATGGGTTTGGGCGCCCCCACCCCTAGGAAACTTGCCCCCCAAGCCGGGAGGGGTGGCTGCCCTAGGGGAGGTGCCCCCACCTCTCCAAGTTACGTGAGATGGCGTGGGAGGGGCTCTCATCCCCTTAGTGGGCTGATGTGCCCCTCGGCTTGGCCCATAAGCCCCCCCCCAATGCTTGCCGGGGCCTCCGAAACCCCTTTCGGACACGCTGGTCGTCACCCGGTACCCCCAGAACAATTCCAGACTCCAATACCCTTCGTCCAATATATCGATCTTCACCTCCGGACCATTCTGGAACTCCTCATCACATCCGGGATCTCATCCGGGACTCCGAACAACCTTCGGTAACCACATACTATTTCCCATAACAACTCTAGCGTCACCGAACCTTAAGTGTGTAGACCCTACGGGTTCGGGAACCATGCATACATGACCGAGACATCTCTCTGGCCAATAACGAACAACGGGATCTGGATACCCATGTTGGCTCCTACATGTTCCACGATGATCTCATCGGATGAACCACGATGTCGAGGATTCAATCAATCCCGTATACAATTCCCTTTGTTTATCGGTATGTTACTTGCCCGAGATTCGATCGTCGGTATCCCCATACCCCATTCAATCTAATTACTGGCAAGTCTCTTTACTCGTTCCGTAATGCATGATCCCGTGGCTAACTCCTTAGTCACATTGAGCTCATTATGATGATGCATTACCGAGTGGGCCCAGAGATACCTCTCCATCATACGGAGTGACAAATCCCAGTCTCGATTCGTGCCAACCCAACAGACACTTTCGGAGATACCTGTAGTGCACCTTTATAGCCACCCAGTTACGTTGTGGCGTTTGGTACACCCAAAGCATTCCTACGGTATCCGGGAGTTGCACAATCTCATGGTCTAAGGAAATGATACTTGACATTATAAAAACTTTAGCAAATGAACTACACGATCTTGTGCTACGCTTAAGATTGGGTCTTGTCCATCACATCATTATCCTAATGATGTGATCCCGTTATCAATGACATCCAATGTCCATGGTCAGGAAACTATGACCATCTATTGATCAATGAGCTAGTCAACTAGAGGCTTACTAGGGACATATTACGATCTATGTATTCACACACGTATTACGGTTTCTGGTTAATACAATTATAGTATGAACAATGGACAATTATCATGAACAAGGAAATATAATAATAACCATTTTATTATTGCCTCTAGGGCATATTTCCAACAGTCTCCCACTTGCACTAGAGTCAATAATCTAGTTCACATCGTTATGTGATTAACACTCATAGTTCACATCGCCATGTGACTAACACCCGAAGAGTTTACTAGAGTCAATAATCTAGTTCACATCACCATGTGATTAACACTCAATGAGTTCTAGGGTTTGATCATGTTATGCTTACGAGAGAAGTGTCAGTCAACGGGTCTGCAACATTCAGATCGGTGTGTTCTTTGCAAATCTCGATTTCATATTGTACATGTTGCTACTATGCTCCACTTGGAGCTATTCCAAATGGTTGCTCCACTATACGTATCCGGTTTGCTACTCAGAGTCATCCGTATAGGTGTTAAAGCTTGCATCGACGTAACCCTTTACGCCAAACTCTTTATCACCTCCATAACTAAGAAACATTTCCTTATTCCTAAGGACAATTTTGACCGCTGTCCAATGATCCACTCCTGGACCACTCTTGTACCCCCTTGCCAGACACATGGCAAGGCACATTGTGGTACACAGCATGGCATATCATAGCCTATGGCTAAGGCATAGGGGACGACTTTCGTCCTTTCTCTTTCTTCTGCCGTGGTCAAGCTTCAAGTCTTAACTTCACACCTCACAACTCAGGCAAGAACTCCTTCTTTGACTGATCCATCTTGAACTCCTTCAAGATCACGTCAAGGTATGTGCTCTGTGAAAGTCTTATCAGGCGTCTTGATCTATCTCTATAGATCTTGATACCCAACATGTAAGCAGTTTTACACAGATCTTCCTTTGAAAAACTCCATTCAAACAACCCTTTATGCTTTCTAGAAATACTACATCATTTCCGATCAACAATATGTCATCCATATATACCTATCAGAAATGTTGTAGTGCTCCCACTCACTTTCTTGCAAATACAAGTTTCTTGCAAACTTTGTATAAACCCAAATGCTTTGATCGCCTCATCAAAGCGTATGTTCCAACTCCGAGATGCTTGCTCCAGTCCATAGAAGGATCGCTGGAGTTTGCATACCTTTTAGCATCCTTAGGATTGACAAAAACCTTTTGGTTGCATCACATACAACCTTTCCTCACGGAAACCGTCAAGGAAACTTTGTTTTGACATCCATCTGCCTGATTTCGTAAATGAAATTGCAGCAACTACTAACATAGTTCTAACAGACTCTAGCATCGCTATGATTGAGAGAGTCTCATCATAGTCAACTCCTTGAACTTGTCGGAAACTTCTTTGAGACAAGCCAAGCTTCACAAATGATGACATTACCATCAGCGTATGTCTTCTTCTTAAAGATCCATTTATTCTCAATGGCTTGTCGTTCATCGGGCAAGTCCACCAAAGTCCATACTTTGTTCTCATACATGGATCCTATCTCGGATTTCATGGCTTCTAGCCATTTGTTGGAATCTGGGCCCACCATCGCTTCTTCATAGCTCATAGGTTCATAGTTGTCCAACAACATGACCTTTAAGACAGGGTTACCACTGAGAAGTTGTACACACCCTTGTCGACCTACGAGGTTCGATAGTAATTTGATCTGAAGCTTCATGATCAGCATCATTAGCTTTCTCTTCAATTGACGTAGTTGCCACAGAAACATCTTTCTGTGCTGCTCTACTCTCTGGTTGAAGTGAAGGTTCAACAACCTCATCAAGTTCTATCTTCCTCCCACTCAATTCTTTCGAGAGAAACTCTTTTTCGAGAAAGGACCTGTTCTTAGCGAAAAACACTTTGCCCTCAGATCTGAGATAGAAGGTATACCCAATCGTCTTGTTTGGGTATTCTATGAAGATACAATTTTCTGCTCTGGGTTCAAGCTTTTTCGACTGAAGCCTATCGACATAAGCATCGTAGCCCCAAACCTTAAGAAACAACAACTTTGGTTTCTTGCCAAACCATAGTTCATACGGTGTCGTCTCGACAGACTTAGATGGTGCCCTATTTAAAGTGAATGTAATTGTCTTTAATGCATAACCCCAAAAACATCGGTAGATTGGTAAGAGACATCATACACCATATCCAATAAGGTTTGATTATGAGGTTCGGACACACCATCATGCTATGGTGTTCCAGGTGGCGTCAACTATGAAACGATTCCACCTTGTCTTTAGTGATTGCCAAACTCATAACTCAGATACTTTCCCTTTGATCAGATCGAAGGAACTTGATCTTCTTGTTACGATGATTCTCAACTTAACTCTGAAATTGCTTGAACTTTTCAAACATTTCAGACTTATGCTTCATTAAGTAAATATACCCATATCTACTCAATTCACCGGTGAAGGTGAGAAAATAACGATATCCACCGCGCGCGTGAACGCTCATCGGACCGCACACATCAGCATGTATGATTTCCAACAAGTCACTTTCCCGTTCCATTGTTCCAAAGAACGGGGTTTTAGTCATCTTGCTAAAGAGGCATGGTTCGCATGTGTCAAGTGATTCAAAATCAAGTGACTTCAAAAGTCCATTAGCATGGAGGTTCTTTCATGCGCTTTACACCAATATGACCTAAGCGGCAGTGCCACATGAAAGTGGTACTATCATTATCAACTCTACATCTTTTGGCATCAATGTTATGAACATGTGTATAACTACGACCGGGATTCAATAAACCATTCACATTGGGTGCATGACCATAGAAGGTATTATTCATGTAAACAGAATAACCATTATTCTCTAACTTAAATGAATAACCCTATTGCAATAAACATGATCTAATCATGTTCATGCTCAACGCAGACACCAATGCAAACAACATTTATGTAGGTTCAACACTAATCCTGAAGGTAGAGGGAGCGTGCGATGGTGATCACATCAACCTTGGAAACACTTCCAACACACATCGTCACCTCGCCCTTAGCTAGTCTCCGTTAATTATGTAGCTTTTGTTTCGAGTTACCAATATTAGCAACTGAACCGGTATCTAATACCCATGTGCTACTAGGAGTATTAGTAAGGTACACATCAATAACACATATATCAAATATACTTTTTTTGAAGTTGCCAGCCTTCTTATCTACCAAGTATTTGAGGCAGTTCCGCTACCAGTGACCGTTCCCCTAATAGAGGCACTTCGTCTCGGGTTTGGGTTCTTGGGTTTCTTCACTGGAGCGGCAACTGGCTTGCCATTCATGAAGTTTCCCTTCTTGCCCTTGCCCTTCTTTGAAACAAGTGGTCTTGTTAACCATCAACACTTGATGCTCCTTCTTGATTTCTACCTTTACGGCCTTAAGCACGACGAACAACTCCGGGATCAACTTCCCTTGCATGTTATAGTTCATCACGAAGCTCTAGTTAGCTTGGTGATAGCGACTGGAGAACTTTTGTCAATCACTCTCTTATTTGGAAGATTAACTCCCACTTGATTCAAGCGAAAGAAGTACCAAGACATTCTGAGCACATGCTCACTGGCTGAGCTATTCTCCATCTAGTAGGCAAAGGTCTTGTCAGAGGTCTCAAACTCTCAACACGGGCATGATCCTGAAATACCAATTTTAGCTCTTCGAACATCTCATATGTTCTATGGCGTTCAAAACGCTTTTGGAGCCCCGACTCTAAGCCGTAAAGCATGGCGCACTAAACTATCAGGTGGTCATCAGAACGTGTCTACCAAATGTTCACAACATCCACAGACGACGCCAGAGGGGTTGGCACCCCGAGCGGTGCATCAAGGACAGAAGCCTTCTGTGTAACAGTGAGGACAATCCTTAGACTACGGCCCTAGTCCGCACAATTGCTTACAATATCTTTCAACTTAGTCTTTCTCTAGGAACGTATTAAAACAAAGAGCTAAAGCATGAGCTATTATTCCACAACATAATTTGCAAAGACAATTTAGACTATGTTCATGACAATTAAGTTCATCTAATCAAATTATTCAATGAACTCCCACTCAGATAGACATCCCTCTAGTCATCTAAGTGATACATGATCCGAATCGACTAGGCTGTGTCCGATCATCACGTGAGACGGACTAGTCATCAACGATGAACATCTCCATGTTGATCGTATCTTCTATACGACTCATGTTCTACCTTTCGGTCTTCTATGTTCCGAGGCCATGTCTATAAATGCTAGGCTCGTCAAGTCAACCAAGTGTTTTGCATGTGTAAATCTGGCTTACACCCGTTGTATTCGAACGTTAGAATCTATCACACCCGATCATCACGTGGTGCTTCCAAACAACGAACCTTCGCAATGGTGCACAGTTAGGGGGAACACTTTCTTGAAATTTTAGTGAGGGATCATCTTATTTATGCTACCGTCGTTCTAAGAAAATAAGATGTAAACATGACAAACATCACATGCAAATCATAAAGTGACATGATATGGCCAATATCATCTTGCGCCTTTGATCTCCATCTTCGAGGCGCGGCATGAACACCATCGTCACCGGCATGACACCATGATCTCCATCATCGTGTCTTCATGAAGTTGCCTCGCCAACTATTACTTCTACTACTATGGCTAACAGTTAGCAATAAAGTAAAGTAATTACATGGCATTTTCATTGACACGCGGGTCATAAATAAATTAAGACAACTCCTATGGCTCCTGCCAGTTGTCATACTCATCGACATGCAAGTCGTGATTCCTATTACAAGAACATGATCAATCTCATACATCACATATATCATTCATCACATCCTTTTGGCCATATCACATCACATATCATACCCTACAAAAACAAGTTAGACGTCCTCTAATTGTTGTTGCATGTTTTACGTGGCTGCTATGGGTTTCTAGCAAGAATGTTTCTTACCTACGCAAAACCACAACGGTGATATGCCAATTGCTATTTACCCTTCATAAGGACCCTTTTCATCGAATCCGATCCGACTAAAGTGGGAGAGACAGACACCCGCCAGCCACCTTATGCATCAAGTGCATATCAGTCGGTGGAACCAGTCTCACGTAAGCGTACGTGTAAGGTCGGTCCAGGCCGCTTCATCCCACAATGTCGCCGGATCAAGATAAGACTAGTAACGATAAGCAAATTGAACAAATCATCGCCCACAACTGCTTTGTGTTCTACTCGTGCATAGAATCTACGCATAGACGTAGCTCATGATGCCACTGTTGGGGAACGTAGCAATAATTCAAAATTTTCCTACGTGTCACCAAGATCAATCTAGGAGATACTAGTAACGAGAGAAAGAGAGAGAGAGTGCATCTTCATACCCTTTAAGATCGCTAAGCGGAAGCGTTACAAGAACGCGGTTGGTGGAGTCGTACACGCAACGATTCAGATGGCGGTCGATTCCGATCTAAGCGCCGAACAACGGCGTCTCCGCGTTCAACACACGTACAGCTCGGGGACGTCTCCTCCTTCTTGATCCAGCAATGGGAGAGGAGAAGTTGAGGGAGAACTCCGGCAGCACGACAGCGTGGTGGTGATGGAGCTCGTGGTTCTCTGGCAGGGCTTCACCAAGCGCTACGAAGGAGGATGAGGTGTGCGAGAGGGGAGGGGCTGCGCCAGGGGAAGGGTGCGGCTGCCCTCTCTCTCTCCCTCACTATATATAGGGGGAAGGGGGGAGGAGGAGGTGCCCTGGGGTTCCCTAGGGGAGGGGCTGCGGCCATAGGGGAAACCCTAGATGGGTTTGGGCGCCCCCACCCCTAGGAAACTTGCCCCCCAAGCCGGGAGGGGTGGCTGCCCTAGGGGAGGCGCCCCACCTCTCCAAGTTACGTGAGATGGGGTGGGAGGGGCGCTCATCCCCTTAGTGGGCTGATGTGCCCCCTCCCCTTGGCCCATAAGGCCCCCCAACGCTTGCCGGGGCCTCCGAAACCCCTTTCGGACACGCTGGTCGTCACCCGGTACCCCGGAACAATTCCGGACTCCAATACTCTTCGTCCAATATATCGATCTTCACCTCCGGACCATTCCGGATCTCCTCGTCATGTCCGGGATCTCATCCGAGACTCTGAACAACCTTCGGTAACCACATACTATTTCCCATAACAACTCTAGCGTCACCGAACCTTAAGTGTGTAGACCCTATGGGTTCGGGAACCATGCAGACATGACCGAGACATCTCTCCGGCCAATAACGAAGAGCGGGATCTGGATATCCATGTTGGCTCCTACATGTTCCACGATGATCTCATTGGATGAACCACGATGTCGAGGATTCAATCAATCCCGTATACAATTCCCTTTGTCTATCGGTATGTTACTTGCCCGAGATTCGATCGTCGGTATCCCCATACCTCGTTCAATCTTGTTACTGGAAAGTCTCTTTACTCGTTCTGTAACGCATGATCACGTGGCTAACTCCTTAGTCACTTGAGCTCATTATGATGATGCATTACCGAGTGGGCCCAGAGATACCTCTCCGTCATACGGAGTGACAAATCCCAGTCTCGATTCGTGCCAACCCAACAGACACTTTCGGAGATACCTGTAGTGCACCTTTATAGCCACCCAGTTACGTTGTGACGTTGGTACACCCAAAGCATTCCTACGGTATCCGGGAGTTGCACAATCTAATGGTCTAAGAAATGATACTTGACATTATAAAAGCTTTAGCAAACGAACTACATAATCTTGTGCTACGCTTAAGATTGGGTCTTGTCCATCACATCATTCTTCTGATGATGTGATCCCGTTATGAATGACATCCAATGTCCATGGTCAGGAAACCATGACCATCTATTGATCAACGAGCTAGTCAACTATAGGCTTACTAGGGACATATTACGATCTATGTATTCATACATGTATTACACTTTCCGGTTAATACAATTATAGCATGAATAATAGACAATTATCATGAACAAAGAGATATAATAATAACCATTTTATTATTACCTCTAGGGCATATTTCCAACACCCCGATCTCATCCGGGACTCCAAACTACCTTCGGTACATCAAATCACATAAACTCATAATACCGATCGTCACAGAACTTTAAGCGTGCGGACCCTACGGGTTCGAGAACTATGTAGACATGACCGAGACATGTCTCCGGTCAATAACCAATAGCGAAACCTGAATGCTCATATTGGTTCATACATATTCTACGAAAATCTTTATCGGTCAAACCGCATAACAACATACGTTGTTCCCTTTGTCATCGGTATGTTACTTGCCCGAGTTTCGATTGTCGGTATCTCAATACCTAGTTCAATCTCGTTACCGGCAAGTCTTTTTACTTGTTCCGTAATATATCATACCGCAACTAACTCATTAGTTACAATGCTTGCAAGGTTTATAGTGATGTGCATTACCGAGAGGGCCCAGAGATACCTCCCCGACAATCGGAGTGACAAATCCTAATCTCGATCTATGCCAACTCAATAATTACCATCGGAGACACCTGTAGAGCACCTTTATAATCACCTAGTTATGTTGTGACGTTTGGTAGCACACAAAGTGTTCCTCCGGTAATCGGGAGTTGCATAATCTCATAGTCATAGGAACATGTATAAGTCATGAAGAAAGCAATAGCAAGAAACTAAACGATCATTGTGCTAAGCTAACGGAATGGGTCAAGTCAATCACATCATTCTCCTAATGATGTGATCTCGTTTATCAAATGACAACTCATGTCTATGGTTAGGAAACATAACCATCTTTGATCAACGAACCAGTCAAGTAAAGGCATACTAGTGACACTTTGTTTGTCTATGTATTCACACATGTATTATGTTTCCGGTTAATACAATTCTAGCATGAATAATAAACATTTATAATGAAATAAGGAAATAAATAATAACTTTATTATTGCCTTTAGGGCATATTTCCTTCACTGTCATGGTCGGATGCATCTACCTTGAGCATCGAATAAAGCCGGGACGGCCCGTGTGCTCGCCATCGAGCTCATCTTCGTCATGTACATCGCCGGTGTCCGTCGTCATTTTCCGTTACTCCAGTCTGTCCCCGGCCTCCCCGACCACGTCCTTGAGTTCGCTGTAAGCTCCTCTACCATATCCCCCTCTCCCCAGCGTCTACCCGTCGTTATATCATCGTCCTCGCGAGCTCGGCCGCCATGGCTGAAACTCTGTCCGTGCGCGTACAGCCGCACATGAGTGCAGCTCCTGTGCGACCCGACGCCTGCGCGCGGCCACCAGCTTGTGCCGCGTTGGCGCACGCTCACTCGCGAGCCCGCGTACCCTTGAGCGCCTCTTGTCGAGGAGTCCCAGGGAGCCTTCGTGCTCGCCATAGAGCATGTGCGTCTCGTGCGTGCATGGCCACCACGATCTAATGAGCCGGCCCATTAGTTAGATTAATTAGTGGATAATTATCTCGGTGGCCTTATGACATGTAGCCCCCTGCATTGGTTAGTCTAGTTATTGGGTTAATTAGCCTTGAGTCCATTACATATGGGACCCACACTCCAATTAAACCTAATTAATTCAGTAAATAACCCATAGTTAAATAATGTGCCACTGACAGGTGGTCCCCATTTTCCTGTTTGACTGGTCAAACATTGACCGAGTCAATGCTGACTAGGTTGTTGACTAGGCAGCCCTGCCCCATTGTCAGCCCAACAGTGCCCATTGCTGGGTACTTTTCTGGGTACACCTAGCTTTTCAATTAATATATTTCCGAATTTAATTTAATTTCAAGAATGTCAGAATATTGTTAAAATTTTGAAAAACCATATAAAATAAACCATAACTCAGATTAAAATAATTTATATATGAAAGTTGCTCAAAAAATATGACGATTCCAAATATGTCCTCCGTTCATCTGTCACGCACCTCTAGCATAGCGAACATGGATCCGTCCCCTCTGTTTTATCTGACCAGAAAATGCCAAACTTCGGGAAACATTCTCGGATGTTTTCCATCCTCGTATGTATCACCTAGCACCTCGTTAGGTCACCCCTAGCACCACGTATTGCCATGTTATGCTTGTGATGCTTTGATTGCTCTGTTGTTTATTGTGTTTCCCCTCTGTTACTTCTTTCCGGTAGACCCCAAGACCATGGTTGAACCAGTGATCGACTACTTCACCGTCGAGGATCCGTACCAGTCTACAGAGCTTCCAGGCAAGCCCCCCCTTGATCACCAGATATCGCCTATTCTCCTCTCTACTGCTTGCATTAGAGTAGTGTAGCATGTTACTGCTTTCGGTTAATCCTACTCTGTTGCATAGCCTGTCATTGTTGCTACAGTTGTTGATACCTTACCTGCAATCCTAAATGCTTAGTATAGGATGCTAGTATTCCATCAGTGGCCCTACATTCTTGTCCGTCTGCCATGCTATACTATTGGGTTGTGATCACTCGGGAGGTGATCACGGGTATATACTATACATATTACACATGATACATGTGGTGACTAAATTCGGGTCGGCTTGTAGAGTACCCGCAAGTGATCCCGATGTGGGGGCTGAAAGGACAGGTGGCTCCATCCAGGTAGTGCTGGGCCTGAGTTCCCGACGGCCCCCAACTGTTACTTTATGGCAGAGCGACAGGGCATGTTGAGACCACCTAGGAGAGAGGTGGGCATGGCCCTGGTCGGCGTCCGCGGTTACTTCAAAATAACACGCTTAACGAGATCTTGGTATTTGATCTGAGTCTGGCCACTGGCCTATACGCACTAACCAACTACGCGGGAACAGTTATGGGCACTCGACGTCGTGGTATCAGCCGAAGCCTTCTTGACGTTAGCGACTGAGCGGCGCGCGCCGGCTTGGACCGCGTAACGCAACTTCCTTTGTAATGGAGGTTGCTAGGCCTGCTCACTGGCCACATACGCAACGTGCAGGTGTGCAATGGGCGATGGGCCAGACCCCTGCGCCATAGGATTTAGACCGACATGCTGACCTCTGTATTGTGCCTAGGTAGGGCTGTGACGTGTTGATCTTCGGAGGCCGGGCATGACCCAGGAAAGTGTGTCCAACCAAAGGGGATCGAGCGTGTTGGGAAATGTGGTGCACCCCTGCAGGAAAATTTATCTATTCGAATAGTCGTGTCCCTCGGTAAAAGGACAACCCGGAGTTATACCTTGACCTTATGACAACTAGAACCGGATACTTAATAAAACACACCCTTCCAAGTGCCAGATACAACCCGGTGATCGCTCTCTCACAGGGCGACGAGGAGAGGATCGCCGGGTAGGTTTATGCCATCCGATGCTACTTGGTGAACTTACCATCTACTCTCTCCTATATGCTTCAAGATGGAGGCTGGCAGAAGCGTAGTCTTCGATAGGACTAGCTATCCCTCTTTTATTCTAGCATTCTGCAGTTCAGTCCATAGATATTACCCATTTCATTGATACCAATGCATATGTAGTACATATCCTTGTTTGCGAGTATTTTGGATGAGTACTCACGGTTGCTTTCCTACTTCTTTTCCCCTTTCCCCGGTTATTGCGATCATATGATGGAGTCCAGGAGCTAGAGGATTCCAAGCATGATTCTACATGGAGTTTGGCTTCGAGGAGTAGTTAGGAGGTCCCATGCAGGAGGCCTTGCCTTTTTGATCGTTGCTACTTTTGTGCTAGCCTTCTTAAGACAAACTTGTTTAACTTATGTCTATACTCAAATATTATTGCTTCCGCAGACTCTTGTGTCTTTGAGCATATGTATTCGAGCCTTCGAGGCCCTGGCTTGTAATATAAACCTTGTATTATTTTATTCCCGTGAGTTGTGTTGTGATATCTTCTCGTGAGTCCCTGATCTTGGTCGTACACATTTGCGTGTATGATTAGTGTACGGTCAAATCGGGGGCATCACACCCGGGTGCTGGTGCTGACAAGCTCGTTCGCATGACGTCCCACACCGTCCGTTGTCGCCGGCTTAATCTCGGACTCTGCCGCTACCATGCCTCCACCGAGCGGCGTCCCTGACCTCGCTCGCGATCGACTTGATCACCTGCTCGCCGCCGCGATCCGCCTCATCTACGCCGCACGACCGACCTGGCCCGTCGGTTACACTTGCCTCCGCAGGTCCCGTGAAGATCGTCCCCGAGTTCAGTGCGCCTCTTCACCAATCGAGCATCGGGCTGCCGCTGCGTCGCCCCGTCGGGCCACAGCACTGCCGCCCCGTGGTTCTCCTTGCGGCTGCATCGACTCATGCGTCGCCGCTGTGTCGCCCCTTCGGGCCGTAGTGTCGCAATACGTGGTCCCCGCCGCCGCCCTGAGGCCGTCCCCGCGGTTGCACCGACTCGCGAACCGCCGTTGTGTCACCCCTTCGGGCCACAGCGTCACGGCCCACGGTCCCCGCCGTCTCCCCGACCCGCCTGTCGCCGATGCGTCGGCCCTTTGGGCCGTAGCACCGCGGCCCGCGGTCCACTCCGCCGTCACCGCGCGTCGACCTCCCGAGATATGTGCCGTGCCGTCTTCCTTGGCGCGGGAACGCCACCGTCCACACCGGTCTTCGTCACGCTGTCAGGGTTCTTCGCCTACTTCGAGCATTGCCGCCGTGCTTCTAACCTAGCCGTTGCCGCCGTCGTCAGGCCGCTGCCGCCGCTCTTCTTCGGCCGCCGCCGCCGCTAATCCGTAGCCGCCGCAGCCGCCCGTCCACCCCCTTCATCTTCGTCCAGCACCAGCCCGTCGCCAGCATCATCGTCATCTACCCTGACCGCTTCATCCACTCCGACAACCGCGAGCGACATTGGCCTCATGCCGATTGGCGCCGCAACCGTCGTCGAGTCCTTCTCTGCTGGCCTCTCCGACTTCTTCGACATGGCGTACAGCTCATGTAAGTCCATCGTCTACGCATGCCCGGTGCTGGCAACACCGATGCGTGCCTTCATCCACGACGTGTCCCCGGGCCTGGCAAGCCTGGTCGGTGCTTCATCAACTTCGTCTTCGTCCGTCTACGCATGCGCGGTGCTGGCAATACCGGTGCGTGCCTTCGTCCACGATGTGTCCCCTGGCTTGGCAAACCCGCCATGACGCGTCGTCAACAGCGTCTTCTCCCCGATGCACCACTACTCCGACACCACTGCGCCCATGACTAACTCGGCGCCTCCTTGCGCCTGCAGCTCCACAACGACTTCCTCAACACCGGCCACCCCGACTCGACATCGACCACGGCATTCTTCGCACGGCTACCTCGACCACGGCTCCACCACCCACGCTCTCGGCTACCTCAACCACGGCTCCACCACCCACGCTCTCGGCTACCTCGACAACGGCACAAAGGGCTACCGCCTTGCTTGAGCAACCTCGCAGGTTTCCAACTCCAGCCACGACTTCCGCGATGCGTCGACCATTACAACTGTGGGGGGTGTCCGTCGGCTTGCCATCGGATTCTTCTCCAGTCTCACCGTCCGCGTCACTACCGTTGTCACTGCAGGGGGATGTTGAGTATAATGCTTATTAGGAAAGACGAGATAGAGTAGGATTTGTTCTGGCTTGTCTTGTACTCCAAATAGATGATTGTACTCCTATATATATGCCCACAAGGCTCAAGCAATACAACAACTATTCCACCAAATCCCTCTCTCCCTTCTAACAGCCAATACCCACATGCAATTAATTAGTCAGACAGTAATTACACATATTAACTAGCCAGACATAAGCAAGGACTACAACCACCGGAACGACCCGAAGGCGTGCCACCGTCATCGCCTCTCCGTTGCCGGAGTCGGACAAATCTTGTTGTAGTAGACAACCGGAAAATCATCATGCAAAGGCCCCAAAGGACCAGTGTACCAGAACAGCGCAACCGACGCCGATGAAGAGAAATGTAGATCGAAAGGATCCAAATTGTAGACACACAAGTGCAGACTAACGAAGACATGATCCAAGTAGATCCACCAAAGACAAACACCGAACAAAATCTCGTGAAGACACACCTCGACATGGCCTCCGACGATGCTGGCCGGGATGAGCCAGCGGAAAGAACTTATTTCATCTTCATCAAGCCGTCGCCACCTCACCATCGACACAAACCCTTAACAAACTCAGAAAAACACCTAAAGGCAAAGTAGTAGCCCTTCCACCGGTAAGAGCCGGAATCCACCATGCCTCCGTGGCACTAAAGCCATAAAAGATAAGGCATATCAGTGGTGGCACTGGTTGGAGGCGGAGAATCCCTAGTCGGGTGGGAGTCGCTTGTGGGGAGGCGTAGAGGAGAAAAACCATAACACCGTGTAAGTTGTAAGCACGTAAATCTTTGAGTCAATTACACCGGTGGTGTTTGAACTTGACGTAAATGGTCACTTTGGTGCTAGAACTTGCGGCATACATCGAACTGGTGTAACAACTTGGCTCGAGCGTGCAAATACGGTGCAAATCTCGGTTGTGTACGCCTGAGCCGCTAATTAGGCGTGCCAACATGGCATGGGTCCCGCCGTCGGTGACCTGAAGGTAGACAGGAGAGGGTGTGCCCAATTTTCTTTTGCGAAAATCCCCTTAATTATTTTTTCCCCACAAAAAGCCCTATCAAGGTTGGAAAGATGGCATTTCATTATTTTTTTTCAAATCTATGGCCAGTGGGCCCCATGTGTACATACTGAAAATTAATAACAAGAAAAAAAAGGAGGCCTCCACTTCTCGATCGTACGACCCTTGCCCATGTCATAGTCGATCCTGGCCGCTACACCATTCAGTCTTCACAACTCTGGATGAATAACATTTTATTTTGAGAGTACTTGAATTATTATTTTTGGATAACTAGGTTTAATGTAGTAGAACAGAGGCACTTGAGGGGCTGAAATGGGCTGCCGTCAGTGCGGCTCATTTGCTCCTGTTCGTTTTATTTAGAAATTTGTAGGTATGTAAATTCTAATCTCAAAAATAAAAATAACATTTAAATTTTCGTGAGGTATAAAAATTATTATACATACATACAAATAAAATAAATTACTTTTCTGAACTGTTCAAGTATTATTTAAAAAATACACATGTATATAATATTATTTGTAAATTATAAAATGTATGTATAATTTTAAAAATGCAAATATTTATAAAAATGCAACTATTTTTTAATTATATTAACAGTTCAATAATTATACACACATTTGTATAGTTCCATGTTTGTATAATTAAAAATACACATAATTTATGATTTAAAATCTTCATACGAATATTCAGTTGTGCTAATATTTAAATTATATAATTTTTGTGAATATAAGGCACGAGCGAAAATTATACACAAATGAATATTCATAGATATTTAGTAAATTTTTGTATTCATGAATTCAATATTTAAATATAAGCAGCACATGTATATTTTTCTATTAATTAAACATTTTAAATGTCTGTATTTAATAAACAATTTTATATAATACATGTGCGTATGTTTAAATGTTTTTATCTACTAATCATCGTTTGTATGTTTATGTTTCATAGATATTTCAAAAAGAACTAGCGCGTGTAAAATGGGCCGCAGTATCTGCAGCCAATTTAAGCGCCACATGTATCATCCTTATACTACATTAACAACTGTTATCCTTGTAATACATCCGAATGTAATTGGTGCAGTGGATATGAGCGTGTGTGCCCTAACAGTAGGTCGCGTGTTGAATTCTCAAAAAGAAAAGTCACACGTTGGAGTGTAGGAGTCTAACATTTTCTCTTTTAATTTTGACGTCAGGACTCACCTGCCATATAGCAAACAAAATAAAATATCATCAACTGCATGGACAGGGTCTTTTCTTTATGAGAAATAAAAAATATTGAGTTTTTTTAAAAGGCCACACATTTCTAGTCGCTGACAGAGGGCCCCACGCCACCCTGGCAGCCAAGTAAGTGTTGATTTCGTATCCAAACACGGTTAAGCACTGTATTTGCACACCCCTAGCCAAGTTATTGCATCAGTTTAACATATGTCACAAGTTCTAGCATCAAAATGAGCGTTTACACCAAGTTCAAGCACCATCGGTGTAATTGACTCTAAATCTTTAGTTAGGAACTTGCAATTGCAAAGTTACAGGTGCAGTACAGCAGCAATTATGATAAAATGCTGCCCTGAGAAGAAGAAGAAACTACTCTATGATAAAATGCGTCTGCCTAATCGATCTGAAGGAACAAAATTCCAGTGCTCGGGCTGAACAGTGTCCACTGGATCACACGGACACCCCGTATTGAAGCGAGGCTGAACTAAACCAAGTACTAGTAACAAACCTCTGTATGTTTGCTAGTCTGACATGATTTGAAGCAACATGTCGTTCCAGGCATCGACCGGCCCGGGCAGACACCAGTGGATGCAGTCGTTGGCGAGTACCCGCTTCTCTTCCGGCCAGTGCCCGTACCTGCTCGGGTGTCCGTCCGGCCGCAGCAGCATGGCGCCCGTCGTGTCCATGAGCACCATGTCCACTCCCGCCACCGCGGCCGCTTTCTCCGCCTCCCTGAACTCCTCCACCTGCCCCGTGTAGAAGTCGAGGTCCAGGTCACCCATCGTCGTCTCGTTGCTCCGGTACGGCTGCGTCCGGCGGCAGTCCCCGCCCTTGTCCCACGACCCTCCCTCGAAGTGAGACATCGGCGACAGCGTCCGCACGATGACTTTCGCCTTCACGCTGCCGTGTTCGTTGATGGCCCGAAGCGCTGTCCGGAACGCCATCCGGTGGGAGTAGCGCAGCGTGAGGTTGCTGGTGATATTGAGCGCGACGAAGCTGCCGCCGACGAGCTGCCCCCTCTCGTAGAACATGGACTGGCGCGTGAACCAGTTGGCTCCCGAGAGGATCACGTAGTCGAACCCGCCCACGCCGGACAACCACCTGCCGTCGGGCTCGTCGAGGTAGAGCTTGAACACACCGGAGTTGTTGTCCGGCTCCTCCGTCCTCACCAAGAACGGAGACCAGATGATTTTTACGGTGAAGTTGTAGCGCTCGTAGTGCATTATCTTGATGGGGTCTGTCCTCTCGGTCAACTCCTTCGGCGACGCCACCTGCCACCCAGCGCGCGCCGCCGTGGACATTAGTTAGTACCCGAGCCACCCATGCAAAAATGGATTCTGCTTTCTATGTAACGTACCTTGGACAAGAGACAGAGTAGGGACTGCATGTGGTTCCTGGCGAGTGAGTCCCCTACGAACGCGAGCGTCTTGTTCCCGACGAGCCGGAAGAACTTGTCGGCGTCAAACCGCGGGAGGTCGCACCGGCTCGGCTGCCACCGCCACCTCAGGAACCCCAAGTCCGGCCGGCCGTACTTCATGCAGTTCTGGTGCTCCTGGATGTAGGAGCACGTTTCGTTGGTGTAGTGCGGCGGCGTGTCCGCGTCCGGGGCCCACTCGCCCTGGAAGATGTCGCACTTGGGGATCCGCGAGAAGTAGGACCCGTAGTAGGGGAGGTCGGAGTAGCTCAGGTACGGTACGCTGGTGAAGTAGGACAAAATGATGAGGGCCGAGAGGAACACGGTGGCAGGGACGAAGAGAAGCTTGATGGGCAGAACCATGGCGAGCTGTGGGCGGTAGTCTGATGAGTGTGCACTTGGTGATTCAGAGTACTTAAAGTGTCCCCACACTTGTTTTGAGGAGCTCATAAATGTTACTACCATAAATGGAGGTACTAGTATTAGAATATTGCATCTTATACTTCATTTGTTCGGATTCATTAGTTTTTTGAATTTTGAGCCTAAGTTTGATTAACAAAATATCCTTTGCTACTTCCTTTCCTCCGTACCGGTGCATTAGGTATCTTAAGATAACTACCCCTTCGTCCAGGTAAATAAGTTATCTTTCGTTATGCACCATGATCAAGAAGAAGTAAAAAATAAGAAAACTTAATGTTTATTTATTAAATAATAGCATTGCATGCAATGAACTAACCACTGCATGTCGTGTTTGGTAGTCTTGAGTCATTGAAAACATGCACGCCCACATCTCTTATAGATTGATATGTTAAGAAATAAAAAAAACGAGACGAGACTTAATGCACCGCGTCTAAGTGTTTTAAGATTATTTAGTTTTTGTAAAGTGATTTATACACCTAGATGGAGGGAGTATAGATTTATTGTTTATCCATCGTGACCAAGGCAAAGGAAAGAACGAGAGAATTTAATGCTTATTTGTTAATTAATTCTATTAACATGCAATGTACCGACCACTGCATGCCATGTTAGATAGTTTCAAGTCATTTAAAGCATACATGCCTCATATTTTTTATTGATTGATTCCTTTGTTCATGGCAAACAAACAGAAACAAGATGAGAATTAATGCACCGCGCCTACACATTTTGAGATTACTTACTTTTTGTAATGTGTCTAATGCAGTGGTACAAGGGGAGTAATATTTTTTTACTAACTTGTAGATAGGTCCTACTCCCTTCATTACAGTTTGTTGGGCGTATCTCGCGTCGCTTTGGGCCCAAGGTGTGGTGTGATTGGCAGGAAATAAGGAGCAAATAAGAAACCGATTCCCACTTACACTCATGTTCACACTTGCATGCGCTCCACAAACCATTCATATTCCCACTTGCATGCGGTTGAGGAAGAGAAACGAAAGCAGCCTAATGCGCCTCAATTAATAGAATAGTTAAGGAGGTGCGCCCTATTTCCGTGGGATTGTGAAAAAAAATCTGGTTTTGAAGAGGCGCCCAACAAACTGTGATGGAGGGAGTAGTGTCAATGTTATTAATGTACTGACAGATTGCAACTTTGTTCTTCTTAATCTCTATCTAGGTTTATTAGGCCCCATTACATTTTAACTATAGATTTAACTATAGCAAAATCCTTGCATGGTTTATGTGTGGCTAGTTGCGAGCCCTTTGAAGCCATTTGCTGCTTCTAGCTCAATGCCCATGGGGCCATGTTGGCAGCTTTACCTCAGTGAGTCCTCATCTACGAGACAATGTGCTTGTGTGTGGGCAACATGCTGTGAGGTTAAAGCATCTCCAGGAGGCATTTTTTTCGCCGCTTGGGGGGATGCCGGCGAAAATTTTGTCTTGGGGATGAAAAAAAATTCCAGCCGTTTCTACTCCCAAGCGAGGCCATTGAAAGCGCCGCCATCCAGCAGCTCGCGCCCGCGCCTAGCCGTGGCCGCCCTCCGCTACTGCTGGCCCGCGCGCGCGCACGCACCGGTCGCCGGCGGCGGCTGCTGCTGCCCCTGCCTGCTATGGCCGCCGCTGCTGCCTGGTCGCGGCGGGGGGCGGGCAAGTTCGTGGAGGCGGGCGAGAGGATTGTGCCGCACAACGGGCCCCTGAGTGCCAAGCGCTCCGCCATGCGCAAGAGCGCGCTTCGTCGAGTCCATATCCGTGCCACACGGGGCGCCGACGCCGCGAGCTAGACGTTGGAGAAGCGCTCCTCCTCCTACGGCCAGGGCGTGCTCCGGACCGCCTCCACGCATGCGCACACCCGCCCGCGCCCTTCTGCCACTGCCTCTCGCATCGGCCGCCGGCGAGGGCGCCGTGGAGTGCGCGGGCAGGGGTGCCGCTCCCCCTGCTCGCTCGCTGAGGGAGTCCTGGATTAGGAGTCCCCGGGCGTCCGGGCTATGTGATGTGGGTCAGACTACTGGGCCATGAAGATACAAGATAGAAGGCTTCCCCCATGTCCATATGGGACTCTCCTTGGCGTGGAAGGCAAGCTTGGCATTCGTATATGAAGATTCCTTTCTCTGTAAACCGACTCTGTACAAACCCTAGTCCCCTTCGGTATCTATATAAATCGTAGGGTATAGTCCGTAGAGGCAGTCATAATCATACAGGTTAGACATCTAGGGTTTAGCCATTACAATCTTGTGGTTGATCAACTCTTGTAACTCCTATACTCATCAAAGTCAATCAAGCAGGACGTAGGGTTTTACCTCCATCAAGAGGACCCGAACCTAGGTAAACATCAATGTTCCCTGCCTCCTGTTACCTTCGATCCTTAGATGCATAGTTCAGGACCCCTACCCGAGATCTGCCGGTTTTGACACCGACATTGGTGCTTTCATTGAGAGTTCCTCTGTGCTGTCGACAAAGGATTCGATGGCTCTTTCGATCAATAATGATACTGTTTCGGGGGAGATCCCCCCGAGCCAAATTTTCATATTCAGTGGCTTCGCGCCGCGTGCCAACTCGATTGGCCACCTCGAGCAGATCGACAGCTACGTCCTTGGTCATTACATCAGTTTTGGGAACTTAAACTATGTCGCTGATATCCGAGAAGATTTGATCTTCGAAGGGTTCGTGGCCCCAATTACCGCTCTAGCCTTAGATCCGGAGCAAGCCAACAGGTCCGAAGACGGGAGTCTAGAGCCCGCCGGACTCTCTGCACTTATGGAGCTTGCTGCCGGAGAAGCACCGGACACTCCGCCGGACTCTAGGTCCAAACTCTCGAGGTCCGTGTCAAGCGAGTGTCGCCAGGAGACTCCGACTCCGGACAACCCCACGGACTCTCGTTTCTCTGTCCAACCCTCACCTTTAAATGAGGCCCTGGACTTAATGCGATCACTCGCCATTACAGAAGGATCGCTTTCGAACTACGCCCAACCCAGACTAGGGGCTGAGAGCGGGGAATTTTGTGTGCCACCCACCATCCACTTCATAGCCACTGTCGAAGATTTAACCAACATGTTGGATTATGCCTCTGAAGACATCGACGGTATGGACGACGATGCCGGAGACGAATAAGGCCAAAACCTTCCATTTACCGGACGATGGACGACCACCTCCACATATGACGTGTACATGGTGGACACACGTAAAGAGGATGGCGACGCCAGCAAGGAGAATCCGGTTGAGGACAAGCCTGCTGAAGCCCCTCCGAAGCGTCGACGTCAGTGGCGCCGCTCAAAATCGCGTCGCGACAAAGACGGCAATACCGGCACCGAAGACAATAATACTCCGGAGAATGTCGAAGACCCTGAAGCCCCTGTAGAGCCAAAATCCAAACAAGATGATTGGGAGGATGGGCAGGTAAACCCCGACGATCTTGTCGAGAACGAGGGCTCGGAGGATAGTAACTACCTACCAACCTCTGAAGATGATGTGAGCCTCGGTGACGAAGATTTTATCGTGCCAGAGGAACCCCTCAAACAAGAGCGCTTTAAGCGCTGGCTAATTGCCACCGCAAGAAGCCTGAAAAAGAAGCAGCAGCAGTTTCAAGCTGACCAGGACTTACTCAATGATAGATCAACTAACGTCCTGGCAGCTGAGGAATACAGCCTCAAACGCCCAACAAAGAGCTACCCGAAGCGCAAGCTGCTACCCCAATTCAACGGTCAGGCCCTAGAGCCCATACCACCAACGCGTAACGTCGTCGACAGACCTAGCCGACCGTCGCGTGGTCGGGACAGAGCAACAACTCAAGCCGAGCACCAACCCGCACCACCTCGCCACAAAAGTAGGGGAACAACGGCTCCAGAATATACATACGACCTACGACAGGACCTGGACAATAGAGCCGGGGAAACCAGATCAATCTATGGATCAAGGGGACGTGCCCCAGCGCGAGAGGACGACCGTCAGGCCTGGCGCGACAAGCACAACCTCGCTCAGGCCGAAAATCGCATATGGACTTCATCTGAACTGCATCGTGACATTGCCCGATACAGAGGCGTCACACACCCTCTTTGCTTCACCGATGAGGTAATGGAGCACCAGTTTCCAAAAGGGTTTAAACCCATAAACATTGACTCATACGACGACACGACGGATCCCACAGTCTTGATTGAAGATTTTCTTCTCCACATACACATGGCTCGCGGTGACGACCTACATGCCATCAAATATCTTCCCTTGAAACTTAAGGGACCAGCGCGACACTCGTTAAACAGCCTCCCAGAAAAATCTATTGACAGCTGGGAAGATTTGGAAGCTGCCTTTAGAGACAACTTCCAAGGTACCTATGTATGACCCCCAGATGCCGATGACCTCAGTCACATAGTCCAGCAACCCTCACGGCCTAGACAATGCCCGGAAACTCTAGACAAGGTTCTTAATTAAAAAGAACCAAATTGTTGATTGTCCGGACACTGAAGCCCTCACGGCCTTTAAACACAGCGTCCGTGATGAGTGGTTCGCCCGACACCTCGGCCAAGAAAAGCCGAAGTCCATGGCAGCCCTTACCGCACTAATGACCCACTTTTGTGCGGGAGAAGACAACTGGCTTGCACGTAGAATCAATAGCACCAGCGACCCCGGCACCTCTGAAGCCAGGGATGGCAATGGCAAACCATGACGCAACAAGTACAAGTGTCGAATTAATAACGAAAATACCGAAGACAACGGCCAACACTGGATTCAGCGGCTCTAAATCCGGTCAATGAAAGAAGCCATTCAAAGGAAAGAGAGATGGTCCATCTAGCTTGCAGAATACTCGATCGGCCTTGCCAGATCCACGACACCCCCGATAAGCCTGCCAATCATACCAACGGAAACTGTTGGGTCTTTAAGAAGGCTGACAAGCTTAACGCCGAACATAAAGGGAAAGGGCCGCCCAGCAAGGACGACGACGAAGAGCCTCGCCCACCGAACACGGGGGGACAGAAGAAATCCCCCCCCCCCCGAGGGAAAAATGGTGCATATGATATATGTCACACATATCCCCAAGCGGGAGTGCAAGCGCGCGTTAAGGGACGTCTACGCCGTTGAGCCGGTCACCCCAAAATTCAAACCATGGTCGGCTTGTCTTATCACCTTCGATCGAAAGGACCACCCAACCAGTATCCGTCATGGAGGTTCGGCAGCTCTGGTCCTTGATCCAATCATTGACGGATTCCACCTTACGCGATTCCTCATGGACGGCGGCAACAGGCTCAACCTGCTTTATCAGGACACTGCCCGCAAAATGGGCATTGATTCGTCAAGAATCAAGCCCACTAAAAAGTACCTTTAAAGGAGTAATACCCGGTGTAGAGGCCCACTGTACGGGCTCATTAACATTGGAAGTCGTCTTCGATTCGGCGGACAACTTCCGAAGTGAAGACTTAATCTTGGATATCGTCCCCTTCCGCAGTGGATATCACGCACTGCTCGGACAAACCGCTTTCGCCCGTTTTAACGCGGTCCCGCACAACGCTTATTTAAAGCTCAAAATGCCCGGCCCACGTGGCGTCATTACAATCAATGGAAACACGGAATGCTCCCTCCATACCGAGGAGCATACTACGGCCATCGCGGCTGAAGTATAGAGCGGCCTGGTCAAGCCGCACACCTCATCGGCCGTCAAGCTGCCGGCCTTCATTAAACAAGACCGGTCAGTTACGCCTGCCGACAGCTTGGTAATTCCAGAGCTGGACTAGCAGTTTCGCCTCCGCCGATTGCCGCACACATCCTCGAACTTCGTACCGTGCGTGCATAATTATGCACTTAAAATACCTTGGGCATTGGCGGAGGCACAACACGGATAGGCCCATAGTACGGTTTGACCCTATATGGCCTTCCCCTTTTCCTTAATTATTTTTTTCTCTTTTACCACAGGTGAATTAAAACATATTCATCCTACGAACTTAAAAGGACTCTTTTCGAGCCCGGTTTCGTACAAATAGCCAAAGACCATTCCTCTTAAGGAACCCCTATCTTCAAGGCGAAAGTGGCGCAGACGTGTGGCAGGAGGTCCAAAGAATTTTGCAGACCAAAACTTTATTCAAGAACCTGTATAGAGATTTCCCCCTTCTCCTTAGACCCCTGGCATATAAAATGCCCTTGGAGATTATGGTGCCCTCTGTAAGATCACGTTTTGACGTATATATCATATTTCAGTGAAAACAATTTTTATTCGGTATCGCCTTTATAGACTGTATACTGTCTCCTCAGTTGTCTCGCTCACCTTGGCACAAGTTGCCAGGGGCTCTATATGGCCACACATGTGTCGCCAAACAAAAGCCCAAATAGCTTTATAGCACAATTCAGCGTCCCGAGCTTGGTATTATATGTATCGGCTCCGAATCATATCTTCGGTCAATAGTTAGGTTGCCCGGCTCTTGTGTTTGCTACCTTACGTTCCGTTTGTTCGGCTAGGGTAGTAAAGGGACAACTACTGCGATTGTGTTTCTGGTTCGTCCGGTTAAGCACCTCAGTAGAGAAAGCCGAAAACTGACTGTCATGATGCGGCGAGAGCTAGTCAGCCACTCGACGACTTATTAAAATCTTTAGCGATTGTTTCCGTATTACACGAAGGACCGCTTTTACCGGTCACATACGTAATGCATCCACATCCAGACAGCCGCGTACATACCAGGGGCTATCTTCTAGCCCCATCGTTAAACTCCTATGGCTAAGTGAGAGTGGTAAAGCCACATAGTCCGATTGTCTGGTTCGCCGCACTGACAACTCCTTCACGGACCAAAACGTTGGGTCAAGTGTGATCATGTGCTATTCCAAACACCCCCGTAGTATCTACGTGGGGGCTGAAGCCGACGACTGTAAAACTCTCAGGAATACAAAACGGCCACACAAGAGGGAAGAACTTTCAGAAAAAGGCACACATATATTACAAAGCCTTCATATATAATAAAAAGTCCGGACAATTCGTGTACATTTATTCGGACATAATGTCCTTGGAGCATTGACCCTCTATCAAGCAGGCACCCTCTAGGATGTCCTCTAAATAACGCTCTCACGTGCGGTGGTTCTTGCCTCCGGGAGGGCCCTCGACAGCCACTTCGACAGCCTTCATCTTCGCCCAGTGCATCTTGACGTGGGCGAAGGCCATCCGTGCACCTTCTATGCACACCGACCGCTTGATTGCGTCAATTTGGGACACTGCATTGACGAGTCGCCGCGCCAGGCCAAAATAGCTGCCAGGAATGGGTTCGGCTGGCCATAGCCGAACTATGACATCCTTCATGGCCGCTCCGGGCATCTTATGCAACTCGGCCCATTACGCCATTTGATTGTTCAGCAACGCTGGGCGCTTCCGCGCCGCGAACTGTGACTAAAGCAACTTCTCCGTCGCATGCCCCTCCCGAGACTCGAAGAATTGCGCGGCGTCAGTGGCACTCTTCGAAAGATCCGCAAAAGTGTCTGGAGAACTCCATAGTCCATTAAGCGAGGCACATCTGTGATCGCCAAACTCAGTCTGTAAAAGGAAGGGCTTACCAGCCGCTATCTGTCCGGCCTGTCGGATCTCCTCGCGAGCCGCCCTAGATTTGGACCGTGCCTCTTTGGCCTCCTGAAGGGCCTTGGCAAGCTCGGTCGCCTTGGCTTTATTCTCCTCCTCGAGGGACTTGCACTTGCGTGCAGCGTCCTTGAGTGCTCTACTACAGATACCCGCTCCTCGACCTGGCGCCGGGTGGCCTGTTCGGCCTTCAAATCTACAACCGCTTTAGTAGCAGCCACATTGCTCACTCTCGCCTGCTCCTTGGCCCGGGCAAGTTCACCCCTGAGGGTTTCCACCTTAGCAGAACCATCTGTAATTTCACACATAACAAAGTCCAAGTTTCAACTTGGCATTCACACATTCATATATGCACAAATGGGAGGTTCGCAGCATACCTTGTGCCTCATCGAGCCGCTTGTTAACAAGAACAATGTCCTCATCGGCCTACTTCAGTTGTCGTTTCAGTTCGGAAACCTCCACGGCCTGGGCGGTTGCCGCTAGCAGTGAAGCCTGTTTTTCCAGCCAAATAAGTATGTTATTTCCTACAAACATATATATAGATCCTCTATTCGCCCTTCTTCCTAGGCCGACCAGA
The DNA here is from genome assembly GCA_034509565.1 of Triticum monococcum. Classification (NCBI taxonomy): domain Eukaryota; kingdom Viridiplantae; phylum Streptophyta; class Magnoliopsida; order Poales; family Poaceae; genus Triticum; species Triticum monococcum. The sequence continues at coordinate 497,955,477 of CM067843.1, forward strand.
CTCTCAGGGCTACTATCCATATACATGCATATTTTCCATAGGAAAGTGGCTAAAGACATTACATCGCATACGTCGAAGCCTGTTAGTAGGCTCGTAAAGGCTTCATGCAGCCCGCTTTTAGCGGACTGAATCTTCTCAGCCACCGTACCCATCAAGGTACGGTGCTCCTCCGAGACGGACGCACTTCGCAATCCGTCCCTTAGCATGTTCGGCGCCTCCAGATCCATGGAGGTCACCGCAAGAATAGGCGCTCCCCCTCCCTTGAAGGGGGCCTCTCACTCGACTCTGGATCCGTCTCCGGAGCAGTATTCGGCTAGGGGCCGAACAATCCAGGCACCCCATCCCCGGTCTTCACGGGGGCCGCGTCCCCCGTGTCCTCAACGGTCGAGGTATTACCCTCCGGTGCCGTATTGATGGTCTCTTGCACCTCTCGGCGATCCGGAGAAATCCTCTGCGATGAAACCTCGACGTCATCCGCCCTAGGGGGTGAGGAAACTTATGGAGGCATTTCGCTCTCCATCATCTCCGACGGCAAATCCCCTGATGAGGAGGGTTGTTGAGGGAGATCGCGGGCCGGACTGAAACACATGATTTAATGATTATTCTCACAATTCATAAAGGAGCGGATATATGTAAAGCGTCCTCGGGTACTTACGATTCGGCAAGGGGCTTGGTCCGGGGGTGGGGCTTGGGGATATCCTCGATGTCTGAATCTGAGTCATCCAAAAGGGATAACTTTCCCCTTTTGGACGCCCTCGCCTCCGGGTCAGCGGAGGCCGCCCTCTTTTTTGCTTCGAGAGGAGGGTTATCTTCTTCTTCCTCCTCCTCGTCCTCATTTTTGTCTCCCTCGTGAGAGGAGGGAGCCTCGGTCCCTCCGGATATAGCGTTCGAGGTACCTTCATGGTGGAGGCCACTTTCAGCCTCCTTGTTCTTCTTCTTCTTGTCCTTCTTTACCGGCACCTGGTATGGCGCCGGGACCAACATCCTCATTAGGAGGGAATCAGCTGAGCGTTCGGGAAGAGTGGGCGAACACCTGATCCGCTCCACCTTCTTCGTCCAGACCTGTTTAAAGGATTGAATGGTTAGTATATCCCCTGTATTAACAAACCAAGCTATAGGCGGAAGCTTATCCCTTACCGGGGGGGGGGGATGGTTGCAGTCAAGGCCAATGTCTTCGGACGTCTCCAACCATGACTTTTGAGATTTAAAGAGCAATTTCCAAATATCTTTGTGCGTCGTGCGGAAGAATTGTTGCAGAGTTCGTGTCCCTTCCGGATTAAACTCCCGTAAATGGAGAGGCCGTCATTGGCAGGGAAGGGTTCGATGGATAAGCATCACCTGAATCACGTCAGTGAGGCGGGTGTTCTTCTCTATGATACTTTTGATGCGCTTTTGCAGCATCAGCACCTCATCGGTCGATCCCCAGTCTGGACCCTTGCTGGTCCGTGAAGCGAGCGCAGAGGGGGTCCGGATCTGAATGCAGGAGTGGCCGCCCACTTGGTGCCACAGGGTTCGGTGATATAAAACCACTCCTTCTGCCATGTCTTGACAGTATCCACAAAGGCCCCTTTAGGCCAGATAGCGTGAGGGAGCTTGCTCACCATGGCTCCGCCGCAGTCCGCGTGCTCCCCGTCGACCACCTTCGGCTTCACGTTGAAGGTCTTGATCCACATGCCGAAGTGTGGGGGGATGCGGAGAAACACCTTGCACATGACGATGAACGCCAAGATATGGAGGAAGGAGTTTGGGGCTAGATCGTGAAAATCTAGCCCATATTAGAACATGAGGCCGCGAACAAAGGGGTGAAGGGGAAACCCTAACCCACGGAGGAAGTGGGGGATGAAGACGACCCTTTCGCCAGGTTCTGGAGTAGGGATGACTTGCCCCTTCGTCAGAAGTCTGTGTGCGATTTCCACGGTTAAGTACCTCGCCTCCCGGAGTCCCTAGATATCCTTCTTCGTCATGGAAGAGGCCATCCACTTGCCTTGCGAACCGGATCTGGACATGGTCGGAGAGCGTGGTGGCAATGGAGAAGGATTGAAACTTGGGTGCTGGAGCTCAAGGATGGGAAGGCTGAGGAAGGAGAAGGCGTGGGGTAAAAGATGGGTCCTTATCCCTTTATAAAGGCAACGAATGTCAAGCGACCCCGCACAAGCCTTAAATTTTTCCTTATCCCAAGAGGTCGAGCGGATGGCATGGTTGGATTACCCAAACCCTCATTGATGAAAATCCCACAATAAGGGGACACGATCTTTGCTTTGACAAGACGTGTCGCTGGGGGTTGCATCTCGAAACACGAAATAGGAGGCTGAAAAAATGGTACAAAATAATAATGAGGCCGGGATTCAATGCCTCGCCGAAAAAGTTGTCAGAAGACATGACCTATTTTTTGCTTAAGTATTTTGCCTTTGTGGTTCAGGGTTGTGACTATTGTATAGAGCTGGATATAGTTTTCTTGGTCGAGTTACTTTGGAGTATTCAGAGGAGGAACCCACATTGCAATGCCGAAGACAATCTGCGCGTCGGACACATCGCCATTGAAGCCTGGTTCAGGGGCTACTGGGGGAGTCCTGGATTAGGGGGTCCCCGGGCATCTGGGCTATGTGACGTGGGCCGGACTGGTGGGCCGTGAAGATACAAGATAGAAGGCTTCCCCCGTGTCCGGATGGGACTCTCCTTGGCGTGGAAGGCAAGCTTGGCGTTCGGATATGAAGATTCCTTTCTCTATAAACCGACTCTGTACAAACCCTGGCCCCCTCCGGTATCTATATAAACCGGAGGGTTTAGTCCGTAGAGGCAGTCATAATCATACAAGCTAGACATCTAGGGTTTAGCCATTACGATCTCATGGTAGATCAACTCTTGTAACCCCTATACTCATCAAAGTCAATCAAGCAGGACATAAGGTTTTACCTCCATCAAGAGGGCCCGAACCTGGGTAAACATCGTGTTCCCTGCCTCCTGTTACCTTCGATCCTTAGACGCACAGTTCGGGACCCCTTACCTGAGATCGTCCGGGTTTGACACCGACACTCGCGGCCACAGGGACGGCCACTGCGAGGACGAAGAAGACGAGCCCCTCCCCCCATCCATGCGCGCGCGAGCCCCTCCCTGCCCCAGCCATGCGCGCGCGAGCCCCTCCCCGGCTATGTGTGCTCCGCTCTGGCCACACGAGCGCGAGCCCCGGCCCTGGCCATGTGTGGTCCTCCACGATCGCGCGAGCGCGAGCCCTGCCCTAGCCATGCACGCTTCGCTCCACGCCGGGCATGAGCCCCTCCCCGGCCATGCGTGCTCCACTCCGGCTCTGTGTGGTAGGTGGTGGAAGGAAAAGAAGAGGAGAGAGGAGAAAAAAAAGAGAGAAAGCAGAGGAGAGAGGAGAGAGAGAGGGGAGAGAGAGGGGCTGGCAAGTGGGCCTGTGCATGCAAAAAAGACATGCTGACGTCCCCAGCTGCCCATGGGTTTGGGGTGGGTGCGCCGACGGTAACTTTCGTCAAATCCGGCGCAAAACAGGCTTCTGGGGGCCCGAGTGGGGCGTTTTTTGCTCGCCGACGTCCAAAAAGTGGCTTGGGTGGGCTTCTTAGGGGCATGGCTGGAGATGCGCCGGGATGCTGACCTACTGCCGCTTCTTTGTGGACTTATTTCTGAGATCACCAGGACATCTCCCAGCATCAAGAATCAAGACCTACTGAATCCCTCAAAAAGATCAAGACCCCCGATGAAAATTTCAAATGTATACACGCTACTGTCCACTGGACTCCTAATCCAAACAAAAAGAAACGTGCATATTTACTTGAAAAAAATGGTTTTCGGTCTTACTTTTCTCTTCTCAAAATTTCTTATTTTCTTCTATTTCCTTTTTACCAAAAAAATCTACTTTTTCCTTGATTTGTGTTTGATAAAAAATCCCCCCCTTTTTACATCCGAACATTTTTTTCTGGTATGTAAGTGATCTCTTTTATGAGGGAGGTATATACGACATATATCCATACATGTATGGAAATGTTTTCTAATATTTATGCTTTTGAAAAATACATTAAACTTTATATATATATATATATATATATATATATATATATATATATATATATATATATATATATATAGGAAAATGGTTGTGTACTCCTGGGAGTACGTACTCCCGCTTCTCATATACCACATAGGAACATTTCTATATCTGAACATTTCTATTGGCATACCATGAAATTTTGATTTCTCTTTTTTGAGCTCTGCAAATCAATAGGTTTTTGTTTTTCAATTTCCTCAACATAGCTTTTCCTTTATTAAAGCTACATTTTGACAATATTTTTGAAACCTTTTCAAAAAATAAAGAATTTGAAATTTGAAAAAAAATACAATCTTAATGGGTCGTGCCAACAACCATCCCAGTGATTGGTGTGTGATGGGCATGTTGTATTAATGGGTCGAGTATTCTGCATTTGAAAATAGTCATGCAGATTATCTAATGTCTGTGTGATGGGCATGTTGTGTGACGGTCCCAGTGATTGGTGTCGGTTGATTTCTCTGGGGTGTGTTCATTCGTTTTTTGCTTTGTGTGTCCCTGTAATGGGGTTTGCTGTTGTCATTGTTCCCCTGGCTGCTGCTCTCACTCACATACCCATGTTAAATTAGCATCCATGCCTCACTGACTTACATTGACCATATTCTTATAGAAGAATAAACACCACAATGGTTCACCAACACTGTGGCTTAAGCCCATCCAAACTCGCATGCAAAGATGTGGCTACAACCGGGCTGAGCGGGGCGTGCTTACCCATCTAGTATATTTTATATGTCGTGAAAAATAGTACTACCATTAGAATCTTCATTCAAATATGAATCTAACAATATGATATATACTTTTGGTCATCTTGCTTACGTTTTGCTAGTTAGATCCAGGGTCAAAATTTGACCCAAAATACAAAGAGGAATAATAAATGCAAATGGGTGTAGTAAGCGACAATTGCGCCATATATTCAAATTCAGGCGAAGCCCTTGTGGGATTTTTTCTTTGGAAAGAAAGAAAGACATCCGATCCCTGCTGTGCCGGTTGATAAACACTATTTTTTATTATCGCATAGTCTCAAAATCCAAACAACATGAAACAAAAGTCATATAAGACTAGGCCACACAACTAGAATATCTTTTTAAAGCTTTTTTAATCCTTTTACCAGACCGAAAGTGTAACAAATCCCCGGGTGGTCTTGGTAGTTCATAACAACATATAGCTCATTGAACTAATATCCATTCAAGTTAAATATTTCAGAAAGTTCAATGTTTGGCATGGCATGAACTAGAGATGTGGACCCCTCAAAATGCTAAGGACAAAGATTTGCAAAATCTCAAGACTCTTTATTTCTATTTTAGTGATTCAAGATCACATTGAGTCCATAGGAAAGCCAATACTACTAAAAGGCGATGAGGTGTTGCTTAATGGCCTACTTGCTCAAAGTGCTTAGTGTGCTCCAAAACTCTTAGCCACTTTCTCATTTCCAAATATGTCCAAAACTTCAAGTCAAACTCGGCCCCACCGAAATGACCTATCCGACGCCACCGAGTTCATCTGACATAGCCACTTCCAGAAACCCTAGACAATTTTATCACACCGATACGGATCTCAGTCTCATCGAGATGGCCTTGCAAACTCTCTGTTTTCTGTTGTAATTATTTTGGTCCTACCGAGTTTGCTTGACCAACTCTCTGTTTGCTCTTTGCTGATATTGGTCTCACTGAGTTCAAGAAATCGGTCTCACCGAGTTCAAGCAATCGGTCTCATCGAGTTCTTCTATTCAGTCTGACCGAGTTGGGTCGAATGTGTGTAACAGTTGGATTTTGTGTGGAGGCTATATATACCCTCCACCCCCTTCTCCATTTGAGAGAGAGCCATCAGAACGTGCCTACACTTTCAATACTCATTTTTTGAGAGATAACCACCTACTCATGTGTTGAGACCAAGACATTCCAATCCAACCATAAGAATCTTAATCTCTAGCCTTCCCAAGTTGCTTTCCACCCAAATCATCTTTCCACCATAGCCAAATCTGAGAGATAGAGAGAGAGAGAGAGAGTTGAGTGTTGGGGAGACTATCATTTGAAGCACAAGAGCAAGGAGTTCATGAGCAACACACCATCTATTACCTTTTGGAGAGTGGTGTCTCCTAGATTGGTTAGGTGTCGCTTGGGTGTCTCCGACAAGATTGTGGAGTTGAACCAAGAAGTTTGTAAGGGCAAGGAGATCGCCTACTTCTTGAAGATCTACCCGAGTGAGGCAAGTCCTTCGTGGGCAATGGCCATGGTGGGATAGACAAGGTTGCTTCTTTGTTGACTCTTCGTGGGTGGAGCCCTTCGTGGACTCGCACAACCGTTACCCTTCATGGGTTGAAGTCTCCATCAACGTGGACGTACGATAGCACCACCTATCGGAACCACGCCAAAAATATCTATGTCTACATTGCGTTTGCCTTCTCCAAACCCTTCCCTTTACCTTCATATGTAATGTTTTACTTTCCGCTGCTACACTCTTAGAATTGCATGTGTAGGTTGATTGCTTGACTTGTACTAGTTGCTAGAATATGCCAACACTTAAAATTGGGAAAATTTTAGAATTTTATTTGGTCAAGTAGTCTAATCACCCCCCTCTAAACCTACTTTTGATCCTACAAGTGGTATCAGAGCTTTGGTCTCAATTTGACTTGATTTCCATAGCTTTAGTGATCATAGCCTTGGTTTCACAATCTAGGAGAGTATGGCGTCTAGCGACGGAAATTACCACCGTAGAGGTCCTTACTTTGATGGTACTAATTTGGCTAGTTGGAAGCATAATATGAAAATGCATATTCTTGGTCATAACCCCACCGTTTGGGCTATTGTGTGTATTGGCTTGTGAGGTGAATACTTCGAGGATGGAAGAGAACCGGATCGTGAAGCGCCTGCAGAAGAATTGAAGATGTTGCAATACAACACTCAAGCTTGCAATATTCTCTTCAATGGATTGTGCCCCGAAAAATTAAACAAAATCAGCCGCCTTGAGAATGCAATGGAAATTTGGGATACTTTGGTTGATATGCACGAAGGTTAGAAGGTATCAAGTCCATCAAGGAATCCAAATTGGATGTGCTTCGAAGTCAACTTGACAAGTTCAAAATGAAGGATGGTGAAGGAGTCACTGAGATGTACTCTAGGCTTGCTCTCATCACAAATGAGATTGCCGGCTTAGGAAGCGAAGAGATGACCGACAAATTCATCATCAAGAAGATCCTAAGAGCCTTGTATGGAAAATATGATACCGTGTGCACCTTGATCCAAATGATGCCCAATTACAAAGATCTCAAGCCAATGGAAGTCATTGGTAGAATTGTTGCTCATGAGATGTCACTCAAGGATAAGGAAGAGCTTCACAACAGTCTAGTGGTGCTTATAAAGCTTCATGTGATGCTCCTACAACGTCAACTGAGAAACAAGTCTTCAATGAAGAATTGAGCTTAATGGTGAAGAACTTCAACAAATTCTACAAGAATAGAAGCAAATAGAGAAGTTCCAATCAAAGTCTCAAAAGATCTTCTAGTCGTGATCATAATTGCTACAATTGTGGAGGATCCAGACACTACTCCAATGAGGGTACGGCTCCCCACAAAAGAAGTGAAGATTCACCAAAAAGGTGAAGTAAAAGAGATGAATCACCACCAAGATAGAGAAAGAGTAGAGATGATCGTTATGAATGAAGACCCTCTCTTAGAAGCAAGGATTCAGAAAGGAAGGACATGTCATCAGAGAGCTACACAAGATGAAGACATCAAGCTCACATTGGTGAATGGGTATCCGGCTCCAACTTCGACAACTACTCCGAGACAAGCTATCATTCCCACTCCAAATATACTCAAGATGAAGGTGTTACCGGTCTCGCACTTGTGTCATCCAACTCCTACGACATATTTGACTCACCAAATGAAGGAAGTGGAAGATGCTTCATGGCTAAAGGCCCTAAGGTATCACACCCTGATACATCTCCAACGTATCTATAATTTTTGATTGTTCCATGCTATTATATTATCTGTTTTGGATGTTTATGGGCTTTATTATACACTTTTATATTATTTTTGGGACTAACCTATTAACCGGAGGCCCAACCCAAATTGCTGTTTTCTTGCCTATTTCAGTGTTTTGAAGAAAAGGAATATCAAACGAAGTCCAAACGGAATGAAACCTTCGGGAGAGTTATTTTTGGAACGGAAGCAATCCAGGAGACTTGGAGTATATGTCAGGGAAGCTTCGAGGTGGCCACGAGGCAGGGAGGCGCGCCTGCCCCCCTGGGCGTGCCCCCCACCATCGTGGGCCCCTCGTGGCTCCCCTGACCGACTTTTTTCGCATATATATATATATACCCTAAAAACTTCTGGGAGCAGAATAGATCGGGAGTTCCGCCGCCAGAAGCCTCCGTAGCCAATCTAGACCCGTTCTGGCACCCTGCCGGAGGGGGGAATCCCTCTCCGGTGGCCATCTTCATCATCCCGGCGCTCTCCATGATGAGGAGGGAGTAGTTCTCCCTCGAGGCTGAGGGTATGTACCAGTAGCTATGTGTTTGATCTCTCTCTCTCTCTCTCTCTCTCTCTCGTGTTCTTGAGTTGGCACGATCTTCATCTATCACGAGCTTTGCTGTTATAGTTGGATCTTATGATGTTTCTCCCCCTCTACTCTCTTGTGATAGATTGAGTTTTCCCTTTGAAGTTATCTTATCGGATTGAGTCTTTAAGGATTTGAGAACACTTGATGTGTGTCTTGCACGTGCTTATCTGTGGTGACAATGGGATATCATGTGATACACTTGATGTATGTTTTGGTGATCAAATTGCGAGTTTTGTGACCTTGTGAACTTATGCATAGGGGTTGGCACACGTTTTCGTCTTGACTCTCCGGTAGAAACTTTGGGGCACTCTTTGAAGTTCTTTGTGTTGGTTGAATAGATGAATCTGAGATTGTGTGATGCATATCGTATAATCATACCCACGAATACTTGAGGTGACATTGGAGTATCTAGGTGACATTAGGGTTTTGGTTGATTTGTGTCTTAAGGTGTTATTCTAGTACGAACTCTATGATAGATTGAACGGAAAGAATAGCTTCGTGTTATTTTACTACAGACTCTTGAATAGATCGATCCGAAAGGATAACTTTGAGGTGGTTTCGTACCCTACAATAATCTCTCCGTTTGTTCTCCGCTATTAGTGACTTTGGAGTGACTCTTTGATGCATGTTGAGGGATAGTTATATGATCCAATTATGTTATTATTGTTGAGAGAACTTGCACTAGCGAAAGTATGCACCCTAGGCCTTGTTTCCTAGCATCGTAATACCGTTTATGCTCACTTTTACCACTTGCTACCTTGCTGTTTTTATATTTTCAGATTACAAAAACTTTATCTACCATCCATATTGCACTTTTATCACCATCTCTTCGCCGAACTAGTGCACCTATGCAATTTACCATTGTATTGGGTGTGTTGGGGACACAAGAGACTCTTTGTTATTTGGTTGCAGGGTTGTTTGAGAGAGACCATTATTGGGGAACGTAGTAATTTCAAAAAATTTCCTACGCACACGCAAGATCATGGTGATGCATAGCAACGAGAGGGGAGAGTGTTGTCTACATACCCTCGTAGACCGATAGCGGAAGCGTTATGACAACGCGGTTGATGTAGTCGTACGTCTTCACGGCCCGACCGATCAAGCACTGAAACTACGGCACCTCCGAGGTTTAGCACACGTTCAGCTCGATGACGATCCCCGAACTCCAATCTAGCAAAGTGTCGGGGAGGAGTTCCGTCAGCACGACGGCGTGGTGACGATCTTGATGTTCTACCATCGGAGGGCTTCGCCTAAGCACCGCTACAATATTATCGAGGAGTATGGTGGAGGGGGGCAACGCACACGGCTAAGAGAACGATCACGAAGATCAACTTATGTCTAGAGGTGCCCCCTGCCCCCGTATATAAAGGAACAAGGGGAGGGGCGGCTGGCCAGGAGGAGGCGCGCCAGGGAGGAGTCCTACTCCTATCGGGAGTAGGACTCCCTCCTTTTCCTTGTCCAAGTAGGAGAGGGGGAAGGAAGGGAGAGAGGAGAGGAAGGAAGGGGGGGGGGGGGGGGCGCCGCCCCCCCTCCTTGTCCAATTCGGACTAGAGGGGGAGGGGGCACGCGGCCTGCCCTGGCCGCCCCTCCTCTTATCCACTTTAGGTCCATGTGGATCATTAACCCCCCGGTACTCCGGTTTTATCCGAAACTTCTCTGGAACACTTCCGGTGTCTGAATATAGTCATCCAATATATCAATCTTTATGTCTCGACCATTTCAAGACTCCTCGTCATGTCTGTGATCACATCCGGGACTCCGAACTAACTTCGGTACATCAAAACTAATAAACTCATAATATAACTGTCATCGAAACCTTAAGCGTGTGGACCCTACGGGTTCGAGAACAATGTAGACATGACCGAGACACGTCTCCGGTCAATAACCAATAGCGGAACCTAGATGCTCATATTGGCTCCCACATATTCTACGAAGATCTTTTATCGGTCAGACCGCATAACAACATACGTTGTTCCCTTTGTCATCGGTATGTTACTTGCCCGAGATTCGATCGTCGGTATCTCAATACCTAGTTCAATCTCGTTGCCGGCAAGTCTCTTTACTCGTTCCGTAATACATCATCTCGCAACTAACTCATTAGTTGCATTGCTTGCAAGGCTTAGGTGATGTGCATTACCGAGAGGGCCCAGAGATACCTCTCCGACAATCGGAGTGACAAATCCTAATCTCGAAATACGCCAACCCAACATGTACCTTTGGAGACACCTGTAGAGCACCTTTATAATCACCCAGTTACGTTGTGACGTTTGGTAGCACACAAAGTGTTCCTCCGGCAAACGGGAGTTGCATAATCTCATAGTCATAGGAACATGTATAAGTCATGAAGAAAGCAATAACAACATACTAAACGATCGGGTGCTAAGCTAATGGAATGGGTCAAGTCAATCACATCATTCTCCTAATTATTTGATCCCGTTAATCAAATAACAATTCTTTGTCCATGGTTAGGAAACATAACCATCTTTGATTAACGAGCTAGTCAAGTAGAGGCATACTAGTGACACTCTGTTTGTCTATGTATTCACACATGTATTATGTTTCCGGTTAATACAATTCTAGCATGAATAATAAACATTTATCATGAAATAAGGAAACAAATAATAACTTTATTATTGCCTCTAGGGCATATTTCCTTCAACCATCTTCATCCTACGCCAACCACAGATTGATAAACCTTAGGTCATCCACTTGAGGGAAATTTGCCACTGTCCTCCAAACCTCTGCACTTGGAGGCCCAACAACGTCTACAAGAAGAAGGTTGTGTAGCAGACATCAAGCTCTTTTCTAGCGCCATTGCCGGGGAGGCGAGGAAAGCGGCACTAACACCCCATTAATCAAGCTCATTTCTGGCGCCGTTGCCGGGGAGGTTAGCGCTTGAAGGTATATCTTTAGATCTTGCAATCAAATCTTTTTGTTTCTTGTTTTAGCACTAGTTTAGTTTATAAAAGAAAACTACAAAAAAATGGAATTGAGTTTGCCTCATACGCTTCATCTTTTTAATATCTTTCGTGAGAATGGTGGAAAGGAAAATTGTGCTCAAATGCTAGAAGAAGAAGTCTATAAAATGTTTGGCACTAAATCTATGAATGATGAGCATGATTGCAATGTTGTCAGTATGAACTCCTTGAATATCCATAGTACTAATGATGATTACACTAGTCATGATGAAAATGTCTCTTATAAGCATGTCAACTTTTGTGGAGTGCATAGAGCTTGCAAGTACACACCAATTAGGGAAAATAGATTTTGCAAGAGGCATAAGTATTTGGAAACTAAGTGGTTGCAAGAGAGGCTAGATGTTTGTGCTGAAAATTTAACATTTCGTCACCATACTTGTGAACTTTGCAATGAACATGGTCATTTAAATCTCAAATGCAAATTGTTTCATGATAGTATCGTGTCCAAAAATTGTGACGATTTGATTTCCCTTGCACATCATAATGAACTTAGTTTGCTTTTGGGTTATGAAGAAATGAAACGTATAACTAAGCATATTCCAGAATATAACCTTGAGAAATTCCTCGATATTGATCTAGAAGAAATTTATACGTATTGTGCGGTGAATTGCATTGAAAATCCTTATATTGCCGATTACATAAAGAAAAGAAAACAAATAGAAGATGAAGAGAATACTAACGGAAGGGAAGAGACTTCCCAATATTCTCCTATTATTTCTTATGATGAATCAGGTAACGAGGATGAGCCTTCTATTCAACCAATCTCATTAATAAGGAGCTCCAAAAAGAGGATTGAACCCACACATGATGTGAAGAATAAAACGAAAAGACGGAGAAGTACGGGTAGAAAGATATCTCTCCCAAATGATGTTGCTCCTACTACTCATTGTGATGATGATAATTGCTATACTATCGGTGCTATCCATACTATTAATGATGAGAGTGATTATGCTTATAATATGAAAAGGCCCAAGCTTGGGGATGCTATGTCTGATGAGAATGACATGTTTGAGAATGTATTTGCTGCAATTAATGTTAGTCCCAAGCTTGGGGAAGCTATGTTTAATGAAGATGATATTTCTAGCCTCCCAAGTTTTGATATGCAAATTTGTTATGATGATAGCATGCCTCCTACTTATGATGATTATATTGATGAAAGTGGGTTTGGAAGAGTGTCAACTTTAGGAAGTAATGATCCCACTATTTTGGAGGATGTTGAATCTTATTGTGATAATTATGGAAGTGGATTTGGAGAGGTCATGACTTTATTTAGTAATGATTCCACTATCTTGGAAGAGGTTTCAATTGATTATGATGAGAACAAAGTTGCTACTTATGATGATTATTGTGATGATACATATGCTATAAAAAGTAGTGATGATTATACTTATAAAACTTGTCATGATTATGATTACCCTTTTTCTGAACATTACTCTTTTAATGTGGAAACAATTTATAATATTCGAGTCTCTTATGATACTTCCACTATTCTGAACGAGAAGAATTTTGCTCATGTGGAGGGATCGGGAATCCGGACGTAGCTGGTCCTTAAGATAGATGAAGCTTTGCCGCATTGTTCTTCCACCACTGCAATGTGATGGGTGACCTGGGGAGAGTTAATTTATCTTAGATCGGGTTTAGGCCCAATCTGATTGTAGTCCGTAGCGACTCCCAGGGCGGCGATACGATCCAAGAGGTCGTTCAGGGAAGAGAGCTCCATTGGATCACTTGTATATTACAGAGGTGCTAGCCGCACTATCTACACCTGGGGGCTTCTTTCACAGAAGCTTAAATTATTTACCTGGGCACCATGCCCAACACATGTGTTATACTTCCGCATGTACCTTTTTTCACCATTATATGCATTGATATGACTTAAGTTTTGGCCAAGCTGGGTTGCCTGGCTCTTGTATTTATGCCCTACGTTCCCGTTAATCCGGCTAGGGCATAAGGGGAGCACCTCTGCGATTGTTACCGCCGGGTCAGCCGAACGTGTACCTCAGACTGGGTGAAGCCGAAAGCTAGCGTTCTTAAGAGAATATTCGGCCGGTGAACAAAAGATGACTTTTATTTATTAACCATATCTGCCCCCCAGACGTTTTTACTGCGCTTCTTGTCGCAGTCCGGACATGCACTTTAGGGCATGCCTACCCAGGGAAAGGAACCCTTAATGGAACTACTCTCTCTGGAAGATGTTTCTTACTACCCATGTAATATAACATAACTAGTTGGGCACTTGTTTGATAAAGCACTAATGACCCCTACGCCTGGTCTCCACGCATGCCCCGGTTCTTATATAACCGAGAGGGTATTCGGATACACTCCGGACTGTCGGGTCCCGAGGTTGAAGCGAAAAGGTCCGCCATGACAAACGATATACAATCCAGCTAGAAGACATCATATATGTCACTTTACAATTACATAGTCAATTTGACTGGTTGAATTCCTCTTCAATGCCCTCCAATAGGCTGTCTAGTCTACAGTCCTGTTGGGAATACTTTGCGGCCAATTCTACTTGGACGTACACTAAATTCACAGGGATCTCCTTGCCGTCAGGCCCCACAGGTCTGAGTTCGGCCATGTGGTTCGGGTCAGCCTTCGTGTACCGTGTCTTCACCATTTCCCAAGCCTCCCTGGCGCCCTGACGGCAGGCCGATATCTTCCATAATCGGAAACGCCGCTGTGCTCCCTTCAGCTTTTCTGCAAGCTCTCCAAGGCCTTCAGGTATGGAGACGGACGGCCACAAGGCCTGGGCAATGCCTTGCATCACTTGCCAAACTCGTTCGTGCAACTGTGCGAGCTCGGGAAGAAGATCACCCGTTGAACTCGGCATCTCCTCGGCAGGACGTCCTGTTAGCATACCTACAGACATAACTCTGTCAGCCAGCTTCCTCGCCGAACTCTTTTTCAAAGTTCGTTCAAGCAGTTACTAAATATGCCGCGTCGAAGCCGCCGATTCTCCTTAACAGAATCCGACAGTTGGGCACGAACATCTTTTAGTTCCATGCCTAGCATGGTGTTGGCGTCTTGGAGATCATTCTTCTCCTGTCTCACCCTCGTTAGCACGCTCTCACCAGCCTTTAGCTGGCGCATGAGCTACTGCTTATCCGGATTCACTCCAGCGTCATCTGCAATTTCGTTGTCAGATTTGCATATAAAGCCGCACTCTAATATGATACTTACCATTTGACGGATATGTTACTAGCGGGGTTCTCTTTGGGCTCCCCTGCAGCGGACAGTGCGGCCTGAAGTTGGGCTTTGCACTCTTCCAGCTCCTGGGACAGTTGAGTATTCTTTTCTGTAAGAACCTACATAACAAATGATCCTTAAATCAGTTATCCTAACTGTTTCAAGTCTCAGGGGCTACTGATATATATAATCATCAAATTTTCTCACCCGTATGTCTTTTACATACTGCTCTGTGGCTCTGGCTAGACCATTTTGAGCGGCACGGAGGTGCGCATCTCCCGAGTTGAAGGCATCCAAAGCCTCTTGGGAGAAACAAGTGTCACGAAGAACAGTCCGGCGACGCCTATGGTTCATGGCACTTTCCACCTCAGAATGGGTGGCGGACAGTCTATCCGTATCCTCTATCGGAGGAGCACTCGGTGCACGCCTTGTACTCGTTCCCACCCCTGAGTCTGGCCTTGGAGCCTAGCTTGTGGAGGCGCGGTTGGTAGCCTCTCCGGGTATAGTCCGGCGAGCGCTCTTTCTCCTAAAAAGAAGGCATGTGCGTTAATATGCCTCTGTAAATAATGTCTTGCAATAAAGACAGCGCGCTATACCGCTGCGCCAGTGCCTCAATCCGGACTGCGGATCTTTTCAGCTTACCTGGCCTAGCGGCCCCTTGTTGGCTGGTTGCCACAGGCTCGACCTTCTGCCCCGAGGACCTCCCCTGCAAAACACGGCTGTTATACGGCAATAAAAAAGAGCACAAGGACGGATCCCTTTTTAAGTGCTGGGACTTCGGTCTCAGTCACCTGTGAGGCTGGAACTAGCCCAGGGTAATCGGCCGTAATGGCCACCAAGGTATTGTCATTACTCCCTTGGTAAAATACCCCGTCGATCAGCTCCACGGATATGTCCGGATCCTCCTGGGAGGCCCGGTCAAGGGACCGTCTAGGGTCCTCGGGCTGTGGAGGAGGGCTGTTTATCTCCTTTACTGCCTGGCGCAGCTCCTGCGATGAAATCGCTAGAATGAATACTTAAACTACGGGAATACGAAACGGATGGGCGAGAAAAAATCTCCGCTTACCCAGCTCGGAGGATTGTACATGGAGAATCCGCCCTGCGGGTTGACACGGAGGAATTCCTCCTCTCCTCCCTTGTACAAAGTGGACAAGATCTTTATTAGATCAGCAGCCGATCCCGACCCTTTGCGGCCGTGGCGGGTGGCGTCATCCTCCCCGTTGAAGTCCCACATGGGGTGACCTCTATACTGGAGCGGCTGCACCCCCCGCATAATGCATATAGCCATGACCTCGATCATGGTCAATCCGGATCGAGCTAAAGAACTTATCTGGCTCATCAGATAAAGAATGTCCCGGTCGTCTTCCTCCAGGGGGCTCCGTGGATGCCAGCTCTGGCGCTTCTTCAAAGGGGCATTGTCAAACTCAGGAAGGCCGATCCGAATAGGGTCCGGAAGGGGGACATCTTCTATATAAAACCATTTTGAAGGCCAGTCTTCGGACATCATCTTCGGGGTCCTGGATAGGTATCCGGTCCCAGCGATACACCACACTTCGACTCCGCCCACTTGATATGTTGACCCCTTCTTAGAACGGGGCACAAGGCAGAACAGCTTCTTCCACAGAGCGAAATGAGCCTCACAGCCCAAAAATAACTCGCAAGGGGCTACGAATCCCGCGATATGCAACAGGGAGGCAGGCGTAAGGTTGTGCAGCTGGAGGCCATAGAACTCCATAAGCCCTCAGAGAAACGGATGAATTGGGAATCCGAGCCCTCTTACCAGATAAGGGACAAGGCATACCTGCTCTCCCTTGGAGGGATTGGGACGACTCTCCGCTTGCTCTCCGCCATTATAAGTGGCAAGTCCGGCTCGAACCGGGACCAGGTACGCTAGGGGAAGAAATCCCTTGGACTGAAGCATCACCAATTTGCTGTGCGGGATGGAACATCTCTCTCAATCTCCAGGCTTGGAACTAGGGGTGCGAGAGGAGGAGCTGCGTCGACCGGCCATGATGGAATGGATCTCTATCGGGTACGCTCTGATGAAGACTCGGCAAGGGTGGATGATGTGATTTGGATCTGAATCCTCGTCTTTTTAAATAGGCGGCTCATTTGCATAGCTAGGGGGTAAATGTGAAAACACCCTGGCTCTTCACATTCGCTCGACACGTGGAAAGTGGCCATTATTGGGCGTAGAAGCCAAGAAGTACAAACCATCACAAGGAACCGGACATTATTTCGACAGGTACATAGAATTTGAGGACGAACCCGCCTTGCAATGCCGAAGATAATACTGCGCGCGGACTCGTCGTCATTGAAGCCTGGTTCAGGGGCTACTGTGGGAGTCCTGGATTAGGGGGTCTCCGGACAGCCGGACTATCTCCATTGGCCGGACTGTTAAACTATGAAGATACAAGATTGAAGACTTCATCTCGTGTCCGGATGGGACTCTACTTGGCGTGGAAGGCAAGCTAGGCAATACGTATATGGATATCTCCTCCTTTGTAACCGACCTTGTGTAACCCTAACCCTCTCCGGTGTCTATATAAACCGAAGGGTTTTAGTCCGTAGGACAACAATCACAACATACAATCATACCACAGGCTAGCTTCTAGGGTTTAGCCTCTCTGATCTCGTGGTAGATCTAGTCTTGTAACACTCATATCTTCAATATTAATCAAGCAGGACGTAGGGTTTTACCTCCATCAAGAGGGCCCGAACCTAGGTAAACTTCGTGTCCCTTGCCTCCTATTACTATCCGGCCTAGACGCACAGTTCGGGACCCCCTACCCGAGATCCACCGGTTTTGACACCGACAAAGATCTTTATCGGTCAGACCGCATAACAACATACGTTGTTCCCTTTGTCATCGGTATGTTACTTGCCCGAGATTCGATCGTCAGTATCTCAATACCTAGTTCAATCTCGTTACCGGCAAGTCTCTTTACTCATTCCATAATACACATCCCACAACTAACTCATTAGTTGCAATGCTTGCAAGGCTTAAGTGATGTGCATTACCGAGAGGGCCCAGAGATACCTCTCCGACAATCGGAGTGACAAATCCTAATCTCGAAATACGCCAACCCAACAAGTACCTTCGGAGACACCTGTAGAGCACCTTTATAATCACCCAGTTACGTTGTGACATTTGGTAGCACACAAAGTGTTCCTCCGGTAAACGGGAGTTGCATAATCTCATAGTCATTGGAACATGTATAAGTCATGAAGAAAGCAATAGCAACAAACTAAACGATCAAGTGCTAAGCTAACGGAATGGGTCAAGTCAATCACATCATTCTCCTAATGATGTGATCCCGTTAATCAAATGACAACTGATTTCTATGGTTAGGAAACATAACCATCTTTGATCAACGAGCTAGTCAAGTAGAGGCATACTAGTGACACTTTGTTTGTCAATGTATTCACACATGTATTATGTTTCCGGTTAATACAATTCTAGCATGAATAATAAACATTTATCATGATATAAGGAAATACATAATAACTTTATTATTGCCTCTAGGGCATATTTCCTTCAGTCTCCCACTTGCACAAGAGTCAATAATCTAGTTCACATCGCCATGTGATTTAATACCAATAGTTCACATCACCATGTGGTTAACACCCATAGTTCACATCGACATGTGACCAACACCCAAAGGGTTTGCTAGAGTCAATAATCTAGTTCAGATCGCTATGTGATTAACACCCAAAGAGTACTAAGGTGTGATCATGTTTTTCTTGTGAGAGAAGTTTAGTCAACGGGTCTGCCACATTCAGATCCGTAAGTATTTTGCAAATTTCTATGTCAACAATGCTCTGCACGGAGCTACTCTAGCTAATTGCTCCCACTTTCAATATGTATCCAGATTGAGATTTAGAGTCATCTGGATCAGTGTCAAAATTTGCATCGACATAACCCTTTACGACGAACCTTTTTGTCACCCCCATAATCGAGAAACATATCCTTATTTCACTAAGGATAATATTGACCGTTGTCCAGTGATCTACTCCTAGATCACTATTGTACTCCCTTGCCAAAAATAGTGTAGGGTATACAATAGACCTGGTACACAGCATGGCATATTTTATAGAACCTATGGCCAAGGCATAGGGAATGACTTTCATTCTCTTTCTATCTTTTGCCGTGGTAGGGCTTTGAGTCTTACTCAGTTTCACACATTGTAACATAGGAAAGAACTCTTTCTTTGACTGTTCCATTTTGAACTACTTCAAAATCTTGTCAAGGTATGTACTCATTGCAAAACTTATCAAGCGTCTTGATCTATCTCTATAGATCTTGATGCTCAATATGTAAGCAGCTTCACCGAGGTATTTCTTTGAAAAACTCCTTTCAAACACTCCTTTATGCTTTGCAGAATAATTCTACATTATCTCCGATCAATAATATGTCATTCACATATACTTATCAAAAATGCTGTAGTGCTCCCACTCACTTTCTTGTAAATACAGGCTTCACCGCAAGTCTATATAAAACTATATGCTTTGATCAACTCATCAAAGCATATATTCCAACTATGAGATGCTTGCACCAGTCCATAGATGGATCGCTGGAGCTTGCACATTTTTCCTAGCACCCTTTGGATCGTTAAAATCTCCTGGTTGCATCATATACAACTCTTCTTCCAGAAATCCATTCAGGAATGCAGTTTTGATATCCATTTGCCAGATTTCATCAAATGTGGCAATTGCTAACATGATTCAGACAGACTGAAGCATCTCTATGAGTGAGAAAATCTCATCATAGTCAACACTTTGAACTTGTCGAAAACATTTTTCCGACAATTTGAGCTTTGTAGATAGTAACACTACTATCAGTGTCCGTCTTCCTCTTGAAGATCCATTAAATCTCAATGGCTCACCGATCTTTGGGCAAGTCAATCAAAGTCCATACTTTGTTCTTATACATGGATCTCATCTCAGATTTCATGGCCTCAAGTCATTTCGCGGAATCTGGGCTCATCATCGCTTCCTCATAGTTTGTATGTTCCTCATGGTCAAGTAACATGACCTCCAGAACAGGATTACCGTACCACTCTGGTGCGGATCTCACTCTGGTTTACCTACAAGGTTTGGTAGTAACTTGATCTGAAGTTACATGATCATCATCATTAGCTTCCTCACTAATTGGTGTAGTAGTCACAGGAACAGATTTCTGTGATGAACTACTTTCCAATAAGGGAGCAGGTACAGTTACCCCATCAAGTTCTACTTTCCTCCCACTCACTTCTTTCTAGAGAAACCCCTTCTCTAGAAAGGATCCATTCTCAGCAACAAATATCTTGCCTTTGGATCTGTGATAGAAGGTGTACCTAGCAGTTACTTTTGGGTACCCTATGAAGATGCACTTCTCCGACTTGGGTTTGAGCTTATCAAGAGGAAACTTTTTCACATAAGCATCACAACCCCAAACTTTAAGAAATGACAACTTTGGTTTCTTGCCAAAACACAATTCATACGGTGTCGTCTCAACAGATTTAGATGGTGTCCTATTTAACGTGAATGTAGCTATCTCTAATGCATAACCCCAAAACGATAGTGGTAAATTGGTAAGAGAGATCATAGATCGCACCATATCTAATAAAGTACGGTTACGACGTTCGGACACACCATTACACTATGGTGTTCCAGGTGGCGTGAGTAGTGAAACTATTTCACATTGTTTTAACTGAAGGCCAAACTCGTAACTCAAATATTTTTCTTCTGCGATCATATCATAGAAACTTTTATTTTTGTTACGATGATTCTCCACTTCACTCTGAAATTCTTTGAACTTTCAAATGTTTCAGACTTGTGTTTCATCAAGTAGATATACTCATATCTGCTCAAATCATCTATGAAGATCAGAAAATAATGATACCCGCCGCGAGCCTCAATATTCATCGGACCACACACATATGTATGTATGATTTCCAACAAATCTGTTGCTCGCTCCATGGTTCCGGAGAACGGCGTTTTAGTCATCTTGCCCATGAGGCACAGTTCGCAAGTACCAAGTGATTCATAATCAAGTGGTTCCAAAAGTCCATAAGTATGTAGTTTCTTCATGCGCTTTATACCGATATGACCTAAACGGCAGTGCCACAAATAATTTGCACTATCATTATTAACTTTGCATCTTTTGTCTTCAATATTATGAAAATGTGTATCACCGTGATCGAGATCCAACAAACCATTTTCATTGGGTGTATGACCATAGAAGGTTTTATTCATGTAAACAGAACAATAATTATTCTCCAACTTACATGAATAACCGTATTGCAATAAACATGATCCAATCATATTCATGCTCAACGCAAACACTAAATAACATTTATTTTAGGTTTAACACTAATTCCGAAAGTATAGGGAGTGTGCGATGATGATCATATCAATCTTGGAACCATTTCCAATACACATCGTCACTTCACCCTTAACTAGTCTCTGTTCATTCTGCAACTCCCGTTTCGAGTTACTATTCTTAGCAACTGAACTAGTATCAAATACCGAGGGTTTGATATAAACATTAGTAAAGTACACATCAATAACATGTATATCCAATATACCTTTGTTCACTTTGCCATCCTTCTTATCCGCCAATTACTTGGGGTAGTTCCGCTTCCAGTGACCAGTCCCTTTGCAGTAGAAGCACTCAGTTTCAGGCTTAGGTCCAGACTTGGGTTTTTTTTCAATTGAGCATCAACTTGCTTGCTGTTCTTCTTGAAGTTCCCCTTTCTTCCCTTTGTCCCTTTACTTGAAACTAGTGGTTTTGTTTACCATCAACACTTGATGCTTTTCCTGATTTCTACCTTCGTCGATTTCAGCATCACGAAGAGCTTGGGAATTGTTTCTGTTATCCCTTGCATATTATAGTTCATCACGAAGTTCTACTAACTTGGTGATGGTGAATAAAGAATTTTGTCAATCACTATTTTATCTGGAAGATTAACTCCCACTTGATTCAAGCGATTGTAGTACCCAGACAATCTGAGCACATGCTCACTGCTTGAGCTATTCTCCTCCATCTTTTAGCTATAGAACTTCTTGGAGACTTCATATCTCTCAACTCGGGTATTTGCTTGAAATATTAACTTCAACTACTGGAACATCTCATATGGTCCATGACGTTCAAAACGTCTTTGAAGTCCCGATTCTAAGCCGTTTAAGCATGGTGCACTAAACTATCAAGTAGTAATCATATTGAGCTAGCCAAACGTTCATAACATCTGCATCTGCTCCTGCAATAGGTTTGTCACCTAGCGGTGCATCAAGGACATAATTCTTCTGTGCAGCAATGAGGATAAACCTCAGATCACGGATCCAATCCGCATCATTGCTACTAACATCTTTCAACTTAGTTTTCTCTAGGAACATATCAAAAATAAAACAGGGGAGCTAAACGCGAGCTATTGATCTACAACATAGATATGCTAATACTACCAGGACTAAGTTCATGATAAATTTAAGTTCAATTAATAATATTACTTAAGAACTCCCACTTAGATAGACATACCTCTAATCCTGTAAGTGATCACGTGATCCATATCAACTAAACCATGTCCGATCATCACGTAAGATGGAGTAGTTTCAATGGTGAACATCACTATGTTGATCATATCTACTATATGATTCACGCTCAACCTTTCGGTCTCAATGTTCCAACGCCATATTTGTTATATGCTACGCTCGTCAAGTTTAACCTGAGTATTCCGCGTGTGCAACTGTTTTGCACCCGTTGTATTTGAACGTAGAGCCTATCACACCTGATCATCACGTGGTGTCTCAGCACGAAGAACTTTCGCAATGGTGCATACTCAGGGAGAACACTTGTACCTTGATAATTAGTGAGAGATCATATTATAAAGCTACCGTCGAACTAAGCAAAATAAGATGTATAAAAGATAAACATCACATGCAATCAAAAAATGTGACATGATATGGCCATCATCATCTTGTGCCTTTGATCTCCATCTCCAAAGCATCGTCATGATTTCCATCGTCACCGGCATGACACCATGATCTCCATCATCTTGATCTATATCAATGTGTCGTCTCATGGTCGTCTTGCCAACTATTGCTCTTGCAACTATTGCTATCGCATAGCGATAAAGTAAAGCAATTATTTGGCTCTTACATCTTATGCAATAAAGAGACAGCCATAAGGCTTCTGCCAGTTGCCGATAACTTCAACAAAACATGATCATCTTATACAACAACTTATATCTCATCACGTCTTGACCATATCACATCACAACATGCCCTGCAAAAACAAGTTAGACGTCCTCTACTTTGTTGTTGCAAGTTTTACGTGGCTGCTACAGGCTGAGCAAGAACCGTTCTTACCTACGCATGAAAACCACAATGATAGTTTGTCAAGTTAGTGCTGTTTTAACCTTCTCAAGGATCGGGCTTAGCCACACTTGGTTCAACTAAAGTTGGAGAAACTGACACCCGCTAGTCACCTGTGTGCATAGCACGGCGGTAAAACCAGTCTCACATAAGCGTACGCGTAATGTCGGTCCGGGCCGCTTCATCCAACAGTACCGCCGAACCAAAGTATGACATGCTGGTAAGCAGTATGACTTATATCGCCCATAACTCACTTGTGTTCTACTCGTGCATATTACATCAACGCATAAAACCTGGCTCGGATGCCACTGTTGGGTAACATAGTAATTTCCAAAAATTCCTACGCACACGCAAGATCATGGTGATGCACAGCAACGAGAGGGGAGAGTGTTGTCCACGTACGCTCGTAGACCAAAAGCGGAAGCGTTAGCACAACGCAGTTGATGTAGTCGTACGTCTTCACAATCCGACCGATCAAGTACCGAACGCACGGCACCTCCGAGTTCTGCACACATTCAACTCGATGACGTCCCTCGAACTCCGATCCAGCTGAGCTTTGAGGGAGAGTTCCGTCAGCACAACGGCGTGGTGATGATGATGATGTTCTACCGATGCAGGGCTTCGCCTAAGCACCGCTACGATATGACCGAGGTGGATTATGGTGGAGGGGGGCACCGCACACGGCTAAGAGATCCAAGGGATCAATTGTTGTGTCTATGGGGTGCCCCCTAGCCACGTATATAAAGGAGTGGAGAAGGGGAGGGGCCGGCCCTCTCTATGGCGCGCCCCAGAAGAGTCCTACTCCCACCGGGAGTAGGATTCCCCCTTTCCTAGTATAACTAGGAGCCCTTCCAAGTAGTAGGAGTAGGAGGGAAGGAAAGGGAAGGGAAAAGGAGAAGGAAGGAAGGGGGCGCCCCTCCTCCCTAGTCCAATTCGGACCAGCCCATGGGGAGGGGTGCGGCCACCCTTTGAGGCCTTTCTCTCCTTTCCCGTATGGTCCATTAAGGCCCAATACGAATTCCTGTAACTCCCCGGTACTCCCGAAAATACCCGAATCACTCGGAACCTTTCCGATGTCCAAATATAGTCATCCAATATATCGATCTTTACGTCTCGACCATTTCGAGACTCCTCGTCATGTCCCCGATCTCATACGGGACTCTGAACTCCTTCGGTACATCAAAATACATAAACTCATAATATAACCGTTATCGAACTTTAAGCGTGCGGACCCTACGGGTTCAAGAACTATGTAGACATGACCGAGACACGTCTCCGGTCAATAACCAATAGTGGAACCTGGATGCTCATATTGGCTCCCACATATTCTACGAAGATCTTTATCGGTCAGACCGCATAACAACATACGTTGTTCCCTTTGTCATCGGTATGTTACTTGCCCGAGATTCGATCGTCAGGATCTCAATACCTAGTTCAATCTCGTTACCGGCAAGTCTCTTTACTCATTCCATAATACATCATCCCGCAACTAACTCATTAGTTGCAATGCTTGCAAGGCTTAAGTGATGTGCATTACCGAGAGGGCCCAGAGATACCTCTCCGACAATCGGGGTGACAAATCCTAATCTCGAAATACGCCAACCCAACAAGTACCTTCGGAGACACTTGTAGAGCACCTTTATAATCACCCAGTTACGTTGTGACATTTGGTAGCACACAAAGTGTTCCTCTGGTAAACGGGAGTTGCATAATCTCATAGTCATAGGAACACCGAACATGTATAAGTCATGAAGAAAGCAATAGCAACAAAGTAAACGATCAAGTGCTAAGCTAACAGAATGTATCAAGTTAATCACATCATTCTCCTAAGGATGTGATCCCGTTAATCAAATGACAACTGATGTCTATGGTTAGGAAACATAACCATCTTTGATCAATGAGCTAGTCAAGTAGAGGCATACTAGTGACACTCTGTTTGTCTATGTATACACACATGTATTATGTTTTCGGTTAATACAATTCTAGCATGAATAATAAACATTTATCATGATATAAGGAACTAAATAATAACTTTATTATTGCCTCTAGGGCATATTTCCTTCAGTTGGAGCATGATTTATTTTTTGATTGTCTTCCTTATGAGTGGTGGTCGGGGACGAGCGATGGTCTTTTCCTACCAATCTATCCCCCTAGGAGCATGCGTGTAATACTTTGTTTCGATAACTAATAGATTTTTGCAATAAGTATGTGAGTTCTTTATGTCTAATGTTGAGTCCATGGATTATATGCACTCTCACCCTTCCACCATTGCTAGCCTCTCTAGTATCGCACAACTTTCGCCGGTACCATGAACCCACCATATACCTTCCTCAAAATAGCCACCATACCTACCTATTATGGCATTTCCATAGCCATTCTGAGATATATTGCCATGCAACTTTCCACCATTCCGTTATTATGACACGCTTCATCTTTGTCATATTGCTTGCATGATCATGTAGTTGACATCGTATTTGTGGCAAAGCCACCGTTCATAAATCTTCATACATGTCACTCATGCATCATTGCACATCCCGGTACACCGCCGGAGGCATTCACATAGAGTCATATTTTGTTCTAAGTATTGAGTTGTAATTCTTGATTTGTAAGTAAATAAAAGTGTGATGATCATCATTATTAGAGCATTGTCCCATGTGAGGAAAGGATGATGGAGACTATGATTCCCCCACAAGTCGGGATGAGACTCCGGAGGAAAAATAGTAAAAAAGAGGCCAAAAAAAGAGAAAGGACCCAAATAAAAAAAGAGAAAAAGAGAGAAGGGACAATGTTACTATCCTTTTCCACACTTGTGCTTCAAACTAGCACCATGATCTTCATGATAGAGAGTCTCCTATGTTGTCACTTTCATATACTAGTGGGAATTTTACATTATAGAACTTGGCTTGTATATTCCAATGATGGGCTTCCTCAAAATTGCCCTAGGTCTTCATGAGCAAGCAAGTTGGATGCACACCCACTTAGTTTCTTTTGTTGAGCTTTCATACACTTATAGCTCTAGTGCATCCATTGCATGGCAATCCCTACTCACTCACATTGATATCTATTGATGGGCATCTCCATAGCCCGTTGATACGCCTAGTTGATGTGAGACTGTCTTCTCCTTTTTGTCTTCTCCACAACCACCATTCTATTCCACTTATAGTGCTATGTCCATGGCTCACGCTCATGTATTGCGCGAAGATTGAAAAAGTTTGAGATATTCAAAAGTATGAGACAAATGCTTGGCTTGTCATCGGGGTTGTGCATGATTTAAATATTTTGTGTGATGAAGATAGAGCATAGCCAGACTATATGATTTTGTAGGGATAGCCTTCTTTGGCCATGTTATTTTGAGAAGACATGATTACTTTGTTAGTATGCTTGAAGTATTATTATTTTTATGTCAATATTAAACTTTTGTCTTGAATGTTATGGATCTGAATATTCTTGCCACAATAAAGAATTACATGGATAAATATGTTAGGTAGCATTCCACATCAAAAATTTTGTTTTTATCATTTACCTACTCGAAGACGAGCAGGAATTAAGCTTGAGGATGCTGATACGTCTCCAACGTATCTATAATTTTTGATTGTTCCATGCTATTATATTATCTGTTTTGGATGTTTATGGGCTTTATTATATACTTTTATATTATTTTTGGGACTAACCTATTAACCGGAGGCCGAGCCCAAATTGTTGTTTTCTTGCCTATTTCAGTGTTTCGAAGAAAAGGAATATCAAACGGAGTCCAAACGTAATGAAACCTTTGGGAGAGTTATTTTTGGAATGGAAGCAATCTAGGAGACTTGGAGTATGTGTCAGGGAAGCTTCGAGGTGACCACGAGGCAGGGAGGAGCGCCTGCCCCCTGGGCGCGCCCCCACCCTTGTGGGTCCCTCATGGCTCCCCTGACCAACTTATTTCGCCTATATATATATATATATCCATAAACCCTACAAACTTCAGGGAGCATAATAGATTGGGTGTTCCGCCGCCAGAAGCTTCCATAGCCATCGAAAGCCAATCTAGACCCGTTCTGGCACCCTACCGGAGGGGGGGGGGGAATCCCTCTCTGGTGGCCATCTTCATCATCCCGACGCTCTCCATGAAGAGGAGGGAGTAGTTCTCCCTCGGGGCTGAGGGTATGTACCAGTAGCTATGTGTTTGATCTCTCTCTCTCTCTCATGTTCTTGAGTTGGCACGATCTTGATGTATCGCGAGCTTTGCTATTATAGTTGGATCTTATGATATTTCTCCCCCTCTACACTCTTGTAATGGATTGAGTTTTCCCTTTGAATTTATCTTATCGGATTGAGTCTTTAAGGATTTGAGAACACTTGATGTATGTCTTGCACATGCTTATCTGTGGTGACAATGGGATATCATGTGATCCACTTGATGTATGTTTTGGTGATCAACTTGCGAGTTCCGTGACCTCGTGAACTTATACAAAGGGGTTGGCACACATTTTCGTCTTGACTCTCCGGTAGAAACTTTGGGGCACTCTTTGAATTTCTTTGTGTTGGTTGAATAGATGAATCCGAGATTGTGTGATGCATATTGTATAATCGTACCCACGGATACTTGAGGTGACATTGGAGTATCTAGGTGACATCAGGGTTTTGGTTGATTTGTGTCTTAAGGTGTTATTCTAGTATGAACTCTATGATAGATTGAACGGAAAGAGTAACTTCATGTTATTTTACTACGGACTCTTGAATAGATCGATCAGAAAGGATAACTTTGAGGTGGTTTCGTACCCTACAATAATCTCTTCGTTTGTTCTCCGCTATTAGTGACTTTGGAGTGACTCTTTGTTGCATGTTGAGGGATAGTTATATGATCCAATTATGTTATTATTGTTGAGAGAACTTGCACTAGCGAAAGTATGAACCCTAGGCCTTGTTTCCTATCATTGCAATACCGTTTACGCTCACTTTTACCACTTGCTACCTTGCTGTTTTTATATTTTCAGATTACAAAAACCTTTATCTACCACCCATATCGCACTTTTATCACGATCTCTTTGCCGAACTAGTGCACCTATACAATTTACCATTGTATTGGGTGTGTTGGGGACACAAGAGACTCTTTGTTATTTGGTTGCAGGGTTGTTTGAGAGAGACCATCTTCATCCTACGCCTCCCACAGATTGATAAACCTTAGGTCATCCACTTGAGGGAAATTTGCCACTGTCCTACAAACCTCTGCACTTGGAGGCCCAACAATGTCTACAAGAAGAAGGTTGTGTAGTAGACATCACACCCCGAGTATGTTGATTTCAATAGTGATGAAGATGGCTGGCTAGGTGATGATGATTTACTTGTTGACAACACTAGTGATGAAGACTGATGAAATTGCTATTAATCATGCTAATCAAGATGAAACGAATGACAATGATAAGGAGATTGAGCGTCTAACTAAAGAACTAAACACTCTTAAGTTAGCTCATGAAACTACTCTAGAGGATCATCGAGAGCTTTTAAAGACTCATGAGAAGTTACGCTTCGGGAAGCTAAATTTAGAACAAGAGCATGGGTTCTTAAAAGCAATCAATGATGATCTTCGAAAGAAAAGTTCTTCTTACATTGCCAAGCGTTTACTCTTGCCTAATTATATGCCACAAGTAAAATCTAACAACAAGAACAAGAAAGATTCTTCTTCTAGTAGTAACAATAATGATGCTAAATCAAATATTATTGCTTCCAGTAGTTCTCTTGATTCTACTAACAATTCTCTTAGCCAAGTTACACTTGAGCAAGAAAATAGCTTATTGAAGGGAATTATAGAGGAAGGTGTTTACAAGAGCCTTGCCAGAAGTAAGCAATTTGAGGAAATTGTACGCAAGTAGGGCACGCATCGGAAGAATCAAGGTGTTGGTTTTGAACAAAGGTTCAATGCCAATGGAGTTGAGTGGGAAGAAAATCAATATCCCAAGATGAAGTTTGTTCCTCAACAAGAGAAGTATGACCCCACTTATTTCAAAGGAACACAAGCTCAAGATGATCTTCCACCACAAGCTAAAAGGTAAGGACAAGTTTCAAGAAGAGATCGATTCATTTGAAGAAGCTCCTCAGGCCTTGGTCAAGTGGGTTCACAAGACTACGTCAAGTTCCACTACATGAAGTATGACTACAACTCCAATGATTCCCATCAAGTTGATGTGGATCCCAAAGAAGAAGAACTAGAGAGTTCTTGTGGGTGACTCCGCCAACATACTTCACTCACATTCATTTTGGCAAGGACAATTGAAATCAACCTCCATATCTTTCACTAGTTCATGGAGTCATGATACGTCTCCATCGTATCTATAATTTTTGATTGTTCCATGCCAATATTATACAACTTTCACATATTTTTGGCAACTTTTTATATGATTTATTGGACTAACCTATTGATCCAATGCCCAGTGCCAGTTCCTGTTTTTGCATGTTTTTGTTTTGCAGAAAATCCATATCAAATGAAGTCCAATCGCGATAAAAATTTATGGAAAATTATTGTGTAATATATGTGATTTTTGGGACTTGGAATCAACGCAAATGAAGGACCACAGTGCCGAAGAGACACCAGGGCGCACCCTAGGCTCCAGGCGCATGGTGGTGGGTTGTGCTCACCTCATACGTCGGTTGGGTCTCTACTTCGGACGCAAGTAAGCTTATATCCGGGGAAAATCGTGTTAAAATCTCAGCGCAATCGGAGTTACGGATCTCCTGGAATATAAGAAACGGTTTTCGGCCAGATCTGGCAGTGCAAAACAGAAGAGAACAGGGAGGGAGATCCAATCTTAGAGGGGCTCCTGCCCCTCCGCCGCCATGGAGGCCATGGACCAGAGGGGGAACTCTCCTCCCATCTAGGGGGAGGCCAAGGAAGAAGAAGAATAAGTGGGCTCTCTCCCCCTCTCTCCCGGTGGCGCCGGAGTGTTGCCGGTGCTAGGATCGTGACGAGGATCTACATCAACAATCTTGCTACCGTCAACACCAACCCCTCTATGCAGCGGTGTAACCTCCCTTCTCCCCACCGTAATCTCTACTTAAACATGGTTCTCAACTCCATATATTATTTCCCAATGATATTTGGCTATCCTATGATGTTTGAGTAGACCCGTGTTGTCCTGTGGGTTAATCGTGATCTTGGTTGGTATGATTGTATGTTTTATTTATGGTGCTGTCCTACAGTTCCCTCCGTCTCGCGCAAACGTGAGGGGTCCCCGTTGTGGGTGTTGCAATACGTTCGTGATTTGCTTATGGTGGATTGCGAGAGTGACAGAAGCTTAAACCCAAGTAGGTGGGTTGTTGCGTATGGGATAAAGAGGACTTGATACTTAACGCTATGGTTGGGTTTCACGACCTTAATGATCTTTAGTAGTTGCGGATGCTTGCTAGAGTTCCAATCAGAAGTGCATATGATCCAAGTAGAGAAAGTATGTTAGCTCATGCCTCTCCCTCATATAAATTTGCAAGAATGATTACCGATACTTGTTATCAATTACCTAGGTACAAATGACTTTCTTGTTGACAAAAGCTATCCACTTTTATTACCTTGCAATTTATTCTTAGTTTTATTCTCGCAAAGTACTCATAGTGTTATTCTTGCAAAATAGTTTCATACTTGTTTTAGCTAAAGCAAACGTCAAGTGTTCATAGAGTTGTATCGGTGGTTGAGGGAGTCCTGGATTAGGGGGTATCCGGACAGCCGGACTATATCCTTTGGCCAGACTGTTGGACTATGAAGATACAAGATTGAAGACTTCGTCCCGTGTCCGGATGGGACTCTCCTTGGCGTGGAAGGCAAGCTTGGCAGTACGGATATGTAGATCTCCTTCCTTGTAACCGACTCTGTGTAACCCTAGCCCCCTCCAGTGTCTATATAAACTGGAGGGTTTAGTCCGTAGGACCAACAACAATCATACCATAGGCTAGCTTCTAGGGTTTAGCCTCTCTGATCTCGTGGTAGATCAACTCTTGTACTACTCATATTATCAAGAACAATCAAGCATGACATAGGGTATTACCTCCATCAAGAGGGCCCAAACCTGGGTAAACATCGTGTCCCCTGCCTCCTGTTACCATCCGCCTAGACGCACAGTTCAGGACCCCTACCCGAGATCCGCCAGTTTTGACACCGACATTGGTGCTTTCATTGAGAGTTCCTCTGTGTCGTCATCGTTAGGCTTGATGGCTCCTTCGATCATCGATAGCGATGCATTCCAGGGTGAGACTTTTCTCCCCGGACAAATCTTTGTATTTGGCGGCTTCGCACTGTGGGCCAACTCGCTTGGCCATCTGGAGCAGATCGAGAGTTACGCCCCTGGCCACCAGGTCAGGTTTGGAAGCTTAAACTACACGGCCAACATCCGCGGGGACTTGATCTTCAACGGATTCGAGCTCTTGCCGAGTGCGCCACACGGTCACGATGAGCATGATTTAGCTCTACCATCGGACAGTGTTCGAGTGATCACACCGGCGACCGCTTCGACCCTCAATTCGGAGCCAATTGCGCCATCCATGGACGGGTGGATAGACCCCGCCATGGAGGTCGCATTCTCTGCGGCGATCAAGCCGAGTATCGACCTTACCCTTCACGAGAGCCGTGACGCCAAACTACCAGATTCTTCCCCGGCCACGGACTCCGAACCGCCTGTGCCCGTGCCTTTCGTATCCGACTGGGCGCCGATCATGGAGTTCACCTCCACAGATATCTTCCAGCACTCGCCCTTCGGCGACATACTGAACTCATTAAGGTCTCTCTCCTTGTTAGGAGAGTCCTGGCCGAACTATGTCCGGCAGGATTGGGATGCGGATGACGAAGAAATTCGCCGCCCACCCAACACCCACTTAGTAGCCACTGTCAACAATTTGACGGACATGCTCGACTTCGACTCTGAAGACATCGACGGTATGGACGACGATGCAGGGGACGAACAAGAACCACTGCCCATAGGGCATTGGACAGCCACCGCATCATATGATATATATATGGTGGACACACCCAAAGAAGGCAATGGCGACGGGACAACGGAGGATGACCCCTCCAAGAAGCAACCCAAGCGCCGACATCAGCGGCACCGCTCTAAGTCTCGCCAAAGCAAAAGCGGTGATACCGGCACAGGAGACAATAGCACTCCGGACAGTGCCGAAGATGACGACAATCCCCTCCAGCAAGATTTATAGCAGGAGGATGGAGAAGCCAGCCCTCCCGAGAGAGCGGCAGATGGAGAGGCGGAGGATGATAATTATATGCCTCCCTCCGAAGACGAGGCAAGCCTTGACGATGACGAATTTGTCGTGCCTGAGGATCCCGTCGAGCAAGAGCGCTTCAAGCGCCGGCTTATAGCCACGTCAAATAGCCTTAAGAAAAAGCAACAACAGCTTCAAGCTGATCAAGATTTGCTAGCTGACAGATGGATTGAAGTCCTTGCGGCCGAGGAATATGAACTCGAACGCCCCTCTAAGAGTTACCCTAAGTGCAGGTTGCTACCCCGACTGGAGGAGGAAGCATTAAAACCTACATCTCCAGCGTATGACGCGGCTGATCGGCCACCTCGTGGCCGCGATAGAGAGGCATTTCAGCCAAAAGCTCAGCCCGCACCCCGACGCCACTCAAATAAAAATGTCAAGGCATGGGGAAATACGCTAGACCCGCGAGACGTATTGGAGGACAAAGAAAAACACGCAAGATCGATCTACGGATCACGAGGGCGCGCCACTACGCGAGACGATAACCGTCACACTAGATACAGTAAAAGTAAATCTGACCGGGCCGAACACAGCGGACAAGACTCATTTGAGCTGCGTCACGATATAGCCCAGTACAGAGGCGCTGCACACACCCTATGCTTCACAGACGAAGTAATGGATCACCAAATCCCAGAGGGTTTCAAACCCGTAAATATCGAATCATACGACGGTACAACAGATCCTGCGGTATGGATCGAGGACTTCCTCCTGCACATCCACATGGCCCGCGGTGATGATCTACACGCCATCAAATACCTCCCACTCAAACTCAAAGGACCAGCTCGGCATTGGCTCAATAGCCTGCCAGCAGAATCCATTGGCTGTTGGGAAGATCTGGAAGCCGCATTCCTCGACAACTTCTAGGGTACTTATGTGTGACCTCCAGATGCCGATGACTTGAGCCACATAATTCAGCAGCCAGAGGAATCAGCCAGGCAATTCTGGACACGGTTCCTGACAAAGAAAAATCAAATCGCCGACTGTCCGGATGTAGAGGCACTAGCAGTTTTTAAGCACAACATCCGTGACGAGTGGCTCGCCCGGCACCTTGGCCAGGAAAAGCCGAAATCTATGGCAGCCCTCACGACACTCATGACCCGCTTTTGCACGGGAGAGGACAACTGGCTAGCTCGAAGCAATAACATATCAAAGAACCGTGGTACTTTGGATACCAAGGATAGCAGTGGCAGGTCACCTCGCAACAAGCAAAAGCGCCGCATCAACGGCGACAATACCAAGGATACGACAATCAATGCCGGATTCAGAGGCTCTAAACCCGGTCAGCGGAAAAAGCCATTCAAAAGAAGCACTCCGGGCCTGTCTAGTTTGGACCGTATACTCGATCACTCGTGTCAAATCCACGGCACCCCCGACAAGCCAGCCAACCACACCAACAGGGAATGTTGGGTGTTCAAGCAGGCCGGCAAGTTAAATGCCAAAAACAAAGATAAGGGGTTACATAGCGATGACGAGGAGGAGCCCCGGCCGCCGAACATCGGACGACAGAAGAGGTTCCCCCCACAAGTGCGGGCAGTGAACATGATATACACAACCTACATCCCCAAAAGGGAGTGCAAGCGTGCGCTAAGGGACGTATATGCGTTGGAGCCAGTCCCCCCAAAGTTCAACCCATGGTCCTCCTGTCCGATCACCTTCAATCGCAGGGACCACCCCACTAGTATCCGTCATGGCGGATTCGCCGCACTGGTCCTAGACCCAATCATCGACGGATTTCACCTCACTCGAGTCCTTATGGACGGCGGCAACAGCCTGTACTTGCTTTATCAGGACACAGTGTGCAAAATGGGTATAGACCCCTCAAGGATCAAACCCACAAAACGACCTTCAAAGGCGTCATACCAGGTGTAGAGGCCCATTGCATAGGCTCAGTCACACTGGAAGTGGTCTTCGGATCCCCGGATAACTTCCGAAGTGAGGAGTTAATCTTCGATATAGTCCCGTTCCGCAGTGGCTATCACGCACTGCTCGGGCGAACCGCATTTGCGAGATTCAATGCGGTACCGCATTATGCATACCTCAAGCCCAAGATGCCATGACCTCGGGGGGTCATCACAGTCAATGGAAACACAAAGCACTCTCTTCGCACAGAGGAGCACACTGCAACCCTCACAGCAGAAGCACAAAGCAGCCTCTTCAGGCAATCCACCAGTTCGGCGATTAAACACCCGGACACCGTCAAGCGCGCCCGGAATAATCTGCAACAAGACCGCCTGGCACGTTCCGAGCTCGCATAGCAATGCGGCCCCCACCCCAGTCCCAGCCAAACGGCAAAATCCATGCCTTGCGTACATAATTACGCATTGAAAATACCATGGGCATAGGTGGGGGGGGGCACGACTACAGGACGTCCCAAAACGCAGCTCAACCACACTAGGGGCTTCCCGCTTTGTTATTTTTTCTCTCTTTCAGGACTTTACTCTCTGGAAACCCCGTTCGGCAGTACGATTGCCGGACACATGATACAACAACCAAGGAGGCAGAAAGCTACGTCGCACCATGGAATTCCCAGGTGGTCTCTGATAAAGAGTGAAATACCTGCTTTAAATACTATTCCTCAGCTTGCCCTTGGAGGGGACATGTCAAATAGTCCTACTTTCTGCTTTTTGCACTACTTGTATCATTCTGCTTCGACGCACCTTTTTGAATAAACAATGCATAGCACTAGACTAT
The DNA here is from genome assembly GCA_034509565.1 of Triticum monococcum. Lineage (NCBI taxonomy): Eukaryota > Viridiplantae > Streptophyta > Magnoliopsida > Poales > Poaceae > Triticum > Triticum monococcum. Next base: position 497,990,543 of record CM067843.1, read on the forward strand.
TACCGCATTCTCTATTCATTTTGATATATATGTTCATTCATGACATTCGGCACCCATACACTCTGGTACGGCCAATACGCCAGGGGTTTAAGTGTACCCCATAATACGGCGTGTGAAGTCCGAACACTTTCGATAGTGCGGCACCCCGAACTTATAACATTATATGCATCAGCTCCGAATCATGTCTTGGGTCAATAGTTGGGTTTGCCCGGCTCCCATGTTTTGGTACCTTACGTTCCGCTATATCGGCTAAGGTAGGACTGGGAGAACTACTGCGATTGTGCCCCGGTTCATCTGGGCAAGCACCTCAGTAGAGAAAGCTAAAACTGACTGTCATGATAAGGCGAGAGCTGGTCGCTGTTCGAGAGGTCTCGAGTCCCTAAAGACTTATGCCGCTTAGAGCGAGGAGTCGGCTTTGTCCGGCTTAGGCATGTATCGCACCCCGAATTCGGCCTTCCGAATACTAGGGGCTTCGCCAAAATTTAAAATTGTAGACTTCTATGGCTAAGTGGGAGTGATAAAGCATTATAGTCCGATTGCCTTGTTCGTTGTGCTGAGCACCTCCCTCGAAGGACCCAACAATGGGAAAACAGTGCTCAGATTTATCCCGAACACCCCAGCACTCGTGGCATGGGGGCAGAAGTCGACGACTGGCCATCTCTCAGATTTGATAAACGACCGCACAGAAGGTAATATTTTAAATTCAAACAAGCGTTGCATATCACACATGAACAAGTTTTCATAATACAGGATCACACGAGCAAGTTCATTCAAAAATTACATCCTTCGCACACTCGTCCGCCACAAGACGGGCACCCTTCAGGACACCCTCATAATACATTTCAGGGTGGCGATGCTCCTTGCCCTGCGGCGGCCCCTCCTTCACCAGCTTCTCGGCGTCCATCTTGGCCCAGTGCACCTTCGCACGGGTAAAAGCCTAGCATGCACCTTCGATGCAGACAGACCGCTTTATGACTTCCAGCCATGGGCATGCATCCACAAGCCACCTCACCTGGCCAAAGTAGCTGTTGGGAAGGGAGTTGCTAGGCCACATCCGGACTATAAGGCCCCTCATGGCCTGTTCGGCCACCTTGTGCAGCTCGACCAGTTGCTTCAGCTGGTCGCTCACAGGCATCGGGTGTTCGGTCCCAGTATACTGAGACCAAAACAACTTCTCCGTTGAGCTTCCCTCCTCGGCCTGGTAGTACTTTGTGGCATCCGACACGTCACGGGGCAAATCTGCGAATGCTCCTGGAGAGCTCCGGACTCGGGTAAGTAACAAGTGATTTACTTTCACATGCTTGCTTTGCATAATGAATGCCTTACCCGCCACTATCTTCCTCATCGCCTCAATTTCCTGGAGGGCTTTTTGGGCTTCGGCCTTGGCACACTTTGTCCTCTCGAGGGCCGCGGCAAGCTCGGACTCTCACGTCTTTGAGTCAAGCTCCAAAGTCTCGTGCTTCTTCACGAGAGCCTGGAGCTCTTGCTGCACCTTGCCCACCCGTGCCTCTTGTTTCTCCCGCTCGGTGCGCTCCTCGGCTGCTTTGTTTTTGACCTTGGACAATGCTTGCTTCAGGGTCGCCACTTCGGTCGTGGCCCCTGGCACATCCATGTTGACAAGGTATTACTTACCTTTGTTCTCCTCGAGCTGCCTCTTGGCAAGGCCGAGATCTTTCTCGGACCGCTCGAGGTTCTGCTTCAGTGCGGTGACCTCCGCAGTCAGTGCGGAAGAGGTCAGCAGTGAAGCCTGCATACGCATATAGACATACTTGTATTAGACTCCTGCATATATTATTTGATCCTCTATTCGGCTTTTATTTATGAACACCAAACAGAGCATCAGGGGCTACTTTCTATGCGGTAATATTATCCTATATTTTAAATACTTACCTCAAAGCCTGTTAGAAGGCTGGCACAGGCTTCAGTCAGTCTGCTCTTGGCGGGCTGAACCTTCTTGATCACCGCACTCTTAATAGTGCGGTGCTCTTCGTCGATGGAAGCACCGTGAAGCGCTCCCAACAGGTTGTCCAGTGCCTCTGGATGGACAGAGGTCACCGGCACGGGCGGCTTTCCCCTCTTGGAAGGGGGCCGCCTGCCGGAGTCCAAAACCATTGGAGGTTCCGGCGCGGTGTTCGGCTGAGGGCCGAACTTGGAGCCCTTGGGAGTCTTGCTCCCTTTGCACCTAGAGTCCGGAAGGTCGCCTTGAGGCGCCTCCAAGTCTACCTCCCCTTGATTCGGTGCCCCTTGAGACAATACCTCGACATTGTCCGTAGGGCGAGGAGAGGAGGCGGTTGGAAGTGACTCGCTATTCATATCCGACGAGTCCAAGGAACCGTCCGACGAGGATACGTCGATGCTGGCTCGGGGCGGACTGCATGATCATATTCGACGTTAGGAGAAGCAGTGCAATAAAAGTATGCTATGAGTTACTCTGGTATCCGAATACTTACGACTTCGCCAGGGGCTTGGCCCTGAGTAACCACTCGTTTTCGCTGTCGGCAGCGGCGGTGGAACAGTCCGAAAGGAGAGTCCTTCCCTTCTTGGACCCTCCGGCCTCCCTGGTTGGGGCGGCCTTCCTTTTCCTGTTTCCCCCGGCTGGAGGGGGAGAACTGTCATCTTCCTCCTCCTCGTTTTCACGGGAGGAGGGCGTCTCGGAGTTATTGGACGATGAGTCCGATACCACTTGGCGCCGGGAACTCTTTCGGGTTCACGTGGCCTTCTTCTTGATCTTCTTCTCTGGCACCCCATAAGGAGCCGGAGTCCGCATCTCCGTCAGGAGAGCATCTGCAGGGTCTTCGGGCAGAGGGCCCGGACAGTTAATCTGCTCCGATGTCTCCACCCAGTCCTGTCAAAGGCATGGGAGCTCAGACCCCGCGCATGGTTAAACTATGGAAAACAAATACCCTACAAAGTGTACAAAACTTACCGGATTCGCAGGGCACTTCGCGCTTAGCCCGCGGTCCTCAGTAAGGGGAGGGGGGACCTCGGCGCCCTTGAACAACACCTTCCAGACATCCTTATGCGTCGTGTCGAAGAGCTCGCGTAGAGTCTGGTGTTGGGCCGGGTTGAACTCCCACAAGTTGAAAACCTGCCTTGCAATGCCGAAAACAATCTGCGCGTTGGACTCCTCGTCATTCAAGCCTGGTTCAAGGGCTACTGAGGGAGTCCTGGATTAGGGGGTATCTGGACAGCCGGACTATATCCTTTGGCCGAACTGTTGGACTATGAAGATACAAGATTGAAGACTTCGTCCCGTGTCCGGATGGGACTCTCCTTGGCGTGGAAGGAAAGCTTGGCAGTACGGATACGTAGATCTCCTTCCTTGTAACCGACTCTGTGTAACCCTAGCCCCCTCTGGTGTCTATATAAACCGGAGGGTTTAGTCTGTAGGACCAACAACAATCATACCATAGGCTAGCTTCTAGGGTTTAGCCTCTCTAATCTCGTGGTAGATCAACTCTTATACTACTCATATTATCAAGAACAATCAAGCAGGACGTAGGGTATTACCTCCATCAAGAGGGCCCGAACCTGGGTAAACATCGTGTCCCCTGCCTCCTGTTACCATCCGCCTAGACGCACAGTTCGGGACCCCCTACCCGAGATCCGCCTGTTTTGACACCGACAGTGGTCGATAGAACTTGAGGGAATATTTGTTCTGCCCTTAGCTCATCATTGGGTTCGACACTCTTATTTATCAAAGAATGCTACAAATGATCCCCTATACTTGTGGGTTATCAAGACATTTTTTTGGCGCCATTGTCGGGGAGCAATGGGGTGAATATTCTCGTGTGTGCTTGTTTGCTTTATTACTAAGTAGTTTTTATTTCCTGTTCTAATATGTTCTATATCTTTTAGTTATGGATACGGAACACAAAACACGAAAAAAATTAGTGGTACTTGCTACTCATGGAGATGAGGAACCTCCTAAAACCCTCGATGCTTGTTATGTGAAAAATATTATGCACTATTTTGATAATCCCGAGAAAACCCCATTTAACAAGATAATGGGAGTAACATTGGATCAACATGAATACTTTAGGGATTATCGCTTGACTCAAAAAGGGGAACTGTTGTGGGATCAAATTCATATCTTGCATTGGTATGCTTGGAATTTATGCCAGAGATATGATTATACTTGTTGCTCTTGGATGAATGCTCCACACCTTCCCTTTTCATGAAAATTTAATGATAATGAAACCTTGGCTTCTTATGCCAGTGGTAGATATGATTATTATGATGTGGAATGAAAAGAAGAATTTGTTGCTTTCAAGGGTGCTTATGAAATTGAATCTTTGTTTTTAAAGCATGAAGCTTTTGATGATGATGTTTATAGACCTGAATTTTTTCCATCCTTAAGTATTACTATGATAATTATAAATACAATTATGATATTGATGAATTTATTGGGAAAGTCTCCGCTATCCAAGAAGAGACTAATATTTTGCAAGAGTCTATGGAAGAAGAAATTGATGAAACTGTGAGCTCATTGGATGAAAAAAAGATGATGAAGAGAGTGAAGAACAAAAGGAGGAAGAGCGGATTAGCTACCCATGCCCTCCTTCTAATGAGAGTAACCCTCCAACTCATACATTATTTAATGTCCCTTCATGCTTATCGAAGGATGAATGCTATGATAATTGCTATGATCCTGTTGATTCTTTCAAAATATCCCTTTTGGATGAACTTGATGCTTGCTATGCTTGTGGCCAAGATGCCAATATGAATTATGCTTGTGGAGATGAACTTGCTATAGTTCCTTATGTTAAGAATGAAATTGTTGCTATTGCACCCATGCATGATAGTCTTATTATCTTTTTGAATTCTCCAAACTACACTATATCGGAGAAGTTTGCACTTATTAAGAATTACATTGATGGGTTGCCTTTTACCATTGCACATGATGATTTTGATGACTATACTATGCACGTGATTGCTGCTGCTACTTGCAATTATTATGAGAGCGAGACTACATCTCCACCTCGCTATCTTTCCAACATGATAGAATTGCCAGAAACTTCTTATGCTATGTATTGGCCTTTACTTGATGTGCATGAATTGTTCTTGTATGGCATGCCGATGCATAGGAAGAGAGTTAGACTTTGTCATTGCATGATATATGTTGCTTTGTGCTCATTACTAAATGCCAAATCATTGTTAATTAAAATTTGCTTTGATATACCTTGGGATCCGGGTGGATTCATTACTTGAGCACTCTATGCCTAGCTTAATGGCTTTAAAGAAAGTGCTACCAGGGAGACAACCCGGAAGATTTGGAGAGTCATTTATTTCTATAGAGTGCTTTTACAAAGTTTAAAAACAAAAATATATATATAGGGGAACTTAAAAACTTTTTCACAAAAGAGAAGCGATTGGAAGTTATGCATCGGAGAAGTGAGGGTCGACCTTGAACACTTGTGTTCATGCTCATGGAAACAATGTAGAATTTTTCATCAAGATTCTGATAAAAATAATTATCCCCTTGTGCAAATCCATTTTATTGTAAAATTATTCTGCCAAGATTTGCCTTTAGGATGATCATATCGCTTGTTGGTATGTGCGGTGTAAAAACAGATACTTTGGCTGTAGCGCGTGAATTTTCATTTTTTTACTGAAACGTTAAATGTTTCTGAAAGATTTTGCATAGTCTTGCTATAAAAATTGTTTGTTTTTTCCTAATTTTTCAGAATTGTTGGAGTACCAGAAGTATGGTAGATGTTCAGATTGCTACAGACTGTCATGTTTAAGACATATTCTGTTTTTTTCATGCATTGTTTTGCTTGTTTTGATGAACTATCGATTCTATCGGTGGTATAAGCCATGGAAAAGTTATAATACTGTAGCTACAATGCAAAAACAAAATATGAATTGGTTTTCAATAGTACTTAAAGTAGTGATTTGCTTTAGTGTACTAACGGATCTTACCGAGATTTCTGTTGAGTTTTGTGTGGATGAAGTGATCAAAGAACGAGGAGATCTCGATATGAGAAGAAGGAGGAGAGGCAAGAGCTCAAGCTTGTGGATGCGCAAGGCACCCCAAGTAAATATCCAAGGATACTCAAGCGTCTAAGCTTGGGGATGCCCCGGAAGGCATCCCATCTTTCTTCAACAAGTATCGGTATGCTTTCGTTCTCATTTCATTCATGTGATATGTGTGAATCTTGGAGCCTCTTTTGTGTTTAGTTTTCATTTTTCTTTTATGCACCATGCTGGTATGCGATACTCCATGGTTGACTTATAGAATGATCATTGCACTTCACTTATATCTTTTGAGTATGGCTTTATAGAATGCTTCTGTTGGGGAATGCAGTAATTTCAAAAAAAAATCCTACACACACGCAAGATCATGGTGATGCATAGCAACGAGGGGGGAGAGTATCGTCTACGTACCCTCGTAGACCGTAAGTGGAAGCGTTATGACAATGCGGTTGATGTAGTCGTACGTCTTCATGATCGACCGATCTAGTACTGAAGATACGACACCTCCGCGATCTGCACATGTTCGGCTCGGTGACATCCCGCGAACTCATGATCCAGTAGAGCTTCAAGGGAGAGCTTCATCAGCACGACGGCATGATGACAGTGATGATGTTACTACCGGAATAGGGCTTCGCCTAAGCACCGCTACGATATTACCAAGGTGGATTATGGTGGAGGGGGGCACGACACACGGCTAAAGATCAATGATCAACTTGTGTGTCTATGGGGTGCCCCCCTCCTCCGTATATAAAGGAGTGGGGGAGGGGGAGGATCGGCCCTCCTATTGCGCGCCCCATGGGGAGTCCTACTCCCATCGGGAGTAGGATTCCCCCCTTTCCATGTAGTAGGAGTAGGAGAAGGAAGGAGGAAAGAGGGAGAAGGAAAGGGGGGCACCCCCCTCCTAGTCCAATTCGGACCAGAGGGGGAGGGGGCGCGCGGCCTGCCCTGGCAGCCCCTCCTCTCTTTCCACTAAGGCCCATAAGGACCATTAAACTCCACGGGGGGTTCCAGTAACCCCCCAGTACTCCAGTATATGCCCGAAGTTCACTTGGAACCCTTCCGATGTCCAAACATAGTCGTACAATATATCGATCTTTATGTCTCGACCATTTAGAGACTCCTTGTCATGTCTGTGATCAAATCCGGGACTCCAAACTACCTTTGGTACATCAAAACACATAAACTCATAATACTGATCGTCACCGAACGTTAAGCGTGCGGACCCTACGGGTTCGAGAACTATGTAGACATGACCGAGACATGTCTCCGGTCAATAATCAATAGCGGAACCTGGATGCTCATATTGGTTCCTACATATTCTACGAAGATCTTTATCGGTCAAACCGCATAATGATATACGTTGTTCCCTTTGTCATTGGTATGTTACTTGCCCGAGATTCGATCGTCGGTATCTCAATACCTAGTTCAATCTCGTTACCGGCAAGTCTCCTTACTCGTTCTGTAATGCTACATCCCGTAACTAACTCATTAGCTACATTGCTTGCAAGGCTTATAGTGATGTACATTACCGAGAGGGCCTAGAGATACCTCTCCGACAATTGGAGTGACAAATCCTAATCTTGATCCATGCCAACTCAACAAACACCATCAGAGACACCTGTAGAGCACCTTTATAATCACATAGTTACGTTGTGACGTTTGGTAGCACACAAAGTGTTCCGCCGGTATTTGGGAGTTGCATGATCTCATAGTCATAGGAACATGTATAGTTATGGAGAAAGCAATATCAACAAACTAAACGATCATCGTGCTAAGCTAACGGATGGGTCAAGTCAATCACATCATTCTCTAATGATGTGAACCCGTTAATCAAATGACAACTCATGTCCATGCTTAGGAAACTTAACCATCATTGATTCAACGAGCTAGTCAAGTAGAGGCAAACTAGTGACACTCTGTTTGTCTATGTATTCACACATGTACTAAGTTTCCGGTTAATACAATTCTAGCATGAATAATAAACATTTATCATGATATAAGGAAATATAAATAACAACTTTATTATTTCCTCTAGGGCATATTTCCTTCAGCTTCATATGCTTCACTTATATCATTTGAAGTGTGGATTGCCTGTTTCTCTTCACATAGAAAACCATTGTTTGTAGAATGCTATTTTGCTTCACTTATATTTATTAGAGCATGATATTTTGTAGAAAGAATTAAACTCTCATGCTTCACTTATACCTATTTAGAGAGTCAACAGGAATGGGTCAATTGCATGGTTAGTCATAAAATCATACATAAAACTTGTGGATCACTAAATATGATATGTTTGATTCCTTGCAATAGTTTTGCGATATAGAGATGGATGTCGGTGTCAAAACCGGCCGATCTCAGGTAGGGGGTCCCGAATTGTGCGTCTGAGGATCGTAGGAAATAGGAGACAAGGGTGACACGATGTTTACCCAGGTTCGGGCCCTCTTGATTGTATTTGATGAATATAGGGGTTACAAGAGTAGATCTACCTCGAGATCATAATGGCTAAACCCTAGATGTCTAGCCTATGTGATTTGTGTTAGCCTCTATAGACTAAACCCTCCAGTTTATATAGACACCGGAGGGGTCTAGGGTTGTACAGAGTCGGTTTACAGAGAAAGGAAATAATACATCCAAACGCTAGGCTTGCCATCCACGCAAAGGAGAGTCCCATCTGAACATGGGGAAAGGTCTTATGCCTTGTATCTTCACGGCCCACCAGTCCGGCCCATATCAAATTGTCCGGACACGCGATGACCCCTTAGTCTAGGACTCACTCAGTAGCCCTGAACCAGTCTTCAATGACGATGTATTTGGCTCGTTAATTGTCTTCGGGATTGCAAGGCGGGTTCCTTCTCCGCATACAAAGCAGTCTCTTGAACAAAAGATCTATATCCGGCTCCGTATTATAGCTACAGCCCTAAACCACAAGGGCATAATATTTAATAAAGCATATCTTCTGACAGCTTCTTCGGTGAAACGTTATGTCTGGCCTTTTTATTTTTTCTAACCGTTTTTGGACTCCCGCTTCGTGTTTCGAGGTGTGGCCTTCATTGACACGTCTTATCAAAGCAGAGATCGTGCCCCTTATTACGAGATTTTAATCAATACGGGTTTGGGTAATCCAACCGTGTCGTTCGCACGACCCCTTGGGGATAGGCGAGTTTTAAAGCTAGTGGGGGGCGCTTGATATTCACTGCCTATATAAGCGAATAAAGATCCATTCTTTACCCCATGCTTTCTTCCTTCCTAAGCCTTCCTGTCCTTGAGCTCCACCTCCCAAATTTAAACCTTTCCTACCGCCCAACTCTCCCAGCCATGTCCGGATCCGGTTCACAGGGCAAGTGCGTGGCCTCCTCCGTCACGGAGAAGGACATCAAGGAGATTTGGGAGGCGAAGTATTTGACCGCGGAAATCACACACCGGCTCCCGGCCAAAGAGCAAATCATCCCCACACCAGAGCCCGGCGAGAGGGTTGTATTCATCCCCCACTTTCTCCACGGACTAGGGTTTCCCCTCCACCCTTTCGTCTGTGGCCTCATGTTCTATTACAGGCTGGATTTCCACGATCTAGCCCCATACTCCTTCCTTCACATCTCGGCGTTCATCGTCGTGTGTGAGGCGCTCTTCCGCATTCCTCCCCACTTCGTCCTGTGGCTTAAGGTTGTCAATGTGAAGCCGGAGGTGGTTGACGGGCAGCACGCCGACTGTGATGGCGCCTTGGTGAGCAAACTCCCCAACACCACTTGGCCCAAGGCAGCCTTTGTGGAGACCGTGAAGGTGTGGCAGCAGGAGTGGTTCTATATCACCGAGCCTCATGGTACCAAATTGGCGGTTGCCCCTGAATTTAGATCTGGGCCTCCCATGCGGCCTGTGTCTTGGACCAACAAGGGTCTAGATTGGGCATCGACCGATGAAGTGATAACACTGCAAAAGTGCATCAAGAGTATGGTAAAGAAACACACCAGTCTCACCGACGTGATTCAGGTGATGCTCTTCCGCCGGATCCTCCCATGCCAACGCCGACCTCTCCGCATGTGGGAGTTTAATCCGGACGGCCCCCAGACCCTGCAACGCTTATTCGGTACAACGCACGAAGAGATATGGAAATTGCTTTTTAAAGCCCAGAAGTCATGGCCAGAGAAGACCGAGGATATTGGTCTTGACAGCACGCATCCGGCAACTGAGGTAAGCTTCTTAATTCCGAACATAATTTTGATCCATAAGTCAAGGGGTATACTAAGACACCCATTCCTTATTCAGGGCTGGATAGCGAAGGCGGAGCGGATTAGGTGTCCGACGCCGCTACCAGAAAACCCAGCCGATCCTCTGCTGACAAGGATGCTGGTCCCAGCACCGTATTAGGCGCCAGAGAAGAAGGCCAAGAAGAAGGGCAAGGAGGCCAAAGGCGGCCTCCGCCGTAAAGGTACTTTGGACGTTGTGTCCAGAGATACCGAAGCTCTCTCCTCCCACGAGGGAGATGAAGACGAAGAGGAGGAGGAAGAGAGAGATTCTCCCCCTAAGGGGAGGAAGAAGAAAAGGGAGCCCTCCGCAGACCTAGAGGCAGAGGCGTCCAAAAGGGGGAAGATATCCCTCTCGGATGGCTCGCACTCGGATGCCGAAGTCATCCCCCAATGGCGCCCCAGGGCAAAGCCCCTGGCCGAATCATAAGCATTCAAAAATACAACACATATATCTGGTCTTTTACATTTTGTAGGATAGCATATCATTATGTGATCCAGTCCGGCCCGTGATCTCCCCCAACAACCATCGTCTTCGGGGGACTCCCTGGCACCGGAGATGGTGGAGAGCGAGACGCCTCCGCGAGCTTCTCCGCCACATGCCACGGATGACACCGAGGTGTTATCCCAAAGGAATTCTCCAGGCCAGGAAGAAGTGTGGAAGGTCGTCAAGATGGCGCCAAAGGGTAATGCCTCGGCTGCTGAAAACATGGGGGAACCCACCCCTATGGAGACTGACGACAGGGGCCATGACCAACCTGTCCCCCAGCCGAACACCATTCTAGAGACCAGTACAGCTCCGGAATCGAGCGGGCAACCCCCTTTGAAGGAGGGGGAGCGCCGACTCCACCGGCAACCTCCATTAATCTGGAGGCACGGGACACTCTGACGGAAGCACTTCGACGTGCTTTCGTCGTGGAAGAGCACTGTACCATGATGGGCTCGGTGGTTGAGAAGATTAAGTCTGCCAAGAGCGGGCTGAATAAAGCCTTTACCAGCCTACTGACAGGCTTTGAGGTATGCGACGTAAGACGCCTTTTATATGAAAAAACTTGTGCCTGTATACAGATAGTAGCCCCTGAGACTATGTTCGGTTTTGGACAAAGCCGAATAGAGGATTAAATGAATATCTCATAAGGTGATGTACATATTGTTAAATGTACAGGCTTCCCTATTGGCGGCGACCGCCCAGGCCGCTAAAGTTTCCGATCTCAAACGGAAGCTGAAGCTGGCCGATGATGACCTCGACCGTATTAACAAACGGTTCGATGAGGCAGAAGGTACATACTTGTATGATTGAAATTATATTCGAGGAGTTTTAAGCTAACACACTTGCTTGTGTAAATGATTTGCAGGTAGTGCGGCCGAGATTGAGACTCTCAAGGGCGCCCTGTCACAAGTCCAAAAGCAAGAACAGGAGAATAGGGCGGTTGTAGATTTAAAGGCCGAACAGGCCACCCGCTGTTAGTATGAGGAGAGAGTGACCGAAGTTGAGCAGGAGCTCAATGATGATGCTCGTAAGTGTGAGGCCTTGGAGAAGGAGAACAAGGCTCAAGCAGCCTAACTCTCCAAGGCTCTCCAAGAGGATAGGGAGGCGCGGACTGAGTCCCAGGCGGCTCAAAAGGAGATCAAGCAGGATGAGCATATAGCGGCTGGTAAGCCCTTTCTTTTGCAGAGTTAATTCGGCAGCCAAGAATATGCCCCGCTTACTCGCTTTTGGAGTTCTCCAGATGCGTTTGTGGATCTTCCGGGGACTGCCACTGACGCTGTGAAGTTTTTTCGGGCCCAAGAGGGGAACACGATAGAGAAATGGTCATAGTACCTGGCGCCGGAGCATTCAGCGCTGTTGAACGACCAGATGATGCAGTTGGCGGAGCTGCATAGGATGTCTGGATTGGCCATGAAGGATATCATAGTCTGGTTATGGCCAGCCAAACCCATTCATGGCAGCTACTTCGGCTTGGTCAGGCGGCTTACCGACGCCCTATGACGAATTGAAGCAGTTAAGCGCTCCTCCTGTATTGAGGGTGCCCGGATGGCCTTTGCCTGCGTCAATATTCATTGGGAAAAGATGAAGGTTGTCGTCGTAGCAGTTGAAGGGCCGCCCAAAGGCAAGGACTATCGCAAGCCAGAGCGCTATTTTGAAGATGTCCTAGAAGGAGCCCGTTTAATAGAGGGTCAATGCTCGAAAGATGTGATATTTTAATGAATGTATCCGAGTTGCCCAGACTTTGTATTATGACACAAGGCCTTTGTATAATATGCTTGCTTGTTTATTGCAAATTATTCCTCCTGTGCGGTCGTTTGTTGTATCTAAAAGTTTGACAGTCATCGGCTTCAGCCCCCACGTAGATACTATGGGGGTGTTTAGAATAGCATGTGACCACTCTTGGCCCAACGTCTTGGTCCGTAAAGGAGGTGATCGTGCAGCGAACTAGGCAATCAGACTATATGACTTTACCACTCTCACTTAGCCATATGAGATTGACAATGGGATTATAGGCTTAGCCCCTGGTGTTGTTCGGCTATCCGAACTTGGGTGCTTTAGACGCCTGACCAGGTGAAGGCCAGTCCTTCATGTAATATGAAAAAAATCGTGAAAAGATTTAATAAGTCATTGAATTGCTGATCAGCTCTCACTGTATCATGATAGTCAGTTTTCGGCTTTCTCTACTGAGGTATTTGACCGGAAAAGCCAGAAATACAATCGCAGTAGTTCTCCATTTACTACCTTAGCCGAACGAGGGAAACGTAAGGTGGTAACCATCGGATTCGGGCAACCCAACTATTGACCAAAGACATGATTCGGAGTCGATGCATATAGTGCGGTATTCAGGACGCTGAAGTGTACTATGAAAGTGTTCGGACTTTTTCGAATATTTGTGTCCGAATAAAGCCCCTGGCAATTAATGCCAATGTGTATATGTCAATCATTCATGAAGACGGAATACAGATTATGGAACAGGCCAAAACTGAATAAGGTAGGACAAAACTGTTTCCGCTATATTCTGATTGATACGTGTAGGATCGAAAGTATGTCTAGAGGGGGGGGGGGTGATTAGACTACTTGACCAAATAAAAACTTGACCTTTTCCCAATTTTAGTAATTGGCAGATTTTAGCTATTTTAGGACAAGTCAAGCAATCATCACACAATTCAAGCAAGCATGCAAAGAGTATATTGGCAGTGGAAAGTAAAGCATGCAAATTGCAAGAATGTAAAGGGAAGGGTTTGGAGAATTCAAACGAAATTGGAGACACGGATGTTTTTCCCGTGGTTCGGATAGGTGGTGCTATCCTACGTCCACGTTGATGGAGACTTCAACCCACGAAGGGTAACGGTTGCGCGAGTCCACGGAGGGCTCCACCCACGAAGGGTAACGGTTGCGCGAGTCCACGGAGGGCTCCACCCACAAAGGGTCCACGAAGAAGCAACCACCCACGAAGGGTCCATGAAGAAGCAACCTTGTCTATCCCACCATGGCCATCGCCCACGAAGGACTTGCCTCACTAGCGGTAGATCTTCACGAAGTAGGCGATCTCCTTGCCCTTACAAACTCCTTGGTTAAACTCCACAATCTTGTCGGAGGCTCCCAAGTGACACCTAGCCAATCTAGGAGACACCACTCTCCAAGAAGTAACAAACGGTGTGTTGATGATGAACTCCTTGCTCTTGTGCTTCAAATGATAGTCTCCCCAACACTCAACTCTCTCTCATAGGATTTGGATCTAGTGGAAAGAAGATTTGAGTGGAAAGCAACTTGGGAAGGCTAGAGATCAAGATTCATATGGTAGGAATGGAATGTCTTGGTCTCAACACATGAGTAGGTGGTTCTCTCTCAGAACATATGAGTTGGAATGGTGTATGTGTTCTGAAGGCTCTCTCATCGAATGAAGAGGAGGTGGAGGGGTATATATAGCCTCCATACAAAATCCAACCGTTACACAAAGTTTTCCAATCTCGGTGGGACCGAATCAACAAACTCGGTCAGACCGAAAAGGTAAACCTAGTGACCGTTAGAGATTTTCGGTGGGACTGACATGCAACTCGGTAGGACCGATTCTGTTAGGGTTTGGGCATAATGTAATCTCGGTGAGACCGATTACACAAACTCGGTGAGACCAATTTTGGTTATTAGCTAACCAGAGAGTTGGTCAAGCAAACTCGGTGGGACTGATTTGCTCTTTCGGTGAGACCGAAAAGTTACAAAAGGGAAACACAGAGTTTACATTGCAATCTCGGTGGGACCGATTCGCTCTTTCGGTGAGACCGAAACGTTACCAAAGGGAAACAGAGAGTTTGCAACCCCATCTCGGTGAGACCGAGATCCCTATCGGTAGGACCGAATTGCTAGGGTTTGGCAGTGGCTTATGACAAGTGAAACTCGGTGGCGCCGGATAGATAGAATCGGTATGACCGAGTTTGGCTTAGGGTTTAGGTCATTTGTGGATATGGGAAAGTAGCTGAGGATGTTGGAGCATATCATTAAGAACATGAAGCAAGAGGCTCATTAAGCAACACCTCATCCCTCCTTGATAGTATTGGCTTTTCCTAAAGACTCAATGTGATCTTGGATCACTAAAATATAAAATGAAGAGTCTTGAGCTTTTGAGCTTGAGCCAATCCTTTGTCCTTAGCATTTTGAGGGTTCCACTTTCACATCCATGCCATGCCAAGCATTGAGCTTTCCTGAAATAATCATCTTGGAATAGCATTAGCTCAATGAGCTATATGTTGTTATGAATTACCAAAACCACCTAGGGATAGTTGCACTTTCAATCTCCCCTTTTTTGGTAATTGATGACAATATATAGATCAAAGCTTCGACAAATGATAATAGGCATGAAATATATCGTCGCTTTGAGAAGTATGTGATAAGTAAGAGCTCCCCCTAAATTTGTGCATATTTAAAATTTGCTTTGGACTGCAAATGCACAAAGAGTTAGAGTCATGGGTTACTCTTCCATGTCACATACATCTTGGTGGAGCGCTTAAAATGATAAGAATGAAATACATGCACTCATCACCAAGAATAGTGAATGATCTCATAAGATAGATAGGATAAAAGTAGCATTAAGCAAACATTAAGTGTAGCTTATGATCAAACACATGATCATCAATGTCTCACAGATAATGACGTAGTATCTCACACAAAAGCAAACGAAGTTCGAAAAACCACCAAATAAAACAAGAGAGAATAAAAGAAACACTCTCTCTCGAAGCCTATGATCTATACATTTTCTCCCCCTTTGGCAACAAGTTACCAAAAAGTTCCTAGAAAATGCATAGTGCTAAGTCGACACTCAGGCTTGATCTTCAGGTGGTGGTGGAGTCCGGATCACTCCAAGTACGAATGCTTCCGTAGATGCTGAAGTAGACGCTAGAGTTGGAGCTGATGCTGCGGCTGGAGCTGAGGCGGTTGCCCTTGTGTCAGGAACTGGCACTGCAGACGACCTCGGAGCTCGGGGCACTCTAGCAAAGGCATCAGTTGTAGTCTTGCCTCTCCTCCCCTGCATGTCATCCTGGAGCTGCTCCACTGCAGACTGAATCTCTGTCACTTTGACATCCAAGTCATAGAACTTTTGTTCCATGATCCTCTCTAAGCTTGCCTGGTTTTGAGTTAGGGTGGCTAGTCCTTGCTCAATCCGCAGGGTGGATGCAATCAAGTAAACAAGCTGCTCTTGTTTGGTTTTCAGAAAATATTCAGATGCCTCCGCTTGAGTAGGCATCTTGGAAGCTTTCTCCTTCCTAGCCTTCTCCTTCTTGGCTTGTGCTTGGGCAGATGAAGGCTCATTCTCAGTCATGACCACTTGATTATCTTCAAAGTCCGGACGGATAGGCAAGTGTTCCTTGTCCAACAGGTATATGCCCGTGCCCATCTTGGAGTTGATGAGCTCCTGAATCTGTGGGGCATATCCACAGCTCCTCTTCTAGTCTGCTGCTGTCCTCTTAATGGTCTCTACCATTAGGCTCATCACATTGAATTTCTGAGGCACGTCAAAGATATGAAGCAAGTTGATCGCGTGGCCTCTGATCATCTTGTGATCTCCAGACTTGGGCAATAAGGTGTGCCTCAATATCCAATTGATAGTGGGCAGCCCTGATAGAAGATAATGTACTGAGCCAAACTTGAAAGTGTCAAGTGCTTCATTTGGAATCTCCTTGTACATGTTGGACATAGAGTTGTGGTCCATCTTCTTCTTGGCATAAACGTCCAAGTCATCTGCTTGCTCCTCTGGGGCATTTATCAGCTGAGCCCATTCAGCAACTGTGGACTGGTATCTCGTACCCTCTGACATCCAAATTATCCTACCATCTGGATAAAAATGGGCTGTGGAGTAGAACTGCATGATGAGTTCCTCGTTCCACTTTGTGAGCTTCTGCCCAACAAAGTTCTCTACTCCACACGCCTTAAAGCTGTCCTGCACTCCAGGGAAGTACTCCTCGTTATCCTTGATATATTGCCAATCGACCCATCTCATGTCACAGACAATGGGCTTCTTGTCTAGCAGCACCGTCTCATAGAAATCTTGCTGCTCCTTGGTGTGAAACCTGTAGTCCACTACAGTCCTTCTCCTTGAAGCATACGGGTTTGCTTCTCTCCACTTCCGGAGCCCTGAATCTCTCCTGAGTTTCATATCCTCAGCCACAGGATAAGCATCGTTGTGGTCTGGGATCTTGGGCTTGAGCTTCCTGAGGACATTCTCTTCCTCTTCTTCTGCAGCTTCAGGCACTGGGGCCTTGTTCTTCTCAGCAGCTGGGATGCTTCTTGTATTCCTCTTTGGCTTGGGTTTTGGAGCTGGCTTGGCCTTGGAAGCAGCTCCCCCTGATCTTATGGCATCACCCATCAGCTTGGGTGCCTTTGGTGCTGGTGCAGCCACCTCTTCTTCTTCCTCCTCATCTTCCATGATGGAAGCTTTGCCACGCACTTTGGCTATAGTTTTCTTCACCCTTTCTTTCCTCTTCTTGCCCTCAGCAGCAACTGGCTCAATGGGAGTGGGCTTCTCAGTTGAAGCTCTTGCCTTTGACATAGGCTGCCTGCCTGCTGGCCTTTTGAACTTCAACCCTGGCTTTGTACCCTGTGCTGGCTCAACTCTCTTGGAGGTTGCTTCCTCTTCTGCCACATAATCCTCATCTTCTGAGTCTGAGGTTCTCTTCTTTCTCTGTCTTGTGGCAGCTTTAGGCAGATTGCTAGGGGTGCTCCTACTGCCATCATCTGAGGAACTTGAGGGACTAGTGCCCTCACTCAGCTGCACTTGCTGTTCTGACAGGTTCTGGCTATCACTTTGGTCTGATATGATGCAAGCTCTGACTGCTGACCCTGTGAATCGGTTATAGATGAGATAGAGTAGATGAGCATCACAAAATGCAGAGATTTTTGCAAAAGAATAATCCAAAAACTTAGTTTTAGTTTCCCACTGAAAGCATCTCGGATCTACCGATTTCTAAACTCGGTGATACCGAAGCAGTTTTGGAACCTAAACTAGTGAACTCGGTCAGACCGAGTCACAGTTCGGTGGCACCGAGACTGCTAGGGTTTCCCAGAATTCCAAAATCGGTCACACCGATAAGTAATTCTTGGTCAGACCGAGTCTCACTTGTGCAATGGCATAAGCCAAATCGGTGGGACCGAGTTTTTCAACTCGGTGGGTCCGAGATGGTTTCGGCGGAAACCTAACCCTAAAATTTTCGAATTAAACCTAATCTACGAGTTCCTTGACTGGATAGGAGTTTATCAAACGTGGCAAGAATCATGATGATCACAATGTGCTAGGAATCGGATTGGAGAATAGCACAAAGATCGAGTCCATACCCTAGTGCGGCGGAGACTCGCTACAACGGCAACGGCAGGGTAGAATTCTGTTGACGGCGACGGAGACCAGCGACAGGAGGCTGCTGGCAGCGAGGAGATGATCCGGAGACCAAGTTGGCAGAGCAGGCTATCGCGCGGGCGAAGGGGTTCGGAGAAATTTCCAAATTTTTGCCCGTGACTATATATAGCCCGACCCTGTCGGTGTGACCGAGTGGAACAACTCGGTGGCACCGAGATGCATAACTGCGAGCAGTTACTGCAACTCGGTGTGACCGAAAAGTTCAAATCGGTTGCACTGAGATCGAAAACCTAGATCAACTTAATGATCTCGGTAGGACCGAAAGTGAGGAATCGGTCGGACCGAGAATCACAAAGAGGTTTTGGAAGTTTAAGTCTATGACGAATCGGGGACTCCGAGCGCTCCTCACACAGAGTGGTTCGAATCTGACTTGATCAAATTTTGTGATGTAGCATGAATAGAGTTTGAGACGAGAAAAACATAGATAGCTAGAGGAGGTTCTTAGGCATTCTTGTCCATCCACTTGGCAAAAGAAAATAAAGCCAAACAATCAAAACAACAAGTGGATGTCCTCGAATGAGTAAAATATGCAACCAACATGCTCACACAATAAGATGGCAAATGAAATATGTGACAAAGGATGCACAACCAATTCTAGCATCTATCAAGCAATTTGCGATGACTAGGTCATCTATATATGAGTATATTGACTTAGGAGTCAAGTGAGAACACTTGATCATAGGTCATACTCATCGTTTAAGCTCAAGTGGGGTTACCACTTTTACATAAAGCATTGTTGTGTTCACATCTTTAGAGTTGCTTTAGCTCAAGTCTTAGAGTAAAGCTCCCCCTAGATGTGATATCCCCCCTAGGAGGGATGAACTAACCTTGGGTTTTGTCGATGATGACTTCATGTAGATGTTGAAGATGTGGATGCTCAATGTTGATGTAGATCATTTGGAGCTATCCATTTGAGTGAATTGCACTTTCAATACCTACATGGGTTAGTCCCACAAGGAACAAACAGGGATATCCATAGACATAGAGTGATGCACACACAAGATGATGTCCATGAAAGCTTTTAGGTTACCTTGTCCCTTGTCTTACCAACAAGAGGGTTTTGTGACTCCTTGAACTAGTGCAAGATGTGGAAGTTGATTGCACTTGTTCTTGCCAAAATGATAAGAGTGAAGTATGCTGGCGGAGTCACCCTCAAGAACTCTCTAGTTCTTCTTCTTTTGGATCCACATCATCTTGATGGGAATCCTTGGAGTTGTAGTCGTACTTGATGAAGTGGAACTTGATGTGGTCTTGGGAATCCACTTGACTAAGGTCTTAGGAGCTTCTTCAAATGCATCAATCTCCTCTTGAAGCTTGTCCTCGCCTTTTTGCTTGTAGTCTTGTGGTGGAAGATCATCTTGAGCTTGTGTCCCCTTGAAGGAAGTATCATACTTCTCTTGTTGAGGAACAAACTTTGTCTTGGGGTATTGATCTTCTTCCCACTCAACTCCATTGGCATTGAACTTTCGTTCAAAACCAACACCTTGATTCTTCCGGTGCATTCCTTGCTTGCGCACTATTTCCTCGAATTGCTTACTCCCGGCAAGGCTTTTGTACACTCCTTTCTCTATAATTCCCTTCAATAAGCTGTTTTCTTGCTCAAGTGTAACTTGGCTAAGAGAATCATTAGTGGAATCAAGAGAACTACTAGAAGCAACAATATTGGATTTAGCATGATCATTGTTACTACTAGAGGAAGAATCTTTCTTGTTCTTGTTACTAGACTTGACTTGAGGCATGTAAGTGGATAAGAGTAAACGCTTGGCAATGTAAGAAGAACTTTTCTTGCGGAGATCATCATTGATTTCTTTTAAAAACTCATGCTCTTGCTCAAGATTGAGCTTTTCAAAGCGTAGTTTCTCATGAGCTCTTAAAAGTTCTCGATGATCTTCGAAGATAGTTTCATGAGCTAACTTAAGAGTGTTTAGTTCTTTAGTTAGAGCCTCAATCTTCTCCTTATCATTGTCATTCGTTTTATCTTGATTAGCATGATTAATTGATGTTCCATCATAGCATTCATCACTAGAGTTGTCAACAAGTAAATCATCATCACCTAACAAGTCATCTTCATCACTATTAAAATCAACATACTCGGGGTGTCTTACCTTAGGACCTTTGGCCATGAAGCATCTTCCAATTCCTTCATTTGGTGAATGAAATATGTCGTAGGAGTTGGATGACACAAGTGCTAGACCGGCTACACCTTCATCTTGAGTATCTTCGGAGTCGGAGTGATAACTTCTCTCGGAGTGGCTGTCGGAGTCGGAGCCGGATACCCATTCACCAACATGAGCATGATGTCTTTGTTTTGTGTAGCCCCTTGATGATTTTTCCTTCCTTTCCGAATCCTTGCTTCTCCGTGAGGATCTTCGTTCATAACGATCATCTCTACTCCTTCTCTCTCTTGGTGGTGAATCTTTGCTTCTTCTTTTTGGAGAATCTTCTCTTCTCTTGTAGGGAGCCGTACACTCATTGGAATAGTGTCCGGGTCTTCCACAATTGTAGCAGTTTCGCTCTCGACTAGAAGGTCTTTTGTCATTGTAGGACCTTGACTTGAAGCTTCTATCTTTGCTTCTACTCTT
This sequence comes from Triticum monococcum, assembly GCA_034509565.1. Classification (NCBI taxonomy): domain Eukaryota; kingdom Viridiplantae; phylum Streptophyta; class Magnoliopsida; order Poales; family Poaceae; genus Triticum; species Triticum monococcum. Next base: position 498,011,234 of record CM067843.1, read on the forward strand.
GTAGAACTTGTTGAAGTTCTTCACCATTAAGCTCAGTTCTTCGTTGAAGTTTTGTTTCTCACTTGATGATGTAGGGGCTTCACATGAGGCTTTGTAGGCACCACTTGATTTGTTGTGAAGTTCCTCTTTATCCTTGAGTGACATCTCATGAGCAACAATTCTTCCAATCACTTCCGTTGGCTTGAGATCTTTGTAATTGGGCATCATTTGGATCAATGTGCACACGGTATCATATTTTCCATCCAAGGCTCTTAGAATCTTCTTGATGATGAATCTATCAGTCATCTCTTCACTTCCTAAGCCAGCAATCTCATTTGTGATGAGAGCAAGCCTAGAGTACATTTCAGCGACACCTTCACCATCCTTCATTTTGAACTTGTCAAGTTGACTTTGAAGCACATCCAACTTGGATTCCTTGACGGAGTCGGTACCTTTGTGCATATCAATCAAAGTGTCCCAAATTTCCTTTGCATTCTCAAGACGGCTGATTTTGTTGAATTCTTCGGGGCATAATCCGTTGAAGAGAATGTCACAAGCTTGAGCATTGTATTGCAACATCTTCAACTCATCCACGGTAGCTTCGTGGTTTGGTTCTCTCCCATCAAAGAAGTCACCTTGCAAACCAACACACACAATAGCCCAAACGGCGGGGTTATGTCCAAGAATATGCATTTTCATTTTATGCTTCCAACTAGCAAAATTAGTACCATCAATGTAAGGACCTCTACGGTGATAATTTCCCTCGCTAGACGCCATACTCTCCTAGGTTGTGAAACCAAGGCTATGACCACCAAAAGCTATGGAGATCAAGGCAAATGGAGACCAAAGCTCTGATACCACTTGTAGGATCGAAAGTATGTTTAGAGGGGGGGGGTGATTAGACTACTTGACCAAATAAAAACTTGACCTTTTCCCAATTTTAGTTCTTGGCAGATTTTAGCTATTTTAGGACAAGTCAAGCAATCATCACACAATTCAAGCAAGCATGCAAAGAGTATATTGGTAGCGGAAAGTAAAGCATGCAACTTGCAAGAATGTAAAGGGAAGGGTTTGGAGAATTCAAACGCAATTGGAGACACGGATGTTTTTCCCGTGGTTCGGATAGGTGGTGCTATCCTACATCCATGTTGATGGAGACTTCAACCCACGAAGGGTAACGGTTGCGCGAGTCCACGGAGGGCTCCACCCACGAATGGTAACGGTTGCGCGAGTCCACGGAGGGCTCCACCCACGAAGGGTCCACGAAGAAGCAACCACCCACGAAGGGTCCACGAAGAAGCAACCTTGTCTATCCCACCATGGCCATCGCCCACGAAGGACTTGCCTCACTAGCGGTAGATCTTCACGAAGTAGGCGGTCTCCTTGCCCTTACAAACTCCTTGGTTAAACTCCACAATCTTGTCGGAGGCTCCCAAGTGACACCTAGCCAATCTAGGAGACACCACTCTCCAAGAAGTAACAAACGGTGTGTTGATGATGAACTCCTTGCTCTTGTGCTTCAAATGATAGTCTCCCCAACACTCAACTATCTCTCATAGGATTTGGATCTAGTGGAAAGAAGATTTGAGTGGAAAGCAACTTGGGAAGGCTAGAGATCAAGATTCATATGGTAGGAATGGAATGTCTTGGTCTCAACACATGAGTAGGTGGTTCTCTCTCAGAACATATGAGTTGGAATGGTGTATGTGTTCTGAAGGCTCTCTCATCGAATGAAGAGGAGGTGGAGGGGTATATATAGCCTCCACACAAAATCCAACCGTTACACACAATTTTCCAATCTCGGTGGGACCGAATCAACAAACTCGGTCGGACTGAAAAGGTAAACCTAGTGACCGTTAGAGATTTTCGATGGGACTGACATGCAACTCGGTAGGACCGATTCTGTTAGGGTTTGGGCATAACGTAATCTCGGTGAGACCGATTACACAAACTCGGTGAGACCGATTTTGGTAATTAGCTAACCAGAGAGTTGGTCAGGCAAACTCGGTGGGACTGATTTGCTCTTTCGGTGAGACCGAAAAGTTACAAAAGGGAAACACAGAGTTTACATTGCAATCTCGGTGGGACCGATTCGCTCTTTCGGTGAGACCGAAAAGTTATGAAAGGGAAACAGCGAGTTTGCAACCCCATCTCGGTGAGACCGAGATCCCTATCGGTAGGACCGAATTGCTAGGGTTTGGCAGTGGCTTATGACAAGTGAAACTCGGTGGTGCCGGATAGATAGAATCGGTATGACCGAGTTTGGCTTAGGGTTTAGGTCATTTGTGGTTATGGGAAAGTAGCTGAGGATTTTGGAGCATATCATTAAGCACATGAAGCAAGAGGCTCATTAAGCAACACCTCATCCCTCCTTGATAGTATTGGCTTTTCCTAAAGACTCAATGTGGTCTTGGATCACTAAAATATAAAATGAAGAGTCTTGAGCTTTTGAGCTTGAGCCAATCCTTTGTCCTTAGCATTTTGAGGGTTCCACTTTCACATCCATGCCATGCCAATCATTGAGCTTTCCTGAAATAATCATCTTGGAATAGTATTAGCTCAATGAGCTATATGTTGTTATGAATTACCAAAACCACCTAGGGATAGTTGCACTTTCAATACGTCGAACGTGCTCTTTACAGAAAATGCCATAATTACCAAGGCTATTTTACATGCCAAGAATTTGAGAACAAGGGAAAGCTGCATACAGGTCCTAAAAAGGAAAAGGTGATCTGGAAGATCCTTTGGACACTCTGTCGCACATCTGCGCCGCTTTTCGCCTTGGCGTATGATCCTTTCAGAGGATCAACAATCGAGTATACATAAGGGGCTTGGAAAAGGGCCCTCGGTACCATCGCAAAGTGATGTGGGTTGTAAAGAACCTGAAAAATAGAAATAAGAAGAAAAAATGAAGAATATGAGGGTCCGGATAGGGTCGAGCCGTATTGTGGACTTTGTTTTTAGTGTGCCTCCGTCCTCGCCCATGGTATCTTTAGTGCATAGTTATGTACGCGCGGTACTTATGCCGCAATCAGGTTGGGGTTTTGACGGAGGCTGAATTGCTAATCTAGCGCTGGACGAGCCGGGTTGTCATTCTGCAGGGTAGAACGGACTCGTTTGACAGTGTCCGGGGGCTTGACTGCCGATGTAGTATTCAGCTTGATAAGGCCACCCTGTACTTCAGCTTCTAGGGCCGCGATATGCTCCACAGTGCGGAGGTAGCGCTCCATGTTTCCGTTGACTATTATAACACGGTGTGGTCCGGGCATCTTGAGCTTTAGATATGCGTAGTGCAGGACTGCATTGAAACGGGCGAAAGCTATTCGTCCGAGCAGTGCATGGTAACCACTGCGGAAAGGGACGACATCGAAGATCAAGTCTTTGCTTTAGAAGTTATCCGGTGAGCCAAAGACTACTTCCAGCATGATGGACCCTGTGTAGCAGGCCTCTATGCCGTGTATCACTCTTTTGAAGGTGGTTTTAGTGGGCTTGATTCTTGACGGATCAATGCCCATTTTATGGACAGTGTGCTGATAAAACAGGTTAAGACTGCTACCGCCGTCCATTAGGACTCGCGTGAGGTGGAATCCGTCGATAATTGGATCGAGGACCAATGCTGCCGAACCTCCATGACAGATACTAGTCGGCTGGTCTCTGTGATCAAAAGTGATAGGACAGGCTGACCATGGGTTGAATTTTGGGGTGACTGGCTCTATGGCGTAAACGTCCCTTAGTGCGCGCTTGCGCTCCCGCTTGGGGATATGAGTGACGTAGATCAGATTCACTGTTTTTACCTCGGGGGGAAATTTCTTTTGCCCCCCTATGTTTGATGGGCGAGGCTCATCATCATCCTCGCTAGGTGGACCTTTCCCCTTATGTTCGATGTTCATTTTACCGGTCTGTTTAAAGACCCAACAATTTCTGTTGGTATGATTGGCAGGCTTGTCCGGGGTGCCATGGATCTGGCAAGGCCGATCTAGTATTCAGTCCAAACTAGATGGACCATCTTTGTTTCCTTTGAATGGCTTCTTCTACTAACTGGGTTTAGAGCCACTAAATCCGGCATTGACCGCCGTGTCTTCGGTATCTTCATTGTTGCTTCGACGCTTGTGTTTGTTACATCGTGGCCTACCGTTGCCATCTCGAGCTTCGGAGGTGCCGGGGTCGCTGGTGCTGTTGCTTCTACGAGCTAGCCAGCTATCTTCTCCCGTGCAAAAGCGGGTCATAAGTGCGGTGAAAGCTGCCATTGACTTTGGTTTTTCTTGGCCGAGGTGTCGGGCGAGCCACTCATCGTGGATGCTGTGTTTAAAGGACGCGAGGGCTTCGACATCCGTACAATCGACAATTTGGTTCTTGTTAATTAAGAACCTGGTCTAGAGCTTCTGGGCTGACTCTCAGGGTTGTTGGACTATGTGACTAAGGTCAGCGGCGTCTAGAGGCCGAACATAGGTACCTTGGAAGTTGTCTCTAAAGGCATCTTCCAAATCTTCCCAGCTACCAATAGAGTTTTCTGGGAGGCTGTTTAACCAGTGTCGTGCTGGTCCCTTAAGCTTTAGCGGGAGGTACTTGATGGCATGGAGATCGTCACCGTGAGTCATGTGGATATGGAGAAGGAAATCGTCGATCCATACTGCGGGATCTGTCGTTCCATCGTATGATTCAATGTTCACGGGTTTAAACCCTTCTGGGAACTGGTGCTCCATTACCTCGTTGATGAAGCATATGGGGTGTGCAGCACCTCTGTATTGGGCGACGTCATGATGCTGTTCGGAGGAAGTCCGTATGCGGGTCTTGGCCCGGGTGAGGTTGTGCCTGTCGCGCTAGGCTTGATAGCCGTCTTCTCGCATTGGGGCACGCCCCCTTGATCCATAGATTGATCTGGCTTGGCCTGCTCTATTGTCCAGGTCCCATCGTAGGTCTATCTTGGCGCCACTGTCTCTCTGCCCTTACGGCGAGGTGGTGCTGGTTGGTGTTTGGCGTGGGTCGCCGCTTTGTCTCGCCCGCGTGGTGGTCGGTCTGGTTCATCAGCGCGGTAATGTTTCGACGGGATTGGCTTGATAGCCTCGTCGTTGAATTGTGGTAGTAGTCGATGCTTTAGATAACTTTTTGTTGGGCGTTGAAGGCCATATTCTTCTCCAGCCAGGACCTGAGTCCATCTATCGTTGAGTGTATCTTGTTCGGCTTGGAGCTGCCGCTGCTTCTTTTTTAGGCTTCTCGCAGTGGCGATTAGTTGGCGCTTAAAGCGCTCCTACTCAATGGGGTTCCTCTGCCACGATGAAATCTTCGTTGCCGAGGTTGACATAGTCCTCGGAGAGTGGTAGATAGTTACTATCTTCCGAATCCTCATTCCCGAATGGATCGTCGGGGTTAACTTGCCCCTCCTCCACATCATCATGTTCGAATGTTGGCTCAATGGGGGCTTCGGGGTATTCGGCATCCTCTGGAGTGTTATCGTCTCCGGTGTCGGTATTACTCTCTTTGCCAGGACGTGATTTTGAGCGACCTCACTGGCGTCGATGCTTTGGCGGTGCCTCATCAGGCTTGTCCTCCACCGGATCTTTCCTGTCTGCAACGTCATCCTCTTTTGGTGTGTCCACCATGTACACGTCGTATGTGGAGGTGGCCGTCTGTAACGCCCCGGACACACCTGCCGGTGGTCGTTACTCCTGGCGGGATCTAGACTGGCCCCATAGATCAATACTAGTCTTTTCTGCGCACTTTGTCCTCACTCGTGCGCACCTGGGAGCAACTTCCCGGTCGGTCACCCATCCTGAAATTACTCCAAGTTGAGTATGCTTAACTTTGGGGTTCTATCCGAATGGGCTCCCGAAAAAGAAGGAATTCCTTATTGATATGAGTAGCCTGTCATCCCTAATAAGCCAGGCTATCACATACACCCCCACTCAGAGGAACTGACGTCCTCGTCGGGCCACAGGAACGTTCCCTCCTGGCATATACATCTGTGCATCCAGTCCGGTACATGTGGCATGCCGTGTGCCATGACGGGTCACAAACGTCATGAACAACATGACCGCACACCTGTCTGCAAACAGCCGTGTAAATGCGAGGGTCAGCTCTAATACCAACTTGTAATGCCCCGGACACACCCGCCGATGGTCGTTACTCCTGGCGGGATCTAGACTGGTCCCATAGATCAATACTAGTCTTTTCTGCGCACTTTGTCCTCACTCGTGCGCACCCGGGAGCAACTTCCCGGTCGGTCACCCACCCTGAAATTACTCCAAGCTGAGCACGCTTAACTTTGGAGTTCTGTCCAAATGGGCTCTCGGAAAAGAAGGAATTCCTTATTGACATGAGCAGTCTATCATCCCTAATAAGCCAGGCTATCACGCCGTCCAACGTTTGGTAAACGGCGGGTCTTGGCCTTGTGCGTCTCCGGCATCGTCGTCCATGCCGTCGATGTCTTCGGAGGTGTAATCCAACATATCGGTTAAGTCTTCGATGGTGGCTATGAAGTGGGTGGTGGGTCGGACGTAAAATTCCCTGTGTTCAGCCCCTAGTCCGGGCTAGGCATAGTTCAGAGGCGATTCCTCTGTGATGGCGAGTGACTGCATGAAGTCTAGAGCCTCGTTTAAGAGCGAGGGTTGGACGGGGAAACGAGAGTCTGTGGGGCTGGCCAGGGTAGAGGCCTCTTGGCCACGCTTGCTGAGTGCGGGCTTCGACAGTTCGGATCTAGAGTCCGGGGGCGAGTCCGGCCTTTCCATAACCGGGGGGGGGGGGCAGCCTGACTCCGGGCTGGCCGAAGAAAAGTCACCTCCGGATCCCCGATTGCGAGTTTGATAGCCGAGAGCCCGGCGGGCTTCAAACTCCCATCTTCGGACCCGACAATTTGCTCCGGATCTAAGGCCAGAGCGGTGATCGTGGGCGCGAACCCTTCGAAGATCAAATCTCCTCGGATATCAGCGACATAGTTTAGGTTCCCGAAACTGATTTGACGACCAGGGGCGTAGCTGTCGATCTGTTCGAGGTGGCCAATTGAGTTGGCACGTAGAACGAAGCTGCCGAACACAAAAATCTGGCCGGGGAGGAAAACTTCCCTGGAAATGGCATCATTGCTGATGATCGAACGAGCCATCGAACCTTCTATTGATGACACAACGGAACTCTCAATGAAAGCACCAATGTCGGTGTCAAAACTGGCCGATCATGGGTAGGGGGACCCGAACTGTGCGTCTGAGGATCGAAGGAAACAGGAGACAAGGGCGACACGATGTTTACCCAGGTTCGGGCCCTCTTAATGGAGGTAAAACCCTAAGTCTTGCTTGATTGTATTTGAAGAGTATAGGGGTTACAAGAGTCGATCTACCTCGAGCTCGGAATGGATAAACCCTAGATGTCTAGCCAATGTGATTTGTCTTAGCCTCTATGGACTAAACCCTCCGATTTATATAGACAACGCAAGGGTCTAGGGTTGTACATAGTCGGTTTACAGAGAAAGTAAATAATACATCCGAACGCTAGGCTTGCCATCCACGCAAAGGAGAGTCCCATCCGAACACGGGGAAAGGTCTTCTGCCTTGTATCTTCACGACCCACCAGTCCGGCCCATATCAAATTGTGCGGACACCCGAGGACCCCTTAGTCCAGGACTCCCTCAATGGAATATGTGTGAGGTACTAGTAAACAGTTGTGGTTAGTAAGAATATTGGTGTTAAGGTTTGTGATTCCCAAAGCATGCATGTAAAGTCTCTCGTTATGCTATGAAGTTCGAGCATGATTTATTATTGACTGTCTTCCTTATGAGTGGCAGTCAGGGACAAGCGATGGTATTTTCCTACCAATCTATCCCCCTAGGGGCATGTGTAGGGGGGGGGGGTGATTAGACTACTTGACCAAATAAAAATCTAGCATTTTCCCAATTTTAAGTCTTGGCAGATTTTACCAACTTAGCACAAGTCAAGCAATCAACCTACACAAGCAAGTCTAAGAGTTTAGCAGCGGAATGTAAAACATTTGCGTATGAAGGTAAAGGGGGGAGTTTGGAGGGAGCAAACGCAATGTAGACACGGAGATTTTTGGCGTGGTTCCGATAGGTGGTGCTATCGTACATTCACGTTGATGGAGACTTCAACCCATGAAGGGTAACAGTTGCGCGAGTCCACGGTGGGCTCCACCCACGAAGAAGCAAACTTGTCTATCCCACCATGGCCATCACCCATGAAGGACTAGCCTCACTAGGGTTGATCTTCACGAAGTAGGCGATCTCCTTGCCCGTACAAACTCCTTGGTTCAACTCCACAATCTTGTCGGAGGCTCCCAAGTGACACCTAACCAATCTAGGAGACACCACTCTCCAAAAGGTAATAGACGGTGTGTTGATGATGAACTCCTTGCTCTTGTGCTTCAAATGATAGTATCCCCAACACTCAACTCTCTCTCATAGATTTGGATTTGGTGGAAAGATGATTTGAGTGGAAAGCAACTTGGGAAGGCTAGAGATCAAGATTCTTGTGGTTGGAATGGAATATCTTGGTCTCAACACATGATTAGGTGGTTCTCTCTCAGAAAATGTATGCTGAAGTGTAGGCACGTACTGATGGCTCTCCTTACTAATGAAGGAAGGGTGGAGGGGTATATATAGCCTCAACACAAAATATAACCGTTACACACAATTTACGAAACTCGGTGGGACCGAATCAGCAAACTCAGTCATACCGATTCAGTTCAAAATGTGAACTTTAGGCTTTTCGGTGGGACCGACATGTCAACTCGGTGGGACCGATTCCATTAGGGTTAGGGCATTATGTAATCTCGGTGAGACCGATTACACAAACTCGATGGGACTGATTTTGGTAATAGACTAACCAGAGAGTTTGTCAGGCAAACTCGGTGGGACCGAATCACTCATTTCGGTGAGACCGAAACGTTACGAAAGGGAAATAGAGAGTTTGCATTGCGAACTCAGTGGGACCGATTGCTCATCTCGGTTGAACTGAAACATTACGAAGGGAAACCGAGATGAGCAATCGGTCCCATCTAGGGGGAGGCCAAGGAAGAAGAAGGAGGAGGGGGCTCTCTCCCCCTCTCTCCCGGTGGCGCCGGAGTGCCGCCGGGGCTAGGATCGTGATGGAGATCTACATCAACAATCTTGCTACCGTCAATACCAACTTTCCCCCCTATATGCAGCAGTGTAACTGAGGGAGTCCTGGATTAGGGGGTGTTCAGGTAGCCGGACTATACCTTCAGCCGGACTCCAGGACTATGAAGATACAAGATTGAAGACTTCGTCCCGTGTTCGGATGGGACTTTCCTTGGCGTGGAAGGCAAGCTTGGTGATGCGGATATTCAAGATCTCCTACCATTGTAACCGACTCTATGTAACCCTAACCCTATCCGGTGTCTATATAAACCGGAGGGTTTTATTCCGTAGGACAACTTCATCAACTCCATATACAACAATCATACCATAGGCTAGCTTCTAGGGTTTAGCCTCCTTGATCTCGTGGTAGATCTACTCTTGTACTACCCATATCATCAATATTAATCAAGCAGGACGTAGGGTTTTACCTCCATCGAGAGGGCCCGAACCTAGGTAAACATCGTGTTCCCTGCCTCCAGTTACCATCCGGCCTAGACGCACAGTGCGGGACCCCCTACCCGAGATCCGCCGGTTTTGACACCGACATTGGTGCTTCCATTGAGAGTTCCTCTGTGTCGTCGCCCTTAGGCCTGATGGCTCCTGTGATCATCAACAACGATGTGGTCCAGGTTGAGACTTTTCTCCCCGGACAGATCTTCGTCTTCGGCAGCTTCGCTCTGCGGGCCAATTCTCTTGGCCACTTGGAGCAGATCAAAAGCTACGCCCCTGGCCATCAAGTCAGGTTTGGAAGCTTAAACTACATGGCAGATATACGCGGAGACTTGATATTCGACGGGTTCGAGCCACGGCCAAGCGTGCCGCACTATCTCGAGGGGCATGATCTAGCTCTGCCTCCGGGTAGTGTCCTAGAGGCCGCACACGCATCGGTTCCGACCTCTAACTCGGAGCCTATTGCGCCAATCGAGGACGAGCGGTTGGACGCCACCTTGGGGGCTGGGATCTTAAAGGCGATCGAGCCGAACGCTAGCCCCGCACTCTGCATGATCCGTGACTCCGAGGATCCGGACTCCTCCCCGGACTCCGAACCCCTCGCGCCCCCGCCGATCGAATCCGATTAGGCGCCGCTAATGGAGTTCACCGTCGCAGACATCTTTCAGCACTCGCATTTTGGCGTCATCCTGAATTCTCTTAAGTCTCTCTCTTTATCAGGAGAGCCCTGGCCGGATTACGGTCAGCAAGGATGGGATGCGGACGATGAAGAAATTCAAAGACCACCCACCACCCGGCGGTATGGATCGAGGATTATCTCCTCCACATCCACATGGCACGCGACGATGATCTACACGCCATCAAATACCTCCCGCTCAAACTTAAAGGACCGGCCCGGCATTGGCTTAACAGCTTGCCAGCAGACTCAATCGGTTCTTGGGAGGATCTAGAAGCCGCATTCCTCAACAACTTCCAGGGCACTTACGTGCGACCACTGGATGACGACGACTTAAGCCACAAAATTCAGCAGCCAGAGGAATCGACCAGACAATTCTGGACACGGTTCCTAACAAAGAAAAACCAGATAGTCGACTGTCCGGATGCAGAGGCCCTAGCAGCCTTCAAGCATAACATCCGCGACGAGTGGCTTGCCCGGCACCTGGGACAGGAAAAGCCGAAATCTATGGCAGCCCTCACGACACTCATGACCCGCTTTTGTGCGGGAGAAGACAGCTAGCTAGCTTGCAGTAACAACTTATCAAAGAACCCTAGTAATTTGGATACCAAGGACAAAAGTGGCAGGACACGTCGGAATAAGCAAAAACGCCGCATTAGCAGTGACAGCAATGAAGACATAGCAGTCAATGCCGGATTCAAAGGCTATAAATCCGGTCAGCGGAAAAAGCCATTCAAAAAGAATACTCAGGGCCCCTCCAGTTTGGACCGAATACTCGACCGCTTGTGCCCGATACATGGCACCCCCGAAAGGCCAGCCAATCACACTAACAGGGATTGTTGGGTGTTCAAGCAGGCAGGCAAGTTAAGAGCCGAAAACAAAGACAAGGGCCTGCACAGCGACGACGAGGAGGAGCCCAAGCCGCCAAACAACAAGGGACAGAAGGGCTTTCCCCCACAAGTGCGGACGGTGAACATGATATACGCAACCCACATTCCCAAGAGGGAGCGGAAGCGTGCGCTACGGGACGTATACGCGATGGAGCCAGTCGCCCCAAAGTTCAACCCATGGTCCTCCTGCCCGATCACTTTTGATCGAAGGGACCATCCCACTAGCATCCGTCATGGCGGCTTCACCGCATTGGTTCTCGACCCAATCATCGACGGATTTCATCTCACAAGAGTCCTCATGGACGGCGGCAGTAGCCTGAACCTGCTTTATCAGGATACAATGCGGAAAATGGGCATAGATCCCTCAAGGATTAAGCCCACAAAACTACCTTTAAAGGCGTTATACCAGGTGTAGAGGCCAACTGTACAGGCTCAGTAACACTTGACGTGGTCTTCGGATCCCCGGACAATTTCCGAAGCGAAGAGTTAATCTTCGATATAGTCTCGTTTCGCAGTGGCTATCACGCCCTGCTCGGACGAACCGCATTCGCAAAGTTCAATGCGGTGCCGCACTACACATATCTCAAGCTCAAGATGCCAGGCCCTCGAGGAGTAATCACGGTCAACGGAAACACCGAACGCTCCCTCCGTACGGAGGAGCACACGGCGGCTCTCGCAGCGGAAGTACAAAGTAGCCTTCTTAGGCAATTCTCCAGTCCGGTTGTTAAAAAGCCAGACACTGCCAAGCGCGCTCGGAGTAACCTACAGTAGCACCGCCTGGCACACTATGAGCAAGCGTAGCAATGCGGCCCCAACCCCAGCTCTCGCGACATAGCGAAACCAGTACCTCGCGTACATAACTACGCCCTTGAGATACCATGGGCACAGGGGAAGGGGCACAATAACGGCATGCCCAAAGTACGGCTTAAAACGTACTAGGGGCTGCCGGATTCTTTTTTCAACTTTTCTTACTTTCAGGACTCCATACTTCGGACGACCTGTTCGGCAATTCGACTGCCGCACAAACGATGCAAGATCCAGGGAGGCAGACAAGCCATGCCGCATTATGGAACTCCCAGGTGGTCTCTGTTACGAGTGGTATACCTATTTTAAATACAATTCCGCGGCCTGCCCCTGGTCAGGACATACCAAATAGTCCAATATCTATTGCTTACCGCACTATTTGTATCGTTCGGCTTTGATAAATAGCCTCTCTATAAACAATGCATAGCTTTCTGTCTATTTTTTGCATTATCATCTTTTCATATATATGTTTATGACATGTTGCACCCGTACACTGTGGTACGGCAAAATACGCCAGGGGCTTTAGTACCCATCAATATGACGTGAGAAGTCCGTACACTTTCACAAGTGCGGCACCCCGAACTTATAGCACTATATGCTTCGGCTCCGAATCATGATTTGGGTCAATAGTTGGGTTTGCCCGGCTCCTATGTTTTGGTGCCTTACGTTCCGCTATATCGGCTAAGGTAGCACTAGGAGAACCACTGCAATTGTGCCCCGGTTGAGCTGGGCTAAGCACCTTAGTGGAGAAAGCTAAAACTGACTGTCATGATGTGGCGAGAGCCCAGTCGCTATTCGAGAGGTTTTTCGAGTCCCTAAAGGCTTATGCCGCTTCGAGCGAGGAGCTGGCTTTGTCCGGCCAAGGCGTGGATAGCACCCCGAACTCGGTCTTCCGAACTAGGGGCTTCGCCGAAATTTAAAATTATAGAGTTCTATGGCTAAGTGAGAGTGTTCAAGCATTATAGTCCGATTGCCTGGTTCGTTGTGCTGAGCGCCTCCCTCGAAGGACCCAACTATGGGAAAAAAGAGCGCTCAGGTTTATCCCGAACACCCCAGCACTAGTGGCACGGGGGCAGAAGCCGACGACTGGCCATCTCTCAATTTTTGATAAACGGCCGCACAGAAAGTAATATTTTAAATTCAATAAGCATTGCTTTAGCGCATATGAACAAGTTTTCAGCGCACAGGATAAACACGAGCGAGTTCATTCAAAAATTACATCCTTGGTACATTCATCCGCCACTAGGCGGGCACCCGCAAGAACATCCTTATAGTAGTTCTCGGGCTTGCGATGCTACTTCCCCGGCGGCGGCCCGTCCCTCACAAGCTTCTCACCGTCCAGCTTACCCTAGTGCACCTTTGCACGGGCAAGGGTCATACGGGCACCTTCGATGCAGACGGAGCGCTTGATGACTTCGAGCCTTGGACAGGCCTCCACCAGTCACCACACCTGCTCGAAGTAGCTCCCAGGCAGGGCCTCTCCGGGCCACAGCCGAACTATGAAGCCCTTCATGGCCTGTTCGGCCGCCTTGTGGAGCTCGACCAGCTGTTTCAGCTGGTCGCTCAAGGGCACAGGGTGTCCGGCCTCAGTATACTGAGACCAGAACACCTTCTCTGTTGAGCTGCCCTCTTCAGCTCGGTAGAATGCGGCGGCGTCGGATACGATGCGGGGAAGATCTGCGAATGCCCCTGGAGAGCTCTGGATTCAGGTAAGTAACAAGTACTTTACTTTTATACTTCTGCTTTGCATAGAGAATGCCTTACCCGCCGCTATCTTTTTCATATCCTCCAACTCTTGGAGGGCCTTTTGGGCTTCGGCCTTGGCGGACTTGGCAGTCTCAAGGGCCGCCGCGAGCTCGGACGCTTGCGTCTTGGACTCAAGCTCCAAACTCTCATGTTTTTTCATGAGAGCCTGAAGCTCCCGCTGCACCTCGGCAACCTGGCCCTCAAGTTTCTCTCGCTCGGAGCACTCCGCGGCCGTTTTCTTTTCGGCCTCGGACAGCGCCTGCTTGAGGGTCACCACCTCAGTCGTGGCCCCTACAATAAGCAATACAATCCTGTTATTTTTTTGCAATCAAGCCTTTCTATAGGCACTTTTTCTGTAAGGTATTTCTTACCTTCTTTCTCCTCGAGCTGCCATTTGGCAAGGCCGAGCTCTTGCTCGGTCCGCTCGAGGCCCTGTTTCAGGGCACCCACCTCCGCAGTCAGTGCGGCGGTGGCTAGCAGCGAAGCCTACATACGCATATTGACTCTTTGTTGTTAGACTCCTGCGAAATTTAATAGATCCTCTATTCGGCTTTTCTTTCCGAACGCCAAACAGAGCATCAGGGGCTACTGTCTATGTGGTTATATCTTTACATATTTTTTACTTACCTCGAAGCCTGTTAGAAGGCTAGCGCAAGCTTCACTCAGTCCGCTCTTGGCGGACTGAACCTTCTGGATCACCGTACTCATAATAGTACGGTGCTCCTCGTCGATGGAGGCGCCGTCAAGCACCTCCAGCAGATTGTCCGGCACCTCCGGTTGGACGGAGGCTGCCGGCTCAGAAGGCTTACTCCTCTTGGAAGGAGTTCGCCTACCGCGGACCGGAACTGTTGTAGATTCCGGTGCGGTGTCCGGCTCAAAGCCGGACTTGGAGCCCTGGGGGGCCTTGTCCCCTTCACTCCTGGAGTCCGGGAGGTTGCCTTGCGGCTCCTCCGGGACCACCTCCTCCTACCCCGGAGCTCGTCGCGACGCCACTTCGGCATCGTCCACGGTGTGGGGGGGAGACAACGGGCGGAACTGAGTTCATGTCCGATGAATTCAGGGAGCCGCTCGACGACTCGTCGAGTCCGGTCCGGGGCATGCTGCATAATTATATTCGACATTAGGGAAAGGTGTGCAACAAAGGAACGTCATGAGTTACTCTGATATCTGAACTTACGATTTCGCCGGACGCTTGGCCCTGTCTGGCCACTCCTCTTCGTCCTCTTCGGCGTCGGGGAGGTAGTCCGGCAGAGGGGTCTTCCTCTTCTTGGACCCTTCGGCCTCCCCCGTTGGGTCGGCCTTCCTTTTATTTCCTTCCCCCGCTGGAGGGGGAGAGGTTTCTTCTTCCTCCTCCTCGTTTTCACGGGAGGAGTGCGTCTCAGACTCGTCAGATGACGAGTCCGACACCACCATATTACGGGCACTCTTTCGAGTCCCCGTGGTCTTCTTCTTGGCCTTCTTCTCCGGCACCACATAAGGCGCCGGAACCAGCAGCTTCATTAGGAGAGCTGGGGCTGGGTCTTCGGGCAGCGGAGCCGGACAGTTAATCGGTCCGGATATCGCCCGCCAAGCCTGTCAAAGGTAAGGGAGTTTAGATCCCGCATAGAGTCAAACTATGGAAAAAGCTTAAACATCCTGTAAAAGGTGTAGATGGCTTACCTCGTTAGCATGACGCTGCGAGCTGTATCCGCGGTCCTCGGAAGCGGATGTAGGAGCCTCGGCGCCCTTAAATAGCAGCCTCCAGGCATCTTCGTACGTCGTGTCAAAGAGCCTGCTGAGGGTTTGATGCTACGCCGGGTTGAACTCCCATAGATTAAAATCCCGTTGTTGGCACGGGAGGATCCGGTGGACGAGCATAACCTGGATTACATTGACAAGCCGGACTGGCTTGTTCACCAGGGACTGGATGCATGTTTGCAATCTGGTCACCTCTTTTTCGTTACCCCACGACAGGCCCGTCTCTTTCCAGGACATAAGCCGCGTGGGGGGTCCGGATCGGAACTCGGGGGCTGCGGTCCATTTCGGATCGCGCTGCTCGGTGATGTAAAACCACCCGGATTGCCATCCGTCCAGGGTCTCCACAAAAGAGCCCTCAAACCATAGGACGTTGGCCATATTGCCCGCCATGGCACCTCCGCACTCCGCCTGGCTGCTGCGCACCACCTTGGGCTTGACGTTGAAGGTCTTGAGCCAGAGGCCGAAATGGGGGCGGACGCGGAGAAAAGCCTCGCACATGACGATAAATGCCGAGATGTTGAGGATGCAGTTCGGGGCCAGATCATGGAAATCCAGGCCGTAGTAGAACATGAGCCCCCGGACAAATGGGTGGAGTGGGAAGCCCAGTCCGCGGAGGAAGTGGGGAAGGAATACTACCCTCTCATGGGGCCTTGGGGTGGGGATAATCTGCCCCTCCTCGGGAAGCCGGTGCGCGATGTCCTTGGACAGGTATCCGGCCTTCCTTAGCTTCTTAACTTGGCCCTCCATAACGGAGGAGGCATTCCACTTGCCTCCCACTCCAGACATTGCTGGAGAAGGTTGAGGTGGGAAGTGTGGGCTTGGGCGCTGGAGCTCGAAAGCGCAGGAGATGGATAGGCAAAGGAGGAAGAGGGCGTAGTGAAAGAGGTGGATCCTTATCCCCTTATATGGGCGGATGCGGTTGTGCGTCCCCACCAGCCTAGTAAAACTCGCTTGCCTCCCAAGCGCCGTGATAAGTGGCGCGGTTGGGTTACCCACGTCCGTATTGATGAGAATCCCGTAAAAGGGGGTACACTACGTGCCAAGGAAACCGCCTCGCAAAACACGCTGAGGTGGAAAAGTAAAAATGATTCGGGTAAAGGACTTGGCCGTAGTGTGATGGCGCACTGCGGTATACGTCAGCAGATTTGATTTGTGTTAATATTATTCTCTCTATGGCAATATGTGGAAGCTTATTTTGCAGAGCCGGACACTACTCTTGGTGTTTACAATCTTCTATGAAGGACTTGGAGGAGGAACCCGCCTTGCAATGCCGAAGACAATTTGCGCGCCGGACTCGTCGTCATTGAAGCCTGGTTCAGGGGCTACTGAGGGAGTCCTGGATTAGGGGGTGTTCGGGTAGGCGGACTATACCTTCAGTCGGACTCCAGGACTATGAAGATACAAGATTGAAGACTTCGTCCCATGTTCGGATGGAACTTTCCTTGGCGTGGAAGGCAAGCTTGGCGATGCGGATATTCAAGATCTCCTACCATTGTAACCGACTCTATGTAACCCTAACCCTATCCGGTGTCTATATAAACCGGAGGGTTTTAGTCCGTAGGACAACTTCATCAACTCCATATACAACAATCATACCATAGGCTAGCTTCTAGGGTTTAGCCTCCTTGATCTCGTGGTAGATCTACTCTTGTACTACCCATATCATCAATATTAATGAAGCAGGACGTAGGGTTTTACCTCCATCGAGAGGGCCCGAACCTGGGTAAACATCGTGTTCCCTGCCTCCTGTTACCATCCGGCCTAGACGCACAGTTCGGGACCCCCTACCCGAGATCCGCCGGTTTTGACACCGATATTAACCTCCCTTCTCCCTGCTGTAATCTCTACTTAAACATGGTGCTCAACTCCATACATTATTTCCCAATGATATTTGGCTATCTTATGATGTTTGAGTAGATCAGTTTTGTCTTATGGTTAATCATGATCTTGGTTGGTATGATTGTATGTTTTATTTATGGTGCTGTCCTACGATGCCCTCCGTCTCGTGCAAACTTGAGGGGTCCCCACTGTAGGGTGTTGCAATACGTTCATGATTTGCTTATGGTGGGTTGCGAGAGTGGCAGAAGCTTAAACCCGAGTAGGTGAGTTGTTGTATATTGGATAAAGAGGACTTGATACTTAATGATATGGTTGGGTTTCACGACCTTAATGATCTTTAGTAGTTGCGGATGCTTGCTAGAGTTCCAATCATAAGTGCATATGATCCAAGTAGACAAAGTATGTTAGCTCATGCCTCTCCCTCATATAAAATTGCAAGAATGATTACCGGTACTTGTAATCAATTACCTAGAGACAAATTACTTTCTTGTTAACAAAAGCTATCCACTTTTATTACCTTGCAATTTATTCTTACTTTTATTCTCGCCAAGCACTCGTAGTATTATTCTTGCAAAAATAGTTTCATACTTGTTTTAGGTAAAGCAAACATCAAGTGTGTGTAGAGTTGTATCGATGGTCGATAGAACTTGAGGGAATATTTGTTCTGCCTTTAGCTCCTTGCTGGGTTATTTATCGAAGAATGCTACAAATGACCCCCTATACTTGTGGGTTATCAAGTCACAAACCCTCTTGTTGGAAAGACAAGGGACAAGGTAACCTAATCCTTTTTTTGAATATTGGTAACCTAATGCTTTCATGGACATCAGCATATGTGTGTTTCACTCTATGTCTGTGGATATCCTTGTGTGTCCTTGTGGGACTAACCCATGTAGGTATTGAAAGTGCAACTCACTCCAATGGATTGCTCCAGATGTTCTACATCAACATTGAGCATCCACATCTTCAACATCTACATGAAGTCATCATCGACAAAACCCAATGTTAGTTCATCCCTCTAAGGGGGGATATCACATCTAGGGGGAGCTTTGCTCTAATAATTGAGCTAAAGCAACTCTAATGGTGTGAACACAACAATGCTTTAGTAAAACGTGGTAATCCCACTTGTGCTTAAACGATGAGTATGACCTACGATCAAATGTTCTCATTTGAACCAGTCAATATACTCATATATAGATGACCTAGTCATCGCCATTTCCTTGGTAGATGCTAGAGTGTTTGTGCATGCTTGCCACATGTTTTATTTGCCACCTTATTGTGTGAGCATGTTGGTTGAATATTTTTCTCCATTCGAGGACATCCATTTGTTGTCTTGATTGTTTGGTTTTTTCTTTTTGCCAAATGGATGGACAAGAATGCCTAAGTACTCCCTCTAGCTATCTATGTTTTTCTCGTCTCAAACTCTATTCATGCTACATCACAAAGTTTGAAGAAGTTGAATTCGGACCCTCTGAGTGAGGAGCACTCGGAGCCACCGATCCGTCAAGGGCTTAAGTTCCAAAACCTCTTAATGCCTTTTTGTCAGACCAACTCACTCCTACTCGGTCTCACCAAACTCATTAAGTTGATCTAGGCTTTCATCTCAGTGCAACCGATTTGAACAATTCGGTCACACCAAGTTGCAGCAACTGCTAGCAGTTTTGCATCTCGGTGCCACCAAGTCGTTCCACTTGGTCACACTGACAGTGACTGGGTATATATACCATGGGTTGAAATTTTGGAAATTCCTTCAAACACTCGACCGCGCCTCCCAGCTCTGCCGCTCCCTTGGTCTCTGAATCGTCGCCGTCGTCACCAGCCACCCCCTGCTGCTGGTCTCTACCGCCGTCAATGAGATTCTCACCGCCGTTGCCGCTGTTGCCACCGTAGCAAGTCCGTCGCCAAGTTAGGGTAAGGATTTGACCCCTTTGTGCCTCCCTTAACTCCAATTCTTGCACAAAGTTCATTGCCATTGTTCGAATGAGATTGATCTATCCAGCAAAAGAATTCCGTAGAATAGATTTGATGCAAAAACTTAGGGTTAGGTTTCTGCCGAACTCACCTCGGACCGACCGGTCTGAGGATCTCGGTCACACCGATTGGCCCTGGCCATTGCAAAAGTACAACTCGGTCTGACCGAAGTGTACTCATGGGTGCGACCGAAATCACTTTCCCTGTGAAACCCTAGCATCTTGAAGTCAACGAACTGCATTTTAGTCTGACCGAAACTATGTGTTTAGACTATGTTAGTGCTTCGGTGTCACCGGCTTTGTCAAATCAGTAGCTCCGAAATGCTTTCTGTAGAAAACTAAAATTAAGTTTTTGTCTCAATATTTTTGCAAAATAAGTTGTGCTCTGTGATGCTCATCCACTCTATCTATACCCAAGTATGCACAGGGTCAGTTTCAGCAATGCCAGAGGGCAGTGATAGTCAGGACAAGTCCGAAGAACAGGTTAACCTCAGTGAGGGCACTAGTCCCTCAAGCAGCTATGATGATGGAAGTAGAAGTACTCCAAGCAACTTGCCTAAGGCAGCAACAAAGACAAGGAATAAGAGAACATCTGAGTCTGAGGATGAGGACTTTGTGATTGAGGAGGAAGTGACCTCCAAGAAGAAAGTACTCGAGAAAGAGTATGCTGCTGAAGGAAATATGCCCTAGAGGCAATAATAAAGTTGTTATTTATATTTCCTTATATCATGATAAATGTTTATTATTCATGCTAGAATTGTATTAACCAGAAACTTAGTACATGTGTGAATTCATAGACAAACAGAGTGTCCCTAGTAGGCCTCTACTTGACTAGCTCGTTAATCAAAGATGGTTAAGTTTCCTAGCCATAGACATGTGTTGTCATTTGATGAACGGGATCACATCATTAGAGAATGATGTGATGGACTAGACCCATCCGTTATCTTAGAACTATGATCGTTTATTTTATTGCTATTGCTTTCTTCATGACCTATACATGTTCCTATGACTATGAGATTATGCAACTCCCGAATACCGAAGGAACACCTTGTGTGCTATCAAATGTCACAATGTAACTGGGTGATTATAAAGATGCTCTATAGGTGTCTCCAATGGTTTTTCTTGAGTTGGCATAGATCGAGATTAGGATTTTGTCACTCCAATTGTTGGAGAGCTATCTCTGGGCCCTCCCGATAATGCACATCACTATAAGCCTTGCAAGCAATGTGACTAATGAGTTAGTTGCGGGATGATGCATTACGGAACGAGTAAAGAGACTTTCCGGTAACGAGATTGAACTAGGTATGATGATACCAAGATCGAATCTCGGGCAAGTAAACGTACCAATGACAAAGGGAACAACGTATGTTGTGCGGTTTGACCGATAAAGATCTTCGTAGAATATGTAGGAACCAATATGAGCATCTAGGTTCCGTTGTTGGTTATTGACCGGAGAAGTGTCTTGGTCATGTCTACATAGTTCTCGAACCCGTAGGGTCCGCACACTTAACGTTCGATGTTGATTGGTGTTATGAGTTTATGTGATTTGATGTACCGAAGGTTGTTCAGAGTCCCGAATGAGATCAGGTACATGACAAGGAGTCTCGAAATGGTCGAGACATAAAGATTGATATATTGGACCATGTTATTCGGACACCGGAAGTGTTTCGAAGAGTTTCGGATAAAACCGGAGTGCCGGAGGGTTACCGACCCCCCCCCCTTGGGAAGTTAATGAGCCACCATGGGCCTTAGAGGAGAGAGAGTCGGCCAGGAGGTGGTGCCCCCCAGCCCGAATTGGACAAGGGGAGGGGGTGGCGCCCCCTCCTTCCTTCTCTCCCCTTCCTCCTTCCTTCCCCTCCTTGTTGGACTAGGAAAGGGGGAACCTACTCCTAGTAGGAGTAGGATTCCCCCCTTGGGGCGCGCCCCCTGAGGCCGGCCGCCCCCTCCTCCCCTCCTTTATATACGGGCGAGGGGGGAACCCCATAGACACACAAGTTGATTTCTTAGCCATGTGCGGTGCCCCCTCCACAGTTTTCCACCTCGATCATATTGTCGTAGTGCTTAGGCGAAGCCCTGCGTCGGTAACTTCATCATCACCGTCAACACACCGTCGTGCTAACGAAACTCTCGGCCTCAGCTAGATCTAGAGTTCGAGGGACATCACCGAGCTGAACGTGTGCAGATTGCGGATGTGACGTGTGTTCTGTACTTGATCGGTTGGATCGCGAAGACGTTCGACTACATCAACCGCGTTACTAAATGCTTCCGCTTTCGGTCTACAAGGGTATGTAGACACACTCTCCCCTCTCATTGCTATGCATCTCCTAGATAGATCTTGCGTGATCATAGGAATTTTTTTGAAATACTGCGTTCCTCAACAGTGGCATCCGAGCCAGGTCTATGCGTAGATGTTATATGCATGAGTAGAACACAAAGAGTTGTGGGCGATAATAGTCATACTACTTACCAGCATGTCATACTTTGATTCGGCGGTATTGTTGGATGAAGCGGCCCAGACCGACATTACATGACCTCGTTCAGGAGACTGGTTCTACCGACGTGCTTCACACATAGGTGGCTAGTGGGTGTCTGTTTCTCCAACTTTAGTTGAATCGAGTGTGACTACGCCCGGTCCTTGTTGAAGGTTAAAATAGCACACTTGACAAAAAGAAGTTGTGGTTTTTGATGCGTGGGTAAGAACGGTTCTTGTTAAGCCCATAAAAGCCACGTAAAACTTGCAAAAACAAAGTAGAGGACGTCTAACTTGTTTTTGCAGGGCATGTTGTGATGTGATATGGTCAAGACGTGATTATATAAATTGTTGTATGAGATGATCATGTTTTGTGACACAGTTATCGGCAACTGGCAGGAGCCATATGGTTGTCGATTTATTGTATGAAATGCAATCGCCATGTAATTGCTTTACGTTATCACTAAGCAGTAGCGATAGTCGTGGAATCAATAGTTGGCCAGACGACAACGATGCTGCGATGGAGATCAAGGTGTTAAGCCGGTGACGATGGTGATCACGACGGTGCTTTGGAGATGTAGATCAAAGGTACAAGATGATGATGGCCATATCATATCACTTATATTGAGTGCATGTGATGTTTATCTTTTATGCATCTTATTTTGCTTAGTACGGTGGTAGCATTATAAGATGATCTCTCACTAAATTTCAAGGTATAAGTGTTCTCCCTGAGTATGCACCATTGCTATAGTTCGTCGTGCCGAGACACCACGTGATGATCAGGTGTGATAAGCTCTACGTTCACATACAACGGGTGCAAGCCAGTTTGCACAAGCAGAATACTCAGGTTAAACTTGACGAGCCTAGCATATGCAGATATGGCCTCGAGACACTGAGACCGAAAGGCCTAGTGCGAATCATATAGTAGATATGATCAACATAGTGATGTTCACCATTGAAAACTTCTCCATCTCACGTGATGATCGGACATGGTTTAGTTGATATGGATCACGTGATCATTTAGATGACTAGAGGGATGTCTATTGATACGTCTCCAATGTATCTATAATTTTTGATTGTTCCATGCTATTATATTATCTGCTTTGGATGTTTAATGGGCTTTAATATAACTTTTATATTATTTTTGGGACTAACCTACTAACCAAAGGCCTAGTGCAAATTGCTGTTTTTTTTGCCTATTTTAGTGTTTCGCAGAAAAGGAATATCAAATGGAATCCAAACGGAATGAAACCTTCAGGAGAGTTATTTTTGGAACAAACGTGATCCAGGAGACTTGGAGTGGACGTCAAGAAAGAAGCGAGGAGGCCACGAGGCAGGAGGGTGCGCCCAGGGGTAGGCGCGCCCCCACCCTTGTGGGCCCCTCATAGGTCCACCGACGTACTTTTTCCTCCTATATATACCCATATACCCCGAAAACATCCAGGAGCACCACGAAACCCTATTTCCACCGCCGCAACCTTCTGTACCCATGAGGTCCCATCTTGGGGCCTTTTCTAGCGCTCTGCCGGAGGGGGAATCGATCACGGAGGGCTTCTACATCAACACCATAGCCTCCCCGATGATGTGTGAGTATTTTACCACAGACCTTCAGGTCAATAGTTATTTGCTAGATGGCTTCTTCTCTCTCTTTGGATCTCAATACAAAGTTCTCCTTGATTCTCTTGGAGATCTATTCGATGTAATTCTTTTGGCGGTATGTTTGTCGAGATCCGATGAATTGTGGGTTTATGATCAAGATTATCTATGAACAATATTTGATTCTTCTCTGAAATCTTTTATGCATGATTTAATATCTTTGCAAGTCTCTTCGAATTATCAGTTTGATTTGGCTTACTAGATTGATCTTTCTTGCAATGCGAGAAGTGCTTAGCTTTGGGTTCAATCTTGCGGTGTCCTTTCCTAGTGACAGCAGGGGCAGCAAGGCACGTATTGTATTGTTGCCATCGAAGATAAAAAGATGGGGTTTATATCATATTGCTTGAGTTTATCCCTCTACATCATGTCATCTTTCCTAATGTGTTACTCCATTCTTATGAACTTAATACTCTAGATGTATGCTGGATAGCGGTCGATGTGTGGAGTAATAGTAGTAGATGCAGAATCATTTCGGTCTACGTGTCGCGGACATGATGCCTATATACATGATCATTCCTAGATATTCTCATAACTATGCGCTTTTCTATCGATTGCTCGACAGTAATTTGTTCACCCACCGTAGAATTTGCTATCTTGAGAGAAGCCACTAGTGAAACCTATGGACCCCGGGTTTATCTTCCATCATATTATTTTCCTATTTACTTGCTATTTCCATAGCTGTTTATTTTGCAATCTTTCTTTTCCAATCTATATAATAAAAATACCAAAAATATTTATCTTATTATCTTTAGCAGGTCTCACTTTCGTAAGTGACCGTGAAGGGATTGACAACCCCTTTATCGCGTTGGTTGCAAGGTTCTTATTTGTTTGTGCAGGTATGAGGGACTTCGTGTAGTCTCCTACTGGATTGATACCTTGGTTCTCAAAAACTAAGGGAAATACTTATGCTACTGTGTTGCATCACCCTTTCCTCTTCAAGGGAAAACCAACGCAAGCTCAAGAGGTAGCAAGAAGGAATTCTGGCACCGTTGCCGGGGAGATCTACGCACAAGTCAAGACATACCAAGTACCCATCACAAACTCTTATCCCTCACATTACATTATTTGCCTTTCGCCTCTCATTTTCCTCTCCCCCACTTCACCCTTGCCGTTTTATTCGCCCCCTTTTCCGCTCGCCTCTTTTTCTTTGCTTCTTGTGTGTTCGTGTGTTAGATCGTTGGTTTCGCTGTTATGGCTAGTCCTTCTATCATTGTTAGTACTCCCGATCATGAAGTTCTTAATTTTAAACAAAGGGAGGGAGAAAATTTAAAAGATGCTTGGTATAGAATTTGCAATGCTCAGAATAGATCCACTAGGAAGCAATCCACTTCCGTTCTTCTTCGCAATTTTTATGTAGGCATCACCCCTTGGAATATATATATTCTTGATACCATTACCAGAGGGAATTTCTTGGGTAGCCATAGGAAGCAATCCACTTCCGTTCTTCTTTGCAATTTTTATGTAGACATCACCCCTTGGAATAGATATATTCTTGATACTATCACCAGAGGGAATTTCTTGGGTAGCCATACTTTTGATTCTTATAACGCTATGATAGATTTGTTTGGGCCACCACCTCTCTTGGTTAATGGAACTATTTTAACTTTGGAACATGTGATGCAAAGGCTTGAAATTATTGAAAATAAAGTTGCCACTGTAGAGTTGATTGAGAATTTGGATAAAAAGATCCACAACCAAGATTACCAAATATAGATCTAAGGTAGGAGTTACTCTGAAATTTTTTTAAAGAAAAAAACCCATAGTTAATGAAAATATAGATCAAGATTTGTAACGCCCCGAGACCGTTGCGCCAGGTGTCTTCCAGTTATTCGCTGTGGTTGCCTTGTCATTTGTTTGTGTGTCATGCATTTCTTATCATGCCATCATGTGCATCGCATTTGCATACATGTTCGTCTCTTGCATCCAAGCATTTTCCCCGTTGTCCATTTTGCAATCCGACACTCCTATGTACTCCGGCGTCCCCTTTTGCCTCTTTTCGTGAGCGGGTGTTAAACTTTCTCGGAATGGAGCGAGATTTGCCAAGCGGCCTTGGTACACCACTGGTAGACGGCCTGTCAAGTTTCGTGCCATTTGGAGTTCGTTTAATACTCCAACAGTTAACCAGGGAACCGTAAAGGCCTCGTGTGTGTTACAGCCCAACACCCCTCCAAGTCAGCTTAATAATCCACCCAAACCCCCTCCATCCTCTCGGGCGTTCGATCACGATCGCGTGGCCGAAAACCGCACTCCATTTAGACTCTCCTAGCTCCCTCTATCTATAAATAGGTGCTTCCCCCCAAAATTTTCGCGATGAAACCCTAGATCCATCTTCCCCGCGTCGCCGGACGCCCGGTGGCTGGACATGTCTGCCGCCTCTCACGCCCACTCAGGGGCCGCCACGTGTCCCGCCGGAGACCTCCAGCCGCCACGGCCCGCGGAGCCTGTCACGGGCCCGCGTGGGCCCAGATCCCGCCGCCGCCTGGCCCGTGGAGCGTCCACTGGTCCGCCTCGCCGCCCGACGCGCCTCCCCGCTCCGCCTTCGCGCCTCCACCGCCGAGCTCCTGTGGCTCCGCCTCGTGCCCGGCAGCCCGCGTCCCGCCACCTCGGGAGACTGCGCCACCGATACTCGCCGCGCAACCGCCACCGCTTCATCCTCCCGCCGGCTGGCGACTTCGCCGGAGACCGCGACTCGCCGGACTTCCTCTAGCTCGTCGGAGCCGTCCCGTGCCAGATCTGGGCGGGTGGATAAGATCCACCCTTCCCCCGATCCAAACGGCATCCAGCACGTCCCGGTTCCCTCCATCCCGGATCTCCCCATCCTCGTTGACTTTTCCGGAGGGTAAAATATCTCTGTCCTTTTTCTCAAGTATTTTGAGCCCCTGTTCATCGCATCATAACTTCATCACCGTAGATCCGTTTCATGTGCATGATATATCAAAATGTTCATCAGGATGCCCTGTTCATTTTGTTCCATTGTGCCATGTTTGTTCGAGTCTATCTTGATGCCCAAATGGTTGATGCAAGAGTGCTATAAAATGTTAGGTGCTGATTCTTAACAGATCTTGAGCATTTGTCATGTTTGCCATGTTTATTGTGTGCTGCATATGGGCATGAGCTCTACATGTGTTTTGGTCTATGCCATGCCATCTTTACAGGGGTGTATGCCATGCATTTTTGTGATCAATGTGGTGACTAGCACAAGCATGCAAAGTAGCTCTCGTGATATTGCTGATTTCACGGACTTCAAATTTTACTAAGTCATTGCTCTGCTGTTATTTTTATGCCATGTATTCATGTTGCTACAGAGAGTTCCATGCTTCTTTTGAGTATGTTAAGTAAGGATGATTTGGACATATGGTTATGCTCTATCCATCCATGTCCCTGTTTGCATTTATGGAGTGCCCTAGCATGACTCAATCTTGCTCTACTTTTGCTATAAAATGTTCCTGGCAGATTGTTTACGGGTTAATCAATTTTGCCAAGGTTGTTGTAGTTGATCCATGCATGCTATGAGATTGTTGTTGCCATGGTTAGCTTCTTGTGCATGTCTTCTTGCTGGTAGTATGTTTAGTTTGTCATGCAATGCCTTGTGTTGAGTGCATCAAGCTCGCAAACGTGCCTTCATAATTCTGTTTATGCCATGTCCAGTTTTCTGCTAAGTCTGAATTTGTTAACGAAACTTCCTATGTTTACATGGGTGCCATCATATCTCCTGATCCTTTTTGGCTTATGGTCAGTAAGGGACTTTCGTTATATGCTTTGAGTAGATTCATGCCATGCCTTGTATTGCTATGATGTGATCCTGTAGCATGTTGTTATCTTTATCTAAACATTGCTTCCTGATGTTAATTTATGGCATGTTAGTATTTTCACGAAGTCTGTGATGCTGATATCTTTTGCTCTTTTGCCATGCTTGTTTAAACCTGCTCTTTTGTGATTTAGCAGTAGCTTAGTGTTCATCTTTTGTCTAGCATCTTGAGTAGATCACTGCCATGTGCTTTTTTGCTATGTTGGAGTGCAGTAGATTAGCTTCTTGTTGCATTCTAGATGGCATCGTGTTGTTAATCGCAGAATCGTGCCATTCTTGTTTTGCTTGCCATTTGCAAACCGTGCATCCGATTCTGGTGATCTTTATATCGATTTCGACCAAATTAACTCATCTTTCCAGTGGCACACTTGGGTTGCAAGTTGACTCCTGGTTCAATCTTTTCCTTCCGAAGCACGCATATGCGTTGCATATCACATCCCGCATATCATGCCATGTTTTGCATCGTGTTGCTTGCGCATTGCACCGTGGTTGATTGTGGTTTTCCTTTGCTTGTGTTCTTTCTTTGGGTAGAGCCGGGAGACGAGTACGTGATCGAGGAACCCGTTGAGTATGCTTACGAGGATCAAGCTATCGTCAACTCGGAGAACTTTGCAGGCAAGATGACCATACCGTCGAAATCACTTCTATCTTTGCTTGCTAGTTGCTCGCTCTATTGCTGTGCCGCGATACCTACCACTTGCTATATCATGCCTCCCATATTGCCATGCCAAGCCTCTAACCCACCTTTCCTAGCAAACCGTTGTTTCGTTATGTTACCGCTTTGCTCAGCCCCTCTTATAGCGTTGCTAGTTGCAGGTGAAGATGAAGTTTGTTCCATGTTGGAACATGGATATGTTTGGGATATCACAATATATTTTGTAATGCATCTATATACTTGGTAAAGGGTGGAAGGCTCGGCCTTATGCCTGATGTTTTGTTCCACTCTTGCCGCCCTAGTTTCCGTCATACCGGTGTTATGTTCCTTGATTTTGCGTTCCTTACACGGTTGGGTGTTATGGGGACCCCTTGACAGTTCGCCTTGAATAAAACTCCTTCAGCAAGGCCCAACCTTGGTTTTACATTTGCCTAACAACCTAAACTTTTCCCTTGGGAGTAATTAATCTGAGGGTCATCTTATTTTAACCCCCCAAGGGCCAGTGCTTCTCTAAGTGTTGGTCCGAACCGAGTAGACTGTGGGGCCACCTCAGGGAAACTTGAGGTTTGGTTTTACTCGTAGGATGTCTCATCCGGTGTGCCCTGAGAACGAGATATGTGCAGCTCCTATTGGGATTTGTCGGCACATTCGGGCGGCTTTGCTGGTCTTGTTTTACCATTGTCGAGATGTCTTGTAACCGGGATTCCAAGACTGATCGGGTCTTCCTGGGAGAAGGAATATCCTTCGTTGACCATGAGAGCTTGTGATGGGCTAAGTTGGGACACCCCTGCAGGGTTTGAACTTTCGAAAGCCGTGCTCGCGGTTATGGGCAGATGAGAATTTGTTAACGTCCGGTTGTAGAAAACTTGACACTTAACTTAATAAAAATGCATCAACCGCGTGTGTAGCCGTGATGGTCTCTTCTTGGCGGAGTCCGGGAAGTGAACACGGTTCTTGTGTTATGCTTGAATGTAAGTAGTTTCAGGATCACTTCATGATCTTTATGGCTTCTCGACCGTGCTTTGCTTCTCTTCTCACTCTTATTTGCGTAAGTTAGCTACCATATATGCTAGTGCTTGCTGCAGGTCCACCTCACTACCTTTTCCTACCCATAAGCTTAAATAGTCTTGATCTCGCGGGTGTGAGATTGTTGAGTCCTCGTGGCTCACAGATACTTCCAAACAGTTGCAGGTGCCGATGATACCAGTGCAAGTGATGCACCCCAGCTCAGACGGGAGCTCGATGAAGATCGTGTTCGTTGTGTTGTTTCGTTTCCTTTCGATCAGTAGTGGAGCCCAGTTGGGGCGATCGGGGATCTATGCAGTTGGGGTTGTCTTTCTTTATTTGGTTCAGTAGTCGGACCTTGATTGTATTCTGGATGATGTAATGCTATATTTATGTATTGTGTGAAGTGGCGATTGTAAGCCAACTCTTTATCCCTTCCTTATTCAGTACATGGGATGTGTAATGATTACCCCTCTTGCGACATGCCTACTATGCGGCTATGCCTCTAAGTCATGCTCCGACACATGGGAGATATAGTCGCATCATGGGTGTTTCAAGTTGGTATCAGAGCCTTCCCTGACTTAGGAGCTCCCGGCTTGATCGAATCGCTGGCGTTGTTGAGTCTAGAAAAAATGTTTTGAGTCTTATGGGATTATATATATCGGAGAGTAGGATTCTTTTTACTCCTCAGTCCCTTCGTCGCTCTGGTGAGGCCTCCTGACGTAGTGTTTTGACTTTTCTCTCCTCAAATTTCACGATTTTTTAGGATCATGCGGGTATCTTGGAATCGTTTTGATGGTTTTGTCACGAGAACATTGTTCTTGGTGCCTCTTGACATTTAGGGGTTGTGGCAGTGTCCCGGGGAGTTGAGCTCCGAGGTGTTGTCGTCACAATTTTATCACTGCAGTTCTGGAATACATGAGTTTCGCCGACATTGAAAATCTCTTTTATGCAGTTGTTGGTGAGATAACCTCGACGCCACCCAGTACTGGGGCGGGAGTTCAGGAGTATTTCCATAACTCATATAATAAATGCTTTTCTAAGGTTGAGGTAAATGATTTCCGAAGGTTTCTTGGTTATGTGTTGAAGGATGGATACAACTGGATGTAATATTTGCTAGTTTTGGGTGAGATATTATGCTTCCCCTGTATCCCCAACACCCGATTGCATAACCAGAAAGTTTCAGGAGTTTATAAGTGGGAATTCAAGTAGCTCCTAGAATATATTTCCAACAGACACATGATACGATATGGGATCTATCATATGTATGTTTCCGGCTTATTCTGCAAGCCAATCCTTGTTTTTGTTTTGAGCTGTGGTATTCGAGTTGCTTCAAAGTCAAGTGTTGATTCCATACCTTTCCTAAGCGGTGTTTTCATATTTCTATGTGAATACTAATCCGTCTTGATCATTGAGATTGTCATGTCAATTCTTTTCCAACCGACGTGCTCCTCTTGAAGTGGATCCGATCATGTCAACATTCGCGAGATCAATTCTCAGTTCTTTGCAACAGTGTTTGCTTCATCCGTCCCAAGTTGTCTTTGTTTTTCCCGTCCTCCCACCCTTGTTTCTTCAAGGACTCACTGTGACGCCCCAAGACCGGAGCTTCTGGTGCCTTCCATGTTTCCCGGGTTTCGTCGTCTGTTTTGTTTCGCTTGTTGCATTCATCATGGCATCATGTGCATTGCATCATGTCTTCTTGCACCTCTTCTTGAAAACTCAACTAAATAAAATGCATAGATCTTTGATCTATTTAAATTGAGGGAACTCACCTGGTGATTTCTCTATACAACATATCCTCTCGATATTTAGAGAGCTATAGTCAATATTCCAATTATTTGGATTTACCGCAAACACACTTGCAATTTAAAACTCTCATGTCTTTTATGCTTCGAGTTGCTCCTCAAACCTTGCCATATATTCTTTCTTCACTTTCCGGACTTCCACCAAAAACCTCAACATTTTTGGACACTTCTATAACCAAGTCCTAGTTCAAACCCATTTGAATTAAATTCAAACGGGTTTGAATTTATATCTTTCGGTCATGCCATTTCTAATTTTCTTGGGTCAAACTCATTTTTTTGACTCCGAGAAAAAATACCCTCCTGCTCAAGCTTCTTCCCTAACCTCTCTTTCTTTTCCTTCTCTTTAATCCTTTTCTGCTAAAGAGTTATGAGAGGGAAGAGATCCCAGCCCACCAGGTCGTTTAGGACCAGCTAGGCCATCCTTCACTGCAGCCCCGACCCATCTTACTTCACGGTCCCAGGCCGGCCCAACCACCCTTCCAACCCTAACTCTCTCCCGATCTCTTTCCTCCCTCCTGTAGCGCCGCCACCTCTCTCTCGATCTCTTTCCTCTCTCCTGTGCACTACCAGGGAGAGAACCGCAGCCTCTGCCCTCCCCATCTCCTCGATCCCCCTTGTCTCCCTCCAGCGTCGCTGCACACACAACGTAGGAGAGGGCGCGCCGACCGTCTTCTCCCCTGATCCCCTCGCTCCCTCTACTCTACCCCGCCTCCATCGCGCGCCCGTTCCCCCATGGCAAGCCCCAAGCTCCTCAGGAAGCTGTGCCGCCCGCCTCTGGATTCGGCTCCAACGGGATCCAGACATCCCCGCGCTAGAGCTGTCGTCCCAACATCGTCGCCGGCCCCACGGCTCCACCACGTCGCCCCCTTCCCGTGGCCGCCTGGGCTTCTTCCCTGCTTCTTCTCCAGGAAGGCTCGAGCTCCCGCAACAACAACACAAGGGAGGAACCCCGACACCCGCACCTTTGGCCGCCTTGCGTCAGACGTCCCTGCCTCTTCGTCCCTGATGTGCGTCTCCTCTGCCGCCTCGCACGCCACCAACTCCATCCCGAGCTCCCGCAAAAGCTCCTACAGCCTCCACGTCCTCTGCTTCGTCTCCTCGCGCCCCTGCCTTCTACGCCCACGCCGTCCTCCACCAGCAGTGTCGCCACCCTTGTTGGACCTCGTTCCTCAGCCCGCAGCCATGGCCTCAAGTTCGTCAAGCCGTTGCTCCGCCTCTGCCTCATTCGAGCGGAGAGGAGGACACGCCTCTGCTCGCCCGCTATGACCAGTACCACGGCCCTGAATGGCTGTGAGTCGTGTACCTATACGGCTAGTGTGTTTTGCGTCAAGTCCGAGTGCGACATAAACGACTACGCGATGACCCCGAAGGACTTGGAGTCACCTAGTAGCTCTCCAAATGAATGGGAACACCTACCATCGCCAAGATCGAGAGTACCTCTACGAAAACGCCAAGTACCCCTTCATGTCGGCAAGACCCGCAAGTTGGACCCCGAACGATCGACGACTCATGGACAATGTACAACTACCGCCGACTAGTACGACTACCTTCGCAAAAACGAGACCGTCAAGACCGGACCAACAAGTACCCCGAGCATGTCTGTACCTCTACCGTCGACGTGCTTTCGTCAAGTCCCTCTATGAAAACGTGATCCACTGCCGTCACAAGAATCAAGACTGACAAGTCCGAAGATGCAAGTACCTCTCCGGATCGTCATGTTCGACTACCGATAAACATGTACCACTACCGTCGTCGAGATCGCGAGAACCTCTACCGTCGACCCTAGAGCATGAGAGAACAACTACTTCCACTACGAAGGTCCCGAGAACGTCTACTTCCCCTTCTCCGCTTCGAACTTGATCCGTTCCGATAAAGGCATGCCTCGAAGGTATAACTCCGAGATGACCACCCGTGAATGAATGCTTGCGATGTTTGAGATGCTCGTGTTTGCACCGTGTCCAAATTGTCACTTGTTTCCTTGTCGCCAACTCATGGGACACCCGGTATCCGGGAGTGCCCCACCATCTTTTGCACGCATCCGCATACTTCTCCTTTGCATCAGTATCTGAATCGAGTTACCGGAACCGGAACGTTGCAGTGGCACTGTTTTCGTTATTGTTGTCGTGGCACCCCTTTTCCTTTCCACCACGGTGAAAAATGCTTCATATTTGCTCTTGTCAACTTTTAATAAAAATTGCATAAACTTGTTCATGTCATCCGCATCATGATAACAACACTAAAATGTTTAAGTTGTTGTTGTTTTAAATTACTAAGGCATATGGGGATTTACCGGAATTGTTGTTCGTTGCTTCCGGCCTCATTTAAACTTGACTAGATAGGTAGTTTTACTTATGCTCCACCTCTTGCCATGTTTAAACAACATTTAATAGTGTTGAGTACCTAACCGGGAGAGAACTAAATAATTGATGTGGTGTTTCGTCAATATGCAACCCGTTGCATATTGATCTCCACTTAATTTGTAGGGTTGCTTGTGCACTTTGCCATGCCATGCTTCTTTAAACCGGACATGCATCATACTTGATTGTGCATCATGACATGATTATGTGATGGTTGTTTACCATGATCGTTTGCTTCTTTCCGGTGTTGCTTCTTCGGGTTGGTTCCGATAACGTTGCGTTTGTGAGGATCCGTTCGACTTCGTCCGTTTGTCTTCTTCATGGACTCGTTCTTCTTCCTTGCGGGATCTCAGGCAAGATGACCATACCCTCGATATCACTTCTATCTTTGCTTGCTTAGTTGCTCACTCTTTTGCTATGCATATGCTGCGATGCCTACCACTTGCTTATCATGCCTCCCATATTGTTAAACCAAGCCTCTAACCCACCTTGTCCTAGCAAACCGTTGTTTGGCTATGTTACCGCTTTGCTCAGACCCTCTTATAGCGTTGTTAGTTGCAGGTGAAGATTGAAGTTTGTTCCTTGTTGGAACATGGAGATGTTGTTCCTTGTTGGATCATGTTTACTTGTTGGGATATCACAATATCTCTTATTTAATTAATGCATCTATATACTTGGTAAAGGGTGGAAGGCTCGGCCTTATGCCTGGTGTTTTGTTCCACTCTTGCCGCCCTAGTTTCCGTTATATCGGTGTTATGTTCCCGGATTTTGCGTTCCTTACGCGGTTGGGTATAATGGGAACCCCTTGACAGTTCTCTTTGAATAAAACTCCTCCAGCAAGGCCCAACCTTGGTTTTACCATTTGCCTCCTAGCCTTTTCTTTCCCTTGGGTCAGCCAGCCCGAGGGTCATCTTTATTTTAACCCCCCCGGGCCAGTGCTTGTCTAAGTGTTGGTCCGAAACAGAGCCACTTGCGGCGCCACCTCGGGGAAACTTGGGGGCTGGTTTTAGCTGTACATAGTGTTCATCCGGTGTTGCCCTGAGAACGAGATATGTGCAGCTCCCATCAGGATGTCGGCGCATCGGGCGGTCTTGCTGGACTTGTTTTACCATTGTCGAGGATGTCTTGTAACCGGGATTCCGAGTCTGATCGGGTCTTCCCGCTAGAAGGAATATCCTTCGTTGACCGCGAGAGCTTGTGATGGGCTAAGTTGGGACAACCCTGCAGGGATTTGAACTTTCAAAAGCCGTGCCCATGATTATGGGCAGATGGGAATTTGTTAATGTCTGGTTGTAGAAAACCTGAAGTTGACCTTAATTAAAATACATCAACTGCGTGTGTAACCGTGATGGTCTCTTTCCGGCGGAGTCCGGGAAATGAACACGGTGTTGGAGTTATGCTTGACGTAGGTTGTTCTAGGATCACTTCTTGATCATAGTTGTTCGACCGTGCTTTTGCCTTCTCTTCTCGCTCTCATTTGCGTATGTTAGCCACCATATATGCTAGTCGCTTGCTCCAGCTCCACCTCATATCTTTACCTTACCCATAAGCTTAAATAGTCTTGATCGCGAGGGTGTGAGATTGCTGAGTCCCCGTGACTCACAGATACTTCCAAAACCAGCTTGCAGGTGCCGATGAGACCGAGCAGGTGACGCAACCAAGCTCAAGGAGGAGCTCGATGAAGATCTTGCCCTTTATGTTGTTTCGTTCTAGTCGATCAGTAGTGAGGCCCAGTCGGGACGATCGGGGATCTATGTAGCATTTGGGGTAGTCTTCTTTTATCTTGGTTCCGTAGTCGGACCTTGTTTGTATTTGGATGATGTAATGCTTTATTCATGTATTGTGTGAAGTGGCGAGTGTAATCCAACTATGTATCTTTTCCCTTATGTATTACATGGGTTGTGTGAAGATTACCTCACTTGCGACATTGCTTTCAATGCGGTTATGCCTCTAAGTCGTGCTTCGACACGTGGGAGATATAGCCGCATCGAGGGCGTTACACTCACATATCTTAATCAAGTATCCATTTTATTCATGTGAACTTTCTTCATTCTTTTCCTTCAATGTTCTTACCCGATGATTCTCATGAAGATTCTAATGGAGCTTCAAGTTCATCATTCTTCGTTTCTTTTATCTTCTCCGGTGGATCCAATTCAAGCTTTGTTGATCATATCCTTTTCCTAGTTTCAAAGACCTTCTCATTCTGGTGCACCTCATTATCATTCCACTTCTCGCTATTCAAGTGGTCCAGAGTGCTCAAGATATCTCAGAAGATTCAAGTTTACATCCTCTCGCTCAAGTTCTTTTGAGGATGTTATCTCATTCAATCCATTTAAATCAACCAGCGCAATCTTCCTTTTCAAGCAATCGTTCAATGGTGCTTTTCTTTTGAGTGGGCCCTAACCCACATGTCTTTTTCCAGGATCTTACCTGACTCTTCTAATTTTCTCGGAGTTATTCTCAAATTCATTTCAAAGTTGACGTAAGAATGAATTATCATCAGTCATATGTATTTCTCCAAGATCTATCAAATTCTTTTTATCGTTGGTTCAACCTTTCTATTCTTCACCCCGGAGTATCTCAACAATTCATGGTGGTCTTTCTCATCGTCATTCTCTGCATTTGAAGACCGAAGAAGAGTTTTCCTCTAAATCTTTCCCGTTTCTCTCTGTGATGCGTGATTCTAGCTTGATGTCATCCTCTCATAATTGTTTTCGATTGCGAGAATTCTTTTCACCCATCAGGAGCAATTCAAGAGTATTTTCAGTTTGATTCTCCGAAGGCCATCATTTTAGATTATTTCATTCCAGCTCTCAGGTCTCGTTCTCCAAATCTTACCGGTGCATCATCCAAGTATTCTCTTATCAGCTCGGGATCTCTTCGTTCTCTTGTATCTAAATCCCAACAAGTATCTTCATTCGTTTTCCAATTCTTCCCGGTGAAATTGTGCTTTTGCTATTTTCATGTACAATTATTACGGTGGTTCTTCCAAGATTCTTCTTCCTTCATTTATCATATCAATGCATTCATGCTTTCCAAATTCTACCGGTGGATCGTTGAAGACCTTCTCAAGTTGTGCTATATCTATCTTCATCCTTGCTACAAGAATAAGTAGTGTGCCAAATCCGTTGATTGTCATCAATTTAAATTGGTGAAGGATGAACATAATGTAATTCTTATTCTTGTTTCATCGAGTATATTCAATTCCTTATTCCAGAGGTTCATCAAAATTCTTGATTTCAGTTGTTCTTCTTTCTTTCCGGAGTTCCAAGTTTTTCTCGGTTATATCATTTCAAATGTTCTTCTAATCACTGCAAGGCTTCTCCCGGAGTTCTTTTCAACTTTCCCTTTCGTTTGATCATTCTTTTATTACCGGAGTTCTTCATGGAGGCTCTACATGATGGTTCATCAAGGATTTAATTCCTTCTCGAAGTGTTCATCGAGATTCCTTTCAGAGGATCTCAGGTATTCTTCACCTGGCATTTCAAAGTTCAATCCCTTCTATCTTATCTTTTGAGGTGGTGTTATGTCATTCTTGACAAATTTCCCTTCATGTGTCATGATTCAACAATTTTCAAGAATGGGATAGTTAAACCCACCAATTTCTTCGAGCATGAGCTCTTCTCAACCCATCAATCTCTTCTTTGAAGTTATCTTGGGTTATATTTCACCTAAAGCTTCTCCTAAGGATTGTTGCTATTTATGGTGCTTATAAATGATCCAAGTTCTTCATTTATCCTACCGGGGAGATAACTTTCTCGTCTCCTTGTTGATATCAATCCAATCTATTGTTTTCGTATGTGGCAGAATTTCACCTCAAAATTTCGAGATGTTTTTCAATAAGCCCACAACAAGCTTACTCTTTTCGTTGTTGGTTTTCCAACAACTCCGTGTGACCCTTCGCCTAAGGATGCCGTTGCAAGCTCATTGGAGGTAGAAGATGTTGTTTTCTTCCCCGTTCCTTTAATTCCATTCTTTCATTTGTTCCGGAGGCATTGTGTTGTTGCTCTCTCCTCTCATCTTCTCGAATGGTGAGGATCATGTTCCTTTCTCTACTTATCTGTTTAACCAGAGTGTTGCATCCTCTGCTCAAGTTCTTTCCATCTTTTCAATTCTTGCATCTCTTTTCAACCGCAGTGTTGTCCGAATTTGTTCTTCCTTGTTCCTCTTTTCTAACGGAGTGTTTTCAACTTTGTTTATCTTCGTTGTATTCTTTCTTTCAATTTGTTCAACCTCACAAGGTTCTTTGTTTTCACTCGTTTGTCAAAGAAGCAACTTAGATTTACCTTTTTCTCTTCCTCTTCCGTTCCCTCCGGTGCCATTCTAGATCTCGGGACGAGATCCTCTCGTAGTGGTCGAGTGTTGTAACACCCCAAGACCATTGCGCTAGGTGTCTTCCAGTTATTCGTTGTGGTTCGCTTGTCATTTGTTTGTGTGTCATGCATTTCTTATCATGCCATCATGTGCATCGCATTTGCATACATGTTCATCTCTTGCATCCGAGCATTTTCCCCGTTGTCCATTTTGCAATCCGACACTCCTATGTACTCCGGCGTCCCCTTTTGCCTCTTTTCGTGAGCGGGTGCTAAACTTTCTCGGAATGGACCAAGATTTGCCAAGCGGCCTTGGTACACCACTGGTAGACCGGCTGTCAAGTTTTGTGCCATTTGGAGTTCGTTTGATACTCCAACGGTTAACCGGGGAACCGTAAAGGCCTCGTGTGTGTTGCAGCCCAACACCCCTCCAAGTCAGCCCAATAATCCATCCAAACCCCCTCCATCCTCTCGGGCGTTCGATCATGATCGCGTGGCCGAAAACCGCACTCCATTTGGACTCTCCTAGTTCCCTCTATCTATAAATAGGTGCTTCCCCCCGAAATTTTCGTGATGAAACCCTAGATCCATCTTCCCCGCGTCGCCGAACATGTCCGTCCGGCGGACGGACACGTCCGCCGCCTCCCACGCCCACTCAAGGGCCGCCACATGTCCCGCCGGAGACCTCCAGCCACTACGGCCCGTGGATCCCGTCGCGGGCCCGCGCGGGCCTAGATCCCGCCGCCGCCTGGCCCGTGGAGCGTCCGCTGCTCCGCCTCGCCGCCCGGCGCGCCTCGTCGCGCCGCCTTCGCGCCTCTGCCGCCGAGCACCCATGGCTCCGCCTCGCGCCCGACAGCCCATGCCCCGCCGCCTGGTCGGCCCCACCACCTCAGGAGACCGCGCCACCGCGCGCCGCCCGGCTCCCTGCCACCGATCCTCGCCGCGCAACCGCAACAGCTTCGTCCTCCCGCCGGCCGGCGACTTCGCTTGAGACCGCGCCTCGCCGGACTACCTCGAGCTTGCCGGAGCCGTCCCGCGCCAGATCTGGGCGGGTGGATGAGATCCACTTGTCCCTCGATCCAAACGGCATCCACCGCGTCCCGGTTCCCTCCATCCCGGATCTCCCCGTCCTCGTTGACTTTTCCGGAGGGTAAAATATCTCTTAGTCCTTTTTCTGAAGTATTTTGAGCCCCTGTTCATTGCATCATAACTTCACCACCGTAGCTCCGTTTCATGCGCATGATATATCAAAATGTTCATCAGGATGTCCTCTTCATTTTGTTCCATTGTGCCATGTTTGTTTGAGTCCATCTTGATGCCCAAATGGTTGATGCAAGAGTGCTATAAAATGTTTGGTGCTGATTCTTAACAGATCTTGAGCATTTGTCATTTTTGCCATGATTATTGTGTGCTGCATATGGGCATGAGCTCTGCATGTGTTTTGGTCTATGCCATGCCATCTTTACAGGGGTGTATGCAATATATTTTTGTGATCAATGTAGTGACTAGCACAAGCATGCAAAGTAGCTCTCATGATATTGCTGATTTCAGGGACTTAGAATTTTACTAAGTCATTGCTCTGCTGTTATTTTTATGCCATGTATTCATGTTGCTACAGAGAGTTCCATGCTTCTTTTGAGTATGTTCAGTAAGGATGATTTGGACATATGGTTATGCTCTATCCATCCATGTCCATGTTTGCATTTATGGAGTGCCCTAGCATGACTTATTCTTGATCTACTTTTGCTATAAAATGTTCCTGGCAGATTGTTTACGGGTTAATCAATTTTGCCAAGGTTGTTGTAGTTGATCCATGCATGCTATGAGATTGTTCTTGCCATGGTTAGCTTCTTGAACATGTCTTCTTGCTGGTAGTATGCTTAGTTTGTCATGCAATGCCTTGTGTTGAGTGCATCAAGCTCGCAAATGTGCCTTCATAATTCTGTTTATGCCATGTCCAGTTTTCTGCTAAGTCTGAATCTGTTAACGAAACTTGCTATGTTTACATGGGTGCCATCATATCTCCTAATCCTTTTTGGCTTATGGTCAGTAAGGGACTTTTGTTATATGCTGTGAGTAGATTCATGCCATGCCTTGTATTGCTATGATCTGATCCTATAGCATGTTGTTATCTTGCTCTAAACATTGCTTCCCGATGTTAATTTATGGCATGTTAGTATTTTCACGAAGTCTGTGATGCTGATATCTTTTGCTCTTTTGCCATGCTTGTTTGAACATGCTCTTGTGTGATTTAGCAGTAGCTCAGTGTTCATCTTTTGTCTAGCATCTTGAGTAGATCACTGCCATGTGCTTTGTTGCTATGTTGGAGTGCAGTAGATTAGCTTCTTGTTGCATTCTAGATGGCATCGTGCCGTTAATCGCAGAATCGTGCCATTCTTGTTTTGCTTGCCATTTGCAAACCGTGCATCCGATTCCGGTGATCTTTATATCGATTTCGACCGAAATCAACTCATCTTTCCAGAGGCACACTTGGGTTGCCAAGTTGAGGCCTGGTTCAATCTTTTTCTTCCGAAGCATGCATATGCATTGCATATCACATCCCGCATATCATGCCATGTTTTGCATCGTGTTGCTTGCGCATTGCACTGTGGTTGATTGTGGTTTTCCTTTGCTTGTGTTATTGCTTTGGGTAGATCCGGGAGACAAGTACGTGATCGAGGAACCTGTTGAGTAAACTTACGAGGATCAAGCTATCGTCAACTTGGAGAACTTTGCAGGCAAGATGACCATACCCTCGAAATCACTTCTATCTTTGCTTGCTTGTTGCTCGCTCTATTGTTGTGCCGCGATACCTACCACTTGCTATATCATGCCTCCCATATTGCCATGCCAAGCCTCTAACCCACCTTTCCTAGCAAACCGTTGTTTCACTATGTTACCGCTTTGCTCAGCCCCTCTTATAGTGTTGCTAGTTGCAGGTGAAGATGAAGTTTGTTCCATGTTGGAACATGGATATGTTTGGGATATCACAATATATTTTGTTTAATTAATGCATCTATATACTTGGTAAAGGGTGGAAGGCTCGGCCTTATGCCTGGTGTTTTGTTCCACTCTTGCCGCCCTAGTTTCCGTCATACCGGTGTTATGTTCCTTGATTTTGCGTTCCTTACACGGTTGGGTGTTATGGGGACCCCTTGACAGTTCACCTTGAATAAAACTCCTCCAGCAAGGCCCAACCTTGGTTTTATATTTGCCTAACAACCTAAACTTTTCCCTTGGGAGTAATTAACCCGAGGGTCATCTTATTTTAACCCCCCCCCGGGGGGGGGGGGGGCAGTGCTTCTCTAAGTGTTGGTCCGAACCGAGTAGAATGTGGGGCCACCTCAGGGAAACTTGAGGTTTGGTTTTACTCGTAGGATGTCTCATCCGGTGTGCCCTGAGAACGAGATATGTGCAGCTCCTATTGGGATTTGTCGGCACATTCGGGCGGCTTTGCTGGTCTTGTTTCACCATTGTCGAGATGTCTTGTAACCGGGATTCCGAGTCTGATCGGGTCTTCCTAGGAGAAGGAATATCCTTCGTTGACCATGAGAGCTTGTGATGGGCTAAGTTGGGACACCCCTGCAAGGTTTGAACTTTCAAAAGCCGTGCTCGCGGTTATGGGCAGATCGGAATTTGTTAACGTCCGATTGTAGAAAACTTGACACTTAACTTAATTAAAATGCATCAACCGCGTGTGTAGCCGTGATGGTCTCTTCTCAGCGGAGTCCGGGAAGTGAACACGGTTCTTGTGTTATGCTTGAACGTAAGTAGTTTCAGGATCACTTATTGATCTTTATAGCTTCTCGACCGTGCTTTGCTTCTCCTCTCGCTCTTATTTGCGTAAGTTAGCCACCATATATGCTAGTGCTTGCTGAAGGTCCACCTCACTACCTTTTCCTACCCATAAGCTTAAATAGTCTTGATCTTACGGGTGTGAGATTGTTGAGTCCTCGTGGCTCACAGATACTTCCAAACAGTTGCAGGTGCCGATGATACCAGTGCAAGTGATGCACCCCAGCTCAGATGGGAGCTCGATGAAGATCGTGTTCGTTGTGTTGTTTCGTTTCCTTTCGATCAGTAGTGGAGCCCAGTTGGGGCGATCGGGGATCTATGCAATTGGGGTTGTCTTTCTTTATTTGGTTCCGTAGTCGGACGTTGATTGTATTCTGGATGATGTAATGCTATATTTATGTATTGTGTGAAGTGGCAATTGTAAGCTAACTCTTTATCCCTTCCTTATTCAGTACATGGGATGTGTAAATATTACCCCTCTTGTGACATTCCTACTATGCGGCTATGCCTCTAAGTCGTGCTCTGACACGTGGGAGATATAGTCGCATCATGGGTGTTTCGAGATTCCACAAGGATTGATAGATAAACTTGAGGATATTATTACCAACTTAGGGTCTGCCTTTTCTTCCGTGAAAAATACTCCAAATCCACCTACTACTAGAGTTGCCAAGTTTACGTATGTGCCTAAAAATAAAATGGGTGAATCTTCTAGTAAGGAAAATGCGGATCTCAAAGCAATAAGTGTTCATCCCAAATTTTTCTCTATCATTAAGGAACCTTTTGCTAAAAATGAATTACTTGATTTCTTGCCGAGGAGTTTGATCATTAATAAAAAGAAGGAAACTCCTAAGGGTTATAAGTGTTTTATTGAAGAATTGCCTACCAAAGATGACAATACCTAGATCTATTCTTGTTTTTATGCCTAG
This sequence comes from Triticum monococcum, assembly GCA_034509565.1. Lineage (NCBI taxonomy): Eukaryota > Viridiplantae > Streptophyta > Magnoliopsida > Poales > Poaceae > Triticum > Triticum monococcum. The sequence goes on from CM067843.1 coordinate 498,053,212, forward strand.
CTAGGGGCGTTAAACGATAGCGCTTGTTGGGAGGCAACCCAATTTTATTTTTGTTTCTTGTTTTTTGTTCCTCTTTAGTAATAAATAATTCATCTAGCTTCTGTTTAGATGTGGTTTTATGTTTTTAATTAGTATTTGTGCCAAGTAGAACCTTTGGGAAGACTTGGGGGAAGTCTTTGCGATCTTGCTGTAAAAAAACAGAAACTTTAGCGCTCACGAGATTTGCTGCCATTTTTTACTGTAGAGTTCGATTAGGTTGATTATTTTTGCAGATGATTAATAGACAAATTCCTCACGTCCACCAATTTATTTCAGAATTTTTGGGGTTACAGAAGTATTCGAAACCTACAGATTACTATAGATTGTTCTGTTTTTGACAGATTTTGTTTTTTCGTGTGTTATTTGCTTATTTTGATGAATCTATGGCTAGTATCGGGGGGTATGAACCATAGAGAAGTTGGGATACAGTAGGTTTAACACTAATATAAATAAATAATGAGTTAATTACAGTACCTTGAAGTGGTGGTTTGCTTTCTTATACTAACGGAGCTCATGAGATTTTCTGTTGAGCTTTGTGTTGTGAAGTTTTCAAGTTTTGGGTAAAGATTTGATGGATTTTGGAATAAGGAGTGGCAAGAGCCTAAGATTGGGGATGCCCAAGGCACCCCAAGGTAAAATTCAAGGAAAGCCAAAAGCCTAAGCTTGGGGATGCCCCGGAAGGCATCCCCTCTTTCGTCTTCATCCATCAGTAACTTTACTTGATTCTATATTTTTATTCACCACATGATATGTGTTTTGCTTGGAGCGTCTAGTTTGATTTGAGTATTTGCTTTTTAGTTTAACACAATCATCCTTTTTGTACACACCTTTTGGAGATACACACATGAATTGGAATTTATTATAATACTCTATCTGCTTCACTTATATCTTTTGAGCTAGATAATTTTGCTCTAGTGCTTCACTTATATCTTTAAGAGCACGGTGGTGGGTTTATTTTATAGAAATTATTGATCTCTCATGATTCACTTATATTATTTTGAGAGCCTTTTAGAACAGCATGGTAAGTTGCTTTGGCTATAAAATTAGTCCTAATATGGTAGGCATCCAAGATGGGTACAATAAAAACTTTCACAAAAAGTGCATTGAATACTATGAGAAGTTAGATACTTGATGATTGTTTTGAGATATGAAGATGGTGATATTAGAGTCATGCTAGTTGAGTAGTTGTGAATTTGAGAAATACTTGTTCTAAAGTTTGTGATTCCCGTAGCATGCACATATGGTGAACCGTTATGTGATGAAGTCGGAGCATGATTTATTTATTGATTGTCTTCCTTATGAGTGGCGGTCGGGGACGAGTAAGGATGGCAATTTTACCCATGGACATGGATACCCATGGATATCCGACCCGAATGGATAGGGTTTGGTTATGCTTTTGTGCCCATGGGCAGCGCCCAAACCCGACCCGGTTGCTCGTGGGTAGGGCATGGATCTAATGTTGTGCCCATGGGTATACCCAAACCCGACCCGATAGTATGATTTAATGGGTCAAAATCTGTTATCCCTACCCCATAGTCAAATGTCCCACTGGAATTTTCCACTTTGTTATCGAAAACATGCAAAAGAAATTGCATAATCCTCGTCGTAACTTCTATTAGTTGACATTCAATCCCCTCTGTAACATACTACGGTGCACCTTCCCTTATTTTTATCTCCTCGTTAAATGACTCATCATTCTCATCTTTTAGAAAAAAACGAAATTATATTGGGTTGTTAGTGGACGTTGATTTGCCATAAGTTGATGTTTACCATAAGTGAAACCTAGCCTACCATGAGGTGAAGAACAAAGAAGCTTATGTTAACAATGTGCTATGTCTTATTTATATGTCTTGAGAGGACCCAGTGGATATCCAATGGGTATGGATATCCATCGGGTTTGGACATGGACACAAATTTTCACCCATGGATTTTTTCATGGGTGGGCGAAGACTGTCTTCATGGATATGGATATGGATTTTATATTGTTCAACCTGATCCAAACCCGACCCATTGCCATCCTTAGGGACGAGCAATGGTCTTTTCCTACCAATCTATCCCCCTAGGAGCATGCACGTAGTACTTTCTTCGATAACTAATAGATTTTTGCAATAAGTATGTGAGTTCTTTATGACTATTTTGAGTCCATGGATTATACGCACTCTCACCCTTCCACCATTGCTAGCCTCTCTAGTACCGCACAACTTTTGCCGGTACCATAAACCCACCATATACCTTCCTCAAAACAGCCACCATACCTACCTATTATGGCATTTCCATAGCCATTCCGAGATATATTGCCATGCAACTTACCACCGTTCCGTTCGTTATGATATGTTTCATCATTGTCATATTGCTTTGCATGATCATGTAGTTGACATCGTATTTGTGGCAAAGCCACCTTTATAATTCTTTCATACATGTTACTCATGAGTCATTGCACATCCCGGTACACCGCCGGAGGCGTTCACATAGAGTCATATTTTGTTCTAAGTATGGAGCTGTAATTCTTGAGTTGTAAGTAAATAGAAGTGTGATGATAATCATTATTAGAGCATTGTCCCATGTCAGGAAAGGGTGATGGAGACTATGATTCCCCCACAAGTCGGGATGAGACTCCGGACGAAAAAAGGGGGGGCAAAAAAAGAGAAAAAGGCCCAAATAAAAAAGGAGAAAAATGAGAGAAAAAGAGAGAAGGGACAATGTTACTATCCTTTTACCACACTTGTGCTTCAAAGTAGCACCATGATCTTCATGATAGAGAGTCTCCTATGTTCTCACTTTCATATACTAGTGGGAATTTTACATTCTAGAACTTGGCCTGTATATTCCAATGATGGGCTTCCTCAAAATACCCTAGGTCTTCGTGAGCAAGCGAGTTGGATGCACACCCACTTAGTTTCTTTTGTTGAGCTTTCATACACTTATAGCTCTAGTGCATCTGTTGCATGGCAATCCCTACTCACTCACATTGATATCTATTGATGGGCATCTCCATAGCCCGTTGATACGCCTAGTTGATGTGAGACTATCTTCCTCCTTTTTTGTCTTCTCCACAACCACCATTTTATTCCACCTATAGTGCTATATCAATGGCTCACGCTCATGTATTGCGTGAAGATTGAAAAAGTTTGAGAATATCAAAAGTATGAAACAATTGCTTGGCTTGTCATCAGGGTTGTGCATGATTTAAATATTTTGTGTGATGAAGATAGAGCATAGCCAGACTATATGATTTTGTAGGGATAACTTTCTTTGGCCATGTTATTTTGAGAAGACATGATTGCTTTGTTCGTATGCTTGAAGTATTATTATTTTTATGTCAATATTAAACTTTTGTCTTGAATCTTTCGGATCTGAACATTCATGCCACAATAAAGAAAATTACATTGAGAATTATGCTAGGTTGCATTCCATATTAAAAATTTTGTATTTATCATTTACCTACTCGAGGACGAGCGGGAATTAAGCTTGGGGATGCTTGATACGTCTCCAACGTATCTATAATTTTTGATTGTTCCATGCTATTATATTATATGTTTTGGATGTTTAATGGGCTTTAATATATCTTTTTATATTATTTTTGGGACTAACCTACTTACCAAAGGCCCAGTGCAAATTGCTGTTTTTTTGCCTATTTCAGTGTTTTGCAGAAAAGGAATATCAAACGGAATCCAAATGGAATGAAACCTTCGAGAGAGTTATTTTTGGAACAAACATGATCCAGGAGACTTGGACTAGACATCAAGAAAGAAGTGAGGAGGCCACGAGGCAGGAGGGCGCACCCAGGGGTAGGCGCGCCCCCACCCTCATGGGCCCCTCGCAGCTCCACTGACGTACTTCTTCCTCATATATATACCCATATACCCCGAAAACATTTAGGAGCACCACGAAACCCTATTTGCACCGCCGCAACCTTCTGTACCCATGAGATCCCATCATAGGGCCTTTTCCAGCGCTCCGCCGGAGGGGGAATCTATCACGGAGGGCTTCTACATCAACACCATAGCCTCTCCGATGATGTGTGAGTAGTTTACCATAGACCTTCGGGTCCATAGTTATTAGCTAGATAGCTTCTTCTCTCTCTTTGGATCTCAATACGAAGTTCTCCTCGATTCTCTTGGAGATCTATTCGATGTAATTCTTTTTGCGGTGTGTTTGTCGAGATTTGATGTAATTCTTTTTGCGGTTTATGATCAAGATTATCTATGAACAAAATTTGATTCTTCTCTGAAATCTTTTGTGCATGATTTAATATATTTGCAAGTCTCTTTGAATTATCAGTTTGGTTTGGCCTACTAGATTGATCTTTCTTGCAATGGGAGAAGTGCTTAGCTTTGGGTTCAATCTTGCGGTGTCCTTTCCCAATGATAGCAGGGGCAGCAAGGCATGTATTGTATTGTTGCTATCGAGGATAAAAAAGATGGGGTTTATATCATATTGCTTGAGTTTATCCCTCTACATCATGTCATCTTGCCTAATGTGTTACTCTGTTCTTATGAACTTAATACTCTAGATGCATGCTGGATAGCGGTCGATGTGTGGAGTAATAGTAGTAGATGTAGAATTGTTTCTGTCTACTTTTCATGGACGTGATGCCTACATACATGATGATGCCTAGATATTCTCATAACTATGCGCTTTTCTATGAATTGCTCGACAGTAATTTGTTCACCCACCATAGAATTTGCTATCTTGAGAGAAGCCACTAGTGAAACCTATGGCCCCCGAGTCTATCTTCCATCATATTATTTTCCTATTTACTTGCTATTTCCATAGTTGTTTATTTTCCCATCTATATAATAAAAATACCAAAAAATTATCTTATTATCTTTATCAGGTCTCACTTTTGTAAGTGACCGTGAAGGGATTGACAACCCCTTTGTCACATTGGGGTTTCGAGGTTCTTGTTTGTTTGTGCAGGTACAAGGGACTTGCGTGTAGTCTCCTACTGGATTGATACATTGGTTCTCAAAAACTAAGGGAAATACTTACGCTACCATAATGCATCACCCTTCCCTCTTCAAGGGAAAAGCAATGCAAGCTCAAGAGGTAGCATCTATCTAAATGGGAGTTCTTAAGTAATATGATTAATTGAACTTTAATTTATCATGAACTTAGTACCTAATAGTATTTTGCATGTATATGTTGTTGTAGATAAATGAGCGGTGCTGTTGTTCCATTGAATTTTAATGCGTTCCTAGAGAAAGCTAAGTTGAAAGATGATGGTAGCAACTACACTAAGGGAGTCCTGGATTAGGGGGTCTCCGGACAGCCGGACTATATCCTTTGGCCGGATTGTTGGACTATGAAGATATAATATTGAAGACTTTGTCCTGTGTCCGGATGGAACTCTCCTTGGCGTGGAAGGCAAGCTAGGCAATACGGATATGTAGATCTCCTCCCTTGTAACCGACTCTGTGTAACCCTAGCCCCCTTTGGTGTCTATATAAACCGGAGGGTTTAGTCCGTAGGACAACATACAATCATACCATAGGCTAGCTTCTAGGGTTTAGCCTCTATGATCTCGTGGTAGATCAACTCTTGTAATACTCATATCATCAAGAACAATCAAGCAGGACGTAGGGTATTACCTCCATCAAGAGGGCCCGAACCTGGGCAAACATCGTGTCCCCTCCCTACTGTTACCATCTGCCTTAGACGCACAGTTCGGGACCGCCTACCCGAGATCCGCCGGTTTTGACACCGACATTGGTGCTTTCATTGAGAGCTCGACTGTGTCGTTGTCGGCATTCTGGGAACGAGGGTCCCCAGACTTGCCTGCCTGCGGCCTACGGCGTGGCTCAAATGGGGGCCCGGCGCGGCCCATGTTCATCAACACAAGACTCAAGACCCTCGCGAGGGGCCAAGTCTCGCGGGGCGGACGACACGGCGCATCCACAGGCGCAGCCTCATCAGGCTGGCTCGCGAGGAGGCAGAGAGATCAAGGCAGGGTACCTCGCGAGGTGCCCATGACGCCAGCCATGACGATCGAGGGTGCCAGGCGGGCGCCAGCGCGCGCAGCGTCCTTCTTTCCTCTTTGGTGCAAAGGGGGCAAGCGCACCCGCGGAGTACCGAGGCATCAGGCAAAGGTTGCCATTTCGGTGCAACGAGACCAAGACCAGGAGGACTACGAGACGGAGGTCACCATGGAGCCCAGCACGACGTCACCACAGAGCCTTTGGCAGGCGAAGACCAACTTTAGTCAGGATAAGTGTACTAGATGTTCCCCTTCGAATTGGCCAATTGTTGGCGCCCTTCCCGCTCAATATTTGGGAAGAGGCCCGGGGCCTTTGCCTATAAATAGGACTAGCCACCCCCAGGGTAGGGCAATTAGAAGAAAGGGGGTTCGTTCGTTCGGTTGGCAAGCAGAGAGAGTGAGTGAGAGAGAGAAGGGTGACTGAACTCCTCCTAGCAGTTCATCGCCCCAGCCAAGAACAGACCCTCGCGAGGCTGTTCTTCCTTGTACTGTTCATCATCACCAGCCCCAGGGGGCAATCCACCTACCACACACTGGAGTAGGGTATTACACCACAACGGTGGCCCGAACCAGTATAAATCTTGAGTCTCTTGTGCAGTTCTTTTAATAGTTTAGATCTCTGCGAGACGGGGAGGTAGAAGGCGTGATCTCCGCGCGCACCCCAGTGTTCGAACCTTAAGGGTTTGCCGGAACCCGTGATCCGACATTTTGGTGCGCCACGTAGGGGTGCGCTGAAATCTGTCTTCCACCACTCCGCTCTCCTCCGACCGTCGCATCCATGTCTGATGCTCGTCGGGCCCGCGCCGAGCGCCGGGCCGCCATCGCTTCTCGCGTCGCCCAGACGGCCCCCATCAGTGGGTGTCCTCGTCGTTCCCCGTCGCCCGCCGTCAACGCCGCCACAGGCCCGGCGGGGGGCAAGCAGCAAGCGTCGTCTTAGCATCCATCCGTGCGGCAAGACGGCCGCACCGCTACTCCATCGCTCACCCCAGCCGGCTCTTCGTCCCGCGCGCTCCGCGCACCCTTGGAGGCTCGAGCTGCGCTCATCGCGGCAAACAAACTCCTGCGCTACCGCCTCGTCGACGACGTCTACGTGGAGTGGCTCGACCGCGTCGCCGAGCTCGTCCGCGCCGCAGGGGGCTCTCCTGCGCCGTCCGCTCCGCCGCGCCGCACCCCGCCCCGCGCGGGCAATGAAGCTCCGGGGGCGTACCAACCGCCTCCTCTCCAAGAAGGCGCCATGGCTCCAAGGCACGTGGCCCCTGGGCGGGACCTGCTCTGCCAGATGCCAGCACAGCAAGAACGGAGCTGCCAAGAAGACCCTCGCCCGCAAGGAGCTGCCCGGGCGCTCCCCGCTCCGGCACGCCGCGACCCTACTCCAGCTCCGGCACGCCAAGACCCCGCTCTGCTCCTAGCTGCATCGCGTGGGGACCCTCAAGGCCAAGCTCTCCCTCAACCGAAGCCTCCCGTAGACACCGCAGGCTACCGCGCCTACACCACCGAGCTGTGCAGCGTCGCGTGGCCCGGCAAGTTCAAGCCAGACCTGCCTCCTCGCTACGACGGCACAACTGACCCCGCAGAGTTCCTCCAGCTCTATGAGCTGGGCATCGAGGCTGCCAGCGGGGATAAAAAGGTCATGGCGAACTGGTTCCCCATGGCGCTGAAGGAAGGAGCTTGCACCTGGCTCCTGAATCTGGCTCCGGGCACGATCTCCTCCTGGGACCAGATGTGCACTTGCTTCATCGCCAACTTCCAAGTTACCCGCGACCGGCCGCCCGCAATGAGCGACATGCGCCGCATCAAGCAGCAACCTGGGGAGACCCTGCAAAAGTACATCCAGCGCTTCAACAGTGCGCGCCTCAAGATCCCCAAGGTGTCCGAGGAAGCCATCATCTCGGCCTTCTCCGATGGCGTGCGCGACGTCAAGATGAAGGAGGAGCTGGCGATGCATGAAGACCTCTGCACCTCCCTGGAGCTGTTCAACTTGGCGACCAAGTGCGCCAGGGCTGAGGAGGGACGTCTCTCCCTCCTCGAGCTGCCTGCCACGGACCCAGAAGAGAAGAAGCCCAAGGCCAAGGACGTGAAGCGCAAGGGGGCTGCCGTACTCGCAGCAGAACCAGACACCAAGCGGGGCAAGGATCTGCCCGAACCCTCCAGGGGCAGCCGGTACTGTGTGTACCACGACCTCCACACCCACAACACCAACGAATGTCAAGAACTCCGTGCCGTGCGAGAAGGAAGGATCGGCCATCGCCCTGACCGTGCTGACCGGGGCTACGGCCGAGGAGGAGGAAGAAACCCAGGACGCTGGGAAGATCGCGGCCCACGCCAGGGGTGGCGCGACCAACCTCGCGAGGACCGCTGGCAGGACCTGCCTCGCGAGGGGGACTGGAGGGATCAGCCTCGTGAGGATCGCCCTCAAGGCCACGCAGGCCTACCTCCGCTGCCGCCTCAGCCAAGGAGGAACGAAGACCGCCATCAAGACGAGGGGGCTGGGGGCTTCCAAGAGCCGCGCGCAATCGCCTGCATCCTGGGCGGAGCTCAAGCCCCAGCCTCTCAACGTATCTTCAAGCAGTTTGCCCGCGAAGTGAATGCAGTTCTCCCCAAGCTCGAAGCAACGCGCCCCCTCAGGTGGTCGGCGTGCGCCATCACGTTCAGCTCAGCAGACCAGCTCAAGTGCGCGGCCACGGCCGGAGTCCTCCCGATGCTTTGCTCCCCAGTCATCAGCAACGTGCTGGTCACCAGGACCCTCATCGACGGAGGGGCAGGGCTCAACGTCCTGTCCGTGGAAACATTCAACAACCTCCAAGTGCCCTATGACCAGCTTCAGCCAACCAAGCCTTTCTCCGGAGTCACCGACGGTTCCACAGTCCTGATCGGGCAGGTCCGCCTCCCTGTCACCTTCGGGGCCCGCAGCAACTACCGCACCGAGCTCATCGACTTCGACGTCGCCCACATCCGCCTGCCGTACAACGCCATCCTCGGGTACCCAGCGCTGGCCAAGTTCATGGCCGTAACTCACCACGGCTATAACGTCCTCAAGATGCCAGGAAGTGGCGGCGTCATCACGGTGCCCTGTGAAGAGAAGGATGCAGTGTGTTCCCTGGAGCGAGCCTATCAGGCCGCGTCGCTAGAAGACCCAGATCACGGAAGCAGGAGGCTTCCTGAGACCACCCCCAAGAAGAAGAAGACATCGGCAGGCTCAACCCCTCAGGAGGTAGGCCCTTCAGGGCCCGTGTCTGCCCAGGGGGACCTCCCTTCCATCGCATTGGAAAGCGTGCCCAGCGCCCTCCTCAGGCAGGGCTCGGGGGCTCTCACCTGGAGGGCCACCGACCTAGCCAGGGTCACGAGGGAGGCGCTTGGGCACCATGTGGAGGCGTGCTTCGAAGCACGTTTCCCTCGAGAAGGAGCCAGGCAAGGAAGGTCAGACCAGCCGGAGTTCGTTAACAAGGCCATTCAAGAACTACAGGAGTCAAGGATCATGAGAGGTTGCCGCCGTCTACCAGCTATGGCCCCACATCCAGGCGAGGATGGTGGGCTGCGCGTCTGCGTCGACGTACCAGGGCTCAATCAGATCGCCACGATGGAGCGTCTCTGGCCCTCGCAAGTGGGGCGCTGCGGGGGTCCACCCCACAACTATGTTCGCATGCCTTACGGCCTGCCGAGCATGGCTGCGGCGTACCAGCGCCTCATGAGGGGCATCATGGAGACTCAGGAAGACAGGCGTTCCGCAGCCTTGGCGGAGATGAAGATAGCTCGCGAGGAGCCACCAGTGCCTCCAGAGCCTCCCGAGGCCCCGGGGCCTGGGGGCTCGTGAGGATCAGCTTCCGCAGCCCAGTGAGTCTGCTGCACCAACGCCATTTCGCCGACGACATCCTCAGGTGACATCTTTCAAGCTTCATTCCCAGCTGGGAGCGCCCTCCCAGGGTTGCATCACTCCCAGGCCGGGTGGGTCCGTCCCTGCGGCATGTATCCCCTTTTATTTTTCGGTCGTTAGTTTGCCTTGTTGGGGGCGCCCCTCGGGCTGCATCATCCCCAAGCCGCTCGGGCTAGGCCCAGCAGCGTGTATCTCCCTCGCGTTTATTTCCAACTATGCATTCGCCTATCACGCTTGATTGCTTGATGCCTGTCCGCGGCATCCCTTCTTCTCCATGTCGGCCACTTGCACGTTAAAGGGGGGGTGCCTGAGCATCGCGACTCAGGGCTCTTACTAGCTCTCCAGCCCTCACCCTCTGGCCTTGTCCATGGCATCGCGACCTGGCATACCAGCGACGGCTGAGACAAGCTCGAGGGCCGGGACCCGAGGACGTAGAGTACCGACATCTAACCAAATTTTGCAGGGACACATCTCAAGATACGGCCCAGTGCCAGGCGCAACCCGCCTAGAGGTAGGGCCTCGTGAGTCCTGCGCTGGCTCACGGGTGCCCTGATACACCTCACCTGCTCCAACCAGCGAGCTCTTGAGCGACTAACGATCAACTGATGACTGCCATGGCAACCCCATCTTCTTTCTGTGATGAATCTGCAGGATCCTTGGAGGGAACTGCGCTAGCCAAGGCCCTCACGGAGTTCCCTTCACCTTCGCCCGCGCGAACTGCTTGCACGTTAAAGGGGGGGCACCTGAGCATCGCGACTCAGGGCTCCTACTGGCTCTCCAGCCCTCACCCTCTGGCCTTGACCACGGCATCGCGACTTGGCATACCAGCAACGGCTAAGACCAGCTCGAGGGCCGGGACCCGAGGACGTAGAGCAGAAAGGGGAGCAGAGGCGAGGGAGAAGGGGCGCGTGAGGACCTCGCCGAGCAACTTTGTCCCAACTACCCCACGGACCCGACGATGCACTGGGGGCGATCCCCGATCCTCAAGATAAGTCACCACCCAAAGCACTGGCTACCGTGGCGCTACCCCTGCACCTAAAGCAATTCCGTACTAGCAACGTTGCTTCCCTTTCTCACCAAGCGACGGCTGCTTGGGTGCCAAAGGGAACCTCCTGAGCATCGCGACTCAGGGGCTCTTACCGGACCCCGGGTCGCTCACCTCCTGGCCTTGACCACAGCATCGCAACCTGGCATACCAGCGACAGCTGACGCCGCCTTGGGACTGGGACCTGTCGACGCAGAGCACCAAGCCCTCGCGAGGTTCGAAAGGGAGAACTGAGCTAAGACAGAATCAGCAACTCACACAGCTCTGCAGCAAAGGTTATGTATTAACAAATGGGACTACAGGCACCTTACAAGCCCCCGTGGGGCGCATTTTGGTTCCTCGTAGGGAACGGATCCTAAGGGATAGTAACTACACGAGCTCCTGCAAAAGATGTCATCATCAACAGTGGGCCGTCAGGCGCCAGCACCAACCCCATCCAGATTAGGGTCGGCGATGGCCAGACGAGCCCGCCCTGCTCCGGGAGCGGCGCCGACTCGAGGGCTAGTAGCTGTCGTCGCTCGTCTCCGGAGTCGCGACGATTTCACCGGAGTCACTGGACCCTCCGGCGGCTCCGCCAAGGGAGCGGTCGACGGGCCTAGCCCTCACTAGGGCAAGGTCCTGGCCACCTCTCCCGGGGCAACACTCCAGCCGGCGCCCGTTCGCGTTGAAGACCTTGAAGAACATCACCGCAGCGCCATCGTACTCCAAGTGGACCGCGAAGACGCCCCTTTCCCTGCAAACCCGGGCGATCTCTCTCCAGCCGCGGGACATGTAGACCTCGCCCGGGGCAGCGACCACGACCTCTGCCTCGGTCGCGAGGGCGCTACAGCCGGTGTGCTGCAGCCAGTGAAGGAAATATGCCCTAGAGGCAATAATAAAGTTATTATTTATTTCCTTATATCATGATAAATGTTTATTATTCATGCTAGAATTGTATTAACCGGAAACATAATACATGTGTGAATACATAGACAAACTTAGAGTCACTAGTATGCCTCTACTTGACTAGCTCGTTAATCAAAGATGGTTATGTTTCCTAACCATGAACAAGGTGTTGTTATTTGATTAACGAGGTCACATCATTAGTTGAATGATCTGATTGACATGACCCATTTCATTAGCTTAGCACCCGTTCGTTTAGTATGTTGCTATTGCTTTCTTCATGACTTATACATGTTCCTATGACTATGAGATTATGCAACTCTCGTTTACTGGAGGAACACTTTGTGTGCTACCAAACGTCACAACATAACTGGGTGATTATAAAGGAGCTCTACAGGTGTCTCCAAAGGTAGATGTTGGGTTGGCGTATTTCGAGATTAGGATTTGTCACTCCGATTGTCGGAGAGGTATCTCTGGGCCCTCTCGGTAATGCACATCACATAAGCCTTGCAAGCATTGCGACTAATGAGTTAGTTGCGAGATGATGTATTACGGAACGAGTAAAGAGACTTGCCGGTAATGAGATTGAACTAGGTATTGGATACCGACTATCGAATCTCGGGCAAGTAACATACCGATGACAAAGGGAACAACGTATGTTGTTATGCGGTCTGACCGATAAAGATCTTCGTAGAATATGTAGGAGCCAATATGGGCATCCAGGTCCCGCTATTGGTTATTTACCGGAGATGTGTCTCAGTCATGTCTACATTGTTCTCGAACCGTAGGGTCCGCACGCTTAACGTTACGATGATAGTTATTATGAGTTTATGCATTTTGATGTACCGAAGTTAGTTCGGAGTCCCGGATGTGATCACGGACATGACGAGGAGTCTCGAAATGGTCGAGACATAAAGATTGATATATTGGAAGCCTATATTTGGATATCGGAAGTGTTCTGGGTGAAATCGTGATTTTACCGGAGTACCGGGAGGTTACCGGAAACCCCGGGAGCCATATGGGCCTTAATGGGCTTTAGTGGAAAGGAGAAAGGGGTAGCCCAAGGTGGCCGCGCGCCTCCCCCCTCCCCTAGTCCTATTAGGACTAGGAGAGGTGGCCGGCCCCCCTCTCTCTCTTTCCCCCTCGGGGAATCCTAGTCCAACTAGGATTGGGGGGGGGGAGTCCTACTCCCGGTAGGAGTAGGACTCCTCCTGCGCCCTCCTCCTGGCCGGCGGCCCCCTCCCCCTTTGCTCCTTTATATACGGAGGCAGCGGGCACCTCTAAACACACAAGTTGATCATTGAGATCGTTCCTTAGCCGTGTGCGGTGCCCCCTGCCACCATATTCCACCTCGATCATATCGTTGTAGTGCTTAGGCGAAGCCCTGCGTCGGTAGAACATCAAGATCATCACCACGCCGTTGTGCTGATGGAACTCCTCCCTGAAGCTTTGCTGGATCGGAGCCCGGGGATCGTCATCAAGCTGTACGTGTGCTAAGAACTCGGAGGCGCCGGAGTAACGGTGCTTGGATCGGTCGGATCGGGAAGAAGACGTACGACTACTTCCTCTACGTTGTGTCAATGCTTCCGTTGCGATCTACAAGGGTACGTAGATCATACTCTCCTCTCATTGCTGTGCATCACCATGATCTTGCGTGTGCGTAGGAATTTTTTTGAAATTACTACGTTCCCCAACAATGGTATCAGAGCCTAGGTTTTATGGTTTGATGTTATTTGCACGAGTAGAACACAAGTGAGTTGTGGGCGATATAAGTCATACTGCCTACCAGCATGTCATACTTTGGTTCAGCGGTATTGTTGGACGAGACGACCCGGACCAACATTATGCGTACGCTTACGCGAGATCGGTTCCCCCGACGTGCTTTGCACACAGGTAGCTTGCGGGCGACTGTCTCTCCAACTTTAGTTGAACCGAGTGTGGCTACGCCCGGTCCTTGCGAAGGTTAAAACGGAGTCTATTTGACAAACTATTGTTGTGGTTTTGATGCGTAGGTGAGATTGGTTCTTGCTTAAGCCCGTAGCAGCCACGTAAAACTTGCAACAACAAAGTAGAGGACGTCTAACTTGTTTTTGCAGGGCATGTTGTGATGTGATATGGTCAAGACATGATGCTAAATTTTATTGTATGAGATGATCATGTTTTGTAACCGAGTTATCGGCAACTGGCAGGAGCCGTATGGTTGTCGCTTTATTGTATGCAATGCAATCGCGATGTAATGCTTTACTTTATCACTAAGTAGTAGCAATAGTCGTGGAAGCATAAGATTGGTGAGACGACAACGATGCTACGATGGAGATCAAGGTGTCGCGCCGATGACGATGGTGATCATGACGGTGCTTCGGAGAAGGAGATCACAGGCGCAAGATGATGATGGCCATATCATATCACTTATATTGATTGCATGTGATGTTTATCTTTTATGCATCTTATCTTGCTTTGATTGACGGTAGCATTATAAGATGATCTCTCACTAAATTATCAAGAAGTGTTCTCCCTGAGTATGCACCGTTGCGAAAGTGCTTCGTGCTGAGACACCACGTGATGATCGGGTGTGATAGGCTCTACGTTCAAATACAACGGGTGCAAAATAGTTGCACACACGGAATACTCAGGTTATACTTGACGAGCCAAGCATATACATATATGGCCTCGGAACACGGAGACCGAAAGGTCGAGCGTGAATCATATAGTAGATATGATCAACATAATGATGTTCACCGATGAAACTACTCCATCTCACGTGATGATCAGACATGGTTTAGTTGATTTGGATCATGTAATCACTTAGAGGATTAGAGGGATGTCTATCTAAGTGGGAGTTCTTAAGTAATATGATTAATTGAACTTAAATTTATCATGAACTTAGTACCTGATAGTATCTTGCTTGTTTATGTTGATTGTAGATAGATGGCTCGTGCTGTTGTTCCGTTGAATTTTAATGTGTTCCTTGAGAAAGCAAAGTTGAAAGATGATGGTAGCAATTACACGGACTGGGTCCATAACTTGAGGACTATCCTCATTGCTGCATAGAAGAATTACGTCCTGGAAGCACCGCTGGGTGCCAGGCCTGCTGCTGGAGCAACACCAGATGTTATGAATGTCTGGCAGAGCAAAGCTGATGACTACTCGATAGTTCAGTGTGCCATGCTTTACGGCTTAGAATCGGGACTTCAACGACGTTTTGAACGTCATGGAGCATATGAGATGTTCCAGGAGTTGAAGTTAATATTTCAAGCAAATGCCCGGATTGAGAGATATGAAGTCTCCAATAAGTTCTATAGCTGCAAGATGGAAGAGAACAGTTCTGTCAGTGAGCATATACTCAAAATGTCTGGGTATAATAATCACTTGATTCAATTGGGAGTTAATCTTCTAGATGATTGCGTCATTGACAGAATTCTCCAATCACTGCCACCAAGCTACAAGAGCTTTGTGATAAACTATAATATGCAAGGGATGAACAAGACAATTCCCGAGCTCTTCGCAATGCTGAAAGCTGCGGAGGTAGAAATCAAGAAGGAGCATCAAGTGTTGATGGTCAACAAGACCACTAGTTTCAAGAAAAAGGGCAAAGGGAAGAAGAAGGGGAACTTCAAGAAGAACGGCAAGCAAGTTGCTGATCAAGAGAAGAAACCCAAGTCTGGACCTAAGCCTGAAACTGAGTGCTTCTACTGCAAGCAGACTGGTCACTGGAAGCGGAACTGCCCCAAGTATTTGGCAGATAAGAAGGATGGCAAGGTGAACAAAGGTATATGTGATATACATGTTATTGATGTGTACCTTACTAATGCTCGCAGTAGCACCTGGGTATTTGATACTGGTTCTGTTGCTAATATTTGCAACTCGAAACAGGGACTACGGATTAAGCAAAGATTGGCTAAGGACGAGGTGACGATGCGCGTGGGAAACGGTTCCAAAGTCGATGTGATCGCGGTCGGCACGCTACCTCTACATCTACCTTCGGGATTAACATTAGAACTAAATAATTGTTATTTGGTGCCAGCGTTGAGCATGAACATTATATCTGGATCTTGTTTAATGCGAGACGGTTATTCATTTAAATCAGAGAATAATGGTTGTTCTATTTATATGAGTAATATCTTTTATGGTCACGCACCCTTGAAGAGTGGTCTATTCTTATTAAATCTCGAGAGTAGTGATACACATATTCATACTGTTGAAGCCAAAAGATGCAGAGTTGATAATGATGGTGCAACTTATTTGTGGCACTCCCGTTTAGGTCATATCGGTATAAAGCGCATGAAGAAACTCCATACTGATGGGCTTTTGGAACCACTTGATTATGAATCGCTTGGTACTTGCGAACCGTGCCTCATGGGCAAGATGACTAAAACACCGTTCTCCGATACTATGGAGAGAGCAACAGATTTGTTGGAAATCATACATACAGATGTATGCGGTCCGATGAATATCGAGGCTCGTGGCGGATATCGTTATTTTCTCACCTTCACAGATGATTTAAGCAGATATGGGTATATCTACTTAATGAAACATAAGTCTGAAACATTTGAAAAGTTCAAAGAATTTCAGAGTGAAGTGGAAAATCATCGGAACAAGAAAATAAAGTTTCTACGATCTGATCGTGGAGGAGAATACTTGAGTTACGAGTTTGGTATACATTTGAAAAATTGTGGAATAGTTTCGCAACTCACGCCACCCGGAACACCACATCGTAATGGTGTGTCCGAACGTCGTAATCGTACTTTACTAGATATGGTGCGATCTATGATGTCTCTTACTGATTTACCGCTATCGTTTTGGGGATATGCTCTAGAGACGGCCGCATTCACGTTAAATAGGGCACCATCAAAATCCGTTGAGACGACGCCTTATGAATTGTGGTTTGGCAAGAAACCAAAGTTGTTGTTTCTGAAAGTTTGGAGCTGCGATGCTTATGTGAAAAAGCTTCAACCTGATAAGCTTGAACCCAAATCAGAGAAATGTGTCTTCATAGGATATCCAAAGGAAACTATTGGATACACCTTCTATCATAGATCCGAAGGCAAGACTTTTGTTGCTAAATTCGGAAACTTTCTGGAGAAGGAGTTTCTCTCGAAAGAAGTGAGTGGGAGGAAAGTAGACCTTGACGAGGTAACTGTTCCTACTCCCTTATTGGAAAGTAGTACATCACAGAAAACTGTTTCTGCGACACCTACACCAATAAGTGAGGAAGCTAATGATGATGACCATGAAACTTTAGGTCAAGATACTACTGAACCTCATAGATCAACCAGAGTGAGATCCGCACCAGAGTGGTACGCTAATCTTGTTCTGGAAGTCATGCTACTAGATCATGATGAACCTACGAACTATGAAGAAGCGATGGTGAGCCCAGATTCCGCAAAAGGGCTTGAAGCCATGAAATCTGAGATGGGATCCATGTATGAGAACAAACTATGGACTTTGGTTGACTTGCCCGATGATCGGCAAGCAATTGAGAATAAATGGATCTTCAAGAAAAAGACTGACGCTGACGATAATGTTACTGTCTATAAAGCTCGACTTGTCGCAAAAGGTTTTCGACAAGTTCAAGGGGTTGACTACGATGAGACCTTCTCACCCGTAGTGATTCTTAAGTCTGTCCGAATAATGTTAGCAATTGCCGCATTTTATGATTATGAAATTTGGCAGATGGATGTCAAAACCGCATTCCTGAATGGATTTCTGGAAGAAGAGTTGTATATGATGCAACCGGAAGGTTTTGTCGATCCAAAGGGAGCTAACAAAGTGTGCAAGCTCCAGCGATCCATTTATGGACTGGTGCAAGCCTCTCGGAGTTGGAATAAACGCTTTGATAGTGTGATCAAAGCATTTGGATTTATACAGACTTTCGGAGAAGCCTGTATTTACAAGAAAGTGAGTGGGAGCTCTGTAGCATTTCTGATATTATATGTGGATGACATATTGCTGATTGGAAATGATATAGAATTTCTGGATAGCATAAAGGGATACTTGAATAAGAGTTTTTCAATGAAAGACCTCGGTGAAGCTGCTTACATATTAGGCATAAAGATCTATAGAGATAGATCAAGACGCTTAATTGGACTTTCACAAAGCACATACCTTGACAAGATTTTGAAGAAGTTCAAAATGGATCAAGCAAAGAAAGGGTTCTTGCCTGTGTTACAAGGTGTGAAGTTGAGTCAGACTCAATGCCCGACCACTGCAGAAGATAGAGAGAAAAAGAAAGATGTTCCCTATGCTTCAGCCATAGGCTCTATCATGTATGCAATGATGTGTACCAGACCTGATGTGTGCCTTGCTATAAGTTTAGCAGGGAGGTACCAAAGTAATCCAGGAGTGGATCACTGGACAGCAGTCAAGAACATCCTGAAATACCTGAAAAGGACTAAGGATATGTTTCTCGTATATGGAGGTGACAAAGAGCTCACCGTAAAAGGTTACGTTGATGCAAGCTTTGGCACTGATCCGGACGATTCTAAATCGCAAACCGGATACGTGTTTACATTAAATGGTGGAGCTATCAGTTGGTGCAGTTTTAAACAAAGCATCATAGCGGGATCTACATGTGAAGCGGAATACATAGCTGCTTCGGAAGCAGTGAACGAAGGAGTCTGGATGAAGGAGTTCATATCCGATCTAGGTGTCATACCTAGTGCATCGGGTCCAATGAAAATCTTTTGTGACAATATTGGTGCAATTGCCTTGGCAAAGGAATCCAGATTTCACAAGAAGACCAAACACATCAAGAGACGCTTCAATTCCATCCGGGATCTAGTCCAGGTGGGAGACATAGAGATTTGCAAGATACATATGGATCTGAATGTTGTAGACCCGTTGACTAAGCCTCTTCCACGAGCAAAACATGATCAGCACCAAGGCTCCATGGGTGTTAGAATCATTACTGTGTAATCTAGATTATTGACTCTAGTGCAAGTGGGAGACTGAAGGAAATATGCCCTAGAGGCAATAATAAAGTTATTATTTATTTCCTTATATCATGATAAATGTTTATTATTCATGCTAGAATTGTATTAACCGGAAACATAATACATGTGTGAATACATAGACAAACTTAGAGTCACTAGTATGCCTCTACTTTACTAGCTCGTTAATCAAAGATGGTTATGTTTCCTAACCATGAACAAGGTGTTGTTGTTTGATTAACGAGGTCACATCATTAGTTGAATGATCTGATTGACATGACCCATTTCATTAGCTTAGCACCCGTTCGTTTAGTATGTTGCTATTGCTTTCTTCATGACTTATACATGTTCCTATGACTATGAGATTATGCAACTCTCGTTTACCGGAGGAACACTTTGTGTGCTACCAAACGTCATAACGTAACTGGGTGATTATAAAGGAGCTCTACAGGTGTCTCCAAAGGTATATGTTGGGTTGGCGTATTTCAAGATTAGGATTTGTCACTCCGATTGTCGGAGAGGTATCTCTGGGCCCTCTCGGTAATGCACATCACATAAGCCTTGCAAGCATTGCGACTAATGAGTTAGTTGCGAGATGATGTATTACGGAATGAGTAAAGAGACTTGCCAGTAACGAGATTGAACTATTGGATACCGACGATCGAATCTCGGGCAAGTAACATACCGATGACAAAGGGAACAACGTCGAAAAACTTGGCAGATCCCTTCACAAAAGGTCTATCACGTATTGTGATAGATAATGCATCAATGGAGATGGGTTTGAGACCTACCGCATGAGTTGTCCATAGTGGTAACCCACTCTATGTGATCGGAGATCCCGTGAAGTAGAAGTGGGAAACAAGCTGTTGGTCAGCTGGGAGGAGAGTATCCCTATATTAATTATCCCACTCCGTGAAGATGCAATACTCTCCTGATCTGCATGGCAGGTTGATACTTATCTTAATATGTTTCAAGTGGCTTATTCGGGTAAGCAGAGATGTTGTCCTGCAGAACATCTTCTGAGGAACACACCTATATGAATTTGACTGTCAACGTCGTAGTCTATGAGAATTGGGTGTTCTCTAATAAATTCATGAAAGGCCCTGGAGTATGACCTATATGCTCCACCCGCGGGGAAGCCTTGCGGCAGCCCAGTATCGGTCAAGAATTTGTGTGAAACTAGTTTCACAGAAAACTTGTAGTTCAAGGCATAGTCCACTATTCAAGTTGTGATCTAGTGTAGCATAAATTTCTAAGTGGAAGTTCAACTTCACAGTCTCCACTAAGCACCGATATATAAAACAATGTTTTGGAACAAAATGATGAGATGTGCCAATGAGACTTTGTGGGGGATTGTTGGGATTTTGCTAGTAGGCCTTTGGCCCAAAGCCCAACTAAAATACTGAAATTCTCTTGGCCCATTCATGTGAAGGAAATATGCCCAAGAGGCAATAATAAAGTTATTATTTATTTCCTTACATCATGATAAATGTTTAGTATTCATGCTAGAATTGTATTAACCGGAAACATAATACATGTGTGAATACATAGACAAACAGAGTGTCACTAGTATGCCTCTACCTGACTAGCTCGTTAATCAAAGATGGTTATGTTTCCTAACCATGAACAAAGAGTTGTTATTTGATTAACGAGATCACATCATTAGTTGAATGATCTGATTGACATGACCCATTCCATTAGCTTAGCACCCGATCGTTTAGTATGTTGCTATTGCTTTCTTCATGACTTATACATGTTCCTATGACTATGAGATTATGCAACTCCTTATACAACGTAAATGGGTGATTATAAAGGTGCTCTACAGGTGTCTCCAAAGGTAGATGTTGGGTTGGCGTATTTCAAGATTAGGATTTGTCACTCCGATTGTCGGAGAGGTATCTCTGGGCCCTCTCGGTAATGCACATCACATAAGCCTTGCAAGCATTACAACTAATGAGTTAGTTGCGAGATGATGTATTACGGAACGAGTAAAGAGACTTGCCGGTGACGAGATTGAACTAGGTATTGGATACCGACGATCGAATTTCGGGCAAGTAACATACCGATGACAAAGGGAACAACGTATGTTGTTATGCCGTCTGACCGATAAAGATCTTCGTAGAATATGTAGGAGCCAATATGGGCATCCAGGTCCCGCTATTGGTTATTGACCGGAGATATGTCTCAGTCATGTCTACATTGTTCTTGAACCGTAGGGTCCGCACGCTTAATGTTACGATGACAGTTATTATGAGTTTATGCATTTTGATGTACCGAAGTTAGTTCGGAATCCCGGATGTGATCACAGACATGACGAGGAGTCTCGAAATGGTCGAGACATAAAGATTGATATATTGGAAGCCTATATTTGGATATCGGAAGTGTTCCGGGTGAAATCGTGATTTTACCGGAGTACCGGGAGGTTACCGGAACCCCCCGGGAGCCATATGGGCCTTAATGGGCTTTAGTGGAAAGGAGAAAGGGGTAGCCCAAGGTGGCCGCGCGCCTCCCCCCTCCCCTAGTCCTATTAGGACTAGGAGAGGTGGCCGGCCCCCTCTCTCTCTCTTTCCCCCTCGGGGAATCCTAGTCCAACTAGGATTGGGGGGGGGGGAGTCCTACTCCCGGTAGGAGTAGGACTCCTCCTGCGCCCTCCTCCTAGCCGGCGTCCCCCTCCCCCTTGGCTCCTTTATATACGGAGGCAGGGGCACCTCTAGACACACAAGTTGATCATTGAGATCGTTCCTTAGCCGTGTGTGGTGCCCCCTGCCACCATATTCCACCTCGATCATATCGTTGTAGTGCTTAGGCGAAGCCCTGCATCGGTAGAACATCAAGATCGTCACCACGCCGTCGTGCTGACGGAACTCCTCCCTGAAGCTTTGCTGGATCAGAGCCCGGGGATCGTCATCGAGTTGTACGTGTGCTAAGAACTCGGAGGCACCGGAGTAACGGTGCTTGGATCGGTCGGATCGGGAAGAAGACGTACGACTACTTCCTCTATGTTGTGTCAACGCTTCCGTTGCGATCTACAAGGGTACGTAGATCATACTCTCCTCTCGTTGCTCTGCATCACCATGATCTTGCGTGTGCGTAGGAAATTTTTTGAAATTACTATGTTCCCCAACAGCCAGAGCTCCAGGGGCCCTCCTGGAGGGATGATGGAGGCGAAGAAGGGAGGCAGACGGATCCAGGACCGGAGAGGAATGGCGACATAGAGCATGAACTCTTGGGAGGAGCCCTCGGCATGGACTCCAGGAGGAACAACCCACGCCTTCGTGACCCGACGGCGCCGACCGCGGAGATCGGCATCGACACCTTCAGGGCCCTCGACGTGGGCATACAAGGGAAGTGGGAACCCCGGCGGAGCCCGCTCGCACCAGGGCCTCGGCACCACCTGACGGTCTTCCTCGCCCCAGCTGCAAAGGGCGAGCCGTTTCTTCGGTGGGAGCGGGTCGGGCCCCTCTCGAGGAGCCTTTCCCTTCTCCGCTGCAGAGAACCGGCAGATCGGAGCCATCACACCAAGGTGGAGCAAGAATTGAGGCAAAGGAGAAAAGAAGAAGAGATGGACTGGAAGGGAACGCGTCATGCCGTACTTATAGCCGGCGAAGACCAACCGGCGGCCTCCACGATCACAGGTAATCATGACACGATCTGCATGCAGGGACTTGTCCAACTCGCGCGATCACCGATGCCTCGTGGGGAAGTGGAGACGCCCATGTCCCATCAACCACCACGCGGCGCCCAAGGCTGCAGGCTGTTAGGGCCCGCAGCGCTTCGCCCTTGCCCTTTCGCCTCTTAGCATGGCCAAGTCCATGCGCGCCTTGGGCCCGGGGGCTACTGTCGGCGTTCTGTGAACGGGGGTCCCCGGACTTGCCTGCCTGCGGCCTGCGGCGTGGCTCAAATGGGGGCCCGGCGCGGCCCATCTTCATCAACACAAGACTCAAGACCCTCGCGAGGGGCCAAGCCTCGCGGGGCGGATGACACCGCGCATCCACAGACGCAGCCTCATCAGGATGGCTCGCGAGGAGGCGGAGAGATCAAGGCAGGGTACCTCGCGAGGTGCCCATGACGCAAGCCATGACGATCGAGGGTGCCAGGCGGGCGCCAGCGCGCGCAGCGTCCTTCTTTCCTCTTTGGTGCAAAGGGGGCAAGCGCAGCCGTGGAGTACCGAGGCATCAGGCAAAGGTTGCCATTTCGGTGCAACGAGACCAAGACCAGGAGGACTACGAGACGGAGGTCACCATGGAGGCTAGCACGGCGTCACCACTGACCAACTTTAGTCAGGATAAGTGTACTAGATGTTCCCCTTCGAATTGGGCAATTGTTGGCGCCCTTCCCGCTCAATATTTGGGAAGAGGCCCGGGGCCTTTGCCTATAAATAGGACTAGCCACCCCCAGGGTAGGACAATTAGAAGAAAGGGGGTTCGTTTGTTCGGTTGGCAAGCAGAGAGAGTGAGTGAGAGAGAGAAGGGTGACTGAACTCCTCCTAGCAGTTCATCGCCCCAGCCAAGAACAGACCCTCGCGAGGCTGTTCTTCCTTGTACTGTTCATCATCACCAGCCCCAGGGGGCAATCCACCTACCACACACTGGAGTAGGGTATTACACCACAACGGTGGCCCGAACCAGTATAAATCTTGAGTCTCTTGTGCAGTTCTTTTAATAGTTTAGATCTTTGCGAGACGGGGAGGTAGAAGGCGTGATCTCCGCGCGCACCCCAGTGTTCGAACCTTAAGGGTCTGCCAGAACCCGTGATCCGACAGTCATCACCATAAGGCTTGATGGCTCCTTCGATCATCGGTAGCGATGCGGTCCAGAGTGAGGTTTTCCTCCCGGGACAGATCTTTGTATTTGGCGGCTTCGCACTGCGGCCAATTCTCTTGGCCATCTGGAGCAGATCGAGAGCTACACCCCTGGCCATCAGGTCAGATTCGGAAACTTAAACTACACTGCCGACATCCGCGGAGACTTGATCTTCGACGAATTCGAGCCCATGTCAGGTGCGCCGCACAGTCACGACGAGCACGACGTAACTCTGCCGTCGGACAGTGTTCGGGAGATCGCATCTGCAACTACTCCGGTCGTCAATCCGGAGCAAATCGCGCCATCCGAGAGCAGAGGGATAGACCCCGCCATGGAGGCCGCACTCTCAGTGGCGATAGAGCCGGATACTGACTTCACCTCTTACGATAGTCGTGTCACCGAACCATTGGTTTCACCTCTGGCCACGGACTCCGAGCCGCCTACATCCGTGCCCGTCGAATCTGACTGGGCGCCGATCATGGAGTTCACCTCCACGGATATCTTTCAGCACTCTCCCTTTGGTGATGTGCTAAATACATTGAGGTCCCTCTCCCCGTCAGGAGAACCTTGGCTGGACTATGTCCGGCTAGAATAGGATCCGGACGACGAAGAAATTCACTGCCCACCCACCACCCACTTAGTAGTCACTGTCGATGATTTAACCGACATGCTCGACTTCAACTCCGAAGACATCGATGGTATGGACGACGATGCAGGAGACGAGCAGGAACCACCACCCACAGGGCGCTGGACCGCTACATCATCATACGACATATATATGGTGGACACCCCTAAAGAAGGCAATGGCGATGAGATATCGGAGGATGACCCCTCCAAGAAGCAACCCAAGCGCCGACATCAGCGGCGCTGCTCTAAGTCCTGCCACAGCAAAAGTTGGCATAGGAGATAATAACCCTCCGGATAGTGCCGAAGACAATCACAGTCCCCTCCAGCACGATGTAGAGCCGGAGGATGAACAAGCCAGCCCTCCAGAGCAGGCAGCAGATGGAGAACCAGAAGAGGGCAATCACATGCCTCTCTCCGAAGACGAGGCGAGCCTCGGCGATGAAGAATTTATCGTGCCTGAGGACCCCGTCGAATAGGAGCGCTTCAAGCGCCAACTTATGGCCACAGCAAATAGCCTGAAGAAAAGCAACAATAGCTTCAAGCTGATCAAGACTTGCTAGCAGACAGATGGACCGAAGTCCTTGCGGCCGAGGAATACGAACTCGAGTGCCCCTCCAAGAGTCACCCAAAACGCAGGTTGCTACCTCACCTCGAGGAGGAAGCATTGAAACCCCATCCACCAGTGTATGATGCGGCTGACCGGCCACTACGTGGCCGAGCTAAAGAGGCGTTCCAGCCTGAAGTTCAGCCTGCACCCCGCCGCCACTCAATCCAAAATACCAATGCTTAGGGCAACACACAGGACCTGCGAGACATATTGGACAGTAAGGCAAAACTTGCAAGGTCAATATACGGGTCACGGGCACGCGCGCCAACACGGGACGATGATCATCGCGCCGGATACGCCAAAAGCAAATCCGGCCAGGCCGAATACAGCAGACAAGACTCATATGAACTGCGTCGGGATATAGCCCGGCACAGAGGCGCTGCACACCCCCTATGCTTCACTGATGAAGTTATGGATCACGAATTCCCGGAGGGTTTCAAACCCGTAAATATCGAATCATATGACAGTACAACAGATCCCGCGGTATGGATTGAGGATTTCCTCCTTCACATCCACATGGTTCGCGGTGATGATCTACACGCCATCAAGTACCTCCCACTAAAACTCAAAGGACCTGCACGGCATTGGCTGAATAGCTTGCTAGCAGACTCCGTCGGCAGTTGGGAGGATCTGGAATACGCATTCCTTGACAACTTCTAGGGCACTTATGTGCAACCACCGGATGCTGATGACTTGAGCCATATAACTCAGCAGCCAGGGGAATCGGCCAGACAATTCTGGACTCGGTTCCTGACCGAGAAAAACCAAATTGTCGACTGTCTGGACGCAGAGGCCCTCGCGGCATTCAAGCACAACATCTGTGACGAGTGGCTTGCCCGCCACCTTGGCCAGGAGAAGCCGAAGTCTATGACAGCTCTCACGACACTCATGACCCACTTTTGCATGGGCGAGGATAGCTGGCTGGCTTGCAGCAATAACACATCGAGGAATCCGGGCACTTCGGATACCAAAGATGCCAACGGCAGACAACGTCATAACAGACCAAAGCGCCGCAATAACTGCGATAACACCGAAGATACGGCAGTCAATGTCGGATTCAGGGGCTCTAGATCCGGTCAGCAGAAAAAGCCATTTAAAAGAAGTACCCCGGCTCCGTCCAGTTTGGATCGCATACTGGATCGCTCGTGTCAAATCCACGGCACCCCCGAGAAGCCAGCCAATTACACAAACAGAGAATGCTGGGTGTTCAAGCAGGCCGGCAGGTTAAATGCCGAAAACAAGGACAAGGGGCTGCATAGTGATGACGAGGAGGAGCCCCAGCCGCCGAACACGGGAGGACAGAAGGGGTTCCCCCACAAGTGAAAACGATGAACATGATATACGCAACCCACATTCCAAAGAGGGAGCGGAAGCGTGCACTAAGGGACGTCTATGCGATGGAGCATGTCGCCCCAAAGTTCAACCCATGGTCTGCTTGCCCGATCACCTTTGATCGCAGGGATCACCCCAATAATATCCGTCATGGCGGATCCGCCGCACTGTTGGGGAACGTAGTAATTTCTAAAAAATTCCTACACAGACGCAAGATCATGGTAATGCATAGCAATGAGAGGGGAGAGTGTTGTCTACGTACCCTCGTAGACCGGAAGCGGAAGTGAGGGAGTCCTGGATTAGGGGGTGTCTGGATGGCCGGACTATACCTTCAGCCGGACTCCTGGACTATGAAGATACAAGATTGAAGACTTCGTCCCGTGTCCGGAAGGGACTTTCCTTGGTGTGGAAGGCAAGCTTGGCGATACAGATATGTAGATCTCCTACCATTGTAACCGACTTTGTGTAACCCTAACCCTCTCCGGTGTCTATATAAACCGGAGGGTTTTAGTCCGTAGGACAACATACAGAACAACAATCATACCATAGGCTAGATTCTAGGGTTTAGCCTCTCCGATCTCGTGGTAGATCTACTCTTGTACTACCCATATCATCAATATTAATCAAGCAGGACGTAGGGTTTTACCTCCATCAAGAGGGCCCGAACCTGGGTAAAACTTCATGTCCCTTGCCTCCTGTTACCATCCGGCCTAGACACACAGTTCGGGACCCCCTACCCGAGATCCGCCGGTTTTGACACCGACATTGGTGCTTTCATTGAGAGTTCCTCTATGTCGTCACCGTTAGGCTTGATGGCTCCTACGATCATCAATGGCGATGTAGTCTAGGGTGAGACCTTCCTCCCCGGACAGATCTTCGTCTTCGGCGGCTTCGCACTGCGGGCCAATTCACTTGGCCATCTAGAGCAGATCGAAAGCTATGCCCCTGGCCGTCAGGTCAGATTTGGAAGTTTAAACTACACGGCTGACATCCGCGGGGACTTGATCCTCGACGGATTCGAGCCACTTTCGAGCGCGCCGCACTGTCACGATGAGCATGATCTAGCTCTGCCGCCGAATAGTGCCCTGGAGGCCGCACCCGCATCGGCTTCGACCCTTAATTCAGAGCCAACTACGCTGATCGAGGATGGGTGGTTGGACGCCGCCTCGGGGGTTGCGATCCCAACGGCGATCGAGCCAAACACCAGCCCCACACTCCGCGAGACTCGTGACTCCAAGGAGTCGGACTCCTCTCCGGACTCCGAACCCTCTGCGCCCCTGCCGATCGAATCTGATTGGGCGCCGATCATGGAGTTTACTGCCGCGGACATCTTTCAGCACTCGCCTCTCGGCAACATTCTAAAGACACTAAAGTCTCTCTCTTTATCAGGAGAGCCCTGGCCGGACTACGGTCAGCAAGGTTGGGATACGGATGATGAAGAAATTCAAAGCCCACCCACCACCCACTTTGTAGCCACTGTCGACGATTTAACCGACATGCTCGACTTCGACTTCGAAGACATCGACGGTATGGACGCCGATGCAGGAGGCGATGAAGAACTAGCGCCTATTGGGCCCTGGAAAGCCACCTCGTCATATGACATATACATGGTGGACACCCAAAAAGAAGGAGATGGCGATGGAACAGCGGAGGATGACCCCTCCAAGTAACAGCCTAAGCGTCGGCGTCAGCGGCGCCGCTCAAAATCCCGCCAAAGCAAATACGGTGATTCCAGCACGGGAGATAATAATACTCCGGAGAGTGCCAAAGAAAACCCCCTCCAGCAAGATTCGGCACAGGAGGATGGAGAAGCCAGCCCTCATGAGAGAGCGGCAGACAGAGAGGTCGAGGACGATAATTATATGCCTCCCACCTAAGACGAGGCAAGCCTCGACGATGATGCATTCGTCGTGCCAGAGGATCCCGTCGAGCAAGAGCGTTTTCAACGCAGGCTTATGGCCACGGCAAGAAGCCTCAAGAAAAAACAGCAACATCTTAGAGCTGATCAGGATTTGCTAGTCGACAGATGGACTGAAGTCCTTGCGGCCGAAGAGCATAAACTCGAATGCCCCTCCAAGAGCTACCCAAAGCGCAGGTTGCTACCCCGATTAGAGGAGGAAGCACTTAAACCTACATCACCAGCACTCGATACGGGCGACCGGCCACCTTGTGGCCGTGACAGAGAGGCCTCTCGGCCCTGCACTCAAGCCGCACCCCGTACCAAGGCATGGGAAAGTGCGCCAGACCTGCACGACATGTTGGAGGAAAAGGCAAGGCAAACAAGATCGATCTACAGATCACGTGGGCGCCCCACGACTCGAGACGTTGACCGTCACGCTGGGCACAAATCCGGTAGGGCCGAACATAGTAGACAAAGCTCATTAGAGCTACGTCGTGATATAGCCCAGTACAGAGGCGCCGCACACCCACTATGCTTCACAGATGAAGTAATGGATCATCAAATCCCCGAGGGTTTCATACCCGTAAACATCGAATCATATGATGTCACAACAGATCCTACGGTATGGATCGAGGATTATCTCCTTCATATCTACATGGCCCACGGCAATGATCTCCACGCCATCAAATACCTCCCACTCAAGCTTAAAGGACCAGCTCAACATTGGCTTAATAGCTTGCCAGCAGGATCAATCAGTTGTTGGGAGGACCTGGAAGCCGCATTCCTCGACAATTTCCAGGGCACTTATGTGCGACCACCAGACGCCGATGACCTAAGCCACGTAATTCAGCAGCCAGAGGAATCGGCCAGGCAATTCTGGACATGGTTCCTAACAAAGAAAAATCAAATAGTCGACTGTCCGGACGCAGAGGCCCTAGCAGCCTTCAAGCACAATATCCGTGATGAGTGGCTTGCCCGGCACCTTGGACAGGAAAAGCCGAAATCTATGGCAGCACTCACGACACTCATGACCCGCTTTTGCGCGGGAGAAGATAGCTGGCTTGCTCAGAGCAACAATATGACCAAGAACCCTGGTAATACGGATACCAGGGACAGTAGTGGCAGGTCACGTCGCAACAAGCAAAAGCGCCGCATTAACGGCTACAATGCTTAGGATACGGCAGTTAATGCCGGATTCAGAGCCTATAAATCCGGTCAGCAGAAAAAGCCATTCAAAAGAAATCCTAGGGGCCCGTCCAGTTTGGACCGAATACTCGACCGCTTGTGCCAGATACATGGAACCCCCGAAAAGCCGGCCAATCACACCAACAGGGATTGTTGGGTGTTCAAGCAGGCAGGCAAGTTAAATGCCGAAAGCAAAGACGAGGGGCTGCATAGCGATGACAACGAAGAGCCCCGGCCGCCGAACAACAGTGGACAGAAGGGTTTTCCCCCACAAGTGCAGACAGTGAACATGATATACGCAACCCACATCCCCAAGAGGGAGCGGAAGCGCGCGTTAAGGGATGTATACACGGTAGAGCCAGTCGCCCCAAAGTTCAACCCATGGTCCTCCTGCCCGATCACCTTTGATCGAAGGGACCATCCCACTAGCACCCGTCATGGTGGATTCGCCGCATTGGTTCTAGACCCAATTATTGACAGATTTCATCTCACTAGAGTCCTTATGGATGCGGCAGCAGCCCGAACCTGCTTTACCAGGATACAATGCGGAAAATGGGCATAGATCCCTTGAGGATTAAGCCCACCAAAACGACCTTTAAAGGCGTAATACCAGGTGTAGAGGCCAACTGTACAGGCTCAGTCACACTTGAAGTGGCCTTCGGATCTCCAGATAATTTCCGAAGCGAGGAGTTAATCTTCGACATAGTTCCATTCTCCAATCCGGCCATTAAACGTCCGGACACTGTCAAGCGCGCCCGGAGTAACCTACAACAAGACTGCCTGGCACGTTTCGAGCAGGCGTAGCAATGCGGCCCCAACCCCAGCCCTCGCAAAAATGTGACACCAGTGCTTCGCGTACATAACTACGCTCTAGAGATACCATGGGTACAGGGGAGGGGCACCATCACGGCACGCCCGAAACACGGCTTAAACCGCACCAGGGGCTACCGATTTTTTAATTTTCTCGTACTTTCAGGACTCCATTCTTCGAAAGGCCTGTTCGGCAGTTCAATTGCCGCACAAACGATGCAAGAACCAGGGAAGCAGACAAGCCATGCCGCATTACGGAACTCCTAGGTGGTCTCTATCACGAGCAATATACCTGTTTCGCATACCATTTCGCAGCCTGCCCCTGGAGCGGACATGTTAAATAGTCCAACCTTTTGCTTATCGCATTATTTGTATCATTCTGCTTTGATCGCATCCCTTTTTAATAAACAGTGCATAGCTTCTTTCTATTTTTGCATTACTTTTTTTTACAAATATATGTTCCTTAACGACATGTTGCACCCGTACACTTTGGTACGGCCAAAATACGCCACTTTGGTACGGCCGAAATACGCCAGGGGCTTTAGTACCCCTCAATATGGTGTGAGAAGTCCGAACACTTTAACAAGTGCAGCAACCCGAAATTATAGCATTATATGCATCGGCTCCGAATCATGTCTTGGGTCAATAGTTGGGTTTGCCCGGCTCCTATGTTTTGGTGCCTTACGTTCCACTATATCGGCTAAGGTAGAACTAGGAGAACTACTGCGATTGTGCCCCAGTTGAGCTGGGTCGAGCACCTCAGTAGAGAAAGCTAAAACTGACTGTCATGATGAAGCGAGAGCTGGTCGCTGTTCGAGAGGTTTTTTGAGTCCCTAAAGACTTATGCTGCTTAGAGCGAGGAGTCGGCTCTGTCCAGCCAAGGCGTGGATAGCACCCCAAAGTCGGTCTTTCGAATACCAGGGGCTTCGCCGAATTTTAAAATTATAGAATTCTATGGCTAAGTGAGAGTGTTCACGCATTATAGTCCGATTGCCTTGTTCGTTGTGCTGAGCGCTTCCCTCGAAGGACCCACACATGGGAAAAAGAGTGCTCAGGTTTATCCCCGAACACCCCAGCACTAGCGGCATGGGGGCAGAAGCCGACGACTCGCCATCTCTCACAATTGATAAACAGCCACACAGAAGGTAATATTTTAAATTCTAAACAGCATTGCAACACGCATATGAACAAGTTTTCAGCGCACAGGACAAAACAAGCGAGTTTTACTCAAAAATTGCATCCCTGGAACATTCATCCGCCATAAGGCAGGCACCCTTCAGAACATCCATATAATAATTCTCGGGCTTGCGATGCTCTTTCCCTGACGGTGGCCCATCCTTCACAAGCTTCTCAGCATCAGCTTGC
Organism: Triticum monococcum; assembly: GCA_034509565.1. Classification (NCBI taxonomy): domain Eukaryota; kingdom Viridiplantae; phylum Streptophyta; class Magnoliopsida; order Poales; family Poaceae; genus Triticum; species Triticum monococcum. The sequence continues at coordinate 498,084,583 of CM067843.1, forward strand.
TCCAGTGCACCTTAGCATGGGCAAGGGCCCTACGGGCACCTTCAATGCAGACGGAGCGCTTGATGACTTCGAGCCTTGGACAGGCCCCCACCAGCCACCACACCAGCCCGAAATAGCTCCCAGGCAGAGACTCTCCAGGCCACAGCCGAACTATGAGGCCCTTCATGGCCTGTTCAGCCGCCTTGTGGAGCTCGACCAGTTGCTTCAGCTGGTCGCTCAGGGGCACGGGGTGTCCAGCCTCAGCATACTGAGACCAGAACACCTTCTCTGTCGAGCTGCCCTGCTCGGCTCGATAGAATGCGGCAGCATCGGACACGCTACGGGGAAGATCTGCAAATGCTCCTGGAGAGCTCCGGATTCAGGTAAGTAAGAAGTAACTCACGTTTATGTGTTTCCTTTGCATAGAAAATGCCTTACCTGTAGCTATCTTCTTCACCTCATCCAACTCCTGGAGGGTCTTCTGGGATTCGGCCTTGGCAGACTTGGCATTTTCAATAGCCACCGCGAGCTCGGACGCCCACGTCTTTGAGTCAAGCTCCAAACTCTCATGTTTTTCCATGAGAGCCTGGAGCTCTTGCTGCACCTTGCCAACCTGGGCCTCATACTTCTCCCGCTCGGTGCGCTCCGTGGCCGCCCTCTTCTCGGCCTCGACCAGCGCTTGCTTAAGGGTCGCCACCTCAGACGTGGCCCCTACAATAGCCACGATAATCATGTCATTTTTTGCAATTGCACTTTTTTATATATATTTAAACAAGGTATTTCTTACCTTCCTTGTTCTCGAGCTGCTTCTTGGCACGCCCGAGCTCTTGCTTGTACTGCTCGAGGTTCCGCTTTAGCATGTCCACTTCCGCAGTCAGTACGGCGGGCGCCAGCAAAGAAGCCTGCATACGCATATTGACTCCTTTTTGTTAGACTCTTGCAAATTTTATTTGATCCTCTATTCGGCTTTTCTTCCCAAACGCCAAACAGAGCATCAGGGGCTACTGTCTATGTGGTAATATTATTTACACATTCTTTACTTACCTCAAAGCCTGTTAAAAGGCTAGCACAAGCTTCAGTCAGTCCGCTCTTGGCGGACTGAACCTTCTGGACCACCACACTCATAATGGTGCGGTGCTCCTCGTCGATGGAGGCGCCTTTGAGCGCCTCCAACAGACTGTCCAGCGCCTCCGGTTGGACGGGGGTCACTGGCACGGAGGGCTTTCTCCTCTTGAAAGGAGGTCGCCCGCCGGACTCTGGAACCTTTAAAGGTTCCGGAGCGGTGTCCGGCCTAGAGACGGACTTGGAGCCCCGGGGGGTTTTATCCCCTTTACTCCTGGAGTCCGGGAGGTCGCCTTGCGGTGCCTCCAGGACCACCTCCTCCTGGCTTGGAACCTGTTGGGACAACACTTCGGCGTCATCCATAGGGTGGGGGGAGGAAGCCGTCGGAAGCGAATTCACATCCGACCAGTCCAGTGAACCGCTCGACGACGGGTCGAGCCGGTCTTTGGGTGGGCTGCATAATCATATTCGACATAAGGGAAAGCTGTGCAATAAAGGAATACTATGAATTACTCTAGTATCCGGATACTTACGATTTCGCCAGGGGCTTGGCCCTGAGGGGCCACTCCTCTCCGCCGTCATCAGCGTTGGTGGAGTAGTCCGGAGGAAGGGTTTTCCCAGTGTGGGCGGCCTTCCTTTTCTTCTCTCCCCCCGCTGGAGGGGGAGAGGTCTCTTCTTCCTCCTCCTCGTCTTCACGGGAGGAATGCGCCTTGGAGCCGTCGGATGATGAACCCGACGCCTCCTGGCGCCGGGCACTTTTTCGAGTCCCCGTGGCCTTCTTCGTGGTCTTCTTCTCCGGCACCATGTAGGGTGCCGGAACCAGCAGCTTTGCCAAGCGGGCATCGGCTGGGTCTTCGGGCAAAGGAGCCGGACAGTCGAACTATCCGGACTTCGCCTGCCAATTCTATCAAAGGAAAGGGAGCTTAGATCCCGCATAGAGTTAAACTATGGAAAACTAATACCCTGTTAAAGGAACAAACAAATTACCGCGCTAGCGTGACACTGCGCGCTGAATCCGCGATCCTCGGTAGCAGACGCGGGAGCTTCGGTGCCCTTGAAAAGCGCCTTCCAGGCATCTTCGTACATCGTGTCGAAGAGCCTGCTCAGAGTTCGGTGCTGCGCCGGGTTGAACTCACACAGATTGAAGGCCCGTTGTTGACACGGGAGGATCCAGCGGATGAGCATAACCTGGACTACGTTGACAAGCTTGAGCTGCTTGTCCACCAGGGTTTGGATGCATGTTTGCAGTCCAGTCACCTCTTCTTTGCTGCCCCATGACAGGCCCGTCTCTTTCCAGGACGTGAGCCGCATTGGGGGTCCGGACCGGAACTCAGGGGCTGCGACCCACTCAGGGTCGTGCGGCTCGGTGATGTAAAACCACCCCAATTGCCACCCCTTCAGGGTCTCCACAAAGGAGCCCTCGAGCCATAAGACGTTGGGCATCTTGCCCACCATGGCGCCTCCACACTCTGCCTGGTTGCCGCGCACCACCTTCGGCTTGACATTGAAAGTCTTGAGCCATAGGCCGAAATGGGGGCGGATGCGGAGGAAAGCCTCGCACACGACGATAAACGCCGAGATGTTGAGGATGAAGTTCGGGGCCAGATCATGGAAATCCAGGCCGTAGTAGAACATGAGTCCCCGGACGAATGGGTGGATAGGAAAGCCCAGTCCGCGGAGGAAGTGGGGAAGGAACACTACCCTCTCATGGGGCCTTGGGGTGGGGAGGAGCTGCCCCTCTTCGGGAAGCCGGTACGCGATGTCGTTAGACAAGTATCCGGCCTTCCTCAGTTTTTTGATGTGTCCCTCCATGACGGAGGAAACCATCCACTTGCCTCCTGCTCCGGACATGGCTAGAGAAGGTTGAGGTGGGGAGTGCGGACTTTGGCACTGGAGCTCGAGTACGCGAAAATGGATAGGCAAAGGAGGAAGAAGGCGTAGGTGAGAATGTGGATCCTTATCCCCTTATATGGGTGGACGCAACTACATGTCCCCACCAGCCTGGTAAAACTCGCTTATCTCCAAGCGCCATAATCAATGGCGCGGTTGGGCTACCCACGCCCGTATTGATGAGAATCCCGGAATAAGGGGACACGATCTCTGCTTTAACAAGACGTGCCAAGGAAACCGCCTCGCATGACACGTTGAGGTGGGACAATAAAATGATTCGAATAAAGGCTTGGCCATGATGTGATGTAACACTACGGAATACGTCAGCAGATTAGATTTGTGTAAATATTATTCTCTCTATGGCAATATGTGGAAATTTATTTTGCAGAGCTGGACACTATTTTTGTATTCAAAATCTTCTATGAAGTACTTGGAGGAGGAACCTGCCTTGCAATGCCGAAGACAAACTGCGCGCCGGACTCGTCGTCATTGAAGCCTGGTTCAGGGGCTACTGAGGGAGTCCTGGATTAGGGGGTGTCCGGATGACCGGACTATACCTTCAGCCGGACTCCTGAACTATGAAGATACAAGATTGAAGACTTCGTCCCGTGTCCGGAAGGGACTTTCCTTGGCGTGGAAGGCAAGCTTGGTGATACGGATATGTAGATCTCCTACCATTGTAACCGACTTTGTGTAACCCTAACCCTCTCCGGTGTCTATATAAACCGGAGGGTTTTAGTCCGTAGGACAACATACAGAACAACAATCATACCATAGGGTAGCTTCTAGGGCTTAGCCTCTCCGATCTCGTGGTAGATCTACTCTTGTACTACCCATATCATCAATATTAATCAAGCAGGACGTAGGGTTTTACCTCCATCAAGAGGGCCTGAACCTGGGTAAAACTTCGTGTCCCTTGCCTCCTGTTACCATCTGGCCTAGACGCACAGTTCAGGACCCCCTACCCGAGATCCGCCGGTTTTGACACCGACAGGAAGCGTTAGCACAACGCGGTTGATGTAGTCGTACGTCTTCACGGCCCAACCGATCAAGCACCGAAACTACGGCACCTCCGAGTTCTAGCACATGTTGAGCTCGATGACGATCCCCAGACTCCGATCCAGCAAAGTGTTGGGGATGAGTTTCGTCAGCACGACGGCGTGGTGATGATCTTGATGTTTTACCGTCGCAGGGCTTCGCCTAAAGCACCGCTACAATATTATCGAGGATTATGGTGGAGGGGGGCACCGCACACGGCTAAGAGATCAATGATCAATTGTTGTGTCTATGGGGTGCCCCCCTGCCCCCGCATATAAAGGAGTGGAGGAGGGGGGCGGCCAAGGAGGGTGGCGCGCCCTAGGGGGGAGTCCAACTCCCACCGGGAGTAGGACTCCCCTTTTTCCTATTAGGAGTAGGAGAGGGAAGGAAGAGGAAGGAGGGAGGAAGGAAATGGGGGGCCGGCCCCCCTCCCAATTCGGATTGGGCTTGGGGGGGCGCCCCCTCCCTTGCTCCTTTCCCCTCCTTTCCACTAAGGCCCAATAAGGCCCATATACCTCCCGGGGGGTTCCGATAACCTCCCGGTGATCCGGTATTGTCCCAATCTCACCCGGAACCTTTCCGGTGTCCAAATATAGTCGTCCAATATATCGATCTTTATGTATCGACCATTTCGAGACTCCTCGTAAAGTCCGTCATTACATCCGGGACTCCGAACAACCTTCGGTACATCAAAATATATAAACTCATAATGAAACTGTCATCGTAACATTAAGCGTGCGGACCCTACGGGTTCGAGAACAATGTAGACATGACCGAGACACGTTTCCGGTCAATAACCAATAGCAGAACCTAGATGCTCATATTGGCTCCTACATATTCTACGAAGATCTTTATCGGTCAGACCGCATAACAATACACGTTTGTTCCCTTTGTCATCGGTATGTTACTTGCCCGAGATTCGATCGTCAGTATCTCAATACGTAGTTCAATCTCGTTACTGGAAAGTCTCTTTACTCGTTCTGTAATACATCATCTTGCAACTAACTTATTAGTTGCATTGCTTGCAAGGCTTAAGTGATGTGCATTACCGAGAGGGCCCAGAGATACCTCTCCGACAATCGGAGTGACAAATCCTAATCTCGAAATACGCCAACCCAACATGTACCTTTGGAGATACCTTTAGAGCACCTTTATAATCACCCATTTACGTTGTGACATTTGGTAGCACACAAAGTGTTCCTCCGGTAAACGAGAGTTGCATAATCTCATAGTCATAGGAACATATATAAGTTATGAAGAAAGCAATAGCAGCAAACTAAATGATCAAGTGCTAAGCTAATGGAATGGGTCAAGTCAATCACATCATTCTCCTAATGATGTGATCCCATTAATCAAATGACAACTGATGTCTATGGTTAGGAAACATAGCCATCTTCGATTAACGAGCTAGTCAAGTAGAGGCATACTAGTGACATTTTGTTTGTCTATGTATTCACACATGTTTTATGTTTCCAATTAATACAATTCTAGCATGAATAATAAACATTTATCATGATATAAGGAAATAAATAATAACTTTATCATTGCCTCTAGGACATATTTCCTTCACGCACTGGTCCTAGACCCCATCATCAATGGATTTCATCTTACTCGAGTCCTTATGGACGGTGGCAGCAGCCTGAACCTGCTCTATCAGGATACCGTGCGCAAAATGGGTATCGATCCCTTGAGGATCAAACCCACCAAAACCACCTTTAAGGGCGTCATCCCAGGTGTAGAGGCCCATTGCACGGGCCCATTCACACTAGAAGTAGTCTTCGGATCACCGGACAACTTCCGAAGCGAGGAGTTAATCTTCGATAGCGTCCCGTTTCGCAGTGGCTATCATGCACTGCTCGGACGAACTACATTTGCAAAATTCAATGCAGTACCGCATTACGCATACCTCAAGCTCAAGATGACAGGACCTCAGGGGGTCATAACAGTGAATGGAAACACAGAATGCTCACTCCGCATGGAAGAGCACACTGCGACCCTCGCAGCAGAAGCACAAAGCAACCTTTCAAGGCAAACCACTAATTCAGCGATACAGCCCCCGAACACCTTCAAGCTTGTCCGGAGTAAACTACAACAGGATCACCTGGCACGTTCAGCGCTCGCCTAGCAATTCGGCCCCGTCCTAGTCCCAGTCAAGCGACGAAATCCGTGCTGCCCGTACATAATTACGCACTGAAAATACCATGGACATAAGCGGGGGCACGATCAAGGCACGTCTCGCAATGCGGCTTAACCGCCCTCGGGGCTGTATATCTTTATCATTTCTTTTCTCTTTCAGGGCCTAACTCTCTTGAAGCACTTTCTGGCAGTATGATTGCCGGACACATTACGGGAAGGAACAACCAAGGCGGCAAGAAGCTAAGATGTACACGGGAACCCTCAGGTGGTCTCTAACAATAATACCCGCTTTCTATACACAGCTTGCCCTTGGATAGGACATTTCGAATAATCCTACTTTCTGCTTATCGCACTACCTGTACCAGTATGCTTCGACGTATTATTTAAATAATAATGCATAGCATAAGTCTATTATTGCGTTATTCATTTTTTTTTCTTCCTTTATGTCCATTTATGACAATCCGCACCCGGCAATTCGGGTACGGTCAGTATGCCAGGGGCTTTCGTTTACCCCATAATACGGCGCGAGAAGTCCGAACACTTTTGACAGTGCGGCACCCCGAGCTTATAGCATTATATGCATCATCTCCGAATCATGCCTTGGGTCAATAGTTGGGTTTGCCTGGCTCCCATGCTTTGGTACCTTACGTTCCGCTATATTGGCTAAGGCAGCGGTGGGAGAACTACTGCGATTGTGTCCCAGTTCTTCGGGATGAGCACCTCAGTAGAGAAAGCCGAAAACTGACTACCATGATAAGGCGAGAGACTGGTCGCTGTTCGAGAGGTCTCAAGTCCTTAAAGACTTTTTCCGCTTCGGGCGAGGAGTCGGCCTTGTCCAGCTTAGGCATGTATAGCGCCCCATATTCGGCCTTCCGAATACCAGGGGCTTCGCCAAAATTTAAAATTGTAGACTTCTATGGCTAAGTGAGAGTGATAAAGCATTATAGTCCGATTGCCTGGTTCGTTGCGCTGAACACCTCCCTTGAAGGACCCAAAATTGGGGTAAAGAGTGCTCAGGTTTACCCCGAACACCCCAGTACTAGTTACATAGGGGCAGAAGCCGACGACTGGCCAACTCTCAGATTTATAAATGGCCACACAGAAGGTGATATTTTAAACTAAAAATGCGTCGCATGGCGCAAATGAACTCGTTTCATATTACAGGATCACATGAGCATGTTCATTCAAAAATTACATCCTTGGCACATTCATCTGCCACAAGGCGGGAACCCTTCAGGACACTCTCATAGTACATCTCGGGGCTGCGATGCTCCTTGCCCTCCGGCGGCCCCTCCTTCACCAGCTTCATAGTGTCCAGCTTCGCCCAGTGCACCTTCGCCCGGGCAAAAGCCATGTGCGCACCCTCGATGCAGACGGACTGCTTTATGACTTCAAGCCATGGGCAGGCGTCAACGAGCCGCCTTACCAGACTGAAGTAGCTGTCGGACAGGGGCTCCCAGGCCACATCCGAACTATAAGGCCCATCATGGCTTGTTCGGCCGCCTTGTGAAGCTCGACCAACTGCTTCAGCTGGTCGCTCAAGGGCACGAGGTGTTTGGTCCCAGTATACTGAGACCAGAACAACTTCTCCGTCGAGCTCCCCTCCTCAGCTCGGTAAAACTCCGCGGCATCCAGTACACTGCGGGGAAGATCTGCAAAAGCTCCTGGAGAGCTCCGAACTTGGGTAATAAAAAGGAAAGTCTCATTCACGTGCTTGCTTTGCATAATGAATGCCTTACCCGCTGTTATCTTCTTCACCGCATCAATCTCCTGGAGGGCCTTGTGGGCTTCAGCCTTGGCGCTCCGGGCGCTTTCAAGCGCATGCGCGAGCTCAGACTCTCGCGTCTTAGAGTCAAGCTCCAAGGACTCGTGTTTTTTGGCGAGAGCCTCGAGCTCCTGCTGCACCTCATCCACTCGGCCTTCTTGTTTCTCCCGCTCAATGCGCTCCTTGGCCGCTTTGTCTTCGGCCTTGGATAGCGCCTTCTTCAGGGCCGCCACTTCGGTCGTGGCCCCTGACAAATTCATGATGATCCTATTATTTTACAATCGAACTTCTTTTTACAAGCGTAGACAAGGTATTGCTTACCTTTTCTCTCCTCGAGTTGCCTCTTGGTAAGGTTGAGCTCATTCTCGGACCGCTCCAGGCCCTGCTTTAGTGCAGAGACCTCCACAGTACATGCGGCTACGGCCAGTAGTGAAGCCTGCACATACACATAGATATATTCTGATTAGACTCCTGAATCATCATTCGATCTTCTATTTTGCCTTTCTTCTTGAACTCCGAACAAAGCATCAGGGGCTACTATCTATGCAGTAATACTTTCTTATACTTTGATTGCTTACCTCAAAGCCTGTTAGGAGGCTAGCGCAAGCTTTAGTCAGTCCGTTTTTGGCGGACTGCACCTTCTCGATCACCGCACTCATGATAGTGTCGTGCTCCTCGTCTATGGAGGCGCTACGAAGCGCTTCCAGCAAGTTGTCCGGTGCCTCTGGATGGACATATGACACCAGCACGGGCGGCTGGCACCCCTTAACGGGGGATCGCCCGCCGGAGTTCGGAACCACCAAAGATTCTGGTGCAGTGTTCGGCTAGGGGCCGAACCTGGAGCCCATGGGAGTCCGGCTCCCTTTGCGCCCAGGGTCCAGAAGGTCGCCTAGAGGCGCCCCCAGGACAGCCTCCCCTTGGCCCGGTGCCTGTTGAGACAACACCTCAGCGTTGTCCGCAGGGCAAGGGGTGGAGGCGGTCGAAAGAGAACCGTTGTTCATATCCGACGAGTCCAACAAACCGCTCGACGAAGATACGTCGAGATGAGCTCAGGATGGACTGCATAATCATGTTCGGCATGAGAAGAAGCAATGCAGTAAAACATACCATGAATTGCTATGGTGTCTGGATACTTACGACTTCGCCAGGGGCTTGACCCTAGGTAGCCACTCGTCGCCGCTGTGGGCGGCCGTCGTGGAGCATTCCGGAGGGAGGGTCCTGCCCTTCTTGGACCCTTCGGCCTCCCCGGTTGGGTCGGCCTACCTTTTCTTGTCTCCCCCGGCTGGGGGGGAGAACTTTCCTCTTCCTCCTCCTTGTTTTCGTGGGAGGAGGGCGCGTCGGAGTTATCGGACGATGAGTCCGATACAACCTTGCGTCGGAGACCCTTTCGGGTCCCCACGGCCTTCTTCTTGGCCTTCTTCACCGGCACCTCGTAAGGTGCCGGAACCAGCATCTCCATCAGGAGAGCGTCTGTAGGATCCTCTCGCAGAGGGGCGGTGCAATCGATTTGCTCCATTGTCTTCACCCAGTCCTGTTAAAGGCATGGAAGGCTTAGATCTCACACATGATTAAACTAGGGCAAATGGATACCCTGTGAATTATAAAAACTTATCGGATTGGCGCGGCGCTTTGCGCTGAGTCCGCGGTCCTCGGTGAGGGAAGGAGGTACGTCGGCGCCCTTGAACAGCACCCTCCAGATGTCCTCGTGCGTCGTGTCATGGAGATCTTGCAGCGTCTGGTGCTTGGCCGGGTCGAACTCCCACAAGTTGAATACCCGTTGTTGACACGGGAAATTCTGGCGGAAGAGCATGACCTGGACCACGTCAACGAGCTTGATTTTCTTGCTCATCATGTTCTTGATGCAGGTCTGGAGTCTGGTCAGCTCTACCGAGGAACCCTAGGACAGGCCCTTCTCTTTCCAGGAGGTGAATCGTGTGGGGATTCCGGATCGGAATTCAGGGGCCGTCACCCAGTTGGTGTCACGCAGCTCGGTGATGTAGAACCACCCCGATTGACACACCTTTATTGTCTCCACATAGGAGCCTTCAAGCCATGTGACATTAGGCATCTTGCCCACCATGGCGCCTCGGCACTCCGCTTGCTGGCCGACCACCACCTTCAGTTTGACATTGAAGGTCTTTAGCCACAGGCCTAAATGGGGCTTGATACGGAGGAAGGCCTCGCACACGATGATAAATGCCAAGATGTTGAGAATGAAATTGGGGGCCAGATCATGAAAATCCAGCCCGTAGTAGAATATGAGACCGTGGACAAACAGGTGGAGATGAAATCCCAGTCCGCAAACAAAGTGGGTAAGAAAAACTACCCTCTCATGGGGTTCAGGCATTGGGATGATCTGCCCTGCATCTGGCAGCTGGTGCGGCGGCCAGATATCCGGCTTCCCGTAACTTTTTGATGTGACCATCCACTTGCCTCCTGCTCTGGACATACTTGGAGTGGTTTGAGAAGAGGAACACGAGCTTGGGCGCTAGAGCTCGAGTGTGCGGGAACGGATAAGCAAGGAGGAAGAAGGTGTGGATGAAAAGAGTGAATCTTTGTCCCTTTATAAGGACGGAGGAGGGGATGCGCCTCCCCACTTGCCTGGTAAAATCTCTTATTCCCCAAGCATCGTAATCAATGGCACGGTTGGGTTACCCACCTCCGTATTGATGAGAATCCCGTAATAAGGGGAACACGATCTCTACTTTGACAAGACGTGTCAAGAAAACCGCCTCGCGATATGTGCGGTGCTGGTTGAGAAAAACGGTTCACATAATGACTGGGCTAGGGCGTAATGTCATGCTGTCAAAATGTGTGAGCAGAGTAGATTTGTGGAAATATTATTCTCTCTATGGTGGTATGTGGAACTTGTTTTGCAGAACCGGACACTATCCTTGTGTTCAAAATCTTCCATGGAGTATTCGGAGGAGGAACCCGCCTTGCAATGCCGAAGACAATACTACGCGCTGAACTCATCGTCATTGAAAGCCTGGTTCAGGGGCTACTGTGGGAGTCCTGGATTAGGGGGTCTCCGGACAGCCGGACTATTTCCATTGGCCGGACTGTTAGACTATGAAGATACAAGATTGAAGACTTCGTCTCGTGTCCGTATGGGACTCTCCTTGGCGTGGATGGCAAGCTAGGCAATACGGATATGTAGATCTCCTCCCTTGTAACCTTCTTTGTGTAACCCTAGCCCCCTCCAGTGTCTATATAAACCGGAGGGTTTAGTCCGTAGGACAACATACAATCATACCATAGGCTAGCTTCTAGGGTTTAGCCTCTACGATCTCGTGGTAGATCAACTCTTGTAATACTCATATCATCAAGAACAATCAAGCAGGACGTAGGGTATTACCTCCATCAAGAGGGCCTGAACCTGGGTAAACATCATGTCCCCTGCCTCCTGTTACCATCCGCCTTAGAAGCACAGTTCGGAACCCCCTACCCGAGATCCGCGGTTTTGACACCGACATACGCGGTCTGGGTCCGTAACTTGAGGATTATCCTCATTGCCGCACAGAAGAATTACGTCCTGGGAGCACCGCTAGGTGCAAAGCCCGTTGGAGGAGGAACACCAGATGTTATGAACATGTGGGAGAGTAAAGCTGATGACTACTCGATAGTTCAGTGTGCCATGCTTTACGGCTTAGAATCGGGACTTCAACGACATTTTGAACGTCATGGAGCATATGAGATGTTCCGGGAGTTGAAGTTAATATTTCAAGCAAATGCCCGAATTGACAGATATGAAGTATCCAAAAAGTTCCATAGCTACAAGATGGAGGAGAATAGTTCTGTCAGTGAACATATACTCAGAATGTCTGGGTACCACAACCACTTGACTCAACTGGGAGTTAATCTTCCTGATGATATTGTCATTGACAGTGTTCTTCAATCACTGCCACCAAGCTACATAAGCTTCGTGATGAACTATAATATGCAAGGGATGGATAAGAAAATTCCCGAGCGTTTCGCAATGCTAAAGGCTGCAGAGGTAGAAATCAAGAAGGAGCATCAAGTGTTGATGGTCAAAAAGACCACTAGTTTCAAGAAAAAGGGCAAAGGGAAGAAGGGGGGCTTCAAGAAGAACGACAAGCAAGTTGTTGCTCAAGTGAAGAAGCCCAAGTCTGGACCTAAGCTTGAGACTGAGTGCTTCTATTGCAAAGGGACTGGTCACTGGAAGCGGAACTGCCCCAAGTATTTGGCGGATAAGAAGGATGGCAAAGTGAAAGGTATATTTGATATACATGTTATTGATGTGTACCTTAATAATGCTCGCACTAGCACCTGGGTATTTGATACTAGTTTTGTTGCTAATATTTGCAACTCAAAACAGGGGCTACGGATTAAGCGAAGATTGGCTAAGGACGAGGTGACGATGCGTGTGGGAAATGGTTCCAAAGTCGATGTGATCGCGGTCGGCATGCTACCTCTACATCTACCTTCGGGATTAGTATTAGACCTGAATAATTGTTAGTTGGTGCCAGCGTTAATCATGAACATTATATCTAGATCTTGTTTGATCCGAGACAATTATTCATTTAAATCAGAGAATAATGGTTGTTCTGTTTATATGAGTAATATCTTTTATGGTCATGCACCCTTGATGAGTGGTCTGTTTTTATTGAGTCTCAATAGTAGTGATACACATATTCATAGAATTGAAGCCAAAAGATATAAGTTTAATAATGATAGTGCAACTTATTTGTGGCACTGCCGTTTAGGTCATATTGGTGTAAAGCGCATGAAGAAACTCCATGCTTATGGGCTTTTGGAATCACTTGATTATGAATCATTTGATGCTTGCGAACCATGCCTCATGGGCAAGATGACTAAGACTCTGTTCTCCGGAACAATGGAACGAGCAACAGGATTATTGGAAATAATACATACTGATGTATGCGGTCCGATGAGTGTTGATGCTCGTGGCAGGTATCATTATTTTCTAACCTTCACAGATGATTTGAGAAGATATGGGTATATCTACTTGATGAAACATAAGTCTGAAACATTTGAAAAGTTCAAAGAATTTCAGAGTGAACTGGAAAATCATCGTAACAAGAAAATTAAGTTTCTACGATCTGATCGTGGAGGTGAATATTTGAGTAATGAGTTTCGTCTTCCTTTGAGAAAATGCAGAATAGTTTCGCAACTCACGCCACCTGGAACACCACAGCGTAATGGTGTGTCTGAATGTTGTAACCGCACTTTATTAGATATGTTGCGATCTATGATGTCTCTTATTGATTTACCGGTGTTGGTTTGGAGTTATGCTTTAGAGACGGCTGCATTCATGTTAAATAGGGCACCATCGAAATTCATTGAGACGACACCATATGAACTGTGGTTTGGCAAGAAACCCAAGTCATCGTTTCTTGAAGTTTGGGGCTGCGATGCTTATGTGAAAAAGCTTCAACCTGATAAGCTCGAACCCAAGTCGGAGAAATGTGTCTTCATAGGATACCCAAAGGAAACTGTTGGGTACACCTTCTATCACAGATCCGAAGGCAAGATATTTGTTGCTAAGAATGGATCCTTTCTAGAGAAGGAGTTTCTCTCGAAAGAAGTGAGTGGGAGGAAAGTAGAACTTGATGAGGTAACTGTACCTTCTCCCTTATTGGAAAGTAGTTCACCACATAAATCAGTTCCGGTGATTCCTACACCAATTAGTGAGGAAGCTAATGATGATGATCATGAAACTTCTGATCAAGTTACTACCAAACCTCGTAGGTCAACCAGAGTAAGATCCGCACCAGAGTGATACGGTAATCCTGTTCTGGAAGTCATGTTACTTGACGATGACGAACCTACGAACTATGAGGAAGCGATGATGAGCCCAGATTCCGCAAAATTGCTTGAGGCCATGAAATCTGAGATGGGATCCATGTATGAGGACAAAGTGTGGACTTTGGTTGACTTGCCTGATGATCGGCAAGCCATAGAGAATAAATGGATCTTCAAGAAGAAGACTGACGCCGACGGTAATATTACTGTCTACAAAGCCTGGCTTGTTGCGAAAGGTTTTCGACAAGTTCAATGAGTTTACTACGATGAGACCTTCTCACCCGTAGCGATGCTTAAGTCTGTCCGAATTATGTTTGCAATTGCCACATTTTATGATTATGAAATTTGGCAAGTGGATGTCAAAATTGCATTCCTTAATGGATATCTTAAATAAGAGTTGTTTATGATGCAACCAGAAGGTTTTGTCGATCCAAAAGGTGCTAACAAAGTGTGTAAGCTCCAGCGATCCATTTATGGACTGGTACAAGCATCTTAGAGTTGGAATATACACTTTGATAGTGTGATGAAAGCATATGGTTTTATACACACTTTTGGAGAAGTTTATATTTACAAGAAAGTGAGTGGGAGCTCTATAGAATTTCTGACATTATATGTGGATGACATATTGTTGATCAGAAATGATACTGAATTTCTGAATAGCATAAAAGGATACTTGAATAAGAATTTTTTAATGAAAGACCTCGGTGTAGCTGCTTATATATTGGGCATCAAGATCTATAGAGATAGATCAAGGCGCTTCATTGGACTTTCACAAAGCACATACCTTGATAAAGTTTTGAAGAAGTTCAAAATGGATCAAGCAAAGAAAGGGTAGTTGCCTATGTTACAAGGTGTGAAGTTGAGTCAGACTCAATGCCCGACCACTGCAGAAGATAGAGAGAAAATGAAAGTCATTCCCTATGCCTCAGCCATAGGTTCTATCATGTATGAAATGCTGTGTACCAGACCTGATGTGTGGCTTGCTATTTGTTTAGCAGGGAGGTACCAAAGTAATCCTGGAGTGGATCACTGGACAGCGGTCAAGAACATCCTCAAATACCTGAAAAGGACTAAGGATATGTTTCTCGTTTATGGTGGTGACAAAGAGCTCATCGTAAATGGTTAAGTCGATGCAAGCTTTGACACTGATCCGGATGACTCTACGTCACAAACCGGATACATGTTTTTATTGAATGGTGGAGCTATCAGTTGGTATAGTTCTAAGCAGAGCATCGTGGTGGGATCTACGTGTGAAGCGGAATACATAGCTGCTTCGGAAGCAGCAAATGAAGGAGTCTGGATGAAGGAGTTCATATCCAATCTAGGTGTAATGCCTAGGGCATCGGGTCCAATGAAAATCTTTTGTGACAATACTGGTGCAATTGCCTTGGCAAAGGAATCCAGATTTCATAAGAGAACCAAGCACATCAAGAGATGCTTCAATTCCATCCGCGATCAAGTCAAGGAGGGAGACATAGAGATTTGCAAGATACATACGGATCTGAATGTTGTAGACCCATTGACTAAGCCTCTCTCACAAGCAAAACATGATCAACACCAAGACTCCATGGGTGTTAGAATCATTACTGTGTAATCTAGATTATTGACTCTAGTGCAAGTGGGAGACTGAAGGAAATATGCCCTAGAGGCAATAATAAAGTTGTTATTCATATTTCCTTATATGATGGCAAGTGTTTATTATTCATGCTAGAATTGTATTAACTGGAAACTTAGTACATGTGTGAATACATAGACAAACAGAGTGTCCCTGGTATGCCTCTACTTGACTAGCTCGTTAATCAAAGATGGTTAAGTTTCCTAGCCATAGACATGTGTTGTCATTTGATGAATGGGATCACATCATTAGAGAATGATGTGATGGACTAAACCCATCCGTTAGCTTAGCACTATGATCGTTTAGTTTATTGCTATTGCTTTCTTCATGACCTATACATGTTCCTATGACTATGAGATTATGCAACTCCCGAATACCAGAGGAACACCTTGTGTGCTATCAAACATCACAACGTAGCTGGGTGATTATAAAGATGCTCTATTGGTGTCTCCGATGGTGTTTGTTTAGTTGGCATAGATCGAGATTAGGATTTTGTCACTCCGATTGTCGGAGAGGTATCTCTGGGCCCTCTCAGTAATGCACATCACTATAAGCCTTGCAAGCAATGTGACTAATGAGTTACTTGCAGGATGATGCATTACGGAACGAGTAAATAGACTTGACGGTAATGAGATTGAACTAGGTATGATGATACCGACGATCGAATCTCGGGCAAGTAAACACACCGATGACAAAGGGAACAACATATGTTGTTGTGCAGTTTGACCGATAAAGATCTTCGTGGAATATGTAGGAACCAATATGAGCATCCACGTTCCACTATTGGTTATTGACCGGAGAAGTGTCTCGGTCATGTCTACATAGTTCTCGAACCTGTAGGGTCCGCACGCTTAACGTTCAATGACGGTTGGTATTATGAGTTTATGTGATTTGATGTACCGAAGGTTGTTCGGAGTCCCAGATGAGATCACGGACATGACAAGGAGTCTTGAAATGGTCGAGACATAAAGATTGATATATTGGACCATGTTGTTCGGACACCTGAAGTGTTCTGGAGAGTTCCGGATAAAACTGGAGTGCCGGAGGGTTACCGGAACCCCCCCCCCCTCGGGGAAGTTAATGGGCCACCATGGGCCTTAAAGGAGAGAGGGCCGACCAGGAGGTGGCACCCCCCTAGTCCGAATTGGACAAGGGGAGGGGGCGGCGCCCCCCCTCCCTTCTCTCCCCTTCCTCCTTCCTTCCCCTCCTTGTTGGACTAGGAAAGGGGGAACCTACTCCTAGTAGGAGTAGGATTCCCCCTATTGGGGCGCGCCCCTTGAGGCCGGCCGGCCCCTCCTTCCCTCCTTTATATACGAGGGAGGGGCACCCCATAGACACACAAGTTGATTTCTAGCCGTGTGCGGTGCCCCCCTCCATAGTTTTCCACCTCAGTCATATTATCGTAGTGCTTAGGACAAGCCTTGCGTCGGTAACTTCATCATCACCGTCAACACGTCGTCGTGCTGACGAAACTCTCCCTCGGCCTCAGCTGGATCTAGAGTCTGAGGGACGTCACCGAGCTGAATGTGTGTAGATCGATGAGGTGTCGTGCGTTCGGTACTTGATCGGTTGGATCGCGAAGAAGTTTGACTACATCAACCGTGTTACTAAACGCTTCTGCTTTCGGTCTACAAGGGCACATATACAAACTCTCCCCTCTCGTTGCTATGCATCTCCTAGATAGATCTTGCGTGATCTTAGGAAAAAATTTCAAATACTGCGTTCCCCAACAGCTGCTGCTGCTACCACAAAGCCTGGTCAGTCCAAGAAAGCTCCACCTAAGAGAGCTCCAATGTCAAAAGCCAGAGCCTCAACTCAGGAAACCATGGAGTTCACTCTTGAACCAAGAGAATAAGAGGCTTCTGGAGGAAAGAAGAGGAAGGAGAGAGTCAGAAAGACTATTGCCAAAGTCATTGGCAAACCTTCCATGATGAGAGAATCTGATGAAGATGAGGAGAAGGAAGAGCATGTTGCACCTCCTGCCAAGACCCAAAAGCTTATGGGGGGATGCCATAAGGACTGGGTCTGCTCCATCTAAGCCTGTCGGATGTGGGGTTCTGGCTACCCTTAAGGTTCGAACACTGGGGTGCGTGCGAAGTCTCTCCCTCCTACCAATCTACACTCTAGCTCGCTAGGATCTTGCGGACGAACTCGACGAGCTCGCAACCCAGAAAGACACAGGGTTTATACTGGTTCGGGCCACCGTTGTGGTGTAATACCCTACTCCTGTGTGGTGGTGATGGATTGCCTCTTGGGCTGATGATGAACAGTACAAGGGAAGAACTGCCTCCTGAGGCTGAGGTGTTCTTGTGCGTATGAACTTGTAGTGCGGGGATTCGATCTCTCTCCCTCCCTCTCTATGGTGGCGGCTAGTCCTATTTATAGAGGCCCTGGTCCTCTTCCCAAATATCGAGCGGGAAGGGAGCCAACAATGGCGGGCTAATTTGAAGGGGGACAGCTAGTACAAGCTATCCTGACAAAAGTAGTCTTCGCCTGTGAAAGGCTCTAATGATGACGCCGTCTTGGGCTCCACGATGACCTCTATCTTGCAGTCCTCCTGGTCTTGGTCTTGTTGCACCGAAATGGAAACCTTTGCCTGAGGCCTCGGTACTCCGCTGCTGCGCTTGCCTCCCTTGAACCAAAGAGGAAACAATGTCGGAACCCCGATTCCAAGTCGAACCGATCTAGCATGTAACACCTCATATCACTTTGCGGCCTCACGCATGGTATTCCCACGGGTGTCGCCTTACCCTGGCCCGGGACCGTTTGCGCCTTTTGGCTCGCGTATATGATTGTGTCGCTAGCATCCATATGACAGAGAACCCGGGCCGACATGGCTAGTCGTGAACCCAAAGCGGCACTAACCTATGGGAACAGGCATACATGATTCACATCGAGCGTGTCGGTCAGCAGCGTGTGAATCCGGGCTGTAGCACTGGGCTAACAGGACTCCGGGAACCCGGGCTGTAGCAGGCTAGGCAGGACCCCGGTTATCACCGCATGACATTTCCCCGAAGGGACAGACACAGGAACGAAGTGAAACACATGCCGGCTAGTCAAGTGTCCTGAGCAGTAGTGCTGGGCTAGCAGGACTCCGGTGAACCGGGCTGTAGCGGACTACTATGGCTCAAGGAAGCACTAGACTACATTTCCCCATAAGAGAGGCTGCCAAGGACAAACAACTAGATTGTCGGATCCCACACATAGCAATACACGTCACACGTATGCATAACATGCAAGTATGTGAGGTACAACATGGCATCACAACATAACGCAACTCATATAGATAAAGGCTCAGAAGAGCCACATAGCATAAACACAAACAGGGGTCACATGACCCATCATTCATAGCATACAAGCAACGAAGCATTACATGTCTGAGTACAGACAACTACGAAAGAAAAGGGCTAAGAAGCCTGACTATATACAAGACCCTCCCAAGGGTACAAGATCGTAGCTGAGGTAACAAGCTACTCGTCGAAGTCCAAGTGGTACTACTAGTGAGACAGATGTCTCATCTACAAAACATAAATAAAGCAAACGTGAGTACAAAGGTACTCAGCAAGACTTACATCAGATCCTATCATACCAGCATTTGTATCAAGAAGATAATGTGGGGTTTAGTTGCAGCAAGCCAGCTTTGACTCAGTGGCTATCCTGTTCTACGATTACGAGAAACTTCTTTGAGGTGAGGCAGCGCACACGAGTCCACTAGACACCACATCAATACACAACTATGGATTCATCCTCGTCTTCTTACGAGAAGGCCATCCATAGCACTCACACTTGTCTGGAGCATTTTAGAGTGTCCACGTTAAGTTGTCTATGTACCACGTAAGCATCCAAGAAGTCCATAACCGAGGACACGGCTATTCGAATAGATCATGATAACCCTGCAGGGGTGTACTTCTTCACACACGCTCTCGCCACTTATCACCATGTACATGTCAGGTACCTCGGCAACCTTCAAGCGGAAGCCTGGCGAGGGTGTCGGCCATGACCTGACTAACCACACAAGACTCTAATCCAGGTTTATCGCCTATTCGGGTTCCATCCGCAAGGAGATCCGGCCGGGGTGTCGCTCACGGTCCCAAACGATATGTGCAGGGTTCCCAAGCCCACCTCGCCGGATGGATCTGCGCTTGGTACACCGTGCCACTTGTGCCTAGTCTGTCCCAAGCCCACCTGGCCGGGTGCCACTTGGTAGACTACTAACACTACCTACAAACACCAGAGACTATTTGCGATTCCTGGACAGAGATCAAGTTGGCTAATAAGTCGAGAGGGGCACTTAAGCATTCCAATGTGTGGTAGTAGCTAGTCATTGGACAACATACTTGGAACTCAGTGCTTAAGGACGGTTCTAGTGAGACAACCCACCATGTACTCCTACATGGCCTCTCACCGCTACCTTTACCAAATCGTGTTCACACGCTTAACTCTCAGCACCAGAACATATTGTACCACTCCAATTCATTCCCGATGAATCAGACCTGACACAACTCTAAGCAATAGCAGGCATGGCATGGCAAGAACACAACATGGCTCGATCAACTCCTACACATGCTAGTGGGTTTTAACTATTTACTATGGCAATGACAGGTCATGCAGAGGAATGGGTTCAACTACCGCAGCATAAAGTAGCAGTTGAATCATTGTTGTCCTAATTCAATAAATGAGAGCAGGAGCGAGAGAGTAGGATTGTACCAGAATGAACAAGGGGGTTTGCTTTCCTGGTAGTTCAACAGGGGGGGCACTCCTTCACTGATAGGTACTCTCGAACACTTCTGGAGCAGGACCTATCAAGAAGCAGCGGTGTCGACAATCAATACACAAGCATATGCAACAATATGATGCATGAACATGGCATGAAGATGTGATGCTGTTTGAGCTAATGCAACTAGTATTCAACTTGAATGAAGTCCATTTGAACCAAGGGTTCAAATGCAACTCCAAATTAAGCTCTTATATATGCCATTTATATGTTTTCACCTATACAGCAGGTATAAGTTGTTTTGTCATGCATGAAACTGGTACAGATGGAAAGATTGTATTTTTCTGATAATTTTTCATATATAAATTATTTAAATCTGAGCTACGGTTGAATTTCTATGAATTTTTGAAGTTTATATCATTTGTTGGAATTTCCTGATTTACTTTAATACCAGGAAATGATATATTGCGTCAGCATGACAACAGCATTGCGTGAGCAGGTCAAAGGAGTTGACCGAGTCAAACCTGACGTGTGGGGTCCACACGTCAGTGACTCAGTTAGTTAACAGGGGGTTTAATTAGTCTAATTAGAATTAGTGGGTGCCGGGCCCACTGGTCAGTGACTAACTAGGTAACTAACCTAGGTTAATTAGTGTTAATCTAATACTAACTAAATGTCAGGGGGTGGCCCACGCGTCAGTGACATAAGGGGGAGGGTCAACCCTGGTCAGCGGGTCAAACCCGCCGGCGACTCGACGCCGCCGAGGCCTGAGACGGCGGAGGGCGTCGGAAACGCGTCTCCGGCGACCAAATGGGCCGCGGAGACCATCTCCGAGGAGCTGGTGCTCGCACGCATCCACTGGTGCCCTCCGTTTCACCGGAGATGACCTAAATTGATGGCGGTGACCACTTGGGTGGCGGCCGGAGTTCAGTCGAGCTCGGGTTCGAGGCTGCAGTTGGCGTGGCGATGTGGGCGTAGCACCTACGGCCTTTGCGTGGTGCGGGCAGAGGTTTGGACTTGCCGGGGCGACCATTTTGGTCACCGGAGCTACGTCGGAGACGAGCTCAGGCGGCGACGGTCACGGTCATCGGCGAGGCAGCGGCTACGGCATGCCAGCGAGCGAATGGAGAGGGGGAGGAGAAGCAGCAGCTCACATCGGTCTCGGTGGGCTTGACGGCGAGCTCGGGGATGCACTGAAGACGGCAGGGCGGCGATGCGGATCCACGGTAGCCGGAGATGAAGACGGCGGTGATGGAGGCGCTCTAGGGCCTCCCGAGGCGCGTGGCTCGACGAAGAGCTTCATGGCGAGGTGGCGGAGCTCGCAGACACGGAGAGAGACAAGGGAGGAGGCGATGGCTGCGGCAACAGTGGCCGGTGGCGACGGCAGCGCTCGGCCGTGAGCGAGAAAGCGAGGGAGAGGAGAGGAGAGAGCTGGGGGAGTGAGAGAGGGCCGAGGGGGATGTGTGGCGTCGTCGGGTGCCTCCAGCGGCGAGCGAGGAAGCAGGAGGTGGCCGGCGCGTGCTCGCGCGCGTCGGGCACACGCGCGCCATCCTCCTGGCGCGGTGGCGACGATGACTGGCATCGGCCAGTCAGCTGGGCCGAGCTATTGGGCCGATCTGGTAAGTGGCCCAGGTAAGTCTCTCTCCCTTTTCTGTTTTCTTTTCTATTTTTCTGACATTTGTTTTGATTTAATAAAAATACCAAAACATTTTATTTAATTCTGAAAATTAATGTAGGAACTTAATTGGATTATTCCAAAGCCCCACAGTAAAAATCAGAATTATTAGACATATATAATATATATCACATATATATATATCATATGCAAATATTTACCGGATTAACTCAAATGGCCAAAAATAAATACTTCTAAGCTCCCAAAAATATTGGTTGGGATTTTACCTCTGGCCAATATTTTTAGAGAAAATCAGGAACATTTTCTTGGGCCAAATTTAAACAATTTTTATCTGGGTCATTTCCAGAAATGATTCTGAGGGTTTCACAAAACCCCATTTCAAATTTAAATGGAATTTAAACATGATGCACACATGGCTAGCTGGTCTAGGTCATACCAGAACTAGGGATGTGACAACTCGCCCCCACTCGGAAGAATCTCGTCCCGAGATTCAGGAGTCGGCGGGAAGAAAGCGGGGTACTCAAGTCGAAGACGATCTTCACGCTCCCAAGTAGCTTCTCTCTCGGAATGATGAGACCACTGAACCTTGAGAAACTTGATGTTATGACGTGGGGTGGCACGCTCTGCTTGATCAAGTATGCAGACAGGGTACTCTCGATAAGTGAGGTTATCTTGGAGATCAAGCGTTTCGTGGTCCACTCCGCGGATGGGATCCGAGAAGCAACGCCTGAGTTGAGAGACGTGGAAGACATCATGTACTCGAGAAAGATGTGGCGGTAGTTCCAACTGGTAGGCAACCTCTCCTCATTTAGCGAGAATGCGAAAAGGACCAATGTAACGAGGAGCCAACTTGCCCTTGATACCGAAACAATGGGTACCCTTCAAAGGAGTAACCCGAAGGTAAGCCTTGTCGCCAACTTCATAAGCCACTTCCTTATGACGACAGTCATACTGGCTCTTTTGACGAGATTGGGCTGTTTTCAAATTCTCACGAATGATGCGAACTTGCTCTTCTGCTTCCTGAATCATATCCGGTCCAAAGAATTGTCTTTCCCCAGTTTCTGACTAGTTCAAAGGTGTTTGACATCTTCGTCCATAGAGAATCTCGAAAGGAGCTTTCTTAAGACTAGATTGGTAGCTATTGTTATAAGCGAACTCGGCGTAAGGAAGACACTTCTCCCAATCCATACCAAATGAGATAACGCAAGCTCTGAGCATGTCTTCAAGAATTTGGTTGACCCTTTCCACCTGACCACTCGACTAAGGGTGGAAAGCGGTACTGAAAGAAAGATGGGTGCCCATGACAGTTTGGAAACTCTCCCAGAAGTGAGAAGTGAAAAGACTACCACGGTCTGAATCGATCTCTAGTGGAACACCATGAAGTGACACTATTCGAGAAATATATAAGTCAGCAAGCTGACTAGCGGTGATACTCTCTCGAACAGGTAGGAAGTGAGCCAATTTGGAAAGACGATCAATGACTATGAAGATAGCATTATTCCCTCTCTTGGTACTGGGAAAGCCGATGATGAAGTCCATACCAACTTTATCCCATTTCCAGTCAGGAATAGCTAAAGGCTGTAGAGTGCCAGCAGGCCTCTGATGTTCTTCCTTAACGTGACAACAAACGTCACAGTTAGCAATGAACTCAGCGATTTCTCTCTTCATCCTAGTCCAGCAGAACCTCTGGCATAGGTCCTGATACATCTTAGTACTACCGGGATGAATCGTGAGAGGGGATTCATGTGCCTCCTTAAGTATCAGTTGTCGCAGATGTTGGTTCTTGGGAATCACCAAGCGATTCTCAAAGAAAACAACACCTCGATCATCCATAGAGAAACATCCACCAACTCCCTTCTTAATGTTTCTCTTGATGCGGATAACACCCCTATCAAACTTCTGATCAGTAATGATCTCATCATCAAGGGTAGGTTTCGCCACCAAGGTAGAAAGGAATCCGTGAGGAGCAATGTGGAGGTTAAGCTTACATAATTCCTCATGGAGAAATGGCTGGCCCTGTTGCAACATGAGATTGTTGCAATAGAACTTACGACTTAGCGCATCAGCCATGACATTCCCCTTGCCTGGGGTGTAGGTAATTCCTAAGTCGTAATCTGACATCAACTCCAACCAACGTCTTTGCCTAAGGTTCAAATCTAGTTGGGTGAAGATGTACTTGAGACTCTGGTGGTCGATGTATATCTCGCAACGTTTACCGAGAAGGTAATGTCGCCAGGTCTTAAGTGCATAGACTACGGCTGCAAGCTCTAGATCATGTGTAGCATAATTCTCCTCATGTGGATGCAACTGTCGAGATGCATATGCAATCACATGGCGATCTTGCATAAGGATGCAACCTAGTCCCTGTCGCGAGGCGTCGCAGTAGATAACAAAGTCTTTAATGAAATCCAGTGGCACAAGTACGGGGACAGAGGTCAGGCGTCTTTTCAGTTCCTAAAAACTGTACTCACACTATGGGGACCACTCAAACTTTTTATCTTTCTTGAGAAGTTCCATGAGAGGTTTGGCCACTTTGGAGAAGTTCTCAATGAAGCGGCGACAATAACTGGCTAGACCAAGGAAACTCCTAACTTGCTTAGCCGTTTCAGGTGGAGTCCAATCAAGAACGGCTTGGACTCTTTCGAGATTGACGGCAATGCCCTTACCAGAGATTACGTGGCCTAGGTAGGTCACTTCTGGCAACCAAAATTCACACTTGGAGAACTTGGCATAAAGACGATGTTCTTTGAGTTTTTCTAACACAAGTCTAAGATGTTCGGCATGCTCTTCCTCGTTCTTTGAGTAAATAAGGATATCATCAAGGTAAACCACGACGAACTTATCTAAGTACTCCATGAAGATCGAGTTCATCAAGCGGGAGAACGTAGCTAGAGCATTGGTTAGACCGAAGGACATGACGGTGTACTCGTACTGGCCATAACGAGTGATGAAAGCCGTCTTAGGAATGTCCCCGTTTCTGATCTTGATTTGGTGGTAGCCTAACCTCAAATCCATCTTGGAAAAGACTGAGGATCCAGTGAGCTAATCATATAGATCGTTGATCCTGGAGAGCGGATACTTGTTCTTTATGATGACCAGATTAACGGGACGATAATCTACAACCATTCGGTCCGTACCATCCTTCTTCTTGACGAAGAGAACGGGGCAAGCCCAGGGAGAAGAACTAGGACGGATGAAACCCTTTTTCAAGGACTCATCAAGTTGTTTGTTAAGCTCGGCTAGATCTAAGGGAGCCATCTTGTAAGGTCTCCTAGAAATTGGGGCGGTTCCGGGGATACGATCTATAACAAACTCTACATCTCTGTCAGGTGGAATACCTGGCAGTTACTCTGGAAAGACATCCGGAAAGTCGCGGACTACCGGGATATCTTCAAGGTCGGGAAGAGGGCTGGCATTTAGAGAATATAGCTGACGCCTTGCAATTTTGGTGGAGACAGTGACTATCTTGCCAAAGGGGTGTGTGAGCTGAACAGACCTGGTGTAATAGTCAATCTTGGCATAATGAGCCTTCATCCAGTCCATACCCAAGATGATGTTAATATCTGAAGACTTGAGGGATATCAAGGAAGCTAGAAATACAAGTCTGTCAACATGTATTTCATTGCCATAACTTATCCTAGAAGTTTGCCACTTGGATCCAGGGGTTTGAATGAGTAGTGGGGAGGGCATATCACAAAATGACATGTCGTGCAAACAGGCACAACTTTCGGAAATGAAGGAGTGAGATACACCGGTATCGAATAGAACCGAAGCTGGGTGACAGTTGACAAGGAGTGTACCAAGAACGACATCTGGATCATCATGAGCGTCTTTAGCTGAGACGTGATACACACGTCCAAGTTCAGTGGGAGCTGACTTGGCATTGATCATCTGGTGTGAAGGCTTACTACCACGGCCAACAGACTTCTCGGGCTGGGGTGGAGCAACACGAGTCTGAGTGCAAATACGGGCAATGTGGCCTGGCTCTCCGCACTTGTAACAGATCTTGGAGGTAGGACAAGGACCCGCATTGACAAGTGGTCTACAAATAGTCATGGATGTAGCATACGGTTGAACTGCGTGAGGTGCCATACAAGAAGGCCTTAGTGTAAAACCGGGTGGAAGAGCGGAGTTCAGAACCCAAATCCGGCACTTCTGAGAACTAGAACCGGAGGAAGAAACCAAATCACGGTTGTGCTTACGAGACTCCTCGTAAGTGAGTTGAGCTGTCTCTGCATTAATGGCCTTGTTCACAAGAGCGTGAAATATATTGCAATGATTCAAGTGGAGATCACGATGCAACTTGGGGTTGAGACCCTTCCGGAACCTAGCCTGCTTCTTGGCATCTGTGGACACTTCTTCTGTAGCATAGCGGGCGAGGTTCTCAAATTCTCTACTATAAGCATCAACAGCCATCTTACTCTGGGTGAAACTACAAAACTCTTCTCTTTTGCGGTCAATGAGAGCCTGAGGGATGTGATGCTTGCGAAAAGCCTCAATGAAATCTCTCTAGGTGGGTATCTGGCCAGCTGGAAGCATAGCCTCATAGTT
Organism: Triticum monococcum; assembly: GCA_034509565.1. Taxonomy (NCBI): domain Eukaryota; kingdom Viridiplantae; phylum Streptophyta; class Magnoliopsida; order Poales; family Poaceae; genus Triticum; species Triticum monococcum. The sequence goes on from CM067843.1 coordinate 498,110,756, forward strand.
CTGCCACCAAATACTAGCAGGACCTTCCAGGTGATAAGCAGCATAGGTGACCTTGTCACCTTCAGCTACGTTCGCAGAACGCAGCTTGTGTGTGATACTACAGAGCAAGTCATCTGCATCAAGTGGTTCAATGGAATGATGGAAGGTAGGTGGTTTTAGGCCAATGAAGTCATGAATGGACACAAACTCTTTGTGCTGCTGGGAGGTGTTCTCCTCAATACGTGCTAGCAAGCGGTTAGACTCACGCTTGTTCCTCTCCATCTCTAGCATGAACTCTGCCAACGAAGACTGATCGGGAGGATCCTCATCCCTACCATCTCCGTGGTTCCGGATACGAGCAACAGAACTTCGGTTAACCGGCAACATCCTGAAGAACTAACGAAGGGAACAAGGATGGATTCAGCATCATCATAAGGATGTAGATTATAGTACGAAAAAAGATACTATCTCTTGAACTCCTAGGACAATTCCGGCAGCATAACGGCAGTAAAACGCTTGAAATGAGACATTCTGCAAAAGACGAAGTAGCACCATACTCAACATCATCACTCAAGGTTCTGAGATATTGCCAAACAGACTACACCGGAAGTACTCGAAAACTGGGATATGACTCTGATCAACCAATCCTATGGAACTACGGAGTAGTAACACGTGATCCTAATAGACGGAAGAGAAAGCCTAGTTCCTTAACCCCGTAGGAAAGGTACGACGACTCAGATCAGAAGGCCATGAGGTATAAGGAGTAAAAAGAGCCTTACATTCCTTCCACAATCAATTCCGCTATATAGCTAAAGAATTTCTAGACTCAACTTCGACCAGGTTGGCTTGGAAATCCTACAGGCAGTCAGGCTCTGATACCAAAGCTGTCGGGACCCTGATTCCAAGTCGCACCGATCTAGCATGTAACACCTCATATCACTTTGCGGCCTCACGCACGGTATTCCATGGGTGTCGCCTTACCCTGGCCCGGGACCGTTTGCGCCTTTTGGCTCGCATATATGATTGTGTCGCTAGCATCCATATGACAGAGAACCCAAGCCGACATGGCTAGTCGTGAACCCAAAGCGGCACTAACCTATGGGAACAGGCATACATGATTCACATCGAGCGTGTCGGTTAGCAGCGTGTGAATCCGGGCTGTAGCACTGGGCTAACAGGACTCCGGGAACCCGGGCTGTAGCAGGCTAGGCAGGACTCCGGTTGTCACCGCATGACATTTCCCCGAAGGGACAGACACAGGAACGAAGTGAAACACATGCCGGCCAGTCAAGTGTCCTGAGTAGTAGTGCTGGGCTAGCAGGACTCCGGTGAACCGGGCTGTAGCGGACTACTATGGCTCAAGGAAGCACTAGACTACATTTCCCCATAAGAGAGGCTGCCAAGGACAAACAACTAGATTGTCGGATCCCACACATAGCAATACAAGTCACCCGTACGCATAACATGCAAGTATGTGAGGTACAACATGGCATCACAACATAACGCAACTCATATAGATAAAGGCTCAGAAGAGCCACATAGCATAAACACAAACAGGGGTCACATGACCCATCATTCAGAGCATACAAGCAACGGAAGCATTACATGCCTGAGTATAGACAACTACGAAAGAAAAGGGCTGAGAAGCCTGACTATCTACAAGACCCTCCCAAGGGTACAAGATCGTAGCTGAGGTAACAAGCTACTCGTCGAAGTCCAAGTGGTACTACTAGTGAGACAGATGTCTCATCTACAAAACATAAATAAATCAAACGTGAGTATAAAGGTACTCAGCAAGACTTACATCAGATCCTATCATACATGCATTTGTATCAAGAAGATAATGTGGGGTTTAGTTGCAGCAAGCCAGCGTTGACTCAGTGGCTATCCTGTTCTACGATTACGAGAAACTTCTTTGAGGTGAGGCAGCACACACGAGTCCACTAGACACCACATCAATACACAACTATGGATTCATCCTCGTCTCCTTACGAGAAGGCCATCCATAGCAATCACACTTGTCTGGAGCATTTTAGAGTGTCAACGTTAAGTTGTCTATGTACCACGTAAGCATCCAAGAAGTCCATAACCGAGGACACGGCTATTCGAATAGATCATGATAACCCTGCAGGGGTGTACTTCTTCACACATGCTCTCGCCACTTATCACCATGTACATGTCATGTACCTCGGCAACCTTCAAGCGGAAGCCTGGCGAGGGTGTCGGCCACGACCTGACTAACCGCACAAGACTCTAATCTAGGTTTATCGCCTATTCGGGTTCCATCCGCAAGGAGATCCGGCCGGGGTGTTGCTCACGGTCCCAAACGATATGTGCAGGGTTCCCAAGCCCACCTCGCCGGATGGATCTGCGCTTGGTACACTGTGCCACTTGTGCCTAGTTTGTCCCAAGCCCACCTGGCCGGGTGCCACTTGGTAGACTACTAACACTACCTACAAACACCAGAGACTATTTGCGACTCCTGGACAGAGATCAAGTTGGCTAATAAGTCGTGAGGGGTACTTAAGCATTCCAATGTGTGGTAGTAGCTAGTCATTGGACAACATACATGGAACTCAGTGCTTAAGGACGGTTCTAGTGAGACAACCCACCATGTACTCCTACATGGCCTCTCACTGCTACCTTTACCAAATCGTGTTCACACGCTTAACTCACAGCACCAGAACATATTGTACCACTCCAATTCATTCCCGATGAATCAGACCTGACACAACTCTAAGCAATAGCAGGCATGGCATGGCAAGAACACAACATGGCTCGATCAACTCCTACACATGCTAGTGGGTTTTAACTATTTACTGTGGCAATGACAGGTCATGCAGAGGAATGGGTTCAACTACCGTAGCATAAAGTAGCAGTTGAATCATTGTTGTCCTAATGCAATAAATGAGAGCAGGAGCGAGAGAGTAGGATTGTATAGGAATGAACAAGGGGGTTTGCTTGCCTGGTAGTTCAACAGGGGGCCACTGCTTCACTGATAGGTACTCTCGAACACTTCCAGAGCAGGACCTATCAAGAAGGAGCGGTGTCGACAATCAATACACAAGCATATGCAACAATACGATGCATGAACATGGCATGAAGATGTGATGCTATTTGAGCTAATGCAACTAGTATTCAACTTGAATGAAGTCCATTTGAACTAAGTGTTCAAATGCAACTCCAAATTAAGCTCTTATATATGCCATTTATATGTTTTCACCTATACAGCAGGTATAAGTTGTTTTGTCATGCATGAAGCTGGTACAGATGGAAAGATTGTATTTTTCTGATAATTTTTCATAGATAAATTATTTAAATCTGAGCTACGGTTGAATTTCTATGAATTTTTGAAATTTATATCATTTTCTGGAATTTCCTGATTTACTTTAATACCAGAAAATGATATATTGTGTCAGCATGACAGCAGCATTGCGTCAGCAGGTCAAAGGAGCTGACCGAGTCAAACCTGACGTGTGGGGTCCACACATCAGTGACTCAGTTAGTTAACAGGGGGTTTAATTAGTCTAATTAGGATTAGTGGGCGCCGGGCCCACTGGTCAGTGACTAACTAGGTAACTAACCTAGGTTAATTTGTGTTAATCTAATACTAACTAAATGTCAGGGGGTGGCCCACGCGTCAGTGACATAAGGGGGAGGGTCAACCCTGGTCAGCGGGTCAAACCCGCCGGCGACTCGACGCCGGCGAGGCCCAAGACAGCGGAGGGCGTCGGAAACGCGTCTCCGGCGACCAAATGGGCCGCGGAGACCATCTCCGAGGAGCTGGTGCTCGCGCGCATCCACTGGTGCCCTCCGTTTCACCGGAGACGGCCTAAATTGACGGCGGCGACCACTTGGGCGGCGGCCGGAGTTCGGTCGAGCTCGGATTCGAGGCTGCAGTGGGCATGGCGATGCGAGCGTAGCACCTACGGCCTCTGCGTGGTGCAAGGAGAGGTTTGGACGTGCCGGGGCGACCATTTGGTCACCAGAGCAACATCAGAGACGAGCTCAGGCGGCGACGGTCACGGTCATCGGTGAGGCAGCGGCTACGGCATGCCAGCGAGCGAATGGAGAGGGGGAGGAGAAGCTGCAGCTCACAGCGGTCTCGGTGGGCTTGACGGCGAGCTCGGGGATGCACTGAAGACGGCGGGGCGGCGATGGGGATCCACGGCAGCCGGAGATGAAGACGGCGGCGATGGAGGCGCTCTAGGGCCTCCCGAGGTGCCTGGCTCGACGAAGAGCTTCAGGGCGAGGTGGCGGAGCTCGCGGACACGGAGAGAGACGAGGGGGAAGGCGATGGCTGCGGCAACGGTGGTCGGTGGCGACGGTAGCGCTCGGCCGTGAGCGAGAAAGCGAGGGAGAGGAGAGGAGAGAGCTGGGGGAGTGAGAGAGGGCCGAGGGGGATGCGTGGTGTCGTCGGGTGCCTCCAGCGGCGAGCGAGGAAGCAGGAGGTGGCTGGCGCGTGCTCGCGCGCGTCGGGCACACGCGCGCCATCCTCCTTGAGCGGTGGAGACGATGACTGGCGTTGGCCAGTCAGCTGGGTCGAGCTACTGGGCCGATCTGGTAAGTGGCCGAGGTAAGTCTCTCTCCCTTTTCTGTTTTCTTTTCTATTTTTCTGACATTTGTTTGGATTTAATAAAAATACCAAAACATTTTATTTAATTCTGAAAATTAATGTAGGAACTTAATTGGATTATTCCAAAGCCCCACAGTAAAAATCAGAATTATTAGACATATATAATATATATCACATATATATATCATATGCAAATATTTACCAGATTAACTCAAATGGCCAAAAATAAATACTTCTGAGCTCCCAAAAATATTGGTTGGGATTTTACCTCTGGCCAATATTTTTAGAGAAAATCAGGAACATTTTCTTGGGCCAAATTGAAACAATTTTTATCTGGGTCATTTCCGAAAATGATTCTGAGGGTTTCACAAAACCCCATTTCAAATTTAAATGGAATTTAAACATGATGCACACATGGCTAGCTGGTCTAGGTCATACCAGAACTAGGGATGTGACAAAACAAGGACGCTGCATGCGCTGGCGCCCGCCTGGTGTCGATCATCATGGCTTACGTCACGAGAGCCTCGTAAGGTTCGCCTTGCCTTGATATCTCCGCTCCTCGCGAGCCTGCCTGACCAGGCCACTCCTGAGGAGGTCTTGACGTTGTCCGCCTCGCGAGGCTTGGCCACTCGCGAGGGTCTTGGGTGCCTTGTTGGTGAAGGTGGGCCGTATGGCCTGCTGGCTTAGCCACGCCATGGGCCACAGGCAGGCAAGTCTGGGGACACCCGTTCCCAGAACGCCGACAGTAGCCCCCGGGCCCAAGGTGCGCGCGGGCTTGGCTTCGCAGTGAAGCCAAGGGTCAAATTCAGAGCACCGCGGGCCCCCAAAAGCCTGCGGCCTTGGTTGACGCGTGGCGATTGATTGGACATGGGCGTCTCCGCTTCCCCACGCTGCCTTAGAATCTGCCTGGCTATGCGGCCCCTGTGGCCTACATAGTTATTCTTCCTTCGCCATGCCTAGCCCTTCCAATCTCCCTGCTTCCTCGACGCCCTGCTCCACCTTCTCAATCTGACCAGTGTTCCACCCGCTTCACTGCCATGGCACCGAAACAAGCCGAGAAGGGGAAGAAACCTCTATCCTTGCCAACTACGCCTCCATCCTTCGAGCCGGCGCTCAGTCGGCCTCGGGTGCTCAACGACGAGGCCATGGGCAAGGTGCGCCCCATGCTCGCCTCCAGCTTCAACGAGTGAGGAGAGACGCTGGCCTGGCCTGCGTCTTGCTCCAGCATGGCTCGAGCAGTCACCGAGGTCCCGATCTTCATTGACGCCCTCTGGGCTGGCCTGCTTCCTCCCTTCTCCGCCTTCTTCAACGCGGTGCTCGAGCACTATCAGATCCACATGCTCCATCTCGACCCTCAATCTGTGACCCTTCTTGCCGTCTTCGCTTTCGTGTGTGAGGCCATGGTGGGCATTACCCCCTCCGTGGTGCTCCTCCACCACTTCTTCTCGCTGCATCTCACCGGTGCTCGGTAGAGCTCGGGGTATGTGGGCTTCCAGGTCGTGGCTGCGACGGCAGGCGTGGGGATCGACTTCGAGTTCCCTGCATCCGTGAACGAGTTCCGCATGCGATGGGTGTTTGTTGACGCCGGCGTGCTCAACCCTCTGCTCCAAGCTCCGGTGGGGCTTGCCATTCCAAACTCCGGCTGGGGTCACCGGAGGCTCGCGAGCCCTTGCCTCGCCCCTGTCTGGGCCAGGCTGCAGTGGTTGAAGGACCTTGGCGTGACTGCGCCCATGGTGGTGAGGGAGTTCGTCAAGCGTCGAGTTGCTCCGCTTCAGTGCCATTCTCGCCCGATGATGGGCCTTGCTCAGCGGACAGGACAACATGAGGTTTCAGGAGGAGGGGCTTCCTCTCGCTACGCGGCAAACAATGCTCATGGTCCTATCCGGTGTCCCTCTGCCGGACGAGATACCTAGGAAAAGTTGCATGTTGTACCACTGCGAGAACAAGGTTACCTTTGCCGCGAACATGCCTTCCTTTGATGAGTGGGGGCTGCGCCCAATTGGCTTGGTGGGGCCCCACGAGAATCCCGTCATCGTGGTCCCCGTCTTTGCCGCCGGTGCCGAGCTCGCCCCAAGTGACGGTGCTAGGGAGCGAGCTGCGACGGGGACCGGCTGCTCAGGTGCTGAGGAGCACATGCCGAGCGGTGATCCAGGGGCATCGTCCTCACGAGCTTGCGTCGCCCCTCCTGAGGCTTCAGTCACTGATGAGGTGCGGCATGCGGCTCCAGAGGCCGAGGCTCCAGGAGCCTCGGGAGGTCGCAGCGAGAGAGAACCGAGCTGTTCGCCGCAGCTGGGCTCCCCTGACGCCATCCCTCTTGGTTCTTCTTTGGCTCTGCCGCGCTCCGGCCGTCACGTCCAGTGCTTCGGTCGCCTTTGTGTGTACTTTGAGGAGCTCCGCAAGAGAAAGGGATCCCCCAGCGGCGGCATCATCTTTGGGCCATTGAAGCGAAAGAGGTACATCGCTATCGACAAGTAAGTACCTTATCTTGGTGATCTTCTATGTGTCGCCTTTGTTTCCTGACGATTGTCCCCTCAGGTCCCCTTCTGCTAAGGCCGCGAAATCTCCAGAGGAACAGCTCCCTCTCGTCCCATCACGCCCGCCAAGTTCCAGCGCTTCGGGCTCGGACGCTGCTCACTGCGTGGGGTCAGCCAGGGGAGTTGGTCCGTTATCAAGCCGCCCTGAGCTTGCGCCTTCGCTGTCCTTCCTTCGCGGCCTTGCTCGGAGTGCAGCAGGCGTGCCAATGGCTCCTCCCCTGGTCACGGTTGGTAGCTGGCTAGCCTCGATCCTGAAGTTTTTCAAGCAGCGGGCCTTGTTCGGTTGAGGCCCCTCGCGAGGGTCATCTGGTGCCTGGGGCCGAGCCATCCCCCAGCCCCCAACCGGGAGGTGGTGCGCCAATTGATGCTCCACCCGTAGCCCCCGAGGTGGAGGACGAGATGGGCTGAGCATTCGAGCTCGAGTGCGGGCGCAGCATGGTCTGCCACGAGCTCTTCCAGGAGGCGATGGGCGTGATGAGCCGCCTTGGTGAAGAGCTTGCTGGCGTCGACTCGCGTCTTGAGGCTGAAGGTCTTTGGTTGGTGGAGGAGCGGCGCAATCTGCGAGTGGCCATCAACCTTGGTCGTGATCATCACGACCTCGAGAACGCAAAGGCAGAGGCGTCCCTCAAGATTGCAAATGAGGCCCGCTCGTGAGCTTTGGAAGAACCTCACGAGGCCGATCGCCACCGCGAGGCTACGGAGGAGCGCGCGTGGGAGCTCCAGGTCTGGAGCGCGTCCCTCGAGCAGCAGGTCGAGGCGCGCGGGGCCGCCCTTGCGTCGATGAGGGGGACGCCTGCGGAGGAAGAGGAGGTCCGGCGGCGCGGCGAGACGCTGGCCCTGGAAGCCGTGGAGCACAGCCTCGAGCTCGAGCGGCTGGAGATGAGGGAGCGTCAAGTCACTCAAGCTAAAGATGCCTCCAGGGACCGCAAGGCCAGAGCCGAGGAGGAGATCAATCGCCGGGTGGCCGTGGTTCGCGCAGATCTGGAGGGCAGGTACGACTTGAAGCTGAAGCTCGCCGGTCGGGAGGGTGCGGGAAGGGCCGCCGCCCTCGGGCCCAGGTTGGACGAGGCCGAGAGGCGTGTGGAGGCCACAACCGTCGCCTTGGTTACGATGCAGGCGGACTTGGCCTCCGCCCGCACCGAGCTGCTTTCCCTCCGGAGGCGAGTTGACGATGCCGAGGCCGTTGCTCGGCAGAACAGGGAGGAAGTGCTTCAACACCGAACACTGGAGCGCGAGCACACTCCTATGCTTCAAGACCTTCGGAACAGGGCCAACACCGCCCTGGGCTATATCTGCGATGAGAACGCCCCGACCCCTCACTCAAGTGACTACGCCAGTCACCTGACCTTCTTCACCGAGGTGGTGACGCGCCTAGAGGCTCAATCTGCCAGAGCTCGGCAGCTTGTGGAGGAGAGGGGTCGTGGCCTGCTTCAGCGCGCCTTCTCCCGTGTCTTCAGCCACCTCCTGAACACTGACCCCTACTTCAACTTCGATGCCGCCATTGCCCCTGTACCCATGGCCGTCCGGGGCGACCTGGCGCGTTGGGTAGAGGACCATGTCGACGCGTTGGTCAGGGCCTTCACCTCGGAGAACGATGGGGTGGTGGTCATTGCAGACGAAGGTGACGTGGTCGACAACGGCGATGGGGGCGTCACCGACAGCGGCGATGATTTCGACGAAGATGATGACGATGCGAGCGATGCGTCCATGGACGATGCAACGAGCGATATCTCCGGCTGATCCCATATTCTTCTGTTGTTTTATTCTGCATGCAAACTCGGGCATGGCCATTGGAAAACTTGTAAGAGCATTTTGAGAGGGGGAGCCCCTCGTTTAAGCAAACCGCAGTTTTTACTTTCCTATGCGATGTGGGTATGTGTCCTCGTGAGCTCATGAAGCTGGGGGTGAGTCTCCCGACGTGGTTTACCTTAGTCAGTGCCAACTTAGGGCTGGGTCGTGAGGCGATGAGTTCCTGAGAATCTTGCGAAGCTTACCGCCCCATTTGAAGGGGCCCCGCAAGGGGTGAGCACCAGGCGTAGTGCTAGCGCGTGCTTTGCACGGTCCAGCTCGTGAGGAGCTTTGCGAGGGAGAGGCGATGGACGTGAGTCCCAAACCAAACAAGATCCAGAAGGCAAGAAACGGATTGAACGAGAAAAGGCACCCCCGCGCATATCGATAAAAATTCAACTTCAACTTAAGTCCAGAATCAGAAAAGCAAAGCCACAGAAAGAAAGATCCAAAGCAAAAGGCCGCGTCCGGCACCTAGTCTAGTCTTCGGGTCTTCAAGTCTTCTCACCAGCGCGGAGCTAAGTGTTGTCCACTAGGCGTGGGAGGGAGCCCCAGGGCCTAAGGCCAGCGCTCCTCAGACTCCGGGGCGTGTACAGCCCCAACTCATTATTATGTGAGAGTGTCACGGGTGGCGAGCTTCACAGGCACCGGGCCTTCTTCACAGGTACCAGCCTTGCTGATGAGGGCCCCGCCTTGCGCCACCCTCAACCTCCTTTGAGCCGACCGGAGACCAGGACGACACAAAGGAGGGAAAGGGGACGCCAGCGGTTCCCTCGGCGACCACGGGTCCTCTGCCGGGGAAGGGTCATTGTAGCCACCCCGGCAGAGGGCCTACCTCCGGGTGTCCCCTGGTTTCATGTGCCTTGGGGAGGGGCCTTGCTCCTGGCTCCCTCCCGGCGGCCCCCAGCGTGTCTCCTTGTTGAAATGGGTGTCGCCGTGCCAGGGTCGCCGATCGATGCTGCAGCCGATGGTTAGCATAAGCCTATTCCTGAGAGGTTAGAGGTACCCTGTAGTTGTCGTTGCCGGCACGATCGTTGTGGTTCTCCACCGGTCCTTGGAAGGCTTCGACTCCTAGCGCCCCTTCTCCCCAATCTTCTCCAACAAATGAGTCGATGTCATCCTCTAGTGCGTACCCTTGGTCCATCATGCGGGGCACGTAGGCTTCCGGGGCCGTCACCCCGAACACTTCGTCGTGGTGCCCCATGCTCCATGTTGCTCCGCCGATGATGGCGTCCTGGGGGTGATAATATGGCATCCGGCCGGGACCATGAGGGGTGACGCTCGCGCTCGTGCTCGTCGAGGGCGGCATAGGGGGTTGGAGCCCCCTACGCCGCCGGCCATGCTGATGTTGAAAAAGCCCCCGAGCGTAGTCGATGGCGCGCAGGTGTGGTGAGGCTCGCCGCGCGACCTTGCAGTGGTCTGGGAGGGGAGTTGATAGCAGAAGGGTGGCGCTCCGATGCCGCTGCGTCCAGCAGCTCGGCAACATGCTCAAGCAGCGTGTCCCGGCCGCTCTCCATCAGCCTGCATCGCATCAGCTCCCTTGCTACTGTGAGTGCCGCCCGCATGTTCGCTTGCTCCCATCGTGAGTGTGGTGCTGTTGCTGCGGCGTGACTCGCTGCTCTCGCCGCGGCTTGTACTTGCCGCGGGGTGAGGGTGGATGGTGCCTGGTTGCGCTGTCCACGCCCGGCGAAGCTTGGTGGCGCTCGCGCCGCTTGGGGTGCAGGGTCGAGACCTTCATGGGCAGGCGGCACCGTCCGGGCCGGCCAAGAAGCTCAGCGGTCGGATCCGGCCCTTGGGTCACCAAACATCGTAGCCGGTGATCGTCGGCGAGCTGATTGGCGAAGAAGAAGCTCCGGCGCACCCCTACGTGGCGCGCCAAATGTCGGATGTGGGGTTCCGGCTACCCTTAAGGTTCAAACACTGGGGTGTGCGCGAAGTCTCTCCCTCCTACCAATCTACGCTCTAGCTCGCTAGAATCTTGCGGACGAACTCGACGAACTCGCAACACAGAAAGACACGGGGTTTATACTGGTTCGGGCCACCGTTGTGGTGTAATACCCTACTCCAGTGTGGTGGTGGTGGATTGCCTCTTGGGCTGATGATGAACAGTACAAGGGAAGAACTGCCTCCTGAGGTTGAGGTGTTCTTGTGCGTATGAACTTGTAGTGCGGGGATTCGATCTCTCTCCCTCCCTCTCTATGGTGGTGGCTAGTCCTATTTATAGAGGCCCTGGTCCTCTTACCAAATATCGAGTGGGAAGGGATCAAACAATGGCGGGCTAATTTGAAGGGGGCAGCTAGTACAAGCTATCCTGACAAAAGTAGTCTTCGCGTGTGAAAGGCTCTGGTGATGACGTCGTCTTGGGCTCCACGATGACCTCCGTCTTGCAGTCCTCCTGGTCTTGGTCTTGTTGCACCAAAATGGCAACCTTTGCCTGAGGCCTCGGTACTCCGCGGCTGCACTTGCCTCCCTTGCACCAAAGAGGAAACAAGGACACTGCGCGCGATGGCGCCCGCCTGGTGTCGATCGTCATGGCTTACGTCATGAGAGCCTCGTGAGGTTCGCCTTGCCTTGGTATCTTCGCTCCTCGCGAGCCTGCCTGACCAGGCCACTCCTGAGGAGGTCTTGACATCGCCCGCCTCGCGAGGCTTGGCCCCTCGCGAGGGTCTTGGGTGCCTTGTTGGTGAAGGTGGGTCGTACGACCTGCTGGCTTAGCCACGCCATGGGGCGTAGGCAGGCAAGTCTGGGGACCCCCATTGCCAGAACACCGACAAAGCCCAAGTCTGCCCCCGAGCCTTCATCTTAAACTCAAGCCCCCAAAACATCTGCACCCAAGAGATCTACAAGGAACATTCCTGCTGCTGAGAAGAATAAGACCCAAGTGCCTAAAGCTCAAGAAGAAGGTGATGAGCCACTAGTGATAAAAAAACTGAAGCCCAAGATTCCAGATCATAGTGATGATCATCCTGTGGCAGAAAACATGAAAGAAAGGAAGGATGCAGGTCTAAGACTCTGGAGACAGACTAATCCCTATGCCACCAGAAGGAGAACTGTTGTGGAATACTGCTTTCACACAAAGGAACAACAGGATTTCTATGAGACAGTTTTGTTGGACAAGAAGCCCATTGTTTGTGATATGAAGTGGGTTGACTGGAAATACATCGATGACAATGAGGACTACTTCCCTTCCCAAGTGTGCATGAGAGCTTGAGAATGAATGAAGTTGACAAAAAATTTGGTCAAAAGTTGACAAAGTGGAACGATGAGTTCATCATGCAATTTTATTCCACTGCTCACTTCTATCCTGATGAAAGGATTGTCTGGATGACTGAAGGGACAAGGTATCAATTAACAATCTCTAAATGGGCCAAGTTGATCAATGCCCCAAAGGAATAGGAAAATGACACTGATGTATATGCCAAGCCTAGAAAGGATCACAACTCCATGGCCAACATGTAAAAGGCCATTCCTGATAAGGCCCTGGAGACACACAAGCTTGGATCCATATACTATCTACTGCAGGTCTGACCACTATCAACACTATCTTGAGGCACACTCTTTTTCCCAAGTCAGGAGATCATAGAATGATTCGTGGTCACTCAATCAACTTGCTTCACCTGTTTGATGTACCTTAGAAGTTCAAGGTTATGAGTCTGATTGTTGAAACTGTGAAGAGAATAGTCGCTGATCAGAAGAGATCATGTGGATATGCCCTCACATTCAAATGTTGATCAATTCCAAGATGGTAACCGGGACATATCTTCTTGATAAAGAGCATCTTCCCCTCAGGCCGGAATTTGAGGACAACGAGATAGTCATGGATGCATCCCATCCTACTTGAGCAAAAGCCCAGGAGAAGAGAGAGAAAGCAAAGGCTGCAAAAGCAGCAAAGGCAGCAAGTGCACCAGATGCTTCTACTGTGATTCTCAAGACCAAGAAAGATCAACTCAGTTATATGCTTGAGGCTACAGTGAGAATTGAGAAGGGCTTGGCCACCCTGACTCAAAATCAAGAGAGTCTTGAGAGGATCATTGAGACTAAAATTAATGATCTAGATGTGAAGGTCACAGAGATATAGACCACTGTGGAGAAGCTCCAAGAAGATGCTGAGGACAGGGATGACAGACGCACCACAGATACTTTCCAGAGAGTGCCAAGGGCACAAAGGTCAACAGGTGTTCCAGTTGCCTGAGACTCCAGGACTACCATTTCAGCACCTGCAATAACTGCCTCGGTTGTACCTCCAGTGTCAGCCCCTCCAGCTCCACAGACATCTTCCAAAGCATTTGCAGATGCCCTCATCTCCATGCCATCTATGCACACCAGAGCAACAAGCCATAAGACCCCTTCAGGAGCTCCCGGAGATCGTGCCTAGAATTCTGCATAGCACTATACATTTTCAAGCTTTTTGGTAACTTGTTGCTAAAGGGCGAGAAAGTGTATAGATCATTAGGCTTTGAGAGAGTGTGTGTTTTGCTTTCTATTTGCCTCTCTTGCTACTTTGATCACTTGCTTCGATCATTTGGTTGTTTGATTCCTATGCTACTACTTTTGTTATGCTCGTGAGATACTTATGTGATCATGTGTTTGATCATATACTATGCCTTATTGTGTGCTTGCATGCTTATATCTATGATATTTGTGTATGATCAATCACTTCTACCCTTGGTGATGAGTGCATGTCATCCAACTCTTATCATTTTGAGCGCTCCACCAAGATGTATGTGACATGGAAGAGTGACCCATGATCCTAATCGATTGTGAATTTGCATTCAAAAGCAAATTTTAAATAATGTTCAAATTTAGGGGGAGCTCTTGCTTATCACATACTTCTCAAAGCGATGATATATTTCATTCATATTATCATTTGTCGAAGCTTTGATCTATATGTTGTCATGAATTACCAAAAAGGGCGGGATTGAAAGTGCAACTAATCCCCAGGTGGTTTTGGTAATTCATAACAACATATAGTTCATTGAACTAATATCCATTCAAGTTAAATATTTCAGAAAGTTCAATGTTTGGCATGGCATGGACTAGAGATGTGGACCCCTCAAAATGATAAGGACAAAGATTGGCAAAAGCTCAAGACTCTTCATTTCTATTTTAGTGATCCAAGGTCACATTGAGTCCATACGAAAGCCAATACTATTAAAAGGGGATGAGGTGTTGCTGAATGGTCTACTTGCTCAAAGTGCTTAGTGATATTGCTCCAAAAACCCTCAGCCACTTTCTCATTTCCAAATATGTCCAAAACTCCAAGTCAAACTCAGCCCCATCGAAATGACCTATCTGGTGCCGCCGAGTTCATTTGACATAGCCACTGCCAGAAACCCCAGACAATTCGGTCACACCGATACGGATCTCGGTCTCACCGAGATGGCCTTGCAAACTCTCTATTGCCTGTTGTAATTATTTCGGTCTCACCGAAATGTGCAATCAGTCCCACAGAATTTGCGTGACCAACTCTCTATTTTCTCTTTGCTGAAATTGGTTTCACCGAGTTCAAGCAATTGGTCTCACCGAGATGAGGTTTTGCCCTAGCCCTAGCACATCGGTCCCACCAAGTTGTTCCAGTCAGTCCCACTGAGATTCCTAACGTTCACATTTTGAACTAGGTCGGACTCACCGAGTTCTTCTATTCGGTCTGACCAACTTGGGTCAAATGTGTGTGACATTTGGATTTTGTGTGGAGGCTATATATACCCCTCCACCCCTTCTCCATTTGAGAGGGAGCCATCAGAACGTGCCTACACTTCCACTACTCTTTTTCTGAGAGATAACCACCTACTCATTTGTTGAGACCAAGACATTCCAATCCAACCACAGGAATCTTGATCTCTAGCCTTCCCCAAGTTGCTTTCCACTCAAATCATCTTTCCACCATAGCCAAACCTGTGAGAGAGAGCTGAGTTTTGGGGAGGTGCTACCTCTTGAGCACTGCGTTGGTTTTCCCCGAAGAGGAAGGGATGATGCAGCAAAGTAGCGTAAGTATTTCCCTTAGTTTTTGAGAACCAAGGTATCAATCCAGTAGGAGGCTATGCGCGAGTCCCTCGTACCTGCACAAAACAAATAAATCCTCGCAACCAACGCCAATGGGGGTTGTCAATCCCTACACGTCCACTTACGAGAGTGAGATCTGGTAGATATGATAAGATAATATTTTTGGTATTTTTTTGATAAAGATGCAAAGTAAAATAAAGGCAAAGTAAAAAAGCAAAGAAAATAACTAAGTAGTAGGAGATTAATATGATGAAGATAGACCCGGGGGCCATAGGTTTCACTAGTGGCTTCTCTAGAGAGCATAAGTATTCTACGGTGGGTGAAAAAATTTGGTTCCTTCTCTTTAATATTTTTCAAAGTGACTCCTACTTTAGATCCATATTGAGAGATTCGGTTGTGAATCTTTTTATCCAAATTTTCAATTAACTCTACGATAGCAACCTTATTTTCAATAATTTCAAGCCTTTGCATTACATCCTCCAAAGTTAATACAGTTCCATTAACCAAAAGAGGGGGTGAGCCAAACAAATATATCATAGCATTGTAAGAATCAAAAGTGTGGCTACCCAAGAAATTCCCTCCGGTACTGGTATCAAGGACATATCTATACCAAGGAGCAACGCCTACATAAAAATTGCGAAGAAGAACGGAAGTAGATTGCTTCTTGGTAGATCTATTTTGAGCATTGCAAATTCTATACCAAGCATTTTTTAGATTTTCTCCCTCCCTTTGCTTAAAATTTAGAACTTCATTCTCGGGAGACAACGGAGAAGATAAGGGACTAGCCATAATGACAAGCAAACGGAAAAGAGGCGAATAGAGAAAGAGAGGGAGGATAGAGAGAGGGGGCAAATAAAACGGCAAGGGTGAAGTGGGGGAGAGGAAAACGAGAGGCAAATGGAAAATAATGTAATGCGGGAGATAAGGGTATGTGATGTGTACTTGGTATATTGACTTTTGCGTAGACCTCCCCGACAACGGCGCCAGAAATCCTTCTTGCTACCTCTTGAGCACTGTGTTGGTTTTCCCTGAAGAGGAAGGGATGGTGCAGCCAAGTAGCGTAAGTATTTCCCTTAGTTTTTGAGAACCAAGGTATCAATCCAGTAGGATGCTATGCGCGTGTCCCTCGTACCTGCACAAAACAAATAAATCCTCGCAACCAACGTGAATAGGGGTTGTCAATCCCTACATGGCCACTTACGAGAGTGAGATCTGATAGATATGATAAGATAATATTTTTGGTATTTTTGTGATAAATATGCAAAGTAAAATAAAGGCAAAGTAAAAAAAGCAAAGGATATAACTAAGTAGTAGGAGATTAATATGATGAAGATAGACCCGGGGGCCATAGGTTTCACTAGTGGCTTCTCTCGAGAGCATAAGTATTCTACGGTGGGTGAACAAATTACTGTTGAGAAATTGACAGAATTGAGCATAGTTATGAGAATATCTAGGTATGATCATGTATATAGGCATCACGTCGGAGACAAGTAGATCGACTCCTGCCTGCATCTACTACTATTACTCCACTCATCGACCGCTATCCAGCATGCATCTAGAGTATTAAGTTAAAAACAGAGTAACGCCTTAAGAAAGATGACATGATGTAGAGGGATAGACTAATGCAATATGATGAAAACCCCATCTTGTTATCCTCGATGGCAACAATACAATACGTGCCTTGGTGCCCCTACTGTCACTGGGAAAGGACACCGCAAGATTGAACCCAAAGCTAAGCACTTCGCCCATTGCAAGAAAGATCAACCTAGTAGGCCAAACCAAACTGATAATTCGAAGAGACTTGCAAAGATAACCAATCATACATAAAAGAATTCAGAGAAGATTCAAATAGTGTTCATATATAGACTTGATCATAAACCCGCAATTCATCGGTCTCAATAAACACACTGCAAAAACAAGATTACATCGAATAGTTCTCCACAAGAGAGGGGGAGAACATTGTATTGAGATCCAAAAAGAGAGAAGAAGCCATCTAGCTACTAACTATGGACCCGTAGGTCTGAGCTAAACTACTCACACTTCATCGGAGGGGCTATGGTGTTGATGTAGAAGCCCTCCATGATCGATGCCCCTCCGACGGAGCTCCGGAACAGGCCCCAAGATGGGATCTCGTGGATACAGAAATTTGCGGCGGTGGAATTAGGTTTTTGGCTCCGTATCTGATCGTTTGGGGGTACGTAGGTATATATAGGAGGAAGAAGTACGTCGGTGGAGCAACAGGGGGCCCACGAGGGTGGAGGGCGCGCCTGGTGGGTAGGCGCGCCCCCCTACCTCGTGGCCTCCTCTTTTGTGTCTTGACATAAGGTCCAAGTCTCCCGGGTCTTGTTCGTTGAGAAAATCACATTCCCGAAGGTTTCATTCCGTTTGGACTCCATTTGATATTCCTTTTCTTCGAAACCCTAAAATAGGTAAAAACAGCAATTCTGGGTTGGGTCTCCGGTTAATAGGTTAGTCCCAAAAATAATATAAAAGTGGATAATAAAGCCCAATAATGTCCAAAACAGTAGATAATATAGCATGGAGCAATCAAAAATTATAGATACGTTGGAGACGTATCAGGAGACTATCATTTGAAGCACAAGAGCAAGGATTCCATCATCAACACACCATCTATTACCTTTTGGAGAGTGGTGTCTCCTAGATTGGTTAGGTGTCGCTTGGAAGCCTCTGACAAGATTGTGGAGTTGAACCAAGAAGTTTGTAAGGGCAAGGAGATCACCTACTTCGTGAAGATCAACCCGAGTGAGGCAAGTTCTTCATGGGCGATGACCATGGTGGGATAGACATGGTTGCTTCTTCATGGACCCTTCGTGGGTGGAGCCCTACATGGACTCGCGCAACCGTTACCCTTCGTGGGTTGAAGTCTCCATCAAAGTGGACATATGATAGCACCACCTATCGGAACCACGCCAAAAATATTCGTGTCTACATTGCATTTGCCTTCTCCAAACCCTTACCTTTACTTTCATATGCAATGCTTTACTTTCCGCTGCTACACTCTTAGAATTGCATGTGTAGGTTGATTGCTTGAATTGTACAAGTTGCTAAAATCTGCCAACACTTAAAATTGGGAAAATGTTAGATTTTTATTTGGTCAAGTAGTCTAATCACGCCCACCCTCTAGACCTACTTTCGATCCCACAAGTGGTATCAGAGCTTTGGTCTCCCTTTGCCTTGATTTTCATAGCTTTGGTGATCATAGCCTTGATTTCACAACCTAGGAAGTATGGCATCTAGCGATGAAAATTACCACCGTAGAGGTCCTTACTTTGATGGTACTAATTTTGCTAGTAGGAAGCATAAGATGAAAATGCATATTCTTGGTCATAACCCCGCCATTTGGGTTATTGTGTTTATTGGCTTGCAAGGTGAATACTTTGAGGATGGAAGAGAACCAGATAGTGAAGCGTCCGTGGAATAATTGAAGATGTTGCAATACAATGCTCAAGCTTGCGATATTCTCTTCAACGGATTGTGCCCCGAAAAATTCAACAAAATTAGCCGCTTTGAGAATGCAAAGGAAATTTGGGATACTTTGGTTGATATGCACGAAGTTACCGTGTCCGTCAAGGAATCCAAATTGGATGTGCTTCAAAGTCAACTTGACAAGTTGAAAATGAAGGATGGTGAAGGAGTCTCTGAGATGTACTCTAGGCTTGCTCTCATCACAAATGAGATTGCCGGCTTAGGAAGCGAAGAGATGACCGACAAATTCATCATCAAGAAGATCCTAAGAGCCTTGGATGGAAAATATGATACCGTGTGCACCTTGATCCAAATGATGGCCAATTAGATCTCAAGCCAATGGATGTCATTGGTAGAATTGCTGCTCATGAGATGTCACCCAAGGATAAGGAAGAGCTTCACAACAAGTCTACTGGTGCTTATAAAGCTTCATGTGATGCTGCTATAACATCAATAAACTCAAACTTCATCGGATCCCAACAAACACACCGCAAAAAGGGTTACATCAAATAGATCTCCAAGAGACCATTGTATTGAGAATCAAGAGAGAGAGAGAGAGGAAGCCATCTAGCTACTAACTACGAGCCCAAAGGTCTACAATGAACTGCTAAGAATTCTTTTTCTGTAGTAGCATAATTTCGTTGAGCACTGTCTAGAGTTTAGTAGCATAATGAATAACATTCAGTTTCTTATCAACTCTTTGTCCTAGAGCAGCACCAACAGCATAATCACTAGCATCACACATAATTTCAGAAGGCAAGTTCCAATCAGGTGGTTGAACAATAGGTGCAGAAATTAAGGCTTTCTTGAGTGTTTCAAAGGCTTCTACACAATCATCATAAAAAACAAATGGAATATCCTTTTGAAAGAGATTTGTAATAGGCCTAGAAATTTTAGAGAAGTCTTTAATAAACCTCCTATAGAAACCAACATGACCAAGGAAACTACGAATACCTTTGATATCTTTAGGACATGGCATTTCTCAATTGCATCAACCTTAGCTTTGTCCACCTCAATACCTCTTTCAGAAATATTATGGCCCAAAACAATACCTTCATTCGCCATAAAGTGGCACTTCTCCCAATTCAAGACAAGATTTGTTTGATCACATCTCTGCAAAACTCGATCAAGATTGCTTAAATAGTCATCAAAAGAATTCCCATAAACAGAAAAGACATCCATGAAAACCTCAACAATCTTTTCACAAAAGTTAGAGAATATAGCACTCATACATGTTTGGAAGGTAGCAGGTGCATTGCATAAACCAAAAGGCATATGTCTAACAGCATAAGTTCCAAAAGGACAAGTAAAAGTGGTCTTTTCTTGATCAGGTTGGGAAACAGGTATTTGTGAACCAGAATATCCATCAAGGAAGCAAAAAATGTGTGTGCTTAGATAATATTTCTAGCATTTGATCAATAAAAGGCATCGGGTAATGATCTTTTCTAGTTGCTTTGTTTAATTTTCTAAAAGCAATTACCATTCTATAGCCTGTAACGATTCTTTGTGGAATGAGTTCATTCTTATCATTAGGAACAACAGTAATACCTCCTTTCTTAGGGACACAGTGAACATGACTTACCCATCTACTATAAGCTATAGGATAGATTATACCTGCTTCCAAAAGTTTTAATATTTCCGTTCTTACCACTTCTTTCATATTCGGATTTAACCGACGTTGGTGATCAACAATCGGTTTAGCATTAGGTTCCACATTAATCTTGTGCTGACATAGAGTGGGACTAATGCCCTTAGGATCATCAAGAGTATATCCAGTAGCAGCTCGGTGCTTCCTTAGAACTTTCAATAATCTTTCTTCTTCATGTTCTGAAAGGTTAGCACTAATAATAATAGGATAGATCTTTTTTCTCATCGAGATAAGCATATTTCAAAGTGTCAGGCAATTACTTTAATTAAAACACGGGATCACCTTTAGGTGGAGGAGGACCTCCAAGAGTTTCAATAGGAAAATTGTGTTTAAGCAGAGGACATTGTTCAAAGAAAATCTTGTCTATTTCATTTCTCTCATGCATATGTAAATCATTCTCATGGTCTAGCTGTAACACCCCGAGAATCATGCTACAGTAATCTCCCCCTAATGGTGGCCATGTCATCATGGTTACTATGCAAATGGCCCACTTGTCCATAATCCAAGTCAAATTCAAATTTGAATTGCAAGTGAAATAATTATTTCTTTGAACGGCAAAACTAAACTGTTCACAATATTCTATAAATTCCCCTGATCATTTTCATATTGCAACCAACTTCATTGGACTCGCAAATAAATTCCTCGGAATTTAATAAGTGATCTAACGGAAAAATAAAATGGCATTTTCAAAATAAACAAATGTATAAACTTTCCCAAATAAAATGGAACCTTGTGTGTAGCACCCAAAATGTTGTATTTGAATTATAGGTGAAGTATCTTGTAGAACTAATATCATTTAAGTGCCTAAAATAAATAGAAAAATGAGACCAATGGTTGGACAGAAAAAGATAATTAAGTGTCGTTGTTGTGCACTTTGGCCCGTATGAACAGTGCAGCCCAGCCCATCTACTGGATTTTCCCCTACCTCTGTACAGTAAGTACAGAGAGGAGACAGAGAGCCTGCGTGCCATCCATCCGCGGCGCCACGATCGCCGTTGTGCACGCGTCGTGCATCCTCCGCTCCCCGACGACCTACAAGGCCGAGCCCCCGACCCCACGGGCGAACCCTAACCTCTCCTCCCTTTCTCCCTCGCGCCGCTTTCGTCTCCTGCGTCCATGGCCGAATCACCGTTGCCAAGCTCGCCGTCGATCCCGTGGCCACCGGCCATCCGCCATCGCACCGCCGCGTCCAGGAGCTCCGCCATCGTCTTCTCCGTCGCCCTCGCCTATCGGTTGGAGGTCGGGCGGCCTACTGCCTCGCCATCGTGCGATCTTCTCCGCCACGGCCGCCGCATCTCTCGGCGAGCGCAACGCGTCCGACCGTCCTCGCGCCTCCAGACCACGTCTACGAGCTTCGTAGTGAGCTCCTCTATCGATTCCCCTTGTTTTCCCCTTCGATCCATGCACTTTTACGCCATTGTTCTTAGCGTACCGAGCTCGGTCGGAGCTTTGCTCCCGTGTACGAGCTACTGCTCATGCTTGTTATTGCTGCTGCTACCAGTGGCGTAGCTAGGGGGTGGCTAGGGTGGTCCATGGACCACCCTGAGATTTCCCTATAGCCTATATATTAGAGTAAAAAATAAGTGAATTCAATAGGAATAATTAAATACAAATGAAAGTTCTACTATTGGACCACCCTGGAATATTGAGCTAGCTACGCTACTGGCTGCTACCTCCCGTGTGCCCGCCCGCTGCCGTGCTGCGGCACCGCTGCTGCCATTGCCGCCTTCTGCCACTGCCACCCTGCTGTTGCGTGCCGCTAGCCACACTCCCCT
Organism: Triticum monococcum; assembly: GCA_034509565.1. Taxonomy (NCBI): domain Eukaryota; kingdom Viridiplantae; phylum Streptophyta; class Magnoliopsida; order Poales; family Poaceae; genus Triticum; species Triticum monococcum. The sequence continues at coordinate 498,132,545 of CM067843.1, forward strand.
GCTGCCGCTACTGCAGCTGCCACTGCCTACAGCGCTGCCACCTGCTGCTCGCGTTCGCTGCTCTGCCGCTATGCTTGCTGCTGCTTCTACTGCTCCTCCTAGCCGCAGCCACTACTGGTATTTCCACTGATGGCTACTCCTTTGTTGGCTTCGGCTATGGCCGTGGCCATGGCCAAGGGTGGCATGTGCTGTGTGTGCGTGAGTGTGTGTGATGTGTGTGTGTGTGTGTTCTGCGTGTTGTGTGTGCTTGCAGCTGGCCATGGTCGTGTGTGTCCGTGTGTTGTGTGTGCCTTGTGCAGCATAGTGTGTGTGCGCCGTGCGTGTGGCCAGCTGGGCTATGCCTAGAAATGGCCGGCCCTTACTTAGATTAGTACTACTAGTAGGTCTTAATTAGTGCTAAGTTAGTCTAGTAGTAGATGACATGTAGGCCTCCATTAAATAAATTAGATTTATTTGATTGTTTAGATAAATAGTCTATGACATGTGGGCCACACATGCCCTTTTGACTCGTCAAATTGACTTGGTCAATTCAGATTAAACTAAATATAATAAATCCAGAAATTTTAGAAAATACTTAAAACTTTGGAAAATCATAGAAAATTAATCGTAACTCCGATGAAAAAACTTTGTACATCAAAGTTGCTCAGAACAACGAGACGAATCTGGATACGCAGCCCATTCGTCCGCCACGCATCCCTAGCATAGCAAACACGCAACTTTCCCTCTCCGGTTCATCTGTCATAAAACGCGAAACACCGGGGATATTTTCCCGGATGTTTCCCCCCTTCACCGGTATCACCTCGTACCGCGTCAGGTCACCCCTAGCACAACGTAATGCCGCATCTTGCCTTTTGTTACATTGATTGCTCTGTTATTTATTGTTTTCCCTCTCCGTTACTTCTTTTCGGTAGACCCCGAGATTGCCGGAGACCCCCAGTATGACTACGGTGTTGATGACCCCTCTCTCTTGCCAGAGCAACCAGGCAAGCCCCCCCCTTTGATCACCAGATATCGCCTACTCTTCTCTATACTGCTTGCATTAGAGTAGTGTAGCATGTTACTGCTTTCCATTATTCCTATCCTGATGCATAGCCTGTCCTTCCTACTACTGTTGTTACCATTACCTACTATCCTACTGCTTAGTATAGGATGCTAGTGTTCCATCAGTGGCCCTACACTCTTGTCCATCTGCCATGCTATACTACTGGGCCGTGATCACTTCGGGAGGTGATCATGGGCATATACTATATACTTTACACAGTTACATTATTTATGATACTGTTCGGAGATGGGGGCTGAAGCGGCAGGTGGCTCCATCCCGGTAGAGGTGGGCCTGGGTTCCCGACGGCCCCCGACTGTTACTTTGTGGCGGAGCAACAAGGCAGGTTGAGACCACCTAGGAGAGAGGTGGGCCGGGCCCTGGCCGGCGTTCGCGGATACTTAACACACTTAACGAGTTCTTGGTATTTGATCTGAGTCTGGCTACTAGCCTATACGCACTAACCATCTACGCGAGGACAGTTATGGGCACTCGATGTCGTGGTATCAGCCGAAGCCTTCGTGACGTCAGCGACTGAGTGGCGCGCGCCGAGTTGGACCACCTAATGCAACTTCCTTTGTAATGGAGGTTGCTAGGTCTGCTCTCCGGACGCGTACGCAACGTGCAGGTGTGCAATGGGCGATGGGCCCAGACCCCTACGCCATAGGATTTAGACCGGCGTGCTGACCTCTTGTTGTGCCTAGGTAGGGCTGCAACGTGTTGATCTTCCGAGGCCGGGCATGACCTAGGAAAGTGTGTCCGGCCAAATGGGATCGAGCGTGTTGGGTTATGTGGTGCACCCCTGCAGGGAAGTTAATCTATTCGAATAGCCGTGATCTTCGGTAACAGGACGACTTGGAGTTGTACCTTGACCTTATGACAACTAGAACCGGATACTTAATAAAACACACCCTTCCAAGTGCCAGATACAACCGGTGATCGCTCTCTCACATGGCGATGAGGGGAGGATCATCGGTTAGGATTATGCTATGCGATGATACTTGGAGGACTTCAGTCTACTCTCTTCTACATGCTACAAGACGGAGGCTGCCAGAAGCGTAGTCTTCGAAAGGACTAGCTATCCCCCTCTTATTCCGGCTTTCTGCAGTCCACTCCACATATAATAGCCTTATTCCAGTTGATACCAATGCATACATATGTAGTGTAGCTCCTTGCTTGCGAGTACTTTGGATGAGTACTCACGGTTGCTTTCCCCTTCCTTTCCCTCTATGCCTTCTACCTGGTTGTCGCAACCAGATGTTGGAGCCCAGGAGCCAGACGCCACCTTCGACGACGACTCCTACTACACCGGAGGTGCCTACTACTATGTGCTGCCCGCTGACGACGACCAGGAGTAGTTTAGGAGGATCCCAGGCAGGAGGCCTGTGCCTCTTTCGATCTGTATCCCGGTTTGTGCTAGCCTTCTTAAGGCAAACTTGTTTATCTTTTGTCTGTACTCAGATATTGTTGCTTCCACTGACTCATCTATGATCGAGCTCTTGTATTCGAGCCCTCGAGGCCCCTGGCTTGTAATATGATGCTTGTATGACTTATTTTATTTGTAGAGTTGTGTTGTGATATCTACCCGTGAGTCCTTGATCTTGATCGTACACATTTGCATGCATGATTAGTGTACGGTCAAATCGAGGGTGTCACACTAGCAAATATTGTTCTAGAGGATCAGTAGGGGGTACTGTTGGGGATATTACTATTAGTTGAGACCCGCCCAGGAGGGGCCGGTTCAGCCCCAATGGCGGGTCACGCAAGAAGCCTAGTAAACATTCAAGATTGTAGTTTATTAAGTCTTATAGAAGGCCCAAACGCCTGTAGGCAGTTTAAGGCCTGATATTATGAACCGCCGTATGTAAGGAAAGACTTGTAAATAAAGGTATGTAAAGGAAGTCACCGAGCCGGACACGATTATGAGCCGGCCGGGACTCTGTAGGCCACCAGGTGTCAACCCATGTATATAAGGGGACGACCCGGTGGCGGCTTAGTGCAAGAAACAACAAATCGATAACCAAGCCGGCGAGTTGAGCCTCTTGGAGATCGAAACCCCAGCAATACCAACACCAACTAGACGTAGGCTTTTACCTTAAGTCACCTTATAGAAATGCCCTCGCCGTCCGGTCAAATGGGCTTTGACCGTCTAGTGAATAGTAACATGGTGAACATTAAATTTGAAAAAATAGCAAAAAAATGAAAAAAAATCTGAAATTTTGTCGGCTCGAAGATACTCAAGGGCGCAAGGTATGTGCGAATTTTCACGCTATTTGGACATTCCAGGAACTCGTGGGAAAGGAAAAAATGTAAATCTATACACTGTGAACAGTAAATTCAAAAAAATAGCAAGAAAATTTTAAAAAGTATGAATTTTTTTGGCATCAAAGAGGCTTGGGTGCGCAAGGCGCTTGCAATTTTTTTTGATCAAATGACATGCGAGGTGCTCTAGCAAAAAAACAAAATAGTGCATTTCTCAGAGTTTTTTTCTGTGCCAAATATAGTTTATTTTGTCCACGAGCTCCTACAGTGTCGAAACACAACAAAAATTTGCACACACCTTGCGCACCCCAGCCTCTTTGATGCCAGAATTTTTCATATTTTTTTGAATTTTCTTACTATTTTTTTAATTTACTATTTACAGCGTACATTTTAAAGTTTTTCCTTTGACACTAGCTCCTGGAATGTCCAAACTGTGCCAAAATTTGTATGCACCTTGCTCCCTTGATTATCTTCGATCCCACAAAATTTCAGATTTTTTTGATTTTTTTGCTATTTTTATCGAATTTACTGTTCACCACGTTACTGTTCATCGGACGGTCAAACCCCTTTGACCGGACGGTGACGGCAGAAAAGGGCATTTCTGTAAGGTGACTTAACGGAAGAGGGGTATTTTTGAGCATCCCTGAAAATTAGGGGTAAATGCCAGGTGGTGGCTCAGGTTAGGGGGAGAAATGGAATTGTCCCTATATATAATTTCGATCACAATGAACTAGATGCATGGGATAATTTTTTTGGTGAAACTCCATTTTCAATCGATTCCAATTCCAAGATCCAATATCATTGCATAGCCTATACCATGCCATTGCTTTTCCCTTCAAAGATAAAGAGAAAACCTTCTTATTAACTTCATCTCTGGGTAAACCTGCAAGCTTAAACAACCCACAAATTTCTTCCACATATATCAAGTGCATATCAGGATGTTCGGTTCCATCTCCTGCATAAGGATTAGCCAGCAGTTGTGTAACACCCCGGGTGTAACTTACCATATTTGTACTCCGACTCTTGCCATTTTCGGCTCTAAGTTATGAGATTCCCTCGTGGGTGGGTTTTGTCTTCGTTTTGCATTTTGTTCATGTCATGAATTTCATATTATGTCATCATGTGCATCTCATTTGCATATGTGTTCGTCTCATGCATCCGAGCATTTTCCCCATTGTCCGTCTTGCAATCCGACACTCCTATCTTCTTCGGCGCCCTCTTTTGCCTCTTTTTTCGTGTGCGGGTGTTAAACATTCTCATAATGGACCGAGATTTGCCAAGCGGCCTTGGTACACCACCGGTAGACCGCCTGTCAAGTTTCGTGCCATTTGGAGTCCGTTTGATACTCCAACGATTAACCGGGGAACCGTAAAGGCCTCATGTGTGTTGCAGCGCAACACCCCTCCAAAATGGCCCAATAACCCATCCAAAACTCTTCCATGTCCTCCTCCGTCAGATCACGATCGCGTGGGCGAAAACTACACCTCATTTGGACACTCCCACATCCTTCCATGTATAAATGTGTGCACCTCTCCAAAATTTACGGTCTAAACCCTAGTCTCCTCCTTCCTCCGCGCGCCGGACACGTCCGCCCGGCGCCGGACACGTCCGCCGCCGTCCCCTCGCCCAATCGTTGTGCGCCACGTCACCGGGCCGCGCCCCACTTCACCGTCGCCGCCGCCGAAGCCCGAAGGGCCCGCAGGAGGCCCTCCCGGGCCAGATCGGGCGCCGCCACCCCACGTGGGACCCCGCCGCCTTGTTGCCCCGCCGCCAGCGCCTCCTCACCGGACCACGCCGCTACTCGTTGGGCCTCCACCGCCGTCCATCGCCGCGCCCGACCACCTCCAGCGCATCGCCCGCCGTCGCCTGCGCCAGATCCAAATCTGGAAGAGAGGGTTGACCTCGTTTTTCTCCACTAAGTCTTTTTCTGCATTATTTTGTGCCTCTGTTCATCATGCCATAACTCCTCATCCGTAGATCCATTTTGCATGTATGATATATCAAAATGTTCGTCATGATGTGCTCTTCATTTTGTTCCATTGTGACATGCTTATTTGAGTCCATCTTGATGCCCAAATGACTGATGCAAGAGTGCTATAAAATGTTAGGTGTTGATTCTTAGCAGAGTATGAGCATTTGTCATTTTTGATACATTTGTTGTGTGCTGCATATGGGCATGATCTCTACATGTGTTTTGGGCTATGCCATGCCATCTTTACATGGGTGTATGCCATGCATTTTTTTATCAATGTGGCGACTAGCACAAGCATGCAAAGTAGCTCTCGTGATATTGCTGATTTCAGGAACTTAGAATTTTACTAAGTCTTTGCTTTGTTGTTATTTTAATGCCATGTATCCATGATGCTACAGAGTGATACATGCTTGTTTTGAGTATCTTCAGTAAGGATGATTTTGACGTATGGTTATGCTCTATCCATCCAAACCCCTATTTGCAATTATGGAGTGCCCTAGCATGACTTAATCTTGCTCTACTTTTGCTATAAAATGTTCCTGGCAGATTGTTTACGTGTTAATCAATTTGGCCAAGGTTGTTGTAGTTGATCCATGCATGCTATGAGCTTGTTCTTGCTTTGGTTAGCTTCATGATCATGCCTTTGGCCTGCGAGTATGCTTAGTTTGTCATGCGAGGCTTTGTGATGAGTAAATCGAGCTTGCAAAGTTGCCTTCATATTTCTGTTTATGTCATGCTTAGTTTTCTGCCAAGTCTGAATCTGTTAACAAAACTTGCTATGTTTACATGGGTGCCATAATATCTTATGTGCCTTTTTGGCTCTTGGTCATGAAGGAACTTTTGTTCTATGCTTTGAGTAGATTCATGCCATGCCTTTGTTTTCTATGTTCTGTTCCTGTAGCATGTTGTTATCTTGCTCTAAACATTGCTTCCTGATGTTAACTGGCATGTTAGTATTTTCACTCAAGTCTGTGATGCTTATATCTTTTGCACTTTTGCCATGCTTGTTTGGACCTGTTCTAGTGTGATTTAGCCGTAGCGTAGTGTTCATCTTTTGTCGAGCATCTTTAGTAGATCACTGCCATGTGCTTTTTTGCTATGTTGGAGTGCGGTAGCTTAGTTTCTTGTTGCATTTTAGATGGCATTGTGCTGTTAATCGCAGAATTGTGCCATTCTTGTTTTGTTTTCCGTTTGCAAACCGTGCATCCGATTCTGGTGATCTTTATATCGATTTCGACCGAAATCAACTCATCTTTCCAGCGGCGCACTTAGTTTTCCAAGTTGAGGCCTGGTTCCATCTTTCCCTTCCGGAGCACGCATATGCATTGCATATCACATCCCGCATATCATGCCATGTTTTGCATCATGTTGCTTGCGCATTGCACCGTGATTGATTGTTGGTCCTTTGCCTGTGTTTTTGCTTTGGGTAGAGCTGGGAGACGAGTACGTGATCGAGGAACCCGTTGAGTACGCTTACGAGGATCAAGCTTTCGTCAACTCGGAGAACTTTGCAAGCAAGATGACCATACCCTCGAAATCACTTCTATCTTTGCTTGCTAGTTGTTCGCTCTATTGCTTTGTCGCGATACCTACAACTTGCTATATCATGCCTCCCATATTACCATGTCAAGCCTCTAACCCACCTTTCCTAGCAAACTGTTGTTTGGCTATGTTATCGCTTTGCTCAGCCCCTCTAATAGCATTGCTAGTTGTAGGTGAAGATGGAGTTTGTTCCATGTTGGAACATGGTTATTTGTTGGGATATCATTATTATATCTTATTTAATTAATGCATCTGTATACTTGGTAAAGGGTGGAAGGCTCGGCCTTATGCTGGTGTTTTGTTCCACTCTTGCCGCCCTAGTTTCCGTCATACCGGTGTTATGTTCCTTGATTTTGCATTCCTTACGCGGTTGGGTGTTATGGGAACCCCTTGACAGTTCGCTTTGAATAAAACTCCTCCAGCAAGGCCCAACCGTGGTTTTACCATTTGCGTACCTACCACCATATACCTTCCCTTGGGTTCTGCAGACTCAAGGGTCATCTTTATTTTAAACCCCACCCCCCCCCCCCGGGGGGGGCCAGTGCTCCTTCATGTGTTGGTCCGAAACGGGCAGCCTGCGGGGCCACCTCGGGGCAACTCGAGGGTTGGTTTTACTCGTAGCTTGACCTATCTGGTGCGCCCTGAGAACGAGATACGTGCGACTCCTATCGGATTTGTCGGCACATCGGGTGGCTTTGTCGGTCTTGTTTTACCATTGTCGAAATGTCTTGTAACTGGGATTCTGAGTCTGATCGGGTCATCCTGGGAGAAGGAATATCCTTCGTTGACCGTGAGAGCTTGTGATGGGCTAAGTTGGGACACCCCTAGAGGGTTATGAACTTTCGAAAGTCGTGCCCGCGGTTATGGGCAGATGGGAATTTGTTAATGTTCGGTTGTAGAGAACTTGACACTTAATCTAATTAAAATGAATCAACCATGTGTGTAGCCATGATGGTCTCTTTTCGGCGGAGTCTGGGAAGAGAACACGGTCTCATGTTATGCTTGAACGTAAGTGGTTTCAGGATCACTTCTTGATCTTTATAGCTTGTCGACCGTGCTTTGCTTCTCTTCTCACTCTCATTTGCATAAGTTAGCCACATATATGCTAGTGCTTGCTGCAGCTCCACCTCACTACCCCTTTCCTACCTTCAGCTTAAATAGTCTTGATCGCGAGGGTGCGAGATTGTTGAGTCCCTGTGACTCACAGATTACTTCAAAACAGATGCAGGTCCCGATGATGCCAGTGCAGGGGACGCGACCGAACTCAAGTGGGAGTTTGACGAGGATTCGGGACGTTACTATGTGTCTTTTCTGGACGATCAGTAGAGGAGCCCAGTTGGGGCGATCGGGGATCTAGCATTTGGGGTTGTCTTTCTTTATTTGGTTCCGTAGTCGGACCTTGATTGTATTCTGGATGATGTAATGTTATATTTATGTATTGTGTCAAGTGGCGATTGTAAGCCAACTCTTTATCCCTTTCTTATTTAGTACAAGGGATGTGTAAAGATTACCCCTCTTGTGACATGCCTACCATGCGGATATACCTCAAAGTCGTGCACCGACACGTGGGAGATATAGCCGCATCGTGGATGTTACAAGTTGGTAATCAGAGCCTTCCCCGACTTAGGAGTGTCGGATTTCGGGTTCCGGCAGACCCTTGAGGTTCGAACACTGGGGTGCGCACGGAGATTTCGCCTTCTACCTGCCTGTACCCCTCCACCTCGCTAAGATCTAAGCTATGGAAAGAACAGCACAAGAGACACAGGGTTTATACTGGTTCGGGCCACGGTTGTGGTGTAATACCCTACTCCAGTGTGTAGTGTGGTGGATTGCCTCTTGGGCTGATGATGATGAGCAATACAAGGAAGAACAGCCTCGCGAGGGTCCGTTCTAGGCTAAGGGGATGAACTGCTAGGAGGAGTTTAGTGACCCTTCTCTCTCTCTCTTCTCGATTCCGATTTTTCATCCCTTTAACCTATGGGTGGCTAGTCCTATTTATAGGCAAAGGCCCTGGGCCTCTTCCCAAATATTGAGCGGGAAGGGCGCCAACAATTGGCCATTTTGAAGGGGAACATCTGGTACACTTATCCTGACTAAAGTTGGTCCTCGCCTGCCAAAGGCCCTGGTGGTGACGCTGGCTTGGGCTCCACAATGACTTCCTCCCTGCCGTTGGACTGGTCTTGGTCTCGTTGCACCAAAACGGGTGCCTTTGCTTGATGCTCTCACCTGCGCTTGCTCCCTTTGCACCAAAGAGGAAAGGAGGACACTGTGTGGGCTGGCGCCCGCCTGGCACCCTTGGTCGTCATGGCTTGCGTCACGGGAACCTCGTGAGGTACCCCGCCTTGATCTCTCCGCCTCCTCGTGAGCCAGCCTGATGGGGCCATGCCTGACGAAGCTCCGTGTCGTCCGCCCCGCGAGGCTCGGCCCCTCGCGAGGGTCTTGGGTCTATGTTGATGGAGATGGGCCGCGCTGGGCCCCCTTTTGAGCCACGCCGCAGGCCGCAGGCAGGCAAGTCTGGGGACCCCCATTCCTAAAACACCGACAGTAGCCCCTGGGCCCAAGGCGCGCCCGGACTTGGCCGTGCAGGGAGGCGAAAGGGCAAGGGTGAAGCGCCGCGGGCTCTAACAGCCTGCGGCCTTGGGTGCCGCGTGGCGGTTGATTGCCCGGGCGTCTCCACTTCCCCACGGCGCCTCGGCAACTGCATGGATTGGACAAGTCCCTGCATGCAAATCGGGTCATGATTACCTACGATCGTGGGGGCCGATGGTTGGCCCTCGCCGGCTATAAGTACGAATCGGCGCGCGCCCTTCCAGTTCATCCCCCCTTGCTTCTTCTTCTTCTTCATGGCCCCGTCGAGGAGGTTCTCGGCCGCAGAGAAGGGGAAGGCTAGCCAGGTCGAGCCTGCCTCTCCCCTGCCCAAGCGCGGTCGAGGGCGCCCTCGCAAACATCCTATGGCCACCACGGCAGCTCCCCGCGATCGTGGAGACGATTTCCAGCACGGTGACGGGCGGACTGTCGCGGCCGGGGGGCGCGCTTCGGCCGCGCGTCCCCCTAGGCCGCGCTTTCGCGCTGCTGAGGTGCTGCCGGAGTTCGTTGTGTGGTCAGAGGAACCTACTAGCACCCGGCTTCAACTTCCTCGCTTCCTCCTCGGGGAGCTCCCGACCGGCGCCACGGGCGGCCTCTGGCTTCAGGCAGACGGCTGCTACAGCTGGGCCTCATGGGCTTCACTGGAGGTCTCCACAGCCGGGAGCCTGGCCTTGACCCGCGGTTGGCAGACGTTTACCTGCGCACGTGGCCTGAGCCGTCGGTGCACCCTGCACTTCAAGTTTGACGGCGACGCCACCCTCTACGTGCGGGTGCTTGGGGAAGATGGTCGCCGCGCAGGGTGCTGCCCTGAGGACAACGATCGTGGCCGGGAACCCAGCCCCGGCGATGATGGAGGGGACAGCGCTCACGTGATTGGCGGCACTCAGGGTTCCCCAAGCTTCACCGGTTCTTCTTCAGGCGGCGACTCTTCTAGCGGCGGCCGTGGTCAGCCTCCATGCCGTCGTACCTACTTGGGAGGTGGTAGCATGTCTGCCCGCCGTCGCGCCTCGGTGAAGCGCAAGAGGCAGTCTGCCTGAGCCCCGGAGGCAGCTCGAATCTTCCCTGCAGGCCGGCGTGAGGTGACCTGCGCCTGATTTGTTCTTTCTTTTCCTTTTTCCTGCGTAAAAAGACAGTAGCATGGAGCCCCGCGGGGGCGTGTTTGGCTTATTGCTGTTAATCATCGCTTTGCTTCCGTTATCGTGCCTTCCGGCTATGTGCCCGCGCATGGTTAGTTCCCGGCCCCAGCCGTGGGGGGCGACCGACCCAAGCCCTGTGTTCGTGTCGCGGTGCCCGTGGGGCACAGACTGGAGGGGTGCTCCTGTAATGGACCCAGGTCACGAAACCTCTGAACGACTAGGACAGGAATACTCGCGAGGGCGCTCGGCTACCCCCCTCGCGAGGCCTTGCATAAGAGAAATCGAGGCAGGAGAGTGAAAAGTCGAAGAACCGCAAGCCAAAGACGGCGACAGCTTCAATAAAACTTCGAATGAGAATGAACAAGCCAACTGCGGAAAGCAAATGAAAAGGCCACGTCCGGCACCTAATCTAGTCTTCGACGTCTTCTCACCAGCGCGGAGCTAAGTGCTTCCACTGGGCGTGGGAGGGAGCCCCAGGGCCTGAGGCCGACGCTCCTGAGACTCCGGGGCGTGTACAACCCCAACTCATTATTACGTGAGAGTGTCACGGGCGGCGAGCTTCACAGGCATTGGCCTTCTTCACAGGCTCCGGGCCTTTCTTGGGGGAAGCAGGCTTCACGGGCATTTGCCCTCTTCACAGGCTCTGGGCCTTTTCCAAAAAGGATAATCTTCACAGGCATTCGCCTTGCTTCACAGGCTCTGGGCCTTTTCCAAAACGCGACATCTTCACAAGCATTCGCCTTGCTTCACAGGCTCTGGGCCTCTTCCAAAACGCGGCAGCTTCACAGGCATTCGCCTTGCTTCACAGGCTTTGGGCCTTTTCTAAAACGCGATAGCTTCACAGGCATTCGCCTTGCTTCACAGGCTCTGGGCCTTTTCCAAAACGCGACAGCTTCACAGGCATTCGCCTTGCTTCACTGGCTCTGGGCCTTTTCCAAAACGTGACAGCTTCACAGGCTCTGGGCCTTTTCCAAAATGCGACAGCTTCACAGGCATTCGCCTTGCTTCACAGACTCTGGGCCTTTTCCAAAACGCGACAGCTTCATAGGCATTTGCCTTGCTTCACAGGCTCTGGGCCTTTTTAGGGGTAGAACCTCCGGAGGTGCTGGATGTTCCATGCGTTCTGGACCGGCACTCCCTCTTGAGTCTCCAAGCGCGCGGAGCCGGGCCTGGAAACATGAACAACCTTGAAAGGGCCCTCCCACATGGGAGAGAGCTTGTGCAGTCCCTCCCTGGAGAGAACCCGCCTGAGCACGAGGTCTCCTACCTCGAGAGTTCTGGGGCGGATGTTGCGGCAGTGATATCGTCGCAGTGCTTGTTGGTACCTCGCCGCTCGCAGCGCGGCTTCTTGGCGACGTTCCTCCCCCAGCACGAGGTCCATCCCCCGCATAGCGTCCTGCTGCGCCTCGTCAAACGCCAGGACCCGCGCGGAGCAACGTCTGACCTCGTGAGGGAGGACCGCTTCGGCCCCGTAGACCAGGAAGAACGGGGTCTCTCCAGTCGGCTTGGTCACGGTTGTGCGGATGGACCAGAACACGGACTGAAGCTCGTCGTACCAACCTCTGCCGCAGGCCTCCAGCTTCTTCTTGAACGTCCTGGTCTTGAGGCCCCTCAGGACCTCTGCGTTGGCTCGCTCGGCCTGGCCGTTGCTCCGGGGGTGCGCCGCCGAAGCGTAGCATATCTGCGTTCCAAGGTTAGCACAGTATGTTTTGAAGAGGTTACTGGTGAACTGCGTACCGTTGTCTGTGATGATGCGGTTCGGCACCCCGAACTGGCTCACGATCCCCCTGATGAACTTGACCGTGAAACCCGCGGGGATGGTGCGGACGGCCTCTACTTCAGCCCACTTGGTGAACTTGTCCACGGCGGCGTAGAGGTAGCGGTAGCCCCCTGGCGCCCGAGGGAACGGGCCCAGGATGTCCAGCCCCCAGACTGCGAATGGCCATGAAAGGGGTATAGTCTGCAGGCCTCCTGCCGGCTGATGGATCTGCTTGGCGTGGAACTGGCAGGCCTCACAAGCTTTCACCAGTTCGACGGCGTCATTGAGTGCGGTGGGCCAATAAAACCCAGTGTGGAACGCCTTGCCGACAAGGGTCCGCGATGATGAACGATGTCCACAGTCTCCGCCGTGTATATCTTCCAGCAGTTCCTTTCCTTGCTCCCTGGAGATGCAGCGCATGGATACATCGTTTGGTCGCTTCCGGTAGAGCTCTCCATCCTTGATGCAGTATGCCGTGGCCTGCCGTGCCACACGCTCCGCTTCCTCCTCCTTCTCCGGCAAGGTCCCTTGTGTTAAGTAACTCCGGAGCTCCGTGATCCAGCACCCCTCCTGAGGTTCCATCGTCAGGAGCAGGCGTGCTCCTGAGGCCGGGCCACAGACCGGGGCTCCTGAGGTAGGTGGCTGGGGGAGCTGCTCCCGAGGCTGAGCCATGTTTGACAATGACGGCAGGGCTGAGGGCTTGAAGAGCCGCTCCTCGAAGATGCCAGGCTCCTGAGGTAACCGCCTGGACGCCCGTTTGGCGATGTCGTCGGCCTCCTGATTGGTGCCACGAGGCACATGCTGCAATTCCACCCCCCAGCGCTTCTCCATCCTGCGGACCTCCGTGAGGTAGGCTTCCATGTGCTCATCTTTCAGCTCGTACACCTTGTTGGAGAAGTTGACAAGGAGCTGCGAATCGCCCTTGATGGTGAGGCGTTTCACCCCCAGGGCAGCTGCGGCCTTCAAGCCCGCTATTAAACCTTCCTACTCAGCTATGTTGTTGGAGAGCTTTTCACCTTGCTGGAAACAGAGCTGTACAGCGTAGTAGAGCTTGTCCTGAGTGGGCGATATAAGCACCGCCCCAGCCCCAGCACCATGCCTGGAGAACGCCCCATCGAAGTACATGACCCAGCCTTCTGGCGCCTCGCTTCCTGGGGAGAGGGACCGATCCTCGTCGGCCTTGAGGCCTGGTGCCTCCGTCCATTCTGCCACCAAATCCGCTAATGTTGTTCCCTTGATGACTCTGGTCATGCTGAATTCGAGCTAAAACGCTTGCAGTTCTATGTTCCACTCAGCGACCCTTCCAGCCGAGTTAGGGCTCCTGAGCACTCTCTCCAGGGGGTATGACGAGACGGCCTTGATGGGGTGATCCTGAAAATAGTGTCGCAGCTTGCGCAAGGCCACCAGTAGTGTGAGGAGGAGCTTCTGAGGCATGGGGTACCGTGCCCTCGCGTCCAGCAACACCGTGCTGACGAAGTACACTGGGTGCTCAACGAGGTTGGGTGCGTCAGTGCTGGTGGCGCCTTCCGGAGACAGTGGCGCCTCCTGAGGCAATGAAGCCTCCTGAGGCTGGCCATCCGGGAGAGGGGCCTCTTCCGCCTCCGGTGCTCTCCTCTGCGGCGGCTGATCCTCCTCAGCCATGGTGGCGGTTTCTGTGGGCCTTCCTTGTTCCTGTTTTGCCTTGTCCCGGGCTACTGTTGTGGTCTTGATTCGACGCTCCTCCATAACCGCCACCAGGGCGGAGTAGGGAGTGGCGGCGAGGTAAAGCACCAGGGGCTCTTGAGGGCGTGGAGCCACCATGACCGGAGGGCTGGTCAGGTATCTCTTGAGATCCTGGAACGCCTTGTCGGCCTCTTCAGTCCATTCAAAGGGCCCCTTTTTCTTCATTGGCTGGAAGAAGGGCAGCGCCCGCTCCCCCAACTTGGAGATGAAGCGCCCTAGCGCGGTCACGCGCCCAGTGAGCTTCTGCATTTCTTTGAGGGTCTTTGGCAGGCTCATGTCCTCAACCGCCTTGACCTTTTCCGGGTTAGCCTAGATGCCTCGGTGGGACACGAGGAAACCCAAGAGCTCGCCCGAGGGGACTCCGAACACACACTTCTCTGGGTTGAGCCGCAGGTTCACTGCATTGAGGCTCGCGAAGGTTTCCTCCAGGTCTTGTATCAGGGTCCCGGCCTCCCAAGACTTCACCACAATGTCATCGACATAAGCCTCAACATTCTTCCTGAGCTGCGGGCCCAAGGTGATGTGCATCAGCCGCTGAAAGGTCGCCCCTGCATTACGCAGCCCGAATGGCATGCATGTGTAGCAGTACACCCCACACGGGGTTAGGAAGGTTGTCTTTTCGACGTCTTCTACCGCCATCTTGATCTGGTGATACCTAGATAAGGCATCCAAGAAGCATAGCAGGTCGCATTCTGTGGTGGAATCGACGATCTGGTCGATGCGGGGGAGCGGAAACGGATCTTGCAGGCATGCCTTGTTGAGGTTGGTGAAGTCGACACACATGCACTCCTTCCCTCCCTTCTTTGGCACAACGACAGGGTTGGCCAACCAATCCGGGTATCGGACCTCGCGAATGACCCCAGGGGCTTCTAGTTTGCGGGTCTCTTGGACGATGAAGGCCTGCTTTTCTGTGGACTGCCGCCTTGCCTTCTGCTTCACTGGGCGCACGTTGGGGCACACGTTGAGGTGATGCTCGATTACGCTCCTAGGGATCCCTGCCAACTGGTCAGGCTCCCAAGTGAATACCTTCTTGTTTGCGTGCAGGAACCTGACCAGGGCCTCCTCCTGCTCGGGCTCGAGGTTGGCGCGTATGGTGAAAGTGGCATTGGTGGACCCGTCCTCATCGACGGGTATCTGCTTGGTTTCTGCCTTGTCTTGGGTGAACAATTGTTTCTTCTTGGCGGGTGCAGCCCCCTTGGGCTTGGGGGTCTCCGAGTCGGCAGGCTGTGCCGACGCCGCCGTCTTGAAGGCGAGCTTGAGCACTCGCAGCGCGTCTCCGGTGTCCCCGTGCACGGTGAGGACACCGCTGCTCCCGGGCATCTTCATGAGGTTGTACGCCGGGTGCGTCGCGGCCATGAACTGGGCCAGCGCTGGGTAGCCGAGGATGGCGTTGTAGGGGAGGCCGATGGGGGCGATGTCGAAGTCGACCAGCTCCATGCGGAAGTTGTTGTAGGTGCCGAAGGTTACTGGGAGCCGGATCTGTCCCAAGGAGCTGGATGATCCACCCCCAACGCCTGAGAAGGGCCGGCTGGGTTGCGGCCATTCCAGGGGTATACAGAGGAGGTTGAAGGCCTCAACCGAGAGCACGCTGAGGCGCGCACTGCCATCAATGAGAGTTCTGGTGACGGCCACCTGGCAGATGGTGGGGGTGCACAGCATGGGGAGCGCACCCGAGCAGGCCGAGTTGGAGGGGTGGTCCACCGAGCTGAAGGTCAGGACGGCCTTGGGCGCCGCCCGGTCCGGGAGAGCCCCCTGCCGCGTGGAAGTGGCGCTGACCCAGCGGATGAACGGCTTGACGTGGTGACTCGTAGGCGGCGCCTGCGAGCCGCCCAGGAGGGCCGCGACGACCGGGGGTGTTGGTGTAGCTTGGTAGGCGGGGAAGAGGTTGCGGAGCTCTTCCCAAGAGGCCACGGAGGCTGCCGGCAGGTGGAGCAGCCATGCACGCGGAGCGCCGGTGAGGGCCATGGGGAGCCAGTTGGCCATGACCCTATCGTCACCTCCAGCTTCGAGGATGGCCTCCTCGCACACCAGCAAGAAGGCTAGCGGCTCAGTCACGCCGCTGTAGCGCGGCGGCGTTGTTGGCTTGGACTTGCCCGGCCACCGTACCCGTTGCAGGGCTGGGGCCAGGGCTTGGTGTGACTATCAGGACCCCGATTCCAAGTCACATCGATCTAGCTGGTAACACCTCATATCACGTTGCGGCCTCACGCACGGTATTCCACGGGTGTCGCCTTACCATGGCCCGGGACCGTTTGCGCCTTTTGGCCCACGTATATGATAGTGTCGCTAGCATCCATATGATAGAGAACCCGGGCCGACATGGCTAGTCGTGAACCCAAAGCGGCACAGACCTATGGAGACAGGCATACATGAATCACATCGAGCATGTCGGTCATCAGCGAGTGATTCCAGGCTGTAGCACTGGACTAATAGGACTCCGGGGAACCCGGGCTGTAGCAGGCTAGGCAGGACTCCGGAAGTCTCCGCGTGACATTTCCCCGAAGGGACAGACATAGGAACGAAGTGAATCACATGCCGGCCAGTCAAGTGTCCTGAACAGTAGTGCTGGGCTAACAGGACTCCGGTGAACCGGGCTGTAGCGGACTACTATGTCCCGAGGAACACTAGACTACATTTCCCCATAAGAAAGGCTGCCAAGGATAAACAACTAGATTGTCGGATCCCACTCATACCAAGCATTTCAATCATACACACAATATGCCCGATATGAGTACATACAACATGGCATCACAACAAAACTCTACAACTCAAGTACCTTATTTAAAGGCTCCAGGGAGCCATACATAACATGTTCATACAGATAGGGGTCACATGACCCGACACTCAAGTCATACAATCATACAAGCACATGGAAGCAACTAGTCTGAGTACAGACTCTAGAAAGAAAGAAAGCTTCTCGAAGACTGTCTATCTACATAGGGCCCTCCATGGCCAGGATCACAACCTGGGTGGCTAGTCACTCATCGACGTCAAGGTCTACATAGAACCCATCAGAGGGGGCAGTGTTGTCGTCTGAAAACAGTAATTAAGCAAGCATGAGTACAAAGGTACTCAGCAAGTCTTACAATAGAACCTACTATACATGCTTATTCTCAAGAAGGTGGTGGGGATAATGCAGGAAGACAGCTTTGACTCTTGGCTAAACTATCCTACGGAACTCCTCTAGTAAAATAGTTTTCGCACACGAGTCCACTACTCACCAACACAATACTCCACCGGGGATCCTCCCTCATCATCCTACGAGAGGGCCATCCTCGGTACTCACACTTATCTTGAGTCTTTTAGTAGTATCCCTTATCTTGTCTATGAACTGTATAGGCAACCAAGTAGTCCTTTACCGCGGACGCGGCTATTCGAATAGTTTTATACCCTGCAGGGGTGTACTTCTTCATACACGCTTTCACCACTTACCGCCGTTTACACGACATGTACTCGGCAACCTTCAAGCGGAAGCCCAGCGAGGTTGTCGGCCACGGCCTACCTAAACACTTAAGTCTCTAGTCCAGGTTTATCGCCTATCCAGGTTCCATCCGCAGGGAGTCCGGCCGAGGTTTCCACATACGGCCCCGAACGATGTGAACAGGGTTCCCGAGACACCAAACGGGTGACTCAGTACACCGTGCCACGGTATATCTACCGCAACATAGCCCACCCCTAGGGTCAGCGCTACGCACGGCCGCCAACACATAACCTACAAGCACCAGAAACTATTTGCAACTCCTGGACAGAGTGCTAGGGTGATTAAGAAGCCGAGAGGGTCCATTGGTTTCGGGCCCAATGTCCGGTAGTAACTGCATCTTAAATCACACATACAGATCTCAGTTCTTACGGACGGCCTCAATGAAACAACCCACCATGTACTCCTACATGGCCTCTCATCGATACCTTTACCAAAACATGTTCAACACATCCCTCATATTACCGACATAAGCATTTCACTCTAGCCCATCACCCAGATGAACCAGACCTGACACAACTCTAAGCATAGCAGGCATAGCAAGGTAGGAATCACACATATGGCTCAATCAACTCCTACACATGCTAGTGGGTTTCATCTAGTTACTGTGGCAATGACCGGTCTTGCAGAGGATAAGGGTTCAACTACCGTGGCACACAGCTGTTTGAATCGCGTTGTCTTAATGCAGTAAACAAGAGCAGAAGCGAGAACATGGGTTTGTATCGGAATGATCAATGGGTTGCTTGCCTGATGGAGTGGTAGTGGGATACTGCCCTTCAGTTGGATACTCGTGAATATCCTCGGAGGTAGAACCTACCACGAAGAACACATCAGAACACAATCAACACATGACGATATGCAACAATATGATGCATGCTATGACATGGCAATATGAATGTGTCTTGGCCTAATGCAAGCTAAACTAGAAAGGGATGAACACATTTGAATCAAAGATTCAATATTAGCTCATTAAACATGGCCTTAATAGTGCATTTCCTTAATATGCTTAAACAGCAAGGTAAACTTTTTTTGTCATGCATGAAACCATTATAGATGGATAGATTGAATTTTTCTGATAATTTTTCATATATAATTTATCTCATTTGGAGCTATGGTTGATTTTCTATGAATTTTTGAAGTTTAAACTATTTTCTGGAATTTCCTGAATAAAAATAAATCCAGAAAATCAATTACTGCGTCATCAATGCATCAGGGTGACGCAGGGTCAACGGGGACGTCCAGGTCAAACCTTACTGGTGGGTCCCGCGTGTCAGTAGTTAATTAAACTAACTAATTTTAGTTAGAAACTAATCTGGATAATTAGCAGAGGGGGGGCCCACTTGTCATTGACTCAGGGGAGTCAACTGGGCCCACCCAGTCCATGTCAGTGGTCAAACCCACCGGTCAACAGGGCTAATCCCGCCGGCGTTGAGTCGCCGGCGAGGCCGAGACGGCGGAGGGCTTCGGAAAACGCCCTCAGGCGACCAAAACGATGGCGGAGATCATCTACGGATAGCTGGGAACAAGCCGCAGCGTTTGGTTGTGGTGGTTGGGCTCGGGGTGGCCGGAAACGTCGCCGGCGACGAGCTTTGCGGTCGCCGGAGTCGGGTGAAAGTGAGCCCGAGGCTACGGGGCACAGCGGGGCGCGTGGTGAGGTGCGTTGTGCCCCTAGGGATGCGGTGAAGCTGTTAGACTAGGTGGCGTGGCCGGGGTTTGGCCGAAGACACGTCGGCGATGAGCTCCGCGGTGGTGCGTGCGGGTGAGCTCCGTGTGCTCGCTGTGGTGCACGAGAAGGAGAACGGAGAGGACGGGGAGGTAGCTGGGCTCACAGCAGTCACGCAGAGACGGACGGCGCGGTCGGGGACGAGCCGGAGCAAGCGGGGCGGCGGAGGCGATCTGGGCAGCCCGAGGTGGAAGACGAGCTCGGTGGAGTCGTTTGCAGGCCTCCGGCAGGGCGTGGCTTGGTGGAGCGATCGAGGAGGAAGTGGCGGAGCTTCAGGACACAGTGGAGCAGCACGGGGACGGCGGTGGACGCGACTACGGTGGTGGAACGGCGACGGCTGCGTCGGCCATGGCAAAGGGGAGCGAGGGAGTGAGGCAGGTGGCGAGTGAGCGTGTCCAGGGGGTCGAGGCGGCGACGTGGAGCGTGTCCAGGCCAGCAGGGCGGCGAGGGGAGGAAGCAGGGCGGCAGCCAGCTGCGTGGCACGCGCGGGTGCTGCCGTCGAGCACCTGCCTGCCTGCCTGGCCGAGCCAAGCTGCTCGCTGGCGCGGTGGCTGGGCTGGGCCGGCAGGTGGGCCTGGTGGGCGGCGCCAGGTAAGGCCCAGGTGGGCTTCTCCCTCTCCCCTTTTTTTAATTTGTTTCTGTTTTCTATTAAACTGTAGGTTTAGGGCTTTATTAAAAATACCTAGGCATTTTCTAAAATCCTGAAAATAAATGTGAGCTCTATTTAGAATATTTCCAACAGGAAACATTTATTCCCAAATATAGCATTTAAATGCCCAAATTCAAATACTTATGATTTAAAACAATGACCTTCTGTTGACCTAGAAAATTGTGCACCAATTTTGTCAGAGGTTCTAACCCAAGACAAAGAGGGTGAACTTTTTAGAAGGGCATTTCAGGTTCATTGAAAATAATTTTAGTAAACCCTAGTTGATTTCAGGGGGGTGTTGGGGGTTTCTACTTTCCCCATTTCAAATTTAAGAGAATTTAAACATGATGCACACTGTAATGCTTGAACTAGCTAGGGTGTGACAACTCACCCCCACTCAAAAGAATCTCGTCCCGAGATTTTGGATCCTCTGGAAAGAAGGTGGGGTACTCGAGTCGAAGACGATCCTCCCTTTCCCAAGTGGCTTCTTTCTCGGAATGGTGTGACCATTGAACCTTGAGAAACTTGATATTACGACGTCGAGTGGTACGCTCGGCTTGATCAAGGATACGAACGGGATATTCACGATAAGAGAGGTTATCTTGTAGATCAAGCGTTTCGTGGTCCACTCCACGGATAGGATCCGCGAAGCAACGCCTGAGTTGTGAAACGTGGAAGACATCATGAACTCTGGAAAGATGCGGAGGTAGTTCCAATTGGTAGGCAACTTCTCCTCATTTGGCAAGAATGCGAAAGGGTCCAATGTAATGAGGAGCCAATTTGCCTTTGATACCGAAACGTTGGGTTCCCTTTAACGGGGTAACCCGAAGGTAAGCCTTCTCGTCAACTTCATAAGTCATAGGCTTATGTTTACGATCATATTGACTCTTTTGACGAGATTGGGCTGTTTTCAATTTCTCATGAATAACGCGAACCTGCTCTTCCGCTTCCTGAATCATATCCGGGCCAAAGAGTTGTCTTTCCCCGGTTTCTAACCAGTTAAGAGGCGTTCAACATTTTCGTCCATAGAGAACTTCGAAAGGAGCCTTGCCCAAGCTGGCTTGATAACTATTGTTATAAGCAAACTCCGCGAATGGAAGGCATTTCTCCCAACTCATTCCGAACGAGATAACAGAAGCTCGGAGCATATCTTCCAGAATTTGATTGACTCGCTCTACTTGACCACTTGATTGAGGATGGAAGGCGGTGCTAAAGGAGAGATGAGTTCCCATAGCATTTTGGAAACTTTCCCAAAATCGAGAGGTGAAGAGACTCCCACGGTCTGAGTTAATTTCCAATGGGACACCATGGAGAGACACTATTCGAGAGATGTATAAATCGGCTAGCTGGCTAGCGGTGATACTCTCACGAACAGGTAGGAAATGGGCTACTTTGGAAAGTCGATCGATCACGACAAAGATGGCATTATTCCCTCTCTTGGTCCTGGGAAACCCAGTAATGAAATCCATACTGATTTTATCCCATTTCCATTCAGGAATAGCCAAAGGTTGAAGGGTGCCAGCAGGCCGTTGATGCTCTGCTTTAACACGATGACAAACGTCGCAATTAGCAATGTATTGAGCGATTTCTCTCTTCATCCTAGTCCACCAAAACCTCTGGCGTAGGTCTTGATACATTTTAGTACTACCGAAATGAATGGTGAGAGGGGATTCATGAGCTTCCTTAAGGATCAGCCGCCTCAGGTTTCGTGCCTTTGGAACCACTAGGCAATTCCCAAAGTATACGACACCTTGATCATCAATGGAGAAACAATTTGCGACTCCTTTCTTAATGTTTCTCCTAATACGGGAGATTCCCGGATCTACCTTCAGTGCCTTGATGATCTGATCCATAAGGGTAGGTTTCGCCACCAGGGTGGATAGGAATCCTCGAGGAACAATGTGAAGATTAAGCTTAGGAAATTCCTCATGGAGAAGTGGTTGATTTTGTTGTAACATCAGATTGTTACAGTAGGATTTACGGCTTAGCGCATCAGCCATGACATTGGCTTTGCCCGGGGTGTAGGTTATTCCTAAGTCGTAATCCGAGATCAACTCGACCCAACGTCTTTGCCTGAGATTCAATCTGGTTGGGTGAAGATATATTTCAAACTTTGGTGATCGGTGAAGATCTCGCAATGATTACCGAGGAGGTAATGTCGCCAAGTTTTAAGTGCATGGACTACAGCTGCAAGCTCTAGATCATGTGTGGGATAATTTTCCTCATGTGGGTGTAGTTGCCGTGAAGCATAGGCAATTACCTTACGATCTTGCATGAGTATGCAACCTAGTCCTTGTCGCGAGGCGTCGCAATAGCTAATAAAGTCCTTGGAGAAATCTGGTGGTACCAGTACGGGAGCAGATGTCAGGCATCTTTTCAGTTCCTGAAAATTGAGCTCGCACTGTGGAGTCCACTCGAACTTTTTATCTTTCTTGAGGAGTTCAGTTAGAGGTTTAGCAACCTTGGAGAAATTCTCGACGAAGCGGCGGCAATAGCTCGCTAAGCCAAGGAAGCTCCAAACTTGCTTAACCGTCTCAGGTGGAGTCCAATCAAGGACGGCTTGAACTCGCTCGGGATTGACAGCAATACCCTTACCAGAGATTACATGGCCTAGATAGGTCACTTCTGGCAACCAAAATTCACACTTGGAGAATTTGGCATAAAGACGATGCTCTCGAAGTTTCATCAATACCAGCCTTAGATGTTCGGCATGTTCCTCTTCATTCTTGGAGTAGATGAGTATGTCATCGAGGTATACTACGACGAATTTATCCAAGTACTCCATGAAAACCGAGTTCATTAACCGGGAGAAGGTAGCCGGGGCATTGGTTAAACCGAAGGACATAACGGTGTACTTGTATTGGCCATAACGAGTAACAAAGGCCGTTTTGGGAATGTCCCCGTTTCTGATTTTGATTTGATGGTAGCCCAACCTCAAATCCATCTTGGAAAAGACTGAGGATCCAGCGAGCTGATCATGCAGATCGTTGATCCTGGGAAGCGGGTATTTGTTCTTGATGGTGACCATGTTGATAGGTCGGTAATCCACAACCATTCGATCTGTTCCATCCTTCTTCTTGACGAAGAGGACGGGGCAAGCCCAAGGAGAGGAACTAGGATGGATGAAACCCTTTTTCAAGGACTCATCGAGTTGGTTCTTAAGCTTGGCTAGTTCTAAGGGTGCCATCTTGTAGGGTCTTCTAGAAATTGGAACGGTTCCTGGAACAAGGTCTATCACAAACTCGACATCCCTGTCAGGTGGAACACCTGGCAGTTCTTCTGGAAAGACATCCGGAAAGTCTCGGACTACCGGAACATCCTCAAGATCTGGAAGAGGGTTGGCGTTTAGGGAGTAAAGCTGGCGCTTGGCCACCCGAGTTAAGACATTGACTGTCTTGCCCAATGGGTGAGTAAGTTGAACGGTTCTAGTGGCACAGTCAATCTTAGCGTAATGATCTGACATCCAATCCATACCTAAGATGATGTTTATGTCCGAGGACTTGAGAGCTATTAAGGATGCAAGGAAGACAAGCCTATCGACAAGAATTTCGTTCCCATGGCTTACCCTAGAAGTTTGCCATTTGGAACCCGGAGTTTGAATTACCATGGAAGTGGGCATGTCACAGAATGTCGTGTTATGCAATCGAGCATAGTTCTCAGATATGAATGAATGAGATGCTCCAGTATCGAAAAGAACAGATGCCGGATGGCAGTTAACAAGGAGCGGACCAAGGACGACGTTGGGATCCTCATGAGCCTCCTCGGCTAAAACATAATTGACATGGCCACGTGCAGTGGTGGCCGGCTTGGCGTAGAACGTTTTTCCCGCGGGCTTACCACGGCCAACGGACTTTCCAGTTTGATAGGGGTTGTTGTTCTGGGGACACTCTCGGCTATACTGACCCAGCTCTCCACACTTAAAGCATGTCACCACATTGGGGCGTGGAGCAGCATTAGCAGCGGGGCCACCATAGGGCTTGGGCGGTGCAAATTGCTGGTTGGGACGAGGCGCCTCAAAGGATGGCCTCGGGATGAACCTGGGTGGCAGTGTCGTGCTTGGGATCCACACCCAGCGCTTCTGAGCTCCAGAGCCGGATGAAGAGCCAAAATCACGGGAGTGCTTGCGTGAAGTGTCATAATCAGTCTGGCCTGTCTCAGCATTGATGGCTTTGTTGACCAACTTCTGAAAGGATGTGCACTCGTGTAGACGAAGGTCGCGGCGAAGCTCGGGGCTAAGTCTCTTGCGGAACCTTGCCTGCTTCTTAGCGTCAGTAGATACCTCTTCAGGGGCATAACGTGCCAGGTTCCCAAATTCACGACTGTAAGCATCCACAGTCAGTCTTCCTTGGGTGAAGTTGCAGAACTCCTCCCTCTTGCGATCCATGAGACCTTCCAGAATGTGGTGCTCACGAAAAGCCTCACTGAATTCAGCCCAAGTAGTGATTTGGCCGACCGGGCGCATAGCTTCGAAGTTTTCCCACCAAAGGCTAGCAGGGCCTTTGAGGTGATAGGCAGCATAAGTAACCTTGTCGGCTTCGGCTACGTTGGCAGGACGTAGCTTGTGAGTGATGCTGCGAAGCCAGTCATCCGCGTCGAGGCGCTTAACGGAATGGTTAAACTTTGGTGGGTATAGCTTGATAAAGTCATTGATTGACACCAAGTCATTTCGCGGGTGGCGTGCAGTGTTCTGCTCAATCCGCTCTAGCAGGCGGTTGGTCTCACGCTTGTTTCTTTTCGCCTCCAGCATTACTTCGGCTAGAGAAGGCGGGTGAGGCAGATTTTCACCTCTAGCTGCACTAGCTTCCCCCTGCTCCGGGGCAGCAGGGTTGCTGCGGGTGTTGACCATCCTAGGAGAAAACAAGACAACGGTTTAGACAAGGATGGCCCAAACTTAGCAAGGAAGTGCAGAATGTAATGGATAACACGGAATGCAGAGATGTTCATCCGTATGTCATGGTAATATAAAACTGCCATATATATACCAACGGTCATACACATCATACATAGTTTAGTACAAGCCCAGGCTATAGTACAACTATGATGAAAGACGTTACATCTCATCGGAGGCATTCCAAGCTCCTATACATTATTTGTCTAGACCTCCGGAATCGATTACACACAAAGTCATATTCCACAAGTCACGCAGGACAGTGGAGATACAACTACTACAATACTAGTGGTGCTACTACTAACTCAGACAGCTCCGTAGTAGTCCTCATAGAAGTCACCTCCATAGCCTGGAAGTTCCACGTGACCATCCGGGAACAGACAGTCCTGAGGAGCTTGTGGACCATAGGGGCTAGGATGGGGTCTTGGAACAACAAATGGTGGCCTGCGGGGACCACGGGGTGGGGTGATACCTCCCACATCATGCCAATCCACCACGTCTGGCAAAGCAGATCTCACAGGATACAGATCCCTTGTATCCATACATCCAGCTTGCACCGCAGGTGCAAACCGAGTCAATGTGGCCCAATGATCAGCACGGGTATTAAAAAGCTCTAGCCTCAAGGCCCGATTCTCTCGGTCCTTATCTTCGAGCATCTCAGCAGTGGTACGAGTTAATGAGTCCTGAGTGGAGTCAGCATAGATAGCCTGAAGATACCCTTGCGCTCCCGGAAGTGAAGCTGGCATGTAACGGAAATCAGTGTTCCAAAGCAGGCCAGTCCGGACTCGCATGATGGTCATCATGGAATAGGCAGCATCCTGCACGGCCATCTCAACGGTAACCCCGAGTTCATAGGAACAGTGAAGGGGCTCGGTAGATCCAGGATAAGAAGGAAATATCCTGATGGTGGAGAAATACTGGCTTTGATTAAAGTCGCGGAACTGCTCTTCGACGGTGTATTCGGGATACCAACGGTAACCCGTCTCGATCATGACCCGGACTAACATAGCACTATGACCGGGCACGTCGAGGCACCTGGTCAGGCGAACCACTTGGTTTTGACCACGGTTGGCCATCTGAAAGCACAACCACAATGCAAAGACATTAGAATTCCTAGGAAAAATTGGACAGCATAACGGCTGTAAATGCTCAGAAAAATATTTGAGACATCCACAACAGTTCACAATACCACTCAACAACATCATATCAAGGTTCTGATTCAATTAGCAACATACTAGGAACAGTAGAAACTTAATAGGGACTTGTAACAATGATCCGATAAGCTACTACGGATTAGTAACACGTGAACCTGATAGAAGAAGAGAGCCTAGTCCTTAACCCACGTTGAATGAGAAGAGAATGACTCAGACAAGAGGCATAGGGTAAAGGAATAAAAGAGCCTTACGTTCCCTCCCACAATCAATTCCCCTACATATAACTAAAGCATTTCTAGACTCGACATCGACCAGTTTGGCTCAACGAACCTACAGGCAGTCCGGCTCTAATGCCAACGCTGTCAGGACCCCGATTCCAAGTCACATCGATCTAGCTGGTAACACCTCATATCACTTTGCGGCCTCACGCATGGTATTCCACGGGTGTCGCCTTACCATGGCCCGGGACCGGTTGCGCCTTTTGCATCCATATGACAGAGAACCCGGGCCGACATGGCTAGTCGTGAACCCAAAAGGCACAGACCTATGGAGACAAGCATACATGAATCACATCGAGCATGTCGGTCATCAGAGAGTGATTCCGGGCTGTAGCACTGGGCTAACAGGACTCCGGGGAACCCGGGCTATAGCAGGCTAGGCAGGACTCCGGAAGTCTCCGCGTGACATTTCCTCGAAGGGACAGACATAGGAACGAAGTGAATCACATGCCGGCCAGTCAAGTGTCCTGAACAGTAGTGCTGGGCTAACAGGACTCCGGTGAACCGGGCTGTAGCGGACTATTATGGCCTGAGGAACACTAGACTACATTTCCCCATAAGAAAGGCTGCCAAGGATAAACAACTAGATTCTCGGATCCCACTCATACCAAGCATTTCAATCATACACACAATATGCCCGATATGAGTACATACAACATGGCATCACAACAAAACTCTACAACTCAAGTACTTTATTTAAAGGCTCCAGGGAGCCATACATAACATGTTCATACAGATAGGGGTCACATGACCCGACACTCAAGTTATACAATCATACAAGCACATGCGGAAGCAACTAGTCTGAGTACAGACTCTAGAAAGAAAGAAAGCTTCTCGAAACCTGTCTATCTACATAGGGCCCTCCATGGCCAGGATCACCACCTGGGTGGCTAGTCACTCGTCGACGTCAAGGTCTACATAGAACCCATTGGAGGGGGCAGTGTTGTCGTCTGAAAACAGTAATTAAGCAAACATTAGTACAAAGGTACTCAGCAAGTCTTACAACAGAACCTACTATACATGCTTATTCTCAAGAAGGTGGTGGGGATAATGCAGCAAGCCAGCTTTGACTCTTGGCTAAACTATCCTACGAAACTCCTCTAGTAAAATAGTTTTCGCACACGAGTCCACTACTCACCAACACAATACTCCATCGGGGATCCTCCCTCGTCATCCTACGAGAGGGCCATCCTCAGTACTCACACTTATCTTGAGTCTTTTAGTAGTATCCATTATCTTGTCTATGAACTGTATAGGCAACCAAGTAGTCCTTTACCGCGGACGCGGCTATTCGAATAGTTTTAAACCCTGCAGGGGTGTACTTCTTCATACACGCTTTCACCACTTACTGCCGTTTACACGACATGTACTCGGCAACCTTCAAGCGGAAGCCCAGCGAGGTTGTCGGCCACGGCCTACCTAAACACTTAAGTCTCTAGTCCAGGTTTATCGCCTATCCAGGTTCCATCCGCAAGGAGTCCGGCCGAGGTTTCCACATACGGCCCCGAACGATGTGAACAGGGTTCCCGAGACACCAAACGGGTGACTCGGTACACCGTGCCACGGTGTATCTACCACAACATAGCCCACCCCTAGGGTCAGCGCTACGCACGGCCGCCAACACATAACCTACAAGCACCAAAAACTATTTGCCACTCCTGGACAGAGTACTAGGGTGATTAAGAAGCCGAGAGGGTCCATTGGTTTCGGGCCCAATGTACGGTAGTAACTGCATCTTAAATCACACATACAGATCTCAGTTCTTACGGACGGCCTCAATGAAACAACCCACCATGTACTCCTACATGGCCTCTCATCGATACCTTTACCAAAACATGTTCAACACATCTCTCATATTACCGACATAAGCATTTCACTCTAGCCCATCACCCAGATGAACCAGACCTGACACAACTCTAAGCATAGCAGGCATAGCAAGGTATGAATCACACATATGGCTCAATCAACTCCTACACATGCTAGTGGGTTTCATCTAGTTACTGTGGCAATGACAGGTCTTGCAGAGGATAAGGGTTCAACTACCGTGGCACACAGCAGTTTGAATCGCGTTGTCTTGATGCAGTAAACAAGAGCAGAAGCGAGAACATGGGTTTGTATCGGAATGATCAATGGGTTGCTTGCCTGATGGAGTGGTAGTGGGATACTGCCCTTCAGTTGGATACTCGTGAATATCCTCGGAGGCAGAACCTACCATGAAGAACACATCGGAACACAATCAACACATGACGATATGCAACAATATGATGCATGCTATGACATGGCAATATGAATGTGTCTTGGCCTAATGCAAGCTAAACTAGAAAGGGATGAACACATTTGAATCAAAGATTCAAATATTAGCTCATTAAACATGGCCTTAATAGTGCATTTCCTTAATATGCTTAAACAGCAAGGTAAAAAAATTTTGTCATGCATGAAACCATTACAGATGGATAGATTGTATTTTTCTGATAATTTTTCATATATAATTTATCTCATTTGGAGCTATGGTTGATTTTCTATGAATTTTTGAAGTTTAAACTATTTTCTGGAATTTCCTGAATAAAAATAAATCCAGAAAATCAATTACTGTGTCATCAATGCATCAGGGTGATGTCAGAGTCAACGGGGACGTCCAGGTCAAACCTGACTGGTGGGTCCCGCGTGTCAGTAGTTAATTAAACTAACTAATTTTAGTTAGAAACTAATCTGGATAATTAGCAGAGGGGGGCCCACTTGTCATTGACTCAGGGGAGTCAACTGGGCCCACCTAGTCCACGTCAGTGGTCAAACCCACCGGTCAACAGGGCTAATCCCGCCGGCGTTGAGTAGCCGGCGAGGCCGAGACGGCGGAGGGCTTCGGAAAACGACCTCAGGCGACCAAAACGACGGCGGAGATCATCTACGGATAGCTGGGAACAAGCCGCGGCGTTTGGTGGTGGTGGTTGGGCTCGGGGTGGCCAGAAACATCGCCGGCAACAAGCTTTGCGGTCGCCGGAGTCGGGTGAAAGTGAGCCCGAGGCTACGGGGCATGACGGGGCGCGTGGTGAGGTGCGTTGTGCCCCTAGGGATGCGGTGAAGCTGTTAGACTAGGTGGCGTGGCCGGGGTTTGGCCGGAGACACGTCGGCGACGAGCTCCGCGGCGGTGCGTACAGGTGAGCTCCGTGTGCTCGCTGTGGTGCACGAGGAGGAGAACGGAGAGGACGGGGAGGTAGCTGGGCTCACAGCGGTCACGCGGAGACGGACGGCGCGGTCAGGGACGAGCCGGAGCAAGCGGGGCGGTGGAGGCGATCTGGGCAGCCCGAGGTGGAAGACGAGCTCGGTGGAGTCGTTTGCAGGCCTCCGGCGGGGCGTGGCTTGGTGGAGCGATCGAGGAGGAAGTGGCGGAGCTTCAGGACATGGTGGAGCAGCACGGGGACGGCGTTGGACGCGACTACGATGGTGGAACGGCGACGACTGCGTTGGCCATTGCGAAGGGGAGCGAGGGAGTGAGGCAGGGGGCAAGTGAGCGTGTCCAGGGGGTCGAGGCGGCAACGTGGAGCCTGTCCAGGCTAGCAGGGCGGCAGCCAGCTGCGTGGCGCGCGCGGGTGCCGCCGTCGAGCACCTGTCTGCCTGCCTGGCCGAACCAAGCTGCTCGCTGGCACGGTGGCTGGGCTGGGCCGGCAGGTGGGCCTGGTGGGCGGCACCAGGTAAGGCCCAGGTGGGCTTCTCCCTCTCCCCTTTTTTTTTAATTTGTTTCTGTTTTCTATTAAATTGTACATTTAGGGCTTTATTAAAAATACCTAGGCATTTTCTAAAATCCTGAAAATAAATGTGAGCTCTGTTTAGAATATTTGAGCATTTAAATTATTTTATAGCATTTAAATGCCCAAATTCAAATACTTATGATTTAAAACAATGACCTTCTGTTGACCTAGAAAACTGTGCACCAATTTTGTCAGAGGTTCTAACCCAAGACAAAGAGGGTGAACTTTTTAGAAGGGCATTTCAGGTTCATTGAAAATAATTTTAGTAAACCCTAGTTGATTTTAGGGGGGGTGTTGGGGGTTTCTGCTTTCCCCATTTCAAATTTACGAGAATTTAAACATGATGCGCACTCTAATGCTTGAACTAGCTAGGGTGTGACAGTGACGCCCCGAGACCGATGCTCGAGAAGACTTCCTTATATTCCGGGTTTCACCGTGTGTTTCATTTGTGCTTGCCCTTTTATTTTTGGGTTTTTATCATTTATGCCACTAGTTGTGTCCCACTACTCAGTTTTGCCATTAGAAGTTACAACTGCTCAAAAATGCCATCAATCCGTGAGATACTTGCTCAAAAATGCCATTAGATATCTCAAAAATGCCATCATTCTGTTAGTTGTTTGCTCAAAAATGCCATTAGACATTGTTATTTTTACGTCAAACCCGTTGACCATGTTCTATGACAAAAATAAGCCTAGACCCACATGTCAGTTCTCTCTATCTCACAATGATATGTGTGGCCCCACTTGTCAGGAGTAACCAAGCGAATAATTTTATAGGAAAATAAGAACGCTGTTGGGATCAATTGGGCCCCATACTTTATTGTAGTGAGATAGAGGGAGAGCTGGCATGTTGGTTCATAGGTACTTATGTCATTATAACATGGCAAAAGAGATTTGAGATCACAATAATGGTGTTTAGTGGCATTTTTGAGCATGTGTCTAATGAAGCGATGGCATTTTTGAGCAGTTGAAATTTCTAGTGGCAAAACTGAGTAGTGGGACACAACCGGTGGCATAACTGATAAAAACCTTTATTTTTGCATTGCATCATGTCATCATGCCATCATCTCATAAATCTTTTGCATCTCAACAAAATAAATGGCATGGATCTTTGATCCATTTAAACCGAGGGAATTCACGTGGTGATTTCTCTATATAACATATCCTCCAAATATTTTAAGGACCTATAATAAAATATTCCATTAATGGGAATGCACCATTACACACTTATATTTTAATTTCATGCCTTCCCTACCCTCACTTCTTATTCAAACCATTTGATTTTAAATCAAATGAGTTTGAATTTATATCTTTCGATCATGCCACTTCTAATTTTCTTGGACCAAGTGCATTTTTGTAAGTCCGGGAAAATTATCCGCGTGTCCAACTTCTTCCCCTAACCCCCCTCTTTCTTTTTCTTTCTCTTTAATTGTTTTCTGCTAAAGAAAATAAGAGAAGGGAGGAGAGAGGAGCCAGCCCAGCCAGCCTCCAAGCCGGCCCATCCCCACGGCCCACCTACGCCCAAGACCATCCATCCCCAGGCCTAACCCTAGCCTTCCCCGCTCGACCATGTGCCCTCTCCCTCGTTTCCCTCCCTCGCGCCACCAGGAGAATAGGCCACCGCGCTCGACCGCAGTCCCCACGCCCGATCCTCATCCTCCCTTCGATCTCCCCCGTCTCTCCTGCCCTTCCCTCGATCCCTCTCCCTTCCCTCGTTCCCTCACGCCGCCACACAGGTCGAGGAGCCCGGATCCCATCCTTGTCATCCCTGCCTTCTCCCTCCTCGTCGCACCTTGCCGCCGAGCTCCACCAGGAAGACCAACCCCGCGCCGACGACCCTGCAAGCTGCTGCCGCATGCCAAGTCCCTCGCCGCTGTCGTCTTCACGACCTGCTTCGGTCCCTGCCGCGCCCCTGCATCGAGCAGCCAGAGCCGCTCGTCACCGGACCCCGTCCGCTGCTGCCCGGATCTGCGCGTTCGCCACCGTCGTCCACCTCGAGGAGCGCCGCCGCCCCGCAGCATATCCTGCTCTCTCTGACCTTGGACAGGGACCCTGACGACCCCATGGATGGCCGCTCCACCAAGCATCCCGCTGCTTCATCACGGCCTTGCCTCTCCTCTCGTGCCCGACGCCGCAGGCGCACCAAGGGCGCCTCCCATGGCTGCCGTTGCCCGCTGCTGCGCTTCTCCTTCTCCCAGATGCCGTTGCCGTCCAAGACTAGTAGGAAACCGCAACGCCTTCTGCCTCCTCATCCGCGCTCTGCTCGTCCCAGACCTCCCCTGCAAGCGCGTGCCACCATGCCGAGCAGGAGTTGTCGGATTTCGAGTTCCGGCAGACCCTTAAGGTTCAAACACTGGGGTGCACGCGGAAATATCGCCTTCAACCTCTCCGTCTCGATGGGATCTAAACTATTAAAAGAGCTGCACGAAAGACACAAGATTTATACTGGTTCGGGCCAGCGATGTGGTGTAATACCCTACTCCAGTGTGTGGTGGATGGATTGCCTCCTGGGGCTGGTGTGGATGAACAATACAAGGAAGAACAGCCTCGCGAGGGTCTGTTCTTGGCTGTGGCGATGAACTACTATGAAGAGTTCAGTCACCTTTCTCTCTCTCTCTCTACTTGTGAACCGAACGAACCAACCCGGACCCCACCGACCTCCTGGCTATGTGGGTGGCTAGTCCTATTTATAGAGGCCCTAGTCCTCTCCCCAAATATTGAGCGGGAAGGGATCCAACAATGGCGGGCTAATTTGAAGGGGGACAGCGAGTACATCTATCCTGACAAAAGCAGTCTTCGCCTGCCAAAGGCTCTGGTGATGACGCCGCGCCGGGCTCCATGGTGACCTCCGTCTCATAGTCCTCCTGGTCTTGGTCTCGTTGCACAGAAGTGGCAACCTTTGCCTGATGCCTCGGTACTCCGCGGATATGCTTGCCCCCTTTGCACCAAAGAGGAAAGAGGGATGCTGCGCACGCTGGCGCCCGCCTGGTGCCCCGTGTCATCATGGCTTGCGTCATGGGCACCTCGCGAGGTACCCCGCCTTGAACTCTCCGCCACTTTGTGAGCCAGCCTGACGAGGCTGTGCCTGAGAATGCGCCGTGTCTTCCGCCTCGTGAGGCTTGGCCCCTCGCGAGGGTCTTGAGCCTCGTGTTGATGAAGACGGGCCGCGCTGGGCCCCCACTTGAGCCACGCCGCAGGCCGCAGGCAGGCAAGTCTGGGGACCCCCGTTCCCAGAACGCCGACAGTAGCCCCCGGGCCCAAGGCGCGCATGGACTTGGCCGTGCCGAGAGGCGAAAGGGCAAGGGCGAAGCGCCGCGGGCCCTAACAGCCTGCGGCCTCGGACGCCGCGTGGCGGTTGATTGGACGTGGCGCCTTCGCTTCCCCACGACGCCTTGGTGATCGTGCAAGTTGGACAAGTCCCTGCATGCAGAACGTGTTATGATTACCTGTGATCGTGGAGACCGGCGGTTGGTCTTCGCCGGCTATAAGTATGGCACCGCTCGTGCCCGTCCAGTCCATCTCCCCTTGCTCTCTCCTTCGCCTCAGTTCTTGCTCCGTCTTGGTGTGATGGCTCCATCGAGGAGGTACTCGGCCGCAGAGAAGGGGAAGGCCCTCCAGGTCGGTCCTGCCTCTCCCCCACCCAAGCATGGTCGCGGGCGCCCTCGGAAGCACCCGGTGGTCGCCCCGGCAGCTTCCAGCGGCCATGGGGGGGCTCCCAGCGCGGCGGCGGGCAAGCCGCCGTAGCCGGAGGGCGCGTCTGGGTTGCGCGCTCCCCCGGGCCGCGCTTCCGCGCCGTGCAGGTGCCGCCGGAATTCGTCGTTTGGTTGGCGGAGCCGGCTCGCGCCCGGCTCCCGCTCCCTCGCTTCCTCCTTGGCAAACTCCCGGCCGGCGCTCCTGGTGGCCTCTGGCTCTAGGCGGAGGGCTCCTGCAGCAGGTCCTCGTGGGTCGCGCTGGAGGTCTCCGCCAGCGGGGGCTTGGCCTTTACCCGCGGCTGGCAGGCGTTCGCCCGCGCTCGCCGCCTGGAGCGTCGGTGCACTCTGCACTTCAGGTTCGATGGCGATGCCACCCTCTACGTGAGGGTGTTTGGGGAAGATGGTCGCCGCGCGGGGTGCTGCCCTGAGGACGATGACCGCGTTCGCGGGCCCCGCTCCAATGGTGATGGGGGAGATAGCGCCCGAGCGGGCGGCGGTGTCAGTGACTCCCCTAGCTTCATCAGCTCTTCCTTAAGCGACTCCTCCAGTGGTGGCAGCAGTCCTCCCCCGCGCCGTCGGGTTTGCCTAGGAGGTGGTGGTTCGTCCGCCCGCCGTCGTGCCCCGGCGCAGCGCGAGAGGGGGTCCGCCTGAGGCCCTGAGGCAGCCTGTGCCGCCGCCGTGGGCCGATACGGGAGGGGCGGCGCCAGGCTCGTCTTTTTCCTTTCTCTTTTGTTCCCTGTGTAAAACAGAACAGATGCATGGAGCCCCCTTGGGGCGTGTTGGGAAATGTTGCCGCTTCAGCTATTACCTTGATCTCATTTTTGTACTTCCTGATTTTCCGCCTGTGCGTAGATAGCTTTCAACCCCTGCCGGGGAGTGGGGCGACCGACCCAGGCCCTGTGTGCGCGTCGTGGTACCCAAGAGGCACGGACTAGGAGGGGTGCTCCAGTAATGCGCCAGGGCCGTGAAACCCTCCTGTGGCTAGGGCAGAAACCCTCGCGAGGGCGCCTGAGCACCATCCCTCGCGAGGTTGTTTACGAGAGAAACCAAAACGAGGGGCGAAAATCGACGAACCATAAATCAGCAACAGCGACAACTTCAATAAGACTCCAAATGCAAACAAACACGTCAACTACGGAAAGCAAATGGAAATGCCGCGTCCGGCACCTAATCTAGTCTTCGATGTCTTCTCACCAGCGCGGAGCTAAGTGCTGCCACTGGGCATGGGAGGGAGCCCCCGGGCCTGAGGCCGGCGCTCCTGAGACTCCGGGGCGTGTACAGCCCCACTCATTATTACGTGAGAGTGTCACGGGGCGGCGAGCTTCACAGGCGTTGGCCTTGCTTCACAGGCTCTGGGCCTTTTCCTTGAGCGCGAGGGCTTCACAGGCACTCGCCTTGCTTCACAGGCTCCGGGCCTTTCCAAAAGAGATGATCTTCACAGGCACTCGCCTTGCTTCACAGGCTCCGGGCCTTTCCAAAAGAGATGATCTTCACAGGCACTCGCCTTGCTTCACACGCTCCAGGACTTTCCAAAAGAGATGATCTTCACAGGCACTCGCCTTGCTTCACAGGCTCCGGGCCTTTCCAAAAGAGATGATCTTCACAGGCACTCACCTTGCTTCACAGGCTCCGGGCCTTTCCAAAAGAGATGATCTTCACAGGCACTCGCCTTGCTTCACAGGCTCCGGGCCTTTTCAGGGGTAGAACCTCCGGAGGTGCTGGATGTTCCACGCATTCTGGATTGGCACTCCCTCCTGAGTCTCCAAGCGCGCGGAGCCGGGCCTGGAAACATGAACAACCTTGAATGGGCCCTCCCACATGGGAGAGAGCTTGTGCAACCCCTCCCTGGAGAGAACTCGCCTGAGCACGAGGTCTCCTACCTCGAGAGTCCTGGGGCGGATGTTGCGGTAGTGATATCGCCGCAGCGCCTGCTGATACCTTGCCGCTCGCAGCGCGGCTTCCCGTCGTCGTTCCTCCCCCAACACGAGGTCCGTCCCCCGCATGGCGTCCTTCTGCGCCTCGTCGAACGCCAGGACCCGCGCGGAGCGACGTCTGACCTCGTGAGGGAGGACTGCCTCCGCTCCATAGACCAGGAAGAATGGGGTCTCTCCAGTCGGCTTGGTCACGGTGGTGCGGATGGACCATAGCACGGATTGAAGCTCATCGTACCAACCTCGGCCGCAGGCCTCCAGCTTCTTCTTGAACATCCCGGTCTTGAGGCCTCTCGGGACCTCTGCGTTGGCTCCTTCGGCCTGGCCGTTGCTTCGAGGGTGCACCACTGAAGCGTAGCATATCTGCGTTCCAAGGTTAGCACAGTATGTTTTGAAGAGGTTACTGGTGAACTGCGAACCGTTGTCTGTGATGATGCGGTTCGGCACCCCGAACCGGCTCACGATGCCCCTGATGAACTTGACCGCGGAGCCCGCGGGGATGGTGCGGACGGCCACCACTTCAGCCCACTTGGTGAACTTGTCCACGGCGACGTAGAGGTAGCGGTAGCCCCCTGGCGCCCGAGGAAACGGGCCCAGGATGTCCAGCCCCCAGACTGCGAATGGCCATGAAAGGGGTATAGTCTGCAGGCCTCCGGCCGGCTGATGGATTTGCTTGGCGTGGAACTGGCAGGCCTCACAAGCTTTCACCAGCTCTACGGCGTCATTGAGTGTGGTAGGCCAATAAAACCCACTGCGGAACGCCTTGCCGACGAGGGTCCGCGATGATGAGTGGTGCCCGCAGTCTCTGCCGTGTATGTCCTCTAGTAGTTCCTTTCCTTGCTCCCTGGAAATGCAATGCAGGAGTACATCGTTTGGTCGCTTTCGGTAGAGTTCTCCGTCTCTGATGCAGTACACAGTGGCCTGCCGCGCCACCCGCTCCGCTTCCTCCTCCTTCTCCGGCATGGTCCCTTGCGTCAAGTAACTCCGGAGCTCCGTGATCCAGCACTCCTCCTGAGGTTCCATCGTCAGGAGCAGGCGTGCTCCTGAGGCCGGGCCACAGACCGGGGCTCCTGAGGCAGGTGGCTGGGGGAGCTCCTCCCGAGGCTGAGCCGTGTTTGATAGTGACGGCAAGGCTGAGGGCTTGAAGAGCCTCTCCTCGAAGACGCCAGGCTCCTGAGGCAGCCGCCTGGATGCTCGCTTGGCGATGTCGTCGGCCTCCTGATTGGTGCCACGGGGCACATGCTGCAACTCCAACCCCCAGAACTGCTTCTCCATCCTGCGGACCTCCGCAAGGTAAGCTTCCATGTGCTCGTCTTTCGGCTCGTACACCTTGTTGGAGAAGTTCACGAGGAGCTGTGAATCGCCCTTAATGGTAAGGCGCTTCACCCCTAGGGCTGCCGCGGCCTTCAGGCCCGCTATTAGACCCTCGTATTCTGCTATGTTGTTGGAGACCTTTTCACCTTGTTGGAAGCAGAGCTGTACGGCGTAGTAGAGCTTGTCCTGAGTGGGCGATATAAGCACCGCTCCAGCCCCAGTGCCATGTCTGGAGAACGCCCCGTCAAAGTGCATGACCCAGCCTTCCGGCGCCTCGCTCCCCGGGAAGAGGGACCGATCCTCGTCGGCCTTGAGGCCTGGTGCCTCTGTCCATTCTGCCACAAAATCCGCCAATGCTGCTCCTTTGATGACCCTGGTTGTGCTGAATTCGAGCTGAAATGCCTGCAGCTCTATGTTCCACTCAGCGACCCTTTCGGCTGAGTTAGGGCTCCTGAGCACCCTCTCCAGGGGGTATGACGAGACAACTTTGATGGGGTGAGCCTGGAAGTAGTGGCGCAGCTTGCGCGAGGCTACCAGTAGCGCGAGGAGGAGCTTCTGAGGCATTGGGTACCGGGCCCTCGCGTCCCGTAGCACCGTGCTAACAAAGTAAACTGGGTGCTCGACAAGGCTGGGAGCATCTGGGGTTGCCGCGCCCTCGGGAGGTGGGGGCGCCTCGCGAGGCGTCGCGGCCTCAGGAGGTGGACTACACGGTCGGGTGGCCTCTCCTGCCCCCGGTGCATTTCCCGGCTACTGACCCTCCTCGGCTATGCTCGTGGCTCCCGCAGGCTTTCCTTGTTCCTGTTTTGTCCCGCCCCGGGCTGCCGCTGCGGCCTTGACTTTGTGTTCCTCCCTAACCGCCACAGGGCTGCGCTGGCGGAGTTGGGTGTGGCGGCGAGGTACAGTAGCAGGGGCTCCTGAGGGCGTGGCACCACCATGACTGGGGGACTGGTCAGGTACCTCTTGAGACCTTGAAACGCCTTATCTGCTTCTTCAGTCCACTCAAAGGTCCCTTTCTTCCTCATCAGCTGGAAGAAAGGCAGCGCTCGCTCCCCCAGCTTGGAGATGAAGCGCCCAGTGAGCTTCTGCATTTCTCTGAGGGTCTTTGGTGGACTCATGTCTTCGACCGCCTTGACCTTCTCGGGGTTGGCCTCGATGCCACGATGGGACACGAGGAATCCCAAGAGCTTGCCCGAGGGGACGCCAAACACACATTTCTCCGGGTTGAGCCACAGGTTTACTGCGTCGAGGCTCGCGAAGGTCTCCTCCAGGTCTTGTATCAGGGTCTTGGCCTCCCGAGATTTTACTACAATGTCATCAATGTAGGCCTCGACATTCCTTCCGAACTGCTGACCCAAGGTGATGTGCATCAGTCGCTGAAAGGTTTCCCCTGCGTTACGCAGCCCAAACGGCATGCATGTATAGCAGTATACCCCGCATGGGGTCAAGAAGGCGGTCTTCTCAACATCTTCCACTGCCATCTTGATCTGGTGATACCCGGAGAAGGCGTCCAGGAAGCATAGCAGGTCGCACTCCGCAGTGGAATCGACAATCTGGTCGATACGGGGGAGCGGGAACCTATCTTGCGG
The DNA here is from genome assembly GCA_034509565.1 of Triticum monococcum. Classification (NCBI taxonomy): domain Eukaryota; kingdom Viridiplantae; phylum Streptophyta; class Magnoliopsida; order Poales; family Poaceae; genus Triticum; species Triticum monococcum. The sequence goes on from CM067843.1 coordinate 498,171,001, forward strand.
GCATGCCTTGTTGAGGTTGGTGAAGTCGACACACATGCGTTCTCCCCCCCCCTTCTTGGGCACAACGACAGGGTTGGCCAACCAGTCCGGGTATCGGACCTCGCGAATGACCCCTGCAGCCTCTAGCTTGCGGGTCTCTTGGGTGATGAAAGCCTGCTTCTCCTTGGACTGCCGCCTGCCCTTCTGCTTCACGGGGCGTACATTTGGGCATACGTTGAGGTGGTGCTCGATGACACTTCTGGGGATCCCCGCCAGGTGATCCAGCTCCCAAGCAAATACCTTCTTATTCGAGCGCAGGAACTTGACCAAGGCCTCCTCCTGCTCGGGCTCTAGGTTGGCGCCTATGGTGAAAGTGGCGCTGGAGGACCCGTCCTCGTCGATGGGGATCTGCTTGGTTTCTGCTTTGTCATGGGTGGACAACTGCTTCTTCTTGGCGGGCACAGCCCCCTTGGGCTCTGGGGCCTCCGCGTTGGTGGGCCGTGCCGATGCCGCTGTCTTGAAGGCGAGCTCGAGTACTCGCAGGGCGTCCCCGGTGTCCCCGCGCACAGTGAGGGTACCATTGCTCCCGGGCATCTTCATGAGGTTGTACGCCGGGTGCATGGCGGCCATGAACTGGGCCAGTGCCGGGTAGCCGAGGATGGCTTTGTAAGGGAGGCTGATGGGGGCGATGTCGAAATCGACCGTCTCCGTGTGGAAGTTATCGTAGGTGCCGAAGGTCATCGGGAGCCGGATCTGCCCCAGGGAGTCGGATGATCCGCCCCCGACGCCTGAGAAGGATCGGCTGGGTCGCAGCCGCTCCCGGGGTATGCGGAAGAGGTCGAAAGCCTCGACCGAAAGCAAGCTGAGGCCCGCGCCGCCGTCGACGAGGGTCCGGGTGACGGCCACCTGGCAAATGGTGGGGGTGCACAACAAGGGGAGCGCGCCTGAGCTGACCGGGTTGGTGGGGTGGTCCTCCGAGCTGAAGGTCAGATCGACCTCGCTCGCCGCCCGGTCCGGGGGAGCCCCCTGCCGCGCGGCAGCGGTGCTAACCCGGCGGGCAAAAGGCTTGATGTGGCGACTTGTGGGCGGCGCCTGCGAGCCGCCCAGGAGGGCCGCAACGACCGGAGGCGTCGGTGCCGCGGTGTAGTTGCTCTGTCACGTAGGCGGACGCTGGGGTGGTGCTCATAGCTCGTTTCCCGCCGAGCCGGTGGCGGTGTTGACGGCGGGCGGCGGGGGACGATGAGAGCGCCCACCGGCGAGGGCCGCCGGGGCGGCGCGAGCCCGGCTGGCGCCGTGCATGGTTGCGGCGGCCGAAGGAGGGCGGATCGGTGGAAGACGGATCCCGGCGCACCCCTACCTGGCGCGCCAAATGTCAGATTTCAGGTTCCGGTAGACCCTTAAGGTTCGAACACTGGGGTGCGCGCGGAAATCTCGCCTTCACCCTCTCCGTCTCAATGGGATCTAAACTATTAAAAGAGCTGCACGAAAGACACAAGATTTATACTGGTTCGGGCCACCGATGTGGTGTGATACCCTACTCAGTGTGTGGTGGATGGATTGCCTCCTGGGGCTGGTGTGGATGAACAATACAAGGAAGAACAGCCTCGCGAGGGTCTGTTCTTGGCTGTGGCGATGAACTGCTATGAAGAGTTCAGTCACCTTTCTCTCTCTCTCTCTCTCTCTCTCTCTCTCTCTCTCTCTCTCTCTACTTGCGAACCGAACGAACCAACCCTAACCCCACCGACCTCCTGGCTATGTGGGTGGCTAGTCCTATTTATAGAGGCCCTGGTCCTCTCCCCAAATATTGAGCGGCAAGGGATCCAACAATGGCGGGCTAATTTGAAGGGGGACAGCGAGTACATCTATCCTGACAAAAGCAGTCTTCGCCTGCCAAAGGCTCTGGTGATGACGCCACGCTGGGCTCCATGGTGACCTCCGTCTCGTAGTCCTCCTGGTCTTGGTCTCGTTGCATCGAAGTGGCAACCTTTGCCTGATGCCTCGGTACTCCGTGGATACGCTTGCCCCCTTTGCACCAAAGAGGAAAGAGGGACGCTGCGCGCGCTGGCACCCGCCTGGTGCCTCGTGTCGTCATGGCTTGCGTCATGGGCACCTCGCGAGGTACCCCGCCTTGAACTCTCCGCCTTCTCGCGAGCCAGCCTAACGAGGCTGTGCCTGAGGATGCGCCGTGTCATCTGCCTCGCGAGGCTTGGCCCCTCGCGAGGGTCTTGAGCCTCATGTTGATGAAGACGGGCCGCGCTGGGCCCCCACTTGAGCCACGCCGCAGGCCGCAGGCAGGCAAGTCTGGGGACCCCCTGTAACGCCCCGAGACCAATGTGCCAGGTGTCCTGCAGTTATTCGCTGTTGTTGCCTTGTCATTGCTTGCATGTCATGCATTGCATATCATGTCATCATGTGCATTTCATTTGCATACGTGTTCGTCTCATGCATTCGAGCATTTTCCCCGTTGTCCGTTTTGCATTCCGGCGCTTCGTTCTCCTCCGGTGGTCATTTCTAGCTTTCTTTCGTGTGTGGGGATTAAACATTTCCGGATTGGACCGAGACTTGCCATGCGGCCTTGGTTTACTGCCGGTAGACCGCCTGTCAAGTTTCGTACCATTTGGACTTCTTTTGATACTCCAACGGTTAACCGAGGGACCAAAAAGGCCTCGTGTGTGTTGCAGCCCAACACCCCTCCAATTTGGCCCAAAACCCACCTAACTCTGCTCCATCATCTCGGTCGTTCGATCACGATCGCGTGGCCGAAAACCACACCTCATTTGGATGTGTTCCCCTCCTAATTTCCACGCAGACGAAACCCTAGATCCAACTCCCGCACACCGCCGGACATGTCCGTCCTGCCGCTGGACGTGTCCGCCGCCGCCGCCACCTCACTATGTCCAATCAGGAGAGGCCACGTCATCGCACCGCCGCCCTCGTCCACTCCCCTCGCCCCATCTGTCCGCCGTCGTCGTCCCCGCGGCCGCGGCCCGCCGAGCCCATCACGGGCCCGCGCGAGCCCGACGGCGCCGTTCGCCGCGCCCGAACCAGGAGCCCCTCGATCCGCGTCCTCCGCCGCTGCGCGCCTCGCTCCCACCACCGACGAGCACCCCACTCGCCGGACTTCGTCGCCGTCTCGCCGGTGCATCGCAGGACGCCGCCCGGGTCTCGCCGGACTTCGTCTCGGCGTCCGCACCCTCTGTATTCGCCGCCGTACGCCGCTCCTCCGCCGTCCCCGCTTCCCCGGCGCCGTCCCCTCGCCAGCTCGCCGCCCAGCCCCGCCGGCATCATGCCGGAGCCGCCGCCCTTGCCCTGATCCAGGCGGGATCGGGGGAGGACGAGGACACCGCCCCGTTGACCCCGCTATGGGCCCCGCATCCAGGCCCAACTGGCCTGCCCCTCCGGCCCGCTTCGTCCTCCATCGTCCTGGGCCGAGCCCATGGCGAGCCATCCCTCTAAACCCCACTCGTGCTCACGTTAGCTATCCTGCGCCCATATTTTTTTCACCAAGTCCCGGAGATTACAGATCCATGTTGCCATGTTCGAGGCCTCGTATCTTTGCATCCGTAGCTCCGATTCATGCATATAATATATCAAAATCTTCGTCTCGACGAGTACATCATTTCATTCCATTGCATCATTTGCATTTGAGATCATCTTGATGCCTGAAATGCTGTTAGAAGGAGGTTTCGTGAGTTAAATTGCAGATCTGTTAGTTCATCATAGACTTTTGTCATTTTTTCCATGATTATTGTGTGCATGATATGCCTGTGAGTCTTTGGGATGAATTGTTAAGTATTTTGTCTTCTTTCCAGAGGTGCCACCCATGCATTTTTAGGATGTGTGTGGTGACTTGTGCAAGCTTGCAAAGAGAGGCACCTGAGAATTATGTTTTCAGGGACTTAGTGGATTTCACTAAGTCTGGGATATTTTAGTTCATGATGCCATATGTTTAGCTTGTTTCCTAGTGATCCGTGCCTCTTTTGAGGATGATCAGTAAGGGAGTTTTGATATTCATATTATGCTCTTTCCATCCATGTCTTTAGTTGCTATGTCGGAGTGCTCTAGCTTGAGTCAATCGAGCTCTACTTTTGCTTCGTGGTAAATCTGGGAAGATCGTCAACTTGTTTGCGATTTTGCCGATGCTATTGTTTGTGATCCATGCATGCTATGCCATTGTTCTTGCCATGTCTAGATAGCATTTTTTGCCTTCTTTATGGATATATGCTTGCCTTGCCATGACTTGCACCGTAGTGAGTGCATCGAGCTCGTTTACATGCCTTCGCGAGTTATAATTTCAGCATGTCTTAGTTTTCACTAAGTCTGAAAACTGATTGTGCATGAGCTATGTTCGTGTGCTCGTTAGAGTATTTTGTGAACCCTTTTGGCCCCAGGTCACTTTGGGTGTTTTGTTAAGCTTGTTGAGTAGCTCCAAGCCATTTTCTTACTTGTCATGTTCAGGTTATGTATCATGTTGTTTTGCTGCTCCGAAGAGAGCATCGTGGTCTAAAATTTCAGACTAGTGTTACTTTCACTAAGTCTGAAATCTGTTTTGCTTATTCATTTTTGCCATGCTTGTTTGAACCTCATAATGGATGAATTTGGCCGTGGTTCAGTGCTAGTGTTTTATTAAGCATCTTGTGGGCATCCCTGCCATGTATTTTGTTGTCATGTTTGGTGGCTGTAGCATGTTCATTTCGTTGCATTTAGGTGCCTACCTGCTGTAAATCGCAGACCGGTTCATTTCGTAAAACGCTTGCCATTTCCAAACCGTAGCTCCGATTCCAATGATCTTTATATCGTTTTCAAGCGATTTCATCCCATCTTTCCAGTGGCACACTTGTTTTTCCAAGTTGAGGCCAGGTTCATGCAGTTCCTATCATATCTTGCATTCTGCATACCGCATCGCATCCCGCATCTCGCATATCATACCATGTTGATGTGTTGGTTGTTTACTATGTTGTGTGCTTCTTTTTCGGTGATTTCTTCTTACGGTTGGTTCCGATAACGTCGAGTTTTTAAGGACCCGTTCGACTACGTCCGTTTATCTTCTTCATGGACTCGTTCTTCTTCCTTGCGGGATTTCAGGCAAGATGATCATACCCTCGAATTCACTACTATCTTTGCTATGCTAGTTTGCTCGCTCTTTTGTTATGCCAATGCTACAATGCCTACCACTTGCTTGTCAGCCTCCCAATTGCCATGATTGAGCCTCTAACCCACCTTGTCCTAGCAAACCGTTGTTTGGCTATGTTACCGCTTTGCTCAGCCCCCTCTTATAGCGTTGTTAGTTGCAGGTGAAGATTGAAGTTTGTTCCTTGTTGGAACATGGAGATACCGTTCCTTGTTGGAACATGTTTACTTGTTGGGATATCACTATATATCGTATTTAATTAATGCATCTATAGACTTGGTAAAGGGTGGAAGGCTCGGCCTTATGCCTGGTGTTTTGTTCCACTCTTGCCGCCCTAGTTTCCGTCATATCGGTGTTATGTTCCCGGATTTTGCGTCCCTTACGCGGTTGGGCTATAATGGGAACCCCTTGACAGTTCGCCTTAAGTAAAGCTTCTCCAGCAATGCCCAACATTGGTTTTACCATTTGCCACCTAGCCTTTTCTTTCCCTTGGGTTCTGCAGACTCAAGGGTCATCATTATTTTAACCCCCCGGGCCAGTGCTCCTCTGAGTGTTGGTCCAACTTGTCAGCCGCCGGTGGCCACCAGGGGCAACTCTGGGCTGGCCTACCGGAAGTTTGGACGATCTGGTGTGCCCTGAGAAAGAGATATGTGCAGCTCCTATCGGGATTTGTCGGCACATTCGGGCGGTGTTGCTGGTTTAGTTTTACCCTGTCGAAATGTCTTGTTGTACCGGGATACCGAGTCTGATCGGAATGTCTCGGGTGGAGGTCTATTCCTTCGTTGACCGTGAGAGCTTGTTATGGGCTAAGTTGGGACACCCCTGCAGGGATTTGAACTTTCGAAAGCCGTGCCCGCGGTTATGGGCAGATGGGAATTTGTTAACGTCCGGTTGTAGAAAACCTGAAGTTGACCTTAATTAAAATGAATCAACAGCGTGTGTAATCGTGATGGTCTCTTTCCGGCGGAGTCCGGGAAGTGAACACGGTTGTTGGAGTTATGCTTGATGTAGGTTGTTATAGGATCACTTCTTGATCATACTTTTATCGACCGTGCTTTGCCTTCTCTTCTCGCTCTCATTTGCGTATGTTAGCCACCATATATGCTAGTCGCTTGCTGCAGCTCCACCTCACACCTTTACCTTGCCCATAAGCTTAAATAGTCTTGATCGCGAGGGTGCGAGATTGCTGAGTCCCTGTGGCTCACAGATACTTCCAAAACCAGCTTGCAGGTGTCGTTGAGTCCGTGTAGATGACGCAACCAAGCTCAGGAGGAGCTCGTTGAAGACCTTGTTCATTTGTGTTGTTTCGTTCTAGTTGATCAGTAGTGGAGCCCAGTTGGGGTCGATCGGGGACCTTTGTCGCATTTGGGGTTCTTCTTTTATTTTGGTTCCGTAGTCGGACCTTGAGTGTATTTGAATGATGTAATGCTTTATTCATGTATTTGTGTGAAGTGGCGATTGTAAGCCAACTATGTATCCTTTTCCCCTATTGTATTACATGGGTTGTGTGAAGATTACCTCACTTGCGACATATGCCTTCAATGCGATTATGCCTCTAAGTCATGCCTCGACACGTGGGAGATATAGTCGCTTCGAGGGTGTTACACCCCCATTCCCAGAACGCTGACAAGAGTATTTTGGATTCGTCAAGTACGACTACATATCCGGGATGCGTCAAGTACCCTACCATCAAGACTGAGACCGCCCGGAGACCACGAATCCGTGAGGTTCCACTACCGTCGGCGTGGATCCGACAAGTTCGCAAGTACCTCTACCTCCCACGACGACCTTGCACAACTACCGACGCTCGAACGTTTACCGAACATGTACCATCGACCCTCGAAGACCCGTGGACGGCAAGTTCCTTGTTGACCCCGAACACATACGGAGTGTGAACATCTATGAATCGAGAACGACTACTTCCACTACTGTTGTCGCGAGAACGCCTACTTCCCTCTACGAACGAGAACCGTCTCCTTTGCACGCTCCGAAGGTATAACCCTGAGACGACGTTCGTGAACGAATGCTTGCGATGTTTGAGATGATCGTGTTTGCACCATGTCCAATTTGTCACGCGTTTCCTTGTCGCCAACTCATGGGACACCCGGTATCCGGGAGCGCCCCACCATCTTTTGCACGCATCCGCACACTTCTTGCATCGGTATCTCAATCGAGTTACCGAAACCGAAATGTTGCCGTGGCACCGTTTCGTTCTCGTTGCCGTGGCACCCCTTTTCGCTTCTGCCACGATGACAAATGCTTCATAATGCTCTTGTCAACTTTTAATAAAAATTGCATAAACTTGTTCGTGTCATCCGCATCATGATAACAACAATTAAAATGTTTAAATTGTTGCTGCACCAAATTTATAAATGCATATGGGGATTTACCGGATTTGTTGTTTGTTATATCCGGCCCCATTTAAATTGTTTAGATGGTATAGTTTTCTTATGTTTCACCTCTTGACATGCTTAAGAACATTTAATATTGTTGGGTACATAACCGAGAGAGAACTAAATAAGTCATGTGGTGTTTTCTTCAATATGCAACTCCGTTGTATAATGAGCTCCACTTAATTTGTAGGATTGTTTGTGCACTTTGACATGCCATGCCTCATTAAACCGGACATGCATCATATTTGATTGTGCATCATGCCATGTTTATGTGCTGGTTGTTTACTATGTTGTGTGCTTCTTTCCGGTGTTTGCTTCTTCGGGTTGATTCCGGTAATGTCGCGATTGTGAGGATCCGTTCGACTTCATCCATTTGTCTTCTTCATGGACTCGTTCTTCTTCCTTGCGGGATTTCAGGCAAGATGACCATACCCTCGAAATCACTTCTATCTTTGCTTGCTAGTTGCTCGCTCTTTTGCTATGCCTATGCTGCGATACCTACCACTTGCTTATCATGCCTCCTATATTGTTGAACCAAGCCTCTAACCCACCTTGTCCTAGCAAAACATTGATTGGCTATATTACCGCTTTGCTCAGCCCCTCTTATAGCGTTATTAGTTGCAGGTCAAGATTGAAGCTTGTTCCTTGTTTGAACATGGAGATGTTGTTCCTTGTTGGAACATGTTTACTTGTTGGGATATCACTATATATCTTATTTAATTAATGCATCTATATACTTGGTAAAGGGTGGAAGGCTCGGCCTTATGTCTGGTGTTTTGTTCCACTCTTGCCGCCCTAGTTTCCATCATACCGGTGTTATGTTCCCGGATTTTGCGTTCCTTACGCGGTTGGGCTATTATGGGAACCCCTTGACAGTTCGCCTTAAGTAAAGCTCTTCCAGCAATGCCCAACATTGGTTTTACCATTCGCCACCTAGCCTTTTCTTTCCCTTGAGTCGGCCGGCTCAAGGGTCATCATTATTTTACCCCCCCCCCCCGGGTCAGTGCTCCTCTGAGTGTTGGTCCAACTGAGCGATGTCCGGGGCTACTAGGGGCAACTCTGGGCTGGCCTACCCGACGTCTAGCTCATCTGAGTGTGCCCTGAGAAAGAGATATGTGCAGCTGCTATCGGGATTTGTCGGCACATTCGGGCGGTGTTGCTGGTTTAGTTTTACCCTGTTGAAATGTCTTGTTGTACCGGTTACCGAGTCTAATCGGAATGTCTCGGGAGGAGGTCTATTCCTTCGTTGACCGTGAGAGCTTGTCATGGGCTAAGTTGGGACACCCCTGCAGGGATTTGAACTTTCGAAAGTCGTGCCCGCGGTTATGGGCAGATGGGAATTTGTTAACGTCCGGTTGTAGAAAACCTGAAGTCGACCTTAATTAAAATGAATCAACCGCGTGTGTAACCGTGATGGTCTCTTTCCGGCGGGGTCCGGGAAGTGAACACGGTTGTTGGAGTTATGATTGACGTAGGTTGTTTTAGGATCACTTCTTGATCATACTTTTATCGACCGTGCTTTGCCTTCTCTTCTCGCTCCCATTTGCGTATGTTAGCCACCATATATGCTAGTCGCTTGCTGTAGCTCCACCTCATACCTTTACCTTACCCATAAGCTTAAATAGTCTTGATCGCGAGGGTGCGAGATTGCTGAGTCCCCGTGGCTCACAGATACTTCCAAACCAGTTTGCAGGTGACGATGAGTCCGTGCAGATGACGCAACCAAGCTCAGGAGGAGCTCGACGAAGATCTTGTCCTTTGTGTTGTTTCATTCTAGTTGATCAGTAGTGGAGCCCAGTTGGGGTGATCGGGGACCTTGTCGCTTTTGGGGTTCTTCTTTTATTTTGGTTCCGTAGTCGGACCTTGATTGTATCTGGATGATGTAATGTTTTATTCATGTAATTGTGTGAAGTGGCGATTGTAAGCCAACTATGTATCTTTTCCCTTATGTATTACATGGGTTGTGTGAAGATTACCTCACTTGCGACATTGCTTTCAATGCGGTTATGCCTCTAAGTCGTGCTTCGACACGTGGGAGATATAGCCGCATCGAGGGCATTACACTTGGAGCCCCCTGGGCCCCGTGCTGGCGCCGGCGGCCGGAGCGGGCGGCGCGCTACTCATCGCGAGGCTGGTCGTGGCGGTGGCGGAAGGGAAAACTCCGGTGCACCCCTACCTGGCGCGCCAAATGTCGGATTCCGGGTTCCGGCAGACCCTTGAGGTTCGAACACTAGGGTGCGCGCGGAGATTTCGCCTTCTACCTGCCTGTACCCCTCCGCCTCGCTAAGATCTAAGCTATGGAAAGAACAGCACAAGAGACACAGGGTTTATACTGGTTCAGGCCACCGTTGTGGTGTAATACCCTACTCCAGTGTGTAGTGTGGTGGATTGCCTCTTGGGCTGATGATGATGAGCAATACAAGGAAGAACAGCCTCGCGAGGGTCTGTTCTAGGCTAAGGGGATGAGCTGCTAGGAGGAGTTCAGTGACCCTTCTCTCTCTCTCTTCTCGATTCTGATTTTTCATCCCTTTACCCTGTGGGTGGCTAGTCCTATTTATAGGCAAAGGCCCTGGGCCTCTTCCCAAATATTGGGCGGGAAGGGCGCCAACAATTGGCTATTTTGAAGGGGAACATCTGGTACACTTATCCTGACTAAAGTTGGTCCTCGCCTGCCAAAGGCCCTGGTGGTGACCTTGGCTTGGGCTCCACAATGACTTCCTCCCTACCGTTGGACTGGTCTTGGTCTCGTTGCATCGAAAAGGGTGCCTTTGCTTGATGCTCTCGCCTGCGCTTGCTCCCTTTGCACCAAAGAGGAAAGGAGGACACTGCGCGGGCTGGCGCCTGCCTGGCACCCTTTGTCGTCATGGCTTGCATCACGGGCACCTCGTGAGGTACCCCGCCTTGATCTCTCCGCCTCCTCGCGAGCCAGCCTGATGGGGCCATGCCTGAGGAAGCTCCGTGTCGTCGGCCCCGCGAGGCTTGGCCCCTCGCGAGGGTCTTGGGTCTATGTTGATGGAGATGGGCCGCGCTGGGCCCCCTTTTGAGCCATGTCGCAGGCCGCAGGCAGGCAAGTCTGGGGACCCCCATTCCCAGAACGCCGACAAGGAGCCCCCTCCTTGATCGAATCGCTGACGTTGTTGAGTCTACAAAATGTTTTGAGTCTTATAGGATTATATATATCGGAGAGTAGGATTCTTTTTACTCCTCAGTCCCTTCATCGCTCTGGTGAGGCCTCCTAACATAGAGTTCTGACTCTTCTCTTCTCAAATTTCATGAATTTTTTTTAGGATCACGTGGGTATCTTGGAATCATTTCGATGGTTTTGTGACGAGAACATTGTTCTTGGTGCCTCCTGACATTTAGGGGTTGTGGCAGTGTCCCGGGGAGTTGAGCTCCGAGGTGTTGTCGTCACAATTTTATCGTTGCAGTTCTGGAATACCTGAGTTTGCCGACATCGAAAATCTCCTTTATGCAGTTGTTGGTGAGATAACCTCGACGCCACCCAGTACTGGGGCGGGAGTTTGGGAGTATTGCCATAACTCGTATAACAGATGCTTTTCGAAGGTTGAGGTAAATGATTTCCGAAGGTTTCTTGGTTATGTGTTGAAGGATGGATACAGTTGGATGTAGGATTTGCTAGTTTTGGGTGAGTTATTATGCTTCCCCTGTATCCCCAACACCTGATTGCATAACCAGAAAGTTTCGGGAGTTTCATAGGGGGGAATTCATGTAGCTCCAGTATTTCTTTCCGCAGATATTTGGTTTGTGATTGGTAAATCCTTACCAATTATTTGTTCATTTTCGTACCTTGTTGTTTTATTCATCTACCTTTATCTAAGTAGCTTCTTAATTTATGGAAGTGTGATGATTTACATTGGAATTCATTCATTCATTCTTGTTCGAATGTTAAGGCTATATGTTGCAATTTCGATCCATTGATTCAGCTTGAATATATGTCTTTCAAGATGCTAACAGATGTCAACCTCTTCAGGATGGCTCCTCCAACGCGTCAGAATCCGGAACCTCCGCCACCACCTCCACCTTCGGAGGCATGGCAAGCTGTCATGGCCGCCACCAACGCCAACACTCAGATGCTTTTGCAACTATTGCAAGAGCGTAACCAAGGAAATCAAGGCCAAGGCAACAATCAAGCTCAGTTTGCTACCCTTAACCAGTTCCTCGCAAACCAGCCGAAGTCCTTCAGTAACTGTGTCGAGGCCACAGACGCAGACGACTGGCTCGTGGATATCTACAAACATTTTGAGTGTAGTAATGTCAGGCCTAAGGACTTTGTCAAGTTTGCTTCGTTTCAACTCAAAGACCAAGCTACTGAGTGGTATCAACAATACAAAGATTCCAGAGGAGGTCGTGTGATTACCTGGGATGATTTCCGCCGAGACTTCAAATCTCACCACATTCCTCAAAGTGTTGTTGAGTGTAAGCGTGAGGAGTTCCGCAACCTCAAGCAAGGCAGCATGTCTGTTTACCAATACAACATCCTGTTTCAGAGGCTCGCTCGCTTCACTAAAAAAGACGTCTCTGATGAGAAGAGCATGATTTATCAATTCAGAGGTGGCCTTAGAGAAGATCTGCAACTAGCTCTCGTGCTTTTTGAGCCGACTAAGTATGATGAATTCTACAACATGGCACTAAAGCAAGAGGCCGCTCAGCTCAAGTGCGATGCTTCTATGAAGAGAGTCAGGGATGCAACTCGATCGTCTTCTTCAACTCAAGTGGCAGCTAAGCAACAGAAGTTCTGGTTGCCTCCTCCTCCTCCGTTCCGTCAGTCTTATCAGCAGAAGAGTAAAAGTGGCAATGGATCTTCCCACCCACCCAACCCAGGCTATCATAAAAAAGCTCCCTCTCATGCTCCAAGGTGCTCCTTATCACCGTCCGCTCTCAGAGGTTACTTGCAACAAGTGTCAGCAGAAAGGGCACTATGCAAACAAATGCTTCAACCAAAGGCACCTTCCGCCTCCTCCTACTGTGAGATCTGCCAGCAATGCAATGGTCAAGCATAATCCCAAGCATGCCAAGGTCAACATGATGAACGCAGCTCGGGCAAAGGACTCTTCAGAAGTGATCATGGGTAACCTTCCAGTTAACTCAATTCCTGCTAAAGTTCTTTTTGATACTGGTGCATCGCATTGTTTCATGTCAAGACCATTGTCGGTGTCAAAACCGGCGGATCTTGGGTAGGGGGTCCCGAACTGTGCTTCTAGGCCGGATGGTAACATGAGGCAGGGGACACGAAGTTTTACCCAGGTTCAGGCCCTCTCGATGGAGGTAAAACCCTACGTCCTGTTTGATTAATATTGATGGTATGGGTATTACAAGAGTTGATCTACCATGAGATCAGAAAGGCTAAACCCTAGAAGCTAGCCTATGGTATGATTGTTGATGTGTATGTTGTCCTACGGACTAAAACCCTCCGGTTTATATAGACACCAGATAGTGTTAGGGTTACATAGAGTCGGTTACAATGGTAGGAGATCTGAGCATCTGTATCACCAAGCTTGCCTTCCACGCCAAGGAAAATCCCCTCCGGGCACGGGACGGAGTCTTCAATCTTGTATCTTCATAGTCCAGGAGTTCGGCAGAAGGTATAGTTCGGCCATCCAAACACCCCCTAATCCAGGACTCCCTCAGTAGCCCCTGAACCAGGCTTCAATGACGACGGGTCCGGCGCGCAAATTGTCTTCGGCATTGCAAGGTGGGTTCCTCCTCCAAATACTTCATAGAAGATCTTGAACACAAAGATCGTGTCCGGCTCTGCAAAATAAGTTTCCACATATTGCCATAGAGAGAATAATAATATTAACACAAATCTAATCTGCTGACGTATTCTGTGGTGCGACACGCCACGGCCAAGCCTTTATCCAAATCGTTTCATTATCCCACCTCAGCACGTTATGCGAGGTGGTTTCCTTGGCACGTCTTGTCAAAGCAGAGATTGTGTCCCCTCATTTCGGGATTCTCATCAATACGGGCGTGGTTAACCCAACCGCGCCTTCGATTACAGCGCTTGGAGATAAGAAAGTTTTACCAGGCTAGTGGGGACACATAATCGCGTCCACCCATATAAGGGGATAAGGATCCACCTTTTCACCCACGCCTTCTTCCTCCTCTGCCTATCCATTCTTGCGCACTCGAGCTCCAGCACCCAAGTCCGCACTACCACCTCGACCTTCTCCAGTCATGTCCGGAGCGGGAGGCAAGTGGATGGTCTCCTCCGTCATAGAGGGACACATCAAAAAGCTGAGGAAGGCCGGATATCTGGCCAGCGACATCGCGCACCGGCTCCCTGAAAAGGGGCAGCTCATCCCTACTCCTAGGCCCCACGAGAGGGTGGTATTTCTCCCCCATTTCCTCCGTGGACTGGGATTCCCTCTGCATCCATTTGTTCGGGGGCTCATGTTCTACTATGGCCTGGATTTCCACGATCTGGCCCCGAACTTCGTCCTCAACATCTCGGCGTTTATCGTCGTGTGCGAGGCTTTCCTCCGCATCCGCCCCCATTTCGGCTTATGGCTAAAGACCTTCAACGTCAAGCCGAAGGTGGTGCGCGGCAGCCAGGCGGAGTGCAGCGGCGCCATGGTTGGCAAGATGGCCAACGTCCTGTGGCTCGAGGGCTCCTTTGTGGATACCCTGAAGGGGTGGCAATCAGGGTGGTTTTACATCACCGAGCCGCGCGACGCTGAATGGGTCGCACCCCCTGAGTTCCGATCCGCCCCCCCCCCCCCCCCACGCGGCTCACCTCCTGGAAGGAGACAGGCCTGTCTTGGGGTAAAAAAGGAGAGCTGACCGGACTCCAAACATGCATCCAAACCCTGGTGGACAAGAAGCTCAAGCTTGTCAACGTAGTCTAGGTTATGCTCGTCCGCCTGATCCTCCCGTGTCAACGACGGGCCTTCAACCTTTGGGAATTCGACCCGGCGCATCATCAAACTCTTAATAGGCTCTTCAACACGACGTACGAAGATGCCTGGAGGGTGCTTTTCAAGGGCGCTGAGGCTCCCACATCCGCTGCAGAGGATCGCGGATTCAGTACTCAGCATCATGCTCATGCGGTAAGTTGTTTTTGTCCTTTTATAGGGTATCAGTTTTTCATAGTTTGACTCTATGCGGGATCTGAGTTCCCTTATCTTGGATAGGATTGGATGGTGACGTCCGGACAGATCAACTGTCCGGCTCCTCTGCCCGAAGGCCCAGCGGACGCTCGCTTGGCGAAGCTGCTGGTTCCGGCGCCCTATGTGGTGCCGAAGAAGAAGGCCACGAAAAGGGCCACAGGGACTCAAAAGAGTGCCCGGCACCAAGAGGTGTTGGATTCGTCATCCAACGGTCCCGAAGCGCCTTCCTCTCGTGAAGACGAGGAGGAACAAGAAGAGACCTCTCCCCCTCCAGCGGGAGGACAGAAGAAAAGGAAGGCCGCCCTCTCTAAGGTGGCCGGAGGGTCCAAGAAGGGGAAAACCCTTCCTCCGGACTGCTCCACCGACGCCGACAACGACGAAGACGAGTGGCAGCCCAGGGCCAAGCCCCTGGCGAAATCGTAAGTGTTCGGATACTGGGGTAATTCATAGTATTCATTTTTCGCACAGCTTTTCCTTATGTCGAATATGTTTATGCAGCCCACCCAAAGAACGGCTCGACGCATCGTCGAGCGGCTCACTGGACCCGTCGGAGGTGAACTCGCTTCCGACGGCTTCATCCCCCCACCCTGCGGACGACACCGAAGTGTTGTCCCAACAGGTTTCAAGCCGGGAGGAGGTGGTCCTGGAGGCGCCGCAAGGCGACCTCCCGGACTCCAGGAGTAAAGGGGATGAAACCCCCGAGGGCTCCAAGTCCGGCTTAAGGCCGGACACAGCTCCGGAATCTTTAAGGGTTCCAGAGTCCGGCGGGCGACCTCCTTCCAAGAGGGGCAAGCCTACTGTGCCGGTGACCTCCGTCCAACCGGAGGCGCCGGACAATATGCTGGAGGCGCTCCAAGGTGCCTCCATCGACGAGGGGCACCGCACTATTATGAGTGCGGTGATCCAGAAGGTTCAGTCCGCCAAAAGCGGACTGACTGAAGCTTGCACAAGCCTTTTAACAGGCTTTGAGGTAAGTAAAGAATTTTCAAATAATGTTACCGCATAGACAGTAGCCCCTGATGCTCTGTTGGGCGTTCGAGAAGAAAAGCCGAATAGAGGATCAAAGAATTCGCAGGAGTCTAACAAAAGGAGTCAATATGCGTATGCAGGCTTCTCTGCTAGCGTCCGCCGCACTGACTGCGGAAGTGGACGTGCTGAAGTAGAGTCTTGAGAAGTCCGAGCAAGAGCTCGGGCGTGCCAAGAAGCAGCTCGAGGAGAAGGAAGGTAAGAAATACCCTGTTTGAATATGTATATAAAAAAGGTGCAATCGCAAAAAATGACAGGATTGACATGGCTATTGCAGGGGCCACGTCTGAGGTGGCGACCCTTAAGCAAGCGCTGCTCGAGGCCGAGAAGAGTGCGGTCGTGGAGCACGTCGAGCGGGAGAGGTATGAGGCTGATGTTGGCAAGGTGCGGCAAGAGCTCCAGGTTCTCATGAAGAAACATGAGATTTGGAGCTTGACTCGAAGACGCGAGCATCCGAGCTCGCGGCAGCTATAGAAAATGCCAAGTCTGCCAAGGCCGAGTCCCAGAAGACCCTCCAGGAGTTGGATGAGGTGAAGAAGATTGCGGCGGGTAAGGCATTCTTTATGCAAAGCAAACACATAAACGTGAGTTACATGTTACTTACCCGAATCTGGAGCTCTCCAGGAGCGTTCACAAATCTTCCCTGGAGTGTACCTGATGCCGCCGCATTCTATCGAGCCGAGGAGGGCAGCTCGACGGAGAAGGTGTTCTGGTCTCAATACGCTGAGGCCGGACACCCCGTACCCCTGAGCGACCAGCTGAAGCAACTGGTTGAGCTCCACAAGGCGGCCGAACAGGCCATGAAGGGCCTCCTAGTTCGGCTGTGGCCTGGAGAGGCTCTGCCTGGGAGTTATTTTGGGCTGGTGCGGCGGCTGGTGGAGGCCTGTCCGAGGCTTGAAGACATCAAGCACTCCGTCTGCATTGAAGGTGCCCGTAGGGCCCTTGCCCGTGCTAAGGTGCAGTGGGGCAAGATGGATGCGGAGAAGCTTGTGAAGGACGGGTCACCGCCAGGGAAAGAGCATCGCAAGCCCAAGAATTATTATAAGGATGTTCTGAAGGGTGCCCGCCTTGTTGCGGATGAATGTACCAAGGATGTATTTTTTGAGTAAAACCCGCTCGTGTTATCCTGTGCGCTGAAAACTTGTTCATATGCGCTAAGCAATGCTGCTTGAATTTAAAATATTACCTTCTGTGCGGCTGTTTATCAATACTGAGAGATGGCGAGTCATCGGCTTCTGCCCCCATGCCGCTAGTGCTGGGGTGTTCGGGGATAAACCTGGGCGCTCTTTTTCCCATATTTGGGTCCTTCGAGGGAGGCGCTCAGCCCAACGAACGAGGCAATCAGACTATAATGCGTGAACACTCTCACTTAGCCATAGAATTCTATAATTTTAAATTTTGGCGAATCCCCTAGTATTCGGAAGACCGATTTCGGGGCGCTATCAACGCCTTGGCCGGACAGAGCCGACTCCTTGCCCGAAGCGGCATAAGTCTTTAGGGACTCGAAAAAACCTCTCGAACAGCGACCAGTTCTCGCTTCATCATGACAGACAGTTTTAGCTTTCTCCACTGAGGTGCTCGGCCCAGCTCAACTGGGGCACAATCGCAGTGGTTCTCCTAGTGCTACCTTAGCCGATATAGCGGAACGTAAGGCACCAAAACATAGGAGCCATGCAAACCCAACTATTGACCCAAGACATGATTCAGAGCCGATGCATATAATGCTATTAGTTCGGGGTGCCGCACTTGTTAAAGTGTACGGACTTCTCACACCATGTTGAGGGGTACTGAAGCCCCTGGCATATTTTGGCCGTACCAAAGTGTACGGGTGCAACATGTCATTAAGGAACATATATATATTAAAAAAGGTAATGCAAAAATAGACGAAAGCTAAGCATTGTTCATTAAAATAGCTGTGATCAAAGCAGAACGATACAAGCAATGTGATAAACGAAAAGTTGGACTATTTAACATGTCTGCTTCAGGGGCAAGCTACGCGATAGTATGCGAAACAGGTATACTGCTCGTGATAGAGACCACCTGGGATTTCCGTAATGCGGCATGGCTTGTCTGCTTCCCTGGTCCTTGCATCGTTTGTGCGGCAATTGAACTACCGAACAAGCCTTCCGAAGAGTAGGGTCCTGGAAGTAAGAGAAAAGTATAAAAAAGTTCGGCAGACCATGGTTTAAGCCGTGTTTTGGGCGTGCCGTGATGGTGCCCCTCCCCCTATGCCCATGGTATATCTAGGGCATAGTTATGTACGTGAAGTACTGGCGTCGCCTTTTTGCGGGGGTTGGGGTTGGGGCCGCATTGCTACGCCTGCTCGGAATGTGCCAGGCGGTCTTGTTGTAGGTTACTCTAGGCGCGCTTGACTGTGTCCGGACGTTTAATGGCCGGACTAGAGAACTGCCTGGAGAGGCTGCTTTGTACTTCCGCTGCAAGGGCCGTCGTGTGCTCCTCCGTTCGGAGGGAGCATTCGGTGTTTCCATTGACCGTAATTACACCTCGAGGGCATGGCATCTTGAGCTTAAGGTATGCGTAGTGCGGGGCAACATTGAACTTGGCGAATGCGGTTCGCCCGAGTAGTGCATGGTAGCCACTGCGGAACGGGACTATGTCGAAGATTAACTCCTTGCTTCGGATAGATCCGAAGACCACTTCAAGTGTGACTGAGCCTGTACAGCTGGCCTCCACACCTGGTATTACGCCTTTAAAGGTCGTTTTGGTGGGCTTAATCCTCGAGGGATTTATGCCCATTTTCCGCACTATATCCTGGTAAAGCGGGTTCAAGCTACTGCCGCCATCCATAAGGACTCTAGTGAGATGAAATCCATCGATAATTGGGTCGAGGACCAATGCAGCGAATCCGCCATGATGGATGCTAGTGGGATGGTCTCTTCGATCAAAGGTGATCGGGCAGGAGGACCATGGGTTGAACTTTGGGGCGACTAGCTCTACCGCATATACATCTCTTAACGCGCGCTTCCGCTCCCTCTTAGGGACGTGGGTGGCGTATATCATGCTCACCATCCGCACTTGTGGGGGAAAACCCTTCTGTCCATTGTTGTTCGGCGACCGGGGCTCCTCGTCGTCATCGCTATGCAACCCCTCGTCTTCATTGTCGACGCTTAATCTGCCTGCCTGCTTGAACACCCAACAGTCCCTGTTGGTGTGATTGGCCGGCTTTTCGGGGGTGCCATGTATTTGGCACAAGCGGTCGAGTATTCGGTCCAAGCTGGACGGGCCCCTGGGATTCCTTTTGAATGATTTTTTTCCGCTGACCGGATTTAGAGCCTCTGAATCCGGCATTAACTGTCGTATCCTTAGCATTGTCGCTGTTGATGCGGCGCTTCTGTTGGTTGCGACGCGACCTGCCGCTAATGTCCCTGGTGTCCGAACGACCAGGGTTCTTGGTAATATTGTTGCTATGAGCAAGCCAGCTGTCTTCTCCCGTGCAAAAGCGGGTCATGAGCGCCATGAGTGCTGCCATAGATTTCGGCTTCTCTTGTCCTAGGTGCCGGGCAAGCCACTCGTCGCGGATATTATGCTTGAAGGCTGCTAAGGCCTCTGCATCCGGACAGTCGAGTATTTCATTTTTCTTTGTTAGGAACCGTGTCCAGAATTGCCTGGCCGATTCATCTGGCTGCTGAATTGCGTGGCTTAGGTCGTCAGCGTCTGGGGGTCGCACATAAGTGCCCTGGAAATTGTCGAGGAATGCGGCTTCCAGGTCCTCCCAACAGCTGATTGACCCTGTTGGCAGGCTGTTAAGCCACTGCCGGGCTGGTCCTTTAAGCTTGAGTGGGAGGTATTTGATGGCGTGGAAATCATCGCCGCGGGCCATGTGGATATGAAGGAGATAATCCTCGATCCATACCGCGGGATCTGTTGAGCCATCATATGATTCGATGTTTACGGGTTTGAAACCCTCGGGGATTTGATGATCCATTATTTCGTCTGTGAAGCACAATGGGTGTGCGGCGCCTCTGTATTGGGCGATATCATGATGTAGCTCCAATGAGCTTTGTCTACCGTGTTCGGCCCTGCCGAATTTGTGGCCGGCGTGACGGTTGTTGTCTCGAGCCGTGGGGTGCCTACGCGATCCGTAGATCGATCTTGTTTGCCTTGTCTTGTCCTCCAACATGTCTCGTAAGTCCGGCGCATATTCCCGTGCCTTGGTACGGGGTGCGGCTTGGGTGGAGGGCCATGAGGCCTCTCTGTCGCGGCCACAAGGTGGCCTGTCGGCCGCATCGAGTGCTTCCTCCTCTAATTGGGGTAGCAACCTACACTTCGGGTAGCACTTGGAGGGGGTTCGGGTTTATGCTCTTCGGCCGCGAGGACTTTAGTCCATCTATCAACTAGCCGATCTTGATCAGCTTTAAGTTGTTGCTGTTTTTTCTTGAGGCTTCTTGCCGTGGCCATAAGCCTGCGTTGAAAACACTCTTGTTCGACGGGATCCTCTGGCACGGCGAATTCGTCGTCGTCGAGGCTTGCCTCGTCTTCGGAGGGAGGCATATGATTATCGTCCTCGACCTCTTTGTCAGCCGCTCTCCCATGGGGGCTGGTTTCTCCATCCTCCTGTGCCAAATCTTGCTCGGGGGGATGTTCTTCGGCGCTTTCCGGGGTATTATTATCTCCCGTGTTGGAATCGCCGTTTTTGTGTTGGCGGGATTTTGAGCGGCACCGCTGACGCGGGCGCTTTTGCTGTTTCTTGGAGGGGTCATCCTCCGCTATTCCATCGCCCTCTCCCTCTTTTGGGGTGTCCACCATGTATATGTCATATGACGAGGTGGCTTTCCAGGGCCTAGTAGGCGCTGGTTCTTCATCATCTCCTTCATCGGCGTCCATACCGTCGATGTCTTCGGAGTCGAAGTCGAGCATGTCGGTTAAGTTGTCGGCAGTGGCTACAAAGTGGGTGGTGGGTGTGTTTTGAATTTCTTCATCGTCCGTACCCCAACCTTGCTGACCGTAGTCCGGCCAGGGCTCTCCTGACAAAGAGAGAGACTTCAGTGATTTCAAGATATCGCCGACAGGCGAGTGCTGAAAGACGTCCGCGACCGTGAACTCCATGATCGGCGCCCAATCGGATTCGCTCGGCAGGGGCGCGGAGGGTTTGGAGTCCGGGGAAGAATCCGGCTCCATGGAGTCACGAGTCTTGCAGAGTACGGGGCTGGTGTTCGGCTCAACCGCCGTTGGGATCGCAGCCCCCAAGGCGGCATCCAACCGCCCGTCCTCGATCGGCGCGGCCGGCTCCGAACTAGGGGTCGGAGCCGATGCGGGTGCGGCCTCCAGGGCACTGTTCGGTGACAAAGCTAGATCAGGCTCGTCGTGATAGCGCGGCGTGCTCGGCAGTGGTTCGAATCCGTCGAAGATCAAGTCCCCGCGGATGTCGGCCGTGTAGTTTAAACTTCCGAATCTGGCCTGACGTTCAGGGGCGTAGCTTTCGATCTGCTCTAGATGGCCAAGTGAATCGGCCCGCGGTGCGAAGCCGCCAAAGACGAAGATCTGTCTGGGGAGGAAGGTCTCACCCTGGACTGCATCGCCATTGATGATCGTAGGAGCCATCGGGCCTGACGGCGGCGGCACAGAGGAACTCTCAATGAAAGCACCAATGTCGGTGTCAAAACCGGTGGATCTCGGGTAGGGGGTCCCGAACTGTGCGTCTAGGCCGGATGGTAACAGGAGGCAGGGGACACGAAGTTTTACCCAGGTTCGAGCCCTCTCGATGGAGGTAAAACCCTACGTCCTGCTTGATTAATATTGATGGTATGGGTATTACAAGAGTTGATCTACCATGAGATCAGAGAGGCTAAACCCTAGAAGCTAGCATATGGTATGATTGTTGATGTGTATGTTGTCCTACGAACTAAAACCCTCCGGTTTATATAGACACCGGATAGGGTTAGGGTTACATAGAGTCGGTTACAATGGTAGGAGATCTGAACATCCGTATCGCCAAGCTTGCCTTCCACGCCAAGGAAAATCCCCTCCGGGCACGGGACGGAGTCTTCAATCTTGTATCTTCATAGTCCAGGAGTCCGGCGGAAGGTATAGTTCGGCCATCTGAACACCCCCTAATCCAAGACTCTCTCAACCATTTTTTGCCAATAATGAATTCACTTCTTCTCATTTGGGCAAATCCATGGATATTGTTTCTCCGGGTAAATGGTTGAGTGCCAGTTTGGTGGTTCCGGATGTTTCTATCAGGATGGGAGACTATAGATTTATGTCTTCTCCAATGGTCCTTGGTCACTCAGATATTGATCTAATTCTCGGGATGGACTGGCTTTCTATGCACAAGGCTCAGATTGATTGTGCCGCTAGGCAGATTCAATTGACACACTCGTCTGAGGATGTGATCATCTATGCCACTCGTGATGATACCATTCGACTGTTTTCTCTCAATGAGAAGGGCTAGTTGAATGCCATCTCTCATATTCTAGTCGTTTGTGAATATCAAGACGTCTTTCCAGAAGAGCTTCCAGGAATGCCTCCTCATCGGCCATTTGAATTCGTCATCGATCTTGAGCCTGGCACGGAACCTGTTTGCAAACGTCCTTACAAGCTTGGACCAGAAGAGTTGAAGGAGCTAAAGAAACAACTCGATGAACAAGAGTGTATGGGTCTGATCCAACCGAGCTCTTCTCCATGGGGTTGTGGTGTTCTTTTTGTCAAGAAGAAGGATGGCACGGACCGACTTTGTGTCGACTACCGCCCATTGAACAAGAAGACAATAAAGAACAAGTACCCACTTCCCAACATCAATGAACTATTCGAACAACTCAAAGGTGCTCAAGTATTCTCCAAGCTTGACCTCCGTATGGGTTATCATCAGATTCGTATTCGTGAACAAGATATCCCCAAGACAGCATTCAGAACAAGCTTTGGTTCTTATGAATACACTGTCATGTCTTTCGGCCTTGTCAATGCTCCTCCAACGTTCTCTCGCATGATGAACTTCATCTTCAACCCTTACACAAATGATTTCGTCTTGGTGTATCTTGATGATATTTTGGTCTTTTTCAAGAACAAGGAGGATCATGCCAAGCATTTGCGATTGGTTCTCGACAAACTCAGAGAACATCAGTTCTATGTGAAGTTTTCAAAGTGCGAGTTTTGGCTTGATGAGGTTCTCTACCTTGGCCATATCATCTCCGCCAAGGGCATTGATGTTAATCCTGAGAAGGTGCCTGCAATTGGGAATTGGGAATCGCCTCAGAATGTGAAGCAGCTCCGCAGTTTCCTTGGGCTTGCAAGCTATTGTCGAAGATTCGTTGAGAATTTCTCTAAGATTGCAAAGCCTCTTTCCAACCTCCTCTATAAGCATGTGAAGTATGTCTGGACGCCTGAATGTGATGTGGCTTTCAACACCCTGAAAGAGAAGTTAGTCACAGCTCCAGTTCTGACTCCTCCTGATGAATCCAAACCATTCGAAGTTTTCTGTGATGCCTCCCTGCAAGGTCTCGGTGTTGTGTTAATGCAAGAGAAGAAAGTTGTGGCCTATAGCTCTCGCCAATTGAAGCCCAACGAAAAGAACTACCCCACTCATGACCTCAAGTTGGCGGCAGTTGTCCATGCTCCTTTAACATGGAGACATCTCTTGTTGGGAAGGAAAGTGGACATCTTCACTGATCATAAGAGCCTCAAGTTCATCTTCACTCAACCCAACCTCAACCTCAGGCAGACTTGTTGGGTCGAAATGATTCAAGAGTATAATCCGAGTATTGAATATACTCTAGGAAAGGCCAATGTCATTGCAGACGCTTTGACCAGGAAGGCTTACTGCAACAGTTTGATTCTCAAGCCCTTCCAACCGGATCTTTGTGAAGCTTTCCGCAAATTGAATCTCCAAGTTGTTCCTCAAGGCTTTCTTGCCAACCTCCAAGTCTCTCCTACTTTGGAAGATCAAATTCATGAGGCACAATTTCTTGATGCCATGGTAAAGAAGGTGAAAAATGGGATCGCCAAGAGCCAAACCAAGTACAAGTGCTATCGTCTTAATGACAAAGATACTCTATTCTTCGAGGATCGAATTGTGGTTCCTAAGGGTGATCTACGTAAAGTCATTATGAACGAGGCTCACAATTCACTCATATCCATTCATCCTGAAAGTACAAAGATGTATCATGACCTCAAGCAGTCGTATTGGTGGACTCAAATGAAGCGAGAAATTGCTCAGTTCGTAAATGAATGTGATGTCTGCAGAAGAGTGAAAGCAGAACACCAACGGCCAGCTGGTCTCCTCCAACCTCTTGCCATTCCATAATGGAAGTTTGACCATATTGAGATGGACTTCGTGACTGGATTTCCCAAGTCCAAACGTGGAAATGATGCTATCTTTGTTGTCATTGACAAGCTTACTAAAGTGGCTCATTTTCTTCCTATCAAAGAATCTATCACAGCAGCTCAGTTGGCAGAGCTATACACCTCCAGGATTGTCTCCTTGCATGGCATTCCGCAATTGATATCTTCAGATCGTGGAAGCATCTTTATTTCTAAGTTCTGGGACTCCTTCCAGAAGGCTATGGGCACCAACATTCGCTTCAGCACAGCCTTCCATCCTCAAACTAGTGGACAAGTCGAGCGAGTAAATCAAATTCTTGAAGATATGCTTAGGGCTTGTGTCATTTCCTTCGGTATGAAATGGGAGGATTGTCTTCCATATGCCGAGTTCTCTTACAACAACAGCTTCCAAGCGAGTTCGGGCAAGGCCCCATTCGAGATTCTCTATGGCAGAAAGTGTCGTACTCCTCTTAATTGGTCAGAGACTGGTGAACACCAACTTCTTGGCAATGACTTAATCACATACGCTGAAGAAATGTGCAAAGTCATCCGTGAAAATCTCAAAGCCCCGCAATTGCGCCAGAAGAGTTACTATGGTAGCAAGCATCGTGACTTGGCCTTCGAGATCGGAGACCATGTCTACCTCCGCGTCTCTCCAATGAAAGGTACTCGTCACTTCGGTATCAAAGGGAAGCTTGCTCCTAGATACGTGGGTCCTTTTAAGATCATTGGCAAAAGAGGCGACCTTGCCTACCAACTTGAGCGTCCGTCCAACTTTGCAAACGTGCACGACGTGTTTCACGTGTCACAGCTTCGCAAGTGCTTCAAGACTCCTGACCGCACCATCAACTTCGAAGAGATTGATCTCCAAGAAGACATGTATTATCATGAGCATGTTGTTGCTATTCTTGAAGAAACTGAGCGCAAGACTCGCAACAAGTCTATCAAATTCCTGAAAGTGAAGTGGTCACACCATTCCGACCGAGAAGCCACCTGGGAACGCGAGGACCACCTCCGTTCCGAATATTCGGAGTTCTTTCAGTCCTAGATCTCTGTACGAGATCCTTTCGTAGTGGTGGAGTGTTGTAACACCCCGGATGTAACTTACCATATTTGTACTACGACTCTTGCCATTTTCGGCTCTAAGTTATGAGATTCCCTCGTGGTTGGGTTTTGTCTTTGCTTTGCATTTTGTTCATGTCATGCATTTCATATCATGTCATCATGTGCATCTCATTTGCATATGTGTTCGTCTCATGCATCCGAGCATTTTCCCCGTTGTCCGTTTTGCAATCCGACACTCCTATGTTCTCTAGCGCCCTCTTTTGCCTCTTTTCGTGTGCGGGTGTTAAACATTCTCGGAATGGACCGAGATTTGTCAAGCGGCCTTGGTACACCACCGGTAGACCGCCTGTCAAGTTTCGTGCAATTTGGAGTCCGTTTGATACTCCAACGGTTAACCGGGGAACCGTAAAGGCCTTGTGTGTGTTGCAGCCCAACACCCCTCCAAAATGGCCCAATAACCCATCCAAAACCCTTCCATGTCCTCCACCATCGGATCATGATCGCGTGGGCAAAAACTACACCTCAGTTGGACACTCACACCTCCTTCTATGTATAAATATGTGCACCTCTCCAAAATTTCCGGTCTAAACCCTAGTCTCCCCCTTCCTCCGCGCGCCGGACACGTCCGCCCGGCGCCGGACACGTCCGCCACCGTCCCCTCGCCAGATCGTTGTGCGCCACGTCACCGGGCCGTGCCCCACTTCACCGCCGCCGCCGCCGAAGCCCGCAGGGCCCGCGGGACGCCCTCCCGGCCCGGATCGGGCGCAGCCGCCCTGCGCGGGACCCCGCCGCCTCGCCGGTCGCCGGCCCCGCCGCCTCCTTGCCCTGCCGACCGCGCCTCCTCGCTGGACCACGCCGCTGCTCGCTGGGCCTCCACCGCCGTCCATCGCCGTGCCCGACCACCTCCAGCGCGTCGCCCGCCGTGGCCCGCGCCTCTCCTCACCTCCGACCGCCTCCCCGCACCGTTCTCCGGCGAGCTCGCATCGGCCTTCCTCGGATTCCACGCCAGATCCAAATCTGGAAGAGAGGGTTGACCTGGTTTTTCTCTACTAAGTCTTTTTCTGCATTATTTTGTGCCTCTGTTCATCATGCCATAACTCCTCATCCGCAGATCTATTTTGCATGCATGATATATCAAAATGTTCATCATGATGTGCTATTCATTTTGTTCCATTGTGTCATGCTTGTTTGAGTCCATCTTGATGCCCAAATGACTGATGCAAGAGTGCTATAAAATGTTAGGTGCTGATTCTTAGCAGAGTATGAGCATTTGTCATTTTTGCTACATTTGTTGTGTGCTACATATGGGCATGAGCTCTACATGTGTTTTGGGCTATGCCATGCCATCTTTACAGGGGTGTATGCCATGTATTTTTGCGATAAATGTGGTGACTAGCGCAAGCATGCAAAGTAGCTCTCGTGATATTGCTGATTTCAGGGACTTAGAATTTTACTAAGTCTTTGCTCTGCTATTATTTTTATGCCATGTATCCATGATGCTACAGAGTGATCCATGCTTGTTTTGAGTATCTTCAGTAAGGATGATTTTGTTGGGGAACGTGGTAATTTCAAAAAAAATCCTACGCACACGCAAGATCATGGTGATGCATAGCAACGAGGGGGAGAGTATTGTCTACGTACCAATGCAGACCGACTGCGGAAGCGATCTCACAATGTAGAGGAAGTAGTCGTACGTCTTCTTCCCGATCCGACCGATCCAAGCACCGTTATTCCGGCACCTCCGAGTTCTTAGCACACGTTCAGCTCGATGACGATCCTCGGGCTCCGATCCAGCAAAGCGTAGAGGAAGAGTTCCGTCAGCACGACGGCGTGGTGACGATCTTGATGTACTACCGACGCAGGGCTTCGCCTAAGCACTACAACGGTATGATCGAGGTGGAATTTGGTGGCAGGGGGCACCGCACACGGCTAAGGAACGATCTCAAGGATCAACTTCTGTGTCTTGGGGTGTCCCCTGCCCCTGTATATAAAGGATGGAGGAGGAGGAGCTGGCCGGCCAAGGTGGGAGGCGCAGGAGGAGTCCTACTCCTACCGGGAGTAGGACTCCCCCCTCCAATCCTAGTCCAACTAGGTTTCCTCAAGATGGAAGTGAAAGAGAGAGGTGGCCGGCCCCTCTCCTAGTCCTAATAGGACTAGGGAGTGGGGGGAGGCGCAGCCCTATGTGGGCTGCCCTCTCACCTTTCCACTAAGGCCCATGTTGGCCCATTTGGCTCCCGGGGGGTTCCGGTAACCCTCCCGGTAATCCGGTAAAATCCCGATTTCACCCGGAACACTTCCGGTGTCCAAACGTAGGCTTCCAATATATCAATCTTTACATCTCGACCATTTCGAGACTCCTTGTCATGTCCGTGATCACATCCGGGACTCCGAACAACCATCGGTACATCAAAATGCATAAACTCATAATAACTGTCATCGTAACGTTAAGCGTGCGGACCCTACGGTTCGAGAACAATGTAGACATGACCGAGACACGTCTCCGGTCAATAACCAATAGCGGGACCTGGATGCCCATATTGGCTCCTACATATTCTACGAAGATCTTTATCGGTCAGACCGCATAACAACATACGTTGTTCCCTTTGTCATCGGTATGTTACTTGCCCGAGATTCGATCGTCGGTATCCAATACCTATTTCAATCTCATTACTGGCAAGTCTCTTTACTCGTTCCGTAATACATCATCTCATAACTAACATCTTAGTTATTATGCTTGCAAGGCTTATGTGATGTGTATTACCGAGAGGGCCCAGAGATACCTCTCCGACAATCGGAGTGACAAACCCTAATCTCGAAATACGCCAACCCAACATCTACCATTGGAGACACCTGTAGTACTCCTTTATAATCACCCAGTTACGTTGTGACGTTTGGTAGTACCCAAAGTGTTCCTCTGGCAAACGGGAGCTGCATAATCTCATAGTCATAGGAACATGTATAAGTCATGAAGAAAAGCAATAGCAACATACTAAACGATCGGGTGCTAAGCTAATGGAATGGGTCATGTCAATCAGATCATTCAACTAATGATGTGACCTCGTTAATCAAATAACAACTCTTTGTTCATGGTTAGGAAACATAACCATCTTTGATTAACGAGCTAGTCAAGTAGAGGCATACTAGTGACACTCTGTTTGTCTATGTATTCACACATGTATTATGTTTCCGGTTAATACAATTCTAGCATGAATAATAAACATTTATCATGATATAAGGAAATAAATAATAACTTTATTATTGCCTCTAGTGCATATTTCCTTCAGTCTCCCACTTGCACTAGAGTCAATAATCTAGTTCACATCTCCATGTGATTTAGCAGCAATGGTTCACATCACCATGTGATTAACACCCATAGTTCACATCGTCATGTGACCAACAATCAAAGGGTTTACTAGAGTCAGTAATCTAGTTCACATATCTATGTGATTAACACCCAAAGAGTACTAAGGTGTGATCATGTTTTGCTTGTGAGATAATTTTAGTCAACGGGTCTGTCACATTCAGATCCGTAAGTATTTTGCAAGTTCTATGTCTACAATGCTCTACACGGAGCTACTCTAGCTAATTGCTCCCACTTTCAATATGTATCCAGATTGAGACTTAGAATCATCTGGATCAGTGTCAAAAACTTGCATCGACGTAACCCTTTACGACGAACCTTTTTGTCACGTCCATAATCGAGAAACATTTCCTTATTTCACTAAGGATAACCGCTGTCCAGTGATCTACTCCTAGATCACTATTGTACTCCCTTGCCAAATCAGTGCAGGGTATACAATAGATCTGGTACACAGCATGGCATACTTTATAGAACCTATGAATGAGGCATAGGGAATGACTTTCATTCTCTTTCTATCTTCTGCCGTGGTCGGACTTTGAGTCTTTACTCAACTTCACACCTTGTAACACAGGCAAGAAACCTTTTCTTTGACTGTTCCATTTTGAACTACTTCAAAATCTTGTCAAGGTATGTACTTATTGAAAAACTTATCAAGCGTCTTGATCTATCTCTATAGATCTTCAAGCTCAATATGTAAGCAGCTTTACCGAAGTCTTTCTTTGAAAAACTCCTTTCAAACACTCCTTTTATGCTTTACAGAATAATTCTACATTATTTCCGATCAACAATATGTCATTCACATATACTTATCAGAAATGCTGTAGTGCTCCCACTCACTTTCTCGTAAATACAGGCTTCACCGCAAGTCTGTATAAAACTATATGCTTTGATCAACTCATCAAAGCGTATATTCCAACTCCGAGATGCTTGCACCGGTCCATAAATGGATCGCTGGAGCTTGCACACTTTGTTAGCTCCCTTTGGATCGACAAAACCTTCCGGTTGCATCATATACAACTCTTCTTTAATAAATCTATTAAGGAATGCAGTTTTGTTTATCCATTTGCCAGATTTCATAAAATGCGGCAATTACTAACATGATTCGGACAGACTTAAGCATAGATACGAGTGAGAGAATCTCATCGTAGTCAACACCTTGAACTTGTCGAAAACCTTTTGCGACAATTCTAGCTTTGTAGATAATAACATTACTATCAGCGTCCGTCTTCCTCTTGAAGATCCATTTATTCTCAATTGCTTGCCGATCATTGGGCAAGTCAACCAAAGTCCAAACTTTGTTCTCATACATGGATCATATCTCAGATTTCATGGCCTCAAACCATTTTGCGGAATCTGGGCTCATCATCGCTTCCTCATAGTTCGTAGGTTCGTCATGGTCAAGTAACATGACCTCCAGAACAGGATTACCGTACCACTCTGGTGCGGATCTCACTCTGGTTTACCTACGAGATTCGGTAGTAACTTGATCCGAAGTTTCATGATCATTATCATTAGCTTCCTCACTAATTGGTGTAGGAGTCACAAGAACAGATTTCTGTGATGAACTACTTTCCAATAAAGGAGAAGGTACAATTACCTTATCAAGTTCTACTTTCCTCCCACTCACTTCTTTCGAGAGAAACTCCTTCTCTAGAAAGTATCCATTATAAGCAATGAATGTCTTGCCTTAGGATCTGTGATAGAAGGTGTACCCAACAGTCTCCTTTTGGGTATCCTATGAAGACATATTTCTCCGATTTGGTTTTGAGCTTATCAGGATGAAACTTTTTCACATAAGCATCACGACCCCAAACTTTAAGAAACGACTACTTTGGTTTCTTGCTAAACCACAGTTCAGATTGTGTCATCTCAACGGACTTAGATGGTGCCCCTTTTTAACGTGAATGCAGCTGTCTCTAATGCATAACCCTAAAAACAATAGTGGTAAATCGGTAAGAGACATCATAGATTGCACTATATCCAATAAAGTACGGTTATGATGTTCGGACACACCATTATGATGTGGTGTTCCAGGTGGCGTGAGTAGTGAAACTATTTCACATTGTTTTAACTGAAGACCAAACTCGTAACTCAAATATTTGTCTCCGCGATCAGATCGTAGAAACTTTATTTTCTTGTCACGATGTTTTTTACTTCACTCTGAAATTCTTTGAACTTTTCAAATGTTTCAGACTTATGTTTCATCAAGTAGATATACCCATATCTGCTCAAATCATTTGTGAAGATCAGAAAATAATGATACCTGTCGCGAGCCTCAATATTCATCGGACCACATACATCAGTATGTATGATTTCCAATAAATCTTTTCTCGCTCCATTGTTCCGGAGAACGGCGGTTTTTAGCCATCTTGCCCAAAAGGCATGGTTCGCAAGCATCAAGTGATTCATAATCAAGTGATTCCGAAAGCCCATCAGCATGGAGTTTCTTCATGCGCTTTATACCAATATGACCTAAACAGCAGTGCCACAAATAAGTTGCACTATCATTATTAACTTTGCATCTTTTGGTTTCAATATTATGAACATGTGTATTATTAAGATCGAGATCCAATGAACTATTTTCATCGGGTGTGTAACCATATAAGGTTTTATTCATGTAAACAGAACAACAATTTATTCTTTTACTTAAATGAATAACCGTATTACAATAAACATGATCAAATCATATTCATGCTCAACACAAACACCAAATAACACTTATTTAGGTTCAACACTAATCCCGAAAGTATAGGGGAGTGTGCGATGATGATCATATCAATCTTGGAACTACTTCCAACACACATCGTCACTTCACCCTTAACTAGTCTCTGTTTATTCTGCAACTCCCGTTTCGAGTTACTAATCTTAGCAACTGAACTAGCATCAAATACTGAGGGGTTTGCTATAAACACTAGTAAAGTACACATCGATAACATGTATATCAAATATACTTATGCTCACTCTGCCATCCTTCTTATCCGCCAATCACTTGGGGTAATTCCACTTCCAGTGACCAGTCCCTTTGCAGTAGAAGCACTTAGTCTCAGGCTTATGATCAGACTTGGGCTTCTTCACTTGAGCAGCAACTTGCTTGCCGTTCTTCTTGAAGTTCCCCTTCTTTCCTTTGCCCTTTTTCTTAAAACTAGTGGTCTTGTCAACCATCAACACTTGATGTTTTTCTTTGATTTCTACATTCGTTGATTTCAGCATCACGAAGAGCTTGGGAGTTGTCTCCGTTATCCCTTGCATATTATAGTTCATCACGAAGTTCTACTAACTTAGTGATGGTGACTAGAGAATTCTGTCAATCACTATCTTATCTGGAAGATTAACTCCCACTTGATTCAAGCGATTGTAGTACCCAGACAATCTGAGCACATGCTCACTAGTTGAGCAATTCTCCTCCATCTTTTAGCTATAGAACTTGTTGGAGACTTCATATCTCTCAACTCGGGTATTTGCTTGAAATATTAACTTCAACTCCTGGAACATCTCATATGCTCCATGACGTTCAAAACGTCTTTGAAGTCCCGATTCTAAGCCATTAAGCATGGTGCACTAAACTATCAAGTAGTCATCATATTGAGCTAGCCAAACGTTCATAACCTCTGCATCTGCTCCTGCAATAGGTCTTTCACCTAGCGGTGCATCAAGGACATAATTCTTCTGTGCAGCAATGAGGATAAACCTCTGATCACGGATCCAATCCGCATCTTTGCTACTAACATCTTTCAACACAATTTTCTCTAGGAACATATCAAAATAAACATAGGGAAGCAACAACGCGAGCTATTGATCTACAACATAATTTGCAAAATACTACCAGGACTAAGTTCATGATAAATTTAAGTTCAATTAATCATATTACTTAAGAACTCCCACTTAGATAGATATCCCTCTAATCCTCTAAGTGATCACGTGATCCAAATCAACTAAACCATAACCGATCATCACGTGAGATGGAGTAGTTTTCAATGGTGAACATCATTATGTTGATCATATCTACTATATGATTCACGCTCGACCTTTCGGTCTCCGTGTTCCGAGGCCATATCTGTATATGCTTGGCTCGTCAAGTATAACCTGAGTATTCCGCGTGTGCAACTGTTTTGCACCCGTTGTATTTGAACGTAGAGCCTATCACACCCGATCATCACGTGGTGTCTCAGCACGAAGAACTTTTGCAACGGTGCATACTCAGGGAGAACACTTCTTGATAATTTAGTGAGAGATCATCTTATAATGCTACCGTCAATCAAAGCAAGATAAGATGCATAAAAAGATAAAAATCACATGCAATCAATATAAGTGATATGATATGGCCATCATCATCTTGCGCTTGTGATCTCCATCTCCGAAGCACCGTCATGATCACCATCATCACCGGCGCGACACCTTGATCTCCATCATAGCATCGTTGTCGTCTCGCCAATCTTATGCTTCCACGACTATCACTACCGCTTAGTAATAAAGTAAAGCATTACATCGTGATTGCATTGCATACAATAAAGCGACAACCATATGGCTCCTGCCAGTTGCCGATAACTCGGTTACAAAACATGATCATCTCATACAATAAAATCAGCATCATGCCTTGACCATATCACATCACAACATGCCCTGCAAAAACAAGTTAGACGTCCTCTACTTTGTTGTTGCAAGTTTTACGTGGCTGCTACGGGCTTAAGCAAAAACTCATCTCACCTACGCATCAAAACCACAATGATAGTTTGTCAAATAGACTCCGTTTTAACCTTCTCAAGGACCGGGCGTAGCCACACTCGGTTCAACTAAAGTTGGAGAGACAGTCGCCCGCAAGCCATCTATGTGCAAAGCACGTCAAGGGAACCGGTCTCGCGTAAGCGTACGCGTAAGGTTGGTCCGGGTCGTCTCGTCCAACAATACCGCCGAACCAAAGTATGACATGCTGGTAGGCAGTATGACTTGTATCGCCCACAACTCACTTGTGTTCTACTCGTGCAAATAACATCAAACCATAAAACCTAGGCTCGGATGCCACTGCTGGGGAACGTGGTAATTTCGAAAATTTTCCTACGCACACGCAAGATCATGGTGATGCATAGCAACGAGGGGGAGAGTATTGTCTACGTACCAACGCAGACCGACTGCGGAAGCGATCTCACAACATAGAGGAAGTAATCGTACATCTTCTTCCCGATCCGACCGATCCAAGCACCGTTACTCCGGCACCTCCGAGTTCTTAGCACACGTTCAGCTCGATGATGATCCTCGGGCTTCGATCCAGCAAAGCGTAGAGGAAGAGTTCCGTCAGCACGACGGCGTGGTGACGATCTTGATGTACTACCGACGCAGGGCTTCGCCTAAGCACTACAACGGTATGATCGAGGTGGAATTTGGTGGCAGGGGCACTGCACACGGCTAAGGAACGATCTCAAGGATCAACTTCTGTGTCTTGGGGTGTCCCCTGCCCCCGTATATAAAGGATGGAGGAGGAGGAGCTGGCCGGCCAAGGTGGGAGGCGCAGGAGGAGTCCTACTCCTACCGGGAGTAGGACTCCCCCCTCCAATCCTAGTCCAACTAGGTTTCCTCAAGATGGAAGTGAAAGAGAGAGGTGGCCGGCCCCTCTCCCAGTCCTAATAGGACTAGGGAGTGGGGGGAGGCACAGCCCTATGTGGGCTGCCCTCTCACCTTTCCACTAAGGCCCATGTTGGCCCATTTGGCTCCCGGGGGGTTCCGGTAACCCTCCCGGTAATCCGGTAAAATCCCGATTTCACCCGGAACACTTCCGGTGTCCAAACGTAGGCTTCCAATATATCAATCTTTACGTCTCGACCATTTCGAGACTCCTCGTCATGTCCGTGATCACATCCGGGACTCCGAACAACCTTCGGTACATCAAAATGCATAAAGTCATAATAACTATCATCGTAATGTTAAGCGTGCGGACCCTACGGTTCGAGAACAATGTAGACATGACCGAGACACGTCTCCGGTCAATAACCAATAGCGGGACCTGGATGCCCATATTGGCTCCTACATATTCTACGAAGATCTTTATCGGTCAGACCGCATAACAACATACGTTGTTCCCTTTGTCATCGGTATGTTACTTGCCCGAGATTCGATCGTCGGTATCCAATACCTAGTTCAATCTCGTTACTGGCAAGTCTCTTTACTCGTTCCGTAATACATCATCTCATAACTAACATCTTAGTTATTATGCTTGCAAGGTTTATGTGATGTGTATTACCGAGAGGGCCCAGAGATACCTCTCCGACAATCGAAGTGACAAACCCTAATCTCGAAATACGCCAACCCAACATCTACCATTGGAGACACCTGTAGTACTCCTTTATAATCACCCAGTTACGTTGTGACGTTTGGTAGTACCCAAAGTGTTCCTCCGGCAAACGGGAGCTGCATAATCTCATAGTCATAGGAACATGTATAAGTCATGAAGAAAAGCAATAGCAACATACTAAACGATCGGGTGCTAAGCTAATGGAATGGGTCATGTCAATCAGATCATTCAACTAATGATGTGACCTCGTTAATCAAATAACAACTCTTTGTTCATGGTTAGGAAACATAACCATCTTTGATTAACGAGCTAGTCAAGTAGAGGCATACTAGTGACACTCTGTTTGTCTATGTATTCACACATGTATTATGTTTCCGGTTAATACAATTCTAGCATGAATAATAAACATTTATCATGATATAAGGAAATAAATAATAACTTTATTATTGCCTATAGGGCATATTTCCTTCAGATTTTGACGTATGGTTATGCTCTATCCATCCATACCCCTATTTGCAATTATGGAGTGCCCTAGCATGACTTAATCTTGCTCTACTTTTGCTATAAAATGTTCCTGGCAGATTGTTTACGTGTTAATCAATTTTGCCAAGGTTGTTGTAGTTGATACATGCATGCTATGAGCTTGTTCTTGCTTTGGTTAGCTTCATGATCATGTCTTCTTGCTGGGAGTATGCTTAGTTTGTCATGCAAGGCTTTGTGATGAGTGAATCGAGCTCGCAAAGTTGCCTTCATATTTCTGTTTATGCCATGCTCAGTTTTGTGCTAAGTCTGAATCTGTTAACGAAACTTGCTATGTTTACATGGGTGCCATAATATCTTCTATGCCTTTTTGGCTCTTGGTCAGTAAGGAACTTTTGTTCTATGCTTTGAGTAGATTCATACCATGCCTTTGTTTTCTATGTTCTGTTCCTGTAGCATGCTGTTATCTTGCTCTAAACATTGCTTCCTGATGTTAATTTATGGCATGTTAGTATTTTCACTAAGTCTGTGATGCTGATATCTTTTGCACTTTTTCCATGCTTGTTTGAACATGTTCTAGTGTGATTTAGCCGTAGCTCAGTGTTCATTGTTTATCAAGCATCTTTAGTAGATCACTGCCATGTGCTTTGTTGCTATGTTGGAGTGCAGTAGCTTAGTTTCTTGTTGCATTTTAGATGGCATTGTGTTGTTAATCGCAGAATTGTGCCATTCTTGTTTTGCTTGCCATTTGCAAACCGTGCATCCGATTCCAGTGATCTTTATATCGATTTCGACGGAAATCAACTCATCTTTCCAGCGGCACACTTGGTTTGCCAAGTTGAGGCCTGGTTCAATCTTTCCCTTCCGGAGCACGCATATGCATTGCATATCACATCCCGCATATCATGCCATGTTTTGCATCATGTTGCTTGTGCATTGCACCGTGATTGATTGTTGGTCCTTTACCTGTGTTTTTCCTTTGGGTAGAGCCAAGAGACGAGTACATGATCAAGGAAGCCGTTGAGTATGCTTACGAGGATCAAGCTTTCGTCAACTCGGAGAACTTTGCAGGCAAGATGACCATACCCTCGAAATCACTTCTATCTTTGCTTGCTAGTTGTTCGCTCTATTGCTTTGCCGCGATACCTAACACTTGCTATATCATGCCTCCCATATTACCATCTCAAGCCTCTAACCCACCTTTCCTAGCAAACCGTTGTTTGGCTATGTTACCGCTTTGCTCAGCCCCTCTTATAGCGTTGCTAGTTGCAGGTGAAGATGGAGTTTGTTCCATGTTGGAACATGGTTATTTGTTGGGATATCATTATTATATCGTGTTTACTTTAATGCATCAATATACCTGGTAAAGGGTGGAAGGCTCGGCCTTATGCATGGTGTTTTGTTCCACTCTTGCCGCCCTAGTTTCCGTCATACCGGTGTTATGTTCCTTGATTTTGCGTTCCTTACGCGGTTGGGTGTTATGGGAACCCCTTGACAGTTCGCTTTGAATAAAACTCCTCCAGCAAGGCCCAACCTTGGTTTTACCATTTGCCTACCTACCACCATATACCTTCCCTTGGGTTCTGCAGACTCAAGGGTCATCTTTATTTTAAACCCCCCACCTCCCGGGCCAATGCTCCTCCGAGTGTTGGTCCGAAACGGGCTGCCTGCGGGGCCACCTCGGGGCAACTCGAGGGTTGGTTTTACTCGTAGCTTGACCTATCCGGTGTGCCCTGAGAACGAGATACGTGCGACTCCTATCGGGATTTTTCGGCACATCGGGCGGCTGTACTGGTCTTGTTTTACCATTGTCGAAATGTCTTATAACCGGATTCTGAGTCTGATCGGTCGTCGTGGGAGAAGGAATATCCTTCGTTGACCGTGAGAGCTTGTGATGGGCTAAGTTGGGACACCCCTGCAGTGTTATGAACTTTCAAAAGCCATGCCCGCGGTTATGGGCCGATGGGAATTTGTTAATGTCCGATTGTAGAGAACTTGACACTTAATCTAATTAAAATGAATCAACCGCGTGTGTAGCCATGATGGTCTCTTTTTGGCGGAGTCTGGGAAGAGAACACGGTCTCGTGTTATGCTTAAACGTAAGTAGTTTCAGGATCACTTCTTGATCTTTATAGCTTCTCGACCGTGCTTTCCTTCTCTTCTCGCTCTCATTTGCGTAAGCTAGCCACATATATGCTAGTGCTTGTTGTAGCTCCACCTCACTACCCCTTTCCTACCTTAAGCTTAAATAGTCTTGATCGCGAGGGTGTGAGACTGCCGAGTCCCCATGACTCACAGATTACTTCAAAACAGATGCAGATGCCGATGATGCCAGTGCAGGGGATGCGATCGAACTCAAGTGGGAGTTCGACGAGGATTCGAGACTTTACTATGTGTCTTTTCCGGACGATCAGTAGAGGAGCCTAGTTGGAGCGATCGGGGATCTGGCATTTGGGGTTGTCTTCCTTTATTTGGTTCTATAGTCGGACCTTGATTGTATTCTGGATGATGTAATGCTATATTTATGTATTGTGTGAAGTGGCGATTGTGAGCCAACTCTTTATCCCTTTCTTATTCAGTACATGGGATGTGTAAAGATTACCCCTCTTGCGACATGCCTACCATGCGGTTATGCCTCTAAGTCGTGCCCCAACGCATGGGAGATATAGTCGCATCGTGGGTGTTACAAGTTGTTCTATCATACCCGAAGAAATTTCATATTCAATATTTTCAGTAGGTGCAGTGGGTTGAGGGGTGACTAATTGTGGTTCCGGTCAAGGTGAAGATACCTTGAAGAAACCCCTCAAAGGATTGTTTTCCATATTAACAAGTAACAATAAATTTCAGCATGTAGTAATAATTTTTCCTTACCGATTTCCACTTACCAAGAGCGCTTCTCTCCCCAGAAACGGTGCCAGAAAAGAGCCTTGTTGATCCACAAGTATAGGGGGTCAATCATAGTCCTTTCTATAAGTAAGAGTGTCAAACCCAACGAGGAGCATAAGGAAATGACAAGTGGTTTTCAGCAAGGTAATGTCTGCAAGCACTGAAATTGTAAGTAACGAGTAGTTTGATAGCAAGATAATTTGTCGTGAGCAAGTAACGATAATAGTAACAAAAGTGCAGCAAGGTAGCCAATCCTTTTGAGGCAAAGGATAGGCCAAAATGGTCTCTTATGATAAGCAAAGTGATCTTGAGGGTACATGGGAATTTCATCTAGTCACTTTCATCATGTTGGTTTGATTTGTGTTTGCTACTTTGATAATTTGATATGTGGGTGGACCGGTGCTTAGGTATTGTTCTTACTTGAACAAACCTCCTACTTATGATTAACCCCTCACAAGCATCCGCAACTATGAGAAAAGTATTAAGAATAAACTCTAACCATAGAATTAAACTTTTGGATCCAACCGGTCCCTTACGGAATAGCGCATAAACTAGGGTTTAAGCTTCTGGCACTCTTGCAACCCATCATCTAATAACTACTCCACAATGCATTCCCTTAGGCCCAAATATGGTGAAGTGTCATGTAGTCGACGTTCACATGACACTACTAAGGAAATCACAACATACATACCATCAAAATATCGAACACATATAAAATTCACATGATTACTTGCAACAAGATTTCTCCCGTGACCTCAAGAACAAAAGTAACTACTCACAAACGATAATCATGCTCATGATCAGAGGGGTATTAAATAGCATATTGTATCTGAACATATAATCTTCCACCAAATAAACCATATAGTAATCAACTACAAGATGTAATCAACACTGCTACAAGTCACCCACAAGTACCAATCTATAGTTCCGGTACCAAGATTAAACACAAGAGATAAACTAGGGTTTGAGAGGAGATGGTGTTGTTGAAGGAAATATGCCCTGGAGGCAATAATAAAGTTATTATTTATTTCCTTATATCATGATAAATGTTTATTATTCATGCTAGAATTGTATTAACTGGAAACATAATACTTGTGTGAATACATAGACAAAATAAACGTCACTAATATGCCTCTACTTGACTAGCTCGTTAATCAAAGATGGTTATGTTTCCTAACCATAGACATGTGTTGTCATTTGATTAACGGGATCACATCATTAGAGAATGATGTGATTGACATGACCCATTCCATTAGCTTAGCACCCGATCGTTTAGTATGTTGCTATTGCTTTCTTCATGACTTATACATGTTCCTATGACTATGAGATTATGCAACTCCCGTTTGCCGGAGGAACACTTTGTGTGCTACCAAACGTCACAACGTAACTGGGTGATTATAAAGGAGCTCTACAGGTGTCTCCAAAGGTACATGTTGGGTTGGCGTATTTCGAGATTAGGATTTGTCACTCCGATTGTCGGAGAGGTATCTCTGGGCCCTCTCAGTAATGCACATCACATAAAGCCTTGCAAGCATTGCAACTAATGAGTTAGTTGCGAGATGATGTATTACAAAATGAGTAAAGAGACTTGCCGGTAACGAGATTGAACTAGGTATTGAGATACCGACGATCGAATATCGGGCAAGTAACATACCGATGACAAAGGGAACAACGTATGTTGTTATGCGGTCTGACCGATAAAGATCTTTGTAGAATATGTAGGAGACAATATGAGCATCCAGGTTCCGCTATTGGTTATTGACAGGAGACATGTCTCGGTCATGTCTACATCGTTCTCGAACCCGTAGGGTCCGCACGCTTAACGTTACGATGATAGTTTCATTATGAGTTTATATATTTTGATGTACCGAAGTTCGTTCGGAGTCCCGGATGTGATCACGGACATGACGAGGAGTCTCGAAATGGTCGAGACATAAACATTGATATATTAGAAGCCTATGTTTGCACATCGGAAGTGTTCCGAGTGAAAACGGCATTTTACCAGAGTGCCGGGAGGTTACCGGAACCCCCCGGTAACCTAATGGGCCTTAATGGGCCTAGTGGAGAAAGAGGAGAGGAGGCCTAGGGGCTGCCGCATGCCCCTCCCCCCCAAGTCCGAATTGGACAAGGAAGGGGGCGGCTGTAGCGACCAGACCTCAAACAGACTGATCTCTGTGCTCCGGTGTCATCCCTGGATCAGTAATGCTGACACCACACAGTACTCGGAGGATTTATAGCAGAGTAGCAATCACACACTTATTACATCGAGTGTCTCCATAGAGAACTTATTACAATAAATATGGCTTAAGGCCATCTAATAAAGATAACAGTGGAAGGCTTGGAAGATAAGTGAGTCCATCAACTCCAACGGCATCACTCAGTATAGAACCACGACCTAAAAACTCCTTAATCGTCGTCTGGAAAGTCTGCAACATTAACGTTGCAGCCCGAAACGGGTCAGCACATGGAATATGCTGACAAGGTAACACATACAGAGTAATGGAATGAGACAGCTATACTATATGCATATTTGGCTGGTGGAAAGCTCTATGGTTACAGTTTTTGCGTAAAGCCAATTTTTCCCTACTTCAAAGGAATAAATTTATTTAACTATCATGGTAGTTGTTAAACACTGAGAATGGTTGACAGCATTCTCAATCCCAATTAAGCATCATCTTTAAACCTAACCCAACAAAATTAATTTAGAGTAACATGTTGAGATTCACATGATAATCCAGGCACTAGATACTCAAGATGTCCATAACCGGGGACACGGCTAATCATGATTAGTTTATTACACTCTGCAGAGGTTTGCGCACTTTTCCCCACAAGACTCGATCGCCTCCGTTTGGTTTCTTGCACTACATGGTGTTTGAGAAGACGGATGACCGAGACATAGTCTTTCAGAAGCGCTAGCACCTTACGATCAGGTAGACCGTACCACCTACATCCCCTACATCTGCTAGTCTACCACTATAAGAGTTCGCACGACTTAGTCAACTATGCTAGAGCCCATAATAGCTTGTGGCTGCACACGGAAGTTTCTAGCATGAATAATCTCATGATCCCTTTGAGCCTGGGTGGCGGTCCAAAAGAAAAACGGGCAAGTCCTGGAATACCCAAGTGCCTCAATCCACCCAGATGTGTGTTTAAGTTGCCACCTTAGATAGACCATTAATTAACAAAACTCACATCTGTCATGGATATCACTCACCAAATCCACGTCTACTAGCATAGCATGGCATAATAAGCAAACGTAGAAGTAACTCCCAAAGGTTTGATAATAAACAGGTAATAGGTACTACCTCAACTACTTCCCATCCCACAATTTAATTAGATCCTAATCATGCAATGTGTGAGGATTGATCTAATGCAATAAAACTAGGTAGTAGAAAAGGTATGATCAAAGTGTTACTTGCCTTGCTGATGATCCGGGAAACCTAGCGATTCGAAGTAACAAGCGGCGCACTCCAGGTATTCCATCGCAGACAAACAAACAAGCATACAACAAGTACTCATCTAATGCACAGGTAAAACTCAAATAAGAGATCTAACCAGAAGGTTCAACTTAAGAACTCCGGTTGCCAAAAAAGAATCAAATCGAACGAAGCAACGAAAGTCAAACGGCGAAAGAAAACAACTTCGTTCTAGTAATCTGGATCTAAGGCAAATTTGACAGTAGACAAAACTTTTTTAAGTTAGTTAAACGAATAGAGGGTTTCGAGACGAAACTCTAGGCGTTTGAATCGCCTGATTCCGATAAACGAGCAAAAAGTTATACTAAAACGAAAATCGGATCAGGAATCGCGATCAGAAAAATCGCAGATTTAATCCGAGAAAGAGAAAAACGACGAACGCTCGCTAAAATAAATAAACCGGAAAACCCAATCTATTTAAAAAACCGAATCTAATAAACCGACGAAAACCGATCGGTTTTTTTTAAAACGATGGCACGGAAGTCGAGGCGGCGGCGAACCTCGGGCGGCGGAATCCGGCGGGCGGCGGCGCGGCGGCGGCGGCGGCGCAGGTGGCGGCGGCGGGCGGCAGCTGGGGCGGGGTCGGGCGGCTGGGCTAGGGTTTCCCCCGGGTGGGCCGCCCCGGCTTATATACCCTAGTCGGGCCGGAGTCCTAGTCGGACACGGCCCGTTAGGTCGGTTCGGTTTTTTTTAATAATTCCACTCGGAAGAAAAATAAAAAGAAATACTAAACGGACTCCAAAAATTCCGAAATAAATTTTCACGGGCTTCTAAAATCAAGCCGCACAGGGTGAACACTTATTTGGGACCTAAATGCAATTTTGAAAAACACATATTTTTCCTAAATTCAAATAAAACACCGAAAAACTCCAAAATAAAATCTTATTTGATTTTTTATTAAATCCTCAA
The DNA here is from genome assembly GCA_034509565.1 of Triticum monococcum. Classification (NCBI taxonomy): domain Eukaryota; kingdom Viridiplantae; phylum Streptophyta; class Magnoliopsida; order Poales; family Poaceae; genus Triticum; species Triticum monococcum. The sequence goes on from CM067843.1 coordinate 498,213,400, forward strand.
TGTTTCTTTATTTTGGGAAAGTCATTTTATTCCCTCTCTCATATTTTTGGAATAGAAATAATTGATGATAAAATAAATAAAATCAAATGATCCTATTCTCAAAATTTGAGAAAACTCAAGTTTGAAAATAACGAAATCCCCAACTCTCTCCGTGGGTCCTTGAGTTGCGTAGAATTTTCTAGGATCAACCAAAATGCAAAATAAAATATGATATGCATTGATGATCTAATGTATAACATTCCAAATTGAAAATTTGGGATGTTACAAACCTACCCCCCCCCTTAAGACAAATCTCGCCCTCGAGATTCGGGTTGGCTAGAAAATAGGTGAGGGTGGTCCTTGAGCAAATCTACATCTCGCTCCCAGGTGGCTTCATCCTCTGTGTGGTGGCTCCACTGAACTTTGAAAAACTTGATAACCTTGCTACAAGTGACTCGACTGGCAAACTCGAGGATCTTAATTGGTTTCTCCTCGTATGTCAAATCGTTATCCAACTGAATAGTTTCTAAGGGCACCGTGTCTCTCAACGGTATGTCAGCCATCTCCGCATGACATTTCTTTAACTGAGAAACGTGGAACACATCATGAACTCCTGACAATCCTTCGGGCAATTCCAACTTGTAGGCCACTTCTCCCATACGCTCCAAAACTCGATATGGTCCTACAAATCGTGGTGCTAACTTCCCTTTTACTCCGAAACGCTTTGTTCCTCGAAGTGGAGATACTCGAAGATAAGCTCTATCTCCGACTTCGTAAACTGTCTCCTTGCGTTTAGAATCTGCATAACTCTTCTGTCTGGACTGGGCTACCTTGAGCCTATCGCGAATCAACTTCACCTTCTGTTAAGACTCTTTAATCAAGTCAGGTCCAAACAACTGGCGGTCTCCAACTTCGTCCCATGACAACGGTGTCCTGCACCTCCTTCCGTACAAGGCTTCGAAAGGGGCCATCTTTAAACTGGTTTGGTAACTGTTGTTGTAAGAGAACTCTACATATGGCAAATTATTGTCCCAACTAGATCCATAATCTAGTGCACAAGCTCTTAGCATATCCTCCAAAATCTTATTGACTCTCTCGGTCTGTCCATTTGTCTGTGGATGAAAAGTTGTACTGAATTCTAGCCTGGTACCCAAAGTTTCACGCAACTGCTTCCAGAACTTTGAGGTAAACTGGGTTCCATTCAGGTATCCGCAAGGGTTGTAACAATCATGCTGGCTTCTGATGCTCTGCCTTTACTCTCTGACATACATCACAAACTGCTACATACTCCGCAATATCCTTCTTCATTCCGGTCCACCAGAAAATATCCTTCAGATCCAAATACATCTTGGTATTTCCTGGGTGAATCAAATATGGTGAGTCGTGTGCCTCTTGCAAAATCAACTTCCTGATCTCCGGGTCATTGGGCACGTAAACGCGGTCTTCAAACCATAGGGTGTCGTGCTCATCCTCACGAAATCCTTTAGCTTTTCCTTTGCTCAGTTTCTCCTGTATAGTAGCAATCTCTTTCTCGGTCTTCTGATCTTCCCTGATTCTATCCATCAAAGTTGACTGAATCTCCAATGCTGCCAGATAGCCTCTCGAAACTATTTCCACACATAGTTCACGAAGATTTTCTGCTAACTCCTTGGGTATTTCTCCCGTTATTAACGTATTGACATGGCTCTTACGGCTTAATGCATCAGCTACTACATTAGCCTTTCCGGGGTGATAATGCAATTTCATATCATAATCCTTGATAAGCTCCAACCATCTCCTTTGTCTGAGATTCAACTCCTTCTGTGTGAAAATGTACTTCAAGCTCTTATGATCCGTGTACACCTCACAATAATTTCCAATGAGGAAATGTCTCCATGTTTTCAAAGCATGCACTATGGCTGCTAACTCCAAATCATGCATGGCATAATTCAACTCATGAGGTTTCAGTTGTCTCGAGGCATATGAAACAACTCTCCCTTCCTGCATAAGCACTGCTCCAAGTCCTCGACGTGAAGCGTCGCAATACACCTCATAATCCTTGGTCTGGTCTGGCAAAATCAACACTGGTGAGGTAACCAAACGTTTCTTCAACTTCTGGAAACTAGCCTCACATTCCTCCGTCCATATGAACTTGGTATCTTTCTTCAACAACTCTGTCATAGGCTTCGCAATCTTTGAGAAATTCTCAATGAATCTCCGGTAGTATCCTGCGAGTCCAAGAAAACTCCGGATGTCTCCAACGGTAGTTGGTGCTTCCCACTTGGTCACGGTATCTACTTTGGTGGGATCAACTACTATACCTTCTCCAGATATAATGTGTCCGTGGAATCCTACTTCCATCAACCAAAACTCACATTTGCTGAACTTGGCATATAATTGATGTTCTCTGAGCTTTCCAAGTACCAAACGCAAATGCTCCTTATGCTCCTCTTCATTCTTCAAATAAACCAGGATATCATCAATGAACACTACGATGAACTTATCCAAGAACACCATAAATACTTTGTTCATCATGTTCATAAAATAGGCAGGTGCGTTAGTCAGACCAAATGACATAACGGTATACTCATACAGCCCATACCTGGTGGTAAAAGTTGTCTTCGGAATATCCTGCTCTCGAATCTTCAACTGGTGGTATCCTGATCGCAGATCGATCTTGGAAAATGCCTTAGCTCCTTGCAATCGATCAAACAGATCATTGATCATCGGTAGTGGGTACTTGTTCTTGATCGTTACTTCATTCAATCCCCGATAATCAACAACCATCCTTAACAATCCATCCTTCTTTTCTACCAGAAGTACTGGCGATCCCCAAGGTGAAGAACTTGGGCGGATATATCCCTTATCTAGTAACTCCTTAATCTGCTTCTTAATTTCCACCAAATCCTTTGCCGGCATCCTATATGGTCTCTTTGTTATTGGCCCTGTGCCTGGCAATAGCTCAATCAAGAACTCAATATCTCTATCCGGTGGCATGCCGGACAACTCTTCTGGAAATACATCAGGGAAATCCCTTACCACTGGTACTTCCTCCTGCACAACTCATGTTAGGAAATTTACTTGGGTCCTCTTTGGCACATGCCGGGATACATACTTGATCCTTCTCCCTTCTGGGGTGGTAAGCAAAATTGACTTACTAGCACATTAAATATTCCCTTCATACTTTGATAACCAATCCATGCCTAATATCACATCCAATCCTTGGGATTCCAATACTATTAGGTCTGAGGGAAAAACATAGTTACCAATCCTTAATGGTAACCGATCACACCATAGACTAGCCATATATTCTGCTCCAGGCGAGGTTACTAACATGGGTGACCTAAGGGCTTGGGTTGATAGGTTATACTTATCCACAAATCCCCTTGAGATGTATGAATGCGATGCACCAGTATCAAAAAGAACGAGTGCAGTAAATGACTTAACCAAAAACTTACCTATTACTGCATCGGGCTGAGCTTCAACCTCCTCCACGCTAACGTGGTTCACCTGTCCCCTGTTGAAAGGGTTCGTCTTCTTCCCAGAACTTCCATTGCCATTTTGGCCTTCAGGACATTCATTGGCATAATGTCCGATCTTCTGACACTTAAAGCAAGTGACTTGGCTCAGGTCCTTCTTGGCTGGGGTTGATGGGTTGGTGCGATTCTGGCTGTTGCTTCCTCCATTGCCATTTCCATTCTTGGTGCCATTGTGATTGTACGAGCTACCTCCTCCATGGGTATGCTGAAAATGTCCTCTCGGTCTAGGGGTAAAATGTGGCTTCTGCTGAGCTCCTGAATTGTACTTCCCTTGTCCATACTTCCTCTTGCGATTCTCAATTTGCTGCTGCTTCCCTTCAATCATAACAGCACGATCTACCAACTCCTGGTAGTTGTTGAAGGTGGCTACCATCAACTGCATGCTCAACTCATCATTCAGTCCTTCCAGAAAATTCTCCTACTTAGCTGCATCCATAGCGACGTCATCTGGGGCATAACGTGCTAACTTACTAAAGTCCTCCACATACTGGCCAACTGTCCGTCCTCCTTGGCGCAAGTTGCGAAACTCACGCTTCTTCATGTCCATAGCTCCTGCTGAAACATGGGCAGTACGGAAAGCCTGCTGAAACTGGTCCCATGTGACAGTGTCTACAGGGAAAGTGGCTGTGAAATTCTCCCACCATGATGCTGCGGGTCCTTCAAGCTGATGTGCGGCAAACTTCACCTTCTTCGCATTCGTGCATCCTGCTGTGGTCAACTCTCTAGCTGTCTTGCGGAGCCAATCATCTGCTACTATCGGCTCAGTGCTACTGGAAAACACCGGCGGATTCAGCCTAAGAAAACGGGCTAAGTGATCAACGGGTGGTGGTGGTGGTGGTGGGTTGTTGTTGTTGGTCCCTTGATTCTGATTCTGGACTAGCAACTGCATCAATGTGTTCTGCTGCTGGATCAACTGGGTGAGCTCCGGTGGAAAGGCAAATCCGGGGTCACGTCTCGGAGGCATCCGAGGGTTTAGAAAAGATGAGATGTAAGAATAGAGGGGGTCTAAAGAGAAAACACTACCCATATGCACACGAGGCAAAAGCAAACAATTCACTTCATTCAATCAAACAAGGGCATACAATCGATCTAACTATCGCAAAAGTGCTCGGACTACTATATTTACATGGTGGACTACTACTACTGATGAGGTGGTCTACTAGAAATATTCTTCGGTTGCAGACTCCATGATATCTGCTCCAGCTTCATCAACATAATCATCATCGCTACTATCTGGTTCCGAGTCGGTGCCGTCGATGATGATGTAGTCTTCCGGACTAATCTCCTGGGGTTCTTCGTCTTCATCTACTGGCGTAGGACCTCCCATAAATATTCCCATCTTCTTGATCAGGTCGTCATTCTTCTCCACCAATACTTCAATTTCTTCTTCATAATCTTCACATGTAGCCTTGAGTTCTTCCTCCAGTTCCTTGATTCTTGTCTTAGCCTTCTTCAGATCTATCATGTCGGCGCACATCTGGTTCTCCTGTCGTCGAACGTGCTGGTTTAACTCCTGGATAAAAGCTGCGATTGATCTATCCTTCCTGGTGCTGATCATCTCCTAGTGCTCATCTCGGCGCCCACAAATCTGGTAGATAGTATCCTTGAGATCATTGCGGTAGACTTCTCCAATGCGTCCCATGGCGATGTGAGCTTACATGCTCTTTCCTAGACTCCAAGTTGGTGCATCAAAAGAAAACTCTATGGGCTCAGTGACTGGCATGAACGTCCTTCCTGGAACTTGAACTTGAATCATCCAGCGCTCTTCTTCAGGTAAAGTGGCGTTGTAGGTTCCTGTGAAACTTGGTACTCCTATGTTCAGGTATCTAGTGACTTCCTTCAAGTGACGTCCAAAGGGTGTATCTTCATCCGGTTGCGTGAACTTGTTCCTTGCATCCGCCATCCTAAAAGAGTAGAAAAGATGAGAGGTCAGAAGAGAAGAGAGTGAATAGTGATCTAGGTCTTTAGCTTAGTGGTCGTGTCCTACAGTCAGCGTGTGCTCTGATACCATCTCTGTAGCGACCAGACCTCAGACAGTCTGATCTCTGTGCTCCGGTGTCATCCCTAGATCAGTAATGCTGACACCACACAGTACTCGAAGGATTTATAGCAGAGTAGCAATCACACACTTATTACATCGAGTGCCTCCATAGAGAACTTATTACAATAAATATGGCTTAAGGCCATCTAATAAAGATAACAGCGGAAGGCTTGGAAGATAAGTGAGTCCATCAACTCCAACGGCATCACTGAGTATAGAACCACGACCTAAAAACTTCTTAATCGTCGTCTGAAAAGTCTGCAACATTAACGTTGCAGCCCGAAACGGGTCAGCACATGGAATATGCTGACAAGGTAACACATAGAGAGTAATGGAATGAGACAGCTATACTATATGCATATTTCGCCGGTGGAAAGCTCTATGGTTACAGTTTTTGTGTAAAGCCAATTTTTCCCTACTTCAAAGGAATAAATTTATTTAACTATCATGGTAGTTGTTAAACATTGAGAATGGTTGACAGCATTCTCAATCCCAATTAAGCATCATCTTTAAACCTAACCCAACAAAATTAATTTAGAGTAACATGTTGAGATTCACATGATAATCCAGGCACTAGATACTCAAGATGTCCATAACCGGGGACACGGCTAATCATGATTAGTTTATTACACTCTGCAGAGGTTTGCGCACTTTTCCCCACAAGACTCGATCGCCTCCATTTGGTTTCTCGCACTACATGGTGTTTGAGAAGACGGATGACCGAGACATGGTCTTTCAGAAGCGCTAGCACCTTACGATCGGGTAGACCGTACCACCTACATCCCCTACATCTGCTAGTCTACCACTGTAAGAGTTCGCACGACTTAGTCAACTATGCTAGGGCCCATAATAGCTTGTGGCTGCACACGGAAGTTTCTAGCATGAATAATCTCATGATCCCTTTGAGCCTGGGTGGCGGTCCAAAAGAAAAACAGGCAAGTCCTGGAATACCGAGGTGCCTCAATCCACCCAGATGTGTGTTTAAATTGCCACCTTAGATAAACCATTAATTAACAAAACTCACATCTGTCATGGATATCACTCACCCAATCCACGTCTACTAGCATAGCATGGCATAATAAGCAAACGTAGAAGTAACTCCTAGAGGTTTGATAATAAACAGGTAATAGATACTACCTCAACTACTTCCCATCCCACAATTTAATTAGATCCTAATCATGCAATGTGTGAGGATTGATCTAATGCAATAAAACTAGGTAGTAAAAAGGTATGATTAAAGTGTTACTTGCCTTGCTGATGATCCGGGAAACCTAGCGATTCGAAGTAACAAGCGGCGCACTCCGGGTATTCTATCGCAGACAAACAAACAAGCATACAATAAGTACTCATCTAATGCACAGGTAAAGCACAAATAAGAGATCTAACCAGAAGGTTCAACTTAAGAACTCCAGCTGGCAAAAAGAATCAAATCGAACGAAGCAACGAAAGTCAAACGGCGAAAGAAAACAACTTCATTCTAGTAATCTGGATCTAGGGCAAATTTTACAGTAGCAAAAACTTGTTTAAGTTGGTTAAACGGATAGAGGGTTTTGAGACGAAACTCTAGGCGCTTGAATCGCCTGATTCCGATAAACGAGCGAAAAGTTATACTAAAACGAAAATCGGATCAGGAATCGCGATCAGAAAAATTGCGGATTTAATCCGAGAAAAAGAAAAAATGACGAACGCTAGCTAAAATAAATAAATCGGAAAAACCGATCTATTTAAAAAAACCGAATCTAATAAACCGACGAAAACCAATGAGAACCGATCGGTTTTTTTAAACGATGGCACGGAAGTCGAGGCGGCGGTGAACCTCGGGCGACGGAATCCGGCGGGCGGCGGCGCGACGGCTGCGGCGGCGGGCGGCGGCTGGGGCGGGGTCGGGCGGCTGGGCTAGGGTTTCCCCCGGGTGGGCTGCCCCGGCTTATATACCCTAGTCGGACCGGAGTCCTAGTCGGACACGGCCCGTTAGGTCGGTTCGTTTTTTTAATAATTCCGCTCGGAAGAAAAATAAAAAGAAATACTAAACGGACTCCAAAAATTCCGAAATAAATTTTCACGGGCTTCTAAAATCAAGCCGCACAAGGTGAACATTTATTTGGGACCTAAATGCAATTTTGAAAAACCCACATGTTTCCTAAATTCAAATAAAACACCGAAAAATTCAGAAATAAAATCTTATTTGATTTTTTTGTTAAATCCTCAATATTTCTTTATTTTGGGAAAGTCATTTTATTCCCTCTCTCATATTTTTGTAATAGAAATAAATGATGATAAAATAAATAAAATCAAATGATCCTATTCTCAAAATTTGAGAAAACTCAAGTTTGAAAATAACGAAATCCCCAACTCTCTCCGTGGGTCCTTGAGTTGCGTAGAATTTTCTAGGATCAACCAAAATGCAAAATAAAATATAATATGCATTGATGATCTAATGTATAACATTCCAAATTGAAAATTTGGGATGTTACAGCGGCGCTCCCCTTTCCTTTTTTCGCCCTCTCTTCCTTCCCCCCCAAGTCCTAATCCAACTAGGGAAAGGGGGGAGTCCTACTCCTAGTAGGAGTAGGACTCCTCCTGCGCGCCTCCTCCTAGGGTCGGTCGCACCCCCCCCCCCCCCCCCCTTGCTCCTTTATATACGGGGGCAGGGGCACCTCTAGACACACAAGTTGATCCTCGTGATCGTTTTCTTAGCCATGTGCGGTGCCCCCTTCCACCATACTCCTCGATAATATTGTCGCGGTGCTTAGGCGAAGCCCTGCGACGGTAGAACATCAAGATCGTCACCACGCCGTCCTGCTGACGGAACTCTTCCCCGACACTTTGCTGGATCGGAGTCCGAGGATCGTCATCGAGCTGAACGTGTGCAGAACTCGGAGGTGCCGTACGTTCGGTACTTGGATCGGTCGGATCGGGAAGACGTACGACTACTTCCTCTACGTTGTGTCAACACTTCTGTTGTCGGTCTACGAGGGTACGTAGATAACACTCTCCCCACTCGTTGTTATGCATCACCATGATCTTGCGTGTGCGTAGGAAATTTTTTGAAATTACTACGTTCCCCAATAGTGGTATCAGAGCCTAGGTTTTATGTGTTGATGTTATATGCATGAGTAGAACACAAGTGAGTTGTGGGCGATATAAGTCATACTGCTTATCAGCATGTCATACTTTGGTTCGGCGGTATTGTTGGATGAAGCGGCCCGGACCGACATTACGCGTACGCTTACGCGAGACTGGTTCTACCGACGTGCTTTGCACACAGGTGGCTGGCGGGTGTCAGTTTCTCCAACTTTAGTTGAACCAAGTGTGGCTACGCCCGGTCCTTGTGAAGGTTAAAACAGCACCAACTTGATAAACTATCGTTGTGGTTTTGATGCGTAGGTAAGATTGGTTCTTGCTTAAGCCCGTAGAAGCCACGTAAAACTTGCAACAACAAAGTAGAGGACGTCTAACTTGTTTTTGCAGGGCATGTTGTGATGTGATATGGTCAAGACATGATGCTAAATTTTATTGTATGAGATGATCATGTTTTGTAACCGAGTTATCGGCAACTGGCAGGAGCCATATGGTTGTCGCTTTATTGTATGCAATGCAATCGCATTGTAATGCTTTACTTTATCACTAAGCGGTAGCGATAGTCGTGGAAGCATAAGATTGGCGAGACGACAACGATGCTACGATGGAGATCAAGGTGTCGCATCGGTGACGATGGTGATCATGACGGTACTTCGGAGATGGAGATCACAAGTACAAGATGATGATGGCCATATCATATCACTTATATTGATTGCATGTGATGTTTATCTTTTATGCATCTTATCTTGCTTTGTTTGACGGTAGCATTTTAAGATGATCTCTCACTAATTATCAAGAAGTGTTCTCCCTGAGTATGCACCGTTGCGAAAGTTCTTCGTGCTGAGACACCACGTGATGATCGGGTGTGATAGGCTCTACGTTCAAATACAACGGGTGCAAAACAGATGCACACGCGGAATACTCAGGTTATACTTGACGAGCCAAGCATATACAGATATGGCCTCGGAACACGGAGACCGAAAGGTCGAGCGTGAATCATATCGTAGATATGATCAACATAGTGATGTTCACCAATGAAACTACTCCATCTCACGTGATGATCGGACATGGTTTAGTTGATTTGGATCACGTGATCACTTAGAGGATTAGAGGGATGTCTATCTAAGTGGGAGTTCTTTAAGTAATTTGATTAATTGAACTTAAATTTATCATGAACTTAGTACCTGATAGTATCTTGCTTTTTTATGTTTGATTGTAGATAGATGGCCTGTGTTGTTGTTCCGTTGAATTTTAATGTGTTCCTTGAGAAAGCAAAGTTGAAAGATGATGGTGGCAATTACACGGACTGGGTCCGTAACTTGAGGATTATCCTCATTGTTGCACAGAAGAATTATGTCCTGGAAGCACCGCTGGGTGCCAGGCCTGCTGCTGGAGCAACACCAGATGTTATGAACGTCTGGCAGAGCAAAGCTGATGACTACTCGATAGTTCAGTGTGCCATGCTTTACGGCTTAGAATCGGGACTTCAACGACGTTTTGAACATCATGGACCATATGAGATGTTCCAGGAGTTGAAGTTAATATTTCAAGCAAATGCCCGGATTGAGAGATATGAAGTCTCCAATAAGTTCTATAGCTTCAAGATGGAGGAGAACAGTTCTGTCAGTGAGCATATACTCAAAATGTCTGGGTATAATAATCACTTGATTCAATTGCGAGTTAATCTTCCAGATGATTGCGTCATTGATAGAATTCTCCAATCACTTCCACCTAGCTACAAGAGCTTCGTGATGAACTATAATATGCAAGGGATGAATAAGACAATTCCCGAGCTCTTCGCAATGCTAAAAGCTGCGGAGGTAGAAATCAAAAAGGAGCATTAAGTGTTGATGGTCAACAAGACCACTAGTTTCAAGAAAAAGGGCAAAGGGAAGAAGAAGGGGAAGTTCAAAAAGAACAGCAAGCAAGTTGCTACTCAGGAGAAGAAACCCAAATCTGGACCTAAGCCTGAAACTGAGTGCTTCTACTGCAAGCAGACTGGTCACTGGAAGCGGAACTGCCCCAAGTATTTGGCGGATAAGAAGGATGGCAAGGTGAACAAAGGTATATGTGATATACATGTTATTGATGTGTACCTTACTGATGCTCGCAGTAGCACCTGGGTATTTGATACTGGTTCTGTTGCTATTATTTGCAACTCGAAACAGGGACTACGGATTAAGCGAAGATTGGCTAAGGACGAGGTGACGATGCGCGTGGGAAATGGTTCCAAAGTCGATGTGATCGCGGTCGGCACGCTACCTCTACATCTACCTTCGGGATTAGTATTAGACCTAAATAATTGTTATTTGGTGCCAGCGTTAAGCATGAACATTATATCTGGATCTTGTTTGATGCGAGACGGTTATTCATTTAAATCAGAGAATAATGGTTGTTCTATTTATATGAGTAATATCTTTTATGGTCATGCACCCTTGAAGAGTGGTCTATTCTTATTAAATCTCGATAGTAGTGACACACATATTCATAATGTTGAAGCCAAAAGATGCAGAGTTGATAATGATAGTGCAACTTATTTGTGGCACTGCCGTTTAGGTCATATCGGTGTAAAGCGCCTGAAGAAACTCCATACTGATGGACTTTTGGAACCACTTGATTATGAATCACTTGGTACTTGCGAACCCTGCCTCATGGGCAAGATGACTAAAACACCGTTCTCCGGTACTATGGAGAGAGCAACAGATTTGTTGGAAATCATACATATAGATGTATGTGGTCCGATGAATATTGAGGCTCGTGGCGGATATCGTTATTTTCTCACCTTCACAAATGACTTAAGCAGATATGGGTATATCTACTTAATGAAACATAAGTCTGAAACATTTGAAAAGTTCAAAGAATTTCAGAGTGAAGTTGAAAATCATCGTAACAAGAAAATAAAATTCCTACGATCTGATCGTGGAGGAGAATATTTGAGTTACGAGTTTGGTGTACATTTGAAACAATGCGGAATAGTTTCACAACTCATGCCACTTGGAACACCACAGCGTAATGGTGTGTCCGAACGTCGTAATCGTACTTTACTAGATATGGTGCGATCTATGATGTCTTTTACTGATTTACCGCTGTCATTTTGGGGTTATGCTTTAGAGACGGCCGCATTCACGTTAAATAGGGCACCATCAAAATCCGTTGAGACGACGCCTTATGAACTGTGGTTTGGCAAGAAACCAAAGTTATCATTTCTGAAAGTTTGGGGCTGCGATGCTTATGTGAAAAAGCTTCAACCTGATAAGCTCGAACCCAAATCGAAGAAATGTGTCTTCATAGGATATCCAAAGGAAACTATTGGATACACCTTCTATCACAGATCCGAAGGCAGGACTTTTGTTGCTAAATTCAGAAACTTTCTAGAGAAGGAGTTTCTCTCGAAAGAAGTGAGTGGGAGGAAAGTAGAACTTGATGAGGTAACTGTACCTGCTCCCTTATTGGAAAGTAGTACATCACAGAAACCGGTTTCTATGACACCTACACCAATTAGTGAGGAAGCTAATGATGATGATCATGAAACTTCAGAACAAGATACTACTGAACCTCGTAGATCAACTAGAGTAAGATCCGCACCAGAGTGGTATGGTAATCCTGTTCTGGAAGTCATGCTACTAGATCATGATGAACCTACGAACTATGGAGAAGCGATGGTGAGCCCAGATTCCGCAAAATGGCTTGAAGCCATGAAATCTGAGATGGGATCCATGTATGAGAACAAAGTATGGACTTTGGTTGACTTGCCCAAAGATCGGCAAGCAATTGAGAATAAATGGATCTTCAAGAAGAGGACTGACGCTGACGGTAATGTTACTGTCTACAAAGCTCGACTTGTCGCAAAAGGTTTTCGACAAGTTCAAGGGATTGACTATGATGAGACCTTCTCACCCGTAGTGATGCTTAAGTCTGTCTGAATCATTTTAGCAATTGCCGCATTTTATGATTATGAAATTTGGCAGATGGATGTCAAAACTGCATTCCTGAATGTATTTCTGGAAGAAGAGTTGTATATGATGCAGCCAGAAGGTTTTGTCGATCCAAGGGGAGCTAACAAAGTGTGCAAGCTCCAGCGATCCATTTATGGACTGGTGCAAGCCTCTCGGAGTTGGAATAAATGCTTTGATAGTGTGATCAAAGCATTTGGTTTTGTACAGACTTTTGGAGAAGCCTGTATTTATAAGAAAGTGAGTGGGAGCTCTGTAGCATTTCTGATATTATATGTAGATGACATATTACTAATCAGAAATGATATAGAATTTCTGGATAGCATAAAGGGATACTTGAATAAGAGTTTTTCAATGAAAGACCTCGGTGAAGCTGCTTACATATTGGGCATTAAGATCTATAGAGATAGATGAAGACGCTTAATTGGACTTTCACAAAGCACATACCTTGACAAAACTTTGAAGAAGTTCAAAATGGATCAAGCAAATAAAGGATTCTTGCCTGTGTTACAAGGTGTGAAATTGAGTAAGACTCAATGCCCGACCACTGCAGAAGATAGAGAGAAAATGAAAGATGTTCCCTATGCTTCAGGCATAGGCTCTATCATGTATGCAATGCTGTGTACCAGACCTGATGTATGTCTTGCTATAAGTCTAGCAGGGAGGTACCAAAGTAATCCAGGAGTGGATCACTGGACAGCGGTCAAGAACATCCTGAAATACCTGAAAAGGACTAAGGATATGTTTCTCGTATATGGAGGTGACAAAGAGCTCATCGTAAATGGTTACGTTGATGCAAGCTTTGACACTGATCCGGACGATTCTAAATCGCAAACCGGATACGTGTTTACATTAAAACGGTGGAGCTGTCAGTTGATGCAGTTCTAAACAAAGCGTTGTGGCGGGATCTACATGTGAAGCGGAATACATAGCTGCTTCGGAAGCAGCAAACGAAGGAGTCTGGATGAAGGAGTTCATATCCTATCTAGGTGTCATACGTAGTGCATCTGGTCCAATGAAAATCTTTTGTGACAATACTGGTGCAATTGCCTTGGCAAAGGAATCCAGATTTCACAAGAGAACCAAGCACATCAAAAGACGCTTCAATTCCATCCGGGATCTAGTCCAGGTGGGAGACATAGAGATTTGCAAGATACATACGGATCTGAATGTAGCAGACCCGTTGACTAAGCCTCTTCCATGAGCAAAACATGATCAGCACCAAAGCTCCATGGGTGTTAGAATCATTACTGTGTAATCTAGATTATTGACTCTAGTGCAAGTGGGAGACTGAAGGAAATATGCCCTAGAGGCAATAATAAAGTTATTATTTATTTCCTTATATCATGATAAATGTTTATTATTCATGCTAGAATTGTATTAACCGGAAGCATAATACTTGTGTGAATACATAGACAAAATAAACGTCACTAGTATGCCTCTACTTGACTAGCTCGTTAATCAAGGATGGTTATGTTTCTTAACCATAGACATGTGTTGTCATTTGATTAACGGGATCACATCATTAGAGAATGATGTGATTGACATGACCCATTCCATTAGCTTAGCACCCGATCGTTTAGTATGTTGCTATTGCTTTCTTCATGACTTATACATGTTCCTATGACTATGAGATTATGCAACTCCCGTTTGCCGGAGGAACACTTTGTGTGCTACCAAACGTCACAACGTAACTGGGTGATTATAAAGGAGCTCTACAGGTGTCTCCAAAGGTACATGTTGGGTTGGCGTATTTCGAGATTAGGATTTGTCACTCCGATTGTCGGAGAGGTATCTCTGGGCCCTCTCAGTAATGCACATCACATAAAGCCTTGCAAGCATTGCAACTAATGAGTTAGTTGCGAGATGATGTATTACGAAATGAGTAAAGAGACTTGCCGGTAACGAGATTGAACTAGGTATTGAGATACCGACGATCGAATCTCGGGCAAGTAACATACCGATGACAAAGGGAACAACGTATGTTGTTATGCGGTCTGGCCGATAAAGATCTTCGTAGAATATGTAGGAGCCAATATGAGCATCCAGGTTCCGCTATTGGTTATTGACTGGAGACATGTCTCGGTCATGTCTACATTGTTCTCGAACCCGTAGGGTCCGCACGCTTAACGTTACGATGACAGTTTCATTATGAGTTTATATATTTTGATGTACCGAAGTTCGTTCAGAGTCCCGGATGTGATCACAGACATGACGAGGAGTCTTGAAATGGTCGAGACATAAAGATTGATATATTGGAAGCCTATGTTTGGACATCAGAAGTGTTCCGAGTGAAAACGGCATTTTACCGGAGTACCGGGAGGTTACCGGAACCCCCCGGTAACCTAATGGGCCTTAATGGGCCTAGTGGAGAAAGAGGAGAGGAGGCCTAGGGGCTGCCGCGTGCCCCTCCCCCCAAGTCCAAATTGGACAAGGAAGGGGGGCGGCGCCCTCCCCTTTCCTTTTTCCCCCTCTCTTCCTTCCCCCCCCCCAAGTCCTAATCCAACTAGGGAAAGGGGGGAGTCCTACTCCCGGTAGGAGTAGGACTCCTCCTGCGTGCCTCCTCCTAGGGCCGGCCGCACCCCCCCCCCCCTTGCTCCTTTATATACGGGGGCAGGGGGCACCTCTAGACACACAAGTTGATCCTCGTGATCGTTTTCTTAGCCGTGTGCGGTGCCCCCTTCCACCATACTCCTCGATAATATTGTAGCGGTGCTTAGGCGAAGCCCTGCGATGGTAGAACATCAAGATCGTCACCACGCCGTCGTGCTGACGGAACTCTTCCCCGACACTTTGCTGGATCGGAGTCCAGGGATCATCATCGAGCTGAACGTGTGCAGAACTCGGAGGTGCCGTACGTTCGGTACTTGGATCGGTCGGATCGGGAAGACGTACGACTACTTCCTCTACATTGTGTCAACACTTCCGTTGCTGGTCTATGAGGGTACGTAGATAACACTCTCCCCTCTCGTTGCTATGCATCACCATGATCTTGCGTGTGCGTAGGAATTTTTTTGAAATTACTACGTTCCCCAACAGTTGTTGAAGGTGTTGATGAGGATTTCCCTCCCCAAGATGGGAGAGTTGTTGGTGATGATGATGACGATGATTTCCCCCTCCGAGAGGGAAGTTCCCCCGGTGGAATCGCTCCGCGAGGGGGAAAAGTGCTCCTGCCCAAGTTCCGCCTCGAGACGGCGGCTCTTCGTCCAGAAAGTACTCTCCTTATTTTTTTTCTAGGTCAAAATGACTTATATACCAGAAGATGGGCATCGGAGGTGGGCTGGGGTGAGCACAACCCACCAGGGCGCGCCTGGCCCCCATGTGGCCCCCCTCCGATAGTTATTTGCTCCAGTGTTTCTTATTTATTCCATAAAAATTCCTCATGAAGTTTAGCCCATTTGGAGTTGTGCAGAATAGGTCGCCTGACGTAGCTTTTTCAGGTCCAGATTTCTAGCTGCCAGAATTCTCCATCTTTGTGTGTACCTTGCAGATTATGAGAGAAAAGGCATTAGAATTACAACAAAAAGCATTATTATGCAGAAAAACATTATAAAACAGTAGGTAAACATGATGCAAAATGGATGTATCACTTGCGTTTATTAGTCTAGTGCCTTAGTTAGGTCTTTGGATGTCCATGGCTTCGGCTACTGAGATTGCGGGTCATTTATATCTGGACAGTGCTTTGTGTTTCTTCCTATCGGTGTCGAGGTAATGATTATCTTATTTCTGCTATTCTCGGTGGTTGTATTGCGGGCAACCCTTGGCTTGAAGGGAAGAAGAAGGATTCTTGGGGATCGGGGTGATGTGCCATAGTCATTTTTAAGAAAGCGATGAGGCTCTGGCCTCCTTTTCTCTCCCTGTGTGTCTCTGAATGCAACAGATTGCTCTCTGGTGATTCGTGCTCCCTCTCCATTCCAAGGACGCTCACTTCAATGCCATTTCAAAGCCGACACAATTGTTATCCAGGAGACTATTTGGCTATGAGATTTTTGATCAACACAAGGCTTCTATGATGGTGGCTTGCTCTCCAGGGCGTTGTTCTAGCTGGACCTTAGCATAATGACTTTTCGACTGCTTGATCAAATGTGAGGCCAGCTCCGATGATGGAGCGGCAGTGACAGCGCGCCTTCGGCTTGTGATGGAGATTAAGTCTGTTTGGTTCTATAGAAACAAAGTTGTAATTTCCTTAAGTTTTTGGATGTGTTGTGATGCTGGAAGTTTTTAATATAAATTTAGAAGGTTATTCACAAAAAATTCATAGCTCTGAAATGATTCATAGCACCATCCTTTTCTTTGGCAATAACATAATATTGACTCGGTTGAGGAGGCTTACACAATCTCCGCTTAACTCTACCACCTAGTGGATGTCAACGAAGAGTTCTCTGCAAATGATTTCAACCTATTTTGAAGAGTAAACTGATGTAGAGGTTTGACTAAATGTATTCATGAGATCATTGGTGACGGAGGGGTACAGGCTGAGGCTTTTATCTAAAGGTATCATTACATCCTCAGGAAAAAACTCGCGAATAGAGAGGTCTAACAACGTATAATCAAACCTCCATTTGTTCTCAGAGAGTCATAGGTTTTCTTAAGCAATCGCCATTGGCATGCCAATGTCCTCGAAGTTCTCATGCCATTCCAGAGCAACACGGCTATGTGAGACAACTTAATATGAATTCTTCCAAGGTGATCAATAGCTCTGAGGCTAGTCCTAGTGGGAGTAACATAGGTAGTAACATATATCCTCGTGCAATGCCAACTAGGCATATTGATGACATGACATAGTATTAAGTGACGAAAGAGATTATGGTTATAACATATTGTGTTACCATCACATAGCACTTCCCCAAAAAAATTATTCTGCAAGCTAATAAATGCAAACATCTAAGATATTACTTCTACGACATTTTGTACTGATGACAGTAAAAG
The DNA here is from genome assembly GCA_034509565.1 of Triticum monococcum. NCBI lineage: Eukaryota > Viridiplantae > Streptophyta > Magnoliopsida > Poales > Poaceae > Triticum > Triticum monococcum. Next base: position 498,230,901 of record CM067843.1, read on the forward strand.
TTTACAAGTAAAAAAACAAAAGGAACTCCCACGACACGCTCCGGGACACGCGTCATGGGTGAAACCCTAGTGCTGCCGCGGGGAACCCCTCCTCCTCCCCTTCTTACCTCTCCTACCACCGCTAGAGGGCAGTTCTTCCTCCTCACATGATGGCGTGTGGAGCGCGATGACGCGAACAGGTGGAGGCGCGACACGAGCGGGGAGCGCGGTGGAGTGGAATCTAGGCTCTAGGCAGCGACGCCCGGGGCATGGTGCTCGCGCGGGTGGCTCCCTATTGGCAGAAGTGGCTGCGGTGTTGCCAGTGTCTAGGGTTGGGCTCGTCTAGATCTGGCGGCTGCTACACTGCGGGTGGCGCGGGCTCAGCGGCAGCTAGGGTGGTTCGGCTCGCGCCGCAAATCAAACGGCGGCGATTCTGCTTGCCACTGCACCTCATTGTCCGGTTGTGTGGGTGTTGGTGGTGGATGGCGACCGCTGGTGGATGGATTCATCCCGTCCAGAAGTGGCGGCGCTGGTCCGAGTGGGGCTCAGGTCCATTCCCTGTCGCGCTAGAGCAAGATGTGAGTTAGGGTTGCATCTTTCCCAGTGATGGATCCATCGCCGGGAGGGCCATAAAACCATCCTTGCCTCTCGTATGGTGGTGGTGCGCCACCGGGGAACTCGTTCCTTGCACGGTCGGGGAAGTGGCGGCTAGTTGTGGATGACCCAGGGGGCCTCGTACCTGGGGGCTTACAAGGAGTGGGGAAGGAGGTGACTTCCCACCCAATTCTTTGTCGGTCATGGCTGCAAGCTTGGAATCGGGATGGTGTCAGGGCCATGGGTGTCGGGGCGATGACCCTGGAGGTGGGAGGCATGGTACTCATGTGCGGAGCTCGTGGCTCAGGTGTGAGCTAGTTGCCATGGCCATGCGCACGGGGTGTTTGCCAAGGTGTGAGGGCTGGAGCTCCCGCGGGCCTGGATTAATGTGCCCATCTCAGAGGCATTGAGGACTTGCACTGCCAAGCCGATGGTGGTGTCGCCTATGGGTATCATTTCCTTCTTGAAGGCGTTGCCACGGTTCCTCTGCATTCTCCTCTTGCTTCGGGGGAAACCTTGATCTTTGGATCGGGCGGTGGTGATACTCTAGTGTTGTGCCCTTCCTGAACGCACCTCCTAGGAGTAGCCAGTTCATCATGCACGGTTTCCTCTCTTCGCGGTGATTCATTCACGGTTTCGTCCCCGAAGACTCCAAGTGGTGCCTTCTCTTCCTACATGTAGTTTGCTTGGAGTGGATGGGGTAGTTTCGCTATTTTATACACCCTTGTATCTTGCCTTGAGTGTGTGTGGTGTGGGGTTGAGTTGTATGTGTTGGATTGGACAGTGATCGGTGTTTTATTTATAAAGTGGGACGCAGGCCTTTTTCGATATGACACTTTGCACTATGAAGATAGTAACATGGGCTTGCTTCATATGCATGACACTAGTCTAGATTACTTCCCACTATGACTAGCCTGAGATAACATGGAGGGTCTATCTATTGTACAATATGTGGATGACACTATACTTTTTACGGATCACGACCTAGATAAAGCAAAAAGTCTCAAGATGCTTTTATGTGCATTTGAGGAACTCTATGGTCTCAAAATTAATTTCCAAAAGAGCGTGTTTTTCTGTTTTGGTGATGTTGTAAAGTCCGCATCTGAGCATGCTGAGATTTTCGGCTGCTAGCTCGGGCAGTTCCTGATTTGGTATATGGGTATTCTCATACACTACTGGTGTTTAACTATCGCCGGAAGCACATGGAAGAGAGATTTGAGAAACATATAGCTAGTTGGAAGGTCAAACTCTTGGCATATGGCGGTGGTTGGTTTTGATCAATTCCGTCCTCGGCAATATGGTTCTATACATATTGTCATTCTTTCACTTGACAAAAGGGGTTCTTCAGCTTCTCAATTACTTTTATCCAGATTTTTTTGGCAATGTGATAACGAATCCAATAAATATTGGCTGGCTAGGTGGAGCATTTTATGCCGACCTAAAAATCAAGAGGGCCTTGGGATTCAAGATCTTGAGATTAAAAACATCACTCTTCCGAGTAGATGGGTTTACAAACTACTCACTGAGAATGGAGTGTGGCAGGAAATCATTCGTAACAAGTATGTGGGGTCCAAAGCCATTTCTGAAGTTCATTGGAAACCCGGTGATTTACATTTTTGGTGTGGTGTGATGAAGGCCAAGGATTTTTTTCCAAATTTGGCACTTTCTCGGTTAGGGATGATTCTCAAGTTCGATTCTAGGAAGACACCTGGTTGGGGGCCACCCCACTTAAGGTGCAATACCCTTGCTTGTACAGGACTGTTAAACATAAATTCGTCACGATCAAAAAGTTTTGGGACAAGAAAACCCTGATATTTCTTTCTGGGAGGGGGGCTTTTAGGGCCTCGCCTGGCAGCATGGAATAAATTACTCCTTCGTTTGAAGGCCATTCACCTATGAGACGAACCGGACAAGTTTCGCGGGAATTTGCATTAGAACGGCATGTTCTCAGTCAAATCTTTGTACGATGCAATGGTTCATAGTGATATTTTGGTTGATAAGAAGAAATTTTGAAAGCTCAAAATTCCTCTAGGAGTGAAGACTTTCCTATGGTTTCTAAAAAGAGGGGTCATCTTAACTAGAGAACAAGCATCAACACTCTGGCAGCGGCGACCGCTGGTTTCGAGCTAGCCGCGATCACAGAGCGGGTGGGCATCATTCAGATCGAAGAGGGTAGTGGGGCGGCGCAGGTTGCCGCTGCCCTCTTCGCTCCCGTCCCCCCGCCGATCATCGCCAACCAGCCGGCGCCGCGTCCTCGCCCCTCTGCGCCGCCCAAGTCAAGGACCGTGTCGACTCCATCCAGCCGCAGTGCCCGCCAGGTCACGGTGACAAACCCAACGCGCAGGTCTCCGTCTGGTGCAAGAGCTGGGTGCGCTTGGCCCCAAAGACAAGATGACACCGAAGGTGGCGGCCCTGCTCATGAAACATTTCCAGGAGCCCCTGTCTGATGGCAACATTGCAGCCATTGCAAAGCTCACCGGGCTGGACCAAGGTGCCCTCAAGGTCGCCGCCGGTATGGCTGGAGTCGCCGGCGTGGAAGAGTCCATTGATGGTTGATCATGTTATTTGTTCTTCCATTTAGTCTCCGTCGGCGGCTGGTCTTCTACAGGCTAGAGTTAGGTTTAGTTTCCATGTGTAGTGCTTCGGGTAGGTGGTGTGCTCGACAACGACGGGGTTTTGGGCCTACTGGTGGCCGTCGTTGCCCCCAGGCTTGTTGTAAGGTGTATTGTGCTTCTTACATTAGTATGATTAGCCGACGGATAAGGATCTGTGTCTCCATGAGTGACAATAGCTTGATCTTCATGTCCTGGAATGTGCGTGGCTTAAACTGCCCGGCAAAACGAACGGCGATTAGCGACGTAGTGAAGGCAAACAGAGTAGCGATCCTTGCCTTGCAGGAGACCAAGATTGAGACCTGGTCGGCCGGAGTAGCGGATGAGATCGGAGATCGTGCTCTGGAGGGTTGCGTAGTTCTGACGACGCATGGGACGAGGGGAGGTGCCGCGTTCTTCTGGGATAAGTTAGTCGTCAACGTAGTTTCGCATTTCTTAGGCTGCTTCTCCATTATTGTTAGGGTAGAACCCCTTCAAGCAGGCAATCCGTTCTGGCTCACCACCGTTTACGAGCCGACGGACGACCCTCAAAAGGACGACTTCCTACGTGACCTGGCGGCTGCTGCCCCGCCGGCTGGCGAGGCCTGGATGATCAACGGGGATTTTAACATGATCAACCAAGCAAGCGACAAAAACAACAGCAATTTGAACAGAAGAATGATGGGTAAGTTCAGGTGCGCTCTTGATTGGGCCGGGCTGAAGGAGTTGAAATGCAAGAACAAAAAATACACATGGAGCAATGAAAGGCAGGATCCCACGCTCTACAGCATTGACAAGTTCTTTTGCAACAATGGGTGGGATCTGCTACACCAGGATTACATCCTCACGGCTGCCTTGATGTCCTTCTCTGATCACTTCCTGCTAATCCTTGCAAGGGCGACTACCCCCTTCAGGCAGGCGCGCTTCAGATTTGAGAACTTTTGGCCCAAATTCCCTCACTTCAATGAGACTGTGATGCGCGCGTGGCAACGCCCAGTTCAGCATGACTGTCTGTTCGTCAGGATCAAGAGGCGCATGGCGAGAGTTGCGGATGATTTGAAGATTTGGAGTAGAGGCATGTTTGGCAAGAGCAAGCAGCAGCTACAGATTGCTAATGAGGTCATTTTCCAGCTTGACAAAGCGCAAGAGAGCAGATCATTATCAGACGCTGAATTTAACCTAAGGAAAAACCTGAAGCTGAAGGTACTCGGTCTGGCAGCCATTGAAAGAGCTAGGAAATGCCAGGCCTCAAGAATCAACTGGCTCAGAGCGGGGGATGCTAACATCAAGCTGTTCCATGCGAAGATGAGGTTGCGCAGACGGAAAAACTTCATCCATGCACTCAATGTCAACAACAGAGTGCTTGTAGATCACAAGGAGAAAGAGCAGGCCATCTACGACCACTTCTCTGCCTCCTTAGGCCAGGGAGAGAGGCGTAGCTGCACTCTGAACTGGGAGTAGCTCCACATCCCGGTGGTGACCGCGCCCGAGCTGGACGGCCCGTTCACTATGGCTGAGGTATGGGCTGCGATCATTGCATCGCTGGTAGAAAAGGCGCCAGGCCCAGATGGTTTTATCGGCCAATTCTTTCGCTCCTGTTGGCATATCATCAAGGACGAGATCATGGTTGTTTTCCAGAAGTTCTACCACATGGCCGGAACAAACTTCAGCGACATCAACACCGCGCTAATCGCTCTACTGCCGAAGTGCAATGAGGCCTCGGAGATTTGCCATTACAGACCCATCAGCATCATCCATTCCGTCGTGAAGCTGATCTCAAAGGTACTCGCTTTAAGGCTCCCGGCTACCCTGGACGGAGTGATCTCGCCGGCTCAAACGGCATTTCAGAGAGGAAAGTGCATACACGACAGTTTTCAGTGCGTCCAGGGCTGCGTCAGAATGTTGCATAGGGAGAAAAAGCAAGCCCTGCTTTTCAAATTGGACTTCGCCCGAGCCTTCGACTCCGTCTCTTGGGTGTATTTGCTTGAACTGCTGCAACAAATGGGCTTCTCGCAGCGCTGGAGGAACTGGATCTTCTTGCTACTATCCTCTTCGTCCTCCTCGTGCTTGCTCAACGGCGTACACGGGCCAAGCTTCCTCCACGCGTGTGGGCTACGGCAGGGTGACCCGCTATCGCCGCTGTTGTTCATCCTGGCAATCGACCCCCTATACCGCCTGCTAGAATCAGCCACCAGACAGAATTTGATCACGCCGCTGCCAGGGCGGGGAGCAAGCATGCGGGTCAGCCTTTACGCTAATGACGCGGTAATCTTCGCAAATCCAATAAAGGAGGAGGTGGACTGCCTGCTGGAGCTGTTGCACTCCTTCGGAGAAGCCACTGGTCTCAAACTTAACCAGGCCAAGTCCTCGGTCATCCCGATGAACTGCGACGCCCAGACGCTGGAGGAAGTGTTGCATGGCTTCGGCGGCGACATCGCTAGCTTCCCCACATCCTACCTGGGGCTGCTTATCTCCCCTAAGCGATTGCGTATCGTGCACTTCCAGTTCCTCATTGATAGGATCAAATCACGCCTCGCGGGATGGAAGGAAAAGTTGATGTCGTTGGCCGGCCGCCGCGTCCTGGTGCGCGCAGTGCTCTCCGCCCTGCCCACCTACGCCCTTTCTGTGCTAAAGGTGCCGAAGAAGGTTTTTAAGGAGATCGACAAAGCGAGGCGACGCTTTTTGTGGGCGCAGGACGAAGAGCTGACGGGTGGCAAGTGCAAGGTGGCGTGGAGCTCTGTCTGCTCGCCGACGGAGAAGGGAGGGCTCGGGATCCTCGACCTGCAACTCTTCGCCTCTGCGCTGCGGCTGCGATGGCTCTGGCTGGCATGGAAACGCCCACAGTGGCCATGGACGGCCTTCCCTCTTCCCTGCGACAAGATGGACCTCGCGACATTTCAGAAGGCCACGCATGTCCTGGCCGGGAACGGCCAGCAGGCATGCTTATGGACGAGCCACTGGTTGGGTGCGGCCCCTCTGGCTACTGCCTTCCCGAGCCTCTACAACCACTCCAGGCGCAAGAACCGCACGGTGGCCGCCGCACTCGCCAATGGCCAATGGATTTGAGACCTTCATCATGGCAACACATCGCTCATCGTCGTCGAGTATCTGCAACTCTGGCGGCAAATTCAATAAGCTGGACTAATCCTTGACAATCACGTCCCAGATCGTATTCAGTGGACTGCGGGCGGGGGTGATTGCTACTCGGCAAGGGCGGCGTACCGCATGCTCTTTCAGTCCAGGCCGAGCACGAGTGATGACAAGGTGATCTGAAAAAGCTGGGCGCCGGGAACTGCCAAGGTGTTCGCATGGCTCATGCTTAGGAACAGGATCCGGTGCAACGATCGGCTGCAAAGGCGAGGTTGGCCAAATGGATATTTCAGCAGCCTCTGCCTCCGAAACCTGGAGTCTGCGGTTCATCTCTTCTGGGAGTGCTCTTTTTCCCGCCAAATTTGGGCGACCTTCTCCGTCAAAGCGGGCTGCGAGGAAATGGCCACCGCCAAATTGCCGCTCCACTCTACCATGCAGCACTGCCTGCAAATGATCCGTCGCACGCCAGCGGGGGCGCGAAAGGGCTTCAGATCAATGCTCATCTTGATTGCCTGGAACATATGGAAGGAAAGAAACGCCTGCGTCTTCAGGGGAAAGCTGCCATGCCAGAACGATGACGCCCGCGCCATTAGGCTCGATTACAACCAGTGGCGTGCCGCCGGAGCAGCCTGCCTAGAGCCCCCGTTCGGGGTCTATTCTGCGAGATAGCATCCCCTCAATCGCTCCTAGTGAGCTCTAGTGTCTCTTTCCAGTTCTTTTTCTCTCCTTTTTTCGCCCATGATCACTTGATCCTCCATATATTTCCCGCTGCTTTCTCCTAAATCAATGAAGCCGGCCAAACCGGGTCTTTCAAAAAAATTTAACTAGAGATGACCTGGCACAACGCAATTGGCAAGGTAGCAAGACATGTGTATATTGCCAGCATGACAAGTCCATTAAACACTTATTTTTGAAGTGTAAGTTCGCTCGTGTAGTGTGGGTCATAGTTCAAGTAGCTTCAAATCTATATCTCCACGTAGTACATGTAACATGTTCAACAATTGGTTGCGGAGTATTGATAAACAATTTTTGGCATATATTCTTGTGGGTGCGGCTTTCTTATGCTGGACATTATGATTTACCAGGAATGTTGTGGTTTTTAACAATAAATGTGTTTCATCTTCTCTGCAGGTTATTCACGCATGTACGCGATGACTTCGTACTTGGTCTGTCCTGCAGAGGCCAAAGAACAGAGACATTTTTATGATGACGTCTACATATCCGAAGCATATGGCCACGGAGGTTTTCTCTCCTCCATGAATTACGGTGTTATCTTCCGTTAAGAACTGGCGCACCCTAAGCTGCACTTATTTATTTTTACTGTAAAATGATGTTATTTTTTGTCTGTTAGACTTGTTGACTATGTGGATCTCCCCTTGCATTATGTCGATATGGTTTTATCAACTCGATATATTAACTAGCCTGACAACTGACATGCTCTGCGAAGGTGCACGTTTTGTGTATTGTACTAGATGCAGCCGAAGTCAGAGCTCCGAACGTAAGGGGTGGTCAAATTTATAAGAGCTGGAAACGTTGGGCGTCGATCTAAGTACCTCGTAATCCACACGAGCAATTCCGGAAACGCTTGCCAGCCAAGAAAACAAGGGGTATCAAGGTTTACCACCCCCGTAAAATTGCTTGTTTAGTCTTACCAAGAAGTTGAACTTCGCAACGGCGCAGAACCACTTGCGTTTGCTTCGTGATGGAAACATTGTTTTATCTCTTCGAGGAATCCAAGTTCAACTATCCAGGCAGTGCTGAATAGATACGCCGTAGGATCCCAGTTTCCACGTGATGGTAAGGAACCATCGGTGGATTTGCATTTTTCTTTAAACCATTTGCATTTATTTTCGAAAACTAGTTCCATATAGCAAATGATCAGGAGCGGGACACACTGATTTGGACGGCGAACAAGTCCATTTTTCAATTAGACGATGCGCACAACCAGTACAGGGGCCTCATGAATCTTATATATATAAGAAGTTGATCCCACTATCATATTTATCTTAACATGCATACATGCCATTTCATTAAAGGCCCATCACTCTATGCATGAGAAAAAAAAATCATTATTAGTTGATCTCATGCACATTTTTGAACATGCATGAAAAAAGATTTTCCATTACTTATGCCATTTATATTCAAAATATTTTCAAACTACACAATAATCAAATACATTATATAATATTTACTTTTAGCTTTAGTTTATACTCCTTCTGTGAAGAAATATAAGAGCGTGTAGATCACTAAAATGGTAATCTAATATTCCTTTACGGATGGAGTATATTATTAATTCAACAATGAAAGCTTCATACAATCAAATCATTAAAATATATTGTAATCGATTTCCGCAGCAACGCGCGGGGTATTCTCTAGTTATACCGAGATCGGTGTAATGGATCCAAGCATACGTCTAGAGAGATGACTATGGACCCACATGACAGGGCAACGAGCTCACATCATCGTACAAAAATCGTAACAATTCTTCTATCATACGCAACGCAGAGCAGTTTCATATGAAATCAGTCGGTCTAACCAGTTTAAAGTGCACAATTTGTACTGATACCAGAGCAACCTCTGGAACTATTCTCCTCACTTCTACATTTATATGTCGATCACAGAAATCACATAGTACTAGCTGCTATGGTATTAAATGTTTTAAAAAGGACCCTAATAACTTTTTCTTTTTTCAGTACTGTCGGGCCCAATACCAAAATAGTCCTTTTGAAAATATTGTCACATGGCAAAAAACACATTTAATAAAAATCAAGAAAAAATGCTCTAACAAATCAGAAAATCATGGCCATACAAAAACATAGATTTGCCATGTGATACAGCATAACATTGCAAAATGTCAATAGAAAACACACATACAAGTTGCCATGCGAAAAAAGAAGGGGCAATATGAACTTTTCTTCTTTATTTTTGCCATCGACCAATACAAACTGCCATGTGACAGGACAAGAAAAATAATAATAGTTTGCCATGTTAGCATTATAAATTGGAAAGCACAAAAAAAGTTCGTGAAAAATAATAATGCCGTGCTCTTAATAGAAAAAATGCCATGCTCTTAAAAATAAAAATGGCATGCTCTTAAGAATAGAAATGGCATGTTCTTAATATTAAAAATGCCATGCTATTAGATAATAAAAATGCCATGGTATTAATAATAAAACATGTCATACTTTGTATTTTCTTTGTTAAAACAAAAAACCACACAAAAGCATGTTGAACTTTTTTTGAATTCAATGAGCAGTTTTTGAATTTGATGAAGAATTTTAAATATGATGAAAAAATGAATTAGATGAATTTTTTTAATCAAAGAACATTTTTAAACTACCGAACGAATTTTGATTTCATACCTTTTTTCATATTCACTAACTTTTTTTTGATAGAAAGACTGTAAGGGAACCCCCTGCAGTACCATATTCACTAACTTAAAAATAATCGAACATATTTCAATCTACAAACTTTTTTTCGCAAACCATAAAAATGGTGGTCGGTGTCTTTCCTAAGCTAACAACAAAACCAACCCGATCCGGCTAGAGACCGAGCCAGCTAAGCTAATAAGCCAAGAAGCCGTCGAAACTGTAACACTGTTAGTCATACCTTGGCTAATTTTGGTAGGTTACAACGTCGGACTATGGTTCGGCTTTGTTTTGGTCTAGAGGAAGTCCTAGAACTTGTTGGACGAGATTGTAATATGTGATTCTGAGTAATGCAAGAATTTATTTTGCAAAAAAAAAAACAAGAAGCGATCAGGAGAGGCGAGCGGGCGAGGGGTGCTCCTATTTGGCGCAATAAGCATTGGAAAGAGGCGCAATGTGCACCCTCCGCTCCACCCACGCCATTTTGGGCCGACCCATGAGTAGGGTGGGGATAACCCCCTGTTTTTTTTCATTTCGTTTTTTCTTTTTCTTATGTATTTAATTTTATATTTAAATAATTTAGGATTTATAAAAAGTTCCAATTTCAAAGAAAAGTGAAAGAAATGTTCAAGAAATCATGAAACGTTCGTGTATTTAAAAATGTTTCTGAGTAAATAAAAATGTATGCTTATTCAGAAAATGTTCACAATTTAATGAACAAATTGATATTAAAATCAAAAAATGTCCATCATTTTGGAAAAAACTTTTGCGAGAAAATGTTTATTGTTTCAGAAAAAGTTCATGAATTACAAAAAATGTTCTCTGATTAAAAATAACAATATTCACGAGTTACCAAAAAATGTTTACAAAGTCGAAAATTTTAACAATTTAAAAACTATTTGGGAATTTGTAAAAAGTGTTCGTGTTTTTAAATGTTTGTAAATTATAAGATTATTCATGATTTCAGAAAAATGTTCATAAATTTTAAATTTATTTTTGATTTATGAAAATGTTCACAAACTTGAAAATGGTCATGAATGTGAAGGATACTCATGATTTCATAAAAAAGTTTGTAAATTTCAAAAATATTAATGATTTAAAAATATTCTCATGATTTGAAAAACATACTCATGAATTTGAAAAGTATCTACGATTAGGAAAATCACAAATTTGTAAAACATGATCGTGAATTTGAAAATGTTCACGATTTCATAAAAAAATCATGAATTCAAATTTTTAAAAATATTTCGAAATTAATTCATGATTTTAGAAAGTTCTCAAGATTTATAAAGATGTTTGCAAAAATGAAGAAAAAAGAAGGGAAAATGAGAAAAACAAACATGAAAAAAGAAGAAAATATGGAAACCAAAAAGAAAAGAAAAAAACAAAAACAAAAAAAGAATGGAAAGGACGGACATGAAAAAAATAGTAAGGAAAAGACAAAAAAAACTAGTGTGCAAATGTTTCAAAACCTGCCCAAAACCGGACTGGAGCTAGTTGGGGTCCCCAAAGTCGTCCTGTCGGTAAAGCGCGCATGCGGGGGGGGGGGGGGGCTGGACCTCTATATAGCGCGCTACGCACCACATAGGACTGGCTGCGGGCGAGCACGCGAGTGAGGAACTGAGCGACCCATACATCACTTGCGTGAGTGTTGTAACACAGCTGCAGCGTGAAAGTGCGTTATATCGACTAGAGGGGAGGGGGTGAATAGACGATTTTTATGAAATTCTTCACTGAGGAATTTGCCGGTGAGGAAATTCCTAAACGAAGAACTACTCGCAGCGGAATAAGTACTCAAGGGTAAACATAACAGAATACAAGCATAGTCATCATGATGAAATGAAGACAGGCACAGAGTACAGGAAGCGTAATCACAGGATAACATAGGATGAAGACAAACAGACAGAAGAAATTGAACTTAGGAAATTGAGAAAGTCTTCAGTCAAAGTCTTCAAACACAGATATGAACAAACACACAGCACAGTTATGAGGAAATGAAATAGTTGAGGAAATAGAACCAGTAAGCTTGGTGAAGACAATGATTTGGTAGACCAGTTCCAACTGTTGTCTCAGTTGTACGTCTGGGTGGAGCGGCTGAGTATTTAAACTCGAGGACACCCAGTCAAGGACACTTAGTCCAAGACACCGAGTCCTCACCGTATTCTCCTTGAACTAAGGTCACACAGACCTCGTCCAATCACTCGTGGTAAGTCTTCAGGCGACTTCCAAACCTTCACAAACTTGGTCACCCGGCGATCCACAATTCCTCTTGGATGCTCTAGACCATGACGCCTAACCGTCTGAAAGAAGCACAGTCTTCAAAGGTAACAAGCGTCAGATCCACTCAGGATCAATCTCTTCAGTGATGCTCAATCACTTGGGGTTTGTAGGTGTTTGGGTTTTGGGTTTTTGGTTTTTCCTCACTTGATGATTTTCGCTCAAAGTCCTCGGAGGATGGGTTGCTCTCAAATGACAAGTGTCAGTTTCTCTCGGAGCAGCCAACCAGCTAGTGGTTGTAGGAGGGCGGCTATTTATAGCCTAGGGAGCAGCCCGACATGATAAGACATAAATGCCCTTCAATGATATGACCGTTAGGTGGATAGATATTTTGGGACAGCTGGCGCATAGCACAGCAACGGTCAGAATTTTGAGTAGCAAAATCCTCAGGGCTATCATGTTCCTCACTGTGTAGGCAATCCGCACTGGCGAATTCCTAACTCCTCAGTCAGGACAAATTTCTCAGAGACCAGAAGAACTTCGTCTCTGTCACTGAAGAAATTGAATGAACTGTATGAGATTTTCAATGGCTTCACTCGAAGGGATTGGTAGGTGTAGGATTTTGAGTTGAGCATCACATGGAAATTTTTCCTTAGTATTTCCTCGACCCCCTTTAACAGTACGGTGTTTCCTATGACTCAAGAAAGAGAAAAACAAAACTATGAAAACAAAAGTCTTCAAGCTTCATATTCCTCGCATGAATATCAAGTCTTCACGGACACACCAATTTCTTCACTTTCAAAGTCTTCATGAAAGTCTTCAGAAATACCAAAATCTTCAGTCGAAGATGTTCATTTTTAGGGGTCGACTTTTCCTGTAAATATCAAACTCCTCATAGACTTATAGACCTGTGTACACTCACACACGCATTAGTTCCTTAACCTATAAATCTTCAATACACCAAAATCACTAAGGGGCACTAGATGCACTTACAATCTCCCCCTTTTTGGTGATTGATGACAATATAGGTTAAGTTTTCAACGGGGATAAACATATGAAGTGTAAATACTGATATTGAGGAATTTGATTGCAAGATATAAAAGAACTCCCCCTGAAGATGTGCATAGTGAGGAATTTGCTTTTGAAGCAATGCACACTTGAAGAGTTGAATCATGGAGATCTCCCCCTATATCTTGTAATTCATACACACATTTATCATATGATATGAAGAATTTGAAATGCATGATGAAATATGGTGCCTGATGAAATTCAGCGTGCGTGCAATAATATTAACAAGGAATAAACATGCAGAATAGTGCATCAAGAGTATCAGAGCACAGTGCATCAAAAGTATTAGAGCACCATCGGGTTTAAGATTACAACTCGATCCAATAAAGTTTCAGAAGAACGAGAGTTGTAACTTAGCAAAAAACCGTTTTATATGGGCGTTAAAATAGACCCGCTTGAAGACTAACTCATATTTCTCCCCCTTTGTCATCGAATGACCAAAAGGATCGAAAATGAGGACTAACGCTCCTGAAGATAATCATGTTGAAGAAGGAGCGCCAGCGTTGTTGGGGTCGTTGGTTGATGTAGGGTCTGCCACAGTGTCGTCCAAATCTTCATGTTCATCAGTGTCGCACGATGAAGAATATGAGCTGGCCACCAGAGAAGGAACCTTGACCTTCTTAAATTTCTTCGGTGGAGGTGCAGACCGGTCAAAATCTTCATTAAGACTCGTGTTTTTCAGATCTTCTTCACCATACAGATGTGACAGGATTGCCAAGGTGCGACCGAATACTTGATGGAGGTAGTAGTGGTTTTTCTTCACTGCATTGTGTGTGGCAGTCATGTTGTGAAGAAGTGAATCAAACTGACGCTTAACACATTTGTGATTTCGATCCACCTTCTGGTGAAGACTAAGCAGAAGTTCACGGTCTGTCATCACGCGCGGAGCAGTGGCTTGAGGAGTGGACTTGGGAGCATTGGCAGAGTTATGGGTGGCAGAGTCATCATTGGTGGAATAAGATGCAGCTTTGCGAAACTGACCATCCAATGGACGAATGCCTTCATCAATTATAGCTGGTGCCTTGCCCTTTCCATCAATTGAGGAATATGTCTGCTTGAGGACTTCAATTGGGGGCAAGTAGCTGAGATGATTCTGGAAATCAGCTTTGTAGTTGAGTGAAGACCTTGTCCTGAATCTCATAATCCAAGGTGCATAAGGCTTCAGCTCAAACGGAGACAGTGCAACATTGGCCATAGTCCTCATGAAGAAATCGTGATAATTGACAGGAATGCCATGAACGATGTTGAATACCAGATTCTTCATGATGCTAACAATTTCCTCATCAGATGAGTCGTGGCCTTTGATAGGACTGGTTGTCCTCGTAAGAATACCATAGACAGTTCTGGGCACGTACAGCAATTCCTTCATGAGGAATTTGGTTCGTGGTGCCTAGCCTGGTTTCAAAGGCTTCATCAGCACCTGCATGTAATGATGAGTGAGCTCAAGTTCACTGTAGATGTAGCGAGCTTCTTCAAGGGAAGGACTGAGTGGTAGAGCACGAAGCAATTCAGAGGCTGATGCAGTGTAGTGAGTGTTTTCAGACATCCAGTCCAGCACCCATGAATTCACATCTTCAGCATTTCCGGTGATGTGCAGCGTTGCATAGAATTGAAGAATCAGTTCTTCATTCCAATCGCAGATGTAAGAGCAAAAGTTGAGCAGTCCGGCGTCATGAAGAACACTGAGGACTGGTGCGAAGCACGGCAAAGATTCCATATCCACGTGAGGAATATGCTCATGGTAGAAAATCTTCTCCTTGTTGAACAACACTGAGAAATAGAAATTGGCTTGAGTAGCAGTCCAGAAACGCCTCTTCCTAATGTGAGCATAGTCATATGGGTTGTAATCTTTGAAGAATACGTGCTCGCCGAAGAAATCAACAGCCTTGAACTTTTGCTTGCGTGAGAATGGATCCTTTGGCTTCGGCAGAGGAGTGTCAGTGAGTTGCATCATGACCTCAGGAATCTCAATCGCAGGTTCTTCAGGCTGAGAAATTTCTGGTTCTTCCTCAGTGGCAGTCTGCGTAGTCTGTTGTTTAGCAGCAGCAGTTTCTTCAACGCTAGTGGCTGGAATTTCCTCATGGACAGATGCAGTGGGATGAGTTTCTTCAGAGCCCATGTGAACAGTTTGTGTGGGGGAATGAGGAATTTGCTGTAGAGGGGTGAACATTGGAGAGTTTGGATGCTGACTTTCTCAGAATTCATCACTGATTACGGGTGTGGAGCAGCCAATGTCCACATCTTCATCTTCCATTTCTTCAACGACAGCCTCTTCAGCTGTGAACTGAGGCATAGGCGAGGAGATGATAGGTGTTGAAGGGATCGCATTCACTTCAATTTCTTCATCCAATGGTTCAGACGAAACAGCAGAATGAGTTTCTTCATCAGATTTGCTGGGAATCACATATTCTTCACCAAAAGGAACAAGGTCCTTTGATGGCCTGGTTGAGATGGGAACAACATCAATTGGATTAGCAAATGAACTTTTCATATGCTTCATTTTCTTCGGAGCTGAGGAATCTGAAGCAGCTGATGCTTTCCTTTTCTTCACTGCAGCACGCTCTGCAGCCTTGGTCTTCTTCACATCTGATGCAGATGGAAGGATTGGAGTTGGTGTTGGTGCAGGAGCAGTTGAGGAATCTGGTTGATTTTCTTCAGGCACAACTGATGCAGTTGCCCTGATTTCTTCAGTTTATTCAGGCACACCACTAGTGGGTGCCCTGGCAATTTCTTCAGTAGGCTGAGCAGATGCTTCAGCATGAGGAATTTCCTATTGCATTGGGGCAGCAACATTTGAAGTGAACTGTTCAGTTATCTTGACAGATCTAACTTTAGCTCCTTGCCAATCAGCATAGTAGGCTTGGAAGTCATCGCTGAGGGTTTTGATTTCAGATTGGATTTTTACAAGTTCATCAGTTGTGATAGTGACAACGTTGTTCTTCAGAAATTTCTCTTTCTTGTACTGGGCCTTCTTGATCTGCCTGGCCTGATCATATTTCCATTTCTCCTCTTGGATGAAATGAGTCAGTATGTGATTTTGACCAGGCATCAGCTTGAAGTCAGGCATAGGAGTATTTGGGTCCTTGTGCCAGAGATCAATGTAGTCGAGGATCAGCTTGGGATTCAAAAGCAGTGGCACAGGTGTGCCTTTGGCTCTAGCAGCCCTAACTTGTCTGTCTCTGATGATTTCTACAAGTTCATCATCATCAGCTTCATCTTCTTCAGGTGGCTCTTGGAAGGCGACCTGTTTTTAGGACTTGGTCGAGGACCTCGTCCAGCAGTTGCCTTGGTGTTCAGCAGAGTGGGGCCAGATGAAGAATTTGGTGCAGCTGAGGAGCTTGCTGAGACACCAGAGGCAATGGAGATGCCTGCAGTCCTTTGGCACGAGGCCAGATGCGCATATGCTGAGGACTTTGTCGGAACAGCTGAGGACTTTGGAGGAGGTGCTGAGGATTTTGAAGGAGCAGCTTGAGGGATTGGTCGTGAGGACTTTGAAGAGTCTGGCCATGAGGGCGCAGCTGAGGAACTTGGTCGTGAGGGCACTGTTGGTGAAGCACTTGGCTTACAAGCAGGCTTCTTAGGCATGGATTTCCTCGGCTTGACAGAGACCTCAGCAGAGGCAGCAGCAGCAACAGAGTCTTCATTAAATTTCCTCACTGCTTCTCTGGCTTGCTTAGCCAACTTGCCTTGGCGCTTGGCTCATTCATCAGGATAGTCCTCACCGCGCTTGAGGCTGGTGGGATCTGCTATTTGGCCAGGTGCCAGTGGTGCTCTTCGGCATGGAGGATTGAGTGCAAATTTCTTCATATACTTAGGAGTGACATATTTGTACTCCCTCCATTCTCTTGCCCATCTCCTCTCTATCTTTTGAATGCGCACTTTGCGCTCATTCTTGGTTTCCTCGGTAGGTGTGCAGTACCCAGCATATATGTCATCAGGGATTTCAAACGCTGTATTTACCTCAGGCCTCTTTCCTCCCTTCTGTGGCCTTTTACCATCAGCCATTTTCTTCAGTTGAGGAATTTGAACAATTGAATTCTCTGAAGAAGTATGCAACTTTTCTTCGAGGAACGCTGCAAATGAGTTAAGTTGATTAGAACCTAGTGATTCAGCAGCTGACATGTGTACCTGTGAACCGAGTATAGTTGCGAGGAATTTGGAGAGGTCATATGCGTTCTCAGAAGGTTTTTCAAAAAGAACAAGTTTGAGGAATTTGACCAGATGAGTCTTGAAGATTTTCACTAAGCGTTCTTTGTCTTAGGTTCCAGAGTTGTATAGATCGAAGATCCACACAATTGAGGAATCTTGAAGAAAAATGATGCTTAGAGAAACGAATTAAGAACAGATGACTTTGTGAGGCATTCAGTGTGTGAAGATATGAAGAAAAACACTTTTGAAGATTTTGTAGATAATCATCAGAATCAACAAGGGCAGTAAAAGTAACTTTTATTTACCCTGGACGAAGAACATGACGAGCTAGAGTGAGGAGATGTGAAGTTCGTCTGTGCAGATCTTCCACGCCCTAACTTGGCGGAGGAAGACGGCTACGGCGGCGGAGTGAAGATGTCCGCGGTCGGCGCGAGTACGTCGGCAATGAGGTCGAGGCAGTGAAGCTCTTCCTCACCGGCGGCGATGAAGTAGCGGCGGCGCTAGGGTTTGAGAAGCTCGAGCTGGAGAGAGAGGTCGAGCGGAGTAAAAGAAGTGAGGAAGGGAAGGAGGGGTATTTATAGCCACGGTGAAAAACTGCTCGCCCGAAGAAATTGGATGAACGTGCCCCTGACCCTTCTCATTCGCATGACATGTGTCACCCACGTAGTGAGAGGTGGAGATCATGTTAGATCGTGGGTGAGTGGATAAGTGTATCGTGGGATGCGGAACGGTTTGAGCGGCAAAGCCGAAAATTTAGATAAAATAGATTTTAAAGTTTCGTTCTCAATTTCTTCAGCTGACAAGGACACAGTGAAGATTTTGAACGAGTTTCAAATAGAACGCACATGAAGAATTTGTGAACAGATTGGGTTGAGTATAGCATAGAGGGGAAGGGTCCGATCACATTCACTTAGCAGAAAACCAACTTGAAGAAACAGCAATAAGTGAATGTTGTAGAGGACATAAACTCATATATATATATATATATATATATATATCCAATGAAGAAAAATGACGGAACCAGTGAAGACTATGCAAAGTTGAAGAGTATGAATAATTTAAGGAATTTCAACTTTTGGTGGTGGCGTGACCCACCGTATAAGAATGATAATTTCAGACACCGCGTACAATTATCATAGGGTTCTGGGAATTAAATTCTTCATTAATTTCTTCACACTAAGAGTGTTATTCTTCATTGATTGAAGTAAAACGTTTCTTCATGTGTTGCACATCTAAGTCATTAATTTTGCATAAGTGTTAGGATGAGTGTCCTTTTCACAGAACATTCGAAGATTCTAGAATATTTAGCTCACACCGCAACTTGCTAAATCTCTTCTCATCCAAGGGCTTTGTGAAGATATCGGCTAGCTGTTCTTCAGTCTTCACATGCTCAATAGAAATGTCGCCCTTCAACACATGATCACGAAGAAAATGATGACGAATCTGAATGTGCTTTGTCTTCGAGTGCTGAACTGGGTTGTGAGCAATCTTGATGGCACTCTCATTGTCACATAAGAGAGGTACATTCTTCATGTTGACGCCGTAGTCCTTGAGAGTTTGCTTCATCCATAGCAATTGAGCACAGCAAGAACCAGCGGCAATGTACTCAGCTTCAGCAGTAGATAGTGATACGCAGTTCTGTTTCTTCGAGGACCAATGGACCAAGGATCGTCCGAGGAAGTGACATGTACCAGATGTTGACTTGCAATCCACACGATCACCAGCATAGTCAGAATCAGAATATCCAACAAGATCAAAAGCCGAGCCCTTGGGGTATCATAATCCAAGTGTTGGTGTGTGAGCTAGATATCGAAGAATATGCTTCACAGCCTTATGGTGTGATTCCTTCGGTGCAGCTTGAAATCGGGCACACATGCAAACACTAAGCATTATATCTAGCCTAGATGCACATAAGTATAATAAGGAACCTATCATGGAGCGGTATACCTTATGATCGAAGTCAATACCATTTTCATCAGTGCACAGATGGCCATTTGTGGGCATAGGAATTATGACGCCTTTGCAATCTTGCATGCCGAATTTCCTCAGTACATTCTTGAGGTATTTCTCCTGAGATATGAATATGCCATTGTGTTGTTGACGAATTTGAAGACCTAAGAAGAATTTGAACTCTCCCATACTAGACATTTGATATTCTTCACTCATCATATAGGCAAATTCATCACTATAACGTTGGTCAGTACAGCCAAAGATAATATCATCAACATATACTTGGCACACAAACAATTCACCATCATAAGATTTAGTGAAAAGAGTAGGGTCGAGTGAACCGGGTTTGAAGCCTTTCTTCATGAAGAGTTCCTTCAAAGTATCATACCAAGCCCGTGGGGCCTGCTTGAGGCCATAGAGGGCCTTGTTGAGTCTGAATACTTTGTCAGGATTCTTTGGATCTTCAAAACCTGGGGGTTGAGCAACATATAATTCTTCCTCAAGCTTACCATTGAGGAATGCACTTTTCACATCCATTTGATATAGAGTGATATCATGATGGTTAGCATAAGCAAGTAATATGCGAATAGCCTCAAGTCTAGCAACAGGTGCAAAAGTTTCATCGAAATCAATTTCTTCAACCTGTGTGTAGCCTTGAGCTACAAGCCGTGCCTTATTCCTCACCACAAGGCCATTTTCATCTTGCTTGTTGCGGTAGATCCACTTTGTGCCGATGATATTGTGCTTGCGAGAATCTGGACGTTTGACCAGTTCCCGGACATTGTTGAGCTCGAACTGATGTAATTCTTCTTGCATGGCCTGAATCCACTCAGGCTCCAGAAATGCTTCATCTACCTTAGTGGGCTCTATAATAGAGACAAAAGCATACTGCCCACAAAAGTTAGACAAATGTGAAGTTTTTGAGCGTGTGAGAGGACCTGGCGCTTTGATGTCATTGACGATCTTTTTAACTTGCACTTCTTTTGCAATGCGAGGATGAGCTGGTTGTCGTGAAGAATTTGATCAGCGTTTTCTTCAGCACCATTTTCTTCAGGTGCATTAGCTCGACGTTCTTCATGTTCTGAAATGAATTCTTCAGCAGATTCTTCAGTAGGAATGACATCCTCAGTAGCCTTGAACTTGATAGTTTCCTCAGGTGCTGGTTCATCTATCACAGTAGGTAGGTGCTCTCTTTGCGAGCCATTAGTTTCATCGAACCGCACATCTACAGTTTCAACAACTTTGTGAAGAACGTTGTTGAAGACTCTGTAGGTGTGCGAGTCCTTTCCGTAACCAAGCATAAAACCTTCATGTGCTTTCGGTGCAAATTTTGAGTTGTGATGAGGATCTCTAATCCAACATTTAGCACCGAAGACTTTGAAATAACTTACATTGGGTTTCTTATCAGTGAAGAGTTCATAGGCAGTCTTTTTGAAGAATTTGTGAAGATATACTCTGTTGATGATGTGGCACGCAGTATCAATTGCCTCAGTCCAGAAACGACGAGGCGTTTTGTATTCATCAAGCATAGTGCGAGCCATCTCAGCAAGAGTCCTGTTCTTGCGCTCCACGATGCCGTTCTGCTGAGGAGTGTAAGGAGCAGATAACTTATGAGTAATACCAAGTTCATCAAGATAGTCATCGAGACCAGAATTCTTGAACTCAGTGCCATTGTCATTTCTGATGTGCTTGATCTTCACACCAAAGTTGGTTGAAGCCCTCGAGGAAAATCGTTTGAAGACTTTCTGCACTTCATGTTTGTAAGTAACAAGGTGTACCCATGTGTAACGAGAATAATCATCAACAATAACGAAGCCATATTGAGATGCTTCATTTGAGATAGCAGAATAATGATTAGGACCAAAGAGATCCATGTGAAACAATTCAAATGGGCGAGTGGTGGTCATGATAGTCTTTGCTGGATGCTTGGCCTTGGTCATCTTCCCAGCTTCACAGGCTCCGCATAGGTGATCCTTGAGGAATTTTACATTCTCGATGCCAATGACATGCTTCTTCTTCGCAAGCGTGTGCAAATTCCTCATGCCTGCATGACCAAGTCGTCGATGCCAGAGCCAGCCTTCTGAAGCTTTTGCAAGTAAGCACACGGCTGGTTGTGGTCCTGTAGAGAAATCAACAATATACATGTCTCCTCTCCTAAAGCCTTCGAAGACTTTGGAATTGTCAGCTTCCATAACCACAACACAACGGTACTTGCCAAATACAACAACCATATCGAGATCACAAAGCATTGAGACAGACATAAGGTTGTATCCTAAGGACTCAACAAGCATGACTTTGTCCATGTGTTGATCCTTTGTAATCGCAACCTTACCTAGACCCAATACCTGACTTTTGCCTTTGTCAGCAAAGATGATATGCTTCAGATGCGATGGTGATAATGGAGCATCCATTAATAGATTCTTGTCACCAGTCATGTGATTTGTACATCCACTATTGAGGACCCACTCAGTGGCTTTGGGTTGATCATCCTGCAGATGAATTAGTGCAGCTTACAAACTCATATACTTCATCAGTGGAGAATATGACATCAATTCATCAGATCAATTTTATCAAGTAAAAGAACTGATAAGGCAATATGAGGACGTGAGAAATGAAAGTTCATTTCTTCATGATTAGCTTGCGTACTTTCAGGCATGCTCAGGTCTCCAGCAAATTCTTTAGATGATTATGTGCGTCTGGAGACCTGACCCTGCAGAAGAGATTAGTTCTTTTTCTTCACCACCCACATCTGAAGGGGTGGCAAAGAGTTCATCATTCTGCGAGCTCCATATGAGAAGGATGACATAGAAGCCAGTCCATTTCGTTTCACATAAGAGGGGTTAGAGTAAGCATAAGAGTAAGCAGAGAAATTCTTCGAGGACTTATGGACATAATGATTTGAAGAATGATGCACATATCCATAATCCTTAGATCTTCCCTGTGAAACAGACGGATTAGCATGATGATGTTCATATGAGGACCTTGATCCATATGAGGAATTTGGTCCATATGAAGAATTTGATCTGGGGTTCCTATTCTTCACAGGTGGCGTCATGATGACATTCACCTGAAGACTTTCAAGGCATCTTTTGGGAACCCAGATTTTCTTCATAGGGGAGCCGTTTCTGCAGTTAGTGCCAACATATCTAGCAAATACTTCACCATTCCGATTTTTGAATAGCTTATAGTTGGAGTCAATTGACTCATCATCAGAATGAGGAGATTCACATGCAAATCCAGATAAGTTAGATGGATCAACTAGAGGTCCCTTTGCAGCAACCCATGTAGTTTTGGGGTACTGCTCAGGCTTCCAATATGTACCATCAGCATTGAGTTTCCTCTCAAAGGCGATACCCTCTTTGCTAGGGTTCCTGTTGAGGATCTGCTTTTTAAGCACATCACAAAGAGCCTGATGCCCTTTGAGGCTTTTGTACATGCCTGTCGTGTACAATTCCTTCAGCCCTGCATCGTTAGTGATACTAGCAATGTCCTCAGATGAGGAATTAGTGATAGTAGAGGCATGTGAAGAATTTGAAACATTAGCAGCATTTGAACATTCAGGTGAAGAATTAGCAGATTCACGTTTAATGCACTTCAAGCATGGAGGAACAAATTCTTCCTGAGATGCGCTGATTTGTTGAGCAAGTAATGAATCGCACTCCTTCTGAAGATCTTCATAACTCACTCTTAGCTTCTCAAGATCTTGCTTTCTTTGAAAAAATTCATAAGAAAGCTTCTCATGATCCGATAAGAGAGTGTTATGATGACTTAGACGTTTGTCAAGCTTGGACTGAAGTCTCTGAAGATTTTCAGTCAAAATTTCAGTGCGATCCATTTCTTCACCCAACATATCATCACTTTTATTTAGCATGTTTTGAACCTTTTCTAAAGCCCTTTGTTGTTTTATAGCAATCTTAGCAAGTTTAGAATAGCTGGGCTTAAGGTTTTCATCAGATTCATTCTCACTTGATTCAGAGGAGGTATATTTGAGTACCTTGGCACCCTTTGCCATGAAGCAATAGGTGGGAGCGTAGTCATCATCCCCTTCATCAGCCTTGTTGGTGAGGTCATTTTCCTCAGTGTTGAAGATAGACTTGCTGCTGAATGCAGTAGCGAGAGCAAGGCTCGCCACTCCGGATTCAGACTCCTCAAATGACTCCTCTTCCTCATTTTTTTCAGATTCAGCCTCAGAGTCCATTTCCTTGCCAATGAATGCCCTGGCCTTCTTGGAGATGCTCTTCTTGTGATATGAAGGCTTTGAGGATTTTGATGATGAGGATTTTGTGGATTTCTTTTTTTCTTCGCATCATCAGAACTGTAATCCTTGTATTTCTTCTTCTTTGATTCCTTTTCCCACTGAGGACAATCTTGAATGAAATGTCCAGGTTTCTTGCATTTGTGACAGGGCCTCTTCTTGTAGTCACTGGATGAGGAATCATTGCTCCTTGAGGATCTTCCAAGGTGACCATGTCTTGAGAACTTTTGGAACTTCTTCACAAGCAGAGCCAGATCATGGCTCAGTTCTTCAGGATCACCAAGGCTGCTACCAGAGTCTTCATCTTCGGACTCAGATACTGCCTTGGCCTTCAGTGCACGTGTTCTGCCATAGCTTGAACCGTAGAGATCTCTCTTTTCAGCAAGTTGGAACTCATGAGTATTTAGCCTCTCGAGAATATCAGCGGCATCAAGTGACTTGTAATCAGCACGTTCTTGTATCATCAATGCCAGAGTGTCAAATGAGGAATCAAGTGATCTCAGCAATTTCTTCACCACCTCATGGTCGGTGATGTCAGTGGCACCAAGTGCTTGAAGCTCATTTGAGATGTCAGTGAGGCGATCGAAGGTTTGTTGAACATTTTCATTGTCAAGTCTTTTGAAGCGGTTGAAGAGATTGCGAAGAACATCAACTCGAGAGTCACGCTGAGTTGAGACTCCTTCATTCACTTTGGACAACCTGTCCCATATAAGCTTCGATGTTTCCAAAGCACTCACTATGCCATACTGTCCTTTGCTCAGATGGCCACATATGATATTCTTCGCTTGAGAGTCGAGTTGCTTGAATCTCTTCACATCGGCAGCATTCAGAGAAGGTGTGACTAAGGGAACACCATTTTCCACAACATACCAGAGATCGTTATCAATTGCTTCAAGATGCATTCGCATCTTATTGTTCCAGTAGGGGTAGTCCGTCCCATCGAAGGTAGGACACCCAGCAGAGACCTTCATCATACCTGCGGTCGACATAACTAAAACTCCAGACGGTTAAACCAAAATCACACAGAACAAGGGAGTACCTGACTCTGATACCAATTGAAAGTGCGTTATATCGACTAGAGGGGGGTGAATAGACGATTTTTATGAAATTCTTCACTGAGGAATTTGCGGTGAGGAAATTCCTTCACGAAGAACTACTCACAGCGGAATAAGTACTCAAGGGTAAACATAACAGAATACAAGCATAGTCATCATGATGAAATGAAGACAGGCACAGAGTACAGGAAGCGTAATCACAAGATAACACAGGATGAAGACAAACAGACTGAAGAAATTGAACTGAGGAAATTGAAAAAGTCTTCAGTCAAAGTCTTCAAACACAGATATGAACAAACACACAACACAGTTATGAGGAAATGAAAGAGTTGAGGAAATAGAAACAGTAAGCTTGGTGAAGACAATGATTTGGTAGACCAGTTCCAACTGCTGTCTCAGTTGTACGTCTGGTTGGAGCGGCTAAGTATTTAAACTCGAGGATACACAGTCCCGGACACCCAGTCAAGGGGACTTAGTCCAAGACACCCAGTCCTCACCGTATTCTCCTTGAACTAAGGTCACACAGACCTCGTCCAATTACTCGTGGTAAGTCTTCAGGCGACTTCCAAACCTTCACAAACTTGGTCACCCGGCGATCCACAATTCCTCTTGGATGCTCTAGACCATGACGCCTAACCGTCTGGAAGAAGCACAGTCTTCAAAGGTAACAAGCGTCGGATCCACTCAGGATCAATCTCTTCAGTGATGCTCAATCACTTGGGGTTTGTAGGTGTTTGGGTTTTGGGTTTTTGGTTTTTCCTCACTTGATGATTTTCGCTCAAAGTCCTCGGAGGATGGGTTGCTCTCAAATGACAAGTGTCAGTTTCTCTCGGAGCAGCCAATCAGCTAGTGGTTGTAGGGGGCGACTATTTATAGCCTAGGGAGCAGCCCGACATGATAAGACATAAATGCCCTTCAATGATATGACCGTTAGGTGGATAGATATTTTTGGACAGCTGGCGCATAGCACAGCAACGGTCGTAATTTTGAGTAGCAAAATCCTCAGGGCTATCATGTTCCTCACTGTGTAGGCAATCCGCACTGGCGAATTCCTAACTCCTCAGTCAGGACAAGTTCCTAAGAAACTAGAAGAACTTCGTCTCTGTCACTGAAGAAATTGACTGAACTGTATGAGATTTACAATGGCTTCACTCGAAGGGATTGGTAGGGGTAGGATTTTGAGTTGAGCATCACATGGAAATTTTTCCTTAGTATTTCCTCGACCCCCTTTAACAGTACGGTGTTTCCTATGACTCAAGAAAGAGAAAAACAAAACTATGAAAACAAAAGTCTTCAAGCTTCATATTCCTCGCATGAATATCAAGTCTTCACGGACACACCAATTTTTTCACTTTCAAAGTCTTCATGAAAGTCTTCAGAAATACCAAAATCTTCAGTCAAAGATGTTCATTTTTAGGGGTCGACTTTTCCTGTAAATATCAAACTCCTCATAGACTTATAGACCTGTGTACACTCACACACACATTAATCCCTTAACCTATAAGTCTTCAATACACCAAAATCACTAAGGGGCACTAGATGCACTTACACAACGCTATAAGCGCCGGTAAGGAGTTCGCGAGGCAGGCCCTAAGCAAATGATAATGAGACGAAAGATGTGTCACATCGAGGTATCCTCGTGGGCGAACGATCCATGATGGAATTTTCACTCAACGCATCCTCCAGACGTGACGTGCACACAATATGTGCATCCTTTCTAAAGTTGGTAGGCTAAACAAGGTCAATGCGGGCGGTTACGTGACCCAAAAGCTTACAAGTTGGATCACAAGATTAACACTTAATAACCCTTCACAATGTGATTGCTACATGGTGACGGTAGGGCAACTGGGCTACCGCTACAATCAACAACGGTAGGCCATGGTTCATGCTCGGGCAGTTCCCATTAACCGTACTAACATGGCCAAGCAACCACTATTTTGATCATGGTCATAGCT
This sequence comes from Triticum monococcum, assembly GCA_034509565.1. Classification (NCBI taxonomy): domain Eukaryota; kingdom Viridiplantae; phylum Streptophyta; class Magnoliopsida; order Poales; family Poaceae; genus Triticum; species Triticum monococcum. The sequence continues at coordinate 498,257,172 of CM067843.1, forward strand.
TAGCTACGTACCCTGCCGCCACGACAGGCCACGGTAGCCCCGGTAGAGCTAAGTGGTTGGAGGCATGGTCGAGTGGCCACCCTCCCACTCATTCAACCCCATTCTTCTTCCTTCTCTCCCACCCGAGGTGGTGCCCTCTCTGGCTCTCTCCCTCATTCAAACTCTTCTCGAATCCACCTTAAATTGGTGACATTTGTCCGGTGAATTCCATCCCTTGAGGTAACCTCTCTCAACTTCCACAATTTGATTTGTTGAATCTCCTTTTTGGTGGCATAGCTAACTTTTGGGCAAACCGCAAACCAAGTTGGGGGTTTGTCATAAATTCATTGTAAAAATGGTGGGATGTAGGTTTCTATGAGGTTTATGATGTGATGTAAGCATTATACACTAGGGTTAGGGTTATGGTATGTGTTTGTAAGCATTATATAATGCCATGGTATTTTTTCGGTATTTAAGTGTATATAAGCCCATTAGTGTAGCCCATGAGCTCGGTTGGGTGCCCCTATGTCTTGCTTAAAGCGAGACGTAGGGCAGCCTCGCCCAAAGCAAATGCCAGACTGGGTCGACCAAGCACGCGAGGCCGGAACCTCATTTTTTCCTATTTTTTACATCTTTTTTTGTCACTTCTAAATATTCTAAGTTTATACTCCCTCTGTTTCTAAATATAAGCCATTTTAGAGATTCCAATACAAACTACATACAGATGTATATAGCATATTTTAGAGTGTAGATTCACTCATTTCGCCATGTATGTAGTCCATATTGTACTCTCTAAAAATACTTATATTTAGGAACGGAGGTAGTATTATATAAAACACTTTCCATAATACAATTGAAAAATGTTAATTAGGCATTTGAAAAATATAAAATGTGTATAGAAAAAAATCTTACTCATGTATATGAAAATGTGTACAAAAAAAATACAATGTGTATGAGAAAAGTTGATCTTTATTTTAAAAATGTTAATCAAGCATTAGAAAAAATGTTGATCTAGTATTTTGAAAATTGTTAATCAAGCATTTGTAAAATGTAAAATGTGTAAAAAAATCTCATGTATACAAAAAATATACAATGTGTATGAAAAAGTTGATCATGTATTTAAAAATGTTAATCAATCATTTGAAAACAAGTTGATCGGGTATTTGAAAAATGTTAATCAGCCATTTGAAAAATGTAAAATGTGTCTAGAAAAATATTTTGCATGTATACAAAAAAGTATACAATGTGTATGAAAAAAAATGTTTATCATGTATTTGAAAAATATTAGATGTGTATAAAATGTTCATGATGTATACGAAAAAATGTACAAATGTTTATAGAAAATTAGACATCAAAAACATATGTTTGAACAGATGGTAATCATGTATACTAAGATTGTATATGCAATTTTAGAAAATGTTCATTATCATTAAAAAAAAGTTCAGCGTGTATTTGAAAAACTGTTGACCATGTATCCAAAAAAGTGTTCATAACATGTTTTGAAGAAAATGTACATCATGTATTTGAGAAATGTGCAACGTGTATAAAAAATCACGTGTACATTGAGCACTGAAAAAATACACATGTGCTGAAGAAATATGAAAACTGAGAAAGAAACATAAAGTAAATGAAGAAAGCCAAGGAAAAACAAAAAACTGAAGCATAACTAAAAAAAGGAAAACAAAACCCAGGAAAAAAAAAGAAAAGGAAACCAAAGAAAAAATAAAATAAAATAAAATAAAATAAGAAAACCTGAGAAAAAAAGAAAAGAAAACACAGAAAACATGAAAAACCGGAGAAAACTGAGAAGAAACAAAAAAACTGAAGAAAAAAACACCAGTAAAAACCTGGAATAAAAACGAAGAAAAAAGTGAAAAAATGAAGAAACGTGTGAAGAAACAAAAACAAAAACAGAGAAGTAAAGCGCTGGCAGTGAACTAGCGAGCGCCTCGATCGCTAGAACGGGCCGGCCAAATACTGTAGGCAGGACAGAAGGTACTCTCGCTATAAGCCAGATATAATAGGGTCGGCGGGAGAAGTGCTCGCCTCGCTCGATTCCAGTGATTCGCATCGGACGGATAGGGATACGTTGGTATCTCTTGCAATCTGGCAACTGTTCGCCATTTAATTTTTCCTCTCCCCACTTCCCCCCAAAAAATCTAAATATTTGTGCGTTAATTTTGCAAAAAAAGAAATCCTGTGCCATAATTGAAAATAAAAATCTGAAACTAGGGGAATTCACATTGCACGATGATCACATCCCCCATGGCCATCTTCCTAAGTAACTTCAGGCATGGAAAGCAAGCATGAAGTTCGCACCCCAATGTCAACACCTTACAACGCACTTCAACTCCACTCTCCCTCCTTCCACAACATCTCATAAACTGTTGTATTTCCCTTCTCCCTTGTTTCCATCTTCCTTTGTATGCAGCCTTCATGCATGCATGACTGACTGTCTAGCTAGCTCGAGCAGTAGAGCTAGTGCATGACGTGATGGCTCCAACGCCCCTGCAGAGGCCGAGGAAGCCGAGGTGCCCCTCCCACCCCATGCTCTCTCTCTCCCCAGCCCTCCTCTCCCTCCTCCTCCTCGTCCCCTTCCTCTACCTCCTCATCCACCGTTCCGCGTGCTCCCCGCCCTTCAGCAACCTCACGGCCGCCAGGCGCTCATCCTCGAGCGTCAGCGGCTTCGCCGGAGACCTTCGCGACATCGACTTCTCGTGGAACCACCTGCCGTTCATGTCGTCGAAGCCGCCCCTCGCCAAGCTCAAGATCGCCGTGTTCTCGCGGAAGTGGCCCGTCGCCACGGCCCCTGGCGGCATGGAGCGGCACGCGCACACGCTGCACACGGCGCTCGCCGCGCGGGGCCACCGCGTCCACGTGTTCACCTCACCTCCGCCGCATACCGAGGCCGCGCCCTCGCCCTCCGCCGATGGTCCTCAGCTGCATTTCCTTGACGGCACCCCCGGCCAGTGGCGGTGCGACGAGGCTTGGAAGCTGTACGAGGCCGAGGGCGACAACGATCCATTCGACGTCATCCACTCCGAGAGCGTGGCGGTGTTCCACCGGTACGCGCGCGGCGTGCCCAACCTGGTGGTGTCGTGGCACGGAATCTCCCTGGAGGCGCTGCACTCGGGCATCTACCAGGACCTCGCCCGCGGCGAGGACGAGCCCATGTCGCCGGCGTTCAACCAGAGCCTGTCGCAGTCGGTGCACCGGGTGCTGTCCGAGGTGCGCTTCTTCCGGAGCTACGCGCACCAGGTGGCCATCAGCGACTCCACCGGGGAGATGCTCCGCGACGTGTACCAGATCCCCGGCCGCCGCGTGCACGTAATCCTGAACGGCGTGGACGAGGCGCAGTTCACTCCGGACACGGAGCTCGGCCGCGCCTTCCGGGAAGAGATCGGGCTCCCCAAGAGCGCCGACCTCGTGCTCGGCGTCTCCGGGAGGCTCGTCAAGGACAAGGGCCACCCGCTGCTCTACGAGGCCTTCTCCAAGCTCGCCCTCCGCCACCCGAACGTGTACCTCCTCGTCGCCGGCAAGGGGCCGTGGGAGTCGAGGTACATGGACCTGGGACGCAACGCCAAGGTGCTTGGCGCGGTGCCGCCCGGGAAGCTCAGGGCGTTCTACAACGCGCTGGACGTGTTCGTGGACCCGACGCTGCGGCCGCAGGGCCTGGACCTGACGCTCATGGAGGCGATGCAATGCGGCAAGCCGGTGGTGGCCACGCGGTTCCCGAGCATCAAGGGAAGCATCGTGGTGGACGAGGAGTTCGGCCACATGTTCGCGCCCAACGTGGAGTCGCTGCTCGAGAGTCTGGAAGCGGTGGTGCAGGATGGCGCCCGGCGCGCCGCGGAGCGCGGCCGGGCGTGCAGGGAGTACGCCAGGTCCATGTTCGCGGCCACCAAGATGGCACTAGCGTACGAGAGGCTCTTCCTTTGTGTCAAGAACGAGACCTTCTGTGCGTACCCTTCTGAGTTTGATTAGTTTTCTCACCAGCATGTGCACTTGCTTAGCGATTTATGGCACACTAATAATCATAAATACAGTATGTTATTTATTTTCTTTTTCTCTCTCCTGCTTCCCACATGAACTGCCAGCTATGGATATTAATCCGGTCTAAATTGTTTTAGAGAATGAGCGGCACCTTATTCATAGCATAACAACTTTAGGCTGCTTGTAATGGGGTAGTATGATAAGTTAGTAGTATCATGTATATAATACTAGTGTGTAATACTATATCCCTAATGCATGTTGGAAATATGAGCAAATTACTACGAGATTTAATCCGAATAAACAAAATATAAATCATGACCACAGCAGCAGAGATTAAACTAATCATGCGAACTAGCATAGCAGATTAACATATCACATCTAGGGCACATACTAGAAACATGAATTCTACCACGATCTCGAACAGGAAGGATAGAATCACATACGGTGCAGCGGGTGCAGCACCGCCGGCGTTGAGATGTTGTCGCCCATGTCGTCGAGGATGAGGTTGCCGAGGTCGGGGAAGAAGTCGTCGTTCGCGAAGTCGTCGCTGCCAGTAGTCGCGCGAGTGCGCTCCCCAAAAACCTGATCGCCCCTCTCCCGTACAGGATCACGAGAGGCGGGGTTCCGAAGGCCTGCTGTCCCTTCTCGCGGTGCACGCCGGAAGGAGGGATGGAGAAGACTAGCTTGGCGGCGGAATGATCTGGAATGGTGATGAGAAACCATACGTAGCGGCGGCTAGGGTAGACGTCTGCCTGACTATATATTGCAGGCCGGGTAGGTCGTGGGAGTAAACCCCACGTCCAAGCCGTCACGATCCAAAAGAATCGAAAACGGTTCAGTAATTAACGCGTCCGTTAATTATTAATTAATGACTCATTAATTTTCCCATGCAGCAAAAATATAGACAACGTGCATAGCTCTGTCCTCGGCTCGGCTCAATCCCGCGGCGCGGCGCGGCGCGTCGTGACGTGGCGAGGCGAGCGAGGAGGAGGAGCGCGCGTGTAGGTCTCCTCTTCTCATACTCATACAAGTGGTAGAAGAGCTCATCTTATAAAGAGGTACAACTCTCTCTCAACTTCTAAGGTGGGACTAAACTTTAGCCTCACTCACTCCACTCACATGTGTGCATGATGTTGGGGAACGTAGTAATTTCAAAAAAAATCCTACGCACACGCAAGATCATGGTGATGCATAGCAACGAGAGGGGAGAGTGTTGTCTACGTACCCTCGTAGACCGAAGCGGAAGCGTTGACGCAACGTAGAGGAAGTAGTCGTACGTCTTCCCGATCCGACCGATCCAAGCACCGTTACTCTGGCACCTCCGAGTTCTTAGCACACGTACAGCTCGATGACGCTCCCCGGGCTCCGATCCAGCAAAGCTTCGGGGATGAGTTTCGTCAGCACAACGGCGTGGTGACGATGATGATGTTCTACCGACGCAGGGCTTCGCCTAAGCACTACAACGATATGACCGAGGTGGAATATGGTGGAAGGGGGCACCGCACACGGCTAAGGAACGATCGCGTTGATCAATTGTGTGTTCTAGGGTGCCCCCTTGCCTCCGTATATAAAGGATCCAAGGGATGGGGGGGGGGGTTCGGCCGGCCCTATGGTGGCGCGCAGGAGGAGTCCTACTCCTACCGGGAGTAGGACTCCCCCCCTTTTCCTTGTCCAAGTAGGATTGGTGGGAGAAGAGAGAGAAAGAGGGGGGCGCCGCCCCTCCCTCCTTGTCCAATTCAGACTAGGGGGAGAGGGGGCGCGCGGCCTGCCCTGGCAGCCCCTTTCTCTTCTCCACTTTAGGCCCATGAGGCCCATTAACCCTCCGAGGGGTTCCGGTAACCCCCCGGTGCTCCGGTTTTATCCGAAACTTCACCAGAACGCTTCCGGTGTCCGAATATAGTCATCCAATATATCAATCTTTATGTCTCGACCATTTCGAGACTCCTCGTCATGTCCGTGATCACATCCGGGACTCCGAACTAACTTCGGGGTTGGGGAACGTAGTAATTTCAAAAAAATTCCTACGCACACGCAAGATCATGGTGATGCATAGCAACGAGGGGGAGAGTCTAATCTACGTACCCTTGTAGATCGCAACGGAAGTGTTAACACAACGTAGAGGAAGTAGTCGTACGTATTCTTCCCGATCCGACCAATCCAAGCACCGTTACTCCGGCACCTCCGAGTTCTTAGCACACGTACAGCTCGATGACGATCCCCGGGCTCCGATCCAGCAAAGCTTCGGGGAGGAGTTCCGTCAGCACGACGGCGTGGTGATGATCTTGATGTTCCACCGACGCAGGGCTTCGCCTAAGCACTACAACGGTATGATCGAGGTGGAATATGGTGGCACGGGGCACCGCACACGGCTAAGGAACGATCACAATGATCAACTTGTGTGTCTAGAGGTGCCCCCTGCCTCCGTATATAAAGGAGCCAAGGGGGAGGGGGCCGGCCGGCCAAGGAGGGCGCGCCAAGGGAGTCCTACTCCCTCTGGGAGTAGGATTCCCCCCCCCCAATCCTAGTTGGAATAGGATTCCTTGAGGGGGGGGGGGGGAAGAGAGAGAGGGGGCCGGCCACCTCTCCTAGTCCTAATAGGACTAGGGGAAGGGGGGGAGGCGCGCGGCCACCTTGGGCTGCCCCTTTCTCCTTTCCACTAAACCCCATTAAGGCCCATCTGGATCACACTATAAAACCAAATGCTTTGATCACACTATCAAAGCGTTTATTCCAACTCCGAGAGGCTTGCACCAGTCCATAAATGGATCGCTGGAGCTTGCACACTTTGTTAGCTCCTTTTGGATCGACAAAACCTTCCGGTTGCATCATATACAACTCTTCTTCCAAAAATCCATTCAGGAATGCAGTTTTGACATCCATCTGCCAAATTTCATAATCATAAAATGCGGCAATTGCTAACATGATTCGGACAGACTTAAGCATCGCTACGGGTGAGAAGGTCTCATCGTAGTCAACCCCTTGAACTTGTCGAAAACCTTTTGCGACAAGTCGAGCTTTTATAGACAGTAATATTACCGTCAGCGTCAGTCTTTTTCTTGAAGACCCATTTATTCTCAATTGCTTGCCGATCATCGGGCAAGTCAACCAAAGTCCATACTTTGTTCTCATACATGGATCCCATCTCAGATTTCATGGCTTCTAGCCACTTGGCGGAATCTGGGCTCACCATCGCTTCTTCATAGTTCGTAGGTTCATCATGATCTAGTAGCATGACTTCCAGAAATGGATTACCGTACCACTCTGGTGCGGATCTCACTCTGGTTGATCTACGAGGTTCAGTAGTATCTTGTCCTGAAGTTTCATGATCATCATCATTAGTTTCCTCACTAATTGGTATAGGTATCGCAGAAACAGTTTTCTGTGATGTACTATTTTCCAATAAGGGAGTAGGTACAGTTAACTCGTCAAGTTCTACTTTCCTCCCACTCACTTCTTTCGAGAGAAACTCCTTCTCTAGAAATGATTCATTCTTAGCAACGAATGTCTTGCCTTCGGATCTGTGATAGAAGTTGTACCCAACAGTTTCCTTTGGGTATCCTATGAAGACACATTTCTCCGATTTGGGTTCAAGCTTATCAGGTTGAAGCTTTTTCACATAAGCATCGCAGCCCCAAACTTTAAGAAACGACAACTTTGGTTTCTTGCCAAACCATAGTTCATAAGGCGTCGTCTCAATGGATTTTGATGGTGCCCTATTTAACGTGAATGCGGCCGTCTCTAAAGCATAACCCCAAAACGATAGCGGTAAATCAGTAAGAGACATCATAGACCGCACCATATCTAGTAAAGTACGATTACGACATTCGGACACACCATTACGCTGTGGTGTTCCGGGTGGCGTGAGTTGCGAAACTATTCCACAATTTTTCAAATGTACACCAAACTCGTAACTCAAATATTCTCCTCCACGATCAGATCATAGAAACTTTATTTTCTTGTTACGATGATTTTCAACTTCACTCTGAAATTCTTTGAACTTTTCAAATGTTTCAGACTTATGTTTCATTAAGTAGATATACCCATATCTGCTTAAATCATCTGTGAAAGTGAGAAAATAACGATATCCGCCACGAGCCTCAATATTCATCGGACCACATACATCGGTATGTATGATTTCCAACAAATCTGTTGCTCCCTCCATAGTACCGGAGAACGGTGTTTTAGTCATCTTGCCCATGAGGCACAGTTCGCAAGTACCAAGTGATTCATAATCAAGTGGTTCCAAAAGCCCATCAGTATGGAGTTTCTTCATGCACTTTACACCGATATGACCTAAACGGCAGTGCCACAAATAAGTTGCACTATCATTATCAACTCTGCATCTTTTGGCTTCAACATTATGAATATGTGTGTTACTACTATCGAGATTCATCAAAAATAGACCACTCTTCAAAGGTGCATGACCATAAAAGATATTACTCATATAAATAGAACAACCATTATTCTCTGATTTAAATGAATAACCGTCTCGCATCAAACAAGATCCAGATATAATGTTCATGCTTAACGCTGGCACCAAATAACAATTATTTAGGTCTAATATTAATCCCGAAGGTAGATGTAGAGGTAGCGTGCCGACCGCGATCACATCGACTTTGGAACCGTTTCCCACGCGCATCGTCACCTCGTCCTTCGCCAGTGTTCACTTAATCCGTAGTCCCTGTTTCGAGTTGCAAATATTAGCAACAGAACCAGTATCAAATACCCAAGTGCTACTGCGAGCTCTAGTAAGGTACACATCAATAACATCTATAGCACATATACCTTTGTTCACCTTGCCATCCTTCTTATCCGCCAAATACTTGGGGCAGTTCCGCTTCCAGTGACCAGTCTGCTTGCAATAGAAGCACTCAGTTTCAGGCTTAGGTCCAGACTTGGGTTTCTTCTCCTGAGCAGCAACTTGCTTGCCGTTCTTCTTGAAGTTCCCCTTCTTCTTCCCTTTGCCCTTTTTCTTGAAACTAGTGGTCTTGTTAACCATCAACACTTGATGCTCCTTCTTGATTTCTACCTCCGCAGCTTTCAACATTGCGAAGAGCTCGGGAATAGTCTTGTTCATCCCTTGCATATTATAGTTCATCACGAAGCTCTTGTAGCTTGGTGGCAGTGATTGGAGAATTCTGTCAATGACGCAATCATCTGGAAGATTAACTCCCATCTGAATCAAGTGATTATTATACCCAGACATTTTGAGTATATGCTCACTGACAGAACTGTTCTCCTCCATCTTGCAGCTATAGAACTTATTGGAGACTTCATATCTCTCAATTCGGGCATTTGCTTGAAATATTAACTTCAACTCCTGGAACATCTCATATGCTCCATGACGTTCAAAACGTCGTTGAAGTCTCGATTCTAAGCCGTAAAGCATGGCACACTGAACTATCGAGTAGTCATCAGCTTTGCTTTGCCAGACGTTCATAACATCTGGCGTTCCTCCAGCAGCAGGCCTGGCACCCAGCGGTGCTTCCAGGACGTAATTCTTCTGAGCAGCAATGAGGATAATCCTCAAGTTACGGACCCAGTCCGTGTAATTGCTACCATCATCTTTCAACTTTGCTTTCTCAAGGAACGCATTAAAATTCAACGGAACAACAACACGAGCCACCTATCTACAATCAACATAAACAAGCAAGATACTATCAGGTACTAAGTTCATGATAAGTTTAAGTTCAATTAATCAAATTACTTAAGAACTCCCACTTAGATAGACATCCCTCTAATCCTCTAAGTGATCACGTGATCCAAATCAGCTAAACCATAACCGATCATCACGTGAGATGGAGTAGTTTTCCATGGTGAACATCGTTATGTTGATCATATCTAATATATGATTCACGCTCGACCTTTTGGTCTCCGTGTTCCGAGGCCATATCTGCATATGCTAGGCTCGTCAAGTTTAACCTGACTATTCTGCGTGTGCAAAAACTGGCTTGCACCCGTTGTAGATGGACGTAGAGCTTATCACACCCGATCATCACGTGGTGTCTGGGCACGACGAACTTTGGCAACGGTGCATACTCAGGGAGAACACTTCTTGATAATTTAGTGAGAGATCATCTTATAATGCTACCATCAATCAAAGCAAGATAAGATGCATAAAAAGATAAACATCACATGCAATCAATATAAGTGATATGATATGGCCATCATCATCTTGTGCTTGTGATCTCCATCTCCAAAGCACCGTCATGATCACCATCGTCACCGGCGCGACACCTTGATCTCCATCGTAGCATCGTTGTCGTCTCGCCAATCTTATGCTTCCACGACTATCGCTACCGCTTAGTGATAAAGTAAAGCATTACATCGCGATTGCATTGCATACAATAAAGCGACAACCATATGGCTCCTGCCATTTGCCGATAACTCGGTTACAAAACATGATCATCTCATACAATAAAATTTAGCATCATGTCTTGACCATATCACATCACAACATGCCCTGCAAAAACAAGTTAGACGTCCTCTACTTTGTTGTTGCAAGTTTTACATGGCTGATACGGGCTTAAGCAAGAACCAATCTCACCTACGCATCAAAACCACAACGATAGTTAATCAAATAGACTCCGTTTTAACCTTCGCAAGGACCGGGCGTAGCCACACTCGGTTCAACTAAAGTTGGAGAGACAGTCGCCGGCAAGCCACCTGTGTGCAAAGCACGTCGGGGAACCGGTCTCGCGTAAGCGTACGCGTAAGGTTGGTCCGGGTCGTCTCGTCCAACAATACCACCGAACCAAAGTATGACATGCTGGTAGGCAGTATGACTTGTATCGCCCACAACTCACTTGTGTTCTACTCGTGCATATAACATTAAACCATAAAACCTAGGCTCGGATGCAACTGTTGGGGAACGTAGTAATTTCAAAAAAAATCCTACGCACACGCAAGATCATGGTGATGCATAGCAACGAGGGGGAGAGTCTGATCTACGTACCCTTGTAGATCGCAACGGAAGCGTTGACACAACGTAGAGGAAGTAGTCGTACGTCTTCTTCCCGATCCGACCAATCCAAGCACCGTTACTCCGGCACCTCCGAGTTCTTAGCACACGTACAGCTCGATGACGATCCCCGGGCTCCGATCCAGCAAAGCTTCGGGGAGGAGTTCCGTCAGCACGACGGCGTGGTGACGATCTTAATGTTCCACCGACGCAGGGCTTCGCCTAAGCACTACAATGGTATGATCGAGGTGGAATATGGTGGCACGGGGCACCGCACACGGCTAAGGAACGATCACAATGATCAACTTGTGTGTCTAGAGGTGCCCCCTGCCTCCGTATATAAAGGAGCCAAGGGGGAGGGGGCCGGCCGGCCAAGGAGGGCGCACCAAGGGAGTCCTACTCCCTCTGGGAGTAGGATTCCCCCCCCCCCCAATCCTAGTTGGAATAGGATTCCTTGAGGGGGGGGGAAGAGAGAGAGGGGGCCGGCCACCTCTCCTAGTCCTAATAGGACTAGGGGAAGGGGGGAGGCGCGCGGCCACCTTGGGCTGCCCCTTTCTCCTTTCCACTAAAGCCCATTAAGGCCCATCTGGTTCCCGGGGGGTTCCGGTAACCTCCCGGTACTCCAGTAAAATCCCGATTTCACCCGGAATACTTCCGATGTCCAAATATAGGCTTCCAATATATCAATCTTTATGTCTCGACCATTTCGAGACTCCTCGTCATGTCCGTGATCACATCCGGGACACCGAACTAACTTCGGTACATCAAAATGCATAAACTCATAATAACTGTCATCGTAACGTTAAGCGTGCGGACCCTACAATTCGAGAACAATGTAGACATGACTGAGATACATCTCCGGTCAATAACCAATAGCGGGACCTGGATGCCCATATTGGCTCCTACATATTCTACGAAGATCTTTATCGGTCAGACCGCATAACAACATACGTTGTTCCCTTTGTCATCGGTATGTTACTTGCCCGAGATTCGATCGTCGGTATCCAATACCTAGTTCAATCTCGTTACTGGCAAGTCTCTTTACTCGTTCCGTAATACATCATCTCGCAACTAACTCATTAGTTGTAATGCTTGCAAGGCTTATGTGATGTGCATTACCGAGAGGGCCCAGAGATACCTCTCCAACAATCGGAGTGACAAATCCTAATCTCGAAATACGCCAACCCAACATCTACCTTTGGAGACACCTGTAGAGCTCCTTTATAATCACCCAGTTACGTTGTGACGTTTGGTAGCACACAAAGTGTTCCTCCAGGAAACGGGAGTTGCATAATCTCATAGTCATAGGAACATGTATAAGTCATGAAGAAAGCAATAGCAACATACTAAACGATCGGGTGCTAAGCTAATGGAATGGGTCATGTCAATCAGATCATTCAACCAATGATGTGACCTCGTTAATCAAATAACAACACCTTGTTCATGGTTAGGAAACATAACCATCTTTGATTAACGAGCTAGTCAAGTAGAGGCATACTAGTGACACTAAGTTTGTCTATGTATTCACACATGTATTATGTTTCCGGTTAATACAATTCTAGCATGAATAATAAACATTTATCATGATATAAGGAAATAAATAATAACTTTATTATTGCCTCTAGGGCATATTTCCTTCATTCGGTACATCAAAATGCATAAACTCATAATAACTGTCATCGTAACGTTAAGCGTGCGGACCCTACGGTTCGAGAACAATGTAGACATGACTGAGACACGTCTCCGGTCAATTACCAATAGCGGGACCTGGATGCCCATATTGGTCCTACATATTCTACGAAGATCTTTATCGGTCAGACCGCATAACAACATACGTTGTTCCCTTTGTCATCGGTATGTTACTTGCCCGAGATTCGATCGTCGGTATCCAATACCTAGTTCAATATCGTTACCGGCAAGTCTCTTTACTCGTTCCGTAATACATCATCTCGCTACTAACTCATTAGTTGTAATGCTTGCAAGGCTTATGTGATGTGCATTACCGAGAGGGCCCAGAGATACCGCTCCGACAATCGGAGTGACAAATCCTAATCTTGAAATACGCCAACCCAACATCTACCTTTGGAGACACCTGTAGAGCACCTTTATAATCACCCATTTACGTTGTGACGTTTGGTAGCACACAAAGTGTTCCTCCGGCAAACGGGAGTTGCATAATCTCATAGTCATAGGAACATGTATAAGTCATGAAGAAAGCAATAGCAACATACTAAACGATCGGGTGCTAAGCTAATGGAATGGGTCATGTGAATCAGATCATTCAACTAATGATGTGATCTCGTTAATCAAATAACAACTCTTTGTTCATGGTTAGGAAACATAACCATCTTTGATTAACGAGCTAGTCAAGTAGAGGCATACTAGTGACACTCTGTTTGTCTATGTATTCACACGTGTATTATGTTTCCGGTTAATACAATTCTAGCATGAATACTAAACATTTATCATGATGTAAGGAAATAAATAATAACTTTGTTATTGCCTCTAGGGCATATTTCCTTCAGTCTCCCACTTGCACTAGAGTCAATAATCTAGATTACACAGTAATGATTCTAACACCCATGGAGCCTTGGTGCTGATCATGTTTTGCTTGTGGAAGAGGCTTAGTCAACGGGTCTGCAACATTCAGATCTGTATGTATCTTGCAAATCTCTATGTCTCCCACCTGGACTAGATCCCGGATGGAATTGAAGCGTCTCTTGATGTGCTTGGTTCTCTTGTGAAATCTGGATTCCTTTGCCAAGGCAATTGCACCAGTATTGTCACAAAAGATTTTCATTGGACCCGATGCACTAGGTATGACACCTAGATCGGATATGAACTCCTTCATCCAGACTCCTTCGTTTGCTGCTTCCGAAGCAGCTATGTACTCCGCTTCACATGTAGATCCCGCCACAACGCTTTGTTTAGAATTGCACCAACTGACAGCTCCACCGTTTAATGTAAACACGTATCCGGTTTGCGATTTAGAATCGTCCGGATCAGTGTCAAAGCTTGCATCAACGTAACCATTTACAATGAGCTCTTTGTCACCTCCATATACGAGAAACATATCCTTAGTCCTTTTCAGGTATTTTAGGATGTTCTTGACCACTGTCCAGTGATCCACTCCTGGATTACTTTGGTACCTCCCTGCTAGACTTATAGCAAGGCACACATCAGGTCTGGTACACAGCATTGCATACATGATAGAGCCTATGGCTGAAGCATAGGGAACATCTTTCATTTTCTCTCTATCTTCTGCAGTGGTCGGGCATTGAGTCTGACTCAACTTCACACCTTGTAACACAGGCAAGAACCCTTTCTTTGCTTGATACATTTTGAACTTCTTCAAAATCTTGTCAAGGTATGTGCTTTGTGAAAGTCCAATTAAGCGTCTTGATCTATCTCTATAGATCTTTATGCCTAATATGTAAGCAGCTTCACCGAGGTCTTTCATTGAAAAACTCTTATTCAAGTATCCCTTTATGCTATCCAGAAATTCTATATCATTTCCAATCAGTAATATGTCATCCACATATAATATGAGAAATGCTACAGAGCTCCCACTCACTTTCTTGTAAATACAGGCTTCTCCAAAAGTCTGTATAAAACCAAATGCTTTGATCACACTATCAAAGCGTTTATTCCAACTCCGAGAGGCTTGCACCAGTCCATAAATGGATCGCTGGAGCTTGCACACTTTGTTAGCTCCTTTTGGATCGACAAAACCTTCCGGTTGCATCATATACAAGTCTTCTTCCAAAAATCCATTCAGGAATGCAGTTTTGACATCCATCTGCCAAATTTCATAATCATAAAATGCAGCAATTGCTAACATGATTCGGACAGACTTAAGCATCGCTACGGGTGAGAAGGTCTCATCGTAGTCAACCCCTTGAACTTGTCAAAAACCTTTTGCAACAAGTCGAGCTTTGTAGACAGTAACATTACCGTCAGCGTCAGTCTTCTTCCTGAAGATCCATTTATTCTCAATTGCTTGCCGACCATCGGGCAAGTCAACCAAAGTCCATACTTTGTTCTCATACATGGATCCCATCTCAGATTTCATGGCTTCAAGCCATTCTGCGGAATCTGGGCTCACCATCGCTTCTTCATAGTTCGTAGGTTCATCATGATCTAGCGGCATGATTTCCAGAACAGGATTACCGTACCACTCTGGCGCGGATCTCACTCTGGTTGATCTACGAGGTTCAGTAGTATCTTGTCCTGAAGTTTCATGATCATTATCATTAGCTTCCTCACTTGGTGTAGGTGTCGCAGAAACAGTTTTCTGTGATGTACTACTTTCCAATAAGGGAGCAGGTACAGTTACCTCGTCAAGTTCTACTTTCCTCCCACTCACTTCTTTCGAGAGAAACTCTTTCTCTAGAAAGGATCCATTCTTAGCAACGAATGTCTTGCCTTCGGATCTGTGATAGAAGGTGTACCCAACAGTCTCCTTTGGGTAACCTATGAAGACAGATTTCTCCGATTTGGGTTCAAGCTTATCAGGTTGAAGCTTTTTCACATAAGCATCGCAGCCCCAAACTTTAAGAAACGACAACTTTGGTTTCTTGCCAAACCATAGTTCATAAGGCGTCGTCTCAACGGATTTTGATGGTGCCCTATTTAACGTGAATGCGGCCGTCTCTAAAGCATAACCCCAAAACGATAGCGGTAAATCAGTAAGAGACATCATAGATCGCACCATATCTAGTAAAGTACGATTACGACGTTCGGACACACCATTACGCTATGGTGTTCCAGGTGGCATGAGTTGCGAAACTATTCCGCATTGTTTCAAATGTACACCAAACTCGTAACTCAAATATTCTCCTCCATGATCAGATCGTAGAAACTTTATTTTCTTGTTACGATGATTTTCAACTTCACTCTGAAATTCTTTGAACTTTTCAAATGTTTCAGATTTGTGTTTCATTAAGTAGATATACCCATATCTGCTTAAATCATCTGTGAAGGTGAGAAAATAACGATATCCGCCACGAGCCTCAATATTCATCGGACCACATACATCGGTATGTATGATTTCCAACAAATCTGTTGCTCTCTCCATAGTACCAGAGAACGGTGTTTTAGTCATCTTGCCCATGAGGCACGGTTCGCAAGTACCAAGTGATTCATAATCAAGTGGTTCCAAAAGTCCATCAGTATGGAGTTTCTTCATGCGCTTTACACCGATATGACCTAAACGGCAGTGCCACAAATAAGTTGCACTATCATTATCAACTCTGCATCTTTTGGTTTCAACATTATGAATATGTGTATCACTACTATCGAGATTCATCAGAAATAGACCACTCTTCAAGGGTGCATGACCATAAAAGATATTACTCATATAAATAGAACAACCATTATTCTCTGATTTAAATGAATAACCGTCTCACATAAAACAAGATCCAGATATAATGTTCATGCTTAACGCTGGCACCAAATAACAATTATTTAGGTCTAATATTAATCCCGAAGGTAGATGTAGAGGTAGCGTGCCGACCGCGATCACATCGACTTTGGAACCGTTTCCCACGCGCATCGTCACCTCGTCCTTTGCCAGTGTTCGCCTAATCCATAGTCCCTGTTTCGAGTTGCAAATATTAGCAACAGAACCAGTATCAAATACCCAGGTGCTACTGCGAGCTCTAGTAAGGTACACATCAATAACATGTATATCACATATACCTTTGTTCACCTTGCCATCCTTCTTATCCGCCAAATACTTGGGGCAGTTCCGCTTCCAGTGACCAGTCTGCTTGCAGTAGAAGCACTCAGTTTCAGGCTTAGGTCCAGACCTGGGTTTCTTCTCCTGAGCAGCAACTTGCTTGCCGTTCTTCTTGAAGTTCCCCTTCTTCTTCCCTTTGCCCTTTTTCTTGAAACTAGTGGTCTTGTTGACCATCAACACTCGATGCTCCTTCTTGATTTCTACTTCCGCAGCTTTCAGCATTGCGAAGAGCTCGGGAATAGTCTTATTCATCCCTTGCATATTATAGTTCATCACGAAGCTCTTGTAGCTTGGTGGCAGTGATTGGAGAATTCTGTCAATGATGCAATCATCTGGAAGATTAACTCCCATCTGAATCAAGTGATTATTATACCCAGACATTTTGAGTATAGTCTCACTGACAGAACTGTTCTCCTCCATCTTGCAGCTATAGAACTTATTGGAGACTTCATATCTCTCAATCCGGGCATTTGCTTGAAATACTAACTTCAACTCCTGGAACATTTCATATGCTCCATGACATTCAAAACGTCGTTAAAGTCCCGATTCTAAGCCGTAAAGCATGGCACACTGAACTATCGAGTAGTCATTAGCTTTGCTCTGCCAGACGTTCATAACATCTGGTGTTGCTCCAGCAGCAGGCCTGGCACCCAGCGGTGCTTCCAGGACGTAATTCTTCTGTGCAGCAATGAAGATAATCCTCAAGTTACGGACCCAGTCCGTGTAATTGCTACCATCATCTTTCAACTTTGCTTTCTCAAGGAACGCATTAAAATTCAACGGAACAACAACACGGGCCATCTATCTACAATCAAACATACATAAGCAAGATACTATCAGGTACTAAGTTCATGATAAATTTAAGTTCAATTAATCAAATTACTTAAAGAACTCAAACTTAGATAGACATCCCTCTAATCTTCTAAGTGATCACGTGATCCAAATCAACTAAACCATAACCGATCATCACGTGAAATGGATTAGTTTTCAATGGTGAACATCATTATGTTGATCATATCTACTATATGATTCACGCTTGACCTTTCGGTCTCCGTGTTCCAAGGCCATATCTGCATATGCTAGGCTCGTCAAGTTTAACCTGAGTATTCTGCGTGTGCAAAACTGGCTTGCACCCGTTGTAGATGGACGTAGAGCTTATCACACCCGATCATCACGTGGTGTCTGGGCACGATGAACTTTGGCAACGGTGCATACTCAGGGAGAACACTTCTTGATAATTTAGTGAGAGATCATCTTATAATGCTACCGTCAATCAAAGCAAGATAAGATGCATAAAAGATAAACATCACATGCAATCAATATAAGTGATATGATATGGCCATCATCATCTTGTGCTTGTGATCTCCATCTCCGAAGCACCGTCATGATCACCATCGTCACCGGCGCGACACCTTGATCTCCATCGTAGCATCGTTGTCGTCTCGCCAATCTTATGCTTCCACGACTATCGCTACCGCTTAGTGATAAAGTAAAGCATTACAGCGCGATTGCATTGCATACAATAAAGCGACAACCATATGGCTCCTGCCAGTTGCCGATAACTTGGTTACAAAACATGATCATCTCATACAATAAAATTTAGCATCATGTCTTGACCATATCACATCACAACATGCCCTGCAAAAACAAGTTAGACGTCCTCTACTTTGTTGTTGCATGTTTTACGTGGCTGCTACGGGCTTAAGCAAGAACCAATCTTACCTACGCATCAAAACCACAATGATAGTTTGTCAAGTTGATGCCGTTTTAACCTTCTCAAGGACCGGGCGTAGCCACACTTAGTTCAACTAAAGTTGGAGAAACAGTCACCCACAAGCCACCTTTGTGCAAAGCACGTCGGGAGAACCGGTCTCGCGTAAGCGTACGCGTAATGTCGGTCCGGACCGCTTCATCCAACAATACCGCCGAACCAAAGTATGACATGCTGGTAGGCAGTATGACTTATATCGCCCACAACTCACTTGTGTTCTACTCGTGCATATAACATCAAACCATAAAACCTAGGCTCGGATGCCACTGTTGGGGAACGTAGTAATTTCAAAAAAATTCCTACGCACACGCAAGATCATGGTGATGCATAGCAACGAGAGGGGAGAGTGTTGTCTACGTACCCTCGTAGACCGAAGCGGAAGCGTTGACGCAACGTAGAGGAAGTAGTCGTACGTCTTCCGGATCCGACCGATCCAAGCACCGTTACTCCGGCACCTCCGAGTTCTTAGCACACGTACAGCTCGATGACGCTCCCCGGGCTTCTATCCAGCAAAGCTTCGGGGATGAGTTCCGTCAGCACAACGGCGTGGTGACGATGATGATGTTCTACCGACGCAGGGCTTCGCCTAAGCACTACAACGATATGACCGAGGTGGAATATGGTGGAAGGGGGCACCGCACACGGCTAAGGAACGATCACGTTGATCAATTGTGTGTTCTAGGGTGCCCCCTTGCCTCTGTATATAAAGGATCCAAGGGGGGGGGTCGGCCGGCCCTATGGTGGCGCACAGGAGGAGTCCTACTCCTACCGGGAGTTGGACTCCCCCCTTTTCCTTGTCCAAGTAGGATTGGTGGGAGAAGAGAGGGAAAGAGGGGGGCGCCGCCCCTCCCTCCTTGTCCAATTCGGACTAGGGGGAGAGGGGGCGCGCGGCCTGCCCTGGCAGCCCCTTCCTCTTCTCCACTTTAGGCCCATGAGGCCCATTAACCCCCCGGGGGGTTCCGGTAACCCCCCGGTGCTCCGGTTTTATCCGAAACTTCACCGGAACGCTTCCGGTGTCCGAATATAGTCATCCAATATATCAATCTTTATGTCTCGACCATTTCGAGACTCCTCGTCATGTCCGTGATCACATCCGGGACTCCGAACTAACTTCGGTACATCAAAATGCATAAACTCATAATAACTGTCATCGTAACGTTAAGCGTGCGGACCCTACGGTTCGAGGACAATGTAGACATGACCGAGACACGTCTCCGGTCAATAACCAATAGCGGGACCTGGATGCCCATATTGGCTCCTACATATTCTACGAAGATCTTTATCGGTCAGACCGCATAACAACATACGTTGTTCCCTTTGTCATCGGTATGTTACTTGCCCGAGATTCGATCGTCGGTATCCAATACCTAGTTCAATCTCGTCACCGGCAAGTCTCTTTACTCGTTCCGTAATACATCATCTCGCAACTAACTCATTAGTTGTAATGCTTGCAAGGCTTATGTGATGTGCATTACCGAGAGGGCCTAGAGATACCTCTCCGACAATCGGAGTGACAAATCCTAATCTTGAAATACGCCAACCCAACATCTACCTTTGGAGACGCCTGTAGAGCTCCTTTATAATCACCCATTTACGTTGTGACGTTTGGTAGCACACAAAGTGTTCCTCCAGCAAATGGGAGTTGCATAATCTCATAGTCATAGGAACATGTATAAGTCATGAAGAAAGCAATAGCAACATACTAAACGATCGGGTGCTAAGCTAATGGAATGGGTCATGTCAATCAGATCATTCAACTAATGATGTGATCTCGTTAATCAAATAACAACTCTTTGTTCATGGTTAGGAAACATAACCATCTTTGATTAACGAGCTAGTCAGGTAGAGGCATACTAGTGACACTCTGTTTGTCTATGTATTCACACATGTATTATGTTTCCGGTTAATACAATTCTAGCATGAATACTAAACATTTATCATGATGTAGGGAAATAAATAATAACTTTATTATTGCCTCTTGGGCATATTTCCTTCACATGAATGGGCGAAGAGAATTTCAGTATTTTAGTTGGGCTTTGGGCCAAAGGCCTACTAGCAAAATCCCAACAATCCCCCACAGAGTCTCATTGGCACATCTCATCATTTTGTTCCAAAACATTGTTTTATATATCGGTGCTTAGTGGAGACTGTGAAGTTGAACTTCCACTTAGAAATTTATGCTACACTAGATCACAACTTGAATAGTGGACTATGCCTTGAACTACAAGTTTTCTGTGAAACTAGTTTCACACAAATTCTTGACCGATACTGGGCTGCCGCAAGGCTTCCCCGCGGGTGGAGCGTATAGGTCATACTCCAGGGCCTTTCATGAATTTATTAGAGAACACCCAATTCTCATAGACTGCGACGTTGACAGTCAAATTCATATAGGTGTGTTCCTCAGAAGATGTTCTGCAGGACAACATCTCTGCTTACCCGAATAAGCCACTTGAAACACATTAAGATAAGTATCAACCTGCCATGCAGATCAGGAGAGTATTGCATCTTCACGGAGTGGGATAATTAATATAGGGATACTCTCCTTCCAGCTGACCAACAGCTTGTTTCCCACTTCTACTTCACGGGATCTCCGATCACATAGAGTGGGTTACCACTATGGACAACTCATGCGGTGGGTCTCAAACCCATCTCCATTGATGCATTATCTATCACATTACGTGATAGACCTTTTGTGAAGGGATCTGCCAAGTTTTCGACGTTTGGATATAATCCAACACAATAACTCCGGCGTTCCTCAATTTTTTGACAGATTTTAGTCTCCTCTTCACATGCCTTGAGGACTTCATATTGTCCTTAGAACTGTTTATCTTGACGATCACAGTTTGATTATCACAGTTCATCAGGATAGGGGGTATTGGTTTTTCAACCATAGGTAAGTCCATCAAGAGTTCATGAAGCCACTCTACTTCAACAGTGGCAGTGTCTAATGCTGTGAGTTCTGCTTCCATAGTTGACCTCGTTAAGATGGTCTGCTTGCAAGACTTCCAGGAAACAGCGCCACCACCAAGTGTAAAAACATAACCACTTGTGGCCTTAATCTCATCAGCATCAGATATCCAGTTTGAGTCACTATAACCCTCCAGTACCCTTGGATACCCGGTGTAGTGAATCCCATAGCTCGCGGTGCCTTTCAAATAGCGCATAACTCTCTCAAGCGCATGCCAATGATCATCTCCCGGTTTTGACACAAACTGACTCAGCTTGCTCACAGCAAAAGAGATGTCAGGCCTCGTGGCACTCGCCAAATACATAAGCGAGCCAATAATCTGAGAATACCTCAGTTGATCTCTAGCAATCCGTCGATTCTTTCGAAGCAACACACTAGCATCATATGGAGTTGGAGAAGGCGTGCAGTCGCTATACCCAAAACGACTCATGACCTTTTCCACATAATGAGACTGAAGTAGTGTGATCCCACCATTCTCATCTCTCAACAGCTTGATGTTTAAGATAACATCAGCTACTCCTAGATCCTTCATCTCAAAACAGCGAGATAAGAAATCCTTAACCTCCTTGATTAAATCAAGTTTGGTTCCAAAGACCAATATGTTGTCGACATATAGACAAAGAATAACTCCTTCGCCCCCACCATAGCGATAGTACACGCACTTGTCACCATCGTTTACTACAAAGCCGACAGTAGTTAATGTTCTTTCGAACTTCTCATGCCACTCCTTAGGAGCTTGTTTAAGGCCATATAAAGACTTTAATAACTTGCACACCTTTCCTTCCTGACCAGGTACTACAAAACCATCTGGCTGATCCATGTAAATTTCCTCCTTCAACTCTCCATTAAGGAAAGCCGTCTTAACGTCCATTTGATGAACGAGAATACCATGTGAGGCAGCCAATGATAGTAGCACCCGAATTATGGTCAGTCTAGCCACGGGTGAGTAAGTATCAAAGAAGTCTTCACCTTCTTTCTGGGTATAACCCTTGGCCACAAGCCGTGCCTTGTACTTTTCAATCGTACCATCAGGTCTAAGCTTCTTCTTGAACACCCACTTACATCCTACAGGTTTGCACCCATATGGATGGTCAGTGATCTCCCAGGTACCGTTAGCTAAGATGGAATCCATCTCGCTACGTACAGCTTCCTTCCAGTAGTCAGCATCAGGAGATGCATAGGCTTCTGAAATAGTCCTGGGTGTGTCATCCACGAGGTACACAATGAAATCATCACCAAAAGACTTTGCAGTCCTCTGTCTCTTACTCCTCACAGGAGTTCCATTGTTACCCTCAACAGGATTCTCAATGTGTTCCATCGCAATGGTGGGTTCAGGAATTACAGTGAATTCCTCACTAGATGGAGTAGGTATCTCCTGATTTGATGAACTCGACATATCCTTCATAGGAAATATGTCCTCAAAGAAAGTTGCATCATTTGATTCCATAATCGTACCAACATGCATGTCAGATACCTCAGATTTTATTATCAAAAGTCTATAGCCGATGCTATGAAAAGCATAGCCCAGAAGAACACAATCCACGGTTTTTGGTCCAAGCTTGCGCTTCTTGGGAATTGGTATATTGACTTTCGCCAAACAACCCCAAGTACGTAGGTAAGAGAGTTTCAACCTTTTCCTTTCCCATTCCTCAAATGGAGTCATGGTCTTATGCTTTGTGGGAACTCGGTTTAGGACATGACACGCAGTCATTAGCGCCTCCCCCCACCATTCCTTGGATAGACCCGAAGTGTCTAACATGGTGTTAACCATATCAGTTAGAGTTCGGTTCTTTCTTTCGGCTACCCCATTTGACTGGGTGAGTAGGGAGGCGTCCTCTCATGGATTATACCATGTTCCGCACAAAACGGATCAAATTCATTGGAAAAATACTCTCCACCACGATCGGACCTAAGCCGTTTAATTTTTCGATCAAGTTGGTTCTCTGCCTCAACTTTATAGTTTTTAAAGAAAGTCAAAGCCTCATCTTTTGATTTCAGAAGATACACATAACAATATCTAGTGGACTCATCAATCAACGTCATGAAGTATCTCTTTCCACCTTTTGTCAACACACCATTCATCTCACAAAGATCAGAATGTATAAGCTCTAGTGGCGTCAAATCTCTTGCCTCTGCAGTCTTATGGGACTTGCGAGGTTGCTTAGCTTGCACACATACTTGGCACTTGGAGCCTTTGACAGTAGAGATTTTCGGAATTAAATTCATATTGGCTAACCGCGTCATGCAACCAAAGTTAATATGACAGAGTCGTGAATGCCAAATATCAGACTCATTATTGTGGCAAACATTATTAATAACTTTAGTGCAAATATCTGACAAAGATAGGCGGAACAAGCCTCCGCACTCATAGCCTTTTCCAACAAATTGTCCACACTTAGAAATTACAACTTTATTGGATTCAAAAACCAACTTAAAACCATCTCGACATAAACGGGAACCACTAACGAGATTTTTATTGATGGACGGCACATGATGAATGTTCTTCAGACGCACAGTCTTCCCCGAAGTAAACTTCAGATCGACCGTACCAACACCTCGAACGATGGCATGTGACCCGTTCCCCATCAGCACGGGTGAAGTCCCTGTTTCCTGGTAAGAAGAAAACATGGAGGTGTCAGCACAAACATGTACATTGGCACTGGTGTCAATTAACCAATCAGGGGATTGAAATACTGAAAGGATGGTAGGAAAAATACCGTACCCTGATTCCTTCATATCAGTATCACCGATGACAACATTAGCGGACTTGCTGCTCTTCTCATGTTCGCGCTCTTCAAAGCGGTTAGGACACTTTGGAGCCCAGTGATTAGGATCAGCGCAGACATGGCAAAGTTCCTTCCCCTTCTTATGAGAATTCTTCTTGAAGTTGGTAGAATGTGATGGCTTGTTCTTTGTATCAAACTTGCCTTTGCCCCTGAGTTTTGTTCTTATTGTTTTTGAAGTTGTTGGGCTGGGAGTTCTTCTTCTGTACCATGTGGGCACTAGAACCTCCCTCAGCAACTCGAGCACGTGTGTCCTTTGCTCTCGCCTTCTCTTCAACATCAAGAGTACCAATGAGACCCGCAACGGAAAACTCCTGTCTCTTGTGTTTCAGGGAAGTAGCAAAATTGTTCCACGAAGGTGGAAGCTTGGCAATGATGCCACCGGCAACAAATTTGTCCGGCAACACACACTTGAAGTACTCAAATTCTTTTGCGAGCGACTGTATCTCATGAGCCTGTTGTACAACAGGGCGCTCATCAGTCATCTTGTAGTCATAGAATTGCTCCATGACGTACAACTTGTTGCCGGCGTCCGAGGCACCAAACTTGGCCTCGAGCGCAGCCCACATGTCCTTGCCGTTGTCAAACGACATATATGAATCCACAATGGAGTCATCAAGAACACTCAGAAGAGCGCCTTTAAAGAGGGTATCGATCTTCTCAAAAGCTTCCAGCTGTGCTGGATTAAGATCGCCCTCAGGCTTGCCCTTGGTGGCATCATAGCAGCCCATGGTCTGAAACCAGTAGACTGCTCTCGTGCGCCACCTCTTATATTGCGCCCCCTTAAAGGCAGGCGGTTTCAGATGCGCAGCAAAACCACTCGGAGTAAATTGCCTATAATCAGATTTTTGGATTGTTGGAAATATGAGAAAATTACTACGAGATTTAATCCGAATAAACAGAATATAAATCATGACCACAGCAGCAGAGATTAAACTAATCATGCGAACTAGCATAGCAGATGAACATATCACATCTAGGGCACATACTAGAAACATGAATTCTATCACGATCTCGAACAGGAAGGATAGAATCACATACGGTGCAGCGGGTGCAGCACCGCCGGCGTTGATGTTGTCGCCCATGTCGTCGAGGATGAGGTTGCCGAGGTCGGGGAAGAAGTCGTCGTTCGCGAAGTCTTCGCTGCCAGCAATCGCGCGAGTGCGCTCCCCAAAAACCTGATCGCCCCTCTCCGTACAGGATCACGAGAGGCGGGGTTCCGGAGGCCTGCTGTCCCTTTTCGCGGTGCATGCCGGAAGGAGGGATGGAGAAGACTAGCTTGGCGGCGCAATGATCTGGAACGGTGATGAGAAACCATACGTCACGATCCAAAAGAATCGGAAACGGTTCAGTAATTAACGCCTCTGTTAATTATTAATTAATGACTCATTAATTTTCCCATGCAGCAAAAATATAGACAACGTGCATAGCTCTGTCCTCGGCTCAATCCCGCAACCTGCGGCGCGGCGCGGCGCGTCGTGACGTGACGAGGCGAGCGAGGAGGAGGAGCGCGCGTGTAGGTCTCCTCTTCTCATGCTCATACAAGTGGTAGAAGAGCTCACCTTATAAAGAGGTGCAACTCTCTCTCAACTTCTAAGATGGGACTAAACTTTAACCTCACTCACTCCACTCACATGTGTACATGAATGGGCCAAGAGAATTTCAAAATTTTAGTTGGACTTTGGGCCAAAGGCCTACTAGCAAAATTCCAACAATGCATAGTACCATATAGGAGTACTAGTATCATAGGTGACTTTAATTATTGCCATGCATGACACATACTCTCTCCGTTTCTAAATGTAAGTCTTTTTAGATATTCCACTATGGACTACATACGGAGCAAAATAAGTGAACTACACTCTAAAATATGTAGTTTGTACTGGAATCTCTAAAAAGACTTACATTTAGGAACGGATGGAGTAGTAGCATAACATTTATTATGATACGATATCATGATATGATACTCCCATTACAACCAGCCTTATACAGCGTTCCAACTAAAAACAATTCTACAAAGTTTTCCGAATACATTCTAGAGGTACATCATAAAAGCTTAAAGAGTTCGAAAAATTACACATCCTAGCATTTGGAGGTCTAGAAAGATGCAAATTTATGACCCTCAGGATACCCTCGGACCCATCTTAGTTCAACCAAATGAACTGAATTTTCTGAAGTTACGTGGCTTCTGAAATTTTAGTTCACTTTTTTTTTCTTGAAAGGAAAGCCTCATGGCACTTTTATTTAAACTGTGGCAGAGTTACATTTAAGAGTATATGTGCTAATAAAAACATGCGAGTATCATCTACCCAATCATTTGCTTCCCTTGGACAATGCTTGAAAAAAAAAACATCGGTAGCTAAGTGGAAACAATCTGCAAGTATTGCTGCACTAGGGCTCCAAATGTCGGTCCTCCCATTGCACACTTCAACCAGCTCGACAGTCAGACAACAATAATCTTAGTGCAGCTGGCTTCAGTAATTAGCTTCAGACCCTATAGCAACTTCGGCGTCCCTGCAACAGCTTCACCCCAAGAATTCGAAAGAACTGCAGCTACGGCACCGGTGCCATTTACAAAAAGAAAAAAAAAGAAAAAAAACTGCATCTACTAAAACTCTATGGTTGATCGAGGTTGTGATGGGCCCATCCATGAGGCCACCCTGTCAGACAGCGTATATATATGTTGTTTGATAGCTGGTTTGGGCTCTCTCCCTTACCGCTTTACCAAACTAGCCACGGTAAAAAAAAGTCCTCTAGGAAAAAATCACTACACAAAGTCTCCCCCAGCCTCGGTAAGATTTTCCTTCCTAATATGTGAATCATGGAAATATGTTAAACCTAATTGATGGAAGAATGCTTCCTGATGATGCATGGTGATATGCTTTGCACTTTTTTTTCCCTTGTGCGTGTGATTGTGATTGCAATGCCCTAGTTTAATGGTAGACTTCTCTTAAACCGAAGCGAAGCAGTACAACTGGAAACATGTATGCTGAAGCGTGAGTAGCACGGAAAGTGGCATACCTTTTTCGGGTTGACGAATGTGTTTAAGCAAGCAGAAGAAGTCTCGGGATTGACGACAACTATATCGTTCGTCCTACGCTATCCGCTTCAGACACACTAGCTATTTGAGACGACTTCGACTGAGCTGCAGGCACGTTCAATTCTGGGCAAACAAGTATGTGGCTCATTGCTATATTTTTTCGAAAACATATCCGACATTAATAGTTAAGAGATTGATATGTTACTGCACCTGGCAGCATGTTTCCCATGAATCACATATCATCCTTTTAGTCTGCATATAACTTCAGACACACATATCAATGCATGATTCGCTTGCATAAGGCGCATACTTTTTTTTTGCAAGGTACATAAGGCGCAGACTAAATGGGAAAAAACGCAAAACAACATAAAAAAGTTATGCGTTAAGTAAAAAAGAAATGAAGCAAGTACATCAACATGGTCACACGACAGGAACTCCGAGGTACATCAACATGCGGCATTGGCATCCAAACACGATTAACTCAACTTACAAAACTTCAATTGCGTCATCTCGACAAATCACAAACAACATGATATGACAAATCACAAAAGGCTTGGGCTACGGCTCCAGTCGCGGTATAGTTCTCTTCCTGGCGAGAACAGCAGATGTACATGGCTACTCACATACTGCTCGTCGTCTTTTGAGCACTACATATAACAAATATCTATACCAATGGAAAAAATTACAGTGGGACAAAGGAATCAGCACACATAAAAAAAATGTCACACTGCTATGAGAACTGAATCAGAAAGATTTTTATACAGCAGAAATACTGGGTGGAGGTGATGGCGACGCCTCTGTTGAAGGTGGTTTATCCTGTGTCTCTGGTTCCTTGGTAGAAGGTGCATCATTTGTAGAATCACTGGGAGTAACAGCAAGTGCATCAGTGCCATTGGAATCAGCTGCTGGAGCAGGAGCAGCAGCAGCGTCAGGACTGCTACTTGTTGGGTCTGGAACCGGAGCTTCTGTAGCTTCCGCAGTACCAGGGGCTGCAGTAGCTTCGGCATTGCTAGTAGCTGCTGTAGCCTCCACATTGTCAGGAGCTGTTGTAGCCTCCGATGGCTTTACCTCATCTGTGCTTTGTGCCGGAGCAGGAGGGGCTTGAGCCATGGGGGCACCTTGAGCCACAGGAGTGCCTTGGGCCAATGGGGTGCTTTGATTCATGGGAGTACCTTGAGCCATTGGGGTGCCTTGATTCATGGGAGCACCTGGGGTCTGTGCGGCATTAGGAAGCCCAGGTTTTGCAGCAGCCTTTTTAATAATAATGGGAGGTGCAGATAGAGGCGGCATTCCAGGAGGAAGTATTTCAATTGGTGGCTTTTTCTCAGTTTCTCCCAAACTAGTGAGCTTCGGGTCCTCAAGAGAAGCCAAGAATGCTGCTGCAGCATCGGTTTTTACGGTTGGCGTGTGATCCAGCTCCTTTTGCAGCATCTTGTTCCATGTTATGACTGAGCTCCTTAACGATGGACGACCATGGGCCTAGAGAGAGGAAGATCCTTGTAAGAACTTGAAAATCATACTCATTGTAGATCACTCGGCAAAGTGAAAAAGGCGACGTCATCTTTAGGGGAACCAGCAGCAGCACAATGCATTGAACTCATTTATTATAGACAACCGTAATGCTTAGCTATCTCACGAGCAATGACGTCACTAGCAATCATACAAGTTCTTTGCAATGTATTTGCACAAATTATATAAACCAAACCTCCGGCCACAATGTTCTGTAATATTATAATTTTTTGGAGGACGAACCAGTGCTTCATAATAGATGGACTGATCTCATGCTAGGTGAAACTTGAAACTGCAAGGAAGTGCATCAACTCCATTCTTTTTAATCATTTACTCATGCATTCTGAATATACAGAAATCAATTGAGGAGAATAGGGTATCAAGGGAAGGAGAGGAAGAACAAGTCATATAGGCAGAGCAGAAAACACATGCATCTAGGCAGGGTGTTAGTGGTGCTTTCAAGTCTTATAGGGACTATTGGTAGGAGTATGTTCTGATATTTGAAGCAATTAATCGAGGAGTAGCAGATAATAAGGGCATTTTCGGTACGGCTCCCAAACTGAGATTCTGGATGGTAGCCGAACGGGCCGAGCCAAACACATCTGGCTCCTCAAAAGGAGATCCATGGAGCAGGCAAGAGCTGGGGCAGAAAAACAACTAGAACGGAGGGGCGGCCTCTCCGTAAATCCTCACGGGGCAAAACAAATCTGTCCAGAGGAGATGGGTCAACTTACTTGCAGATGCCATGAGCCATCTCTGACCCCGTACCGGTTTATTTGATATATCATTTCTAACCTTTTCTAACCCCCTACATTGAACTTAGAGGCGACGGTGAGCACAAGAGCTGCCTATTCCTACCGGCACGAGCTCATGCGACGACGACCAGTACCAGTAACTATCGGCGACAGCCTTCTGCACCGTGTATACCCTACTCATATGACGCCCCCAAAAAACTGATCCTTGTTGCTGCGCTGCTCTTCTAATGTCTTCCCTTTGCAAGATCCATGGAGATGAACTGAATGTGTGCCCAGATCCAAATTTGTGTCGCGTCATGTGCCAGGATGCACTACATTGCGTGTGTGTGATTCCTTGTGTATTGAACGAATGTAATTGATGCAATTTGATCTCTGTTGTGGACTGTAAGCAACCACTTGATGTTAAACTGAAGCAAATCAGGCTTGATCATTGAAAATTGTTGGCCCTTCTGTACGTGTATGCCTAGACGAATTACTAGCAGCGTGTCTGGTATAATTGGGAAGATGAATGGGAGTTTAGAAGGAATCGTATTGAGATTAGACATGGTGTGTCAGGGTTTTTTCCAAACCATTGTTTGGTATCTAACAGAAATTACGTGTGGGAGGGAGAACTTCATCCCCTTTTTGGGTTACTGGGAATTGATGAGGATTAGGTAAGGGATGATAACATAAGTTGTGATGAAGGGCCAAGATGAATCACTAAAACAATTTCCAACCCCTCCCCTGTTGTTTAAACTGTGGGAGTTGCATTCTCAACTCCAATACCTAATCCCTCCTCAATTACCATTCCCTCTAACCATACATAGATTTAAAGCCTGTACCCTTCAATTTCCATCCCTAACTCTAACTACCCCCAACCAAACATGTTGTAACAGTATATGGACTAGATATTGTTGCACATTCCAACCAGGCATACCTGAAAGCTTGTTGACAGTAAAAAGTGTGTGTGTATACACAAGCATTATGTAGTGCAATCACAGTGCAAAGTATACCATGTTCACTGAGGTATGAGGGACGCTATATTTTGTCCATTAAAATGCATAAGGAATCGTACGACTTAATAAGAAAATTAAAAAGATAGCCAGCAATTGCGTGTCCTTTTAGTCCCAGGTGTTGGAACCAAGGGTATTATGGTCTATTTATTCCAAAACCACCATTTCAATGTTTTTGGAGCCAACCAGTAGCTGAATGCTTTTACCAGCTAGATTCAGATCCTCGGTGGATCAAGAGCAGAGAGCTGCAAAAACAATGATCTGGATACCTACCAAATAGGCCATACGCATGACCAACTTATTTTCTTAGCCATTGGATCTAACGATTATGGATGGCTAAGATGATTGGTTGACACCAGTGCTCTTCGAATGGAATTCAATATAAAACTTACTTGAGCATGTAAAACGGCCTCAGCCAGCATTCCTGTGTCTTGCCATGCTTTCTCCATGAGGGCATTATCACCCAGAACTGCAGCTGCAAATGCTGCTTCACGTCCATGGCCAGCAGTGATCAAATTGGCCACTAAACCCTGAAAAAGTGTAACATGTGCAAATCATCATAAACGAAACATAATACGTCAACAGACAAGAGGTTTTAGCATGCATGCATGAACAAGGTGTCTTGCCATATTCCAGAAATAATTGCCAATAGTAGGCATGTGGTCTAGGTGTACTCCATAATCATGACATTTCATAACTGTCATTATGGATGGCAATCATCATTATGGCCGAGAGCCGAGTTCTAACAGTAAAATATTATTAGGTCAAAGTACCATACCGATAGTCTAGTAAGTTCCCCATGGTTTGCAAGACGTAGTGCCAGGCCTCGTAAGGTTTGCCCATGCAGAGCTCCCTTTACAGAAGCTGCCGCAGCTAATCTCTTCAGAACTTCACGAGCAATTTCAGCCTGGCCGGTGGCATCTGCGGCATCAATAAGGTCAAAAAACTCCTTGACAAATTTCACTATTCCCTGCACGGCATCTGCAAGACTTTCTTGCTTAGCCTGCTTAGCTACTGCTAAATTGAGAATCTGCGTAACATCAGTAGCAGTAGTTTCTTGTCCCACGTCTCGGCTATTGCTCATTGTCAGCAGACATGCAAGTGCTCTTTTCAAGTCCTTGCTTTGCATTGCAAGATCGAATTCTAACCTGAGAAATATCAGCACAAATTTAAACTCATGAAAATAGTGAGGATTTATCTATCAATATCAACAGATATCCTTGATTCAAAACATTATAATACAGTTAAATAAAGAGAAACACATGAATATGATGCGATGCTATAATGATATCTGACGACAGAACAATCAAAGCGGCAAGAATTCTCGCCTCTTGGATATTCCAGGTAAATGAAGTGCTTCAGTAGCATAGCCCATTCCAAGCATAAATTGAGCAAGGTCATCATGGTGCTCTCGGCCAAGTCTAGTAGCCCTGCATGATTGGTTTTAAGTTGTCATTCCTACCGCTTGCGTAAGTAGACAAAATGCAACGTTCTAAAGCATAAACACATACCATTTGACAGCACTAACTGGATCTCCATATGCTGCAAGGCACCGACATCTAATACCGGGATGGCTGAGAGACAAGGCATGTGCACACATATACCTTATAGGAATATTGTAAGTGTCAGAATTGCATCAAAATCGGCATCTCAGATATCACCAGAACAAATAAAAATTAAGAACTTAGGCTTATTTGAGTGAATTTTATTTCCATTTCCACCAGCACTCTCTTGTGCATAAAGGATCAAGGAACTGCTCTTGATGTCCTTACAATATGTATTACCTGTCAACGAGCCACAGAACTCCATCTCTGACACCAACCAGGACAAGTGGCCCAATAGGTCTTTTCTGCTCAGGAGGAAAGCGAGTTACTGCAACCGATACCCCTCCTCCAGCAACAGCCACTTCAGAATATCTTCTATCATCCAATTCTTTCAGAAATACTGAATCATCCCCATTTAATTTGGATTGCTTCGGCACTATAAACGGTGGTATCGATGGAGCATGCTGAAAGGAGGCTAAACGAACAACCTGGAAAATTAGAGTACAGGCTGTAATCAACAATAGCACATAATACTAGCTACTATATGTAAAAAGGAGCATGGAGACAAAAGCTGTACAGGTAAAGAGAAATCGTGCATAACACAGTGAAGAACATCAAAATGACATAGATTACAAAACTGGCTACTATTAACCCTGGCTTCTAATAACATTTAGGGTGTGTTTGGGAGGCCGAATGGTCTCAGATATTCCCTACCCGGCCCACTGTTTGCTGTTTGGTAGGGTGTATGGGCTCTCCTCAGCCATGCCCATCTCATGCAAAAGAGGGCCTCGGCCATGCTCGCTTGCAAACAGGTGGTGGGAGGGTTCACTCCATTGAACCCCCAGAAAAATCTCCCCGCAACCCACCAATGCCCTCCCCAACCCATCACGCACGACGACGAGGGCTACCCACCCCGAAATGAACCCCCCTTAACCTAGCCGCCACTCTCTCAACCCTTCGAGACGAAGGAAACCACAGCCGCCGGAGCCCCTTCACTGCCTCGCATCACTTCCTAGATCCCAGCGTCGCCGCCGCCGCCACGCCCATCCCCACCACCGCCCTGTTCGCCGGAGTTCCTCACCTCCCCGCGCAGTCTCCTCCGCTTTGAGCTCTTGCCTACTCCGGCGACTAACCACCACGCCGTGTGCCTCCTCCTCCTCATCTTCTCCGCCGCAACAGAGCACTGTGGGCCGCCGTCCAAGTCAAGCCACCCCCTGTTCTTCGCCAGCGCCGCAGTCCTCCACCCTCCGCGCCCGCAGGTGTGGCGAGGGCGCGACCCAGCTGGTTTTGTCGGTGTCGGGAGGCCCTTGGAGCAAGTAGAAGCGTGGCTCACGAGCATAGTGCTACAGCCGGCAGCCAAGAACTGAAGAACTAACATGTCAAACTACTTCAGGCAATAGTAACTCCTGGTTGGTTAGCAGGCTTTCTATTCCCAATTTGTGATTATAGAAATTGATAATCAAGAATATGAATATTTATACTTTTAGAATCTGAATGTGTATATTTTGATATATATCAGGGATTTTTTAAACCTTCGTACAAAGAGCACTGTGATACAAGTTGCTGGTTACTGTTCTGTACATATGGTTCCTGTACACCGTGCATCTAGTTTGTTTCAAGAGAATGCAAATGTTTTTGTGATGACCCACGTATGAAACACTCCTTTGAATATGCAGTTTTTGTTACTAATTAGTTTTTCTAGAGAAAGCATGTGCTCTTGTTACCATTTAACCATTGATAAAACAGTAGGGGAACACACTACCAGGTAAAGAAGAAATCTTCATTCAATTGTGCACGCAAATTTTACTTCATTGTGTTTCCTAACTATTGTGGTATCCTCACCACCTTAAGGAGGAGGTAACCACATCTACCTCAGATACAGGCTACCAAACAAAGTCTCAGCACATTATGTCTTAACTCTCAAGAGAAACAGGCTACCAAACGAAGTCTCAGCACATACAGGCAACCATCAGTTGTATGTACTAAGCATGTCTCAGGCGGGGTGGGGGTGGGGGGGTAGCATGCTAGAGTCATGCAGGGTATCAAACACACCCTTAGTGGACAAGGAAGAAAACAAGCTAATAGAGTAAAAAAGGATTACTAGCGGCATTCAACATACACAAATACGCACCTGCAACATAGGAGGTCTTAATGATATTTTTTCACTTGCAGTGACCTGGGGACCTTCGACTGTGATAAGAGCCAAATCTCTATGGTCTGCAACTGCTCGACCCTGAGCTTCTCTTGCTTTCATTTCTTCTTTCCTCTTTTTTGTCTCAATATCAATGGCAGCAACTCCAGCATCAACAAAGACGCACCTGCAAAATATTGTTCAAAAGTTCAAGAGATAGAAAGAAGTCCCATGTGCTACCAAAGCTTTTTTTCCGAGAGCCAGGAGTGCTGTCAAAGCATGAAAACACCATTTGCTGGCAAAAATCTACCTAGACCACAACTCCATTTTACCCACAACAAAAATTCAAAATAATAGCACTTTAAAATTAAAAATTAAACAGATCTACTTCCTCTGTCCCAATATACTTGTCCTGGTTTTAGTTCAATTGAACTAAAACCATGACAAGTATTTTGGGATGGAGGGAGTAATATATAAGCAGCTGCCTTCTCAATATCCTAGCACTGCCACTTTCTAAGCCATTGGATGTAAATTATATTACAATACAACTTCATGACTGTAAAATGGTCTTCAAAATTTATTGGGCAACATGACGTGAATCACGCAAAGAGTCATAAGCTTCCTACAGCACTTTTTCTATTTACCATATTGCATCGCACACCAAGTGTAGCATTATTAGAAGACAATCAAGAGTTTCAAACAGACTCAGCAGCATAAATTGGGCACACATGATAACGAAAATATTGGGGGCACTAAATGAATTATTCGGACTATACACAAAAGGGTTAACTTACTCAATGGTTGTTGGTGTAGCCACAAACAACTGTCTACGATGCCAAACAGCACCAGTAGCAGAAGGAATTGAAACATCCCCAAGATACCTAAACTGAGGTCGCAGGGAAGAAATTACAATGTACTGCTGATAAGCAAATGCACAATATTCAACAGTTTGGTCCCACACAGTCCATTCAGGTTGTGCAAGTAAGCCGCTTACGGGCTGATAGGTCTCCCAGCTGCACCAACCAAATGTAGTTAAGTAGGCAGTTTTAGGGTAACACAAACATTAGCTGCAAATATCATGGGTATAGAAAAGAAAAAAGTTAGCTAAGTTAATACAAGTAATAATACATAGCATAGGATCATTCCGCATTTGCCAATAAATAAACTTTCTAGATATGCAGAAAGCATGAAATACCTAGGTGCATACATACCTGTATAACTGGAAATTTTGGGGCGGCCCTTCTCTGGAGGAAAATGGGTCATCCGAAGCAAAAGATGATCCACTTCCTCCGAAGCCTGATAGGGGCATTGATTGAACAGTTGATATAGCAGTGGCCGTCAAAGGACTGATTCTACGAGATGTTCGGTATGTAACACCAAGAAGAGCACCACCATGCAAGCCAACGACCTGCAAGAACAGAACCATAAATCTCTTGAAACAATATAACACTAGGAGTAACACAGTAAACTAAACCTCTTTGGAATGCAGGATTCAAAATTTCTAAGAAACAGGGATAAGAATTGATATGCCATGACTTGATGAATCCTACAGGAAACGAAAACTGCAAACACGGCCCTCTCGATGCTCAACAGGATTTTTGCAGGAATTCCAAGAGAGAGAAGGTGCATCCAGGAATGAAGGGAAAATTCAATTAGGTCAAACCTCTCGCTAGGAATCTATAGAACTGGGGCGCAGGAAAGCAATCCATAGGAGTTTGTCAGTCTTATGATCTAAATCGCCTCTAATGGAAAAATTCCTATAGATTGAAATCCCACAAAAGTGCTATAAAAATTTCTCTCACAAGGAGCCAAAAAGAACCATCAGAAAGTTAAGATTCTTTTAACTGGTCAACCAAGGATATGAGGTGGAAGCAAGAACACGCTGTTGCGATGAACCCTCCGGCGACACACGCCGAACCAGCCCTCCGGCGACACGAACACCAAACGGAAGAGACGAACTCAAGCACACGACTATTTGCGGCGACATATGCCTCGGCGACGAACGGCTTCTCTTTACTCAAACTGGGGACATACCACACAACATACATGGGAGACTACACACGCCTGGAGACTAACTCCAGCTACTACCGAGCACGATGATTTGCTTATGGACTGGTGGCTGCGTGCGAAGGAGTTCACACCGCCCACTCTACGCAAGGCGCTGAAATCCGCAGCGCTCTTGGTGCCGTGGATGATCTGGAAGCATAGGAATGCGTGCGTTTTTTACCATGTTAGCCCCTCGCTCAATGAGCTTCTAGACACGATCAAGGACGAGGCCCGATGTTGCGCAAAGGCCGGAGCTCAAGGGCTCAGGGTCGTTTTGCCATCATCTTGGGATGTCCACTGAGTCCATGGCGGCTGTGTAAATGCCTCCTAGGAGGATGTAAATTCCCTATCTTTCCAATGCAATGAAACGCAAAAGCTATTTGCGTTTTCTCGAAAAAAACTCCAGCTACTACTCCTCACGGTGAGCGCACACACGCACCTCTGGCTACACCTTAAATAGGAGACACATACACATGCCACTAACCTGTGCACGCACGACCCGGCCTCTCAACCAGCCACTATCCTCATGGATGCATGTAAACAAACTACCTATATCCACGTCCAAAGCGACGCAATGCCTGCTGGAATCTCTCCATTATCCACTTGACTAGGACTCCTAGCAACCTAATTGATTACGCCAAATTACATGCACGGCTAACAGACTTGCGCATCCAGCTTGCTCCTGCCGCGCGCACTAATACAACTGACTTTGAACGAATCAAGTCACGATTATCCTAACACACGCAACCATGCGAACATCTAAATTAGCATTGCATACCACGTTATGTTTCAGCAACGATGTATGCAAGACAGCTACAACACGGTAGTAAAGCACAGGCATTTCCTGAACGACGGCAACGCCGACAGATTTTTAAAATAAGTAATCAGTACAATTAACCAAGCACAATATAATCAGAAATAAATTTCATATTGTAATTTGTATGGTAAAGAGTAACATTAAATGAACTAAAAACATTTCAGCCCAGAAAAGAGAAAATGAACCTTTTCATATCAAATAATTACAAAATGATAGCTCTATTACGCCCAAAAAAAACATTACTGCATCATGTCAAAATGTGGCCAAATATTTGTTTCGACAATGTTTGAATGTAACTAAGCTACTTAGGATGGAAATTTTCCAGCATGTATCAGGCATTTTACGATGGTTTTCTATAAGTGACGCCGATGATCTTTGCATTTCCATCAAGAAACAACCACAAAAGGAAACAGATATAATCACTGTCTTTCCATCAAACTGGTGTATTGAAAGGAGAAGAAAGATTCTCCACGGTTCATAAAGAATATATCATAAACGACAATTACCTACCGGTTCACTACGGCCATCAATGGATCTCTGCAGAACATGAGCTGTTCCGTCATCTAACAAAATGCGAACTTGTACTGTGGCTGAAGAAGCAGCACTAGCAGCTGCAGCTGCTGCTTGAGCTGCTGCTGCAGCTGCTTCTTTTGCCTTTTTAGAGGAACCACCTTTCACAATAAGTGGCATCCTTGGAGCCAATGCACTCTCGACCAAAGCATATCTGTCACGACAGCTGTCCCATGCAAAAAGTTTTCCCGTGCCTGAATCAACAACTGACCAATCACTAGCTTTGTACACAACGAATGAAGGAATGTCTGGCCATACAACTGCAACATACCTGCATATAAGTAAATACTTTGTTTTAGAAATTTATTTGAAATCACAAGATATATCCACAGAGCAACTAACTATAGCTTACACAAGCACCGCAAAACATTAGGACATGGCAAAACAGAATAGATATTGCAAACATTGACTTCTAAATTTTCACAGATTGCAACAAA
Organism: Triticum monococcum; assembly: GCA_034509565.1. Classification (NCBI taxonomy): domain Eukaryota; kingdom Viridiplantae; phylum Streptophyta; class Magnoliopsida; order Poales; family Poaceae; genus Triticum; species Triticum monococcum. The sequence continues at coordinate 498,295,205 of CM067843.1, forward strand.
TAACTCACAGCACATAACGGGCGAAATAACTACCATCTAACACTAAAGCTCTCGCACAGTGTATAATGCAACAGTATCCAGAATAAAGACTAGAAAGTATTCAGCTAGGGGGCATGTGTACTGCAGCCAACAAGAGATTCATGAAATAGAAAAACCGAGTGTGTAATTGTCTCTATCTTTTGTAGTAGTCAAGTGCTAGGTGATAAGATGGCAGAAATACTTACTTTCCAGAACTGCTAGCTGAAAGAATTGAATACGAATCATGAGGAGCGGGTGTGCTGATATGCTTCTTGCTTTGCTTAACTATCAGCTGATCTATAGATTCACTCCTTGATCTTCCTGCTTCAGATGCACTTCCAAGGGACGGGTTTGCTGTGTTTGACAATTGGAAATTCAGCAACTTAAGTTCTCTTTCAACAATGTAAACAGCAGAGTGTTCCTTGCTTTCTGTCAGTGCTGGTAGAGGAGCAACAGCCGGTAGTGCTCTTGGATCGAACTCACTTAAAATAATACCGATGTTTGTTCCAGTAGCAACAAGATGTGGTTGCAAGGGATGTGCCACCATGCAGTAAACCTAGAGTAGTCACAAATTTCAGACTATGTTAGCATGTTTGACAAAATGTACCATGGTGGCCTTATCTTTAAATGGAAACCAGCATTCCCTCAGCGACGTGGAGTACCGTAAACCAGATTTTTTTTTTGGCATTATGTAGATTCAAGTTATCTTTCGCTGATGCATCATAATTCTCTTTCCATTTTTAAGTCCAGAACGATGTGGAATACGGCCTTTGCAAACCGCATCATCCACAGGTCACTCGGAGCATACACTTAACACTTAAACATAATTAATGGATAAAGAACGCTAACAACATGAGTACATGACAGGTGATTGTTGTGAGCTTTACGCTCTGGCTGTGTGTCACATTTTTAGTTACAACGCACATGCCTAGCTCTGTAGCACTACAGTAACCAAAGCAGGGAGAACATGAAAAAGAAACAAATATTTACACAATATTGTACTGTCATCAGATAAAGGTCAGAAAAGACAATAGCTTGACCTGAAATGACAAAATAACATTTTTTGTTAAAGGAATCAGTCCAGAAGCATACCCTCAGTTTCTTATGCTGTGCAAGGGCTTGTGGAGGAACAAGCGAGGACAATTCACAGAGTGGTCTTGTTAAAGCAGAATAAGTCGGATGTTCTATGGCCCTGTAGCAATACAGAATGCAAAATTATGCATGTGTTTTTTTTCTTTTGTCATCAATACAGAATATCTACAATCTGATTTTCATTCCAAACAGATAAAGAAAATACCAAATATGGGAGTCCTTGACACAAGTCAGAATATCAAGGTTTGGTGCACGAGGGTGGCACCAAGATGCAACACTATGGCAGGCAAGTTTAGGTACTGGTTTAATGCGCCTTATTTCCTGCACAACAAATATGCTAGTCTATAATATATCTTTATAGAATACTAACAAAACATACAGTTACATGGAAATATTGAATGTGCATACCTTGAATGTAACGGTATCCCATATGGCTAAAGTTTTATCAGCCCCTATTGTAATGAGCTGTGGCGCACTTCCCATTACCCTTGAAAGTTCAACCGCAACCACCCCTCCATCGTGAGCCTTCAAAAAGATACCCATAAAAAAGAAGCCAGTATTAAACAACCCAGATGCTAAACTGCTTACTAATGTTATTTATTTACTGTTAAGAGTTAATCTTGTCATATACCAAACAGATGCATGGAAGAACAAGAAGACAATTTGAGTTTGGCAAAATGTATTAGGATAATCCTTGTGTCCTGTAGTAGAAGACTAGCAGCCCTTTTAGGATATTTTGGTCTTGGGTGACTTAGTAGTTAAGGAAGATGAGAGTGAGCTGTAATAGCTAGTTGTAGTTTCCAGGGTACACAGCTAGGCTGTGAATTGTGTAGGCTGGCTACTGTAGCACCTCCCCTAAAGCCTATATAAGAAGCAGGCACCCGATATGTAAAATGTAAGCTTGTGGCAATTGAGATATCTAATAAAGCTTCCCACTAGTAGTAGCTCTGTGTGTGTGTGAAGCACATCTCTTTAGAGAGAGTCCTGGGTGAGAGCTAGAGAAGCTGGCGATTCTACCATTTACATGATTTACATAAATATTCTGCATTTTGGGAAAACAGAAATAAATAAATGTTTAAAAATGATACCTTCAAACTAATCTTAGGTACAAGTTCCCGAGAGTCATGGATATGATCAGCGCTCCATAATACCAGCAGGCCATCACTACCACCAGAAACTAAATGTACCTGTAGCCACACGTTGTTATTGATTAGTAAATATACAATAGTACCTTACTGGTCAACAGTACCATGCGAAAAATGAAAATGTTGCAGAAACTAACAACAATGAAATAGCAGATAAGTACAACAAACGACACATGGCATGTGAACATAATAGTCAACAGGGGTAAATCACAGTTTGATGACCAAACAGATGAGACCAAAGCCTAAAACAAAACAGACTATGTGAAAAATTACCTCGCCGGCTGCAGACATGAATGTCATTAAGCAAGATATTGCTCCTTTATGTCCACCAGTATACCTTCTCACAAGCTGCAAGGACCAAACTGCTAGGTTTAAAATGCAGTTACGGAGAAACAGAGGGGGCAGGTATAAGATGTGTAACCTTCCATGTCATCATTGAGAGAACTCTAATCACACCATCGGACGCCCCGAATGCAACAAGAGGGGCATCACTAGAAGATGACCTGGAGAGGAACTCCATACTGCAAAAGCACAAACATGCTCTTAGTCAACATCTAGCACTAGTCTAAAGTTTGAAAGTACTTGCTGTTCAGGAGATGTATGTTGAATTGGGTTTTCAAGATGGGTAGATAACATAAGCCAAGCTGTTTGTAGTTCTTAATCCTGTACGGAACTTGGCAGTGATCGATTCATTTTCTTATGTATATGATCTGAATAAGTAAATATACCATGAAATGCAGCAGCACCAATAGAAAAACATAAAGTTGATGAATGATGAATGTAGCATTTCAGCTCGGTTCAAGTCCAGGTTCCAGTTACAGAATAATGCTAAAATGTTGGAACCCATACCAAATGGAAATGTATTTGTTAATATCAACAAAACACATGTATTAGGATTTAAGAACAAATATGCTGTTGTGAAAACTAAGAATACAATGCCTGCCTATAATGATAAATTATTATTACTTTCAGTAAACATTGAAGACCCAGGGATACTCAGCTGCCAGAAATGGATTCAACCAGTATAGCCTGTAAACTTTGATGCAGGACAAGTGTCGCACATCTAAAATAAGGTTTTCCTATTTTATGCCTTACATTACCAACCCAAAATATTATTAAAGAAAACTTAAACCTGGCAATCACATCTGATTTAGGTGCATGTAAACACCATGAATAAATGAAAAGAACTACATATAGATATAATGATGTATACTCTGCAAAGTAATCATACCATAAAAGTGACTTGTTATCAAGCTCTTGCTTAGGAACATCGCGGCCACGCATAGTCACCAAGTCCAAAAATATTGCTTTGTTCTCACAACAAATAACAACAAAATGTCTTCCTCTTGTAGATGGTGCAGGTGCACTGAAAGCGGACGATTGTTGATTAACTGCAGTTGGAGCCTCGCTAGCAGCAGAGCAATTGCGCCAATGTTGCCAAAAGCGTACATCATCATCATAAAAAGAAACCTGCTTTACACTTGAAGTATAACAGTTGTCCCATAGGATGTCAGGTAAAAGATACCATGTGAAAGGGCCATGCGGAAATATAAAAAACTTTCAAATCAATACCTTCCGCCTCGGATTGCCTCGGTGGGCTTTCCTTTAGAATCTGCACAGATTTTGACAAAGGCCAGACTAAGCGAAAAGTTTATATCTCATATAGTATGCTAATTTGCATGCCCATCTTGAAAAGAGAGAATACAAAAAAAACTGTTCAAGAATTCGGCCGATTAACCAGTTAACTTGCCAATTAATCCCTACTGGTAGGGTCATCGAGTAGCCGATAAACTGATAAATCATCCAATTAATTGATTAACTGGCCGATTAACTTGCCGATTCGCCTATTAATCCCCTACTCCCCAGCCAACCGAGCAGCTACCGGTCAACGATTTCCTCAACAAAAAAATAAAGCAAACAACCAAAAACTAAAGTTCTAAATAGCAGTGTGCCACTAAATGGTATTGATGTATGTCTCATAAAGTTAGAAAATAGGGGGCCATGGCCCCGCTATAGCTGTTTGGGCAGGGTGCCCCTATTTGGCATAGCCCACCATTTAAAACTATGCCAAAAACCATGTATAGCGAAGGTTGAGGTGAATGTTGTGAAGCCAGAAAACAGACTATTGTCATGAAAACTAAATTACAGCTAGCTTCGACACGGATTAAAACCTAGCCTGCAGTTGATTTCGGACTATGGAATGTTTTCCAAGTAAGTTCGCAAATTACTTTCAAAATTATACTAGAGATGTTGGTAACATATAAACAATGAAACAAACTTTGGTTCTCAAACTATCCACTTGGGGCACAATTTTGCTCTTGAACTATATAGCCACCGAGCAGGCCCCTGAAGGCCTGAACTTTGAATTTCAACTCTCTTCCTTACTGTTGACTATTGTCATGAACGTTGAATGTCTTTTTTGCACCCTATGACTGGACAGTGACTTGGCCGTACTGAGTCAGTTGGTCCACATGTACCACCACATAAGCGGTGGGACGTAAGCTAGCGAAAATTCAGAGTTCAGGGACTGGTTCCGTCAGTTTTGTGGTTTGAGGACGCAACTGTGCTGTGTCTCACACATGGCCACCAGACTTACATCCTTGGAGAAGCAGCCATAGGATTTGGTCTTCTTTTTGCTCTGCTTCTGTTTGCTTTGGCTTTCTTTCCTTTGTACATAGTTTCTAGATTTGTCTAGCCTAGATCTCATTTTGTTCTATTTATTTGATTTTTCGCCGGTTTTACTTGTACTACGCCTTATCAGCGTTCTCCTTCTAATACAACATGTGTATTCAAGAAAGAAAATGAGCTTCATATGATAGTTCAAGGACAAAAATATGTATTGGCTCTAAAATAGTAAATCTAAAGTCTCTCAAACCCCTCAGTGCAACAATTATCGTTGCTGTTACTTTTTAAGGATGAATGTGTGAGAATAAATGACATTACATGAAACTAGTCCAATAAGTAAAGTAGTTCCACACATGACATGGCTTCTGGCAATCAGTTAAACACAGGCATTTGAACAATTTAAGTAACAGTCCATTGTGATTCAACAAACAAGAAAACCAGCAAATCTAGCATTACCACTCTAACATCGCATAACGATCCTATGTCATTCCTAACAAGCTGTTGCAACCAAAATTACTGCAAAGAATACCAGTTTCTCCCTCGGCGAGCTTCTCAAGCTTCACACCAACCAGCCTCCGTTCATCGACGCCACCAGCCTTCAGCTCATAGATCACCTAGCCACCCAACGCCGATAATTCCAAAGCAAGTAGATATCAATTCGATCGCAAACAGAGCTTGCTAAGCTGGTTTAGCACGCCGAGAAGAAATGGGGACGAAAAGTATTAAGAGGGCCCAATTCGAGCTGGTACCTGGCGGTGCTCCCAGTCCCAGACCGAGACGCGGTCATTGGCGTCGGCGGTGACAAGCCAGGGGTGAGTGGGGTGGAGCTGGATCTTCACCACCTTGTCGCTCGTCGGCCGGAACGCCCTGAGGCGGAGCATCTCGCCGTGGCCACCGCGTGCGGCGGCGGCGACGTAGCGGGCGAGGAGTGGGTGCGCGAGAGATCTAGAGATCCGGGGGGAGAGCAGAGGCGATGTGCAGTGTTGTGGTAGCTCGCGGGGGTTGGGAGGACGGGGAGATCTGAGTTGCGACTTGGGACTTGAACGACGGGAGAGAAGAGACACGCGGAGGGAGTAAGGTGGGCTTGCTCCCCTTTCGATGGCCTTTTACCTGCTTTAATTGTTTGTTTAGGCTTTCTGAATAGCATTTGATAGGAAACCCTAAAGCCCCAAACATTTCTACTTCTTTTTTTTCGAAAACTTGTATTACTCAAACTCAAATGTTACAATCACGACGTATGATGTCAATGACTTTCTCTGGACCAGATCCAAGCCACACAGCTGTTCGAACTTGTGACCTTTTAAAGTTGGCCATAAAATGACTAGCTAGGTTTTGACTACGTCGTATATGAGTAATACAAAAACTAATCAAAGTATGCCTTTTTAGTGAAGGAAATCAACATTTCTACTTCTAGATAGATGCAACCCTACATATTTCTCTATTATTCGAAAAACATATTTTTCACTATTATGCAATCATACCGCGATTTTATTAATCTACTCATGCAACCATGTCCATTAGCAAGTCAAGCAGCCAATTCAGATTTAGTACTTGTTTGCATTAGTTTTTGTGTCATCATGGATGGTATATGGTGGACGCTTGAAGCATAATTATGCAGTTCATGTTTCACATTTTTATTGAAAAATGTCCATATTGTTATCAATTCTATACACTTTGAAATACTTTTTATCAATTCTTATTGGTGTAGCATATTAATCAAGTGTTGAATCCTATTTTTACTATTTTGAGGATTTCAGGACCACTATGCGAAAGGTTTATAAAAAAATCAAACAAACATAGGTGAGGAGTTTTTGTGCCAAAAGAATACCAAGGGGCCAAGGCCCAACCTGGGGCTCACAGGGCTTGTGGGGCTCCCTCGTGGTGGCTCCGATGCCTGATGGTCTATATATGCCCCCAAACTTTCGCCTTAATTATCGTTGATTTTTTTTGTTGCCGCCATTTCACGTTCCGAGGCGGTCTACGTTTTTAGCCTGCACTTTGTCGTGGGGCCTTCCATATGAGGATGCCCTAGACACTGCTCTCTTCTATCTGTCGGTTGCTCGGGTGTGGCTAAACCTATGTAACGACCGAACCTAATAAGATTTGAGTCTCTGTGCTCAAAGTGTTGGGCCTTAGATCAATAGGTAGCACACACAATACATGATGTAATATCAAGAATAAACCACGTGTCATAAATATTAAATTATAGATTCATTATTTCAATATTACATACCTGCGCGGCTCAAGGTGAGCTTACAAATATAATATGACGAAAAATCAAATAAGATCTTCATGGAGTCCACCAACACCACGGGCAAATGTTGAGTATAGACATTGTAACCCAATGTCGTATCACTTACATGTCGTATAAAACCATGCAATATGATAAGTTGTAGTCGTGTAGGTCAATACATTGAATGTACTGGCAAGTCACACGGGAATGATATAACAGAGCTACTTCTATATGCAAGGTATATCAAAAGAATAGGCTAATGGTTGTTTTGCAGAAAAGCTAGTTTTCCATAATAGCTACATAATTGTCAAAATTTAAATTGTCTTGCTACAATTAAATACATATGGTTGAATTGATCTAACTCCAACCTATTCCCATTATTAAGTTTCCCATCAAGTTTTATTAAGGTGTAACATCTGTCAAGATCATCCAACAACTGTAATGGTTTAGCTGCTCAATTCGTCTGTAACTGGGGAGACGGCTAATCATGATTAGTTTTTACACTTTACAAAGGTTTGTACACTTTATCCACTAGACTCAACCCTAAGATTGAGACGAAGTCTTTCAGAAGCATTCCTCTCCACCCACTGGCAGCTAGTACACCTACTCAAAAACTATATCTGTTAGCTTTGCCCAAGTGAGGTTCACACAACCTACTCAACTAAGGCAAAACCCATATAGCTAGTGGTTGTGCATGGAAACCAGTAGTCACTAAGTCTGTCTAATCTTTTTGAACCTGTGAGGCATTCCGCTTGAATTCAGAGGGTAAAAACCATGATGTTCTTGAAGCCACCCAGCAATACCACTTCCGCTCATAGGTGAATTATATCTTTAGCTATTACTCATTTCATTAATAAGTCATCACATAATCTCGATGAATACATGAACCTATCCCCGTCTACTGTTGGAAATATGCTCTAGAGGCAATAACAAATTAGTTATTATTATATTTCCTTGTTCATGATAATTGTTTATTATCCATACTATAATTGTATTGATAGGAAACTCAGATACATGTGTGGATACATAGACAACACCATGTCCCTAGTAAGCCTCTAGTTGACTAGTTCGTTGATCAATAGATGGTTACGGTTTCCTGACCATAGACATTGGATGTCGTTGATAACGAGATCACATCATTAGGAGAATGATGTGATGGACAAGACCCAATCCTAAGCCTATCACAAGATCATGTAGTTCGTATGCTAAAGCTTTTCTAATGTCAAGTATCATTTCCTTAGACCATGAGATTGTGCAACTCCCGGATACCGTAGGAATACTTTGGGTGTGCCAAACGTCACAACGTAACTGGGTGGCTATAAAGGTACACTACAGGTATCTTCGAAAGTGTCTGTTGGGTTGGCACGAATCGAGACTGGGATTTGTCACTCCGTGTGACGGAGAGGTATCTCTGGGCCCACTCGGTAGGACATCATCATAATGTGCACAATGTGATCAAGGAGTTGATCACGGGATGATGTGTTACAGAACGAGTAAAGAGACTTGCCGGTAACGAGATTGAACAAGGTATCGGGATATCGACGATCGAATCTCGGGCAAGTATCGTACCGCTAGACAAAGGGAATTGCATACGGGATTGATCGAATCCTCGACATCGTGGTTCATCCGATGAGATCATCGTGGAACATGTGGGAGCCAACATGGGTATCCAGATCCCGCTGTTGGTTATTGACCGAAGAGTCATCTCGGTCATGTCTGCATGTCTCCCGAACCCGTAGGGTCTACACACTTAAGGTTCGATGACGCTAGGATTATAGAGATATTAGTATGCGGTAACCCGGATGTTGTTCGGAGTCCCGGATGAGATCCCGGACGTCACGAGGAGTTCCGGAATGGTCTGGAGGTAAAGAATTATATATAGGAAGTGCTATTTCGGCCATCGGGACAAGTTTCGGGGTCACCGGTATTGTACCGGGACCACCGGAAGGGTCCCGGGGGTCCACCGGGTGGGGCCACCTGCCCCGGGGGCCACATGGGCTGTAGGGGTGTGCGCCTTGGCCTATATGTGAAGGAAATATGCCCTAGAGGCAATAATAAAGTTATTATTTATTTCCTTATATCATGATAAATGTTTATTATTCATGCTAGAATTGTATTAACCGGAAACATAATACATGTGTGAATACATAGACCAACAGAGTGTCACTAGTATGCCTCTACTTGACTAGCTCGTTAATCAAAGATGGTTATGTTTCCTAACCATGAACAAAGAGTTGTTATTTGATTAGCGAGGTCACATCATTAGTTGAATGATCTGATTGACATGACCCATTCCATTAGCTTAGCACCCGATCGTTTAGTATGTTGCTATTGCTTTCTTCATGACTTATACATGTTCCTATAACTATGAGATTATGCAACTCCCGTTTACCGGAGGAATACTTTGGGTACTACCAAACGTCACAACGTAACTGGGTGATTATAAAGGAGTACTACAGGTGTCTCCAATGGTAGATGTTGGGTTGGCGTATTTCGAGATTAGGGTTTGTCACTCCGAGTGTCGGAGAGGTATCTCTGGGCCCTCTCGGTAATGCACATCACATAAGCCTTGCAAGCAATGCAACTAATACGTTAGTTGTGAGATGATGTATTACGGAACGAGTAAAGAGACTTGCCGGTAACGAGATTGAACTAGGTATTGGATACCGACGATCGAATCTCGGGCAAGTAACATACCGATGACAAAGGGAACAACGTATGTTGTTATGCGGTCTGACCGATAAAGATCTTCGTAGAATATGTAGGAGCCAATATGGGCATCCAGGTCCCGCTATTGGTTATTGACCGGAGACGTGTCTCGGTCATGTCTACATTGTTCTCGAACCGTAGGGTCCGCACGCTTAACGTTACGATGACAGTTATTATGAGTTTATGCATTTTGATGTACCGAAGGTTGTTTGGAGTCCCGGATGTGATCACGGACATGACGAGGAGTCTCGAAATGGTCGAGACGTAAAGATTGATATATTGGAAGCCTATGTTTGGACACCGGAAGTGTTCCGGGTGAAATCGGGATTTTACCGGAATACCGGGAGGGTTACCGGAACCCCCCGGGAGGCAAATGGGCCTATTGGGCCTTAGTGGAAAAGTGAAAAGGGGCTGCCCACAAGGGCTGCGCGCCTCCCCCCCTTCCCTAGTCCTATTAGGACTAGGAGAAGGGGCCGGCCCCCCTCTCTTCTCTCTTCTCTTTGAAGAGTCCTATTAGGAATAGGATTGGGGGGAGTCCTACTCCTGCGCCTCTCTCCCAAGCCGGCCGAACCCCTCCCCCTGCTCCTTTATATACGGGGGCAGGGGGCACCCCATAGACACACAAGTTGATCATTGTTGATCGTTCCTTAGCCGTGTGCGGTGCCCCCTGCCACCAAATTCCACCTCGGTCATATCGTTGTAGAGCTTAGGCGAAGCCCTGCGTCGGTAGTACATCAAGATCGTCACCACGCCGTTGTGCTGACGGAACTCTTCCTCGACGCTTTGCTGGATCGGAGCCCGAGGATCGTCATCGAGCTGAACGTGTGCTAAGAACTCGGAGGTGCCGGAGTAACGGTGCTTGGATCGGTCGGATCGGGAAGAAGACGTACGACTACATCCTCTATGTTGTGAGATCGCTTCCGCGGTCGGTCTGCGTTGGTACGTAGACAATACTCTCCCCCTCATTGCTATGCATCACCATGATCTTGCGTGTGCGTAGGAAAATTTTCGAAATTACTACGTTCCCCTACAGTGGCATCCGAGCCAGGTTTTATGGTTTGATGTTATTTGCACGAGTAGAACACAAGTGAGTTGTGGGCGATACAAGTCATACTGCCTACCAGCATGTCATACTTTGGTTCGGCGGTATTGTTGGACGAGACGATCCGGACCAACCTTACGCGTACTCTTACGCGAGACCGGTTCCCTCGACGTGCTTTGCACATAGATGGCTTGCGGAAGACTGTCTCTCCAACTTTAGTTGAACCAAGTGTGGCTACGCCCGGTCCTTGAGAAGGTTAAAACGGAGTCTATTTGACGAACTATCGTTGTGGTTTTGATGCGTAGGTGAGATGAGTTCTTACTTAAGCCCGTAGCAGCCACGTAAAACTTGCAACAACAAAGTAGAGGACGTCTAACTTGTTTTTGCAGGGCATGTTGTGATGTGATATGGTCAAGGCATGATGATGATTTTATTGTATGAGATGATCATGTTTTGTAACCGAGTTATCGGCAACTGGCAGGATCCATATGGTTGTCGCTTTATTGTATGCAATGCAATCGCGATGTAATGCTTTACTTTATTACTAAGCGGTAGTGATAGTCGTGGAAGCATAAGATTGGCAAGACGACAACGATGCTACGATGGAGATCAAGGTGTCGCGCCGGTGACGATGGTGATCATGACGGTGCTTTGGAGATGGAGATCACAAGCACAAGATGATGATGGCCATATCATATCACTTATATTGATTGCATGTGATGTTTATCCTTTTATGCATCTTATCTTGCTTTGATTGACGGTAGCATTATAAGATGATCTCTCACTAAATTATCAAGAAGTGTTCTCCCTGAGTATGCACCGTTGCCAAAGTTCGTCGTGCCCAGACACCACGTGATGATCGGGTGTGATAAGCTCTACGTCCATCTACAACGGGTGCAAGCTAGTTTTGCACACGCAGAATACTCAGGTTAAACTTGACGAGCCTAGCATATGCAGATATGGCCTCGGAACACAGAGACCGAAAGGTCGAGCGTGAATCATATAGTAGATATGATCAACATGACGATGTTCACCATTGAAAACTACTCCATCTCACGTGATGATCGGTTATGGTTTAGTTGATTTGGATCACGTGATCACTTAGAGGATTAGAGGGATGTCTATCTAAGTGGGAGTTCCTAAGTAATTTGATTAACTAAACTTAAACTTATCATGAACTTAGTACCTGATAGTATCTTGCTTGTTATGTTGATTGTAGATAGATGGCTCGTGCTGTTGTTCCGTTGAATTTTAATGTGTTCCTTGAGAAAGCAAAGTTGAAAGATGATGGTAGCAATTACACGGACTGGGTCCGTAACCTGAGGATTATCCTCATTGCTGCACAGAAGAATTACGTCCTGGAAGCACCGCTGGGTGCCAGGCCTGCTGCTGGAGCAATGCCAGATGTTATGAACGTCTGGCAGAGCAAAGCTGATGACTACTCGATAGTTCAGTGTGCCATGCTTTACGGCTTAGAATCGGGACTTCAACAACGTTTTGAATGTCATGGAGCATATGAGATGTTCCAAGAGTTGAAGTTAATATTTCAAGCAAATGCCCGAATTGAGAGATATGAAGTCTCCAATAAATTCTATAGCTGCAAGATGGAGGAGAACAGTTCTGTCAGTGAGCATATACTCAAAATGTCTGGGTATAATAATCACTTGATTCAGATGGGAGTTAATCTTCCAGATGATTGCGTCATTGACAGAATTCTCCAATCACTGCCACCAAGCTACAAGAGCTTCGTGATGAACTATAATATGCAAGGGATGAACAAGACTATTCCCGAGCTCTTCGCAATGCTGAAAGCTGCGGAGGTAGAAATCAAAAAGGAGCATCAAGTGTTGATGGTTAACAAAACCACTGGTTTCAAGAAAAGGGCAAAGGGAAGAAGAAGGGGAACTTCAAGAAGAACAGTAAGCAAGTTGCTGCTCAGGAGAAGAAACCCAAGTCTGGACCTAAGCCTGAAATTGAGTGCTTCTACTGCAAGCAGACTGGTCACTGGAAGCGGAACTGCCCCAAGTATTTGGCGGATAAGAAGGATGGCAAGGTGAACAAAGGTATATGTGATATACATGTTATTGATGTGTACCTTACTAGAGCTCGCAGTAGCACCTGGGTATTTGATACTGGTTCTGTTGCTAATATTTGCAACTCGAAACAGGGACTACGGAATAAGCGGACGCTAGCAAAGGACGAGGTGACGATGCGCGTGGGAAACGGTTCCAAAGTCGATGTGATCGCGGTTGGCACGCTACCTCTACATCTACCTTCGGGATTAATATTAGACCTAAATAATTGTTATTTGGTGCCAGCGTTGAGCATGAACATTATATCTGGATCTTGTTTGATGCGAGACGGTTATTCATTTAAATCAGAGAATAATGGTTGTTCTATTTATATGAGTAATATCTTTTATGGTCATGCACCCTTGAAGAGTGGTCTATTCTTATTGAATCTGGATAGTAGTGATACACATATTCATAATGTAGAAGCCAAAAGATGCAGAGTTGATAATGATAGTGCAACTTATTTGTGGCACTGCCGTTTAGGTCATATCGGTGTAAAGCGCATGAAGAAACTCCATACTGATGGGCTTTTGGAACCACTTGATTATGAATCACTTGGTACTTGCGAACCGTGCCTCATAGGCAAGATGACTAAAACACCGTTCTCCGGTACTATGGAGAGAGCAACAGATTTATTGGAAATCATACATACCGATGTATGTGGTCCGATGAATATTGAGGCTCGTGGCGGATATCGTTATTTTCTCACCTTCACAGATGATTTAAGCAGATATGGGTATATCTACTTAATGAAACATAAGTCTGAAACATTTGAAAAGTTCAAGGAATTTCAGAGTGAAGTTGAAAATCATCGTAACAAGAAAATAAAGTTTCTACGATCTGATCGTGGAGGAGAATATTTGAGTTACGAGTTTGGTATACATTTGAAAAATTGTGGAATAGTTTCGCAACTCACGCCACCCGGAACACCACAGCGTAATGGTGTGTCCGAACGTCGTAATCGTACTTTACTAGATATGGTGCGATCTATGATGTCTCTTACTGATTTACCGCTATCGTTTTGGGGTTATGCTTTAGAGACGGCCGCATTCACGTTAAATAGGGCACCATCAAAATCCGTCGAGACGACGCCTTATGAACTATGGTTTGGCAAGAAACCAAAGTTGTCGTTTCTTAAAGTTTGGGGCTGCGATGCTTATGTGAAAAAAGCTTCAACCTGATAAGCTCGAACCCAAAGCGGAGAAATGTGTCTTCATAGGATACCCAAAGGAAACTGTTGGGTATACCTTCTATCACAGATCCGATGGCAAGACATTCGTTGCTAAGAATGGATCATTTCTAGAGAAGGAGTTTCTCTTGAAAGAAGTGAGTGGGAGGAAAGTAGAACTTGACGAGATAACTGTACCTGCTCCCTTATTGGAAAATAGTACATCACAGAAAACTGTTTCTGCGACACCTATACCAATTGGTGAGGAAGCTAATGATGATGATCATGAAGCTTCAGGACAAGATACTACTGAACCACGTAGATCAACCAGAGTGAGATCCGCACCAGAGTGGTACGGTAATCCAGTTCTGGAAGTCATGCCACTAGATCATGATGAACCTACGAACTATGAAGAAGCAATGGTGAGCCCAGATTCCGCAAAGTGGCTTGAGGCCATGAAATCTGAGATGGGATCCATGTATGAGAACAAAGTATGGACTTTGGTTGACTTGCCCGATGATCGGCAAGCAATTGAGAATAAATGGATCTTCAAGAAAAAGACTGATGCTGACGGTAATATTACTGTCTATAAAGCTCGACTTGTCGCAAAAGGTTTTCGACAAGTTCAAGGGGTTGACTACGATGAGACCTTCTCACCCGTAGCGATGCTTAAGTCCGTCAGAATTATGTTAGAAATTGCTGCATTTTATGATTATGAAATATGGCAAATGGATGTCAAAACTGCATTCCTGAATGGATTTCTGGAAGAAGAGTTGTATATGATGCAACTAGAAGGTTTTGTCGATCCGAAGGGAGCTAACAAAGTGTGCAAACTCCAGCGATCCATTTATGGACTGGTGCAAGCATCTCGGAGTTGGAATAAACGCTTTGATAGTGTGATCAAAGCATTTGGCTTTATACAGACTTTTGGAGAAGCCTGTATTTACAAGAAAGTGAGTGGGAGCTCTGTAGCATTTCTGATATTATATGTGGATGACATATTGCTGATTGGAAATGATATAGAATTTCTGGATAGCATAAAGGGATACTTGAATAAAAGTTTTTCGATGAAAGACCTCGGGGAAGCTGCTTACATATTAGGCATAAAGATCTATAGAGATAGATCAAAACGCTTAATTGGACTTTCACAAAGCACATACCTTGACAAGATTTTGAAGAAGTTCAAAATGGATCAAGCAAAGAAAGGGTTCTTGCCTGTGTTACAAGGTGTGAAGTTGAGTCAGACTCAATGCCCGACCACTGCAGAAGATAGAGAGAAAATGAAAGATGTTCCCTATGCTTCAGCCATAGGCTCTATCATGTATGCAATGCTGTGTACCAGACCTGATGTGTGCCTTGCTATAAGTTTAGCAGGGAGGTACCAAAGTAATCCAGGAGTGGATCACTAGACAGCGGTCAAGAACATCCTGAAATACCTGAAAAGGACTAAGGATATGTTTCTCGTATATGGAGGTGACAAAGAGCTCACCGTAAAAGGTTACGTTGATGCAAGCTTTGACACTGATCCGGACGATTCTAAATCGCAAACCAGATACGTGTTTACTTTAAACGGTGGAGCTGTCAGTTGGTGCAGTTCTAAACAAAGCGTCGTAGCGGGATCTACATGTGAAGCGGAGTACATAGCTGCTTCGGAAGCAGCAAACGAAGGAGTCTGGATGAAGGAGTTCATATCCGATCTAGGTGGCATACCTAGTGCATCGGGTCCAATGAAAATCTTTTGTGACAATACTGGTGCAATTGCTTTGGCAAAGGAATCCAGATTTCACAAGAGGACCAAACACATCAAGAGACGCTTCAACTCCATCCGGGATTTAGTCCAGGTGGGAGACATAGAGATTTGCAAGATACATACGGATCTGAATGTTGCAGACCCGTTGACTAAGCCTCTTCCACGAGCAAAACATGATCAGCACCAAGGCTCCATGGGTGTTAGAATCATTACTGTGTAATCTAGATTATTGACTCTAGTGCAAGTGGGAGACTGAAGGAAATATGCCCTAGAGGCAATAATAAAGTTATTATTTATTTCCTTATATCATGATAAATGTTTATTATTCATGCTAGAATTGTATTAACCGAAAACATAATACATGTGTGAATACATAGACCAACAGAGTGTCACTAGTATGCCTCTACTTGACTAGCTCGTTAATCAAAGATGGTTATGTTTCCTAACCATGAACAAAGAGTTGTTATTTGATTAACGAGGTCACATCATTAGTTGAATGATCTGATTGACATGACCCATTCCATTAGCTTAGCACCCGATCGTTTAGTATGTTGCTATTGCTTTCTTCATGACTTATACATGTTCCTATAACTATGAGATTATGCAACTCCCGTTTACCGGAGGAATACTTTGGGTACTACCAAACGTCACAACGTAACTGGGTGATTATAAAGGAGTACTACAGGTGTCTCCAATGGTAGATGTTGGGTTGGCGTATTTCGAGATTAGGGTTTGTCACTCCGAGTGTCGGAGAGGTATCTCTGGGCCCTCTCGGTAATGCACATCACATAAGCCTTGCAAGCAATGCAACTAATATGTTAGTTGTGAGATGATGTATTACGGAACGAGTAAAGAGACTTGCCGGTAACGAGATTGAACTAGGTATTGGATACCGACGATCGAATCTCGGGCAAGTAACATACCGATGACAAAGGGAACAACGTATGTTGTTATGCGGTCTGACCGATAAAGATCTTCGTAGAATATGTAGGAGCCAATATGGGCATCCAGGTCCCGCTATTGGTTATTGACCGGAGACGTGTCTCGGTCATGTCTACATTGTTCTCGAACCGTAGGGTCCGCACGCTTAACGTTACGATGACAGTTATTATGAGTTTATGCATTTTGATGTACCGAAGGTTGTTTGGAGTCCCGGATGTGATCACGGACATGACGAGGAGTCTCGAAATGGTCGAGACGTAAAGATTGATATATTGGAAGCCTATGTTTGGACACCGGAAGTGTTCCGGGTGAAATCGGGATTTTACCGGAATACCGGGAGGGTTACCGGAACCCCCCGGGAGGCAAATGGGCCTATTGGGCCTTAGTGGAAAAGTGAAAAGGGGCTGCCCACAAGGGCTGCGCGCCTCCCCCCCTTCCCTAGTCCTATTAGGACTAGGAGAAGGGGCCGGCCCCCCTCTCTTCTCTCTTCTCTTTGAAGAGTCCTATTAGGAATAGGATTGGGGGGAGTCCTACTCCTGCGCCTCTCTCCCAAGCCGGCCGAACCCCTCCCCCTGCTCCTTTATATACGGGGGCAGGGGGCACCCCATAGACACACAAGTTGATCATTGTTGATCGTTCCTTAGCCGTGTGCGGTGCCCCCTGCCACCAAATTCCACCTCGGTCATATCGTTGTAGAGCTTAGGCGAAGCCCTGCGTCGGTAGTACATCAAGATCGTCACCACGCCGTTGTGCTGACGGAACTCTTCCTCGACGCTTTGCTGGATCGGAGCCCGAGGATCGTCATCGAGCTGAACGTGTGCTAAGAACTCGGAGGTGCCGGAGTAACGGTGCTTGGATCGGTCGGATCGGGAAGAAGACGTACGACTACATCCTCTATGTTGTGAGATCGCTTCCGCGGTCGGTCTGCGTTGGTACGTAGACAATACTCTCCCCCTCATTGCTATGCATCACCATGATCTTGCGTGTGCGTAGGAAAATTTTCGAAATTACTACGTTCCCCTACAGTGGCATCCGAGCCAGGTTTTATGGTTTGATGTTATTTGCACGAGTAGAACACAAGTGAGTTGTGGGCGATACAAGTCATACTGCCTACCAGCATGTCATACTTTGGTTCGGCGGTATTGTTGGACGAGACGATCCGGACCAACCTTACGCGTACTCTTACGCGAGACCGGTTCCCTCGACGTGCTTTGCACATAGATGGCTTGCGGAAGACTGTCTCTCCAACTTTAGTTGAACCAAGTGTGGCTACGCCCGGTCCTTGAGAAGGTTAAAACGGAGTCTATTTGACGAACTATCGTTGTGGTTTTGATGCGTAGGTGAGATGAGTTCTTACTTAAGCCCGTAGCAGCCACGTAAAACTTGCAACAACAAAGTAGAGGACGTCTAACTTGTTTTTGCAGGGCATGTTGTGATGTGATATGGTCAAGGCATGATGATGATTTTATTGTATGAGATGATCATGTTTTGTAACCGAGTTATCGGCAACTGGCAGGATCCATATGGTTGTCGCTTTATTGTATGCAATGCAATCGCGATGTAATGCTTTACTTTATTACTAAGCGGTAGTGATAGTCGTGGAAGCATAAGATTGGCAAGACGACAACGATGCTACGATGGAGATCAAGGTGTCGCGCCGGTGACGATGGTGATCATGACGGTGCTTTGGAGATGGAGATCACAAGCACAAGATGATGATGGCCATATCATATCACTTATATTGATTGCATGTGATGTTTATCCTTTTATGCATCTTATCTTGCTTTGATTGACGGTAGCATTATAAGATGATCTCTCACTAAATTATCAAGAAGTGTTCTCCCTGAGTATGCACCGTTGCCAAAGTTCGTCGTGCCCAGACACCACGTGATGATCGGGTGTGATAAGCTCTACGTCCATCTACAACGGGTGCAAGCTAGTTTTGCACACGCAGAATACTCAGGTTAAACTTGACGAGCCTAGCATATGCAGATATGGCCTCGGAACACAGAGACCGAAAGGTCGAGCGTGAATCATATAGTAGATATGATCAACATGACGATGTTCACCATTGAAAACTACTCCATCTCACGTGATGATCGGTTATGGTTTAGTTGATTTGGATCACGTGATCACTTAGAGGATTAGAGGGATGTCTATCTAAGTGGGAGTTCCTAAGTAATTTGATTAACTGAACTTAAACTTATCATGAACTTAGTACCTGATAGTATCTTGCTTGTTATGTTGATTGTAGATAGATGGCTCGTGCTGTTGTTCCGTTGAATTTTAATGTGTTCCTTGAGAAAGCAAAGTTGAAAGATGATGGTAGCAATTACACGGACTGGGTCCGTAACCTGAGGATTATCCTCATTGCTGCACAGAAGAATTACGTCCTGGAAGCACCGCTGGGTGCCAGGCCTGCTGCTGGAGCAATGCCAGATGTTATGAACGTCTGGCAGAGCAAAGCTGATGACTACTCGATAGTTCAGTGTGCCATGCTTTACGGCTTAGAATCGGGACTTCAACGACGTTTTGAATGTCATGGAGCATATGAGATGTTCCAAGAGTTGAAGTTAATATTTCAAGCAAATGCCCGAATTGAGAGATATGAAGTCTCCAATAAATTCTATAGCTGCAAGATGGAGGAGAACAGTTCTGTCAGTGAGCATATACTCAAAATGTCTGGGTATAATAATCACTTGATTCAGATGGGAGTTAATCTTCCAGATGATTGCGTCATTGACAGAATTCTCCAATCACTGCCACCAAGCTACAAGAGCTTCGTGATGAACTATAATATGCAAGGGATGAACAAGACTATTCCCGAGCTCTTCGCAATGCTGAAAGCTGCGGAGGTAGAAATCAAAAAGGAGCATCAAGTGTTGATGGTTAACAAAACCACTGGTTTCAAGAAAAGGGCAAAGGGAAGAAGAAGGGGAACTTCAAGAAGAACAGTAAGCAAGTTGCTGCTCAGGAGAAGAAACCCAAGTCTGGACCTAAGCCTGAAATTGAGTGCTTCTACTGCAAGCAGACTGGTCACTGGAAGCGGAACTGCCCCAAGTATTTGGCGGATAAGAAGGATGGCAAGGTGAACAAAGGTATATGTGATATACATGTTATTGATGTGTACCTTACTAGAGCTCGCAGTAGCACCTGGGTATTTGATACTGGTTCTGTTGCTAATATTTGCAACTCGAAACAGGGACTACGGAATAAGCGGACGCTAGCAAAGGACGAGGTGACGATGCGCGTGGGAAACGGTTCCAAAGTCGATGTGATCGCGGTCGGCACGCTACCTCTACATCTACCTTCGGGATTAATATTAGACCTAAATAATTGTTATTTGGTGCCAGCGTTGAGCATGAACATTATATCTGGATCTTGTTTGATGCGAGACGGTTATTCATTTAAATCAGAGAATAATGGTTGTTCTATTTATATGAGTAATATCTTTTATGGTCATGCACCCTTGAAGAGTGGTCTATTCTTATTGAATCTGGATAGTAGTGATACACATATTCATAATGTAGAAGCCAAAAGATGCAGAGTTGATAATGATAGTGCAACTTATTTGTGGCACTGCCGTTTAGGTCATATCGGTGTAAAGCGCATGAAGAAACTCCATACTGATGGGCTTTTGGAACCACTTGATTATGAATCACTTGGTACTTGCGAACCGTGCCTCATAGGCAAGATGACTAAAACACCGTTCTCCGGTACTATGGAGAGAGCAACAGATTTATTGGAAATCATACATACCGATGTATGTGGTCCGATGAATATTGAGGCTCGTGGCGGATATCGTTATTTTCTCACCTTCACAGATGATTTAAGCAGATATGGGTATATCTACTTAATGAAACATAAGTCTGAAACATTTGAAAAGTTCAAGGAATTTCAGAGTGAAGTTGAAAATCATCGTAACAAGAAAATAAAGTTTCTACGATCTGATCGTGGAGGAGAATATTTGAGTTACGAGTTTGGTATACATTTGAAAAATTGTGGAATAGTTTCGCAACTCACGCCACCCGGAACACCACAGCGTAATGGTGTGTCCGAACGTCGTAATCGTACTTTACTAGATATGGTGCGATCTATGATGTCTCTTACTGATTTACCGCTATCGTTTTGGGGTTATGCTTTAGAGACGGCCGCATTCACGTTAAATAGGGCACCATCAAAATCCGTCGAGACGACGCCTTATGAACTATGGTTTGGCAAGAAACCAAAGTTGTCGTTTCTTAAAGTTTGGGGCTGCGATGCTTATGTGAAAAAAGCTTCAACCTGATAAGCTCGAACCCAAAGCGGAGAAATGTGTCTTCATAGGATACCCAAAGGAAACTGTTGGGTATACCTTCTATCACAGATCCGATGGCAAGACATTCGTTGCTAAGAATGGATCATTTCTAGAGAAGGAGTTTCTCTTGAAAGAAGTGAGTGGGAGGAAAGTAGAACTTGACGAGATAACTGTACCTGCTCCCTTATTGGAAAATAGTACATCACAGAAAACTGTTTCTGCGACACCTATACCAATTGGTGAGGAAGCTAATGATGATGATCATGAAGCTTCAGGACAAGATACTACTGAACCACGTAGATCAACCAGAGTGAGATCCGCACCAGAGTGGTACGGTAATCCAGTTCTGGAAGTCATGCCACTAGATCATGATGAACCTACGAACTATGAAGAAGCAATGGTGAGCCCAGATTCCGCAAAGTGGCTTGAGGCCATGAAATCTGAGATGGGATCCATGTATGAGAACAAAGTATGGACTTTGGTTGACTTGCCCGATGATCGGCAAGCAATTGAGAATAAATGGATCTTCAAGAAAAAGACTGATGCTGACGGTAATATTACTGTCTATAAAGCTCGACTTGTCGCAAAAGGTTTTCGACAAGTTCAAGGGGTTGACTACGATGAGACCTTCTCACCCGTAGCGATGCTTAAGTCCGTCAGAATTATGTTAGAAATTGCTGCATTTTATGATTATGAAATATGGCAAATGGATGTCAAAACTGCATTCCTGAATGGATTTCTGGAAGAAGAGTTGTATATGATGCAACTAGAAGGTTTTGTCGATCCGAAGGGAGCTAACAAAGTGTGCAAACTCCAGCGATCCATTTATGGACTGGTGCAAGCATCTCGGAGTTGGAATAAACGCTTTGATAGTGTGATCAAAGCATTTGGCTTTATACAGACTTTTGGAGAAGCCTGTATTTACAAGAAAGTGAGTGGGAGCTCTGTAGCATTTCTGATATTATATGTGGATGACATATTGCTGATTGGAAATGATATAGAATTTCTGGATAGCATAAAGGGATACTTGAATAAAAGTTTTTCGATGAAAGACCTCGGGGAAGCTGCTTACATATTAGGCATAAAGATCTATAGAGATAGATCAAAACGCTTAATTGGACTTTCACAAAGCACATACCTTGACAAGATTTTGAAGAAGTTCAAAATGGATCAAGCAAAGAAAGGGTTCTTGCCTGTGTTACAAGGTGTGAAGTTGAGTCAGACTCAATGCCCGACCACTGCAGAAGATAGAGAGAAAATGAAAGATGTTCCCTATGCTTCAGCCATAGGCTCTATCATGTATGCAATGCTGTGTACCAGACCTGATGTGTGCCTTGCTATAAGTTTAGCAGGGAGGTACCAAAGTAATCCAGGAGTGGATCACTAGACAGCGGTCAAGAACATCCTGAAATACCTGAAAATGACTAAGGATATGTTTCTCGTATATGGAGGTGACAAAGAGCTCACCGTAAAAGGTTACGTTGATGCAAGCTTTGACACTGATCCGGACGATTCTAAATCGCAAACCAGATACGTGTTTACTTTAAACGGTGGAGCTGTCAGTTGGTGCAGTTCTAAACAAAGCGTCGTAGCGGGATCTACATGTGAAGCGGAGTACATAGCTGCTTCGGAAGCAGCAAACGAAGGAGTCTGGATGAAGGAGTTCATATCCGATCTAGGTGGCATACCTAGTGCATCGGGTCCAATGAAAATCTTTTGTGACAATACTGGTGCAATTGCTTTGGCAAAGGAATCCAGATTTCACAAGAGGACCAAACACATCAAGAGACGCTTCAACTCCATCCGGGATTTAGTCCAGGTGGGAGACATAGAGATTTGCAAGATACATACGGATCTGAATGTTGCAGACCCGTTGACTAAGCCTCTTCCACGAGCAAAACATGATCAGCACCAAGGCTCCATGGGTGTTAGAATCATTACTGTGTAATCTAGATTATTGACTCTAGTGCAAGTGGGAGACTGAAGGAAATATGCCCTAGAGGCAATAATAAAGTTATTATTTATTTCCTTATATCATGATAAATGTTTATTATTCATGCTAGAATTGTATTAACCGAAAACATAATACATGTGTGAATACATAGACCAACAGAGTGTCACTAGTATGCCTCTACTTGACTAGCTCGTTAATCAAAGATGGTTATGTTTCCTAACCATGAACAAAGAGTTGTTATTTGATTAACGAGGTCACATCATTAGTTGAATGATCTGATTGACATGACCCATTCCATTAGCTTAGCACCCGATCGTTTAGTATGTTGCTATTGCTTTCTTCATGACTTATACATGTTCCTATAACTATGAGATTATGCAACTCCCGTTTACCGGAGGAATACTTTGGGTACTACCAAACGTCACAACGTAACTGGGTGATTATAAAGGAGTACTACAGGTGTCTCCAATGGTAGATGTTGGGTTGGCGTATTTCGAGATTAGGGTTTGTCACTCCGAGTGTCGGAGAGGTATCTCTGGGCCCTCTCGGTAATGCACATCACATAAGCCTTGCAAGCAATGCAACTAATATGTTAGTTGTGAGATGATGTATTACGGAACGAGTAAAGAGACTTGCCGGTAACGAGATTGAACTAGGTATTGGATACCGACGATCGAATCTCGGGCAAGTAACATACCGATGACAAAGGGAACAACGTATGTTGTTATGCGGTCTGACCGATAAAGATCTTCGTAGAATATGTAGGAGCCAATATGGGCATCCAGGTCCCGCTATTGGTTATTGACCGGAGACGTGTCTCGGTCATGTCTACATTGTTCTCGAACCATAGGGTCCGCACGCTTAACGTTACGATGACAGTTATTATGAGTTTATGCATTTTGATGTACCGAAGGTTGTTCGGAGTCACGGATGTGATCACGGACATGACGAGGAGTCTCGAAATGGTCGAGACGTAAAGATTGATATATTGGAAGCCTATGTTTGGACACCGGAAGTGTTCCGGGTGAAATCGGGATTTTACCGGAATACCGGGAGGGTTACCGGAACCCCCCCGGGAGGCAAATGGGCCTATTGGGCCTTAGTGGAAAAGTGAAAAGGGGCTGCCCACAAGGGCTGCGCGCCTCCCCCCTTCCCTAGTCCTATTAGGACTAGGAGAAGGGGCCGACCCCCCTCTCTTCTCTCTTCTCTTTGAAGAGTCCTATTAGGAATAGGATTGGGGGGGGAGTCCTACTCCCGGTAGGAGTGGGACTCCCCCTGCGCCTCTCTCCCAAGCCGGCCGAACCCCTCCCCCTGCTCCTTTATATACGGGGGCAGGGGCACCCCATAGACACACAAGTTGATCATTGTTGATCGTTCCTTAGCGGTGTGCGGTGCCCCCTGCCACCAAATTCCACCTCGGTCATATCGTTGTAGAGCTTAGGCGAAGCCCTGCGTCGGTAGTACATCAAGATCGTCACCACGCCGTTGTGCTGACGGAACTCTTCCTCGACGCTTTGCTGGATCGGAGCCCGAGGATCGTCATCGAGCTGAACGTGTGCTAAGAGCTCGGAGGTGCCGGAGTAACGGTGCTTGGATCGGTCGGATCGGGAAGAAGACGTACGACTACTTCCTCTACGTTGTGAGATCGCTTCCGCAGTCGGTCTGCGTTGGTACGTAGACAATACTCTCCCCCTCGTTGCTATGCATCACCATGATCTTGCGTGTGCGTAGGAAAATTTTCGAAATTACTACGTTCCCCTACAATATGGGCCAAGGGCACCAGCCCCAAGAGGCCCATGCGCCAAGAGATATGGAAAGGAAGAGTCCTAAAGGGGGAAGGCACCTCCTAGGTGCCTTGGGGAGGAGGGACTCCTCCCTAGCCGCACCCTTCCTTGGAGGAAGGGCCAAGGTTGTGCCCCCCCTCTCCCTTGGCCCTATATATAGTGGGGGGAAGGGAGGGCAGCCGCATCTAAGCCCTGGCGCCTCCCTCTCCCTCCCGTGACACATCTCCCTCCTCCCGCAGCGCTTGGCTAAGCCCTGTTGGAATCCCGCTACTTCCACCACCACGCCGTCGTGCTGCTGGATCTCCATCAACCTCTCCTTCCCCCCCGCTGGATCAAGAAGGAGGAGACGTCGCCGCTCCGTACGTGTGTTGAACGCGGAGGTGCCGTCCGTTCGGCGCTAGGATCATCCGTGATTTGGATCACGACGAGTACGACTCCATCAACCCCGTTCTCTTGAACGCTTCCGCTTAGTGATCTACAAGGGTATCTAGTTGCACTCTTCTTCCCCTTGTTGCTAGTTTCTCCATCGATAGATCTTGGTGACACGTAGGAAAATTTTGAATTTCTGCTACGTTCCCCAACAGTGGCATCATGAGCTAGGTCTATTGCGTAGATTCTATGCACGAGTAGAACACAAAGTAGTTGTGGGCGTTGATCTTGTTCAATATGCTTACCGTTACTAGTCCAATCTTGTTTCGATGGCATTGTGGGATGAAGCGGCCCGGACCAACCTTACACGTACGCTTATGTGAGACTGGTTCCACCGACTAACATGCACTAGTTGCATAAGGTGGCTGGCGGGTGTCTGTCTCTCCCACTTTAGTCGAAACGGATTCGATGAAAAGGGTCCTTATGAAGGGTAAATAGCAATTGGCATATCATGTTGTGGTCTTTGCGTAGGTAAGAAACGTTCTTGCTAGAAACCCATAGCAGCCACGTAAAACATGCAAACAACAATTAGAGGACGTCTAACTTGTTTTTGCAGGGTATGCTATGTGATGTGATATGGCCAAGAAGAATGTGATGAATGATATGTGATGTATGAGATTGATCATGTTCTTGTAATAGGAATCACGACTTGCATGTCGATGAGTATGACAACCAGCAGGAGCCATAGGAGTTGTCTTAATTTATTTATGACCTGCGTGTCAACATAAACGTCATGTAATTACTTTACTTTATTGCTAACCGTTAGCTGTAGTAGTAGAAGTAATAGTTGGCGAGCAACTTCATGGAGACATGATGATGGAGATCATGGTGTCATGCCGGTGACAAGATGATCATGGAGCCCCAAGATGGAGATCAAAGGAGCTATATGATATTGGCCATATCATGTCACCATTATTTGATTGCATGTGATGTTTATCATGTTTTTGCATCTTGTTTACTTAGAACGGCGGTAGTAAATAAGATGATCCCTCATAATAATTTCAAGAAAGTGTTTCCCCTAACTGTGCACCGTTGTGAAAGCTCGTTGTTTCGAAGCACCACATGATGATCGGGTGTATAGATTCTTACGTTCATATACAACGGGTGTTGACGAGCCTAGCATGTACAGACATGGCCTCGGAACACATGCGAAACATTTAGGTTGACTTGACGAGCCTAGCATGTACAGACATGGCCTCGGAACACAAGAGACCGAAAGGTCGAGCATGAGTCGTATGGTAGATACGATCAACATGAAGATGTTCACCGATGTTGACTAGTCCGTCTCACGTGATGATCGGACACGGCCTAGTTGACTCGGATCATGTAATCACTTAGATGACTAGAGGGATGTCTATCTGAGTGGGAGTTCATAAGATGAACTTAATTATCCTGAACATAGCCAAAAGGTCTTCGCAAATTATATCGTAGCTCGCGCTTCAGTTCTACTGTTTAGATATGTTCCTAGAGAAAATTTAGTTGAAAGTTGATAGTAGCAATTATGCGGACTAGGTCCGTAAACCAAGGATTGTCCTCGTTGCTTCGCAGAAGGCTTATGTCCTTAATGCACCGCTCAGTGTGCTGAACCTCGAACGTCGTCTGTGGGTGTTGCGAACATCTAACATACACGTTTTGATAACTACGTGATAGTTCAGTTAAACGGTTTAGAGTTGAGGCACCATAGACGATTTCGAAACGTCGCGAGACATATGAGATGTTTCGAGGGCTGAAATTGGGATTTCAGGCTCGTGCCCACGTCAAGAGGTATAAGACCTCCGACGATTTTCTTAGCCTGCAAACTAAGGGAGAAAAGCTCAATTGTTGAGCTTGTGTTCAGATTGTCTGAGTACAACAATCGCTTGAATCAAGTGGGAGTTGATCTTCCAGATGAGATAGTGATGTTTCTCCAAAGTCATTACCACCAAGCTGCTAGAGCTTCGTGATGAACTATAACATATCAGGGATAGATATGATGATCCTTGAAATATTCGCGATGTTTGACACCGCGAAAGTAGAAATCAAGAAGGAGCATCAATTGTTGATGGTTAGTGAAACCACTAGTTTCAGGAAGGGCAAGGGCAAGAAGGGATACTTCATGAAACGGCAATTTAACTGCTGCTCTAGTGAAGAAACCCAAGGTTGAACCCAAACCCGAGACTAAGTGCTTCTGTAATAAGGGGAACAGCCACTGGAGCAGAATTACCCTAGATACTTGGTAGATTAGAAGGCTGGCAAGGTCGATAGAAGTATATTGGATATACATTGTGTTGATGTGTACTTTACTAGTACTCCTAGTAGCACTAGGGTATTAGATACCAGTTCGGTTGCTAAGTGTTAGTAACTCGAAATAAAAGCTACGGAATAAACGGAGACTAGCCAAAGGTGAGCTGACGATATGTGTTGGAAGTGTTTCCAATGTTGATATGATCAACCATCGCACGCTCCCTCTACCATCGAGATTGGTGTTTGCGTTGAGCATAGACATGATTGGATTACGTCTATCGCAATACGATTATTCATTTAAGGAGAATAATGGTTACTCTGTTTATTTGAATAATACCTTCAATGGTCTTACGCCTAAAATGAATGGTTTATTGAATCTCGATCGTAGTGATACACATGTTCATGCCAAAAGATATAGGATAGTAATGATAGTACCACCTACTTGTGGCACTGCCACATAAGTCATATCGGTATAAAATGCATGAAGAAGCTCCATGTTGATGGATCTTTGGGCTCACTCATTTTGAAAAGTTTGAGACATGCGAACCATGTCTATTGGTGTGTATGCATGAAGAAACTCCATGCAAATGGACCGTTTGGACTCACTTGATTTTGAATCACTTGAGACATGCAAATCATACCACATGGGCAAGATGACTGAAAGCCTCGTTTTCAGTAAAATGGAACTAGAAAGCAACTTGTTGGGAGTAATACATTTTGATGTGTGCAGTCCAATGAGTGCTGAGGCATGTAGTGGATATCGTTATGTTCTTACTTCATAGATGATTTGAGTAGATGTTGAGTATATTTACTTGATGAATCACGAGTCGGAATTATTGAAAGGTTCAAGTAATTTCAGTGTGAAGTTGAAAGATCGTCGTGACAAAAGGATAAAATATCTATGATATGATCATAGAGATAAATATCTTAATTACGAGTTTGGCACAGAATTAAGACATTGTGGAAATTGTTTCACAACTAATACAGCCTGGAACACCATAGTGTGATGGTGTGTCCGAACATCATAACTGCACCCTATTGGATATGATGCATACCATGATGTCTCTTATCGAATTACCACAATAGTTTATGGGTTAGGCATTAGAGACAACCACATTCACTTTAGGGCACCACGTAATTCCGATGAGATGACATCGTATGAACTATGGTTTAAAGAAACCTAAACTGTCATTTCTTAAAAGTTTGGGGCTGCGACGCTTATGTGAAAAAGTTTCAGTCTGATAAGCTCGAACCCAAAGCGGATAAATGCATCTTCATAGGACACCCAAAGCAGTTGGGTATACCTCCTGTCTCAGATCCGAAAGCAATAAGGGATTGTTTCTAGAATCGGGTCCTGTCTCGAGAAAAAGTTTCTCTCGAAAGAATTGAGTGGGAGGATGGTGGAGACTTGATGAGGTTATTGAACCGTCACTTCAACTGGTGTATAGCAGGGCACAAAGAGTTGTTCCTATGGCACCTACACCAATTAAAGTGGAAGCTTATGATATTAATCATGAAACTTCAGATCAAGTCACTACCAAACCTTGTGGGATGACAAGGATGCGTGCTACTTTAGAGTGGTACGTAATCCTGTCTTGGAAGTCATGTTGCTAGACAACAATGAACCTACGAGCTATGGAGAAGCGGTGGTGGGCCTGGATTCCGAGAAATGGCTCGAGGCCATAAAATCTGAGAGAGGATCCATGTATGAAAACAAAGTGTAGACTTTGGCAGAACGACTCGATGGTCGTAAGGCTGTTGAGTACAGGTGGATTTTAAAAGGAAGACAGACAATGATGGTAAGTGTCACCATTGAGAAAGCTCGACTTATCGTTAAGATGTTTCCCGACAAGTTCAAGGAGTTGACTACGGTGAGACTTTCTCACTCGTAGCGATGCTAAGAGTCTGTTGGAATTATATTAGCGATTACTGCATTATTTATGAAATCTTGCAGATAGGATGTCAAAACATTGTTTCCTCGACGATTTTATTGAGGAAAGGTTGTATGTGATACAACCAGAAGGTTTTGTCAATCCTGAAAGATGCTAACAAGTGTGTAAAGCTCCAGCTATCCTTCTAAGGACTGGAGTAAGCATCTCGGAGTTGGAATGTATGCTTTGATGAGATGATCAAAGATTTTGGTGTATACAAAGTTTATGAGAAACTTGTATTTCCAAAGAAGTGAGTGGGAGCACTATAGAATTTTTGATAAGTATATGTTGTTGACATATTGTTGATCAGAAGTGACGTAGAATTTCTGGAAAGCATATAAGGTTATTTGGAAAGTGTTTTTCAATGGAAAGCCTGGATTAAGCTACTTGAGCATTGACATCAAGATCTATAAGGATAGATCAAAACGCTTAATGGAACTTTCAAATGAGCACATACCTTGACATGATCTTGAAGGTGTTCAAGATGGATCAGACAAAGAAGGAGTTCTTGCCTGAGTTGTAAGGTATGAAGTTAAGACTTAAAGCTCGAACACAGTAGAATAGAGAGAAAGGACGAAGATCGTCCCCTATGCTTAAGACACAGGCTCCATAGTATGCTATGCTATGTACCACACCTGAAGTGTGCCTTGCCACATATCTGGCAAGAGGGTACAAAGGTAATCTAGGAGTAGATCACCAGATAGCGGTCTAAATTATCCTTAGAGGAATAAGGATATGTTTCTCGGTTATGGAGGTGATAAAGAGTTCGACGTAAAGAGTTACGTCGATGCAAACTTTGACACTAATCCAGATTATTCTGAGTAGTAAACTGGATTCGTATAGTAGAACAGTTGTTTGTAATAGCTCCAAATAGAGCGTGGTAGCTGCATCTAGGAGATGACATAGAGATTTGCAAAGTATATACGGATCTGAATATTGCAGACCCGTTGACTAAAACCTCTCTCACAAGCAACATGATCAAACCCAGAACACATTGAGTGTTAATCACATAGTGATGTGAACTAGATTATTGACTCTAGTAAACTCTTTGGATGTTGGTCACATGGCGATGTGACCTGTGAGTGTTAATCACATGGCGATGTGAACTAGATTATTGACTCTAGTGCAAGTGGGAGACTGTTGGAAATATGCTCTAGAGGCAATAACAAATTAGTTATTATTATATTTCCTTGTGCATGATAATCATTTATTATCCATGCTATAATTGTATTGATAGGAAACTCAGATACATGTGTGGATACATAGACAACACCATGTCCCTAGTAAGCCTCTAGTTGACTAGCTCGTTGATCAATAGATGGTTACGGTTTCCTGACCATAGACATTGGATGTCGTTGATAACGAGATCACATCATTAGGAGAATGATGTGATGGACAAGACCCAATCCTAAGCCTAGCACAAGATCATGTAGTTCGTATGCTAAAGCTTTTCTAATGTCAAGTATCATTTCCTTAGACCATGAGATTGTGCAACTCCCGGATACCGTAGGAATACTTTGGGTGTGCCAAACGTCACAACATAACTGGGTGGCTATAAAGGTACACTACAGGTATCTCCGAAAGTGTCTATTGGGTTGGCACGAATCCAGACTGGGATTTGTCACTCCGTGTGACGGAGAGGTATCTCTGGGCCCACTCGGTAGGACATCATCATAATGTGCACAATGTGATCAAGGAGTTGATCACAGGATGATGTGTTACAGAACGAGTAAAGAGACTTGTCGGTAACGAGATTGAACAAGGTATCGGGATATCGACGATCGAATCTTGGGCAAGTATCGTACCGCTAGACAAAGGGAATTGCATACGGGATTGATCGAATCCTCGACATCATGGTTCATCCGATGAGATCATCGTGTGGGAGCCAACATGGGTATCCAGATCCCACTGTTGGTTATTGACAGGAGAGTCATCTCGGTCATGTATGCATGTCTCCCGAACCCGTAGGGTCTACACACTTAAGGTTCGGTGACGCTAGGGTTATAGAGATATTAGTATGCGGTAACCCGAATGTTGTTAGGAGTCCCGGATGAGATCCCGGACGTCACGAGGAGTTCCGAAATGGTCCGGAGGTAAAGAATTATATATAGGAAGTGCTATTTCGGCCATCGGGACAAGTTTCGGGGTCACCGGTATTGTACCGGGACCACCGGTATTGTACCGGGACCACCGGAAGGGTCCCGGGGGTCCACCGGGTGGGGCCACCTGCCCCGGGGGGCCACATGGGCTATAGGGGTGTGCGCCTTGGCCTATATGGGCCAAGGGCACCAGCCCCAAGAGGCCCATGCGCCAAGAGATAAGGAAAGGAAGAGTCCTAAAGGGGGAAGGCACCTCCTAGGTGCCTTGGGGAGGAGGGACTCCTCCCTAGCCGCACCCTTCCATGGAGGAAGGGCCAAGGCTGCGCCCCCCCCTCTCCCTTGGCCCTATATATAGTGGGGGGAAGGGAGGGCAGCTGCATCTAAGCCCTGGCGCCTCCCTCTCCCTCCCGTGACACATCTCCCTCCTCCCGCAGCGCTTGGCGAAGCCCTGTTGGAATCCCGCTACTTCCACCACCATGTCGTCGTGCTGCTGGATCTCCATCAACCTCTCCTTCCCCCTTGCTGGATCAAGAAGGAGGAGACGTCGCCGCTCCATACGTGTGTTGAACGCGGAGGTGCCGTCCGTTTGACGCTAGGATCATCGGTGATTTGGATCACGACGAGTACGACTCCATCAACCCTGTTCTCTTGAACGCTTCCGCTTAGCGATCTACAAGGGTATGTATATGCACTTTTCTTCCCCTCGTTGCTAGTTTCTCCATAGATAGATCTTGGTGACACGTAGGAAAATTTTGAATTTCTGCTTCGTTCCCCAACATCTACATGGCATTGCAAGAATAAAACTAAACGGTCTACAATAAGGCCATACTAAGTTGAATCTCAATAGCAATAACATACTACCATAATATTCCTGCACATGTGCATAATGTCACATAAAAGTACATGCATAGAAAAAATAGGATAAAAGGTGATCAAGGTGTAACTTGCCTAGTAAGTTTGATGAATATCGTTACACTCATAATTCCTCGTAATTCTACTCATCACGCTTCGAACAATCTATGGTAAATGAAAAGAATCCAAATAAACAACCGTACCATAAGGAAGAATCAAACAAACAAATCCAGAAACAAGACCCACGGGGATAACCGAGCTCTCACCGCGGTTAGGAAGATCTAGTTGTCCATTTCCTTGATGCGTTTCCGGCCATTTGGATCGGGGCGCTGGAGTACGTCGGCCGTCGGATTGAACACGAGCTCCTGTAGCAAGGAATAATTACTCCCGTGATGAAATATCTCGTGCCACTGCATGTGAATTTGGTGCCCTGCTAAGGGCCTTTTAGTCATTTCACTTTCGGGTATAAATCTCAGCATCCCCCATGCAACCCCGTGGTAGAACCCTAGCCGCCTCCCCATCCGCGCATCCTTCATTGTCGCTCTCTCCTCTTCCCAGCCGCTCACCCCACCGACCCGCCCGTCCATCCCCGCCGCCTCGCCCGTCCCACTCGCCATGGCCGATGACCGTGCCACCAGGGACCGCAGCCACTCGATGAGGATGCCTGGACCATGGCGCAGACCCGTGCTCCCAAGCGGCAGCAGTGGCGGATCCCTCCTCATCATGAAGCCAACCCTCCCACCGGCGTCGCGATGCCGACGGATTGGAGGCCCGTGTTTGTGCAGCCATCGTGGCATCGTCGGCGCTGGATGCGGTGGCAGGGCCTCTAGGGACTACGTGGGCAGGGACCGCCGCAGCTTCCGGCGAGACCAAGCCGCATATCTGAGCTGCCGTTTACACTTCGTTTCCTCCATGTTTCGATTTGGTGCCTCAACTCCTCACCACCTCTCCCTCTCTGATCTTGTTTGTTCGTAAGCCTCTCTCTCTCTCTCTCTCCTTTCTCTATTCTTGTTTGTTTGTAGGCCTAGGCTTGTAAGTTCTTTGTCTTCTTTGTCTATAGATGATGTTGGATTCAGACCATATTCCAAAAGATGGGGGCCTTTTGTGCTCTCAGGTTTGGCTACATTCCAAGTATTAGGATTTTTTTGGTCGATGGTCTGGCTAGGTTCCAAAGATGGTCACTTTTCTGTGGGCCTTTTGTGCTCTCAGGTTTGGCTAGATTCCAAGTATTAGAATTTTTTGGGTCGATGGTTTGGCTAGGTTCCAAAGATGGCCACTTTTCTGTGGCCTTTTGTTCTGCCTTGCTTGGAGTCAATGAGAGAGAGAGAGAGAGAGAAGGGTTTAGTTAGGTTCCAAATATTGGGATCTTTTGGAAGTTCATGTACTCACGTGCTCTTTGTTATTTTGTAAAATATGTATATGTGGTATTCCTCTGGTTCAAAATGAGTACTAGGTTAAGATCCTTACACTTGAAATTTATCGTTATTTGGATACTCTGCAGTGTTGTGTTGTTTACTAAATTTTCTAGTTATTTTCAGTTTTAGTTAGGCTCTGTGTAGTGATTATCTCAACTTATGCAATAACAACCACTACTGGAATCAGCTTCTTTGATGTATGCCATGGCAGATGCGGCAAAGGAACCAGAAGCGGACGGCAAACCTCTTTGCCGTCTGCCGCTGATGGCAAAGGTGCCCGGCAAAGAAAACTATGGTAAACAGGTTCTTGTCGTCTGCTTCCTGAAAGAGGACGGCAAAGACCCTTTGCCGTCGGTGGCAGACGGCAAATAACAGGTGTTAGCCACGTTAGGTGGCTAACGGGAGGCTTTGTCGTCTGCCAACAGACGGCAAACATGCCCTCCCCTTTTACGTCTGTTATGTGACATCAACCACGCGTCATGCCCCCCAGCCTTTGTCGTCTGCCACAGACGGCAAAGTAACCAAATGGGTCAGCTCCCAGATTTCACAGGTTGCGCCACGTGGCTTCTTTGCCATCGGTGGCAGACAACAAAGACCCCTTTGCCGTCGGTGGCAGACGACAAAGTGCCTGTAATGTTTCTATTTTTTCTGTTTTCTGTTATATCCCTGCATTTTCAAAAGATATGTATGATATATATAGTTTCAACCTCAAACATAGCCCATGTATCAAACATCTAGAAGTCCATCAATGCAACATAACACATAGGGTATTAAAAGATCCAATAAATACATAGTTTCACGGAGTTCATCCATATATACATACATAGTTTCACATTGTTCATCAATACAAATGAAAACAAGAACTAAACAGTAGATGTCCATCAATGTTGCTTCCATGAAGTGAATCAAACCTGCAAAAATGGGAGTAAGAAAGTTAGAAGACTGGAAGAAGAAGAAGAAGAAGAAGACTAGAAGAAGAATAAGAAGAAGAAGAAGAACATATTTTCTTCTTCTTCTTTTCTCATCTTTCTTCTCCTCTTCTATCTTTTTATCCTTCTCCTTCTCATTCTCATTCTTCTTCTTTTATTCTTTCTTTTTCTTCTCTTTATTCTATTCTTTCTTTTTCTCCTCTTCCTTGTTTTTCTTCTTCTTATCCTTATTTGTGTCATTTTGGAGGAAAATAAGGTAAGTATAGGTCATTTTTGTGCTAACCTAGGTGATGATGCCATTTTTAAGCCAACTTAGGTAAGTATAGCTCATTTTTTTTATCTAACTTAGGTAATTATGCCATTTTGGAGGAAAATAAGCTAAATATATGACATTTATGAGAGAACCAAGGTTATT
Source organism: Triticum monococcum (assembly GCA_034509565.1). Taxonomy (NCBI): domain Eukaryota; kingdom Viridiplantae; phylum Streptophyta; class Magnoliopsida; order Poales; family Poaceae; genus Triticum; species Triticum monococcum. The sequence goes on from CM067843.1 coordinate 498,330,329, forward strand.
ATGCCATTTTCAAAATGAATAAGCTAATTATGTCATTTTGGAGGATAATTAGCTAAGTACGTCTTTTTTGGGGGAAATAAGCTAAGTATGTGGCATAATAGGGCTAACAAGCATGTACGAAGCTAAGTATGCATTTGTTAAGCAAAACACTAGAGAAAACTTACCATCATCATAACAAATGCGATCAAGATCGCAACTAAGGTAACAATTCATCTGACGGCATAATGATACCAAGCCTCATTATCAATGGCATATTTTCTAATCTTACTAATCTTCAAGCGCATTGCATTCATCTCCAAGCGCATCACATCCATCTTCATCTTGTGATCATCGACGACGACATCGGCAACATACAACTCCAATTTCATTTTCTCATCTTCAATTCTTTTCATTTTTTTATTTGAAATACTTGTTTGCTTTTTCAACTAAATTTAACTTCTAGACAAGAGGGTTGGTTGCAATTTCCGGTTCACATACCTCCTAGATAAAAATATCTCTATGTCAACTTGATGGCCATAATTGTCATAAATGCAAAATACAACAAATAGTTATAAAAGAGAATATACCACATATGAATCATAAACCGGGCGAGGGCCGACGGGGACGGATATCAAGACCATGGCACTACAAGTAAGAAAATTATACAAGTAACTATATAAATCATACAATCATACAAGTAACTATATAAATCAAGTACAACATAAAAAATTGAATACCTAACATGAACTAACAATATATATATGTGTGTATGTATATAATACAAATTGAACACCTGACAGGAACTAATAATAATCTTGATCATTTGTATATGCTCCGGGATCAATAAATGCATCATCATCAATGACGTGCTCATCGGGTTCAACGGCATCAACATGTGGAAGGCCACCTTTACATAATCGGTTAAGCATTGACAAGTCATCCGCATCAGTAACCTCTTCTTGTTCCGGCTCAGGGGTGAAGTCAGATTCACTATCGCTGTCTACTTCAATGTTCTGGCTAAAGTAGAGTGTTTCTTGAAATGTTTTTTGGAAACACGTGTTCCTTGGAATAATTCTCCTTCATATGTGTCTGGTTTAATGTGAGGTTCATAATCCTCTTCATTGGGGAGAGGTGGTCTAACACGTGGAGGCACTTCATAAATGACATCCCAACCATTCAGATTTGGATCAGCTTGGCAGGCCCACCGTAGATAGAAAATTTGGTTCCCGTGTTGAGCCTTAATATAGACATCAGGGACATCTAAATGGGTGCTTTGTTTGATTTCGACTAGCCCTATATGTTCATGAGTCCTTCTAATCTCCTTCGACTGGAACCAGTAACATTTGAAGATTACGACATTCGGTGGGTTTTCACCATAGAATAGAAATTCATAAATTGCTTCAACTCTCCCATAATACTCGGTATCTCCTTCACCAATAGCAGAGACACAACAATTTGTAGACTTTCGATCGGCCATAGATAGCTCTTTGCTGAAGGTACGGAAGCGATACCCGTTGATGTCGTATTTCTCAAATGAACGGACCTTATAGTCAAAACCATTGGCAACTTGTCTCAATTCGGCGTCCATAGACTCTGAATTAGCCTATAAGTTTAATACGAAAGGATTGTTGCATTAGCCACAAATTAGACGAAGAAATGAGAATGGTCTAATGGAAATTACCGTTTGTTCGAACCAAGAGATGAAACTGGGAAAGCCGCCCCCTTGCTTTGCTAGAAGCTCATACTCTTCGATGGATTCCTTTTGGATCACCACTCAATCCGAGAATTTGGCGACGTATCGCCTGTATCAAATATCCGGGAATAAGAGTAGTTCAAAGGAATTAGAAGTTGCGAAACAATATACCGCGAGAACTTACTCGATGTACGGCCGCACTTCTGTTAGGTCGTTGAAGATATACAATGAAATGGTCCGCCATTCTTTAACATCCAATGATAATGGTTTCGAAGCATTGACTGGTGCGACATTCCCTTTGAATAGGTTGAGGTTGGATCCACCTTTTTTATGGTCGCCAACATTGTACTAAGGCTTCGGATTATGCAAATGACGATTTTTGGCTTCGTAGTGTGCTGTCACAAAGTTTGTTGCCTCCTCGGTAATGAATGCCTCGGCCATCAATGCTTCAATTCTACGTTTATTTTTACATTTTGCTTGAAGCGTCTTATGCATACTCTCAGTTGCGTAGCACTAATGATTTTGCACGCCCCCCCCCAATCTTGCCTCGGTCGGGAGATGCAAAATCAAGTGCTGCATTGGATTAAAGAAGCCCTGTGGAAAGATCTTATCTAACTTGCAGATCAACTCCGGCGCCACCTCTTCCATTTCTTCTAGTAGGCCAGGCGGTAGTTCTTTCGCACAAAGAACACAGAAGAAATAGCTCAGCTCTGCCGGTACTAGCCATTCATCCTCAGGGATGAAGTCACACAACATCACCGACATTACCCGCTCAATCCATATGTGCCAATCATGACTCTTGAGACCAAATATTTACAATTTTTCAAGACTCGCTCCCCTCTTTAGATTCGCTGCATACCCATCGGGGAACATCAACTGCATTTTCACCCACAAGATAATTTCCCTCATAGCTGGTCTTCCAAGATTGAACCATGTCTTTGGCTTTGTCCAGTTATGCTTTCCTTTTGGTTCTTGCATGTTTTGTAACGGTCTATCACATAGCGCCTCCTGATCGACTCTAGCCTTAGTATTATCCTTTGACTGCCCCTCTATGCCGAACAATGCACCAAAAAGTGCCTCGGTGATATTTTTTAGTGTGCATCATGTCGATGTTGTGTGGGCAAAGGAGGTCTTTGAAGTAAGGCAGATCCCACAAGCATGTCTTGTGAGTCCAGGAGTGTTTCAAATTATACCCATTGAAATACCCTGGACGCTCTGGATCTGGCTCAAGAGCGTTTAACTGATCTAGGGTCTCTTGCCTATCAACACAGGTGGTGCACAGTTTTTGACAACTCTACCTTTGATGAAGTTCTTCTTGTCTTTCTTGAACTTACGCCGAGGATACAGGAATTGTCTATGCAAGTCGAAGCAAGAAAACATGCGACCCGCGTGCAACCAACAAAACTCAAGAGCTGCCTTGCATGTGGGGCACAGGAACCTTCCATGCACACACCAGCCAACGAATAGCGCATACTCCAGCAAGTCATGCATCGAGTACATGTACCAGACACACATTATAAAGTTCTGTTTGCTAAAGGCGCCGTATGTCTTGAACCCATTATCCCAAGCTTCTTGCAATTCGTCCTTAAGCGGCTGCATGTACACATTCATATTCTTCCCCGGATAGTTCGGCCCTGGAATTATCAACGTCGGGAAAATGTTCTTTCTTTGCATAATCTGTCCGGGGGGAGATTGAGTGGAATGACAAATACGGGCCAACAAATGTATTGGGTTGCCGTTAGACCAAACACACTGAACCCATCTGTGCCGATGGTGACTCGAGGATGCCTTGGATCTGCCACTTTTTGCGCATGTAATGCATCGAAGTGCTTCCACGTTTCACCAACCGATGTGTGTACCATCATCAGTTTCCCATCTGCATCTAGTACGGTTCTTTTGACCGTTTTGTGCCATGTCATCTGTCCGGCAGTCTCTTCAACCATGAAAAGGCGTCAAAGTCTTGGTACGATTAGCATATACCGAAGAACATTAACGGGGATTTTGGTGTGCGTCTTCTCACCCATTGAGGGAGTCCTAGACTAAGGGGTCCTCGGGCGTCCGACCTATCGATAGGGGCCGGACTGTTGGGAGTCCGACGGGATGCTCTGGCGCAAGATACTGCAGCCAGAACAACTTCTCCGCCGAGCTCCCTTCTTCATCTCGAAAGAACTCCGCGACGTCGGACACACTACACGACAGATCTGCAAATGCCCCTGGAGAACTCCAAATCCGGGTTAGTAGGAGATATTTCTTCTTCACATGCTTGCTTTGCATACTAAATGCCTTACACACTGCGATCTTCTTGGCCTCCTGGATCTCCTGGAGGGCACCCTGGGCTTCAACCCGGGCCGCTTCCGTGCTTTGGCGAACTTTTGAGAGTTCGGCCTCTTGAGCCGAAACATCTCCCTCCAAAGCCTCATACTTCTTGACAGCATCTTGGAGCTCTTGCTGGACCTCGTTCAGCCTGGCCTTAAGCTTTTTACGAGCAGACTTCTCCTTGACAGCTTTTCCCTCGGCTTCGGCCAGGGCCTTTTTTAGGGCCTCAACCCTGGTCGTTGCTAAAGGAAATATGCCCTAGAGGAAATAATAAAGTTATTATTTATTTCCTTATTTCATGATAAATGTTTATTATTCATGCTAGAATTGTATTAACTGGAAACATAATACATGTGTGAATACATAGACAAACAGAGTGTCACTAGTATGCCTCTACTTGACTAGCTCGTTAATCAAAGATGGTTATGTTTCCTAACCATGGACAAAGAGTTGTTATTTGATTAACGGGATCACATCATTAGGTGAATGATCTGATTGACATGACCCATTCCATTAGCTTAGCACCCGATCGTTTAGTATGTTGCTATTGCTTTCTTCATGACTTATACATGTTCCTATGACTATGAGATTATGCAACTCCCATTTGCCAGAGGAACACTTTGTGTGCTACCAAATGTCACAACGTTACTGGGTGATTATAAAGGAGCTCTATAGGTGTCTCCAAAGGTAGATGTTGGGTTGGCGTATTTCGAGATTAGGATTTGTCACTCCGATTGTCGGAGAGGTATCTCCGGGCCCTCTCGGTAATGCACATCACATAAGCCTTGCAAGCATTGCAACTAATGAGTTAGTTGCGGGATATTGTATTACAGAACGAGTAAAGATACTTGCCGGTAATGAGATTGAACTAGGTATTGGATACCGATGATCGAATCTCGGGCAAGTAACATACCGATGACAAAGGGAACAACGTATGTTGTTATGCGGTCTGACCGATAAAGATCTTCGTAGAATATGTGGGAGCCAATATGAGCATCCAGGTTCCGCTATTGGTTATTGACCGGAGACGTGTCTCGGTCATGTCTACATTGTTCTCGAACCCGTAGGGTCCGCATGCTTAAGGTTTCGATGACAGTTATATTATGAGTTTATGCATTTTGATGTACCGAAGTTAGTTCGGAGTCCCGGATGTGATCGCGGACATGACGAGGAGTCTCGGAATGGTCGAGACATAAAGATTGATATATTGGACGGCTATATTCGGACACCGGAAGTGTTCCGGGTGATTTCGGAGAAAACCGGAGTACCGGAAGGGTTACCGGAACCCTCCGGGGAAGTAATGGGCCTTATTGGGCCTTAGGGGAGAGAGAGGGCTGCGACCTAGGAGGTGGCGCCCCCCCACATGGGGAGTCCGAATTGGACTAGGGAGGGGGGCGCGGCCCCTCTTTCCCTCTCCCTCTCCCCCTCTTTCCTTCCCCCTTAGGGTTTCCTAATTGGATTAGGAAAGGGGAGTCCTACTCCCACTAGGAGGAGAACTCCCCCTCCCCTTGGCGCGCCCCATAGGGCCGGCCGGCCTCCCCCTTGCTCCTTTATATACGGGGGCAGGGGGGCACCCTAGGACACACAAGTTGATCTTTGAGATCGTTCCTTAGCCGTGTGCGGTGCCCCCTGCCACCATATTCCACCTCGATCATATTGTTGTAGTGCTTAGGCGAAGCCCTGCGTCGGTAGAACATCAAGATCGTCACCACGCCGTCATGCTGACGGAACTCCTCCCCGAAGCTTTGCTGGATCGGAGCCCGGGGATCGTCATCGAGCTGTACGTGTGCTAAGAACTCGGAGGTGCCGGAGTAACGGTGCTTGGATCGGTCGGATCGGAAAGAAGACGTACGACTACTTCCTCTATGTTGTGTCAACGCTTCCGTTGCGATCTACAAGGGTACGTAGATTATGCTCTCCCCCTCGTTGCTATGCATCACCATAATCTTGCGTGTGCATAGGAATTTTTTTGAAATTACTACGTTCCCCAACAGTGGCATCCGAGCCTAGGTTTTATGGTTTGATGTTATATGCACGAGTAGAACACAAGTGAGTTGTGGGCGATATAAGTCATACTACCTACCAGCATGTCATACTTTGGTTCGGCGGTATTGTTGGATGAAGCGGCCCGGACCGGCATTACGCGTACGCTTACGCGAGACCGGTTCTCTCGACGTGCTTTGCACAAAGGTGGCTTGCGGGTGACTGTTTCTCCAACTTTAGTTGAACCAAGTGTGGCTACGCCCGGTCCTTGCGAAGGTTAAAACGGAGTCTATTTGACAAACTATCATTGTGGTTTTGATGCGTAGGTGAGATTGGTTCTTACTTAAGCCTGTAGCAGCCACGTAAAACTTGCAACAACAAAGTAGAGGACGTCTAACTTGTTTTTGCAGGGCATGTTGTGATGTGATATGGCCAAGACATGATGCTAAATTTTATTGTATGAGATGATCATGTTTTGTAACCGAGTTATCGGCAACTGGCAGGAGCCATGTGGTTGTTGCTTTATTGTATGCAATGCAATCGCGATGTAATGCTTTACTTTATCACTAAGTGGTAGCGATAGTCGTGGAAGCATAAGATTGGCGAGACGACAACGATGCTACGATGGAGATCAAGGTGTCGCGCCGGTGATGATGGTGATCATGACGGTGCTTCGGAGATGGAGATCACAAGCACAAGATGATGATGGCCATATCATATCACTTATATTGATTGCATGTGATGTTTATCTTTTTATGCATCTTATCTTGCTTTGATTCACAGTAGCATTATAAGATGATCTCTCACTAAATTATCAAGAAGTGTTCTCCCTGAGTATGCACCGTTGCCAAAGTTCGTCGTGCCCAGACACCACGTGATGATCGGGTGTGATAAGCTCTACGTCCATCTACAACGGGTGCAAGCTAGTTTTGCACACGCAGAATACTCAGGTTAAACTTGATGAGCCTAGCATATGCAGATATGGCCTCGGAACACGGAGACCGAAAGGTCGAGCGTGAATCATATAGTAGATATGATCAACATAATGATGTTCACCATTGAAAACTAATCCATTTCACGTGATGATCGGACATGGTTTAGTTGATTTGGATCACGTGATCACTTAGAGGATTAGAGGGATGTCTATCTAAGTGGGAGTTCTTAAGTAATATGATTAATTGAACTTAAATTTATCATGAACTTAGTCCTGGTAGTATTTTGCAAATTATGTTGTAGATCAATAGCTCGCGTTGTTGCTTCCCTGTGTTTATTTGATATGTTCCTAGAGAAAAATTGTGTTGAAAGATGTTAGTAGCAGTGATGCGGATTGGATCCGTGATCTGAGGTTTATCCTCATTGCTACACAGAAGAATTATGTCCTTGATGCACCGCTAGGTGACAGACCTATTGCAGGAGCAGATGCAGACATTATGAACGTTTGGCTAGCTCAATATGATGACTACTTGATAGTTTGGTGCACCATGCTTAATGGCTTAGAATCGGGACTTCAAAGACGTTTTGAACGTCATGGACCATATGAGATGTTCCAGGAGTTGAAGATAATATTTCAAGCAAATACCCGAGTTGAGAGATATGAAGTCTCCAACAAGTTCTATAGCTAAAAGATGGAGGAGAATCGCTCAACTAGTGAGCATGTGCTCAGATTGTCTGGGTACTACAATCGCTTGAATCAAGTGGGAGTTAATCTTCCAGATAAGATAGTGATTGACAGAATTCTCTAGTCACCATGACCAAGTTAGTAGAACTTCGTGATGAACTATAGTATGCAAGGGATGACGAAAACGACTCCCGAGCTTTTCATGATGATGAAATCGATGAAGGTAGAAATCAAGAAAAACATCAAGTGTTGATGGTAGACAAGACCACTAGTTTCAAGAAAAGGGCAGAGGGAAGAAGGGGAACTTCAAAAGAACAGCAAGCAAGTTGCTGCTCAAGTGAAGAAGCCCAAGTCTGGACCTAAGCCTGAGACTGAGTGCTTCTACTGCAAAGGGATTGGTCACTGGAAGCGGAACTACCCCAAGTGATTGGCAGATAAGAAGGATGGCAAAGTGAACATAAGTATATTTGATATACATATTATTGATGTGTACTTTACTAGTGTTTATAGCAACCCCTCAGTATTTGATACTAGTTCAGTTGCTAAGATTAGTAACTCGAAACGGGAGTTGCAGAATAAACAGATACTAGTTAAGGGTGAAATGATGATGTGTGTTGGAAGTGGTTCCAAGATTGATATGATCATCATCGCACACTCCCTATAAATTAGGGATTAGTGTTGAACCTAAATAAGTGTTATTTGGTGTTTACGTTGAGCATGAATATGATTTGATCATGTTTATTGTAATACGGTTATTCATTTAAGTAAGAGAATAAATTGTTGTTCTGTTTACATGAATAAAACCTTATATGGTTACACACCCAATGAAAATAGTTCGTTGGATCTCGATCGTAGTGATACACATAATCATAATATTGAAACCAAAAGATGCAAAGTTAATAATGATAGTGCAACTTATTTGTAGCACTGCCGTTTAGGTCATATTGGTATAAAGCGCATGAAGAAACTCCATGCTGATGGGCTTTTGGAATCACTTGATTATGAATCAGTTGATGCTTGCGAACCATGCCTCATGGGCAAGATGACTAAGCCTCTATTCTTCGGAACAATGGAGCGAGCAACAGATTTGTTGGAAATCATACATACTGATGTATGTGGTCCGATGAATATTGAGGCTCGCGATAGGTATCATTATTTTCTGATCTTCACAGATGATTTGAGCAGATATGAGTATATCTACTTTATGAAACATAAGTCTGAAACATTTGAAAAGTTCAAAGAATTTCAGAGTGAAGTGGAAAATCATCGTGACAAGAAAATAAGGTTTCTATGATCTGATCGTGGAGACAAATATTTGAGTTACGAGTTTGGTCTTCAATTAAAACAATGTGGAATAGTTTCACAAATTCATGCCACCTGGAACACCACAGCATAATGGTGTGTACGAACGTCATAGCCGTACTTTATTAGATATAGTACAAATCTATGATGTTTCTTACCAATTTACCACTATCGTTTTTGAGGTTATGCATTAAAGACAGCTGCATTCACGTTAAAAAAAGGGGCACCATCTAAGTCCGTTGAGACGACACAATCTGAACTGTGGTTTAGCAAGAAACCAAAGTTGTCATTTCTTAAAGTTTGGGGTTGTGATGCTTATGTGAAAAAGTTTCATCCTGATAAGCTCAAAACCAAATCGGAGAAATATATCTTCATAGGATACCCAAAAGGAGACTGTTGGGTACACCTTCTATCACAGATCCTAAGGCAAGACATTCGTTGCTTATAATGGATCCTTTCTAGAGAAGGAGTTTCTCTCGAAAGAAGTGAGTGGGAGGAAAGTAGAAAACTTGATAAGGTAATTGTACCTTCTCCCTTATTGGAAAGTAGTTCATCACAGAAATCTGTTCTTGTGACTACTACACCGATTAGTGAGGAAGCTAATGATGATGATCATGTAACTTCAGATCAAGTTACTACCGAATCTCGTAGGTAAACCAGAGTGAGATCCGCACCAGAGTGGTACGGTAATCCTGTTCTGGAAGTCATGTTACTAGACCATGACGAACTTGCGAACTATGAGGAAGCGATGATGAGCCCAGATTCCGCAAAATGGCTTGAGGCCATGAAATCTGAGATGGGATTCATGTATGAGAACAAAGTCTGGACTTTGGTTGACTTGCCCGATGATCGGTAAGCCATAGAAAATAAATGGATCTTCAAGAGGAAGATGGATGCTGATAGTAGTGTTACTATCTACAAAGCTAGAATTGTCGCAAAAAATTTCGACAAGTTCAAAGTGTTGACTACGATGAGAGTTTCTCACTTGTATCTATGCTTAAGTCTGTCCGAATCATGTTAGCAATTGCCGCATTTTATGAAATCTGGCAAATGGATAAACAAAACTGCATTCCTTAATGGATTTATTAAAGAAGAGTTGTATATGATGCAACCAGAAGGTTTTGTCAATCCTAAAGGTGCTAACAAAATATGCAAGCTCCAGCGATTCATCTATGGACTGGTGCAAGCATCTCGGAGTTGGAATACACGCTTTGATAAGTTGATCAAAGCATATAGTTTTATACAGACTTGCGATGAAGCCTGTATTTACAAGAAAGTGAGTGGGAGCACTACAACATTTCTGATAAGTATATGTGAATGACATATTGTTGATCGGAAATAATGTAGAATTATTCTGCAAAGCATAAAGGAGTATTTGAAAGGAGTTTTTCAAAGAAAGACCTCGGTGAAGCTACTTACATATTGAGCATCAAGATCTATAGAGATAGATCAAAACGCTTGATAAGTTTTTTCAATGAGTACATACCTTGACAAGATTTTGAAGTAGTTCAAAATGGAACAGTCAAAGAAAGAGTTCATGCCTGTGTTACAAGGTGTGAAATTGAGTAAGACTCAAAACACGACCACGACAGAAGATAGAAAGAGAATGAAAGTCATTCCCTATGCCTTGGCCATAGGTTCTATAAAGTATGCCATGCTGTGTACCAGATCTATTGTATACCCTACCACTGAGTTTGGCAAGGGAGTACAATAGTGATCTAGGAGTAGACCACTGGACAGCGGTCAAAATTATCCTTAGTGGAATAAGGATATGTTTCTCGATTATCGAAGTGAAAAAAGGTTCGTCGTAAAGGGTTACGCCGATGCAAGTTTTGACACTGATCTAGATGACTCTAAGTCTCAATCTGGATACATATTGAAAGTGGGAGCAATTAGCTAAGAGTAGCTCCGTGCAGAGCATTGTTGACATAGAAATTTGCAAAATACATACGGATCTGAATATGGCAGACCCATTGACTAAACTTCTCTCACAAGCAAAACATGATCACACCTTAGTACTCTTTGGGTGTTAATCACATAAGAGATGTGAACTAGATTACTGAATCTAGTAAACCCTTTGGGTGTTGGTCACATGGCGATGTGAACTATGGGTGTTAATCACAAGATGAGGTGAACTATCGATGTTAATCACATGGTGATGTGATCTAGATTATTGACACTAGTGCAAGTGGGAGACTGAAGGAAATATGCCCTAGAGGCAATAATAAAGTTATTATTTATTTCCTTATTTATGATAAATGTTTATTATTCATGCTAGAATTGTATTAACCGGAAACATAATACATGTGTGAATACATAGACAAACAGAGTGTCACTAGTATGCCTCTACTTGACTAGCTCGTTAATCAAAGATGGTTATGTTTCCTAACCATGGACAAAGAGTTGTTATTTGATTAACGAGATCACATCATTAGGTGAATGATCTGATTGACATGACCCATTCCATTAGCTTAGCACCCGATCGTTTAGTATGTTGCTATTGCTTTCTTCATGACTTATACATGTTCCTATGACTATGAGATTATGCAACTCCCGTTTGTCGGAGGAACACTTTGTGTGCTACCAAATGTCACAACGTTACTGGGTGATTATAAAGGAGCTCTACAGGTGTCTCCAAAGGTAGATGTTGGGTTGGCGTATTTCGAGATTAGGATTTGTCACTCCGATTGTCGGAGAGGTATCTCTGGGCCCTCTCGGTAATGCACATCACATAAGCCTTGCAAGCATTGCAACTAATGAGTTAGTTGCGGGATGATGTATTACAGAACGAGTAAAGATACTTGCCGGTAATGAGATTGAACTAGGTATTGGATACCGACGATCGAATCTCGGGCAAGTAACATACCGATGACAAAGGGAACAACGTATGTTGTTATGCGGTCTGACCGATAAAGATCTTCGTAGAATATGTGGGAGCTAATATGAGCATCCAGGTTCCGCTATTGGTTATTGACCGGAGACGTGTCTCGGTCATGTCTACATTGTTCTCGAACCCGTAGGGTCCACACGCTTAAGGTTTCGATGACAGTTATATTATGAGTTTATGCATTTTGATGTACTGAAGTTAGTTCGGAGTCCCGGATGTGATCACGGACATGACGAGGAGTCTCGGAATGGTCGAGACATAAAGATTGATATATTGGACGGCTATATTCGGACACCGGAAGTGTTCCGGGTGATTTCGGAGAAAACTGGAGTACTGGAAGGGTTACCGGAACCCTCGAGGGAAGTAATGGGCCTTATTGGGCCTTAGGGGAGAGAGAGGGCTGCGGCCTAGGAGGTGGCGCCCCCCCCACATGGGGAGTCCGAATTGGACTAGGGAGGGGGGGGGGGGGGCGGCCCCTCTTTCCCTCTCCCTCTCCCCCTCTTTCCTTCCCCCTTAGGGTTTCCTAATTGGATTAGGAAAGGGGAGTCCTACTCCCACTAGGAGGAGAACTCCCCCTCCCCTTGGCGCGCCCCATAGGGCCGGCCGGCCTCCCCCTTGCTCCTTTATATACGGGGGCAGGGGGGCACCCTAGGACACACAAGTTGATCTTTGAGATCGTTCCTTAGCCGTGTGCGGTGCCCCCTGCCACCATATTCCACCTTGATCATATCGTTGTAGTGCTTAGGCGAAGCCCTGCGTCGGTAGAACATCAAGATCGTCACCACGCCGTCGTGCTGACGGAACTCCTCCCCGAAGCTTTGCTGGATCGGAGCCCGGGGATCGTCATCGAGCTGTACGTGTGCTAAGAACTCGGAGGTGCCGGAGTAACGGTGCTTGGATCGGTCGGATCGGAAAGAATACGTACGACTACTTCCTCTACGTTGTGTCAACGCTTCCGTTGCAATCTACAAGGGTACGTAGATCATGCTCTCCCCCTCGTTGCTATGCATCACCATGATCTTGCGTGTGCGTAGGATTTTTTTTGAAATTACTACGTTCCCCAACAGTTGCCCCTACACATATCATGACACTACGGTCGGTATATATCATTTATTCTTTCTGAATAGATAGCAAGTCACTACATACCTTGATGGTCCTCCAGCTGCTTCCTCGCCTGGCCGAGCTCTTCTTCGGCCCGCTCCAGTTTCTGCTCTAGTCCGGAGACTTCGGCAGTATGAGAGGTCGCGGCCAGCAGCGATGCCTGCTTATTCAAATCGGACACAGTTTGGTTAGCTTCCTATGAAATTTAATTGATCCTCTGCCCGGCTTTTCTTTCCGAACACCGGACAGTTTCTCAGGGGCTACTGTCTATATTGGGATTTTTTCGGTTAAACGCTGCTTACCTCAAAACCTGCCAGCAGGCCGCTGCAGGCTTCGGTCAGTCCGCTCTTAATGGACTGAACCTTCTCAATCATCGTACCCATAAGGATACGGTGTTCTTCCACAATGGAAGCGCCTCGTAGTGCTTCCAATAGATTATCCAACATCTTTGGTTGGACAGAGGTCGCCGGCGGGATGGGCACGCCTCCTTCTCTTGAAGGAGGCTGCTTGTCAGATTCCGGGGCCGTATGGGTCTCCGGATCTGTGCTCAGAGGGGGGCCGAATTGAGCACGACCCCCATCGTCAGACTCCATGGGGGCCTGTTCCCCCATGTGTCTGGCGGCCGAGGTGTCGCCCTCCGGCACTGCCTTGATGGCCTCCCAAACCTCCCCCTGGCCCGGGAAGGTCCTTTGGGACAACACCTCGTCGTCTCCCTTGGCCTTGGGAGAGTAAGCGGCCGACAGTGTCTCGCTGGCCATCTCCTTTGAGTCCAATGAGCCTCTTAATGAGGATCGTTGGGAGCTGTAGTGGGCCAGACTACAATGACATGATTAAACCATGTAAAAGACCATAAGGTGGAAAGGCCGGATAATTGGATGTGTACGGGTTCTTAGCACTCACGATGCGGCCAGGGGCTTGTTCCGGGGGCGTCGCTCCGGACTGATGTCGACGTCCCATGCGGAGCTGCCCACGAGTGGGCCTTTCCCCTTCTTGGGCGCCTCCACCTCCAGAATTGTGGAGGCCGCCCTCTTCTTCCTCCCCCCATCAGGGGGAGAATCGCTCTCCTCCTCCTCCTCCTCATCGTCGTCGTGTTCGGCGGCGGAGGAGCGGGTCTTGTCTTCGGACATCGCGTCCGAAGCGCCCTTCCGGTGGGGGCCACTCCGGACCCCCTTGGCCTTCCCCTTGGCCTTCTTCTCCGGCGCCGTATAGGGCGCCGGCACCAGCATCTTCGCTAGACGCGAGACGACTGGTTCCTCAGGTAGCGGAGCCGGACATTGAATCCGCTTCGCCCTCTCCATCCATTCCCGAAGAAGCAATGATGATAAAAAGTTAAGATATCCTCCTTGAAATAAGCAAGTAGAGGGTGCGTTAAAAACTTACCTTCCTGGCGGGGTGGTTAATGTCATGCCCACGGTCCGAGTCTGTGGCTGGCGGTGTCTCGTTGCCCTTGAAGATCAAATTCCAGGCATCTTCGTGAGTTGTTACGAAGAGCCTCTCTAGGGTTTGGTGCTTCTTTGGATTGAACTCCCATAAAGGGCAACTTCGGCTTTGGCACGGGAGAATCCGGCGAACTAGCATCACCTGGATTACATTGACGAGCTTGATATCTTTGTCCACCATGCTTTGAACGCGCGTCTGCAGCGCTATCAGCTCATCTGACGAACACCAGTTCAGGATCTTCTCAACCCAGGAGGTGAGTCGCATGGGAGCGCCGGAGTTGAATTCGGCATCTGCGGCCCAAGTGGCGCCATGGGGTTCTGTGATGTAGAACCATTGTTTCTGCCATTCCTTGACAGTCTCCACAAAAGTGCCTTTTGGTCAGGAGACATTGGTCAGCTTGCTCACCATGGTGCCTCCGCACTCCGCGTGTTGGCCATCCACCACCTTTGGCTTCATGTTGAAGACCTTGAGCCACAACCCGAAGTGGGGATGGATGCGGAGGAAGGCCTCACACACGATGATGAATGCTGAGATGTTGAGGAAGGAGTTCGGGGATAGATCATGGAAGTCTAACCCGTAATAGAACATCAGCCCGCGGACGAAAGGGTGGAGTGGAAACCCTAGCCCGCAGAGGAAATGAGGGACGAATACCACCCTCTCGTTGGGCTTCGGTGTGGGGACGACTTGCCCCTGGGCTGGAAGACGGTGGGTGATTTCCTTTGCCAGATACCCGGCCGCCCGAAGCTCAGTAATGTCCTTCTCCTTGACGGAGGAAGCCATCCACTTGCCTTGACCTCCGGATCCTGACATGGTTGAGTGCTTGCTCGAGTGGGAAAAAGATGAGAACTTGGGCGCTAGAGCTCAAGAGTGGAAAGGCAGAGGAAGAGAGAAGGCGTGGGAGAAGAAGGGGGAATCCTTATCTCCTTATAAAGGCAGTGAATATCGAACGCCTCCCCACTCGCCCTAAAATTCGCCTATTCCCAAGGGTTGTGTAAATGGCACGGTTGGATTACCCACGCCCGTATTGATGAGAATCCCGCAATAAGGGGACACAATCTCTGCTTTGACAAGACGTGCCAATGAAAACCGCATCTCGAAGCGCGGAACAACGGACAAAAATGGTCCGATGTAGTGACCGAACAGACGTGATGTCATCTTGCAAAAAGTTGTGAGCATATGGGACTCGTGAAATATTATATTCCCTGCAGTCGTGTGTGGTACTTGTGTTGCAGATCCGGACACCTTCATTTTATCCAAAGACTATCTTGGAGTATTCGGAAAGTGGAACCCGCCTTGCAATGCCGAAGACAATCTGCACGTCAGACACATCATCATTGAAGCATGGTTCAGGGGCTACTGAGGGAGTCCTGGACTAAGGGGTCCTTGGGCGTCCGACCTATCGATATGGGTCGGACTATTGGGCTGTGAAGATGCAAAGACCGAAGACTCTACCCATGTCTGGATGGGACTCTCCTTGGCATGGAAGGCAAGCTTGGTGATCAAACTCTGAAGATTCCTTTCTTTGTAACCGACCTTGTGTAACCCTAGATCCCTCCCGTGTCTATATAAACCGGAGGGCTAGGTCCATAGATAGGCCCGAATAATCATAGCCAGGCTATACTTTTAGGGTTTAGCCATTACGATCTCGTGGTAGATCAACTCTTGTAATACTCATATTCATCAAGATCAATCGAGCAGGAAGTAGGGTATTACCTCCATAGAGAGGGCCCGAACCTGGGTAAACATTGTGTCCCCTGTCTCCTGTTACCATCGATCCTAGACGCACAGTTCGGGACCCCCTACCCGAGATCCGCCGGTTTTACACCAATACCCATACCATTGTCTACCACAACATACCTAGAAGACTTGCAAATGGGACAATAGTTCAAGTCCGCATACTCAAGCCTAAATAAGGCACATCCTTCCTCACAGGCATGTATCTTCTCATAGGGCATCTCAAGAGCACGAAGGATTTTGTCTGACTAGTACGGGTTTGCAGGCATTACATGGCCTTTGGGTAGAAAGCGTCCAAATACTGTCATCATCACGTCATAGCATTCTCTGCCCAAGTTCAATTGAGCCTTGAGAGCCATTATTTGTGAGATGGCATCCAGCTGACAAAGCTCAGTGTGCTCGTCGAGAGGACGTTTTGAAGACTCCAACATTTCATTGAAGGCCTTTGTAGATTCCTCCATCTCATCGTGTGAATCCCGAGCATCATCAAAGTTTTGCACCATGTCTTCCATCCCGGTACCATACTCATCAGTGCAACGACAAACCACCTCAGCTCTGGCACGTTGGGCAGACTCACCATGAAATGTCTACACCGTATAACTGGGCGTAAAACCACTCTTTTGCAGGTGTTTGCCCATTTCATCCTCTGTCCTCTTTTTCCAATTGTTGCACTGGACACAGGGGCACCAATTTTTCCTCTGGCCATTTGCAAATGCAGCTTTCACAAACCCCTTGGTTTTTGTTAACCATTCATTGGTCATCTCTTTCTGACTAGTGTGACCGATGTACATCCACGCATGATCACTCATCTTGCCTAGCTACTGGATAGACAAGAAATATATATAATTCGGCATGTATAGTCATCAGTTAATCTAGTTTGTCAATTCTATTACGTCCATGCAACCTACACTATAATAGGTAAAGATAGGTCCTAATCTCACCTGAGTATGTGTAGATTTAGTACGTTCTCGATGCTCTACCCCATTCCGAGACAAAATTTCGGCAGCACCTCCCCATTGTTCTCCTAATACATGTCTCGACAAAAAGTCAAGAGAATGTGCATCTGGAGAACAATAGGGAGGCATTGATGAAATTTTGTCTCGGAATGGGGTAGAGCATGGAGAACATACCCAATCTACACATACTCGGGCTGTCGGTGGAAATCGCTGGACAATCCGAATGAGTTACGGTGATAAATATGCAACTAAATGCATATTTATCGATGCAACCCTTTCGGATGGGAGACACATACTGGTTACGCGACTTAGCATGAAAATGGAATCTACTGACATGATTAAAAGAGCGTAGGATCATGAAGGTGGATTCATAGCTCACCCTTGGCTGTAGAGGAAGTAGTCGAACAACGGCGGGATCACGAACCAAAAACTTCGACCACGATGACTCCAAGGAGATGAAATAGCACAAAGCTTGTAAATTTTACCGATCGAGTCAACAAAATTTAGGACATCACATCACATAAAGCATCGACACTTCAAACTATGAAAAAAACTTCGACCCCTCGGCGATCCTCGACCCCTCCGCGACCCTCGGCCCCTCGGAGATCCTCCGCCTTCTTTTCTTTCTTTTTATACTTTTTCTACTTATTTTTTTTCATCATCTTCTTCTTCCTTCTTCCTTCTTCTTCTTCTTCTTCTTCTTCTTCTTCTTCTTCTTCTTCTTCTTCTTCTTCTTCTTCTTCTTCTTCATCATCATCATCATCATCATCATCATCATCATCATCTTCTTCTTCTTCTTCTCTTTCTCTTCTTCTTCTTCTTCTTCTTCTCTTCTTCTTCTTCTTCTTCTTCTTCTTCTTCTTATTCTTCTTCTTCTTTTCTTCTCCTAATATTTTTTCTAGAACTAACCTAAACAACCTAATTAACACACTAGTAACTAACTTGACTAACCCTAGTAACTAACCTAACTAACAATATAAAAAATAAAAAATACAGAGGGGAGAGGCTCACCGGAGTGGGGCGATGGGGTGGCGGGTGGGGCGGCGAGGCTGCAAGGGCGGGAGGTGGGGCAGTAATAACCCACAAGTATAGGGGATCCGTTGTAGCCTCTTTCGATAAGTAAGAGTGTTGAACCCAACGAGGAGCTAAAGGTAGAACAAATATTCCCTCAAGTTTTATGGACCACCGATACAACTCTACACACGATTAACGTTCGCTTTACCTAGAACAACTATGAAACTAGAAGTACTTTGTAGGTGTTGTAGGATAGGTTTGCAAGATAATAAAGAGCATGTAAATAAAAACTAGGGGCTGTTTAGATAAAGAAACAACTAAGTTAGTTTTAGTAGAGAGCTTTTTGTGACAAGAAAGTTATTTGTCCCTAGGCAATCGATAACTAGACCGGTAATCATCATTGCAATTTTATTTGAGGGAGAGGCATAAGCTAACATACTTTCTCTTCTTGGATCATATGCACTTATGATTGGAACTCTAGCAAACATCCGTAACTACTAAAGATCATTAAGGTAAAACCCAACCATGGCATTAAAGTATCAAGTTCTCTTTATTCCCATACACCATAACCCACTTATCTATGTTTGTGTTTCTATCACTCACGCAAAGCAGACAATAAGCAAACCATGAACATATTGCAAACCCTACAACGGGGATCCCTCATGCTTGCGTGACACGGAGAGCACCATAGGACAACACCAATAATAAAACATGCAACTCAAACCAATCATGATCATCAATGAACCCATAGGACAAAACGGATCTACTCAAACATCATAGGATAGCCATACATCATTGGGAAATAATATATAGCGTTGAGAACCATGTTTAAGTAGAGATTACAGTAGGGAGAAGGGGTGTTACACCGCTGCATAGAGTGGGAGATAGTTGGTGATGACGGTGGCGAAGTTGTGGGTGTAGATCGTCGTCACGATGATGGCCCCGGCGGCATTCCGGCGCCACTGGGAGAGAGGAGGAGAGAGCCCCCTCCTTCTTCTTCTTCCTTGACCTCCCCCCTAGACGGGAGAAGGGTTTCTCCTCTGGTCCATGGCATCCATGGCGGCGGTGGGGCGAGAGCCCCTCCGAAATTGGATCTCTCTTTGTTTCCTTCCATTTTTGCGTTCTCAGATTTTGGCATTTCACCGTTTCTTAAATTCCCGGAGATCCGTAACTCCGATTGGGCTCAAATTTTAACATGATTTTTATCCGGATATTAGCTTTCTTGCATCCGAAGAAGGGCACCAACTGCCTTATGGGGTGACCACAAGGCCCCAGGGTGCGCCCTACCCCTGGGGCGCACCCCCTGCGTTGTGGCCCCCTCGGGCATCGTCTCGCGTTGATTCTTTTTCCCAAATTTCACATATATTCCAAAAAAAATCTTCGTAAGCTTTTACCGCGTTTGGACTCCGTTTGATATGGATTTTCTGCGAAACAAAAAACATGCAACAAACAGGAAGTGGCACTGGGCACAAGATCAATATGTTAGTCCCAAAATAGTATTAAAAGTTGCCAAAAGTATATGAAAGTCATATAATATTGGCATCGAACAATCAAAAATTATAGATACGACGGAGACGTATCAACATCCCCAAGCTTAATTCCTGCTCATCCTCGAGTAGGTAAATGATAAAAAAGATAATTTATGTGGAATGCTACCTAGCATAATCTTGATCATATAATCTAATCATGGCATGAATATTAAGACACAAGTGATTCAAAGCAATAGTCTATCATTTGACATTAAGACAATAATACTTGAAGCATACTGTAGGTGTCAAAACCGGCGGATCTCGGGTAGGGGGTCCCAAACTGTGCGTCTAGGCCAGATGGTAATAGGAGGCAGGGAACACGATGTTTTACCCAGGTTCGGGCCCTCTTGATGGAGGTAAAACCCTACGTCCTGCTTGATTAATATTGAAGATATGGGTAGTACAAGAGTAGATCTACCATGAGATCAAGGAGGCTAAACCCTAGAAGCTAGCCTATGGTATGATTGTTGTCTATGGAGTTGATGAAGTTGTCCTACGGACTAGAACCCTCCGGTTTATATAGACACCGGATAGGGTTAGGGTTACATAGAGTCGGTTACAATGGTAGGAGATCTTGAATATCCGCATCGCCAAGCTTGCCTTCCACACCAAGGAAAGTCCCATCCGGACACGGGACGAAGTCTTCAATCTTGTATCTTCATAGCCCTGGAGTCCGGCTGAAGGTATAGTCCGGCTACCCAAACACCCCCTAATCCAGGACTCCCTCAGTAGCCCCTGAAACAGGCTTCAATGACGACGAGTCCGGCGCGCAAATTTTCTTCGGCATTGCAAGGCGGGTTCCTCCTCCAAGTCCTTCATAGAAGATTGTAAACACCAAGAGTAGTGTCCGGCTCTGCAAAATAAGCTTCCACATATTGCCATAGAGAGAATAATATCAACACAAATCAAATCTGCTGACGTATACCGCAATGCGCCATCACACTACGGCCAAATCCTTTACCCGAATCGTTTTGACTTTTCCACCTCAGCGTGTTTTGCGAGGCGGTTTCCTTGGCATGTCTTGTCGAAGCAGAGATCGTGTACCCCCTTTTACGGGATTCTCATCAATACGGACGTGGGTAACCCAACCGCGCCACTTATCACGGCGCTTGGGAGGCAAGTGAGTTTTACTAGGCTGGTGGGGACGCACAACCGCATCCGCCCATATAAGGGGATAAGGATCCACCTTTTTACCTACGCCTTCTTCCTCCTCTGCCTATCCATCTCCTGCATACTCGAGCTCCAGCGCCCAAGCCCGCACTTCCCACCTCAACCTTCTCCAGCAATGTCCGGAGCAGGAGGCAAGTGGAAGGTCTCCTCCGTTACGGAGGGCCAAGTTAAGAAGCTAAGGAAGGCCGGATACCTGTCCAAGGACATCGAGCACCGGCTTCCCGAGAAGGGGCAGCTTCTCCCCACCCCAAGGCCCCATGAGAGGGTAGTATTCCTTCCCCACTTCCTCCGCGGACTGGGTTTTCCACTTCACCATTTGTCCGAGGGCTCATGTTCTACTATGGCCTGGATTTCCATGATCTGGCCCCGAACTTTATCCTCAACATCTCGGCGTTTATCGTCGTGTGCGAGGCTTTTCTCCGCGTCCGCCCCCATTTCGGCCTCTGGCTCAAGACCTTCAACGTCAAGCCCAAGGTGGTGCGCGGCAGCCAGGCAGAGTGCGGAGGCGCCATGGCGGGCAAGATGGCCAACGTACTATGGTTCGAGGGCTCTTTTGTGGAGACCCTAAAGGGATGGCAAGCCGGGTGGTTTTATATCACCGAGCCACGCGATCCGAAATGGACCGCAGCCCCCGAGTTCCGATCCGGACCCCCCACGCGGCTTATGTCCTGGAAAGAGACGGGCCTGTCGTGGGGTAACGAAAAAGAGGTGACCGGATTGCAAACATGCATCCAGTCCCTGGTGAACAAGCCAGTCCGGCTTGTTAATGTAATCCAGGTTATGCTCGTCCGCCAGATCCTCCCGTGCCAACAACGGGATTTTAATCTGTGGGAGTTCAACCCGGCGCAGCATCAAACCCTTAGCAGGCTCTTCGACACGACGTATGAAGACACCTGGAGGCTGCTATTTAAGGGCGCCGAGGCTCCTGCATCCGCTTCCGAGGACCGCGGATACAGCTCGCAACGTCATGCTAACGAGGTAAGCCATCTACACCTTTTACAGGATGTTAAGCTTTTTCCATAGTTTGACTCTATGCGGGATCTAAACTCCTGTACCTTTGACAGGCTTGGCGGGTGATATCCGGACTGATTAATTGTCCGGCTCCGCTGCCCGAAGACCCAGCCCTAGCTCTCCTAGTGAAGCTGCTGGCTCCGGCGCCTTATGTGGTGCCAGAGAAGAAGGCCAAGAAGAAGAAGACCATGGGGACTCGAAAGAGCGCCCATAATATGGTGGTGTCGGGCTCGTCATCCAACGAGTCCGAGACGCCCTCCTCCCGTGAAAACGAGGAGGAGGAAGAAGGAAACTCCCCCCCAATGGAGCGAGGAGAGAAGAGGAAGGCCGCCCCAACGGGGGAGGCCGAAGGGTCTAGGAAGAGGAAGACCCCTCCGCCGGACTACCTCCCCGACGCCAAAGAGGACGAAGAGGAGGGGCCAGACAGGGCCAAGCGTCCGGCGAAATCGTAAGTTCGGATATCAGAGTGACTCATGACGTTCCTTTGTTGCACAACTTTCCCTAATGTCGAATATAATTATGCAGCCCGCCCCGGGCCGAACTCGACGAGTCGTCGAGCGGCTCCCTGAATTCATCGGACGTGAACTTAGTTCCGCCCGCTGTCTCCCCCCGCACCGCGGATGACGCCGAAGTGGCGTCGCGACGAGCTCCGCGGCAGGAGGAGGTGGTCCTGGGGGAGCCGCAAGGCGACCTCCCGGACCCCAGGCGTAAAGGAGACAAGACCCCCCAGGGCTCCAAGTCCGGCTTTGAGCCGGACACCGCACCGGAATCTATAGTAGTTCCGGACCGTGGTAGGCGAACTCCTTCCAAGAGGAGTAAGCCTTCTGAGCCGGCAGCCTCCGTCCAACCGGAGGTGCCGGACAATCTGCTGGAGGTGCTTGACGGCGCCTCCATCGACGAGGAGCACCGTACTATTATGAGTACGGTGATCCGGAAGGTTCAGTCCGCCAAGAGCGGACGGATTGAAGCTTGCGCTAGCCTTCTAACAGGCTTCGAGGTAAGTAAAAATATGTAAAAATATAACCGCATAGACAGTAGCCCCTGATGCTCTGTTTGGCGTTCGGAAAGAAAAGCCGAATAAAGGATCTATTGAATTTCGCAGGAGTCTAACAAAGAGTCAATATGCGTATGCAGGCTTCAGTGCTAGCCACCACCGCACTGACTGCAGAGGTGGGTGCCCTGAAACAGGGCCTCGAGCGGACCGAGCAAGAGCTCGGCCTTGCCAAACGGCAGCTCGAGGAGAAAGAACGTAAGAAATACCTTACAGGAAAAGTGCCTATAGAAAGACATGATTGCAAAAAATAACAGGATTATACTGCTTATTGTAGGGGCCACGACTGAGGTGGCGACCCTCAAGCAGGCACTGACCGAGGCCGAAAAGAAAACGGCCGCGGAGTGCACCGAGCGAGAGAAACTTGAGGCCCGGGTCAGCGAGGTGCAGCAGGAGCTTCAGGCTCTCATGAAAAAACATGAGGGTTTGGAGCTTGAGTCCAAGACGCAAGCGTCCGAGCTCGCGGCGGCCCTTGAGACTGCCAAGTCCGCCAAGGCCGAAGCCCAAAAGGCCCTCCAAGAGTTGGAGGAGATGAAAAAGATAGCGGCGGGTAAGGCATTCTTTATGCAAAGCAGAAGTATAAAAGTAAAGTACTTGTTACTTACCCGAATCCGGAGCTCTCCAGGGGCATTCGCAGATCTTCCCCCAGCGTATCCGACGCCGCCGCATTCTACCGAGCCGAAGAGGGCAGCTCGATGGAGAAGGTGTTCTGGTCTCAGTATGCTGAGGCCGGACACCCTGTGCCCCTGAGCGACCAGCTGAAACAGCTGGTCGAGCTCCACAAGGCGGCCGAACAGGCCATGAAGGGCTTCATAGTTCGGCTGTGGCCCAGAGAGGCCCTGCCTGGGAGCTACTTCGGGCTGGTGCGGCGACTGGTGGAGGCCTGTCCAAGGCTCGAGGTCGTCAAGCGTTCCGTCTGCATCGAAGGTGCCCGTAGGGCCCTAGCCCGTGCAAAGGTGCACTAGGGTAAGCTGGACGGTGAGAAGCTTGTGAGGGACGGGCCGCCGCCGGGGAAGGAGCATCGCAAGCCCGAGAACTACTATAAGGATGTTCTTGCGGGTGCCCGCCTAGTGGCGGATGAATGTACTAAGGATGTAATTTTTGAATGTACTCGCTCGTGTTTATCCTGTGCGCTGAAAACTTGTTCATATGCGCTAAGCAATGCTTATTGAATTTAAAATATTACTTTCTGTGCGGCCATTTATAAAAAATTGAGAGATGGCCAGTCGCCGGCTTCTGCTCCCGTGCCACTAGTGCTGGGGTGTTCGGGATAAACCTGAGCGCTCTTTTTCCCATAGTTGGGTCCTTCGAGGGAGGCGCTCAGCACAACGAACCAGGCAATCAGACTATAATGCTTGAACACTCTCACTTAGCCATAGAACTCTATAATTTTAAATTTCGGCAAAGCCCCTCGTTCGGAAGACCGAGTTCGGGGCGCTATCCACGCCTTGGCCGGACAAATCCAGCTCCTCGCTCGAAGCGGCATAAGCCTTTAGGGACTCAAAAAACCTCTCGAACAGCGACCAGTCTCTCGCCACATCATGACAGTCAGTTTTAGCTTTCTCCACTGAGGTGCTTAGCCCAGCTCAACCGGGGCACAATCGCAGTGGTTCTCCTAGTGCTACCTTAGCCGATATAGCGGAACGTAAGGCACCAAAACATAGGAGCCGGGCAAACCCAACTATTGACCCAAATCATGATTCGGAGCCGATGCATATAGTGCTATAAGTTCGGGGTGCCACACTTGTGAAAGTTTACGGACTTCTCACGCCATATTAATGGGTACTAAAGCCCCTGGCGTATTTTGCCGTACCACAATGTACGGGTGCAACATGTCATAAACATATATATATATATATGAAAAGATGATAATGCAAAAAATAGACAGAAAGCTATGCATTGTTTATAGAGAGGCTATTTATCAAAGCCGAACGATACAAGTGGTGCGATAAGCAAAAATATATTGGACTATTTAGTATGTCCTGACCAGGGGCAGGCCGCGGAATTGTATTTAAAACAGGTATACCGCTCGTAACAGAGACCACCTGGGAGTTCCATAATGCGGCATGGCTTGTCTGCCTCCCTGGACCTTGCATCGTTTGTGCGGCAGTCGAATTGCCGAACAGGTCGTCCGAAGTATGGAGTCCTGAAAGTAAGAAAAAGTTGAAAAAAGAATCCGGCAGCCCCTAGTACATTTTAAGCCGTATTTTGGGCATGCCGTTATTGTGCCCCTTCCCCTGTGCCCATGGTATCTCAAGGGCGTAGTTATGCACGCGAGGTACTGGTTTCGCTATGTCGTGAGAGCTGGGGTTGGGGCCGCATTGCTACGCTTGCTCATAGTGTGCCAGACAGTGCTGCTGTAGGTTACTCCGGGCGCGCTTGGCAGTGTTTGGCTTTTTAACAATCGGACTGGAGAATTGCCTAAGAAGGCTACTTTATACTTCCGCTGCGAGAGCCGCCGTGTGCTCCTCCGTACGGAGGGAGCGTTCGGTGTTTCCGTTGACCGTGATTACTCCTCAAGGGCCTGGCATCTTGAGCTTGAGATATGCGTAGTGCGGCACCGCATTGAACTTTGCGAATGCGGTTCGTCCAAGCAGGGCGTGATAGCCACTGCAAAACGGGACTATATCGAAGATTAACTCTTCGCTTCGGAAATTGTTCGGGGATCCGAAGACCACGTCAAGTGTTACTGAGCCTGTACAGTTGGCCTCTACACCTGGTATAACGCCTTTAAAGGTCGTTTTTGTGGGCTTAATCCATGAGGGATCTATGCCCATTTTCCGCACTGTATCCTGATAAAGCAGGTTCAGGCTACTGCCGCCGTCCATGAGGACTCTTGTGAGATGAAATCCGTCGATGATTGGGTCGAGAACCAATGCGGCGAAGCCGCCATGACGGATGCTAGTGGGATGGCCCCTTTGATCAAAAGTGATCGGGCAGGAGGACCATGGGTTGAACTTTGGGGCGACTGGCTCCATCGCGTATACGTCCCATAGCGCACGCTTCCACTCCCTCTTGGGAATGTGGGTTGCGTATATCATGTTCACCGTCCGCACTTGTGGGGGAAAGCCCTTCTGTCCCTTGTTGTTCAGCGGCTTGGGCTCCTCCTCGTCGTCGCTGTGCAGCCCCTTGTCTTTGTTTTCGGCTCTTAACTTGCTTGCCTGCTTGAACACCCAACAATCTCTGTTAGTGTGATTGGCTGGCCTTTCGGGGGTGCCATGTATCTGGCACAAGCGGTCGAGTATTCGGTCCAAACTGGACGGGCCCTGAGTGTTCTTTTTGAATGTCTTTTTCCGCTGACCGGATTTATAGCCTTTGAATCCGGCATTGACTGCCGTGTCTTCATTGCTGTCGCTGCTAACGCGGCGTTTTTGCTTATTCCGATGTGTCCTGCCACTTTTGTCCTTGGTATCCGAATTACCAGGTTTCTTTGATAAGTTGTTACTACGAGCTAGCCAGCTGTCTTCTCCCGTGCAAAAGCGGGTCATGAGTGTCGTGAGGGCTGCCATAGATTTCGGCTTTTCCTGTCCCAGGTGCGGATGTTATGCTTGAAGACTGCTAGGGCCTCTGCGTCCGGACAGTCAACTATCTGGTTTTTCTTTGTTAGGAACCGTGTCCAGAATTGTCTGGTCGATTCCTCTAGCTACTGAATTATGTGGCTTAAGTCGTCGGCGTCTGGTGGCCGCACGTAAGTGCCCTAGAAGTTGTCGAGGAATGCGGCTTCCAGGTCCTCCCAAGAACCGATTGAGTCTGCCGGCAAGCTATTAAGCCAATGTCGGGCCGGTCCTTTAAGTTTGAGCGGGAGGTATTTGCTGGCGTGTAGATCATCGCCGCGTGCCATGTGGATGTGAAGGAGATAATCCTCGATCCATACCGCCGGATCTGTTGTGCCATCGTATGATTCGATGTTTACGGGTTTGAAACCCTCTGGGATTTTATGCTCCATTACTTCATCCATGAAGCATAGCGGGTGTGCGGCGCCTCTGTACTAGGCTATATCACGACGCAGCTCGGAAGAGCTATGTCTGTTGTGTTTGGCCCGGCCGGATTTGTTGTATCCGGAGTGAAGATCATCGTCATGTGCCGTAGGGCGCCTGCGCGATCCGTAGATCGATCTTGTTTGTCTTGCCTTGTCCTCCAGTACGCCTCGCAGGTCTGGCGCATTTTCTCATGCCTTAATTGAGCGGCGTCGGGGCATGGCTTGGGTGGAGGGCCGAGAGGCCTCTCTATCGCGGCCGCAAGGTGGCCGGTCTGCCATGTCGTGCGCTGGTGATGTAGGTGCTTCCTCCTCTGATCGGGGTAGCGGCCTGCGCTTTGGGTAACTCTTGGGAGGGCGTTCGAGTTCATACTCTTCAGCCGCAAGGACTTCAGTCCATCTGTCAGCTAGCAAATCTTGGGTAGCTCTAAGCTGTTGCTGCTTTTTCTTGAGGCTGCTTGCCGTGGCTAAAAGCCTGCGTTTAAAGCGCTCTTGCTCGGCGGGGTATGATGGTATGACGAATTCGTCGTCATCGAGGCTTGCCTCGTCTTCGGAGGGAGGCATATAGTTATCATCCTCAACCTCTTGGTCTGCCGCTCTCTCATGAGGGCTGGCTTCTCCATCTTCCTGTGCCAAATCTTGCTGAGGTGGGTGTTCTTCGGCGCTATCCGGGGTAGTATTATCTCCCGTGCCGGAATCACCATTTTTGCTTTGGCGGGATTTAGAGCGGCATCACTGACGCCAAAGCTTTGGCTGTTTCTTGGGGGTGTCATCCCCCACTGTTCCATCGCCATCTCCATCTTTTGGAGTATCCACCATATATATGTCATGTGACGAGGTGGCCTTCGAGCGCCCTACAGGTGCTGGTTCCTGTTCATCTCCTACATCGTCGTCCATACCGTCGATGTCTTCGGAGCCGATGTCAAGCATGTCGGTTAAATCGTCGACAGTGGCTACAAAGTGGGTGGTGGGTGGGCTTTGAATTTCTTCGTCGTCCGCATCCCATCCTCGCTGACCGTAATCCGGCCAGGGCTCTCCTGATAAAGAGAGAGACTTAAGAGAATTCAGGATGACGCCAAAAGGCGAGTGCTGAAAGATGTCTGCGGCGGTGAACTCCATTATCGGCGCCCAATTGGATTCGATTGGCAGGGGCACGGGGGGTTCGGAGTCCGGGGAGGAGTCCGGATCCTTAGAGTCACGGATCATGCAGAGTGCGGGGCTAGCGTTCGGCTCGATCGCCTTTGAGATTGCAGCCCCCGAGGTGGCGTTCAACCGCTCGTCCTCGATTGGCGCAATAGGCTCCGAGTTAGAGGTCGGAACCGATGCGTGTGTGGCCTCCAGGACACTATCCGGGGGCAGAGCTAGATCATGCCCCTCGAGATGGTGCGGCGCGCTTGGCCGTGGCTCGAACCCGTCGAAGATCAAGTCTCCGCGGATGTCAACCGTGTAGTTTAAGCTTCCAAACCTGACTTGATGGCCAGGGGCGTAGCTTTCGATCTGCTCCAAGTGGCCAAGAGAATTGGCCCGCAGAGCGAAGCCGCCGAAGATGAAGATCTGTCCGGGGAGAAAAGCCTCACCCTGGACCGCATCGTTGTTGATGATCAAAGGAGCCATCGGGCCTAAAGGCGACGACACAGAGGAACTCTCAATGAAAGCACCAATGTTGGTGTCAAAACCGGCGGATCTCGGGTAGGGGGTCCCGAACTGTGCGTCTAGGCCGGATGGTAACAGGAGGCAGGGAACACGATGTTTTACCCAGGTTCGGGCCCTCTTGATGGAGGTAAAACCCTACGTCCTGCTTGATTAATATTGAAGATATGAGTAGTACAAGAGTAGATCTACCACGAGATCAAGGAGGCTAAACCCTAGAAGCTAGCCTATGGTATGATTGTTGTCTATGGAGTTGATGAAGTTGTCCTACGGACTAGAACCCTCCGGTTTATATAGACACCGGATAGGGTTAGGGTTACATAGAGTCGGTTACAATGGTAGGAGATCTTGAATATCCGCATCGCCAAGCTTGCCTTCTACGCCAAGGAAAGTCCCATCCGGACAAGGGACGAAGTCTTCAATCTTGTATCTTCATAGTCTTGGAGTCCGGCTGAAGGAATAGTCCGGCTACCCGAACACCCCCTAATCCAGGACTCCCTCACATACTAATAAAGCAATCATGTCTTTCTCAAAATAATGTGGCCAAAGAAAGTTATCCCTACAAAATCATATAGTCTGGCTATGCTCCATCTTCATCACACAAAGTATTTCATCATGCACAACCCCGATGACAAGCCAAGCAATTGTTTCATACTTTTAATGTTCTGAAGCCTTTTCAACTTTCACGCAATACATGAGTGAGAGCCATGGATATAGCACTATAGGTGAAATAGAATATGATGGTGGAGGTTGTGTGGAGAAGACAAAAAGGAAGAAAGTCTCACATCGACGCGGCTAATCAACGGGCTATGGAGATGCCCATCAATTGATGTCAATGCAAGTGAGTAGGGATTGCCATGCAACGGATGCACTAGAGCTATAAGTGTATGAAAGCTCAAACTAAAACTAAGTGGGTGTGCATCCAACTTGCTTGCTCATGAAGACCTCGAGCATTTGAGGAAGCCCATCATCAGAATATACAAGCCAAGTTCTATAATGAAAATTCCCACTAGTATATGAAAGTGATAGCTCAAGAGACTCTCTATATGAAGAACATGGTGCTACTCTGAAGCACAAGTGTGGTAAAAGTATAGTAGCATTGCCCCTTCTCTCTTTTTATCTCACTTTTCTCTCTCTTTTTTGGCTCTCCTTTTTTGCCCTCTTTATTTTATTTTATTTTATTTTTCGTCCAAAGTCTCATCCCGACTTGTGGGGGAATCATAGTCTCCATCCTTTCCTCACCGGGGCAATGCTCTAATAATGATGATCATCACACTTTTATTTACTTACAACTCGATACTGGAACAAAATATGACTCTATATGAATGCCTTTGGCAGTGTACTAGGATGTGCAATGATCTAGCGTAGCAAAGATATCAAAAAACGAACAAGCCATGAAAATATCATGCTAGCTATCTTACGATCATGAAAAACAATATGACAATGAATGCTCAAGTCATGTATATGATGATGATGGAAGTTGCATGGCAATATATCTTGGAATGGCTATGGATATGCCATGATAGGTAGGTATGGTGGCTGTTTTGAGGAAGATATAAGGAGGCTTATGTGTGATAGAGCGTATCATATCACAGGGTTTGGATGCACCGGCGAAGTTTGCACCGACTCTCGAGGTGAGAAAGGGCAATGCACAGTACCGAAGAGGCTAGCAATGATGGAAGGGTGAGAGTGTGTATAATCCATGGACTCAACATTAGTCATAAAGAACTCACATACTTATTGCAAAAATTTATTAGCTATCGAACCAAAGTACTATAGGCATGCTCCTAGGGGGATAGATTGGTAGGAAAAGACCATCGCTCGTCCCCGACCACCACTCATAAGGAAGACAATCAAAAATAAATCATGCTCCGACTTTGTCACATAACGGTTCACCATACGTGCATGCTTCGGGAATCACAAACCTTAACACAAGTATTTCTACCAATCCGCAATTACTCGTTGGCATGACTCTAATATCACCATCTTCATATCGCAAAACTATTGCAAGGAATCAAACATATCATATTCAGTGATCTACAAGTTTTATGTGGGATTTTATGACTAACCATCACTACTACAGGATGCTGCTAACGTGACACTATGATCAGAGACCCTTCGACGGAACTGTGTGCGATGCCATAATCGCAAACGGTGGTGTAAAAAACCGTAAAAAGGTGCAAAACATTTGCGATGGAGGATGCATCAAACACGGTTCAGACTTTAGTTGCGTGTGCGATTGAGGGCATACAGTGCAGTTCAGTTAACCATTTGCGATGAGGAGGAACAAAAGAAAAGGGCAGCCAGATGAAGGTGTGTGCGATGTACAACATACGGTTCACTCGGATGAACTGCTTGTGATTAGGCAACACAAAAGAAACGGTCAGCCAGATCAAAGGTGTGTGCAATATACGACATGCGGTTCATTCGGATGAACTGTTTGCGTTGAGACATGAGAACAGAAATGGTTCAAATGAATAAGATGTGTGTGATACAAGGCAAACAGGTCTGTAATCAAAACGTGTGCGAAGACCGATAACAACACAGATGATTACTGCTAACAAGCCGTGTGTGTTGTGAGCAAACGATTGCTGGTATACAATTGTGAGTGATTGATGAAAACATCACCGACGGGTTCCATTGTTTGGTCTGTGTGCGATGTGATTTTCTTTGTCGCAGAACATCTACGCTCTATCTACGGAGCATCAACATATATACTTAAAATGACAGCCTTGCATAACCAAATTAAGCATACAATTACACAAGTGACTACACACATAACATTTCCACACACCAAAGAAAGCAATTACATGCATACTAAAGTAGGAGAAACGAGGATCTAATCATCTACTTATTGTTGCAACGACGCTTGCCGTTGCTCTGCTTCTGGCTGGATCCCTGGCCATTTTCAGGAAGGAGACACTTCCTCATGTCAACGATCCGCCTTTACATGTCGTAGCTCGTGTACGTCTCCTTGGCTGCGTACACGACTGAAAGTGCAATCATGCCCTTAATCGTATTTTGATGTTGATGACAACATGCATATTGAGACTAATCATGTTTATCGAGTATTTCTCAAGATTATGTCCCAAGGGCTATGTGTGTGTGTGGATCATGACTACGGACATAAAAACATATATCACCCAAGAGCAGAGACACAACACAAAGATAAAAAGCTTCGGCTCCTTGTTTTCGGTTTTGCTCTTGAGTGTAGGGATCCCGCACTATTAAGAGGGGATCGATGGATTTCGCGAAAGAACTTGATCAAAACCACAAAATTCCCTCTCATACCATCTCATAAATTCTTCCTCTAACTTGTGCAAAAATGGTAGTAGGTTTCCAAGCTAAAAGGTCCAACTTTCACCGGACGTCCGGCCTCTGTCAACCAACCAGACATCCGACTCTCTCCAGTCGTCCGGTGAGTCTGCACAGAACTAAAAATAGCGGAAGACCGGTCACACCGGATGTCCGGTCACCGGATGTCCGCTCACCTCCGGATATCTGGTGCACTCCAACAAAACTACAATTAACGGATGTCCGACAACACCGGACGTCCGGGCTCCGGACGACCGGCGCCTTCCGGATGTCCGCTACCTGTGCTGTTTTCACGGTCAGATTTATACTCCAGCGAGCGGACGACCGGCTGCCCGGCCGGACGTTCGGTCCGATCTATGTCACCGGTCGTCCAGTACCCACCGGACGTCCGGCAACTCCTGTGCCTTAAGTGGCCAAACGGCTAGCTCGTCACTACCACTATATATAGCCTTTCTTCCCTCTCGGGATAGTGTTGACCACTCACTTTAAACAAACCCTAGAACACATTACACACACTCTCTCTCTCACTCCTCCACACCAAATCTTAGATCCCCAATGGATTTGAGAGCATTTGAGAGAAGTTGTCTGACCAAGTGATAGATCCACTCCTTCCCCTTCTTTGCACCAAAGGAATTTGTGACTTGACCAAGTCTTGAGCTTTTCCCATCGTTCTTGTTACTCTTGGAGGTTGGAGACTCCTAGGCGGTAGGAGTCTTTCGGAGAGGAATCAACCTTTGTGATTACCCCCGGAAAAGTTTGTGAGGGTTTGGAGACCACCCCAAGGTCTACCACTAGTGGTTGAGAAATGCCTTCGTGGTGTTGTCTCAAAGAGAGAACAGGGTGAGCCTTCATGGCGTTGGTGTGCCTTCGTGGTAACACCCACCTCTCTAAACGGTGATGTAGCTTCCCTCCAAGGAAGTGAACATCGGCGTACATCCTCGTCTCTCGGAGTTGCGGTTATCCCTAACCTTAACTCTCTGCTTGTGGTTACTTGTCTCATCTACACTTACCTAAATCATATTGTGTTAGCCTACTCATTTACTTGTATTACTTGATTATCTTGTTTAGGTCTTAGCATCACACTTGCAATTGTTAGGCACACTTTCATATTCCGCACTATTGCCTAAAATTGCCAAGTAACAAGTAAAATTTGTATTTGTACCTATTCACCCCCTTCTAGGTCCATCTCGATCCTTTCAATTGGTATCAGAGCCTCATGCTCTATTCTTGTGGCTTAACCGCCCTAGAGCGAGATGAACCCCGATGGGACTCCCCTTGTTGTAGATCCAAAGGATAAAGGCAAGGCTTCTTCTGAAGTCAAGACCTTTACTTCTGAGGATCTAGAACGGGCCCTTGCTAAGCAAAAGGAGGAGCATGATGCTTCTGTAGAGGCCTTGGTCCAAATGAGGATAGCCACATTGTCCATGGTGCTTGCACCACTTTCGGGTGGTGCGGCTTCGAGACCAACTGTGCCTACTTCGTCACTTGGTCAACAACCTCCTAGCAATGAACACTCTAGTGTTCCTTGGTTTTATGCAAGACCCCAAGTTGAGAAACCAAAATATAACTCTCAAGGCAAACCTCCTTTACTTGACTCCACTTCCGATTTTGCTTTGTGGAAAGTTGCTATGCAGGATCATCTTCGATTTGGAAATGATGAGATGCTAGAGATCTTGGAGTATGGTTACCATGTGGTTGATCCAAAGAATCCTACACCAAGAGAAATTTATGACAAGAATCTCAATGACACGGCAATCATGTGTATAAGGAGAGGTATGGTTGAAAAGCAAAGGAGACCTTTCATACACATCACAAGTGCCAAGGAATTATGGGAAAGTATTATAAGATCCAGGACCGGTACCTCCACCCTTCGGAGTGCTCAATATGAAATTGCCAAGGGGCAATTGCAAAACTTTTGTATGGATAAAGGTAAAACTCCAAATCAACTCCTTGAGCGTCTCATGACTCTCACCGCTGATATTGAGTCATGTGAGTGTGACAAGACACAAGATGGATTTAACATGACTAAGCGATTCCTTGTGGACAAGTTGCTCCATGCTCTTGCTCCATATCACCATCAGATGGTATGGGACATAAGACAACACCATGCCTTCAAGGAAATGACTACATATGACATCATATCCACTTTCCAACTATTTGAAGAGTCAAAGGCAAATGCTACAAAACATCTTGCCATGCATGGTACCCCATCATCGAAGATCAATCTTGCATTGAAGGCCAAGCATGTATGTGAAGATGAGCAAAGTGAAGAAGAAGAAGATGATGATGAAGAAGAAGATGGTGATGAGGTTGAATCCGATGAGGGCCCTTCATATGAAGACATGGCTCTCTTTGTCAAGAAGTTTAGCGCAGGAAAATTCAAGGGAAGGTTTCAAAAGAAGAAAGTAAGAAAATGCTACAACTGTGAAGAAACCAACCACTTCTCCAACGAGTGCCCTTATGAGAAGAGAGAAGATAAACCAAGGTTTCCCAAGACCTTTCCCAAGAAGAAGTTGCCAAATACTTTGAACTCCAAGCTCAAGAAGAGAGATGGGAAAGCAATGGTTGCTCAAGAAGAATCCGATTCGGATGATGTTAGTGGCGTTGCCGGAGTTGCTCAAGATTCTCAAAACACATTGAGGCTAGTCAACAAGAGTGGTGAAGTTGTCACCTACAACTACATGAAGGATTACAAGGGCAACGCTCACAAGTGTCTCATGGCGAAGGCCGTGGTAGAAGATGGAGAGGACCAACACTCTCCTGACAAGGTCAAGGTAACCCCACGATCAAACCCTCCTCTTTTCACTCCTCCTACTCCTAGTGATGAGTATCTTGATGCGGAGGATAGGTATGAGGATGATGATATAAATGATCCTATGCTTGCTAAACTAAATAAGTTCATGTGCTCTCTTAAAGGAAAGAAGCTCACTATGTTTCGTATGCTTATGGAGATGGTGAGCAAGCACACCATTTCCATTAAGGAACTCGAAACCCTCATCACTGAGGAAAAGGAAAAATATGAAATCCTTGAGCGGAAAGTCCAATATGAGGAAGCACGCAATGATGAACTATGCTTAAAAATTGGTGCAAACATTGATGTTCATACTAGAGATCTTGCCTCCTTGAAAAAGGCTATCGACTCTTGTGAAGAGTTGATGAATGATAAAAGTAAGCTTGTAAAGTCTAATGCTTCTCTCTCTAAGGATTGTGAGCTCCTATCCGTGTCCCTCAAGACCAAGGAAGAAGATCTCACCCTTCTTACAAAGAGTTTTGAGACACTCAAGCTTACTTATCTTGAAACTCTAGCCAAGGCTTACTCTTCTCCTATTATTAATGTTGATGCTTGTACTACTAACTCTAGTAGTGATCTAGCATCTATTCTTGAGGAGAATCGCTTTCTCAAAGCTCAAATCGAGAAAGGGCTCATGACATGTGCTCAAGGGCAAAAGAACCTTAATGAAGTGTTGAGCCAACACAGTGAAGTGTTTGCCAAAGAAGGACTCGGGTTTGACCCAAGCACAAGCAAGAAGAAGACATCCTCTCAAAAGTGCACCATCCCTCTAGAAGAAACTTTTGTGCGAGAAGGGCACAAGGGGAAAGGTAAGGTTGTTTGTGGGAAGGCCACAAGGGGCATGCCCACTGTCATCAAGCCCAAAGAGTTCATGCCTCCATCCTATGTTCTTTGTAAGACTAAGGATGGGGAAGTTTGTGCAAAGTTTGTTGGTCCTCGAAATGCATTTCGGTTTTATGCTATTTGGGTCCCTAAGACCCTTGTGACTAACTTGAGAGGTCCCATTGCAAAATGGGTGCCTCTAACCAAGTAATAATTGTGTGTAGGTTGCCTTCTCCGGTGGAGTAAAATGGGTGATTGATAGTGGATGTACCAATCATATGACCGGAGATAGCAAGTTGCTCTACGATTTCATGGAAGCTATTCAACCATTTATGAGCATTATGTTTGGTGGAGGATCAAAAGGACAGGTACTCGGTTTGGGTAAGGTGGCTATCACAAATGACATGTCTCTTGCAAGTGTCATGCTTGTCCAATCCCTTAAATACCATTTGCTTTCTGTTCCCAATTGGCCTCTCTTGGTTATGATACACTATTTGGACTAACGGATGTGAAAGTCTTTAAGAGAGATATTCTCGAAGTGGCCTTTGTTGGAGAGTTGGATGGCAACCTTTACACGGTTGATTCCTCAAAAGAGAGCACATTCCATGCAACTTGTCTAATGGCCAAGGCCGACAAGGGGTGGCTATGGCATCGCCGGCTAGCCCATGTCGGCATGAGAAATCTTCAAGATCTCTTAAAGGGAAATCACATCCTTGGACTAACAAATGTCTCTTTTGAGAAAGATCGTGTGTGTAATGCATGCATAGCCGGGAAGCAACATCAATCAAAGCACCCACCCAAGAATATTGTGTCTACTTCAAGGCCTTTGGAGCTCCTTCATGTGGATCTGTTTGGGCCTCCTTCATGGGATAGTCTTGGTGGGAAAAAGTATGGACTTGTCATTGTGGATGATTACTCAAGATACACATGGGTGTTTTTCCTCAAGTCCAAAGACGAGACGAAGATCACCTTCATTGATTTTGCCAAGCAAGCACAACGCATGTTTGACAAAGAAATCATGGCAATAAGAAGTGATAATGGTTCCGAGTTCAAGAATTACACCTTGGAAGGATTTCTTAGTGATGAAGGGATTGAGCATCAATATTCAGCTCCATACACTCTCCAACAAAATGGTGTTGCAGAAAGGAAGAACCGCACCCTTGTGGAGATGGCAAGGTCCATGTTGGATGAATACAAGTCGCCACATAGTTTTTGGGTCGAGGCCGTCAACACTGCATGTCATGCTTCAAACCGGCTCTTCCTCCGCACGATATT
Organism: Triticum monococcum; assembly: GCA_034509565.1. Lineage (NCBI taxonomy): Eukaryota > Viridiplantae > Streptophyta > Magnoliopsida > Poales > Poaceae > Triticum > Triticum monococcum. Next base: position 498,366,942 of record CM067843.1, read on the forward strand.
GGAAAATACTCCATATGAGCTCCTGACCGGGAACAAGCCAAATGTCAAGTACTTTCGCGTATTTGGGTGTAAATGCTTCATCCTCAACAAAAGAGAGCGGTTGGGAAAATTTCAATCTAAAACCATTGAGGGCATATTTGTTGGTTATGGATCAAACTCTCACACCTATAGAGTCTACAACAAATCCAATGGATGTGTTGTAGAAACTTGTGACGTGGTGTTTGATGAATTTAATGGCTCCCATGGGGAGCAAGTTGATCTTAGTGATGTAGGTGAAGAAGATTCTTCTCAAGATATCTTGACGATGGGTGTTGGTGCACTTCTTCCAATGGAACAAGACCCTCATGATGATGAAGAAGAAGATGAAGGCCTCACATACCATCAAACTACTTCCACACCCATACCACCACAAGCACCTATTACTAAATCAATGCCCTTAGTCCAAGTACAAGATGATGATCAAGTTCCTCTTCATGATAATCATCAAGAACAAGATCATCCTCAAGGGAAAGAACAAGAAAGTGCAATCATTGACAATGAACCTCAACAAATGCAAGAAGAAGAAGAAGAGTTTCCACCACACATTAATGATCCATATGTTGAGGACGTGGATGATGGACATGAAGTTGAACCTCACGAAACCTTAACCTCCATCATGCCTCGAGTGGTCGGTCGTGTTGATGTTGATAAAATTCTCACCGGCATATCGGAAGGTAGAGTCACTCGTAAACAATTGACAAACTTTTGTGCTGACTTCTCTTTTGTGTCTAGTGTTGAGCCTCTCAAGGTACAAGATGCGTTGATAGACAACGATTGGCTTATTGCTATGCAAGAAGAGTTGAATAGTTTTGAGTGCAATCAAGTGTGGTCATTAGTCAAGAGGCCAACTACGGAACACAACATCATTGGAACAAAGTGGATTTTCAAGAACATGCATGATGAGAATGGCGTAATCATCCGCAACAAGGCAATGTTAGTGGCACAAGGGTACTCACAAGTTGAAGGTTTGGACTTTGGTGAGACCTTTGCCCCCGTTACCCGTCTTGAATCCATTCGCATCTTACTTGCTTATGCTGCTTTCAATGGCTTTACATTACATCAAATGGATGTGAAAAGTGCTTTCCTTAACGATCCTCTACAAGAAGAAGTATATGTATCACAACCACCTGGGTTCGTTGACCCCGATCACAAAGACTATGTGTATAAACTTCATAAGGCTTTGTATGGCCTCAAACAAGCACCTCGTGCTTGGTATGATCATCTTAAGAAGTTTCTACTCGATGATGGTTTTGTGAGAGGGGTGATCGATCCCACTCTTTTTACTAAGAGGGACAAAGGTGATTTGATCTTATGCCAAATCTATGTAGATGATGTCATTTTTGGTTCTCCTAATATTCATTTATGCAAGAAGTTTGCGGCATCAATGACCAAGAATTTTGAAATGTCACTCAATGCGGATTTGAAGTTCTTCGTCGGTTTTCAAATTCAACAATTTCAAGAAGGAATTTTCTTGTCTTAAGCCAAATACCTCAAGGATATCCTAGCAAAATTTGGCATGTGTGATGCTAGCCCATGTAAGACCCCCATGCCAACCAAAATTGTACTCACTGAAGACTCAAACGGTATCCCCTTTGACCCATCTAAATACCGCTCTATGATTGGTTCATTGCTTTATCTTTGTGCATCTATACCAGACATCATGTTTAGTGTATGCATGTGTGCTAGATTTCAAGCTTCCCCTAGGGAAAGCCATCATAAGGCGGTTAAGCACATTCTCAGATACCTTGTTCATACCCCAAATTTGGGTCTATGGTACCCCAATGATGCTAAGTTTGATCTCATTGGGTACACGGATGCGGATTGGGCTGTAGACAAAGTGGATCGTAAATCCACCTCCGGTGCATGTCAATTTCTTGGATGCTCCTTGGTAAGTTGGTCCTCGAAGAAGCAAAATTTTGTTGCCCTCTCCACTGCCGAAGCTGAATATATTGCAACCGCCAGTTGTGCAACTCAGTTACTATCAAACTTTGAAGGATTACGGTATCACCTATAGACATGTGCCTCTTCTATGTGATAATGAAAGTGCCATTAATATTGCCGAGAACCCCAAAGATCATACCCGCACCAAGCACATTGACATTAGGTACCACTTCCTGAGAGATCATGTGGAGAAGGGTGATATTGACATTGCTCATGTTGGCACAGATATGCAACTTGCAGATATTTTCACCAAGCCATTGGATGAGGCAAGATTTTGCCAACTTAGGCGTGAACTTGGTATCTTGGAGCTTGACAACATTATGTGAAAACTAGTACTCATGCATGCATTGTCATAATGTCCTGTCTCTATGTAGGCATATATTTAGGGGGAGACACTCAACTCATGCGTTCTCTCACCCTATGAAATGCATAAAAAGAACAAACACTCTCAAAGCTACCATGTTACTCTAACTATGGTGCTTTCAATGATGGCGTAGTGATTATGGACCCAAAGTTCAAATCTTTGCAGTGTCATGTCACGTATACTCATACATGGTGGCATCAGCCACCGCCTTGTCATTAGAACAACATGTGAGCAGTATGTGTGTTTATTATTGTTGGTTTAGGAAACTCATTGCTTCATCTAGGGTGTCCTTGCATCCTACTACATATTTCACTCATCATCTCTCCATCATTGTCATTAGCACCAACTATGGCACCCTAGTCTTCCTCGAAAAAAATATATTTTTTAAAAAAAAATTCCACCGGACGTCCGTCAAGACCGGACGTTCGTCAAATCCTTTCTAGTGCTCTTGCACCGATCGTCCGATCTGTACCGGTCATCCTTAAAAATTTCTCTGGTGCCCTATTGCCGGTTGTCCGCTGTAACCAGACTTCCGTTAATTACTGCTCTGTCTAAACGCGTGGGATGTCCGTTTTTTTGCCGGTCGTCCGCTACTTCTCGTGTCAGGTTGCCCTCTCAGGTCCCGGATGTCCGGTTCACACCTCCGGTACGGTTCTCGCCCGCCTATATATACTAGGGCGTGTGGTCCGGTCAGCTCTAAACCTAACTCCTGACGCCGCTGCCGCACTCTCTCCTTGCTACGTTCACGGGCTGGGCCCCTCGCTGCCGGGACCCCGTTCGGCCCTTCCGGCCTTCATCATGCCTCCGACCTGGTGGTGTGAGCGTGGATCAAACACGCGACCTTCAGATCCGGTCAACACGATCGCCCTTCTCTCTACCCGGCCGGTTTCGGGGGAAACCTCTTCTCTATCGCATCTTCTCCTCGACCTCCCGAGGTAGCAACTGCTATTTTTTCTTTCCCCCATTGCTCTAACCTTCTTGATCTATGGCGATTGTTAAGGTTTGGAGTCTCCTCCTTTCCTAGGTAGCAATGCCACGGACAAAGCGCTCTGCTCGCAAGCAGGTCACCGCTGGAGGCTCTCGTCCGTCTCGTCGTGGTGGGTCTGATAATTCATAGGAGCGCGCTCGTCCTCGGAAGCGTGCCGCTCACCCTCGTGGCTCCACTAGCGCCTCTTAGACGGAAGAATCCGACTACGAGGATGAATTGGAAGAAATTGAGGAACCCACTTATGTTGTTGTTCGCACACTGCACCCAAGCCTGGAACTCGTCGGCCCATATTCAAGCCCCCTCCTCCTCCGGTTCAACCTCCAGGTGCTGCCCGTCGCATCTCTCTTGAACCTCCACTCCCTCACGGCCACATCATTAAATGGTTCAATGAGGTTCCCATAGCTTCTTACCTTAAGCTTCATCGTGATGTAAATCAATTCACTGTTCTCAGTGATTCACAGGATGCTCGTTTTCGCACAAATGTCCAAGCCGACATTTTCACCACCATAGTCACTCCTAAAGGGTTATCTATCCATATGTGCATCGGCTTAGAGCATATCCGCACTCATCCGGAGAAATATCCGGGAGCCATTGAGCTCATTGAGTCCTCCAGTCTTGCTGCACCATTTGAATTCCAGCATGATTTTAACTATGCTGCAATTCATCAATTCTATGCCACTTGTTACTTTGGTTCCGATAAAACTGTCACTTGGATGACCTCCGACACCATGCTCACGACATCCTATGCTCAATTTGTTGCTGCTCTTGGTTTTCCTGACACAGGGTTCAAAATCCATAAGGATGACTGTCGGCGTTCTGGGAACGGGGGTCCCTAGACTTGCCTGCCTGCGGCCTGCGGCGTGGCTCAAAGGGGGGCCCAGCACGGCCCATCTTCACCAACACAAACTCAAGACCGTCACGAGGGGCCAAGCCTCGCGGGGTGGACGACGCGGAGCCTCCTCAGGCGCGACCTCATCAGGCAGGCTCACGAGGAGGCGGAGAGATCAAGGCGGGGTACCTCGCGAGGTGCCCGTGACGCAAGCCATGACGACTCAGGGCGCCAGGCGGGCGCCAGCCCGCGTAGCGTCCTCCTTTCCTCTTTGGTGCAAAGGGGGCAAGCGCAGCCGCGGAGTACCGAGGCATCAGGCAAAGGTTGCCATTTCGGTGCAACGATAACAAGACCAGGAGGACTACGAGACGGAGGTCACCGTGGAGCCCAAGACGGCGTCATCGCCAGAGCTTTGCGCAGGCGAAGACTACTTTTATCAGGATAGCTGATACTTGCTGCCCCCCTTCAATTAGCCCGCCATTGTTGGCTCCCTTCCTGCTCGATATTTGGGAAGAGGACCAGGGCCTCTATAAATAGGACCAGCCACCCATAGAGCAAGGGGGTGGGGAAGTAGGAAGGAAGAGGCTCGTTAGAGAGGTTAGAAGCAGAGAGAGAGAGAGAGAGAAAGGTGGCTTAACTCCTCCCAGCAGCTCATCGCCCCAGCCAAGAACAGACCCTTGCGAGGCTGTTCTTCCTTGTATTGTTCACCATCCTCAGCCCAAGAGGCAATCCACCACGCCACACACTGGAGTAGGGTATTACACCACAACGGTGGCCCGAACCAGTATAAACCCTGTGTCTCTTGTGTTGTTCTTCCCGTAGTTTAGATCCTAGCGCGGCGGAGGGGTGCAGGTAGGCAGGAGGTGAAATCTCCCCGCGCACCCCAGTGTTCGAACCTCAAGGGTCTGCCAGAACCCGAAATCCGACATTTGGCGCGCTAGGTAGGGGTGCACCGGAATTCGTCTTCCACCGCTCCGTTCTCCTCCGACCATCACGCTCATGTCTGACGCTCGTCGGGCCCGCGCGGAGCGTCAGGCCGCCCTCGCTTCCCGCGTCGCCCAGACTGCCCCTGTCGGCAGGCGTCCTCGTCGTTCCCCGTCACCTGCCGTCAACGCCGCCACCAGCCCGGCGGGGGACGAGCAGCAAGCATCGTCTCAGCATCCATCCGTGCGCCAAGACGGCCGCACCGCAACTCCCTCGCTCGCCCCAGCTGGATCTTCGTCCCGCGCGCTCCGCGCGCCCATGGAGGCTCGGGCTGCACTCATCGCGGCGAACGAGCTCCTGCGCTACCGTCCCGTCAACGATGTCTATGAAGAATGGCTCGGCCGCGTCGCCGAGCTCGTCCGCGCCACAGGGGGTTCTCCCGCGCCGTCCGTTCCGCTGCACCGCACTCCGCCCGCGCGGGCGACGAGCCTCCGGTGGCGCCCCAGCCGCATCCTCCTCAAGAAGATGCCATGGCACCAAGGCACATGGCCCCTGGGCGGAACCCGCTCCATCAGGTGCCAGCGCGGCAAGAACAGAGCTGCCAAGAAGTCCCTCGCCCGCCAGAAGCTGCCCGGGCGCTCCCTGCGCCAGCACGTCGCGACCATCCTCCTGCTCCAGCGCGTGGGGACATGCAAGACCAGGCTCTCCATCACCCAAGGCCTCCCGTGGCCACAGCAGGCTGCCGCGCCTACACCACCGAGCTGCGCAGCGTCGCATGGCCAGGCAAGTTCAAGCCGGACCTGCCTCCTCGCTATGACGGCACGACCGACCCTGCGGAGTTCCTCCAGCTCTACGAGCTGGGCATCGAAGCTGCCAATGGAGACAAGAAGGTCATGGCGAACTGGTTTCCCATGGCGCTCAAGGATGGGGCCCGCACCTGGCTCATGAACCTGGCTCCAGGCACAATCTCCTCCTGGGAAGAGATGCACACCCGCTTCATCGCCAACTTCCAAGGTACTCGCGACCGGCCACCCGCCGTGAGCGACATGCGCCGCATCAAGCAACAACCCGGGGAGACCCTACAGAAGTATATCCAATGCTTCAACAACGCATGCCTCAAGATTCCCAAGGTGACTGAAGAGGCCATCATCTCAGCCTTCTCCGACGGCGTGCGCGATGTCAAGATGAAGGAGGAGCTGGCGATGCACAAAGACCTGTGCACTTCCTTGGAGCTGTTCAACTTGGCGAACAAGTGCGCCAGGGCTGAGGAAGGGCGTCTCTCCCTCCTCGAGCTGCCTGCCGCAGACCCAGAAGAGAAGAAGCTCAAGGCCAATGAAGTTAAGCGCAAGGGGGCTGCCGTGCTCACGGCAGAACCAGACACCAAGCGGGGCAGAGATCAGCCCGAACCTCCCAAGGGCACCCGGTACTGCGTGTACCATGACCTCCACACCCACAACACTAGCGAATGCCAAGAACTCCGAGCCGTGCGAGAAGGAAGGATCGGCTGTCGCCCTGACCATGGTGACCGGGGATACGGCCGTGGAGGAGGAAGGAACACAGGGCGCTGGGAAGACCGCGGCCCGCGCCAGGGGTGGCGCGACCAACCTCGCAAGGATCGCTGGCAGGACCCACCTCGCGAGGGAGGCTGGAGGGATCAGCCTCGCGAGGATCGCCCACAAGGCAACGCAGGCCTCCCACCGCTGCCGCCGCAGCCAAGGAGAAACGAGGACCGCCACCAGGACGAGGAGGCTGGGGGCTTCCAGGAGCCGCGCGCGATCACCGGCATCCTGGGCGGAGCTCAAGCCCCAGCCTCTCAACGCATCTTCAAGCAGTTCGCCCGCGAAGTGAATGCGGCCCTCCCCAGGCTCGAAGCCACGCGCCCTCTCAGGTGGTCGGCATGCGCCATCACCTTCAGCTCAGCAGATCAGCTCAAGTGTGCAGCTACAGCCGGAGTCCTCCCGATGCTTTGTTCCCCAATCATCAGCAACGTGGTGGTCACCAAGACCCTCATCGATGGCGGGGCAGGGCTCAACATCCTGTCCGTAGAGACATTCAACAACCTCCAAGTGCCCTACAACCAGCTTCAGCCAACCAAGCCCTTCTCCGGTATCACCGACGGCTCCACGGTCCCGATCGGGCAGGTCCGCCTCCCTGTCACCTTCGGGGCAGGCGACAACTACCGCACCGAGCTCATCGACTTCGATGTCGCTCACATCCGTCTGCCATACAACGCCATCCTTGGGTACCCGGCGCTGGCCAAGTTCATGGCCGTGACTCACCACGGCTACAACGTCCTCAAGATGCCAGGAAGCGGCGGAGTCATCACGGTGCCCTATGAAGAGAAGGACGCGGTGTGTTCCCTGGAGCGAGCCTTTTAGGCCGCATCGCTGGAAGACCAGGATCGCGGAAGCAGGAGGCTTCCCGAGGCCGCCCCTAAGAAGAAGAAGACATTGTCTGTCCTAGCCCCTCAGGAGGCAGGCCCCTCTGGGCCCGTGCCTGCCCAGGGGGAACCTCCTTCCATCACATAGGAAAGCACGCCCGGTGCCCTCCTCAGGCAGGGCTCGGGGGCTCTCCCCTGGAGGGCCACCGACCTAGCTAGGGTCACGAGGGAGGCGCTTGGGCACCACATGGAGGCGTGTTTCGAAGCACGTTTCCCTCAAGAAGGAGCAAGGCAAGGAGATCCAGACCCACAGGAGTTCGTCAGCAAGGCCATTCAAGAGTTATAGGAGTCAAGAGTCATGAGAGGCGCCCGCCGCCTACCAGCAGTGGCTCCCCATCCAGGCGAGGATGGCGAGCTGCGCGTCTGCGTCGATGTACCAGGGCTCAACCAAGTCGCCTCCCTGGAGCGCCTCTGGCCCTCGCGAGTGGGGCGCTGCGGAGGTCCACCCCACAGGTACGTTCGCATGCCTTACGGCTTGCTGAGCGCGGCTGACACACACTAGCGCCCCATGAGGGGCATCACGGAGGCACAAGAGGCCAGACGCTCCGCAGCCCTGGCGGAGATGAAGATGGCCCGCGAGGAACCGCCAGCGCCTCCGGAGCCTCCCGAGCCCCTTGGGCCTGGGGGCTCATGAGGATCGGCTTCCGCAGCCCACCGAGCCGGCTACACCAACACCCCTTCGTCTTTAGCATCATCAAGTGACATCTTTCAAGTTTCACTTCCAGCTGGGAGCGCCCCCAGGGCTGCATTATTCCCAGGCTGCGTGGGTCCGTCCCTGCGGCGTGTATCCCTTTACATTCCATGTTGCTAGCTTACCTTGTTGGGGGCGCCCCTCGGGCTGCATGATCCCCAAGTCGCTCGGGCCAGGCCCAGCGGCATGTACCCCATTTGCGTTCATTTCCCGGTTATGCGTTAGAACCACCATGCTTGATTATTTGATGCCGGTCCACGGCACCTATTCTTCTCCATACTGACCGCTTGCACGTTAAAGGGGGGGGGTACCTGAGCATCGCGACTCAGGGCTCTTACTGGCTCTCCAGCCCTCACCCTCTGGCCTTGACCACGGCACTGCGACCTGGCATACCAGCGACGGCTGAGACCAGCTCGAGGGCCGGGACCCGAGGACGTAGAGTGCAGGCATCTAACCGGACTTGCAGGAACACAACACAAGATAAGGCCCAGTGCCAGGCGCAACCCGCTTAGAGGTAGGGCCCCGTGAGTCCCGCGCTGGCTCACGGGTGCCCAGATACACCTCGCCAGGCCCTACCATGCCAGCCACGTGTCAGGGCGGGGCTGTACACGCCCCGGGGGCTCCTCCCGGAGGGGGGTCCCCCTCCCACGTACTAGTGGAAGCACCATGCTCCGCGCTGGCTGACGACACTGCCGAGGAGCGGCTATGCCCGTACACATACGGAAGCGCTATGCTCCGCGCTGGTGATAAACAACTGAGGGTGGCCTCCGGGCCGCGCCAACCTCTGGGAGCCCAGAGCTCAGTGCCTAGCCTCATCGTAACGCCTCCCCTCGGGAGTGCCGCGCGAGGGGGCTGGGCATGGGGGCTGCGCCTGGGTCACGCCCGGACGCACGCCGCCCAGCCAGGTTCCCCCCGGGCCTGGTTCGTCGTGCGCCTCTCCCCGAGCGGAGCCAAGGTATGAAGGCCATTTGAGCATCAAGGGGGACTCCTAAGCATCGCGGCTCAGGAGCCTAACTGGTCACGTAGCCCCTCACTCCTTGGTCCCGTCCTGGTTTCCGGTCGGGGCTATTGCTGGGTGAGGTACGCGCGGGGCTGGGCTCTGCAAACGTAGAACGGTGGATCCACCCACATCATACCTCCCTACTTGCTGTTCGTGCGCCAAGGGGGACTCCTGAGCATCGCAACTCAGGAGCCTAACTTGTCACGTAGCCCCTCACTCCTTGGTCCCGTCCTGGTTTCCGGTCGGGGCTATTGCTGGGTGAGGTATGCGCGGGGCCGGGCCCTGCCGGCGTAGAACATAAGCAAGTAGGAAGGAAAAGCGCAAATTTCAAAGGAATTCGAAAGCAAATATTACAGTCCACACTATTATCCCAATATCAGATGCAAGTTTAAACGCCTCCCCGAGGCATGATACATGTGCAGGAATTAAAAGCAGGACAGGAGCCACGATGGAGTCACTTGGCGGCGGGTGAGCAGCACGGAGTGGGTTCGCCTCACGAAGCAGCGGGGTCGGCAGCGCCTTGCTCCGGCTTGGTGCTGAAGGCCCGGAACTTCCCCAGCAGAGCCTCTGCACGACCCTTCACGGCCTCGGCAGCGGCCGCGGCACACTCGCCGCTCACGGGCTCCAGCAGGCTGTCGAGGTCGAACCCAGGATCACGAAGGTGGATGTGGGTGAGGACCCGCGTCAGTGCTGCAGAAGACAGAACACGCGCCTCGGCCTCGGCCGTGGGGCCAAGGCCAAGGGCGACATCTTCAAGAGCGTCGACCAAGAAGGGAAGCAGCTTGGCGGGGCCGTCCTCGGCGCCGGCCAGCGGGCTCTCCAGGCTGCTGTCATAAGGCGTCCTCAGCGAGGAGCGAGCCTTCGCCTCCAGCTCCATGAAGGCTGCGCGGTCTTCGGCAAGGACCAGGGCCTTGCCGTCCAGCTCGGCCTTCCTCGCCCCCAACTCCTGCTCTAGCGCGCCTAGGCGGTCGCGGTGTTTCTTGAGCTTGGCCTCCCGGCTCTCGACGGCCGCCTCGCGAGCCTTCACGCCTTCTTCCTGCTCTTGGCGAAGATGGACCTCTTTCGCGAGCTGATCCTGCAGGCCCTGCAGCTCGTCCTCCAGCGCCTTGCAGCGACCATGGACGTCGACCACCTCTCCCAGGGCTGCATCGCGAGCAGCCTTCGCCTCAAGGACGGCCTGCTTCTCCTCGTCGCATGCTGTCGAGGCCTGGACCAACGCCGCCCGAATCGAAGCGTCAGAGCGAACCCATCCAGAAGCCAGCTCCAAGCGCCCGGCCACCAGGCGAGGGTCGGTGCCGAGAAGATCCTGCCGCAGCCAGTCCAGCTCAGCAACAGTGCGGTCCAGAACGGCGGAAGGAGTTGGGGAGATAGCAGCCGGTGGAGTAGGAGGAGAAGGCGGTAGCACGGCCGCAGCATCCTGAGGCAGAGTCTGCCGCGCCCCGACAGCTGTAGCGGCGGCGGCAGGCGAGAGCACCTCGGGAGCCACTTGGGCTGTGGGGGCTGAGCTCGCCCCAGCCGGCTCAGTCAGGCCTCGCGAGGATGACCGGGCAGGAGAAGCTTGTGCGTCGCGGTCACCCTCCTTCAGGGGCGCTGCCACGGACGGAACCTCAGGAGCCCCCTTTGACTTCTTCCCCGCGGGCGCCAGCCTATCCAAGGGATGCGAACGTCAAGCCTCAAAAGCAAAACAAGAAATAAAGACAAGAATCGAGCACTTACGGGTCATCGCCGGTGAGCTCAAGCAGCCTTCGGCCAAATTTGAAGCCCGAAAACCGGCTGGAAGGGTCAACCTCGGGAAGCTTGGAGGCGGAAGGTGCGCTCGCAGTCCGCCGCGAGGCCAGAGCAGACCCGCGGGAGATCAGCCCGGTCCTGTCCTTCTTTAGGATCGGGGGTGAGCTGCCGCTGCCCTGCTCATCGTCGTCCACGTCGTCGTCCTCGTCATCATCCTCGTCGTCGTTGCTCGGAGGGAGGCGGAGAGCGCGGGACTTGCGCCGGGGAAGGGGAGCCCTCGACTCTCTGTCAGTAGCCTCGGAGTCAGGCCCTTTTCCCCGCTTCCCTCCTTCCTCCTCTTTGCTGGAGTCGTCGGAGGGCACAGCCACCGGTCCCTCGGGAACCTCCAGGGGCACGGGCCCTTCCCCGTTGAAGACGGGCATGGACTTCACTACCCGCTCCCAGTCGTCGCGGAGGAACAAGGGCGTAGGAGCGCCCTCCAACCTCGCCACATTGCCCCCGACCAGAGATTGGAGAACCACAGCCAGGTCTCCGTCGGCCCAGGCCGCGGGGCTCAGACGGGGCCTCCACATTGGAAGCGAGTACTGCCGAAGCGGAGCCAGCTGGTGCTCCAGGAACTCCCTCAACAACGACGCGCCGGTCAGCTTCGCCGCCGCCATGTCGGTCGGCCTCAGATCCGCGTCCATCTTCTCCAACACCATCTTCGCACGGGGATCCGTGAGCTCCGCTCGACCCCAGTTGCTGGAGCTCATGGGCTGCTCCGTGGGCAAGATCAGCCGAGGGTGGATGCGCTCAGCATCCACCAAGACCCACTTGCTCCTGAAGCCCTCAATCCTCTTCCCAGGGTTCGAGATGGCAATGGCGCCACCGTACGCGACAAAGCTCGCGCACGCGGAAGCAGGACCGCGAGAAGTCCGGAGGTAGAAGTAGTGGCGCAGCAAGGCCACTGAGGGCTGCACCCCAACGTGGGCCTCGCAATAATAAGCAAAGATCGCGAGGAGAAGGACGGAGTTGGGATGGAGATGCAGAGCCTGTAGCTTGTAATGGCGGAGGACAGAGAAGAAGAACTCGAAGAAGGGAGGCACCAGGCCAGCAACAATGGCACTTACGAAGAGCGGATAGAAGGTGCTCCTCTGGCCCTCAGGGGTGGCGGAGCCGGCCTTGAACACCTTCGCCGCGTCAATGCCTCGCGCCGTCGCTATCCGGCGCAACCGGGCAAGGCCCGTCTCCGACACGTTCGGTGGGTCCAGGGCAGACGAGTACCAAGCTGCGGCCGGGGGCTGGCGAGGCGCCATGGTTTCCTAGGTCGCACGGTCAGAGCAGATCTAGAGATTTCGGAGGAAGGGAGGAGAAGCGCAAGAAAGGGGATCTGAGCAGCAACCGAGGAAAGCAAGAAGAAGGGCCTAGGTGGACGCCACTCCCTTATCAACTCGCGCGGCTGCTAAGGCGCCCACGTCCAATCAACTGCCACGCGGCGCCCAAGGCCGCAGGCTGTTAGGGCCTGCGGCGCTTCGCTCTTGCCCTTCCGCTTCCCTGCACGGCCAAGTCTGGGCGCACCTTGGGCCCGGGGGCTACTGTCGGCGTTCTGGGAACGGAGGTCCCCAGACTTGCCTGCCTGCGGCCTGCGGTGTGGCTCAAAGGGGGGCCTAGCACGGCCCATCTTCACCAACACAAACTCAAGACCCTCGCGAGGGGCCAAGCCTCGCGGGGCGGATGACGCGGAGCCTCCTCAGGCGCGACCTCATCAGGCAGGCTGACGAGGAGGCGAAGAGATCAAGGCGGGGTACCTCGCGAGGTGCCCGTGATGCAAGCCATGACGACTCAGGGCGCCAGGCGGGCGCCAGCCCGCGCAGCGTCCTCCTTTCCTCTTTGGTGCCAAGGGGGCAAGCACAGCCGCGGAGTACCGAGGCATCAGGCAAAGGTTGCCATTTCGGTGCAACGAGACCAAGACCAGGAGGACTACGAGACGGAGGTCACCGTGGAGCCCAAGACGGCGTCATCGCCAGAGCTTTGCGCAGGCGAAGACTACTTTTGTCAGGATAGCTGATACTTGCTGTCCCCCTTCAAATTAGCCCGCCATTGTTGGCTCCCTTCCCGCTCGATATTTGGGAAGAGGACCAGGGCCTCTATAAATAGGACCAGCCACCCACAGAGCAAGGGGTGGGGAAGTAGGAAGGAAGAGGCTCGTTAGAGAGGTTAGAAGCAGAGAGAGAGACAGAGAGAGAGAGAGAGAAAGGTGGCTGAACTCCTCCCAACAGCTCATCGCCCCAGCCAAGAACGGACCCTCGCGAGGCTGTTCTTCCTTGTATTGTTCACCATCCTCAGCCCAAGAGGCAATCCACCACGCCACACACTGGAGTAGGGTATTACACCACAACGGTGGCCCGAACCAGTATAAACCCTGTGTCTCTTGTGTTGTTCTTCCCGTAGTTTAGATCCTAGCGCGGCGGAGGGGTGCAGGTAGGCAGGAGGCGAAATCTCCGCGCGCACCCTAGTGTTCGAACCTCAAGGGTCTGCCGGAACCCGAAATCCGACAATGACCCTAACCATAAGCCCAAGAGCATAGAGGTCTATGCGGATCTTCTCAAGCCCATAAGTGAAATGTCTAATCAGGAGAAACATAAGGGCATGAACCAAGTTTCAATTTGGCACTCACCCTTCTACATCATTTTTCAGTGTGTTATTCGCACCATATATCCCAAGATGGGTGACAAGGGGTCATGTAACAACTACTGCATTGATCTCATGCATCGCCTCTATGAGTCTCCCATAGGGAAGATAAATATCCCTAACTTTCTGTGGCATGAGATCCGTCTGGCTTGTTTTCAACACAAGCGAGCCTTTCCTCATGCCCCCTTCCTTCAGGCATTTATCGAGAGTGTTGCTCCGTTTCCCATTGCCCGCACTCACTTGCACGAACGGTGGGTCATTCCATCTCACATGGCGGAGGATTGGGTTCCCAAGGACTCTTCTGCTCCTACTCGTCGTACCCCAACTAGTGTTCCTTCTTCCGCCACTCGGTCTACTTCTTCCGGCTCCGCACCTTTTGGTCGCATCTCTCGCTTTCTTGGGAAAGCTCACTCTGCCATGATGAAGATGTTTACCTTTCATTGCTCTCAAAATCATGACGTTGTCACACGCTTGGTCACCTCCAAGAATGCTTTGAAGGCTTGTCTAAGAGACTCCAGAGTTTACGATGTGAGTGACGATGAACGTCTTCCTGATGATCCACCTTCTGACTTCGGCTTCCCTTCGGGTCCTGAGTGGGCTAACTTCCTTGACGAGGCCGGTGGTAGTGGTGCTCATGATGATGATGACGATGATGCTCTTTGATGCTGTTATGACACCTCCTTTTGGGTATTTGCTGCCAAGGGGGAGTAGGCACTTATTTATGTGATATGATGCTATGATCTTATCTTATTATCGTGTTATCGAACTCATGCTATGTGGTTTACCTGTTATTGAACTTATGATATGTTTGGACCGACTTATGTTATATGCTATGAGTGATGAATCCTTGTGAAGCCTATTCTAAATCTGATGTTATCTTGATTATCTTGTGTATGAGTTTCGGTTGTGTTGGTATCATAGTGAGGGGGAGCTCTCTTCATGTTTACCTATGAGTTATTGCACATATTGAGGGGGAGCTCCACAACAAACCCTTCGATATTCAATGTTTTTAAATTCTTTCGATATTCAAAGCTTTATTCTAAAAAGTGCATGTATGTTGTCATCAACTACCAAAAAGGGGGAGATTGAAAGCGCAATCATGCCCTTAATCGTATTTCGATGTTGATGACAACATGCATATTGAGACTAATCATGTTTATCGAGTATTTCTCAGGATTATGTCCCAAGGGCTATGTGTGTGTGTGGATCATGACTACGGACATAAAAACATATATCACCCAAGAGTAGAGACACAAGACAAAGATAAAAAGCTTCGGCTCCTTGTTTTCGGTTTTGCTCTTGAGTGTAGGGATCCCGCACTATTAAGAGGGGATCGATGGATTTCGCGAAAGAACTTGCTCAAAACCACAAAATTCCCTCTCATACCATCTCATAAATTCTTCCTCTAACTTGTGCAAAAATGGTAGTAGGTTTCCAAGCTAAAAGGTCCAACTTTCACCGGACGTCCGGCCTCTGTCAACCAACCAGACATCCGACTCTCTCCAGTCGTCCGGTGAGTCTGCACATAACTGAAATTAGCGGAAGACCGGTCACACCGGATGTCCGGTCACTGGACGTCCGCTCACCTCCGGATATCCGGTGCACTCCAACAGAACTACAATTAACGGATGTCCGACAACACCGGACGTCCGGGCTCCGGACGACCGGCGCCTTCCGGATGTCCGCTACCTGTGTTGTTTTCACGATCAGATTTATACTCCAGCGAGCGGACGACCGGCTACCCGGCCGGACGTCCGGTCCGATCTATGTCACCGGTCGTCCGGTACCCACCGGACGTCCGGCAGCTCCTGTGCCTTAAGTGGCCGAACGGCTAGCTCTTCACTACCACTATATATAGCCTTTCTTCCCTCTCGGGATAGTGTTGACCACTCACTTTGAACAAACCCTAGAACACATTACACTCTCTCTCTCTCACTCCTCCACACCAAATCTTGGATCCCCAAGGGATTTGAGAGCATTTGAGAGAAGTTGTCCGACCAAGTGATAGATCCACTCCTTCCCCTTCTTTGCACCAAAGGAATTTGTGACTTGAGCAAGTCTTGAGCTTTTCCCATCGTTCTTGTTACTCTTGGAGCTTGGAGACTCCTAGGCGGTAGGAGTCTTTCGGAGAGGAATCAACCTTTGTGATTACCCCCGGAAAAGTTTGTGAGGGTTTGGAGACCACCCCAAGGTCTACCACTAGTGGTTGAGAAACGCCTTCGTGGTGTTGTCTCAAAGAGAGAACAGGGTGAGCCTTCGTGGCGTTGGTGTGCCTTCGTGGTAACACCCACCTCTCTAAACCGTGATGTAGCTTCCCTCCAAGGAATTGAACATCGGCTTACATCCTCGTCTCTCAGAGTTGCGGTATCCCTAACCTTAACTCTCTGCTTGTGGTTACTTGTCTCATCTGCACTTACCTAAATCATATTGTGTTAGCCTACTCATTTACTTGTATTACTTGATTATCTTGTTTAGCTCTTAGCCTCACACTTGCAATTGTTAGGCTCACTTTCATATTCCGCACTATTGCCTAAAATTGCCAAGTAACAAGTAAAATTTGTATTTGTACCTATTCACCCCCCCCCTCTAGGTCCATCTCGATCCTTTCAACGACAAGAGCTTTGTCGAGTTTCTCCATCCAGGCCGAGTGCCAGGCACGTTTGTCCTTGTTGCACGAATCCTTCATGTCTCCATAGTAGGGGTCGATGATGGCCTCGACAAGGTGAACCAGTGAGTCCTTCTCATGCTCCTTGCTGCCACAGATCTTGTATCGGCCCTGGATGTCGACAAGATTCTGGCAGGCGATGCCCGAATTCTCGAGCGCCTTTACATCATTAGTGATGTCCATCGTACCAAACATGTAGTGGGGGCTGTTGACAAACCTGGCAAAACGCTCGCAAGGCCTTGTGGCCAGGCAGTAGTGGTAGACAAGGACGTGGTGGCGCACACACATCTGGGTGACAGCGACCTTGGGACGAGACCTGGCACGAGCGTGGGTGTACTCGAGGTCGAACCCGACCACCTTGCACTTCTCCGCGGCAAGCAACAACTCCATGATGTGGATGGAGTGCTCCACCCAGACCGGGTCGTTGGTGTACACCACTGAGAGGTCCATGAACCTTCTGTGGGTGTCCACCATGGCACGCATGGTGAACTGCTTCTCGTCGTCGGTAGCCACTCGGGGCGCCATTGGAGTCGCGTAGGATACCCTCTAAGAATTTCTCGTGGTGGGTGTGCTTCTTGCAATGGTGGGCCACGATCGAAAGGTTGAAGAGACACAAGGGTAGGTTAAATGGCCGCTATAATAAATGGGGGCCGGCCTGTAATCGTCACGTCTTGTCACGGCGTTCATAGAGGAGGATTCCAGTGCACGCTTGACAACACCGCACCACACGCGTGGGATCGAAGAGGCACCAAATGTATCGTCGGTGAGCCTGTTCCCACGCTACCACGTTGTTTACCGCGCAAGCTTCCTGCCTGGCTAGTTTGGCCACGCGTCGGCTAGAAGAGGGACAAATCGTGAGCGTTTATTGGCAAAAAGCTTTGTAAAAATGAAGTGTGTGGAATGACTTCGGTCATAAGTTACCCTTGGGTGATGAGGTCAAAGTTACACAGAAGGGTGATAATGGACACTCGAGCGCGGTAATTAATTTTGCACTCTACAGTGCACATGGTGGAAGAAACCAACTGTGTGCAATAATGTCGAAGATCGCAGTCGAGTTAGCTATACAGATCGTGTGCTATGAGATAGACAAGGTAAACTGATTCGAGAATGGTTAATAAAATCTAAGACCATTGCATATTAAGGTCAAAATAGTGCTAGCAATATACAAGTCTCATACGATGCCATTTCAAGGATTGTACCACAAAAGTCGAAATGTTACAAGGTTCATATTCTAGAGTTATATGGCTCAAATTCGAACATTACAAGGTTCAAACTGATATTAGAAATGAAATTCAGCTCATCAGCTGCAAATGCTCGCGCTGATCCGCTGAACATGGATATCAGAGAGGTTCAAACTAATATCATCGCTTCCATGTCTGGCTTCGAAACCTCACAATTTTTGCAAAGGGGTCAACCACTGAGAATTCATGTATGGGGTTGACACGATGACTTCCGATTACTCTGTCATCTAAAGTTCCAAAATGAAATTCAGCATTTTTGGAGCCCACTCCATTCTGCCGCAGGCGCCAGCGCTGATCAACAAACCATTCATTTTTGTGAAATATATGTAGGGAAAACCTCACTTCCTTCAGCACCCTTGCTCCGAGAACAAAGAACCTGGTGAATATAATCTCCGGTAAGGTCCCTCGATAGGAGTTCAAAGTAATTTCTGAGAGATGCAGATCTAGGCATTCCACGTGATTATTATATCATATCACATTATCCACCACTGGGCCTAATCTTATCTGCAAAAGAAGAAAATGTGTTAGTGCCCACATGCAATTTTGAACATTACTACATGCCTAGCTATTTGGTTTGCAGGATTTGTAAAATGCACTAACATGCCATCTTCGATCTGACATGATTAACATGGGCATTTGATTACATTCTAGAAAAATGTAGCCTTCTTCACAAGAGGTTGGAGTGGATGAAAAGTTCCCTAAGAAAACTAGTACAGATGAATCCAAAGGAGAAATGCTTATTGATTGTAACCATATGGATCAAGCAACCAATATGGGGGGGGGGCATGTATGTACTGAAATCGTCCAAAAGAACCTTCAGAAATCATAGTACATTGTCATTGTAAACTTGGAAAAAGGTGTCACAAATTGAACTCCCTTATGGTTAACATTTAACAGGAAAGGAACATCACCTCGATATATAGCTTCTCCAGGCATAGAAAGCATCTTAGGAAACTGACAACTTGCTCCAGGTCAAGCCCGATAAATTCTAGTGCCAAGACCTTCACTGTGCGCAGTTTCGGGGTCAAGCTTGTTGGAATCATTTTCTGAATGACAGAAGAACAAACATCTTCAAAATTAGAAATAATGTTAATTTGTAGAAGGAGAGTTAGAAGGCGGCTGTTGTACCTGAACGAGTGTGGATCCAATAACAAGTTCGGAGCATTTGTCAGACGGGTAGCCCACCACTGTCAATTTCGGCGCAGAAATGACACTGATTCTTGTTGGACCTTCTTGATCAACTACAAGTAATCTCTCAAGTGCAGGCGTGTCCTGGATGACCATACCGTGGTACACATCTTGTGATGTCTTCCTACCGCACCAGCAACACACATAAATAGTCCGGAGAGTCATGGAGGAGATGTGGAAGGTACTCAACCCATTGATTGCCTGAAGACGAAGGTACTCGAGTGCAGTACAGCCACGGAGCAGTCGCTCCATGTTACCCTTTGAGAGGAAGACGACGATGAGCTCAAGGTGCTTCGGTCGTGGTAGAATAAGAGCGGGCGCATCATTAAGGGGTGGGAAATGGCAATTCCTGAACTCGGAGCGCGGACGTTGGCAGCGACCGCATATGCCCATCATCAAAACTGAGCTCCTCGAGCTGATCTATGGCGGGGGATCAGAACCAGCCATCAAGCTTGGCTCGGTCCTTGCTGTTGGAACGGAACTTGCCGATTCTCAGGCCTTTGGTTGGGCCAAGGTGACCGCCGAGGATCTTGGAGAACACATCCAAGCTTTTGCGATAGCCATGGCAGAGCTCGTGGGTGTTGATGAGGTCGAGAGGGCTGGAGTTCCATAGGGGGTGCCACCGCCGGGAAATGAGGGTTGTGCGCGCCCCATATTTGACCGGGAGGAGGGAGATGATGACTCTCAACATATCATCAGGGAGGCTGCTGATTAAGTCTAGGCCTGCTGGAGTCGCTTGCGGTTCTAGCTCGCCCGCCTCCGCTTGTTGGCAGCCCCGTTCTCCACCTCCAAAGTCTCGTTGTCAGTGACGCTTTCTAATAGAAATGGGAGTACAGGGAATATTTAGTTAAAACATGGCAATAGAAAAGTGTATTGGTAAATAGAAGTTATTAGGTAGGAATATAGTAAGAAAAGGGAATAACAATTGGTTTCTTAAATACTACACAATTCATTTGACATTGTGGAGTAAGTCAACATATGCAGATAGTGGAAAAGAAAACTTACTTTGAACAAAGTCTAGACGGATGATTTTGTCAGGGAAGTTAGCATATATCTCATGACCAGGCCCTTTTATGTGCAGTGCAATTTTAGTGCCAGCTTTCAGTACATAAAACTTTGCAATTTCATTCCAAAAGCCAGTGCCAAAATAGGAGTCACCACATTCATCAAGTCTTACAGTAGCAACGATTGTAAATCCATGGTTTGTGTGTAGTATGACATCCATGGAGCCTTGATGTATGTAAAGGGAAAAGTTGTGCATTACATAATCTGTTGCATAGCGGGGTATGTTCTACAGAAAATGGTAGGATTGTTAAAGAAAATATGGTAACATGCAAATATGGGCCCAAAGTGAAAGAACTGTACAATAGTTGAAATCGAAGGACAAAAATATATAATTAAACAGATAGGGTAAACATGATGTCATGGAAAAATTAGAGTAATCAAAAGAACAATACATCATTAATTTGCCTAATATAGAAAGAAGAGGGGAAAATCCCCTTTGACATATATGGTGCATGTGGCACCTTTTATCCAAATGTAGCAATATTTAGAATATGTTCAGGAAAGTAGGCCATGCCAACCGATTTAGGGTGAGATTGAACATACCGCGCGCGTGCTCAAGTTATATGGTACGGAGAGATGGAATCTCTGGCAGCGGTCACAAAGTCCTTGTCAGATCTCGGGTTCCGGCAGACCCTTAAGGTTCGAACACTGGGGTGCGCGCGGAGATCACGTCCTCAACCTCCCCGCCTCACAAAGATCTAAACTACTAAAAGGATCACACAAGAGACACAAGATTTATAGTGGTTTGGGCCACCATTGTGGTGTAATACCCTACTCTAGTGTGTGGTGGATGGATTGCCTCTTGGGGTTGGTGATGATGAACAATATAGGGAAGAACAGCCTCGCGAGGGTCTGTTCTTGGCTGGGGTGATGAACTGCTGGGAGGAGTTCAGTTGCCCTTCTCTCTCTCTCTCTCTCTCTCTCTCTCTCTCTCTCTTTCTCTCTGATTTCCGATCTTCGATCCGCTAACTGCTCAAACCGAACCCTATCGAACCAACCACCCCCCTTGCCATGTGGGTGGCTGGTCCTATTTATAGGGGCCCTGGTCCTCTTCCCAAATATCGAGCAGGAAGGGAGCCAACAATGGGGGCTAATTTGAAGGGGGACAACAAGTACATCTATCCTGACAAAAGGTGGTCTTCGCCTGCGAAAGGCTCTGCGGTGACGCCGTGCTGGGCTCCATGGTGACCTCCATCTCGTAGTCCGCTTGGTCCTGGTGTTGTTGCACCGAAATGGCAACCTTTGCCTGATGCCTCGGTACTTCGCGGCTGCGCTTGCCCTCTTTGCACCAAGGAGGAAAGAAGGACGCCGCGCGCGCTGGCACCCGCCTGGTGCCCTCGATCGTCATGGCTTGCGTCACGGGCACCTCGCGAGGCACCCCGCCTTGATATCTCCGTCTCCTCGCGAGCCAGCCTGAGGAGGCTGCGCCCGAGGATGCGCCGTGTCGTCCGCCTCGCGAGGCTTGGCCCCTCGCGAGGGTCTTGAGTCTTGCTTGATGAAGATGGGCCATGTTGGGCCCCCATTCGAGCCACGCCGCAGGCCGCAGGTAGGCAAGTCTGGGGACCCCCTGTAGGATCTAGAAGAAGGAGTGTCTAGAGGGGGGGTGAATAGACACTTAATGCTAAAGTTGCACTTTTTAAGCTTTTTCGGTTTAAGTGGAGTTCGGGCACAATTTTAACATACACAATACATATCAAGCAATCATGCAAAGAGTATATAGGCAGCGGAAAGTAAAGCATGCAACTTGCAAGAATGTAACGGGAAGGGTTTGGAGGATTCAAACGCAATTGGAGACACGGATGTTTTTCCCGTGGTTCGGATAGGTGGTGCTATCCTACATCCACGTTGATGGAGACTTCAACCCACGAAGGGTAACGGTTGCGCGAGTCCACGGAGGGCTCCACCCACGAAGGATCCACGAAGAAGCAACCTTGTCTATTCCACCATGGCCATCGCCCACGAAGGACTTGCCTCACTAGCGGTAGATCTTCACGAAGTAGGCGATCTCCTTGCCCTTACAAACTCCTTGGTTCAAGTCCACAATCTTGTCGGAGGCTCCCAAGTGACACCTAGCCAATCTAGGAGACACCACTCTCCAAGAAGTAACAAATAGTGTGTTGATGATGAACTCCTTGCTCTTGTGCTTCAAATGATAGTCTCCCCAACACTCAACTCTCTCTCATAGGATTTGGATCTGGTGGAAAGAAGATTTGAGTGGAAAGCAACTTGGGGAAGGCTAGAGATCAACATTCATATGGTAGGAATGGAATATCTTGGTCTCAACACATGAGTAGGTGGTTCTTTCTTAGAACATATGAGTAGGAATGGTGTATGTGTTCTGATGGCTCTCTCAACGAATGAAGAGGTGGTGGAGGGGTATATATAGCCTCCACACAAAATCCAACCGTTACACACAGTTTTCCAATCTCGGTGGGACCGAATCATCAAACTCGGTCGGACCGAAATGGTAAACCTAGTGATCGTTAGAGATTTCGGTGGGACCGACTGGAACAACTCGGTGGGACCGATGTGCTAGGGTTAGGGAAAATCCAAAACTCGGTTTGACCGATTACTCAAACTCGGTGGGACCGATTTTGGTAATAAGTGAAACAGAGAGTTGGCCAAGCAAACTCGGTGGGACCGATTGCATATCTCGGTGGGACCGAAGATATTGCAACAGGTAACAGAGAGTTTGCAAGCCCATCTCGGTGAGACCGAGATCCGTATCGGTAGGACCGAATTGCTAGGGTTTGGCAGTGGCAAATGACAAGTGAAACTCGGTGGCGCCGGATTGACAGAATCGGTATGACCGAGTTTGGCTTAGGGTTTAGGTCATTTGTGGAAGTGGGAAAGTAGCTAAGGATTTTGGAGCATATCATTAAGCACATAAAGCAAGAGGCTCATTAAGAAACACCTCATCCCTTCTTGATAGTATTGGCTTTTCCTAAAGACTCAATGTGATCTTGGATCACTAAAATATATAAAATGAAGAGTCTTGAGCTTGAAGCTTTAGCCAATCCTTTGTCCTTAGCATCTTGAAGAGGTTCCCACAACCTTTAGTCCATGCCACTCCATTGTTGAACTTATCTGAAATATACTAGGTAAAGGTATTAGTCCAACAAGAGATATGTTGTCATCAATTACCAAAACCACCTAGGGAGCACTTGTGCTTTCAATCTCCCCCTTTTTGGTAATTCATGGCAACATACATTAAAGCTTTAGATAAAGATATAAAGAACAGCAAGTAAATCTTTGGAAGGACATGTAACAAGCATAGGTCCCCCTACATGTATGCACTCATGTGAATATGAAATATAGAGGCATGTGAGGGCATAACCATGACAGAGTGGGCAATGTGTTACATGTATCTTGGCCATATGCATCAGAGTAAAAGATTGTTAAGGAAAATACCTTCATGCTCATGAGTCCTTCTTGCAAACAGTATGTACATAAGCAAGAACTTCTCATACTCATGCTTTTGATGCATACACTTACCTTGTAGTCTTTGGTTGACTTAGGATGGAATGAACCTGCACAAACAAGGTTAGATAACACATGTACATCCACTAGCCAGAGTAAACTGAAGAAACCACAAGAATACCAAGACTGGGATGACATGTAGAGAGTAAGTACTAGGTACTGCATTGAATTCAACATGTCCCCAACAGTAAAGATATGCAATGAATTTGACTGATTTCTTTCCCATAGGTGTCTTGCTCCCCCTGAATCTTATATGGGATATTGGGAGAAGATAGGGAATAGAAAATTAGAGCTGAAAGAAACAAAACAAATGAACATGTCTTTCCCCCTAAAAAGACATGTGACATCTCTCCTCTTGATCATCAAGCATCTAGGATCCTTGAGTATTGTCTCTCCCCCTAGGGATCTCTTTCTCCCCCTTAATACATTATCTGGGACATTTGGGATCATTGCGATGTTCTCTCCCCCTTTAGTGCTTTGATGTGATCTCTTTCTCCCTGAAGATAAGCTTTGATGTGATCTCTCTCTCCCCCTTTGACATCAATTTCCAAGAAGGTTCTTCTGGAATCCGTCCAAAAGGTTTGGTCCTTGAGACTCAGCATAAAGAAAAGAGTAAAATTGGGATGCTTGTAGAGGACAAGATTCATTGAGTGGAGCTGGATCAGAAGAATTATAGGTTATGTGACAAACTATTTTTCCTGTTGCGAAGTCGGTGGCACCGAGTGGTATGATTCGGTGGTACCGAAGGAATTCGGTTGGACCGAAAATTACAATTCGGTGAGACCGAGTTCACACAGAGAAAAACACTTGTCACCTCAGCTCACTAGACATGCAGGATCTCACAAAGATTTGCAATGAATTGAATGCGGAAAATGCAGAATAAAAGGAAAAGAAAAGAAACTGAAGGATCTAGATGAAGTAGAAGGAAACAAATAAACAAGCATGAGACAAATGCAGTAACACAGAAAGAAACACAAGAGAACTTCATCTAGAGTTGGGCGGTGACATAGTCACCTATGTTAGAGTATATTGACTTAGGAGTCAAGTGAGAACACTTGATCATAGGTCATACTTATCGTTTAAGCTCAAAATGGGGTTGCCATTTTTTGTTTAAGCATATTGATGTATTCACATCTTGTTGAGTTGCTTTGACTCATGTCTTGGAGTAAAGCTTCTCTAAGATGGGATAACATACCTTGGGTGGTGGAGTGGTTCTTGCTGATGTAGTTGAACTTGTGTGGGTGCTCAAGGTTGATGTAGTCCATCAAGAATTTGGAGCACCACTTGGAGTTTGAGTTCATCTACCTACATGGGTTAGTTCTTGCAAGGAAGAGCACTTGTGTATCCAAAAATGACAATCATGAAGCTCAACATAGAATTTGTCAAAGGATATGTTTGAATGGTTTTGTGCTTCCTTGTCTTCAACCACCATTGTGTAGAGACTTGGTGATGTAAAGATTGCTCAAGATGTGAGTGAGTCGCAATCCCATGGAATTAGTTTCAACCAAGTACCTACATGGGTTAGACAACATGCAAGGTACAAATATATCCAAGACATAAGATAGTCATCATAAGAGATATATCATGGATTAGTCATAAGCTCATGTCTTGCATGTGTCCAATGGAGTTCCTACTCCACGTTTGAAGCATCAATGATGTTCAATTCTCCTCTTAGCCTGCAAAATACTTTCTCATCAAGTGGTTTAGTGAATATATCCGCTAATTGCTTGTCAGTGTGAACATGCTTAAGATTAATGTCACCCTTAGCAACATGATCTCGAATGAAATGATGACGAACTTTAATATGCTTAGTTCGAGAATGTTGTACGGGATTATGACCAATTTTGATAGCACTTTCATTGTCACAAAGTAGTGGAACATATTTCACATAAATTCCATAATATTTAAGAGTTTGGGTCATCCAAAGTAATTGAGCACAACATGAACCAGCGGCAATGTATTCCGCTTCGGCGGTGGATAAGGATACCGAGTTTTGTTTCTTGGAGGACCAAGACACAAGAGATCTGCCAAGAAATTGACAGGTACCCGAAGTGGACTTCCTATCAACCTTGTCTCCGGCATAATCCGAGTCAGAATAGCCAACAAGATCAAAAGAAGACCTCTTAGGATACCAAATGCCAAAGTTTGGTGTGTGAATTAAGTATCTCACTATCCTTTTCACAGCCTTAAGATGACATTCTTTAGGAGCAGCTTGATATCGTGCACACATGCATACACTTAGCATAATATCGGGACGTGAAGCACATAGGTATAGTAATGAACCAATCATAGAACGATAAACCTTTTGATCAACCGGTTCACCACCTTTGGTCAAATCATTATGTCCACTAGTGGGCATGGGTCTAGACATACCTTTGCACTCTTGCATATTGAACTTCTTGAATAAGTCCTTGGTGTACTTCGTTTGAGAGACAAATGTACCTTCCTTAGTTTGCTTGATTTGCAAACCAAGAAAGAATTTGAGTTCACTCATCATAGACATCTCATACTTCTCTGACATTAGCTTTCCAAACTTTTCACTAAAGAGAGGGTTAGTTGAACCAAATATGATATCATCAACATAGATTTGACATACAAATAGTTCTCCATTAACCCTTTTAGTGAAGAGAGTAGAATCAATTTTACCAATTTCAAAACCACTTGCAATAAGGAACTTGGTCAAGCATTTATACCATGCTCTAGGAGCTTGTTTAAGACCATAAAGAGCTTTGTGAAGTTTGTAAACATGATTAGGTTTCTTAGGATTGACAAAGCCGGGAGGTTGTTTGACATAAACTTCCTCCTCTATTTCACCATTTAGAAAAGCACTCTTAATGTCCATTTGGTACAAGGTGATATTATGGTGATTAGCATAGGCAAGTAAGATGCGAATGGACTCAAGTCTAGCAACGGGAGCATATGTCTCACCATAGTCCATACCTTCGACTTGTGTGTACCCTTGGGTGACGAGACGTGCTTTGTTGCGGACCACTTGTCCATCTTCATCTTGCTTGTTGCGAATCACCCATTTGGTACCAATGATGTTGTGGTTGTTGTCGGGCTTCTCAACCAATGTCCAAACTTGGTTTCTCTCAAAATTGTGTAGCTCTTCATGCATAGCATTTATCCAATCCGGATCTTCCAATGCTTCTTCAACCTTCATAGGTTCAATGCTAGAGATGAATGAATAATTTTCACAAAAGTTAGCTAAACGAGTTTTTGAGCGAGTGATTCTCCCGGTTTGTATATCATTGAGGATTTGCTCAACGGGATGATCTTTGGCAATTCTTGCTCGAACCCATGAGAGCTTTTGCTTGGGTCTTTGTTGAGCATCTTCTTCATCTTGTTCTTCTTCTTGGCCTTCTTCATTGTTGACATTGTCATTCTCTTGTCGTGGTGGGGAAGGAGGTTGTTGATGTTCGTCTTGATGTACTTCCTCATCTTCTTCATCTTGGTGTGTCCCACTTGTGGATGATTCCGTGTCGATTCTTGGTTCACCTTGTCATGAAGTAGAAGCTTCCACTTGGACGGATGACGTACTCTCCTTCACCTCCGTTGGACGAACTTTGCCAATGGACAAGTCTTGGATTGCTTCTGAAGTGTCTTTGTCTCCTACATCAATTGACAATTGCTCTACTTGCGAGCTATTAGATTCATCAAACTTCACATCTACCGTCTCTTCAACCTTTCGGGTGAAATTGTTGTAGACACGGTAAGTGTGAGAGTTTGATCCATAACCAAGTAGGAAGCCTTCATGAGATTTAGGAGCAAACTTTGAACGACGATGCTTATCAAGAATGTAGCACTTTGAGCCGAATACTCGAAAGTATCCAACTTGGGGTTTGTTATCGATGAGGAGCTCGTATGCTGTCTTGCCGAGTAGCTTGTGAAGATACAAGCGATTTGTTGCGTGACAAGCTGTCTCAACCGCTTCTGCCCAAAAGTGCTTTGGCGTCTTGTATTCATCAAGCATCGTTCTTGCCATTTCGATGAGCGTCCGATTCTTCCTCACAACAACTCCATTTTGTTGAGGTGTGTACGTAGCCGAGAACTCGTGTGAAATCCCTTCTTCGTTAAGAAAGGTGTCCACATTTGCGTTCTTGAACTCCGTTCCATTGTCACTCCGAACCTTCTTGATCTTCACTTCAAACTGATTTTGGGCTTTCCTAGTGAAGTTTTTGAAGATCTTCTGGACCTGCGACTTGTCATTAATAAAGAACACCCACGTAAATCTTGAAAAATCATCAACTATAACTAGACCAAAAGAATTTCCACCGAGACTTTTGTAGGCGTTGGGACCAAAAAGATCCATATGAAGTAGCTCGAGTGGCCTCCTTGTGGTCATGATGTTCTTCACAGGATGCCTTCCTCCAACCTGTTTACCTGCTTGACAGGCACTGCAAAGTCTATCCTTATCAAATATGACATCGTTAACTCCAAGGATATGATTTCCTTTAATAAGCTTGTCAAGATTTCTCATGCCAACGTGACCTAGTCGTCTATGCCACAACCAACGTTTTGAGGATTTAGCAATGAAGCAAGTTTTAGGTTGTGCCTTTTTAGAGAAATTGACAATGTAAAGATCACCTCTACGCATACCGGTAAAGACCATTTTATGATTGTCTCGATGAAACACTTGGCAATCTACCTCAGTAAATAGAACATTTAGGCCAAAATCAGCAAGTCTAGATACTGAAAGTAAATTGTAGCCGAGAGATTCAACGAGCATGACATTTTGAATGGAACTATCATGTGAGATGGCCACCTTACCAAGGCCAACTACTTTACCCTTTGAATTATCACCAAAGGTGACATATTTTTGAGGGCCATCATTTTCAGCAAGCTCACGGAACATCTCTTCATCTCCGGTCATATGATCAGTACATCCACTATCAAGAACCCATTCCTTTCCACCTGACGCATATCCCCGAAGATTTGCCATAAGACCAAAATGTCTCATTGCATCATCAAGATCGAAGTCACTATCATCATCATCATAGTATCCATGTTCATCATGATCTTGTGACTCATCATTTCCTAGAGAGGGTAATTCATTAGATAAATGGTCATCAAAGTGGTCACTTTTATGAATTCTTATAGCTTCAAATATAATATCACTAATGATTCCAACATCTCCTTTAGCATGCTTGAGATTGGTAAGCTCAAATAGACAATCACCAAACTTAGTATCACTAGAGTTCATCTTACTCAAGGCAATAGATTTATGGAGAATTTTATCCAAATTTTTCAAGGAATGATCGGGAAATCTTTCCTCAAGAAATTTCCATATAGTATAGGCACAATTAAGAGTAGGCAAACTAGCAATCAAATTTTTGGGCAATCCTCTAATGATGAGCTCAATGGTTCTAAGATTGCGAATCATGTCAATATCTTCATCTAGGGTAGGATGCAAAGGATCAATATGAGGTGCACAAGGGCTAGCAATATACTTGTTTAAATGATATTGATTGAAGATTACAAGCATCTCATTTTTCCACTCATGAAAGTACTCTCCATCAAGAATAGGCACTCTATGTCTAAGACTCCCTAAAGTAGACACATCCATCTTCCTCCAATGATGATTAAACCAAGGCAATGGAAACCTGGCTCTGATACCACTTGTAGGATCTAGAAGAAGGAGTGTCTAGAGGGGGGTGAATAGACACTTAATGCTAAAGTTGCACTTTTTAAGCTTTTTCGGTTTAAGTGGAGTTCGGGCACAATTTTAACATACACAATACATATCAAGCAAGCATGCAAAGAGTATATAGGCAGCGGAAAGTAAAGCATGCAACTTGCAAGAATGTAACGGGAAGGGTTTGGAGGATTCAAACGCAATTGGAGACACGGATGTTTTTCCCGTGGTTCGGATAGGTGGTGCTATCCTACATCCACGTTGATGGAGACTTCAACCCATGAAGGGTAACGGTTGCGCGAGTCCATGGAGGGCTCCACCCACGAAGGGTCCACGAAGAAGCAACCTTGTCTATTCCACCATGGCCATCGCCCACGAAGGACTTGCCTCACTAGCGGTAGATCTTCACGAAGTAGGCGATCTCCTTGCCCTTACAAACTCCTTGGTTCAAGTCCACAATCTTGTCGGAGGCTCCCAAGTGACACCTAGCCAATCTAGGAGACACCACTCTCCAAGAAGTAACAAATAGTGTGTTGATGATGAACTCCTTGCTCTTGTGCTTCAAATGATAGTCTCCCCAACACTCAACTCTCTCTCATAGGATTTGGATCTGGTGGAAAGAAGATTTGAGTGGAAAGCAACTTGGGGAAGGCTAGAGATCAACATTCATATGGTAGGAATGGAATATCTTGGTCTCAACACATGAGTAGGTGGTTCTTTCTTAGAACATATGAGTAGGAATGGTGTATGTGTTCTGATGGCTCTCTCAACGAATGAAGAGGTGGTGGAGGGGTATATATAGCCTCCACACAAAATCCAACCGTTACACACAGTTTTCCAATCTCGGTGGGACCGAATCATCAAACTCGGTCGGACCGAAATGGTAAACCTAGTGACCGTTAGAGATTTCGGTGGGACCGATTGGAACAACTCGGTGGGACCGATGTGCTAGGGTTAGGGAAAATCCAAAACTCGGTTTGACCGATTACTCAAACTCGGTGGGACCGATTTTGGTAATAAGTGAAACAGAGAGTTGGCCAAGCAAACTCGGTGGGACCGATTGCATATCTCGGTGGGACCGAAGATATTGCAACAGGTAACAGAGAGTTTGCAAGCCTATCTCGGTGAGACCGAGATCCGTATCGGTAGGACCGAATTGCTAGGGTTTGGCAGTGGCAAATGACAAGTGAAACTCGGTGGCGCCGGATTGACAGAATCGGTATGACCGAGTTTGGCTTAGGGTTTAGGTCATTTGTGGAAGTGGGAAAGTAGCTGAGGATTTTGGAGCATATCATTAAGCGCATAAAGCAAGAGGCTCATTAAGCAACACCTCATCCCTTCTTGATAGTATTGGCTTTTCCTAAAGACTCAATGTGATCTTGGATCACTAAAATATATAAAATGAAGAGTCTTGAGCTTGAATCTTTAGCCAATCCTTTGTCCTTAGCATCTTGAAGAGGCTCCCACAACCTTTAGTCCATGCCACTCCATTGTTGAACTTATCTGAAATATACTAGGTAAAGGTATTAGTCCAACAAGAGATATGTTGTCATCAATTACCAAAACCACCTAGGGAGCACTTGTGCTTTCACCCCCATTCCCAGAACGCCGATAGTAGCCCCCGGGCCCGTGGTGCGCATGGGCTTGGCCGTGCTGAGAGGCGAAAGGGCAAGGGCGAAGCGCCGCGGGCCCTAACAGCCTGTGGCCTTGGGCGCCGCGTGGCGGTTGATGGGACGTGGGCGACTCCACTTCCCCACGACGCCTTGGTGATCATGCGAGCTGGACAAGTCCCTGCATGCAAATCGTGTCATGATTACCTGTGATCGTGGAGGCCTGCGGTTGGCCTTCGCCGGCTATAAGTACTGTAGGGCACGTGCCCTTCCAGTCCATTCCTCCTGGCTTCTCCTTCTTCCCGATCCTTGCTCCGTCTTGGTGTGATGGCTCCAATCCGCCGGTTCTCCGCAGCGGAGAAGGGAAAAGCTCCCCGAGAGGGGCCAGACCCGCTCCCGCCGAAGAAACGGCTCGCCATTTGCAGCCGGGGCGAGGAAGATCGGCAGGTGGAGCTGAGGCCCCGGTGCGAGCGGGCTCCGCTAGGGTTCCCGCTTCCTCTGTACGCCCCCGCCGAGGGTGTTGATGCTGATCTCCACGGCCGGCGCCGTCGTAGGCGCCGTCGGGTCACGAAGGCGTGGGTTGTTCCTCCCGGAGTCCACGCCGAGGGCTCCTCCCATGAGTTCGTGCTCCACGTCGTCGTTCCTCTTCAATCCTGGATCCGTCTGCCTCCCTTCTTCGCCTCTGTTGTCCCTCCAGGAGGGCCTCTGGAGCTCTCGCTGCAGCACGCCGGCTGCTGCGCCCTCGCGACCGAGGCTGAGGTCGTGGTCGCCGCCCCGGGCGAGGTCTACTTGTCCCGCGGCTGGAGAGAAATCGCCCGGGTCTGCAAGGTGAGGGGCGTCTTCGCGGTCCACCTGGAGTATGATGGCGCTGCAGTGATGTTCCTCAAGGTCTTCGACGCAATCGGGCGCTGGCTGGAGTGTTGCCGCGGGAGAGGCGGCCAGGACCTTGCCCTGGAGAGGGCCAGGCCCGACGACCGCTCCCTTGGCGAAGGCGCCGGGGGGTCCAGCGACTCCAGCGAGATCTTCGTGACTCCGGAGACTAGCGACGATAGCTACGAGCCCCCGAGCCGGTGCCGCTCCCGGAGCAGGGCGGGCTCGTCAGGCCGCCGGCGACCCTGATCTGGATGTGGTTGGCGCCGGTGCTTGACGGCCCACTGTTGATGATGGCATCTTCTGCTAGAGCCCATGTAGTTAGCACTCCTTAGGATCCGTTCCCTGCGAGGAATCAAAATGCGCCCCACGGGGGCTTGTAAGGTGTCTGTAGTCCCATTTGTTAATATATGACCTTTGCTATGGATTTGTGTGAGTTGCCGATTCCGGCATAGCTTAGTTTTCCCTTTCGAACCTCGTGAGGGCTTGGTGCTCTACGCCGACATGTCCCAGTCCCAAGGCGGCGTCAGCCGTCGCTGGTATGCCAGGTCGCGATGCCGTGGTCAAGGCCAGGAGGTGAGCGACCCGGGGTCCGGTAAGAGCCCCTGAGTCGCGATGCTCAGGAGGCCCCCCTTGGCGCCCAAGCAGCCGTTGCTTGGTGAGAAAGGGAAGCAGCGTCGCTAGTACGGAATTGCCTTAGGTGCGGGGGTAGTGCCACGGTAGCCAGCACTGTGGTAGGTGACTTATCTTGAGGATCGGGGATTATCCCTGGTGCGCCGTTGGGTTCGCGCATCGGTAGGAGCGGAGTCGCTCGGCAAGGTCCTCGCGAGCCCCTTCCCCCTCGCCTCTGCTCCCCTTTCTGGTTAAGGCTCTTGGGGATGTCGCCCTTGGCATCGGCCCTGCGTCCGAGGCCAAGGCGCATGTCTTGTCTTCTGCTGCGCTGACGCGGGTCTTCGCCCACGTCTACCTTCGTGATCCCAACGCCGACCTCGACGGCCTGCTGGAACCGGTGAGCGGCGAGGGAGCTGCCGCCGCTGTCGAAGCCGTGAAGGGGCGCGCGGAGGCGCTGCTGGAGAAGTTCCGGGCCTTCAGCACCAAGCCAAGGCAAGGCGCTGCCGGCCCCGCCGCTCCATGAGGCGATGCCGCTCCGCACAGCTTCACCGCCGACAAGTGACTCCGTTCCATTCCTGTTCTCCTTTCGATTCCTGCACATGTACCACACCTCAGGGAGGCATTTAAACTTGCGTTTGGCATTGAGATGATAGTATGGATTGTAATATTTGCTTTTAAGTTCCTTGGATTTTATGCTTTTCTTCCCTACTTGCTTGTGTTCTGCGCCGGCAGAGCCCTGCCCCGCGCGTACCTCACCCAGCATTAGCCCCGACCGGAAACCAGGACGGGACCAAAGGAGTGAGGGGCTACGTGACAAGTTAGGCTCCTGAGTCGCGATGCTCAGGAGTCCCCCTTGGCGTGTGAACAACAAGTAGGGAAGCGTGATGTAGACGTGTCTTCCGTTCTACGTCTGCAGAGCCCGACTCCTCGCGTACTTCACCCAGCATAGCCTTTCGGAACTAAGGAGTGAGGGGCTACGGAGCCAGTTAGGCCCCTGAGTCGTGATGCTCAGGAGTCCCCCTTGACGCGTGAATAGCGGGTGATGAGGCGAGATGTAAGCATGGCTATCGTTCTACGTCTACAGAGCCCGGCCCCGCGCGTACCTCACCCAGCATAGCCTTTCGGAACTAAGGAGTGAGGGGCTACGGAGCCAGTTAGGCTCCTGAGTCACGATGCTTAGGAGTCCCCCTTGACGCGCAAACGGACTTCATATCTTGGCTCCGCTCGGGGAGAGACGCGCGACGAACCAGGCTCGAGGGGCCTGGCTGGGCGGCGTATGTCTGGGCGTGACCCAGCCGTAGCCCCCGTGCCCAGCCCCCTCGCGCGGCACTCCCGAGGGGAGGCGTTGCGATGGGGCCAGCCACTGAGCTCTGGGCTCCCTGAGGTTAATGCGGCCCGGAGGCCACCCCCAGTTGTTTATCACCAGCGCGGAGCATAGCACTTCCGTATGTGTACGGGCATAGCCGCGCCTCGGCAGTGTCGTCAGCCAGCGCGGAGCATGGTGCTTCCACTAGTACGTGGGAGGGGGCTCCCCTCCGGGAGGAGCCCCCGGGGCGTATACAGCCCCGCCCTGACACATGACCGGCACGGTAGAGCTATGTGAGGTGTATCTGGGCACCCGTGAGCCAGCGTGGGACTCGCGAGGCCCTACCTCTAGGCGGGTTGCGCCCGGCACTGGGCCGTATCTTGAGATGTGTCCCTGCAAAATTTGGTCAGATGTCGGTACTCTACGTCCTTGTTCGCCAAGTTTAACAGCTCCAGGGAGGTGCAGAGGTCTTCGTGCATCGCCATCTCCTCCTTCATCTTGACGTCGCGCACGCCGTCGGAGAAGGTAGAGATGATGGCCTCCTCGGACACCTTGGGGATCTTGAGGCGCGCGCTGTTGAAGCGCTGGATGTACTTTTGCAGGGTCTGTCCGGGTTGTTGCTTGATGCGGCACATGTCGCTCACGGCGGGCGGCCGGTCACGAGTACCTTGGAAGTTGGCGATGAAGCGGGCGCGCATCTGGTCCCAGGAGGAGATCGTGCCTGGAGCCAGATTCAGGAGCCAGGTTCGAGCTCCTTCCTTGAGCGCCATGGGGAACCAGTTCGCCATGACCTTTTCATCCCCGCCGGCAGCCTCGATGCCCAGCTCGTAGAGCTGGAGGAACTCTGCGGGATCGGTTGTGCCGTCGTAGTGAGGAGGCAGGTCGGGCTTGAACTTGCCGGGCCACGCGACGCTGCGCAGCTCAGTGGTGTAGGCATGGCAGCCCGCGGTGGCCACAAAAGGCCTTGGTTGGTGGAGAGCTTGGTCTTGTGGGTCCCCACGCGCTGTAGCTAGGAGCAGGGCGGCGTCTTGGCGCGCCGGAGCTGGGGCAGGGTCGCGGCCCGCCGGAGCAGGGAGCGCCCTGGCAGCCCCTTGCGGGCGAGGAACTTCTTGGCAGCTCCGCTCTTGCTGCGCTGACGCCTGATGGAGCGGGTTCCGCCCAGGGGCCAAGCGCCTTGGAGCCATGGCATCTTCTTGGAGGGGAGGCGGCTGGTGCGCCTCTGGAGCTTCATTGCCCGCGCGGGGCGGAGTGCGGCGCAGAGGGACGGACGACAAGGAAGAGCCCCCTGCGGCACGGACAAGCTTGGTGACGCGGTCGAGCCATTCTTCGTAGACGTCGTCGACGAGACGGTAGCGCAGGAGCTCATTTGCCGCGAGGAGCGCAGCCCGAGCCTCCGGGGGTGCGCGGAGCGCGCGGGACGAAGAACCGGCTGGAGTGAGTGATGGAGTAGCGGTGCAGCCGTCTTGCCGCACGGACGGGTGTTGAGACGATGCCTGCTGCTCGCCCCCCGCCGGGCTGGTGGCGGCATTGACGGCGGGCGATGGGGAACGACGAGGACACCCACCGATGGGGGCCGTCTGGGCGACGCGAGAAGCGATGGCGGCCCGGCGCTTGCCGCGGGCCCGACGAGCGTTAGACATGGATGCGACGGTTGGAGGAGAACGGAGCGGTGGCAGACGAATTCCGGCGCACCCCTACCTGACGCGCCAAATGTCGGATCTCGGGTTCTGGCAGACCCTTAAGGTTCGAACACTGGGGTGCGCGCGGAGATCATGTCCTCAACCTCCCCGCCTCACAAAGATCTAAACTACTAAAAGGATCACACAAGAGACACAAGATTTATACTGGTTCGGGCCACCATTGTGGTGTAATACCCTACTCCAGTGTGTGGTGGATGGATTGCCTCTTGGGGTTGGTGATGATGAACAATACAGGGAAGAACAGCCTCGCGAGGGTCTGTTCTTGGCTGGGTTGATGAACTGCTGGGAGGAGTTCAGTCGCCCTTCTCTCTCTCTCTCTTTCTCTCCGATTTCCGATCTTTGATCTGCTAACTGCTCGAACCGAACCCTATCGAACCAACCAACCCCCTTGCCATGTGGGTGGCTGGTCCTATTTATATGGGCCCTGGTCCTCTTCCCAAATATCGAGCGGGAAGGGAGCCAACAATGGCGGGCTAATTTGAAGGGGGACAGCAAGTACATCTATCCTGACAAAAGGTGGTCTTCGCCTGTGAAAGGCTCTGCGGTGACGCCGTGCTGGGCTCCATGGTGACCTCTGTCTCGTAGTCCGCTTGGTCCTGGTCTTGTTGCACCGAAATGGCAACCTTTGCCTGATGCCTCGGTACTCCGCGGCTGTGCTTGCCCTCTTTGCACCAAAGAGGAAAGAAGGACGCCGCGCGCGCTGGCACCTGCCTGGTGCCCTCGATCGTCATGGCTTGCGTCACGGGCACCTCGCGAGGCACCCCGCCTTGATATCTCCGTCTCCTCGCGAGCCAGCCTGAGGAGGCTACGCCCGAGGATGCGGCGTGTCATCCGCCTCGCGAGGCTTGGCCCTCGCGAGGGTCTTGAGTCTTGTGCTTGATGAATATGGGCCATGTTGGGCCCCCATTCGAGCCACGCCGCAGGCCGCAGGCAGGCAAGTCTGGGGACCCCCGTTCCCAGAACACCGACAGTCCTGAAGTGTCGGCGCACTGTACATTCTATGAATGAAAGAAAACCCTCAAATTAGGTCAAATAAAAATGAATTCACGGCGATTTCCGCCGGGTGATTAAAGGAGGTAGATGAACTAGGATAAGAGATGAGATAATATCTTGTTAAACTAGTTACCTTGTAGTCCATGAGAAAGAACCCTCAGTACGGCAGATTCCCCAACCGAGGGGAGCTGGGTCGACCGCGAGCAATGTCAAGAAGGTCGATGGCGATAGGCGGCGGCAAGCGGAAGTGGCAAAATGCGGTGGGCTTTGCCGGCAGCCTGGCAGCGGCGGCATGCGTCGAGCTAAGTGTTTACCGCCGTGATAGGCGATGCCATGGCATAGACGCGGAGGAGCTTGTGCAGGTGTGAATGGGGAACATACCGGAGGGGCCGAGGGGGTGGCGGGCGGGGTGAGGGTTTTTGTGACGTGGGGATGGTGAGGGTTTTCTTTTTTCTTTTTTCTTTTTTGAATTCGGTGGTGAGGGTTTTCTGTGCCACAAAGAATTTTGGGGGCGACGGTTTGCTAGAGCGAACCGTGTGTGATTGACGCAATAGGCAAAATGAAAATCATTGCACACGGCTCCAATTTTGGGAACCGTGTGTGATTGACGTACTACCTCCGTCCTAGTTTATTGGTCCCCCGTTGTATTTTTTACCAAAATTTGGCGAAATATTTAACATACCCAGACATAGATAATAAGCGTACACGTAGATAAGCATAGTTCAACTATAAGTAGTACACAGTTCAACAGTACTAAGCATACTCAAGCATACATATATAGTTCCATCCATCCCACATCTCATCTCATAGGCCGGCATGATCCTGAAGCTTCTCCAGGTACTTGGCGTACGCGCCGTGCGCCACCCTGCGAGAATACTTCTGCTTGAAGGAGCCAATGGCCCGTCCTCTTGCATGCGCCAGAACACTTAGATACACGTCATGAAGCTTCTGGTTGCAAAATGGGCATCCATAGCCGCCGTTCCAGGTCCTAATACGCCTGTTATGCATTCCCACATAAAGCTCCCTCAGGATTTGCCTGTTGTACCTCCTCTGGACATCTTCATCCTCGCTGCCCACATCGTCAGACAATACCTATACAAATAGTAAAATAAATTTGGCATCAAATCAATGATTACATGCCGTGAAGTAGGATTAGGAATTTATGGCTATTTATTTATACATATCCAGAGATTATGGTTCGATTTTTAAGCGCAGTCGTCTATGTACAGACCAATCTTGAAGAAAATAATGGCACAAACATATGTAGGTTATTGAAAATCAATTGTCAGGCCCTGGCTAGGAATTATTAGCACGAACACTAACCCTAGTCGGATTACTAGCAGAAATCATTTGCACAGATGAAACAACTAATCACTTATCACCTGTACCATTCAAACAATCAATACACTACACGGATCTAACGGAACTTACTCAGATTTCATGGATTGGGATAACATAACCATAGGATTTCTATTCCAAAAAGGGGGAGGCAGGAGTAACCAGAGAAACCTTATGATCTATTTGACACATAAATGAGTATAGATGACTAACCAGCTGTCCGTCGGAGTCGGAGTCGTTGCCGGAGTGGTCGTCGGAGTCGTCGCCGGAGTGGTCGTCGAAGTTGGTGTGGAACTCCGCCTCCGGCTATGGAAGCTCGACGCCGTCGACGACGTCAGGGTGCAGCGATAACTCGCCGGCGGTGACGGCAACCTTTGTCTCCATCTCCACGCTGTCCTCCGGTGCTTTAGCAGCCCCGGCATCGCCACTCCCTCCGATGAGGCGCTTCGGCGGCATCCTCATACACTGACGGCTTTGAGGACTAAGAGCGGCGTCGAGGATGCAAGCGGAGAGAGAGGATTGTGTGTGTGTAGCGAGGATGGGGGGTGCGGCCGCTCGTGCACACCATTAATATGGAGTAGTGAGAGTTGTGGGAGAGAGGCGGGCGGAGGTCAAACCGATGGCTCGCCTCTCGGGGAGCCTGTGCACCGGACTGCTGGCATGCCTACCAAAGTTTCACATTGCTACTCGCATGCCTCCCGATAACACTGCGCAGCGAGCACGCCTTCGTCAATTCACACACCTGCATGCACGCCTCCCCGTCTGCCTGCGCGGCGGACACGTCCCATCAACTCATGCCTGCTCGCATGCCACACAGGTCGCGCGGTGGCACGTATATTGTTTTTCTATTTGGATGATTAGTGCTGCCGCTTTATTGCTTAACCGAAGCATGCCACGTATCCATTGTTGGTCTAACGCTCATGGTTTGAATAAATAATCCGTTTGGGATATTGGTTCCCAATTATTAATAATCTCCCGTCTGTAGTTAGATAAACATTACATCAAAACTGGTCTGAAATTTGACCAAAAAAGTACAATGCCACTTTGTATTGGTGTCCATATG
This sequence comes from Triticum monococcum, assembly GCA_034509565.1. Lineage (NCBI taxonomy): Eukaryota > Viridiplantae > Streptophyta > Magnoliopsida > Poales > Poaceae > Triticum > Triticum monococcum. The sequence continues at coordinate 498,405,322 of CM067843.1, forward strand.
ACAACACGATAAGTTTCATGAACTTCAAATAAGTTTTGGATGTACTAGAATTTAAAAATGAAGATTTTCAATGTTTGAAATTTCTTGCACGGGGAGTAAACATGCACCCAGTGAGACACATGTGTTTTTGCAATCCATTTAGGTGCACTGTCACGTGTGCATGTAGCTCAAATTTGATTTTTGCACATTATACCCGTAGAAAATCAATCAATCAATGTACTAAAACGTCTTAATGATCTTTGTGATTTTTTTGAAATTAAAACATCCCTCATTTGGTAACATGTATGTTCACCATGGGATAATTAATTTAACATGCATCGTAGTTGCGGTAGATTCGGGGTGTGTGCGTGGGTGTGTGCGTCCAGGGGTGGCGGGTGGCTCGCAGTACACAATGAGTTGTGAGCCACCGTGTGGGTTGGCCGTTTTGTTAGGCAGGCCGGTGCCACATCAGAGTCGTGAACTCGTTATTTAAAACATTACACAACCCTATCATACATAAATGTTTTGGCCACATGCAGTTGATGGTTATCCTACACGACACTCGATACTCGCGTGTGACGCTTTCTATGGGCCCGCGTGGTCGTCGTCCATCACTTTGACGAACAGCCAGCAGTGAGGTTAATTTGACCAGCAAGGTAGAATCTTTTTTGTTTGTGTTATGGTGGTATATAGTATGCGTCAAAGAGGTGGGAGGGGACTAGCATATATACTATACGTACGCATCTGTGAACAAGTACGCCTCACTCAGTGTCGGGACTTTTTGGTTTCCAAGGCACGTGCCACATCAAAATTGTGAAATTGGTTATTCAAACATCACACACCACCTTTTTGGGCCACATGCATATCCTAGCTAGGACACTCACGTGTGATGCTTCCATCTGTGGGCCCACAAGGCCATCGTCGATGCATGCATGCATCACTTTGACCTACATCGGGGAGGTTAATTAATTTCACCATCGATGAGGATTCTTTTTGGTTACATATATTACGGCAGGAGCATATAGTATGCGGTGAAGAGGGGGGAAGGGGACCATCATATGTAGTACGCTTGATATGAACCTCGCTCTGTGTGGGTGCATGGTTTACGGTTTTTGAGGCATGTGACACATCAAAGTTGTGCATTTTGGGTATTCAACATATATATGTTTGGCCCACATGCAAAGCGGTGGTGGTTGCCCTCTCGCACCCACTTAAGCGGTTATCCATCTGTGGGCCCGCTTGGCCCATCACTACTTTTTGCCTGACAAGAAGAGAGGTTAATTTGACTTAGGAGGGGATTATTATTTTTGCTCTGGGATGACATGCATGATACAGCTTGAGCACACACACATGCATGTGTATGCATGAATCCCTCCCATCGAGTCGAAGAGGCTAGTACAACGACACATCATGAACCGATCTCGCTCTGTGTGGGGAGATAGTGTATGATTTTTGACACACATGCCACATCAATGTTGTGTATTCAAACATGCATGCACGCACCACCTCCATACATATGCATGTAGAGGTTGCTTTTGAACGGTACACTCCCTCGCGTGGTTATCGGCGACAAGCCTATATATTCGTGGGCCCACGTGGGCATCCATGATCACCTGACCAACAACAAGATAGGTTACCATGGCAGATTATTCATTTGGTTCGTGTTATCGTAGTATAGGTTATGGTGAGATTCAGACCTAATTAAGTTTGAGCGCATATACTATGCACGCATGCATGCATGAATCCCCGTCGTTGGCTTGAAGTGTGGTGTAACATACATATGCATCATCAACCTAACCCTCGCTCAGTCTGGGGATTTCTAGTTCGGAATCACGGTGCCACATCAAAGTTGTTCCATTGTTACTCAAAAACACACCTCTCCATACATATGTTTGGGCCACACGCATGCAATGGTTGTCTTCGGGGACTAGCTACTTGCGTGATTATTGGCGAGCTAGCCCATCTCCGAGGTCGCATGGACGACCATCACTTTGACCAACAACAAGAGAGAGGTTGTATGACCAAGGTGGATTATTCTTGGTCCGTTTTACGATCCATCTTGGTGAGATATATGCCTGTCTGGCCCGCTGACTGAAAGTGTGTGTGTGTGGGAGGGGGGGTTGCTACTTCGCACTTTGCTAGGTGAACCTCGGTTGGGGGGGGGGGGGAGCATGCATTCATAGCATAGGATTCCCTTCGTGGCGACACGAGGGGGGGGGGGGGTGGGGGGATGCTAGCTACTTCGCAATTTGCTTTGTGAACCTCGGTTGGGGGGGGGGGGGAGGGGGCATGCATTCATAGCTTAGGACTCCCTTCGTGCCGACGCGAGAGGGGGGCTGCTAGCTACTTCGCACTTTGCTAGGTGAACCTCGGTCGGGGGGGGGGGGCATGCATTCATAGCTTAGGATTCCCTTCGTGCCGACACGAGGGAGGGGTGGCTGCTAGCTACTTTGCACTTTGCTAGGGTGAACCTCGGTTCGGGGGGCATGCATTCATAGCTTAGGATTCCCTTCGTGCCGACACGAGGGAGGGGGCTGCTAGCTACTTCACACTTTGCTAGGTGAACCTCGGTTGGGGGGGCATGCATTCATAGATTAGGAATCCCTTTGTGCCGACACGAGGGGGGCTGCTAGCTACTTCGCACTTTGCTAGGTGACCCTCGGTTGGGGGGGCATGCATTCATAGCTTAGCATTCCCTTCGTGCCGACATGAGGGAGGGGGCTGCTAGCTACTTCACACTTTGCTAGGGTGAACCTCGGTTGGGGGGGGGCATGCATTCATAGCTTAGAATTCCCTTTGTGCCGACACGAGAGGGAGGGGGGCTGCTAGCAACTTCGCACTTTGCTAGATGAATGAACCTCGGTTGGGGGATGCATTCATAGCTTAGGATTCCCTTCGTGCCGACACGAGGGAGGAGGGGGCTGCTAGATACTTCGCACTTTTCTAGGGTGACTCGGTTGGGGGGGAGGGGCATGCATTCATAGCTTAGGATTCCCTTCGTGCCGACACGAGGGGGTGGGTGGGGGCAAGCAATACAGTGCACTTTGCAAGAGAGGTGCCACATCGAAGTTGCATTTGGTATTTGAAAATCAAACCACCCTTTTGATACATAAATTTGGTCCACATGCAAGTGTGTTCGTGTTCTGACCCTCTCCTGCGTCATTGTTCACCAAATTTATGAACATTAGATAAGTCGGATGATGCAACAGACACAGTTCACTCAAACTAACCGTGTGCCACGCTGGTGCACCTGTCACGCACACATCCGCACAGTACATTGGGCTCCACGAGGCTCCCCCTCTCAAAAATATCTGCCCGCCTCGAGGGTTTTTCTGTTTCATAACACACGGTTGTTATCTCCGGACCATGTGCGATGTTTCTTGTTCCCAATCCCGCCTGCATCCCTAGAAAATATTTGCCCACCTCGAGGGTTTTTCTATTTCATAACACACGGTTGTTATCTCCGGACCGTGTGCGATGCACTATCATGAAAATTTTCAATAGCCTGGCATTTCAATTCCGCGTTTGACTCCCGCATAGTAAAATTTTCAGTACCCGCGTCATTTCCTCAAACACCCTGCGCCCCCTCCACACACACACACACACACACACACACACACCAAAACCTCCTCGGGCATGCGCGCGCACACACACACCCTGCCTCGCTCGAAACCCTAGCAAGGTCCCCGCCGCCGCTGCCGCAAGGCCTCCATTATTGACATCTGTCGGGTTGCCCGTGCAGCTTACCCACCAATCTCCATACCCAGGCTGCCCTGAGTTTCTTAGATGACACCTGCCAAACGCCCCCTTTCCCACAGATATCCATCCCCATCCCCCACTCTAGAGCGTTGCAACCTAAGCCCGGCTACGCTTCCCGTGGAGCTTGAGGAGCGACTGGCCCAAAAGAGGTGTATAGCGATCTCTTCGCCCGACGTCGTCGAGGAAGCTGACTACCATTACTGGCAGTAGGCACTCAAGCAACGGGCTAGAGTATGCGGGCATGTCTCGTCCGCCGGCTATGACATCGAGGTCATCGACAGCGACGGCCTGAGACAGGTTATGTCACAGGTTAAGTGGCCCACACCCAAACCCTTAGGTTCAACCGCCGTCGATCTCATCCATGGCCCCGCCGTTGATCTCCTCTCGCTCGCTGTCAACAATTTGCCATTCTACATCGCCATCGAGCCCCTTTTGTCAATTCTCAAGGACACGTTCTGCGACGATGTCTTGGGATCCACAGCTTCCAAGTCAGACCTCATCGACGGCGACCACGAGGAGGGCACCCTCTCCGACTCTTCCAAGGGGAAAGAGCCCATCTGCTCTTCCAAGGGGAAAGCGCCCATTTGTGACATCAGGGAGGGCACCCTACAGCCGTGCTCTTCCAAGGGGAAGGAGCCCATCTGCGACAACATGGAGCGCATCCAGGGTCCGTGCTCTTCCCACGGGAACGATCCCATCTGTGACAAGTGAGAAAACCCATTATTTGTTTTGTTGTGCCTCTTCACAGGGGGAAACCCATGATTTGTTTTGTTGAGTCCCTTTTGTAGTGTAGTGAGAATATGTCCAGTTTTAATTGCTATATCTGGTTGTTTGCAGTATGCCTTGTTTATTTCAGTTGTTCACAATGTGATGCTCTATATGTGCAATTATTTACTGTGCAGTACATTTCATCAATCCAGTTTTAAACATACCGATAGGCATGCATATATTTGCTTGTTGTTAAGCCTGTTATAGCTAGAATATGTCTCTTTTAAAGTTTTTTGATTGTTCAGTTGTTTGTAGTTAGCATACGTCCAGTTTCAAATGCTATCTTTGGTTGTTCGTAGTATGCCTTGTTTATTCCAGTTATTCACAACGTGATGTTCTATATGTGCAAGTATGAACGGTTGTGCTTAACATGCTTCTCCATGTACCTACACAGGACAATTTTGGGAATGACTGCTGTTTTCGATCGAGGTTAGTTTCATCCCATGGCTTATATCTGCTCACTGTTCAGGATATTGGTAGCTGGTACCATATAGGTCGGCGAGTGATAAGGGACTAATCGGTCAATCATACTTTTAACTGAATATATCGGCAACCCATTTATCGTTAGGTTAACTAGGGCCATATGTAATATATTTGAGGCTACATAGCAACATGCACTGTACTTAATGTCTAAATATGCAATCCTAGGCTACATAACAACAAGGAAGAGTGTTACATTAATGTTCTAATAATGTCTAGATATACGTAGAAGAGCAGCAGCAACAACAACAACACAACCTTGTTTGGATACTGAACTTAGCTAGAGGTTAGAGTTAGTTTCTAGCTCATTACTAACCCTAAACTAATTGCATCCAAAGAGTTGTTTGGATGGCAGGGTTAGATTGACAATAAATGCACTAGGAGAACTAGCTCCAATTAGCACCTCTTGGGTTGGATAGTTTTTTTGGGTGGGTTATAGATGCAACTAGCTCAAACTAGCCCTCATGTTTAGATATACTTTAGGGCTATTTGAGCCCGAACTAGCTCAAACTAACTGTAACCCCTAGATACAGCAACAGTTAATCAGCCGATAGTTTGTAAGAATGCACTAAACTCCTTCCGGCCCATAATATAAGATGTTAATTCATCTAATATGTGAGTATATTGGATGTTATAAGATACTCCCTCCGTTCCTAAATATTTGTCTTTTTAGAGATTTCAAATGGACTACCACATAGAGATGCATATAGACATATTATAAAAGAGTGTTGTGCTACATCATTGTGCAATTGCTGTTTAGCTTCTAATATTAACTTGGTGCTTTTAGGTACATATGTCATTGGTAAAGATCCACGCTTTGACCCTTTCTGCGTATGGGGCAATGAGATACCGATGAACCAACATCAAGTGAGGAAGCTGATAAAGATTGTTAGTAAAATGGGTCCAAAGATGGCAATTAAACTATTTGTTTACACTTTATCCAAGACAACAACGAACTGCAGGATCGTAAGTAAGAACTCTGCAGCCTTGTTTTTATTGCCCATAATGAGTTGTGTTAGATGACAATGTTTGAATCTTATTTCCTTTGCAGTGGTTGCCAAAGCAGTTTACTCAAGATTACCTCTCAAACTACATGATTGGTGGGCATGCAAAGGTTAAAGTATTTCTACCAGAACACGATGATTATCTAGATATTTTCATGAAGACCATGAAGGATGGACGGTCGGCCATCACAAGGGGGTGGACTAAAGTTGTGCGTGCCTTCTGCATGGAGGAGGGCACAATATGGGCATTCCGCTTCACCTTGTTCAGCAACTAGAATATATTTCGCCTCTTTCTTTGCCATCTTTAATAGTACAAGTATACAACTGTGGTTCATCATTCTTTATTTGGTTCTTATGTAATTCTTGAACATATGTACCTATGAATCGAATAATGCATTGGTTGTTTGAACATGATGGATATGAATAAAGTTGTAGCATACATTCAAATTCAAATCCAAATCCGTTACAATTTGGAAAAGCAGCAATTAAATTAGGGTGAAATTATGGTCTCCAGGTTGTTACGGCACACACGATTGGTAAAACACAAACGTTTGCGATATGCACCATAATCCGAGACGGTTCACAAAGAGGAAACGTGTGCAAGCATGCACACAGTTGTCATTTACAAACCATGTGCGATGTCAGACAATATCACAAACGGTGCGGGCGAACTAAACGCTTGTGTTAGTTGCCTTATCGTACACGATTCGCAACCATGAACTGTTTCTGATGAAATATGCATCGTAAACATTGCACCATAGGATAGCGTGTGCGATAGTTGTCGTGTACGACGATGTTACGACGGTCTGACATTTCATAATCCTGTCCAACACTCGTACGACGATTAGCTAATCTTCTTAATGGTGAACCGTTTGTGATGGTCCGCGCATCATACACGTTCTATAATAGTGAACCGTTTGTGATGGGCCGCACATCGTAAACGTAGCACCACAGAATACCGACTGTGATGGCAATGCAAGCAGAAATGAGTAGGAGTACTATAGGGGCCCTATCCCCGACAGTTTCTGGGTCGTGTGGGAAGGACCCCCCTATCGCCCACACTCACTTGCGACGGTTCCAAATGCCGTCGCGGAAAGGGGATAAAAACCGTTTGTTTAGGACCGACGCGTACCAGTGCATGTGAATGACAATTCCTGTCAACTCTCCAAATAGATATAAGTGAAGTTGTTGGTGTAGATCGTCGTCACGATGATGGCCCCGGCGGTGTTCCGGGCCACCGGGAGAGAGGGGGAGAGAGCCCCACTCCTTCTTCTTCCTTGACCTCCCCCCTAGATGGGAGAAGGGTTTACCCTCTGGTCCATGGCATCCATGGCGGTGGAGGGGCAGGAGCCCCTCCGAGATTGGATCTCTCTCTCTCTCTCTCTCTCTCTCTCTCTCTCTCTCTCTATTTCCTTCTGTTTCTGCGTTCTCAGATTCTGGCCTTTCACCGTTTCGTAACTTCCCGGAGATCCGTAACTCTGATTGGGCTGAAATTTTAACACGATTTTTATCCGGATATTAGCTTTCTTTTGCCAAAAGAAGGGCACCAACCGCCTTACGGGGTGACCACAAGGGCCTAGGGCGCACCCTACCCCCTGGAGCGCCCCTTGCCTTGTGGCCCCCTAGGGCATCGTCTCATGTTGATTCTTTTTCCTGAAATTCACATATATTCCAGAAAAAGTCCATAAGTTTTTATCGCCGTTTGATATGGATTTTGTGCGAAGCAAAAAACATGCAACAAATAGGAACTGGCACTGGGCACTGGATCAATATGTTAGTCCCAAAAATAGTATAAAAAGTTGCCAAAAGTATATGAAAGTTGTATAATATTGGCATGGAACAATCAAAAACTATAGATATGACGGAGACGTATCAGGCGGCGCGGCGGCAAGAGCGGTGGGGGTTGGGGGCCGTGGTGGCGGCGATGGTTGGGGTCGGGGGCGCGGTGGAGTGAGAGGGCAGAGAGAGTGTGAGCTGGGGTGGGGGGGGGGGGTGGGCCGTTAGGTAGGGTTTGGTTTGCCGTCCGCTGGCGGACGACAATGAGGTGGGGCGTGATCTGTCTCCAACATATCTATAATTTTTTATTGTTCCGTGCTATTTTATTATCTGTTTTGGATGTTTTATATGCATTAATATGCTATTTTATATGATTTTTCAAACTAACCTATTAACGGAAAAGGAATACCAAACGGAGTCCAAACAGGATGAAACTTTTGTGATGATTTTTCTTGGACTAGAAGACACCTAGGAGACTTGGAGTGCAAGTCGGAAGAGCCACGAGGCTGCCACAAGGGTGGAGGGCGCGCCCAGGGGGTAGTGTCGGATTTGGGGTTCCACAGACCCTTGAGAGGTTCGAACACTGGAGTGTGTGCAAAGAACTCCATCTTCCCAATCTGCCTGCTCAATAATTCCACGGCCTAGCTTGATGAACCCGAGGAACAAGAGACACATCGCTTTATCCTGGTTCGGGCCACCTTGCGGTGTAATACCGTACTCTAGCTTTGTGGTGGATTGCCTCGAGGGGCTGAGGATGAACTAGTACAGTCGACAAACAACCTCCGGAGGTGAGGTGTTCTTGAGCTCGATGAGCTAGTGAGGTGGTCAGGGTGGAAAGGATCCGATCCCCCTCTATGGTGGTGGCTAGGTCCTATTTATAGTGGCCTTGGTCGTCTTCCCAAATGTAGGCGGGAAGGGATTCCACAACGGCCAAATTTGAAGGAAGACAACTAGTACAAGCTATCCTGACAAAAGTAGTCTTCACCTGCAAAAGGCTCTGGTGGTGACGTTGTGGTGGGCTCCGCGATGACCTCCGTCCCGTCGTCCTGGCGGTCTTGGTCTTGTTGCACCGATATGGGAACCTTTAGTTGATTCCTCGAGACCATGCGCTTGCGCTTGCCTCCTTAGGACCAAAGAGGAAACTGGCACGCTGCACCCGCTGGCGCATGCCTGGCCTTGGTCATCATGGCTCATGTCATGTGAACCTTGCGAGGTGCACCTTGCATTGATATCTCCGCTCCTCGGGAGCCAGCCTAGTGAGGCCGCCCCCAGGGAAGTCCTGGTGTCATCCGCCTTGCGAGGCTTGGCCCCTCGCGAGGGTCTTGGGTTGTTGTTGCTGAAGCTAGGCCGTACCGGGCCGTCGATGGAGCCACGCCATGGGCCGCAGGCTGGCAAGTCTGGATACCCCCATTCCCAGGACGCCGATAGTAGCCCCCGGGCCCAAGGCGCACTCGTACTTGGCTTTGAGGCGAAGCCAAAGGGTAAGTGTGGAGCGCCGCGGGCCCCAACTGCGTGCGGCCTCGATTGACACGTGGCGATCAATGGGACATGCGTGCCCCCACTTCCCCATGCAGCCTTGATATTCGCCGGGCTTGGCCGCCGCCGCCACCGGCTCAACTCCATCTTCATTGCTTACCGCGCGCTTCCTTGGCTCCTCCACCTTCTCAGCTCTCCCCTATCGGCATGGCGCCGAGGTTTGCAAAGAAGAAGAAAGTGAAGAGCTGTGCTCCGGCCGAATCTCCATCGGCCTTCGAGCCCGCCCTCAAGCGGTCGATGGTGTTTAACCGGGAGATGCTGGACAAGGTTCATCCGGCGCTCGCCACCAATTCCAATGAGTGGAACGCGACGGTGGCTTGGCCTGCTTCCCACGCCATGGTCGACATGGCGGCCATGGAGATCCCCATTCATCTCCACACCCTCTTGGCAGGCTTGATTCCCCCTTTTCCGATTTCTTCAACGCCATAGTCTCGCATTACCAAGTCCACGCGCTGCACCTGGATCCCCAATCCATCCTTATCCTCGCCGTCTTCGCCTTTGTCTGCAAGGCCATGGTGGGCATTGTTCCCTCTGTGGCATTGTTCCGCCATTTCTTCTCGCTTCACTTGACAGACACCTGTCAGTGCTCGGGGTGCGTGACCTTCCAGGCTGTGGCGGCGACGGCCGGCTCAGGGATCAACATCGAGCTCTTGCCGGTCGTACATGGATTCCGAAAGCGCTGGGTGTTCGTGGATGTTGGTGTGCTCAACTCCCTGCTCCTGCCCCCCGGGCGCCGGCTGAACCCAGCTCCGAATGGGGGCATGCAAAGCTCGTCGACCCTCGTCTTGCCCACGTTTGGCACCGGCTGGCCAGGTTGAAGGAGCTTGGGGTGATGGCGCCCATGGTGGTGAAGAATTCGTCCAGTGCCGCATTGCTCCACTCTAGCGCTGTCGGATTCAGGCCTCCGCAGACCCTTGAGAGGTTTGAACACCGGGGTGTGCACGAAGAACACTCTCTCCCTAGCTCGCTCGCTAACGATCCCATGGCCTAGCTCGACAAACCCAAAGAACGAGAGACACAGAGATTTATCCTGGTTCGAGCCACCTTGTGGTGTAATACCCTACTCTAGCTTTGTGGTGGATTGCCTTGAGGGCTTGAGGATTAGCTAGTACAGTGGATGAACAGCCTCAGGAGGTGAGGTGTTCTTGAGCTCGATGAGCTGGTGAGCTGGTCAGGGTGGAATGTGATACGTCTCCAACGTATCTATAATTTTTGATTGTTCCATGCTGTTATATTATCAATCTTGGATGTTTTATAATCATTTTATATCATTTTTTAGTACTAACCTATTGACATAGTGCCAAGTGCCAGTTCCTATTTTTTCTTTGTTTTTTACATCACAGAAAATCAATATCAGATGAAGTCCAAATTCCACGAAACTTTACGGAGATTTTTATGGACCAGATAGAACATGTTGGGCCCTAGTTGCACCTGGGGGGAGTCCCGAGGAGGGAACAACCCACCAGGGCACGCTAGGAGGCCCAGGCGCGCTCTGGTGGGTTGTGCCCACCTCGGGTGCCCCCGACCGCCTCTTTTCTCTATAAATACCCAATTATTCCCAAAACCCTAGGGGAGTCGACGAAATATTCATCCAGCCGCCGCAGAGTCCAGAACCACCAGATCCAATCTAGACACCATCTCGGATGGGTTTCACCACCTCCATTGGTGCCTCTCCGATGATGCGTGAGTAGTTCTTTGTAGACCTTCGGGTCCATAGTTAGTAGCTAGATGGCTTCATCTCTCTCTCTCTCTCTCTCTTGATTCTCAATACAATGGTCTCTTGGAGATCCATATGATGTAACTCTTTTTGCGGTGTGTTTGTTGGGATCTGATGAACTTTGAGTTTATGATCATTCATATCTTTTTATATCCATGAAAGTTATTTGAGTTTCTTTGATCTCTTATATGCATGATCTCTTATAGCCTCGTATTTCTTCTCTGATATTTGGGTTTTGTTTGGCCAACTTGACCTATTTATCTTGCAATGGGAAGAGGTGCCCGGTAGTGGGTTCGATCTTACGGTGCTTGATCCCAATGACAGAAAGGAAACCGACACGTATGTATCGTTGCTACTAAGGATAAAAAGATGGGATCTATATCTATGCAATAGATAAATGGATCTTGTCTACATCATGTCATCGTTCTTATTGCATTACTCCGTTTTTCCATGAACTTAATACAGTAGATGCATGCTGGATAGCGGTTGATGTGTGGAGTAATAGTAGTAGATGTAGGCAGGAGTCGGTCTACTAATCTTGGACGTGATGCCTATGTAATGAGCATTGCATGTATACTGTCATAATTATTTGAGGTTCTATCAATTGCCCAACAGTAATTTGTTTACCCACCGTTTTCTACCTTTCTCGAGAGAAGCCACTAGTGAAACCTACGTCCCCTGGGTCTTCTTCCTCATATATTCGCTTGTGATCTACTTTTTATTTGCATTTTTATTCTGATATATTAAACCAAAAATACAAAATACTTTGTTGCACTTTATTTTATTTGCGATCTATTATTTCAATCTACTACAATTTTCTGGCATCGTTACCCGAAAGGGATTGACAACCCCTTTTAACACGTTGGGTTGCGAGGTGTTGTTATTTGTGTGCAGGTGTTGTTTACGTTGTGTTGCTTGGTTCTCCTACTGGTTCGATAACCTTGGTTTCTTGACTAAGGGAAATACCTACTGTCGCTGTGCTGCATCATCTCCTCGTGGCCCCCTGACGTACTTCTTCCACCTATATATCTCCATATACCCTAAAACTACCAGGGAGCACAATAGATCGGGAGTTCCGCCGCCAGAAGCCTCCGTAGCCACCGAAAGCCAATGTAGACCCGTTTCGGCACCCTGCCGGAGGGGGAATCCCTCTCCGGTGGCCAACTTCATCATCCCGGTGCTCTCCATGACGAGGAGGGAGTAGTTCTCCCTCAGGGCTGAGGGTATGTACCAGTAGCTATGTGTTTGATCTCTCTCTCTCTCTCTCTCGTGTTCTTGATTTGGCACGATCTTGATGTATCGCGAGCTTTGCTATTATAGTTGGATCTTATGTTTCTCCTCCCCCTCTACTCTCTTGTAATGGATTGAGTTTCCCCTTTGAAGTTATCTTATCGGATTGAGTCTTTAAAGATTTGAGAACACTTGATGTATGCCTTGCCGTGCGTATCTGTGGTGACAATGGGATATCACGTGATTCACTTGATGTATGTTTTGGTGATCAACTTGCGGGTTCCGCCCATGAACCTATGCATAGGGGTTGGCACATGTTTTCGTCATGATTCTCCGGTAGAAACTTTGGGGCACTCTTTGAGGTTCTATGTGTTGGTTGTATAGATGAATCTGAGATTGTGTGACGCATATCGTATAATCATACCCACGGATACTTGAGGTGACATTGGAGTATCTAGGTGACATTAGGGTTTTGGTTGATTTGTGTCTTAAGGTGTTATTCTAGTACGAACTCTAGGGCTGTTTGTGATACTGATAGGAATAGCCCAACGGATTGATTGGAAAGAATAACTTTGAGGTGGTTTCGTACCCTACCATAATCTCTTCGTTTGTTCTCCGGTATTAGTGACTTTGGAGTGACTCTTTGTTGCATGTTGAGGGATAGTTATGTGATCCAATTATGTTAGTATTGTTGAGGGAACTTGCACTAGCGAAAGTATGAACCCTAGGCCTTGTTTCAACGCATTGCAATACCGTTTACACTCACTTTTATCATTAGTTACCTTGCTGTTTTTATATTTTCAGATTACAAATACCTTTATCTACCATCCATATACCACTTGTATCACCATCTCTTCGCCGAACTAGTGCACCTATACAATTTACCATTGTATTGGGTGTGTTGGGGACACAAGAGACTCTTTGTTATTTGGTTGCAGGGTTTCTTAAGAGAGACCATCTTCGTCCTACGCCTCCTACGGATTGATAAACCTTAGGTCACCCACTTGAGGGAAATTTGCTACTGTCCTACAAACCTCTGCACTTGGAGGCCCAACAACGTTTACAAGAAGAAGGTTGTGTAGTAGACATCAAGCTCTTTTATGGCGCCGTTGCCGGGGAGGTTAGCGCTTGAAGGTATATCTTTAGATCTTGCAATCGAGTCTTTTAGTTTCTTGTTTTATGACTAGTTTAGTTTATAAAAGAAAACTACAAAAAATATGGAATTGAGTTTGCCTCATACGCTTCACCTTTTTAATATCTTTAGTGAGTATGATGGAAACGATAACTATGCTCAAGTGCTAGAAGAAGAAATCTATAAAATGTTTGGCACTAAATATTTGAATGATGAGCATGATTGCAATGTTGTTAGTATGAATTCCTTGAATATCCATGATGCTAATGATATGCAAAGCCACAAGCTTGGGGAAGCTATGTTTGATGAAGATGATATTTTTTGTCCCCCAAGTTTTGATGAGCAAATTTATTATGATGAAAGCATGCCTCCTATCTATGATGATTATTGTGATGACACGTATGCTTTAAAGAATAATAATAACAATGAAACTTGTCATCTTGATTTCAATTTTCAATCCCACGATAGTTACTCTGTTGAGTTTGCTCCCACTACTATTAATGAGAAGAATTTTGCTTGTGTGGAGAGTAATAAAATTTCTATGCTTATATATCATGAAAAGAATGCTATAGGTGCTGGTTATATTGTTGAATTCATTCATGATGCTACTGAAAATTATTATGAGGGAGTAATATATGCTTGTAGGAATTGCAATAGTATCAAGTTTCCTCTCTATGTGCTTAAAGTTTTGAAGCGATGCTTGTTTTACCTTCCTATGCAAGTTGATTCTTGTTCCCATAAGTTGTTTGCTCACAAAATCCCTATGCATAGAAAGTGGGTTATACTTAAATGTGCTAGTCATATTCTTTATGATGCTCTTTTTATGTTTCAATTCTTATCTTTTATGTGAACATCATTGAAATCATCATGCCTAGCTAGGGGCGTTAAACGATAGCGCTTGTTGGGAGGCAACCCAACTTTAATTTTGTTCCGTGCTTTTTGTTCCTGTTTAGTAATAAATAATTCATCTAGCCTCTGTTTAGATGTGGTTTTATGTTTTAATTAGTGTTTGTGCCAAGTAGAACCTTTGGGAAGACTTGGGGAAAGTCTTGTTGATCATGCTGTGAAAAACAGAAACTTTACCGCTCACGAGAATTGCTGCCATTTTTATTGGAGAGTGCTATTTAGTTAATTCTTTTTGCAGATGATTAATAGATAAATTCCTCAGGTCCAGAAATTTATTTGAGAATTTTATGAGTTTCAGAAGTATACGTTTGATCCAGATTACTACAGACTGTTCTGTTTTTGACATATTCTGTTTTTCGTGTGTTGTTTGCTTATTTTGATGAATCTATGGCTAGTAAAATAGTTTATAAACCATAGAGAAGTTGGAATACAGTAGGTTTAATACCAATATAAATAAATAATGAGTTCATTACAGTACCTTGAAGTGGTGTTTTCTTTTCTTTCGCTAACGGAGCTTACGAGTTTTCTGTTAAGTTTTGTGTTGTGAAGTTTTCAAGTTTTGGGTAAAGATTCGATGGATTATGGAACAAAGAGTGGAGAGAGTCTAATCTTGGGGATGCCCAAGGCACCACAAGGTAATATTCAAGGATAGCCAAGAGCCTAAGCTTGGGGATGCCCCGGAAGGCATCCCTTCTTTCGTCTACTTCTATCGGTAACTTTACTTGGAGTTATATTTTTATTCACACATGATATGTCTTTTGCTTGGAGCATCAATTTATTTTGTTAGTATTTTCTTGCTGTTATTTATAACAATGTTTTGCATCTTCTATTTCAATAAAAGTGGCATTGATAGCCTTTACTATGCCTATTTTAGAAGTCCACATGTTGCTGTTTGAAAACAGAAAGTTTACCGCTGTTGCAATAATTCCCTAGAAAATTCAGAATGTGATAAAATGTTGAAACCTTTTGCATATTAAGCTCTGATAAATTTACTACAGTGGTAATTTTCTCTCATAATTTTTGGAGCTAGGGAAGTATGGATCTTGCTGCACTCTTTACAGACTGTCCTGTTTAGGCAGATTGCTGTTATGTTTGCATTGTTTGCATATGTTTGCTTCTTTAATGATTCTATTTGAGGATAGGACTATTAAATATGCAGAGGCATTTAGTATGCAATGTTGAATAATAATTTTAGTGATTTTCTACAGTAGAGTATGATAAGGTTTTTGCAATGGTTTATATTAACTTATCTCACGAGTCCTTGTTGAGTTTTGTGTGGATGAAGCTTTTGAGATTTAGGGAGACCGTGATACGAGAGGAATTAAGGAGACACAAAAGCTCAAGCTTAGGGATGCCCAAGGCATCCAAATATAATATTTCAAGAGGTCTCAAGCGTCTAAGCTTGGGGATGCCCCGGTTGGCATCCCACCTTTCTTCTTCAACAACTATCGGTTAGTTTCGGTTGATCCTAAGTTTTTGCTTCTTCACATGATGTTTGCCATTCTTAGAATGTCATTTTATTTTGCTTTGCTTGCTGTTTGAATAAAATACCAAGATCTGAAATTATTAAATGTTAGAGAGTCTTCACATAGTTGCATAATTATTCGACTACTCATTGATCTTCACTTATATCTTTCGGAGTAGTTTGTCATTTGCTCTAGTGCTTCACTTATATCTTTCAGAGCATGGTGGTAGTTTTATTTTGAAGAAATAGATGAACTCTCATGCTTCACTTAGATTATTTTGAGAGTCTTAAATATCATGGTAATTTGCTTAAAATCCTAATATGCTAGGTATTCAAGATTAGTAAAATTTTCTTATGAGTGTTTTGAATACTAAGAGAAGTTTGATGCTTGATGATTGTTTTGAGATACGGAGGTAATAATATCAAAGTCGTGCTAGTTGAGAAGTTTTGAATTTGAGGAATACATGTGTTGAAGTTTGCAAGTCCCGTAGCATGCACGTATGGTAAACGTTATGTAACAAATTTGAAACATGAGGTGTTATTTGATTGTCTTCCTTATGAGTGGCAGTTGGGGACGAGCGATGGTCTTTTCCTACCAATCTATCCCCCTAGGAGCATGCGCGTAGTGCCGAGGTTTTTGATGACTTGTAGATTTTTGCAATAAGTATGTGAGTTCTTTATGACTAATGTTGAGTCCATGGATTATACGCACTCTCACCCTTACATCATTGCTAGCCTCTTCGGTACCGTGCATTGCCCTTCTCACATTGAGAGTTGGTGCAAACTTCGCCGGTGCATCCAAACCCCGTGATATGATACTCTCTTTCACACATAAACCTCCTTATATCTTCCTCAAAACAGCCACCATATCTACCTATTATGGCATTTCCATAGCCATTCTGAGATATATTGCCATGCAATTCCACCATTTCGTTTATCATGACACGTTCATCATTGTCATATTGCTTAGCATGATCATGTAGTTGACATCGTATTTGTGGCAAAGCCACCGTTCATAATTTTTCATACATGTCACTCATGCATCATTGCACATCCCGGTACACCACCGGATGCATTCATATAGAGTCATACTTTGTTCTAGTATCGAGTTGTAATCATTGAGTTGTAAATAAAAGAAGTGTGATGATCATCATTTTCTAGAGCATTGTCCCAATTGAGGAATAAAGAAAAAGAAAAAAAATAAGAAAAAGAGAAAGGCCATAAAAAAAGAGAAGGCCCAAAAAAATGAGGGAAAAAGAGAGAAGGGACAATGCCACTATCCTTTGCCACACTCGTGCTTCAAAGTAGCACTATAATCTTCATGATAGAGAGTCTCTTATGTTGTCACTTTCATATACTAGTGGGAATTTTTCATTATATAACTTGGCTTGTATATTCCAACAATGGGCCTTCTCAAGTGCCCTAGGTCTTCATGAGCAAGCAAGTTGGATGCACACCCACTTAGTTTCTTTTGTTGAGTTTTCATACATTTATAGCTCTAGTGCATCCGTCGCATGGCAATCCCTACTCCTTGCATCGACATCAATTGATGGGCATCTCCATAGCCCATTGATTAGCCTCGTTGATGTGAGACTTTCTCCTTTTTGTCTTCTCCACATAACCCCCTCATTATTCTATTCCACCCATAGTGCTATATCCATGGCTCGCGCTCATGTATTGCGTGAACGTTTATGAGTTTGAGATTACTAAAGTATGAAACAATTGCTTGGCTTGTCATCGGGGTTGTGCATGATGAGAGAATTCTTGTATGACGAAAATGGAGCATGACTAAACTATATGATTTTGTAGGGATGAACTTTCTTTGGCCATGTTATTTTGAGAAGACATAATTGCTTAGTTAGTATGCTTGAAGTATTATTATTTTTATGTCAATATGAACTTTTGTCTTGAATCTTTCGGATCTGAATATTCATGCCACAATTAATAAGAATTACATTGAAATTATGCCAAGTAGCATTCCACATCAAAAATTCTGTTTTTATCATTTACCTACTCGAGGATGAGCAGGAATTAAGCTTGGGCATGCTGATACGTCTCCAACGTATCTATAATTTTTGATTGTTCCATGCTATTATATTATCTGTTTTGAATGTTTAGGGGCTTTATTATACACTTTTATATTATTTTTGGGACTAACCTATTAACCCAGAGCCCAGTGCCAGTTTCTGTTTTTTTGCCTATTTTAGGGTTTCGAAGAAAAGGAAAATCAAACGGAGTCCAATTGACCTAAAACTTCATGGCAGTCATTTTTGGAAGGAAAGCATCTCGGGAGACTTGGAGTCTACGTCAAGGAAGCTTCAAGAAGGCCACGAGGTAGGGGGAGCGCCCACCCCCTCTGGGCGCACCCTCCACCCTCGTGGGCCCCTCGTGGCCCCCTGACGTACTTCTTCCGCCTATATATCTCCATATACCCTAAAACTACCAGGGAGCACAATAGATCGGGAGTTCCGCCGCCAGAAGCCTCCGTAGCCACCGAAAGCCAATGTAGACCCGTTTCGGCACCCTGCCGGAGGGGGAATCCCTCTCCGGTGGCCATCTTCATCATCCCAGTGCTCTCCATGACGAGGAGGGAGTAGTTCTCCCTCGGGGTTGAGGGTATGTACAAGTAGCTGTGTGTTTGATCTCTCTCTCTCGTGTTCTTGATTTGGCACGATCTTGATGTATCGCGAGCTTTGCTATTATAGCTGGATCTTATGTTTCTCCTTCCCCTCTACTCTCTTGTAATGGATTGAGTTTCCCCTTTGAAGTTATCTTATCGGATTGAGTCTTTAAAGATTTGAGAACACTTGATGTATGTCTTGCCGTGCGTATCTGTGGTGACAATGGTGTCGGATTTCGGGTTCCGGCAGACCCTTGAGGTTCGAACACAGGGGTGCGCACGGAGATTTCGCCTCCTACCTTCCTGCACCCCTCTGCCTCGCTAAGATCTAAGCTAAGGAAAGAACAACACAAGAAACACAGGGTTTATACTGGTTCAGGCCACCGTTGTGGTGTAATACCCTACTCCAGTGTGTGGTGTGGTGGATCGCCTCTTGGGCTGATGATGATGAGCAATACAAGGAAGAACAACCTCGCGAGGGTCTGTTCTTGGCTGGGGCGATGAACTGCTGGGAGGAGTTCAATCACCCTTCTCTCTCTCTCTCTCTCTGATTCGATCTTCTCTCGCCCTTCCCTACTATGGTGGCTAGTCCTATTTATAGAGGCCCTGGTCCTCTTCCCAAATATTTAGCGGGAAGGGAGCCAACAATGGTAGGCTAATTTGAAGGGGGACAGCTAGTACCAGCTATCCTGACAAAAGTAGTCTTCGCCTGCACAAAGCTCTGGTGGTGACGCCGTCTTGGGCTCCACGGTGACCTCCGTCTTGCAGTCCTCCTGGTCTTGGTCTTGTTGCACCGAAATGGCAACCTTTGCCTGATGCCTCGGTACTCCGCGGCTGCGCTTGCCCCCTTTGCACCAAAGAGGAAAGGAGGACACTGCGCGGCTGGCGCCCGCCTGGCGCCTTTGGTCGTCATGGCTTGCATCACAGGCACCTCGTGAGGTACCCCGCCTTGATCTCTCCGCCTCCTCGTGAGCCAGCCTAATGAGGCCGTGCCTGAGGAAGCTCCGTGTCGTCCGCCCCGCGAGGCTTGGCCCCTCGCGAGGGTATTGGGTCTGTGTTGATGAAGATGGGCCGTGCTGGGCCCCCCTTTGAGCCACGCCGCAGGCCGCAGGCAGGCAAGTCTGGGGACCCCCATTCCCAGAACACCGACAGTAGCCCCCAGGCCCAAGGCGCGCCCGGACTTGGCCGTGCAGGGAGGCGGAAGGGCAAGAGCGAAGCACCGCGGGCCCTAACAGCCCGCGGCCTTGGGCGCCGCGTGGCGGTCGATTGGACGTGGGCGGCACTGTTCCCCCACGCCCCCTTATTTTGCGCCATGCTAGACGGACTCGTAGTCATACACATCCGCTCCCCTTTCTGTTGCTCGAGCGCCCTCTGTCCTTCCTCCGCTCGAACTCCAGCTTCTGTTTTCAACCCAATCTCAAACCTTCCCCCCTTCCCATCGCCATGGCTCCGGCGAAGAAGGGAAGAGGGAAGAAACCCGTGCCTCCGCCTTGCCCGCCGCCGTTGGCGGCCCCCGTCGAGGGCTCGGGCAAGGTCAGCTCGGCTCTGGCCACTATCTTCAACGAATGCGAGAGGACGACGGCCTAGCCCGCATCCCACTTCTCCATCGACAGGATAGTCACCGAGGTCCCGTATTTTGCCGACACCCTGTGGGCGGGTCTGGTTCCTCCCTTTTCTGATTTCTTCAATGCCGTGCTTTCCCACTATCAGATCCACATGGTGCATCTGGGTCCTGAATCCATCACCCTCCTTTCGGTCTTCGCCTTTGTTTGCGAGGCTATGATGGGCATCCTTCCTTCGGTTGCCTTGCTGCGCCACTTCTTCTCGCTGCGCCTTGTCGACCCTACCCAATGCTGGGCGTGCGTGAGCTTCGTTGCCGCATTTGAGACAGCGGCCTCTGGGATTGACTTCAAGCTCCCTCTGCCCGCGGCTGGGTTCCGCGAGCGGTGGCTGTATGTGGATGCAGGGGTGCCCAGCCCCCTGCTATCGGAGCCAACTTCGCCTGCTGTCCCCAATTCAGGCTGGGGCCAGGAGACGCTTGAGAGCCCCCGGCTCGTCTTTGTCTGGCACCGCTTCGCGTTCTTGAGGTCGCTTGGCGTGACAGCGCCCAAGGTGGTGAAGGAGTTCCTGCTACGCCGCGTTGCTCCTCTCCAACGCCACTCCCGCCGGATGTGGGCCTTCAGCGGGCACGATGATCATATGAGGCTCCAGGAAGAGGACCTGACGCCTGAAGTGCTGATGACAGTGCTCTTGACCCTGACTGGGGACCCAACCCTGGCAGCATCCAGCAGGGACGGGCCTTGTTGTACCTCTGCCAGAGCAGGGGCGATTTTGTGAATCAGATGCCTATCTTTGATGAGTGGGGGCCGCGCCCCGCCGGCCTCCAGGGGCCTCGCGATAACCCAGTGATGGTGACTGCCCTTCCAGTCGGCCAAGGCGACTCTTCCTCAAGTGGCGGAGCAGGGAGGCATGAGGCGCCAGAGGCCGAGGGGGCTCCCGGCGGGGTGACAGCGCCGGGCGATGCTCATGAGGGAGCAGCTCTTGGGGCCCGTGCTGCTGAGGCTGAGGGTGGCAAGCAGCTGCCCTCAGCGCCTGCTACCGAGGCCCCTGAGGCTCCAGCCGCTTCTCTTGGCAAGGCGATTGGCAGCACGCATCAGGCAGGCGCCCCTGACGCGGATCGCCATGACGCTCCGTCTTCGTCGCAGGTTGATCCCTGCACTCAACTCTTGGGCCGCTTCCGCGTGGACTTTGAGGCCCTCCGGAAGAGAAGGGAGGCCCTGGGCGATGATTACCCTTGTCGCCTGCTGAAGCGTAGGAAGTACTTCACCACTGATGAGTAAGCCTTCTCCTTTCCTGGGTCCCGATCCTTCTGTTGCTTTTACTGATCCTTGCTCCGCAGGCCCCTTCCAGCCGAGCTCGCGGAGACGGTTGAGGTGCTGTCCCCCTTGGCTTTGCCCCCTCCATCGTCCTCAAGCGCTCCGAGCAGCAGAGCCCTTGTGGTGAGGGCGATCGAAGAGGCGAACCGTCCCGAGGCGCATCGTGGCCCTGCGCACCTCGCGATCCTCCTTCGCGGGCCTTCTTGTGGCATAGTCAGCCTGCCGTGGGCTGATCGCCTGGTCGTGGACTGCGATTGGCTGAGGCGCTCCCTACGCTCTTCATCTGGGGACGGGCTGGCTCCAGGCCGGGCTTCTGGCGGGGCGTGCCCGGCCATCGCGAGGGTGCCAGCCCCTAGCCCCCTGCCTGGAGGGGGAGTGCTGGTTCGTCGCCCCCGGCGCTTGCTTGGGGCAGATGATGGTGTGGAAGACGTGCTCGAGCGCGCCCGGGAGTGTCGCGCTCTCCGCCAAGGATTCCTTCAAAGGGCGGCTGACGCGGTTAGCCTGCTTGGTGAGGAGCTTGCTGATGAAGACGCGCGCCTTGAGGCCAAGGGCCTGCGCCTGGCTGCAGAGAGGCGCGAGCTGGAGGGCGCCATCGCCCTTGCGCACCATTAGCGCGATCTTGACGACGCAGAGGCCAAGGCGTCGCTGGTGGCCTCTCGGGAGGCCCGATCTTGGGCCGCTGAGGAGGCTCGGGAAGCCTACCGGCGGCGAAAAGTGGCGGAGGAGCGGGCTCGGGAGCTCCTGGCCTGGTGCCACTCACTGGAGGAGCAGGTGGAGCTGCGCGAGGCAGCCCTCGTGTCAATGAAGGTGGCCTCTGGCGACTCAACATAGCTCCAGAAGCGTGAGGAGGCGCTGACGCTGGAAGCCGCCGAACGTACCCGCGAGTACGAGCGTCTGGAGACGAGGGAGCGCTTGGTGACGCAGGCGGAAGATGATGTCACTGCATAGGAAGCCCGCATCCTGTAGGAGGTCGGACGTCAGTTGGCGATGGCGCGTTGAACCTTGAGCACGAGTTCGAGGAGAAGCTGGGGTTGATCCGGGCCGAGGCTGAAGGCAGGACTGCTGCCTTGAGGGCCAAGCTGGAGGAGGCGACGCGGCGGGCCGATGCTTTCCGGGCCGCCCTTGAGGTGGCGCAAGGTGAGTTAACCACCTCCCAGGCCGAGGTGCTCCTTCTTCGCCAGTAGGTGGAGGAGGCTGAGGTCGTCGTGCGCCAGAATGCGGACGAGATACGTCAGCGGCGGATCCTGGAGCATGAGCACGGCCCCATGCTCACCACGCTCTGGGATAGAGCCAACACAACCATGGGCAACGTCTGCGAGGCGGCTGTTGGTGAGCCGCACGCAATCAACTACGCCGGCAATCTTCAGTTCTTCACCGACATGGTGACGCAGCTGGAGGCGCGGTCGGTCAGGGCTGACAGGTTGGTGGAGGAGAGGAGCCGCGCCCTGCTCGGGCGTGCCTTTTATTGCGTCTTTATCCATCTCCGGAACATGGATCCCCACTTTGATTTCGACGCCGCCATCGCTCCAGTCCCCCAGGCCGTCCGAGATGACCTGGCGCACTGGGTGGAAGACAATGTGGATGCTCTTATCAGGGCCTTCGCTTCAGACAACGGCGGCGTGATCGTGGCTGCCGACGAGGGCGGTGTGGTGAACGGCCCTGACGCCGCTGGCGGCGACGCGGACAGCGATGGCGTGTTCAGCGACGCCAGCAATGGCTCGGGTGGTGCTCCTGAGGACGCATTGGGGGATTTATCCGACTGATTGTGCATCGTTCCTGCTTCCTTACCCTGCATGAATAGAACTCAGGTTTTGGCCTGATGGCTGTGAGAGCATTTTGGAGGGGGAGCCCCTCATGTAAAACTTGTATTCATCGTATTAGTAGACGCTACATTGCCCATGTGCCCGCGCCAAGTGGTTGGCTTAAGCGACGCGCTGGTCGGCTAGTTTACCTTTGTCCCGTGCTGGCCCTGAGGTAGCCTGTGGGAGGCTGTGGTGTCCCGAGTGTTCCTGGTTGAATCTGTAGGACCTGCAGTAAAACACCCTCCCGAGAGGACGCGGCGGCGGCAGTCTGGGCTGCGCGCAAGCTAGGCCTGACCCGGCTCGCCAGGGGCTCATGAGGGGAGGCAGCTGAGGCGAAGTGGTAACCAAAACGCGAGAAATTGCTCGAACGAGACTAAGCACCCCTTCCCCGAACACACGCAAATCTCAAATTCGAATCCAACTTGAATCCAGCGGGGGAAAGCGACAACCAAAGGGAAAAGCAACGAAAGCAGACAAAAGGCCGCGTCCGGCACCTAATCTAGGCTTGGACGTCTTCTCACCAGCGCGGAGCTAAGTGCTGCCACTGGGCGTGGGAGGGAGCCCCAGGGCCTGAGGCCGGCACCCTTGAGACTCCGGGGCATGTACAGCCCCACTCGTTATTACGTGAGAGTGTCACGGGGCGGTGAGCTTCACAGGCACTGGGCCTTCTTCACAGGTACCAACCTTGCTTCATATCGCCAGATGAGGGCCCCGCCTTGCGCCACGCTCTAGTGCCATCAACGACGACCGGAAACCAGGACACCACCGATGGGGTAGAGCGGTCGCCAGCGGTTCCCCCGACGACCACAGGTCCTCCTCCAGGGGCAGGCCCTGAGGCACCTCCCCAGCAGAGGGCCTACCTCCTGAGAACACCTTGCTCCGAACGCCGCGGTGGTGATGTCGGACCTTGGCCCCTCTCATGCAGCCCCCTGCGCCCTCCTCCCGAGGGGTAGGAGATTGTGGGAGCGGGGCAGCTGCTCGCTGTGGCGACCTGCACCTCCTGCGATCCATGATTAGCGTATGCCTGCTCCTGAGGAATTAGAGGTACCCGATAATCGTTGCCTCCAGCGTGTCCCGTGGGACCGTCTTGGGACTCCTGGAAGGGCTCAGCTTATGGCGCCTCGTCCCCCCAGCTTGGGCTGAGGAGCGAGCCTTGTTCGCCCTCGTGAAGGTGTCCTTGGTCCATCATGAGGGGCACGTATTCTTCTGGCGCCGTCATCCCGAAGGCCATGCCGTAGTGTTCCGCGTGCCACGCAGCTCTGCTTGACGTGCCCACCGTGGGGTAGTAGCGCGGCTATCCACTGGGGCCGTGGGTCGCGTCGAGTCCTTCTTCGCGGACTGGGAGCGGGGGCGTCGCCGCCGCCGGTCCGGTGCCGACAGCTTTGCTGGCGTTGGAGTAGCCTTGGAGCCCGCGAGTGCGCGCGGAGCCCCCGCGCGGGCTGCCCTGGGCTTGAGATGAGAGCTGGGTGCAGAAGGGGTGAGCCCCCGAGGCGGCGAAGCCCAGGAGCTCTGCCACCCGCTCCAGCAGCACGTCGCGGTCGCCCTCCAGTAGCCTGCACTGCAGCAGTTCTCGGGCCACCGTGAGCGTGGCCCTTGAGTTCGCCTGCTCCCGGCGGGTGTATGGTGTCGTGGTCGCGGCGTGATTGGAGGCCCTTGCTGGCGACCGCGCCTGCCGTGGTGTGAGAGCTATCGAAGCCTGTCCGCGTCGCCCGCGGCCCGCAGCGCCCTGCGAACCACGAGCTGCCTGGGGCACGAGGTCGCTCGAGGCGAGTGGCTCTGCGCGGGCGGGCCACGCCGCCCATGGATCTGGGTTGCCCGCCTGGTCGCCGGACATGGTGATGACGACGTGACGAGGCACGAAGCGGTAGAAGGTGGATTCCGGCGCACCCCTACCTGGCGTGCCAAATGTCGGATTTCGGGTTTCGGCAGACCCTTGAGGTTCGAAAACAGGGGTGCGCGTGGAGATTTCGCCTCCTACCTACCTGCACCCCTCTGCCTCGCTAAGATCTAAGCTAAGGAAAGAACAACACAAGAAACATAGGGTTTATACTGGTTCGGGCCACCGTTGTGGTGTAATACCCTACTCCAGTGTGTGGTATGGTGGATTGCCTCTTGGGCTGATGATGATGAGCAATACAAGGAAGAACAGCCTCGCGAGGGTCTGTTCTTGGCTGGGGCGATGAACTGCTGGGAGGAGTTCAATCACCCTTCTCTCTCTCTCTCTCTCTGATTCGATCATCTCTCGCCCTTCCCTACTATGGTGGCTAGTCCTATTTATAGAGGCCCTCGTCCTCTTCCCAATTATCGAGTGGGAAGGGAGCCAACAATGGCGGGCTAATTTGAAGGGGGATAGCTAGTACCAGCTATCCTGACAAAAGTAGTCTTCGCCTGCACAAAGCTCTGGTGGTGATGCCGTCTTGGGCTCCATGATGACCTCCGTCTTGCAGTCCTCCTGGTCTTGGTCTTGTTGCACCGAAATGGCAACCTTTTCCTGATGCCTTGGTACTCCGCGGCTGCGCTTGCCCCCTTTGCACCAAAGAGGAAAGGAGGACACCGCGCGGCTGGCGCCCGCCTGGCGCCTTTGGTCGTCATGGCTTGCGTCACGGGCACCTCGTGAGGTACCCCGCCTTGATCTCTCCACCTCCTCGCGAGCCAGCCTGATGAGGCCGTGCCTGAGGAAGCTCCGTGTCGTCCGCCCCGCGAGGCTTGGCCCCTCGCGAGGGTCTTGGGTGTGTGTTGATGAAGATGGGCCGTGCTGGGCCCCCCTTTGAGCCACGCCGCAGGCCGCAGGCAGGCAAGTCTGGGGACCCCCGTTCCCAGAACGCTGACAAATGGGATATCACGTGATTCACTTGATGTATGTTTTGGTGATCAACTTGCGGGTTCCGCCCATGAACCTATGCATAGGGGTTGGCACATGTTTTCGTCGTGATTCTCTGGTAGAAACTTTGGGGCACTCTTTCAGGTTCTATGTGTTGGTTGAATAGATGAATCTAAGATTGTGTGACGCATATCGTATAATCATACCCACGGATACTTGAGGTGACATTGGAGTATCTAGGTGACATTAGGGTTTTGGTTGATTTGTGTCTTAAGGTGTTATTCTAGTACGAACTCTAGGGCTGTTTGTGGCACTTATAGGAATAGCCCAACGGATTGATTGGAAAGAATAACTTTGAGGTGGTTTCGTACCCTACCATAATCTCTTCGTTTGTTCTCTGCTATTAGTGACTTTGGAGTGACTCTTTGTTGCATGCTGAGGGATAGTTATGTGATCCAATTATGTTAGTATTGTTGAGGGAACTTGCACTAGCGAAAGTATGAACCCCAGGCCTTGTTTCAATGCATTGCAATACTGTTTACGCTCACTTTTATCATTAGTTACCTTGCTGTTTTTATATTTTCAGATTACAAATACCTTTATCTACCATCCATATACCACTTGTATCACCATCTCTTCGCCGAACTAGTGCACCTATACAATTTACCATTGTATTGGGTGTGTTGGGGACACAAGAGACTCTTTGTTATTTGGTTGCAGGGTTGCTTGAGAGAGACCATCTTCATCCTACGCCCCCTACGGATTGATAAACCTTAGGTCACCCACTTGAGGGAAATTTTCTACTGTCCTACAAACCTCTGCACTTGGAGGCCCAACAACGTCTACAAGAAGAAGGTCGTGCATTAGACATCACTGGCGTCGGGATGACTGGAGTTGGTCTCGGGGTGGCTGCGATCCGATGCGTCCATGAAGGCGGCACGGGGTCAGGCCGTGGCAGCTTCTGAGGAGGGTAAGCATGCTGCCGACATGGCCGCAGCCGCCCGTGAGGTGGCGTTGAAGGATGCCGGGGCCACCAAGGAGCGCTGCCGGGCGACGGAGACAAACGCACTGCCGAGGCTCGTCAACACGAGGCGTAGGAGGAGAAGCTGAAGGCCCGAGAAGACGCGGTCGCCGGCCATGACACCGAGCTGGAGCTGTCGGTGCGGGCGTAGGCCGCAGAGCACGATCGCCTGGAGAAGCTGAAAAAGGAGGTGGAAGGGGAGAAGGCCCTGTTAGAGGCCAAGGCTAGCATCCTTGCCAATGATTGCACCACCTTCGATTCCCTTGAGAAGAGGTCCTGCGAGGCATTGCGGGAACTCTACGGAAGGGGGTTGAAGAAGCCGTTGGTGACTGCAGAGGAGGGCCATGCCGATCTGCCCCCCCCTAGCTTGTCGAGGCACTCGAGGGCGTTTCCAATGGGGTTGGCACCATGGTGGAAGGGGAAGCCCGCGCGCTCTCCTCCTCAGCTATGACGCGCGTCTTCAGCTACCTCTCCACCTTTGCGACCCGAGCACCGACCTTGGAGCTCTGCTTGAACTTGTGGACGAGAAGCACTGCGCAGCCGCTGTCGACACCATGAAGGACCTGGTGGAGGCCCTGCTAGAGAAGTTCCTTGCCATCGACCCTACGCCTCCGGCTGATGGTGCCGCCGATCCTACAGCCACGGGCGCCGGCGACGCTGTCGACGATGGGGCATGATAACCCACAAGTATAGGGGATCGCAACAGTTTTTGATAAGTAAGAGTGTCGAACCCAACGAGGAGCTAAAGGTAGAACAAATATTCCCTCAATTCTATCGACCACCGATACAACTCTAGCACGCTTAACGTTCGCTTTACCTAGAACAATATGAAACTAGAAGTACTTTGTAGGTGTTGTTGGATAGGTTTGCAAGATAATAAAGAGCACGTAAATAAAAAGTAGGGGCTGTTTAGACAAAGACACAACTAAATTAGTTTTAGTAGAGAGCCTTTTGTTACAAGAAAGTTATTTGTCCCTAGGCAACCGACAACTAGACCGGTAATCATTGTTGCAATTTTATATGAGGGAGAGGCATAAGCTAACAAACTTTCTCTACTTGGATCATATGCACTTATGATTGGAACTCTAGCAAGCATCCACAACTACTAAAGATCATTAAGGTAAAACCCAACCATAGCATTAAAGCATCAAGTCCTCTTTATCCCATACGAAAACAACCTACTTACTCGGGTGTATGCTTCTGTCACTCACGCCACCCACAATAAGGAAATCATGAACATACTGCAAACCCTATAGCGGGGATCCCTCACGCTTGCACGACACGGAGAGCACCACAGGACAACACCAGTAATAAAACATGCAACTCAAACCAATCTTGATCATCAATTAACCCATAGGACAAAACGGATCTACTCAAACATCATAGGATAGCCATACATCATTGGGAAATAATATATAGCGTTGAGCACCATGTTTAAGTAGAGATTACAACGGGTAAAAGAAGGGTTACACCGCTGCATAGAGGGGGGAAGAGTTGGTGATGATGGCGGTGAAGTTGTTGGTGATGATGATGATGGCCACGGCAGCGTCCCGGCGCCACCGGAAGAGAAGGGGAGAGGGGGCCCCTTCGTTTTCTTCTTCCTTGACCTCCTCCCTAGATGGGAGAAGGGTTTCCCCTATGGTCCTTGGCTTCCATGGCGTGGGAGGGGCGAGAGCCCCTCCGAGATTGGATCTGTCTCTCTGTATCTCTCTGTTTCTGCGTTCTGGTCAGCTGCCCTTTCACCGTTTCGTATACATATGCAGATCCGTAACTCTGATTGGACTGAAACCTTTGCCGCGATTTTTTCCTGAAAATTAGCTTTCTTGCGGCAAAAGAATAGCATCAACCGCCTTACGGGGGGCCCACGAGGGTCAGGGGCGCGCCCCCCTGCCTCGTGCCCCCTCAGAAACCGTCTCGCACGGACTTTTCTTCCCTAATTTTCCATATATTCTGAAAATAATCTCTGTCCGTTTTTATCCCGTTTGGACTCCGTTTGATATGGATTTTCTGCGAAACATAAAACATGCAACAAACAGGAACTAGCACTGGGCACTGGATCAATATGTTAGTCCCAAAAATAGTATAAAAAGTTGCCAAAAGTATATGAAAGTTGTAGAATATTGGCATGGAACAATCAAAAATTATAGATACGACAGAGACGTATCAGAACCCCCAAGCTTAATTCCTGCTCGTCCTCGAGTAGGTAAATGATAAAAAAGATAATTTTTGATGTGGAGTGCTACCTAGCATAATCTTGATCACATATCTAATCATGGCATGAATATTAAGATACGAGTGATTCAAAGCAATAGTCTATCATTTGACATAAACACATTAATACTTCAAGCCTACTAATAAAGCAATCATGTCTTTTCAAAATAACATGGGCAAAGAAAGTTATCCCTACAAAATCATATAGTCTGGCTATGCTCCATCTTCACCACACAAAATATTCACATCATGCACAACCCCGATGACAAGCCGAGCACTTGGTTCATACTTTTTAACGCGCTTCAGGTTTTTCAACCCTCACGCAATACATGAGCGCAAGCCATGGATATAGAACTATAGGTGGAATAGAATATGATGAAGGGGGTTATCTGGAGAAGACAAAAAGGGAGAAAGTCTCACATCAATGCGGCTAATCAATGGGCTATGGAGATGCCCATCAATTGATGTCAATGCGAGGAGTAGGGATTGCCATGCAACGGATGCACTAGAGCTATAAGTGTATGCAAGCTCAAACTGAAACTAAGTGGGTGTGCATCCAACTTGCTTGCTCATGAAGACCTCGGGCATTTGAGGAAGCCCATCATCGGAATATACAAGCCAAGTTCTGTAATGAAAATTCCCACTAGTATATGAAAGTGATAACTCAAGAGACTCTCTATATGAAGAACATGTTGCTACTTTGAAGCACAAGTGTGGTAAAAGGATAGTAACATTGCCCCTTCTCTCTTTTTCTCTCATTTTTTAGGCCTCCCTTTTTTTGGCCTTTATCTTTTTTTCCTTTTTTCGTCTGGAGTCTCATCCCGACTTGTGGGGGAATCATAGTCTCCATCATCCTTTCCTCACTGGGGCAATGCTCTAATAATGATGATCATCACACTTTTATTTACCTACAACTCAATATTACAACTTGATATCTAGACAAAGATATGACTCTATATGAATGCCTCCAGCGGTGTACCGGGATGTGCGATGATCTAGCGTAGCAATGACATAAAAAACATAGAAGCCATGAAAACATCATGCTAGCTATCTTACGATCATGCAAAGCAATATGACAATGAATGCTCAAGTCATGTATATGATGATGATGGAAGTTGCATGGCAATATATCTCGGAATGGCTATGGAAATGCCATGATATGTAGGTATGGTGGCTGTTTTGAGGAAGCTATATGGTGGGTTTAAGGTACTGACGAAAGTTGTGTGATACTAGAGAGGTTAGCAATGATGGAAGGTTGAGAGTGCGTATAATCCATGGACTCAACATTAGTATAAAGAACTCATATACTTATTGCAAAAGTTTTTTAGCCCTCGAAGCAAAGTACTACTACACATGCCCCTAGGGGGATAGATCGGTAGGAAAAGACCATCGCTCGTCCCTGACCGCCACTCATAAGGAAGACAATCAATAAATAAATCATGCTCCGACTTTGTTACATAACGGTTCACCATACGTGCATGCTAAGGGAATCACAAACCTCACCATAAGTATTTCTACTAATCGACAACTACCCACTAGCATGACTCTAATATCACCATCTTTATATCGCAAAACTATTGCAAGGAATCAAACATATCATATTCAGTGATCTACAAGTTTTATGACTAACCATGTGGAATGACCAGTTCCTGTCATCTCTCTAAATAGATATAAGTGAAGCAAGAGAGTTTAATTCTTTCTACAAAAGATATGCCCATGCTCTAACAAATATAAGTGAAGCAAAATAGCATTCTACAAATGGCGGTTTTCTACGTAAAGAGAAACATGCAATCCAAACTTCAAATGATATAAGTGAAGCACATGAAGCATTCTATAAAGCCATACTCAAAAGATATAAGTGAAGTGCATAGAGCATTCTATAAATAAACCAAGGACTATCTCATACCAGCATGGTGCATAAAAGAAAAGTGAAAACTAAATGCAAAAGACGCTCCAAGATTGCACATATCGCATGAATGAAACGAATCCGAAAACATACCGATACTTGTTAAAGAAAGAGGGGATGCCTTCCGGGGCATCCCCAAGCTTAGACGTTTGAGTCTCCTTGAATATTTACTTGGGGTGCCTCGGACATACCCAAGCTTGAGCTCTTGCCTCTCGTCCTTCTTCTCACATCGAGACCTCCTCGATCTTCGAACACTTCATCCACACAAAACTTCAACAGAAAACTCGGTAAGATCCGTTAGTATAATAAAGCAAATCACTACTCTAAGTACTGTTGCAAATCAATTCATATTTTGTTTTTCGCATTATAGCTACTGTAGTATAACTTTTCCATGGCTTAATCCACTGATATAATTCGATAGTTTCATCAAAACAAGCAAACTATGCATCAAAAACAGAATCTGTCTAAAACAGAACGGTCTGTAATAATCTGAACATTCACCATACTTATGATACTTGAAAAATTCTGTCAAAATTAGGAAAAATAAAAACATTTTATATAAAGACAGTGCAAAAAGAATCAGAACCATTTGTCATTCCAGTAAAAAATGTAAAATCGCGCACTACAGCCAAAGTTTCTGTCCTGCACCGTACAAACCAACAAGCAAAGTAAACATCCTAAAGGCAAACCTTGGCACATTATTTTTATAATACAATGGAATTGTACAAGGGGATAATTATTTTTTTTGAAAAGTTTATGTAATTAAGATTCACAAAGTTTCCATGGGCATGAACAAAGTTCAAGGACGTCCCCCACTTTCACAATGCTCGTCTATCTCACTTTCACTTTTCTTTTTGAAAAGTTTTGGGTTCCCCTCTTTATTTTTTTGTTTTTAAACTATATAAAAGCACTCAACATAAATAAATGACTCTCTAAAACTTCCGGGTTGTCTCCCTGGCAGCGCTTTCTTTAAAGCCATTAATCTAGGCATATAGTGCTCAAGTAATGAATCCACCCGAATCCCAAGGTATATCAAAGCCAATTTTAATTAACAATGATTTGTAATTTAGTAGTGAGCAAAAAGTAGCATATATCATGCAACAACGAAGTCTAACTCTCTTCCTATGCATCGGCATGTCACAAAAGAACAATTCATGCACACATAGTAAAGGCCAATGCATAGTATAAACAGTTTCTTGCAATTTTATCGTATTGGAAACATAGAGAGGTGGAGATATAGTTCCTCTCTCATAATAATTGCAATTAGGAGCAGCAAGCACATGCATATTATATTCATCAAAATCATCATGTGTAATAGCAAAATGCAACCCATCAATATAATCCTTAATAAGGGTAAACTTCTTCGATATAGTGTAGTTGGGAGAATTCAAAAAGATAATAGGACTATCATGCCTGGGTGCAATAGCAACAATTTCATGTTTAACATAAGGAACTATAGCAAGTTCATCTCCATAAGCATAATTCATATTGGCATCTTGGCCACAAGCATAGCAAGCATCATCAAAAAGGGATATTTCAAGAGAATCAACGGGATCATAACAATCATCATAGCAGTCATCCTTCAGTAAGCACGAAGGGAAATTAAACAATGTATGAGTTGAAGAGTTAATCTCATTAGAAGGTGGGCACAGGTAGCTAATCTGCTCTTCCTCCTTTTGTTCTTTGCTCTCTTCATCATCTTTTTCATCCAATGAGCTCACAGTTTCATCAGTTTATTCTTCCATAGACTCCTGCAAAATATTAGTCTCTTCTTGGACAGCGGAGACTTTCTCAATAAAATCATCAATATCGGAATTGAATTCATAATTCTCATAGCAATATTTAAGGATAGCTAAATTTTCAGGTCTATAAACTGAATCATCAAAATTTTCACACTCTTTAAACAAAGATTCAATTTCATAAGCACCCATAAAAGCAACAAATTCTTATATTTGTTCCACATCATAGTAATCATATATACCATTAGCATAAGAAGCCAAGGTTTTATCATCATTAAATTTGCATGAAAAGGGAAGGTGTGGAGCCTTCATCCTAGCGCAACAAGTATAATCATATCTAAAGCATAGTTGCCTAGCATACCAATACAACATATAAATTTGATCCCATAATAGTTTCCCTTTTTGAGTCAAGCGATAATCCCTAAAGTATTAACGTTGATCCAATGTGTCTCCCATTATATAATTGAATGGGGTTTTCTCGGGTTTATCAAAGTAGTACATAATATCTTTCACATAATGAGCATCGAGGGTTTTAGGAGGTTCCCCATCTCCATGAGTAGCAAGTACACCTAATATTTTTGGTATTTCGTGTTCCATATCAATAACTAAAGATAAAGAACAACTAAGAACAGAAAATAAAAATTACTTAGTGATAAAGCAAACAAGCACACGCGAGAATATTCACCCCACGCTATTGCTCCCCAGTAACAGTGCCAGAAAAAGGTCTTGATAACCCACAAGTATAGGGGATCGCAATAGTTTTTGACAAGTAAGAGTGTCGAACCCAACGAGGAGCTAAAGGTAGAACAAATATTCCCTCAAGTTCTATCGACCATCGATACAACTCTACGCACACTTAACGTTCGCTTTACCTAGAACAAGTATGAAACTAGAAATACTTTGTAGGTGTTGTTGAATAGGTTTGCAAGATAATAAAGAGAACGTAAATAAAAAGTAGGGGCTGTTTAGATAAAGACACAACTAAATTAGTTTTAGTAGAGAGATTTTTGTTACGAGAAAGTTATTTGTCCCTAGGCAACCGACAACTAGACCAGTAATCATTGTTGCAATTTTATATGAGGGAGAGGCATAAGCTAACATACTTTATCTACTTGGATCATACGCACTTATGATTGGAATTCCAGCAAGCATCCGCAACTACTAAAGATCATTAAGGTAAAACCCAACCATAGCATTAAAGCATCAAGTCCTCTTTATCCCATACGCAAACAACCTACTTACTCGGGTGTATGCTTCTGTCACTCACGCCACCCACCATAAGAAAATCATGAACATATTGCAAACCCTACAACGGGGATCCCTCACGCTTGCGCTACACAGAGAGCACCATAGGACAACACTAATAATAAAACATGCAACTCAAACCAATCTTGATCATCAATTAACCCATAGGACAAAACAGATCTACCCAAACATCATAGGATAGCCATACATCATTGGGAAATATTATATGGCGTTGAGCACCATGTTTAAGTAGAGGTTACAGCGGGTAAAAGAAGGGTTACACCGCTGCATAGAGGGGGGAAGAGTTGGT
Source organism: Triticum monococcum (assembly GCA_034509565.1). Lineage (NCBI taxonomy): Eukaryota > Viridiplantae > Streptophyta > Magnoliopsida > Poales > Poaceae > Triticum > Triticum monococcum. The sequence goes on from CM067843.1 coordinate 498,439,625, forward strand.
GATGATGGCGGTGAAGTTGTTGGTGATGATGATGATGGCCACGGCAGCGTCCCGGCACCACCAGAAGAGAAGGGGAGAGGGGGCCCCTTCGTCTTCTTCTTCCTTAACCTCCCCCCTAGATGGGAGAAGGGTTTCCCCTCTGGTCCTTGGCCTCCATGGCATGGGAGGGGCGAGAGCCCCTCCGATATTGGATCTGTCTCTTTGTCTCTCTCTGTTTCTGCGTTCTGGTCAGCTGCCCTTTCACTATTTCGTATATATATGGAGATCTGTAACCCCGATTGGACTGAAACCTTCGCCGTGATTTTTTCCTGAAAATTAGCTTTCTTGCGACAAAAGAATAGCATCAACCACCTTACGGGGGGCCCACGAGGGCCAGGGGCGCGCCTAGGGGGGTGGGGCGCACCCCCTGCCTCATGCCCCCCTCGGAAACCGTCTCGCGTGGGTTTTTCTTCCCAAATTTTCCATATATTCCAAAAATAATCTCCGTCCGTTTTTATCCCGTTTGGACTCCATTTGATATGGATTTTCTGCGAACCATAAAACATGCAACAAACAGGAACTGGCACCGGGCACTGGATCAATATGTTAGTCCCAAAAATAGTATAAAAAGTTGCCAAAAGTATATGAAAGTTGTAGAATATTGGCATGGAACAATCAAAAATTATAGATACGACGGAGACGTATCAGGGCACTTCCTGACGGCAACGCCCAAGGCTGACGAGGAGGCTTGCTGGCGGTGCTCCTTTCCACTTTTACTTTCCTGCGATATGCATAGTGCCTCGTGGATGCGTTAAAACTTCTATTTGGCATTTGAAGAACAATATGTCTTGTAATAATTTGTTAGGATTCTGTGATTTCCTTCCCATTTGCTTGATATTCTATGTCAACAGGGCCCGACCCACGCATACTCAACCGCCGTTGGGTCGTCCGGATCACCAGGACGAGGCCAAGGGGTGATTGGCTACATGACCAGTTAGGCTCCTGAGTCGCGATGCTCAGGAGTCCCCCTTGACGCACAAATGGCCCATGGGAAGGAGATGCGAAAGTAGGCCTTCGTGTTATGCGTCGGCAGGGCCCGACCCCACGCGTACCTCTATCTTTGTTAGGTCGTCTAGGTCACCAGGACGAGGCCAAGGGGTGAGGGGCTACGTGGCCAGTTAGGCTCCTGAGTCGCGATGCTCAGGAGTCCCCCTTGACGCGCAAATAGACCTCCATACCTTTTCTCGCCGAGGTCCCGCTCGGGAGGGACACGCGACGACCAGGTCAGTGGGACCTGGCAGGGTGGCATACACTAGGCGTGACCTGAGTGTAGCCCCCGTGCCCAGCCCCCTCGCGCGACTCTCTCGAGGGGAAAGTGTTGCGATGAGGCTGGACACTGAGACTGGTGGCTCCCCGAGGTTGTTGCGGCCATGGCACCGCCCTCAGTTGTTTATCACCAGCGCAGAGCATGGCGCTTCCGCACTTGCATGAGCATAGCCGCGCCTTGACCGTGTCGACTGCCAGCGCGGAGCATCGTGCTTCCACTGGTGCGTGGGTGCGGGCTTCCTTTGAGTGGAGCCCCCGGGGCATGTACAGCCCCGCCCTGACACGTGGTTTGCATGTTAGGGCTAGATGAGGCATGTCTGGGCACTCGTGAGCCAGCACGGGACTCACGAGGCCCTACCTCAAGGCGGGTTGTGCCTGAATTTGATTCTTGATAGCTGTGGTGGCCCTGCGAGATGGTTAGGCAACCTGCGCCGAATGAATCTCCTAAGGTGATTACACGAGAAGGCTAGACACCAACGACCCCAGGAGGGGACGTGAACAGGGCCGGCCCGCCAGACAGAGCTCAGCCGTTGGGTTTATCGACGCTGTAGGGACGGACTTGAGCACAGACGCCGTGCCTAGTCTGCTCATGCGAAAATCCTGAAGAAAGACAATCGGCGCGCGGCTCCCGTGGTGACGAGGCACCGGGTCACGCGCCCTGGCTCGTCCGCCCGTGATGAGCTCATGCGAGAACAAGGCACCAAGGGCCATGGGAGGTGACGTACACGGGAGATGGCCCGCGAGCCAGAGGTCAGCCTCTTGGGTTTAGCGACGCTGCAGGGACGGACCCGAGCACAGACGCCATGCCAGTCCTTAATCATGAGGCGGTCGTGGGTGGGTTTGCGAGGGCGTACGACGTTCATGGTATCGAAGTATCGGACATGCATATAATAATCTTGAAGTAACTCATAGAAGGAGATAAAGCTAGTCCAGATAAATGCAAGAACGATACATGCCGCAGGGACGGACCCACGCGACTTGGGGATGATGCAGCCCGAGGGGCGCCCCCAACAAGGTAAACTAGAGATGCAAAAAGGATAGGCACCGCAGGGACAGGCCCACGCGACATGGGGATGATGCAGCCCGAGGGGCGCCCCCAACTGAACAAACTAGAAAATGTCACCTGGTGCCATTGCTGGAGGGGTGTTGAACTAGCTGAAGATGCGCCCTGAAGAGGTTGCTCCTCACGAGCCGCCTTGGCCTTGAACCTCTGGAGGCTCGGGAGGTTCACGAAGAACCGTCGCTGCCTCCGCCTGGACCGCGTGGTACATGGCCTCCTGGGCAGCCACGATGCTTTGCAGGCGACGCTAGAAGGCGACAGCCGCGCTCGGTAAGCCAAAGGGCATGTAGACATAGCTGTGAGGTGGGCCCTCGCACCGACTAGCGCATGAAGGCCAGAAGCGCTGCTGAGCTGCGGCCCTATTGAGCCCGAGGCTGTTGACGTAGACGCGCAGCTCGTTGTCCTCGCCAGTACAAGGCGTCACACCACGTGGTAGGCGATGGTCGCCACGCATGGCTCTCGCTTCTTGAAGCTCCTTGGCCGTCTTGGTGATGAACTCCTGAGCGCCTGGCACCTCGTGCCTAGCGCCCCCGCGGGGGAAGCGTGCGATGAAGCATGCCTCCATGTGGTGCCCGAGCACCTCCCTCGTGACATTGGCTAGGTCATAGGCCCTCCATAAGAGAGCCCCCGAGCCTAGTCTGAGGAGGGCGCGGGGCGCGCCTTCCTATGTGAGAGAGGGAGGCGCCCCATCCGTGGGTGTTGGTCCTGAGGTGGTGTCGCTGGAGACACCACTCTCCTGAGGCCCTTGGCGGGGCAGCTTCTTCTTCTTCTTGGGGACTGCCTCAGGAGAGTAGATGGTGCCTTCGTTATCTGGGTCTTCAACCGCTGCAGCCTGGTAGGCACGCTCAAGGGAGCACACCGCGTCCTTCTCCTCACAGGAGACCGTGATGACACCATGGCTCCCTGGCATGTTGAGGACGTTGTAGCCGTGGTGGATCACCGCCATGAACTTGGCCATGGCTGGATACCCAAGGATGGCATTGTACGGCAGGTGGATGTGAGCGACGTCGAAGTCGATGAGCTCGGTGCGGTAGTTGTCGCGCTGACCGAAGGTGATAGGGAGGCGGATCTGCCCTATCGGGGTGGTGGAGCCATCAGTCACTCCTGAGAAGGGCTTGGTGGGCTGCAGCTGATCATACGACACTTGGAGGCAGTCGAATGTCTCGATGGAAAGAACATTGAGTCCCGCACTGCCATCGATGAGGGTCTAGGTGACAAGGACATTGCTGATGATGGGCGAGCAGAGCATCGGGAGAGCGCCAACAGTTGCCGCGCACTTGAGCTGGTCGGACAAGCTGAAGGTGATGGTGCACCTGGACCACCTGAGCGGACTTGTGGCCTCGAGTCTAGGGAGGGCTGCGTTCACCTCGCGAGCAAACTGCATGAAGATGCGGTGGGAGGCTGGGGCCTGAGCGCCACCCAAGATGTAGGCGATGGTGCGAGGCTCCTAGAAGCCCACATCCCCCTCGTCTATGGTAGTCGTCATTCCTTCTTGGTGGTGGTGGCAGCGGAGGGAGGCCGGCGTTGCCCTGAGGATTGTCCTAACGAGGCTGGTCTCTCCAGGCGCCCTCGTGAGGTTGGCCTTGCCAACGGTCCTCACGAGGCTGGTCACACCACTGTTGGCGGGGGCCGCGGTCGTCCCAACGTCCTCCACTTCTGCCTCCTCCATGGCCTTAGCTTTGATCGTTGCACTCAGGGCGTCGACCGAGGCACCCGTCGAGGATGGCCCTGAGCTCCTGACAGTCATTGGTGTTGTGGTTGTGTACATTGTGGAAGGCGCAGAACGAGCGGCTGGCCTTGGACAACTCGGGGTGGTTGCGCCCGCGCTTCATCTCTGGTTTAGCCGCAAGCACGGCCGCCCCCTTGTGCTTTACATCCTTGGTCTTGGCCTTCTTGTCTTCTGGGTCGGCAACTGGGAGCTCGAGGAGGGAGAGGCGCCCCTCCTCAACCCTCGCGCACTTGGTAGCCATGTTGAACATCTCCAGGGCTGTGGACAAGTCCTCGTGGATGGCGAGATCCTCCTTCATCTTGACATCACGGACGCCATCGAAGAATGTTGAGATGATGGCTTTGTCAGAAACCTTGGGGATCTTGAGGCGAACGCTATTGAAGCATTCGATGTACTTCTGCAGGGTCTCCCCAGGCTGCTGCTTGATGCGCCGCAGGTCACCCACGGCAGGCGGGCAGTCGCCAGTGCCTTGGAAGTTGGCGACGAAATGCTCGCGCATCTTGCCCTAGGAGGAGATTGATCCCGCGGGCAAGTTCAGGAGCCATGAGCGCGCGCCGTCCTTGAGGGCCATGGGAGACTAGTTCGCCATGACCTTCTCGTCGCCGCAGGCCGCCTTGATGCTCAACTCGTAGAGATGCAGGAACTCCGCAGGATCGGGGGTGCCATCATAACACGAAGGCAGGGCAGGCTTGAACTTGCCTGGCCAGACGATGCTACATAGCTCGAGGGTGAAGGCGCGGCAGCCCACTGTGGTCACCGGAGCCCGTTGTGGAGGTGGAGCCTGTTCTTGGCTATATCGCACCACCGCTGCAGGCGGCGTGCAGTCTTGATGTGGTGGTGAAGGGAGCGCCGGGGCACCTACTTGCGGCCGTTGGAGCTCGCGACAACTTTCTTCCTCATGCATGGGCACCTGGCGCGGTGGGTTGCGTCGAGGGGCCACGCATCTTGGGTCGAGGGCGACGTCTTGACGAGGAGGTGGCGGAGGCGCTCCATGGGGTACGTCGCCCACAACAGGCGGCGGCCGAGGCAGCGAGAGGGACGGTGCAGGCGAGCCCCCAGCCGCGCTGACTAGTTCAGCGATGCGATCCAGCCAACCTGTCGGATCACGGGTTTCGGCAAACCCTTAAGGTTCGAACTCTGGGGTGCGCGCGAAGTTCTTTCCCTCCTACCGATCTACGCCCTAGCTAGCTAAAGTCTTGTGGACAAACTCGACGCACTCACAACACAAAGACACAAGGTTTATACTGGTTCGGGCCACGGTTGTGGTGTAATACCCTACTCCACTGTGGTGGTGGTGGATTGCCTCTTCGGCTGATGAAGAACAGTACAAGGGGAAGAACAGCCTCCTGAGGTTGAGGTGTTCTTGTGCTTGGTGTGCTAGAGGTTCGGTGATATGCTTCTCTTTCATTTGTCCCTACGGTGGTGGCTAGTTCTACTTATATAGGCCCTGGTCCTCTCCCCAAATATTGAGCAGGAAGGGAGCCAACAACGGCGGCCAATTTGAAAGGGGACAGCTAGTACAAGCTATCCTGACAAAAGGTGGTCTTCGCCTGCCAAAGGTTCTGGTGGTGACGCCGTCCTGGGCTCCATGGTGACCTCCGTCCTGCCGTCCTTCTGGTCTTGGTCTTGTTGCACCGATATGGAAACCTTTGCCTGATGCCTCGGTACTCTGCGCCTGTGCTTGCCTCCTTAGCACCAAAGAGGAAACAAGGACGCTGCATGCGCTGGCGCCCACCTGGTGTCGATCGTCATGGCTCACGTCACGAGAGCCTCACGAGGTTCACCCCGCCTTGATATCTCAGCTCCTCGCGAGACAGCCTGGTGAGGCCGCTCCTGAGGAGGTCTTGCATCGTCCGCCTCGCGAGGCTTGACCCCTCGCGAGGGTCTTGGATGCCTTGTTGATGATGATGGGCCTCACTAACCTGCCAGCACAGCCACGCTATGGGCCATAGGCAGGCAAGTCTGGGGACCCCCGTTCCTAGAACACCGTCAGTAGCCCCCGGGCCCAAGGCGCGCTCGGGCTTGGCTTCGCGGCGAAGCCAAAGGATCAAGCGTGGAGCGCCGCGGGCCCCAAAAGCCTACGGCCTCGGTCAACGCGTGGCAGTTCATTGGTCGTGGGCGTCTCCGCTTCCCCACACCACCTCGGCAACTGCCTGACTTGTCAAAAAGGCTGGCGCGGACATCGCTTGCTTCATTGCTTTTTCCTCGCCTTGCCCCAGATCCCCTTTCTCGCTTCTTGCTGCCGGAACTTCTAGATCCGCTTCAACTTTGCTCCGCATCGGCGACCAATGGCGCCGCGCAAGGTCAAGTCCTCCTCGGCGCCGGCCTGGTTCGAGCCAGCCCTCGATGTGCCCAGCGTCACGGAGAAGAACCTTGCTTCCACACGCTTGCTGACGGCGGGGGAGAGCAACGAGAGGGGGAAGACGGAGCTCCGGCTTGCCTCCGACGTGCCGGAGCCTGAGGGAAGCACCTTCTTCCCCTTCTTCTCGAGCAGTATCGCCGCCAAGTTGGTTCCCCCTTCTCTGATTTCTTTTATGAGGTCCTCGATCACTACGGGCTGCAGGCGTTGCACCTCCATCCCAACTCTATCCTCCTCCTGTCCATCTTCGCCTACTATTGCGAAGCGTACCTGGGCGTGATGCTGTCCATGGCGCTTCTATGCCACTTCTTCTTCCTTCGCGTCAGCGATGGACACGTCCCTGAGTGCTCCAACTTCGTCGCATCCGGCAAGGCCAACAACATTTGGGCCAAATGGGTCATGATGGACGCTAAGTGCACCCACCCTCGCCTGGCACTGCCGACGGAGGCACCCCAGACTGACAAGGGGTGGCCCCGTGCGGAGCTTACTGATGAGCGGGCATCGTCGGTGCTCGAGCAGATGCAGACCGATTTGAAGCCGGGCAATGCGAAGGAGGCCAAGGTGACTGGGGTTATGCTCTTGAGGGAATTCTTGACGCTGCGTGTTGCTCCACTCCAGGCGCGCACACGCCCCTTGTGGAAGCTTGGAGATGAAGCAGACAAGGTTCGCCTGAGCCCGGTGGCCCTGCCTGATGACGAGGTGACTGCGGTTCTGCGTCTCTTGGTTGGGGACAACCAATAGTACCCGCCGAGCCCTTTCTTCCTTTGTTCCATCGCAAGGACTGGGATGGTGCTGCCGGCGCTCGCTGGGGCGTCCGCAACGCCGAAGCCGGTGGAGGTGTCTTCTGACGAGTCCCGCGAGGAGGAAGAGGATGAGGAGGGATCGAAGGAGACGCCCGAGGGAATGGGGGAGAATTCCCCCATGAGCAAGGCCAACATTCTTTGTGCCCTCCTAGACGACGCCGAGGTCGTCGCCCACCTGGAGGCGGGGGAGCTTCCCCTCATCCCGACAAGGGGTAGGTCGTCGCTGGTCTCTCGAGATGGTGCCTCTGACGTGGCACCGCTTGGGGCCGGCTTCAGCCCTTCTGCCACACCGCCTTCTTCCGACGGAGAACGCGCACCCACTTCTCAGGCCCCGACGCTTTCAGGCTTCAAGCTCACCAAGCGGAGGATGGACTATGTCACGGTGGATCAGTAAGTGCTTCGAGCTTCGTCTTGTTCCTGCTTGTACTTGCTGTTTTCTCACATTCGCCTGGTCGATCAGGCTGGAGTCTTCAACGAAGAAGAGGAAGGGGGATACGGCGGCCGCGCCCCCTTCTGTTGGGAAAGGAGACGCGAGCACTCGTGCCTCCCCAGCCCGAGCGTCTTCATGAGGCCAAGAGGAGCATCGCTGGGAGGAGTCAGCGCCCATGGCCCCGCCGGCCCCGGAGGTGCCGGCGTCTGGCCCGACTGAGGAGGCCCCGACTGCTCTGGGACCCGCATTCCCCCAGGCCCTGGTGACGGCGTCGCCTCCTCCTTCTACCGTGCCTCCATTCCCAGGTTCTTCTGCCTCTGCTGATGTCCTGGAGCATGCTATTTTGGAGATGACCCAGTTGCAGGCAGATCTCCTGAGCGAGGACCCAGGCCTGGTGGCCGGGCGCCTGGAGCTGGCCTCTGGCTGGCTTCACTCCGATGCGGCAGTTCACGCGACACTGAGCTAGACCGCGACGTCTTCTGAGAAGGAGAAGCAGAGTGCTGCCAATGCTGCAGCCGGTCGCGAGGCGGCACTAAAGGACGCTAAGGCCGCCCGCGGCCGCTGTGAAGAGCTGGAGGACGAGCTGAAGATCCTGCGCGACGGGCATGCTGAGGAAGCATGCGGCCGCCGGGTGCAGGAGGAGGAGATGAAGGCCCGGGAGGATGCCGTCAAGAACCGTGATGCTGAGCTGGGGGAGTTGGGGAAGGTGCAGGCCGCCGAACGCCGCCGGCTGGAAGAGCTGGATCAGAAGGTGAAGGCGAGGGAGGCCGATCTTGATGCCAAGGCACGGGTTCTGGACGAAGACCGTGTGGCCTTTGCGGACCTCGAAGAGAGGTCTCGCGTGGCACTGAAGACGCTCTATGAGCACGGCTTGGAGAGGCCGCTGACCACCGATGAGGATGGCCCCACCCTGCTACTTCCTTTCTTGGTGAAGGCGCTCGAGGAAGTCGTGGATGGTATCGGTCCTATGGCAGAGGCAGAAGCTCGCGTCCTGTCTTCAGCTGCATTGCCTCATGTCTTTAGCCATCTGCACCTTCGCGACCCCAGCGCTTGTCTTGACGAGCTGCTGGAGCCTATGGCTGATGATCACTGCGCAACCGTCGCCGCAGCCGTGCAAGGTCAGGTGGAAGCCCTACTAAAGAGGTTCCGCAGCTTTGCCTCCGCACCCTTGTCTAGTATGCCGCCGATCCTGCGGCTGGTGGTGCAGGTGTAGGCGACGTTACTCAAGGAGGAGCGCCTTCTGCAGGCAATGACGGTGTCCAGGGGTGACCTGCGGCTACTCTCCTGTTTTGTTCCTGTAATATGCATCAGGCCCCGTGGAGGCGTTAAACTTTCATTTGGTATTGTGAGGACAATATGTTTTGTAATATTTGCTTCGAGATTTTGCAATTTTCTTCCTATCCGCTTTGTGTTCTGCATCGGCAGAGCCTGACCCCGTGCATACCTCAACCGCCGCTGGGCCGACCAGAGACTAGGACGAACCAAGGAGTGAGGGGCTACGTGACCAGTTAGGCTCCTGAGTCGCGATGTTCAGGAGTCCCCCTTGACACGCAAACAGCTCATAGGAAGAGTACGCGAGGATAGATTAATGTTCTACGTCCGCAAAGCCCGGCCCTGCGCATACCTCAACCGCCATTGGGCCGACCTGAGACCAGGACAGACCAAGGGGTGAGGGGCTACGTGACCATTTAGGCTCCTAAGTCACGATGCTCAGGAGTCCCCCTTGATGCGCAAACAATTTCCATACTTGCCCTCAGGAGGGGCGTGCGACGACCAGGTCCAGGAGACCTTTTTGAGCGGCTTGCGCTTGGGAGTGACCTGAGCACAACCCCCGTGTCCAGCCCCCTCGCGCGGCTCTCCCGAGGGGAGGCGTTGCGGTGAGGCCGGACGCTGAGCTATGGGGCTCCCTAAGGTTGGTACGACCATGGAGTTGCCCCCAGTTGTTTATCACCAGCGCGGAGCATAGTGCTTCCGCTTGTGCACGGGCATCGCCGCTCCTTGGCAGTGTCGACGGCCAGAGCAGAGCATTGTGCTTCCACTTGTGCGTGGGAGGGGGCCCCCTCCGGGAGGAGCCCCCGGGGCGTGTACAGCCCCTCCCTGACACGTGGCTTGCACGGCAGGGCTGCGAGGTGTATCTGTGTTAGAATTAACCTTGTTGTTTTTGATTTTTCATTACATTTACTTGGTAGTGACATGCACATAGACATGCTCAACCATTAGGCTGTGGCCATACACTCACGTAGAGATGAGATGACGTGTGTGTGTACAAGCTAGTGATGAGTAGATAGTCTGCATGGATGTGTTGGTTAGCAAATTGGGTACAACTCCGTAGAGTCATAGTGGCCGAGTCCGGCAGCAGATCAATGTGGAGCTAAAAGCGGACGCAAACAGTTGTGGTGTGCGTCAAGTGTGCCGTGGGCAAGCTCATGGTTGTTGCAAACTTGGAGATGACTCAAGCCTGTACGTATGTGTGCTGTTCGTGGAGTGATTAGTGGGTCAAGCTGTTAGTGGCTTGACCGCGTGTGTGCTCCATGCAGAACTATGTGGGCGTTGCATGCAAGGTAGTGGTTAGTGGGTGTGTTTTGGCTGGGTTAGTCCGGCTACTTAACTCCATGTAATCAAGTTCATTGTCAATTGTAAGAGAAACGGAAAAGGCACAAGTTGTGCGGTGCCACAAAATTTCCCGCGTCCTCTTCTTCTACCTCTAGCACATGCAAGTTTTCTTGAGAGAATCCTTGAGTTGAGAGAGTTGCAAGGTAAAGAAGAAGCGGCGCTGCGAGAGGCGGTGCCAACAATTGGCATCAGAGCCTTGTCGATCCGAGGAGGTGGTGGCGGCGCGGCGGACTCCATGTGACGTGGAGGCCGACAACGCAAGGTGGACGCCATTGGCAGCGCGATGCTACTTGCGGTGGGTGCGTGTCTAGATCATCGTCGAGCTGCGTCACGAGCGATGGAGATAGGTATGCTGCCCAGTAAATTGTGTCACCGGCGGCAAGGAGGTGACAGCCATGGAGCGGAGGCCATTGCCATGAGGAGGTCCATGTCCGAGTTGGCGACAAGGTGCGTCATCGTCGGTGCTACCTGCTGAGCACTACGTTGGATTTCCCCGAAGAGGAGAGGATGATGCAGCAAAGTAGCGTAATTATTTCCCTCAGTTTTTGAGAACCAAGGTATCAATCCAGTAGGAGGCTACGCTCGAGTCCCTTGTACCTACACAAAAACAATAGCTCAACGCAACCAACGCACTTAGGGGTTGTCAATCCCTTCACGGTCACTTACGAAAGTGAGATCTGATAGAGATGATAGATAATATTTTGGTATAAAGATGCAAAGTGAAAAGTAAAATTCAAAGTAAAAACAAAGCAATAATAAAGTGATGGGGATTGATATGATGAGAAAGAGACCCGGGGGCCATAGGTTTCACTAGTGGCTTCTCTCAAGAGCATAAGTATTCTACAGTGGGTGAACAAATTACTATTGAGCAATTGACAGAATTGAGCATAGTTATGAGAATATCTAGGTACGATCATTCATATAGGCATCATGTCCGAGACAAGTAGACCGACTCCTGCCTGCATCTACTACTATTACTCCACTCATCGACCGCTATCCATCATGTATCTAGAGTATTAAGTTAAAAACGGAGTAACGCCTTAAGCAAGATGACATGATGTAGAGCGATAGTTTCATGCAATATGATAAAAACCCCATCTTGTTATTCTCGATGGCAACAATACAATATGTGCCTTGCTGCCCCTTCTGTCATTGGGAAAGGACACCGCAAGATCGAACCCAAAGCTAAGCACTTCTCCCATGGCAAGAAAAACCAATCTAGTAGGCCAAACCAAACTGATAATTCGAAGAGACTTGCAAAGATAACCAATCATACATAAAAGAATTTAGAGAAGATTCAAATATTATTCATAGATAAACTTGATAATAAACCCACAATTCATCAGTCTCAACAAACACATCGCAAAAAGAAGATTACATCGAATAGATATCCACAAGAGAGGGGGAGAACATTGTATTGAGATCCAAAAAGAGAGAAGAAGCCATCTAGCTACTAACTATGGACCCGTAGGTCTGAAGTAAACTACTCACACTTCATCGGAGAGGCTTGGATGATGATGTAGAAGCCCTCCATGATCGATTCCCCTTCCGGCGAAGCTCCGGAACAGGCCCCAAGATGGGATCTCGTGGATACAGAAAGTTGCAGCGGTGGAATTAGGTTTTTGGCTCCGTCCCCGATCGTTTTGGGGTACGTAGGTATATATAAGAGGAAGAAGTACGTCGGTATAGCTTCGAGGGGCCCACGAGGCAGGGGGCGCGCCCTAGGGGGGGCGCCCCCACCCCCGTGACCACCTCGTGGCTTTCTTGACGGGGGGTCCAAGTCTCCTGGATCTTATCTGATGAGAAAATCACGTTTCTGAAGATTTCATTCCGTTTGGACTCCGTTTGATATTCTGTTTCTCCGATACACTGAAATAGGCAAAAAACAACAATTCTGGGATGGGCCTTCGGTTAATAGGTTAGTCCCAAAAATAATATAAAAGTGGAAAATAAAGCCCAATATAGTCCAAAATAGTAGATAATATAGCATGGAGCAATCAAAAATTATAGATACGTTGGAGACGTATCAAGCATCCCCAAGCTTAATTCCTACCCGTCCTCGAGTAGGTAAATGATAAAAAGAGAATTTTTGATGCGGAGTGCTACTTGGGATAATTTTAATGTAATTCTTCTTAATTGCGGTATGAATATTCAGATCCAAAAGATTCAAGACAAAAGTTTATATTGACATAAAAATGATAATACTTCAAGCATACAAACTAAGCAATTATGTCTTCTCAAAATAACATGGCCAAAGAAAGTTCATCCCTACAAAATCATATAGTTTAGTCATGTTTCATTTTCGTCACACAAGAATGCTCTCATCATGCACAACCCCGATGACAAGCCAAGCAATTGTTTCATACTTTAGTAATCTCAAACCTATAAACTTTCACGCAATACATGAGCGCGAGCCATGGATATAGCACTATGGGTGGAATAGAATATAATGAAGGGGGTTATGTGGAGAAGACAAAAAAGGAGAAAGTCTCACATTAACGAGGCTAATAAATGGGCTATGGAGATGCCCACCGGTTGATGTTAATGCAAGGAGTAGGGATTGCCATGCAATGGATGCACTAGAGCTATAAATGTATGAAAGCTCAACAAAAGAAACTAGTGGGTGTGCATCCAACTTGCTTGCTCACGAAGACCTAGAGCACTTGAGGAGGCCCATTGTTGGAATATAAAAGCCAAGTTCTATAACGAAAGATTCCCACTAGTATATGAAAGTGACAAAACAAGAGACTCTCTATCATGGAAATTATGGTGCTACTTTGAAGCACAAGTGTGGTAAAAGGATAGTAACATGGTCCCTTCTCTCTTTTCTCTCATTTTTTGGGCCTTTTATGGCCTTTTTTGGGCCTTCTATTTTTTATGGCCTTTCTCTTATTTATTTATTTATTTACTCCTCACTTGGGATAATGCTCTAATAATGATGATCATCACACTTCTATTTATTTACAACTCAATGATTACAACTCGATACTAGAACAAAGATGACTCTATATGAATGCCTCCGGTGGTGTACCGGGATATGCAATGAATCAAGAGTGACATGTATGAAAGAATTATGAACGGTGGCTTTGCCACAAATACGATGTCAACTACATGATCATGCAAAGCAATATGACAATGATGATGCATGTCATAATAAACGGAACGGTGGAAAGTTGCATGGCAATATATCTTGGAATGGCTATGGAAATGCCATGATAGGTAGGTATGGTGGCTGTTTTGAGGAAGATATAAGGAGGTTTATGTGTGAAAGAGCATATCATATCACGGGGTTTGGATGCACCAGCGAAGTTTGTGCCAACTCTCAATGTGAGAAAGGGCAATGCACGGTACCGAAGAGGCTAGCAAGGATGGAAGGGTGAGAGTGCATATAATCCATGGACTCAACATTAGTCATAAAGAACTCACATACTTATTGCAAAAATCTACAAGTCATCAAAAACCTCGGCACTACGCGCATGCTCCTAGAGGGATAGATTGGTAGGAAAAGACCATCGCTCGTCCCCACCGCCACTCATAAGGAAGACAATCAAATAACACCTCATGTTTCAAATTTGTTGCATAACGTTTACCATACCTGCATGCTACGGGACTTGCAAACTTCAACACAAGTATTTCTCAAATTCACAACTACTCAACTAGCATGACTTTGGTATTATTACCTCCATGTCTCAAAACAATCATCAAGCATCAAACTTTTCTTAGTATTCAACACACTCATAAGAAAGTTTTATTATTAATCTTGCATACCAAGCATATTAAGATTTTAAGCAAATTACCATGCTATTAAGACTCTCAAAATAATCTAAGTGAAGCATGAGAGATCAATAGTTTCTATAAAAAATCCACCACCATGCTCTAAAAGATATAAGTGAAGCACTTGAGCAAAACTATAAAGCTCAAAGGATATAAGTGAAGCACATAGAGCAAAACTATAAAGCTCAAAAGATATAAGTGAAGCACATAGAGTATTCTATCAAATTCCAAATCTTGTATGGCTCTCTCAAAAGGTGTGTACAGCAAGGATGATTGTGGTAGACTAACAAGCAAAGACTCAAATCATAAAAGACGCTCCAAGCAAAACACATATCATGTGCTGAATAAAAATATAGCTCCAAGTAAAGTTACCGATAGAAGTAGACGAAAGAGGGGATGCCTTCCAAGGCATCCCCAAGCTTTGGCTTTTAGGTGTCCTTAGATTATCTTGGGGGTGCCATGGGCATCCCCAGGCTTAGGCTCTTGCCACTCCTTGTTCCATAATCCATCAAATTTTTACCCAAAACTTGAAAACTTCACAACACAAAACTTAAAGTAAAAAATCTCGTGAGCTCCGTTAGCGAAAGAAAACAAAAGACCACTTCAAGGTACTGTAATGAACTCATTCTTTATTTATATTGGTGTTATACCTACTTTATTGAAACTTCTATATGGATTATAAACTATTTTACTAGCCATAGATTCATCAAAATAAGCAAACAACACACGAAAAACCGAATCTGTCAAAAACAGAACAGTCTGTAGTAATCTGTAGCTAGCGCAAAATCTGGAACCCCAAAAATTCTAAAACAAATTGCTGGACGTGAGGAATTTATATATTAAACATCTTCAAAAATAATTAACTAAATATCACTTTCCAAATAAAAATGACAGCAGTTCTCGTGAGTGCTAAAGTTTCTGTTTTTTACAGCAAGTTCAACAAGACTTTCCCCAAGTCTTCCCAACGGTTCTACTTGGCACAAACACTAATTAAACACAAAAAACACAACCAAAACAGAGGCTAGATAAATTATTTATTACTAAACAGGAGCAAAAAGCAAGGAATAAAAATAAAATTGGGTTGCCTCCCAACAAGCGCTATCGTTTAACGCCCCTAGCTAGGCATAACAAGCAAGGAAAGATCTAGGTATTGCCATCTTTGGTATTAGGAAAGAAAAGAGCAAACTTGCTATCTATAGAATTAATCCTTATATTTTGATAAAGCACATGGCTATTAATGGTAGAAGAAATATTAAGTATGTTACGGAAATTTGTATCTAGACTAGCCTTCATCTCTTTAATATATTCATTTTGGTAAGAGAGCAAAAGAGATGTAGATTCAAATTTCTCATTCATGGGGTGACCAAATATGGTTTTCATTTTGTCATAAGTGTCTATGGCATCCCCTTCAAGAAAACCTTCCTCAAATATATAATCTAAGACATGCTTAAAATAGGAAGGAAGGGCAATATAAAAGCTTTTTAAGTAAACTTCAATTTGATATTGAGGCACATAACTAGCCCTTATTCTTAGTAGTCTATACCAAGCATCTTTCAAAGATTCATCAAGTAAATAACGAAAAATTCCAGAATCATCTTCATCAAAATTATTAAGATTCTCATCGATAACTCCGGTAGGTTTTTCCATAGTATTTTTATTTATGAGCTTAGCTAGAACAGAAGGGTTGTCCAAAGTACTAAAACTCCGGAGTGAACCCCCAATCCTTTTGGATTCAGACATAGCGGAACAAAGGCGAGGGAAAGAGAAGGAGGATAGAGAGAGAGAGGGCGAATAAAACGGCAAGGGTGAAGTGGGGGAGAGGAAAACGAGAGGCAAATGACAAATAATGTAATGCGGGAGAAAGGGATTGTGATGGGTACTTGGTATGTTGACTACTGCGCAGACTCCCTGGCAACGGCGCCAGAAATTCTTCTTGCTACCTCTTGAGCACTGCGTTGGATTTCCCCGAAGAGGAGAGGATGATGCAGCAAAGTAGCGTAAGTATTTCCCTCGGTTTTTGAGAACCAAGGTATCAGTCCAGTAGGAGGCTATGCTCGAGTCCCTTGTACCTACACAAAAACAATAGCTCAATGCAACCAATGCGCTTAGGGGTTGTCAATCCGTTCACGGTCACTTACGAAAGTGAGATCTGATAGAGATGATAGATAATATTTTTCGTATTTTTGGTATAAAGATGCAAAGTGAAAAGTACAAGGCAAAGTAAAAACAAAGCAATAATAAAGTGATGGAGATTGATATGATGAGAAAGAGACCCAGGGGCCATAGGTTTCACTACTGGCTTCTCTCAAGAGCATAAGTATTCTATGGTGGGTGAACAAATTACTGTTGAGCAATTGACAGAATTGAGCATAGTTATGAGAATATCTAGGTATGATCATGGATATAGGCATCACGTCCGAGACAAGTAGACCGACTCATGCCTGCATCTACTACTATTACTCCACTCATCGACCGCTATCCAGCATGCATCTAGAGTATTAAGTTAAAAACAGAGTAACGTCTTAAGCAAGATGACATGATGTAGAGGGATAGTTTCATGCAATATGATAAAAACCCCATCTTGTTATCCTTGATGGCAACAATACAATACGTGCCTTGCTGCCCCTTCTGTCACTGGGAAAGGACACCGCAAGATCGAACCCAAAGCTAAGCACTTCTCCCATGGCAAGAAAACCAATCTAGTAGGCCAAACCAAACCGATAATTCGAAGAGACTTGCAAATATAACCAATCATACATAAAAGAATTCAGAGAAGATTCAAATATTATTCATAGATAGACTTGATCATAAACCCACAATTCATCGGTCTCAACAAACATACCGCAAAAAGAAGATTACATCGAATAGATCTCCACAAGAGAGGGGGATAACATTGTATTGAGATCAAAAAGAGAGAAGAAGCAATCTAGCTACTAACTATGGACCCGTAGGTCTGAAGTAAACTACTCACACTTCATCGGAGAGGCTTGGATGATGATGTAGAAGCCCTCCATGATCGATTCCCCTTCCGGCGGAGCTCCGAAACAAGCCCCAAGATGGGATCTCGTGGATACAGAAAGTTGCAGCGGTGGAATTAGGTTTTTGGCTCCGTCCCCGATGATTTGGGGGTACATAGGTATATATAGGAGGAAGAAGTACGTCGGTGGAGCTTCGAGGGGCCGACGAGGCAGGGGGCGTGCCATAGGAGGGGGGCACCCCCCACCCTTGTGACCACCTCGTGGCTTTCTTGATAGGGGGTCCAAGTCTCCTGGATCTTATCTGATGAGAAAATCACGTTTCCGAAGATTTCATTCCGTTTGGACTCCGTTTGATATTCTGTTTCTCCAAAACACTGAAATAGGCAAAAACAACAATTCTGGGCTGGGCCTCCGGTTAATAGGTTAGTCCCAAAAATAATATAAAAGTGGATAATAAAGCCCAATATAGTCCAAAACAGTAGATAATATAGCATGGAGCAATCAAAAATTATAGATACGTTGGAGACGTATCAGTCGGCAACATGGAGGCGAGTCACCAGCGAGTTGCGACACCGGTGGCGAACTTGGAGGTGAGTCGCCGGCGAGTTGTGTCATCGGTGACGAACTTCGAGGCGAGTCATCAGCGAGTTGTGGCACCGGTGGCGAACATGAGGCAGCGAGCGTGTCGCGGTGGCACACTCGTGGTGAAGGCGTAGGAGGTGCGGTTCTCATTGAAGCTAGCGGCGACGGCGGCAATCGGCGTGACAAGATGGCATTGGCCGCCATCTACGTGTTGCACCAACAACATCGACGACGAGCTGGCGCTGCTTTGAAGGTCGACATGGAGGTTTCCGAATAAGCGACAACAAGGTTTAGGGGGTGATTGTTAGAATTAACCTTGTTGTTTTTGATTTTTCATTACATTTACTTGGTAGTGACATGCACGTAGACATGCTCAACCATTAGGCTGCGGCCATACACTCACGTAGAGATGAGATGAAGTGTGTGTGTACAAGCTAGTGATGAGTAGATAGTCTACATGGATGTGTTGGTTAGCACAATGGGTACAGCTCCGTAGAGTCATAGTGGCCGAGTCCGGCAGCAGATCAACGTGGAGCTAAAAGCGGACGCAAACAGTTGTGGCGTGCGTCAAGTGTGCCATGGGCAAGCTCATGGTTGTTGCACACTTGGAGATGACTGAAGCCTGGACGTATGCGTGCTGTTCGTGGAGTGATTAGTGGGTCAAGGTGTTAGTGGCTTGACTGTGTGTGCTGCATGCAGAACTATGTGGGCGTGCATGCAAGGTAGTGGTTAGTGGGTGCATTTTGGCTGGGTTAGCCCGGCTACTTAACTCCATGTAATCAAGTTCATTGTCAATTGTAAGAGAAACGGAAAAGGCACAAGTTGTGCGGTGCCACAAAATTTCCTGCGTCCTCTTCTTCTACCTCTAGCACATGCATGTTTTCTTGAGAGAATCCTTGAGTTGAGAGAGTTGCAAGGTAGAGAAGAAGCGGCGCTGCGAGAGGTGGCGCCAACAATCTGGGCACTCGTGAGCCAGCGCGGGACTCACGAAGCCCTACCTCAAGGCAGGTTGCGCCTGGTCTTGAATCCTTGGTAGTTGCGCGTTCCTGTGAGACGATTAGGTGCAAGCGCTCTACGTCCTCAAGTCCCGACCCTCGAGCGAGCTCAGCCACCGCTAGTATGCCAGGTCGCGATGCTGTGGTCAAGGCCATGGGGTGAGGGCTGGAGAGCCAGTAAGAGCTCCTGAGTCGCGATACTCAGGAGCCCCCCTTTTAACGCGCGAGCAAATTGCATGATAGAGGGGCGGACCCATGGCAGGTGGTAACCGGGCAGATCTAGCATGGAAGGAAATGCAGCTTGGGTAAATGCAGAAAGATACGTGCCACTGAGTCAGGCCCGAGCGGCTTGGGGATGATGCAGCCCAAGGGGCGTCCTCAACAAGGTAAACTAAAAGCATGGGCAAAAGAGATACATGCCACAGGGACGGACCCACGTGGCCTGGGAATAATGCAGCCCGAGGGGCGCTCCCAGCTAAACGAACTTGGAAAATGTCACCTGGTTCTGTCGACGAGGGAGAGATGGTGCATCTTAAGGCACGCGGTGAAGGGGTCATTCCTCACGAGCCACCGGAGCCCTGAGCCTCGGGAGGCTCTGTGGGCTTAGGTGGTTTCCTGAGGACCGTCTCCATCTCTGCCAGGACGGCGTGGTGCCTGGCCTCCTAAGCCACCAGGACACGCTGCAGGTTGCACTAATAGGCTGACGACAAGCTCGGCAGGCCGAAGGGAATGCGAACGTAGCTGTGTGGTGGGCCTTCGCAACATCCCACGCGCGAAGGCCAGAAAGGCTCTTGAGATGCGGCCTTGTTGAGCCCTGGTACGTCGACGCAGACGCACAACCCATCATCCTCGCCAGGATGGGGAGCTGTGCCTCGTGAGCGGCGGTCGCCGCACATGGCCCTTGCTTTTTGTAGTTCCTGAGTGGTGTTGGTGATGAACTCCTGAGAAGTGGGCGCTCCTTGCCCTGTGTTCTCCTAAGGGAAACGTGCCGCGAAGCACGCCTCCAAGTGGTGCACGAGCGCCTCCCTCGTGATGTTGGCAAGGTCTGAGGCCTTCCAGAAGAGATCCCCCGAGCCTTGCCCGAGGAGGGCGCTGGGCGCGCCTTCCTATGCAATGGAGGGAGGCGCCCCTGGAGCGGGCGCTAATCCTGACGAGGTTCCAGCCGCGACACCACCCTCCTGAGGTCCGGCACGGCGCAACTGCTTCTTCTTCTTGGGGATGGCCTCAGGAGGATCCCCGCTCTTGCTGTCAGGGTCATCGATTGCAGCAGATTGAAAGGCGCGCTCGAGGGAGCACAACGCATCCCTCTCTTCGCACGGGACCGTGATGATTTTGCTGCTTCCGGGAATCTTGAGGACATTGTAACCGCGGTGTGTCACCGCCATGAACTTGGCCAGGGCTGGATATATACCTGTGGATGGCATTGTATGGCAGACGGATGTGGGCGACGTCAAAGTTGATGAGCTCGCTGCGGTAGTTCTTGCATTCCCCAAACGTGCCAGGGAGACGGACCTGCCCTATCGATGTGGTGGAACCGTCGGTCACTCCTGAGAAAGGCTTGGTAGGCTGAAGCTGCTCATATGACACTTGGAGGTTGTCGAACATGTCGACGGACAAGATGTTCAGCCTTGCGCCGCCATCGATGAGGGTCTTGGTAACTTGCAGGTTGCTGATGACTAGTGAACAAAGCATCGGGAGGGTGCCTGTGGTGGCTGCGCACTTGAGCTGATCCGCCGAGCTGAAGGTGATGGCGCACTGGGACCACTTGAGCGGGCGCGTGGCCTCGAGCTTGCGGAGGACTGCATTCACCTCATGAGTGAACTGTTTGAAGCAACGCTGCGACGCTAGGGCCTGTGCGCCGCCCAAGATGTAGGCGATTGCGCTCGGCTCCTGGAAGCCCCCGGCCCCCTCGTCTTGATGGTGGTCATCATTCCTTCTTGGTGGTGGCGGTAGCGGGGGAAGACCGGCGTTGCCCTGAGGACGATCCTCATGAGGCTGGTCCCTCCAGGTGCCCTCGTGAGGATGATCCTGCGAGCGGTCCTCACGAGGCCTGTCGTGCCACTCCTGGCGTAGGCCACAGTCGTCCCAGCATCCGCCTCCACGTCCTCCTCCTCGGTCGTAGCCCTGGTCCCTGCGCTCGGGGCATCGACCGAAGCGTCCTTTGCGAATGGCTCTGAGTTCTTGACAGTCACTGGTGTTGTGGGTGTTCAGGTTGTGGAAGGCGCAGAATGGTCGGCTACCCTTGGATGACTCGGGCTGGTCCCTACCTCGCTTGGTGTCCGGCTCCGCCGCGAGCACAGCTGCTTCCTTGCGCTTCACGTCCTTGGCCTTCTTCTCCTCTGCGCCCACACCTGGCAGCTCAAGGAGGGAGAGGCGCCCCTCCTCAGCTCTTGCGCACTTAGTCGCCAGGTTGAACAGCTCCTGAGATGTGCACAACTCCTCGTGGATAGCGAGCTCCTCCTTCATCTTGATGTCGCGGACGCCGTCAGAGAACGCGGAGATGATGGCCTTGTCCGTAACCTTGGGGATCTTGAGGCGAGTGTTGTTGAAGCGCTAGATGTACTTCTGGAGGGTCTCTCCCGGTTGTTGCTTGATGCACCGCAGGTCACCCGCGGCCGGCAGGCGGTCACGACTGCCCTGAAAGTTGGCGACGAAGCAGTCACGCATCTCGTCCTAGGAGGAGATCGAGCCTTGCGGCAGGTTCAGGAGCTAGGAGCGGGCACCATCCTTGAGAGCCATAGGAAACCAGTTCGCCATGAATTTCTCATCGTCGTTGCCCGCTTCGATGCTCAACTCGTAGAGCTGCAGGAACTCTGTGGGGGCGGGGGTACCGTCATAGTGAGGAGGCAGATCCAGCTTGAACTTGCCCGGCCAGGTGACGCTACGCAACTCGGGGGTGAAGGCGCGGCAGACGGCCGTGGTCGCCGGGGCTCATCTCGGAGGTGGAGCTTGGACTCGATGAGGCATGCGTGCCGCCAGCGCGGGTAGCGCGCGGGCTTGGCGTAGTGGCGCGGGGAGCGCAGGTGCAGCTTCTCGCGGCCAAGGAATCTCTTGGCAGCTTCTCTCTTTGCGCGCGGGCACCGGGCGTGGTGGATCGCGCCGTGGGGCCGCGCGCCTTGGTGCCAAGGCACCGTCTTGGGGCGGAGGTGGTGGAGGCGCTCCATGAGCTGCGTCGCCTGTGGCTGGAGGAGGGCGAGGCGGAGAGGGGGATGGCGCCGGGGAGCCCCCTGCGGCAAGGACGAGCTCGGCGACGCGGTCGAGCCAGTCCTCGTAGTTGTCGTCGATTGGGCGGTAGTGCAGGAGTTCGTTCGCCATGAGGAGCGCGGCCTGCGCATCCATGGGAGCGACGTGCGTGGGACGAGGAACTGGCCGGGATTAGTGATGGGGTGGCGGTGCAGCCGTCCTGCTGCACCGATGGGTGCAGCAAGGACGCTTGCTGCTCGTTCCCTGCCGGGCCGGTGGCGGCATTGGCGGCGGGCGACAGAGAACGACAAGGTGGCTCGCCAACGGGAGCCGTCTGAGCAACGCGGGCAGTGAGGGCAGCCCGACGCTCAGCTCGAGTGCAGCGAGCGTCCGCCATGGAGATGACAGAGCAATGGAGCGCCAATTCAATGAAAGGGAAGCTATGGCATGCCCCTACTTGGCGCGCCAAATGTCGGATCACGGGTTCCGGCAAACCCTTAAGGTTTGAACTCTGGGGTGCGCATGAAGTTCTTTCCCTCCTACTGATCTACGCCCTAGCTCGCTAAAGTCTTGCGGACGAACTCGAAGCACTCACAACACAAAGACACAAGGTTTATACTGGTTCGGGCCACCATTGTGGTGTAATACCCTACTCCAGTGTGGTGGTGGTGGATTGCCTCTTGGGCTAATGAAGAACAGTACAAGCTGAAGAACAGCCTCCTGAGGTTGAGGTGTTCTTGTGCTTGGTGTGCTAGAGGTTCGGTGAGATGCTTCTCTATCAGTTGTCCCTACGGTGGTGGCTAGTTCTACTTATATAGGCCCTGGTCCTCTCCCCAAATATTGAGCGGGAAGGGAGCCAACAATGGCGGCCAATTTGAAAGGGGACATCTAGTACAAGCTATCCTGACAAAAGGTGGTCTTTACCTGCCAAAGGTTCTGGTGGTGATGCCGTCCTGGGCTCCATGGTGACCTCCGTCCTGCCGTCCTTCTGGTCTTGGTCTTGTTGCACCGATATGGAAACCTTTGCCTGATGCCTTGGTACTCCGCGCCTGCTCTTGCCTCCTTAGCACCAAAGAGGAAACAAGGACGCTGCGCGCGCTGGCGCCCGCTTGGCGCCCGCCTGGTGCCGATCGTCATGGCTCACGTCATGAGAGCCTCGCAAGGTTCGCCCCGCCTTGATATCTCCGCTCCTCGCGAGGCAGCCTGGTGAGGCCGCTCCTGAGGAGGTCTTGCATCATCCGCCTCGCGAGGCTTGACCCCTCGTGAGGGTCTTGGATGCCTTGTTGATGATGATGGGCCGTACTGACCTGCCAGCACAGCCATGCTATGGGCCGCCGGCAGGCAAGTCTGGGGACCCCTGTTCCTAGAACACCGACACAATCTTCATAGAGGTCGTTGAAGGGGTGGTAGCGCAGGAGCTCACACGCCATGAGCAATGCAGCCTGCGCGCCACGGGCCCGCGATGAGCGTGGGACGATGAGCCGGCCGGAGTTAGCGACGAGGTGGCAGTGCGTCCGTCCCTCCGCATAGAGGGGTGCAACGACGAAGCTTGCTGCTCGTTCCCTGCCGGGCCGGTGGCAGCGTTGGCAATGGGTGATGGAGAGTGACGGGGAGGCCCGCCGACGGGCGCCGTCTGGGCGATGCAAGCGTTGAGAGCGGCTCCGTGCTCATCACGAGCCCGACGAGTGTCAGCCATGGAGATTATGGAGCGGCGGCGAGTCGATCGACGGAAGAGAGGCTTCGACGCACCCCTACCTGGTGCGCCAAATGTCGGATTCAGGGCTCCGCAGACCCTTGAGAGGTTCGGACACCGGGGTGCGCATGAAGAACACTCTCTCCCTAGCTCGCTCGCTAATGATCCCATGGCCTAGCTCGACGTACCCAAAGAACGAGAGACACAGAGATTTATCCTAGTTTGGGCCACCTTGCGGTGTAATACCCTACTCCAGCTTTGTGGTGGATTGCCTTGAGGGCTTGACGATTAGCTAGTATAGTGGACGAACAGCCTCAGGAGGTGAGGTGTTCTTGAGCTCGATGAGCTAGTGAGTTGGTCAGGGTGGAATGGATCCGATCCCCCTCTATGGTGGTGGCTAAGCCCTATTTTTAGTGGCCTTGGTCCTCTTTCCAAATGTTAGGCGGAAAGGGATCCCACAACGGCCAAATTCAAAGGGAGACAACTAGTACAAGCTATCCTGACAAAAGTAGTCTTCGTCTGCAAAGGCTCTGGTGATGACGCTGTAGTGGGCTCCGTGATGACCTCCGTCCTTTCATCCTGGCGGTCTTGGTCTTGTTGCACTGATATGGAAACCTTTGCCTAATGCCTCGGGACTCCGCGCCTGCACATGCCCCCTTAGCACTAAAGAGGAAACTGGTACACTGTGCCTGCTGGCGCCCGCCTGGCCTTGGTCGTCATGGCGCACGTCATGTGAACCTAGCGAGGTGCACCTTGCCTTGATATCTCCGCTCCTTGGGAGCCAGCCTAGTGAGGCCGCCCCCAGGGAGGTCTTGGCGTCGTCCGCCTTGCGAGGCTTGGCCCCTTGTGAGGGTCTTGTGTTGATGTTGCCGAACTGGGCCGTACCAAGCCGCTGGTGGAGCCACGTCGCGGGCCACAAGCAGGCAAGTCTAGGCACCCCTGGTCCCAGAACGCCGATAAGCGCCATTCTCGACGGATGTGGACCTTCGCCGGCAGCAGGGACCCCATGAGGCCCCATGTGCCTGCGCTTCCTCCCGATACTCTACACATGATGCTCGAGCTCCTGACGGGCAACCCTGCGCCAGCCATGCTTCCGAAGGAGGGCTGCCTCCTATACTGCTGCTCGAACACGGAGGGGTTCGTGAGGCAGATGCCCCTCTTGACGAGTGGGGGCTGCGCCCGGTTGAGCTTGAGGGGCCCAGCGACAACCCTGTCCTTGTGGTCCCCCTGCTTGCTGTCCCTGTGGCGCGCGCCCTGGAGGTGGATGCTGGGGGGTGGGCGCAGCCGGGTGCTATCGGGGCGGCGGCTGACGGAGTGCCGTAGCCTGGCGCTCCTAAGATGGTAGCCCCCGAGGCACGGGTGAGCCGTCATGAGGGGTCATCAAAGACTTGGCATGATCCGAGGTTCCTGAGGTCGCCACCCCTGAAGCTCGGGGAAGCAGTCCTCGAGAGCTGATGCAGCCCAGGGCTCCCAGGGTCAGCACTCCAGGGACTCCGCAGCCCGTCCCAGAAGCGGACGGCCGTGCCCCTAGCTTCGGCTAGCTCCGCCTGAACTTTGAGGCACTCTGCAAGAGAAGGGGCCTCCCTACCATAGTGGTGACGCCTACCAGCTGCTAAAGCAGAGGAAATACATAGCCATAGACGAGTAAGTACCTCTTCTTTGTGATTTTCTGCATGTTGCAACCCTCTCCTGACAGTGGCCCTTCAGGATCCCTTCATCTACGGCAGCGAGATCTCCTAAGGAGCGGCTTCCCCCCGTCCTTGGCTCATCCCTGGTCTTGAGCTCCCCCCACCGGGCCGTAGTGCACGGCGCAAGGCCTATCCTGGAGGAGGATGTGCCGATAGGGGGCCTTGATCCGGTGTTCTTGTCATCCCTCCTTCATGGTCCGCCCCAGGGTGCAGAAAGCATGCCGAGGGCTCCCCCGTTGGTCATCACCAGTGGTTTGGTGATCCCATCCTTGGCTTCATCTTCGGGTAGCGAGGCCACGCCACCCGGTGTCTCCGCCGATGCTCGGAGGGTGCCGAAGAAGGCGCCAGCCTCCAACCCCCTGCCAGGGCTGGCTGGCCACCTCAAGATTCCCCAATGACCCCCGACGTGAAGGGTGGACTTAGCCATGCACTAAAGCTCGCGCGCGGGCGCGGTGTCGTACGCCACGAGCTCTTCCGGGAGGCAATGGGTGCGCTAAGCTGGCTTAGAGAAGAGCTTGTCGACGTCAACACCCGCCTTGAGACGGAGGACCTTCGGCTGTCGGACGAGTGGCATCAGCTGAAGGTGGCCATCAACCTCAGGCATCTTCAGCATGAGCGCGCCAATGCGAAGGCCGAGGTGTCCCTTGCGACCTCACGCGAGGCCTGCGCCCGGGCCATGGAGGAGGCCAGGGCAGCCGACCATCGCTGCGAGGTTGCCGAGGAGCGCGAACGAGAACTCCTGGTCTTGAACACTACTCTTGAGCAGCGGATTGAGGCACACACGGCCGTCTTGGCGTCAATGAGGGGGGTGCCTTCCGAGGAGGAGATCCTGAAACGCGAGGAGGCGCTGATGCTAGAGGCCTCGGAGCGCAACCTCGAGCTCGAGTGGCTAGAGATGAGGGAGCGCCAGGTGACCATGGCTGAGGACGCCGTCACCGCGCGTGAAGCCAAGATCCAGAAGGAGGTTTACCAGAGGGTGGCAAAGGCTCGTGCAGATCTCACCGACAAGCACCGCCTGGTGCTAGTGTTCCTGGAGGCTGAGGCTAAGGGTAGGACCACCACCCTTAGGACGAAACTGGATGAGGCGGAGTAGCGCGAGAGGGCCGCCGGGTAGCCCAGACCACCGCCCAGGATGATCTGGCCTCTGTGCGCGCCGACTTGCTCTCCCTCCAGCAACAGGTTGATGGCGCCACGTCCCCCGCGAAGAAGAGTGCGGACGAGGCATGTCGTCAGCGAACACTTCAGCGTGAGCATGCTTCCATGCTCCAGGAGCTCAGGGTGAGGGCCAACCGATCCCTGAGCACTATCTGCGAGGAGAGCGCCCCTCGCGCGCATGAGGAAGACTACGCAAACCACCTCCGCTTCTTCACCGAAATCATGACGCGCTTGGAGGACCGGGCCGTGAGGCTTGTGAGCTCGTTGAGGAGAGGAGCCGGGGCCTCCTCGGCCGCGCATTCTCGCGCGTCTTCATTCACCTTCAGAACCTCGACCCCCACTTTGACTCAGATATCCTTAGTGTCAGGACTTAGTCGCGAGGAAGCTCGCGTAGAAGTTTGCTATCAAAGACCTCGGTATTCTTTTCATCCGCGGTTTCCCACTTCTCTGTCTCTGGGTGAATGGGGCCAACGCATCTATGTGGTAGCTTGAGAGGGGTTGAGCGGGACGAGAGACGCGATGTTTTTACCCAGGTTCGGCCCCTCGCGGTGGAGGTAAAAGCCTACATCCTGCTTCATTGATATTGATGATGATGATCACGGTTACAAGAGTGCTCTATCTCGAGAGCTATTATCTAAACCTAACTTGTCCAACTTGTGGAACTTGTGAATCTTCTGGGGAGCCTTGCCCCTCCTTATATAAGTTGAAGGGGCCGGCCTACATGTAGAGTCCTAGTAGGATTAGGACTAGTCTCTTTTCTATTACAAGACGGATAGCAATCCAGGTCTTATTCAAACTGTTTAAGTCGGCCTGGTGGGCCACCTCCCATGATGGGCCGCGGCCTACCTTCATGAGGATACCCGTGTTCCATATCCACGACAGTAGCCCTTGAGCTTTCGAGTGACTCGAAGAGTCGGGCGGAAGGTCTTCATTATGTTGATGCTTTTGTCTTCCTTGAACGTGGAGCTTTTTTCCGGGTCGTTGACGTAATGGATGCCGAAATGTGGATGAAGAGATTGCCGGGTCATGAAGCGTCGACGTTGATGTTGTTGGGTTGTCCTCCCAGGCTGGATTCTGTCTCCAAGCTGGGTCTTCCCTAGCCAGGTCTTTCTGAATTTTTTCCAACTCCAATAGTATGTATATCATCTGTAGCCCCCGAGCACCGGGTTTGTTTAGGCCTTTAACAATCAGGTGGTCTGTGAACTTGTGTTTTGGTAACGAACAAAGTCCGTTTTTCATAAATTCTGGCTTGATAGCCCCCGAGGCTCGAGGCGACACGAGGAGTCGTCTTGAGGCTCTTTGTTCCTGAAATAAAACACATGAATGCATTACATCGTTCGTGATGTATAAAACAAAATTAAATAATAATTTCGATGAATTTGTCAACTTGTGTTCAAGTTGTTAATCGTTCGACTCGACTAAGTAGGCTTTCGCGTGGACTTTTTTCATGGAATATGATATGTTCAGGATCGACAAAGTCCATGATAGGCATCAGAGTCGATTGACAATGCCATACCCACTACTTGGTCGGTTACGAGGTGCATCTGACTTAGTAAAGAACGAACATAAAATTATTTTGCTGATATGTAAGGCACCCATGTTTGAACTGTGCATCGTGGCAAATAGTCCTCTTTGGTAACGTTACGACTCAACTTTATGAGAAGAAACGATAGCCCCCGAGATTAACTCAAAGGTGCCGGATATATTTAATTGACTGAAAAAATGAAATTTAAATATAAAAGTGACTTAGCTTGTTTTTATGATGTGGCATAAGCCAGCGGACCGTTGGGGTCGACCGCAACGAGGCAGTAGATGATCCCGCGTAGGAGTCCCAAATTGGTAACCCAGCTGACGGTTCGAGCCGGCGGCGCAAGCTAGAATTTTTGAAGACGTGCAGCCGAAAAAACCCGCCGAGCAGGAGAATAGATGGCGCAATGCAAGCCAGCTTGGTTGATGTTGATTAAGCTCTCCTGTCAGGGCGCGCTGGGAGCGACAATTTGGCCATTATTGAACACTGAATCCTGTTGCAATTTTTACTAGTTTGGTACTTGCCCGCTGGACTCTTGTTCCATTATTGTAGGCAGATTGGCCTTTGATCCATCGTATATGCACGCACTGCCCTGGGTATCTCCTTCGCCATACCCTTCATCAGCATACTAACCTCCAGGCCTTGTACGCCTTGAAACCATCGATGCTACGGTAACTGAAAAAACTATCACAATCGACAGGTGTTTGGATGTCAGCCTTCATCGGTGACTTGCAGGAGAGGTGAGATGAGGCTGTCGAGGCATGGCGGCTCTGAGGCCAGGTCATCTTGAGACAGAGACCAGTGATAGCGGACTCTGGCGGAGGCACGGTCAGGCCGGGGTGGCGACTTGCATGTGACAGGCGGTAGATGCTGCGATTGTGGATGCCCACTTGTCTTGCATCATCGCTTCTGGTCGCATGTCTTTGTCAAAAGTAGTAATTGAAGATTAAGCAATTTGATGTGTAGCTTCACCGCCCTTCACGTCACGTACTAGTTGTCAGAAGTAGTATTTTTCCTTTGGTTTCCCCGCCATGAAGTAGTAGCAGCCACGTATGCTGAGATGCCTCGGGACTTGATGGTGCAGGAAAATTGCTTTTACACGGTTCGGACGTGGCTGTAATTATCTTGCGCAGGCGCGCTGAACCAGATCAATCTCCAACGCTAGGTACCCAAGAGGATCACGCCTGAGGACTGTACATAATCAATACAACTCCGAGCTGATATCAGTCTCAGACACATGTTTGACTGAATTCTCCAACAACGCAACAACGGAATTTCGATCTTTGGTCGGATTCGACGTATCACCGAAAGACCCGTGCGGCGGCGTACTTCTGCGTATCTGTCTCACGCATAGTTTCTTTCCAAAAACTAATAACGAGGATACGACCTGTAGCGACTCAGTGGCCGCGTGTGAGTTATTACAGTGGAAAACTTTTGTCCGTCTCGGCTTCAAACGACGACACGGCGAAAATCAATCTAGAGTTGATGGATTGTCCAGTCGCGACGGCGCGCACCGCAACCCTAATTTCTCTTTGACCGAAAATCTTGTATATGTTGCTTTGATTGTTCGTCGGTGATGGCGTCTTCTGTGCCGGCTCTTTTTCACCCAACACATCACGAGCTTCTCGATCCCTGAAGAAAATCCCTCCAAAAACTCAACACCACCATGCGCAGGCCCCACGGTGGGCGCCAACTGTCATGGAATTGTCACGGCAGATATCCTTAGTGTCAGGACTTAATCGCGAGGCCAACGCATCTATGTGGTAGCTTAAGAGGGGTTGAGCGGGATGAGAGACGCGATGTTTTTACCCAGGTTCGGCCCCTCGCGGTGGAGGTAAAAGCCTACATCCTGCTTCATTGATATTGATGATGATGATCACGGTTACAAGAGTGCTCTATCTCAAGAGCTATTATCTAAACCTAACTTGTTCAACTTGTGGAACTTGTGAATCTTCTGGGGAGCCTTGCCCCTCCTTATATAAGTTGAAGGGGCCGGCCTACATGTAGAGTCCTAGTAGGATTAGGACTAGTCTCTTTTCTATTACAAGACGGATAGGAATCCAGGTCTTATTCAAACTGTTTAAGTCGGCCTGGTGGGCCACCTCCCATGATGGGCCGCGGCCTACCTTCATGAGGATACCCGTGTCCCATATCCACGACACCCCGTGCCCAGGGTTATTCGAGAAAACTTGTCGGACTGGGTGGACGACTGATACATCTCCAACGTATCTATAATTTTTGATTGCTCCATGCTATATTATCTACTGTTTTGGACTATATTGGGCTTTATTTTCGACTTTTATATTATTTTTGGGACTAACCTATTAACCGGAGGCCCAGCCCAGAATTGCTGTTTTTTTTGCCTATTTCAGTGTTTTGGGGAAATAAAATATGAAACGGAGTCCAAACGGAATGAAATCTTCGGAAACGTGATTTTCTCATCAGATAAGATCCAGGGGACTTGGACCCCCCGTCAAGAAAGCCAGGAGGTGGTCACGAGGGTGGGGGGCGCGCCCCCTGCCTTGTGGGCCCCTCGAAGCTCCACCGACGTACTTCTTCCTCCTATATATACCTACGTACCCCCAAACGATTGGGGTCGGAGCCAAAAACCTAATTCCACCGCTGCAACTTTCTGTATCCACGAGATCCCATCTTGGGGCCTGTTCTGGAGCTCCGCCGGAAGGGGAATCGATCACGGAGGGCTTCTACATCATCATCCAAGCCTCTCCGATGAAGTGTGAGTAGTTTACTTCATACCTACGGGTCCATAGTTAGTAGCTAGATGGCTTCTTCTCTCTTTTTGGATCTCAATACAATGTTCTCCCCCTCTCTTGTGGAGATCTATCGGACGTAATCTTCTTTTTGCGGTGTGTTTGTTGATACCGATGAATTGTGGGTTTATGATCCAGTTTATCTATGAATAATATTTGAATCTTCTCTGAATTCTTTTATGTATGATTGGTTATCTTTGCAAGTCTCTTCGAATTATCAGTTTGGTTTGGCCTACTAGATTGGTTTTTCTTGCCATGGGAGAAGTGCTTAGCTTTGGGTTCGATCTTGCGGTGTCCTTTCCCAGTGACAGAAGGGGCATCAAGGCACGTATTGTATTGTTGCCATCGAGGATAACAAGATGGTTTTTTTTATCATGTTGCATGAAACTATCCCTCTACATCATGTCATCTTGCTTAAGGTGTTACTCTGTTTTTAACTTAATACTCTAGATGCATGCTGGATAGCGGTCGATGAGTGGGGTAATAGTAGTAGATGCAGGCAGGAGTCGGTCTACCTATCTCGGACGTGATGCCTATATACATGATCATACCTAGATATTCTCATAACTATGCTCAATTCTGTCAATTTCTCAACAGTAATTTGTTCACCCACCATAGAATACTTATGCTCTTGAGAGAAGCCACTAGTGAAACCTATGGCCCCGGGGTCTCTTTCTCATCATATCAATCTCCATCACTTTATTATTGCTTTGCTTTTACTTTGCCTTTTACTTTTCACTTTGCATCTTTATACCAAAAATACCAAAAATATTATCTATCATCTCTATCAGATCTCACTTTCGTAAGTGACCGTGAAGGGATTGACAACCCCTAAGCGCGTTGGTTGCGTTGAGCTATTGTTTTTGTGTAGGTACAAGGGACTCGAGCATAGCCTCCTAGTGGATTGATACCTTGGTTCTCAAAAACTGAGGGAAATACTTACGCTACTTTGCTGCATCATCCTCTCCTCTTCGGGGAAATCCAACGCAGTGCTCAAGAGGTAGCAAGAAGAATTTCTGGCGCCGTTGCCGGGGAGTCTGCGCAAAAGTCAACATACCAAGTACCCATCACAATCCCTATCTCCCGCATTACATTATTTGCCATTTGCCTCTCGTTTTCCTCTCCCCCACTTCACCCTTGCCGTTTTATTCGCCCTCTCTCTCTATCCTCCCTCTCTATTTGCCTCTATTTGCCCGTTGCTTTTTGTTTGCTCGTGTGTTAGTTTGTTTGCTTGTCGTCATGGCTAGTCCCTTATCTTCTCCGTTGACCCCTGAGTTCGAAATCTTTCACTTTAAACAAAGGTTAGGAGAAAACTTAAAAGATGCCTGGTTGAGAATAATGGAATCTCGTCATAATTGTACCTCTGAAATAAATCTGAGAATTTTGCTTCGCAATTTTTATGTTGGATTAAATATGTCTCATAGACAACTCTTGGATTGCGTTGCCAAAGGCAATTTTACTGAAATCGATCCCCATATTGCACTTGAAATTATAGAAGGTATAGTGGGAACACTACCTCAACAAAAGGGGCCTCATCCTACTCAGGAAGAGACACAAGTTTTTGAAAAAAAATGTGAAGTTACTAAAATCTTGCAGAAATCTCTTGAACGTCTTAAGAACATTAGTGGAAATATTCACCGCATGAATATGTTGATTACCCTTTGCAATAAGCGGTTGGATTCATTAGATCTAAAAATTTCAGAATATGAAGGGAAACGTAAAGAACCTTCTGGATACGAGCTTGATTCCACTAAAAAGTTGAAAACCAAAGATGGCAATACCTAGATCTATCCTTGCTTGTTATGCCTAGCTAGGGGCGTTAAACGACAGCGCTTGTTGGGAGGCAACCCAATTTTATTTTTATTCCTTGATTTTTGCTCCTGTTTAGTAATAAATAATTTATCTAGACTCTGTTTTGGTTGTGTTTTTTGTGTTAATTTAGTGTTTGTTCCAAGTAGAACCGTTGGGAAGACTTGGGGAAAGTCTTGTTGAACTTTCTGTAAAAAACAGAAACTTTCGCGCTCACGAGAACTGCTGTCATTTTTATTTGGAAAGTGATATTTAGTTAATTATTTTTGCAGATGTTTAATAGATAAA
This sequence comes from Triticum monococcum, assembly GCA_034509565.1. Classification (NCBI taxonomy): domain Eukaryota; kingdom Viridiplantae; phylum Streptophyta; class Magnoliopsida; order Poales; family Poaceae; genus Triticum; species Triticum monococcum. The sequence continues at coordinate 498,472,368 of CM067843.1, forward strand.
TTCCTCACGTCCAGCAATTTATTTTAGAATTTTCGGGGTTCCATATTTTGCGCTAGCTACAGATTACTACAGACTGTTCTGTTTTTGACAGATTCTGTTTTCCGTGTGTTGATTGTTTATTTTGATGAATCTATGGCTAGTAAAATAGTTTATAATCCATAGAGAAGTTGAAATACAGTAGGTATAACACCAATATAAATAAAAAATGAGTTCATTACAGTACCTTGAGTGGTATTTGGTTTTCTTTCGCTAACGGAGCTCACGAGATTTTCTACTTTAAGTTTTGTGTTGTGATGTTTTCAAGTTTTGGGTAAAGATTTGATGGATTATGGAACAAGGAGTGGCAAGAGCCTAAGCTTGGGGATGACCATGGCACCCCCAAGATAATATAAGGACACCTACAAGCTAAAGCTTGGGGATGCCCCGGAAGGCATCCCCTCTTTCGTCTACTTTTATCGGTAACTTTACTTGGAGTTATATTTTTATTCACCACATGATATGTGTTTTGCTTGGAGCGTCTTTTATGATTTGAGTCTTTGCTTGTTAGTCTACCACAATGATCCTTGCTGTACACACCTTTTGATAGAGCCATACATGATTTGGAATTTGATAGAATACTCTATGTGCTCCACTTATATCTTTTGAGCTTTATAGTTTTGCTCTATGTGCTTCACTTATATCCTTTGAGCTTTATAGTTTTGCTCTAGTGCTTCACTTATATCTTTTAGAGCACGGTGGTGGATTTGTTTTATAGAAACTATTGATCTCTCATGCTTCACTTAGATTATTTTGAGATTCTTAATAGCATGGTAATTTGCTTAAAATCTTAATATGCTTCGTATGCAAGATTAATAATAAAACTATCTTATGAGTGTGTTGAATACTAAGAAAAGTTTGATGCTTGATGATTGTTTTGAGATATGGAGGTAATAATATCAAAGTCATGCTAGTTCAGTAGTTGTGAAATTGAGAAATACTTGTGTTGAACTTTGCATGTCCCGTAGCATGCACGTATGGTAAACGTTATGCAACAAATTTGAAACATGAGGTGTTTTTTGATTGTCTTCCTTATGAGTGGCGGCCGGGGACGAGCGATGGTCTTTTCCTACCAATCTTTCCCTCTAGGAGCATGCGCGTAGTGCCGAGGTTTTTGATGACTTGTAGATTTTTGCAATAAGTATGTGAGTTCTTTATGACTAATGTTGAGTCCATGGATTATACACACTCTCACCCTTCCATCCTTGCTAGCCTCTTCGGTACCGTGCATTGCCCTTTCTCACATTGAGAGTTGGCGCAAACTTCGCCAGTGCATCCAAACCCCATGATATGACACACTCTTTCACACATAAACCTCCTTATATCTTCCTCAGAACAGCCACCATACCTACCTATCATGGCATTTCCATAGCCAGTTCGAGATATATTGCCATGCAACTTTCCACCATTTCGTTTATTATGACATGCATCATCATTGTCATATTGCTTTGCATGATCATGTAGTTGACATCGTATTTTTGGCAAAACCACCGTTCATAATTCTTTCATACATGTCACTCTTGATTCATTGCATATCCCGGTACACCACCGGAGGCATTCATATAGAGTCATCTTTGTCCTAGTATCTAGTTGTAATCATTGAGTTGTAGATAAATAGAAGTATGATGATCATCATTATTAGAGCATTATCCCAAGTGAGGCATAAAGAAAAGAGAAAGGCCATAAAAAAAGAGAAGGCCCCCCAAAAAAGGCCATAAAAAAAGAAAAGACCCAAAAAAATGAGAGAAAAAGAGAGAAGGGACAATGTTACTATCCTTTTACCACACTTGTGCTTCAAAGTAGCACCATAATCTCCATGATAGAGAGTCTCTTGTTTTGGCACTTTCATATACTAGTGGGAATCTTTCATTATAGAACTTGGCTTGTATATTCCAACAATGGGCCTCCTCAAGTGCCCTAGGTCTTCGTGAGCAAGCAAGTTGGATGCACACCCACTAGTTTCTTTTGTTGAGCTTTCATACATTTATAGCTCTAGTGCATCCGTTGCATGGCAATCCCTACTCCTTGCATTAACATCAATCGGCGGGCATCTCCATAGCCCATTGATTAGCCTCGTTAATGTGAGACTTTCTCCTTTTTGGGTCTTCGTGAGCAAGCAAGTTGATACTTTCTCCCATCACCAGTATAAACCCTGTGTCTCTTGTGTCGTTCTTTCCATAGTTTAGATCCTAGCATGGCGGAGGGGTGCAGGTAGGTAGGAGGCGAAATCTCCGCGCACACCCCAGTGTTCGAACCTCAAGGGTCTGTCGGAACCCGAAATCCGACATTTGGCGTGCCAGGTAGGGGTGCGCCGGAATTCGTCTTCCACCACCCCGTTCTCCTCCGACCATCGCGCCGCCCTCGCTTCCCGCGTCGCCCAGACGGCCCCTGTCGGCGGGCTTCCTCGCCGTTCCCCGTCACCTACCGTCAACGCTGCCACCGGCCTGGCGGGGGAGGAGCAGCAAGCATCGTCCCAGCATCCATCCGTGCGGCAAGATGGCCGCACCGCAACTCCCTCGCTCACCCCAGCTGGATCTTCGCCCCGGGCGCTCCGCGCGCCCATGGAGGCTCGGGTTGCACTCATCGCGGCAAACGAGCACCTGCACTACCGCCCCGTCGACGACGTCTATGAAGAATGGCTCGACCACGTCGCCGAGCTCGTCCGCGCCGCAGGGGGCTCTCCTGCGCCGTCCGTTCCGCTGCAGCGCACCTCGCCCCGCGCGGGCGACGAGGCTCCGGCGGCGCCCCGGCCGCCTCCTCCTCAAGAAGGCGCCATGGCTCCAAGAAGTCAGGTGCCAGCGCGGCAAGACAGAGCTGCCAAGAAGTCCCTCGCCCGCCAGAAGATGCCCGGGCGCTCCCTGCTCCAGCACGTCGCGACCATGCTCTTGCTCCCACGCGTCAAGACCCCGCGCTGCACTCAGCTGCAGCGCGTGGGACATGCAAGACCAAGCTCTCCGTCACCCAAGGCCTCCCGTGGCCACAGCAGGCTGCCGTGCCTTCACCATCGAACTACGTAGCATCGCGTGGCCCGGCAAGTTCAAGCCAGACCTGCCGCCTCGCCACGACGGCACGGCCGACCCTGCGGAGTTTCTCCAGCTCTACGAGCTGGGCATCGAAGCTGCCAACGGAGACGAGAAGGTCATGGCGAACTGGTTTCCCATGGCGCTCAAGGACGGGGCCCACACCTGGCTCCTGAACCTGGCTCCAGGCACAATCTCCTCCTGGGACGAGATGCGCACCCGCTTCATCGCCAACTTCCAAGGCACTCGCGACCGGCCACCCGCCGTGAGCGACATGCGCCGCATCAAGCAACAGCCCGGGGAGACCCTGCAGAAGTACATCCAGCGCTTCAACAATGCACGCCTCAAGATTTCCAAGGTGACCGAAGAGGCCATCATCTCTGCCTTCTCCGACGGTGTGCGCGACGTCAAGATGAAGGAGGAGTTGGCGATGCATGAAGACCTGTGCACTTCCTTGGAGCTGTTCAACTTGGCAAACAAGTGCGCCAGGGCTGAGGAAGGGCGTCTCTCCCTCCTCGAGCTGCCTGCTGTAGACCCAGAAGAGAAGAAGCCCAAGGCCAAGGATGTGAAGCGCAAGGGGGCTGCCGTGCTCGCGGCAGAACCAGACACCAAGCGGGGCAGAGATCAACCCGAACCTTCCAAGGGCAGCCGGTACTGTTCGTACCACGACCTCCACACCCACAACACCAACGAATGTCAAGAGCTCCGAGCCATGCGAGAAGGAAGGATCGGCCGTCGCCCTGACCGCGGTGACCGGTGCTACGGTCGAGGAGGAGGAAGGAATGCAGGACGCTAGGAAGACCGTGGCCCGCGCCAGGGGTGGCGCGATCAACCTCGCGAGGATCGTTGGCAAGACCCACCTCGCGAGGGAGACTGGAGGGATCAGCCTCGCGAGGATCGCCCGCAAGGCAACGCAGGCCTCCCACCGTTGCCGCCGCCGCCAAGGAGAAACGAGGACCACCACTAGGACGAGGGGGCCGGGGGCTTCCAGGAGCCGCGCGCGATCGCCTGCATCCTGGGCTGGGCACAAGCCCCAGCCTCTCAGCACATCTTCAAGCAGTTCGCCCGTGAAGTGAACGCAGTCCTCCCCAGGCTCGAAGCCACGCGCCCTCTTAGGTGGTCGGCGTGCGCCATCACGTTCAGCTGAGCAGATCAGCTCAAGTGTGCGGCTACAGCCGGAGTCCTCCCGATGCTTTGTTCCCCAATCATCAGTAACGTGGTGGTCACCAAGACCCTCATCGACGGCGGAGCAGGGCTCAACGTCCTGTCCATGGAGACATTCAACAACCTCCAAGTGCCCTACAGCCAGCTTCAGCCAACCAAGCCTTTCTCCGGAATCACCGACGGCTCCATGGTCCCGATTGGGCAGGTCCGCCTCCCTATCACCTTTGGGGCACGCGACAACTACCGCACCGAGCTCATCGACTTCGACATCGCTCACATTCGCCTGCCGTACAATGCCATCCTTGGGTACCCAGTGCTGGCCAAGTTCATGGCCGTAACTCACCATGGCTACAACGTCCTCAAGATGCCAGGAAGTGGCGGAGTCATCACGGTGCCCTGTGAAGAGAAGGACGCGGTGTGTTCCCTGGAACGAGCCTTTCAGGCCGCATCACTGGAAGACCCAGATCGCGGAAGCAGGAGGCTTACCGAGACCGCCCCCAAGAAGAAGAAGACATCGTCCGGCCCGACCACTCAGGAGGCAGGCCCCTCTGGGCCCGTGCCTGCCCAGGGGGAACCTCCTTCCATCACATAGGAAGGCGCGCCCGGTGCCCTCCTCAGGCAGGGCTCGGGGGCTCTCCCCTGGAGGGCCACCGACCTAGCTAAGGTCACGAGGGAGGCGCTTGGGCACCACATGGAGGCGTGTTTCGAAGCATGTTTCCCTCAAGAAGGAGCAAGGCAAGCAGACCCAAACTGTCAGGAGTTCGTCAGCAAGGCCATTCAGGAGCTACAGGAGTCAAGAGTCATGAAAGGCGGCCGCCGCCTACCAGCAGTGGCTCCCTATCCAGGCGAGGATGGCGGGCTACGCGTCTGCATCGACGTACCTGGGCTCAACCGAGTCGCCTCTCTGGAGCGCCTCTAGCCCTCGCCAGTGGGGCGCTACGGAGGTCCACCCCACAGCTACGTTCGCATGCCTTACGGCTTGCCGAGCGCGGCTGACACGTACCAGCGCCTCATGAGGGGCACCACGGAGGCACAAGAGGCCAGGCGTTCCGCAGCCCTGGCGGAGATGGAGATGGCCCGCGAGGAGCCGCCAGCGCCTCCGGAGCCTCCCGAGGCCCCTGGGCCTGGGGGCTCATGAGGATCGGCTTCCGCAGCCCACCAAGTCTGCTACACCAACACCCCTTCATCCTCAAGGTCATCAGGTGACATCTTTCAAGTTTCACTTCCAGCTGGGAGCGCCCCCCAGGGCTGCATTATTCCCAGGGCGCGTGGGTCTGTCCCTGCAGCGTGTATCCCTTTTTTATTCCATGTTGTTAGCTTACCTTGTTGGGGGGCGCCCCTCGGGTTGCATGACCCCCCCCCAAGTCGCTCGGGCCTGACCCAGTGATGTCCGCATTCCCAGCCTCTATTTGAACGAATCCACTCCTCCGCGGCTAATGTGTTTTACCTAGTTGCCTGCTCAGCTGACGCCAACTAACGGGGCTGCTCCCAAACGGCACGACGCTTGTGCATGGGTCCGTCCCTGCAACGCCGACAAACCTGGATGGCTGAGCTTTGGCCGCGACAGCCCCGCATAGCGTCACCTCATCAAGCCTTCAGTGCCTCACTACCCCTCGGAAGCAACCAATGGCTGACTGTCAATTGTCATGGCAACCCCTTGTTTTTTCTATGATGGACCTGCAGGACCTCCTGAAGGAGCTGCGTCAGGCGAGGCTCTTGCGGTGTCTCCTTCGCTCTCGTCCACGCGAACCGCTTGCACATTAAAGGGGGGGTGCCTGAGCATCGCGACTCAGGGCTCCTACTGGCTCTCCATCCCTCACCCTTTGGCCTTGACCACGGCATCGCGACCTGGCATACCAGCGACGGTTGAGACTCGCTCGAGGGCCGGGACCCGAGGACGTAGAGCAAAAAGGGGAGCAAAGGCGAGAGGGGAGAGACACACGAGGACCTCACCGAGCAACCTCGCGCCTGCCAATGCACGGACCCGGCGACACACCAGAGAGCGGCCCCTGATCCTCGAGATAAGTCATCACCCGGAAGCGCCAGCTACCGTGGCACCATCCCTGCACCTAATGCCATCCCTTGTTAGCGACGCTGCTCCCCTTTCTCACCAAACGACGGCTGCTTGGGCACCAAAGGGGACCTCCTGAGCATCGCGACTCAGGGGCTCTTACCAGACTCCGGGTCGCTCACCTCCTGGCCTTGACCACGTCATCGCGACCTGGCATACCAGCGATGGCTGAAGCCGCCTTGGGACTAGGACCTGTCGGCGCAGAGCACCAAGCCCTCGTGAGGTTCGAAAGGGAGGACTGAGCTAAGACGGGATGAGCAACTCGCGCAATTCTATGACAAGGGTTATATTAACAAAATAAGATCACATGCACCTTACAAGCCCCCACGGGGCGCGTTTTTGGTTCCTCTCAGGGAACAGATCCTAAAGGGACGCAAACTACGCGCATCCCTACAAAGGACGCCATCATCAACAGTGGGCCGTCGAGCATCGACGCCAACCCCATCCAGATCAGAGTCGGCGGCGGCCTGACGAGCCCGCCCTGCTCCAGGAGCGACGCCAGCTCGGGGGCTCGTAGCTGTCGTCGCTCGTCTCCGGAGTCGCGAAGAGCTCACCAGAGTCGCTGGAACCTCCGACGTCTCCACCGCCCGAGGAGCCGCCAAGGGAGCGGTTGGCGAGCCCAGTCCTCGTCGCGGCGGGGTCCTGGCCACCTTCCCTGGGGCAGCACTCCAGCCGGCGCCCGCTCGCATCGAAGACCTTGAAGAGCATCACCGAAGCACCGTCGTAGTCCAAGTGGATCGCGAAGACGCCCCTTGTCCTGCAAACCCGGGCGATCTCTCTCCAGCCCCGAGTCATGAAGACCTCGTCCGGGGCAACGACCGCGACCTCTGCCTCGGTCACGAGGGTGCTGCAGCCAGCGTGCTGCAGCCAGAGCTCCAGGGGCTCCCCCTGCGGGATGATGGAGGCGAAGAAGGGAGGAAGGCGGATCCAAGACTAAAGAGGAATGGCGACGTGGAGCACGAACTCTTGGGAGGAGCCCTCGGTGTGGACCCCAGGGGGGACGACCCACACCTTCGTGACCCGTCGGCGCCGACGGCAGCGCTGCCCGTGGCGGTCAGCATCAGCTCCTTCGAGGCCCTCGACGTGGGCGTACAATGGAAGCGGGAACCCCGGCGGCGCCCGCTCGCACCAAGGCCTCGACACCACCTGAAGGGCCCCCTCGTCCGGGCCACGGGGGATAAGCCATTTCTTCGGCGGGAGTGGGTCTGGTCCCTCACGGGGAGCCTTTCCTTCTCTTCCATCGAGAACCGGCGGATCGGAGCCATCACGGCAAGACGGAGCAAGGATCGGGAAGAAGGAGAAGCAAGGAGGGATGGACTGGAAGGGCGCACGTCGTTCCGTACTTATGGCCGGCGAAGGCCAACCGCCGACCTCCACGATCGCAGGTAATCATGACCCCTTTTGCATGCAGGGACTTGTCTAATCCGTGCAGTCGCCGAGGCACCATGGGGAAGTGGAGGCGCCCACGTCCAATCAACCGCCACGTGGCGCCCAAGGCCGCAGACTGTTAGGGCCCGCAGTGCTTCGCTCTTGCCCTTCCGCCTCCCTACACGGCCAAGTCCGGGCGCGCCTTGGGCCCGGGGGCTACTGTCGGCATTCTGGGAACGGGGGTCCCCAGACTTGCCTGCCTGCGGCTTGTGGCGTGGCTCAAAAGGGGGCCAGCGTGGCCCATATTCACCAACACAAACCCAAGACCCTCGCGAGGGGCCAAGCCTCGCGGGGTGGACGACGTGGAGCTTCCTCAGGCACGGCCTCGTCAGGCTGGCTCGCGAGGAGGCGGAGAGATCAAGGCAGGGTACCTCACGAGGTGCCCATGACGCAAGCCATGACGACTCAGGGCGCCAGGCGGGTGCCAGCCCGCGCAGCGTCCTCCTTTCCTCTTTGGTGCAAAGGGGGCAAGCGCATCCGCGGAGTACCGAGGTATCAGGCAAAGGTTGCCATTTCGGTGCAACAAGACCAAGACAAGGAGGACTACAAGACGGAGGTCACCGTGGAGCCCAAGAAGGCGTCATCACCAGAGCTTTGTGCAGACGAAGACTACTTTTGTTAGGATAGCTGATACTTGCTGTCCCCCTTCAAATTAGCCCGCCATTGTTGGCTCCCTTCCCGCTTGATATTTGGGAAGAGGACCAGGGCCTCTATAAATAGGACCAGCCACCCACATAGCAAAGGGGGGTTCGAAGAGAGAGTTTTGGCCGAGAGGCAGCCAGAGAGAGAGAGAGAGAGAGAGAGAGAGAGAGAGAAAGAGAGAGAGAAAGGAGACTGAACTCCTCCCAGCAGTTCATCGCCCCAGCCAAGAACAGACCCTCGCGAAGCTGTTCTTCCTTGTATTGTTCATTATCATCAGCCCAAGAGGCAATCCACCACACCACACACTGGAGTAGGGTATTACACCACAACGGTGGCCCGAACCAGTATAAACACTGTGTCTCTTGTGTTGTTCTTTCCATAGTTTAGATCCTAGCATGGCGGAGGGGTGCAGGTAGGTAGGAGGCGAAATCTCCGCGCGCACCCCAGTGTTCGAACCTCAAGGGTCTGCCGGAACCCGAAATCTGACACTGGGCATGCTGGAGGCAACGATTATCGGGTACCGCTAATTCTTCAGCAGGCATATGCTAACCATGGATCACAGGAGGTGCAGGTTGCCACAGCGAGCAGCTGCGCCGCTCCCGCAGTCTCCTACCCCTCGGGAGGAGGGCGCAGGCGGCTGCAGGAGAGGGGCCGAGATCCGACATCACCACCACGGTGTTCGGAGCAAGGTGTCCTCAGGAGGTAGGCCCTCCGCTGGGGAGGTGCCTCAGGGCCTGCCCCCGGCGGAGGACCCGTGGTCGTTGGGGGAACCGCTGGCGACCGCTCTACCCCATCTGCGGTGTCCTGGTTTCCGGTCATCGTTGATGGCACTAGAGTGTGGCGCAAGGAGGGGCCCTCGTCTGGTGATATGAAGCAAGGCCGGTACCTGTGAAGAAGGCCCAGTGCATGTGAAGCTCGTCGCCCCGTGACACTCTCACGTAACAATGAGTGGGGCTGTACACTCCCCGGAGTCTCAGGGGTGCTGGCCTCAGGCCCTGGGGCTCCCTCCCATGCCCAGTGGCAGCACTTAGCTCCGCGCTGGTGAGAAGACGTCCAAGACTAGACTAGGTGCCGGACGCGGCCTTTTGTTTGCTTTCGTTGCTCTTCCCTTTGGTTGTCGCTTTCCCCCGCTGGATTCAAGTTGGATTCGAATTTGAAGATTTGCGTGTGTTCGGGGAAGGGGTGCTTAGTCTCATTCGAGCAATTTCTCGCGTTTTGGTTACCACTTCGCCTCAGCTGCCTCCCCTTGCGAGCCCCTCGTGAGCCGGTCCAGGCCTAGCTTGCGCATAGCCCAGACTACCGCCGCTGCGTCCTCTTAGGAGGGTGTTTTACTGCAGATCCTACGGATTCAACCAGGGGACACTCAGGACACCACGGCCTCCCATGGGCTACCTCGGGGCCAGCACGGGACCAAGGTAAATTAGCCGACCAGCGCGTCGCTTAAGCCAGCCACTTGGCGTGGGGGCATGGGCAATGTAGCGTCTACTGATACGATGAACACAAGTTTTACATGAGGGGCTCCCCCTCCAAAATGCTCTCACAGTCATCAGGCCAAAACCTGAGTTCTATTCATGCAGGGTAAGGAAGTAGGAACGATGCACAATCAGTCGGATGAATCCCCCAATGCGTCCTCAGGAGCACCACCAGAGCCGCTGCTGGCGTTGCTGAACTCGCCATCGCTGTCCGCGTTGCCGCCAGCAGCGTCAGGGCCGTCCATCACGCCGCCCTCGTCGGCATCCACGATCACGTCGTCGTTGTTCGAAGTGAAGGCCCTGATAAGAGCATCCACATTGTCTTCCACCCAGTGCGCCAGATCGCCTCGGACGGCCTGGGGGACTGGGGCGATGGCGGCGTCAAAATCAAAGTGGGGATCCATGTTCCGGAGGTGGCTGAAGACGCGAGAAAAGGCACGCCCGAGCAGGGCGCGGCTCCTCTCCTCACCAACCTGTCAGCCCTGACCGACCGCGCCTCCAACTGCGTCACCACGTCAGTGAAGAACTGAAGGTTGCCAGCATAGTTGACTGCGTGCGGCTCGCCAACAGCCGCCTCGCAGATGTTGCCCAAGGCTGCGTTGGCTCTCTCCCGGAGCGTGGAGAGCATGGGGACGTGCTCATGCTCCAGGATCCGCCGTTGACGTATCTCGTCCGCATTCTGGCGCGCGACGGCCTCAGCCTCCTCCACTCGCTGGTGAAGAAGGAGCACCTCGGCCTGGGAGGTGGTTAACTCACCTTGCGCCAGCTCAAGGGCGGCCCGGGAAGCATCGGCCCGCCGCGTCGCCTCCTCCAGCTTGGCCCTCAAGGCGGCAGTCCTGCCTTTAGCTTCGGCCCGGATCAACCCCAGCTTCTCTTCGAACTCGTGCTCGAGGTTCAAATGCGCCATCGCCACTCAACGTCCGACCTCCTCCAGGATGCTGGCTTCCTGTGCAGCAACATCATCATCCGCCTGCGTCACCAAGCACTCCCTCGTCTCCAGACGCTCGTACTCTCGGGTACGTTCGGCGGCTTCCAGCGTCAGCGCCTCCTCACGCTTCTGGAGCTCCACTGAGTCGTCGGAGGCCACCTTCATCGATGCGAGGGCTGCCTCGCGCAGCTCCACCTGCTCCTCCAGTGAGTGGCACCAGGCCAGCAGCTCCCGAGCTCGCTCCTCGGCCTCCGTTCGCCGCCGGTCAGCTTCCCGAGCCTCCTCAGCGGCCCGAGATCGGGCCTCCCGAGAGGCCACCCGCGACGCCTTGGCCTCTGCATCATCAAGATCGCGCTGACGGCGCGCAAGGGCGATGGCGCCCTCTAGCTCGCGCCTCTCTGCAGCCAGACGCAAGCCCTCGGCCTCAAGGCGTGCGTCTTCATCGGCAAGCTCCTCTCCAAGCAGGCTTACCGCGTCAGCCGCCCTTCGAAGGAATCTTTGGCGGAGAGCGCGACGCTCCCGAGCGCGCTCGAGCACGTCTTCCACACCATCATCTGCCCTAAGCAAGTGCCAGGAGCCACGAATCAGCACTCTCCCTCCAGGCTGGGGGCTGGCACCCTCGTGACGGCCGGGCACGCCGCGCCAGAAGCCCGGCCTGGGGCCAGCCCATCCCCAGGTGAAGAGCGCAGGGAGCGCCTCAGCCAATTGCAGCCCACGACCAGGCGAGAAGCCCGCGGCAGGCTGGTTATGCCACGAGAAGGCCAGCGAAGGGGGACCGCGAGGTGCGCGGGGCCACGATACGCCTCGGGACGGTTCGTCTCTTTGATCGCCCTCACCACAAGGGCTCCGATGCTCGGAGCGCTTGAGGACGGTGGAGGGGGCGAAGCCAAGGGGGACGGCTCCTCAGCCGTCTCCGCAAGCTCGGTTGGAAGGGGCCTGCGGAGCAAGGGTCAGTAAGAGCAACAGAAGGATCGGGAGCTGGGAAAGGAGAAGGCTTAATCATCAGCAGCGAAGTACTTCCTACGCTTCAGCAGGCGACAAGGGTAACCGTCACCTAGGGCCTTCCTTCTCTTCCGAAGAGCCTCAAAGTCCACGCGGAAGCGACCCAAGAGTTGGGCGCATGGATCAACCTGTGACGAAGACGGAGCGTCAAGGCGATCTGCGGCAGGGCGGCTGCCTGATGTGCGCTGCCAATCGCCTCCCCGGGAGAAGTATCTAGAGCCTCAGGGGCCCCTGTCGCGGGCACTGAGGGCCGCTGCTCGTCACCCTCAGCCTCAGTGGCACGGGCCCCAAGAGCTGCTCCCTCATGAGCATCGCCCGGCGCTGTTACCCCGCCGGGAGCCCCCTCGGCCTCTGGCGCCTCATGCCTCCCTGCTCCGCCGCTTGAGGAAGAGTCGCCTTGGCCGACTGGAAGGGCAGTCACCATCACTGGGTTCTCGCGAGGTCCCTGGAGGCCGCCGGGGCGCAGCCCCCACTCATCAAAGACATGCATCTGCTTCACAAAATCGCCCCTGCTCTGGCAGAGGTACAGCAAGGCCCCTCCCTGCTGGACGCTGCCGGGGTTGGGTTTCCCCAGTCAGGATCAAGAGCGTCGTCCTCAGCACCTCAGGAGCCAGGTCCTCTTCCTGGAGCCTCATACGATCCTCGCGCCCACTAAAGGCCCACATCCGGCGAGAGTGGCGTTGGAGAGGAGCAACGCGGCGTAGCAGGAACTCCTTCACCACCTTGGGCGCTGTCACGCCAAGCGACCTCAAGAACGCGAAGCGGGGCCAGACAAAGACGAGCCGGGGACCCTCAAGCGCCTCCTGGCCCCAGCCTGAATTGGGGATGGTAGGCGAAGTTGGCTCCGACAGCAGGGGGCTGGGCACCCCAGCATCCACATACAGCCACCGCTCGCGGAACCCAGCTGCGGGCGGAGGGAGCCTGAAGTCAATCCCAGAGGCCGCCGTCTCAGACGCGGCAACGAAGCTCACACATGCCCAGCATTGGGTAGGGTCAACAAGGCGCAGCGAGAAGAAGTGGCGCAGCAAGGCGACCGAAGGAAGGATGCCCATCATAGCCTCGCAAACAAAGGCGAAGACCGAAAGGAGAGTGATGGATTCAGGACCCAGATGCATCATGTGGATTTGATAGTGGGAAAGCACGGCATTGAAGAAACCAGAGAAGGGAGGAACCAGACCCGCCCATAGGGCGTCAGCAAAATACGGGACCTCGGTGGCTATCCTGTCGATGGAGAAGTGGGACGCGGGCCAGGCCGTCGTCCTCCCGCACTCATTGAAGATGGTGGCCAGAGCCAAGCTGACCTTGCCCAAGCCCTCGGCGGGGGCCGCCAGCGGCGGCGGGCAGGGCGGAGACACGGGTTTCCTCCCTCTTCCCTTCTTCGTCGGAGCCATGGCGATGGGAAAGGGGGGGGGAGGTTCGAGATCGGGTTAAAAACAGAAGCCGGAGTTCGAGCGGAGGACGGACAGAGGGCGCTCGAGCAATAAAAGGGGAACAGTTGTGTACGACTACGGGTCCGCCTAGCATGGCGCAAAATAAGGAGGGCGTGGGGGAACAGTGCCGCCCACGTCCAATCAACCGCCACGCGGTGCCTAAGGCCGCAGGCTGTTAGGTCCCGCGACGCTTCGCTCTTGCCTTTCTGCCTCCCTGCACGGCCAAGCCCGGGCGCGCCTTGGGCCCGGGGGCTACTGTCGGTGTTCTGGGAACGGGGGTCCCCAGACTTGCCTGCCTGCGGCCTGCGGCATGGCTGAAAGGGGGGCCCAGCGCGGCCCATCTTCACCAACACAAACCCAAGACCCTCGCGAGGGGCCAGGCCTCGCGGGGCGGACGACGCGGAGCTTCCTCAGGCACGGCCTCATCAGGCTGGCTCACGAGGAGGCAGAGAGATCAAGGCAGGGTACCTCACGAGGTGCCCATGACGCAAGCCATGACGACCAAGGGCGCCGGGCGGGTGTCAGCCCGCGCAGCGTCCTCCTTTCCTCTTTGGTGCAAAGGGGGCAAGCGCAGCCGTGTAGTACCGAGGCATCAGGCAAAGGTTGCCATTTCGGTGCAACGAGACCAAGACCAGGAGGACTACGAGACGGAGGTCATCGTGGAGCCCGAGACGGCGTCATCACCAGAGCTTTGCGCAGACGAAGACTACTTTTGTCAGGATAGCTGATACTTGCTGCCCCCCTTCAAATTAGCCCGCCATTGTTGGCTCCCTTCCCGCTCGATATTTGGGAAGAGGACCAGGGCCTCTATAAATAGGACCAACCACCCACATAGCAAAGGGGGTTCGGGGGTCGGAAGGAAGAGGCTCTTTAGAGAGGGTCTCGATCCGAGAGAGAGAGAGAGAAAGGTGGCTGAACTCCTCCCAGCAGTTCATCGCCCCAGCCAAGAACAGACCCTCGCGAGGCTGTTCTTCCTTGTATTGTTCATCATCGTCAGCCCAAGAGGCAATCCACCACACCACACACTGGAGTAGGGTATTACACCACAACGGTGGCCCGAATCAGTATAAACCCTGTGTCTCTTGTGTTGTTCTTTCCATAGTTTAGATCCTAGCAAGGTGGAGGGGTGCAGGTAGGTAGGAAGCGAAATCTCTGCGCGCACCCCAGTGTTCGAACCTCAAGGGTCTGCCGGAACCCGAAATCCGAGAGGGATGCTTGATACGTCTCCAATGTATCTATAATTTTTGATTGCTCCATGCTATATTATCTACTGTTTGACTATATTGGGCTTTATTTTCCACTTTTATATTATTTTTGGGACTAACCTATTAACCGGAGGCCCAGCCCAGAATTGCTGTTTTTTGCCTATTTCAGTGTTTTGGAGAAACAAAATATCAAACGGAGTCCAAACGGAATGAAATCTTCGGAAACATGATTTTCTCATCAGATAAGATCCAGGAGACTTGGACCCCCCATCAAGAAATCCACGAGGTGGCCACGAGGGTGGGGGCGCGCCCCCCCCCCCCCCCCCCCCCCGCCCCCCGGGCGTGCCCCGTGCCTCGTGGGCCCCTCGAAGCTCCATCGACGTACTTCTTCCTCCTATATATACATACGTACGCCCAAACGATCTGGGACGAAGCCAAAAACCTAATTCCACCGCCGCAACTTTCTGTATCCACGAGATCGCATCTTGGGGCCTGTTCCGGAGCTCCGTCGGAAGGGGGATCGATCACGGAGGGCTTCTACATCATCATCCAAGCCTCTCCGATAAAGTGTGCGTAGTTTACTTCAGACCTACGGGTCCATAATTAGTAGCTAGATGGCTTCTTCTCTCTTTTTGGATCTCAATACAATGTTCTCCCCCTCTCTTGTGGAGATCTATTCGATGTAATCTTCTTGTTGCGGTGTGTTTGTTGAGACGAATGAATTGTGGGTTTATGATCAAGTCTATCTATGAATAATATTTGAATCTTCTCTGAATTCTTTTATGTATGATTGGTTATCTTTGCAAGTCTCTTCGAATTATCAGTTTGGTTTGGCCTACTAGATTGGTTTTTCTTGCCATGGGAGAAGTGCTTAGCTTTGGGTTCGATCTTGCGGTGTCCTTTCCCAGTGACAGAAGGGGTAGCAAGGCACCTATTGTATTGTTGCCATTGAGGATAACAAGATGGGGTTTTTATCATATTGCATGAAACTATCCCTCTACATCATGTCATCTTGCTTAAGGCGTTACTCTATTTTTAACTTAATACTCTAGATGCATGCTGGATAGCGATCGATGAGTGGAGTAATAGTAGTAGATGCAGGTAGGAGTCGGTCTACTTGTCTCAGACATGATGCCTATATACATGATTATACCTAGATATTCTCATAACTATGCTCAATTCTGTCAATTGCTCAACAGTAATTTGTTCACCCACCGTAGAATACTTATGCTCTTGAGAGAAGCCACTAGTGAAACCTATGGCCCCCGGGTCTCTTTCTCATCATATCATTCTCCATCACTTTATTATTGCTTTGCTTTTACTTTGCCTTTTACTTTTCACTTTGCATCTTTATACCAAAAATACCAAAAATATTATCTATCATCTCTATCAGATCTCATTTTCGTAAGTGACCGTGAAGGGATTGACAACCCCTAAGCGCGTTGGTTGCGTTGAGCTATTGTTTTTGTGTAGGTACAAGGGACTCGAGTGTAGCCTCCTACTGGATTGATACCTTGGTTCTCAAAAACTGAGGGAAATACTTACGCTACTTCGCTGCATCATCCTCTCCTCTTCGGGGAAATCCAACGCAATGCTGAAGAGGTAGCAACAACCACATGGACACCTTGGTCGCGGAGTTCGCGCCTGAAGATTACGCGACCGTGGTGGTGGCCGGAGAAGGCGGCGCAGACAACGATGATGCAGACGATGCTAGCGACAACTCTAATGGCGGGGGCAAAGACAGCGAGGCCAACGAGGGAGACAATGCTTCCGACTAGTCCCGTGCTCTCCTTGCCTTAACCCGTGTAAAAAAGGGAAACCTCCGGGCGCGGCCCTGTGGGGTGTGAAAGCATTTTGAAGGGGGCCCTTATCATGTATGAACAAAGTGTATGTAGCGATGACACACTCTTTGTGGACAAGACTTGAGAGGCACCATCACGAGCCCATGGGGCTCCCGAGCTTGATGGTTGTCGTACCTTACCTTGGCTCCGCAGGTCTTGGGCGCGCCTCGACGTCCTGGTTGGACCTTCCTCCTGAGGCAAGCCCTTAGGGGCTCGTGAGACTCTGGGCCTCCTGAGAAGCCAGCGGATCAATCTAAGAGGGCCTCACGAGGAGCGTACGTTGGACCATGGCAGGATGCGCGCGCAGCAATCTTGCGGCGCGTGCACTCTTGGCCCCGAGGGGGTCCTATCGGGGTCATCCGGACGCACCTGGAGTTGTCTGCCAACCAGCCTCCCCGCTCGCGGGGTACTCACGAGGGAGGGGCCGAAGTCGCGAGCCTCAAAAATAAAGAGCACAACCAGAACGCAAGAAGTTGGCACAAACCAGAGAAAACTCCCCCCATTTTTAGATAACACAAAAGAATCTCAAATATCGGTCCAAAAAGCGGCGAATCGAGTTACAGAGAAAGGGGCGAAAGCAAACAACCGTGTCCGACACCTAGCTAGTCTTCTTGTCTTCTCACCAGTGCGGAGCTAAGTGCTTTCACTGGATGTGAGCATAGTCATTGGGGGACAGTGTCGACGGCCAGCGCGGAGCATGGTGCTTCCACTTGGACATGGGCGGGAGCCCCCGAGGCTGAGGGGCGGCACACTGGAGACTCCGGGGTGTGTACAACCCCACTCATTATTACGTGAGAGTGTCATCAGCGGAGACCTTCACAGGCGTGAGCCTTACTTCATATCGCCTGACGAGGGCCCCGCCCTGTGCCTCCCCTGACCACCGCTGGGGCGTCCGGAAACTAGGACGAGACCAAGGGGTAAGGGGGATGCTAGCGGCGCCCTCAGCGACCACGGGCCCTCTGCCGGGAAGGGGGGGAGGGCTCACCAGTGCCTTCCCCGGCAGAGGACCTATCTCCGTGCGATGCCTTGCTCCACGCGGCATGAAGGGGGCCCTACCTCTGGGCCCGCCCATGCAGCCCCCAGTGCATTGGTCATGTCGGGGGCGGGGACACCACCCTGGGGTCTTCGGCCGCTACCGTGGCTTCGTTCACCTGCGGTCCACGGTATCGGCCATAAGCATGCCCCTGGGGTATCATCTGTACCCTGAGGTCGTCGTCGTCGAGGGGCGTGGCGAAGCTTTCGGGCGGCTCGTGGAAAGCCCCGGCCTCCAATGTGCCTTCTGCCCAGCTTGGCCCGGGGAACGAGCCGGGGTCTTCCTCAGGCGTGTACTCCAGGTCCATCATGTGGGGCACATAGGCATTTGGGGCCGATGCGCCAGAGCCCCCACCTGGGTGCCCCACACCCTGAGCCACCGGGACCTGCACCTGGCCCTGGCGGCTGCGGGTTGGAGTCCCTACGTGGCCCCGTAGGGGGTGATGGTAGCTGTAACTACGTCGGTATTTCCCTGGAGAGGAGGGGTGATGTAGCACAACGACGGTAGGTATTTCCCTCAGTTATGAAACCAAGGTATCGAACTAGTAGGAGAACCAAGCAACACAACGTAAGCAAAACCTGCACACAAATAACAACACCTCGCAACCCAACGTGTTAAAGGGGTTGTCAATCCCTTCTGGGGTACGACGCCTCAAGATAGGCTAACAGACGTGAGGTAAATTGTAGTAGATTGATAGATCGAACACAAATAAAATAAATTGCAGCAAGGTATTTTTGGTTTAATAGATCTGAATAAAAATGCAAAGGAAAAGTAGATCGCATGGCAAATATATGAGAAAGAAGACCTGGGGGCCATAGGGTTCACTAGTGGCTTCTCTTGAGAAAAATAGGGAAATTGATAGAACTTCAAATAATTTGACGATATCCAGGCAATGATCATTACATGGGCATCACGTCCAAGATTAGTAGACCGACTCCTGCCTGCATCTACTACTATTACTCCACACATCGACCGCTATCCAACATGCATCTAGTGTATTAAGTTCATGGGAAAATAGAGTAATGCAATAAGAACGATGAAATGATGTAGACAAGATCCGTTTATCTATATGGCGGTAGATATAGATCTCGTCTTTTTATCCTTAGTGGCAATGATACATACATGTCGGTTCCCTTTCTAACACTGGGATCAAGCACTGTAAGATCGAACCCACTACCGGGCACCTCTTCCCATTGCAATATAAATAGATCAAGTTGGCCAGACAAAACCCAAATATCGGAGAAGAAATACGAGGCTATAAGAGATCATGCATAAAAGAGATCAAAGAAACTCAAATACTTTCATGGATATAAAAACATAGATCTGATCATAAACTCGAAGTTCATCGATCCCAACAAACACACCGCAAAAAGAGTTACATCATATGGATCTCCAAGAGACCATTGTATTGAGGATCAAGAGAGATAGATCAAGCCATCTAGCTACTAACTACGGACCCGAAGGTCTACAAAGAACTACTCACACATCATCAGAGAGGCACCAATGGAAGTGGTGAACCCCTCCGTGATGGTGTCTATATTGGATCTGGTGATTCTGGACTCTGCGGCACCTGGATGAATATTTCGTTGACTCCCCTAGGGTTCTGGTATTTTGGGGTATTTATAGAGCAAAGAGGCGGTCCGAGGCACCCGAGGTGGGCACAACCCACCAGGGTGCGCCAGGGCCTCTTGGCGTACCCTGGTGGGTTGTTCCCC
This sequence comes from Triticum monococcum, assembly GCA_034509565.1. Taxonomy (NCBI): domain Eukaryota; kingdom Viridiplantae; phylum Streptophyta; class Magnoliopsida; order Poales; family Poaceae; genus Triticum; species Triticum monococcum. Next base: position 498,491,355 of record CM067843.1, read on the forward strand.
CCTTGGGGCACCCCCCAGGTGCAACCAGGGCCCATTGCCTTCCTTCTAGCCTATAAAAAAACTCCGTAAAGTTTCGTGGCATTTGGACTCCGTTTGATATTGAGTTTCTGCGATGTAAAAAACATGGAAAAAACAGCAACTGGCACTTGGCAATATGTCAATAGTTTAGTACCAAAAAATGATATAAAATGATTATAAAACATCCAAGATTGATAATAAAACAACATGGAACAATCAAAAATTATAGATACGTTGGAGACGTATCAGCATCCCCAAGCTTAACTCCTACTCATCCTCGAGTAGGTAAGTGGTAAAAACAGAATTTTGGATGTGGTGCGCTGTTCATCAAGTCATATCATATTATTTTCTTTATGGCATGGACATTTGTACTTTTATGTGATTCAAAGCAATAGTCTAGTTTTGACATAATAATTTAGATACTGAAGCATATCAACAGGCAACCATGTCTTTTAAAATATCAATGCTAAAATAAGTTATCCCTAGCCCATCATGCTCAAACATTGATCCATTCATGAAACACACCCAAATATTAACTACACCCAATACTTGAGCACGGTCATATTGCCTCCTAGTTGGTGCTTTTATAAGAGAAGATGGAGACTCAAAATAAAAATTGCATAAAGTAAAAAATAGGCCCTTCGCAGAGGGAAGTGGGGATTTGTAGAGGTCCCAGAGCTCAAAGCAAAAAATTAGAGAAAAATATTTTGGGAGGTGTATCCATCCCACCAACGAAAACGACTTAGAGTTCCCAATACTTTCCATGCATAGATATATCATAGGCAGTTCCCAAATAGAAAATAAAGTTTATTCCTTTTTCCACCATAACTTTCACTTTCCATGGCTAACCGTATCCACAGGTGCCCTCCATACCAACACTTTCCAAGGAATTTATCATTTGACAACACAAAGTAAATATTTTTTGCATTTCGGGACTGGGCATCCCTAATACCTTTGACTTACTCTCGTGTAGTGACAAGTGAATAAACACTCATCTTGAGAATAACACATCTAGCATGGAAAATATTAGCCACCCATCACCGCTCGGCAAGCGAAACAAACACACAAAAGAGAAGTTTATTTTGAAAATTAGAGATGACACATGCAAATTTGCTTAGAACGGCAAAAGAACACTACAAATAGGTAGATATAGTGGAATCTTGGGGCAAAACGGGTTTAAAGGATTTTGGATGCACAAGTAGAGGTCATACTTAGTGCAAAATGAAGGCTAGCAAAAGATTGGGAAGCAACCAACCAAGAAAAGAATAATCGCATAAGCAAGCATTAAGCATAATTAACACCGAATAAGGCACCACAAGTAGGATATAATTTTCATTGCATGATTATTGACTTTCGTGCATGCATAGGGAATCACAAACCTTAACACCAATATTCTTACTAGAGCACAATTACTCATCAACATAACTCACATATCACATCATCATATCTCAAAACTATTACTAAGAATCAAGTTCATTCTGTCCAATGATCTTCATGACATTTTTTACTTTATTCTTCTTGGATATCTGTCACTCTGGCACTAATTTTCATGTGTTGCTTTTCATAAGCTCGAACAAATATAAGTGAAGATCATGAGCATAACAAATTTCTTTCTCTCATAATAATTTAAGTGAAGCAAGAGAGAATTTCTTCAAAATTTTACTAACTCTCAAACAGATTTGAGTGAAGCAAGAAAGCATTTCTTCAAAAATAACAAAGCACGCCGTGCTAAAAAAGGTATAAGTGAAGCACTAGAGCAAGTCCTAGCTCATAAAAGTTTTAAGTGCAGCATAGAGAGCAATTCTAACAAGTCATGACATAATTTTGGCTCTCTCAAAAAGGTGTGTCCAGCAAGGATTGATGACTTAAAACACAAAATAAAACAAGCAAAGACACATATCATACAAGACGCTCCAAGCAAAACATATATCATGTGACGAATAAAAATATAGTCTCAAGTAAAATACCGATAGTTGTTGGAAGAAAGCGGGGATGCCACTCGCATCCCCAAGCTTAGTTGGTTGCTCATTCTTGGATAATAGATTGGGATGCCAGGGCATCCCCAAGCTTAGGCTCTTACATCCTTCCTTCATCCACCATAAGATAACCCAAAACTTGAAAATTTCAATCACACAAAACTAAACAAAGCCTTCGTGAGATCCGTTAGTATAAGAATAATAAATCACTACTATAAGTGCTGTATCAAACAAATTCATATTTTTTTTGTATTATATCTATTGTATTCCAACTTTTTTATGGCAAAAGCTCATCAAAGAAAACCATAGAGCCATCAAAATAAGCACACAACACAAAGAAAATAGAATTTGTCGAAACAGAACAGTCTGTAGCAATCTGACTATTTCGAATACTTCTGCAACTCAAAAAACTTTGAAAAACTAGAACGACCTGAGAAATTTTTATATTTATCTACAACAAGTGGAATGGATATTTTATCACTCTGAGGTAAAAACTGAAAATTAATTTCGTGAGCGTAAAAGTTTCTATTTTTTCAGCAAGATCAAACAACTATTGCCCAAGAAGATCCTAAAGGCTTTACTTGGCACAAACACTAATTAAAACACAAAAAACACAATTATAAAAGTAGCATAATTGTGATAAAACTCAAGAATAGAAAGCAAAATGCAAAAATAAATTTTATTCATTGGGTTGCCTCCCAACAAGCGCTATAGTTTTACGCCCTTAGCTAGGCATAAAGCATGGATCTAAGTTTTGTCATCTTTGGTTCGAGATCCATAAGATGCCCTCAGGATTGATTCATAAGGTGGCCTAATTCTTGTTCTAGGAAAGTGTTACATACCTTTCCTCAAAGTAAATTGGAACTTAATATTGCCTTCTTTCATATCAATCACGGCACCGATAGTGCGTAAAAACGGTCTACCAAGAATAATTGGACAAGACGGATTGCAATCAATATCAAGAACAATAAAATCTATGGGCACATAATTCCTATTTGAAAGAATAAGAACATCATTAATTCTTCCCATAGGATTTTTAATAGTAGAATCCACCAAGTGCAAATTCAAGGAACATTCTTCAAGATTGGTAAGACCAAGCACATCACATAAAGATTTCAGAATTGTGGAAACACTAGCACCCAAGTCACACAAAGCAAAACACTCATAATTTTTAATCTTGACTTTGATAGTAGGTTCCCACTCATCATATAATTTTCTAGGAATTGAAACTTCTAATTCCAACTTTTCTTCCAAAGCTTTCATCATAGCATCAGCAATATGTTTAGTAAAAGCTTTGTTTTGTTCATAAGCATGGGGCGAATTTATCATGGATTGCTACAAAGAAATACAATCAATCAAAGAGCAACTATCATAATTAATGTCTTTGTAATCTAAAATAGTGGGTGCATCACTAGCTAAAGTTTTGACCTCTCCAAATCCACTTTCATCAATTTTCTCAACAAGATTATCACCCTCTGAAATATTGGGACGCCTTCTACCTAAAGTTGACTCTTCTCCGGTCCCTTTTTAATCACTCTTAAGTTTACTAAACAAGGAATCAATAGAAGAAACACCAATCATTTTAAGATCTTCATCATATTTGCAAGAATAATCACTAGAAAAAGCTTTTTCCAAAAATTCTCTTTCAGCTCTAAGCATAGCAGTTCTTTTCTTACTTTCATCCATAGAAACATAAAGAGTTGTAATTGATTCATCTACTTCAGGCACAAAAAATTTCACCTTGAAATTTTCCACATCATGAGCAATTCTATCAACACTTCTAGACAAATCATCAATCTTATTCAACTTTTCTTCTATGGAAGTGCTGAAAACTTTTTGAGTGTTGATAAATTCTTTAATATTATTCTCAAGATTAGAGGTGTTCCTATTATTACTATAAGATTGATTTCCATAGGAATTACCATAATTGTTGGAGGAGGAATTACTAGGAAAAGGCCTAGGATTAAAATTTCCTCTATAAGCATTGTTGTTGAAATTGTTGCGAGAAATAAAATTCACATAATTGGCATCACTATTTTGCTCAATCAAAGTAGACAAAGGCATATCATTGAGATCAATAGGAGCACTTCTACTAGCAACCAATTTCATAAGAGCATCAACTTTATCACTCAAAGAAGAAATCTCTTCAACCGAATTAACTTTTTTAGTAGTAGGAGCTCTTTTGGTATGCCATTGTGAATAATTTGTCATGATATTATCAAGAAATTTGGTGGCTTCAACCAAAGTAATTTCCATAAAAGTACCACTCGCGGCGGAATCTAAATGATTACGAGAAACAAAATTCAATCCCGCATAAAATTTTTGTGTGATCATCCAAAGATTTAACCCATGAGTTGGGCAATTCCTTAGCATCATTTTCATCCTTTCCCAAGATTGCGCAACATGATCATGTTCAAGTTGCTTGAAATTCATGATCTGGGTGCTAAGGGAAATAATTTTTGTGGGAGGAAAATACTTAGTGATAAAATCATCTTTGCACTTATTCCAAGAATTGATACTATTGCGAGGCAAATAAGAGAACCAAATTTTTGCAGAATCACGCAAAGAGAACGGAAACAATTTCACCTTGACCACATCATTGTCCACATCTTTTTTCTTTTGCATATCACATAATTCCACGAAGGTATTAAGATGGGATGCGAAATCCTCATTAGGAGTACCAGAAAATTGGTCTTTCATAACAAGATTCAGCAAAGCAGTATTAATATCACATGTCTCCGCACTAGTGGCGGGAGGAGCAAGCGGAGTGCCAATAAAACCATTGTTGTTGGTATTTGAGAAATCACATAACTTGGTGTTCTCTTGAGTCATGATGACCACACAACAAGATTGCACTCAAAAATAGATCCGACAAGAAAACGGCGAACGGAAAAAGATGGGCGAATAAAATGGTAAATTTTTGTGAAGTGGGGGAGAGGAAAACGAGAGGCAAATGGCAAATAATGTAAATTGCGAGGAGATGAGATTTGTGATTAGGAACCTGGTTATGTTGAAGATCCTCCCTGGCAACGGTGCCAGAAATCGTGCGTGGCCGGGAGACTATCTTGACTTGATCCTCCCCGGCAACGGCGCCAGAAATTCTCCTTGATGGTAGCTGGAACTACATCGCATTTCCCTAGAGAGGGAGGGATGATGTAGCATATCGACAGTAGGTATTTCCCTCAGTTATGAAACCAAGGTATCAAACCAGTAGGAGAACCAAGAAACACAACGTAAGCAACACCTGCACACGAATAACAACACCTCGCAACCCGACGTGTTAAAGGGGTTGTCAATCCCTTCCGGGGTACGGCGCCTCAATATAGGCAAACAGACATGAGGTAAATTATAGTAGATTGATAGATCGAACACCAAATAAAATAAATTGCAGCAAGGTATTTTTGGATTTTTGGCTTAATAGATCTGAATAAAAATGCAAAGGAAAAGTAGATCGCAAGGCAAGTATATGAGAAAGTAGACCCGGGGGTCGTAGGTTTCACTAATGGCTTCTCTCGAGAAAAATAGAAAACAATGGGTAAACAAAGTACTGTTGGGAAGTTGATAGAACTTCAAATAATTATGATGATATCCAGGGAATGATCATTACATAGACATCACGTCCAAGATTAGTAGAAAGACTCCTGCCTGCATCTACTACTATTACTCCACAAATCGACCGCTATCCAGCATGCATCTAGTGTATTAAGTTCATGGAAAAACGGAGTAATGCAATAAGAACGATGACATGATGTAGACAAGATCCGTTTATCAATATGGCAGTAGATATATATCTCGTCTTTTTATCCTTAGTGGCAACGATACATACGTGTCGGTTCCCTTTCTATCACTGGGATTAAGCACCGTAAGATCGAACCCACTACCAGTCACCTCTTCCCATTGCAAGATAAATAGATCAAGTTAGCCAGACAAAACCCAAATATTGGAGAAGAAATACGAGGCTATAAGAGATCATGCATAAAATAGATCAAAGAAACTCAAATACTTTCATGGATATAAAAACATAGATCTGATCATAAACTCGAAGTTCATCAATCCCAACAAACACATCGCAAAAAGAGTTACATCATACGGATCTCCAAGAGACCATTGTATTGAGGATCAAGAGAGAGAGAGAGAGATGAAGCCATCTAGCTACTCTCTACGGACCCTAAGGTGTGCAAAGAACTACTCACGCATCATCGGAGAGGCACCAATGGAAGTGGTGAGCCCGTCCGTGATGGTGTCTAGATTGGATCTGGTGATTCTGGACTCTGCGGCACCTGGATGAATATTTCGCCGACTCCCCTAGGATTCTGGTATTTTTGGGGTATTTATAGAGCAAAGAGGTGGTCCGGCGGGCACCCGAGGTGGGCACAACCCACCAGGGCTCGCCAGGGCATCCTGGTGCGCCCTGGTGGGTTGTGCCCCCCTTGGGGCACCCCCCAGGTGCAACTAGGGCCCATTGCCTTCCTTCTGGCCCATAAAAAATCTTCGTAAAGTTTCGTGGCATTTGTACTCCGTTTGATATTGATTTTCTACGATGTAAAAAACATGGAAAAACAGCAACTGGCACTTGGCACTCTGTCAATATGTTAGTACCAAAATATGATATGAAATGACTATAAAATGATTATAAAACATCCAAGATTGATAATAAAACAACATGGAACAATCAAAAAATTATAGATATGTTAGAGACGTATCAGGGGGCCGCCAAAGCTTGCCCCGGCCACAGGAGGGGGCGGTCACGGCTAGACGAACAAAGCCGAGGGCTGTGTTGTTGCTGTCGAATCTCCCGGGTGCTCCGAGGGGCGCACGGGCGTGTCGGGGTCTGGCATGATCTTGCACCACTACCTGAGGCATGGACATGAAGCAGAAAGGCGCCGCACCCCTGCAGGAGGCATTGAGTAGTTCGGCGACCCGCTCCACAAGGGTATCGCGGCCACCCTCCACCAGCCTGTAGCACAGTAGCTCTCGCGCCACGATGATCGCGACCCACATGTTTGCCTAGTCCCGATGAGTGTGCGGCACCGACACTGCGGCGTAACCCGATGACCGCATGGCGACACGTGTACGCCGAGGCGCGAGGGCGGGCGGCGCCGGCCCGCGCCGCCCGCGTCCTGCGGGGTTGGGCAGTGTGCGAGCCGCTTGGAGTGCGGAGTGGAGGTCTTCCTGCATGGACGACACTGTCCGGGTGGGCCAAGCAGCCTAGTGCTCATTATGAGCTCTCTGATCATCGGCCGTTCGGGCCGTCAAGCGTTGACGGACTGGCTGGAATAATAGAGGACCCTATGAACCCCTACATGGCATGCCAAATGTTGGGTTCGGGCTTCCGTAGACCCTTGAGAGGTTCGAACACTGGGTGCGTGTGAAGAACTCCCTCTTCCCAATCTGCCTACTCAATGATTCCACGACCTAGCTCGACGAACCTAAGGGACAAGAGACATAGCGATTTATCCTGGTTCGGGCCACCTTGCGGTGTAATACCCTACTCCAGCTTTGTGGTGGATTGCCTCGAGGGGCTGGGGATGAACTAGTACAGTCGACAAACAACCTCAGGAGGTGAGGTGTTCTTGAGCTCGATGAGCTAGTGAGGTGGTGAGGGTGGAATGGATCTGATCCCCCTCTATGGTGGTGGCTAGGTCCTATTTATAGTGGCCTTGGTCCTCTTCCCAAATGTAGGCGGGAAGGGATCCCACAACAGCCAAATTGGAAGGAACACAACTAGTACAAACTATCCTGACAAAAGTAGTCTTCGCTTGCAAAAGGCTCTGGTGATGACGCTGCGGTGGGCTCCATGATGACCTTTGTCCCATTGTACTGGTGGTCTTGGTCTTGTTGCACCAATATGGAAACCTTTAGTTGATTCCTTGGGACCCTGTGCCTGCGCTTGCCTTCTTAGAACCAAAGAGGAAACTGGCACGCTGCGCCCGCTGGTGCCCGCCTGGCCTTGGTCGTCATGGTTCACGTCATCTGAACCTCGCGAGGTGCACCTAACATTTATATCTCCGCTCCTCGGGAGCCAACCTAGTGAGGCCGCCCCCAGGGAGGTCCTGGTGTCGGCCGCCTTGTGAGGCTTGGCCCCTCGCGAGGGTCTTGAGTTGTTGTTGCTAAAGCTGGGCCGTACCGGGCCGTCGATGGAGCCACGCCATGGGCCGCAGGCAGGCAAGTCTGGATACCCCCGTTCCCAGGACGCCGACAGGTAGGGCACGCCCCCCTAACCTTGTGGGCCCCTCGGTGACCCCCTGACCTAGATCTTCCTCCTATATATATTCTCAAATATCCCAAAAACTTCCATGGGAGCCATGAAACCATTTTCCACCGCCGCAATCTCATGTACCCATGGGATCCCATCTAGGGACCTTTTCCGGTGTCCTGCTGGAGGGGGATTCGATCACGGAGGGCTTCTACATCAACACCATTGCCTCTCCGATGAAGCGTGAGTAGTTTACCATAGACCTATCGGTCCATAGCTAGTAGCTAGATGGCTTCTTCTCTCTCTTTGGTTCTCAATACAAAGTTCTCCTTGATGTTCTTGGAGATCTATTTGATGTAATACTCTTTTGCGGTGTGTTTGCCGAGATCCGATGAATTGTGGATTTATGATCAGCTTATCTATGAATATTATTTGAATCTCCTATGAATTCTTATATGCATGATTTGATACCTTTGCAAGTCTCTTCGAACTATCGATTTGGTTTAGCCAACTAGATTGGTTTTTCTTGCAATGGGAGAAGTGCTTAGCTTTGGGTTCAATCTTGAGGTGCTCGATCCTAGTGACAGAAGGGGAACTGACACGTATTATATTGTTGCCATCGAGGATAACAAGATTGGGTTTTCATAAGATTGCTTGAGTTAATCCCGCTACATCATGTCATCTTACTTAATGCGTTACTCTGTTCTTGTGAACCTAATACTCTAGATGCAGGTAGGAGTCGGTTGATGTGTGGAGTAATAGTAGTAGATGCAGAATCGTTTCGGTCTACTTGACATAGACATGATGCCTATATTCATGATCATTGCCTTAGATATCGTGATAACTTTGCGCTTTTCTATCAATTACTCGGTAGTAATTTGTTCACCCACCATAATATTTTCTGTCTTGATAGAAGCCTCTAGTGAAACCTATGCCCCCCGGGTCTATTTTCCATCATATAAGTTTCTGATCTATAATTCTAGTGTCCGATTTTCTTTCTTTGCAATCTTTTACTTTCCGATCTATAAACCAAAAATACCAAAAATATTACTTTGCCATTTATCCATCTATATCAGATCTCACTTTCAAATAACCGTGAAGGGATTGACAACCCCTTTATCGTGTTGGGTGCAAGTTGGTGTTTGTTTGTGCAGGTATTCGGTGGCTTGTAGCGTTGTCTCCTCTGGATTGATACCTTGGTTCTCAAAAGCTGAGGGAAATACTTACTCTACTTTGCTGCATCACCCTTTCATCTTCAAGGGAAAAACCAATGCAAGCTCAAGAGGTACCAGGAAGAATTTCTGGCGCCGTTGCCGGGGAGATCTACGCCAAGACGAGACATACCAAGTACCCATCATAAACTCTCATCCCTCACATTACATTATTTGCCATTTGCCTCTCGTTTTCGTCTCCCCCACTTCTAAAATGATTTTCAAAAAGATTTTCCTTTTCTTCGCCCCTCTTTCGTTCGATCTTATGTTGCTTGTGTTTCCATGTGCCTTCTATTTTCTTGCATCTTTGCTTGCTAAAAATCTATTAATATGGATCCACTCAAAGTTTACTACCTGGATCATCTCCGATCCTTATGTGCTCGTGCTGAAATCCCAAGTAGTTTAGTTGAGGGAAGATCTTTAGATGAGCATGCTCATTTTGTGCGTCATCATTTGTCTGAAAAAGGGAAGCTCTTATGGAATCAAATAAATTGTTTGCTATTCTATGCTTGGAATCTTTGTGAAATTTATGATTTTACTTGTTGCTCTAAGAACCCTAAAAAACACCTTCCCTACCTATGTGAGTTTAATGATAATGAAATCTTATCTTCTTATGAAAAGGGTGTTTATAGTTACTATGATATCGGACAAATTGAAGAATTTGTTGCTTTTAAGGGTGCTTATGAAGTTGCTTCTTTGATTGAAAAGTATGATATTATTCTCTACAAATCTGAAAATTTTGACATACTTAAATATTGCTATGAAAACTATGCTCATAATGCCATGTCAAAGAATTTATTGAGAGAATGACCGTTGCTTTGGAAGAAAATAATGATATGCATGAATCTATAGATAGTTATGATTGTCGGATTCAAGGGTTCCGGCAGACCCTTAAGGTTCGAACACTGGGGTGCGCGCAGAGATCACGCCCTCTACCTCCCCGTCTTGCAAGGATCTAAACTACTAAAAGAACTGCACAAGAGACACAAGGTTTATACTGGTTCGGGCCACCGTTGTGGTGTAATACCCTACTCCAGTGTGTGGTGGGTGGATTGCCTCTTGGGGCTGATGATGATGAACAATACAAGGAAGAACAGCCTCGCGAGGGTCTGTTCTTGGCTGGGGTGATGAACTGCTAGGAGGAGTTCAGTCACCCTTCTCTCTCTCTCTCTCACTCTCTCTGCTTTTCTCTCACTTGTCGACCGTCTAGTTGAGATCGAACCGAACGAACCGAACCCTCTGCTACGTGGGTGGCCGGTCCTATTTATAGGCAAAGGCCCTGGGCCTCTTCCCAAATATTGAGCGGGAAGGGCACCAACAATGGCGGGCTAATTTGAAGGGGAACAACAAGTACACTTATCCTGACTAAAGTTGGTCTTCGCCTAGGAAAGGCTCTGCGGTGACGCCGTGCTGGGCTCCATGGTGACCTCCGTCTCGTAGTCCGCCTGGTCTTGGTCTCGTTGCACCGAAATGGCAACCTTTGCCTGACACCTCGGTACTCTGCGGCTGCGCTTGCCCCCTTTACACCAAAGAGGAAAGAAGGACGCTGCGCGCACTGGCGCCCGCCTGGCACCCTCGATCGTCATGGCTTGCGTCCTGGGCACCTCGCGAGGTACCCCGCCTTGATTTCTCCGCCTCCTCGCGAGCCAGCCTGAGGATGCGCCGTGTCGTCCGCCCCGCGAGGCTTGGCCCCTCGCGAGGGTCTTGATTCTTGTGTTGATGAAGATGGGCCATGCTGGGCCTCCTTTGAGCCACGCCATAGGCCGCAGGCAGGCAAGTCTGGGGACCCCCATTCCCAGAACGCCGACAGTAGCCCCCGGGCCCAAGGCGCGTGTGGACTTGGCCGTGCTGAGAGGCGAGAGGGCAAGGGCAAAGCGCCGCGGGCCCTAACAGCCTGCGGCCTTGGGCGCCGCGTGGCGCCGGATTGGACGTAAGTGCTTCAGCAACCGTGCAGGTTGATAAAGGAGCGGCATCTGCCCAGACTTCACCTTTTGCTTTCTCCAGTCGCTGCTCAGATCCCCTTTCTTGCGCCTTCCCTTTCTTCCTCCAAACTTCCAGATCTACTCCAGCTGCGCGTCCTAGGAAGCCATGGCGCCTCGCCAGCCTCCGGCCGAAGCTTGGTATTCTCCTGCTCTGGACTTGCCAAATGTGCCCAAGGCGGGCATTGCCTGGCTGCGCCAGATGGCGGCGGCGCAGGGCATCAGCGGGACAAAGGTGTTCAAGACCGGCTCCACCACCCCTGAGGGCCGAGGGAGCACCTTTTATCCTCTCTTTGTAAGCTCCATTGCTGCAGGCCTGGTGCCTCCCTTCTCTGAGTTCTTCTTCTCTGTCCTCCGCCATTACAACTTGCAGGCTCTGCATCTCCACCCCAACTCTGTCCTTCTTCTGGCGATCTTCGCTTACTACTGCGAGGCCCATGTAGGGGTGCAGCCTTCGGTGGCCTTGCTGCGCCACTACTTCTCCCTCCGGGTCACCAGCGGCTCTCTTTCTGCGTGTGCGAGCTTCATCGCGTATGGCGGCACCATTGCCATCTCGAATCCCGGGAAGAGGATTGAGGGCTTCAGGAGCAAGTGGGTCTTGGTAGATGCCGGGCGCATCCACCCTCAGCTGATCTTGCCCGCGGAGCAGCCCGTGAGCTCCAGCGAATGGTGCCGAGCGGAGCTCATGGACCCCCGCGTGAAACTGGTGTTGGAGAAGATGGACGCGGACCTGAGGCCGGCCAACACGGCGGCGGCAAAGTTGACCGGTGTGTCGCTGCTGAAGGAGTTCCTGGAGCATCAGCTGGCTCCACTCCGGCGGTACTCTCCTCCAATGTGGAGGCCTCATCCGAGCCCCGAGGCTGTGGACGAAGAGGATGTGACCGTGGTTCTCCAATCTCTGGTCGGGGGCGAGGTGGCAAGGTTGAAGGGCGCTCCCAAGCCCTTGTTCCTTCGCGACGACTGGGAGCAGGTGGTGAAGTCCATGCCTGTTTTTAACGGGGACGGGCTCGTGCCCGTGGCGGCTTCCGAAGGACCGATGGACGTGCCCTCCGGCGACTCCAGCAATGAGGAGGAGGAAGAGGAGCGGGGAGAGGGGCCCGACTCTGGGGCGACTGATGGAGAGTCAAGGGCTCCCCTCTTCTGGCGCGGGTCCCGCACTCCCCGCCTTCCGCCGAGCGATGATGATGATGATGACGATGACGTACTGGGTAGCGGGAGCTCGCCCACGATCCCGGAGAGGGGCAGGACCGGGTCGATCCCCCGCGGGTCCGTCCTGACTCCGAGGCGAACCGTGGACGCGCCTTCTGCTTCTGAGGTCGACCCTTCCAGCCGGCTGTCAGGCTTCAAGTTGGGCCGGAGGCTGCCCGAGCTCACCGGCGATGACCCGTAAGTGCTTGATCCTTGATCTTTTGTTTCTCGTTCTGCCGACGAGGCTTGATGATTGCTTCTCTTGAATAGGCTGGCGCCAGCAGCGACGAAGCCGAAGGGAGCCCCCGAGGCCCCATCTGCGGCGACACCTCCGCCTGCAGGGGAGGGAGATCGCGACGCGCGGGCCTCTCCTGCCCGCTCATCCTTACGAGGCTTGGCTGAGCTGGCTGGGGCGAGCCCAGCCCCCATGGCTCGAACGACTCCTGAGGCGCCCTCGTCTGGCACCGCTGCTACGGCTATGGAGGCACAGCGGACTCCGCCTCAGGACACTGCGGCCTCGCCGCCGCTACTTTCTCCTCCCGTTCCATCGACCGTTGCTTCCCCAACTCCTCCTGTTGTCTTGGGGTGCACCGATGTTTCTCCGCCTCCTTCTTCCATCTTGGAGCGTGCCGTTGCTGAACTGAACCGGCTGCAGCAGGATCTTCTCGGCGCCGACTCTCGCCTAGTGGCCGGGCGCCTGGAATTGGCTTCGGGGTGGATTCGTTCTGATGCTTAGATTCAGGCGGCGTTGGTTCCGGCCTCAACGGCCTGTGACGGAGAGAGGGAGGCCACCCTCGAGGCGAAGGCTGCCCGAGACGCGGCCCTAGGAGAAGTGGTTGAAGTCCACGGTTGTTGCAAGGCGCTGGAGGACGAGCTGCAAGGCCTGCGGGACCAGCTCGCGGAGGAGGTTCGTCTTCGCCAGGAACAAGAAGAAGGCATGAAGGCTCGTGAGGCGGCCATCGAGGGCCGGGAGGCCAAGCTCAAGAAGCGCCGCGACCGTCTAAGTGTGCTGGGGGAGGAGCCGGAGGCGACAAGGGTCGAGCTGGATAGCAAGGCCAAGGTTCTTGCCAAGGATCGCGTGGCCTTCGCGGACATGGAGAAAGATGCCCGCGCTTCACTGAAGATGCTTTACGAGAGCGGCCTGGACAGCCCGCTAGCCGGTGATGGTGACGGCCCCGCCAAGCTGCTTCCTTTCCTGGTTAAGGCCCTTGGAGACGTCGCCCTTGGCATCGGCCCCACGGCTGAGGCCGAGGCGCGCGTCCTGTCTTCTGCTGCGCTGATGCGGGTCTTCGCCCACATCTACCTTCGTGATCCCAACGCCGACCTCGACGGCCTGCAGGAACCGGTGAGCGGCGAGGGTGCTGCCGCCGCTGTGGAAGCCGTGAAGGGGCGCGCGGAGGCGCTGCTGGGGAAGTTCCGGGCCTTCAGCACCAAGCCAAAGCAAGGCGCTGCCGGCCCTGCTGCTCCATGAGGTGAAGCCACTCCGCATAGCTTCACCGCCGACGAGTGACTCCGTTCCATCCCTGTTCTTCTTTCAACTCCTGCACATGCATCACACCTCAGGGAGGCATTTAAACTTGCGTTTGGTATTGAGACGACAGTATGGACTGTAATATTTGCTTTTAAGTTCCTTGAATTTTATGCTTTTCTTCCCTACTTGCTTGTGTTCTACGCCGGCAGAGCCCGGCCCCGCGCGTGCCTCACCCAGCATTAGCCCCGACCGGAAACCAGGACGGGACCAAAGGAGTGAGGGGCTACGTGACAAGTTAGGCTCCTGAGTCGCGATGCTCAGGAGTCCCCCTTGGCGCGCGAACAACAAGTAGGGAGGCGTGATGTAGGTGTATCTTCCGTTCTACGTCTGCAGAGCCTGACTCCACGCGTACCTCACCCAGCATAGCCTTTCGGAACTAAGGAGTGAGGGGCTACGGAGCCAGTTAGGCTCCTGAGTCACGATGCTCAGGAGTCCCCCTTGACGCGCAAACAGCGGGTGATGAGGTGCAATGTAAGCGGGGCTACCGTTCTACGTCTGCAGAGCCCGGCCCCGCGCGTACCTCACCCAGCATAGCCTTTCGGAACTAAGGAGTGAGGGGCTACGGGACTAGTTAGGCCCCTGAGTCGCGATGCTCAGGGGTCCCCCTTGACGTGCAAACGTCCTTCATACCTTGGCTCCGCTCAGGGAGAGACGCGCGACAAACCAGGCCCGAGGGGCCTGGCTGGGCGGCGTACGTCTTGGCGTGACCCACTCGTAGCCCCCGTGCCTAGCCCCCTCGCGCGGCACTCCCAAGGGGAGGCATTGCGATGAGGCCAGCCAGTGAGCTCTAGGCTCCCTGAGGTTAATGCGGCCCGGAGGCCACCCCCAATTGTTTATCACCAGCGCGGAGCATAGCGCTTCCGTATGTGTACGGGCATAGCCGCTCCTCGGCAGTGTCGTCAGCCAGCGCGGAGCATGGTGCTTCCACTGGTACGTGGGAGGGGGCTCCCCTCCGGGAGGAGCCCCCGGGGCGTGTACAGCCCCACCCTGACACGTGGCTGGCACGGTAGGGCTAGGTGAGATGTATCTGGGCACCCATGAGCCAGCGCGGGACTCACGAGGCCCTACCTCTAGGCGGGTTGCGCCTGGCACTGGGCCGTATCTTGAGATGTGTCCCTGCAAAATTTGGTTAGATGCCGATACTCTACGTCCTCGGGTCCCGGCCCTCGAGCTTGTCTCAGCCGTCGCTGGTATGCCAGGTCACGATGCCGTGGACAAGGCTAGAGGGTGAGGGCTGGAGAGCCAGTAAGAGCCCTGAGTCGCGATGCTCAGGCACCCCCCTTTAACGTGCAAGTGGCAGACATGGAGAAGAAGGGATGCCGCAGACAGGCATCAAGCAATCAAGCGTGATAGGCAATGCATAGTTGGAAATAAACGCGAGGGAGATACAAGCCGCTGGGCCTAGCCCGAGCGGCTTGGGGATGATGCAGGGACGGACCCACGCGGCCCGGGAGTGATGCAACCCTGGGAGGGTGCTCCCAGCTGGGAATGAAGCTTGAAAGATGTCATCGGAGGATGTCGTCGGCGAAGTGGCGTTGGTGCAGCAGACTCGATGGGCTGCGGAAGCTGATCCTCACGAGCCCCCAGGCCCTGGGGCCTCGGGAGGCTCCGGAGGCACTGGTGACTCCTCGCGAGCTATCTTCATCTCCGCCAAGGCCGCGGAACGCCTGTCTTCCACCTCCATGATGCCCCTCATGAGGCGCTGGTATGCCACAGCCATGCTCGGCAGGCCGTAAGGCATGCGAACATAGCTGTGGGGTGGACCCCCGCAGCGCCCCACTTGCGAGGGCCAGAGACGCTTCGTCGTGGCGATCTAATTGAGCCCTGGTACATCGACACAGATGCGCAGCCCACCATCCTCGCCTGGATGTGGGGCCACAGCTGGTAGACGGCGGCAACCTCTCATGATCCTTGACTCCTGTAGTTCTTGAATGGCCTTGTTAACGAACTCCTGCTGGTCTGACCTTCCTTGCCTGGCTCCTTCTCGAGAGAAACGTGCTTTGAAGCACGCCTCCACATGGTGCCCAAGCGCCTCCCTCGTGACCCTGGCTAGGTCGGTGGCCCTCCAGGTGAGAGCCCCCGAGCCCTGCCCGAGGAGGGTGCCGGGCGCGCTTTCCTATGTGATGGATGGGGGATCCCCCTAGGCCGACACGGGCCCTGAAGGGCCTGCCTCCTGAGGGGCCGAGCCTGACGACGTCTTCTTCTTCTTGGGGGTGGTCTCAGGAAGCCTCCTGCTTCCGCGATCTGGGTCTTCTAGCGACGCGGCCTGATAGGCTCGCTCCAGGGAACACACTGCATCCTTCTCTTCACAAGGCACCGTGATGACGCCGCCACTTCCTGGCATCTTGAGGACGTTGTAGCCATGGTGAGTCACGGCCATGAACTTGGCCAGCGCTGGGTACCTGAGGATGGCGTTGTACGGCAGGCGGATGTGGGCGACGTCGAAGTCGATGAGCTCGGTGCGGTAGTTGCTGCGGGCCCCGAAGGTGATAGGGAGGTGGACCTGCCCGATCGGGACTGTGGAACCGTCGGTGATTCCGGAGAAAGGCTTGGTTGGCTAAAGCTGGTCATAGGGTACTTGGAGATTGTTGAATGTTTCCACGGACAGGACGTTGAGCCCCGCCCCTCCGCCGATGAGGGTCTTGGTGACCAGCACGTTGCTGATGACTAGGGAGCAAAGCATCGGGAGGACTCCTGCCGTGGCCGCGCACTTGAGCTAGTCTGCTGAGCTGAACGTGATGGCGCACGCCGACCACCTAAGGGGGCGCGTTGCTTCGAGCTTGGGGAGAACTGCATTCACTTCGCGGGCAAACTGCTTGAAGATACGTTGAGAGGCTGGGGCTTGAGCTCCGCCCAGGATGCAGGCGATTGCGCGCGGCTCTTGGAAGCCCCCAGCCCCCTCGTCTTGATGGCCTTCTCCGTTCCTCCTTGGTTGAGGTGGCAGCGGAGGTAGGCCCGCGTTGCCATGAGGGCGATCCTCACGAGGCTGATCCCTCCAGTCTCCCTCGCGAGGCAGGTCCCGCCAGCGGTCCTCGCGAGGTTGGTCGCGCCACCCCTGGCGCGGGCCGCGATCTTCCCAGCGTCCTGGGTTTCTTCCTCCTCCTCGGCCGTAGCCCCGGTCAGCACGGTCAGGGCGACGGCTGATCCTTCCTTCTTGCATTGCGCGGAGTTCTTGACATTCGTTGGTGTTGTGGGTGTGGAGGTCATGGTACACACAGTACCGGCTGCCCCTGGAGGGTTCGGGCAGATCCTTGCCCCGCTTGGTGTCTGGTTCTGCCGCGAGTACGGCAGCCCGCTTGCACTTCACGTCCTTGTCCTTGGGCTTCTTCTCTTCTAGGTCCGCGACAGGCAGCTCGAGGAGGGAGAGATGTCCCTCCTCAGCCCTGGCGCACTTGGTCGCCAAGTTGAACAGCTCCAGGGAGGTGCAGAGGTCTTCGTGCATCGCCAGCTCCTCCTTCATCTTGACGTCGCGCACGCCATCGGAGAAGGCCGAGATGATGGCCTCCTCAGACACCTTGGCGATCTTGAGGCGCGCGCTGTTGAAGCGCTGGATGTACTTTTGCAGGGTCTCTCCGGGTTTTTGCTTGATGCGGCGCATGTCACTCACGGCGGGCGGCCGGTCGCGAGTACCTTGGAAGTTGGCGATGAAGCGGGTGCGCATCTGGTCCCAGGAAGAGATGATGCCTGGAGCCAGATTCAGGAGCCAGGTTCGAGCTCCTTCCTTGAGCGCCATGGGGAACCAGTTCGCCATGACCTTTTCATCCCCGCTGGCAGCCTCGATGCCCAGCTCATAGAGCTGGAGGAACTCTGCGGGATCAGTTGTGCCGTCGTAGCGAGGAGGCAGGTCTGGCTTGAACTTGCCGGGCCACGCAACGCTACGCAGCTCGGTGGTGTAGGCGCGGCAGCCGGCGGTGGCCACGAAAGGCTTCGGCTGGTGGAGAGCTTGGTCTTGAGGGTCCCCACGCGCTGCAGCTAGGAGCAGATTGGGGTCTTGGCGTGCCGGAGCAGGGAGCGCTCGGGCAGCTCCTTGCGGGCGAGGGACTTCTTGGCAGCTCCGTTCTTGTTGCGCTGGCGCCTGACGGAGCGGGTTCCGCCCAGGGGCCAAGCGCCTTGGAGCCACGGCATCTTCTTGGAGAGGAGGCGGCTGGTGCGCCTTTGGAGCTTCGTTGCCCGCGCGGGGCGGGGTGTGGCGCAGAGGAACAGACGGCGTGGAAGAGCCCCCTGCAGCGCGGACAAGCTCGGCGATGCGGTCGAGCCACTCTTCGTAGACGTCATCGACGGGGCGGTAGCGCAGGAGCTCGTTTGCCGCGAGGAGCGCAGCTCGAGCCTCCAAGGGCGCGCGGAGCGCGCGGGACGAAGAACCAGTTGGTGCGAGCGATGGAGTAGCGGTGCGGCCATCTTGGCGCACGGATGGATGCTGAGACGACGCTTGCTGCTCGCCCCCCGCCGGGCCGGTGGCGGCGTTGACGGCGGGCGACGGGGAACGACGAGGACGCCCACCGACGGGGGCCGTCTGGCTGACGCGAGAAGCGATGGCGGCCCGGCGCTCGGCGCGGGCCCGATGAGCGTTAGACATGGACGCGACGGTCGGAGGAGAACGAAGTGGTGGAGGACAGATTCCGGCGCACCCCTACCTGGCGCGCCAAAATGTCGGATTCACGGGTTCCGGCAGACCCTTAAGGTTCGAACACTGGGATGCGCACGGAGATCACGCCCTCTACCTCCTCGTCTCACAAGGATCTAAACTACTAAAAGAACTTCACAAGAGACACATGGTTTATACTGGTTCGGGCCACCGTTGTGGTGTAATACCCTACTCCAGTGTGCGGTGTGTGTGTGTGGTGTAATACCCTATTCCCGTGAAACTTGGTAATCCAATATTCAGGTATTTGGTGACTTCCTTCAAGTGAAATCCAAAAGGTGTGCCTTCATCCAGTTGAGCGTACTTAATATTCGCGTCCTTCATCCTAAAGAGTAGAAAAGATGAGGAGTTAGAAAATGAGGAGAGAATAGTGATCTATGGCTTTAACTTAGTGGTCGTGTCCTACAGTCAGCGTGTGCTCTGATACCATCTCTGTAGCGACCAAACCTCAACCGGTCCGATCTCTGTGCTCCGGTGTTATCCCTGGATCAGTAATGCTGACACCACACAGTACTTCGAAGGATTTATAGCAGAGTGGCAATCACACACTTATTACAACGATGTCTCAAAAGAGAACTTATTACATAAATATGGCTTAAGGCCATCTAGTGTCGATAACAGCGGAAGACTTGGAAGATAAATGGGTCCATCAACTCCAACGGCATCATTGAGTATAGAACCACGACCTAAAAGCAGCTTAATCGTCGTCTGAAAAGTCTGCAACATTAACGTTGCAGCCCGAAACGGGTCAGCACATGGAATATGCTGGCAAGGTAACACATAGAGAGTAATGGAATGAAACAGCTATACTATATGCATATGTAACGCCCCAGATATAACTTTCCCAATTTGTACTCCAACTCTTGCCGTTTCCGGCATTAAGTTAAATTTATTTCTCGGGTTCGGGTCTTTCTCTCAGTGTGTTGTTTTCTTTTTCATGCTTCTCATATCATGTCATCACGTGCATTGCATTTGCATACATGTTCATCTCATGCATTCGAGCATTTTCCCCGTTGTCCGTTTTGCATTCCGGCGCTTCGTTCTCCTCCGGTGGTCAAATCTAGCTTTCTTTCGTATTTGGGGATTAAACATTTCCGGATTGGACCAAGACTTGCCATGCGGCCTTGGTTTACTACCGGTAGACCGCCTGTCAAGTTTCGTACCATTTGGACTTCGTTTGATACTCCAACGGTTAACCGAGGGACCGAAAAGGCCTCGTGTGTGTTGCAGCCCAACACCCCTCCAATTTGACCCCAAACCCACCAAACTCTGCTCCATGTCCTAGAGCGTTCAATCACGATCGCGTGGCCGAAAACCGCACCTCATTTGGACTCTCCTAGCTCCCTCTATGCCTATTTATACCCCCTCCAATTTTCGAATCTCTCTCCCTCTCCGAAACCCTAGATCCCCACCTCGCTCCCGCGCCGGACACGTCCGCTGCCCTGCTCGGACCAATCGCAGCTCGCCACCTGTCCCGCGGGGGACCGCATCGCCGCCGCCACCGACGCAGGCCCGCAGGCCCAGCGCCGGCCCCCGAGGCCCACACCGCCGCCGACTCCCTCCGCCGCCTCCTCGCCCGCAAGTCGCCCGCGCCGCCGCCCGTCTTCCCCGGCGTCAGAGCTCGCCGCCTCCGCGGTCGCTCTCGCCGGAGCCCGCACCAGCGCCCCGCGCCACCTCGCCTCGGCTCCGGTTGCCGTCGCCGGAGCGCGACGCCGGCTGACCCCGGCCGCCGCCGCCACCGTCCTCGCCAGATCCGGCGCCCCCAAGCGCCTCCGGCCGCCGCCCCGCCTTTTCCGGCAAGTCCCCGGCGACCTCGGCTTCCGTGCCCCGGCGATGAACAGTCCCCGTGAACAGTGTTTCCAGATCTAGATCCGGTTGAATTTCTCCTCCCGAAACCCTAATTTTATGCAAACTTTGACCTGCCATATTTCCGCATCCGTAGCACCGTTTTGGACATATGATATATCAAAATGTTCGTCTCGACATGTACATCATTTCATTCCATTGCATCATTTTCATTTGAGTTCATCTTGATGCCCAAAATGCTGTTAGAAGGAGGCTTCTTGAGTTAAATTGCAGATCCGTTAGTTCATCATAGACTTTTGTCATTTTTGCCATGATTATTGTGTGCATGATATGCCTGTGAGTCTTTGGGATGAATTGTTAAGCATTTTGTATTCTTTCCAGAGGTGCCACCCATGCATTATTAGGATGTGTGTGGTGACTTGTGCAAGCTTGCAAAGAGAGGCACCTGAGAATTCTGTTTTCAGGGACTTAGTGGATTTCACTAAGTCTGGGATATTTTAGTTCATGATGCCATGTGTTCAGCTTGTTTCCTAGTGATCCGTGCCTCTTTTGAGGATGATCAGTAAGGGAGTTTTGATATTCATGTTATGCTCTATCCATCCATGTCTTTGTTTGCATATGTGGAGTGCTCTAGCTTGAGTCAATCGAGCTCTACTTTTGCTTCGTGGTAAATCTGGGCAGATCGTCAACTTGTTTGCGATTTTGCCGATGCTATTGTTAGTGATCCGTGCATGCTATGCCATTGTTCTTTCCATGTCTAGCTAGCATTTTGTGTCTTCTTTATGGATATATGCTTGCCTTGCCATGACTTGCACCATAGTGAGTGCATCGAGCTCGTTTACATGCCTTTGTGAGTTAAATTTCAGCATGTCTCAGTTTTCACTAAGTCTGAAAATTGATTGTGCGTGAGCTATGTTCGTGTGCTCGTTAGAGTATTTTGTGAACCCTTTTGGCCCCAGGTCACTTTGGGTGTTTTGTTAAGCTTGTTGATTAGCTCAATGCCATGTTCTTACTTGTCATGTTCAGGTTATGTATGATGTTGTTTTGCTGCTCCGAAGAGAGCATCGTCGTCTGAAATTTCAGACTAGTCTGAAATCTGTTATGCATTTGCGTTTTTGCCATGCTTGTTTGAACCTCATAATGGATGAATTTGGCCGTGGATCATTGCTAGTGTTTTGATAAGCATCTTGTGTACATTCCTGCCATGTCTTTTGTTGTCATGTTTGGTGGCTGTAGCATGTTCATTTCGACGCATTTAGGTGCCTACTTGCTGTAAATCGCAGATCGATTCATTTCGTAAAACGCTTGCCATTTCCAAACCGTAGGTCCGATTCCTATGATCTTTATATCGTTTCAGGTGATTTCATTCCCTCTATCCAGTGGCACACTTGGTTTTCCAAGTTGAGGCCAGGTTCATGCATTTCCTGTCACGTCTTGCATTTTGCATCCCGCATCGCATCCCGCATAGCATACCATCTTTGCATCTTATTGCTTGAGTTTGCACATGGTTGATTGTATCCTTGTTACTTGTTTGTGTTGTTGGGTAGAGCCGGGAGAGGAGTTCGCTTACGAGGAGCCCGTTGAGTTTGCTTTTGAGGATCCAGTCAACTCTGACAACTGTGCAGGCAAGATGATCATACCCTCGAAATCACTACTATCTTTGCTATGCTAGTTTGCTCGCTCTTTTGCTATGCCAATGCTACGATGCCTACCACTTGCTTGTCAGCCTCCCAATTGCCATGTTGAACCTCTAACCCACCATTGTCCTAGCAAACCGTTGATTGGCTATGTTACCGCTTTGCTCAGCCCTTCTTATAGCGTTGTTAGTTGCAGGTGACGATTGGAGCCGTTCCTTGTTGGAACATTTATTTACTTGTTGGGATATCATTATATTGCCATGTTATCTTAATGCATCTATATACTTGGTAAAGGGTGGAAGGCCCGGCCTCTCGCCTAGTGTTTTGTTCCACTCTTGCCGCCCTAGTTTCCGTCATATCGGTGTTATGTTCCCGGATTGTTGCGTCCCTTACGCGGTTGGGCTATAATGGGAACCCCTTGATAGTTTGTCTTGATTAAAGCTTTTCCAGCAATGCCCAACATTGGTTTTACCATTTGCCACCTAGCCTCTTTTTCCCTTGGGTTTCCGGAGCCCGAGGGTCATCTTATTTTAACCCCCCCGGGCCAGTGCTCCTCTGAGTGTTGGTCCAAACAGAGCCACTTGCAGCGCCACCTCGGGGCAACTTGAGGGTTGGTTTTAGTTGTACGTAGTGTTCATCTGAGTGTGCCCTGAGAAAGAGATATCTGCAGCTCCTATCGGGATTTGTCGGCACATTCTGGCAGTGTTGCTGGACTTGTTTTAACCTGTCGAATCATCTTGTTGTACCGAGATATCGAGTCTGATCGGTGTGTCTTGGGTGGAGGTCTATTCCTTCGTTGACCGTGAGAGCTTGTTATGGGCTAAGTTGGGACCCCCCCTGCAGGGATTGATCTTTCGAAAGCCGTGCCCACGGTTATGGGCAGATGGGAATTTGTTAATGTCCGGTTGAAGATAACTTGAACCTTAATTAATTAAAATGAATCAACTGAGTGTGTTGCCGTGATGGCCTCTTCTCGGCGGAGTCCGGGAAGTGGACACGGTGTTGGAGTTATGCTTGTGCAGGTTGCTCTCGAGTTTCCCGTTCGTGCTTTGCCTCCTCTTCTCGCTCTCTTTTGCGAATAAGTTAGCCACCATATATGTTAGTCGCTTGCTGCAGCTCCACTTACATTACCCCTTTCCTACCTATTAAGCTGAAATAGTCTTGATCGCGAGGGTGCGAGATTGCTGAGTCCCTGTGGCTCACAGATTACTATTACACCAGATGCAGGGACAGATGATACCGCTCCAGATGGCGCGCTTGAGCTCAAGTGGGAGTACGACGAGGACTCTCAACGTTACTATGTGTCTTTTCCTGATGATCAGTAGTGGTGCCCAGTCGGGGTTAGATTCAGGGCCTTGTCGCGTGTTGGGGTCTTTTCTATTTTGGCGCCGTAGTCGGGCCATGAGTGATTTGTATGATGGATGTTTTTATGTACTTTGTTGTGATGTGGCGAGTGTAAGCCAACTATATACCTCCCCTTTATCTTACTTATGTACATGGGATGTGTGATGATTTCCCGACTTGCGACATTGCTTTCAATGCGGTTATGCCTCTAAGTCGTGCCTCGACACGTGGGAGATATAGCCGCATCGAGGGCGTTACAAGTTGGTATCAGAGCCTTCCCCGACCTTAGGAGCCCCCATTGCAATCGTTTTTAGCAGCCGAGTTGTGTCTAGAAAAATGTTTTGAGTCATTTAGGAATTATATATCGGAGAGCTTAGGAATTCTTTTTACTTCCCAGTCTCCTCATCGCTCTGGTAAGGCATCCTGACGTAGAGTTTTGACTCTTCTCTTCTCAAATTTCACTAAAATGTTTTTTAGAATCATGCGAGTATCTTGGATTTGTTCCGATGGCTTATGATGAGAATACTGTCTTGGTGCCTCCTGTCAGGGGTTTAGTGGAAGTGTCCCAGGGAGTTGAGCTCTGAGGTGTTGTCATCATAATTTTATCGTTGCAATTCTGGTATACTTGAGATATGTTCGCGACATTGAAAATCTCTTTTATGTAGTTCATTGGTGAGATAACCTCGACGCCACCCAGTACTGGGGCGGGAGTTCGGGAGTATCGCCATAACTTGTATAACGGATGCTTTTCGAAGGTTGAGGTAGATGGTTTCCGAAGGTTTCTTGGTTATGTGTTGAAGGATGGATACAGCTGGATGTAGGATTTGCTAGTTTGGGTGAGATATTATGCTTCCCCTGTATCCCCAACACCTGATTGCATAACCGGAAAATTTCGGGAGTTTCATAGGTGGGAATTCAAGTAGCTCTTAGGATATCTTTCCGACAGATGTATGATATGAAATTGGGGTTCGACGTCTAGTGGTTCGCCTATTCACGGTCGATTTTACAGTGGTCTCGTTGTGTCTTAAAGAGTCCTTGGCTATGCTGACTCGGGGACGCTTCGTATGTCATGTGCACTGCCTTGTACATGATGGTGCTGTACGATCGAGCCCGTGTAGGTCCCACCACGAAAACTTCGGACGAAATCTCTATCATATGTGTGTTCCGGCTTATTTCGCAAGCCAATCCTTGGTTTTATTTTGAGTTGTGGTATTTGAGTTGCTTCAAAGCCGTATGTTGATTCCATCCCTTGTTGATTTACCTCTTCTACCTAATTCGTCGTGGCTTCGCAATTTAGGAATATGTGACCACTTCAAGAGAAGTGCATTCGTTCATTTTGTTCGGATGTGAAGACTTCATGTTGCAATTTTCATTTCGTTGGATTCACCTTCAATATTTGTCTATTTGTGTGCTATTGGTGGTCAACCTCTTCAGGATGGCTCCTCCAACGCGCACGACTCCGAATCCTGATCCGCCACCACCTCCACCTCCTCCAGAGGCTTGGCAAGCTGTGATGGCCGCAACCAATGCAAATACACAGTTGATCATGCAAATCCTCCAAGAACGCAATCAAGGCAGTCAAGGGAATCAAGGCAACAATCAGAACCATTTTGCTACTCTGAACCAGTTCCTCGCTAATGGTCCAAAGATGTCCAGCAATTGTGTTGAGGCTACCGATGCTGACGATTGGCTAGTGGATCTGGGCAAGCATTTTGAATGCAGCAACGTCAGGCCTGAAGATTTCGTCAAGTTCGCTTCTTTCTAGCTCAAAGATCAGGCTGCAGAGTGGTTCCAGCAGTACAAGGATTCCAGAGGTGGACGTTTGATCACTTGGGATGATTTCTGTCGAGATTTCCGAGCTCATCACATCCCTCAGAGTGTGACTGAAAGCAAACGTGAGGAATTCCGCAATCTGAAGCAAGGCTCTTTGTCTGTCTATGACTACAACAAGTTGTTCCAGAAGCTCGTCCGTTTTGCAAAGCAGGATGTTCCTAATGAGAAGAGCATGATATATCAGTTCAGGGGTGGTCTCCGTGAAGAAATTCAGCTCGCTCTTGTCCTCTTTGAGCCGTTGAGATACGATGAGTTCTACAACATGGCACTGAAGCAAGAGGCCGCTCAGTTGAGGTGTGATGCTTCTAGGAAGCGAGTCAGAGACACTACGCCTTCTTCCTCTACTCAAGTGACCAAGCAGCAGAAGTATTGGCTTCCTCCTCCTCCATTCCGTCAGCCGTATCAGCAGAAGAGCAAAGGTGGTAGTGGTTCTTCCCACTCACCCAACCCAGGCTTTCAGAACAAGACTTCGTCTCAAGCTCCAAGATCGAGTGCTCCGTACCACCGTCCGCTTTCAGAGGTCACGTGCAACAAGTGCCAACAGAAGGGCCACTACGCCAACAAGTGTTTCAACCAGAGGCATCTTCCTCCTCCTCCTATCAGATCGGCAAGTACAGCAGTGGTCAAGCATAACCCCAAGTCCGCCAAGGTCAACTTGCTGAATGCAGCTCAGGCAGAGGACTCGCCAGATGTGATCATGGGTAACCTTCCTGTTAACGATGTTCCCGCTAAAGTACTTTTTGATACTGGTGCATCGCTTTCTTTTATTTCAACTCCATTTGTGGCCAAGCATGATTTTGTGACCGAAAGGATTCCTGTTCCGTTGAAGATTGTGTCTCCAGGCAAGCAAATGACTTCTAACAATTGCGTCCTGGATGTCTCTATCACATTGGGCGATTACAAGTTTCTCTCTTCTCCGGTGGTTCTTGGTAATTCGGATATCGATCTTATTCTCGGGATGGACTGGCTCTCTAAGCACAAGGCTCACCTCGATTGTGCAGCCAGGCAGATTCAACTGACTCATTCGTCTGAGGATGTCATTGTCTTTGCCGCTCGTGATGATACAATCCGGTTGTTTTCTCTCAATGAGAAGGGTGAATTGGATGCTATTTCGCAGATTCCGGTTGTTTGTGAGTATCAAGACGTCTTCCCAGAAGAACTCCCAGGAATGCCTCCGCATCGGCCCGTTGAATTTGTTATTGAACTTGAGCCCGGTACGGAACCTGTGTGCAAACGTCCCTACAAGATCGGCCCTGAAGAGTTGAAGGAGTTGAAGAAACAACTCGATGTTCAAGAAAGAATAGGTCTCATTCGGCCTAGTACTTCTCCGTGGGGTTGTGGTGTTCTTTTTGTGAAGAAGAAGGATGGAACGAACCGACTTTGTGTTGATTATCGTCCATTGAACAAGAAGACCATCAAGAACAAATACCCACTTCCCAACATCAATGAGCTGTTCGAACAACTCAAGGGTGCCCAAGTATTCTCCAAGCTTGATCTCCGTATGGGTTATCATCAGATTCGAATCCGTGAGCAAGATATTCCCAAGACGGCCTTCAGGACAAGCTATGGGTCATATGAATACACTGTCATGTCTTTTGGCCTTGCCAACGCTCCTCCGACGTTCTCTCGCATGATGAACTTCATATTCAACCCCTACACCAATGACTTCGTTTTGGTCTATCTCGACGACATTCTGGTTTTCTCGAAGAACAAGGAAGATCATGCCAAGCACTTGCATTTGGTTCTTGACAAGCTCAGGGAACATCAGTTCTATGCCAAGTTCTCCAAGTGTGAATTTTGTCTCGATGAGGTGCTTTATCTTGGTCATATCATCTCTGCCAAGGGCATTGCCGTGAATCCTGATAAGGTGTCTGCAATTGTTAATTGGGAACCTCCTCAGAACGTGAAGCAACTCCGTAGCTTCCTTGGTCTCGCAAGCTACTGCCGAAGATTCGTTGAAAACTTTTCTAAGATCGCGAAGCCTCTCTCAAATCTTCTTCAGAAGCACGTCAAGTATGTTTGGTCTCCGGAGTGTGATATTGCTTTCAACACTTTGAAAGAGAAATTGATCACTGCTCCAGTTCTGACTCCGCCCGATGAAACCAAGTCGTACGGGGTCTTTTGTGATGCCTCTCTCCAAGGTCTCGGTGCTGTATTGATGCAAGAGAAGAAAGTTGTTGCTTATACCTCTTGCCAGTTGAAGCCTAATGAGAAGAACTACCCCACTCATGATCTCGAGTTGGCGGCAGTTGTGCATGCTTTGTTGACTTGGAGACATCTTCTATTGGGAAGAAAAGTGGATATTTTCACTGATCACAAGAGTCTCAAGTACATCTTCACTCAGCCTAATCTCAACCTTAGACAAACTCGATGGGTCGAAATGATTCAAGAGTACAATCCGAGTATTGAGTATACTCCAGGCAAGGCCAATGTGATTGCTGACGCTTTGAGCAGAAAAGCATATTGCAACAGTCTGATTCTCAAGCCTTATCAACCCGAGCTTTGTGAAGCTTTCCGCAAACTCAATCTGCAAATTGTTCCTCAAGGTTTCCTCGCCAACCTTCAAGTTTCTCCTACCTTGGAAGACCAGATTCGCCAAGCCCAGCTTCTTGATGCTATGGTGAAAAAGGTGAAGATTGGTATTGCAAAGAGTAAGTCCAAGTACAAGTGCTACCGCCTTGATGACAAGGACACTCTCTTCTTCGAGGATCGAATTGTGGTACCCAAAGGTGAACTTCGTAAAGTGATCATGAATGAGGCTCACAACTCTCTCCTCTCCATCCACCCTGGGAGCACGAAGATGTATCAGGATCTCAAGCAAACTTATTGGTGGACTCGAATGAAGCGCAAGATAGCTCAATTCGTGAATGAATGTGATGTCTGCAGAAGAGTGAAGGCAGAACACCAAAGGCCAGCAGGTCTCCTCCAACCTCTTGCCATTCCAGAATGGAAGTTTGACCACATTGAAATGGACTTCGTGACTGGGTTTCCAAAGTCCAAGCGCGGCAATGATGCTATATTCGTTGTCATCGACAAGCTCACCAAAGTGGCTCACTTTCTGCCTATCAAAGAGTCAATCACTGCAGCTCAATTGGCGGAACTCTATACCTCTCGAATTGTCTCTCTGCATGGTATTCCTCAAGTGATATCTTCAGACCGTGGCAGCATCTTTACCTCCAAGTTTTGGGATTCTTTTCAGAAGGCCATGGGCACCAACATTCGCTTCAGCACTGCTTTCCATCCTCAAACAAGCGGTCAAGTCGAGCGTGTCAACCAGATTCTTGAAGATATGCTCAGGGCTTGTGTTATCTCCTTCGGCATGAAGTGGGAGGATTGTCTTCCTTATGCTGAATTCTCATACGACAACAGTTTTCAAGCAAGTTCGGGCAAGGCCCCATTTGAAATTCTGTATGGTAGTAAATGCCGTACCCCTCTGAACTGGTCTGAAACCGGTGAACGTCAGATGCTGGGTAATGACTTAATCACAGAGGCAGAAGAAATGTGCAAGGTCATTCGTGATAACCTAAAAGCAGCCCAATCCTGCCAGAAGAGCTACTATGATAGTAAGCACCGTGATTTGGCTTTTGAGATCGGAGATCATGTTTACCTCCGCGTCTCTCCTATGAAAGGGACTCGTCGCTTCGGTATCAAAGGGAAGCTTGCCCCCAGATACGTAGGACCTTTCAAGATTGTCAGCAAGAGAGGCGACCTCGCCTATCAACTCGAGCTTCCTTCAAACTTTGCCAATGTTCATGATGTGTTCCATGTCTCTCAACTCCGAAAGTGCTTCAAGACGCCTGAACGCACCGTCAACTTCGAGGACATTGAGCTCCAAGAAGATCTCTCCTATCGTGAGCACCCAGTTGCAATCCTTGAAGAGATTGAACGCAGGACTCACAACAAGTCAATCAAATTTCTCAAAGTCAAGTGGCCACACCATTCCGACCGTGAAGCTACCTGGGAACGCGAGGATCACCTCCGTTCTGAGTACCCGGAGTTCTTTCAGTCCTAGATCTCGGGACGAGATCTTTTCGTAGTGGTGGAGTGTTGTAACGCCCCAGATATAACTTTCCCAATTTGTACTCCAACTCTTGCCGTTTCCGGCATTAAGTTATATTTATTTCTCAGGTTCGGGTCTTTGTCTCCGTGTGTTGTTTTCTTTTTCATGCTTCTCATATCATGTCATCACGTGCATTGCATTTGCATACATGTTCATCTCATGCATTCGAGCATTTTCCCCATTGTCCGTTTTGCATTCCGGCGCTTCGTTCTCCTCCGGTGGTCAAATCTAGCTTTCTTTCATATTTGGGGATTAAACATTTCCGGATTGGACCGAGACTTGCCATGCGGCCTTGGTTTACTACCGGTAGACCGCCTGTCAAGTTTCGTACAATTTGGACTTCGTTTGATACTCCAACGGTTAACCGAGGGACCGAAAAGGCCTCGTGTGTGTTGCCGCCCAACACCCCTCCAATTTGGCCCAAAACCCACCAAACTCTGCTCCATGTCCTAGAGAGTTCGATCACGATCGCGTGGCCGAAAACCGCACCTCATTTGGACTCTCCTAGCTCCCTCTATGCCTATTTATACCCCCTCCAATTTTCGGATCTCTCTCCCTCTCCGAAACCCTAGATCCCCACCTCGCGCCCGCGCCGGACACGTCCGGGCCGGCCGGACACATCCACCGCCCCGCTCGGACCAATCGCAGCTCGCCACCTGTCCCGCGGGGGACCGCATCGCCGCCGCCACCGACGCGGGCCCGCAGGCCCAGCGCCGGCCCCCGAGGCCCACACCGCCGCCGCCTCCCTCCGCCGCCTCCTCGCCCGCAAGTCGCCCGCGCCGCCGCCCGTCTTCCCAGTGCCGGAGCTCGCCGCCTCCGCACTCGCTCTCGCTGGAGCCCGCACCAGCGCCCCGCGCCACCTCGCCTCGGCTCCGGTCGCCGTCGCCGGAGCGCGCCGCCGGCCGACCCCGGCCGCCGCCGCCGTCCTCGCCAGATCCGGCGCCCCCAAGCGCCTCCGGCCGCCTTTTCCGGCAAGTCCCCGGCGACCTCGGCTTCCATGCCCCGGCGATGAACAGTCCCCGTGAACAGTGTTTCCAGATCTAGATCCGGTTGAATTTCTCCTCCCGAAACCCTAATTTTATGCAAACTTTGACCTGCCATATCTCCGCATCCGTAGCTCCGGTTTGGACATATAATATATCAAAATGTTCGTCTCGACATGTAAATCATTTCATTCCATTGCATCATTTTCATTTGAGTTCATCTTGATGCCCAAAATGCGGTTAGAAGGAGGCTTCGTGAGTTAAATTGCAGACCCGTTAGTTCATCATAGACTTTTGTCATTTTTGCCATGATTATTGTGTGCATGATATGCCTGTGAGTCTTTGGGATGAATTGTTAAGCATTTTTTCTTATTTCCATAGGTGCCACCCATGCATTTTTAGGATGTGTGTGGTGACTTGTGCAAGCTTGCAAAGAGAGGCACCTGAGAATTCTGTTTTCAGGGACTTAGTGGATTTCACTAAGTCTGGGATATTTTAGTTCATGATGCCATGTGTTCAGCTTGTTTCCTAGTGATCCGTGCCTCTTTTGAGGATGATCAGTAAGGGAGTTTTGATGTTCATGTTATGCTCTATCCATCCATGTCTTTGTTTTCATATGTGGAGTTCTCTAGCTTGAGTCAATCGAGCTCTACTTTTGCTTCGTGGTAAATCTGGGCAGATCGTCAACTTGTTTGCGATTTTGCCGATGCTATTGTTAGTGATCCGTGCATGCTATGCCATTGTTCTTGCCATGTCTAGCTAGCATTTTGTGTCTTCTTTATGGATATATGCTTGCCTTGCCATGACTTGCACCGTAGTGAGTGCATCGAGCTCGATTACATGCCTTCATGAGTTAAATTTCAGCATGTCTCAGTTTTCACTAAGTCTGAAAACTGATTGTGCGTGAGCTATGTTCGTGTGCTCGTTAGAGTATTTTGTGAACCCTTTTGGCCCCAGGTCACTTTGGGTGTTTTGTTAAGCTTGTTGAGTAGCTCCATGCCATGTTCTTACTTGTCATGTTCAGGTTATGTATGATGTTGTTTTGCTGCTCCGAAGAGAGCATCGTCGTCTGAAATTTCAGACTAGTGTTAATTTCACTAAGTCTGAAATCTGTTATGCATTTGCGTTTTTGCCATGCTTGTTTGAACCTCATAATGGATGAATTTGGCCATGGCTCATTGCTAGTGTTTTGATAAGCATCTTGTGTACATTCCTGCCATGTCTTTTGTTGTCATGTTTGGTGGCTGTAGCATGTTCATTTCGATGCATTTAGGTGCCTACTTGCTGTAAATCGCAGATCGGTTCATTTCGTAAAACGCTTGCCATTTCCAAACCGTAGCTCCGATTCCTATGATCTTTATATCGTTTTCAGGTGATTTCATCCCCTCTATCTAGTGGCACACTTGGTTTTCCAAGTTGAGGCCAGGTTCATGCATTTCCTGTCACATCTTGCATTTTGCATCCCGCATCGCATCCCGCATAGCATACCATCTTTGCATCTTATTGCTTGAGTTTGCACGTGGTTGATTGTATCCTTGTTTCTTGTTTGTGTTGTTGGGTAGAGCCGGGAGACGAGTTCGCTAACGAGGAGCCCGTTGAGTTTGCTTTTGAGGATCCAGTCAACTCTGACAACTGTGCATGCAAGATGATCATACCCTCGAAATCACTACTATCTTTGCTATGCTAGTTTGCTCGCTCTTTTGCTATGCCAATGCTACGATGCCTACCACTTGCTTGTCAGCCTCCCAATTGCCATGTTGAACCTCTAACCCACCATTGTCCTAGCAAACCGTTGATTGGCTATGTTACCGCTTTGCTCAGCCCTTCTTATAGCGTTGTTAGTTGCAGGTGACGATTGGAGCCGTTCCTTGTTGGAACATTTATTTACTTGTTGGGATGTCATTATATTGCCATGTTATCTTAATGCATCTATATACTTGGTAAAGGGTGGAAGGCTCGGCCTCTCGCCTAGTGTTTTGTTCCACTCTTGCCGCCCTAGTTTCCGTCATATCGGTGTTATGTTCCCGGATGGTTGCGTCCCTTACGCGGTTGGGCTATAATGGGAACCTCTTGATAGTTCGTCTTGATTAAAGCTTTTCCAGCAATGCCCAACATTGGTTTTACCATTTTCCACCTAGCCTCTTTTTCCCTTGGGTTTCCGGAGCCCGAGGGTCATCTTATTTTAACCCCCCCGGGCCAGTGCTCCTCTGAGTGTTGGTCCAAACAGAGCCACTTGCAGCGCCACCTCTGGGCAACTCGAGGGTTGGTTTTAGTTGTATGTAGTGTTCATCTGAGTGTGCCCTGAGAAAGAGATATCTGCAGCTCCTATCGGGATTTGTCGGCACATTCTGGCAGTGTTGCTGGACTTGTTTTAACCTGTCGAATCATCTTGTTGTACCGAGATACCGAGTCTGATCGGTGTGTCTTGGGTGGAGGTCTATTCCTTCGTTGACCGTGAGAGCTTGTTATGGGCTAAGTTGGGACCCCCCTACAGGGATTGATCTTTCGAAAGCCGTGCCCGCGGTTATGGGCAGATGGGAATTTGTTAATGTCCGGTTGTAGATAACTTGAACCTTAATTAATTAAAATGAATCAACTGAGTGTGTTGCTGTGATGGCCTCTTCTCGGCGGAGTCCGGGAAGTGGACATGGTGTTGGAGTTATGCTTGAGCAGGTTGCTCTCTAGTTTCCCGCTCGTGCTTTGCCTCCTCTTCTCGCTCTCTTTTGCGAATAAGTTAGCCACCATATATGTTAGTCGCTTGCTGCAGCTCCACTTACATTACCCCTTTCCTACCTATTAAGCTTAAATAGTCTTGATCGCGAGGGTGCGAGATTGCTGAGTCCCTGTGGCTCACAGATTACTATTACACCAGATGCAGGGACAGATGATACCGCTCCATATGGCGCGCTTGAGCTCAAGTGGGAGTACAACGAGGACTCTCAACATTACTATGTGTCTTTTCCTGATGATCAGTAGTGGTGCCCAGTCAGGGTTAGATTCAGGGCCTTGTCGCATGTTGGGGTCTTTTCTATTTTGGCGCCGTAGTCGGGCCATGAGTGATATGTATGATGGATGTTTTTATGTACTTTGTTGTGACGTGGCGAGTGTAAGCCAACTATGTACCTCCCCTTTATCTTACTTATGTACATGGGATGTGTGATGATTTCCCGACTTGCGACATTGCTTTCAATGCGGTTATGCCTCTAAGTCGTGCCTCGACACGTGGGAGATATAGCCGCATCGAGGGCGTTACATCATATTAGGCTGGTGGAAAGCTCTATGGTTACTGTTTTGCGTAAAGCCAATTTTTCCCTACTGCAAAGGAATAAATTTATTTAACTACCATGGTTGTTGTTAAACATTGAGAATGGTTGACAGCATCCTCAATCCCAATTAAAAGTGAACAATTAAAACCCAACAATATTAATTAGAAGTAACATGATGAGATTCACATGATATTCAAGTACTAGATACTCAAGATAGTCCATAACCGGGGACACGGCTAATCATGATTAGTTTGTTACACTCTGCAGAGGTTTGCGCACTTTTCCCCACAAGACTCGATCGCCTCCGTTGGATTTCTCGCACTACATGGTGTTTGAGAAACGGATGACCGAGACATAGTCTTTCAGAAGCGCTAGCACCTTACGACGGAGTAGACCGTACCACCTATATCCCCTACATCTGCTAGTCTACCCCTATAAGAGTTCGCATGACTTAGTCAACTATGCCAGAGCCCATAATGGCTTGTGGCTGCACACGTAAGTATTTAGCATGAAAGATCTTATGATCCCTTTGAGCCTGGGTGGCGGTCCAAAATAAAAACAGGCAAGTCCTGATAGACATCAGGTGCCTCAATCCACCCAGATGTGTGTTTAAGTTGCCACCTTAGATAAACCATTAAAATTATCAATCTCACATCTGTCATGGATATCACTCACCCAATCCACGTCTACTAGCATAGCATGGCATAATAAGCAAACGTAGAAGTAACTCCCAAAGGTTTCATAGTAACAGGTAATAGGTACTACCTCATCTACTTCCCATCCCACAATTTAATTAGATCCTAATCATGCAATGTGTGAGGATGGATCTAATGCAATAAAGCTGGGTTGTAGAAAAGGTATGATCAAAGTGTTACTTGCCTTGCTGATGATCCGCGAGTCCTAGAGATTCGAAGTAACAAGCGGCGCAATCCGGGTAATCTATCGCAGACAAACAACAAGCATACAATAAGTAGTCATCTAATGCACAGGTAAAACTCGAACAAGAAATCGAACCAGAAAGTTCAACTTAAGAACTCCGGTTGAGAAGAAAGAAAGAACCGAACAAAGAAACCGAAAACAAACGGCGGAAAACAACTCGGTTCTAGCAAGTTGAAACTAGGTCAAATTTTACCATAGCAAAAACTTGTTTAAGTCGATTAGTTGGAACGGCGGTTTCGAAATGAAACTCCAGGCGCTTGAATCACCTGATTCTGATAAACGAGTGAGAAGATAGACTAGAAAGAAAATCGGATCTGAGATCGCGATCGCGGAATAAATCCGACGAGAAGAAAAAGAAGAACGGTTGACGAACGGACGTTCGTTAACCTAGAAGAAATCCGGTGATCACATTCGTTAGGACGAACGGTCCGGCGAACGATCTCGGGCAACTAAATCGGAAAAGAAAACGGATCCGATCTAGGGTTTCGGAGAAGAAAAACGATCGTAAAACCGATCTAGAAAACCAGAACGGTTTGGCAAAGAAAAACGAATCGGAGAAAAAGAATCGGAACGATTAGAAGAAAATGATCCGATGAAAAGAATAGATGTAGCGCGAGCTACCTCCGGTGAAGTCTCCGGCGAGGGCTCCGGCGGCGTGGGCGTAGGGTGGCGGCGGGTGCGGCGGCGGCGCGGGTGGTGCGGCGGCGGCGTGTGGTGGAGCTCTAGGCTTTGGGGCTTTGGATTTGATGTGTTTAGAGGGGGGGGTGTGGGAGTATTTATATTGGGGAGGGGAGGAGAAAACTTGGGGTAGGGGTCAAGGAATTAGACTAGGATTAGGAAAGAAAAGAGGGAAAAGATCTAGAAAAAAACGAACGTAGATGAATCCTACTAGGAATCAAAGACAACGACGGCTCCCTGGCCTCCTGCGCCTGGGCGTGGGGCGGCGCTAGCGATGGCCTTGGCCTGGCCGGCCGCTGGCGGTGCGGTGGCTTGGGCCTTAGGCCCAAGTCGTTGGAGCTCATTTTTTTTAAAAACGGTTCCGCGCTCAAAAAAAACAAACAAAAGAGATCTAAACGAACTCCAAATCTAATAAAGTAAATTTTCCCCGACTCCTAAAAATGAGTCGAACAAAATGAACTTTTCTCCGGGCCTAAAATGCAAATTTTTAAAACGCGCATTTTTCCCTATCCGAATAAAAGGCAAATAAAACTCCGACAAAAACAATGATCCTCTTTTCAAAATTTGAGAAGACTCAAATATGAAAAAGACAAAATCTCCAACTCTCTCCGAGGGTCCTTGAGTTGCGTGAAATTTCTAGGATCGCCAAAATGCAAGAAAATATGATATGCATGATGATCTAATGTATAACATTCCAAATTGAAAATTTGGGATGTTACAATTGCCTCTTGGGGCTGATGATGATGAACAATACAAGGAAGAACAGCCTCGCGAGGGTCTGTTCTTGGCTGGGGTGATGAACTGCTAGGAGGAGTTCAGTCACCCTTCTCTCTCTCTCTCCCACTCTCTGCTTTTCTCTCACTTGTCGACCGTCTAGTTGAGATCGAACTGAATGAACCGAACCCTCTGCTACATGGGTGGCCGGTCCTATTTATAGGCAAAGCCCCTGGGCCTCTTCCCAAATATTGAGCGGGAAGAGCACCAACAATGGCGGGCTAATTTGAAGGGGAACAGCAAGTACACTTATCCTGACTAAAGTTGGTCTTCGCCTGCGAAAGGCTCTACGGTGACGCCATGCTGGGCTCCATGGTGACCTCCGTCTCATAGTCCGCCTGGTCTTGGTCTCGTTGCACCGAAATGGCAACCTTTGCCTGACGCCTCGGTACACCGCAGCTGCGCTTGCCCCCTTTACACCAAAGAGGAAAGAAGGACGCTGCGCGCGCTGGCGCCCGCGTGGCACCCTCGATCGTCATGGCTTGCGTCATGGGCACCTCGCGAGGTACCCCGCCTTGATTTCTCCACCTCCTCGCGAGCCAGCCTGAGGAGGCTGCGCTTGAGGATGCGCCGTGTCGTCCGCCCCACGAGGCTTGGCCCCTCGCGAGGGTCTTGAGTCTTGTGTTGATGAAGATGGGCCATGCTGGGCCTCCTTTGAGCCATGCTGTAGGCCGCAGGCAGGCAAGTCTGGGGACCCCCGTTCCCAGAACGCCGACAATGATTCCGATGATTTGATTGAAATATCCCTTGATGAACATGATGCTTGGTACTCTTGTGGCCATGATGCCAATATTTATGGAGATGAATTTGCTATAGTTCCTTATGTTAAACACGAGGTTATTGCTATTGCACCCATACTTAACAGTTCCTTGATTCAAAAGCATGATTGCAATGATTTTACTATAAATTCTATTAATGTTAATGATATGCAAAACCCCAAGCTTGGGGATGCTAGTTTTGCTATGTCTACTACTTATTGCAATGATCATGATTGGGGTGATAATGCTTTTTATGATCTTGAAAATTTATTTAAACCTCATGATAAATTTGATATTGATAATAATATTTGAGATAATACTGAAAGTGGGTATGGGAGAGTGTCAACTTTAGGAATTAATGATCCCACTACTTTGGATATTGATCGATCTTATGAGATTTTTGATAAAAGTGGGTTTGGAGAGGGGTCATGACTTTATTTTATGATAATCCCACTATTTCGGAAGAGTGTCAACTTTGCATGCTTGTGGATCATGAAGAGAAAATTGTATGTCATAGTTATATTGTTGAATTTGATTATGATCCTACATGTAATTATTATGAGAGAGGAAAATATGGTTGTAGAAGTTTTCATGTTACAAAATTACCTCTTGTTGTGTTGAGATTGCTATTGTTTCTTTCCTCTTCCTTACATGCGCTAGCTTTTGCTTTCTACGATAATTTGTTTGCCTATAAGATGCCTATGCATAGGAAGTATGTTAGACTTAGACGTGTTTTTCACATGATATATGATGCTCTCTTTCTGCTTCAATTCTTGTCGTTCGTGTGAGCATCATTGAAATCTCAATGCCTAGCTAAAAGGCTGTAAAAAGCGCTTGTTAGGGGGCAGTCCAATTTTATATTTGTTTTTTGATTTTTAGGTCATGTTTTGAAATAATTTTTTCATCTAGCCTCTAGTTAGATGTGGTTTTGTGTTTTAATTAGTGTTTGTGCCAAGTAATGCCTTTGGGATAGCTTATGGTGATAGTTGATTTGATCTTGCTGAAAAACAGAAACTTTTGCACCCAGGAGATTAGTTTTCATTTTTAGTAGAAGCACGATAAAACATGGGCACTTTCTATAGTAGATTAATAGACAAATTTCCTAGGGCTTCCCATTTTATCAGTATTTTTGGAGTTACATAAGTATTCAAAATCTCCAGATTGCTACAAATTGTTCTGTTTTTGACAGATTCTGTTTTTCGTGTGTCGTTTGCTTATTTTGATGAATCTATGGCTAGTATCGGGGGGTATGAACCATGGAAAAGTTGGAATACAATAGATATTACACCAATATAAATAAAGAATGGGTTCACAAAA
Source organism: Triticum monococcum (assembly GCA_034509565.1). Lineage (NCBI taxonomy): Eukaryota > Viridiplantae > Streptophyta > Magnoliopsida > Poales > Poaceae > Triticum > Triticum monococcum. The sequence goes on from CM067843.1 coordinate 498,529,491, forward strand.
GTACCAAAAGAGGTGATTTATTTTCTTATACTAACGGAGCTTACGGGATTTTCTGTTGGAGTTTTGTGTTGTGAAGTTTTCAAGTTTGGGGTAAGGATTTGATAGACTATGGAATAAGGAGTGGCAAGAGCCTAAGCTTGGGGATTCCCAAGGCACTCCAAGGTAATATTCAAGGATACCAAGAGCCTAATCGTGGGGATGCCCCGGGAAGGCATCCCCTCTTTCGTCTTCGTCCATCGGTAACTTTACTTGAGGCTATGTTTTTATTCACCACATGATATGTGTTTTGCTTGGAGCGTCTTGTATAATTTGAGTCTTTTAGTTTGCCACAATCATCCTTTCTATACACACCTTTTGTGAGCGACACACATGAATCGTGATTTATTAGAATACTCTGTGTGCTTCACTTACATCTTTTGAGCTAGGCAAAATTGCTCTAGTGCTTCACTTATATCTTTTTAGAGCATGACGGTGATTTTATTTTATAGAAATTGATGAACTCTCATGCTTCACCTATATTATTTTGAGAGTCTTTAAAAACAGCATGGTAATTTGCTTGGTTATAAAATTAGTCCTAATATGATAGGCATCCAAGAGGGATATAATAAAAACTTTCATATAAAGTGCATCGAATACTATGAGAAGTTTGATTCCTTAAGATTGTTTGGAGATATGAAGATGATGATATTAGAGTCATGCTAGTAAGTAGTTGTGAATTTGAGAAATACTTGTGTTAAGGTTTGTGAGTCCCGCAGCATGCACGTATGGTGCACCGTTATGTAACGAAGTTGGAGCATGAGATATTTTTTGTTTGTCTTCCTTATGAGTTGCGGCCGGGGACGAGCGATGGTCTTTTCCTACCAATTTATACCCCTAGGATCATGCGTGTAGTACTTTGTTTCGATGACTAATAGATTTTTGCAATAAGTATGCGAGTTCTTTATGACTAATGTTGAGTCCATGGATTATACGCACTCTCACCTTTCCGCCATTGCTAGCCTCTCTAGTACCACGCAATTTTCGCCGGTACCATAAACCCATCTCATATTCCTTCCTCAAAACAGCCACCATACCTATCTATTATGGCATTTCCATAGCCATTCCGAGATATATTGCCATGCAACTTTCTATCGTTCCATTTATTATGACACTCATCATCATTGTCATATTGCTTTGCATGATCATGTAATTGACATCGTATTTGTGGAAAAGCCACCATTCATAGTTCTTTCATACATGTCGCTCTTGATTCATCGCACATCCCGGTACACCGCCGGAGGCATTCACATAGAGTCATATTTTTGTTCTAGTATCGAGTTGTAATTTTTGAGTTGTAAGTAAGTAGAAGTGTGATGATCTTCATTATTAGTGCATTTTACCATGTGAGGAAATAAAAAAAGGAGAGAAAGGCCAAAAATAAAAAAGAGAAGGCCCAAAAAAATGAGAGAAAAATAGAGAAGGGACAATGTTACTATTGCCACACTTGTGCTTCAAAGTAGCACCACGATCTTCATGATGGAGAGTCTCCTATATTATCATTTTCATATACTAGTGGGAATTTTTTTCATGATAGAACTTGGCTTCTATATTCCAATGATGGGCTTCGTCAAATTGCCCTATGTATTCATTAGAAAGCAAGTTGGATGCACACCCACTTAGTTTTTGTTCTGAGCTTTCATAAACTTATAGCTCTAATGCATCCGTTGCATGGCAATCCCTACTCACTCACATTGACATCTATTGATGGGCATCTCCATAGCCCGTTGATACGCCGAGTTGATGTGAGACTATCTCCTTCTTTTTGTCTTTTCCACTACCGCCGTCTATTCCACCTATAGTGCTATGTCCATGGCTCACGCTCATGTATTGCGTGAAAGTTGAAAAGGTTTGAGAACGTCAAAGGTATGAAACAATTGCTTGGCTTGTCATCAGGGATGTGCATGATTTGAATATTTTGTGTGATGAAGATGGAGCATAGCCAGACTATATGATTTTGTAGGGATAAGCTTTCTTTAACCAAGTTATTTTGAAAAGATATAATTTTTTTGTTAGTATGCTTGAAGTATTATTGTTTTTATGTCAATATTAAACTTTTGTTTTGAATCATACGGATCTGAGCATTCATGCCACAATAAAGAGAATTACATGGATAAATATGTTAGGTAGCATTCCACATCAAAAATTCTATTTTTTGTCATTTACCTAATCAAGGACGAGCAGGAATTAAGCTTGGGGATGCTTGATACGTCTCCAACGTATCTATAATTTTTGATTGTTCCATGCTATTATATTATCTGTGTTTGATGTTTTATATGCATTGATATATATATATATGCTATTTTATATGATTTTTGGGACTAACCTATTAACATAGAGTCCAGTGCCAGTTTCAGTTTTTTTCCTTGCTTTAGAGTTTCGCAGAAAAGGAATACCAAATGGAGTCCAAACGGAATGAAACTTTCACGATGATTTTTCTTGGACCAGAAGACACCTAGGAGACTTGGAGTGCAAGTTAGAAGAGCCACGAGGTGGACACAAGGGTGGAGGGTGCGCCCCCCGACCTTGTGGGCCCCTCGGTGACCCCTGACCTAGATCTTCCTCCTATATATTCTCAAATATCCCTAAAACTTCCAGGGGAGCCACGAAACCACTTTTACACCGCCGCAACCTTCTATATCCGTGAGATCTCATCTAGGGACCTTTTCCGGCGTCCTGCCGGAGGGGGATTCGATCATGGAGGGCTTCTACATCAACACCACTGCCTCTCCAATGAAGCATGAGTAGTTTACCACAGACCTACGGGTCCATAGCTAGTAGCTAGATGGCTTCTTCTCTCTCTTTGATTCTCAATACAAAGTTCTCCTCGATGTTCTTGGAGATCTATTCGATGTAATACTCTTTTGTGGTGTGTTAGGGATATGGCTATTGGGTATGACCCTCCCAGGAGGGGTTGAGTTATACCGATGGCGGTTCATCAAGACAAGGCCGTGAAGATGTTGAGGATGGCGGTTCAGATATCAGGCTTACTAAGGACCCGAAGCCCAAAGGCGGCTTAAGGGCCATAGGTATAAATCGATATATGTGTATGACTTGTATTGTAAGGCAAGCCACTACTACAGGATGCTACTAACACGACACTACGATCAGAGACCCTTCGATGAAACTATGTGCGATGCCATAATCACAAATGGTGGTGTAAAAAACCCATCAAAAAGGTGCAAAACGTTTGCAATGGAGGATGCATCAAACAATGTTCATATTTTAGTTGTGTGTGCGATGCAGGGCATATGGTTCAGCTCAATTAACTATTTGCGATGAGGAGGAACAAAAGAAATGGACAACCAGATGAAGGCGTGTGCGATGTACAACATACGGTTCACTCGAATGAACTATTTGTGATTAGGCAACACAAAAGAAACGGTCAGCCAAATCAAGGTGTGTGTGATTGAGGGCATACACTTTAGAAGGATTAACTGTTTGCGATTAGGTAACAAAACAGAAACGGGTCAGCCAGATCAAAGTGTCTGCGATTGATGGCATACACTTCACATGGATGAACTATTTGCGATTAGCCACAACAAAATGAAATAGTTAGATAGATCAACGTGTGTGTGCTAGACGGGCATACATATTCTAATTAAAAGAAGCGTGCGTGATGGTAATAACAAGTGTGCACGGTTGTTGGAACAAGATGTGTGCTGACATTGCCTATTGCGGTGCACCCTATGGTGCAAACACCACATACGCGGCCGAGAAGGCATACGTGCCTACGTTACGCCTTCTGGGAATAGTGCCGCACTTATAACCGTCAGTAAATTTTGAGCATGTGTCCCGTCACATTCCAAATTGCAAACCTGTTCACACCGATCAAAACCTAAACGGTTTCCCACTTAGGAGCGTATTACTACTCGGTTATAAATACTACTACTCCAAGATGACTGCACATTCCTCCTCAACTCCTCATCCACAAAAAGTCAAAAACAAACAAGTCATTCATCATCGTTCCCTTGCGTCCGCCATGGCCAGCTAAAAGTGCAACTATCCCTAGGTGGTTTTGGTAATTCATAACAACATATAGCTCATTGAGCTAATGCTATTCCAAGATGATTATTTCAGGAAAGCTCAATGATTGGCATGGCATGGATGGTGAAAGTGGAACCCTCAAAATGCTAAGGACAAAGGATTGGCTCAAGCTCAAAAGCTCAAGACTCTTCATTTTATATTTTAGTGATCCAAGATCACATTGAGTCTTTAGGAAAAGCCAATACTATCAAGGAGGGATGAGGTGTTGCTTAATGAGCCTCTTGCTTCATGTGCTTAGTGATATGCTCCAAAAACCCTCAACTACTTTCCAATATCCACATATGACCTAAACCCTAAGCCAAACTCGGTCCTACCGATTCTTTCTATCCGGCGCCACCGAGTTTCACTTGTCATAAGCCACTACCAAACCCTAGCAATTCGGTTCTACCGATAGGGATCTCGGTCTCACCAAGATGGGATTGCAAACTCTCTGTTTCCCTTTCGTAACTTTTCGGTCTCACCGAAAGAGCGGATCAATCCCACCAAGATTGCAATGTAAATTCAGTGTTTCCTTTTTGTAACTTTTCGGTCTCACCGAAAGAGCAAATCGGTCCCACCGAGTTTGCCTGACCAACTCTCTGGTTAGCTAATTACCAAAATCGGCCTCACCAAGTTTGTGTAATTGGTCTCACCGAGATTACGTTATGCCCAAACCCTAAGAAAATCGGTCCTACCGAGTTGCATGTCAGTCCCACCGAAAATCTCTAACGGTCACTTGGTTTACTATTTCGGTCTGACCGAGTTTTTTGATTCGGTCCCACCGAGATTGGTAAATTGTGTGTAACGGTTGGATTTTGTGTGGAGGCTATATATACCCCTCCACCTCCTCTTCACTCGTAGAGAGAGCCATCAGAACAGATCTACACTTCCAACTCATATGTTCTGAGAGAGAACCACCTACTCATGTGTTGAGACCAAGATATTCCATTCCTACCATATGAATCTTGATCTCTAGCCTTCCCCAAGTTGCTTTCCACTCAAATCTTCTTTCCACCAGATCCAAATCCTATGAGAGAGAGTTGAGTGTTGGGGAGACTATCATTTGAAGCACAAGAGCAAGGAGTTCATCATCAACACACCATTTGTTACTTCTTGGAGAGTGGTGTCTCCTAGATTGGCTAGGTGTCACTTGGAAGCCTCCGACAAGATTGTGGAGTTGAACCAAGGAGTTTGTAAGGGCAAGGAGATCGCCTACTTCGTGAAGATCTACCGCTAGTGAGGCAAGTCCTTCGTGGGCGATGGCCATGGTGGGATAGACAAGGTTGCTTCTTCGTGGACCCTTCGTGGTGGAGCCCTCCGTGGACTCGCGCAACCGTTACCCTTCGTGGGTTGAAGTCTCCATCAACTTGGATGTAGGATAGCACCACCTATCCGAACCACGGGAAAAACATCCGTGTCTCCAATTGCGTTTGAATTCTCCAAACCCTTCCCTTTACATTCTTGCAAGTTGCATGCTTTACTTTCCGCTGCCAATATACTCTTTGCATGCTTGCTTGAATTGTGTGATGATTGCTTGACTTGTCCTAAAATAGCTAAAATCTGCCAAGAACTAAAATTGGGAAAAGGTTAAGTTTTTATTTGGTCAAGTAGTCTAATCACCCCCCTCTAGACATACTTTCAATCCTACACTAGCGTAAGTTCTGGATCGAGAGATTGCCACCAGGGAGAGGCGAGCCTGGAAGCAGAAGCACGAGAGATGTCTCGCCTCGGCGCGAAAGCAGCCAACATGTCCCGCCGCACGGTCGTAGCAGCAGAGAGGTCCCGCCGCACCGCCGAAGTAGCACGGAGGTCCCGCCGCGCCGTCGATGCAGCAGACTAGTTCGGCCGCGCCACGGAAGTAGAAGAGATGTCCTACCGCGCCACGAATGCAGCATAAATGTCCTCCCGTGCTGCAGTGGCCTGGGAAAATGTCTCGCGGGCAGGCGAGGACTCTTACCGGCACATGGGTGCCCTCGTCCTTAGGCAGATGGATCAGATCTCCAGGTGGGTGAGGTTGCAGGATGACCTGAAAGCCTCGTTTGAACAGTCTACCGACGTCATCCGGCAACTAAATGAGAGCAATGCGAAGCTCCGGGCCGAGCGCGACCTGCTGAGGGCGAAGATCGTCGGAAGTGCGGAGCAGCAGGAGCAGACCACTGCCTTGTTGAAGAGGACCGGCGTCATCGTCGAGAAACTTATGGATGAGAATGCCATGCTGCGCATCGAGCGCAGAAGGCTAGTGGAGGAATCCGTGGATGCTCTCAAGCAGCATCTAGAGGACAAGAAATATCTCATCGCTGCTCGCCGCGGAGACTAGTTCTCGCGGCCTGCAGCAACGCATCAAGAAAGTAGAGATCATCGAGCCAGATCGTTGTCTTCCTCCTTCTTTTGCCCTTGTGTATTTCAGGCGTTGCCGCATGTGGCTTTTTTTAATTATGTTTCGAAATATGTAAGACAATTATTATCCACTATCATTGTCCTTATATTCATCATGCTTCCTATAAGTCGCAGTCGATGCTATATAGGTCCGTCAGATCCTACATCTAGATCGGTGCAAAACTTTCTTTTCAGATTTTCATTTTCTCTCTTAAATCTCAGTCCAGTGAGACATATAGCCACGCCGTAGAATAGGTGCTCGGGCGCCATTAATGGAGACGTTGGGAGGGAGGTGCGTGGCTGGTAGCGGTCAAAGTGCTCTCCTCCCGATGAGTATGCGCAGGGGTCTGATCGCACACCTCCTATACACAAATAGCTACCCCTCACGGCACCTCCTAGCAAATAAAACAAAGGGACACGTGGCCGCACATAATTGGTAAGTAGAACGCCCATGGTTTTAATAATACTTGTGTTTCCGATTTGTAACAAGACAACACTTTTTCCAAAATGACTTTGTTGATTGTTAATGTGTGCGCCTTCGCAAATCGGACAGAAAAATTACCACATCATGTTGGTGCCATGTCATGACACCATGCCAAGTTTCATGATTTTCAAGCATGTTTTGGATTTACAGGAATTTAAAACCAAGTTTCTCAATCTTTGCGGCCGAGCTACGACGCCCAGATGTTTGAATTTCACTCCCATCTCTTGCATGGGACCTAGAAATTCATCCAAGGATACACATGTGATTTTTCAAACAACTTTGGTGCACTGGAGCATGTGCTTGTAGTTCAAATTTGAATTATGCACATTAAATGCATAGAAACTCAATTAATGTATAAAAAAGGCCAAACGAACCCGAAATAATTCCCAAATTTAGCACGGTACTTCTATTTGGTTTATTTGCCTGTGTAAAAAAATTAAGGCGGGAGAAGGCAGTGTACATATGTCGTTTCACACACGGAGGTGACACGTTCCCTCTTGGGACCACGACCCTTCTTGAGGGAAGCTCCAGTTTGCAAGAAGCTTACACCAAAGCTTGTCCCAATTCGGCCAAAAAAATTACCGCAACATGTTGGTGCCATGTCATGACAACATGCCAAGTTTCATGATTTTCAGGTGTGTTTTGGATTTACGGGAATTAAAAAACCAAGTTTCTCAATCTTTCCGGCCGAGCCACGATGCCCAGATGTTTGAATTTCACTCCCATCTCTTGCATGGGACCTAGAAATTCACACAAGGACACACATGTGATTTTTCAAACAACTTTGGTGCACTGGAGCCTGTGCTTGTAGTTCAAATTTGAATTATGCACATTAAATGCACAGAAACTCAATTAATGTATAAAAGGCCAAACGAACCCGGAATAATTCCAAAATTTAGGACGGTACTTCTAGTTGGTCTAATCTACCAGTGTAAAAAAATTAAGGTGGGAGAGGGCAGTGTACGTATGTCGTTTCGCACACGGAGGTGACACGTTCCCTCTCGGAACCACGAGCATTCTTGAGGGAAGCTCCAGTTTGCAAGAAGCTTACACCAAAGCTTGTCCCAATTTGGCCAAATAAATTACCGCGGCATGTTGGTGCCATGTCATGACACCGTGCCTAGTTTCATGATTTTCAGGCGTGTTTTGGATTTACAGGAATTAAAAAACAAGTTTCTCAATCTTTCCGGCCGAGCCACGACGCCCAAATGTTTGAATTTCACTCCCATCTCTTGCATGGGACCTAGAAATTCACCCAAGGACACACATGTGATTTTTCAAACAACTTTGGTGCACTGGACCATGTGCTTGTAGTTCAAATTTTAATTATGCACACTAAATACACAGAAACTCAATTAATGTATAAAAAGGCCAAACGAACCTAGAATAATTCCAAAATTTAGCACGGTACTTCTATTTGGTCTAATCTGCGTGTGTAAAAACATTAAGGTGGGAGAAGATAGTGTGCGTATGTTGTTTCGCACACTGAGGTGACACGTTCCCTCTCAGAACCACGAGCCTTCTTGAGGCAAGCTCTGGTTTGCAAGAAGCTTACACCAAAGCTTGTCCCAACTCGGCCAAAAAAATTATCGCAGAATGTTGGTGCCATGTCATGACACCATGCCAAGTTTCATGATTTTCAGGCGTGTTTTGAATTTACGAGAATTAAAAAACCAAGTTTCTCAATCTTTCCGGCTGAGCCACGACGCCCAGCTGTTTGAATTTCACTCCCATCTCTTGCATGGGACCTAGAAATTCACCCAAGGACACACATGTGATTTTTCAAACAACTTTGGTGCATTGGAGCCTATGCTTGTAGTTCAAATTTGAATTATGCACATTAAATGCACAGAAACTCAATTAATGTATGAAAAAGGCCAAACGAACCCGGAATAATTTTAACATTTAGCACGGTACTTCTATTTGGTCTAATTTGCCAGTGTAAAAAAATTAAGGCAAGAGAAAGCAATGTACGTATGTCGTTTCACACACGGAGGTGACACGTTCCCTCTCGGAACCACGAGCCTTCTTGAGGGAAGCTCCGGTTTGCAAGAAGCTTACACCACAGCTTGTCCCAATTAGGTCAAAAAATTATCGCAGCATGTTGGTGCCATGTCATGGCACCATGCCAAGTTTCATGAATTTCAGGCATGTTTTGGATTTACAAGAATTAAAAAACCAAGTTTCTTAATCTTTCCGGCCAAGCCACGATGCCCGGATGTTTGAATTTCACTCCCATCTCTTGCATGGGACCTAGAAATTCACCCAAGGAAACACATGTGATTTTTCAAACAACTTTGGTGCACTGGAGCATGTGCTTGTAGTTAAAATTTGAATTATGCACATTAAATGCCCAAAAACTCAATTAATGTATAAAAAGGCCAAAAGAACATGGAATAATTCCAAATTTAGCACGATACTTCTATTTGGTCTAATCCACGGGTGTACAAAAATCAAGGCGGGAGAAGGCAGTGTACGTATGTCGTTTCGCACACGGAGCTGATACGTTCCCTTTCGGAACCAAGAGCCTACTTGAGGGAAGCTCCAGTTTGCAAGAAGCTTACACCAAAGCTTGTCCCAATTCGGCCAAAAAATTTACTTCAACATGTTGGTGCCATGTCATGACACCATGCCAAGTTTCATGATTTTCCGTCGTGTTTTGGATTTACAGGAATTAAAAAACCAAGTTTCTCAATCATTCCGACCGAGCCAGTATATCCAGATGTTTGAATTTTATTCCCATTTCTTGCATGGGACCTATAAATTCACCCAAAGACACACATGTGATTTTTCAGCAAACTTTGGTGCATTGGAGCATGTGCTTGTAGTTCAAATTTGAATTATGCACATTAAATGCCCAAAAACACCATTAATGCATAAAAATGCCAAAGGAACCTGGAATAATTCCAAATTTAACATGACACTCATGTACTAGTTGCATGTTCACTGTACGTAAATGTTCTAGCAATTCAAACACAATCCTTTCCCTCCGTAACACCATTTGTCTTTCAAAACATAATGAAAAAATCAGGTATACCACAAACATTTTACTAGAAAGAATCGTGTGGGATGCGATATAAAATATCTTGGCGCACCGTCTTGTCTGGCTTACGCAGAAAGCTTCGTCGTCTACAGTCCACCGCCCCCGCTTGAACCACACTTGCGCACCAGCTTCTCATGGCACCGAGCGAAATTTTTTGGCCGCCGCGGAGATATCTATCTCCCCGCCCCTCCCTCCTACCAAAAGCCACATTTCCTCTATTCCTCCTTGCTTTCCAAGTTCAAACCTTCACTGCTGCTTACTGGAAGCTCAGCCTCCTCGCCGGCGACCCTTCTTCTTGCAGCGCCGCCTCCTCGCCGGCTACCCTTCTTCTTGCAGCGCCGCCTCCTCGCCGGTGACCCTTCTTATTGCAGCGCCGCCTCCTCACCGGCGACCCTTCTTCTTGCTGCGCGGCCTCCTCACCACCGACCCTTCTTCTTGCTGTGCGGCCTCATTGATTTGGTCAGGTAATCCACACCCCACCCACACCATCCTCCTCCTTTCCTGTCCCACATGCTCCGACCGACGGAGAGACACCTTCCACCGAAATCATTGCCCCCTCCTCTAATTAAGCGCTGCCCACAACCATTTTACATGCAGTATAACGTGGAGCTGAGTAGCATGCGACCGCACGCGCGAACAAGGTCGCTATCGCTGCCATGCGTGTGGACCGCCTGATCTTGGAGGAGCACCTCATCTTCGAGGCCACCGTCGACACCTCCACATGGTTGTCTACTTTAAAATACAGTCCGTGATGTTTTCTCGAGGCTACCGCCAGTGCCTTCTAGTGATTTGTCCTCTGTAATGTTAATATGCAATCTGATGTTCAGTTAACAATTTGGTCCTCTGAAATGTAATGTTCAGTTAACACTTTGGTCCAACAATTGCTACATTTCATAGTACTGTTCTCAAGCATTCTTTGTTTTGTTAACTGTCTTATATTCTAGTACATGTTTCTATTCTGCAATGTCGTGCTTAGTTAACTCTTTTGGTTCATTTGGTCTGCTGTCCATTTAACTGTTAGGTTCAGTTCTGCAATTTGATTTTCATTTGCTATGGGTACAATTTTGTATTGTTATGCATGTGACACCAATAGAATTTGGCTATACTCAATACATATTCTACTGATAGTATGGCAACTCTCAGTTAACCTGATCAAGATCTTCCTTATGTTTGTTGCAGGGAAACAATGGGAGACACTGCGGTTTACCATCGAGGTTTGTTCAAGCAGGGTCCTTTGGCTAATAGCACATTATTGTGCAGTTGCAGGAATCATTCTAATATTTAGGTTTCTTACGATTTGGCCTTGCAGTGTAGGTCTTGCTGTCAGAGGCTTAGACCCACTGTTTGACCCATTTTGCATATGGGGAAATGAGATGTCCATGAATATCAGTCAAGTCAAGAAACTCAGGAAGATTGTTAGGATGAAGAAACTTGGGCCGAATAACAGCAAGATCTTTTTTTGCACAATGAATACGACATCGGTCAACTATAGGATGGTACCAACTCTTTTACCTTGTTTTTACCCCTTGCGCCATTTCAAAATTTACAACAGTGATTTATGCATAGCTTTGTTTTCACTACTTTTCAAAGCAGTTCACCGATGATTACCTCTCAAACCACCTGCATGGTCAAGAGGCGAGGAAGGTATTCATTCAACACCCACGGTACAATATTGAAGTCTTGCTCAAGAGGACGAAGATTGGGCGGGCAATTATCCATAGCCACTGGCCTAAAGTTGCAAGGACATTCAACATCACTAAAGGCTCAATATTTTCCTTTCGCTTCTTCAGTTTCCCAGATGAGATTCATCTGTCTATTTGTCGTGTATGCTGCTACTTTCCAAAGGTTTTTGATGCTGCATGTGAAACTTGGTGTTGTTGTGTAATGGCGTAACTAAGTACCGAAGCTATCTGATGTAATTTGTGTTGGGGAACGTAGCAGAATTTTAAAATTTTCTACGCATCACCAAGATCAATCTCTGGAGTCATATAGCAACGAGGGAGAGAGGAGTGCATCTACATACCCTTGTAGATCGCGCGCGGAAGCGTTCAAGAGAACGGGGTTGATGGAGTCGTACTCGTCGTGATCCAAATCACCGATGACCAAGTGCCGAACGGACATCACCTCCGTGTTCAACACACGTATGGTTGGGAAGACGTCTCCTCCTTCTTGATCCAGCAAGGGGGAAGGAGAGGTTGATGAAGATCCAGCAGCACGACGGCGTGTTGGTGGATGCAGCAGGATCCCGGCAGGGCTTCACCAAGCGCAAGCGGGGAGGAGAGGTGTTACCGAGGGAGAGGGAGGCGCCAAGAGCAAGGGGGTGCGGCTGCCCTCCCTCCCCTTCTTTATATAGGGGCCTTGGGGGGGGGGGCGCCGGCCCTAGGAGATGAATCTCCAAGGGGGGCGGCGGCCAAAGGGTGGCTTCCCCCCCCCCCAAGCCAAGTGGGGGGCGCCCCCACCCCTAGGGTTTCCCAACCCTAGGCACAGGGGAGGCCCAAGGGGGGCGCACCAGCCCACCAGGGGCTGGTTCCCCTCCCACTTCAGCCCATGGGGCCCTCGGGGATAGGTGGCCCCACCCGATGGTCCCGGTACAATACCGGCGACCCCCGAAACCTTCCCGATGGCCGAAACTGCACTTCCTATATATAAATCTTTACCTCCGGACCATTCCGGAACTCCTCGTGACATCCGGGATCTCATCCGGGACTACGAACAACTTTCGGGTTACTGCATACTAATATCTCTACAACCCTAGCGTCACCGAACCTTAAGTGTGTAGACCCTACGGGTTCGGGAGATATGCAGACATGACCGAGACGCCTCTCCAGTCAATAACCAACAACGGGATCTGGATACCCATGTTGGCTCCCACATGCTCCACGATGATCTCATTGGATGAACCACGATGTCAAGGATTCAATCAATCCGTATACAATTCCCTTTGTCAATCGGTACGTTACTTGCCCGAGACTCGATCGTCGGTGTCCCAATACCTCATTCAATCTCGTTACCGGCAAGTCACTTTAATCGTGCCGTAATGCATGATCCCGTGATCAACCACTTGGTCACATTGAGCTCATTATGATGATGCATTACCGAGTGGGCCCAGAGATACCTCTCCGTCACACGAAGTGACAAATCCCAGTCTTGATTCGTGCCAACCCAACAGACACTTTCGGAGATACCTGTAGTGTACCTTTATAGTCACCCAATTATGTTGTGACGTTTGGCACACCCAACGCACTCCTACGGTATCCGGGAGTTGCACAATCTCATGGTCTAAGGAAATGATACTTGACATTCGGAAAAGCTACAGCAAACGAACTACACGATCTTTGAGCTATGCTTAGGATTGGGTCTTGTCCATCACATCATTCTCCTAATGATGTGATCCCGTTATCAATGACATCCAATGTCCATAGTCAGGAAACCATGACTATCTTTTGATCAACGAGCTAGTCAACTAGAGGCTCACTAGGGAGGTGTTGTGGTCTATGTATTCACACATGTATTACGATTTCCGGATAACACAATTATAGCATGAACAATAGACAATTATCATGAATAAAGAAATATAATAATAACCATTTTATTATTGCCTCTAGGGCATATTTCCAATAGTCTCCCACTTGCACTAGAGTCAATATTCTAGTTACATTGTGATGAATCGAACACCCATGCAGTTCTGGTGTTGATCATGTTTTGCTCTAGGGAGAGGTTTAGTCAACGGATCTGCCACATTCAGGTCCGTATGTACTTTACAAATCTCTATGTCTCCATTTTGAACACTTTCACGAATGGAGTTGAAGCGACGCTTGATATACCTGGTCTTCCTGTGAAACCTGGGCTCCTTGGCAAGGGCAATAGCTCCAGTGTTGTCACAGAATAGAGTTATCGGGCCCAATGCATTGGGTATGACTCCTAGGTCGGTAATGAACTCCTTCACCCAGACTGCTTCTTGTGCTGCCTCCAAGGCTGCCATGTACTCCGCTTCACATGTAGATCCCGCCACAACCCTTTGCTTGCAACTGCACCAGCTTACTGCCCCACCATTCAAAATATACACGTATCCGGTTTGTGACTTAGAGTCATCCAGATCTGTGTCGAAGCTAGCATCGACGTAACCCTTTACGACGAGCTCTTCGTCACCTCCATAAATGAGAAACATATCCTTAGTGCTCTTCTGGTACTTCAGGATATTCTTGACCGCTGTCAAGTGTTCCATGCCGGGATTACTTTGGTACCTTCCTACCAAACATACGGCAAGGTTTACATCAGGTATAGTACACAACATAGCATACATGATAGACCCCATGGCCGAGGCATAGGGGACGACACTCATCTTTTCTCTATCTTTTGCCGTGGTCGGGCATTGAGCCGTGCTCAATCTCGTACCTTGCAATACAGGCAAGAACCCCTTTTTTGACTGATCCATTTTGAACTTCTTCAATATCTTGTCAAGGTACATACTCTGTGAAAGACCAATGAGGCGTCTCGATCTATCTCTATAGATCTTGATGCCTAATATATAAGCAGCTTCTCCAAGATCCTTCATTGAAAAACACTTGTTCAAGTAGGCCTTTATGCTTTCCAAGAATTCTATATCATTTCCCATCAACAGTATGTCATCCACATACAATATGAGAAATGCTACAGAGCTCCCACTCACTTTCTTGTAAATGCAGGCTTCTCCATAAGTCTGCGTAAACCCAAACGCTTTGATCATCTCATCAAAACGAATGTTCCAACTCCGAGATGCTTGCACCAGCTCATAAATCGAGCGTTGGTGCTTGCACACCTTGTCAGCATTCTTAGGATCGAAAAAACCTTCCGGCTGCATCATATACAATTCTTCCTTAAGGAAACCATTAAGGAATGCCATTTTGACGTCCATTTGCCATATCTCATAATCATAGAATGCGACAATTGCTAACATGATTCGGACGGACTTAAGCTTCGCTAAGGGTGAGAAAGTCTCATCGTAGTCAACCCCTTGAACTTGTCGATAACCCTTAGCGACAAGCCGAGCTTTATAGATGGTCACATTACCATCCGCGTCTGTCTTCTTCTTAAAGATCCATTTATTTTCTATGGCTCGTCGATCATCGGGCAAGTCAGTCAAAGTCCATACTTCATTTTCATACATGGATCCTATCCCGGACTTCATGGCTTCCAGCCATTTGTCGGAATCCGGGCCCGCCATCGCTTCTTCATAGTTCGAAGGTTCACTTTTGTCTAACAACATGATTTCCAAGACAGGGTTGCCGTACCACTCTGGTGCGGAATGTGTCCTCGTGGACCTACGAAGTTCAGTAGCAACTTGATCTGAAGTTTCATGATCATCATCATCAACTTCCTCTCTAGTTGGTGCAGGCACCTCAGGAACATTTTCTTGAGCTGCGCCACTTACCGGTTCAAGAGGTAATACTTCATCAAGTTCTACTTTCCTCCCACTTATTTCTTTCGAGAGAAACTCTTTCTCTAGAAAGGATCCATTCTTGGCAACAAAGATCTTGCCTCCGGATCTGAGGTAAAGGTATACCCAATAGTTTCTTTAGGGTATCCTATGAAGACGCATTTTTCCGATTTGGGTTCGAGCTTTTCAGGTTGAAGTTTCTTGACATAAGCATCGCATCCCCAAACTTTTAAAAACGACAACTTAGGTTTCTTCCCAAACCATAATTCGTACGGTGTCGTCTCAATGGATTTCGACGGAGCCCTATTTAAAGTGAATGCGGCAGTCTCTAAAGCATAGCCCCAAAATGACAGCGGTAGATCGGTAAGAGACATCATAGATCACACCATATCCAATAGAGTGCGATTACGACGTTCGGACACACCATTACGCTGAGGTGTTCCAGGCGGCGTGAGTTGTGAAACTATTCCACATTTTCTTAAGTGTGTGCCAAATTCGTGACTCAAGTATTCTCCCCCATGATCTGATCGCAAGAACTTGATTTTCCTGTCACGTTGATTCTCAACCTCACTCTGAAATTCCTTGAACTTTTCAAAGGTCTCAGACTTGTGTTTCATTAAATAGACATACCCATATCTACTCAAGTCATCAGTGAGGGTGAGAACATAATGATAGCCACCGCGAGCCTCAACACTCATTGGACCGCACACATCAGTATGTATGATTTCCAATAAGTTGGTTGCTCGCTCCATTGTTCATGAGAATGGAGTCTTGGTCATTTTACCCATGAGGCATGGTTTGCACGTGTCAAATGATTCGTAATCAAGATACTCCAAAAGTCCATCTACATGGAGCTTCTTCATGCGTTTGACACCTATGTGACCAAGGCGGCAGTGCCACAAGTATGTGGGACTATCATTATCAACCTTACATCTTTTGGTATTCACACTATGAATATGTGTAACATTACGCTCGAGATTCATTCAGAATAAACCATTCACCAACGGAGCATGACCATAAAACATAACTCTCATATAAATAGAACAACCATTATTCTCGGATTTAAATGAGTAGCCATCTCGAATTAAACGAGATCCTGATACAATGTTCATGCTCAAAGCTGGCACTAAATAACAATTATTGAGGTTTAAAACTAATCCCGTAGGTAAATGTAGAGGCAGCGTGCCGACAGCGATCACATCGACCTTGGAACCATTCCCGACGCGCATCGTCACCTCGTCCTTCGCTAGTCTCCGCTTATTCCGCAGCTCCTGCTTTGAGTTACAAATGTGAGCAACCGCACTGGTATCAAATACCCAGGAGCTACTATGAGTACTGGTAAGGTACACATCAATTACATGTATATCACATATACCTTTAGTGTTGCCGGCCTTCTTGTCCGCTAAGTATTTGGGGCAGTTCCGCTTCCAGTGACCACTTCCCTTGCAATAAAAACACTCAGTCTCGGGCTTGGGTCCATTCTTTAGCTTCTTCCCGGTAGCCTACCGGGCGCGGCAACTCCCTTGCCGTCATTCTTGAAGTTCTTCTTACCCTTGCCTTTCTTGAACATAGTGGTTTTATTCACCATCAACACTTGATGTTACTTTTTGATTTCCACCTCTGCTGATTTCAGCATTGAATATACCTCAGGAATGGTCTTTTCCATCCCCTGCATATTGAAGTTCATCACAAAGCTCTTGTAGCTCGGTGGAAGCGACTGAAGGATTCTGTCCATGACCGCGTCATCCGGGAGATTAACTCCCAGCTGAGTCAAGCGGTTACGCAACCCAGACATTTTGAGTATGTGCTCACTGACAGAACTATTTTCCTCCATCTTACAGCTGAAGAACTTGTTGGAGACTTCATATCTCTCGACCCGGGCATGAGCTTGGAAAACCATTTTCAGCTCTTCGAACATCTCATATGCTCCGTGTCTCTCAAAACGCTTTTGGAGCCCCGGTTCTAAGCTGTAAAGCATGCCGCACTGAACGAGGGAGTAATCATCAGCACGTGATTGCCAAGCATTCATAACGTCTTGGTTCTCTGGGATGGGTGCGTCACCTAGCGGTGCTTCTAGGACATAATCTTTCTTGGCAGCTATGAGGATGATCCTTAGGTTCCGGACCCAGTCCGTATAGTTGCTGCCATCATCTTTCAACTTGCTTTTCTCTAGGAACACGTTGAAGTTGAGGACAACATGGGCCATTTGATCTACAAGACATATTGTAAAGATTTTAGACTAAGTTCATGATAATTAAGTTCATCTAATCAAATTGTTCAATGAACTCCCACTCAGATAGACATCCCTCCAGTCATCTAAGTGAAACATGATCTGAGTTAACTAGGCCGTGTCCGATCATCACCTGAGACGGACTAGTCAACATCGGTGAACATCTTCGTGTTGATCGTATCTTCTATACGACTCATGCTCGACCTTTTGGTCTTCCATGTTCCGAGGCCATGTTTGTACATGCTAGGCTCATCAAGTCAACCTAAGTGTATTGCTTGTGTAAATCTGGCTTACACCCGTTGTATTCGAATGTTAGAATCTATCACACCCGATCATCACGTGGTGGTTCGAAACAACGATCCTTTGCAACGGTGCACAGTTAGGGGGAACACTTTCTTGAAATTATTACAAGGGATCATCTTATTTAAGCTACCGCCGTTCTAAGCAAATAAGATGTAAAACATGATAAACATCACATGCAATCAAATAGACATGATATGGCCAATATCATTTGCTCCTTTTGATCTCCATCTTCGGGGCTCCATGATCATCGTTGTCACCGGCATGACACCATGATCTCCATCATCGTGTCTTCTTGAAGTTGTCTCATTATCTATTACTTCTACTACTATGGCTAACGCTTTAGCAATAAAGTAAAGTAATTACATGACGTTTATGTTGACACGCAGGTCATAAATAAATAAAGACAACTCCTATGGCTCCTACCGGTTGTCATACTCATCGACATGCAAGTCGTGATTCCTATTACAAGAACATGATCAATCTCATATATCACATCCTTTTGGCCATATCACATCACACGGCACATGCTGCAAAAACAAGTTAGACGTCCTCTAATTGTTGTCGCAAGTTTTTACATGGCTGCTATAGGTTTCTAGCAAGAATGTTTCTTACCTATGCCAAGACCACAACGTGATATGCCAATTTCTATTTACCCTTCATAAGGACCCTTTTCATCAAATCCGATCCGACTAAAGTGGGAGAGACAGACACCCGCCTGCCACCTTATGCAACTAGTGCATGTCAATCGGTGGAACTAGTCTCACGTAAGCGTACGTGTAAGGTCGGTCCGGGCGGCTTTATCCCACAATGCCGCCAAATCAAGATAAGACTAGTAACGGCAAGATAATTGACAATATCGACGCCCACAACTGCTTTGTGTTCTACTCGTGCATAGAAACTACGCATAGACCTAGCTCATGATGCCACTGTTGGGGAACGTAGCAGAATTTTATAATTTTCTACGCATCACCAAGATCAATCTACGGAGTCATCTAGCAACGAGGGAGAGAGGAGTGCATCTACATACCCTTGTAGATCGCGCGCGGAAGCGTTCAAGAGAACGGGGTTGATGGAGTCGTACTCGTCGTGATCCAAATCACCGATGACCAAGTGTCGAACAGAAAACACCTCCACGTTCAACACACGTACGGTTGGGAAGACATCTCCTCCTTCTTGATCCAGCAAGGGGAAAGGAGATGTTGATGAAGATCCAGCAGCACGACGGCGTGGTGGTGGATGCAGCAGGATCCCGGCAGGGCTTCGCCAAGCGCAAGCGGGGAGGAGAGGTGTTACGGAGGGAGAGGGAGGCGCCAAGAGCAAGGGGGTGCGGCTGCCCTCCCTCCCCCTTCTTTATATAGGGTCCTTGGGGGGGGGGGCTCTAGGAGATGAATCTCCAAGGGGGACGGCGGCCAAGGGGTGGCTTCCCCCCCAAGCCAAGTGGGGGGCACCCCCACCCCTAGGGTGTCCCAACCCTAGGCGTAGGGGAGGCCCAAGGGGGGCGCACCAGCCCACCAGGGGCTGGTTCCCCTCCCACTAGAGCCCATGGGGCCCTCCGGGATAGGTGGCTGTCGGATTTCGGGTTCTGGCAGACCCTTGAGGTTTGAAAACTGGGGTGTGCGCGGAGATTTCGCCTCCTACCTACCTGCACCCCTTCGCCTCGCTAAGAGCTAAGCTATGGAAAGAACTGTCGGCGTTCTAGGAACGGGGGTCCCCAGACTTTCCTGCCTGCGGCCTACGGCGTGGCTCAAAGGGGGTGGGGGGCCAGCGCGGCCCATCTTCACCAACACAGATCCAAGACCCTCGTGAGGGGCCAAGCCTCGCGGGGCGGACGACGCGGAGCTTCCTCAGGAACGGCCTCATCAGGCTGGCTCGCGAGGAGGTGGAGAGATCAAGGCGGGGGACCTCACGAGGTGCCCGTGACCCAAGCCATGACGACCAAGGGCGCCAGGCGGCTGCCAGCCCGCGCAGTGTCCTCCTTTCCTCTTTGGTGCAAAGGGGGCAAGCGCAGCCGCGGAGTACCGAGGGATCAGGCAAAGGTTGCCATTTCGGTGCAACAAGACCAAGACCAGGAGGACTGCAAGACGGAGGTCATTGTGGAGCCCAAGACGGCGTCACCACCAGAGCTTTGTGCAGGCGAAGACTACTTTTGTCAGGATAGATAGTACTAGCTGCCCCCCTTCAAATTAGCCCTCCATTGTTGGCTCCCTTCCCGCTCGATATTTGGGAAGAGGACCAGGGCCTCTATAAATAGGACCAGCCACCCACAGGGTTGGGGAGAGAGGGAGAAGGGTGACTGAACCCCTCCCAGCGGTTCATCGCCCCAGCCAAGAACAGACCCTCGCGAGGCTGTTCTTCCTTGTATTGTTCATGATCATCAACCCAAGAGGCAATCCACCACACCACACACTGGAGTAGGGTATTACACCACAATGGTGGCCCGAACCAGTATAAACCCTGTGTCTCTTGTGTTGTTCTTTCCATAGCTTAGATCTTAGCAAGGCGGAGGGGTGCAAGTAGGTAGGAGGCGAAATCTCCGAGCGCACCCCAGTGTTCGAACCTCAAGGGTCTGCCGGAACCCGAAATCTGACATTTGGCGCGCCAGGTAGGGGTGCGCTGGAATCCACCTTCTACCGCTTCGTGCCCCGTCGCGTCGTCATCACCATGTCCGGCGACCAGGCGGGCAACCCAGATCCATGGGCGGCGTGGCCTGCCCGCGCAGAGCCGCTCGCCTCGGGCGACCCCACGCCCCAGGCAGCTCGCGGTCCGCAGGGCGCCGCAGGCCGCGGGCGACACGGACAGGCTTGAACAGCTCTAACACCGCGGCAGGCGCGGTCGGCAGCAAGGGCCTCCAATCACGCCATGACCACGACACCGTACACCCGCCGGGAGTAGGCGAACTCGAGGGCCGCGCTCACGGTGGCCCGAGAGCTGCTGCAGTGCAGGCTGCTGGAGGGCGTTCGTGACGTGCTGCTGGAGCGGGTGGCAGAGCTCCTGGGCTTCGCCGCCTCGGGGGGCTCACCCCTTCTGCACCCAGCTCCCATCTCAAGCCCAGGGCGGCCCGCGCGGGGGCTCCGTTAACGCCCGCGGGCTCCAAGGCTACTCCAACGCCAGCGAAGCTGTCAGCACCGGGCCATCGGCGGTGCTGCCCCCGCTCCTGGTCCGCGGAGAAGAAGGACTCGACGCGACCCACGGCCCCAGTGGACAGCCGCGCTGCCACCCCACGGTGGGCGCGTCAGGCAGGACCGCGTGGCACGTGGAGCACTACGGCATGGCCTTCGGGATGACGGCGCCAGAGGAATACGTGCCCCTCATGATGGACCAAGGACACCCTCACGAGAGCGAACAAGGCTCGCTCCTCAGCCCAAGCTGGGGGGCGAGGCGCCAGAAGCCGAGCCTTTCCAGGAGCCCCGGGACGGTCCCACTGGCCACGTTGGAGGCGACGATTATCGGGTACTGCTAATTCTTCAGGAGCAGGCATACGCTAACCATGGATCGCAGGAGGTGCAGGTCGCCACAGCGGGCAGCTGCCCTGCTCCCGCAGTCTCCTACCCCTTGGGAGAAGGGCGCAGGGGGCTGCAGGAGAGGGGCCAGAATCCGACATCACCACCGCGGCGTTCGGAGCAAGGTGTTCTCAAGAGGTAGGCCCTCCGCTGGGGAGGTGCCTCAGGGCCTGCCCCCGGTGGAGGACCCATGGTCGTCGGGGGAACCGCTCGCGACCGCTCTACCCCATCGGCGGCATCCTGGTTTCCGGTCATCGTCGATGGCACTAGAGTGTGGCGCAAGGTGGGGCCCTCGTCTGGCGATATGAAGCAAGGCCGGTACCTGTGAAGAAGGCCTAGTGCCTGTGAAGCTCGCCGCCCCGTGACACTCTCACATAATAATGAGTGGGGCTTTACACACCCCGGAGTCTCAGGGGTGCCGGCCTCAGGCCCTGGGCTCCCTCCCATGCCCAGTGGCAGCACTTAGCTCCGCGCTGGTGAGAAGACGTCCAAGACTAGATTAGGTGCCGGACGCGGCCTTTTGTCTGCTTTCATTGCTTTTCCCTTTGATTGTCGCTTTCCCCCGCTGGATTCAAGTTGGATTCGAATTTGAGATTTGCGTGTGTTCGGGGAAGGGGTTCTTAGTCTCGTTCGAGCAATTTCTCGCGTTTTGGTTACCACTTCGCCTCAGCTGCCTCCCCTCATGAGCCCCTCGCGAGCCGGGTCAGGCTTAGCTTGCACGCAGCCCAGACTGCCGCCGCCGCGTCCTCTCAGGAGGGTGTTTTACTGCAGATCCTACGGATTCAATTGGGGGACACTCATGACACCACGGCCTCCCACGGGCTACGTCGGGGCCAGCATGGGACCAAGGTAAACTAGTCGACCAGCGCATCGCTTAAGCCAACACTTGGCGCGGGCGCATGGGCAATGTAGCGTCTACTGATACGATGAACACAAGTTTTACATGAGGGGCTCCCCCTCCAAAATGCTCTCACAGCCATCAGGCGAAAACCCGAGTTCTATTCATGCAGGGTAAGGAAGCAGGAATGATGCACAATCAGTCGGATAAATCCCCCAATGCGTCCTCAGGAGCACCACCCGAGCCGTTGCCGGCGTCGCTAAACTCGCCATCGCTGTCCGCGTCGCCGCTAGCGGCGTGAGGGCCGTTCACCACGCCGCCCTCATCGGCAGCCATGATCATGACGTCGTTGTCCGAAGCGAAGGCCCTGATAAGAGCATCCACATTGTCTTCCACCCAGTGCGCCAGATCGCCTCGGACGGCCTGGGGGACTGGGGCGATGGCGGCGTCGAAATCAAAGTGGGGATCCATGTTCCGGAGATGGCTGAAGACGCGAGAAAAGGCGCGCCCGAGCAGGGCGCGGTTCCTCTCCTCCAGCAACCTGTCAGCCCTGACCGACCGCGCCTCCAGCTGCGTCACCACGTCAGTGAAGAACTGAAGATTGCCGGCGTAGTTGACTGTGTGCGGCTCGCCAACGGCTGCCTCGCAGATGTTGCCCAAGGCTACGTTGGCTCTCTCCCGGAGTGTGGTGAGCATGGGGCCGTGCTCGTGCTCCAGGATCCGCCGCTGACGTATCTCGTCCGCATTCTGGCGCGCGACGACCTCAGCCTCCTCCACCCGCTGACGGAGAAGGAGCGCCTCGTCCTGGGAGGTGGTTAACTCACCTTGCGCCACCTCAAGGGCGGCCCGGAAAGCATCGGCCTGCCGCGTCGCCTCCCCAGCTTGGCCCTCAAGGCAGCAGTCCTGCCTTCAGCCTCGGCCTGGATCAACCCCAGCTTCTCTTCGAACTCGTGCTCGAGGTTCAAATGCGCCATCGCCACCCGACGTCCGACCTCCTCCAGGACACGGGCTTCCTGTGCAGCGACATCTTCCTCCGCCTGCGTCACCAAGCACTCCGTCGTCTCCAGAGGCTCGTACGCGCGGGTACGTTCGGTGGCTTCCAGTGTCAGTGCCTCCTCACGCTTCTGGAGCTCTGCTGAGTCACCAGAGGCCACCATCATCGATGCGAGGGCTGCCTCGCGCAGCTCCACCTGCTCCTCCAGTGAGTGGCACTAGGCCAGGAGCTCCCGGGCCTGCTCCACCGCCGCCTTTCGCCGCCGGTCGGCTTCCCGGGCCTCCTCAGCGGCCCAAGATCGGGCCTCCTGTCAGGGTAAATAGCCATGGCTAGCCCAGCCGGCTTCCCCTGGCCCCTCAGAAAAAATTATGAGCCCATCCGGCTCATAAGGAGACTCAAGACCTAGGCCGCCTCCCCCTAGCCGACTGCCATCCTAACCGGCTTGGGGGGCGTCCCGCCCTTTTTACCCCCATGAAGAAAACTATGGAGGGCCGGCTGCGGCAGGGCCGGCTATGGCAAGGCCGGCTATGGCACGGCCGGCTACCGCCGGGCCGTCTCCGATAAAGCAGTCAACGCCGTACCCGCGATGTACGCGTCCACTCTGCGATGATGAAGCGGGGCGTGGCTACAGTGGAGCCTGCCACCCCCAAAACCCGGAGTACGCCTGGTACAGCGCGTCGTGCGGGCCGCTGCGGCCCGCCCGGCGCGGTACTGTAGCCGCGGCGGCTCTGACGCCGTCCATGACGGGCCGCCAGCGTGGCCCCCGAGGCGGTGGGCCCCTTCGGGCAGAGAGATGCCGAAGGCGGCCACACCCCCTCTCAAGCCGGCGAGACAGAGGGCCGGCTTCGCGTAGCCAGCCTGCCACCTTCCTCGAAGGAGACGCCCATTAAGGAGACAGGGTGCGGCGGGGCTACAGTAATCGCCCGCCAGGGCGGCGTTACTGTAGCCACGCTTACCCCGACCAAGCCTGCGCCAACAAACACGGAGCAACAGTAACCGGCCGCCGACAAGACCCTGGCTGGTGGGGCCGGCCTGTCGACCCAGGAGCCGGCAGTCGGCGGGACCCACCAGCCGGCGGGCCCCAGAAGCCGGCGGAGAAGCCGGCGAGCATAGTCACCGACAGCTGGGCCCCGCGCCCAGTCGGATTACCATTGTACCCCCGGGAGGTAGGCCTATATAAACCCCCCGGTGCACCCATGCAAAGGATTGAACTCTTTTTCTAGACATAGACACTTACAAGGAGAAGAAGCAGGCTGAGCTAAGCCCTTCTTCCTCCTTTCGCCCCCAAACAGCTCAAGGAGCATTGTAGCCACCTGTAAACTTAGCAACCATGCGGAGACCCCGCAGAGCAGCGGTAGGGGTGTTATCTCCCCGGAGAGCCCTGAAGCTGGGTAAGATTCGCCGGCGTGCATGTCTGCGCCTCATCCCGTTTCCAGGCACCGGCGACGTTCTATTGGCCCCCGCAATGATAAGCCACCCGTTGGCATATGTTGATCCTACCACCCGACATTTGGCGCCCACCGTGGGGCTGCGTGCACCGTCGTCCGGAGACCTGTTCTGGACGGGAACCCTTTTCCTTCCTCGCGGGCGCGGCCAGCCTGGCTCGCCCGATGGCGCTTGCCGCGACGCGCTGCATGGCGTCGCTGACGCCTGCGCGGCTAGCAACCTCGCCAGCCTCTTCGACAACGCCCGCATCTCCGACGAGCTCGCTTCCGATGCGGGAACAGATCGCCTCGCCAACCTCCTCAGCCAGCTCCACGTCTCTAGTGAGCCCGCTGCGGACTTGGAGTCGGTTGGCTCCAGCGACCCGATGCCCGTCGACTCCGACGCGGCATCCTACGACACCTTCCCCACCAACGTCATGGTCTACAACGACCCGCTCCCTCCGGCTGGCGCTCGCGATTCTGACGCCCCCGAGGTGATGGTTATCGGCCTCGACGGCCCGACTAACAAGGGCACCCGCGACTCCCCGCGCGCGGCAGCCCAAGACTTGCCCGTCCCCCTTCCGGCCGATGCCAGCGACGAAGTTCTGGAGGCACGCCGCCTCGCCCTCCTCGCGGAGGGCCGGCGGCTGGCCTCCGTAAGACGCCTCACCGAGGCCTACCAGCGCGAAGCTGACCACGCCGCCTTCGGCACGCCGGCTCCGGCTGGCCCTAGCCGGGCCGGCGCTGTCAGGCAACGCGGCGCCGTCATCGCCGACACGCTTGGGGTGGATCGCCTGGTCTACGCCACCCCGCTCGAGAAACTGCGCGCCGCCCAGGCGGCTGTAGACAAGCTAGACGACTTGGAAGCCGAAGATCTCTTGTCGGGACCCCGATCCTAGGTCACACCGATCTAGCATGTAACACATCATATCACTTTGTGGCCTCACGCACGGTATTTCCACGGGTGCCACCTTACCTGGCCCGGGACCGTTTGCGCCTTTTGGCTCACGTATATGATAGTGTCGCTAGCATCCATATGACAAAGAACCCGGGCCGACATGGCTAGTCGTGAACCCAAAGCGGCACTAACCCATGGGGACAGGCATACATGAATCAACCTCGAGCATGTCGATCAACAGCGTGTGAATCCGGGCTGTAGCACCGGGCTAACAGGACTCCGGTAACCCGGGCTGTAGCAGGCTAGGCAGGACTCCGGATGTCACTGCGTGACATTCCCCCGAAGGGACAGACATAGGAACGAAGTGAAACACATGCCGGCCAGTCAAGTGTCCTGAGCAGTAGTGCTGGGCTAGCAGGACTCCGGTGATCCGGGCTGTAGCGGACTACTATCGCTTAGAAGCACTAGACTACCTTTCCCCATATGATAGGCTACCAAGGATAAACAACTAGATAGTCGGATCCCACACATACCAAGCATTTCAATCATACACACAGTATGCTCGATATGTGTGTATACAACATGGCATCACAACATAACTCTACAACTCAAGTATGTATGCATTAGGCTCCGAGGAGCGAGATATGACAAACATGGGTCTCATGACCCAACATACAGGGCATACAAGCAACAAGCACATGCGGAAGCTTAACATGTCTGAGTACAGACATCTATAAATGAAAAAGGCTAAGAAGCCTGACTATCTACCAGATCCTGTCGAGGGCACAAGCTCGTAGCTGAGGTATCAAGCTAAACGTCGAAGTCCACGCGGAACTACTAGCGAGACTGAAGTCTCTCTGCAAAACATAAATTAAGCAAACGTGAGTACAAAGGTACTCAGCAAGACTTACATCAGAACTAAACTACATATGCATCGGTATCAACAAAAGGGGGTGGTGGAGTTTAACTGCAGTAAGCCAGCTTTGACTCAGTGGCTATTCTGAACTACGATTGCAAGCAACTCTTTTGAGGTGGCGCACACGAGTCCACATATTCACCATTCAATACACCACTATGGATCCGCTCTCGTCTCCCTACGAGAAGGCCATCCATAGTACTCACACTTATCTTGCGAGTTTTAGAGTATCCACTTTCACTTGTCTATGAACTGTTATAGGCAACCCAGAAGTCCTTTACCGCGGACACGGCTATTCGAATAGATCATTTATAACCCTGCAGGGGTGTACTTCGTCACACATGTTTCCACCACTTAGCGTCTGCACACGACATGTGCTCGGCAGACTTCAAGCGAAAGCCAACGTGGGTGTAGACCACGACCTGACTAACCACACAAGTCTCTAGTCCAGGTTTATCGCCTATTCGGGCTCCATCCGTGAGGAGATCCGGCCGGAGTTTCGCTCACAGCCCCAAACGATGTGTGCAGGGTTCCCGAGACACCAAACGGGCGCCCGGTACACCGTGCCACAGTGTATCTACCGCATCATAGCCCACCCCTAGGGTCAGTGCTACGCACGGCCGCCAACACATATCCTATAAACACCAGAAACTAATTGCAACTCCTGGACAGAGGACGAGAGGGGTCAGTAAGTCGAGCGGGGTCATATTTCAGGGCCCAACGTGTGGTAGTAGCTGTTCATGGATCACAAACACAGAACTCAGTTCCTGAGGACGGTTTCAATGAGACAACCCACCATGTACTCCTACATGGCCTCTCACCGCTACCTTTACCAAATCGTGTTCACAAACTTAGCTCTTAACAGTAGGACATGTTTACACACCTCCGATTCATCCCCCATGAATCGGACCTGACTCAACTCTAAGCAGTAGCAGGCATGACAAACAAGCATGAATGAGTAGGCACATCAGGGCTCAAACAACTCCTACTCATGCTAGTGGGTTTCATCTATTTATTGTGGAAATGACAGGTCATGCAGAGGATAAGGGGTTCAACTACCGCAACAAGTAACAGATGAATCATTGTTGTCCT
Organism: Triticum monococcum; assembly: GCA_034509565.1. Lineage (NCBI taxonomy): Eukaryota > Viridiplantae > Streptophyta > Magnoliopsida > Poales > Poaceae > Triticum > Triticum monococcum. Next base: position 498,557,067 of record CM067843.1, read on the forward strand.
AATGCAGTAAAAGAGAGCAGGAGCGAGAGAGGGGGATTATATCGGAATGAACAAGGGGGTTTTGCTTGCCTGGCACTTCTGAAGATATCATTGGGTCTTCATCAGTGTCAACGATCACATCGTCGGTACAACGTCTATCGAGAGGGGACAAATACCGGCAACAGAGAAAGAAATACAATCAATGCAATGCACAGTATGATGCATGATCATGACATGTCAATATGCTGTGGTTTGAGCTAATGCAACTAGCTATGATTTAAATGAGGTTGGTTTGAGTGCAAGATTGAAATTCCAACCCCATATATGATTATTTAAATGCCCTTTATTTGTTTTGTCCAAAACAGAGGACAAACACTGTTCAAACATGCATGAAAATGGTACAGATGGATTCCTTGAATTTTTCTGATAATTTTACATATATAATTTATCTTATTTGGAGTTACGGTTGATTTTCTATGATTTTTAGAAGTTTTAGACATTTTCTGGAATTTTCTAAATAAGAATAAATCCAGAAAAAGGAGTTATTGCATCAGCATGACATCACCCTGATGTCAGCAGGTCAACACGGTCGCCCAGAGTCAAACCTGACAGCTGGGACCCACGGGTCAGTGTAACAGGGCTAGTTTGGGTGGATGACATGTGGGACCAGTCAACTGCCGCGTCAGCAAAGTCAACTCTGACGCGTGGGTCCACCGGGATTAACTTAAGTCTAACTAATTTTGTTAGGGGTCTAAATAATTCGGTGGGGTCCGGCTGTCCGTGGCAGTGAGGTGGTTAATTAGGTGGGGAGGTTAGTCCTAATGACAGCCACGTCGGCACGCCGGAGTTTGGCCGGCGGCGATCTCAATCGCGGCGGAAGATCGCCGGAAACATGCTAGGGGCTGCGGTTTGTCATGCAGAAGGCATCAGGGAGAAGCCCTTGCTCGGGCGCATCCAACGGGCCAGGCAGGGGGTCGCGGGGCGGCCAGAATCTCGCCGGCGACGAGTTTTGGCGGCGGCGCAACTACGGGTTGCACGGGTGCGAGGCCACGGTGCCAAGCGGACGACCATGAGGCGCGCTACGGGTTCCTGGAGAAGCCCAGAGCACGACTCCATGCTTGGCTTGGTCAGGCGGGGCGTCTAGCGACGGCGAGCTTCGCGGCGGCGGCGGCGATTGCTCGGCCATGGCGGGGCTGCGGTTAGAGGACGGAACAGAGGGGGCGAGCACAGGGGGGAGGTATAGGAGCTCACAAGGATGCGACAGAGAAGGCCAGCGGGCTCGGGGACGACCTGGAGACGGAGAATCGGGGCCGGCGATCTTCGGTGCTCGTCGGTGAAGACGATGGCGATGGCGTCACTACAGGGCTCCCGGCGTCGCTTGGAGCGGTGAGGAGGAAGGGTAGGTCGAGGCGGAGCTTTGGGAGGCATCGGGGAGGCGAGGTGGTGGCTGTGGCCGCGGCGAGCGGCGTCGGTGGCGACGGGCGCGTTCGGGCGGACGCGCGCGAGAGAGACAGAGGAGGGAGGGCGCTCGAGGGAGAAAGAGGGAGAGGTGCAGGGGTCGCGTGGCGTCGAGGAGGGCTTCGAGGCGCCCGGTGAGGCAGGCGAGCAGGGAGGTGCGTGGCGCCGCGGGCGCGCATGCGCTGTCTCCCTCCTCTGCCTACTGGCAGAGGTAGGTGATGACTGGCATGGGCCAGGTGGGCTGGGCAGCATAGCTGGGCCGCTCGGCTGTAGGTAAGCGCCAGGTAGGTCTTCTATTCTTTTTAATTTTTCTTCTATTTTCTATTTTTTTTGATCTGTTTTGAATTAGTAAAAATACTAACTCATTTTGTAAAATCCTGAAAAAAATTGTGGGCACTATTTGAATTATTTCCAAAAGCCCCCAATTGTTTTCAGAAGTATTAGAGCATTTAAAATATTTATAGAATTTAAATGCCCCAATTCAAATACAATATGAGTTTATTCAAAAATCCATAAATGGCCAAGAAATATGCTCATCATTTTTGGCAGCGGTTTTCACCTTTATCAAAAATCATGAACATTTCCAAAGGCATTTTGGGTTCATTGAAGATTATTTTAAGTTGAACCTATTTGATTTGATCTGGTGCTAGGGTTTGAACAATCCCCATTTCAAGTTTAGAAGAAATTTAGACATGATGCAGCAACCAAGCTAGTCCAAGTGCATGGCAAGGCTAGGGATGTTACAACTCACCCCCACTAAACAAGAATCTCGGCCCGAGATTCAAGACATGAGGTAAGAAGGAAGGGGGGGGGGTTCACAAGACTATCGCAGTCTTCTCGATCCAACTGCCCTTCCCGAGGACGTTGATTCATTGCATCATGTCGATCTTGGCATCCTTGCTTTTGAGATCTTCATCCACGCGATGACGACGGAAAGAAACTCAACTAGGATTGATCTTCTCGAAGATCGAACTAAACAATATCAACTCACGGAATGAGATGTTGAAACATCTCAAGTTGAGACACAAGGCATATCGAGAGGGATGGAAGAACAACGACGGGGTTTGATTTGGTGGGCAACAATTCCACGCTTAGAAGATGGTGGATGGTGTCAAGGTGGCGAGGAAATAGTTGCCATGATACCATAACGAGACATCTTAAGGAAAGTGACTCGCAGAAATATTCCCTTAAGTGGCAAAAAGAATTACTTTTGATTCAGAGATCGTTGGAACTCTTCATACCAGCTTAAGGCAATTTACAATTGATAGTTGAGATAGCTTGAAGAGATGGCATACTTGGACTAGGATGGATGATGTGGACTACCTTGTTGAAGACAACGCAATGGATGATTTTTGTTTATCATCGGAAATGGATGGGACCTATGGTAAGTCCACTTTTGAAGATGACCATGAACAACAACTACTGAGGTGCAAGCTGGGAACAAAATGCAAATGTTGGGAATGATTCTAGTAACTGGGGAGAAGGTTCACCGGCAAAGGTGATTCCACCAATTGGATGGCTATCGAACAACTGCGAGGAGGGAGGTACATTCCAGTTAACGACAACATCAGAACCTAGTGCCTGAGCGTGCTCTCAAGAACTTGAGCATTTCCGTATTCATCAAGGTTCTGCCAATATCCGTGTCAAGGATCCTGGCAACACAACATACCACCATGATGAATAAGGGTGAAAGATGCAGATGCAAAGAAAGATAACACTTTCTCAGATTTCACCTTAGCGAAGCCAAGGAAACAAAATCTGGATGATCGACCGAGAGACATTTAGCACTCCGCTTCTAATGTTCTCCTTGATGTACTGGTTACCACGGTCATGCTTTAAGCATCGGCATAGCCACCAAGTAGTGGTCGGACTTCGGAATACGATGGATCCATAAGGAACAACTTCTGGAGTAAAACGAAATCCTCATGGGAAGGTGGCCAACTTTCTTCAATCGAGATACTACAATAATAGGTCTTCCGGCTGGATGTGTTGGCCACGACATCCACTTTACCGGTTATCGAGAGACCAATATTATAGTTCTTGGAAATGCTCCAACCATCATATCTGCCTGAGATTCAGATCTGGTTGGTGACAGGATATTCCAGACTCATCGAGTCTAGAAAGGAAAATGAAGGTTTGCAACACAAATCGACGAGATGACATTGCGAGATTCTCGGGGGAATGAACTACGGTAGTAAGCTCCAAAACATGAGCCGGTTCTGCTACAAGCATGTGAACACGTTGTCCTAGACAAGCATGACCACGTAGTAGTCTTATAATAAAACACTACCGAGTTCAGGGGGGAACCATCAACAAGGATATCGAAGTCCTTGCGTAGGTCTAACCCTTAAGAAGAAACTTCTTCTCCTTGAACAAATCAATCAGTGGCTTGGTGTGTTAGGGATACGTATAGAATGTAGATGATCAGTCTAACAGACCATAGAATACTTCGCACATGCATGACTGACTTGGGATGATTCCAAAGGAAGCAAAAACAAACTTTCTCGAATTCACGGCGGCAACTTACATCAGATGCACATGAATTAGGGGAAGTCACATCTTTCAACCGGACATATGCTTCATGATCGGGACATGAGGGCAATGCTTATAAAGTTTCCAACACTAGCTGGATGTTCAACACAATCATGGAGGAGACAAAATGCCGCTGATGGGCTCAACAACAACTCATCGGAATTTCCATATCACTGGACTTCCACCACTATGTGAACAATGTGATAGTATTGGTCAGACCAAAGATATAATGGTGTATGCTCGAGGGACAACCGCAAGTAAGACAACATTACGAACATCGTTGGTTCTGATTTGATTTGACGATAACCCACACTCAAATCAAGGTTTGGACAAGATAATAGATACAACAACTGATCACGGGGACCAATTGGTGAAGATATCGTCTTTCTTCAACACACACACACACACAAGGATATCCCTTAGGGATGAGCTAAGTCGGACAAGTTTTCATCTTCCAACTCTCCAAGTTGTTGTTAAGCTTAACCAACTAGCTCAGAGGTATCCAACACAGATTCTTGGGGAAAAGTGGTTTATTGAAAAACCATCTTGATCACGAACTCAACATAACGGTCATGTAACAACCTGGTAACACTTCCGAGAAGATATTCGGAAAATCACGATCCACCGGTATGTTACTAAGCTCGAGAACAACCTTGCTTTTCAGGGCAAGATGATATGATCAAAGAGTAAGGGATTGGCACAATCCTAATCCATTGATCGAAGTGTGCACCAGAAATATGGACTAGGTAGCACGATCAGTCTTAGAATGATAATTTGATAACCAACACGCTAAGAATGAGGATAGTGTCCATTAACTACCAAGCAACACAGTTGCTAGGAGTATTGATTTCACACATCACGACTCACGTGCCGGCATTCCGGTTACAATAACACGGGAACCGAGGAATGAACAATGATGGTAAGAAGTATCACTGCGTCAAGAATTCATGAGAGATGTGCAATTCTCACGACGCTCTTGACATAAAGTGGGTAATACTTTAGGGTAGAACAGAACCAAAAGCTGGATTGGCATTTTGATCTGCGGAATACAACCACTTTGACCCGATCCCAGAAATGGATGAGGTACTGGAGTTTGTTTCTCCTAGTCATTCCAAAATAGAACGGCTCGACGGACCACAAGAATAAAAGGCACCGATGAACCCAAATGCACAACTATTCCTGACTATCAATTGATAGACGAAGGTCAGAAAACAACTAAAGAGGGACAACTCAAGGAACATATAACTTTCTGAGTTGTGGAGGCATAGATTAGTATGTCGAGCAAAGCTCAACATATTTCTTCCAGATAACCCACGCAGAAAGGTAGAACTGGCAGAGCCACAATATAGAATGGAGAACTCATCAAGAGCACTCTGTCGTGACCTTTTGGTTCAAAAGAACTCCTGCCAAGAATGGTTCATGATAATTGGAAGAAGGAAATACCACGAACCTCGAGGACTATCGCAAGGGTTACTAATATCCTAAAGGAATGAGCAAACACTATCAACATGAAGTAAGTAGGGTGAATCTCGGGTTCAAAACCCAGGAGTAGAATGCCTACTAACTAAATGGCATCACGGGATGCTTTTGAGAATAATGGCCAGAATCGCACACTGGGAACACAAAACATGGCTAGATTACTAGGTGGCACTCTAAGACATCTAGGGTCATAATAATAATTCCAACATATATGTCGAGGCAAAAGAATACCCCAACTGACAAGTAGTGTGATTAATCTGGCCCAAATGGACATCAAGAACAGGGGAAAGGATTTGCAAATGCATCAGACTATTTAGAAACCTGGGATGACTCGGACAGCATAACGGCTATAAGTGCTCAAAATGATTTGAGACATCCTGCAAAATGGTGGCATAACCACTCAGAAGCACAAAATCAAGGTTCGAGACCAACTATGAACACACAGAAGTAGTAGAAACTGAACTGGCTTAAATCCAACAATCTTAGGCAACTATGGTTTAGTAACACGTCATCCTGATAGATAGATGAGAAGGCCTAATTCTTAATCCCCGTAGAAAAGAAGAGGTAGACTCAGATCAGATGGGCATGAGGTATAAGGAGTAAGGAGTAAAAAGAGCCTTACGTTCCCTTCCACAATCAATTCCCTTACATAACTAAAGCATTTCTAGACTCAACTTCGACCAGTTTGGCTTGGTAAACCTACAGGCAGTCAGGCTCTGATACCAACGCTGTCGGGACCCCGATCCTAGGTCACACCGATCTAGCATGTAACACATCATATCACTTTGTGGCCTCACGCACGGTATTTCCACGGGTGCCACCTTACCTGGCCCGGGACCGTTTGCGCCTTTTGGCTCACGTATATGATAGTGTCGCTAGCATCCATATGACAAAGAACCCGGGCCGACATGGCTAGTCGTGAACCCAAAGCGGCACTAACCCATGGGGACAGGCATACATGAATCAACCTCGAGCATGTCGATCAACAGCGTGTGAAACCGGGCTGTAGCACCGGGCTAACAGGACTCCGGTAACCCGGGCTGTAGCAGGCTAGGCAGGACTCCGGATGTCACCGCGTGACATTTCCCCGAAGGGACAGACATAGGAACGAAGTGAAACACATGCCGGCCAGTCAAGTGTCCTGAGCAGTAGTGCTGGGCTAGCAGGACTCCGGTGATCCGGGCTGTAGCGGACTACTATCGCTTAGAAGCACTAGACTACCTTTCCCCATATGATAGGCTGCCAAGGATAAACAACTAGATAGTCGGATCCCACACATACCAAGCATTTCAATCAGACACACAATATGCTCGATATGTGTGTATACAACATGGCATCACAACATAACTCTACAACTCAAGTATGTATGCATTAGGCTCCGAGGAGTGAGATATGACAAACATGGGTCTCATGACCCAACATACAGGGCATACAAGCAACAAGCACATGCGGAAGCTTAACATGTCTGAGTACAGACATCTATAAATGAAAAAGGCTAAGAAGCCTGACTATCTACCAGATCCTGTCGAGGGCACAAGATCGTAGCTGAGGTATCAAGCTAAACGTCGAAGTCCACGCGGAACTACTAGCGAGACTGAAGTCTCTCTGCAAAACATAAATTAAGCAAACGTGAGTACAAAGGTACTCAGCAAGACTTACATCAGAACTAAACTACATATGTATCGGTATCAACAAAAGGGGGTGGTGGAGTTTAACTGCAGCAAGCCAGCTTTGACTCAGTGGCTATTCTGAACTACGATTGCAAGCAACTCTTTTGAGGTGGCGCACACGAGTCCACATATTCACCATTCAATACACCACTATGGATCCGCTCTCGTCTCCCTACGAGAAGGCCATCCATAGTACTCACACTTATCTTGCGAGTTTTAGAGTATCCACTTTCACTTGTCTATGAACTATTATAGGCAACCCAGAAGTCCCTTACCGCAGACACGGCTATTCGAATAGATCATTTATAACCCTGCAGGGGTGTACTTCGTCACACATGTTTCCACCACTTAGCGTCTGCACACGACATGTGCTCGGCAGACTTCAAGCGAAAGCCGACGTGGGTGTAGACCACGACCTGACTAACCACACAAGTCTCTAGTCCAGGTTTATCGCCTATTCGGGTTCCATCCGCGAGGAGATCCGGCCGGAGTTTCGCTCACAGCCCCAAACGATGTGTGCAGGGTTCCCGAGACACCAAACGGGCACCCGGTACACCGTGCCACAGTGTATCTACCGCATCATAGCCCACCCCTAGGGTCAGCTCTACGCACGGCCGCCAACACATATCCTATAAACACCAGAAACTAATTGCAACTCCTGGACAGAGGACGAGAGGGGTCAGTAAGTCGAGCGGGGTCATATTTCAGGGCCCAACGTGTGGTAGTAGCTGTTCATGGATCACAAACACAGAACTCAGTTCCTAAGGATGGTTTCATTGAGACAACCCACCATGTACTCCTACATGGCCTCTCACCGCTACCTTTACCAAATCGTGTTCACACACTTAGCTCTTAACAGTAGGACATGTTTACACACCTCCGATTCATCCCCGATGAATCGGACCTGACTCAACTCTAAGCAGTAGCAGGCATGACAAACAAGCATGAATGAGTAGGCACATCAGGGCTCAAACAACTCCTACTCATGCTAGTGGGTTTCATCTATTTACTGTGGAAATGACAGGTCATGCAGAGGATAAGGGGTTCAACTACCGCAACAAGTAACAGATGAATCGTTGTTGTCCTAATGCAGTAAAAGAGAGCAGGAGCGAGAGAGGGGGATTATATCGGAATGAACAAGGGGGTTTTGCTTGCCTGGCACTTCTGAAGATATCATTGGGTCTTCATCAGTGTCAACGATCACATCGTCGGTACAACGTCTATCGAGAGGGGACAAATACCGGCAACAGAGAAAGAAATACAATCAATGCAATGGACAGTATGATGCATGATCATGACATGTCAATATGCTGTGGTTTGAGCTAATGCAACTAGCTATGATTTAAATGAGGTTGGTTTGAGTGCAAGATTGAAATTCCAACCCCATATATGATTATTTAAATGCCCTTTATTTGTTTTGTCCAAAACAGAGGACAAACATTGTTCAAACATGCATGAAAATGGTACAGATGGATTCCTTGAATTTTTCTGATAATTTTACATATATAATTTATCTTATTTGGAGTTACGGTTGATTTTCTATGATTTTTAGAAGTTTTAGACATTTTCTGGAATTTTCTAAATAAGAATAAATCCAGAAAAAGGAGTTATTGCGTCAGCATGACATCACCCTGATGTTAGCAGGTCAACACGGTCGCCCAGAGTCAAACCTGACAGCTGGGACCCACGGGTCAGTGTAACAGGGCTAGTTTGGGTGGATGACATGTGGGACCAGTCAACTGCCGCGTCAGCAAAGTCAACTCTGACGCGTGGGTCCACCGGGATTAACTTAAGTCTAACTAATTTTGTTAGGGGTCTAAATAATTCGGTGGGGTCCGGCTGTCAGTGGCAGTGAGGTGGTTAATTAGGTGGGGAGGTTAGTCCTAATGACAGCCACGTCGGCACGCCGGAGTTTGGCCGGCGGCGATCTCAATCGCGGCGGAAGATCGCCGGAAACATGCTAGGGGCTGCGGTTTGTCATGCAGAAGGCATCGGGGAGAAGCCCTTGCTCGGGCGCATCCAACGGGCCAGGCAGGGGGTCGCGGGGCGGCCGGAATCTCGCCGGCGACGAGTTTTGGCGGCGGCGCAACTACGGGTTGCACGGGTGCGAGGCCACGGTGCCAAGAGGACGACCTTGAGGCGCGCTACGGGTTCCTGGAGAAGCCCAGAGCACGACTCCATGCTTGGCTTGGTTAGGCGGGGCGGCTAGCGACGGCGAGCTTCGCGGCGGCGGCGGCGATTGCTCGGCCATGGCGGGGCTGCGGTTAGAGGACGGAACAGAGGGGGCGAGCACGGGGGGAGGTATAGGAGCTCACAAGGATGCAGCAGAGAAGGCCAGCGGGCTCGGGGACGACCTGGAGACGGAGAATCGGGGCCGGCGATCTTCGGTGCCCGTCGGTGAAGACGATGGCGATGGCGTCACTGCAGGGCTCCCGGCGTTGCTTGGAGCGGTGAGGAGGAAGGGTAGGTCGAGGCGGAGCTTTGGGAGGCATCGGGGAGGCGAGGCGGTGGCTGTGGCCGCGGCGAACGGCGTCAGTGGCGACGGGCGCGTTCGGGCGGACGCGCGCGAGAGAGACAGAGGAGGGAGGGCGCTCGTGGGAGAAAAAGGGAGAGGTGCAGGGGTCGCGTGGCGTCGAGGAGGGCTTCGAGGCGCCCGGTGAGGCAGGCGAGCAGGGAGGTGCGTGGCACCGCGGGCGCGCATGCGCTGTCTCCCTCCTCTGCCTACTGGCAGAGGTAGGTGATGACTGGCATGGGCCAGGTGGGCTGGGCAGCATAGCTGGGCCGCTCGGCTGTAGGTAAGCGCCAGGTAGGTCTTCTATTCTTTTTAATTTTTCTTCTGTTTTCTATTTTTTTTTGATCTGTTTTGAATTAGTAAAAATACTAACTCATTTTGTAAAATCCTGACAAAAATTGTGGGCACTATTTGAATTATTTCCAAAAGCCCCCAATTGTTTTCAGAAGTATTAGAGCATTTAAAATATTTATAGAATTTAAATGCCCCAATTCAAATACAATATGAGTTTATTCAAAAATCCATAAATGGCCAAGAAATATGCTCCTCATTTTTGGCAGAGGTTTTCACCTTTTTAAAAAATCATGAACATTTCCAAAGGCATTTTGGGTTCATTGAAGATTATTTTAAGTTGAACCTATTTGATTTGATCTGGTGCTAGGGTTTGAACAATCCCCATTTCAAGTTTAGAAGAAATTTAGACATGATGCAGCAACCAAGCTAGTCCAAGTGCATGGCAAGGCTAGGGATGTTACATCTCCCCCATATGACGCGGCGCATCCAGCAACTAATCGATGCTGCCGCGCGACGGCACGAGGCCGACGCGTGCGCGGGGAGCCCTCCCCCACGCCGCGAACACGGCGCGACCTCCCGATCGCCGACTACCAGCTACACCCGCGCGCGGCGCGAGAAAGAGCCGGCTTCCAGCCGAAGCCGGACCCAAGTCTCCATCGAGCGAGACGCGGACGGCCGCCCCCGAGCCATGGAATCGCGGGGCACCCCGCCTCCGCCTCGAGCTCGCAGAGAAAGATATCCTACCCCGCCCCTAGTGGCTCACCCGACTCTCAGCGGCCGGCTTGGTCGCCGGGAGGGAATCGGCGAAAACGACGCCCGCCACCGGATCGACCGCCTGGCCCGATCCCTGGCGCTAGAAGAAGAAGACGATGTCGGCCCGCCTTGCTTCGGCCCCCGCATCCGCGACGAGCCTTTCCCCAAAGGGTTCTCGCTCCCAAGAGACACACCCAAGTACAATGGCTCGGTGAAGCCGGAATACTGGCTGACCGACTACTCCACAGCCGTCAGCATCGCAAATGGCAACCGGCGCGTTGCCGTAAAGTACGTGCCCCTCATGCTGCAAGGCACGGTGTGGACTTGGCTTAATAGCCTTAAGCCGCTCAGCATCAACAGCTGGGTGAACTTCACTGAAGCCTTCGTTCGCAACTTCACCAGCACCTATAAGCGGGCTCCCAAGCCCAGACAGCTCTCCCTGTGTGTACAGGGCCCAGCCGAGTCCACTCGCGACTACCTAACGCGTTGGGCCGGGCTCCGCAACTCCTGTGAGGGGGTGCACGAGGTGCAAGCCATCGAATACTTCACAGCCGGGTGCCGAGAGGGCACCCTCCTCAAGCACAAGCTTCCCTGCGATGAGCCGACTACCCTCGACGAGCTCCTAAACATCGCCGACAAGTACGCCACCGCCGACTCCTCGATGAAGACCGAGCTCCGGGTGGACGCATCCGGAAAGGTGCTCAATGCGGCGCCCAAAGCGCCGGCTGGAGACGGCGGCCGACGCCAACACCAGAACGATCAAAAACGCAAGGGCCCTGCGCCGCCTCCCGCCAGTCGGCAGGTGGCCACGGTCGAAGATGCGCCGCCTGAAGGGCGGCCCGCACCCAAGAAGCCCAAGGGCGGCAGGCCGGCTTGGCAGCCGGCCTTCTCCTACGAGCAAACCCTTGATGCCCCGTGCAAGTTCCACAGCGGCGCGAAGCCGTCCAACCACACGACCCGCAAATGTAACTGGCTCGCCCGAATCTCGAAGGGCGAGGGGCTCACGCCGACTCCGCTTGCCGGCTCCACCGCCCAAAGCCGCCCGGCCCGCGGTCGACGCCGTGCAGGACGAGTTCCCCGACGAGCAAGCGTCTTATGTCATCTTCACGAGCCAGCCCGAAGACCGGCGCAGCAAGCGCCGAGAGCAACAGGAGGTCAACGTGGCCGCCACCAGCCCAGCCGGCCACATGCACTGGTTGGAGAAACCCATCAGCTGGAGCCGGGCCGATCACCCAGAGGTGATGCCATCCCCCGGCTCCTACGCGTTGGTCCTGGAGGCCACCCTAGCAACGGATACGCGCGCCGCACGCTTCTCCCGCGTGCTGATCGACGGCGGAAGCAGCATCAACATCCTGTACCGCGACACCATGGAGAAGCTGGGCGTCAAGGCCAAGCAACTTGCGCCGACTCGAACGGTGTTCCACGGCATCGTACCCGGATTGTCCTGTGCCCCCATCGGCAAGCTCAAGATCGATGTACTCTTTGGGGGCAAGGATCATTTCCGCCGGGAAGCAATCTGGTTCGAGGTGGTGGACCTGGACAACCCTTATCATGCCTTGCTTGGCCGACCCGCCTTGGCCAAGTTCATGGCGGTCCCCCACTATGCTTACCTCAAGATGAAGATACCGAGCTCCAAGGGTGTCATCACCATCGCCGGCGACTACAAGAAGTCCGCCGACTGCGCCGCGGCCAGCAGCCGGCTGGCCGAATCCCTCGTGATCGCAACCGAGAGGAAGACGCTGGACCGGGTCATGGCCCTGGCCAGCAAGCAGCTAAACCAACCCGCCGACTCCAAGGAGTATGATGCCCAAGGATCTTTCCAGCCGGCCAAGGAGACCAAGAAGATACAGCTCGACCCCGAGCACCCCGAGAGGTTTGCCGTCATTGGGGCGAGCCTGGATAGCAAATAGGAAGGCGAGCTCGCCGATTTCCTCCATGAGAATCGGGATATCTTTGCATGGTCCCCCAAGGACATGCCGGGTGTTCCGAAGGATTTCGCCGAGCACAAATTGCACGTGCGGGAGGATGCTAAACCAGTCAAGCAGCCCCTCCGCCGACTGTCAGAAGAGAAGAGAAGGATCGTAGGGGAGGAGATAGCCCGGCTCCTCGCAGCCGGCTTCATCATGGAAGTTTTCTTCCCCGAATGGCTCGCGAACCCGGTTCTCATGCTGAAAAAGAATAACAAGTGGCGCATGTGTATAGATTACACGAGCCTCAACAAAGCCTGCCCAAAAGATCCCTTCGCTCTGCCCAGAATTGATCAAGTGATAGACTCCACAGCCGGATGCGAGCTGTTGAGTTTTTTGGATGCCTACTCGGGATACCACCAGATCAAGCTGAACCCGGATGACCAACTGAAGACCGCCTTCATCACGCCGTTTGGAGCCTTCTGCTACCTGACCATGACGTTCGGCTTGAGGAATGCCGGCGCCACGTTTCAGCGTTGCATGCAGAAGTGCCTCCTCACGCAGCTCGGCAAGAATGCCCACGTTTATGTGGATGATGTTGTGGTGAAGACGGAGAAGCGTGGCACTCTGCTGGAAGACTTGAAGGAGACGTTCGAGAACCTGCGCCGGTTCCGGATCAAGCTCAACCCGGAGAAATGCGTGTTCGGAGTGCCAGCCGGCCAGCTCCTAGGCTTCCTGGTCTCTGAACGCGGCATAGAGTGCAACCCTGTGAAGATCAAGGCCATCGAGAGGATGGCGGTCCCAACCAAGCTCAGAGAGATTCAGAAGTTCACCGGGTGCCTGGCCTCCCTTAACCACTTCATCAGCCGGCTTGGAGAAAAAGCTCTCCCCCTCTACCGCCTCATGAAGAAGAGCACTCACTTTGAGTGGAACGACCAGGCCGACCAAGCTTTCCACGAGCTGAAGAAAATGCTGTCCACGCCGCCTGTCTTGGCGGCACCGACTGAGAAGGAGCCCATGCTCCTATATATTGCCGCCACTAGCTGGGTGGTCAGCACCGTCATTGTGGTCGAACGCCCCGAAGAAGGCCGAGCCCAGCCGGTCCAAAGGCCGGTTTACTACCTGAGCGAGGTGTTGTCCGCCTCGAAGCAAAATTACCCGCACTATCAGAAGATGTGCTATGGCGTGTACTTCGCCGCCAAGAAGCTGAAGCCGTACTTTCAAGAGCATCCCATCACGGTCGTATGCACTGCCCCGCTTGCCGACATCATAGGCAGCCGGGATGCATCCGGCCGGGTGGCCAAATGGGCCATCAAGCTGGCCCCCTACACCATCTTCTACCAACCCCGCATCGCCATCAAGATGCAAGCGCTGGCTGACTTCCTCGTCAACTGGGCCGAGACCCAGTACTTACCACCGGCGCCCGACTCCACCCATTGGCGCATGCACTTTGACGGATCAAAGATGCGCACCGGCTTGGGAGCCGGCGTCGTCCTTACTTCTCCAAAGGGCGAAAAGCTCAGATACATGCTGCAGATCCACTTCGCCGCCTCCAACAACGTAGCCGAGTACGAGGCGCTCATACACGGGCTCCGGCTTGCCAAGGAGCTTGGTATTCGCCGGATCCTGTGCTATGGTGACTCGGATTTGGTGGTGCAGCAGTCTTCTGGCGATTGGGACGCCAAGGACGCGAACATGGCGAGCTACCATTTCCTAGTACAGCAAATCAGCGGATACTTCGACGGGTGTGAGTTCCTTCACGTGCCGCGAGTCGACAACGAGCCAGCAGATGCCCTGGCCCGAATAGGCTCCACGTGGCAAGCAATACCAGCCGGCGTCGCCCTGCAGCGCCTCCTCAAGCCTTCAATCAAGCCGTCTCCGAAATCCGACTCCATTTTCGTGCCGCCTAACCCCGAGGGGGCCGGGTCTGGCTCGAAGAATCAAGCAGCCGGCCCGGGGACTTCAATATTCGGCTCGGGGACTGCCGCACCTGGCCCGGGGACTGCTGTAGCCGGCCCGGGGACTGCAGTAGCCGGCCAGGGGACTTCTTCAGCACAGGAAGCGGCGGCCGACTCCAGCGCTGCACTGCCCAACCCGCCCACCCTGGTGGCTCTGGCCACATTGGTGGCTGAGGAGGTCGCCGCCCCATCATGGGCCCAAGCCATCCGCAACTTTCTGGTGAACCATGACCTGCCGACTGACAAAAATGAAGCAAGACAAGTTCAGCGCCGGGCTAGAGCATACACAATCGTCAACAGAGAGCTTGTCAAGCGCAGCGCCACCGGAATCTTGCAGCGATGCGTCGAGCAGGAGAAAGGCATCGCGATCCTCAGGGATATACACCAAGGAGAATGCGGCCACCACGCCGCATCAAGATCACTGGTCGCCAAAGCCTTCCGCCACGGTTTCTTCTGGCCGACTGCTTTGGACGACGCCAAAGAGCTAGTCAAACACTGCAAAGGCAGCCAGCTTTTTAGCTCACAGCAACACATGCCGGCTTCAGCACTCAAGACCATTCCCATCACCTGGCCCTTTGCCGTCTGGGGATTGGATATGGTGGGCCCATTCAAGACGGCGCGCGGCGGCATGACACATTTGCTCGTCGCCGTTGACAAATTCACCAAGTAGATCGAGGCGAAGCCGATCAAGAAGCTGAATGGGCCGACTGCAGTGACCTTCATTGCAGATATAACAACCCGGTATGGCGTACCGCACAACATCATCACCGACAACGGCACGAACTTTGCCAAAGGTGCCCTGGCACGGTTCTGCGCTGCGCAAGGTATCTGGCTGGACCTTGCGTCAGTCGCCCACCCGCAGTCAAACGGCCAAGTGGAGCGAGCAAATGGCCTCATTCTGTCTGGCATCAAGCCTCAACTGGTCATACCCCTGGAGCGTTCAGCCGGCTGCTGGCTCGATGAGCTGCCGGCTGTCCTATGGAGTCTGCGCACTACTCCCAACAGATCAACCGGCTTCACTCCCTTCTTCCTTGTATATGGTGCCGAGGCGGTCATCCCAACAGACATCGAGTTCGCCTCGCCTCGGGTAACCATGTACACGGAAGCGGAAGCCAAAGAAGCACGAGAAGATGGTGTCGACCTGTTGGAAGAGGCCCGGCTGTTAGCCCTCAGTCGGTCCGCCATCTACCAGCAGGGTCTGCGCCGCTACCATAGCCGGAGGGTCCGCCCAAGATCCTTCCAGGTGGGCGACCTTGTGCTCCGGCTGATCCAGCGAACAGCCGGCCAGCACAAGCTCGCAGCCCCCTGGGAAGGCCCCTTCATCATCAGCAGAGCCTTGGGCAACGACGCCTACTACCTCATCGACGCGCAGAAGCCGAAGGCACGCAAGAGAGACGACTCCGGCAAGGAGTCAGAGCGACCGTGGAACGCAAATCTCCTTCAAAAGTTTTACAGTTAAAGCGCAGTATGTGTCATGCCCACTTTTGTATTTAGTATGATACAGTAGGCTCCCCGAGAAAGACTCGGGGACTGCCACCCGTTGTTTTATGAATGAAAGTTATCATGCGTATGATGTTAGCTTTTCATTTATTTTTGTCCGGTACCGGGTCCGACGAGTCGGCCCGGGGACTGGCCGACTAGAGTTATATTAGGAGCCCTACCCGCAGTCAGACAAGTAATGTGCCGACACCCAGGCTTGGCTCTTGTCGAAACCGCAGCTCGAAGAACTGACTGCCCGGCTGGCAAGAGCCACTAGCCGGAAAGGGTACCCACATGAAAAACGGCTAGGGACCAAACAGGCTCGCATATATAACAAAAGCCGGCTGACTGCCTCACGCCGACCGACTACCAGAGTAGCCGGCCGACCGGCTTACATCCAGTCTACTTCAAATCCAAGAAAACTCAAGTACTTGCCTTCCCAAAGAGGGAAGGCGGCAAAGGAAAGAGCCTAAGGACAAAAAGTACACTCGGATGAACGCCAACACATGCATATATTAATATATTACACAAAAACCCTCCAGAGAGGTCGACATCCAGCATTGTTCGATACACCCCCAGTGGGTGGAATTGCAGAAACTTAAATTTGTCCAAAAAGAAAGACAGGGACAAAAAGAACAGCAGATCAAGCCGGCGGGGCCGCAGACGAGCTGGATTAGGCGACGGAAGTAGTCGCGCCGGCTGGAGGAGCGGCCGGCTGGCCAACCTCGGCTTGATCGTCGTCTCCGGTAGAGGGCGCGCTCCCGCGTGGCTCGTTTCTAGAGGCACGATCGGCTTGGGGACGGTCGGCCACCCCACCAGTCGGCTCGGCGTCTTCGCTGTCCTCCTCCTCGTCGTCCTCGCCCTCGTCACTGGAGGCGATCTCTTCCGCCGAGTCCTCGCCGTCCGCCGGGTTCAGCCCGAACCATTCCTCCGGCTGGGCAGCGCCATCGTCGTTGAGCTCCGGCGCGAAGACGCTGGTGTCGGTACACTCGGCGATCGTCGAGGCGCGCTGCGCGATCGCCGGCCGCACCTCCTCCAGCTCGGCGTCGGCTTCCGACCGCCACGTTTGCAGCTGGTCCAGGCTTAGCCCTGGGTACCACGCGCGGACGAACTCCAGCGCGCGCCCGGCTCCAAGACGGGCCGCGGACGCCTTCCAGGCCTCGAAGCGGCCGACTGCGACTTCGAGCCAGTCGGCCGTCCGGCTTGGGGTCTGGGGAATTGTCTGGCCGGGCCAGAGCGCGGCCAGTGTCAGGACCCCGATTCTAAGCCACATCGACCTAGCCGGTAACACCTCATATCACTTTGCGGCCTCACGCACGGTATCCCACGGGTGTCGCCTTACCATGGCCCGGGACCGTTTGCGCCTTTTGGCTCGCGTATATGACAATGTCGCTAGCATCCATATGACCGAGAACCCGGGCCGACATGGCTAGTCGTGAACCCAAAGCGGCACAGACCTATGGAGACAGGCATACATGAATCACAACGAACATGTTGGTCATCAACGAGTGATTCCGGGCTGTAGCACTGGGCTAACAGGACTCCGGGGATCCCGGGCTGTAGCAGGCTAGACAGGACTCCGGAGACCACCGCGGGACATTTCCCCGAAGGGACAGACATAGGGACGAAGTGAAACACATGCCGGCCAGTCAAGTGTCCTGAACAGTAGTGCTGGGCTAGCAGGACTCCGGTGAACCGGGCTGTAGCGTACTACTATGGCTCGAGGAGCACTAGACTACATTTCCCCATAAGAAAGGCTGCGAAGGACAAACAACTAGATTGTCGGATCCCACTCATACCAAGCATTTCAATCATACATACAATATGCTCGATATGAGTACATACAACATGGCATCACAACAAAACTCTACAACTCAGGTACTTTATTTAAAGGCTCCAGGGAGCCATACATAACATATCCATACAGGTAGGGGTCACATGACCCGACACTCAAGTCATACAGTCATACAAGCACATGCGGAAGCAACTAGTCTGAGTACAGACTCTAGAAAGAAAGAAGGCTTCTCGAAGCCTGTCTATCTACATAGGGCCCTCCATGGCCTGGATCACCACCTGGGTGGCTAGTCACTCGTCGACATCAAGGTCTACGTAAAACCCATCGGAGGGGGCAGTGTTGTCGTCTGAAAACAATAAATAAGCAAACATGAGTACAAAGGTACTCAGCAAGTCTTACATCAGAACCTACTGTACATGCTCATTCTCAAGAGGGTGGTGGGGTTTATGCAGCAAGCCAGCTTTGACTCTTGGCTAAGCTATCCTATGGAATCTTTTAGCAAAATAGTTTTCGCACACGAGTCCACTACTCACCATCACAATACTCCACCGTGGATCCTCCCTCGTAACCTGCGAGGGGGCCATCCTCGGTACTCACAGTTATCTTGAGTCTTTTAGTAGTATCCATTAACTTGTCTATGAACTGTATAGGCAACCAAGTAGTCCTTTACCGCGGACGCGGCTATTCGAATAGTTTTATACCCTTCAGGGGTGTACTTCGTCATACACGCTTTCACCGCTTACCGCCGTCTACACGACATGTACTCGGCAACCTTCAAGCGGAAGCCCAGCGAGGGTGTCGGCCACGGCCTACCTAAACACCTAAGCCCCTAGTCCAGGTTATCGCCTATCCAGGTTCCATCCGCAGGGAGTCCGGCCGAGGTTTCCACATACAGCCCCGAACAATGTGAACAGGGTTTCCGAGACACCAAACAGGTGACTCGGTACACCGTGCCACGGTGTATCTACCGCAACATAGCCCACCCCTAGGGTCAGCACTACGCACGGCCGCCAACACATATCCTACAAACACCAGAAACTATTTGCAACTCCTGGACAGAGTACTAGGGTGGCTAAGAAGTCGAGAGGGTCCATTTGTTTCGGGCCCAATGTACGGTAGTAACTGCATCTTAAATCACACATACAGATCTCAGTTCTTATGGACGGCCTCAATGAAACAACCCACCATGTACTCCTACATGGCCTCTCATCGATACCTTTACCAAAACATGTTCAACACATCCCTCATATTAATGGCACAAGCATTTCACTCTAGCCCATCACCCAGATGAACCAGACCTGACACAACTCTAAGCATAGCAGGCATAGCAAGGTAGGAATCACAAAACTTGGCTCAATCAACTCCTACACATGCTAGTGGGTTTCATCTAGTTACTGTGGCAATGACAGGTCATGCAGAGGATAAGGGTTCAACTACCGTAGCACACAGCAGTTTGAATCGTGTTGTCTTAATGCAGTAAACAAGAGCAGGAGCGAGAACATGGGTTGTATCGGAATGATCAATGGTTGCTTGCCTGATGGAGTGGTAACGGGATACTGCCCTTCAGTTGGATACTCGTGAATATCCTCGGAGGCAGAACCTACCACGAAGAACACAACCGAGCACAATCAACACATGACGATATGCAACAATATGATGCATGCTATGACATGGCAATATGGATGTGTCTTGAGCTAATGCAACTAGCTATGATTTAAATGAAGTTGGTTTGAGTACAAGATTCAAATTCCAACCCCATATATGATTATTTAAATGCCCTTTATTTGTTTTGTCCAAAACAAAGGACAAGCATTGTTCAAACATGCATGAAAATGGTACAGATGGATTCCTTGAATTTTTCTGATAATTTTTCATATATAATTTGTCTCATTTGGAGTTATGGTTGAATTTCTATGAATTTTTGAAGTTTTGGGTATTTTCTGGAATTTCCTGAATTATTTTTAAACTAGAAAATGATTTACTGCGTCAGCCCAACGTCAGGGTGACGTCAGCTGGTCAACTGAGCTACCTCCAGGTCAAACCTGACCAGTGGGTCCCACTGGTCAGTCTCACAGTGCTGGCTCGAGTCACAGACAGGTGGGGCCAGTCAAAGGCCACGTCAGAAAGTCAAACTGACGTGTGGGGCCAACTGGGTTAATAACTAAACTAAACAGAACATTAAGTTAAACTAAACACGCACTGGACCCACATGGCAGTGGCTCTAGGGAGTTTTAGCAGGGTCATTAGCACTAATTAAGCCAGCGCCACGTCAGCTCACCGGAGCTTGGCCGGCGGCGACCAAATACGCGGCGGGGTTTCACCGGAGTTGCTCGGGTTTCACCTACAGGCCACCATTTGACGCGCGGTTTTCTCCTACGGGTTCCTGGGAGTGAGGCGCATCCAGAGAGACAAGCGGCAGCAGCTGGGGTGGCCGGAGCTGACAGCGGCGAGCTCTTTAGCGGCCGCCGGAGTTCGGTTGCGCGCGGGATCGTGTTTCAGTGCGTAGAAGAGCGGGGCAATGGGGCTAGGAGGGCGCTACGCATCGCGGGGAGTAGGTTCGACACTCCAGGGTGACCATTTGGTCACCGGAGCATCGTCGACAGCGAGCTCAGGCGGCGGCGCACTTCGGTCATCAAGGGGGTGACGGCTACGGCAATCAATCGGAGAGGAGAAGAGGGGGAAACGGTTGCGGAGCTCACAGCGGTGCCGTAGGGATGGTTAGCGGGCTCATGGGCGTCCTGCGTGCGGCGGATCGATGATGATGGTGGCCGGAGCCCGAGGTGGAAGACGACGGCGATGGCGATGTTGCTGGCCTCCCGGGGTCACGTGCCTTGGCGTGCGGCTCTACGGCATCGAGGCGAAGCTCATGGGGGCGCTGGCCGGCGTGGGGGTGCTGGTGGCCACGGTAACGACAAGCGACGGCGACGGCGACTCTTGGATGAGCTCGGGGAAGAGAGTCAGGGGAGCGAGAGAGGGTGGAGCGAGTGAGGGAGAGGAGCGAGGGGACACGGGGCATCGTCGTGGCGTCGTTAGGAGGGCCGGGGAAGCAGGAGGTGGAAGCAGGAGGTGGCTTCGCCTCCTGTGCGTGCGCCACGCCGTCGTCCTCCTGGCAAAGGAAGGAGACGACTGGCGCCCGGCTCTGGTGGGCTGGGCCGATAGTGCTGGGCCACAGCTGGGCCGCCAGGTAAGTACTCTCTCTCTTTCTAATTTATTCTGTTTTTTTTCTATTTTTGTTATTCTGTTTTGATTTAGTTTAAATACTAAATCATTTTATAAAATCCTGAAAATATTTATGGACACTTTCTGAAATATTTCAGTGGCCCAAAAATAATTCCAACATTATTTGAGCATTTGAATTATTTAATAGTATTTAAATGCCCAAATTCAAATATTTATGAATTAAGTCATTGCCCCTTTTGTTGTCCTAAAATTATATGCACCATTTTTCCCAAGGGTTCTAACCCAAGGCAAAGAGGGTGAACATATTTGAAGGGCATTTCAGGTTCATTGAATTTATTTTTAGTAAACCCTAGTTGATTTTAGGGGGGGGGCTGGGGGTTCTGCTTTCCCCATTTCAATTTTCTGATGAAGGTAAACATGATGCACACTCTAATGCATAACCTAGCTAGTGTGTGACAACTCACCCCCACTCAACAGAATCTCGTCCCGAGATTTAGGATCATCTGGGAAGAAGGCGGGGTACTCGAGTCGAAGACGATCCTCCTTTTCCCAAGTGGCTTCTTCCTCGGAATGGTGTGACCATTGAACCTTGAGAAACTTGATATTATGACGTCAAGTGGTACGCTCGGCTTGATCAAGGATACGAACGGGGTATTCCCGATAAGAGAGGTTATCTTGTAAATCAAGCGTTTCGTGGTCCACTCCACGGATAGGATCCGCGAAGCAACGCCTGAGTTGCGAAACGTGGAAGACATCGTGAACTCTGGAAAGATGCGGAGGTAGTTCCAATTGGTAGGCAACTTCTCCTTGTTTGGCAAGAATGCGAAAAGGTCCAATGTAACGAGGAGCCAATTTGCCTTTGATACCGAAGCGGTGGGTTCCCTTTAACGGGGTAACCCGAAGGTAAGCTTTCTCGTCAATTTCAAATGTCATAGGCTTATGCTTACGATCATATTGACTCTTTTGGCGAGATTGGGCTATTTTCAATTTCTCACGAATAACGCGAACCTGCTCTTCTGCTTCCTGAATCATATCCGGGCCAAAGAGTTGTCTTTCCCCGGTTTCTGACCAGTTAAGAGGCGTTCGACATTTTCGTCCATAGAGAACTTCGAAGGGAGCCTTGCCCAAACTAGCTTGATAGCTATTGTTATAGGCAAACTCCGCGAATGGAAGGCATTTCTCCCAACTCATTCCGAACGAGATAACAGAAGCTCGGAGCATATCTTCCAGAATTTGATTTACTCGCTCTACTTGACCACTTGATTGAGGATGGAAGGCGGTGCTAAAGGAGAGATGAGTTCCCATAGCATTTTGGAAACTTTCCCAAAATCGAGAGGTGAAGAGACTTCCACGGTCTGAGTTAATTTCCAATCGGACACCATGAAGAGACACTATTCGGGAGATGTATAGGTCAGCTAGCTGGCTAGCGGTGATACTCTCACGAACAGGTAGAAAATGGGCTACTTTGGAAAGACGATCGATCACGACGAAGATGGCATTATTTCCCCTCTTGGTCCTGGGAAACCCAGTGATGAAATCCATACTGATTTTGTCCCATTTCCATTCAGGAATAGCCAAAGGTTGAAGGGTGCCAGCAGGCCGTTGATGCTCTGCTTTAACACGACGACAAACGTCGCAATTAGCAATGTATTGAGCGATTTCTCTCTTCATCCTAGTCCACCAAAACCTCTGGCGTAGGTCTTGATACATTTTGGTACCACCGGGATGAATGGTGAGAGGGGATTCATGAGCTTCCTTAAGGATCAGTCGCCTCAGGTTTCGCGCCTTCGGAACCACTAGGCGATTCCCAAAGTATACAACACCTTGATCATCAATGGAGAAACAATCCACGACTCCTTTTTTAACGTTTCTCTTGATACGGGAAATTCCCGGATCTATCTTCTGCGCCTTGATGACCTGATCCGTAAGGGTAGGTTCCGCTACCAGGGTGGATAGGAATCCTTGAGGAACAATGTGAAGATTAAGCTTGCGAAATTCCTCATGGAGAAGTGGTTGACTTTGTTGTAACATCAGGTTGTTACAGTAGGACTTACGACTTAGTGCATCGGCCATGACATTGGCCTTGCCAGGGGTGTAAGTTATTCCTAAGTCATAATCCGAGATCAACTCGACCCAACGTCTTTGCCTGAGATTCAAATCTGGTTGGGTGAAGATATATTTCAAGCTTTGGTGATCGGTGAAGATCTCGCAATGATTACCGAGGAGGTAATGTCGCCAGGTTTTGAGTGCATGGACTACAGCTGCAAGCTCTAGATCATGTGTGGGATAATTTTCCTCATGTGGGTGTAATTGCCGTGAAGCATAGGCAATTACCTGACGATCTTGCATGAGTATGCAACCTAGTACTTGTCGTGAGGCGTCGCAATAGATAATAAAGTCCTTGGAGAAATCTGGTGGTACCAGTACGGGAGCAGATGTCACGCGTCTTTTCAGTTCCTGAAAGCTGAACTCGCACTGCGGAGTCCACTCGAACTTTTTATCTTTCTTGAGGAGTTCAGTTAGAGGTTTAGCAACCTTGGAGAAATTCTCGATGAAGCGGCGGCAATAGCTTGCTAGGCCAAGGAAACTCCGAACTTGCTTGACCGTTTCAGGTGGAGTCCAATCAAGGACGGCTTGAACTTGCTCGGGATTGACAGCAATACCCTTACCAGAGATTACATGGCCTAGATAGGTCACTTCTGACAACCAAAATTCACACTTGGAGAATTTGGCATAAAGGCGATGCTCTCGAAGTTTCATCAATACCAGCCTTAGATGTTCGGCATGTTCCTCTTTATTCTTGGAGTAGATGAGTATGTCATCGAGGTATACTACGACGAATTTGTCCAAGTACTCCATGAAAACCGAGTTCATTAACCGGGAGAAAGTGGCTGGGGCATTGGTTAAACCGAAGGACATGACGGTGTACTCGTATTGGCCATAACGAGTAACAAAGGCCGTTTTGGGAATGTCCCCGTTTCTGATTTTGATTTGATGGTAGCCCAGCCTCAAATCCATCTTGGAGAAGACTGAGGATCCAGCGAGCTGATCATACAGGTCGTTGATCCTGGGAAGCGGGTATTTGTTCTTGATGGTGACCAGATTGACAGGTCGGTAATCCACAACCATTCGATCCGTTCCATCCTTCTTCTTGACGAAGAGGACAGGGCAAGCCCAAGGAGAGGAGCTAGGACGGATGAACCCTTTGTTCAAGGACTCATCGAGTTGGTTCTTAAGCTCGGCTAGTTCTAAGGGTGCCATCTTATAGGGTCTTCTAGCAATTGGAATGGTTCCTGGAACAAGGTCTATCACAAACTCGACATCCCGGTCAGGTGGAACACCTGGCAGTTCTTCCGGAAACACATCCGGGAAGTCTCGGACTACCGGAACGTCCTCAAGGTCTGGAAGAGGGTTGGCATTGAGAGAGTAAAGTTGGCGCTTGGCCACTCGAGTTAAGACATTAACTGTCTTGCCCGAGGGATGAGTAAGTTGAACGGTTCTAGTGGCACAATCGATCTTGGCGTAATGAGCCGACATCCAGTCCATACCCAAGATGATGTTTATGTCGGAGGACTTGAGAGCTATTAAAGATGCGAGGAAAACAAGCCTATCGACAAGAATTTCGTTCCCATGGCTTACCTTAGAAGTTTGCCATTTGGAACCCGGAGTTTGAATTACCATGGAAGCGGGCATGTCATAGAATGTCGTGTTATGCAACCGAGCATAATTCTCGGATATGAATGAATGAGATGCTCCAGTATCGAAAAGAACAGATGCCGGATGGCAGTTAACAAGGAGCGTACCAAGGACGACGTTGGGATCCTCATGAGCCTCTTCGGCTGAAACATAGTTGACATGGCCACGTGCAGTAGTGGCCGGCTTGGCGTAGAAAGTCTTTCCCGCGGGCTTACCACGGCCAACGGACTTTCCAGCTTGATTGGGGTTGTTCTGCGGAGTCCAGCTTGATTGGGGTTGTTCTGGGTGCTGGTGGCCATGGTAACGACAAGCGACGGCGACGGCGACTCTCGGATGAGCTCGGGGAAGAGAGTCAGGGGAGCGAGAGAGGGTGGAGCGAGTGAGGGAGAGGAGCGAGGGGACACGGGGCATCGTCATGGCGTCGTTAGGAGGGCCGGGGAAGCAGGAGGTGGAAGCAGGAGGTGGCTTCGCCTCCTGTGCGTGCGCCACACCGTCGTCCTCCTGGCAAAGGAAGGAGACGACTGGCGCCCGGCTCTGGTGGGCTGGGCCGACAGTGCTGGGCCACAGCTGGGCCGCCAGGTAAGTACTCTCTCTCTCTCTTTCTAATTTATTCTGTTTTTTTCTATTTTTGTTATTCTGTTTTGATTTAGTTTAAATACTAAATCATTTTATAAAATCCTGAAAATATTTATGGACACTTTCTGAAATATTTCAGTGGCCCAAAAATAATTCCAACATTATTTGAGCATTTGAATTATTTAATAGTATTTAAATGTCCAATTTCAAATATTTATGAATTAAGTCAATGCCCCTTTTGTTGACCTAAAATTATATGCACCATTTTTCCCAAGGGTTCTAACCCAAGGCAAAGAGGGTGAACATATTTGAAGGGCATTTAGGTTCATTGAATTTATTTTTAGTAAACCCTAGTTGATTTCAGGGGGGGGGGGTGCTGGGGGTTCTGCTTTCCCCATTTCAATTTTCTGATGAAGGTAAACATGATGCACACTCTAATGCATAACCTAGCTAGGGTGTGACAGCCAGCATCGTCGCCTCGGCGCGTTGGAGCCGGCGGAGCAACCGGTGGGCCAGCTGCAGCCGCGCCTGGACGGCGATAAGCTGCTCCGACAACGTCCGGTTCGCATCTGGCGGAATCACAACCCCAGCTTCGATGGCTTGGGCGGCAAGGACAGACTGGCCGGGGAAGTACTCTGCGCTAGACAGCAAACACAAGTCAAAACAAAACCATAGGCGGCCGGCGAATGGAAGAAGAGCAAGAAAGACAGCCTACCATCAATGAGATCCTCGACCCAGCCGAAGCCTTCTTCCAGCGCCCGGCGCGTCTCGGCCCAGCTCGCCTCCCTGGCCTCGAACTCCGCCCTCAGGGTAGCCTCGCCGTCCTGCGCCTTTTGCAGGGCCGCCTTGTGGCTCTCCTCTTGGTCGGCCAGTTTCGTCGCCAGGCGGTCGCGCTCTTGAGCCAAGTCAGCGTACTCGGCGTCCTTGGCAGGAAGAGCGGCCTGCACCACGCCGAGTTCCCTCCACAGGTCGGCGTTGGCCTCTGCACGAGCAAGAAATAAAGAGAAAAATCAGCAAAGGAAAACTCGTCAAATAAGATCCGACCCGACTGCGCTGCAGTCGGCCCGGATCTCGGGGACTACACCTAGTGGGTGCGGTGTCGCGCCCCCACGGGAAATTAATAATGGCAAAACACTTACGCCAGCTGCTGGCAAGGTCTTCGGTCCTCCGGCTTAGCTCCCAAGCCTGGGAGTTGAAGGCGGCTGCGCGAGAGTTGTGATAATCCTGAAGATCAGAAAAAAAACAGTCAACGTAGTCGTCTAGTAAGATCCGACCCGACTGCGCTGCAGTCAGCCCGGATCTCGGGGACTACACCCAATGGGTGCGCTAGCGCGCCCCCACGGAAAAAATTCAAAGGACCAGAGCGGTCAAGGAGTGAAGACTTACCCGGATTGCAGACCGCGTCGACAGGAACTCCTGAGTGAATTGCCTCAGGAGGCCGGCCTGTGCCTGCAGCCGGCTCCGAACCTCTTGAGCCGCGACGTTCAGCTCGCCGCTCCCTCCGCTGGGAGTCCACCCGGACGTGGCGGAGCTGGCCGCCTCCAAGGCGTCTGCCGTCCGCTCGGCCCCCGCGGCTCGGCGCGTGTCCGACGGGGCCATGCCCCCTCCGGCGGGCCGGCTCGCCGCCGGCTCGATCTCAAGGCCGGCTCCGGCTTCGGGTGCGGCCTGGGCCGGCTCCTCCGGCACCGCCGACGATCGGCCGCCTTCGCCTGCTCCGGCTGGCGCTGCTGGCGACGTCCTCTCAGCGGATCCCTCGAAGACCTCGTCCCTCTGCACCGGCGGCTGCTCGGGGATAATCTCCTCCGCCGTGGGCAGAGGGATGTCTGGATCCAAGGTCTGGAGGGGGATGGCGAGCAGCGAAGTCTGGCTGCGCGCGCCTTCCACCTCCGTCTCCACGGCCGCCCGCTCCGACGGAGTCTCGGCCGCCGCGCTCGCTCGCCCTGGCGCCGTCTGGGCGGCCTCCCGCTCCGCCGCCTCCCTCTCTCGGCGCGCCTCGCGAGCGTTGCGCTCCGTGGTTGCGTCAAGTTCGGCGCGGGGGTCCACTCGGCGGGACCCTGAGGATCCGGCACTCGGCCCGACTATGGAGCCGGCCGGGCCTCGCTCGAGGGAGAGCGGCGCCCTGCTCAGGAAATCAGAAAAGCATTCAAGAAAAGAAGACTTTAGAATAACAAGCATGCAGGCGGCTACTAGACTTACGCAGAAACTGACGGGGGCTTCTTCACCGCCTTCCGGAAGCGGGCCGCCTTCGCCGCCGCCTCCTCGCGCTTTGTGGCTGCGGCGGAGGCCTTCGGCTTCTTCGGCCGGCTTCCGAAGAGCGGGAGCGCGGCCCGGCGCTTCCCCTTCCCGCCACCGGCAGTCGGCGCGGCAGGCGAGCTCGCGCCGCAGCGGTCGGTTGCCGGCTGGCGGCGCGGGAGTTCTTCGGCTTCAAAATCGTCCGGCCAGTCGTCGAAACTGGCCGAAAGCCCGGTGCCGCCGAGCTCGGCGGCATCCCCCGTTTCGGCGTCCTCCATGGCGACGGCGGAGAGATCCGGGTCGTCGGGGTCGTCCACCGTGCGGTCCGGGGCGTACTCTCGGTCGACTCTGGCTGCCCCGGCTGGCGGCGGGAGGAGAGGATTCTGATGAAGAGAAAAAAGAAAAAATAGCCGCCTGGTCAGAAGCCGGCTAACCCAAGCCGGCAGACGACGAGAAGAAAAACTTACCACAGGCGGAGGCTGGGCGCGGGAGTACGGCGCCTTGCCGAATTCCCACTCGTCGGTGAGCTTCAAGTTGGCGACGTAGTTCGCCATCAGAGCCACCTTGGCGTGGGGCATCTCCCATGTGCTCAGCCGGCAAGGATCGAACCGGCCACTCATTTGGCACATCATGTGCGGACGGCTTTGAAGAGGCAAGATCCGGCGCTCGAAGAAGGCGGTTACCAAGTCGGACGCGCACAGACCTTTCGACTGGATCATCACCCGAAGCCGGGAGATGGAAGCGTTCCCCGCTGGAGACAGGGATTTCGACCGGTAGCCCCAGGTCCGCCGCCTCCCAGCTGGCGGGCCGGCTACGTAAGCCGGCAGGTTGACGTAGTCGCCGTGCCGGGCGACGTTCTTGACGTAGAAGTAAGACTTCTGCCATAGCTTGACAGACTGGATCAGAGGAATGTGGGGGAAGGGGTTGTCGTTTCTTGCCCTCTTCATCGCGATGAAGGCGCCGCAGGGAGCCGGCACGCCGGCGGAGATGGTGCCGAGCTTGTTCTGGAACAGTTCCGCCCAGAGCTCCAGCGTCGGCAGCACCCCCAAGTACCCTTCGCAGAGCATGACGAAGGCCGAGAGTTGCAGCACTGCGTTGGGCGTGACGTGGTGCGGTTGGAGGTTGTAGAACTCGAGAAAGGACCGCATGAAGCTGCTTGCCGGGAAGCCGAAGCCCCGGAGGAAGTGCGTGCGGAAGACGATGCGTTCGCCCTCCTCCGGCGCCGGCGAGACCTCCTTCGCGGGCGCTAGGCGCACCTGCACGAGGTCGGCGGCGGGCAGACGCCGGGTCTGGCGGAGGAACTCGATGTGCTCGTCGTGGACATTGGACCCGTCCCACGAGCTCGACAAGGCCAGCGACATGGCGGCGTGGGTGGGCTACGGCGCGAAACTGCGTCGGGCGAGAGCAAGAAGAAGAAGAGCGAGAAGAAGAAGAGCAGGAGGGACGGGGAGCGGGGGAGCGAACAGGCCCGTGCCTCTCCCCCTCCCCCCCCCCTACTTGTAGGCGCGTGCGCCAGAGACGAGGAGGCGCGGCGTGGGGGATCGTGGGGATCGATCGTGCCCATCTCCCCCACGCCCGCGTTAATTACGCGCCTTGATGACGTGAGGTAACGGCCGCGGGGAGGCGAGCAGCCCCCCTCAGGCCACAGAAGATCTGCGCCCGGGCCTGCGGCGGCGTCCCGTCGCGCGCGTGCGACGGCAGGGTTTCCCCGCCACGTGGCTCGTCGTGGGGCCCGTGGCCAGTCCATGGGTCAACCACGGTCGCCCTAATAAAGAAAAGCGCTCTGAAGTCGGCTGCAACGACGCAGTCGGCCCCTCACGGTATGAAGCCGGCCGAGCTTCCCGTCCTTCCGTCCGCCATGAAGCTCGCCCGCCTTCGGGGACTACTGTCGGGGTAAATAGCCATGGGTAGCCCAGCCGGCTTCCCCTGGCCCCTCAGAAAAAATTATGAGTCCATCCGGCTCATAAGGAGACTCAAGACCTGGGCCGCCTCCCCCTAGCCGACTGCCATCCTAACCGGCTTGGGGGGCGGCCCGCCCTTTTTACCCCCATGAAGAAAACTGTGGAGGGCCGGCTACGGCATGGCCGGCTGCGGCAGGGCCGGCTATGGCAAGGCCGGCTATGGCACGGCCGGCTACCGCCGGGCCGGCTACCGCCGGGCCGGCTCCGATAAAGCAGTCAACGCCGTACCCACGATGTACGCGTCCACTCTGCGATGATGAAGCGGGGCGTGGCTACAGTGGAGCCTGCCACCCCCAAAACCCGGAGCACGCCTGGTACAGCGCGTCGTGCGGGCCGCTGGGGCCCGCCCGGCGCGGCACTGTAGCCGCGGCGGCTCTGACGCCGTCCATGACGGGCCGCCAGCGTGGCCCCCGAGGCGGTGGGCCCCTTCGGGCAGAGAGATGCCGAAGGCGGCCACACCCCCTCTCAAGCCGGCGAGACAGAGGGCCGGCTTCGCGTAGCCGGCCTGCCGCCTTCCTTGAAGGAGACGCCCATTAAGGAGACAGGGTGCGGCGGGGCTACAGTAATCGCCCGCCAGGGCGGCGTTACTGTAGCCACGCTTACCCCGACCAAGCCTGCGCCAACAAACACGGAGCAACAGTAACCGGCCGTCGACAAGACCCTGGCCGGTGGGGCCGGCCTGTCGACCCAGGAGCCGGCAGTCGGTGGAACCCACCAGCTGGCGGGCCCCAGAAGCCGACGGAGAAGCCGGCGAGCATAGTCACCGACAGCTGGGCCCCGCGCCCAGTCGGATTACCATTGTACCCCCGGGGGGTAGGCCTATATAAACCCCCCGGTGCACCCATGCAAAGGATTGAACTCTTTTTCTAGACATAGACACTTACAAGGAGAAGAAGCAGGCTGAGCTAAGCCCTTCTTCCTCCTTTCGCCCCCAAACAGCTCAAGGAGCATTGTAGCCACCTGTGAACTTAGCAACCATGCGGAGACCCCACAGAGCAGCAGTAGGGGTGTTATCTCCCCGGAGAGCCCTGAAGCTGGGTAAGATTCGCCGGCGTGCATGTCTGCGCCTCATCCCGTTTCCAGGCACCGGCGACGTTCTATTGGCCCCCGCAATGATAAGCCACCCGTTGGCATATGTCGATCCTACCACCCGACACCTCCCGGGAGGCCTCCAACGACGCCTTGGCCTCTGCGTCGTCAAGATCGTGCTGACGGTGTGCAAGGGCGATGGTGCCCTCCAGCTCGCGCCTCTCTGCGGCCAGGCGCAGGCCCTCGGCCTCAAGGCGCGCGTCTTCATCAGCAAGCTCCTCACCAAGCAGGCTTACCGCGTCAGTCGCCCTTCGAAGGAATCCTTGGCGGAGAGCGCGACGCTCCCGAGCGCGCCCGAGCACGTCTTCCACACCATCACCTGCCCCAAGCAAGCGCCTGAAGCCACGAATCAGCACTCCCCCCCAGGCTGGGGGCTGGGGGCTGGCACCCTCGCGACGGCCGGGCACGCCGCTCCAGAAGCCCGGCCTGGAGCCAGCCCGTCCCCAGGTGAAGAGCGTAGGGAGCGCCTTAGCCAATCGTAGTCCACGACCAGGCAAGAAGCCCATGGCAGGCTGGCTATGCCACGAGAAGGCCTGCGGAAGAGGATCGCGAGGTGCGCAGGGCCACAATGCGGCTCGGGACTGTCCGCCTCTTCGATCGCCCTCACCACAAGGGCCATGCTGCTCGGGGCGCTTGAGGACGATGGAGGGGGCGAAGCCAAGGGGGACGACACCTCAGCCGTCTCCGCAAGCTCGGCTGGAAGGGGCCTGCGAAGCAAGGGTCAGTAAAAGCAACAGAAGAATCAGGAGCTGGGAAAGGAGAAGGCTTACTCATCAGTGGCGAAGTACTTCCTACGCTTCAGTAGGTGACAAGGGTAATCGTCGCCCAGGGCCTCCCTTCTCTTCCGGAGGGCCTCAAAGTCCATGCGGAAGCGGCCCAAGAGTTGGGCGCAGGGGTCAACCTGCGACGAAGACAGAGCGTCAAGGCGATCTGCGTCAGGGGCGCCTGCCTGATGCGCGCTGCCAATCGCCGCGCCAAGAGAAGCAGCTGGAGCCTCAGGGGCCCCAGTCGCAGGCACTGAGGGCAGCTGCTCGTCACCCTCAGCCTCAGTGGCACGGGCCCCAAGAGCTGCTCCCTCATGAGCATCACCCGGCGCTGTCACCCCGCCGGGAGCCCCCTCCACCTCGGGCGCCTCATGCCTCCCTGCTCCGCTGCTTGAGGAAGAGTCGCCGTGGCCGACCGGAGGGGTAATCACCATCACTGGGTTCTCGCGAGATCCCTGGAGGCCGGCGGGGCACGGCCCCCACTCATCAAAGATAGGCATCTGCTTCACAAAATCGCCCCTGCTCTGGCAGAGATATTGCAAGGCCCCTCCCTGCTGGATGCTGCCAGGGTTGGGGTCCCCAGTTAGGGTCAAGAGCGCTGTCCTCAGCACTTCAAGTGTCAGGTCCTCTTCCTGGAGCCTCATATGATCATCGTGCCCGCTGAAGGCCCACATCCGGCGGGAGTGGCATTGGAGAGGAGCAACGCGGCGTAGCAGGAACTCCTTCACCACCTTGGGCGCTGTCATGCCAAGCGACCTCAAGAACACGAAGCGGTGCCAGACGAAGACGATCCGGGGGCTCTCAAGCGTCTCCTAGCCCTAGCCCAAATTGGGGACAACAGGCGAAGTTGGCTCCGATAGCAGGGGGCTGGGCACCCCTGCATCCACATACAGCCACCGCTCGCAGAACCCAGCCGCAGGCAGAGGGAGCTTGAAGTCAATCCCAGAGGCTGCTGTCTCAGACACGGCAACGAAGCTCACTCACACCCAGCATTGGGTAGGGTCGACAAGGCGCAGCAAGAAGAAGTGGCGCAGCAAGGCAACCAAAAGAAGGATGCCCATCATAGCCTCGCAAACAAAGGCAAAGACCGAAAGGAGGGTGATGGATTCAGGACCCAGATGCATCATGTGGATCTGATAGTGGGAAAGCACGGCGTTGAAGAAATAAGAAAAGGGAGGAACCAGACCCGCCCATAGGGCATCGGCGAAATACGGGACCTCGGTGACTATCCTGTCGATGGAGAAGTGGGACGCGGGGCAGGCCGTCGTCCTCCCGCATTCGTTGAAGATAGTGGCCAGAGCCGAGCTGACCTTGCCCAAGCCCTCGGCGCGGGCCGCCAACGGCGGTGGGTAAGGCGGAGGCACGGGTTTCTTCCCTCTTCCCTTCTTCGTCGGAGCCATGGCGATAGGAAGGGGGGGAGGTTCGAGATTGGGTTGAAAACGGAAGCTGGAGTTCGAGCGGAGGAAGGACAGAGGGCGCTCGAGCGATAGAAAGGGGAGCGGCTGTGTATAACTACGAGTCCGCCTAGCATGGCGCAAAATAAGGGGGGCGTGGGGGAATAGTGCCGCGCACGTCCAATCAACCGCCATGCGGCGCCCAAGGCCGCATGCTGTTAGGGCCCGCGGCGCTTCGCCCTTGCCCTTCCGCCTCCTTGCACGGCCAAGCCCGGGCGCGCCTTGGGCCCGGGGGCTACTATCGGTGTTCTGGGAACGGGGGTCCCCAGACTTGCCTGCCTGCGGCCTGCAGTGTGGCTCAAAGGGGGAGGCCAGCGCGGCCCATCTTCACAAAGACAGACCCAAGACCCTCACGAGGGGCTAAGCCTCGCGGGGCGGACGACGCGGAGCTTCCTCAGGCACGACCTCATTAGGCTCGCTCGCGAGGAGGCGGAGAGATCAAGGCGGGGGACCTCACGAGGTGCCCATGACGCAAGCCATGACGACCAAGGGCACCAGGCGGGTGCCAGCCCGCGCAGTGTCCTCCTTTCCTCTTTGGTGCAAAGGGGGCAAGCGCAGCCGCGGAGTACCGAGGCATCAGGCAAAGGTTGCCATTTCGGTGCAACAAGACCAAGACCAGGAGGACTGCAAGACGGAGGTCATCGTGGAGCCCAAGACGGCGTCACCACCAGAGCTTTGTGCAGGCAAAGACTACTTTTGTCAGGATAGCTAGTACTAGCTGTCCCCCTTCAAATTAGCCCGCCATTGTTGGCTCCCTTCCCGCTCGATATTTGGGAAGAGGACCAGGGCCTCTATAAAAAGGACCAGCCACCCACAGGGTTGGGGAGAGAGGGAGAAGGGTGACTGAACCCCTCCCAGCAGTTCATCGCCCCAGCCAAGAACAGAACCACACGAGGCTGTTCTTCCTTGTATTGTTCATCATCATCAGCCCAAGAGGCAATCCACCACACCACACACTGGAGTAGGGTATTACACCACAACGGTGGCCCGACCCAGTATAAACCCTGTGTCTCTTGTGTTGTTCTTTCCATAGCTTAGATCTTAGCAAGGAGGAGGGGTGCAGGTAGGTAGGAGGTGAAATCTCCGCGCGCACCCCAGTGTTCGAACCTCAAGGGTCTGCCGGAACCCGAAATCCGACAAGAACAACACAAGAGACACATGGTTTATACTGGTTCGGGCCACCGTTGTGGTGTAATACCCTACTCCAGTGTGTGGTGTGGTGGATTGCCTCTTGGGCTAATGATGATGAACAATACATGGAAGAACAGCCTCGCAAGGATCTATTCTTGGTTGGGGCGATGAACTGCTCGGAGGAGTTCAGTCACCCCTCTCTCTCTCTCTCTCCCCCAACCCTGTAGGTGGCTGGTCCTATTTATAGAGGCCCTGGTCCTCTTCCCAAATATCGAGCAGGAAGGGAGCCAACAATGTTGGGCTAATTTGAAGGGGGACAGCTAGTACTAGCTATCTTGACAAAAGTAGTCTTCGCCTGCACAAAGCTCTCGTTGTGACGCTGTCTTGGGCTCCACGATGACCTCCATCTTGCAGTCCTCCTGGTCTTGGTCTTGTTGCACCGAAATGGTAACCTTTGCCTAATGCCTCGGTACTCCGCGGCTGCGCTTGCCCCCTTTGCACCGAAGAGGAAATGAGGACACTGCGCGGGCTGGCACCCGCCTGGCGCCCTCGGTCGTCATGGCTTGCGTCATGGGCACCTGTGAGGTACCCCGCCTTGACCTCTCCGCCTCCTCGTGAGCCAGCCTGATGAGGCCGTGCCCGAGGAAGCTCCACGTCATCTGCCCCGCGAGGCTTGGCCCCTCGCGAGGGTCTTGGGTCTGTGTTGGTGAAGATGGGCCGCGCTGCCCCCCCCTTTGAGCCACACCGTAGGCTGCAGGCAGGCAAGTCTGGGGAACCCCGTTCCCAGAATGCCGACAGTAGCCCCCGGGCCCAAGGCGCGCCCGGGCTTGGCCGTGCAGGGAGGCGGAAGGGCAAGGGCGAAGCGCCGCGGGCCCTAACAGCCTGCGGCCTTGGGTGCCGCGTGGCGGTTGATTGGACGTGGGCGGCACTGTTCCCCCACGCCCCCCTTATTTTGCGCCATGCTAGGCGGACTCGTAGTTATACACAGCCGCTCCCCTTTCTGTCGCTCGAGCGCCCTCTGTCCTTCCTCCGCTCGAACTCCAGCTTCCGTTTTCAACCCAATCTCGAACCTTCCCCCCTTCCTATCGCCATGGCTCCGATGAAGAAGGGAAGAGGGAAGAAACCCGTGCCTCCGCCTTGCCCGCCGCCGTTGGCGGCCCCCGCCAAGGGCTTGGGCAAGGTCAGCTCGTCTCTGGCCACTATCTTCAATGAATGTGGGAGGACGATGGCCTGGCCCGCATCCCACTTCTCCATCGACAGGATAGTCATCGAGGTCCCGTATTTCGCCGATGCCCTGTGGGCGGGTCTGGTTCCTCCCTTTTCTGATTACTTCAATGCCGTGCTTTCCCACTATCAGATCCAGATGATGCATATGGGTCCTAAATCCATCACCCTCCTTTCGGTCTTCACCTTTGTTTGCGAGGCTATGATGGGCATCCTTCCTTCGGTTGCCTTGCTGCGCCACTTCTTCTCGCTGCGCCTTGTCGACCCTACCCAATGCTGTGCGTGCGTGAGCTTCATTGCCGTGTCTGAGATAGCGGCCTCTGGGATTGACTTCAAGCTCCCTCTGCCCGCAGCTGGGTTTCGCGAGCGGTGGCTGTATGTGGATGGAGGGGTGCCCAGCCCCTGCTATCGGAGCCAACTTCGCCTGCTGTCCCCAATTCGGGCTGGGGCCAGGAGACGCTTGAGAGCCCCTGGCTTGTCTTCGTCTGGCACCGCTTCGCGTTCTTGAGGTCGCTTGGCATGACAACGCCCAAGGTGGTGAAGGAGTTCCTGCTACGCCGCGTTGCTCCTCTCCAACGCCACTCCCGCCGGATGTGGGCCTTCAGCGGGCGCGATGATCGTATGAGGCTCTAGGAAGAGGACCTGACGCCTGAAGTGCTGAGGACAGCGCTCTTGACCCTGACTGGGGACCCCAACCCTGGCAGCATTCAGCAGGGAGGGGCCTTCCTATATCTTTGCCAGAGCAGGGGCGATTTTGTGAAGCAGATGCCTATCTTTGATGAGTGGGGGCCGCGCCCCGCCGGCCTCCAGGGACCTCGCGAGAACCCAGTGATGGTGAGTGCCCCTCCGGTCGGCCACGTCGACTCTTCCTCAAGCGGCGGAGCAGGGAGGCATGAGGCGCCCGAGGCCGAGGGGGCTCCCGGCAGGGTGACAGCGCCGGGCGATGCTCATGAGGGAGCAGCTCTTGGGGCCCGTGCCGCTGAGGCGAAGGGTGACGAGCAGCTGCCCTCAGTGCCTGCGACTGGGGCCGCTAAGGCTCCAGCTGCTTCTCCTGGCGAGGTGATTGGCAGCGCGCATCAGGAAGGCGCCCCTGATGCAGATCGCCTTGACGCTCCGTCTTCGTCGTAGGTTGACCCCTGCGCCCAAATCTTGGGCCGCTTCCGCGTGGACTTGGAGGGCCTCCGGAAGAGAAGGGAGGCCCTGGGCGACGATTACCCTTGTCGCATGCTGAAGCGTAGGAAGTACTTCGCCACTGATGAGTAAGCCTTCTCCTTTCCCAGCTCCCGATCCTTCTGTTGATTTTACTGACCCTTGCTTCGCAGGCCCCTTCCAGCCGAGCTTGCGGAGAAGGCTGAGGTGCCGCCCCCCTTGGCTTCGCCCCCTCCATCGCCCTCAAGCGCTCCGAGCAGCATGGCCCTTGTGGTGAGGGCGATCGAAGAGGCAGACCGTCCCGAGGCGCCTCGTGGCCCTACGCACCTCCCGATCCTCTTCCGCAGGCCTTCTCGTGGCATAGCTAGCCTGCCGTGGGCTTCTCGCCTGGTTGTGCACTGCGATTGGCTGAGGCGCTCCCTGTGCTCCTCACCTGGGGATGGGCTGGCTCAAGGCCGGGCTTCTGGCGCGGCGTGCCCAGCCGTCGTGAGGGTGCCAGCCCCTAGCCCCCAGCCCGGAGGGGGAGTACTGATTCGTGGCCCCTGGCGCTTGCTTGGGGCAGGTGATGGTGTGGAAGACGTGCTCGAGCGCGCTCGGGAGCGTCACGCTCTCCGCCAAGGATTCCTTCGAAGGGCGGCTGACGCGGTAAGCCTGCTTGGTGAGGAACTTGCTGATGAAGACGCGCGCCTTGAGGCCGAGGGCCTACGCCTGGCCGCAGAGAGGCGCGAGCTAGAGGGCGCCATCACCCTTGCGCACCGTCAGCGCGATCTTGACGACGCAGAGGCCAAGGCGTCGCTGGTGGCTTCTCGGGAGGCCCGATCTTGGGCCGCTGAGGAGGCCCGGGAAGCCGACCGGCGGCGAAAGGTGGCGGAGGAGCAGGCTCGGGAGCTTCTGGCCTGGTGCCACTCACTGGAGGAGCAGGTGGAGCTGCATGAGGTAGCCCTCGCGTCGATGAAGGTGGCCTCTGGTGACTCAGCAGAGCTCCCGAAGCGTGAGGAGGCACTGACGCTGGAAGCCGCCGAACGTACCCACAAGTACGAGCGTCTGGAGACGAGGGAGCGCTTGGTGACGCAGGCGGAGGATGATGTCGCTGCACAGGAAGCTTGTGTCCTGGAGGAGGTCGGAAGTCGGGTGGCGATGGCGCATTTGAACCTCGAGCACGAGTTCGAAGAGAAGCTGGGGTTGATCCGGGCCGAGGCTGAAGGCAGGACTGCTGCCTTGAGGGCCAAGCTGGAGGAGGCGACGCGGCGGGCCGATGCTTTCCCGGCCGCCCTTGAGGTGGCGCAATGTGAGTTAACCACCTCCCAGGCTGATGTGCTCATTCTCCGTCAGCGGGTGGTGGAGGCTGAGGTCGTCGCGCGCCAGAATGCAGACGAGATACATCAGCGGCGGATCCTGGAGCATGAGCACGGCCCCATTCTCACCACGCTCCAGGAGAGAGCCAACGCAGCCTTGGGCAACATCTCCGAGGCGGCCGTTGGCGAGCCGCACGCAGTCAACTACGCCGGCAATCTTCAGTTCTTCACTGACGTGGTGACGCAGCTGGAGGTGCGGCCGGTCAAGGCTGACAGGTTGTTGGAGGAGAGGAGCCGCGCCATGCTTGGGCGCGCCTTTTCTCGCGTCTTCAGCCATCTCCGGAACATGGATCCCCACTTTGATTTCGACGCCGCCATCGCCCCAGTCCCCCAGGCCGTCTGAGGCGATCTGGCGCACTAGGTGGAAGACAATGTGGATGCTCTTATCAGGGCCTTCGCTTCGGACAACGACGGCGTGATCGTGGCTGCCGACGAGGGTGGCGTGGTGAATGGCCCTGACGCCGCTGGCGGTGGCGCGGAGAGCGATGGCGAGTTCAGCGACGCCAGCAACGGCTCGGGTGGTGCTCCTGAGGATGCATTGGGGGATTTATCCGACTGATTGTGCATCGTTCCCGCTTCCTTACCCTGCATGAATAGAACTCAGGTTTTGGCCTGATGGCTGTGAGAGCATTTTGGAGGGGGAGCCCCTCATGTAAAACTTGTGTTCATCGTGCTGGCCCCGAGGTAGCCCGCGGGAGGCCATGGTGTCCTGAGTGTACCCTGATTGAATCCGTAGGATCTGCAGTAAAACACCCTCCTGAGAGGGCGCGACGATGGCAGTCTGGGCTGCGCGCAAGCTAGGCCTGACCCGGCTCGCGAGGGGCTCACGAGGGGAGGCAGCTGAGGCGAAGTGGTAACCAAAACGCAAGAAATTGCTCGAACGAGACTAAGCACCCCTTCCCCGAACACACGCAAATCACAAATCCGAATCCAACTTGAATCCAGTGGGGGAAAGCGACAATCAAAGGGAAAAGCAATGACAGCAGACAAAAGGCCGCTTCCGGCACCTAATCTAGTCTTGGACGTCTTCTCACCAGCGCGGAGCTAAGTGCTGCCACTGGGCGTGGGAGGGAGCCCCAGGGCCTGAGGCCGGCACCCCTGAGACTCCGGGGCGTGTACAGCCCCACTCATTATTACGTGAGAGTGTCACGGGGCGGCGAGCTTCACATGCGCTGGGCCTTCTTCACAGGTACCGGCATTGCTTCATATCGCCAGACAAGGGCCCCGCCTTGCGCCACACTCTAGTGCCATCGACGATGACCGGAAACCAGGACGCCGCCGATGGGGTAGAGCGGTCGCCAGCGGTTCCCCCGACGACCACGGGTCCTCCGCCGGGGGCAGGCCCTGAGGCACCTCCCCAGCGGAGGGCCTACATCCTGAGAACACCTTGCTCCGAACGCCGCGGTGGTGATGTCGGATCCCGGCCCCTCTCCTGCAGCCCCCTGCGCCCTCCTCCCGAGGGGTAGGAGACTGTGGGAGCGGGGCATCTGCCCGCTATGGCGACCTGCACCTCCTGTGATCCATGGTTAGCGTATGCCTGTTCCTGAAGAATTAGCGGTACCCGATAATCGTCGCCTCCAGCGTGGCCAGTGGGATCGTCCCGGGGCTCCTAGAAAGGCTCGGCTTCTGGCGCCTCGCCCCCCCCCCCAGCTTGGGCTGAGGAGCGAGCCTTGTTCGCTCTCGTGAGGGTGTCCTTGGTCCATCATGAGGGGCACGTATTCCTCTGGCGCCGTCATCCCGAAAGCCACGCCGTAGTGCTCCGCATGCCACGCGGTCCTGCCTGACGCGCCCACCATGGGGTGGCAGCGCGGCTGTCCACTGGGGCCGCGGGTCGCGTCGAGTCCTCCTTCTCCGCGGACCGGGAGCGGGGGCAGCACCGCCGCCGGTCCGGTGCTGACAGCTTCGCTGGCGTTGGAGTAGCCTTGGAGCCCGCGGGCGCGCTCGGAGCCCCCGCGCGGGCCGCCCTGGGCTTGAGATGGGAGCTGGGTGCAGAAGGGGTGAGCCCCCGAGGCGGCGAAGCCCAGGAGCTCTGCCACCTGCTCTAGCAGCACGTCGCGGCCGCCCTCCAGCAGCCTGCACTGCAGCAGCTCTCGGGCCACCGTGAGCGCGGCCCTCGAGTTCGCCTACTCCCGGTGGGTGTATGGTGTCGTGGTCGCGGCGTGATTGGAGGCCCTTACTGCCGACCGCGCCTGCCGCGGTGTGAGAGTTGTCGAATCCTGTCCGCGTCGCCCGCGGCCCGCAGCGCCCTGTGGACCGCGAGCTGCCTAGGGCACGGGGTCGCCCGAGGCGAGCGGCTCTGCGTGGGCGGGCCACGCCGCCTATGGATCTGGGTTGCCCGCTTGGTCGCCGGACATGGTGATGATGACACGACGGGGCACGAAGCGTTAGAAGGTGGATTCCGGCGCACCCCTACCTGGCGCGCCAAATGTCGGATTTCGCCTCCTACCTACCTGCACCCCTCCGCCTCGCTAAGATCTAAGCTATTAAAAGAACAACACAAGAGACACAGGGTTTATACTGGTTCGGGCCACCGTTGTGGCGTAATACCCTACTCCAGTGTGTGGTGTGGTGGATTGCCTCTTGGGCTGATGATGATGAACAATACAAGGAAGAACAGCCTCGCGAGGGTCTGTTCTTGGTTGAGGCGATGAACTGCTGGGAGGGGTTCAGTCACCCTTCTCTCTCTCTCTCCCCCAACCCTGTGGGTGGCTGGTCCTATTTATAGAGGCCCTGGTCATCTTCCCAAATATCGAGCGGGAAGGGAGCCAACAATGGCGGGCTAATTTGAAGGGGGACAGCTAGTACTAGCTATCCTGACAAAAGTAGTCTTCGCCTGCACAAAGCTCTGGTGGCGACGCCGTCTTGGGCTCCACGATGACCTCCGTCTTGCAGTCCTCCTTGTCTTGGTCTTGTTGCACCGAAATGGCAACCTTTGCCTGATGCCTCGGTACTCCGCGGCTGCGCTTGCCCCCTTTGCACCAAAGAGGAAAGGAGGACACTGCGCGGGCTGGCACCCGCATGGCACCGTCGGTCGTCATGGCTTGCGTCACGGGCACCTTGTGAGGTACCCTACTTGATCTCTCCGCCTACTCGCGAGCCAGCCTGATGAGGCCGTGCCTGAGGAAGCTCCGCGTCGTCCGCCCCGCGAGGCTTGGCCCCTCGCGAGGGTCTTGGGTCTGTGTTGGTGAAGATGGGCCGCGCCGGCCCCCCCTTTGAGCCACGCCGCAGGCCGCAGGCAGGCAAGTCTGGGGACCCCCGTTCCCAGAACGCCGATAGTGGCCCCACCCGTTGGACCCCCGAGACCCTTCCGGTGGTCCCGGTACAATACCGGCGACCCCCGAAACCTTCCCGATGGCCGAAACTGCACTTCCTATATATAAATCTTTACCTCCGGACCATTCCGGAACTCCTCGTAACGTCCTGAATCTCATACGGGACTCCGAACAACTTTCGGGTTACTGCATACTAATATCTCTACAACCCTAGCGTCACTGAACCTTAAGTGTGTAGACCCTACGGGTTCGGGAGACATGCAGACATGACCGAGACGCCTCTCCGGTCAATAACCAACAGCGGGATCTGGATACCCATGTTGGCTCCCACATGCTCCACGATGATCTCATCAGATGAACCACGATGTCGAGGATTCAATCAATCCGTATACAATTCCCTTTGTCAATCGGTACGTTACTTGCCCGAGACTCGATCGTCGGTATCCCAATACCTCGTTCAATCTCGTTGCCGGCAAGTCACTTTACTCGTGCCGTAATGCATGATCCCGTGATCAACCACTTGGTCACACTGAGCTCATTATGATGATGCATTACCGAGTGGGCCCAGAGACACCTCTCCGTCACATGGAGTGACAAATCCCAGTCTCGATTCGTGCCAACCCAACAGACACTTTCAGAGATACCTGTAGTGTACCTTTAGAGTCACCCAGTTACGTTGTGACGTTTGGCACACCCAAGGCACTCCTACGGTATCCGGGAGTTGCACAATCTCATGGTCTAAGGAAATGATACTTGACATTCGGAAAAGCTACATCAACTCAACTACACGATCTTTGAGCTATGCTTAGGATTGGGTCTTGTCCATCGCATCATTCTCCTAATGATGTGATCGCATTATCAATGACATCCAATGTCCATAGTCAGGAAACCATGACTATATTTTGATCAACGAGCTAGTCAATTAGAGGCTCACTAGGGACGTGTTGTGGTCTATGTATTCACACATGTATTACGATTTCTGGATAACACAATTATAGCATGAACAATAGACAATTATCATGAATAAAGAAATATAATAATAACCATTTTATTATTGCCTCTAGGGCATATTTCCAACAATTCGATTATGAAATCCTGGTTGCTTTTATACAGATATGAAATATCTGGCGTGTTTTATAAGAAATATCAGTTTGATTAGTACATGGATTATTACTAATAGGCTAATTACCATGCTTATTGGGTTTTCTAGTGCAGACGGTTACTCAGACAGTGATACGTCTCTGTCGTATCCATAATTTTTTATTGTTCCATGTCAATATTATACAACTTTCATATACTTTTGGCAACTTTTTATACTATTTTTGGGACTAACATATGATCCAGTGCCCAGTGCCAGTTCCTGTTTGTTGCATGTTTTTTGTTTCGTAGGAAATCCATATCAAACGAAGTCCAAACAGGATAAAAACTTATGGAGATTTTTTTGGAATATATGTGATTTTTGGGAAGAAGAATCACCGCGAGATGATGCCCGAGGGGGCCACGAGGCTGGGGGCACGCCGCAGGGGGTGGGCGCGCCCGTGACCCTCGTGGCCACCCCATAAGGCCGTTGGTGCCCTTCTTTCGCCGCAAGAAAGCCAATATCTGGATACAAATCATGTTAAAAGTTCAGCCCAATTGGAGTTACGGATCTCCGAGAATATAAGAAACGGTGAAAGGCCAGAATCTGGAACACAGAAACAGAGAGAGACAGAGAGACAGATCCAATCTCGGAGGGGCTCTCGCCCCTCTGCCGTCTTGGAAGCCATGGACCAGAGGGTAAACCCTTCTCCCATCTATGGAGAAGGTCAAGGAAGAAGAAGAAGAAGAAGGGGGCTCTCTCCCGGTGGCACCGGAATGCCGCCGGGGCCATCATCATGTGATGGCGATCTACACCAACACCTTCGTCATCTTCACCAACATCTTCATCACCTTCCCCCATCTATCTATAGTGGTCCACTCTCCCGCAACCCGCTGTACCCTCTACTTGAACATGGTGCTTTATACTTCATATTATTATCCAATGATGTGTTGCCATCCTATGATGTCTGAGTAGATTTTCGTTGTCCTATTAGTAATTGGTGAATTGCTATGATTAATTTAATTTGCTTGTGGTTATGTTGCTGTCCTTTGGTGCCCATCATATGAGCGCGCGCATGGATCACACCGTAGGGTTAGTTGTATGTTGATAGGACTATGTATTGGAGGGCAAGAGTGATAGAAGCTTCAACCTAGCATAGAAATTGATGCATACGGGATTGAAGGGGGACCAATATATCTTAATGCTATGTCTTGGTTTTACCTTAATGAATGTTAGTAATTGCGGATGCTTGCTAATAGTTCCAATCATAAGTGCATAGAATTCCAAGTCAGGGATGACATGCTAGCAGTTTCCTCTCCCACATAAAACTTGCTATCGGTCTAGTAAAGTAGTCAATTGCTTAGGGACAATTTTGCAACTCCTATCACCACTTTTCCACACTCGCTATAGTAAATTTATTGCTTCTTTACCTAAAACAGCCCCTAGTTTTCATTTACGTGCTCTTTATATTCTTGCAAACCTATACCGTTACACCTACAAAGTACTTCTAGTTTCATACTTGTTCTAGGTAAAGCCAACATTAAGCGTGCGTAGAGTTGTATCGGTGCTCGATAGAACTTGAGGGAATATTTGTTCTACCTTTAGCTCCTCGTTGGGTTCGACACTCTTACTTATCGAAAAAGTCTACAATTGATCCCCTATACTTGTGGGTTATCAAGACCTTTTTCTGGCGCCATTGCCAGGGAGTTATAGCGTGGGGTGAATATTCTCCTGTGTGCTTGTTCGCTTTATCACTAAATTGTTTTTATTTTGTGCCCTTGTTTTCTATCTTTAGTTATGGGTAGGAAACACAAAATACCAAAAAAATTAGCGGTACCTACTGAACCAATGGTTGAAGAACCACTCAAAATCTATCACACTCTTGAAGCTTTTTACTTTGATGGGTTGCGTTTTACTACTACACATGATGATTTTGATAGATATAATATGCATGTGCTTGCTGCTCCTACTTGCAATTATTATGAGAGAGGAACTACATCTCCGCCTCTCCATGTTCCCAATATGATAAAATTGCAAGAAACTATTTATACTATGCATTCGCCTTTACTATGTGTGCATGAATTGTTCTTTTATGACATGCCGATGCATAGGAAGATAGTTAGGCTTCATTGTTGCATGATATATGTTACTTTGTGCTCACTACTAAATCACAAATCATTGTTAATTAAAATTGGCTTTGATATACCTTGGGATCCGGGTGGATCCATTACTTGAGCACTATATGCCTAGCTTAATGGCTTTAAAGAAAGCGGTGCCAGGGAGACAACCCATAAGTTTTAGAGAGTCATTTATTTTTGTTCCATGCTTTCATAAAGTAC
This sequence comes from Triticum monococcum, assembly GCA_034509565.1. Lineage (NCBI taxonomy): Eukaryota > Viridiplantae > Streptophyta > Magnoliopsida > Poales > Poaceae > Triticum > Triticum monococcum. The sequence continues at coordinate 498,601,383 of CM067843.1, forward strand.
AAATCCATTGTATTATAAAAATAATGCGCCAAGATTTGCCTTTAGGATGTTACATTGCTTATTGGTTTGTGCGGTGCAAAACAGAAACTTTGGCTCTAGTGCGTGATTTTACATTTTTTACTGGAAGGTCAAACTGTTCTGAAACTTTTTGCACTATCTTTCTATACAAATTTTTTATTTTTCCTATTTGTTTCAGAATTTGTGGAGTACCAGAAGTATGGTGAATGTTCAGATTACTACAGGCTGTCCCGTTTAAGACAGATCCTGTTTTTGATGCATCGTTTGTATGTTTTGATGAAACTATCGATTTCTATCAGTGGATTAAGACATGGAAAAGTTATACTACAGTAGCTATAATGCGAAAAACAAAATATGACATTTCCCCGAAGGGACAGACATAGGGACGAAGTGAAACACAAGCCGGCCAGTCAAGTGTCCTGAACAGTAGTGCTGGGCTAGCAGGACTCCGGTGAACCGGGCTGTAGCGGACTACTATGGCTCGAGGAACAGTAGACTACATTTCCCCATAAGAAAGGCTGCCAAGGACAAACAACTAGATTGTCGGATCCCACTCATACCAAGCATTTCAATCATACACACAATATGCCCGATATGAGTACATACAACATGGCATCACAACAAAACTCTACAACTCAAGTACTTTATTTAAAGGCTCCGGGGAGCCATACATAACATGTTCATACAAATAGGGGTCACATGACCCGACACTCAAGTCATACAATCATACAAGCACATGCGGAAGCAACTAGTCTAAGTACAGACTCTAAAAAGAAAGAAGGCTTCTCAAGCCTGTCTATCTACATAGGGCCCTCCATGGCCGGGATCACCACCTGGGTGGCTAGTCACTCGTCGACGTCAAGGTCTACATAAAACCCATCGGAGGGGGCAGTGTTGTCGTCTGAAAACAATAAATAAGCAAACATGAGTACAAAGGTACTCAGCAAGTCTTACATCAGAACCTACTATACATGCTCATTCTCACGAAGGTGGTGGGGTTATGCAGCAAGCCAGCTTTGACCCTTGGCTAAGCTATCCTACGAAACCTCTCTAGTAAAATAGTTTTCGCACACGAGTCCACTACTCACCAACACAATACTCCACCGAGGATCCTCCCTCGTCATCCTGCGAGAGGGCCATCCTCGGTACTCACACTTATCTTGAGTCTTTTAGTAGTATCCATTAACTTGTCTATGAACTGTATAGGCAACCAAGTAGTCCTTTACCGCGGACGCGACTATTCGAATAGTTTTATACCCTGCAGGGGTGTACTTCGTCACACATGTTTCCACCACTTAGCGCCTGCACACGATATGTGCTCGGCAGACTTCAAGCGAAAACCGACGTGGGTGTAGACCACGACCTGACTAACCTCACAAGTCTCTAGTCCAGGTTTATCGCCTATTCAGGTTCCATCCGCAAGGAAATCCGGCCGGGGTGTCCTCAACGGCCCCAAACGATGTGAACAGGGTTCCCGAGACACCAAACGGGTGACTCGGTACACCGTGCCATGGTGTATCTACCGCAACATAGCCCACCCCTAGGGTCAGCGCTACGCACGGCCGCCAACACATAACCTACAAACACCAGAAACTAGTTGCAACTCCTGGACCGAGGCGAGAGGGGTCAGTAAGTCGAGCGGGGTCATATTTCAGGGCCCAATGTGTGGTAGTAGCTAAATCTTAAATCACGCATACAGATCTCAGTTCTTAGGGACGGCCTCAATGAAACAACCCACCATGTACTCTTACATGGCCTCTCATCGATACCTTTACCAAAACATGTTCAACACATCCCACATATTACCGACATAAGCATTTCACTCTAGCCCATCACCCAGATGAACCAGACCTGACACAACTCTAACCATAGCAGGCATAGCAAGGTAGGAATCACAAAACATGGCTCAATCAACTCCTACATATGCTAGTGGGTTTCATCTAGTTACTGTGGCAATGACAGGTCATGCAGAGGATAAGGGTTCAACTACTGTAGCACACAGCAGTTTGAATCATGTTGTCTTAATGCAGTAAACAAGAGCAGGAGTGAGAACATGGGTTGTATCGGAATGATCAATGGTTGCTTGCCTGATGGAGTGGTAGTGGGATACTGCCCTTCAGTTGGATACTCGTGAATATCCTCAGAGGCAGAACCTACCACGAAGAGCACATCGGAACATAATCAACACATGACGATATGCAACAATATGATGCATGCTATGACATGGCAATATGTTGGTGTCTTGGCCTAATGCAAGCTAGAATAGAAAGGGATGAGCTCATTTGAATCAAAGATTCAAATATCAGCTCATTAAATATGGTATGTATAGTGCATTTCATTATTCTGCTTAAACAGCAAGGTAAACTTGTTTTGTCATGCATGAAACCATTACAGATGGATAGATTGAATTTTTCTGATAATTTTTTATATATAATTTATCTCATTTGGAGTTATGGTTGAATTTCTATGAATTTTTGAAGTCTGAACTATTTTCTGGAATTTCCTGAATAAAAATAATTCCAGAAAAACAATTACTGCGTCAGCAATGCGTCAGGGTGACGTCCGCAGGTCAAAGGCGCCCGCCAGGTCAAACCTGACTGGTGGGGCCCTTCTGTCAGCCTCTCAGTGCACTAACTACGTTTAATTAGCCTAATTACTGGGCAGGGCCCACTAGTCAGTGACTGATTAAGTAAGATTTAGTTAAAACTAATCCTAATTTAGTTAACAGACCGGCCCCACCTGTAATAGACTCAGGGGGGTCTACCTGGGCCCACCCAGGGGTCAAACTGGGTCAACTCGCCGGCGTTGAGCCGCCGGCGAGGCCCGAGACGGCGGAGGGCTTTGGAAAACGCCCTCAGGCGACCAAAACGATGGCGGAGAAGCGCTACGCGAAGCTGGGGACGAGCCGCATCGTTTGGTGGTGGTAGTTGGGCTCGGGGTGGCCGGAAACGATGCCGACGACGACCTTGGCGGTCGCCGGAGTTCGGGCGTGGTCGAATCCGACACTACGGGGCATGGCGAGGCGCGGGGAGTGGTGCGTTAGGTTCCTGGGACTACGCTGATCACGGTGGTGTGCCTGGCTTCAAGCCACGGTGGCCCTGGCCCCGACGGCGACGAGGCACGGCGCCGGCGACCTTCGGCCGCGGTGGAAATCGGAGCTACAGGGCGCAAACGAGCAAGGGGAAGGTGGGGATCGAAGGAGGGGCTCACGGGGAGTGCAGCGGTGGTCTCAGCGGGCTCGGGGACGGGCTGAGGAAGAAGTGAGGTCGCTGGCGATCTCAGATGCCCGAGGTTGAAGACGAGGGCGAAGGCGGCGTTGCAGGGCTTCTGGCGAAGCGTGGCTCGGTGGGGAGGACGAGGAAGACGTGGCGAAGCTAATGGACTCGTCGAAGGGGCGAGGGGAGGTCTCTGGCGGCGGCTACGGCGATCGGCGGCGAGGGGCGCGCTCGGCCATTGTGGAGAGAGAAAGAGGGGGACGAGGGGGAGAGTGAGAGAGGACGAGAGGGAGACGAGGGGGGTCGCATGGCACTTCAGGGCGTCTCCCGGCGTCGGTAGAAGCAGGAGGTGGCCGGTGCGTGGCCGGCGCGCGGCGAGCACGCGCCCCTGCCTCCTGGCGCGAGGTAGGGGGTGACTGGCGCTGGCCAGTCGGCTGGGCCGAGCCAGGTAAGGCCCAAGTGGCTTCCTTCCCCCTTTTTTGATTTTTGTTTTCCTTTTTTATTTTTCTGTAGCTTTAGGGCTTTATTTAAAATACCTAGGCACTTTCTAAAATCCTGAAAATAATTGTGGGCTCTATTGGGATTAATCCTAACATCAAACAATTATTTCCAGAATTATTTGAGCACTTAAATTATTTAATAGCATTTAAATGCCCAAATTCAAATATTTATGGTTTAAACCAATGACCTTCTGTTGACCTAGAAAATTGTGCACCAATTTTGCCAGAGGTACTAACCTAAGACAAAGAGGGTGAACATTTTAGAAGGGCTGTGACACTCCAAAATTTTTGATTTGGTTTTCATCAAAAACTTTATTGGATTCAAAAGGAGGGACTTTAAAAAATTTTGGAAAGCTTTTCTTCTGGTTATTTCCCTCTCAAACTTATTTATTTTCAAAAAAAAAACCCTAGGAATTTTGGGACTTCTTTTCCTTTTAAAGACACCCATGGTTTACCATGTCTCCTATGGTAAATCTTCTCCAAATCCATTCCCTCCATCTTTGAGAAATCTAAATCCTCTGTCTCAACAAGTCCAAACAAGTTTTGGATTTTATTTAAATTATTTTTCTCCCCAAAAACATTTCTACCATTGATTTGAGCTGAAGTGATTTTCAAAGCAAGTGTCACTTTGCCTTTGAGTTTTTATCCCAAACCAACCTCCCTGGATTGTCTTTAGTACCCACAACCTAGAACCATCTTGATCCACTCTTCTCCTTTTCAAATATTTCAAATTTCACTCACTGCAAGTTTGGACCAGATTTGCCAAATTTGGTGAAATTCATATCTACACATCTCCAAAAATTCCACCAAAATTCAGGCAGCCTACTAGAGCAATGAGAGGCCACTCCATGAAGTTTCAGCTCAAGGAAAAATCCCTAGATGCCAAAAACATTCTGTCGAACACCTGAGCTGCACTGTTCTTGGCATAGTTCAGTAAAATTCAGTTTTACAGTGTCGATTTCTTCGGAGTTACAGGCACATGCTCACAGTGCCTTTGGCTCGACGCTCGCAGCCCCTCCCCTCTTGTCCGGATGCTGCACACACGTGCTTGGAGCCTTCCTGGCGTCAGTAGTGCGCTGGCCCGCCCTCGCCGGCGTCTTCTGCGGCGTCGGGACCTCCCGTGGCGGCCGACAGAAGGCACACCACGGCAGAACGCCGTTTTGGCGCCGCCCAAAGCCTCCTGGCCCTTCGCGTGTCCTCATGCATGCCAGCGCACGCCCGTGGCACCCTCACCGCGGCCCGGCAAGCACGGAACGTGCTCCCTGCCGCCGACGGGCCCGCGTCGCCCCGTTCCGTCGAGCTCGCCCCTAACACCCCATGCAAGGTCGTTTAGCACCCAAATGGAACCAGTAGGACTCCGTGATGACGCCCAACTCCCTAAACCTTCCCGACCAAGCTCTACGCCGCCGTAACCTTCACCGGAGATCCCCGTTCACGGCCACCGCCTCGGATCGCCTATAAAAAGGACCCCGAGCTCGCTCACGAGACCCACACCTTCACTACACCTCTCCAGAACCCTGCCAAACCACCAGGAGGACCTCGAGGAGGTCTCCTCCCCCAACTCCGGCCGCCTCGCCCCGCCTCGGCCTCCACCTCGATTCCCTTCGGTGAGGCCATCTCCGGCGCCCAAAACTCGTCCGTAGCCTTCTCCTGCACCCAATGCTCTAACCCCCACCTCAATTTGATCCTTGCAGCCCTCCTCGGCGAGACCCATCAACGCCCGAACCACCGTCCGCCGGAGTCAAGCCCGCCGTCGACGTGGTGCTCACCGGCGACCAACACCACCACCCACCGTTGCGGAAGGACACGGTGAGCACGTTGGTAATCCCCGATCACCCTGCCTCGCCGTGGATCGCCGCCGGCGACCACCGCGACTCTCAGGCACCGGCGAAGTCTGCTGCCCCGTTTTGAAAATTTAAACCTAACAGGCGGGACCCGCTGTCAGCCTCTCTATTCTGTCTAAGCGAAGCGTTTTCTGAAAACGTCTTCTGCCAAATACGCCTTCCATCTGGGCTGGCGTAGTTTCTGCCGAAGCGCTTTCTGTTTTTATAAACTAACCCCTGAAAACTTTCTGTTTCATTACAGATACGTCCTTGGATTAAAACCCTTATAACTTTTTAACAGAAAGGAATTTTTGAGTGATTCTTTTTCTGTCCTCTTCAGATTTTTGTCTAGTTTTTTATCATATTTATTTGAAAAAAAAAATTGGAATACTTTCTGTGCACTTCTTGGTATTTACGATAGCGCATATATTTTCTTTATACCATAGATACCGAAGGAGGTGACGGAGCCGCGAACTTCACCGAGCTAGGCTCCGACTACTCTGAACCAGGCAAGCATGTTTGAACTTTTGATATGATGAGTGTCTTGGCATGTTTTGCATGTAGTTAGTTTCATGGCATGTTGATGAGCATATCGATGAACGTTACTTTTATGAAATGTTGAAGTAAGTGAGTTCGTTGATCCATAAGTGGATGGAGGTGAGTATGAATGGCCATGTGTTGGCATGAGGATGGGTAAGATGGCAGTGTTGTAGCATGCCAGTCTTATGCCAGACTATGTGACTTCAGGGTCAAACCGTACCGGTCCAGTTCCTCCCTTTTCCTTCCCTGTACTACCACATCTTTTCCGCAACGAATATGGCTTAGTAAGTTGCAAAACACTTTCCTGGTACACACCAAAAGGAGAGGCCGGGATGATGGTTCCATGGCCCTGGATTAAAGCCAGTCATCCGGTCAGGGGGCATGGGTGTTTCCGGTTGGGATCGAGAGGGGGGCACCCCTTAGAGCGCGCATATATAAATTTGATCCCATGCTATTCGAGATTGTGATCTCCCCGTCTCAAAAGTTTTTCTTGGACGATGTCTAGGGTGAGTCCTGGCATCGATAGGTAGGATGGGTGTGTACTGGTTAGCTGTGTTTTCTTCCGAAAAACCGTAAACGAAACTAGTCCCTCGTGACTACGGAAATCCGTTGGCTGTGGGAAATTTTTTGTACAAACTCTGCAGAGTCATATATTCCTTGAATCATCTATTCCATGTCCAATTTCATATCATCTTGGACTAATAGTATCAGTTTGATGACAGAGACTCTGGTGAATCCCATGAATACTAAGCCCGGTTAAATGTTATTCCTGTGGATGGACTAACCTGTTTATTATCATGAACTGAATATTTATTATGAGTACTGTTTATTTGTGACTAAAGCCCCTTTCTGTGATGTCGCTCAGACGTCCGACTGTGGCATTTCTTTTAAAGCCCTTTCTGTGATGTCGCTCAGACGTCCGACTGTGGCATTTCTTTTAAAGCCCTTTCTGTGATGTCGCTCAGACGTCCGACTGTGGCATTTCTTTTAAAGCCCTTTCTGTGATGTCGCTTAGACGTCCGACTGTGGCATTTCTTTCAAATTGTTTTTCTTAAGTGATTTTGGACTTTTAAATTGATTGCCATCATTGTGCATTTTTTTCTTTTTGGAGTTGTTTTTGACGACCATCTCCATATTTCTTATGAGTTTTATAAAATATATCCCCAGAGTGAAAAATGTCTCGTCCTTGGACACGCTCCATGCCTACTCCGCCAGAGGAAAATTTGGACACTCAACCAGGCAACAATTTCTCGCAAGGGCAGTCGAGCCAACAGGGCAGTGACACGGCACTTTCTCAAATGTGCCGCCTTTATGAACAGAGTAAGCAACAACATCGTGAAATGATGAACCAAGTCATCAACATGGGAAATTACCATGGACAGTATCCGCAGCATTCCAAGTTATCCGAGCTACAGAAGACGCGTCCCCAAACATTTTCACATACTGACAAGCCTCTTGAAGCCGAGGACTGGCTTCGGGACATGGAGAGGAAATTAATTATTGCAAAATGTTCAGACCCCGAGAAGGTATTGTATGCTCCGCACTATCTTACAGGAGCAGCCGCATCTTGGTGGGAGAATTTTCTGCATATGCATCCAAACGAAGGTGACATAACCTGGGATGATTTCAAGGAAGGTTTCCGTGGTGCACACATTCCTAAGAGTATTATGAAAATCAAGAAGAGAGAGTTCGACGACCTCAAACAAAGGAACTTGACAGTGGCAGATTACAACAGTCAATTTACACTATTATCCCGCTACGCCAATGAAGAGCGTATGACTGAAAGCAAGAAGATGGAGAAATTCCTTGACGGTTTGGCGCCCGCGCTTAAATGCCAACTGGTCATGCACACTTTTCCTGATTTTAAAACACTGGTGGACAAAGCCATTACTCTGGAAAATGAGAGACGCAGTCTGGAAGATATCCGCAAGCGAAAAAGGGACCAGACTAACCTTGCTCGCAATCAACGGAGCAAGACAGATTTCAAAAGGGGTGGGACGCACAAATCCTCATCCAACGTCTCGCGCCCAATCCAGAATTTTCATGCAAGGGACAAGGAGTTCACATATCGCCCCGGCGTTACTTGTTACGCTTGTGGAGAAGAAGGGCACTATGCAAAACAGTGCCCCAAGCCAAGGAACTCAACCCCAAGGCCGAACAACGGCGGCAATAATTCAGCGCCCAAGCGAAACAATTTCAATCCCAACACCAACCACAGGAAGGGTCATCTGAACCACGTAACCAAAGAGGAGGCACAAAATGCTCCGGATATCGTACTCGGTACGTTTCCTGTCAACACGATACCTGCAACGGTTTTGTTTGATTCTGGAGCTTCTCACTCTTTCATTTCGAAAAGTTTTGCTTTGCAAAATAATTTTTCGATGCTTCCCTTGGAGAAATCCATGATCATCAAGTCCCCTGGGATTCAGCAAGTTACTCAGAATTACTGTCAGAATGTGGTCATTGAATTCAAAGGATTGGAGTTTCACGCAAATCTTATTGTGTTGGAAAATAAAGGACTGGATGTCATCCTAGGGATGGATTGGCTGACCACCAACAAGGGGTTTATCGACTGTTTCAACAGGACTGTAATTCTCACACACCACCAAGGGAAGACAATAAAAGTATCAGCCAAGGAAGGAAAAATACCCCGACAACCAAGATTGAATAAAGTGGACATTTCTGAGCTAAACAAGGTTCCAGTAGTGTGTGAATTTCCAGACGTATTCCCTGAAGAGCTACCAGGCATGCCACCAGACCGAGAGATAGAATTCTGCAATGAGCTCGCACCAGGAACCACCCCCATATACAAGAAACCATACAGAATGGCACCATCCGAGTTGGTTGAATTGAAGAAGCAAATAAAAGAATTACTGGACAAAGGATATATTCGAGCCAGCTCCTCACCTTGGGAATCACCAATCTTATTTGCCAAAAAGAAGGATGGAACACTGAGATTGTGTATTGACTATCGAGCACTTAATATGGTCACAATTAAGAACAAATACCCGATGCCAAGGATAAACGATTTGGTTGATCAACTCGCTCAGGCCAAGGTATTTTCAAAAATTGACTTAAGGTCAGGATACCATCAATTAAAAGTGCGAAGGGAAGACACCCCCAAAACAGCCTTCACTTCCAGATATGGGCTGTATGAGTTCACAGTGATGCCATTTGGATTAACTAATGCCCCTGCATATTTTGTTCACCTCATGAACAAAGTATTTATGAAATATGTGGACAAGTTCGTCATGGTATTCATCGACGATATACTGGTATATTCCAAAACACCATAAGAGCACGCAGAGCACCTCAGGATTGTGCTAGGAGAGCTCAGAAAACACCAATTATATGCCAAGTTCAGCAAGTGCGAATTTTGGCTAAGACAAGTAGGCTTTCTAGGCCACGTGCTAACCCAAGACGGTATCGCAGTGGACCCAGAGAAAGTCAAGGCCATACTTGGCTGGAAGTCGCCAGCCAGCGTAACAGATATACGTAGTTTCTTGGGAATGGCAGGATATTACCGCAGATTTATTGAAGGATTTTCCACAATAGCCAAGCCTATAACGCAGTTACTCAAGAAAGGCAAGAAGTTTGAATGGACAAAAGCCCGTGAAAAGAGTTTCCAAGAGCTAAAGCGGAAATTAACAACAGCCCCAGTATTAATTGTGCCAGACATACACAAGAATTTTGAAGTATTTTGTGACGCGTCCAGAAAGGGTCTCGGATGCGTGTTGATGCAAGAAGGCAAGGTTGTCGCCTATGCTTCAAGGCAACTTCGCAAGCATGAGGAAAATTATCCCACTCATGACTTAGAAATGGCAGCGGTCATTCATGCACTAAAAGAATGGAGGCATTTCTTACTTGGGAACCGATGTGAGATATATACAGATCACAAAAGTCTCAAATATATTTTCACGCAGCCAGAACTAAATTTACGACAGAGACGTTGGTTGGAATTGGTAAAGGATTATGATGTTGGTATCCATTACCATCCAGGGAAGGCAAATGTTGTGGCCGATGCTCTTAGTCGGAACCCCAACTCCGATGAAAGCAATCTGCAAAGCTTGAGGCCCGAATTCCAGCAAGAATTTGCCAGGCTCAATTTGTTAATGGTCGCGGAAGGCACCATATCAAACTTGGAAATACGACCCGACCTTGTGGAGGAAATTAAAAGAGCTCAGCCCGGTCACCCCAGCATTGAAGGCATCAAAAGAAACGTGAGTATGGGCAAGGCCTCGGAGTTCGTCATAGACAATGGAGGAGTATTGTGGTACGGAGAAAGACTCTGCGTACCAAACATAGAAGATCTTAAACAGCAAATCCTAGCTGAAGCCCATACCGCCCCGTACTCGATCCACCCTGGCGGGACCAAGATGTATAAAGATATTCAGGAAAGATTTTGGTGGCACGGTATGAAGAGGGACATAGCCACCTTCATTACACGTTGCGACTCGTGTCAACGCATAAAAGCTGAGCATCAGAGACCGGCCGGACTACTCCAACCAAACAAAATACCTGAGTGGAAATGGGATGAAATAGGAATGGATTTTATTGTTGGGCTACCTCGGTCACAGCGTGGGAATGATGCCATCTGGGTCATTACTGACAGGTTAACCAAGGTGGCACATTTCATTCCAGTGAAGACAACCTACAGCACTCAGTGACTTGCCAGGATTTATCTCACCCGCATAGTTTGTCTGCATGGAGTCCCGAAGACTATAATATCCGACAGAGGCACTCAGTTCGTCTCAAAATTTTGGGAGCATTTACAACAGGCTCTGGGAACTCAACTAGCCTTCAGTACCGCATATCACCCACAGACCGATGGACAAACGGAACGAGTAAACCAGATTTTAGAAGACATGCTGAGAGCCTGTGTCCTCACATATCGAACCGGTTGGGAAGAAAGCCTGCCATACGCCGAATTTGCATACAACAATAACTATCAGGCCAGCCTGCAAATGGCACCATTTGAGGCTTTATATGGATGGAGATGTCATACCCCGTTGAATTGGTCAGAGACCGGAGACAGCCGCATCTTCGGACCAGACATGCTCAGAGAAGTTGAGGAAAAAGTCAAGCTAATCAGAGACCGACTTAAGACCGCTCAAAGTTGACAGAAGAGTTATTATGATCAGAAGCATCGTAGGGTCAGCTTCGAGCCCGGTGAGTTCGTATACCTGAAAGTATCTCCCATGAGAGGATTGCAACGATTCAAGATTAAAGGGAAGCTAGCACCAAGATTCATTGGACCGTTCTGTATAATGGCGCGAAGAGGCAAGGTAGCCTACCAGCTAGACTTACCCAAGGAATTATCCGATGTCCACGACGTGTTCCACGTCTCGCAATTGAGGAAGTGCGTGAGCAACCCAGAGAAACAAGTATCCCATGAGAGCATTGATGTACAGCCAGACCTCACTTATCGGGAGCGTCCTATAAGAATAATAGAGGAGTCTGAAAGGAGAACCCGACATAAGACCACCAAATTCTTCATAGTAAAGTGGAGCAATCACACCGACAGTGAGGCTACTTGGGAAAGAGAGGATTTTCTTCGGACTGAGCATCCACAATTATTTAAGGATTAGCTGAAATCTCGGGGACGAGATTTTTCCTAAGGGGGTAGGTGTTGTGACACTCCAAAATTTTTGATTTGGTTTTCATCAAAAACTTTATTGGATTCAAAAGGAGGGACTTTAAAAATTTCTCTTTCAGAAAAATCCTTCCTCTTAAAAACTTCCTTTCACTTTTGGGAAGGATTTCCTTTCCTTTTAATTTTTGTGTTAAAATTTTTGGAAAGCTTTTCTTCTAGTTATTTCCCTCTCAAACTTATTTATTTTCAAAAAAAAGAAACCCTAGGAATTTTGGGACTTCTTTTCCTTTTAAAGACACCCATGGTTTACCATGTCTCCTATGGTAAATCTTCTCCAAATCCATTCCCTCCATCTTTGAGAAATCTAAATCCTCTGTCTCAACAAGTCCAAACAAGTTTTGGATTTTATTTAAATTATTTTTCTCCCCAAAAACATTTCTGCCATTTATTTGACCTGAAGTGATTTTCAAAGCAAGTGTCACTTTGCCTTTGAGTTTTTATCCCAAACCAACCTCCCTGGATTGTCTTTAGTACCCACAACCTAGAACCATCTTGATCCACTCTTCTCCTTTTCAAATATTTCAAATTTCACTCACTGCAAGTTTGGACCAGATTTGCCAAATTTGGTGAAATTCATATCTACACATCTCCAAAAATTCCACCAAAATTCAGGCAGCCTACTGGAGCAATGAGAGGCCACTTCACCAAGTTTCAGCTCAAGGAAAAATCCCTAGATGCCAAAAACATTCTGTCGAACACCTGAGCTGCACTGTTCTTGGCATAGTTCAGTAAAATTCAGTTTTACAGTGTCGATTTCTTCAGAGTTACAGGCACATGCTCACAGTGCCTTTGGCTCGACGCTCGCAGCCCCTCCCCTCTTGTCCGGATGCTGCACACGCGTGCTTGGAGCCTTCCTGGCGTCAGTAGCACGCTAGCCCGCCCTCGCCAGCGTCTTCTGCGGCGTCGGGACCCCCCGTGGCGGCCGACAGAAGGCACACCACGGCAGAACGCCGTTTTGGCGCCGCCCAAAGCCTCCTGGCCCTCCGCGTGTCCTCATGCATGCCAGCGCACGCCCGTGGCACCCTCACCGCGGCCCGGCAAGCACGGAACGTGCTCCCTGCCGCCGACGGGCCCGCGCCGCCCCGTTCCGTCGAGCTCGCCCCTAACACCCCGTCCAAGCTCGTTTAGCACCCAAATGGAACCAGTAGGACTTCGTGATGACGCCCAACTCCCTAAACCTTCCCGACCAAGCTCTGCGCCGCCGTAACCTTCACCGGAGATCCCCGTTCACGGCCACCGCCTCAGATCACCTATAAAAAGGACCCCGAGCTCGCTCACGAGACCCACACCTTCACTACACCTCTCCAGAACCCTGCCAAACCACCAGGAGGACCTCGAGGAGGTCTCCTCCCCCAACTCCGGCCGCCTCGCCCCGCCTCGGCCTCCACCTCGATTCCCTTCGGTGAGGCCATCTCCAGCGCCCAAAACTTGTCCGTAGCCTTCTCTTGCACCCAATGCTCTAACCCCCACCTCAATTTGATCCTTGCAGCCCTCCTCGGCGAGACCCATCAACGCCCGAACCACCGTCCGCCGGAGTCAAGCCCGCCATCGACGTGGTGCTCACCGGCGACCAACACCACCACCCACCGTTGCGGAAGGACATGGTGAGCACGTTGGTAATCCCCGATCACCCTGCCTCGCCGTGGATCGCCGCCAGCGACCACCGCGACTCTCGGGCACCGGCGAAGTCTACCGCCCTGTGTTGAAAATTTAAACCTGACAGGCGGGACCCGCTGTCAGCCTCTCTATTCTGTCTAAGCGAAGTCTTTTCTGAAAACGTCTTCTGCCAAATACGCCTTCCCTCTGGGCTGGCGTAGTTTCTGCCGAAGCGCTTTCTGTTTTTATAAACTAACCCCTGAAAACTTTCTGTTTCATTACAGATACGTCCTTGGATTAAAACCCTTATAACTTTTTAACAGAAAGGAATTTTTGAGTGATTCTTTTTCTGTCCTCTTCAGATTTTTGTCTAGTTTTTTATCATATTTATTTGAAAAATATTTGGAATACTTTCTGTGCACTTCTTGGTATTTACGATAGCGCATATATTTTCTTTATACCGTAGATACCGAAGGAGGTGACGGAACCGCGAACTTCACCGAGTTAGGCTCCGACTACTCTGAACCAGGCAAGCATGTTTGAACTTTTGATATGATGAGTGTCTTGGCATGTTTTGCATGTAGTTAGTTTCATGGCATGTTGATGAGCATACCGATGAACGTTACTTTTATGAAATGTTGAAGTAAGTGAGTTCGATGATCCATAAGTGGATGGAGGTGAGTATGAATGGCCATGTGTTGGCATGAGAATGGGTAAGATGGCAGTGTTGTAGCATGCCAGTCTTATGCCTGACTATGTGACTTCAGGGTCAAACCGTACCGGTACAGTTCCTCCCTTTTCCTTCCCTGTACTACCACATGTTTTCCGCAAGGAATATGGCTTAGTAAGTTGCAAACCGCTTTCCTGGTACACACCAAAAGGAGAGGCCGGGATGATGGTTCCATGGCCCTGGATTAAAGCCAGTCATCCGGTCAGGGGGCATGGGTGTTTCCGGTTGGGACCGAGAGGGGGGCACCCCTTAGAGCGCGCATATATAAATTTGATCCCATGCTATTCGAGATTGTGATCTCCCCGTCTCAAAAGTTTTTCTTGGACGATGTCTAGGGTGAGTCCTGGCATCGAGAGGTAGGATGGGTGTGTACTGGTTAGCTGTGTTTTCTTCCGAAAACCGTAAACGGAACTAGTCCCTCGTGACTACGGAAATCCGTTGGCTGTGGGAAATTTTTTGTACAAACTCTACAGAGTCATATATTCCTTGAATCATCTATTCCATGTCCAATTTCATATCATCTTGGACTAACAGTATCAGTTTGATGACAGAGACTCCGGTGAATCCCATGAATACTTAGCCCGGTTAAATGTTATTCCTGTGGATGGACTAACCTGTTTATTATCATGAACTGAATATTTATTATGAGTATTGTTTATTTGTGACTAAAGCCCCTTTCTGTGATGTCGCTCAGACGTCCGACTGTGGCATTTCTTTTAAAGCCCTTTCTGTGATGTCGCTCAGACGTCCGACTGTGGCATTTCTTTTAAAGCCCTTTCTGTGATGTCGCTCAGACGTCCGACTGTGGCATTTCTTTTAAAGCCCTTTCTGTGATGTCGCTTAGACGTCCGACTATGGCATTTCTTTTAAAGCCCTTTCTGTGATGTCGCTCAGACGTCCGACTGTGGCATTTCTTTTAAAGCCCTTTCTGTGATGTCGCTCAGACATCCGACTGTGGCATGATTTTTGTTATTATTTGTTCACCCTTCGTGGCGTCGCTTCAGACACACAATCAGTTCTCATTTATTTTTCTGTTGGGATTTCAGGAGGACTACCGCCGTTTCCCTCGTACTTACTTAATTGTGCCAATATTATTAGTGTGCATCGGGAAGATTATTCATGACGCATCCATGCATGCATTTGTTATATCTTACGTCCGAACTGTCTTGCGAGTACTTTCAAAGTACTCACTGGCTTGTTGATTTGGCTAGATGCTGACGCAGGCGATCTCATGGATGAAGAGTTCGATAGCGAGTCCGACGCCTAGAGGAATCCCAGTCAGTCTCGTGCGACCCTGGTCTTGGTCTCAGTTTTATACCCGCTTCTGCAGCCCGAATAAATTTATCGAGCCTCACCTCGATGCTCGATGAGATGCCAGTTTGAGAATCGTGTTACCGCACTCCCCTTTGTGTTATTCCACCGCCACTATATCCTCGAGTCAGTAGTATGCCACCACACCATTGTGTTATATCCGCCATTATGTATAAATATTGGCGCGCTTGTAATAATTCGTTGAGCAGCCCTAGCTCAACCCTGTAATATATTCTATGCTACTGGCTTATTGTATCAAGTATTTGTCTACCAGTGAGGAGGATTTTCTCTCATACTGGACTCAAAGATTGGTTTCTCAATAAATATTTTTATTGGAAAACCGGTCGTGACAAGGGCATTTCAGGTTCATTGAAATTATTTTTAGTAAACCCTAGTTGATTTCAGGGGGGGTGCTGGGGGTTCTGCCTTCCCCATTTCAAGTTTCTTATGAAAGTAAACATGATGCACACTCAAATGCATGGACTAGCTAGGGTGTGACAACTCACCCCCACTCAAAAGAATCTCGTCCCGAGATTTAGGATCCTCTGGAAAGAAGGTGGGGTACTCGAGTCGAAGACGATCCTCCCTTTCCCAAGTGGCTTCTTCCTCGGAATGGTGTGACCATTGAACCTTGAGAAACTTGATATTATGACGTCGAGTGGTACGCTCGGCTTGATCCAGGATACGAACGGGATATTCCCGATAAGAGAGGTTATCTTGTAAATCAAGCGTTTCGTGGTCCACTCCACGGATAGGATCCGTGAAGCAACGCCTGATTTGCGAAACATTGAAGACATCATGAACTCTGGAAAGATGCGGAGGTAGTTCCAATTGATAGGCAACTTCTCCTCGTTTGGCAAGAATGCGAAAGGGTCCAATGTAACGAGGGGCCAATTTGCCTTTGATACCGAAACGATGGGTTCCCTTTAACGGAGTAACCCGAAGGTAAGCCTTCTCGTCAACTTCAAAGGTCATAGGCTTATGTTTACGATCATATTGACTCTTTTGGCGAGATTGTGCTGTTTTCAATTTCTCACGAATAACGCGAACCTGCTCTTCCGCTTCCTGAATCATATCCGGGCCAAAGAGTTGTATTTCCCCGGTTTTTGACCAGTTAAGAGGCGTTCGACATTTTCGTCCATAGAGAACTTCAAAAGGAGCTTTGCCCAAGCTGGCTTGATAACTATTGTTATAAGCAAACTCTGCGAATGGAAGGCATTTCTCCCAACTCATTCCGAACGAGATAACAGAAGCTCGGAGCATATCTTCCAGAATTTGATTGACTCGCTCTACTTGACCACTTGATTGAGGATGGAAGGCGGTACTAAAGGAGAGACGAGTTCCCATAGCATTTTGGAAACTTTCCCAAAATCGAGAGGTGAAGAGACTCCCATGGTCTGAGTTATTATTTACCTGGGGGCTTCTTAATTTACCTGGGGGCTTCTTATACAGAAGCTTAATCTAATTACCTTTCCGGGCTTCATGCCCCACACATGTGTTATTCTTCCGCATGTACCTTTTTTCGCCATTATATGCATTGATATGAGTTAAGTTTTGGCCAAGCTGGGTTGCCTAGCTCTTGTATTTATGCTCTACGTTCCTATTAATTCGGCTAGGGCATAAGGGGAGCACCTCTGCGGTTGTTACTGCCGGGTCAGCCGGATGTGTACCTCAGACTGGGTGAAGCCGAAAGCTAGCGTTCTTAAGGGAATATTCGGTTGGTGAATAAAATATGACTTTCATTTAATTTACTACACGCCCCTAGATGTTTTTAACCTGCGTTGTGTAGTTCGGACATGCACATTAGGGCATGCGTACCCAGGGAAAGGGACCCTTAACGGAACTATTCTCCCTGGAAGATGTTTCTTACTATACATGTAACATAACATAGCTAGTTGGATAGTTGTCTGTTCAAGCACTTATGACCCCTATGCCTGGTTTCCATGCATACCCCAGTTTTTACATAACCGCGTGGGTATTCGGATACACTCCGGACTATCGGGTCCAGAGGTCGAAGTGAAAAGGTCCGCCATGACAAATGATTTACAATCCGGCTAGGCACATTACACATGTCACTTGAAGTACACAGTCACTAAGCCTGATTAAATTCTTCTTCTATACCATCCAATAGGCTGTCTAGCCTACAGTCCTGTTGGGAATACTTTGCGGCTAATTCTACTTGGTCATACACTAAACTGACAGGGATCTCTTTCCCATCGGGCCCCATAGGTCCGACTGATGAAGCCATGTACCTATGGTAGGGTCATGGACCTGTCCTAGACATCCTCCCCTAGGACATCACCCTAAAGCCAGGATCATTCAAAGAGTACCATCATCCACCCGACCACAGATGTTCCACTCGGAAGAATCAATGTCACTCGACCGTCACAGAAGTCACTCGACATGCAGAAGAGCTAAAGCCACTCTGCATGAACAACGATCGAGCATTTACTTGTAGGCTTAATTGTCATTTATAGCACTTAAATACAGGCGTTACCAGTAACGTTCTCATCTTTATGTACCATAAACCCTTGGTAACTGAGGCCGAGAGGGATCTGGCGAACTCTATATAAGCCACCCCCCTCCTCAGGGACAAGGGTTCACACCCCCTGTAACTCACACGCATATAATCCAGTCGACCGCCTCTGGGCTTCGAGACATAGGGCTGTTACTTCCTCCGAGGAGCGCCTGAACTCGTAAAACTTGTGTGTACAACTCCTCCATAGCTAGGATCTTGCCTCTTCATCCCTACCCCCATTCAGACTTAGAACCACGACAGTTGGTGCCCACCGTGGGGCAGGTGTCTTAGCGACTTGTTGGAGAAGTTGCGATTTTTCCGATCCCCATCAACATGGTTTCAGGCGGAGGTTTGGCCGAGGGCGGCGAGATCCGTCTCGGCGCGCTTGTATTTGTCGCCGACGACTCGGCTTGGCTCCAAGAAGTGCCACTTGATGTCGAGGCGCTCCCTGTCTGCGGGGCAACGCATTTTCACGCGTGCATTCGTGGCGTCCTCCTACGGCAGCCGTCGACTCAGTATCGGTCGTCTCCTGTACTGACCTCCCTCCCTGCAGCCCGTCGGAGCAAACATTCCGGTCGATCGAGGCTTCAACGGTGGGTGAGGCATGCGGTGGCTCGCCAGTCGGCCACCTCCCAAGTCGCAACAATCGAGCCCGATGAAACTCTCTACGGCCTGTTCGATCTGTCGACTGGCTCCGTAGAGACTGCATTTGAGTGTGACAGTAGTGACCCTGCGGCTAAAGTTTTGATGGTCAATGGACCATGCAGTCCTCCTGGCTTCGCCCGTGAAGACGGAGGCGATGGGGGCGGCGATCCATCGCATGCTCACGAAGAGTACTGCCCGAACCCCTCTCTTCGCAGTGGAGGGAAGAATATCGCCGCCGGAACATGGATGCACTCCACATTCCTATCATTGGAGAAACCCCTGAGGCCCAGGCCTTGGAGGAGGCGCGCCTGGCCAACTTGGCTGAACGCACTCGACTGGAGAACCTCCAGCGCACACTCAATGAGCGCGCTCGGCAGCGTAACCCCGAGTCCAGTCGACGGTAGCTTTTTCCGCCTCCGACTCAGGTATACCAAACTCCAGTCCAGAATCTCACAGCTGCGGCCCGAATAGTGGAGTCAATTCAACCTTCCCAGTCAGAAGCTGGTCTATGTTTGGTGCAGATCCGGGCTTTACTCCGAGCGGCAGGAGAGCAGAATACAGCGGTATCCCAGTTGCGGAATAGGATCCATAGCAGATATGTGGTTCCAGACATAGTCCAGTAGGCTCACAGCCCGAGATCGCCGACGAGGCGTGAGGGACGTGGAGACCGGCGAGATCAGTGCAGAAACCGCGAATAGTATGATCACCGACTTGATCACGATGATCGCCATTGAGTGCCCACGCCTCCCCCAAGGAGTGGGTCATATGTGCCTCGGCAGCATAATGACAAACGTCCTCATAGTGGTGGGCGAAGGATTCCAGTCGACCCCAGGGAACCGGGCTTTGTTGCGAGATCTATTCTCTTTCAGGGTCTGGTCGACAGAAACAGAGCGCACAGAGAAGGCCACGATAGGGATTTTCCAACCAGCAGCAGAGTGCATGTCTCAGGTCCAGAGTGCTCCAGCAGAGCCATCAGGGCTGCGGTGATTCCTCCCAACTTCAGGTTGGCGACTGGAGTCAGTAAATTCACCGGTGAATCCAAGCCTGACACTTGGCTTCAGGATTACCGAGTGGCTGTATAGATTGGTGGTGGAAACGATGATGTTGCCATGAAGCATCTCCCTTTGATGTTACAGGGCTCGGCCAGAGCATGGTTGAATCAGTTAGCGCCTGGTAGTATTTATACTTGGGAAGACCTTGCCCGAGTATTTGTCAGAACATTTGAAGGTACTTGCAAACGGCCAGCAAGGCTGACAGAATTACAGTGTTGCATTCAGGGTCCGAATGAAACTCTGAGAGATTATATCCAGAGATGGATCACGTTGCACCACACAGTGGAGAATGTGTCAGATCACCAAACAATTTGTGCCTTCAAAGAAGGCATTAAGTATCGGGAGTTGAATATGAAATTCAGTCGGATAGGAGATATGACTCTGACTCGGATGATGGAGATTGCCACCAAGTACGCCAATGGTGAAGAAGAAGACCGACTCCGGAGTGGCAAGCACAAAACAGTCGCCCACGAAACCGGAGGAGGGAACTCCAGTCGGAAGTAGAAGCGCAAAGTCGAGCCAGCTGCTCCTAGAGAAGCCTTAGCCGTGACTCAAGGAAAGTTAAAGGGAAACCCAAAGGACCGTGGAACCCCAATAATGTAAAAGATCAAGATGGAAATGATGTGCTAGATTTACCATGCCACATTCACACCAAGAAAGATGAAGACGGTAATTTCATTTACCCGAAGCATACCACTCGATAGTGTCGACTCCTAATCCAGCAATTCCTAGAGAAACAACCCAAGGAAAAGGGGAAGGAAGCGGACAAACTTGAGGACGAGGAAGAGGACGATGATGGTTACCCCCACGTCAATTCCACTCTAATGATTTTCGCTGATGTTGAATGTAAGAGTTGACTGAAAGTCATCAACAGAGAAGTGAACATGGTCGCTCCAGTGACACCCAGTTATTTGAAGTGGTCTCAGACTGCCATTACATTCGACCAGTACGATCACCCAGCGCACATAGCCACCCCTGGACGGCAAGCGCTGGTGGTCGACCCAGTAGTCGAAGGCACTCGACTGACTAAAGTTCTAATGGATGGTGGCAGTGGTCTGAACATACTGTATGCAGAGACGTTGAAAGGAATGGGCATTCCGATGTCCAGACTCAGTGAAATCAATACGAGTTTCCATGGAGTTATTCTTGGCAAGAAGGCTGCGTCACTCGGCCAGATCGACCTTGATGTAGTTTTCGGTGATTCCAAGAATTACCACAAAGAAAAGTTGACATTTGAAGTTGTGGATTTCCAGAGTGCTTATCATGCTATTCTGGGCAGGCCATCTTATGCATGTTTTATGGCTCGACCATGTTACGTGTACCTCAAATTGAAGATGCCTGGTCCTAAAGGTGTGATCACTATCACTGGCAATCGCAAGAAGGAAGAAGAGTGCTTCCAGAAGGGCTCAAAGATCGCCGATGCACAGATGGCAGTAGTGGAATTACAGGAGTATCAAAAAAATGCAGATCCGAGTGATTTGTTGCGAGCTAAGAAGCCTGCCACAGATTCAGCATTCCAGTTGTCTGGTGAAACGAAGCCGATTCACATTCACCCAACAGATCCCAATGCTGCTCCGACTCAGATCTCAACAACACTCGACTCCAAATAGGAAGAAGTGCTCATCCAGTTCCTCCTTGAGAACTAGAAGCTGAGCATCGTTTGCGAGTCAACCCAAAAGTGAAACCAGTCAAAGAACATCTTCGATGGTCCTCCGTACAGAAGAGAAAGGCAATTGGTGAAGAAGTGGCTCGGCTTCTAGCAGCTGAGTTTATCCGAGAGATTTACCACTCCAAGTGGTTAGCTAATGTTGTCATGGTCCCAAAGAAGGACGACTCACTTCGCATGTGCATTGACTTCAAACATATCAATCGGGCCAGCCCGAAAGATCACTTTCCTCCCCCTCGTATCGACCAGATAGTCGACTCAACTGCGGGGTGTGAGCGTTTGTCCTTTTCGGACGCTTATTCTGGGTATCATCAGATCTGTCTGTATGGACCCGATGAGATAAAAACAGCTTTCATCACCCCATTTAGGTGCTTCTGTTATGTCACTATGCCATTTGGCTTGAAGAACGCTGGAGCCACATTCATGCAGATGATTCAGAAGTGTTTACTCACTCAAATCAGTCGGAACGTGGAAGCATACATGGATGACATTGTGGTCAAGTCATGAAAAGGTTCCGACCTACTGGCTGACCTTGCTAAAACCTTTGCCAACCTCAGAAGGTATGATAGCAAGCTTAATCCATCAAAGTGCACATTTGGAGTTCCAGGCGGAAAATTACTTGGTATTCTCATTTCTGAACGAGGGATCGATGCTAATCCAGAGAAAGTGGGTGCCATACTCCGGATGAAACGCCCTGTGCATGTGCATGATGTCTAGAAGCTTACTGGTTGTTTGACCACCCTAAGTCGATTCATTTCTTGCCTCGGTGAAAAGGCACTGCCTCTCTACTGACTGATGAAGAAGTCCGATAAGTTCGAGTGGACTGCTGAAACTGATGCAGCATTTGCAGAGCTTAAAGCTCTGCTTTCCACCCAGTCGGTGCTTGCTGCTCCAATCAGCAAAGAGCCTTTACTGCTTTACATTGCAGCCACTGGACAAGTCGTCAGTACAGTACTGACGGTCGAGCGGGAAGAAGAAGGAAAAGCTTACAAAGTTCAGTGCCCAGTATACTATGTCTCTGAAGTTTTGACTCCATCAAAGCAAAGATATCTGTCGGCGTTTTGGGAACGGGGGTCCCCAGGCATGCCTGCCTGCGGCCTGCGGCGTGGCTCAAAGGTGGCCCAGCATGGCCCGCCTTCATCAACACCAGACTCAAGGCCCTCGCGAGGGGCCAAGCCTCGTGAGGCGGACCACACGGAGCTTCCGCAGGCACGGCCTCGTCAGGCTAGCTCGCGAGGAGGCGGAGAGATCAAGGCAGGGTACCTCGCGAGGTGCCCGTGACGCAAGCCATGACGACTTAGGGCGCCAGGCGGGTGCCAGCGCACGCAGCGTCCTTCTTTCCTCTTTGGTGCAAAGGGGGCAAGCGCAGCGGCGGAGTACCGAGGCATCAGGCAAAGGTTGCCATATCAGTGCAACGAGACCAAGACCAGGAGGACTACGAGACGGAGGTCACCGTGGAGCCCAAGACGGCGTCATCACCGGAGCTTTGCGCAGGCGAAGACTACTTTTGTCAGATTAGTTGATACTTGCTGTCCCCCTTCAAATTAGCCCGCCATTGTTGGCTCCCTTCCAGCTCAATATTTGGGAAGAGGACCAGGGCCTCCATAAATAGGGCCAGCCGCCCACGTAGCAAGTGGTTCGGTTGGCTAATAAGAGTAAGGGAGAGAAAGAGAGAGAGAGAAAGAGGAGGGTGGCCGAACTCCCCCTAGCTGGTCATCAGTCCAGCCAAGAACAGACCCTCGCGAGGCTGTTCTTCCTTGTATTGTTCATCATCATCAGCCCCAGGAGGCAATCCACCAAGCGCACACTGGAGTAGGGTATTACACCACAATGGTGGCCCGAACCAGTATAAATCTTGTGTCCCTTGTGCAGTTCTTTTAGTAGTTTAGATCCTTGCAAGGCGGGGAGGTAGAAGGCGTAATCTCCGTGCGCACCCCAGTGTTCGAACCTTAAGGGTCTGCCGGAACCCTAAATCCAACATTTGGCGCGCCAGGTAGGGGTGCGCCGGATTCGTCGTTCACCGCTCCGTTCTCCTCCGACCGTCGCATCCATGTCCGACGCTCGTCGGGCCCGTGCCGAGCGCCGGGCCGCCATCGCTTCTCGCATCGCCCAGACGGCGCCCATCGGCGGACGTCCTCGTCGTTCCTCGTCGCCCACCGTCAACGCCGCCACCGGCCACGCGGGGGCGAGCAGCAAGCGTCGTCTCAGCATCCGTCCGTGCGGCAGAGCGGCCGCACCGCTACTCCATCGCCCGCACCAGCTGGTTCTTCGTTTCGCACGCTCCGCGCCCCCTCGGAGGCTCGAGCTGCGCTCCTCGCGGCAAACGAGCTCCGGCGCTGCCGCCCCGCCGACGATGTCTACGGGGAATGGTTCGACCGCACCGCCGAGCTTGTCCACGCCGCAGGGGGCTCCCCAATGCCGTCCCATCGCGCTACACGAACACCCCTGATCGTCGCGGCCCTCCTGGGCGGCTCGCAGGCGCCGCCCACGAGTCACCACGTCAAGCCATTCATCCGCCGGGTCAGTGCCGCTTCCACGCCGCAGGGGGCTCTCCCGGATCGGACGGCGCCCGAGACCGGCCTGACCTTCAGTTCAGAGGACCACCCCTCCAACTCGGCCTGCTCGGGCGCGCTCCCCAATGTTGTGCACTCCCACCTTCTGCCAGGTGGCCGTCACCAAAACCCTCATTGATGGTGGCGCGGGCCTCAGCGTGCTCTGAGTTGAGGCCTTCAACCTCCTCCGCATACCCCTGGAACGGCTGCAACCCAGCCGGCCCTTCTCAGGCGTCGGGGGCAAGCCGTCCAGTTCCTTGGGGCAGATCCGGCTCCCAGTGACCTTCGGCACCTACGACAACTTCCGCACAGAGCTGGTCGACTTCGACATTGCCCCCATCGGCCTCCCCTACAACGCCATCCTCGGCTACCCAGCGCTGGCCCAATTTATGGCTGCGACGCACCCGGCGTACAACCTCATGAAGATGCCCGGGAGCAACGGTGTCCTCACTGTGCACGGGGACACCGGGGACGCGCTGCGGGCGCTCAAGCTCGCCTTCAAGACGGCGGCATCGGCACAACCCGCCGACTTGGAGCCCCCCAAGGCCAAGGGGGCTGCACCCGCCAAGAAGAAGCAGTTGTTCACCCAAGACAAGGCAGAAACCAAGCAAATACCCGTCGATGAGGACGGGTCCACCAACGCCACTTTCACCATAGGCGCCCACCTCAAACCCGAGCAGGAGGAGGCCCTGGTCAGGTTCCTGTGCGCAAACAAGAAGGTGTTCGCTTGGGAGCCGGACCAGTTGGCAGGGATCCTCAGGAGTGTAATCGAGCATCACCTCAACGTGTGCCCCAACGTGCGCCCTGTGAAGCAGAAGGCCAGGCGGCAGTCCACAGAAAAGCAGACCTTCATCATCCAGGAGACCCGCAAATTAGAGGCCGCTGGAGTCATCCGCGAGGTCCGATACCCAGATTGGTCGGCCAACAATGTCGTTGTGCCAAAGAAAGGAGGGAAGGAGCGTATGTGTGTTGACTTCACCAACCTCAACAAAGCATGCCCGCAAGACCCGTTCCCGCTCCCCCGCATCGACCAGATCGTCGACTCCACTATGGAATGCGATCTGTTATGCTTCCTGGATGCCTTCTCTGGATATCACCAGATCAAGATGGCGGTAGAAGACGTCGAGAAGACAGCATTCCTAACCCCGTGCGGGGTATACTGCTACACATGCACGCCATTCGGGTTGCGTAATGTAGGGGCAACCTTTCAGCAGCTGATGCACATCACCTTGGGCCCGCAGCTCGGGAAGAATGTTGAAGCTTACGTCGATGATATCGTGGTAAAGTCTCGGGAGGCCGGGACCCTGATACAGGACTTGGAGGAAACCTTCGCGAGCCTCAACGCAGTGAACCTACGACTCAACCCAGAGAAGTGTGTGTTCGGAGTCCCCTCGGGCAAGCTCTTGCGTTTCCTCGTGTCCCACCGAGGCATCGAGGCTAACCCAGAGAAGATCAAGGCGGTGGAAGACATGAGCCCGCCAAAGACCCTTAGAGAAATGCAGAAGCTCACGGGGCGCATGACCGCGCTAGGGCGCTTCATCTCCAAGTTGGGAGAGCGAGCCCTGCCTTTCTTCCAGCTAATGAAGAAAAAGGGGCCCTTCGAGTGGACTGAAGAGGCCGACAAGGCATTCCAGGAACTCAAGAGATACCTGACCAGTCCGCCGGTCATGGTGGCCCCGCGCCCTCGGGAGCCCCTAGTGCTTTACCTCGCCGCCACTCCTTACTCCGCCAGCGCAGCCTTGGTGGCAGTCAGAGAGGAGCGCTGAATCAAAACCACGGCAGCAGCCCAGGACAAGGCAGAACAGGGACAAGGAAGGCCTACGGAAACCACCACTACGGCTGAGGGGGATCAGCCGCCGCAGAGGGGTGCACCTGAGGCGGAAGAGGCCCCTCTTCCAGATGGCCAGTCTCAGGAGGCCTCAATGCCTCAAGAGGTGCCACGGTCTCCGAAAGGAGCCACCAGCACTGATGCACTCCGCCTCGTCGAACACCCAGTGTACTTTGTCAGCACAGTGCTGCGGGATGCAAGAGCATGGTACCCCATGCCTCAAAAACTCCTCCTCGCGCTACTAGTGGCTTCGCGCAAGCTGCGGCACTATTTTCAGGGTCACCCCATCAAGGTCGTCTCGTCGTACCCCCTGGAGAGAGTGCTCAGGAGCCCTAATTCAGCTGGAAGGGTTGCTGAGTGGAACATAGAACTGCAAGCGTTTCAGCTCGAATTCAGCACGGCCAGGGTCATCAAGGGAGCAGCGTTGGCGGATTTTGTGGTAGAGTGGACGGAGGCGCCAGGCCTCAAGGTTAATGAGGATCGGTCCCTATCCCCGAGAAGCGAAGCGCCAGAAGGCTGGGTCATGTACTTCGATGGGGCGTTCTCCAGGCATGGCGCTGGAGCTGGGGCGGTGCTCATATCGCCCACACAGGACAAGCTCTATTACGCCGTGCAACTCTGTTTCCAGCAAGGCGAAAAGGTCTCGAACAACATAGCGGAGTAAGAAGGTTTAATAGCAGGCTTGAAGGCCGCGGCCGCGCTGGGAGTGTAACGCCTCACCATCAAGGGCGATTCGCAGCTCCTTGTCAACTTCTCCAACAAGGTGTATGAGCCGAAGGATGAGCACATGGAAGCCTACCTTGCAGAAGTCTGCAGGATGGAGAAGCAATTCTGGTGGTTGGAGTTGCAGCATGTGCCCCGTGGCACCAATCAGGAGGCCGGCGATATCGCCAAACGCGCGTCCAGATGGTTACCCCGGGAGCCCGGCGTTTTCGAGGAGCGGCTCTTCAAGCCCTCAGCTCTGCCGTCATTGTCAAACACGGCTCAGCCCTTGGAGGAGCTCCCCCAGCCACCTGCCTCCGGAGCTCGGACCTGTGGCCCGGCCTCAGGAGCGTGCTTGCTCCTGACGATGGATCCTCAGGAGGGATGTTGGATCACGGAGCTCCGGAGCTACCTGACGCAAGGGACCTTGCCGGAGAAGGAGGAGGAGGCGGAGCGAGTGGCACGCCAGGCCACGGCATACTGCATCAAAGACGGAGAGCTCTACCGGAAGCGACCAAACGATGTATCCGTGCGCTGCATCTCCAGGGAGCAGGGGAAGGAGCTACTGGAAGATATACACGGTGGAGACTGCGGACATCATTCGTCATCGCGGACCCTCGTCGGCAAGGCGTTCTGCAGTGGGTTTTATTGGCCCATCGCGCTCAATGACGCCGTGGAACTAGTGAAAGCTTGTGAAGCCTGCCAGTTCCATGCCAAGCAGATCCATCAGCCAGCAGGAGGCTTGCAGACTATTCCCCTTTCGTGGCCATTCACAGTCTGGGGGCTGGACATCTTGGGCCCGTTTCCTTGGGCGCCAGGGGGCTATCGTTACCTCTATGTTGCCATGGACAAATTCACCAAGTGGGCTGAAGTAGAGGCTGTCCGCACCATCCCCACGGGTTCCGCGGTCAAGTTCGTCAACGGCATCGTAAGCCGGTTCGGGGTGCCCAATCGCATCATCACAGACAACGGTTCGCAGTTCACTAGTAACCTCTTCAAAACATACTGTGTTAACCTTGGAACGCAGATATGCTACGCCTCAGTGGCGCACCCCCGGAGCAACGGCTAGGCCGAGCGAGCCAACGCGGAGGTCCTGAGGGGCCTCAAGACCAGGACATTCAAGAATAAGCTGGAAGCCTGTGGCAGAGGTTGGTATGACGAGCTTCAGTCCGTGCTGTGGTCCATCCGCACCACCGCGACAAAACCGACTGGGGAGACCCTGTTCTTCCTAGTCTACGGAGCGGAAGGGGTCCTCCCTCATGAGGTCAGACGTCGCTCCGCGCGGGTCCTGGCATTCGACGAGGCGCAGCAGGATGCCATGCGGGGGATGGACCTCGTGCTGGGGGAGGAACGCCGCCGAGAAGCCATGCTGCGAGCGGCGAGGTACCAGCAAGTGCTGCGGCGATATCACTGCCGCAACATCTGCCCCAGGACTCTTGAGGTAGGGGACCTCGTGCTCAGGCGGGTTCTCTCCTGGGAGGGGCTGCACAAGCTCTCTCCCATGTGGGAGGGCCCGTTCAAGGTTCTTCATGTTTCCAGGCCCGGCTCCGCACACTTGGAGACTCAGGAGGGAGTGCTGGTCCAGAATGCATGGAACATCCAGCACCTCCGGAGGTTCTACCCCTGAAAAGGCCCAGAGCCTGTGAAGCAAGGCGAGTGCCTGTGAAGCTATCGCGTTTTGGAAAAGGCCCAGAGCCTGTCAAGCAAGGCGAGTGCCTGTGAAGCTATCGCATTTTGGAAAAGGCCTAGAGCCTATGAAGCAAGGCGAGTGCCTATGAAGCTATCGCGTTTTGGAAAAGGCCCAGAGCCTGTGAAGCAAGGCGAGTGCCTGTGAAGCTATCGCGTTTTGGAAAAGGCCTAGAGCCTGTGAAGCAAGGCGAGTGCCTGTGAAGCTATCGCGTTTTGGAAAAGGCCCAGAGCCTGTGAAGCAAGGCGAGTGCCTGTGAAGCTATCGCATTTTGGAAAAGGCCCAGAGCCTGTGAATCAAGTTGAGTGCCTGTGAAGCTATCGCATTTTGGAAAAGGCCTAGAGCCTGTGAAGCAAGGCAGGTGCCCGTGAAGCTATCGCGTTTTTGGAAAAGGCCCGGACCCTGTGAAGAAGGCCAATGCCTGTGAAGCTCGCCGCCCGTGACACTCTCACGTAATAATGAGTTGGGGCTGTACACACCCCCGAGTCTCAGGAGCGCCGGCCTCAGGCCCTGGGGCTCCCTCCCACGCCCAGTGGCAGCACTTAGCTCCACACTGGTGAGAAGACGTCGAAGACTATATTAGGTGCCAGACGCGACTTTTCATTTGCTTTCCGCAGTTAGCTTGTTCCTTCTCATTTGAAGTTTTATTGAAGTTGTTGCCGTCTTTGGCTTGCGGTTCTTCGGATTTTCGCTCTCCTGTCTCGTTTTCTCTTGCGCAAAGCCTCGCGAAGGGGCAGCTAAGCGCCCTCGCGAGCGTTCCTATCCTAGTCATTCAAAGAGTTCGCGACCTGGGCCCCTTTCAGGAGCACCCCTCCAGTCTGAGCCCCACAGGCGTCGCGACACAAAAAAAGGGCCTGGGTCAGTCGCCCCCCCAGGGACGGGGTCGGGAACTCTCCATGCTCGGGCACATAGCCGGAAGGAACGGCAACAAAGCGAAACGATGATTAACAGCAATAACCCAGACACGCCCCCGCGGGGCTCCGCACTATTGTCTTTGTTGCGCAGGAAGAAGGGAAAAAGAAAGAACAAATCCGGCGCGGCTCGCCTCACACCGGCCCGCAGGGAAGGCCCGGCCTGCCTCCGGAGCTCAGGAGGATTCCCTCTCGCGCCTCACCAGGGCGCGGTGGCGTGGCGGCTGATCGCAGCCGCCGCTGGAGGAGTCGCCGCCTGAAGAAGAACCAGAGAAGTTTGAGGAACTCCGAGCGCCGCCAGCCGCGCGAGCGCTGCTCCCTCCATCATCACTGTTGCTGGGTTCCCAGCCGCGGTCGTCACCCTCGGGGTAGCACCCCGCGCGGCGACCATCTTCCCCAAACACCCTCACGTAGAGGGTGGCGTCGCCGTCGAACTTGAAGTGTAGGGTGCACCGGCGGCCCAGGCCACGCGCACGAGCAAACGTCTGCCAACCGCGGGCCAGGGACAGGCTCCCGGCCGCGGAGACCTCCAGGGAGACCCATGAGGCCCGGCTACAGCAACCGTCGGCCTCGAGCCAGAGGCCGCCCGGGGCACCGGCCAAGAGCTCGCCTAGGAGGAAGTGAGGAAGCGTGAGCCGGGTGCTAGCCAGCTCTGCCGACCACACGACGAACTCCGGCAGCGCTTCAGTCGCACGAACACTCGGCCTGGGGGGACGCGTAGCCGGAGCGCGCCCCCCGGCTGTAGCAACCCGCCCGTCGCCATGCTGAAGATCACCTCCACTGCCGCGAGGAGCCGCCGTGGTGGCCACAGGATGCTTGCGAGGGCGCCCTCTGCCGCGCTTGGGTGGGGGAGAGGCGGGCTCAACCCGGCAAGCCTTCCCCTTCTCGGCGGCCGAGAATCTCTTCGACGGGGCCATGAAGAAGAAGGAGAAGCAAGGAGAAATGGACTGGAAGGGCACGCGCAGCCCCGTACTTATAGTCGGCAAAGGCCAACCGCCGGCCTCCACAATCATAGGTAATCATGACACGATTTGCATGCAGGGACTCGTCCAACTCATGCGATCACCAAGGCGCCATGGGGAAGTGGAGACGCCCACATCCCATCAACCGCCACGCGGCGCCCAAGGCCACAGGCTATTAGGGCCCATGGCGCTTCGCCCTTGCCCTTTCGCCTCTCGGCACGGCCAAGTCCGGGCGCGCCTTGGGCCCGGGGGCTACTGTCGGTGTTTTGGGAACGGGGGTCCCCAGACTTGCCTGCCTGCGGCCTGCGGTGTGGCTCAAAGGAGGCCCAGCACGGCCCGCCTTCATCGACACTAGACTCAAGACCCTCACGAGGGGCCAAGCCTCGCGAGGCGGACGACACGGAGCTTCCGCAGGGACGGCCTCGTCAGGCTGGCTCACGAGGAGGCGAAGAGATCAAGGTGGGGTACCTCGCGAGGTGCCCGTGATGCAATCCATGACGACTCAGGGCGCCAGGCGGGTGCCAGCGCGCGCAGCGTCCTTCTTTCCTCTTTGGTGCAAAGGGGGCAAGCGCAGCCACGGAGTACCGAGGCATCAGGCAAAGGTTGCCATATCGGTGCAACGAGACCAAGACCAGCAGGACTACGAGACAGAGGTCACCGTGGAGCCCAAGACGGCTTCATCACCGGAGCTTTGCGCAGGCGAAGACTGCTTTTGTCAGATTAGTTGATACTTGCTGTCCCCCTTAAAATTAGCCCGCCATTGTTGGCTCCCTTCCCTCTCAATATTTGGGAAGAGGACCAGGGCCTCTATAAATAGGGCCAGCCGCCCACGTAGCAAGGGGTTCGGTTGGCTAATAAGAGTAAGGGAGAGAAAGAGAGAGAGAGAAAGAGGAGGGTGGCCGAACTCCCCCTAGCAGTTCATCACCCCAGCCAAGAACAGACCCTCGCGAGGCTGTTCTTCCTTGTATTGTTCATCATCATCAGCCCCAGGAGGCAATCCACCAACCGCACACTAGAGTAGGGTATTACACCACAATGGTGGCCCGAACCAGTATAAATCTTGTGTCCCTTGTGTAGTTCTTTTAGTAGTTTAGATCCTTGCGAGGCGAGGAGGTAGAAGGCGTAATCTCCGTGCGCACCCCAGTGTTCGAACCTTAAGGGTCTGCCGGAACCCGAAATCCGACAATATCCACATTATCAGAAGCTTGTTTATGGGATTTATATGACCACGATGAAGGTTGCCCATTACTTCTCTGACCACTCCATTACAGTCCTCAACGATGCTCCATTATTAGAGATTCTGAACAACAGAGATGCAACTGGTCGAGTGGCAAAGTGGGCGATTGAACTCCTTCCCTTAGATATCAAGTTCGAGGCAAAGAAAGCTATCAAGTCTCAAGCAATAGCAGATTTCCTCATCGAGTGGATCGAACAGCAACTTCCGACTCAAGTTCACTCGGAGCACTGGACCATGGTCTTTGATGGCTCCAAGATGTTGAATGGTTCTGGTGCCGGGGTGGTACGGGTACCCCCCCCCCCCCCGAGGAGACAAGCTTAGATATGTCCTCCAGATTCACTTTGATCCCTCCAATAACGAAGAAGAATATGAAGCAGTCTTGTATGGGTTACGTATGGCCATCTCACTCGGCGTCCGTCGCCTCATGGTCTATGGCGACTCAAATTTGGTAGTCAATCAAGTGATGAAGGAGTGGGACATCAGAAGCCCAGCCATGACTGGCTACTGCAACGCAGTGAGGAAGTTGGAAAATAAGTTTGAGGGGTTAGAGCTCCATCATATACCCCGACTGAAAAATCAAGCAGCCGATGATTTAGCATAGATAGGCTCCAAGAGAGAAGCCATTCCCAGTAATGTGTTCCTGGAGCATATTCATGCACCTTCAGTTCAAGAAGATCCCTTCACTGAAGAGCCCCCACAGCTGAAGAGTGCCACCGATCCGACTGAAATCGAGGTCCTAGCCGTGGTCGACTTGATCATGGAAGTTTTGGTCATCACCCCCGATTGGACGGTACCATATATCGCATACATTCTTAGAAGAGAACTCCCAGAAGATGAAGAAGAGGCTCGATAGATCGTCCGTCGATCTAAAGGCTTCACCGTGATAAGAGGTCAGTTGTTCAGAGAAAGTGTGACTGGAGTCTGCCAGAAATGCATAACACCTGAAGAAGGTCAAGTGATCCTCAATGATATCCACTCGGGGACCTGTGGTCACCATGCGTCCTCTCGGACCATTGTGGCCAAAGCATACCAAGCGGGATTTTACTGGCCTTGAGCAAATGAGATGGCACAAGAAATAGTCGACAAATGTGAAGGTTGTCAGGACTACTCCAACATGTCTCACAAGCCTGCTTCAGCCCTGAAAACCATTCCACTCGTCTGGCCTTTTGCCGTCTGGGGATTAGATATGGTCGGACCTTTGAGAACCGGCAGGAGTGGATTCACTCATGTGCTTGTAGCAGTCGACAAGTTCACCAAGTGGATTGCAGCCAAACCTATCAAGAATCTTGATGCCAATACTGCTGTCAGTTTCATCAGAGAGATAACATTCAGATATGGTGTTCCACACAACATCATCACTGACAACGGATCAAACTTCGATTCAGATGAGTTCAGAGCTTTCTGCGCCTCCCGAGGCACACGAGTCGACTATGCTTCAGTCGCCCATCCCCAGTCGAATGGACAAACAGAAAGAGAAAATGGCCTGATTCTCAAAGGGTTGAAGCCTCGACTGATGCGAGACCTCAAGCATGCAGCGGGTGCCTGGGTTGATGAACTTCCATCAGTTCTTTGGGGATTGAGGACAACTCCCAATCGGTCGACTGGTCGAACTCCATTATTCTTGGTCTATGGAGCTGAAGCTGTTCCACCGAGTGATTTGCTTCATAATGCACCACGAGTCGAACTCTTCTCTGAAGATGAAGCAGAACAAGCCTGGCAAGACGCATTCGACCTCCTAGAGGAGGAAAGAGAGATGGCCCTGATCCGGTCAACCATTTATCAGCAAGACTTGCGTCGATTCCACGCCAGAAATGTGAAAGGTCGAGCTTTTCAAGAGGGAGACTTGGTTCTTCGAGTGGATCAGTAGAAACCACACAAGCTTGCTCCTGCTTGGGAAGGCCCCTTCATTGTCACCAGAGTGCTCCACAACGGAGCGTACCACCTTTACGATGTCAAGCATAAGAAGGACGAGCCATGGGTTTGGAATGCGGAGTTGCTCCACCCCTTTTACAGTTAAGTACTCATCCAAATAAAATGTAATAAGAAGTACCTTTGTAATTTGCTTATCAAAGGCAAGAGCTTTACAGTCCTCGTAAATGATTGTTGTTGCTTTTATTTGCGTCTGAAATCCCCGAGTGGGTGCCTTAGCTGCGAATCCGTTTCGCCTAAGTTCAAAAAGGAAATCCTACCGAGTGGTGAGCAAGCCTCCCACTCGGAGGCTTAGCTGCGAATCCGTTTTGCCTAAGTTTAAAAAATCCTACCGGGTCGTGAGCAAGCCTTCCACTCAGGGGCTTAGCTGCAGTCTAGTACTCGCCTAAGTTTAAGAAATCGTACCAAGTGGTGAGCAACCCTCCCACTCGGGGACTTAGCTGCAGTCTAGTACTCGCCTAAGTTTAAAAAAATCCTACCGAGTGGTGAGCAACCCTCCCACTCGGGGGCTTAGCTGCAGTTCAGTACTCGCCTAAGTTAAAAAAATCCTACCGATTGGTGAGCAACCCTCCCACTCGGGGGCTTAGTTGCAGTCCAGTACTCGCCTAAGTTTAAAAAAATCCTATCAAGTGGTGAGCAACCCTCCCACTCGGGGGCTTAGCTGCAGTCCAGTACTCGCCTAAGTTTAAAAAATCCTACCGAGTGGTGAGCAACCCTCCCACTCGGGGGCTTAGCTGCAGTCAAGTACGCGCCTAAGTTTAAAAAAATCCTACCGAGTGGTGAGCAACCCTCCCACTCGGGGGATTAGCTGTAGTCCAGTACTCACCTAAGTTTAAAAAAATCCTACCGAGTGGTGAGCAACCCTCCCACTTGGGGGCTTAGCTGCAGTCCAGTACTCGCCTAAGTTTAAAAAATTCTTATCGAGTGGTGAGCAACCCTCCCACTCGGGGGCTTAGTTGTAGTCCAGTACTCGCCTAAGTTTAAAAAATCCTACCGAGTGGTGAGCAACCCTCCCACTCAGGGACTTAGCTGCAGTCCAGTACTCGCCTAAGTTTAAAAAATCATACCGAGTGGTGAGCAACCCTCCCACTCGCGGGGCTTAGCTGCAGTCCAGTACTCGCCTAAGTTTAAAAAAATCCTACCGAGTGATGAGCAACCCTCCCACTCGGGGGCTTAGCTGCAGTCCAGTACTCGCCTAAGTTTAAAAAAAATCCTACCCAGTGGTGAGCAACCCTCCCACTCGGGGGCTTAGCTGCAGTCCAGTACTCGCCTAAGTTTAAAAAAATCCTACCGAGTGTTGAGCAACCCTCCCACTCGGGGGCTTAGCTCCAGTCCAGTACTCGCCTAAGTTTAAAAAATCCTACCGAGTGGTGAGCAACGCTCCCACTCGGGGGCTTAGCCGCAGTCCAGTACTCGCCTAAGTTTAAAAAAATTCTACCGAGTGGTGAGCAACCCTCCCACTCGGGGGCTTAGCTGCAATCCAGTACTCGCCTAAGTTTAAAAATATCCTACCGAGTGGTGAGCAAGCCTCCCACTCGGGGGCTTAGCTGCAGTCCAGTACTCGCCTAAGTTTATAAAATCCTACCAAGTGGTGAACAACCCTCCCACTCAGAGGCTTAGCTGCAGTCCAGTACTCGCCTAATGTTTACAGTCCGTCCTTTTCCGCAAGGACAACGAGGTGCAGGTCTACTACAACCTTCTCCTTTGGAGCTGCGCCACAAATACAACGTGCGCTCCGTCCCCATCTGCAAGGACGACGAGGTGCAGGTCGACTACAACCTTCTCCTTTGGAGCTGCGCCACAAATACAACATGTGCTCCATCCCCATCCACAAGGACGACGAGGTGCATGTCGACTGCAACCTTCTCCTTAGGAGCTGCGCCACAAATACAACATGCGCTCCATCCCCATCCGCAAGGACGACGAGGTGCAAGTCGACTGCAACATTCTCCTTAGGAGCTGTGTCATAAGTATAATGGACGACGAGGCATAGGTCGATTGAAGTATCCATTCCAAGAACACATCTCAAAGAGCAAATTGCACGTGAAGGCAAATACAAGCATATTCAGAAATAAACCAAGTTCAGATAGATCCTAAAAAGTTCCAGGTGACAGATCAAAAGTATTCGGGCATCAAGCCCGAAGGAGTTTAACGGTTACAGCAACCACTCGGCATTCCGAGGCAAATTTAAGGCAAGTTTAAATCTCAAGTCTGTTCATTCGGCAGGAGGAGGGCCGACAGGCTCAACGAATTCGTCCAAGTCAATTCCATCTGCAATCCGAGTGGCAGCAGCGATGAAAGTCTCCATAAAGGACTGGAAATCATGCCTTTTGGTGTTGGCGACCTTGGTCGCCGCCAACTTATCTTCGTGGGCTTCCTTTCAGTGGACTCTTACCAGTGACAACACCACGTCAGCGCCGCACCGCGCAGAGGATTTCTTCCATTCCTGCACTCGACCAGGGACCTCATTGAGTCAAGCCATCAGTTACTCGAGATCATTTTGAAGCGTTGCCCTCGGACAGAGTGATGAGTTGATCCGTGAAACTGCCACCTTCAGTCGAGCTAGATAACTTGTGACGTTGGTGATGCGGGACTCCAGTCGAAGTACATTCATCACAGCCTCGTCGCCGACTGGAGAATGGACAGGGTCCAAGCCCATCTCGATCCATCCAGTCTCCTCCTCAAAGTTTTGGCAGAAGTCTACAGAGTCAAGAAGTTAGTGAGTCAACTGGTCGGGACTAACTGGCAAACAGTCGGGTCAGAAGAGGAACCTTCGAGCATGAGGAAGAGTTTCTTAGCGAGAGCTTTCAGATAAGCCTCCAAATCGTTCCTCCTACGAGTCATGCTTTCCAGCTTCTCATTCAGAGCCACCTTATCCTTCTTCAGGCGAGTTGCTTCTCGGTTGGATTCAGTAAGAGAAGACTTCAGCTTGCTTCTTCTTCCAGCACTCCGACTAAAGCCAGCTTCTGGTCAGCAAGGGCATCTTATCTTGAGCCTCCTTCTGCGCAGCCGCAAGGTCCAAGTCCTTCTTCTCCAGAGCCAACCACATTTTCTCTGCAAAATAAGCAATCGGATCAAACAAGAGATCGAAGAAATACTTTAAAAGATGATCGACATGAGCAATTGACAGGCAATTACCTTCCATACCAGCAACTTCATCTTGAGCTTTCTTCAATTTTTGTTGAGCCAACTCCAAGTCAAGGTTGAGTTGCCTCTTCTTCTCCTCAAATTCGGCGAACTTAGCAATAAGAGTACAAGATTTCTGAAGAGGGTAAAAGACACATCAATTGACAACATCAAAGATTGTTTACTTCCGAGTGAATAAAACTTCAAAGTTGACTGAGACCCCAGCCGACTGCCCGCAGTCGACCGCGGTCTCAGGGACTACACCCAGTGGGTGCACTTGACGTGCCCCCACTGGTTCAGATTCCACTCGGCCGGTCCGCCCGAGTAAAAAAAAAGACGTGAAAGAAATATTCAGACCCCGGCCGGCTGCCAGCAGTCGACCGCGGTCTCGGGGACTACACCCAGTGGGTGCACTTGACGTGCCCCCACTGGTTCAGATCCCACTCAGCTGGTCTGCCCCGATCGAGTTGAAGAAAGGAAAGTGCAAGAAGCATTCAGACCCCAGCCGACTGCCTGCAGTCGACTACAGTCTCGTGGACTACACCCAGTGGGTGCACTTAGCATGCCCCCACCGGTTCAGATCCCACTCCACCAGACCGAGTGGAAGAGTGCAAATACTAAAGACAACGGAACACCTAGTGGGTGTACAGATTCGACGCAAACAATAAGAGATTGTATGAAAGAAGATATTTTAGGTAACATATCTTAACAGAACAAGACCAGTCGAAAAGCAACTCACCTGGACATTGGCTCAAAGAGCCGTGCTGGCACCATAAGCAGCCTGGCTGTTGTCGTGCACCGCCTTCATCCGCTCCATCATCACACCAGCCTGACGGATGGCCTCCGCAGCGGCGTCCGATTGGTTCTCCGGAATGTGATGGCTGGCGAAGAAGGGGACAGACGGCCCAGATGCGGCAGCTTGGAGCTCCGAGGCGCGAGGTTGATCGGCTGAAGGAAACACTGGTACAATCGACGGTGCAGGACGTTCACTCGACAATGGGAC
This sequence comes from Triticum monococcum, assembly GCA_034509565.1. Taxonomy (NCBI): domain Eukaryota; kingdom Viridiplantae; phylum Streptophyta; class Magnoliopsida; order Poales; family Poaceae; genus Triticum; species Triticum monococcum. Next base: position 498,638,587 of record CM067843.1, read on the forward strand.
AACAAAAGTTACTGAGGCCCCACCCGCATCCTCAGGTTGCTGGACGGTTGGTTCTGTCGTCAGTCCCTGCCGAGATGTCTTGCCAGCTGCTACTTTTTTGTTCTTTCTGGACCCAGAGGCCACATCTTCATCATCATCCGGAAGCTCAATAACATTGGGCGGGGCTGCAAATACATCAGTCGACCCCCAGTGAATCGCCCGAATTTAATCGACCAAATAATTAAGAACAAGATCACGAGAATTTTACCTGGGTTGGAGGTAACCGCGTCTTCCATTTCCTCGTCTCGGTATTGGCGGGAAGAAGTTCCAGAGGTAGTAGCACTGCAAATGTCAACATTCAGTCGGTTATGTACTGTTACTCGAGTCGACCAAAAGATCGGATCAGATGATTACCCGAAGATGGTGGGAATGGTCACTTTGATTCTGGGCAAAGCCTTCGGCGGTTTGGAGCATGTGACCTTCAATGGTTTCGGCACGGGAGGCGGCATAGTCTTGAGCTATTTCGATGCCTTCCCAGTCGGCACTGGAGAAGACGTCCGAGGGCGATTTGAAGACTGCCCAGTCGGTGCGGCCACCAGGTCAGGGGCGCTTGCGGGGTCGTGAGCGTGCTTGGACCTCCTTTCTCTGCGAGGAGGCGAGTCGACCTCTTCTTCTTCACTCGGATCGTCGCTCTCCTCGTCCTCCTCTGCATCCGAGTGCAACTCGCCACTCTTGCCCCCGCTCGCCTCTCCCTCGACATTTTGCTCCTGCACTCCATTGGGCATCGAGTACATATCAACAAGAGCCTGAAAAGACAATGAACAAATGAAAGATAGTCGATCATCAACAAGATGCTAGATAGTAAATTAAGAAGACACTCGACAATCCAGCATTGTACCTGTCCCGGCTGGTGAAAATGGTCGAATGGAACCACCCTCCTGGACCCCCGGGGATTATCCTTGTTGCCGGTGATTCCTCTCAGCCACTTTTCCACCATGTCCTCACTAACATCCTCCGGGTGGAACCGAGTGGAATCCTCGAGTCCCGAGTACATCCACATCGGATGGTCATGAGCTTGGAGTGGTTGGATGCGTCAACTGAGGAAGACCTCCGGCAGATCCATACTAGTCACTCCATCGCGGACAAGCTGGACAAACAGCTCGACCAACACCTTCACCAGCGCCTTCTCCTCCGGGATCACTCTCAAGGAGGAGGGCTTCTCCACTCGATCCATGGAAAAGGGGGGAAGTCCAATTGACTGGCCTGGGGTCGGCTAGTCCTTGCAGTAGAACCAGGTCGACTGCCAGCCCCGGACCGAGTCGGGAAGGATCATAGCTAGGAAGGTACTTTTGTTCCTCATTTGAACTCCCAGACCCCCGCGCATCTGTATCACGTGCGTCCTCTCGTCACTCGGGTTGGCCTTCTTGACCGTCTGGGAGCGACATGTGAATATGTGCTTGAAGAGGCCCAAGTGTGGTCGACAACCCAAGAAGTTCTCGCACATGGACATGAAAGCAGCAAGGTACACGATGGTGTTTGGAGAGAAGTGGTGGAGTTGAGCCCCGAAGAAGTTCAAGAATCTGCGAAAAAAGGGTGGCGAGGCAAAGAAAACCCGCGGTCGACATGGGTGGCATGGAGAACGCACTCACCCTCCCGCGGCTGCGGCTCAGTCTCATTCCCCGGGAGCCGCGCCGATTCATGGGGGATCAGTCCCCCCTCAACCAGATCATCGATGTCATCTTGGCTGATCGTCGAGCGGATCCAGTCACCCTGGATCCAGCCAGGCGGCAGGCCGGACCTCGACGAGGATCCGCCCCGGCCGGTCCTCTTCCCTTTCGCCTTCGCCATCGCCTTCTTTGGACGCTCCAATGCCACCGTATTCTCCTTCCCCATGGCAGCGAATCGAGTCCGAGCGGAGCTACGACGCCGAGAGCAGAAGTAGGCGCAGCAGAGAAATCTGAGGAAGAGGAAGGGGAATGAGGGCGCACTGTTCAAAAGCCCCGGGCCGGTGCCTTATATAAGGACACTTCCGAGTGACTGACTTGTAGGCCCAGACGATCTTATGAAATACCGCAACAGTCGCGCGTGCAATACGTGGCGAAAAAGGTGGTGCGGGGATCGAGGCGACCTGCCTAATCCGTTCCGATTACCACAGCCTCCCCCGCTCAACACGCTTCTCAAAATTCGAATCTCGTGAAATCCGCAGATGGCAGAACAACCCGCTACACGGAAGATTTTTTCCATATCAACACTCGAAACTTAACAACGAAAGTTCACTCGACAAAACCAAGAATGGATCAAGGTGACTGAACAAGCAGTTGAAGCCATCATGAAAGTTCATTCGACCTCTGGGCGAGATATTCCCAAAGCACAAAAGCTGAATCAGAGGGGTAATCAACTCCTTCTCCACTCGAACCCTGAACCATTCGGGGGCTAATGATGAAGCCATGTACCTAGCGAAGGGTCATGGACCTGTCCTAGACATCCTCCCCTAGGACATCACCCTAAAGCCATGATCATTCAAAGAGCTCCATCATCCACCCGACCACATATGTACCACTCGAAAGAATCAATGTCACTCGACCGTCACAGAACTCACTCGACAGGCAGAAGAGCTAAAGCCACTCTGCATGAACAACGGTCGAGCATTTACTTGTAGGCTTAATTGTCATTTATAGCACTTAAATACAGGCGTTACCAGTAACGTTCTCATCTTTATGTACCTTAAACCCTTGGTAACTGAGGACAAGAGGGATCTGGCGAACTCTATATAAGCCACCCTCCTCAGGGACAAGGGTTCACACCCCCTGTAACTCACACGCATATAATCCAGTCGACCGCCTCTGGGCTCCGAGACGTAGGGCTGTTACTTCCTCCGAGAAGGGCCTGAACTCATAAAACTTGCATGTACAACTCCTCCATAGCTAGGATCTTGCCTCTTCATCCCTACCCCCCATTCTACTGTCAGACTTAGAACCACGACACCGACCTCAGCCATGTGGTTTGGATCCGCCTTGGTATATCGTGTCTTCACCATAGCCCAGGCTTCCCTTGCACCTTGTCGGCACGCTGATATCTTCCATAATCGGAAGCGCCGCCGTGCTCCCTTGAGCTTCTCGATAAGCTCCCCCATGCCTCCTGGCGGGGACGCGGATGGCCACAAAGCTTGGGCAGTACCCTGCATCACCTGCCGAACTTGTTCGTGCAGTTGTGAGAGCTCCGGTAGAAGATCACCCGAAGATCCTGGCATCTCCTTCGCGGGACGACCCGCCAGCATACCTGCAGACATAATGTTGATTAGCAGGCTTCTTTGCCGAATTCCTTTAAAAAGCTCGTTCAAGCACTTACTAAAAATGCCACGTCAAAGCCGTTTATTCTCCTTCACGGAGTCCGCAAGCTGGGCTCGGACATCCTTTAGTTCCACGCCCAGCCGGATATTGGCGTCTTGGAGATCATTTTTCTCCTACCTAACTCGCGTTAGCACGCGCTTGCCAGCATTTCGTTGCCGATCATCACGTGTCGTATCCGCCTCCACGGCCTCTGGATTCACTCCGGGGCCACCTGCAACATCTATTGTTAGGTGTGCATACATGCCACATACTACCTGGTACCCATATTCTTTGCAATTGTCAAAAGTGTTACCAGGGGGACCCTTTTGGACTCCTTCAATGCGGTAACAGCGGCTTCCAGCTGGGCCTTGCACTCGTCTAGCTCTTGAGACAGTTGGGAATTCTTCTCCATAAGAACTTGCACAAATAATGATCCTTAAATCAGTTGCGTCAACTATTTCAAGTCTCAGGGGCTACTGATACATATAATCGTCATATTTGCTTACCCGTATATCCCTTACATACTGGTCCGTGGCTCTGGTTAGACCATTTTGAGTGGCACGGATGTACGCGTCTCCAGAATTGAAGGCATCAAATGCCTCTGGTCAGAAACAAGCATCATGGAGTACGGCCCGGCGACGCCTGTGATTCATGGCGCTCTCCACTTCTGAATTTGTAGCGGATAGTCCATCCGCATCCTCTGTAGGAGGAGCATCTGGCGTCCGCCCCATATTGGCTTCCGCCTCTATGTCCGGCCCTGGAGCCCGACTGGTGGAGGCGTGATCGGCAGCCTCTCCGGATATAGTCCGGCGAACGTTCTTTCTATTAAACAAACATGGACATCATTATATTTTGAGAAAGACGATAACCACGGAGCGAGGTTTTGTGTCATACCTCTGCGCCGGCATCTCCGTCCTAACCGCCTTCCTTTTTGGCCTACAAGACTTCGGTGCCTCTTGTTGGCGAGTTGTTGTGGGTTCGACACGGTGTCCCGAATGCCTTCCCTGTAAAACACCATATGTGTATGATAGATGAAGTATATAAAAGGGTATCCTATTTTTGGGAGTTGGGATTTTTGGTTTTTCTTACATGCGACGCAGGGATTAGTCCGGGATACTCGGCCGTTATGGCCACCATGGCGTCATTACAGCTCAATTGATAGAATTGCCTGTCTATCAGCTCCACGAATATGTCCAGATCCTCTTTGAGTCTGGAACCGAGGGCCTGACCAGTATCCTCTGGTTGTGGAGGTGGGTTGTTGATCTCCCTTACGGCTTTTCACAGTTCCTACCGTAAAATGGCAAGGTTAGTACCTACGACGAAGGATGCAGGAAGAATGGGAGTAAAAAGGTATAACTCACCCAACTTGGAGGGTTATACATGGAGAATCCATCCCGTGGCTTGATATGGATGAACTCCTCTTCCTCTCCCTTGAACAACTCGAACAGAATTTTCGCTAAAGCAGCAGCGGAGTCCGGTCCCTTACGCCCGCGACGGGTGGCATCACCTTCCCCATTAAAACACCACAGGGGGTGCCCTCGATATTGAAGTGGCTGCACTCCCCGCATTATACATATTGACATAACCTTGATTATTGTCAATCCTGATTGAGACAGTGCTTTAATCCGGTTCATCAGGTAAAGGACTTCTCCGTTGTCTTCCTCCTGGGGGCTCCGTGGGCGCCAGTTTCGGCGTTTCTTCAGAGGAGCATTGTTGAACTCAGGAAGACCCCGCCGAACCGGGTCTGGAAGGGGGACGTCCTCCATATAAAACCATTCCGAAGGCCAGTCTTTGGATATCTTCTTCGGAGTACTGGACATGTATCCGGTTTCGGTGATGCACCATATTTCGGCTCTGCCCACTTGATAAAGTGACCCCTTCTGTGTGCAAGGCATAAGGCAAAATAATCTCTTCCACAGCTCGAAATGAGCCTCGTAGCCCAGAAATAGCTCGCAAAGGGCAACGTATCCGGCGATGTGTAATACGGAAGAAGGGGTGAAATTGTGCAGTTGGAGGCCGTAAAACTCCAGGAGCCCGTGGAGGAACAGATGAATTGGAAATCCAAGTCCCCTTAGCAAGTGAGGGACAACGCACACCCGCTCCCCCTTGGAGAAGCTGGGGAAGCTCTCCGCTTGCTCCCCTCCATTATAGGTGGCAACCCCGACTCGGACGGGGACCAAATACGCTGGAGGGAGAAATCCCTGGGTCTGCAGCTCTACCAAACGACTGTGCGAGAAGGAACACCTCTCCCAATCACCGGGCTTAGGGCTACAAGGGCGAGAGGAGGAGCTATGGTGGTCAGCCATGATGGAATGGATTTTTTCTGAGCGTGCTCCAATGGATTCTCGCTGGGGGAGGAGGGTGTCGATTGGATCTAAGAATCCCCATCCCTTTAATAGACAATTATTGCCCTGGCTATGGGGCGAATGTAAAAACACCCTGGCTCCTCGCATTCGCTCGACGCGTGGAAGATGGCACTTATTGGGCACAGAAGCCAAGAAGTCTGACATTTATGGGAGCCGGACACTACTTAATAGATGTTCAAGATTTGGAGAAGAACCCGCCTTGCAATACCAAAGACAATACTGCGCGCCGGACTCATCGTCATTGAAGCCTGGTTCAGGGGCTACTAAGGGAGTCTTGTATTAGGGGGTCTCCGGACAGCCGGACTATATCCTTTGGCCGGACTGTTGGACTATGAAGATACAAGATTGAAAACTCCATCCCGTGTCTGGATGGGACTCTACTTGGTGTGGAAGGCAATCTAGGCAATACAGATATGTATATCTCCTCCTTTGTAACCGACCTTGTGTAACCCTAGCCCCCTCCGGTGTCTATATAAACCGGAGGGTTTTAGTCCATAGGCCAACAGACAATCATATCATAGGCTAGCTTCTAGGGTTTAGCATGTTTGATCTCGTGGTAGATCAACTCTTGTACTACTCATATCATCAAGAACAATCAAGCATGACGTAGGGTATCACCTTCTTCAAGAGGGCCCAAACCTGGGTAAACATCGTGTCCCCTGCCTCCTGTTACCATCCGCCTTAGACGCACAGTTCGTGACCCCCTACCCGAGATCCTCCAGTTTTGACACCGACAGTCGCCATTACCTTGAATATTGTGAGTCCGGACAGAGCGAGCGTCTTTATCTTGCTCATAAGCTAGCAAACTTCTGCGCTGTCATCCTCTTCAAGACTCCGGGGACGCCAACTGTGGCGTTTCTTCAGCGGAATGCTCGCAAATTCAGTAAGACCCTTTCGAACTGGATCGGGAAGCGAGACATCCTCAATATAGAACCATTCAGAAGGCCATTCTTTGGATGCCTTCCTTGGTGTGCCGGACAGATATCTAGTATCGGTGATACGCCATACTTCGGCTCCGCCCACTTCAAATATTGACCCCTCGTGATTACACGGGACAAGACAGAACAACTTCCTCCACAACTCGAAATGAGCCTCGATACCGAGGAATAGTTCACATAAAGCGACGTAACCCGCAATGTGCAGAATGGAGGCAGGGGTGAAGTTGTGCAGCTGGATGCCATAGTATTCCAGAAGCCCTCGGAGGAATGGATGAATGGGAAATCCAATGCCCCTTAGCAGGTAGGGGACGAAACATACTCACTCTCCCTCGAATGGATTGGGGAAGTCCTATGCCTGAATCTCACCGTTGAAGGAATCTAGCCCAGCTCAAACAGGAACTAGATCTACGAGGGAAGAAATCCCTGCGTCTGCAGCTTCGTCAATTGACTGTGGGACACTGAAGACCTCTCCCACTGGCCTTTCTCTGGGCGGAATGGGTGGAGGAGCTGGGGGCGCTAGCCATGCTGGAATGGTTTCTCCTAAGCAGTCTCCGGGGATTTCCTCTGCGTAGTGCCGAATGGATCTAGGATCCAATCTCTTTAATAGGCGCTCTTCCTTGCATGGACGGGGTGTTATCTGCAAAAATACCCTGACCTTCCGCCTTCGCTTGACACATGGAAGGCGAAGTTATTTAACGCGCAGAGGTCGAGGAGAGCGACATTGAACCAATGGCTGAATACATCACTTGGAGGAACCCCCCTTGCAATGCCGAAGACAATTTGTGTGCCGAACACCTCGCTATTGAAGACAGGTTCGAGGGCTACTGAGGGAGTCCTGGACTAAGGGGTCCTCGGGCGTCTGACCTGTTATCCATGGGCCGGACTGATGGGTTGTGAAGACATGAAGGCCGGAGACTGTACCTGTGTCCGGATTTGACTCTCCTTGGCGTGGAAGGCAAGCTTGGCGACCGACTATGAAGATTCCTTCTTATGTAACCGACTCTATGTAAACCCTAGATCCCCACGGTGTCTACATAAACCGAAGGGGTTAGTCCGTAAAGGATATACTCAGTACCATAGTCATACAGGCTAGGCTTTTAGGGTTTAGCCATTACGACCTCGTGGTAGATCAACTCTTGTAAACACTCATATTCATCAAGATCAATCAAGCGGGATGTAGGGTATTACCTCCATAGAGAGGGCCCGAACCTAGGTAAACACCGTGTCCCCCGTCTCCTGTTACCATCGATGCTAGACACATAGTTTGGGACCCCCTACCCGAGATCCACCGATTTTGACACCGACAGAATGCTTGAAGTATTATTGTCTTAATGTCAAATGTTAGACTATTGCTTTGAATCACTCGTGTCTTAATATTCATGCCATGATTAGATTACATGATCAAGATTATGCTAGGTAGCATTCCACATCAAAAATTATCTTTTTTTATCATTTACCTACTCGAGGACTGAAAGTGCGTTATATCGACTAGAGGGGGGTGAATAGGCGATTTTTATGGAAGTCTTCAAAACGTGAAGGTTATGAAGACAAACAGTAGAGATATGCCTATCACTATGCAACAGAAGTTAGATTACACTAGGCAAGCCATGGTCAATTATTCAATAGAGTGAAAGCACAATGACAAGTAGCTGCAGTGTAATAAGGATCAGGTAGGAAGAAGTTATGAAGTCAATCAAATCATACAGTTACGTTGTGAAGACAAAAGATAGAGCAAGCATGCAATGGCTTCACAAAGAGTAACAGTAAGTAAGGGAAGTGAAGATGAAACCAGTGACTCGTTGAAGACAATGATTTGTTGGACCAGTTCCAGTTGCTGTGACAACTGTACGTCTGGTTAGGGCGGCTAGGTATTTAAACCAAAGGACACACAGTCCCGGGCACCCAGTCCTGAACACGCAGCTCAGGATACCCAGTCCTCACCGTATTCCCCTTGAGCTAAGGTCACACAGACCTCGCCCAATCACTCTGGTAAGTCTTCAAGGTAGACTCCCAAACCTTCACAGACTTCGTTCACCGGCAATCCACAATGTCTCTTGAATGCTCAGAACGCGACGCCTAACCGTCTGGAGGATGCACAGTCCTCAAGTGTAATAAGTCTTCAGATCACTCAGGCAAGAAGACTTAAGTGATGCCCAATTCTCTCTGGTTCTGGGTGGTTAGAACTTTTCTCCTATCTAGGAAATTTTCTCTCAAAGGCTTCGAGGTGGGTTGCTCTCAAACGACAAAAGCCGTGCACTGAAATCTGAGCAGCCAACCGTTTATGGTTGTAGGGGGTGGACTATTTATAGCCACTGGGCAACCCGACCTGATATGTCCGAAATGACCCTGGGTCACTAAGGAACTGACATGTGTTCCAACGGTCAGATTTCGAACTCACGCGGCAACTTTACTTGGGCTACAAGTAAAGCTGACTTGTCCGACTCTGGACAAGATTTGCTCTCATAGTCTTCGCTCGAAGACATAGGATTTGAATTAGGCATCACTTCATTCATTCTGACTGGTTCTCTTGGACCCCACTTAATAGTACGGTGGTTCCTATGACTCAACACAAATGAAAAAGAACTACGAAACATCTAAGTCTTCGAGTTCCATAGGCTTCACGTGGTGTCTTCTCTTGTCATAGTCTTCAATGTGAATATCTTCATATACCACCATTGTCTTCAATGTCTTCGTACATTTTTAGGGGTCATCTCTGGTAGTAAAACCGAATCAATGAGGGACTTCTACCTGTGTTATCCTGCAATTCTCACAAACACATTAGTCCCTCAACTAGGTTTGTCGTCAATACTCCAAAACCAATTAGGGGTGGCACTAGATGCACTTACAATCTCCCCCTTTTTGGTGATTGATGACAAACTAGTTGAAGTTTTCGATGGGGAATATAATTTGTGAAATTGTAAAGGGATTGTCTTCATAAGCTGCAAGGTCTCCCCCTGAAGATGTGCATATAAGTAATTTGCTTCTGGAATGCAAATGCACATGGCAGGTTGTACTTGTGGAAATTCACTTCAACTTATGATGACAATCCACTATGCATGTAAAAGTATATGAAGAGAATGACATGCATAATGAAAAATGGACGTCTGCAGAATGATCTAAGTGCGGAATTTATCGTCGCACATGCGGAATTTATCTTTGCAAAACATAGTGGCAAACAAGTAGTAGACGACCATCAAGTTTAAGTGTTACAACTCAAGGAAGCAAATGTAGCAGAACGGGAGTTGTAAGCATGAAGCAAAATATAGCAAAATATTAGGCACCCGCCCATATTGACCCGCTTGAAGACTAACAACATCTTATGCTTCTCCCCCTTTTGTTAGTGATGACTAAAAAGGTTCGAAGACATAGAGTGTTCTATGCGTTCCCAGGTGCAGCAGGGTCGTTGGAGTTGTTTGGCGGTGCTGAAGAGCTTGGTGCAGGGTCAACGCGCGCTGAAGGAGGTGGTGGTGATGTAGCGTCATCTTCTTCCTCGATGATTCTTGCAGTCACCGTGGCAACAGATGAAGAGAACTCAGAATCTTCAAGTGATGGAGTTCTGCGCAGCACAGCTCTTCTGGGGGGTGTGGAGTCAAACTTGAATCTCTCTCTGAAGCCATCCTCACGAAGATCAGCTTCAGGGCACAACATTGTGAGGCCTTTCCAGGTGCGGCGACAAGTTTCATGAGCAACAAATGCATTCTTGGTGGCAAGATTTCTGATGCGATTGACATCCACCAAGAGGCTTTTCATCTGTCTATTCAACCAGTCGTGATGCCTATCTTGCTTTTGGTGAAGGGCCACAAGAAGCTCTCGGTCATTGAGGGCACGAGCGCGCTTCTTGGGTCGCGGAGCAGTTGTGCTGTCAGTGGCTTCAGTGGATGCAGGTGCATGTGTAGTGCCAGCCAACGGGTACACCCTGGAGATGGCTTCAACACCTTCAACGTTCTGCATGAAGCTCTGGTGTTCTGCATTCTGAAGACTTAAGGGTTGCTTGGCAGGCTCAGGATATACAGCTTCAGCAGAGGTGTCCACATCTGGCAAGAAGATCCGATGGTTGCGGGCTGAGGGCTGATATGAAATCGCAGAGTGAAGCTTGATCAGCCTCATTACCCAAGGAGCATAGAACTTCAAACTAAATAAGTCTGAGCTTGACGCTGCAAGTTGGCGGATGAAGAAATCCTGTGCGTTGAAGCATTTGCCATGAAGGATATAGAATATTAGAGTCTTCATTGCACCCTCAACCTTGGCATGTGGAGAGTGTCCCTTAATGGGCCAGAGAGTTCGCCGGATGATGTGATATATGGTTTTGGGCAGGTACTCTAGGTCTTCAACGAAGAACTCAGTTGGATAGGGTGCATCTTGGGGCAATGGCTTCATCATTGAGAGCATCTGACTCATATTTGGTTCAGGCCTCTGGAATATGCTCTTAATAGCTTCAGCATGTAGTTGACAGCCTTCCTCGAAGAATTCACCAGGAGTGGGTAGGCCGGTAAGCTCAGTGATATCAAATGCATTGGCTTCGTGATGGACATTGCCGGTCATCCACTCCAGGATCCAAGTCTTCGGATCTCTGTTGTATCCTTTAATATGGAGGGTGGCATAGAATTGAAGCAGAAGCTCTTCATTCCAGTGCTCTTCATCAGTTACGAACTGCAGCAAACCCACTTGCTTAAAGCAATCCAAAGCTTCCTCCAAACAGGGCAGTCCAACAATGGCTTCAACATCAAGGCGCTTGTGTGGGAAGATGCGACCTTGATTGTAGAGGATGCAGGAGTAGTAGCTGCGCTGAGGATAGCTCCAGAACCTATCTGATACAATCCTTTCCCTTGAATAGGGGTTCTTCGAGCTATTGAAGAACGTGTTGTCGGCCTTGAAGCTAGTGATGTTGAAGCAGCCAGGAGCTGATGCAGGACCTGGGAACCTTGGCAGTCGAGGGATTGGCGTCTGGACCTGAGGCCTATGCTCAACATGGTAATCAAATTGAGGACCTGCAGCAGACTTAGGAACAGACGTATCTAGATCAGTAGCTTCACTGTCTTCAGAAGCTTTGGGTGGGGAGGGCGCCACATTGGCTTCGGTGTTGGTTGTGGCAGCCTCAACATTTTCAGCCTCCACTTGTGTAGTTGGAGGGATAGACTCCGGCACGTTCTCCTGGAGAACGGCTTCTTGTTGGAGCGGGGGAGTTGGAGCTTGTGGTACTTCTTCATGCTCTTCGGCTGATGAAGCCGGAGTGTCTTCAGCCAAATCTTGAGGCCTTGGTCCTTTGCGAAGCCTGCGGTATGCAGACGACGCCTGTGGAGTTGGAGTGGGCTGGACCTCAGATTCTTCTTCCACTTGTGGGCGATCTGCCCATGATGCATCTTGTGCAATTGGCGTCAGAGGATGACCAATGCTGATGAGTTCGCTTGTCTCAAGCTAAGGAAGGGCTGCATCATCTTGTACATTGTCTTGGTGACCAATGTCTTCAGCAGCGATGGGGTCGGCTGCTGGAATGTCTTCAGCTTTAGGAGCCTTTGTGGGAGCAGGCTCATGAACTGTCAGCTGACGATCTGCGTCAGGATAGATGACAGAGAGGGGTTCAACCATCAAGGGCTCTATGGGAGCAGCCCGAGCTTTCTTGATCTTGCGCTTCTTCTTGGCGGGGTCAGAAGGAGAGGCTTCAGAGTGTTTCCTCGTCCTAGCTTCAGCCTCTGTAGTCCGTGTCTTCTTGAGCTCTGAAGCGGTTGACTGGCTCTTTGGCTTCGAGCCAGTCGTAGCAGTGGGGAAGACAATCGGAACAGCTTCTTGACTTGGTGCCTCTGGTTCAGCCACAGCAGGCTTCTTCTTCTTCGCGGCCATCCTGGGGTCGATGCCGGGACGCCCAAGTGCCTTGCGCTTCTCAGCCTCGTTATAGGCTTGCACACATCTGTCGGCCAGAGTCTTCATCCTCTCACGCGAACCTTGAGCTTCGGCGTGTTTCTTCAGGAAGTTTTCCTTTAGCTCATGCAGCATGATTTTGAAGTTCTTCACTTCCTGCACGCTGAGCTTGGCCATATGCTTCTTGAACTGAGCCTTTTCATAGTCAATTTTCTGCTTCAGCTCAACAATGCGCTGGGCGATGGCCAGTTCTGAAGCAATGGCTCCTTGGAAGGCCACACTGAGGCCAATGGGCAGCTACAGATCGTCAAAGCTGATGTTTGGTGTAGCAAACCACTCGTCAATGAAGTCGTGGATGATGGCGACATCAAAGAGAGGCAGATTATTGAAGATTTCTGCCTCCTCTTTGCTCTTGATAAGTTGCTCAAGAGCGTCATCTGCAAGGTCTTCATCGCTTGACAGATCAATGGCGTCGTTGCGCAGAATGGCAGCAGCTGTGAGTTCTTGGCCGCTATGTGGCTGAGGCATCTTGGCCTTCTGGGGCTTGGAGACTCGTGATAAGTCTTCAGACTGCACACTGGCTTCAGGAGGTGCAGTTGCCAATGGCTTCGCCCTTGAGATTTTCGGTGGAGAGGCCAGCTTTGAAGCTTTGGGCTTCTTCGATTGCTTTGGCTTCGGTGCAGCAGGCGCTTCTTCTGATTCAGAGTCAGCTGGTGGCTCATTCACTGCAGTCCCTTGGACTAAGATGCGGGTGATGAGGCCCTCAAGGTTGGCGTATGGTCCGATGATATTCTGGTCTGCCTCGCGTGTGCCATCTACCCTTGGTGCGGAGGGACCAGGGTTGAAGTCTAAGCCCAATTTCTTCTTGTTTTGCTTTGCTGAGTTCTGGGCAAACTGGAAGTTGCGCTTGAACAGATTGTCGTCACGACACCAGAGTAGTGACGACGGATTTCCTTCAGCTGGCTGTGGCCCACGAACCATGCACGGGTAGAAGCCTTGAGCAATGGCTTCATCTCTGGACCTGGGCACGAGATTTTTGTATAGTACATCTCCCCATGGTCTCCTGATGGCGTTTTTCTCAGCGTACTCCTTGGTGATGAAGCGGTATTGGAACCATTGCTCCACCCAATAGCGTGGAATCCATTGGATTCGTGTCTTGCGCTGATTGTAATCCTCTTCAGGATCTGTCTTGTACAGCTCTGAGAGGTCATCGGGTAGATCTCTTGATGTTTCTCCTCAACGCTTTCTGCCACCCTTCCTTGCTGATTTTTCTGCAGCCATGAACTTTAAACTGAATGGCTTCAATACGTTCAAAGGCTTCAAAGGCTTTCTCTCGCTGGTCAAACAGGAACTGGCTTCGGGAGAATTTATATGATGCTGTAAGAATTCTACAAATGAATGCAGACTATGAGAACCAAGGGATTCTCCCACGGACATGTACCTGTGACAGCATTAAGGTGCGAGGGAAGGGGAAGAGGTCATATGCATTCTCAGAAGATTTTGAAGATAAATCAGTTTAGAAGACAATGACCTCATCGTGCGAAGACATTCACTCATAGATAAGAAGTTGGTTCCAGATTTGTACGAACCCACAGATCAGTACAAGTGAGGAATCTAACTACTTCATGAAGCATAAGTGAATATTCTAGGCATGTTATGAGATGCAGATTGAGAGAGATCTACTTGTGTGAATAGAAACTTCTTATGGAAGAAAGTGACAGAACCATAGGATCAAAAGAGGCTGTAAAAAGAGGTATTATTTACCACACTTGGAACTGCTAGACGGAGTGGGAGATGAGGCCGAGCAGTTCGATCCTCCGTGCCCTAACTTGGTGACGGAAGACACCTACGGCGACGGTGGAGAGGATGATGTCCACGGTTGGTGTGAAGACGGCGTCGGAGAGGTTGCGACAGTGAAGCGCTTCGTCGCCGGCGTCGTCGAGAGCTAGCGGTGGCGCAAGGGTTTGTGCGAGGGAGGAAGAAGGATATAATGACTGCGGTGAGGGTGTATTTATAGTTACAGGGGCGGCACTGTGCTATTACATAGGTGCCCCTGGCGATTCGCCTCTGAACAACACGTGGCCATCATGCGGAATCTCGGGGGCAGTTCCACATCCCACGCACGCCTGGATTGTCGGGTGGTCGTTCCTACTTCTCCGGATTTCTTGTGGATGAATGAGCATTAAAAACGATTTTAAAGTTTGTCTCTGTGTCTTCTGCTGACAAGGACGCAGAGAAGACATTCCACAGTTTCAATAGAATGCATATGACTTGGAGAGATAGAATTTGAGATAGAAAGCATAGGGAGATTAGGGTCCGATCACATTCACTTAGTTCAAAAGATTCAAACAAGAAGACATAGCTATAAGTGAATGCTGTAGAGGACAGAACACTAGTATATATATATATATATATATAATCCACGTAGTGAGGATAATCATGAAGACATGTTGAGATGTAAGCCAAACCAAATGTGAAGAAATTGCAAGGTAACGCCATGAGTGAAACACTTCAGAATAGAACATTTGGCGGTGGCATTACCCACCGTATAGGAAGTATTAGACCCAGACACGGCGCACAATTATCGTGGCGCTCCGAAGTCAATATCCACATTGATGTATTCACACTTAGAATGTATGTCTTCATTGATTGAAGATATACGTTACTTCGTGTGTTACACATCTAAGTCATCAATATGCATAAGTGTTAGGATGTGTGCCTGATCACAGGACATTTGAGGATTCCAAGATATTTAGCTCACACCGTAACTTTCAAAATCTCTTCTCATCCAAGGGCTTGGTGAAGATATCTGCCAATTGCTCTTCAGTGTTGACGTGTATGATATCAATATCTTCCTTCACAACATGATCTCTGAGAAAGTGATGACGAATTTCAATGTGCTTTGTCTTCGAGTGCTGAACTGGGTTGTTAGCAATCTTGATGGCGCTTTCGTTGTCGCAGTAGAGTGGCACTTGCTTCAGATGAATGCCATAATCCTTGAGAGTTTTCTTCATCCACAGAAGCTGAGAACAGCAAGATCCAGCAGCAATGTATTCAGATTCAGAAGTGGAGAGAGATACACAGTTCTACTTCTTAGAAGACCAACATACAAGTGATCGTCCCAGAAAATGACATGTGCCTGATGTAGACTTGCGATCCACCTTGTTACCAGCATAATCAGCATCCGAGAATCCAACCAGATCAAACTCTGAGCCCTTTGGATACCATAACCCTAGAGTTGGGGTGTGAGCCAAATATCGAAGATTTCGCTTCACTGCTAAGTGATGCGACTCCTTTGGTGCCGCTTGAAATCGAGCACACATGCAAACACTAAGCATAATATCTGGCCTAGATGCACATAAATAAAGCAAGGAACCAATCATGGAGCAGTATACCTTTTGATCGAATTCTTTACCATTGTCGTCTGGACCCAGATGATGTTTGGCTGGCATGGGTGTTGTGAAGCCTTTGCAGTCTTGCATACCGAACTTCTTCAGGCAATCTTTGAGATACTTCTCTTGAGATATGAAGATGCCATTGCGTTGTTGCCGTATCTGAAGACCGAGGAAGAACTTCAGCTCCCCCATCATAGACATCTGATATTGCTCTTGCATCATATATCCAAACTCCTCACTGTACTTCTGATTGGTGCAGCCGAAGATAATGTCATCCACATATATTTGGCACACAAACAGTTCACCATCATATGTCTTCGTGAAGAGAGTGGGATCTAGGGAGCCAGGTATGAAGCCTTTGCTCTTTAGGAAGTATTTGAGTGTGTCATACCAGGCCCGAGGGGCTTGTTTGAGGCCATACAGTGCCTTATTGAGCTTGTAAACCATGTCAGGATGTTTTGGATCTTCAAACCTAGGTGGTTGTGCAACATACACTTCTTCTTCAATCTTGCCATTGAGAAAGGCACTCTTCACATCCATTTGATATAAAAGTATGTTATGATGATTTGCATAGGCTAGCAGTATACGGATGGCTTCAAGTCTGGCCACAGGAGCAAATGTTTCATCGAAGTCAATGCCTTCCACTTGAGTATATCCTTGAGCAACGAGACGAGCTTTGTTTCTGACAACTTGACCATGCTCATCTTGCTTGTTGTGGTATATCCATTTGGTGCCTATTATATTGTCCTTCCGTGGATCAGGACACTTAACTAGTTCCCATACATTGTTCAGCTCAAACTGTTGAAGCTCTTCTTGCATAGCTTGAATCCATTCAGGTTCCATGAAAGCTTCTTCAACTTTCTTGGGTTCTGTGATTGAAACGAATGCGAAGTGCCCGCAGAAATTTGCCAGTTGAGTTGCCCTTGAACGAGTCAGTGGACCAGGTGCATTTATGCTGTCAATTATTCTGTCAATCTGCACTTCATTGGTAACACGAGGATGATTAGGTCGAAGACTTTGCTCTTGCTGATCTATGTTGTCTTTGGGAGGAATGTCTTCAGGCTGAGCATTGTCTTCATGTGGATCAGGTGCTGAGATGATAAGTTCTTCTTCAGGATGAGCTTCAGAAGGTATAATTTCTCCAGTTCCCATTAGCTTGATTGATTCACTAGCTGGAACTTCATCTAGCACATCTGGCAGTTGCTCTCTTTGTGAACCATTGGTCTCATCGAACCGCACATCCACTGTTTCAACCACTTTGTAGTGAAAGAGATTTAAGACTCTGTAGGAGTGCGAATCCTTTCCATATCCAAGCATAAAACCCTCATGTGCTTTTGGTGCAAATTTTGAGGTGTGGTGTGGGTCCTTGATCCAGCATCTTGCGCCAAATACTCTGAAGTAACTGACATTTGGCTTCTTGCCAGTTAGGAGTTCATAAGATGTCTTGTTCAGAAGCTTGTGAAGATAAAGACGGTTGATTGTATGGCATGCAGTGTCAATGGCTTCAGGACAGAATTTTCTTGGAGTCTTGTACTCATCTAGCATCGTTCTGGCCATCTCAATGAGTGTTCTGTTCTTGCGTTCGACGACGCCATTCTGCTGTGGCGTGTACGGAGCTGAGAATTCATGTGTGATGCCCAAGGTATCAAGATATGTGTCAAGGCCAGTGTTCTTGAATTCAGTGCCATTGTCACTTCTGATGTGCTTTATCTTGGCGCCATAATTGTTCATAGCTCGATTGGCGAAGCGTCTGAAGACATCCTGCACTTCAGTCTTGTAAAGGATTATGTGCACCCAAGTATATCTAGAGTAATCATCAACAATGACAAAGCCATAGAGGCAAGCAGTAGTGGAAAAAGTTGAGTAGTGAGTGGGACCAAAAAGATCCATGTGAAGCAGTTCGAAGGGTCGAGTAGTGGTCATGATTGTCTTCGAGGGATGTTTTTCCCTCGTCATCTTCCCTGCTTCACAGGCACCGCATAAGTGATCTTTCTTGAACTTGACGCCTTCGATGCCTATGACATGCTTCTTCTTTGCAAGGGTGTGGAGGTTCCTCATGCCAGCATGCCCAAGCCTCCGATGCCAAAGCCAACATTCTGAATCCTTTGCCAGAAGGCATACTGCAAGCTGTGGCCCTGCTGAGAAATCTACCACATACAGATCATCTTTCCGATACCCTTCAAACACTAGAGACTTGTCAGATTCCATTAGTACCAGGCAATGATATTTTCCAAATATTATGACCATGTTCAAATCGCAAAGCATTGAGACAGACATTAAGTTGAAGCCAAGGGATTCAACAAGCATGACTTTGTCCATGTGTTGATCCTTTGAGATTGCAACTCTACCTAGACCCAATACCTTACTTTTACCAGTGTCAGCAAATGTGATGTGGCTCTTGTCGGATGGACGTAAGGTTGAGTCCATAAGAAGGCTTCTTTTGGCAGTCATGTGATTTGTACACCCACTGTCAATAATCCATTCTGAAGACGCTGGTGTCGTACCCTACAGTGCAGTTAGGGGGATAGGCTTCATGAAGAGAATTGTGAAGCAAAAACATTTGACGAACCAGTGGGTTATGAAAAATTAGATCCAGGTTAGGACTAATAGGGAGAGTAGCATGGGATGCAGGAACGAAATACATAGTGATGCCATTCGGGCATTTGATCTTGCGCCCCACAAGATTTTTAAGGTCCCCCGCAATAGCGTCAGAAGATTTTGGTTTTCTGCTGGAGACCTTTCCCTGCAAAAGAGAGTTAAGCTTTCTTAACCACCCACATCTTCAAGGGTGGCTTAGAAGCAATAAGTCTAAGTGTAGCATCTGAGAATTTTGGCTGTGGAGCCCTAGCAAACAGTCTAGCAGGCGGGCAATAGTACTCATAAGAATAGGCAGAATAGTTCTTGGTCATATGAACATGACAGTTTGAAGAACCGCTCTCATATTCATATGCCTGAGTATGGTTTCCCTGCAAAACATTTGCGTTAGTGCGACTCAGGTGGGTCCTCTGTCTGTATGGAGCCTTTGGACCATATGAAGCCTTTGGTCTGAGGTTTGTCTTCTTCATGTGAGGTGTCATGAGGACATTCACAGGAAGATTCTCCAGACACGTTTTTGGAACCCAGACCTTCTTCATAGGCGGTCCAGTCCTGCAGTTAGTACCAATGTACCTGGCAAACACTTCACCATTCTAATTTTTAGACAGCTTATAGTTTGCATCAAAGGATTCATCAATGATAATTGGGTTAGCACAGGTGAAGCCAGACAGATTGGATGGATCTGCTGAGGATTCCTTTGCAGCAACCCATGTGGTTTTGGGGTACTGCTCAGGTTTCCAGTATGAGCCATCTGCATTTATTTTCCTCACGAACCCAACACCCTCTTTCCTAGGGTTTCGGTTCAGAATCTGCTTCTTGAGGACATCACATAATGTCTGATGTCCTTTGAGACTTTTGTACATCCCTGTTTCAAGCAATGTCTTTAACCTAGCATTCTCATCAGCAATAGCAGTGGTATCCTCAGCAGAGGGGTTAGTTACCACTTCAACAGTTGAAGATATTGCAACAGCAGTAGCAGTGGAACATTCAGCAACAGAAGTAGCATTATCACGCTCAATGCATTTAAGGCATGGTGGTTCAAATCCTTCCTAAGCGGAACTAATCTGTTCGGCGCGAAGTGACTCATTTTCCTTTTGAAGATCTTCATGAGACGCTCTCAATTTCTCAAGATCTTGCTTCCTTTGAAGATAATCATAGGAGAGCTTTTCATGAGTTGTTGAGAGAGTATCATGACGATCTTCAAGTTCCTGATACTTAACGTGAAGATTTTTTATGTCTTCAATTAAGGATTCAGATCGAGTCATTTCAGCACCCAACAGATCATCGCTTCTGTCTAACAGTTTTTGAATATGTTCCATGGCTTTCTGTTGTTCAGTTGCAATTTCAGCAAGTGTTTTGTAGCTGGGTTTTGAATCACAATCAGAATCATCGTCACTGGATGTTTGATAGTGAGTAGTGCATGTGTTTACCTTGGCACCGCGTGCCATGAAGCAGTAGGTAGGAGTGGAGTCATCTTTGTCATTTGCATCGGTGTTGGTGATGAAGTCATTGTCTTCAGTGTTGAAGATGGACTTGGCGACGTAAGCTGTAGCCAGACTCGCAATGCCAGAATCAGATTCCTCCTCAGACTCCACCTCTGCCGCCTCAGAAGCGGACTCCTCCTCTGAATCCTTTTCCTTGCCAACAAACACACGAGCCTTGCTAGTTGAGCTCTTCTTGTGTGATGAAGACTTTGAGGAAGACTTGGAAGAAGACTTTGAGTATTTCTTCTTCTTCTTGTCGTCAGAGTCATATTCCTTGCTCTTCTTCTTCTTTTTGTTCTCATTGTCCCACTGTGGACACTCAGAGATGAAGTGTCCAGTTTTCTTCCACTTGTGACATGTTTTCTTCTTGTAGTCATGAGCAGAAGCTTCATCATTCCTTGAGCTTAATCATGAAGACTTTCTAAAGCCTTTCTTCTTGGTGAGTTTCTGGAACTTCTTCACTAGCATTGCAAGTTCCCTTCCAATGTCTTCAGGATCATCAGAACTGCTGTCAGATTCTTCTTCAGATGAGGACACAGCTTTTGCCTTCAAGGCACGAGTTCACCCATAGTTTGGACCGTAGATATCTCTTTTCTCAGAAAGCTGAAACTCATGTGTGTTGAGTCTCTCAAGTATGTCAGACGGATCGAGTGTCTTGAAGTCTGGACGTTCTTGAATCATCAGGGCTAGAATGTCAAACGAACTATCAAGTGATCTCAACAGCTTCTTGACAATCTCATGTTTGGTGACCTCAGTGGCGCCGAGGGCTTGAAGCTCATTTGTGATGTCAGTGAGCCGGTCAAATGTGTGCTGGACATTCTCATTGTCATTTCGCTTGAAGCGGTTGAAGAGGTTGCGAAGAACACTGATTCTCTGATCTCTCTGAGTTGAGATGCCTTCATTGACCTTGGAGACCCAGTCCCAGACTATCTTGGATGTCTTCAAGGCACTCACACGGCCATACTGTCCTTTGGTCAGATGACCACAGATGATATTCTTGGCAGTAGAGTCCAGTTGAGTGAACTTCTTGACATCAGTAGCAATGACACCTTCTCCAGCCTTGGGAACGCCATTCTTGATGACATACCATAGGTCGACGTCAATGGCTTCAAGATGCATGCGCATCTTATTCTTCCAGTAGGGATATTCTGTTCCATCGAAGACGGGGCACGCAGCGGAGACTTTCATTATCCCTGCAGTCGACATAGCTAAAACTCCAGGTGGTTAAACCGAATCACACAAAACAAGGGAGCACCATGCTCTGATACCAATTGAAAGTGCGTTATATCGACTAGAGGGGGGGTGAATAGGCGATTTTTATGAAAGTCTTCAAAACGTGAAGGTTATGAAGATGAACAGTAGAGATATGCCTATCACTATGCAGCGGAAGTTAGATTACACTAGGCAAGCCATGGTCAATTATTCAATAGAGTGAAAGCACAATGACATGTAGCTGAAGTGTAATAAGGATCAGGTAGGAAGAAGTTATGAAGCCAATCAAATCATACAGTTACGTTGTGAAGACAAAAGATAGAGCAAGCATGCAATGGCTTCACAAAGAGTAACAGTAAGTAAGGGAAGTGAAGATGAAACCAGTGACTCGTTGAAGACAATGATTTGTTGGACCAGTTCCAGTTGCTGTGACAACTGTACGTCTGGTTAGGGCGGCTAGGTATTTAAACCAAAGGACACACAGTCCCGGACACCCAGTCCTGAACACGCAGCTCAGGACACCCAGTCCTCACCGTATTCCCCTTGAGCTAAGGTCACACAGACCTCACCCAATCACTCTGGTAAGTCTTCAAGGTAGACTCCCAAACCTTCACAGACTTCGTTCACCGGCAATCCACAATGTCTCTTGGATGCTCAGAATGCGACGCCTAACCGTCTGGAGGATGCACAGTCCTCAAGTGTAATAAGTCTTCAGATCATTCAGACAAGAAGACTTAAGTGATGCCCAATTCTCTCTGGCTCTGGGTGGTTAGGGCTTTTCTCCTCGCTAGGAAATTTTCTCTCAAAGGCTTTGAGGTGGGTTGCTCTTAAACGACAAAAGCCGTGCACTAAAATCTGAGCAGCCAACCGTTTATGGTTGTAGGGGGTGGACTATTTATAGCCACTGGGCAACCCGACCTGATTTGTCCGAAATGACCCTGGGTCACTAAGGAACTGACACGTGTTCCAACGGTCAGATTTCAAACTCACACGGCAACTTTACTTGGGCTACAAGTAAAGCTGACTTGTCCGACTCTGGACAAGATTTGCTCTCATAGTCTTCGCTCAAAGACATAGGATTTGAATTAGGCATCACTTCAGTCATTCTGACTAGTTCTCTTGGACCCCACTTAACAGTACGGTGGTTCCTGTGACTCAACACAAATGAAAAAGAACTACGAAACATCTTAGTCTTCGAGTTCCATAGGCTTCACGTGGTGTCTTCTCTTGTCATAGTCTTCAATGTGAATATATTCATATACCACCATTGTCTTCAATGTCTTCGTACATTTTTAGGGGTCATCTCTGGTAGTAAAACCGAATCAATGAGGGACTTCTACCAGTGTTATCCTGCAATTCTCACAAACACATTAGTCCCTCAACTAGGTTTGTCGTCGATACTCCAAAACCAATTAGGGGTGGCACTAGATGCACTTACAAGGACGAGCAGGAATTAAGCTTGGGGATGCTGATACGTCTCCATCGTATCTATAATTTTTGATTGTTCCATGCCAATATTATACAACTTTCATATACTTTTGGCAACTTTTTATACTATTTTTGGGACTAACATATTGATCCACTGCCCAGTGCCAGTTCCTGTTTGTTGCATGTTTTTTGTTTCGCAGAAAATTCATATCAAACGGATTCCAAACGGGATAAAAAATTATGGAGATTTTTTGGAATATATGTGATTTTTGGGAAGAAGAATCAACGCGAGACGATGCCCGAGGGGGCCATGAGGCAGGGGGTGCGCCCCAGGGGGGTGGGCGCGCCCCTGACCCTCATTGCCACCCCGTAAGGCGGTTGGTTCCCTTCTTTCTCCGCAAGAAAGCCAATATCCAGATACGAATCGTGTTAAAATTTCAGCCCAATCGGAGTTACGGATCTCCGGGAATATAAGAAACGGTGAAAGGCCAAAATCTAGAACACGGAAACAGAGAGAGACAGAGAGACAGATCCAATCTCAGAGCCATGGACCAGAGGGTAGACCCTTCTCCCATCTAGGGATAAGGTCAAGGAAGAAGAAGAAGAAGAAGAAGGGGGCTCTTCCCCCCTCTCTCCCGGTGGCGTCGGAACGCCGCTGGGGCCATCATCGTGTGACGGCGATCTACACCAACACCTCCATCATTGGCACCAACATCTTCATCACCTTCCCCCATCTATCTACAGCGGTCCACTCTCTCGCAACCCACTGTACCCTCTACTTGAACATGGTGCTTTATACTTCATATTATTATCCAATGATGTGTTGCCATCCTATGATGTCTGAGTAGATTTTCGTTGTCCTATCGGTAATTGGTGAATTACTATGATTGGTTTAATTTTCTTGTGGTTATGTTACTGTCCTTTGGTGACCATCATATGAGCGCGTGCGTGGATCACACCATAGGGTTAGTTATATGTTGATAGGACTATGTATTTGAGGGCAAGAGTGACAGAAGCTTCAACCTAGCATAGAAATTGATGCATACGGGATTAAAGGGGGGGCAATATATCTTAATGATATGGTTGGGTTTTACCTTAAGAACGTTAGTAGTTGTGGATGCTTGCTAATAGTTCCAATCATAAGTGCATAGAATTCCAAGTCAGGGAAGACATGCTAGCAGTGGCCTCTCCCACATAAAACTTGCTATCAGTCTAGTAAAGTAGTCAATTGCTTAGGGACAATTTCGCAACTCCTACCACCACTTTCCACACTCGCTATACTAACTTTATTGTTTCCTTACCTAAAATAGACCTTAGTTTTTATTTACGTGCTCTTTATATTCTTGCAAACCTACCCCGTTACACCTACTTCTAGTTTCATACTTGTTCTAGGTAAAGAGAACGTTAAGCGTGCGTAGAGTTGTATCGGTGGTTGATAGAACTTGAGGGAATATTTGTTCTACCTTTAGCTCCTCATTGGGTTCGACACTCTTCCTTATCAAAAGAGGCTACAATTGATCCCCTATACTTGTGGGTTATCAGACAGCACCGTGGGCGATGAACTCAAACAACCCGCACGATTTCTAGAAAGTAGGCATGTTCGATTAACTAACAATCACACACGGATTTCGGCTGCAAACTGTTTGCGTTAGGCCACCGTGCACAAACGTTTCCACACAAAGAACTATGTGTGATATACATACGGACGGAAACGTTTTCCCTGGCTTGACTGTGTGGGATGTACATAAGAACATAAACGAATTCCTTGGATTGACTGTGTGTGATATACATACCTACGGAAATGTTTTTCTGGGATTCACCGTGTGGGATGTACATACCTATGGAAATGATTTTCTCGGATTACCGCATGGGATGTACATACCAACGGAAATGATTGTGTTTCGATGCATTGCCTGATCCCACACGGCCCCAGCCTAGGTCCTAGGAAGGCCTATCCCCAACGATTTCTAGGTCATGTGAGAAGGACACCCTATCGCACACACTCACTTGGCGACGGTTCCAAATGCCGTCACGGAAAGGGGTTAAAACCGTTTGTTTAGCATGTCGCTGTACAAGTGAGCGTAGTAAGTCACGGAGCCGGACACGTTGTGTATGAGCCGGCCGGGACTCCATGAGCCGTGGGGTGTCAACCTCTGTATATAAAGGGATGACCCGGCGGCGGTTTAGGGTAAGAAACAAGAGATAGATTGAAAACTAGGTCAAGTGTATTCGCTCCATGGTAATCGAAAGCCAAGAAATACCACCTCAACTGGAATAGGCTTTTACCTTCATAGCAAGGGGCCGAACCAGTATAAATTCCTGTGTCCTTTGTCCCGTTTAACCCCTTTAAGTTAAACTAGTTACGATGGCTCCATGACTAAGTCCTTTCACTAGAACATCTGCCGTGACAATTCCACGATAGTTGGCGCCCACCATGGGGCCAGGGCATGTTGGTTTCGAGTTCTTGAAGGGCAGCTTTGAAGGGATCAAGGTATACACTATGGGCCGGATGACCAAGAGTCGTTGCGGCAAACTCTACATCGATGACGGAGGCTGGGCCCCCGAGGCCGGCTCAATCGAGTATGCGTACCGGGTCCCCTTCAGAAGAATCCACGTCTTCGTCGGCTAGATCGGCGAACCGGGTCCTGAGCCGGACATCTGCACTGACATCGTCGAGACGCCTCAGCGTGCACAATCCCGCCTGGGTTCAACCCGCCGTGAAGTGCGCCTTCATTGGATTTATCCATGGGGCAGAGTTTGAAGGATCTGTGTCTGGCGGTGAGACGGTCGTTTACTCCGATGTTGAATCGTCCATAGGAGAGAATAACTCAATGTATCAGCTGCAAGACGGCCGAGTTGGGGGTTGTTCCAATGGTGACAGTATTCCGGACCCCTACGAGCCGCTGAATAGGTTGTCGATCTTCATGGCTGGTACACACCCGGTGCTTAGATCAACGGCTGCTGTGGCAATGATCTCTAATTCAGCGGCTGCAGCGGAGGCTGGTGCTGGCAGTTTAGCACACCCACCGGCTTAGGTTTTAACAGAGTTGTTGGAGGCTCTGGACAACCTTGATGGGGGTTGAGGTAACCCCGGAAAACTAGGAACAACATAAGGTGGATGTGACTAAGCTGCGAGATGAGATAGCTCAAGCCAAGGAAGATCTGGCGGCTGAGAACGCTAGGATGGTTGAGGAGCGGGCTGCTTTGGATGCTCAGGCATAGCAGATTCAAGCGGATTCATACCGTCTCACATTGGATCAGAACACTTCAAACAAGAGCCTGAGGAGGAGACACTGGAGTCATCTACCCCCGGTTTATGAGCCAAGGAACCTCTTGAATATGCCTGGAGCAGGGACCAGTAACCCGCCAGAGGTAAACTGGGTGGTAGCTACACCTCAGACTGGAGCGCCGGCTTAGCCGTGCACAACAGATCCGCCTTGTCTGAATAATACCCCCCCCCCCCCATAGTATGTGCCGACGCCACCGGGTCATTATTCTAACCCTTTGGATAATATGATCGCTGCGGCAACACGATTGGCGGCTCTCCCAGCTGAAGGCGAGTCTCCAGCTGCGATTGAAATGCGAAGGGCTAGAGAGCTTCTTCAGACAGCGCTGGTACAGCAGCATGCTTACTCTTACAGTCGTTAGAGGATTCACTCAACCCCTCGCCCGAGTCGGAGTTATAGCAGACACATTGACTCACCAGCCGTTTCAAGCAGTGACAGGCACCGTAACCAGCTTCGTGGACATGACCCGGTGCGTGATGGTGCTCAGGATTTGGTGGATCAGAGTAGAGCACGTCGGGAGGCTGAGTTGGCGGCTCAGCAAGTGGCTCATCAACATTCTTCGGTTTACCCGACCGCATCGGTAGAGGCAGGCATGATCTCTAGAACCTTGGGTGTGTCGTGTTTAGTGACGGCTCTGCGTAATGAGCGTTTACCCAAGGATTTCAAGGGTCCTTGTAAGGTTCCTAACTACACGGCTGATTTACCCCCTGAAGCGTGGGTTGAGAGTTATGAGATGGTGATGGAGCTGTTGGATGTTAGCGACGCTGCGTGTGCTAAATATTTCACTACGATGTTAGAAGGGACGGCCCGTACTTGGTTCAAAGGGTTGCCTGCCAACTCCATTGGATCATGGGCCGAGTTAAAAGCCCGGTTCATCCAAAATTTTAAAGATACGTGCAAGCAACCTATGTTGATTGTGGATTTGGACGCCTGTGTCAAAGAAGAGGGCGAGTCAACAACCCATTGGGTGCACCGGGTCTCAGCTATCTTGCACTCATCGGATCGCATCAATGCCGGCTCAACAGTCTTAATATTAGAGAAGAATAGCCGTTTTATGCCCCTTAAGAAGAAGAGAGGGCAGCTCAAGCGCCATTGCAGGGACATGGGGGAGCTGATGGCGGCTCTAGTTATGTATGCCGACTCTGATAGTACCAAGGACCCCGAGTTTGATGATGAAAAGACGGGAAAGGCGAAGAAGAGTAGCAGCACCAAGGGGCAGCATCATAACCCGGCGAGTCAGGGGGGCAATGGTAAGTGCAAGGATGATAATAATTCAGATTTTGTGGCTAATACCAACACACAGAATAATGGTCAGCATCGCAAAGGAAGGCCACCTCCTCAGATTGGAGGGTCAAGTTTCAATCTTGAGCAGATGCTGAATCAACCTTGCCCGAAGCATGGAACACGGAAAAGGCCATCCACTCACCTCTAGAAGGACCGCTTCATCATGAAAGAATACAAAAATTCTAATCTTTTCCAAAACAATCATGGGTCGGGCGGCGGCTCAGGTTCCGGCTCTCATGGTCCGGGTTACGGTGGTGGCGGATCTAATTCTAGTTTTTAGGGCCAAGGCAATCAAGGCAATTGTTGGTGTCAAAACCGGCGGATCTCGGGTAGGGGGTCCCGAACTGTGCGTCTAGGCCGGATGGTAACAGGAGGCAGGGGTCACGAAGTTTTACCCAGGTTCGGGCCCTCTTAATGGAGGTAAGACCCTATGTCCTACTTGATTAATATTGATGATATGGGTAGTACAAGAGTAGATCTACCACGAGATCAGAGAGGCTAAACCCTAGAAGCTAGCCTATGGTATGATTGTATGTTGTGATTGTTGTCCTACGGACTAAAACCCTTTGGTTTATATAGACACCGGAGAGGGTTAGGGTTACACAAGGTCGGTTAGAAAGGAGGAGATATCCATATCCGTGTTGCCTAGCTTGCCTTCCATGCCAAGTAGAGTCCCATCCGGACACGAGACGAAGTCTTCAATCTTGTATCTTCATAGTCTAATAGTCCGGCCAATGGAGATAGTCCGGCTGTCCGGAGACCCCCTAATTCAGGACTCCCTCAGTAGCCCCTGAACCAGGCTTCAATGATGATGAGTCCAGCGCGCAGTATTGTCTTCGGTATTGCAAGGCGGGTTCCTTCTCCGAATACACCGCAGAAGAATTTGAATACGAGGATATTGTCCGACCCTGCAAAATAAGTTCCACATTCCACCGTAGAGAGAATAATATTTTTGCAGATCTAATTTGCTGGCTTGTTTTGGCAGCATGACGTTACATCATGGCCCGGTGATTATTCGAACCGTTTCTTTTAACCAGCCCCGCACATAACGCGAGGCAGTTTTTCGACACGTCTTGTCAAAGCAGATATCGTGTCCCCTTATTACGGGATTCTCATCAATACGTGCATGGGTAACCCAACCGTGCCATCAATTGCGGTGCTTGGGGGATAAGCGAGTTTTACTAGGCAAGTGGGGACGCTCAGTTTCGTCCACCCATATAAAGGGATAAGGATTCACCTTTCTATACACGCCTTCTTCCTCCCTTACCCATCCGTTTTCGCACACTCGAGCTCTAGCGCAGAAGTCCGCACTTCCCACCTCGACCTTCTCGAATCATGTCCAGAGCGGGAGGCAAGTGGATGGTCTCCTCTGTCACGGAGGGAGACATCAAGAAACTGAGGAGAGCCGGATACCTGCCCGACGACATCGTGCACCGGCTCCCAGATGAGGGGCAGCTCATCCCCACCCCTAGGCCCCATGAGAGGGTAGTATTCCTCACCCATTTCCTCTGCGGACTGGGATTCCCTTTCCATCCCTTCGTCCGGGGGCTCATGTTTTACTACGGCCTGGATTCCCATGATTTGGCCCCGAACTTCATCCTCAACATCTCGGCGTTTATCGTCATGCGCGAGGCCTTCCTCCGCATCAAGCCCCACTTCGGCTTATGGCTGAAAACCTTCAATGTCAAGCCGAAGGTGGTGGGCGGCCGCCAGGCGGAGTGCGGAGGCGCCATGGTGGGCAAGATGCCCAACATAACATGGCTCGAGGGCTCCTTTGTGGAAACCATAAAGGGGTGGCAATTGGGGTGGTTCTATGTCACCGAGCCGCGTGACCCTGCATGGGCAGCGGCCCGCGAGTTCCGATCTGGCATCCCCATGTGGCTCACCTCCTGGAAAGAGAAGGGCCTGTCCTGGGGTAGTTCGAAAGAGCTGACCGGACTCCAAACATGTATTCAAAACATGGTGGACAAGAAACTCAAGCTTGTCAACATAGTCCAAGTTATGCTCATCCGCCGGATACTCCCGTGCCAACAATTGGAGTTCAACTTGTGGGAGTTCAATCCAGCGCAGCACCGAACTCTGAACATGCTCTTCGACACGACTCATGAAGACGCCTGGATGGTGCTGTTCAAAAGTGCCGAGGTCCCTCCCCCTATTACCGAGGATCGCGGATTCAGCACGAAGCGCCAAGCCAGTGCGGTAAGCTGCTTTACCTTTCACAGGATACTTATTTTTATATAGATTGACTCTATGCGGGATCTTAACTCCCGTACCTTTAACAGGACTGGCAGAAGATGGCCGGACAGATCGATTGTCTGGCTCCTTGGCCCCAAGGCCCTGCCGACGCTCTTCTGGCGAAGATGCTGACTCCGGCCCCTTATAAGGTGCCGGAGAAGCCAAAGAAGGCCAAGGGAACCCGAAAGAGTTCCCGACGCCAGACATTGTCAGACTCACCATCCGATGACTCTGCAGCGCACTCTTCCCTCGAAGACGAGGAATAAGAAGAAGCTCCCCCACCGACTGGGGGAGACAAGAAAAGGAAGGCCGCCCCAACTGGGGAGGCCGGAGGGTCCAAGAAGGGAAGGACTCTCCTTCCGGACAGTTCCACCACCGCCGACGAAGGCGAAGGCGAGTGATTGCCCAGGGTCAAGCCCCCGGGGAGATCGTAAGTATTCAGATACCAGAGTAACTACTAGGATTCCTTTGTCGCACTGCTTTCCCTAACGCCAAACGCAATTATGCAGGCCACCACGAGCCAGTATCGATGTATCATCGGACGGCTCCTTGGGCTTGTCGGACATGGATAGCGATCCAGTCCCGACCGCCACCTCCCCTCATCCTGCCGATGACGCCGAGGTGTTGTCTCAAGAGGCACCGGATCGGGGGGAGACAGTCCTGGAGGCGCCTCAAGGCGACCTTCTGGACTCCGGGAGCCGCGGGGACGGGGCCCCCGAGAGCTCCGATTTCGGCCCTCAGCCGAACACCGTGCCGGACCCTCCAGCGGTTCCAGGCTCGGGCGGGCGGCCTCCTTCTAAGAGGGGCAAGACGCCTGTGCCGGTGACCTCTGTCCATCCAGAGGCACCGGACAATCTGCTGGAAGCGCTTCGCAGCGCTTCCATCAACAAGGAGCACCGCACTATCATGAGTGCGGTGATCTAGAAGGTTCAGTCCGCCAAGAGCGGATTGACTGAAGCCTCTGCCAGCCTTCCAACAGGCTTTGAGTCAAGTGTTTTAAAATGTAGTAGAAATATTACCGCATAGACAGTAGACCCTAATGCTCTGTTCGGTGTTCACAAAGAAAAGCCAAACAGAGGATCAAATAATATCGCAGGAGTCTAATATAAGTATGTCAATATGCGTATGCAGGCTTCGCTGCTGGCGTCCGACACACTAACTGCGGAGGTCGCCGTACTGAAGTAGGACCTCGAGGGGTCCATGAAAGAGCTCGGCCTTGCCAAGAGGCAGCTCGAGGAGAACAAGGGTAAGTAATAGCCCGTCTATAGATATGTATATATAAAAAAGGACGCGATTGCAAAATGACAGGATCATTGTATGTTTGCCAGGGGCCACGACTGAGGTGGCGACCTTGAAGCAAGCGATGACCAAGGCCGAAGATACAGCGGCCAAGGAGCGCACCGAGCGAGAGAAGCACGAGGCTCGGGTGGGCAAGGTGCAGCAAGAGCTCCAGGCTCTTGTGGCGAAGCACGAGGCGCTGGAGCTTGACTCCAAGACACGAGAGTCTGAGCTTGCCGCGGCCATCGAGAGTGTAAAAAGTGCCAAGGCCGAAGCCCAAAAGGCCCTCCAAGAGATCGACGCGATGAAGAAGATAGCGGCGGGTAAGGCTTTCTATATGCAAAGCAAGCATGTAAAAGTAAATTACCGATTACTTACCCGGATCCGGAGCTCTTCAGGAGCATTCGTAGATTTGCCCTGCAGTGTGTCCGATGCCGCACAATTTTACCAGGCCGAGGGCGGAAGCTCGACGGAGAAGCTGTTCTGGTCTCAGTATGCTGAGGCCGAACATCCGGTGCCAATGAGCGACTAGCTGAAGCAGATGGTCGAGCTACATAAGGCGGCCGATCAGGCCATGAAGAGATTTATAGTCCGGATGTGGCCTGGCGATGCCCTTCCGAACAGATTTTTCGGCCTGGTGAGGCGGCTTGTGGATGCCTGCCCACGGCTGGAGGTCGTCAAGCGATCCGTCTGCATTGAAGGTGCACGCCGGGGTTTCGCCCATGTGAAATTGCAGTGGGTCAAGCTAGACGCCGTGAAGCTGATCAAGGAGGGGCCGCCAGAGGGCAAGGAGCACCGCCACCCCGAGATGTACTATGAGGGTATTCTGCCGGGTGCTCATCTTATCGCGGATGAATGTTCAAAAGATGTAATATTTGAGTAAACTTGCTCGTTTTATCTTGTATGTATGAAAACTTGTTTCATGTGCGCTATGCAACGCTTGTTGGAATTTAAAATATTACCTTCTGTTTGGTTGTTTATCCAATCTGAGAGATGGCTAGTCCTCGGCTTCTGCCCCCATGCCACGAGTGCTGGGGTGTTCGGGATAAACCTGAGCACTCTTGTTCCCATGTTTGGGTCCTTTGAGGGAGGTGCTCAGCACAACAAACAAGGCAACCAGACTAATAATGCTTTATCACTCTCACTTAGCCATAGAATTCTATAATTTTAAATTTCGGCGAAGCCCCTGGTATTCGGAAGGCTGAATTCGGGGCACGATACACGCCTGTAAGCCGGACAGGGCCGACCCCTCACCCTAAGCGGCATAAGTCTTTAGGGACTCGAAAAACCTTGCCGAACAGCGACCAGTCTCTCGCCTTATCATGACAGTTAGTTTTAGCTTTCTCTACTGAGGTGATCAGCCCGGCAGAACCGGGGCACAATTGAAGTAGTTCTCCTAGCGCTACCTTAGCTGATAGAACGAAACGTAAGGTACCAAAACATAGGAGCCGGGCAAACCCAACATTTGACCAAAGACATGATTCAGAGCTGATGCATATAATGCTATAAGTTTGGGGTGCCGCACTTGTGAAAGTGTTCGGACTTTTCACACCGCATTGTGGGGTACGTAAGCCCCTGGTGTATTGGCCGTACCAGAGTGTATGGTTGCAAGGCGTCAATAATGAACACACACACACACACACACATATATATGTATATAACAAGAATGCAATAATAGTCGTAATGTCATGTATTGTTTATTGAAAAATTGCATTAAAGCAGAGTGATACAGATAGTGCGATAAGCAAAGAATAGGACTATATCCCTTCCAGGGGAAAGCTGAGGAATGATATTAAATTTAATATTTACTATAATCAACCTGGGAATTCCGTGGTATGACGTAGCTGTTTGCCTCCTTGGTTGCTGCATCATGTGTTCGGCTATAGTGCTGCTGGACAGTGTTTCCAGAGATTAAGGTCCTGAAAGAAAAAGAAAAATAACCAAACGGGAAGCCCCTAGTGCAGTTTGGGCCGCGTTTTGGGGCGTGCCAGTTGTGCCCCCCTCCCCACCTGTGCCCATGGTATTTTTAATGCGTAATTATGTACGCATGGCATGAATATCGCCATTGGGCTGGGATTGGGGTGGCCGCCGTATTGCTACACGAGCTTAGATCGCGCCAAGCGGTCTATTTGCCGATTGCCCCGAGCGCACTTGAAGGTGTCCGGGCTTCGAAGCGCCGAACTGGTTGATTGCCTTGAGAGGCTGTTTGCGCTTCTGCTGCCAGGGCTGCGGTGTGCTCCTCTGTTCGGAGAGAGTGCTCTGTGTTTCCATTGACTATAATAACTCCGCGACGTCCTAGCATCTTGAGCTTGAGGTATGCATAATGCGATACCGCATTGAATTTAGCAAATGCGGTTCGCCCGAGCAGCGCGTGATAACCACTGCGGAATGGGACTATATCGAAGATTAACTCTTCACTTCGGAAGTTATCCGGGGATCCGAAGACCACTTCTAGTGTAATTGAGCCTGTACAATGGGCCTCTACACCTGGAATGACGCCCTTAAAGGTCGTTTTTGTGGGTTTGATCCTTGAGGGGTCTATACCCATTTTGCGTACCGTGTCCTGATAAAGCATGTTCAGGCTGCTGCCGCCATCCATTAGGACTCGAGTGAGGTGAAATCCATCAATGATTGGGTCTAGGACTAGTGCGGCGAATCCGCCATGACGGATACTAGTGGGGTGGTCCCTGCGATCGAAGGTGATCGAGCAGGAGGACCAAGAGTTGAACTTTGGGGCGACTGGCTCCAACGCATATACGCCCCTGAGCGCATGCTTGCACTCCCTCTTGGGGATGTGGGTCGCGTATATCATGTTCACTATCCGCACTTGCGGGGGAAACCTCTTCTGTCCTCCAGTGTGCGGCTGCCGGGGCTCCTCCTCGTCATCGCTATGCGGCCCCTTGTCTTTGTTTTCGGCAATTAACTTTCCGGCCTGCTTGAACACCCAACCATCCCTGTTGGTGTGATTGGCTGGCTTGTCTGGGGTGCCATGTATTTGACACGAGCGATCGAGTATACGGTCCAAGCTGGACGGACCCGGCGTACTTTGTTTGATTGGCTTTTTCCGCTGACCGGGTTTAGAACCTTTGAATCCGGCATTGACTGTCGTATCCTTAGTATTTTTGTTGTTAATGTGGCGCTTATGCTTATTGCGACGTGACCTGCTATTGCCGTCCTTGGTATCTGAGGTACCATGGTTCTTTGATATGTTATTACTGCGAGCCAGCCAGTTGTCTTCTCCCACACAAAAGTGGGTCATGAGCGTCGTGAGAGCTGCCATAGATTTCGGCTTTTCCTGACCAAGGTGCTGGGCTAGCCACTCGTCTCGGATGTTGTGCTTGAAAGCCACTAAGGCCTCCGCATTCGGATAGTCGACGATTTGATTTTTCTTTGTAAGGAACCGAGTCTAGAATTGCCTGGCCGACTCTTCTAGCTGTTGAATTATGTGGCACAAGTCATCGGCGTCTGGTGGTTGCACATAAGTGCCCTGAAAGTTGTCGAGGAATGCGGCTTCCAGATCTTCCCAACAGCTAATGGAGTCCGCTGGCAAGCTGTTAAGCCAATGCCGTGCTGGTCCTTTGAGCTTTAGTGGGAGGTATTTGATGGCATGTAAGTCATCGCCGCGGGCCATGTGGATGTGGAGGAGGAAATCCTCAATCCATACTGCGGGATCTGTTGTGTCATCGTATGATTCAATATTTACAGGTTTGAAACCTTCTGGGAATTGATGTTCCATTACTTCGTCTATGAAGCATAAGGGGTGTCGGCACCTCTGTATTGGGTTATATCGCGACGCAGCTCGAATGAGTCTTGCCCGCTGTGTTCGGCCCGGCCGGATTTGCTGTATCCGGCGTGACATTTGTAGTCTTGTAGAGTGATGCGCCCTCGTGATCTGTAGATCGATCTTGAATGCTTTGCCTTGTCCTCCAATATGTCTTGCAGGTCTGGCGTATCTCCCCATGCCTTTTTATTTGAATGGCGTTGGGGTGGAGGCCGAGCTTTTGGCTGGAATGCCTCTCTATCGCCGCCACGAGGTGGTCGATCACCCGTGTCATACACTTCTTCCTCCAGTCGGGGTAGTACCTGCGCCTTGGGTAACTCTTCGAGGGGTGCTTGAGTTTATATTCCTCGGTCGTGAGGACTTCAGTCCATTTGTCAGCTAGCAGATCTTGATCAGTTTGAAGCTGCTGCTGCTTTTTCTTCAGGCTATTTGCCGTGGCCATAAGCCGGCGCTTGGAGCGCTCTTGTTCGATGGGATCCTCTAGTACGGCGAATTCATCGTCATCGAGGCTTGCCTCGTCTTTGGAGGGGGGTATGTAATTGTCATCCTCCTCCTCTCCGTCTGCCGCTCTCTCAGGAGAGCTGGCTCCTTCATCCTCCTGCTCTAAGTCTTGCTGGAGGGGATTGTTGTTGTCTTCGGTGCTATTCGGAGTGTTATTATCTCCTGTGTCGGTATCACCACTTTTTCTTTGGCGGGATTTAGAGCGGCGCCACTGACGTGGGCGCTTGGGTTGCTTCTTGGAGGGATCATCCCCCACTATCTCGTCGCCATTGCCTTCGTTGGGTGTATCCACCATGTATTTGTCATATGATGAGGTGGCTTTCCAGTGCCCTATAGGTGCTGGTTCATGTTCGTCTCCTACATCGTCGTCCATACCATCGATGTCTTCGGAGTCGAAGTCGAGCATACCGGTTAAATCATCGATAGTGGCTACAAAGTGGGTGGTGGGTGGGCGTCAAATTTCTTCGTCGTCTGCATTCCAATCCTGTTGGCCATAATCCGGCCAGGGCTCTCCTGACAAAGAGAGAGACCTTAGTGAATTCAGAATGTCGCCGAAGGGCGAGTGCTGAAAGATATCCGCGGCGGTGAATTCCATGACCGGCGCCCAATCGGATTCGATTGTCAGGGGCGCGGATGGTTCGGAGTCAGAAAAAGAGTCCGGCACCTTGGAGTCACAGGCTGCGCAGAGGATTATGCTGGTGTTTGGCTCGATCGCCATTGAGACTGCAACCCCTGAGGCGGTGTCTAACCACCCGTCCTCGATTGGCGCAGTTGGCTCTGAGCTAAGGGTCAGAGCTGATGCGGGCGCGGCCTCTGGGGTACTGTTCGGCGGCAGAGCTAGGTCATACCCATCGCAACAGTGCGGCGTGCCCGGCTGTGGCTCGAATCTGTCGAAGATCAAGTCTCCACGGATGTCGGCCGTGTAGTTCAAACATCCAAATCTAACCTGATGGCCAGGGGTGTAGCTTTCAATCTGCTCCAGATGGCCAAGCGAATTAGCCCGCAGTGCAAAGCCGTCGAATACGAAGATCTGTCCGGGAAGAAAAGCGTAACCCTGGACCACATCACTATAGATGATAGTAGGAGCCATCAAGCCTAACAACAACGACACAGGCGAACTCTCAATGAAAGCACCAATGTCGGTGTCAAAACCAGCGGATCTCGGGTAGGGGATCCCGAACTGTGCGTCTAGGCCGTATGGTAACAGGAGGCAGGGGACACGAAGTTTTACCCAGGTTCGGGCCCTCTTCATGGAGGTAAAACCCTACGTCCTACTTGATTAATATTGATGATATGGGTAGTACAAGAGTAGATCTACCACGAGATCAGAGAGGCTAAACCCTAGAAGCTAGCCTATGGTATGATTGTATGTTCTGATTGTTGTCCTACGGACTAAAACCCTTCGGTTTATATAGACACCGGAGAGGGTTAGGGTTACACAAGGTCGGTTACAAAGGAGGAGATATCCATATCCGTGTTGCCTAGCTTGCCTTCCACGGCAAGCAGAGTCCCATCCAGACATGAGACGAAGTCTTCAATCTTGTATCTTCATAGTCTAACAATCCGGCCAATGGAGATAGTCCGGCTGTCCGGAGACCCCCTAATCCAGGACTCCCTCAGCAATCAAGGTGGTTTTCATCAATAGTCTAGTCAGGGGAATCAGCAGGAGCAATATGGTTATCAAAGTAATCCGAATTAGCTGAATAGTGGGCAGGACCACGTCTTCACCACAAGTTTATGCAAGCGGGATCAGAAGCTCCATAGAAGGGGTGTGAACGTCATTGAGCCGGCGGTTCCCCGTTACTTGCGATGGTCTGAGCAGCCCCTTGTGTGGAGTCATGAGGATTACCTGCCTAAGGTCGATAATCCGGGTCAATTGGCTTTGGTGGTGGCACCTTAGGTTGGAGGGTACAAGTTCATGAAGGTACTCATGGACGGAGGCAGAAGTATTAATATCCTTTACGATGATACTTTCTGTCGTATGGGATTAACTAACAAAAATCTTAAGCCATCGAATACTGTTTTTCATGGAGTGGTGGCTCGTAAGTCGGCATATCCGGTAGGCAAGATCACTTTGGAAGTGGCTTTTGGAGATGAACATGATTCTAGGGCCGAGACGCTAACCTTTGAGGTAGTCAAGATTCAGAGCCCGTATCACGCTCTATTTGGACGACCGGTGTCGGCGTTCTGGGAACGGGGGTCCCCAGACTTGCCTGCCTGCGGCCTGTGGCGTGGCTCAAAAGGGGGCCCAGCGCGGACCATCTTCATCAACACAGACCCAAGACCCTCGCGAGGGGCCAAGCCTCGCGGGGCGGACGACACGGAGCTTCCTCAGGCACGGCCTCATCAGGCTGGCTCGCGAGGAGGCGGAGAGATCAAGGCGGGGTACCTCACGAGGTGCCCGTGACGCAAGCCATGACGACCAAGGGTGCCAGGCAGGCTCCAGCCCGCGCAGTGTCCTCCTTTCCTCTTTGGTGCAAAGGGAGCAAGCGCAGGCGAGAGCATCAAGCAAAGACAACCGTTTCGGTGCAAGGAGACCAAGACCAGTCCAACGGCAGGGAGGAAGTCATTGTGGAGCCCAAGCCAGCGTCACCACCAGAGCCTTTGGCAGGCGAGGACCAACTTTAGTCAGGATAAGTGTACCAGATGTTCCCCATCAAAATGGCCAATTGTTGGCGCCCTTCCCGCTCAATATTTGGGAAGAGGCCCAGGGCCTTTGCTTATAAATAGGACTAGCCACCCACAGGGTTGAGGGATCGAGACCGAAATCGAAATTGGAGAGAGAATCGAGAAGAGAGAGAGAGAGAGAGAGAGAGAGAGAGAGAGAGAGAGAGAAGGGTGACTGAACTCCTCCTAGCAGTTCATCCCCTCAGCCAAGAACAGACCCTCGCGAGGCTGTTCTTCCTTGTATTGCTCATCATCATCAGCCCAAGAGGCAATCCACCACACCACACACTGGAGTAGGGTACTACACCACAACGGTGGCCTGAACCAGTATAAACCTTGTGTCTCTTGTGCTATTCTTTCCATAGCTTAGATCTAAGCGAGGCGAAGGGGCGCAGGTAGGTAGAAGGCGAAATCTCCGCGCGCACCCCAGTGTTCGAACCTCAAGGGTCTACCGGAACCCGAAATCCGACATTTGGCGCGCCAGGTAGGGTGCGCCGGAATTCGTCTCCCACCACCCCGTTCTCCTCCAACCATCGCGTCCATGTCTGACGCTCGTCAGGCCCGCGCCGAGCGCCAGGCCGCTCTCACTTCCCGTGTCGCCCAGACGGCTCCTTTCAGCGGGCGCCCTCACCGTTCCTTGTCACCTGCCGTCAACGCCGCCACCGGCCCGGCGGGGGACGAGCAGCAAGCATCATCTCAGCATCCGTCCATGCGGCAAGACGGCCGCACCGCTACTCCCTCGCTCACCCCAGCTGGTTCTTCGTCCCGCGCGCCCCGCGCACCCATGGAGGCTCGAGCTGCGCTCATCGCAGCAAACGAGCTCCTGCGCTACCGTCCCGTCGACGACGTCTACGAAGAATGGCTCGACCGTGTCGCCGAGCTCGTCCGCGCTGCAGGGGGCTCTCCTGCACCGTCCGCTCCGCTGCACCGCACCCCGCCCCGTGCGGGCAATGAAGCTCCTGGGGCGCGTCAGCCGCCTCCTCCTCAAGAAGGCGCCATGGCTCCAAGGCGCGTGGCCCCTGGGCGGAACCCGCTCCGTCAGGTGCCAGCGCGGCAAGAGCAGAGCTGCCAAGAAGTCCCTCGCCCGCATGGAGCTGCCCGGGCACTCCCTGCTCCAGCACATTGCGACCATGCTCCTGCTCCCGCCCGTCAAGACCCCGCGCTGCTCCCAGCTACAGTGCAAGGGGACATGCAAGACCAAGCTCTCCTGTCAGCGTTCTTGGAACGGGGGTCCCCAGACTTGCCTACCTGCGGCCTGCGACGTGGCTCAAGTGGGGGCCCAACATGGCCCATCTTCACCAACACAAGACTCAAGACCCTCGCGAGGGGCCAAGCCTCGCGAGGCGGACGACACGGCGCATCCTCAAGCGTAGCCTCGTCAGGCTGGCTCGCGAGGAGACGGAGATATCAAGGCGGCGAACCTCGCGAGGTGCCAGTGACGCAAGCCATGACGATCGAGGGTGCCAGGCGGGCGTCAGCGCGCGCAGCGTCCTCCTTTCATCTTTGGTGCAAAGGGGGCAAGTGCAGCCGTGGAGTACCGAGGCATCAGGCAAAGGTTGCCATTTCGGCGCAACGAGACCAGGACCAAGCGGACTACGAGACGGAGGTCACCATGGAGCCCAGCGCGGCGTCACCACAGAGTCTTTCGCAGGCGAAGACCACCTTTAGTCAGGATAAGAGTACTTGCTGTCCCCCTTCAAATTAGCCCGCCATTGTTGGCTCCCTTCCCGCTCGATATTTGGGAAGAGGACCAGGGCCTCTATAAATAGGGACCGGCCACCCACGTAGCAGAGGGTTCGGTTTTCATGAGAAGGCACACAGAGTAGAGGGTTCGGTTCGGCGCGTGGATCTGGCCAGCAAGTAGAGAGAGAGAGAGAGAGGTGACAGAACTCCACCAGCAGTTCGTCGCCCCAGCTAAGAACTGACCCTCGTGAGGCAGTTCTTCCTTGTAGCGTTCATCATCATCTGCCCCAAGAGGCAATCCATCCACCACACACTGGAGTAGGGTATTACACCACAATGGTGGCCCGAACCAGTATAAATCTTCTGTCTCTTGTGTGATTCCTTTAGTAGTTTAGATATTTGTGAGACGGGGAGGTTGAGGACGTGATTTCCGCGCGCACCCCAGTGTTCGAACCTTAAGGATCTGCCAAAACCCGAAATCCAACATTTGGCGCGCCAGGTAGGGGTGCGCCGGAATTCGTCTTCCACCACTCTGCTCTCCTCCGGCCGTCGCATCCATGTCTGACGCTCGTCGGGCCCGCGCCGAGCGCCGGGCCGCCATTGCTTCTCGCGTCGCCCAGACGGCCCCCGTTGGTGGGCGCCCTCGTCGTTCCCCGTCGCCCACCACCAACGCCGCCACCGGTCCGGCGGGGGCGAGCAGCAAGCATCGTCTCAGCACCCGTCCGTGCGGCAAGACGGCCGCACCGCCACTCCATCGCTCGCACCGGCCGGTTCTTCGTCCCGCGCGCTCCGCGCACCCTTGGAGGCTCGAGCTGCGCTCCTCGCGGCAAACGAGCTCTTGCGCTACCGCCCCGTCGATGATGTCTATGAGGAGTGGCTCGACCGCGTCGCCGAGCTAGTACGCGCTGCAGGGGGGCTCTTCCGCACCGTCCGTCCCCCTACGCCACACTCCGCCCCGCGCGGGCAACGAAGCTCCAGAGGCGCACCAGCCGCCTCGCCTCCAAGAAGATGCCATGGCTCCAAGGCGCTTGGCCCCTGGGCGGAACCCGCTCCGTCTGGCAACAGCGCAGCAAGAGCGGAGCTGCCAAGAAGTTCCTCGCCCGCAAGGGGCTGCCAGGGCGCTCCCTGCTCCGGCGCGCCGCGACCCTGCTCCAGCTCCGGCGGGCCAAGACCCCGCCCTGCTCCTAGCTGCAGCACGTGGGGACCCTCAAGACTAAGCTCTCCACCAACCGAAGCCTTACGTGGCCACCACGGGCTGCCACGCATACACCACTGAGCTGCGCAGCGTCGCGTGGCCCGGCAAGTTCAAGCCTAACCTGCAACCTCGCTATGACGGCACAACTGATCCCGTAAAGTTCCTCCAGCTCTATGAGCTGGGCATCGAGGCTACCGGCGGGGATGAAAAGGTCATGGCGAACTGGCTCCCCATGGCGCTCAAGGAAGGGGCTCGAACCTGGCTCCTGAATCTGGCTCCAGGCACGATCACCTCCTGGGACCAGATGCGCACCCGCTTCATCGCCAACTTCCAAGGTACTCGCGACCGGCCACCCGCCGTGAGCGACATGCGCCGCATCAAGCAACAACCCGGAGAGACCCTGCAAAAATACATCCAGCGCTTCAACAGCACGCGCCTCAAGATCCCCAAGGTGTCTGAGGAGGCCATCATCTCGGCCTTCTCCGACGGCGTGCGCGACGTCAAGATGAAGGAGGAGCTGGCGATGCATGAAGACGTCTGCACCTCCCTGGAGCTGTTCAACTTGGCGAACAGGTGCACCAAGGCTGAGGAGGGACGCCTCTCCCTCCTCGAGCTGCCTGCCGCAGATCCGGAAGAGAAGAATCCCAAGGCCAAGGACGTGAAGCGCAAGGGGGCTGCTGTACTCGCGGCAGAACCAGACACAAAACGGGGCAAGGATCTGCCTGAACCCTCCAGAGGCAGCCGGTACTGTGCGTACCATGACCTCCACACCCACAACACCAATGAATGTCAAGAACTCCGCGCCGTGCGAGAAGGAAGGATCGGCCGTCGCCCTGACCGTGCTGACCGGGGCTACGACCGAGGAGGAGGAAGAAACCCAGTGCGCTGGGAAGATCGCGGCCCGCACCAGGGGTGGCGCGACCAGCCTCGCGAGGACCGCTAGGGGACCTGCCTCGCGAGGGAGACTGGAGGGATCAACCTCGTGAGGATCGCCCGCATGGCAACACAGGCCTACCTCCTCTGCCGCCTCCACCAAGAAGGAACGAAGACCGCCATCAAGACGAGGGGGCTGGGGGCTTCCAGGAGCCGCACGCAATCGCCTGCATCCTGGGTGGAGCTCAAGCCCCAGCCTCCCAACGCATCTTCAAGCAGTTTGCCCGCGAACTGAATGCAGTTCTCCCCAAGCTCGAAGCAACGCGCCCCCTCAGGTGGTCGGCGTGCGCCATCACGTTCAGCTCGGCAGACCAGCTCAAGTGCGCAGCCACAACAGGAGTCCTCCCGATGCTTTGCTCCCCAGTCATCAGCAACGTGCTGGTCACCAAGACCCTCATCGATGGTGGAGCAGGGCTCAACGTCTTGTCCGTGGAGACCTTCAACAACCTCCAAGTGCCCTATGACCAGCTTCAGCCAACCAAGCCTTTCTCCGGGATCACCGACGGTTCCACAGTCCCGATCGAGCAGGTCCGCCTCCCTGTCACCTTCGGGGCTCGCAGCAACTACCGCACCGAGCTCATCGACTTTGACATCGCCCACATCTGCCTACCGTACAACGCCATCCTCGGGTACCCAGCGCTGGCCAAGTTCATGGCTGCGACTCACCACGGCTACAACGTCCTCAAGATGCCAGGAAGTGGCGGAGTCATCACGGTGCCCTTTGAAAAGAAGGATGTAGTGTGTTCCCTGGAGAGAGCCTATCAGGCAGCGTCGCTAGAAGACCCAGATCGCGGAAGCAGGAGGCTTCCTGAGACCACCCCCAAGAAGAAGAAGACGTCGTCAGGCTCGGCCCCTCAGGAGGCAGGCCCTTCAGGGCCCATGTCTGCCCAGGGGACCCTCCTTCCATCGCATAGGGAAGCGCGCCCGGCGCCCTCCTCGGGTAGGGCTCGGGGGCTCTCACCTGGAGGGCCACCGACCTAGCCAGGGTCACGAGGGAGGCGCTTGGGCACCATGTGGAAGCGTGCTTCGCGGCACGTTTCCCCCGGGAAGGAGCCAGGCGAGGAAGGTCAGACCAGCAGGGGTTCGTTGACAAGGCCATTCAAGAACTACAGTAGTCAAGGATCATGAGAGGTTGCCGCCGTCTACCAGCTGTGGCCCCACATCCAGGCGAGGATGGCGGGCTGCGCGTCTGCGTCGACGTACCGGGGCTCAATCGGATCGCCACGACGGAGCGTCTCTGGCCCTCACGAGTGGGGCGCTGCGGGGGCCCACCCCACATCTATCTTCGCCTGCCC
Organism: Triticum monococcum; assembly: GCA_034509565.1. NCBI lineage: Eukaryota > Viridiplantae > Streptophyta > Magnoliopsida > Poales > Poaceae > Triticum > Triticum monococcum. The sequence goes on from CM067843.1 coordinate 498,681,308, forward strand.
TACGGCCTGCCGAGCATGGCTGCGGCATACCAGCGCCTCATGAGGGGCATCATGGAGGCTCAGGAAGACAGGCGTTCTGCGGCCATGGCGGAGATGAAGACAGCTCGCGAGGAGTCACCAGTGCCTCCGGAGCCTCCCGAGGCCCCGGGGCCTGGGGGCTCGTGAGGATAGGCTTCCGCAGCCCGCCGAGCCTACTGCACCAACGCCACTTCGCCAACGACATTCTCAGGTGACATCTTCCGAGCCTCATTCCCAGCTGGGAGCGCCCTCCCAGGGTTGCATCACTCCCAGGCCGCGTGGGTCCATCCCCGCGGCATGTATCTGCATATACTTTTCGGTCATTAGTTTGCCTTGATTGGGGGCGCCCCTCGGGCTGCATCATCCCCAAGCCGCTGGAGCCAGGCCCTGTAGCGTGTATCTCCATCGCGTTTATTTCCAACTGTGCATTTGCCTATCACGCTTGATTGCATGATGCCGTCCGCGGCATCCCTTCTTCTCCATGTCGACTACTTGCATGTTAAAGGAGGGTGCCTGAGCATCGCGACTCGGGGCTCTTACTGGCTCTCCAGCCCTCACCCTCTGGCCTTGTCCATGGCATCGCGACCTGGCATACCAGCGACGGCTGAGACAAGCTCGAGGGCCGGGACCCGAGGACGTAGAGTACCGGCATCTAACCAAATTTTGCAGGGGCACATCTCAAGATACGGCCCAGTGCCAGGCGCAACCCGCCTAGAGGTAGGGCCTCGTGGGTCCCGCGCTGGCTCACGGGTGCCCAGATACACCTCACCTACTCCAACCAGCAAGCTCTTGAGTGACTAACGATCGACTAATGGCCGCCATGGCAACACCATCTTCTTTCTGTGATGACTCTGGAGGATCCTTGGAGGGAACTGCGCTAGCGAAGGCCCTCACGAGGTTTCCTTCGCCCTCGCCCGCGCGAACCGCTTGCACGTTAAAGGGGGGGTGCCTGAGCATCGCGACTCAGGGCTCCTACTGGCTCTCCAGCCCTCACCCTCTGGCCTTGTCCATGGCACCACGACCTGGCATACCAGCGACGGCTGAGACAAGCTCGAGGGCCGGGACCCAAGGACGTAGAGCAGAAAGGGGAGCAGAGGAAAGGGAGAAGGGGCTCGCGAGGACCTTGCCAAGCGATTCCGCTCCTATCGATGCGCGAACCCGACAGCACACAAGGAATAATCCTCGATCCTCAAGATAAGTCACCATCCAAAGCACTAGCTACCGTGACACAGCCCCCGCACCTAAGGCAATTCCGTACTGGCGACGTTGCTTCCCTTTCTCACCAAGCAACGGCTGCTTGGGCGCCAAAGGGGACCTCCTGAGCATCGCGACTCAGGGGCTCTTACCGGACCCCGGGTCGCTCACCTCCTGGCCTTGACCACGGCATCGCGACCTGGCATACCAGCGACGGCTGACGCCGCCTTGGGACTGGGACCTGTCGGCGTAGAGCGCCAAGCCCTCGCGAGGTTCGAAAGGGAGAACTAACCAATGACAAAATCAGCAACTCGCACAAATCGATAGCGAAGGTCATATATTAACAAACGGAACTACAGACACCTTACAAGCCCCCGTGGGGCGCATTTTGACTCCACGCAGGGAACGGATCCTAAGGAGTGCTAACTACACGGGCTCCAGCAAAAGATGCCATCATCAACAGTGGGCCGTCGGGCGCCGGCGCCAACCCCATCCAGATCAGGGTCGGCGACGGCCTGACGAGCCCGCCCTGCTCCGGGAGCGGCGCCGGCGCGGGAGCTCGTAGCTGTCTCGCTCGTCTTCGGAGTCGCGAAGACTTTGCTGGAGTGGCTGGACCCCCCGGCGCCTTCGCCAAGGGAGCAGTCGATGGGCCTAGCCCTCACCAGGGCAGGGTCCTGGCCACCTCTCCCATGGCAACACTCCAGCCGGCGCCCGATCGCGTCGAAGGCCTTGAAGAACATCACTGCAGCGCCATCATACTCCAGGTGGACCGTGAAGACGCCCCTCTCCTTGCAAACCCGGGCGACTTCTCTCCAGCCGCGGGACAAGTAGACCTCGCCCAGGGCAGCGACCACGACCTCAGCCTCGGTCGCAAGGGCGCTGCAGCCGGCGTGCTGCAGCCAGAGCTTCAGAGGCCCTCCTGGAGGGACGATGGAGGCGAAAAAGGGAGGCAGACGGATCCAGGATTGAAGAGGAACGGCAACGTGGAGCACGAACTCGTGGGAGGAGCCCTCCGCATGGACTCCGGGAGGAACAACCCACGCCTTCGTGACCCGACGGCGCCTACGACGGCGCCGGCCGCGGAGATTAGCATCGACACCCTCGGGGCCCTCGGCGGGGGCGTACAAAGGAAGCGGGAACCCCATCGGAGCCCGCTCGCACCGGGGCCTCGGCTCCACCTGACGGTCTTCCTCGCCCCGGCTGCAAAGGGCGAGCCGCTTCTTCGGCGGGAGCGGGTCTGGCCCCTCTTGAGGAGCTTTTCCCTTCTCCGCTGCGGAGAACCGGCGGATCGGAGCCATCACACTAAGACGGAGCAAGGATCGGGAAGAAGGAGAAAGCAAGGAGGAATGGACTAGAAGGGCACGCGCCGTACAGTACTTATAGCCTGCGAAGGCCAATCGCCGGCCTCCACGATCATAGGTAATCATAACACGATTTGCATGCAGGGATTTGTCCAGCTTGCACGATCACCAAGGCGTCGTGGGGAAGTGGAGTCGCCCACGTCCAATCAACCGCCACGCGGCGCCCAAGGCCGTAGGCTGTTAGGGCCCGCGGCGCTACGCCCTTGCCCTTTCGCCTCGCGGCACGGCCAAGACCATGCCGGCCTTGGGCCCGGGGGCTACTGTCGGCGTTCTGGGAACGGGGGTCCCCAGACTTGCCTGCCTGCGGCCTGCGGCGTGGCTCAAGTGGGGGCCCAACATGGCCCATCTTCACCAACACAAGACTCAAGACCCTCGCGAGGGGCCAAGCCTCGCGAGGCGGACGACACGGCGCATCCTCAGGCATAGCCTCGTCGGGCTAGCTCGCGAGGAGACGGAGATATCAAGGTGGGGTACCTCACGAGGTGCGAGTGACGCAAGCCATGACGATCGAGGGTGCCAGGCGGGCGTCAGCGCACGCAGCGTCCTCCTTTCCTCTTTGGTGCAAAGGGGGCAAGCGCAGCCACGGAGTACCGAGGCATTAGGCAAAGGTTGCCATTTCGGTGCAACGATACCAGGACCAAGCGGACTATGAGATGGAGGTCACCATGGAACCCAGCGCGGCGTCACCGCAGAGTCTTTTGCAGGCGAAGACCACCTTTAGTCAGGATAAGAGTACTTTTTGTCCCCCTTCAAATTAGCCCGCCATTGTTGGCTCCCTTCCCGCTCGATATTTGGGAAGAGGACCAGGGCCTCTATAAATAGGGACTAGCCACCCACGTAGCAGAGGGTTCGGTTTTCGTGAGAAGGCACACAGAGTAGAGGGTTCGGTTCGGCGCGTGGATCCGGCCAGCAAGTAGAGAGAGAGAGAGAGAGGTGATAGAACTCCACCAGCAGTTCGTCGCCCCAGCTAAGAACTGACCCTCGCGAGGCAGTTCTTCCTTGTAGCATTCATCATCATCTCCCCCAAAGGGCAATCCATCCACCACACACTGGAGTAGGGTATTACACCACAATGGTGGCCCGAACCAGTATAAATCTTGTGTCTCTTGTGTGATTCCTTTAGTAGTTTAGATCTTTGTGAGACGGGGAGGTTGAGGACGTGATTTCCGCACGCACCCCAGTGTTCGAACCTTAAGGGCCTGCCGGAACCCGAAATCCGACATCTCCGTCACCCAAGGCCTCCCGTGGCCACAGCAGGCTGTCGTGCCTTCACCACCGAGCTATGCAGCGTCGCGTGTCCAGGCAAGTTCAAGCCAGACCTGCCTCCTCGTTACGACGGCACAGCCGACCCTGCGGAGTTCCTCCAGCTCTATGAGCTGGGCATCAAAGCTGCCAACGAAGACGAGAAGGTCATGGCGAACTGGTTTCCCATGGCGCTCAAGGACGGGGCCCGCACCTGGCTCCTGAACCTGGCTCCAGGCACGACCTCCTCCTGGGACGAGATGCGCACCCGCTTCATTGCCAACTTCCAAGGTACTCGCGACCGGCCACCAGCCGTGAGCGACATGCACCGCATCAAGCAACAACCCGGAGAGACCCTGCAGAAGTACATCCAGCGCTTCAACAACGCGCGCCTCAAGATTCCCAAGGTGACCGAGGAGGCCATCATCTCAGCCTTCTCCGACGGCGTGCGCGACGTCAAGACGAAGGAGGAGCTGGCGATGCATGAAGACCTGTGCACTTCCTTGGAGTTGTTCAACTTGGCAGCCAAGTGCTCCAGGGCTGAGGAAGGGCGTCTCTCCCTCTTCGAGCTGCCTGCCGCAGACCCAGAAGAGAAGAAGCCCAAGGCCAAGGATGTGAAGCGCAAGGGGGCTGCCGTGCTCGCGGTAGAACCAGACACCAAGCGGGGCAGAGATCAGCCCGAACCTTCCAAGGGCAGTCGGTACTGTGTGTACCATGACTTCCACACCCACAACTCCAACGAATGTCAAGAGCTCCGAGCCGTGCGAGAAGGAAGGATCGGCCGTCGCCCCGACCACGGTGACCGGGGCTACGGTCAAGGAGGTGGAAGGAACGCAGGACGCTGGGAAGACCGCTGCCCGCGCCAAGGGTGGCGCGATCGACCTTGCGGGGATCGCTAGCAATACCCGCCTCGCGAGGGAGACTGGAGGGATCAGCCTCGCGAGGATCGCCCGCAAGGCAATGCAGGCCTCCCTCTGCTGCCGCCGCAGCCAAGGAGAAACGAGGACCGCCATCAGGACAAGGGGGCTTGGGGCTTCCAGGAGCCGCGTGCGATCGCCTGCATCCTGGGTGGGGCTCAAGCCCAAGCCTCTCAACGCATCTTCAAGCAGTTCGCCCGCGAAGTGAATGCAGTCCTCCCCAAGCTCGAAGCCATGCGCCCTCTTAGGTGGTCGGCGTGCGCCATCACGTTCAGCTCAGCAGATCAGCTCAAGTGTGCGGCCACAACCGGAGTCCTCCCGATGCTTTGTTCCCCAATCATCAGCAACATGGTGGTCACCAGGACCCTCATCGATGGCGGGGCAGGGCTCAACGTCCTGTCCGTGGAAACATTCAACAATCTCCAAGTGCCCTACAACCAGCTTCAGCCAACCAAGCCTTTCTCCGGAGTCACCGATGGCTCCGCGGTCCCAATTGGGTAGGTCCGCCTCCCTGTCACCTTCGGGGCACACGACAACTACCGCACCGAGCTCATCGACTTCAACGTCGCTCACATTCGCCTGCCGTACAATGCCATCCTTGGGTACCCTACGCTGGCCAAGTTCATGGCCGTAACTCACCACGGCTACAACGTCCTCAAGATGCCAGGAAGTGGTGGAGTCGTCACGGTGCCCTGTGAAGAGAAGGACGCGGTGTGTTCCCTGGAACGAGCCTTTCAGGCCGCATCACTGGAAGACCCGGATCGCGGAAGCAGGAGGCTTCCCGAGACCGCCCCCAAGAAGAAGAAGACATCGTCCGGCCCGGCCCATCAGGAGGCAGGCCCCTCAGGGCCCGTGCCTGCCCAAGGGGAACCTCCTTCCATCGCATAGGAAAGCGCACCTGGTGCCCTCCTTAGGCAGGGCTCGAGGGCTCTCCCCTGGAGGGCCACCGACCTGGCTAAGGTCACGAAGGAGGCGCTTGGGCACCACATGGAGGCGCGTTTCGAAGCACGTTTCCCTCAAGAAGGAGTAAGGGAAGGAGAGCCAGACCCTCAGGAGTTCGTCAGCAAGGCCATTCAGGAGCTACAGGAGTCAAGAGTCATGAAAGGCGGCCGCCGCCTACTAGAAGTGGCTCCCCATCCTGGCAAGGATGGTGGGCTGCGCGTCTGCATCGACATACCAGGGCTCAATCGAGTCGCCTCTCTGGAGCGCCTTTGGCCCTCGCGAGTGGGGCGCTGCGAAGGTCCACCCCACAACTACGTTCGCATGCCGTACGGCTTCCTGAACGCGGCTGCCACGTACCAGCGCCTCATGAGGGGCATCATGGGGGCTCAAGAGGCCAGGCGTTCCGCAGCCCTGGCGGAGATGGAGATGGTCCGCGAGGAGCCACCAGCACCTCCGGAGCCTCCCGAGGCCCCTGGGCCTGGGGGCTCGTGAGGATCGCCTTCCACATCCCACCGAGTCTGCTACACCAACACTCCTTCGTCCTCAACATCATCAGGTGACATCTTTCAAGTTTCATTTCCAGCTAGGAGCGCCCCCAGGGCTGCATTATTCCAAGGCCGCGTGGTTCTGTCGCTGCGGCATGTATCCCTTTTATTTCATGTTGTTAGCTTACCTTGTTGGGGGCGCCCCTCGGGCTGCATCATCCCCCAAGTCGCTCGGGCCAGACCCAGCGGCATGTATCCCTTTTGCGTTTATTTTCGGCTATGCGTTCGACCCACCATGCTTGATTATTTGATGCCTATCCACGGCACCTCTTCTTCTCCATGCCGACCACTTGCATGTTAAAGGGGGGTACCTGAGCATCGCGACTCAGGGCTCTTACTGGCTCTCCAGCCCTCACCCTCTAGCCTTGTCCACGGCATCGCGACCTGGCATACCGGCGATGGCTGAGACCAGCTCGAGGGCCGGGACCCGAGGACGTAGAGTGCCGGTTGTCGGCATTCTGGGAACGGGGGTCCCCAGACTTGCCTGCCTGCGGCTTGTGGCGTGGCTCAAAGGAGGCCCAGCATGGCCCATCTTCATCAACACAAGACTCAAGACCCTCGCGAGGGGCCATGCCTCGCCAGGCGGACGACACGGCGCATCCTCTGGCGTAGCCTCTTCAGCCTGGCTCGCGAGGAGGCGGAGGAATCAAGGCAGGGTACCTCGCGAGGTGCCCATGACGCAAGCCATGACGATCGAGGGTGCCAGGCGAGCGCCAGCGCGCGCAGCGTCCTTCTTTCCTCTTTGGTGCAAAGGGGGCAAGCGCAGCCGTGGAGTACCGAGGCATCAGGCAAAGGTTGCCATTTCGGTGCAACAAGACCAAGACCAAGCGGACTAGGAGATGGAGGTCACCATGGAGCCCAGCACGGCGTCACCGCAGATTCTTTCGCAGGCGAAGACCAACTTTAGTCAGGATAAGTATACTAGATGTTCCCCTTCGAATTGGCCAATTGTTGGCACCCTTCCTGCTCAATATTTGCGAAGAGGCCCAGGGCCTTTCCCTATAAATAGGACCGGCAACCCACGTAGCAAGGGGTTTGGTTCGTGGGTTGGTCCGGCTAGCAAGCAAGAGAGAGAGAGAGAGGTGACTGAACTCCTCCCAGCAGTTCATTACCCCAGCCAAGAACAGACCCTCGCGAGGCTGTTCTTCCCTATATTGTTCATCATCACCAGCCCCAAGAGGCAATCCATCCACCACACACTGGAGTAGGGTATTACACCACAATGGTGGCCCGAACCAGTACAAATCTTGCGTCCCTTGTGCAGTTCCTTTAGTAGTTTAGATCTTTGTGAGACGGGGAGGTAGAAGGTGTGATCTCGGTGCGCACCCCAGTGTTCGAACCTTAAGGGTCTGCCGGAACCCGTGAATCCGACATTTGGCGCGCCAGGTAGGGGTGCGCCGGAATCTGTCTTCCACCACTCTGTTCTCCTCCTACTGTCGCATCCATGTCCGACGCTCGTCGGGCCCGCGCTGAGCGCCGGGCCGCCATTGCTTCTCGCGTCGCTCAGACGGCCCCCGTCGGTGGGCGTCCTCGTCGTGCCCCGTCGCCCGCCATCAACGCCGCCACCGGTCCGGCGGGGGGCGAGCAGCAAGTGTCGTCTCAGCATCCGTCCGTGCGCCAAGATGGCCGCACCGCTACTCCATCACTCGCACTAGCCGGTTCTTCGTCCCGCGTGCTCCGCGCACCCTTGGAGGCTCGAGCTGCGCTCCTCGCGGCAAACGAGCTCCTGCGCTACCGCCCCGTCGACGACGTCTACGAAGAGTGGCTCGACCGCGTCGCCGAGCTTGTCCGCGCCGCATGGGGCTCTTCCGCGCCATCCGTTCCTCTGCGCCACACCCCGCCCCGCGCGGGCAACGAAGCTCCAGAGGCGCACCAGCCGCCTCCCCTCCAAGAAGACGCCATGGCTCCAAGGGGCTTGGCCCCTGGGCGGAACCCGCTCCATCAGGCGCCAGCGCAACAAGAACGGAGCTGCCAAGAAGTCCCTCGCCCGCAAGGAGCTGCCAGGGCGCTCCCTGCTCCGGCACGCCACGACCCTGCTCCAGCTCCAGCGCGCCAAGACCCCGCTCTGCTCCTAGCTGCAGCGCATCGGGACCCTCAAGACCAAGCTCTCCATCAGCCGAAGCCTTTCGTGGCCACCGCAAGCTGCCGTGCCTACACCACTGAGCTGCGCAGCGTCGCGTGGCCCGGCAAGTTCAAGCCAGCCCTGCCTCCTCGCTACGACGACACAACTGACCCCGCAGAGTTCCTCCAGCTCTCTGAGCTGGGCATCGAGGCTGCCAGCGGGGATGAAAAGGTCATGGCAAATTGGTTCCCCATGGCGCTCAAGGAAGGAGCTCGAACCTGGCTCCTGAATCTGGCTCCAGGCACGACCTCCTCCTGGGACCAGATGCGCACCTGCTTCATCGCCAACTTCCAAGGTACTCGCGACCGGCCACCCACCGTGAGCGACATGCGCCGCATCAAGCAACAACCCGGAGACACCCTGCAAAACAACATCCAGCGCTTCAACAGCGCACGCCTCAAGATCCCCAAGGTGTCCGAGGAAGCCATCATCTCGGCCTTCTCCGATGGTGTGCGCGACGTCAAGATGAAGGAGGAGCTGGCGATGCACGAAGACCTCTGCACCTCCTTGGAGCTATTCAACTTGGCGACCAAGTGCGCCAGGGCTGAGGAGGGACGTCTCTCCCTCCTCGAGCCGCCTGCCGTGGACCCAGAAGAGAAGAAGCCCAAGGCCAAGGACGTGAAGCGCAAGGGGGCTGCCGTACTCGCCGCAGAACCAGACACCAAGCGGGGCAAGGATCTGCCTAAATCCTCCAGGGGTAGTCGGTACTGTGTGTACCACGACCTCCACACCCACAACACCAACGAATGCCAAGAACTCCGTGCCGTGCGAGCAGGAAGGATCGGCCGTCGCCCTGACCGTGCTGACCGGAGTTACAGCCGAGGAGGAGGAAGAAACCCGGGACGCTGGGAAGATCGCGGCCCGCACCAGGGGTGGCGCGACCAACCTCGCGAGGATTGCTGGCGGGACCTGCCTCGCAAGGGAGACTGGAGGGATCAGCCTCGTGAGGATCGCCCTCATGGCAACGCAGGCCTACCTCCACTGCCGCCTCAGCCAAGGAGGAACGAAGAGCGCCATCAAGACGAGGGGGCTGGGGGCTTCCAAGAGCCGCGCGCAATCGCCTGCATCCTAGGCGGAGCTCAAGCCCGAGCCTCTCAACGTATCTTCAAGCAGTTTGCCTGCGAAGTGAATGCAGTTCTCCCCAAGCTCGAAGCAACGCGCCCCCTCAGGTGGTCGGCGTGCTCAATCACGTTCAGCTCAGCAGACCAGCTCAAGTGCGCGGCCATGGCAGGAGTCCTCCCGATGCTTTGCTCCCCATTCATCAGCAACGTGCTGGTCATGAAGACCCTCATCGATGGAGGGGCAGGGCTCAACGTCCTGTCCGTGGAAACATTCAACAATCTCCATGTACTCTACGACCAGCTTCAGCCAACCAAGCCTTTCTTCGGGATCACCGACGGTTCCACGGTCCCGATCGGGCAGGTCCGCCTCCCTGTCACCTTCGAGGCCCGCAGCAACTACCGCACCGAGCTCATCGACTTCGACGTCGCCCACATCCGCCTGCCGTACAATGCCATCCTCGGGTACCCAGCGCTGGCCAAGTTCATGACCATGACTCACCACGGCTACAACATCCTCAAGGTGCCAGGAAGTGGCGGCGTCATCACAGTTCCTTGTGAAGAGAAGGATGCAGTGTGTTCCCTGGAGCGGGCCTATCAGGCCGCATCGCTAGAAGACCCAGATCGCGGAAGCAGGAGGCTTCCTGAGACCACCCCCAAGAAGAAGAAGACATCGTCAGGCTCGGCCCCTCAGGAGGCAGGCCCTTCAGGGCCCGTGTCTGCCCAAGGGGACCCCCCTTCCATCGCATAGGAAAGCGCGCCTAGTGCCCTCCTCAGGCAGGGCTCTCACTTGGAGGGCCACCGACCTAGCCAGGGTCACGAGGGGGGCGCTTCGGCACCATGTGGAGGCGTGCTTCGAAGCACGTTTCCCCCGAGAAGGAGCCAGGCAAGGAAGGTCAGACCAGCAGGAGTTCGTTAACAAGGCCATTCAAGAACTACAGGAGTCAAGGATCATGAGAGGTTGCCGCCACCTACCAGCTGTGGCCCCACATCCAGACGAGGATGGTGGGATGTGCATCTGCGTCGACATACCAGGGCTCAATCAGATCGCCACGACGGAGCGTCTCTGGCCGTCGCAAGTGGGGCGCTGCGGGGGCCCACCCCACAGCTATGTTCGCATGCCTTACGGCCTGCCGAGCATGGCTGCGGCGTACCAGCGCCTCATGAGGGGCATCATGGAGACTAAGGAAGACAGGCGTTCCGCGCCTTGGCAGAGATGAAGACAGCTCGCGAGGAGTCACCAGCACCTCTGGAGCCTCCCGAGGCCCCGGGGCCTGGGGGCTCGTGAGGATCAGCTTCCGCAGCCCACCGAGTCTGCTGCACCAACGCCACTTCGCCAACGACATCCTCAGGTGACATCTTTCAAGCTTCATTCCCAGCTGGGAGCGCCCTCCCAGGGTTGCATCACTCCCAGGCCGCGTGGGTCCGTCCCTGCGGCATGTATCCCCTTTATTTTCCAGTTTGTGAGTTTGCCTTGATGGGGGCGCCCCTCGGGCTGCATCATCCCCAAGCCGCTCGGGCTAGGCCCAGCGGCGTGTATCTCCCTCGCGTTTATTTCCAACTATGCATTGCCTATCACGGTTGATTGCTTGATGCCTGTCCACGGCATCCTTTCTTCTCCATGTCGGCCACTTGCACGTTAAAGGGGGGGTGCCTGAGCATCGCGACTCAGGGCTCCTACTGGCTCTCCAGCCCTCACCCTCTGGCCTTGTCCATGACATCACGACCTGGCATACCAGCGACGGCTGAGACAAGCTCGAGGGCCGGGACCCGAGGACGTAGAGTACCGGCATCTAACCAAATTCTGCAGGGACACATCTCAAGATACGGCCCAGTGCCAGGCGCAACCCGCCTAGAGGTAGGGCCTCGTGAGTCCCGCGCTGGCTCACGGGTGCCCAGATACACCTCACCTAGCCCTACCGTGCTGGCCACGTGTCAGGGCGGGGCTGTACACGCCCCGGGGGCTCCTCCTGGAGGGGAGCCCCCTCCCACGTACCAGTGGAAGCACCATGCTCCGCGCTGGCTGACGACACTTCCGAGGAGCGGCTATGCCCGTACACATACGGAAGCGCTCCGCGCTGGTGATAAACAACTGGGGGTGGCCTCCGGGCCGCATTAACCTCAGGGAGCCTAGAGCTCAGTGGCTGGCCTCGTCGCAACGCCTCCCCTCGGGAGTGCCGCGCGAGGGGGCTAGGCACGGGGGCTATGACTGGGTCACGCCCAGACGTACGCCGCCCAGCCAGGCCCCTCGGGCCTGGTTCGTCGCGCGTCTCTCCCTAAGCGGAGCCAAGGTACGAAGGTCATCTGCACGTCAAGGGGGACCCCTGAGCATCACGACACAGGGGCCTAACTGGTCCTGTAGCCCCTCACTCCTTAGTTCCAAAAGGCTATGCTGGGTGAGGTACGCGCGGGGCCGGGCTCTGCAAACGTAGAACGGTAACCCCGCTTACATTGCACCTCATCACCCGCTGTTTGCGCGTCAAGGGGGACTCCTGAGCATCGCAACTCAGGAGCCTAACTGGCTCCGTAGCCCCTCACTCCTTAGTTCCGAAAGGCTATGCTGGGTGAGGTACGCGCGGAGTCGGGCTATGCATCGCGCCTCCCTACTTGTTGTTCGCACGCCAAGGGGGACTCCTGAGCATCGCGACTCAGGAGCCTAACTTGTCATGTAGCCCCTCACTCCTTTGGTCCCGTCCTGGTTTCCGGTCGGGGCTAATGCTGGGTGAGGCACACGCGGGGCCGGGCTCTGCCGGCGTAGAACACAAGCAAGTAGGGAAGAAAAACATAAAATTCAAGGAATTTAAAAGCAAATATTACAACCCATACTGTCATCTCAGTACCAAATGCAAGTTTAAATGCCTCCCCGAGGCGTGATGCATGTGCTGGAATTGAAAGAAGAACATGGATGGAACGAAGTCACTCGTTGGCGGTGAAGCTGTGTGGAGTGGCTTCGCCTCGTGGAGCAGCAGGGCCGGCAGCGCCTTGTTTTGGCTTGGTGCTGAAGGCCCGGAACTTCCCCAGCAGCGCCTCCGCGTGCCCCTTCACGGCTTCGGCAGCGGCGGCAGCACCCTCGCCGCTCACCGGTTCCAGCAGGTCGTTGAGGTCGGTGTTGGGATCACAAAGGTAGATGTGGGCGAAGACCCGCGTCAGCGCAGCAGAAGACAAGACGCGCGCCTCGGCCTCGGCCCTGGGGCCGATGCAAAGGGCGATGTCCCCAAGGGCCTTAACCAGGAAAGGAAGCAGCTTGGCGGGGCCGTCACCATCACCGGCTAGCGGGCTGTCCAGGCCGCTCTCGTAAAGCGTCTTCAGCGAAGCGCGGGCATCTTTCTCCATGTCCGAGAAGGCCACGCGATCCTCGGCAAGAACCTTGGCCTTGCTGTCCAGCTCGACCCTCGTTGCCTCCAGCTCCTCCCCCAGCGCACTCAGGCGGTCGCGACGCTTCTTGAGCTTGGCCTCCTGGCCCTCGATGACCGCCTCGCGAGCCTTCATGGTTTCTTCTTGTTCCTGGTGAAGACGAACCTCCTTCCCGAGCTGGCCCCGCAGGCCTTGCAGCTCGTCCTCCAGCGCCTTGCAACGACCGCGGACTTCAACCACCTCTCCCAGGGACACGTCTCGGGCAGCCTTCGCCTCGAGGGTGGCCTCCCTCTCTCCGTCACAGGCCGTTGAGGCCTGAACTAACGCCGCCCGAATCGAAGCATCAGAACGAATCCACCCCGAAGCCAGTTCCAGGCGCCCGGCCACCAGGCGAGGGTCGGCACCAAGAAGATCCTGCCACAACCGGTCCAGTTCGGCGATGGCACGCTCCAAGATGGAAGAAGGAGGCGGAGAAACATCGGTGCGCCCCAAGACAACAAGAGGAGCCGGGGAAGCAACGGTCAGTGGAATGGGAGGAGAAAGTAGCGGCGGTGAGGCTGCAGTGTCCTGAGGCGGAGTCCGCTGCGCCTCCACAGCCGTAGCAGCGGCACCAGACGGGGGCGCCTCAGGAGCCGTTCGAGCCATGGGGGCTGAGCTCGCCCTAGCCAGCTCAGCCAAGCCTCGCAAGGATGAGCGGGCAAGAGAGGCCCGCGCGTCACGATCTCCCTCCCCTGCAGGCGAAGGCGTCGCTGCAGGTGGGGCCTCGGGGGCTCCCTTCGGCTTCTTTGCCGCTGGCGCCAGCCTATTCAAGAGAAGCAATCATCAAGCCTCGTCGGCGGAACGAGAAACAAAAGATTAAGGATCAAGCACTTATGGGTCATCGCCGGTGAGCTCGGGCAGCCTCCGGCCCAACTTGAAGCCTGACAGCCGGCTGGAAGGGTCGACCTCAGAAGCAGAAGGCGCGTCCACGGTTCGCCCCGGAATCAGGACGGACCCTCAGGAGATCAGCCCGGTCCTGTCCTTGTCCGGGATCGTGGGCGAGCTCCCGCTACCCAGTACGTCATCGTCGTCATCATCATCATCGCTCGGCGAAAGGCGGAGAGTGCCAGGCTGTCGGATTCACGGGTTCTGGCAGACCCTTAAGGTTCGAACACTGGGTTGCGCATGGAGATCATGCCCCCTACCTCCCCGTCTCACAAAGATCTAAACTACTAAAAGAACTGCATGAGAGACACAAGGTTTATACTGGTTCGGGCCACCATTGTGGTCTAATACTCTACTCTAGTGTGTGGTGGATGGATTGCCTCCTGGGGCTGATGATGATGAACAATACAGGGAAGAACAGCCTTGCGAGGGTCTGTTCTTGGCTGGGGCGATGAACCGCTAGGAGGAGTTCTGTCACCCTTCTCTCTCTCTCACTCACTCTCTCTGCTTTTCTCTCACTTGTCGACCATCTAGTTTAGATCAAACCGAACAAACCGAGCCAACCCACCCCCTGCTACGTGGGTGGCCGGTCCTATTTATAGGCAAAGGCCCTGGGCCACTCCCCAAATATTGAGCGGGAAGGGCGCCAACAATTGGCCAATTCGAAGGGGAACATCTAGTACACTTATCCTGACTAAAGTTGGTCTTCGCCTGCGAAAGACTCTGCGGTGACGCCGTGCTGGGCTCCATGGTGACTTCCGTCTCATAGTCCGCCTGGTCTTGGTCTCGTTGCACCAAAATGGCAACCTTTGCCTGATGCCTCGGTACTCCGCGGCTGCGCTTGCCCCCTTTGCACCAAAGAGGAAAGAAGGACGCTGCGCGCGCTGGCGCCCGCCTGGCACCCTCGATCGTCATGGCTTGCGTCATGGGCACCTCGTGAGGTACCCCGCCTTGATTTCTCCGCCTCCTCGCAAGCCAGCCTAAGGAGGCTGCGCCTGAGGATGCGTCGTGTCGTCCGCCTCGCGAGGCTTGGCCCCTCGCGAGAGTCTTGAGTCTTGTGTTGATGAAGATGGGCCATGTTGGGCCTCCTTTGAGCCACGCCGCAGGCCGCAAGCAGGCAAGTCTGGGGAACCCCATTCCCAGAACGCCGACAGTAGCCCCCGGGACCAAGGCGCGCATGGACTTGGCCGTGCCGAGAGGCGAAAGGGCAAGGGCGAAGCGCCGCGGGCCCTAATAGCCTGCGGCCTTGGGCGCCGCGTGGCGGTTGATGGGACGTGGGTGTCTCCACTTCCCCATGACGCCTCGGTGATCGCGCGAGTTGGAAAGGTCCCTGCATGCAGATCGTGTCATAATTACCTGTGATCATGGAGGCCGGCGGTTGGCCTTCGCCGGCTATAAGTACGGCACGGCGCGTGCCCTTCCAGTCGATCTCTTCTTTGTTTTCTCCTTTGCCTCAATTCTTGCCCCGCCTTGGTGTGATGGCTCCATCGAGGAGGTACTCGGCTGCGGAGAAGGGGAAGGCCCTCCAGGTCGATCCTGCCTCTCCCCCGCCCAAGCGCGGTCGTGGGCGCCCTCGGAAGCATCCGGTGACCGCCTCGGTAGCGTCTGGTGGTCATGGTGGCAGCTCCCAGCGCGTCGGCGGGCGAGCCGCTGTGGCCGAGGGACGCGCCTGGGTTGCGCGCTCCCCCAGGCTGCGCTTTCGCGCTGCGCAGGTGTTGCCAGAGTTCGTCGTCTGGTCGGCGGAGCCGACTAGCGCCCGGCTCCAACTCCCTCGCTTCCTCCTTGGTGAACTCCTGGCCGGTGCTCCTGGTGGCCTCTGGCTCCAGGCGGAGGGCTGGTGCAGCACGTCCTCGTGGGCCGTACTGGAGGTCTCCGGCAATGGGGGCCTGGCCTTAACTCGTGGCTGGCAGGCGTTCGCCCGCGCTCGCGGCCTAGGGCGCCGGTGCACCCTGCACTTCAGGTTTGACGGCGACGCCACCCTCTATGTGAGGGTGTTTGGGGAAGATGGTCGCCGCGCGGGGTGTTGCCCTGAGGACGACGACCGCGGCCGGGGGCCCTGACCCGATGGTGATGGAGGAGGTAGCGCCCGCGCGGATGGCGGTGCTCGAGACTCCCCGAGCTTCATCAGCTCTTCCTCGAGCGACTCCTCCAGCAATGGCCGCAGTCAACCCCCGCGCCGTCGAGCTTGCTTGGGAGGTGATGGCTCGTCCGCCCGCCGTCGTGCCCCGGTGAAGCGCGAGAGGGAGTCTCCTTGAGGTTCGGAGGCAGCCCGGGTCGCCTCCATGGGCTGATGTGAGGAGGGCTGCGCCGGGCTCGTCCCTTCCTTTGCCTTTTGTTTCCTGTGTAAGACAAAACAGCTGCATGGAGCCCCGCTGGGGCGTGTTGGGAATTATTGCCGTTTTAGCCATTACCTTGATCTTATTTTTGCGCCTCTTAACTATACAACTGTGCATAGATAGTCTTTGACCCCTGCCCGGGGAGCGACCGACCCAGGCCCTGTGTGCGTGTCGCGGTGCCTGAGGGGCACGGACTAGAGGGGTGCTCCTGTAACGTGCCCGGGCCATGAAACATTCCAGCAGCTAGAGCAGAAACGCTCGCGAGGTCGTTTGAGCACCATCCCTCGCGAGGTCGTTTATGAGAGAAACCAAAGTGAGGAGCAAAAATCAACGAACCACAAATCAACAACAGCGACAACTTCAATAAGACTTCAAATGCATGTAAACACGTCAACTGCGGAAAGCAAATGAAAAAGCCGCGTCCGGCACCTAATCTAGTCTTCGACGTCTTCTCACCAGCGCGGAGCTAGGTTCTGCCACTAGGCGTGGGAGGGAGCCCCAGGGCCTGAGGCCGGCGCTCCTGAGACTCCGGGGCGTGTACAGCCCCACTCATTATTACGTGAGAGTGTCACGGGGCAGCGAGCTTCATAGGCATTGGCGTTGCTTCACAGGCTCCGGGCCTTTTCCAAAATGCGATAGCTTCACAGGCACTCGCCTTGCTTCACAGGCTCTGGGCCTTTTCCAAAACGCGATAGCTTCACACGCACTCGCCTTGCTTCACAGGCTCTGGGCATTTTCCAAAACGCGATAGCTTCACAGGCACTCGCCTTGCTTCACAGGCTCTGGGCCTTTTTCCAAAACGCGATAGCTTCACAGGCACTTGCCTTGCTTCACAGGCTCTGGGCCTTTTCCAAAACGCGATAGCTTCACAGGCACTCGCCTTGTTTCACAGGCTCTGGGCCTTTTCCAAAACGCGGTAGCTTCACAGGCACTCGCCTTGCTTCACAGGCTGTGGGCCTTTTCCAAAAAGGGAAGGTCTTCACAGGCACTCGCCTTGCTTCACAGGCTCTGGGCCTTTTAGGGGTAGAACCTCTGGAGGTGCTGGATGTTCAACGCGTTCTGGATCGGCTCCCCCTCTTGAGTCTCCAAGAGCACGGAGCCTGGCCTGGAAACATGAACAACCTTGAACGGGCCCTCCCACATGGTAGAGAGCTTGTGCAGCCCCTCCCTGGAGAGAACCCGCCTGAGTACGAGGTCTCCTACCTCGAGGGTCCTGGGGCGGATGTTGCGGCACTGATATCGTCGCAGCGCCTGTTGGTACCTTGCCGCTCGCAGCGCGGCTTCCCGGCGGCGTCCCTCCCCTAGTACGAGGTCCATCCCCCGCATGGCGTCCTGCTGCGCCTCGTCAAACGCCAGGACCCACGCAGAGCGATGCCTGACCTTGGTGAACTTGTCAATGGCGACGTAGAGGTAACGGTAGCCCCCTGGCGCCCGAGGGAATGGGCCCAGAATATCCAACCACCAAACTACGAATGGCCACTAGATAGGTATTGTCTGCAGGCCCCCCGCCGATTGATGGATCTACTGGGAATGAAACTGGCAGGCCTCACAAGCCTTTACCAATTCGATTGCGTCGTTGAGCGTGGTGGGCCAATAGAACCCGCTACGAAATGCCTTGCCGACGAGGGTCCGTGATGATGAGTGGTGTCCGCAGTCTCCGTCGTGTATGTCCTCCAATAGTTCCTTTCCTTGCTCCCTGGAGATGCAGTGCAGAGATACACCATTTGGTTGCTTCCGGTAAAGTTTTCCATCTCTGATGCAGTATGCCGTGGCCTGCCGCGCCACACGCTCCGCTTCCTCTTCCTTTTCCGGTAGGGCCCCTTGCGTTAAATAACTCCGGAGTTCTGCGATCCAGCACTCCTCCTGAGGTTCCATCGCCAGGAGCAGGCGTGCTCCTGAGGTCGGCCCGCAGACTGGGGCTCCCGAGGCTGGCGGCTGGGGGAGCTCCTCTCGAGACTGAGTGGTGTTTGATAACGTCGGCTGTGCTAAGGGCTTGAAGAGCCGCTCTTAGAAGACGCCGGGTTACTGCGGCAATCGTCTGGATGCCCGTCCGGCTATGTCGTCAGCTTCCTGATTGGTGCCACGGGGCATGTGCTTCAGCTCCTGCCCCCAGAACTACTTTTCCATTCTGCGGACCTCCGCTAAGTAGGCCTCCATATGCTCGTCCTTTGGCTCGTACACCTTGTTGGAGAAGTTGACTAGGAGCTGCGAGTCGCCCTTGACGGTGAGGCGTTTCACTCCCAGGGCTACTGCGGCCTTCAACCCGGCTATCAGTCCCTCATATTCTGCAATGTTGTTGGAGACCTTTTCACCTTGCTGGAAACAGAGCTGCACGGCATAGTAGAGCTTATCCTGAGTGGGTGATATCAGCACCGCCCCAGCCCCCCCCCCCGCCGTGTCTGCAGAACGCCCCATCGAAGTACATGACCCAGCCTTCCGGCGCCTCACTCCCTGGAGAGAGGGACCGATCCTCGTTGTCCCTGAGGCCTGGTGCCTCCGCCCATTCCGCTATGAAATCCGCCAACGCTACTCCTTTGATGACACTGGTTGTGCTGAACTCGATCTGAAACGCCTGCAGCTCCATGTTCCACTCGGCGACTGTCGGTGTTCTGGGAACGGGGGTCCCCAGACTTGCCTGCCTGCGGCCTGCGGCGCGGCTCAAAGGAGGCCCAGCATGGCCCATCTTCATCAGCACAAGACTCAAGACCCTCGCGAGGGGCCAAGCCTCGCGAGGCGGACGACATGGCGCATCCTCAGGCGCAGCCTCCTCAGGCTGGCTCGCGAGGAGACGGAGATATCAAGGCGGGGTATCTCGCGAGGTGCCCATGATGCAAGCCATGACGATCGAGGGTGCCAGGCGGGCGCCAGCGCACGCAGCGTCCTTCTTTCCTCTTTGGTGCAAAGGGGGCAAGCGCAGCCGCGGAGTACCGAGGCATCAGGCAAAGGTTGCCATTTCGGTGCAACGAGACCAGGACCAAGCGGACTATGAGACGAAGGTCACCATGGAGCCTAGCACGGCGTCACCTCAGAGTCTTTCGCAGGCGAAGACCACCTTTAGTCAGGATAAGAGTACTTGTTGTCCCCCTTCAAATTAGCCCGCCATTGTTGGCTCCCTTCCCGCTCGATATTTGGGAAGAGGACCGGGGCCCCTATAAATAGGACCGGCCACCCACGTAGCAAGGGGTTCGGTTCGGCGGGTGGAGCTGACTAGCAAGTAGAGAGAGTGAGTGAAAGAGAGAGAGAGAGAGAGAGAGAGAGAGAGAGAGAGAGAGGGTGACTGAACCTCTCCCAGTAGTTCGTCACCCCAGCCAAGAACAGGCCCTCGCGAGGCTGTTCTTCCTTGTACTGTTCATCATCACCAGCCCCAGGAGGCAATCCATCCACCACACACTGGAGTAGGGTATTACACCACAACGGTGGCCCGAACCAGTATAAATCTGGTGTCCCTTGTGCAGTTCCTTTAGTAGTTTAGATCTTTGCGAGACGGGGAGGTAGAGGGCGTGATCTCGGCGCGCACCCCAGTGTTCGAACATTAAGGGTCTGCCGGAACCGGAAATCCGACATTTGGCGCGCCAGGTAGGGTGCGCCGGAATCCGTCCTCCACCGCTCCGCCCTCCTCCGGCCGCCGCATCCATGTGCGGCGCTAGTCAGGCTCGCGCCGTCCCGGCGGCCCTCGCCGGTGGGCGTACTCGTCGTCCCCCGCCGCCCACCGTCAAAACCACCACCGGCTCGGCAGGAAGCGAGCTGCAAGCACCACCCCAACATCCGCCTACACGACAAAGTAACTGCACCGCGGCACCGACGCCTCCAGTCGTTGCGGCCCTCCTGGGCGGCTCGCAGGCGCCGCCCACAAGTCGCCACATCAAGCCTTTTGCCCGTCGGGTTAGCACCGCTTCCGCACAGTAGGGGCTCCCCCGGACCGGGCGGCGCGCGAGGTCGATCTGACCTTCAGCTCGGAGGACCACCCCACCAACCCGGTCGGCTCAGGCGCGCTCCCCTTGTTGTGCACCCCCACCATCTGCCAGGTGGCCATCACCAGAACCCTCATCGACGGCGGCGCGGGCCTCAGCGTGCTTTCGGTCGAGACTTTCAACCTCTTCTGCATACCCCGGGAGCGGCTGCGACCCAGCCGATCTTTCTCGGGCATCGGAGGCGGAACATCCAATTCCCTGGGACAGATCTGGCTCCCGGTAACCTTCGGCACCTACGACAACTTCCGCACAGAGACGGTCGACTTCGAC
Source organism: Triticum monococcum (assembly GCA_034509565.1). Taxonomy (NCBI): domain Eukaryota; kingdom Viridiplantae; phylum Streptophyta; class Magnoliopsida; order Poales; family Poaceae; genus Triticum; species Triticum monococcum. The sequence goes on from CM067843.1 coordinate 498,701,562, forward strand.
ATCGCCCCCGTCGGCCTCCCTTACAACGTCATCCTCGGCTACCCGGCACTGGCCCAGTTCATGGCCGCCACGCACCCGGCGTGCAACCTCATGAAGATGCCCGGGAGCAACGGTACCCTCACCGTGCGTGGGGACACCGGGGACGCCCTGCAAGTACTCGAGCTCGCCTTCAAGACAATGGCGTCGGCACGGCCCATCAACGCGGAGACCCCTGAGCCCAAGGCGGCTGCGCCCGCCAAGAAGAAGCAGTTGTTCACCCAGGACAAGGCAGAGACCAAGCAGATACCCGTCGACGAAGACGGGTCCTCCAGTGCCACTTTCACCATAGGCGCCAACCTTGAGCCTGAGCAGGAGGGGGCCTTGGTCAAGTTCTTGGGAGCCCGACCAGCTGGCAGGGATCCCCAGGAGTGTCATCGAGCATCACCTCAGCGTGTGCCCAAATGTGAGCCCCGTGAAGCAGAAGGCCAGGCGGCAGTCCGTGGAAAAGCAGGCCTTCATTGTTCAAGAGACCCACAAGCTAGAAGCCGCTGGGGTCATTCGCGAGGGCCGTCGGAGCGAGGCTGTACACGTTCAGGCCCGTGAAGCCTGCTTCCCCCAAGAAAGGCCCAGAGCCTGTGAAGAAGGCGAATGCCTGTGAAGCTGTCGCGTTTTGGAATAGGCCCAGAGGCTGTGAAGAAGGCGAATGCCTGTGAAGCTGCCGCGTTTTGGAAAAGGCCCAGAGCCTGTGAAGAAGGCGAATGCCTATGAAGCTGTCGCGTTTTGGAAAAGGCTCGGAGCCTGTGATGAAGGCGAATGCCTATCAAGCTGTCGCGTTTTGGAAAAGGCCCAGAGCCTGTGAAGAAGGCGAATGCCTGTGAAGCTGTCGCATTTTGGAAAAGGCCCGGAGCCTGTCAAGAAGGCGAATGCCTGTGAAGCTGTCGCGTTTTGGAAAAGGCCCGGAGCCTGTGAAGAAGGCGAATTCCTGTGAAGCTCTCGCGTTTTGGAAAAGGCCCGGAGCCTTTGAAGAAGGCCAACGCCTGTGAAGCTCGCCGCCCGTGACACTCTCACGTAATAATGAGTTGGGGTTGTACACGCCTCGGAGTCTCAGGAGCGCCGGCCTCAGGCCCAGGGGCTCCCTCCCACGCCCAGTGGTAGCACTTAGCTCCGCGCTGGTGAGAAGACGTTGAAGACTAGATTAGGTGCCGGACGCGGCTTTTTCATTTGCTTTCCGCAATTGGCTTGTTCATTCTCATTCGAAGTTTTATTGAAGCTGTTGCCGTCTTTGACTAGTGGTTCTTCGACTTTTCACTCTCCTGCCTCGATTTCTCTTATGCAAGGCCTCGCGAGGGGGGCAGCCAAGCACCCTCACGAGTGTTCCTGTCCTATTCGTTCAAAGGTTTCGCGACCTGGGTCCATTACAGGAGCACCCCTCCAGTCCGTGCGCCCCCCCCCCCCCACGGCTGGGGCCGAGAACTATCCGCGCGTGGGCAAACATCTGCCAACCACGGGTCAAGGCCAGGCTCCCGGCTGTGGAGACTTCCAGTGAAGCCCATGAGGCCTGGCTGCAGCAGCCGTCTGCCCATGAGGCCCAGGGCGCCGGCCGGGAGCTCGCCGAGAAGGAAGCGAGGAAGTTGAAGCCGGGTGCTAGTCGGCTCCGCCGACCACACAACGAACTCCGGCAGCACCTCTACAGCGCCAAAGCGCGGCCCAGGGGAACGCGCGACCGAAGCGCGCCCCCCGGGCCGTAGCGGTCCGCCCGTCACCATGCTGGAAATCATCTCCACGGCCGCGGAGAGCTGACGTGGTGGCCACAGGATGTTTGCGAGGGCGCCCTCGGCCGCGCTTGGGCGGGGGAGAGGCAGGCTCAACCTAGCGAGCCTTCCCCTTCTCTGCGGCCGAGAACCTCCTCGACGGGGCCATGAAGAAGAAGGAGAAGCAAGGGGGGATGAACTGGAAGGGCGCACGTCGATCCGTACTTATAGCCGGCGAGGGCCAACCGTCGGCCCCCACGATCGCAGGTAATCATGACCTGCTTTGCATGCAGGGACTTGTCCGATCTGTGAAGTTGCCAAGGCGCCGTGGGGAAGTGGAGACGCCCACGTCCAATCAACCGCCACGCGGCGCCCAAGGCTGCAGGCTGTTAGGGCCCGCGGCACTTCGCTCTTGCCCTTTCGCCTCCCTGCACGGCCAAGTCCGGGTGCGCCTTGGGCCCGGGGGCTACTGTCGGTGTTTTGGGAACAGGGGTCCCCAGGCTTGACTGCCTGCGGCCTACGGCCGGGCTCAAAAGGGGTCCCAGCGTGGCCCATCTTCATCAACACATACCCAAGACCCTCGCGAGGGGCCAAGCCTCGCGGGGCGGACGCCACGGAGCTTCCTCAGGCACGGCCTCATCAGGCTGGCTCGCGAGGAGGCGGAGAGATCAAGGCGGGGTACCTCACGAGGTGCCCGTGACACAAGCCATGAAGACCAAGGGTGCCAGTGTTGGAAATATGCCCTAGAGGCAATAATAAAAGCATTATTATTATATTTCCTTGTTCATGATAATTTTCTTTATTCATGCTATAATTGTGTTATCCAGAAATCGTAATACATGTGTGAATAATAGACACCAACATGTCCCTAGTAAGCCTCTAGTTGACTAGCTCGTTGATCAACAGATAGTCATGGTTTCCTGACTATGGACATTGGATGTCATTGATAACGAGACCCAATCCTAAACATAGCATAAAGATCGTATAGTTCGTTTGCTAGAGTTTTTCCAATGTCAAGTATCCTTTCCTTAGACCATGAGATCGTGTAACTCCCGGATACCGTAGGAGTGCTTTGGGTGTACCAAACGTCACAACATAACTGGGTGACCATAAAGGTATACTACGGGTATCTCCGAAAGTGTCTGTTGGGTTGACACGGATCAAGACTGGGATTTGTCACTCCGTATGACGGAGAGGTATCACTGGGCCCACTCGGTAATGCATCATCATTATGAGCTCAAAGTGACCAAGTGTTTGGTCATGGGATCATGCATTACGGTACGAGTAAAGTGACTTGCCGGTAACGAGATTGAACAAGGTATTGGGATACCGACGATCGAATCTCGGGCAAGTAGCATACTGATTGACAAAGGGAATTGAATACGGGGTTGCTTGAATCCTCGACATCGTGGTTCATCCGATGAGATCATCGAGGAGCATGTGGGAGCCAACATGGGTATCCAGATCCCGCTGTTGGTTATTGAGCGGAGAGTCGTCTCGGTCATGTCTACATGTCTCCCGAACCCGTCGGGTCTACACACTTAAGGTTCGGTGACGCTAGGGTTGTAGGGATATGTGTATGCATAACCCGAATGTTGTTCGGAGTCCCGGATGAGATCCCGGACATCAAGAGGAGTTCCGCAATGGTCCGGAGGTAAAGAATTATATATAGGAAGTGCTATTTCGGCCATCGGGACAAGTTTCGGGGTCACCGGTATTGTACCGGGACCACCGGAAGGGTCCCGGGGGTCCACCGGGTGGGGCCACCTACCCCGGGGGGCCACATGGGCTGTAGGGGGTGCGCCTTGGCCTACATGGGCCAAGGGCACCAGCCCCAAGAGGCCCATGCGCCTAGGGTTCAAGAAGGGAAGAGTCCCAAAGGGGGAAGGCACCCCCTAGGTGCCTTGGGGGGGAGGGACTCCTCCCTTGGCCACCCCCCTGGCTCCGTATATATAGTGAGGGAAGGAGGGCCTTTCATACCACGCCTTTGGTGCCTCCCTCTCCCTCTCCAACACCTCCTCCTCCTCGATAGAGCTCGGCGAAGCCCTGCCGGAGTACTGCAGCTCCATCACTACCACGCCGTCGTGCTGCTGCTGGAGCCATCTTCCTCAACCTCTCCTTCCCCCTTGCTGGATCAAGAAGAAGGAGACATCACGCTGACCGTATGTGTGTTGAACGCGGAGGTGCCATCCGTTCGGCGCTAGGATCTCCGGTGATTTGGATCACGTCGTGTACGACTACCTCATCCCCGTTCTTTGAACGCTTCCGCTCGCGATCTACAAAGGTATGTAGATGCATCCGATCACTCGTTGCTAGATGAACTCATAGATGGATCTTGGTGAAACCGTAGGAAAATTTTTGTTTTCTGCAACATTCCCCAACAGTGGCATCATGAGCTAGGTCTATGCGTAGTTCTTCTTGCGCGAGTAGAACACAATTTGTTGTGGGCGTAGATGTTGTCAACTTTCTTGCCGCTACTAGTCTTATTTTGCTTCAGCAGTATTGTGGGATGAAGCGGCCCGGACCAACCTTACATGTACGCTTACGTGAGACCGGTTCCACCGACTGACATGCACTAGTTGCATAAGGTGGCTGGCGGGTGTCTGTCTCTCCCACTTTAGTTGGAGCGGATTCGATGAAAAGGGTCCTTATGAAGGGTAAATAGAAGTTGACAAATCACGTTGTGGCTTTCACGTAGGTAAGAAAACGTTCTTGCTAGAACCTTATTTCAGCCACGTAAAACTTGCAACAACAATTAGAGGACGTCTAACTTGTTTTTGCAGCAAGTGCTTTGTGATATGATATGGCCAAAGTTGTGATGAATGATGAATGATATATATGTGATGTATGAGATGTTCATGCTATTGTAATAGGAATCACGACTTGCATGTCGATGAGTATGACAACCGGCAGGAGCCATAGGAGTTGTCTTTATTTTTTGTATGACCTGCGTGTCATTGAGAAACGCCATGTAAATTACTTTACTTTATTGCTAAACGCGTTAGCCATAGTAGTAGAAGTAATAGTCGGTGAGCAACTTCATGGAGACACGATGATGGAGATCATGATGATGGAGATCATAGTGTTAAGCCGGTGACACGATGATCATGGAGCCCCAAGATGGAGATCAAAGGAGCTATGTGATATTGGCCATATCATGTCACTATTATTATTTGATTGCATGTGATGTTTATCATGTTTTGCATCTTGTTTACTTAGAACGACGGTAGTAAATAAGATGATCCCTCATAATAATTTCAAGAAAGTGTTCCCCCTAACTGTGCACCATTGCGACAGTTCGTTGTTTCAAAGCACCACGTGATGATCGGGTGTTAGATTCCGACGTTCACATACAACGGGTATAAGACAGATTTACACATGCAAAACACTTAGGTTGACTTGACGAGCCTAGCATGTACAGACATGGCCTCGGAACACAGAAGACTGAAAGGTCGAGCATGAGTCATATAGAAGATACGATCAACATAAAGATGTTCACCGACGTTGACTAGTTCGTCTCACGTGATGATCGGACACGGTCTAGTTAACTCGGATCATGTTATACTTAGATGACTAGAAGAGGGATGTCTATCTAAGTGGGAGTTCATTAAATAATTTGATTAGATGAACTTAATTATCATGAACTTAGTCTAAGTTTTTTTACAATATGTCTTGTAGATCAAATGGCCAACGTAGTCCACAACTTCAACGCGTTCCTAGAGAAAACCAAGCTGAAAGACGATGGCAGCAATTACACGGACTGGGTCCGGAACCTGAGGATCATCCTCATAACTACCAAGAAAGATTATGTCCTACAAGCACCGCTAGGTGACCCACCCGTCCCACAGAACCAAGACGTTAGGAACGCTTGGCAGACACGTGCTGATGACTACTCCCTCGTTCAGTGCGGCATGCTTTACAACTTAGAGCCGGGGCTCCAAAAGCATTTTGAGAGACATGGAGCATATGAGATGTTCGAAGAGCTGAAAATGGTTTTCCAAGCTCATGCCCGGGTCGAGAGATATGAGGTCTCCGACAAGTTCTTCAGCTGTAAGATGGAGGGAAATAGTTCTGTCAGTGAGCACATACTCACTATGCCTGGGTTGCATAACCGCTTGACTCAGCTGGGAGTTAATCTCCCGGATGATGCGGTCATTGACAGAATCCTCCAGTCGCTTCCACCAAGCTACAAGAGCTTTGTAATGAACTTCAATATGCAGGGGATTGAAAAGACCATTCCTGAGTTATTTTCAATGCTGAAATCAGCGGAGGTAGAAGTCAAGAAGGAACATCCAGTGTTGATGGTGAATAAAACCACTAAGTTCAAGAAAGGCAAGGGTAAAAAGAACTTCAAGAAGGACGGCAAGGAAGTTGCCGCGCCTGGCAAGAAAGCTGCCGGGAAGAAGCCAAAGAATGGACCCAAGCCCGAAACTGAGTGCTTTTATTGCAAGGGAAGTGGTCACTGGAAGCGGAACTACCCCAAATACTTAGCGGACAAGAAGGCCGGCAAAACAAAAGGTATATGTGATATACATGTAATATATGTGTACCTTTCCAGTATTCGTAGTAGCTCCTGGGTATTCAATACCGGTGTAGTTGCTCACATTTGTAACTCAAAGCAGGAGCTGCGGAATAAGCGGAGACTGGCAAAGGACGAGGTCACGATGCGCGTCGGGAATGGTTCCAAGGTCAATGTGATCGCCGTCGGCACGCTACCTCTACATTTACCTTTGGGATTAGTTCTAAACCTTAATAATTGTTATTTAGTGCCAGCTTTGAGCATGAACATTGTATCGGGATCTCGTTTAATTCGCGATGGCTACTCATTTAAATCCGAGAATAATGGTTGTTCTATTTATATGAGAGACATGTTTTATGGTCATGCTCCAATGGTGAATGGTTTATTCTTAATGAATCTCGAACGTAATGCTACACATGTTCATAGTGTGAATACCAAAAGATGTAAGGTTGATAATGATAGTCCCACATACTTGTGGCACTACCGCCTTGGTCACATAGGTGTCAAACGCATGAAGAAGCTCCATGCATATGGACTTTTAGAGTCTCTTGATTATGAATCATTTGACACGTGCGAACCATGCCTCATGGGTAAAATGACCAAGACTCCGTTCTCAGGAACAATGGAGCGAGCAACCAACTTATTGGAAATCATACATACTGATGTGTGCGGTCCAATGAGTGTTGAGGCTCGCGGTGGCTATCGTTATGTTCTCACCGTCACTGATGACTTTAGTAGATATGGGTATGTCTACTTAATGAAACACAAGTCTGAAACCTTTGAAAAGTTCAAGGAATTTCAAAGTGAGGTTGAGAATCAACGTGACAGAAAAATCAAGTTTTTGCGATCAGATCGTGGAGGAGAATATTTGAGTCATGAATTTGGCACACACTTAAGGAAATGTGGAATAGTTTCACAACTCACGCCGCCTGGAACACCTCAGCGTAATGGTGTGTCCGAACGTCGTAATCGCACTCTATTAGATATGGTGCGGTCTATGATATCTCTTACTGATTTACCGCTATCTTTTTGGGGCTATGCTTTAGAGACTGCCGCATTCACTTTAAATAGGGCTCCGTCGAAATCTGTTGAGACGACACCGTATGAATTATGGTTTGGGAAGAAACCTAAGCTGTCGTTTCTAATAGTTTGGGGATGCAATGCTTATGTCAAGAAACTTCAACCTGAAAAGCTCGAACCCAAGTCGGAAAAATGCGTCTTCATACGATACCCTAAAGAAACTATTGGGTATACCTTCTACCTCAGATCTGAAGGCAAGATCGTTGTTGCCAAGAATGGATCCTTTCTAGAGAAGGAGTTTCTCTCGAAAGAAGTAAGAGGGAGGAAAGTAGAACTTGATGAAGTGTTACCTCTTGAACCGGAAAATGGCGCAACTCAAGAAAATGTTCCTGAGGTGCCTGCACCGACTAGAGAGGAAGTAAATGATGATGATCAAGAAACTTCAGATCAAGTTTCTACTAAACCTCGTAGGTCCACCAGGACATGTTCCACACCAGAGTGGTACGGCAACCCTGTCCTGGAAATCATGTTGTTAGACAACGGTGAACCTTCGGACTATGAAGAAGCGATGTCGGGCCCGGATTCCGACAAATGGCTAGAAGCCATGAAATCTGAGATAGGATCCATGTATGAAAACAAAATATGGACTTTGACTGACTTGCCCAATGATCGGCGAGCCATAAAAAATAAATGGATCTTCAAGAAGAAGACATACGCGGATGGTAATGTGACCATCCATAAAGCTCGGCTTGTCGCTAAGGGTTATCGACAAGTTCAAGGGGTTGACTACGATGAGACTTTCTCACCCGTAGCAAAGCTGAAGTCCGTCCGAATCATGTTAGCAATTGCCGCATACTATGATTATGAGATATGGCAAATGGACATCAAAACGGCATTCCTTAATGGTTTCCTTAAGGAAGAATTGTATATGATGCAGCCGGAAGGTTTTGTCGATCCTAAGAATGCTGACAAGGTGTGCAAGGTCCAACGCTCGATTTATGGGCTAGTGCAAGCATCTCGGATTGGAACATTCGCTTTGATGAGATGATCAAAGCGTTTGGGTTTACGCAGACTTATGGAGAAGCCTGCGTTTACAAGAAAGTGAGTGGGAGCTCTGTAGCATTTCTCATACTATATGTAGATGACATACTTTTGATGGGAAATGATATAGAACTCTTGGACAGCATTAAGGCCTACTTGAATAAGAGTTTTTCAATGAAGGACCTTGGAGAAGCTGCTTATATATTAGGCATCAAGATCTATAGAGATAGATCAAGACGCCTCATAGGTCTTTCACAAAGCACATACCTTGATAAGATATTGAAGAAGTTCAATATGGATCAGTCTAAGAAGGGGTTCTTGCCTGTGCTACAAGGTGTGAAATTGAGCTTAGCTCAATGTCCGACCACGGCAGAAGATATAGAAGAGATGAGTGTCATCACCTATGCCTCAGCCATAGGTTCTATTATGTATGCCATGCTGTGTACCAGACCTGATGTAAACCTTGCTGTAAGTTTGGTAGGAAGGTACCAAAGTAATCCCGGCAAGGAACACTGGACAGCGGTCAAGAATATCCTGAAGTACCTGAAAAGGACTAAGGAAATGTTTCTCATTTATGGAGGTGACGAAGAGCTCGTCGTAAAGGGTTACGTCGACGCTAGCTTCGACACAGATCTGGATGACTCTAAGTCACAAACCGGATACATGTATATTTTGAATGGTGGGGCAGTAAGTTGGTGCAGTTGCAAGCAGAGCGTCGTGGCGGGATCTACATGTGAAGCGGAGTACATGGCAGCCTCGGAGGCAGCACATGAAGCAATTTGGGTGAAGGAGTTCATCACCGACCTCGGAGTCATACCCATTGCGTCGGGGCCAATCAAACTCTTTTGTGACAACACTGGAGCTATTGCACTTGCCAAGGAGCCCAGGTTTCACAAGAAGACCAGGCACATCAAGCGTCGCTTCAACTCTAGTCGTGAAAATGTTCAAGATGGAGACATAGATATTTGTAAAGTACATACGGACCTGAATGTAGCAGATCCGTTGACTAAACCTCTCCCTAGAGCAAAACATGATCAACACCAGAATTCCATGGGTGTTCGATTCATCACAATGTAACTAGATTATTGACTCTAGTGCAAGTGGGAGACTGTTGGAAATATGCCCTAGAGGCAATAATAAAAGCATTATTATTATATTTCCTTGTTCATGATAATTGTCTTTATTCATGCTATAATTGTGTTATCCGGAAATCGTAAGACATGTGTGAATAATAGACACCAACATGTCCCTAGTAAGCCTCTAGTTGACTAGCTCGTTGATCAACAGATAGTCATGGTTTCTTGACTATGGACATTGGATGTCATTGATAACGAGATCACATCATTAGGAGAATGATGTGATGGACAAGACCCAATCCTAAACATAGCATAAAGATCGTATAGTTCGTTTGCTAGAGTTTTTCCAATGTCAAGTATCCTTTCCTTAGACCATGAGATCGTGTAACTCCCAGATACCGTAGGAGTGCTTTGGGTGTACCAAATGTCACAACATAACTGGGTGACCATAAAGGTATACTACGGGTATCTCCGAAAGTGTCTGTTGGGTTGACACGGATCAAGACTGGGATTTGTCACTCCGTATGACGGAGAGGTATCACTGGGCCCACTCGGTAATGCATCATCATTATGAGCTCAAAGTGACCAAGTGTTTGGTCACGGGATCATGCATTACGGTACGAATAAAGTGACTTGCCGGTAACGATATTGAACAAGGTATTGGGATACCGACGATCGAATCTCGGGCAAGTAGCATACCGATTGACAAAGGGAATTGAATACAGGGTTGCTTGAATCCTCGACATCGTGGTTCATCCGATGAGATCATCGAGGAGCATGTGGGAGCCAACATGGGTATCCAGATCCCGCTGTTGGTTATTGACCGGAGAGTCATCTCGGTCATGTCTACATGTCTCCCGAACCCGTAGGGTCTACACACTTAAGGTTCGGTGACGCTAGGGTTGTAGGGATATGTGTATGCAGTAACCCGAATGTTGTACGGAGTCCCGGATGAGATCCCGGACGTCACGAGGAGTTCCGGAATGGTCCGGAGGTAAAGAATTATATATAGGAAGTGCTAATTCGGCCATCGGGACAAGTTTCGGGGTCACCGGTATTGTACCGGGACCACCGGAAGGGACCCGGGGGTCCACCGGGTGGGGCCACCTGCCCCGGGGGGCCACATGGGCTGTAGGGGGTGCGCCTTGGCCTACATGGGCCAAGGGCACCAGCCCCAAGAGGGCCATGCGCCAAGGGTTCAAGAAGGGAAGAGTCCCAAAGGGGGAAGGCACCCCCTAGGTGCCTTGGGGGGAGGGACTCCTCCCTTGGCCGCCGCCCTCCCTAGGAGATTGGATCTCCTAGGGACGGCGCCCCCCCTTGGCTCCCTATATATAGTGAGGGAAGGAGGGCCTTTCATACCACGCCTTTGGTGCCTCCCTCTCCCTCTCCAACACCTCCTCCTCCTCCATAGAGCTTGGCGAAGCCCTGCCGGAGTACTGGAGCTCCATCACCACCACGCCGTCGTGCTGCTGCTGGAGCCATCTTCCTCAACCTCTCCTTCCCCCTTGCTGGATCAAGAAGAAGGAGACGTCACGCTGACCGTACGTGTGTTGAACGCGGAGGTGCCGTCCGTTCGGCGCTAGGATCTCCGGTGATTTGGATCACGTTTGTACGACTACCTCATCCCCGTTCTTTGAACGCTTCCGCTCGCGATCTACAAAGGTATGTAGATGCATCCGATCACTCGTTGCTAGATGAACTCATAGATGGATCTTGGTGAAACCATAGGAAAATTTTTGTTTTCTGCAACGTTCCCCAATAGCCAGGCGGGCGCCAGCCCACGCAGTGTCCTCCTTTCCTCTTTGGTGCAAAGGGAGCAAGCGCAGGCGAGAGCATCAAGCAAAGGCACCCGTTTCGGTGCAACGAGACCAACACCAGTCCAACGGCAGGGAGGAAGTCATTGTGGAGCCCAAGCCAGCATCACCACCAGAGCCTTTGGCAGGCGAGGACCAACTTTAGTCAGGATAAGTGTACCAGATGTTCCCCTTCAAAATGGCCAATTGTTGGCGCCCTTCCCGCTCAATATTTGGGAAGAGGCCCAGGGACATTGCCTATAAATAAGACTAGCCACCCACAGGGTAGAGGGATCGAGACCGAAATCGAAATCGGAGAGAGAATCGAGAAGAGAGAGAGAGAGAAGGGTGACTGAACTCCTCCTAGCAGTTCATCCCCTCAGCCAAGAACAGACCCTCGCGAGGCTGTTCTTCCTTGTATTGCTCATCATCATCAGCCCAAGAGGCAATCCACCACACCACACACTGGAGTAGGGTATTACACCACAACGGTGGCCCGAACCAGTATAAACCCTATGTCTCTTGTGTTGTTCTTTCCATAGCTTAGATCTTAGCGAGGCGGAGGGGCGCAGGTAGGTAGAAGGCGAAATCTCTGTGTGCACCCCAGTGTTCAAACCTCAAGGGTCTGCCGGAACCCGAAATCCAACAACCGGCTTATGCCAAGTTCATGGCACGGCCTTGTTATTCTTATATACAACTCAAAATGCCGGGTCACAAGGGGACTATCACAGTGCATGGAAGCCGAAGGATAGCTTTGGAGTGTGAAGAAGGCGACACTGCTTATGCTGAGTCTGTCTGTGTAACAGAAGAGTTGAAGTTCTATAAGGACAATGTTGACCCGACAAATATGACGTCTTTGAAAAAGCCAACTATGCAGCATGATCCGGCATTGAAGTTTAAGTCATCAGATGACACTAAGCTAGTAGATTTCGTTCCTCGCGATTCATCCAAGCAGTTCAACATCAGTGCTAATCTGGATCCAAAATAGGAAAGCGCGCTCATCGAGTTCATCCGTGAGAACCGGGACATCTTTGCATGGAAACCTTCTGATATGCCACATGTACCGAGGGAACTCGCTTAGCACACTCTTAATATTGATCCGAAGTTTAAGCCGGTCAAGCAATTCATCCGTCGTTTTAATGAAGAGAGGCGCAAGGCCATTGGTGAAGAAGTGGCCCAGCTCTTTGCGGCTGGGTTCATTGTTGAAATTTTTCATCCTGAGTGGTTGGCTAACCCGGTGCTGGTACTAAAGAAGAATGACACTTGGCATATGTGTGTGGACTACACCGATTTAAACAAGGCTTGTCCAACCGATCCTTTTGGTCTTCCCCGTATGGACCAAATTATTGATGCTACAATAGGTTGTGAGCGTTTGATTTTTTTGGATGCTTATTCTGGTTATCATCAAATCAAGATGGCAGTTAAGGACCAGGAGAAGACGGCTTTCATCACTCCTTTTGGAGCCTGCTGTTATGTGTCTATGCCTTTCGGGCTCAAGAGTGTCGAGGCAACTTACCAGTGATGTGTGCAGAATTGCCTTCATGATCAGATTGGACACAATGTTCATGCTTATGTAGATAATATTGTGGTGAAGTCCAGAAAGAAGGAAACCTTGATAGATGATTTGAAAGAAACGTTTAGCCCAGCCAAGTGTGTCTTCGGCGTGCCGGCAGGCAAGCTCTTGGGTTTTCTGGTTTCTGAAAGCGGCATCGAAGCTAACCCGGAGAAGATCAGGGCCATTACATCATTGGCTAAACCGGCGTGTATCAATGATGTTCAGTGTCTAGTAGGTCATATTGCAGCCTTAAGACAGTTCGTATGTTGGTTGGGTGAGAGAGCTATACCGCTGTACCGGACGATGAAGAAAATAGATCACTTTGTCTGGAGTGATGCTGCTAATGAAGTGTTTGAAGCCTTGAAGAGACAGCTAGCTGAGCCGCCAATCCTTGCTGCTCCTATTGATAAGGAGCCATTGTTGTTATATGTGGCTGCTAATGCCCGGGCTATCAGCGTAGCTATTGTGGTGGAATGGAAGGAGGCAGGCAAGGAACATCCGGTTCAGAGGCCGGTTTATTATCTCAGTGAGGTGCTTATTGAATCCAAGCAGAGGTATCTGCATTGGCAGAAGCTGGTATATGGAGTATTCATGGCTAGTCGAAAGCTCAAGCAATATTTCTTTGGTCATCCTATCACCGTGCTTAGTCATGCTCCCGTAGGGGATATCATTCAAAACAGAGAAGCCATAGGTCGGGTAGCCAAGTGGGCCATTGAGCTTGGACCCCATGCTTTGAAATATATGCCTCGTACAGCAATCAAGTCTCAAGCACTTGTGGATTTCATTAATGATTTGACAGAGTTACAGACACCTGAAGAGAAGCAGGATCACACATATTGGACTATTCACTTTGACGGATCTAGACAGTTAGAAGGCTCGGGGGCTGGAGTTATCTTGACTTCCCAGTGAGGTGATAAATTTTCCTATGTTCTCTGGCTAATGTTCCCTTGTACTAACAATGCAACTGAGTATGAGGCCTTGCTCCATGGTCTTCGGATGGCTAAGGAGATGAACTTAAGCCGGGTGAGGTGTTCCGGCGACTCATATCTGGTAGCTCAGCATGTTGCTGGCAGTTGGGATTCTAAGGGCATCTCCAACGCAAGGCGCTGGTGGAGGGCGCCAGGAAATAATTCCTGCTAGATGGGTGTGTTGGCGTTCTGGGAACGGGGGTCCCTAGACTTGCCTGCCTGCGGCCTGCGGCGTGGCTCAAAGGAGCCACAGCATGGCCCATCTTCATCAACACAAGACTCAAGACCCTCGCGAGGGGCCAAGCCTCACAAGGCGGGCGACACGGAGCTTCCTCAGGCACGGCCTCGTCAGGCTGGCTCGCGAGGAGGCGGAGAGATCAAGGCGGGGTACCTCGCGAGGTGCCCGTGACGCAAGGCATGACGACTCAGGGCGCCAGGCGGGTGCCAGCCCGCGCAGCGTCCTTCTTTCCTCTTTGGTGCAAAGGGGGCAAGCGCAGCCACGGAGTACCGAGCCATCAGGCAAAGGTTGCCATTTCGGTGCAACAAGACCAAGACCAGGAGGACTACGAGACGGAGGTCACCATGGAGCCCAGGACGGCATCATCACCAGAGCTTTGCGCAGGCGAAGACTGCTTTTGTCAGGATAGTTGATACTTGTTGTCCCCTTCAAACTAGCCCGCCATTGTTGGCTCCCTTCCCGCTCAATATTTGGGAAGAGGACCAGGGCCTCTATAAATAGGACCAGCCACCCACATAGCAGGGGGTCGGTGGGTTCGGTTCGTTCGTTCGGTTGGCTAGTAAGAGTAAGGCACTAAGAGAGAGAGAGAGAAAGGTGGTTGAACTCCACCTAGCAGTTCATCCCCCCAGCCAAGAACAGACCCTCGCGAGGCTGTTCTTCCTTGTATTGTTCATCATCATCAGCCCCAAGAGGCAATCCACTAACCACACACTGGAGTAGGGTATTACACCACAACGGTGGCCCGAACCAGTATAAATCTTGTGTGTCTTGTGCATTTGTTTCAGTAGTCTAGATATTTGCGAGACGGGGAGGTAGAAGGCGTAATCTCTGCGCGCACCCCAGTGTTCGAACCTTAAGGGTCTGCCGGAACCCGAAATCCGACATTTGGCGCGTCAGGTAGGGGTGCGCCGGAATTCGTCGTCCACCACCCCGTTCTCCTCCGACCGTCGCATCCATGTCCGACGCTCGTCGGGCCCGCGCCGAGCGCCGGGCCGCCATCGCTTCCCGGGTCGCCCAGACGGCGCCCGTCGGCGGACGTCCGCGTCGTTCCCCGTTGCCTGCCATCAACGCCGCCACCGGCCCGGCGGGGGGCGAGCACCAAGCGTCGTTCCAGCATCCATCCGTGCGGCAAGACGGCCGCACCGCTACTCCATCGCTCGCACCAGCTGGTTCTTCGTCCCGCGCGCTCCACGCACCCTTGGAGGCTCGAGCTGTGCTCCTTGCGGCAAACGAGCTCCTGCGCTACTGTCCCGTCGACGACGTCTACGAGGAGTGGCTCGACCGCGTCGCCAAGCTTGTCCGCGCCGCAGGGGGCTCTCCCGCGCCGTCCGTTCCTCTGCGCCACACCCCGCCCCGCGCGGGCAGCGAAGCTCCGGAGGCGTACCAGCCGCCTCCTCTCCAAGAAGGCGCCATGGCCCCAAGGCACGTGGCCCCTGGGCGGAACCCGCTCTGTCAGGTGCCAGCGCAGCAAGAACGGAGCTGCCAACAAATCCGACGCCCGCAAGGAGCCGCCCGGGCGCTCCCAGCTCCGGCATGCCGCGACCCTGCTCCAGCTCCGGCACGCCAAGACCCAGCGCTGCTCCTAGCTACAGCGCGTGGGGACCCTCAAGACCAAGCTCTCCACCAGCCGAGGCCCTTCGTGGCCACCGCAGGCTGCCGTGCCTACACCACCGAGCTGCGTAGCGTCGCATGGCCCGGCAAGTTCAAGCCAGACCTGCCTCCCCGTTACGACGGCACGACTGACCCTGCAGAATTCCTCCAGCTCTACGAGCTGGGCATCGAAGCTGCCAGCGGGGACGAAAAGGTCATGGCGAACTGGTTTCCCATGGCGCTCAAGGAAGGGGCTCGCACCTGGCTCCTGAATCTGGCTCCAGGCACGATCTCTTCCTGGGACCAGATGCGCATCCGCTTCATCGCCAACTTCCAAGGTACTCGCGACCGGCCACCCGCCGTGAGCGACATGCGCCGCATCAAGCAACAACCCGGAGAGACCCTGGAAAAGTACATCCAGCGCTTCAACAATGCGTGCCTCAAGATCCCCAAGGTGTCCGAGGAGGCCATCATCTCGGCCTTCTCCGATGGTGTGCGCGACGTCAAGATGAAGGAGGAGCTGGCGATGCATGAAGACCTGTGCACCTCCCTGGAGCTGTTCAATTTGGCGACCAAGTGCGCCAGGGCTGAGGAGGGACGCCTCTCCCTCCTCGAGCTGCCTGCCGCAGACCCATAGGAGAAAAAGCCCAAGGCCAAGGACGTGAAGCGCAAGGGGGCTGTCGTGCTCGCAACAGAACCAGACACCAATCGGGGCAAAGATCTGCCTGAGTCCTCCAGGGGCAGCCGGTACTGTGTGTACCACGACCTCCACACCCACAACACCAACGAATGCCAAGAACTCCGCGCCGTGCGAGAAGGAAGGATCGTCCGTCGTCCCGACCGCGCCGATCGGGGCTACGACCGAGGAGGAGGAAGAAACGCAGGACGCTGGGAAGACCGTGGCCCGCGCCAAGGGTGGCACGATCAGCCTCGCGAGGATCGCTGGCGAGACCTGCCTCGCGAGGGGGACTAGAGGGATCAGCCTCGTGAGGATCGTCCACAGGGAAACGCAGGCCTCCCTCCACTGCCGCCTCAGCCAAGGAGGAACGAGGACCGCCATCAAGACGAAGGGGCTGGGGGCTTCCAGGAGCCACGTGCAATCACCTGCATCCTGGGCGGAGCTCAAGCCCCAGCCTCCCAACGCATCTTCAAGCAGTTTGCCCGCGAGGTGAACGCAGTCCTCCCCAGGCTTGAAGCAATGCGCCCTCTCAGGTGGTCGGCGTGCGCCATCACATTCAGCTCAGCGGATCAACTCAAGTGTGCAGCCACAGCTGGAGTCCTCCCGATGCTTTGCTCCCCAGTCATCAGCAATGTAGTGGTCACCAAGACCCTCGTCGATGGTGGGGCAGGGCTCAACGTCCTGTCCGTGGAAACGTTCAACAATCTCCAAGTGCCCTACGACCAGCTTCAGCCAACCAAACCCTTCTCCGGAGTCACCGACGGCTCCACGGTCCCGATTGGGCAGGTCCGCCTCCCTGTCACCTTCGGGGCATGCGACAACTACCGCACCGAGCTCATCGACTTCGACGTCGCCCACATCCGCCTGCCGTACAACGCCATCCTCGGGTACCCAGCGCTGGCCAAGTTCATGGCCGTGACTCACCATGGCTACAACGACCTCAAGATGCCAGGGAGTGGCGGAGTCATCATGGTGCCCTGTGAAGAGAGGGATGCAGTGTGTTCCCTGGAGCGAGCCTTTCAGGCCGCGTCATTGGAAGACCCGGATCGCGGAAGCAGGAGGCTTCCCGAGACCACCCCCAAGAAGAAGAAGACATCGTCCAGACTAGCCCCTCGGGAGGCAGGCCCCTCAGGGCCCGCGTCTGCCCAGGGGGAGCCTCCTTCCATCGCATAGGAAAGCACGCTCGGCGCCCTCCTCAGGCAGGGCTCGGGGGCTCAACCAAGCCGCTACGATGGAGCACCTCTGGCCCTCGCGAGTGGAGCGCTGCCGGGGTCCGCCCCATAGCTACGGTCGCATGCCTTACGGCTTGCAGAGCACGGTTGCTGCGTGCCAGCGCCTCATGAGGGGCATCATGGAGGCCCAAGAAGACAGGCGTTCCGCAGCCCTGGCGGAGATTGAGGTGATTCGCGAAGAGCTACCGGTGCCTCCGGAGCCTCCCGAGGCCCCTGGGCCTGGGGGCTCGTGAGGATAGGCTTCCACAGCCTGCCGAGTCTGCTGCGCCAACACCCCTTCGCCTTCAACACCCCCAGGTGACATCTTACAAGTTTCATTTCCAGCTGGGGGCGCCCTCCCAGGGCCACATCGTTCCCAGGCCGCGTGGGTCCGTCCCTGCGGTATGTATCCCTTTTACTTTCATGTCGTTAGCTTGCTTTGTTGGGGGCGCCACTCGGGCTGCATCATCCCCAAGTCGCTCGGGCCAGGCACAGCGGCATGTATCTCCCTTGCGTTTGTTTCCGGCTATGCATTCGCCCATCATGCTTGATTATTTGATGCATGCCCACGGCACCTCTTCTTCTCCATGTCGACCACTTGCACGTTAAAGGGGGGGTACCTGAGCATCGCAACTTAGGGCTCTTACTAGCTCTCCATCCCTCACCCTCTGGCTATGTCCACGGCATCGCGACCTGGCATACCAGCGACGGCTGAGACAAGCTCGAGGGCCGGGACCCGAGGACGTAGAGCGCCGGCATCTAATCAAGTTTGCAGGAACACAGCCCAAGATAAGGCCTAGTGCCAGGCACAACCCGCCTAGAGGTAGGGCCCCGTGAGTCCCGCACTGGCTCACGGGTGCCCAGATACACCTCACCTAGCCCTACCGTGCTGGCCACGTGTCAGGGAGGGGCTGTACACGCCCCGGGGGCTCCTCCCGAAGGGGGGCCCCCTCCCACGTACCAGTGGAAGCACCATGCTCCGCGCTGGCTGACGACACTGCCGAGGAGCGGCTATGCCCATACACATGCGGAAGCGCTATGCTCCACGCTAGTGATAAACAACTCAGGGTGGCCCCCGGGCCGCATCAACCTCAGGGAGCCCAGAGCTCAGTGTCTAGCCTCATCGCAACGCCTCACCTCGGGAGTGTCGCGCGAGGGGGCTGGGCACGTGGGCTGCGCCTGGGTCACGCCCGGACGTACGCCACCCAGCCAGGCCCCTCGGTCCTGGTTCGTCGCGCGCCTCTCCTCGAGCGGAGCCAAGGTATGAAGGCCGTTTGAGCGTCAAGGGGGACCCCTGAGCATCGCGACTCAGGGGCCTAACTGGTCCCGTAGCCCCTCACTCCTTAGTTCCAAAAGGCTATGCTGGGTGAGGCACGCGCGGGGCCGGGCTCTGCAGACGTAGAACGGTGGTCCCACTGGCATCTCACCGCATCACTTGTTGTTTGTGCGTCAAGGGGGACTCCTGAGCATCGCGACTCAGGAGCCTAACTGGCTCCGTAGCCCCTCACTCCTTTGGTCCCGTACTGGTTTCCGGTCGGGGCTAATGCTGGGTGAGGTACGCGCGGAGTCGGGCTCTGCAGACGTAAAACGGAAGATCCACCTACATCACACCTCCCTACTTGTTGTTCGTGCGCCAAGGGGGACTCCTGAGCATCACGACTAAGGAGCCTAACTGGCTCCATAGCCCCTCACTCCTTTGGTCCCATCCTGGTTTCCGGTCGGGGCTAATGCTGGGTGAGGTACGCGCGGGGCCGGGCTCTACCGACGCAAAACACAAGAAAGTAGGGAAGGAAAGCATAAAATTCAAGGAACTTAAAATTCATGGAACTTAAAAGCAAATATTGAAGGAAATATGCCCTAGAGGCAATAATAAAGTTATTATTTATTTCCTTATATCATGATAAATGTTTATTATTCATGCTAGAATTGTATTAACCGGAAACATAATACATGTGTGAATACATAGACAAACAGAGTGTCACTAGTATGCCTCTACTTGACTAGCTCGTTAATCAAAGATGGTTATGTTTCCTAACCATGAACAAAGAGTTGTTATTTGATTAACGAGGTCACATCATTAGTTGAATGATCTGATTGACATGACCCATTCCATTAGCTTAGCACCCGATCGTTTAGTATGTTGCTATTGCTTTCTTCATGACTTATACATGTTCCTATAACTATGAGATTATGCAACTCCCGTTTACCGGAGGAACACTTTGGGTACTACCAAACGTCACAACGTAACTGGGTGATTATAAAGGAGTACTACAGGTGTCTCCAATGGTAGATGTTGGGTTGGCGTATTTCGAGATTAGGGTTTGTCACTCCGATTGTCGGAGAGGTATCTCTGGGCCCTCTCGGTAATGCACATCACATAAGCCTTGCAAGCACTGCAACTAATATGTTAGTTGTGAGATGATGTATTACAGAACGAGTAAAGAGACTTGCCGGTAACGAGATTGAACTAGGTATTGGATACCAACGATCGAATCTCGGGCAAGTAACATACCGATGACAAAGGGAACAACGTATGTTGTTATGCGGTCTGACCGATAAAGATCTTCGTAGAATATGTAGGAGCCAATATGGGCATCCAGGTCCCGCTATTGGTTATTGACCGGAGACGTGTCTCGGTCATGTCTACATTGTTCTCGAACCGTAGGGTCCGCACGCTTAACGTTACGATGACAGTTATTATGAGTTTATGCATTTTGATGTACCGAAGGTTGTTCGGAGTCCCGGATGAGATCACGGACATGACAAGGAGTCTCGAAATGGTCGAGACGTAAAGATTGATATATTGGAAGCCTATGTTTGGACATCGGAAGTGTTCCGGGTGAAATCGGGATTTTACCGGATTACCGGGAGGGTTACCGGAACCCCCCGGGAGCCAAATGGGCCAACATGGGCCTTAGTGGAAAGGTGAGAGGGCAGCCCACATAGGGCTGCGCCTCCCCCCCTCTCCCTAGTCCTATTAGGACTAGGAGAGGGGCCGGCCACCTCTCTCTCTCTCCCCTTTAAAAGGATTCCTAGTTGGACTAGGATTGGAGGGGGGAGTCCTACTCCCGGTAGGAGTAGGACTCCTCCTGCGCCTACACCTCTTTGGCCGGCCAGCCCCCCTCCCTCCAACCTTTATATACGGAGGCAGGGGGCACCCCAAGACACACAACTTGATCCTTGAGATCGTTCCTTAGCCGTGTGCGGTGCCCCCTGCCACCAAATTCCACCTCGATCATACCGTTACAGTGCTTAGGCGAAGCCCTGCGTCGGTAGTACATCAAGATCGTCACCACGCCGTCGTGCTGACGGAACTCTTCCTCGACGCTTTGCTGGATCGGAGCCCGAGGAACGTCATCGAGCTGAACGTGTGCTAAGAACTCGGAGGTGCCGGAGTAACGGTGCTTGGATCGGTTGGATCGGGAAGAAGACGTACGACTACTTCCTCTACGTTGTGTGATCGCTTCCGCAGTCGGTCTGCGTTGGTACGTAGACATCACTCTCCCCTCTCGTTGCTGTGCATCACCATGATCTTGTGTGTGCGTAGGAAAATTTTGAAATTACTACGTTCCCCAACAAATATTATAGTCCATACTGTCATCTCAATAGCAAATGCGAGTTTAAATGCCTCCCTGAGGCATGATGCATGATGCAGGAATTAAAAGCAGGGCAGGAGCAGTAGCGGAGTCACTTGGCGGCGGTGGAGCAGCGCGGGTGGCCCCGCCTCATGGAGCAGCAGGACCGGGAGCATCCTGCTTTGACTTGGTACTGAAGGCCTGGAACTTCCCCAGCAGAGCTTCCGCGCGACCCTTCACGGCCTCGGCAGCGGCAGCAGCACCCTCGCTGCTTACTGGCTCCAGCAGGCTGTCGAGGTCGGCGCTGGGGTCGCGAAGGTAGATGTGGGTGAAGACCCGCGCCAGCACAGCGGAAGACAAGACATGTGCCTTGGCCTCGGCCGTGGGGCCAAGGCCAAGGGTGACATCCTCAAGGGCACGAACCAGGAAGGGAAGTAGCTTGGCGGGGCCGTCCTCGGCGCCGGCCAGCGGGCTCTCCAGGCCACTGGCGTAGAGCATCTTCAGCGAAGCACGAGCCTTCTTCTCCATGTCTGCGAAGGCCACGCGATCCTCGGCAAGAACCTTGGCCTTTCTGTCCAACTCGACCTTCGTCGCCTCCAGCTCCTTCCCAGTGGACCTAGGCGGTCACCGCGCTTCTTGAGCTTGGCCTCCCGGTCCTCGATGGCCGCCTCGCGAGCCTTCATGCCTTCTTCTTGCTCCTGGCGAAGACGAACCTCTTTCGCGAGCTGGTCCCACAGGCCTTGCAGCTCGTCCTCCAGCGCCTTGCAACGGTTGCGGACTGCAACCACCTCCCCCAGGGCTGCGTCCCGAGCAGCCTTCGTCTCAAGGATGGCCTGCCTATCCTCGACGCAGGCCGTCGAGGCTTGAACCAGCGCCGCCCGGATCGAGGCATCGGAGCGAATCCATCCCGAAGCCAGCTCCAAGCGCCCGGCCACCAGGCGAGGGTCGGTGCCAAGAAGATCCTGCCGCAGCCGATCCAGTCCAGCAATAGCATGCTCCAGGATGGCAGGAGGAGTTGGAGAAACAACAGCCGGTGGAATGGGGGAAGAAGGCGGCGACGGCAAGACCACAGCGTCCTGAGGTGGAGCCTGCTGCACCCCAGCGGCTGTGGTGGCGGCAGTGGGCAAAGGCACCACAGGAGTCACTTGGGCCACGGGGGCTGAGCTTGCCCCAGCCAGCTCGGCCTGGCCTCGCGAGGACGACCGGGCGGGAGAAGCCCGCGCGCCACGGTCACCCTCCTCCGCGGGCGGAGGCGCTGCCGCGGACGGAGCCTCCGGAGCCCCCTTCGGCTTCTTCGCCGTGGGCGCCAGCCTATTCAAGAGATGCGAATGTCAAGCCTCGCCAGCGGAACAAGAAATAAAGACAAGGGTCAAGCACTTACGGGTCATCGCCGGTGAGCTCGGGCAGCCTCTGGCCAAACTAGAAGCCTGACAGCCGGCTGGAAGGGTCAACCTCAGAAGCAGAAGGCGCGTCTGCAGACTGCCTCGGGGCAGGGGCAGGCCCGCGGGAGATCAGCCGGTCCTGTCCTTCTTTGGGATCGGAGGCAAGCTCCTGCCGACCTGCTCGTCTCCATCCTCGTCATCATCGCTCGAAGAAAGGCGGAGACTGCGGGGCCTGCACCGAGGGAGGGGAGCCCTCGACTCTCTGTCGGTCGCCTCGGAGTCGGGCCCCTTTCCCCACTTCTCTTCGTCCTCCTCCTCGCTGGAGTCGCCAGAGGGCACGTCCACCGGTCCCTCGGAAGCCGCCACGGGCACGAGCCCGTCCGTGTTAAAAACGGGCATGGACTTCACCACCTCCTCCCAGTCGTCGCGAAGGAACAAGGGCTTGGGAGCGCCCTCCAACCTCGCCACCTCGCCCCGGACCAGAGATTGGAGGACTGCGGCCAAATCTTCGTCGCTCAAGGCCGCGGGGCTCGGATGGGGCCTCCACATCGGGGGTGAGTACCGCCGGAGTGGAGCCAGTTGGTGCTCCAGGAACCCCCTCAGCAGCAACGCACCGGTCAACTTCGCCGCCGCCGTGCTGGCTGGCCTCAGGTCCGCGTCCATCTTCTCCAGCACCAGTTTCGCGCGGGGGTCCGTGAGCTCCGCTCGGCCCCAGTCACCGGAGCTCACGGGCGGCCCCGCGGGCAAGATCAGCCAAGGATAGACGCGCCCGGCATCTACCAAGACCCACTTGCTCCTGAAGCCCTCAATCCTCTTCCCGGGATTTGAGATGGCAATGGTGCCACCGTACGCGACAAAGCCCGCGCACGCGGAAGGAGAACCGCGAGAGACCTGGAGGGAGAAGTAGTGGCGCAGCAAGGCCACTGAAGGCTGCACCCCTATGTGGGCCTCGCAGTAGTAAGCAAAGATCGCTAGAAGAAGGACGGAGTTGGGGTGGAGATGCAGAGCCTGCAAGTTGTAATGGCGGAGGACAGAGAAGAAGAACTCGGAGAAGGGAGGCACCAGGCCCGCAGCAATGGAGCTTACAAAGAGAGGGTAAAAGGTGCTCCCTCGGCCCTCAGGGGTGGCGGAGCTGGCCTTGAACACCTTCGCCCCATTGATGCCCCACGCCGCCGCCATCTGGCACAGTCGGGCATGGCCAGCCTTGGACACGTTCGGCAAGTCCAGGTCAGGTGAGTACCAAGCTTCGGCCGGAGGCTGATGGGGCGCCATGGCTTCCTAGGTCACGCAGCCGGAGTAGATCTGGAAGTTTGGAGGAAGAAAGGGGAGGCGCAAGAAAGGGGATCTGAGTAGCAACCGGAGAAAGCAAAAGGCAAAGTCTGGGCAGATGTCGCTCCCTTGTCGATCTGCGCGGTTGCTGGAGCACTAGTGGCCAATCAACCGCCACGCGGCGCCCAAGGCCGTAGGCTGTTAGGGCCCGCGGCGCTTCGCCCTTGCCCTTTCGCCTCTCGGCACGGCCAAGTCCGGGCGCGCCTTGGGCCCGGGGGCTACTGTTGGCGTTCTGGGAACGGGGGTCCCCAGACTTGCCTGCCTGCGGCTTGCGGCGTGGCTCAAAGGAGGCCCAGCACGGCCCATCTTCATCAACACAAGACTCAAGACCCTCGCGAGGGGCCAAGCCTCGCGAGGCGGACGACACGGAGCTTCCTCAGGCGCGGCCTTGTCAGGCTGGCTCGCGAGGAGGCGGAGAGATCAAGGCGGGGTACCTCGCGAGGTGCCCGTGATGCAAGCCATGACGACGCAGGGCGCCAGGCGCGTGCCAGCCCGCGCAGCATCCTTCTTTCCTCTTTGGTGCAAAGGGGGCAAGCGCAGCCGCAGAGTACCGAGGCATCAGGCAAAGGTTGCCATTTCGGCGCAACGAGACCAAGACAAGGAGGACTATGAGACGGAGGTCACCATCGAGCCCAGGACGGCGTCATCACCAGAGCTTTGCGCAGGCGAAGACTGCTTTTGTCAGGATAGTTGATACTTTCTGTCCCCCTTCAAATTAGCCCGCCATTGTTGTCTCCCTTCCCGCTCAATATTTGGGAAGAGGACCAGGGCCTCTATAAATAGGACCAGCCACCCACATAGCAGGGGGTCGGTGGGTTCGGTTCGTTCGTTCGGTTGGCTAGTAAGAGGAAGGTAGTGAGAGAGAGAGAGAGAAAGGTGGTTGAACTCCACCTAGCAGTTCATCCCCCCAGCCAAGAGCAGACCCTCGCGAGGCTGTTCTTCCTTGTATTGTTCATCATCATCAGCCCCAAGAGGCAATCCACCAACCATACACTGGAGTAGGGTATTACACCACAACGGTGGCCCGAACCAGTATAAATCTTGTGTCTCTTGTGCATTTCTTTCAATAGTCTAGATCTTTGCGAGACGGGGAGGTAGAAGGCGTAATGTCCGCACGCACCCCACTGTTCGAACCTTAAGGGTCTGCTGGAACCCGAAATCCGACAGGGTGGTTGCATCAATGATTCCCTGGCGGATCCTGGCGTCAGGCGCAAGAGGGACGCAAAGTAGTGCATCGGGCGCTTGGTGTTTTCTCAAGTACGCGCTAAACACAAGCAGCTCTTCGCCTCTGTTGCCGATCTACATGTAGCGCCTCTAATTAGCATCTTCCATTGGAAGACAAGATTCCTAGATGCATTTTTATTTTCTTTAATATTATTTTTTTCTCCCTAAGCGTCTAACTAAGAGCATTGCATTGTAGATGCCCTAAGGATCCACTCATGGCGGCTTATCGTCGAGAGGTTGATGCTATCGTAGGTCACTTCAAGGGTTATCAAGTCGAACATGTTGATCGCAGGAAAAATGAGGCAGCTAATGCTTTAAGCAGGTTAGGGTCTCAGCGTAAGCCGGTGCCACCTAACAATTTCCTGGATATTCTGCATAACCCTTCTATCAAATTGCCTACAGAAGAGGATCTTGCTATTCCTGACCCAGAAGCACAATTGGTGTTGGCTCTTCATGCTATTCCTGACTGGACGGTTCCATATTTGGCTTATATGACCCAGGGCGAGTTACATGAGGATGAAACTTTGGCCAGGCAGATAACCCGGCGGTCTAAGTCAATGACTATTGTCAATGGAGAGTTGCATCATCGCAGTGTCATAGGGGCGTTTCAACATTGTGTTTCTCCTGAAGAAGGCCATGAGATTCTATGAGACATTCATGAAGGATATTGTGGTCATCATGCCGGTTCTAAGTATCTCGTAGCCAAGGCTTTCCGTCATGGGTTTTATTGGTTGACTGCTGATGCTGAGGATCTGATCAGTAAATGTGATGGTTGTCAGAAGTTTTCACGACGAGCTCATGTGCTGGCTCAAGAATTGAGGATGATTCTGATTGCTTGGCCATTTGCAGTCTGGGGGCTAGATATGGTTGGGCCTTTCAAGAGGTCCAAAGATAAAAAAGACTCACCTTTTGGTAGCTGTTAACAAGTTTACAAAATGGGTTGAAGCAGAGCCGGTTAGCAAGTGTGACGCGGCAATGGCGGTTCAATTTATCAAAAAGGTGATTTTCCGTGTTGGCATTCCCCATAGTATTATAACCGATAATGGCACTAATCTATCCAAGGGTGCTATGAAAGAATTTCATCAATGTGAGCATATCCGGCTTGATGTATCATCAGTGGCTCACCCCCAGTCTAATGGTCAAGCTGAGAGAGCCAATCAATAGATCCTAAGAGGCATCAAGCCCCGGCTTATGGTTCCTTTGCAGAGGACGCCGGGTTGTTGGGTGGAGGATTTACCATCAGTATTATGGAGTATCAATACTACCCCAACAGATCTACGGGTTACACGCCTTTCTTCATGGTTTATGGAGCAGAGGCGGTTCTCCCTAGTGTCATCCGTCAAGATTCGCCCCATGTGGTGGCTTATGTTGAAGCTGACAATGAAAATGTCAGGATGCACTTGACTTGTTAGATGAGGAGCGTGACCTTGCAGCGGCTCGTTCAGCTATTTACCAACAAGATCTGCGCCATTATCACAGCCGCCGGGATAAGACCAGAACCTTTCAAGAAGGTGACTTGGTGCTCCGGCTTACCCAGGATCAAACTGATATGCACAAACTATCCCCATCTTGGGAAGGACCCTTTGTGGTCAGCAAGATTCTGAACAATGGATCATACTACCTTGTCGATGTTCGAGACCACAAGGACTCACGCACATCGGAGGAGGAGACCCGCCGGCCGTGGAATATTGCCCATCTTCCGCCTTATTACACCTGAGCCACCAGTTCTTGTGATGTACATATCTTGACAATGTGTATATTATGATGAATATAATAAAGCCGGCATCCCTGCTAAAGCAGGGCCCCTGTCGTTTTCATTTTTGATAATAATGAGTCTTTATGGACACATCATATGGTCACATGGGGGCTTCCTGCTCAATGAGCATAGCTATACTACCCTTTGATCCGGCTTACAGGCTAGGCTGTAAACATCACTTGGGGGCTTCATGTTCAAACATAGGTGTATTCACCAAAGAGAACATAGCATCACTACCCTCTTGACTGGATTGGAACACCAGGTGTATTCACCAAAGTTTCCAGGTTATCTTGTTCAAACATAGGTGTATTCACCAAAGAGGACATAACCTTTTTTGGCATGGAATGTCAGGTGTATTCACCAAAACTTTCCAGGTTATCTTGTTCAAACATAGGTGTATTCACCAAAGAGGACATAACCTTTTTTGGCATGGAATGCCAGGTGTATTCACCAAAACTTTCCAGGTTATCTTGTTCAAACATAGGTGTATTCACCAAAGAGGACATAACCTTTTTAGGCTTGGAAGCCAGGTGTATTCACCTAAAAACCTGGGTTATCCTGCCTTTTTAAGTCTGTCACTCCGCCTAGGTAATCCTGGAATGACCCACTATACTTTTGACAGTCAATCTTATACAAGACCCTGAACTTGTCAAAGTTAAAACAACGATTGGTCATGTGAGGCCCGACTTATAAGGTTTAAAAGGTTTAACTCAGCGGCTGTGCGGCCCATGAAAGCACTTGAGATTTAGGCTTGGCAGCCTATGAAAGCCTTGTTTTTTCCTAATTTATTATTTTTATTTGAACATTTTTGGTTTCATATTTGTACCATGTTGACATATGGTTTAAAACAATTCAGGCCATGTAGCCTCAATCTCTATGGCTCATATTCGAGTATGTTCGTAGTTTTGATAACCCGGCCTAGCTTTCGACTATAAGTCGCCAGTATATGATGATATTAAATACTTGGAAGCGTTGTGCTCTAAGTTTTGGGGTATTACCCCTTGCTACATAGGGCGTTGTAAGCCGGCAATATATGACAAACATGGCGTTATGTACCCAATTTTTTGGGTTCTCACCCTTACTGCACTGGTATGATGAGCCAGCAGTGTGATTAAATATCACAGGTATGGCATTTTTGTTATATATGGTTATTGTCGGTGTCAAAACCGGCAGATCTCAGGTAGGGGGTCCCGAACTATGCGTCTAAGGCGGATGGTAACAGGAGGCAGGGAACACAATGTGTTACTCAGGTTCGGGCCCTCTTGATGGAGGTAAAACCCTACGTCCTGCTTGATTTATTCTTGATGATATGGGTATTACAAGAGTTGATCTACCACGAGATCAGAGAGGCTAAACCCTAGAAGCTAGCCTATGGTATGATTGTCTGTTGTCCTATGGACTAAAACCCTCCGGTTTATATAGACACCGGAAAGGGCTAGGGTTACAAAAGGTCGGTTACAAAGGAGGAGATATACATATCCGTATTGCCCAGCTTGCCTTCCACGCCAAGTAGAGTCCCATCCAGACACGAGACGAAGTCTTCAATCTTGTATCTTCATAGTCTAACAGTCCGGCCAAAGGATATAGTCCGGCTGTCCGGAGACCCCCTAATCCAGGACTCCCTCAGTAGCCCCTGAACCAGGCTTCAATGACGATGAGTCCGACATGCAGTATTGTCTTCGGCATTGCAAGGCGGGTTCCTCCTCTGAATACACCACAGAAAATTTTGAATACAAGGATAGTGTCCGACCCTGCAAAATAAGTTCCACATTCCACCGTAGAGAGAATAATATTTCCACAAATCTAATCTGCTGACTTGTTTCGGCAACATGACGTTATGCCATGGCCCGGTGATTATTCGAACCGTTTCCTTTAACTAGCCCCGCACATAACGCGAGGCAGTTTTTTGACACGTCATGTCAAAGCAGAGATTGTGTCCCCCTTATTACGGGATTCTCATCAATACGGGCGTGGGTAACCCAACCGTGCCTAGGACTCCTAGATTTTTGGCATGTCCCAAACGGCCACTAGGAGTGTCGGGTGGTAGGATCGACATATGCCAACGGGTGGCTTATCATTACGGGGGCCAAAAGAACGTCGCCGGTGCCTGGAAACGGGATGAGGCGTAGGCATGCACGCCGGCGAATCTTACCCAACTTCGGGGCTCTCCGGGGAGATAACACCCCTACTGCTGCTCTACGGGGGCTCCGCATGGTTACTAAGTTCACAGGTGGCTACAATGCTCCTTGAGCTGTTTTGGGTGGAAGGAGGAGGAAGGGCTTAGCTCGGCCTGCTTCCTCTCCTTGTATGTGTCTAGGTCTAGGGTGAGAGTCCAACCCTTTGCATGGGTGCACCGGGGGGTTTATATAGGCCTACCCCCCGGGGGTACAATGGTAATCCGACTGGGCACTGGGCCCAGCTGTCTGTGGCTATGTTCGCCGGCTTCTCCGCCGGCTTCTGGGGCCCGCCGGCTGGTGGGTCCCGCCGACTGCCGGCTCCTGGGTCGACAGGCCGGCCCCACGGGCCAGGGCCTGGTCGGCGGCTGGTTACTGTTGCTCCGTGTTAGTTGGCGCAGGCTTGGTCGGGGTAAGCGTGGCTACAGCAACGCCGCCCTGGCGGGCGATTACTGTAGCCCCGCCGCACCTTGTCTCCTTAGTGGGCGTCTCCTTCGAGGGAGGCGGCAGGCCGGCTACGCCAAGCCGGCCCTCTGTCTTGCCGGCTTGAGAGGGGGTGTGGCCGCCTTCGGCATCTCTCCGCCCGAAGGGGCCCACCGCCTCGGGGGCCACGCTGGTGGCCCGTCGTGGACGGCGTCAGAGCCGCCGTGGCTACAGTGCCGCGCCGGCGGGCCGCGGCTGCCCGCACGACGCGCTGTACCAGGCGTGCTCCGGGTTTTGGGGGTGGCAGGCTCCACTGTAGCCACGCCCCGCTTCATCATCACAGAGTGGGCGCGTACATCGCGGGTACGGCGTTGACTGCTTTATCGGAGCCGTCCCAGCGGTAGCCGGCCGTGCCATAGCCGGCCTTGCCGCAGCCGGCCATGTCGTAGCCGGCCCTCCATAGTTTTCTTTGCGGGGGTAAAAAGGAGCGGGCCGCCCCCCAAGCCGGCCAGGAAGTTAGCCGGCTAGGGGGGAGCCGGCCTAAGTCTTGAGTCTTCTTATGAGCCGGACGGGCTCACAATTTTTTCTGAGGGGCCAGGGGAAGCCAGCTGGGCTACCCGTGGCTATTTACCCCGACAAGGAGGACGCTTGATATTCCCCCTCTTTATAAAGGGACAAGGCTTTTACTTTTTTCCCTCCGGTGGTCAATCGAATCCTTCCCCCGCCTCGAGTTCTAAAACACAAAGCCCAGGTCAGGTGCTTCGGACCTTCAATCATGTCCGGATCTAGCCTTCAAGGCCGGTGGATGCCCTCCTCCGTTATGAAAGAGGATATCAAGAAGTTGAGGGAGGCCAGATACCTGACCGCCGAGGTTTCGCATCAGCTGCCTGCCCGAGGGTAGGTCGTCCCTACTCCTGAACCCGACGAGAATGTTGTGTTCATCTCCCACTTCCTCCGAGGTCTAGGCCTTGCTCTGGATCCCTTCGTTAGGGGTTTGATGTTCTATTACGGGCTAGATTTCCAGGATCTAGCCCTAGACTCCTTTCTCCACATCTCAGCATTTATTGTCGTATGTGAGGCCTTCCTCCGCATTACCCCTCACTTCCGCCTGTGGCTCAAGACCTTTGACATGAAGCCAAAGATGGTCGAGGGGCAGCATGCAGCATGGGGAGATGCAATAATAAGCAAGATCGCTGGAGCTCCATGGCCAAAGGGTTCCTTTACAGAGGTGTCGGGATTATGGCAACAGGAGTGCTTTTACATCATAGCTCCCAGAAGTGCCAAGTGGGTGGCTGCCCCTGCTTTCCGCTCGGGCCCTCCACCACAACTGATGCCATGGATTAGCAGAGGGCTGAGCTGGGGTCCAGCCAAGGACGTGCCTATACTGCAGAACCACATTCAAGATCTCTTCGAAGGAGATTTCAGTCTGGTTATGGTGGTGCAAGTCATGCTAGTTCGGCGAGTCCAACCTTGCAAACGCCGGCCCATCCGCATGTGGGAGTTCAACCCAGAAGGACCGCGCACTATTCAAAATTTCCTCGGCACGATGCATGAGATGTATAAACCATTCTTCAGACCCCAAATAGAGTGTCCGGATACTACCGAGGACGTAGGCCTGAGCAGCAACTGCACCGCCGACCAAGTAAGTAATCCTCTAGCCGAACACACCGTCTTTCATTCATCATGACGTCATTCTAAGAAATCGCTCTTTGAACAGGACTGGCTATCAAAGGCGAAGATGATTCGGTGTTCGGCCCCCCTTCCTGAGGGTTTGGACAATCCGGTACTGGAAAAGATGCTCGAGCTAGCACCTTGCCCGGAGCCCTCAAAGGAAGATAAAGGGGGGAATAATGAGGGCGAAAGCGGGCCCCCATCACTACCAGTTCCAACCGAGGGAATGAGCGCCTCCGTGAAGGAGGATAACCAAGGGGAAGAATCTGACCTTCTCTCGCTTCGGGGAAGGCAGAGGACTGCCTCTAAAGATCCGGAAACCAAAGCTTCCAAACGGGAGAAGAAGTCTCCACCAGAGGGTCCTGCCTTGGAGGGTGCTTTTGCCGCACAAAGTCCACGCGGGGATCAGCCCTCAAACGAGCCATAAGTGATAAAAAAATACTTAATAGTGAAGATATTCTACCTTACTTCCGAGGAAAAATGACCGAAGCGTTTATCTTGCAGTTTGGATCTTAGCCCTTCTCAACTGAGCTCGTCTTCAGGGGACCTTCTTCCGGAAATGATGGAGAGCGAAATGCCTCCCCTGGACTCCCCCGCTCAAGAAGCGGGCGACCTTGAAGTGTCATCGCCGAGGGCCTCTCCGGATCCGATGAGGCCAGAAGATAATCCTATAGTCGCCTGAAGTCCCCAGCACCCGGCTCTTGAAGAGGGCGAACAAGAGAGTCCGGCGCCGTCTGGTGTGCGGTTGGACGCACTGGGGGATCTTTTGAAGCAAGCGACCATCTCGGAAGAACACCGTACGTTAATGAGTACGGTGATGGAAAGGATTTCGTCCGCCGAAAGCGAGTTGCATGACGCCTTTATGTGTCTACTAACGATCTTTGAGGTACGTAAAATGATATACCTTTGTAATAGTACCGCACACTTTTAGGTGTGCCCTGTGTAGATAGTAGCCCCTGAGACTCTGGTTGTCACCGAGAACGGCGGCAAGCAGAGGATCGTAGTCCCAGGTAATAACCATACCGCTTTAATGTGCAGGTAGTGGAAGCTCTGGCGGCTAGCCGAACTAATGAGTTTGCCGAACTAACGCGGCAACTGGATGAGGCAGAGGCCGACATCGAGCTTGTTAACAAGCGGCTTGACGAGGCACAGGGTAAGTGATATTTTCTGGTGAATGTCACATAGCAAGAGCAGTGTGATGCCAGCATCTTTAATATTTTGTGACTGCAGATGGAGCTGCCACCGTGGAAACCCTTCGGGCGGAACTTTCCCGAGCCAAAGAACAAGCAAGGGTTAGTAATGCGGCCGCTTTAAATGCGGCCGCATTACTAAGAACCGAAAAGGCTGCACATTGCCAGAGCAAAGATAAAATGGCCAAGATGGCTGTAAAGTTAAAACACACTGCCGACCGTTGCCAGTTCCTCGAAGAAGAAAACCGGGCGAGGGCGACGGACCTTGAGAAGGCCACAATAGCGACCAAGGACACCCGCTATGCCATGAGAACGAAGAAGGAGGAACTGCGTGAAGCCGGGGATATTGCGGCTGGGAAGCCGTTTATGCTGCGAAGGAAGTTCGAAGATCCGCGGTATGCCCCTCTGGATCGGCTGTGGAGTTCGGCAGAAGCATATATGGACTTGGCGGCGAGCGCTGTCGATGTGGCCGAATACTTCCGAGATCAAACAGATCGTGAAGTGGACAAGCTGTTCTGGTAGCAGTTTAACGTTCCAGCACGTCCGCTTCCATTGACTGATCAGTTAGCCGAATGGGCCGAACTCAATAGGTTGTCCAGACTCGCCATGAGGTCTGTCGTGGATCAGCTTTGGCCGAAAAGGCCAAAGCCGAACAGCTATTTTAGCCTGGTGCAACAGTTCCTTGGTGCGGTATCGTGCATCAATGCGATGAAGAGGTCGGCATGCATAGAGGGCTCGCGGATGGCCCTTGCCCGTGTCAAAGCATACTGGGCGGAGATGGATGCTACCACTATTGCGGCGTAGGGTTTGGCCATAGGACGAGTGGCTGCCGAGCACTATTTTGAAGAAGTTCTTGAGGGTGCAAATTTGATAGAGGCCCAGTGCTCGAAGAATATTATGTTTGAATGACATGTATTCCCATTGTAAAAAAATGTTTTTATTGAATTTATCAAGGCTGTATTTATACTTGTGTCTGGAAGTATTGTGATGCCTCCTGTGCGGCCGTCTATGTATACATGTGTATAACCTGAAAGATTGCAGTCGTTGGCTTCAACCCCCATGCATATAATGCGGGGGTGTATGCAGAAGACGCGTATTCACACTTAATCCAACGTCTTGGTCCTAATAAGGAGGTGATGGCGCAGCGAACTAGGCAACCGGACTATAATGCTTTAACACTTTCACTTAGCCATAGGAGTTTAACAGTGGGGCTACTATATAGCCCCTGGTGGCTCCGCACTCACCGGAGTTCGGGGTGCGGATATGCCTGGCCGGGAGACGGCCCTTCGTTAAGGCGGAGGAATTCTAAGATTCCGATAGGTCATCGAGTGGTTGACCAGGCTCGCGCTATATCATGACAGTCAGTTTTCGGCTTTCTCTACTGAGGTGCTCGTCCGGATGAACCAGGGCACAATCGCAGTAGTTCTCCTGGTGCCGCCTTAGCTGATAGAGCGGAACGTAAGGCAGCAAAACACAGGAGCCGGGCAAACCCAACATTTAACCAAAGACATGATTCGGAGCTGATGCATATAAGGCCAAACTCACGACCCCGAACACTCCCTAAGGTATTCGGTCTTTTATGGTGTGAACCGGGCCTAAACAGTGCCCTTTGTAAGAAGCCCCTAGTGTCCAGGTACGTGAATTGTTCTGGCGTGGCCACATGCGAAGACGTCAGCATCCTTCTCAATTGTACGGAGAATCCGAGGGATGTGTATCAACAAGAGACAGTAAAAAAGGTTGACGCAGGGTCTTAATCTAAAAAGAATCCTTTGAACGGGTCCCTGCTACACGTCTGCGTCTGTGTCTCCGTTGTGCCGTATTCTGGACGGGTGTAGCACGATGGTCATCTGTAAAAGAGAGGAACTTAGGTGAAAAGTTGTCGTGCAAAAAAAGTAGGTTTAAAGAAATGATGTACAGTTCAAGATGAGTAAAAGTTGCCACTTGTCTGCGCGCGTTGAGCCCCTTGTATTTGTAATAGTGGCGTGGCCATCAAACCTGTATGAATTACATATAGCTGCGTCGGACTCGTCTAGCCGTGTCCGTAGTCTTGACGACCTATCGAATGCTTTAGTTGGTGAGGCCGTTTTAGTGTGCGGCTGCCAAGGCAGCCGCATTCTCTTCGGTGCGCAGGGATTGCTCAATATTTCCATATACTGTAATGATGCCACGTGGACCGGGCATCTTAAGCGTGAGGGAAGCGTAATGTGGTATTGCATTAAAGCGAGCGAAAGCTTCGCGTCCAAGTAGTGCTTGATAGCCACTTTGGAACGGAGCAATGTGGAAGGTTAAATTTTCGCTACGGAAGTTATCGGGGAAGCCGAATATAACCTCTAGTAGCAGGAACCCCGTGCAATGAGCCCCTGGGCTGGCGTTACTCCTTTAAAGGTAGTATTGCTGTGGCAAATTTTCATTGAGTCTATCCCCATTTTGCGGATTGTGTCCTGATATATCAGGTCTAGACTGCTGCCACCGTCCATCAGGACTCGTTTGAAGTGGTATCCGTCGATTATTGGGTCTAATACCAAGGCAGCCCATCCTGATGGTCGAATGTGATCAGTTGAGACGGTCAGTGGGAGAATTCCGCGGTGATAAGCCCCTGGGCATATTTATGTAGGAGTGCCGCTTTGTTTCTCCCCTTTATCACGTGTAACACGTTTACTATTTTGACTTCTAGTGGAAATTTCTTCTGTTC
Organism: Triticum monococcum; assembly: GCA_034509565.1. NCBI lineage: Eukaryota > Viridiplantae > Streptophyta > Magnoliopsida > Poales > Poaceae > Triticum > Triticum monococcum. The sequence continues at coordinate 498,736,398 of CM067843.1, forward strand.
CCCAGTGCTTTGCTTGCGAGGCTCATCCTCGTCTTCGCTTGGTGTATCCTGCCCCTTATGTTCGGCGTTGAGCTTGCCGGACTGCTTGAAGACCCAACATTCTCTGTGGGTTTGATTCGCAAGTTTATCGGGGGTGCTATGGATCTGACATATTTGGTCCAGAATTTTGTTTAGGCTGGACAGTTCATCTCTGGCGCCTTTAGAGGGCGGCTTTTGCTGACCTGGCCGAGAGCTTCTAAATCCGGCGTTTACCATCGTGCTCTTCGGGGTGTCTTCTTTATTCCCGCGCTTATTATTTTTGCTGCGTCGAGATTTTCCGTTTCCATCTCTAATTTCAGATGTACTTGGGTCGTTGGTGCTGCATCAGGCTAGCCAGCTGTCCTCGCCCGCGCAAAAGCGGGTCATGAGGCTTGTTAATGCTGCCATTGTTCTCGGCTTTTCTTGGCCGAGGTGTCTGGCAAGCCATTCGTCTCGGACGCTGTGTTTAAAAGCTGCCAAGGCTTCGGCGTCTGGACAGTCGACTATTTGGTTCTTTTTAGTAAGAAACCTGTTCCAAAGCTTTCGGGCTGACTCTCCGGGTTGTTGAGTTATATGACTCAAATCGTCCGCATCCGGAGGTCGGACATAAGTCCCTTGAAAATTTGCCCGAAAAGCGTCTTCGAGCTCTTCCCAGCTTCCAATGGAGGTTTCGGGGAGGCTTTTAAGCCAGTGTCAAGCTGGCCCTTTGAGTTTGAGGGGTACATACTTAATGGCGTGGAGATCATCTCCTCGAGCCATATGGATATGGATGATATAGTCCTCAATCCAGACCCCAGGGTCTGTTTTTCCGTCGTATGCCTCTATGTTTACGGGTTTGAATCCCTCTGGAAATTCATGGTCCAGCACCTCGTCGGTGAAACATAGGGGGTGTGCGGCACCCCTGTATCTGGGTGTACCGCGTTGTTTGGATGTTTGTTGTGTTGCATCGTAAGCTGGAGTGCGCTTGCGTGGCCCATAGATGGATCTGGTTGCGACATCCTTTTGATGCGAGCCCTCGCGTGGATCGCCTATTGGCTTATGTGCGGCGTTGTTTGCCGCTCTATGTTGGCAGTGAGGTCGTCTATCCGGCCAGATGGCCGTTTTAATTTTTGGTTGCGGGGGATCTAAGGCCTCCTAATCGAATTCAGGTAGCAACTTCCGCTTCGGGTAGCTCATGGTGGGGTGATTACCGCCGTACTTCGCTGCTGTGTTGAGTACTTTACTCCATCTGATTCTGAGTGTGTCTTGAGCAGCCCTGAGCCTTTGCTTCTGCTTTTTTAGACTCATCGCGGTGGCAACAAGCCTTTAACGGGCATTCTATTGCTCCGGGTGTCTGTCCGGTGTGATGTCGTCCGGACTATTATCTTTGACAGAGTCGGGTTGTTCGGTTTGATTCTCCGTGTTGCCGTGGTCCGGCGATGGTTCACCCTGCTCTAACGCTGGGTCTATATGATCGTTGTTTCTGCCAAGGCGGGATTTGGAGCGGCGCCTGCGCCGCCGCTTTGACTGCTTCTCCAGGGGACAACCCTTTGTTGCGTCCTTCCGTTCCTCGTCATCGTTTTCTTTTGGTGTGTCCACCATGTATACGTCGTGTGATGAAGTGGGCGTCTAGTGCCCTGTGGGCAATGGTGCTTGTTCGTCTCCTGCATCGTCGTCCATACCGTCGATGTCTTCGGAGTCGAAGTCGATCATGTCAGTTAAGTCATCGACAGTGGCTACTAAGTGGGTGGTGGGTGGTCGGCCAATTTCTTCGTCATCCGCATCCCAATCCTGCCGGAGATAGTTCGGCCAGGACTCTCTTGACAAGGAGAGAGACTTTAATGAATTCAGTATATCGCCAAAGGGCGAGTGCTGAAAAATATCCGCGGAGGTAAACTCCATGATCGGCGCCCAATCGGATTCGCTAGAAGCGGGCGCAGGCGGTTCGGAGTCCGTGGCCGGAGAAGGATCCGGCAGTTTCAAAACACGGCTCTCGTGCAGGGTAAGGTCGATGTTCGGCTTGATCGCCGCTGAGAATAAGGCCTCCGTGGTGGGGTCCATCCACTCGTCCATAGACGGCGCAACTGGCTCCGAATTGAGGGTCGGAGCGGCTGCCGGTGCGTTCTTCTGGACAGTGTCCGATGGTAGTGCTAAATCGTACTCATCGTGACCGTGTGACGGACAAGGCAGGGGCTCGAATCCGTCGAAGATCAAGTCTCACTACAAAAAAAAAGACACATCCGTGACATTTTGGGCCAAACAAATTTTTTTCTGTCATACATATGACACTTCTATGACGATAATTGTGACAAAACCCGGTATCATCATAGATGTGGTGGGCTCCTACTTCTATGACAAAAAATCATGACAGAAAATGGGCTTTTCGTCCTTGGCGGGCCGGAGACGCAGCTGCATGACATTCTTTGGGTCGTCTATGACGGAAAAACCGTGGTAGAAGCGAGGGGAAGGAAAATTTCGGGGAGTTCCCGGTTACGGTGGGAGGTCGGGGGCCGAGCGATGCACGTTTCTCTTGTACACGTACGCGCGTGTCTGCGAGGCGTTGGCTCTAACTGAACCCAAGCGAGGCGTTGGGCTCTAACTGAACCCGAGCGATTGTACTACAGGCTACGCATTACTGAACCCGAGCGATCGATCGATGGCTGTTAACTGAACCCGATCGAGCGATTCCTTCGCTACTGCTGCTAACTGAAGCCGATCGATGGGATGAACAGTGAGCGTTGCAGGGGGGGTTGGATGAACAGTGAGCGGTGGCGTTGCCTCTAGATGAACAGGATCCCGTGGTGTGGTGGAGGGCTGGATGAACAGTAGATGGTGGAGGGGTGCCCGTGGTGGGGTGGATGAACAGGACCCCGTGGTGTGGTGGGCTGGATGAACAGTAGACGGTGGAGGGGTGGTTGAACAGGACCCCGTGGTGTGGAGGGCTGAATGAACAGTAGACGATGGAGGGGTGCCTGTGGAGGGGTGGTTGAACAGGACCCTGTGGTGTGCAGGGCTGGATGAACAGTAGACGGTGGAGAGGTGGTTGAACAGTAGCCGGTGGAGTAGCGCGTGGTGGAGGCTGGATGAACAGGAGCCCGTGGATGAATAGTCGCAGGTGGAGGCTGGAGGAGGTCGACGGAGGATGAACAGTAGCTCGTGGAGGCTGGAGGGGGTCGACGGTGGAGATGAACAGTATCCCGTGGAGTCCCATTTTGCGGTACGCCACACCCCTCCCGATGAACAGGACCCCCGTTTCGACCGTAGCGCTCCAACACAAGTCCGTTTCCTCCGTTTTGCGGTACACCACACCCTCCCGATCAACAGGACCCCCATTTCGACCATAGGAGGTCCGTTTCCTCCGTTTTGCAGTACGCCAGACCCCTCCCGATGAACAGGATCCCGTTTCGAACGTGGTCGGTCGAACACAAGGTCGTTTCCTCTGTTCTGCGGTACGCCAGGCCTCGTTTCCATCACCTGTTCCGTCCAAGCCCTCCCGATGAACACAATGCATTCCGTTGCCTCCCCATGAACACGACGCATTCCGTTGCCTCCCCATGAACACGACGACGACGCTGTTTCTCTGTTCTGACCCAGCCATGTACACGAGCCCTGGCCGTACGTATGCATGAGTAGACGTTTGAGACCCCGCCCGTACGTACACATACGTGGCCGTATTTTCTTTCTTGCACCCTGGCCGTTGTACGTACGTGTAAATGCTACGTGCGCGCCTCTACTACAACACGTGCGCACCTCTACATCGACTAGTATGTACGTACACGTTCGCGCCCAGATTGACAACGCTACATACGCTTCGACCAGGTAGGTCCCGACTGTCACGCACTTCCTTGCCTGCAAAGATGTAGCTGGTCAGTCCCAGCAGTCAGGGGGCGAATCGTTTTTTTGCCCAAACGCACTTCCTTGCATGCGAAGATGTAGCTGGTGGGTCCCAGTAGTCAGGGGGAAATGTTTTTTCGCGAAATATGGTGGCCCGTCCGGTGGGTCCCGCTGTCAGGTGGAGTAATAATTTTTTGCACATAATAAGGAGGCACTTCCTTGCTGCGGCCGTGGACCTAGCTGTCAGCCTCTCCACGTACAGTCCACATCCGATGGAAGCCGTTCCTTGACCACGATGACCATGTCGCGCCGAGAGCACCAGGGCGGTGGAAGACGGCGAGGCCTAGGAAGGGGATGACGCGGAGCCGGGGAAGACGCGGCAGTGGATGCCCACGCGTAGAGGAGTACGAGGGTTCACTGGTTCGCTGCAGTGTGAGGCTGCCATCGCCGCAGAATAACAGGGGTGTGGGTGAGTAGAGGGATGGCATGGCCAGGGGTGGGAGTAGTAGGGGGCGGTGAGGCCTCCGCCGCATCGTAGCCGGCCACGGGAGGCAGGAGCACGAGGCACGACCGGCGCTGGTTTGGGCGGCAGGAGCAAGAAGACCGGAGGTTGAAGAAGCACTACGACCGTTGGATGGACATCGTACGGTCACTGGAGCTTGAATTGTGCATATTGACTAAGTTGACAAAGCCCTCCGTCCCCGTCAACTTAGTAAGCCCACAAGTCAGCCTCCCACCAAGGTGGGTCCCAGCTAGCAGGGGGTATTCATTTTTTCAGCGTAATAAGGAGGCACTTCCTTGTGTTCGAAGATATAGCTGGTGGGTCATCGCTGTCAGCGGCGGTAATGTTTTTTCGCGAAATACAGAGGTCCTTTCGGTGGGTCCCTGATGTCAGGTGGAGGAATCATTATTTTGCACATAATAAGGAGGCATTTCCTTGTGTGCGGCCGTGGACCCAGCTGTCGGCCTCTCCACGTACAGTCCACTTCAGATGCATGTCAGTCTTTGACCATGTTAACCAGGCCACGCCGAGAGCACCAGGGCGGTGGATGACGGTGAGGCCTAGGAAGGGAACGACACGGAGGCAGGGAAGACTCGGCAGTTGTTTCCCACGCGGAGGGGAGTACGACTGTACGAGGGTTTACTGGTTCGTCTGCCGTCGCCGGAGAATAACAGCAGGTGTGGGTGAGTAGAGGGATGGCTAGGCCAGCGATGGGAGTACGGTGGGGCGGTGAGGCCTGCGCGGCAGCAGAGCGGGCCGTGGGAAGGAGGGGGCAGGCAGTCCCGCCGGCGCCTATTTGAGCGGCTGGAGCAGGAAGAGCAGAGATTGAAGAAGCACGACAGCCGTTGGATGGCCATCCAACAGTCACTGCTCGTGCGTCAACCTTTTTTAGGAAAGCCTCAAATCTGTGGAAAACAACATACAGCCCATCTGCCATTATGTCTAATAATTTACAGCCCATTTGCTAATTATTAAGGTTTTTTTGGAGCCCATATTCTTTTTGTTAGCATTACAGCCCATATTGTGGCCACGGTTAAAAAATTATACTAAATTTTGCATATTTCGGTGTGGTCCGAACTGTTTTTAATCCTAAAATTTCGACTAACATTCAAACTGATTTTAAAAATAAATGTATATCAATATAAAATCCAACCAATTCTCCATGCATAAAAATTAATGTAATTTCAAATCTCGAAATGAAGAAAAGATATTTCAAACTAATTGCCGGTTTGATGTGTTTTAAAAATATACAGCCCATTTCTCATTACTGATGGGCCATTTTCTCGGAGAGGAGTACGAGGGTTCACTAGTTCGGCTGCGGTGTGAGGCTGCCGTCGCCGCAGGGCCTGGCTAGCGGTGGGAGTAGTAGGGGGCGATGAGACCTCATCGGCAGCACAGCCGGCCACTAGAGGCAGGAGCAAGCGGTCTCCCCGGCGCTGGTTTGGGTGGCTGGTGCAAGAAGAGCAGCGATTGAAGAAGCAGCAGGACCGTTCGATTCAAATCCAACGGTTACTGCTGCTAGAATCGGTTGTTGACTAAGTTGACAAGCCCTGCGTACGCGTCAACTTAGTAGGCCCACAGGTCAGCCTCCCAACCGGTGCGCCCCAGATGTTAGTGGGAGGAATCATTTTTTCGCGTAATAAGGAGCTAGTTGATTGCGTGCGGCCAGGCCAGCGGAGGGTGTAGGGTGGGCCGGGGAAGCCTGCGCGGCATCACAACGGGCCACAAGAGGAGGGAGCAGGCAGTCCCGCCGGCGCTATTTTAGGCGGCTGGAGCAGGAAGATCAAATATTGAAGAAGCACGTCGGCCGTTGGATGGACATCCAACACTAACTGCTGCTAGAATCGTGTGTTCACTGACAAAGCCTTGCGTAAACAAGTCAACCTCGAAATGTGTGGTGTGTACAACACATTTGTTATTATTTTTATAATTTTTACTCATTTTCTAATTCATATGGAATTTATTGCAGCCCGTTTTCCATTTTTAGAATTGCTGGCTATTTTCTGGTCAGTACCAGGGTCAAAAAATTAACTAAATATGTGGGAAATTTTGAAAATTCACAAATTTTTGCTAGGGAACAAAATATTCTTAATCCAAAAATTAATAGCCATACTAAAACAAATTTAAAAATAAATTAGTACTACGTCATGTTAAATCCAATGAAATATGTATAAGATATCAGTGAAGAACAAAAACAAAAAAAGAAACTTATATCCCATTTGCTATAAATTTCTTGGAATTTTCAACCCCTTTTGATATTACTTTTAACAGACATTGACCATACTCTTAAGCCAGACCGGAATGCATCCCTCCTCGTCTTGAAAGATTTGCAGCCCAGTAATTCGGAGAAAATAAATAGGCCTAGCTTGGGTATTCTTCAAAAAGAAATACTAGGCTACCTATTTTTCCAAAGAACTGGTGCATGAGCATTTAGCTTTATTTATTTATTTATTTATTTACTTATTTATGTTTAGGGGACCATGAGCATGTACCTGGGCCGGATTCATGTGAGAGCCTCCCTTCCAGTTAATTATGGGCTTCTCTATTGGGCCTTCATCAGTGGGTTGCATGTTATCAACAAGTGGAAAATGTGTTCTGAGTTTCAAAAAAAATGTGTTCCGTACGATAAATAGTATGCACTACGTACGGTACAGGGGCACTAAAGGATCGAACCATGCAACGACTTCCAAAACATTGTGTTTGTCGTTCTAACAACACATTTATTCAACCAACAGACGAAATATACTACTGATTGTACATTGAAAATAGTAGCAGCAGCAACCAGGGCTGGGGGTGCAACAAAAGCAGTAAGTAGGCTAGAAGAGTGAAGACGTAGCTCTCTTCCAAACCAAACATCAGCCATCATTACAAAAGGGCTACCAAAAAAGAACAAGTGTATGCATCAAACTAAATAAAGATCCTACTACACCAAGTGTATGCATCTAACTAACTAGCTCAGTTAGACGTTACTATTTATTAAGCTGTGGAGATTGGCTGACGGCTTGAACCAGATGGGTGCCTGACGGGGGAAACTCCAGTGAGCAGGTCGAAGTCTGATACTTGCGACCCTCTCTCCTACTTTGGGCTGTAGAGCGTGGCAGCACATATCAGGGTATGGTGCATGCAGAGACGCATGGTACGCTGTGTACACACAGTTTTGCCTGATGAACGAAACCGCGCTGCCATCATGATCCTTGCCGCCGGTTATCTCCTGGTTAATCGGATAATTCAGTCCGACAAACAGAGAGCGTGTACCAAGGCTACTTACCAGCCTCCAGTCAAAAATTCCTGAAGGCACAGAGAAGCAGGGATCCTACTCAAAGACCTTGCAGTAACTGTGATTGTATTCCGCGAAACAACACGTCCGGTATGTGCAAACGATCATCAATCTTTCGTCGTTGTCTGATCGAGCCAGGAACCACCTGCAACTGCCATGCCGCTTTTCTTTGAAAGGTTCTGGGATTAGGAAGGGTAGGGACACCAGACGGCCTACAACATCATATCAAGTTGGAGTCAAATAAAAAAGGGCTCTTGGTTTAGTCAATCTTAAGAACAACATGTTATGAGAATGAATAATTTTTCAGCAAATGTTGACACTAATATAAGCAAGCCATCATGATATCATAGGAAAGTAACATACTGCTGTAACAGCCGTTTGTAGCGATGACTGGAGTAGGCCAACAATACGTCCAGCCATAGAAGGAGTCGACAGCGTAAATGAAGCCCTTGTGTTCAATGGCATCAGAGAACCATGGAGGATGTATGATCCTGCGATGGACGTGCAGATTTATCCACTTACCACAGTGACCTGTCACATAGGCGAGACCGTGGTTGAAGAATGCAATTAGCCTGAAGTCTTTATAATTCGTAGATCTTGTGGGCACTTGGCAGATTACAACCTTGAGCCAATCAAACTTGGTATCATGTTGGCTATTATAAGATTCCGAGTATTCTGGGCCGCGTTGCCAAAGTAGTGCAGTGTTAGTCGAAGGAAGGGGGATCAATCGCCGGGTGTAGACCTCCACGAGCATCCAGCTGCCACGACCGTCGACGAGCACCATCCAAGACGTGTTTATGCCGACCTAGTACATACCGTTAATGTAGTTGAGGCTGACGGGGATCCGATCGTAGTCAAGGGGGTTGATGCTCACCACCGTACGATCGTTATGCCGCATGACACGCCGTTTCTGAAGATCAGGCAGCATCAGCAAGCAAGGAGCTGGCTTAAAAAGCTCCGGCCTGAGGGCTTTGAGTAAACGGTACAGCCCCGACGAGCATGCGGCGAACGGCATGGTACTGAGATTGTCCACACGCGAAACAATGAGCTTGATTACCTCTGTTGGGAGCGAATTCCAGCCACTCTTTCGGCGGACGCTGCTCGATTCTGCCATTGTTAGTGCTTGGATTTCAGACGAGGGGGGGAGGCGCCTTAGCGGGGATAGAAGATTGGACGAGATTATGTGCGGACAAAGATGGAGAAGCGAATATGTGTTGCGGGAAGTGGACAGGTGATGATGACTACAGCACGCCGCTTGACTTACGAGAGACATACCAGCAGCGTAGGGTCATGTCGATGCCAGACAACTTGCTTGAGTGATCACAGTATTGGTACTCCCTACAATGCTATGCCCTAACTTGCTTGAGTAGAGGAGTAGAGTAGGACTCTGCTCTACTACTAGCACCGGAGGAGTAGTATATTCTAATCTAAAATAGTTAGAAACTTCAATGCTCAAGTGTGGAACGACTACAAACCATGCTCAAAGACCGTGTCTACGTGGTGTTTGGACATGGGCGACAACCTCAACGCCAACGATGCAGCTCCTGTTGCACCGTATGTGTTTCTGTCCTTCCTGTTCAAAATCGTGGTAAAATTCATGTTTCTACCCTGTATCCTACTACTATGCTAGTCCACATGATTAGTTGCGAACGGCGATTTCTTCCCCAACCTCGGCAACCTCATCCTCGACGACATGGGCGACAACGTCAATGCCGGCAACCAATGAGATACAGGGTGTAGGAAGCGGTTTGGGAATTTGCATGCCTTTTCCAACCAGTGAGATACTCCGTACAAAGTACGACAGAGAAATAACCACAGAGAAGGAAGATAAAAGTAAACAATCAAATGAGCATTTTTGCTTTTGTTTTGCATTGAATCGTTTCACAAGCTTGACTAGTGTTGTTTTTCTACTTTTACAAAAACCACATCGTAATGTTAAAACATGCATTTGCACGTACATAAGTAATAGTGGTACTCCCTCCGTCTAGGTGTATAAGTCTTCCCTCCTTATTGGCCATGGTGCACAACTGAAGATGACTTATTGACCTGGACGGAGGGAGTAGCATAGTCTGCAAGCATATATCGAGAGAGACGTGTAGTGCGATAGTGGAAAAAATTACTCGTCTATGAGACCAGGCCTCACGGTTAGCAAGTGAGACCCGTCCTGATGGATGACACGTGGCTTTTAAGTGGGGGTGGGGGATGCTTTGTGATTTGTGAATGCCACGTGTCATCCATCAGGATGGGTCTCACATGAGACCTGGTCTCATAGAATTCTTTTCCTGCAATAGTATATAGTAAAGTTTGTGCTATATGCATGTACTTGCAAAATGCGTACGAATACACAAGGTTTCCATACTTTCCCTTTTACATACTTAATTAAGGACGCTAAAAATTCCTGAACGTTCGGGATTTATCATTTGCATCCCAAAACTAATGAGATTGCCTTATGAAACAAAAATTATACTCCTCCTAAAAGCCACGGCGCTCGCAGGAGCACTTGCGGCGTGCCACGAGTGCCCTGGTGCGCGGCCGTTTCCCAGCGCGCCGATAGAACGCCTCTTCCTCAGCCTCGCAACTCGCGAGGTGCTGATTGGCGGCTTGCCGGCGGGCGAGCGCGATCTCACCGGTGTGGTGATCCGGCGCCAACAGGTACTCCTCCTCGCTGGAAGCGTGCACCCAGTCCATGTACCGCCAAGCGTAGATGAGGCGCTTGGGCCCGACTGTACTCAGGGCGTCGGCAAGGGCGTCCTCCGCCACCCTCACGGCCCTCGCACGAGCCTTCTGCCAAAGAGCCAATTGCCTGACTCTCTCGGACGCGACATAGGCCTCCTAGGCAGCTTGTTCCGCGGTGCGCTTCTCTTCCTCGACCTTCTTCTCCGCCTCTATTTTGGCACGCTCTGCTGGAGGCAAAGCCTCCCACAAGGCGACATCCATTTATTTCCAAAGCTCCTCAAGGCTGGGGGGCTCGGCGGGCGGTGCGACGTTCTCCTCATAGCGGGGAGCCGACACGTCCTCCGGCGCGCATGCTGGCGAGATTAGGAATGCCAACGCATCCACCTCGACGTGTCGCGGCGAGGAGCGAAATGCCGACGCGTCCTCCTCGACTAGTGGCGGCGAGGAACGGAACAGCGACGTGTCACGTAGTGGCGAGGAGCGAAACACCGACGCGTCCTCCTTGACTAGTGGCGGCGAGGAACGGAACGACGACGCGTGACCGTCCGCGCGGTGCAGCGAGGGGCTCCTAGGGCTTGGGAGGGGCGATGCCATGGTGGTCAACGTGAGAGGGAGGGGGAGGAGATAGCGATGAATGTGAATGTGAGGGGGAGGAGATAGCGATGTCGTGGGAGGCGCAGTATTTATAGCGAGCAATGGCACACCTACGTAAGATATGGACTGAGCTGCACTGACTTAACTGCCGGTCCAGTTGCATCACTGACATGTGGGCCAGACCCCTGTTGGGCCCATATGTCAGTGACCAAATGCACCTGCAGTTAAGTAACAGCTACGTGGGCATATTTGTTGGAGTAAATTATGGGCGAGCGAAAGGGTGGAAATATTGCTGGTCACAACGGATTGGACGAGCGTGGGGGAGAGGAGAGTCATGCATGCAGATTTTTTCACACGGGGTGGAGTGGTGGGACCGCCGGAGGGAGAAGGAGAGTTTGGCAGGCATATTGTTTCACACATGGAGAGGAAAAAATTTGGAGACGAACGGGCTTCCTTTAGGTATGGGGAACAGTGCATAATAAGTCATCTTGCATGCCGGGCTAGGTATAGTCTCAAGTCATTAAAACAAACACGCCCCACACATGTTCATATTTCAAGGTGCAATAAATTATTACATGCGATGATTAAGGCTGGCCATAATGGTGGTATCTTAGCTGTTATCATGCACACGGGAATAGCAAACATGTTGATGTGGCAAAGAATTAAAGAAGAGAGGGGGGTTAGAGTAACTAGAGTTCATGCATGCATTGGTAAACACATTTTTTGTGGAGAACGACAGCACTAGTTGAGTACTTTTGCAGACTTCAAAAACTATTCCACAATGTGTCAACATTCACAATGTCAAATCAATATTTTTACACTCATTATATGTAACGCCCTCGATGCGGCTATATCTCCGACGTGTCGAGGCACGACTTAGAGGCATAACCGCATTGAAAGCAATGTCGCAAGTCAGGAAATCATCACACATCCCATGTACATAAATAATATAAAGGGGAGGTACATAGTTGGCTTACACTCGCCACGTCACATCAAAGTACATAAGTAACATCCATCATACAAATCACTCATGGCCCGACTACGGCGCCAAAATAGAAAAGACCCCCAACATGCGACAAGGCCCTGAATCTAACCCCGATTGGGCACCACTACTGATCATCAGGAAAAGACACATAGTAACGCTGAGAGTCCTCGTCGTACTCCCACTTGAGCTCAAGCGCGCCATCTGGAGCTGTATCATCTGTCCCTGCATCTGGTGTAATAGTAATCTGTGAGCCACAGGGACTCAGCAATCTCGCACCCTCGCGATCAAGACTATTTAAGCTTAATAGGTAGGAAAGTGGTAATGTAAGTGGAGCTGCAGCAAGCGACTAGCATATATGGTGGCTAACTTATTCACAAAAGAGAGCGAGAAGAGGAGGCAAAGCACGAGCGAGAAACTAGAGAGCAACCTGCGCAACCATAACTCCAACACCGTGTCTGCTTCCCGGACTCCGCCGAGAAGAGGCCATCACGGCAACACACTCAATTGATTCATTTTAATTAATTAAGGTTCAAGTTATCTACAACCGGACATTAACAAATTCCCATCTGCCCATAACCGCGGGCACGGCTTTCGAAAGATCAATCCCTGCACGGGGGTCCCAACTTAGCCCATAACAAGCTCTCACGGTCAACGAAGGAATAGACCTCCACCCAAGACACACCGATCAGACTCGGTATCTCGGTACAACAAGATGATTCGACAGGTTAAAACAAGACCAGCAACACCGCCTGAATGTGCCGACAAATCCCGATAGGAGCTGCACATATCTCTTTCTCAGGGCACGCTCGGATAGGTCAAGCTACGAGTAAAACCAACCCTCGAGTTTCCCCGAGGTGACCCCGCAGGCTGCCTGGTTCGGACCAACACTCAGAGGAGCACTGGCCCGGGGGGGGGGGGGTTAAAATAAGATGACCCTCGGGCTCCGAAAACCCAAGGGAAAAAGAGGTTAGGTGGCAAATGGTAAAACCAATGTTGGGCATTGCTGGAAAAGCTTTAATCAAGGCAAACTATCAAGGGGTTCCCATTATAGCCCAACCGCGTAAGGGACGCAACAATCTGGGAACATAACACCGATATGACGGAAACTAGGGCGGCAAGAGTGGAACAAAACACTAGGCGAGAGGCCGAGCCTTCCACCCTTTACCAAGTATATAGATGCATTAAGATAGCATAGCAATATAATGATATCCCAACAAGTAAATAAAGGTTCCAACAAGGAACGACTCCAATCTTCACCTGCAACTATCAACGCTATAAGAAGGGCTGAGCAAAGCGGTAACATAGCCAATCAACGGTTTGATAGGACAAAGGTGGGTTAGACGCTCAATCATGACAATTGGGAGGCTGACAAGAAAGTGGTAGGCATCGTAGCATTGGCATAGCAAAAGAGCGAGCAACTAGCATAGCAAAGATAGTAGTGAATTCGAGGGTATGATCATCTTGCCTGCACAGTTGTCAGAGTTGACTGGATCCTCAAAAGCAAACTCAACGGGCTCCTCGTTAGCGAACTTGTCTCCCGGCTCTACCCAACAACACAAACAAGCAACAAGGATACAATCAACCACGTGCAAGGGCAACCAATAATATGCAAAGATGGTATGCTATGCGGGATGCGATGCGGGATGCAAAATGCAAGGCGTGATAGGAAATGCACGAACCTGGCCTCAACTTGGAAAACCAAGTGTGCCACTGGATAGAGGGGATGAAATCACCTGAAAACGATATAAAGATCATGGGAATTGGAGCTACGGTTTGGAAATGGCAAGCGTTTTACGAAATGAACCGATCTGCGATTTACAGCAAGTAGGCTCCTAAATGCAACGAAATGAACATGCTACAGCCACCAAACATGAAAACAAATACATGGCAGGGATGTACACAATATTCTTATCAAAACACTAACACTGATCCATAGCCAAATTCATCCATTAAGAGGTTCAAACAAGCATGGCAAAAATGAATAAGCAAAACAGATTTCAGACTTAGTGAAATTAACACTAGTCTGAAATTTCAGACCACGATGCTCACTTCGGAGAAGCAAAACAACATGATACATAACCTGAACATGACAAGTAAGAACATGGCATGGAGCTACTCAACAAGCTTATCAAAACACCCAAAGTGACCTGGAGCCAAAAGGGTTCACAAAATACTCTAACGAGCACACGAACATAGATGAAACACAATCAGTTTTCAGACTTAGTGAAAACTGAGACATGCTGAAATTATAACTCACGAAGGCATGTAAACGAGCTCGATGCACTCACCATGGTGCAAGTCATAGCAAGGCAAGCATATATCCATAAATAAGGCACAAAATTCTAGCTATACATGGCAAGAACAATGGCATAGCATGCACGGATCACTAGCAATAGTATCGGCAAAATCGCAAACAAGTTGACGATTTGCCCAGATTTACCACGAAGCAAAAGTAGAGCTCGATTGACTCAAGCTAGAGCACTCCACATATGCAAACAAAGACATGGATGGATAGAGCATAACATGAATATCAAAACTCCCTTACTGATCATCCTCAAAAGAGGCACGGATCACTAGGAAACAAGCTGAACATATGGCATCATGAACTAAAATATCCCAGACTTAGTGAAAATCACTAAGTCCCTGAAAACAGAATTCTCAGGTGCCCCTCTTTGCAAGCTTGCACAAGTCACCACACACATCCTAAAAATGCATGGGTGGCACCTCTGGAAAGAAGACAAAATGCTTAATAATTCATCCCAAAGACTCACAGGCATATCATGCACACAATAATCATGGCAAAACTGACAAAAGTCTATGATGAACTAACGGATCTGCAATTTAACTCACGAAGCCTCCTTCTAACAGCATTTTGGGCATCAAGATGTACTCAAATGCAAATGATACAATGGAATGGAATGATGTACTCGTCAAGGCGAAGATTTTGGTATATTATATGTCCAAAACGGAGTTACGGATGCGGAGATATGATCAGACAAAGATTGCATAAAAGATTAAGGGGGAGAGGGAGAAGTCAACCCTCAGATCTAGGGTTTGGCACTGTAGTGCGGATCCGGCGGGGCACTGTTCACGATGGCGGCGGCGGGCGCGGAAGCCGAGGACGGCGGGGACGAGGACGGCGGCGGCCGGCGGCGAGGTCGCCGGTGGCCGGGGGCAGCGGCGGAGGAGCTCACCGGGGCATGCGGCGGCGCGGCCGCGGCGTCGGTGCGGGAGGTGCCTCGCCGGAGCGGCGAGGCCGGCGATGGCGAAGTCCGGTGCGGCAGCGGGGGCACGCGGCGGCGGTCGGCGTAGGGGAAGGCGAAGCGAGGCGGCGGCGGGGAGAATGGCCCGCTCGGGCGGCGCGGGGGCCGGGCGCGGGCTCCCGCGGGCCGGCAGCAGCGGCGGCGGTTGGCGCCACGTGGCGGGCGGTGGTTGGCTGGAGGCGGCGGGGCGGACACGTCCGGCCCGATTCGGACGTGTCCGTCGGCGGGTGGAGCGGCGGATCTGGGGAATTAGGGTTTCGGGGGAGGAAGACGATCCGAAAACGGAGGGTTCTTTAAATAGGCATAGAGGGAGCTAGGAGAGTCCAAATGCGGTGCGGTTTTCGGCCACGCGATCGTGATCGAACGCTCTAGGACATGGAGCAGAGTTTGGTGGGTTTTGGGCCAAATTGGAGGGGTGTTGGGCTGCAACACACACGAGGCCTTTTCGGTCCCTCGGTTAACCGTTGGAGTATCAAACGAAGTCCAAATGGTACGAAACTTGACAAGCGGTCTACCGGTAGTAAACCAAGGCCGCATGGCAAGTCTCGGTCCAATCTGGAAATGTTTAATCCCCACACACGAAAGAAAGCTAGAAATGCCCACTGGAGGAGGACGAAGCGCCGGAATGCAAAACGGACAACGAGGAAAATGCTCGAATGCATGAGATGAACATGTATGCAAATGCAATGCACGTGATGACATGATATGAGATGCACGAAAACGAAACAACACACGAAGACAAAGACCCGAACCCGAGAAATAAATATAACTTAATGCCGGAAACGGCAAGAGTTGGAGTACAAATTGGGAAAGTTATATCTGGGGCGTTATAACACTCCACCACTACGAAAAGATCTCGTCCCGAGATCTAGGACTGAAAGAACTCCGGGTACTCAGAACGGAGGTGATCCTCGCGTTCCTAGGTAGCTTCACGGTCGGAATGGTGTGACCACTTGACTTTGAGAAATTTGATTGACTTGTTGCGAGTTCTGCGTTCAGTCTCTTCAAGGATTGCAACTGGGTGCTCACGATAGGAGAGATCTTCTTGGAGCTCAGTGTCCTCGAAGTTGACGGTGCGCTCAGGCGTCTTGAAGCACTTTCGGAGTTGGGAGACATGGAACACATCATGAACATTTGCAAAGTTTGCCGGAAGCTCGAGTTGATAGGCGAGGTCGCCTCTCTTGCTGACAATCTTGAAAGGTCTGGCGTATCTGGGGCAAGCTTCCCTTTGATACCGAAGCGACGAGTCCCTTTCATAGGAGAGACGCGGAGGTAAACATGATCTCCGATCTCGAAAGCCAAATCACGGTGCTTACTATCATAGTAGCTCTTCTGGCGGGATTGGGCTGCTTTGAGGTTATCACGAATGACCTTGCACATTTCTTCTGCCTCTGTGATTAAGTCATTACCCAGCAGCTGACGTTCACCGGTTTCAGACCAGTTGAGAGGGGTACGACACTTCCTACCATACAGAATTTCAAATGGGGCCTTGCCCGAACTTGCTTGAAAACTGTTGTTGTATGAGAATTCAGCATAAGGAAGACAATCCTCCCACTTCATGCCGAAGGAGATAACACAAGCTCTGAGCATATCTTCAAGAATTTGGTTGACACGCTCGACTTGACCGCTTGTTTGAGGATGGAAAGCAGTGCTGAAGCGGATGTTGCTGCCCATGGCCTTCTGAAAAGAATCCCAAAACTTGGAGGTAAAGATGCTGCCACGGTCTGAAGATATCACTTGAGGAATACCATGCAGAGAGACAATTCAAGAGGTATAGAGTTCCGCCAATTGAGCTGCAGTGATTGACTCTTTGATAGGCAGAAAGTGAGCCACTTTGGTGAGCTTGTCGATGACAACGAATGTAGCATCATTGCCATGCTTGGACTTTGGAAACCCAGTCATGAAGTCCATTTCAATGTGGTCAAACTTCCATTCTGGAATGGTAAGAGGTTGGAGGAGACCTGCTGGCCTTTGGTGTTCTGCCTTCACTCTTCTGCAGACATCACATTCATTCATGAATTGAGCGATTTCATGCTTCATTCGAGTCCACCAATAAGTTTGCTTGAGATCCTGATACATCTTCGTGCTCCCAGGGTGGATGGAGAGGAGAGAGTTGTGAGCCTCGTTCATGATCACTTTACGGAGGTCACCTTTGGGCACAACAATTCGATCCTCGAAGAAAAGAGTGTCCTTGTCATCAAGTCGGTAGCACTTGTACTTGGACTGACTCTTTCCGATGCCAATCTTCACCTTTTTCACCATAGCATCAAGAAGCTGGGCTTGGCGAATCTGATCTTCCAGGGTAGGAGAAACTTGAAGGTTGGCGAGGAAACCTTGAGGAACAATTTGAAGATTAAGTTTGCGGAAAGCTTCACAAAGCTCGGGTTGATAAGGCTTGAGAATCAGACTGTTGCAATATGCTTTTCTGCTCAAAGCGTCAGCAATCACATTGGCCTTGCCTGGAGTATACTCGATACTCGGATTGTACTCTTGAATCATTTCGACCCATCGAGTCTGCCTGAGGTTGAGATTAGGCTGGGTGAAGATGTACTTGAGACTCTTGTGATCAGTGAAAATATCCACTTTCCTTCCCAATAGAAGATGTCTCCAAGTCAATAAAGCATGCACAACTGCCGCCAACTCGAGATCATGAGTGGGGTAGTTCTTCTCATTAGGCTTCAACTGGCGAGAGGTATAAGCAATAACTTTCTTCTCTTGCATAAGTACAGCACCGAGACCTTGGAGAGAGGCATCACAAAAGACCTCGTACGGCTTGGTTTCATCAGGCGGAGTCAGAACTGGAGCAGTGATCAACTTCTCTTTCAAAGTGTTGAAAGCAATATCACACTCTGGAGACCAAACATACTTGACGTGCTTCTGGAGAAGATTTGAGAGAGGCTTCGCGATCTTAGAAAAGTTTTCAACGAATCTTCGGCAGTAGCTTGCGAGACCGAGGAAGCTACGGAGTTGCTTCATGTTCTGAGGAGGTTCCCAATTCACAATTGCAGACACCTTCTCAGGATTCATGGCAATGCCCTTGGCAGAGATGATATGACCAAGATAAAGCACCTCATCGAGCCAAAATTCACACTTGGAGAACTTGGCGTAGAACTGATGTTCCCTGAGCTTGTCAAGAACCAAACGCAAGTGCTTGGCATGATCTTCCTTGTTCTTGGAGAAAACCAGAATGTCGTCGAGATAGACCAAAACAAAGTCATTGGTGTAGGGGTTGAAGATGAAGTTCATCATGCGACAGAACGTCGGAGGAGCGTTGGCGAGGCCAAAAGACATGACAGTGTATTCATATGACCCATAGCTTGTCCTGAACGCCGTCTTGGGAATATCTTGCTCACGGATACGAATCTGATGATAACCCATACGGAGATCAAGCTTGGAGAATACTTTGGCACCCTTGAGTTGTTCGAACAGCTCGTTGATGTTGGGAAGTGGGTATTTCTTCTTGATGGTCTTCTTGTTCAATGGATAGTAATCAACACAAAGTCGGTCCGTTCCATCCTTCTTCTTCACAAAAAGAACACCGCAACCCCATGGAGAAGAACTAGGCCGGATGAGACCCATTCTTTCTTGAATATCGAGTTGTTTCTTCAGCTCCTTCAACTCTTCAGGTCCAAGCTTGTAAGGACGCTTGCACACAGGTTCCGTGCCGGGCTCAAGATCAATAACGAATTCAACTGGCCGGTGCGGAGGCATTCCTGGGAGCTCTTCTGGAAAGACGTCTTGATATTCGCAAACGACTGGAATCTGCGAGATAGCATCGAGTTCACCCTTCTCGTTGAGAGAAAACAGACGGATGGTATTATCCCGAGCGGCAAAGACAATTACATCCTCAGATGAATGAGTCAATTGAATCTGTCTGGCAGCACAATCAAGCTGAGCTTTGTGCTTAGAGAGCCAATCCATCCCGAGAATAAGATCAATATCCGAGTTACCAAGAACCATTGGAGAAGCCAGAAACTTGAAATCACCCATCATGATAGAAATATCCGGAATCATCATACTAGAACTCAGACGCTTAGCCGGAGAGACGACTTGCATAGCTCTAGGTAAAGCCTTAGTACTAAAATTGTTCTCCGATGCAAATGGGAATGACATGAAGGAATACGATGCACCAGAGTCAAAAAGAACTTTTGCAGGAATATCATTAACAGGAAGGTTACCCATGATCACATCTGATGAGTCCTCTGCCTGAGCTGCATTCATCAAGTTGACCTTGGCGTGCTTGGGGTTATGCTTGACAATAGCTGTACTTGCCGATCTGACAGGAGGAGGAGGAGGAAGACGCCTCTAGTTGAAACACTTGTTGGCATAGTGACCCTTCTGTTGGCACTTGTTGCACGTGACCTCTGAAAGCGGACGGTGGTACGGAGCACTCGATCTTGGAGCTTGCGACGAAGTCTTGTTCTGAAAGCCAGGGTTGGGTGGGTGGGAAGAACCACTGCCACCTTTGCTCTTCTACTGATACGGCTGAAGGAACGGAGGAGGAGGAAGCCAATACTTCTGCTGCTTGGCCACTTGAGTAGAGGAAGAAGGTGTAGCATCTCTGACTCGCTTCTTGGAAGCATCACACCTCAACTGAGCAGCCTCTTGCTTCAGTGCCATGTTGTAGAACTCATCGTACCTCAACGGCTCAAAAAGGACAAGAGCGGGCTGAATTTCTTCTCTGAGACCACCCCTGAACTGGTATATCATGCTCTTCTCATCAGGTACGTCCTGCTTGGCAAAGCGGGCAAGCTTCTGGAACAACTTGTTGTAGTCATAGACAGACAAAGAGCCTTGCTTCAAGTTGCGGAATTCCTCACTCTTACTTTCAGTCACACTCTGAGGGATGTGATGAGCTCGGAAATCTTGACGAAATTCATCCCAAGTGATCAGACGTCCACCTCTGGAATCCTTGTACTGCTGGAACCATTCTGCAGCTTGATCTTTGAGTTGGAAGGAAGCGAACTTGACGAAATCTTCAGGCCTGACGTTGCTGCATTCAAAATGCTTACACAGATCCACAAGACAATTGTCAGCATCGGTTGCCTCAACACAATTGCTGAACGTCTTCGGCCCATTAGCAAGGAACTGGTTCAGTGTAGCAAAATGGTTCTGATTGTTGCCTTGATTCCCTTGATTGCCTTGATTGCGCTCTTGGAGAATTTGCATGATCAACTATGTGTTTGCATTGGTTGCGGCCATCACAGCTTGCCATGCCTCCGGAGGAGGTGGAGGTGGTGGCGGATCTTGATTCTGGTTCTGACTGGTGCTCTTAGCGGGAGCCATCCTGAAGAGGTTGACCACCGTTAGCACATAGACAGATAAATGAAGCTGAATCCAACGGAATGAAAATTGCAACATAAAGTCTTCACATCCGAACAAACGAACGAATGCATTCCTCTTGAAATGGTCACATATCCATAAATTGATAAGCCACGTAGCATTAGGTAGAAGAAGTAAATCAACAGGGTATGGACCAAGAACGAATAA
This sequence comes from Triticum monococcum, assembly GCA_034509565.1. Lineage (NCBI taxonomy): Eukaryota > Viridiplantae > Streptophyta > Magnoliopsida > Poales > Poaceae > Triticum > Triticum monococcum. The sequence goes on from CM067843.1 coordinate 498,757,016, forward strand.
TCGGTAAGAAACCCCAATCTCAAACCAATATCCGTGGAACAAGAACTAGAGCTACCAAAATTCCCACCTATGAAACTCCCGAACCTTTCCGGTTATGCAATCAGGTGTTGGGGATACAGGGGAAGCATAATATCTCACCCAAACTAGCAAATCCTACATCCAGCTGTATCCATCCTTCAACACATAACCAAGAAACCTTCGGAAACCATCTACCTCAACCTTCGAAAAGCATCCGTTATACAAGTTATGGTGATACTCCCGAACTCCCGCCCCAGTAACACCCTCGATGCGACTATATCTCCCACGTGTCGAGGCATGACTTAGAGGCATAATCGCATTGAAGGCATATGTCGCAAGTCAGGTAATCATCACAAACATCCCATGTAATATAGATAATGAAAAGGGATAACATAGTTGGCTTACACTTGCCACGTCAATCAAGTACATAAATAACATACATCATCCAAACACTGATGGCCCGACTACGACGCCAAAATAAAAGACAACCCAACAAGCGACATGGTCCCGATCACCCCAACTGGGCACCACTACTGATCATCAGGAAAAGAAACATAATAACGCTGAGAGTCCTCATCATACTCCCACTTGAGCTCAAGCGCGCCATCTGGAGCTGTATCATCTGGTCCTGCATCTGGTGTAATAGTAATCTGTGAGCCATAGGGGCTCAGCAATCTCGCACCCTCACGATCAAGACTATTTAAGCTTAATAGGTAGGGTAAGGTAAATATATTTGGAGCTGCAGCAAGCGACTAGCATATGTGGTGGCTAACTTATTTGCAAAAGAGAGCGAGAAGAGGAGGCAAAGCGCGAGCGAGAAACTAGAGAGCAACCTGCGCAAACATAACTCCAACACCGTGTCCACTTCCCGGACTCCGCCGAGAAGAGGCCATCACGGTAACACACTCGGTTGATTCATTTTAATTAAGTTAAGGTTCAAGTTATCTACAACCGGACATTAACAAATTCCCATCTACCCATAACCACGGGCACGGCTTTCGAAAGTTCAATCCCTCCAGGGGAGTCCCAACTTAGCCCATGACAAGCTCTCACGGTCAACGAAGGAACAGACCTCCACCCGAGACATTCTGATCAGACTCGGTATCCCGGTACAACAAGACATTTCGAAAGGTTAAAACAAGACCAGCAACACCGCCCGAATGTGCCGACAAATCCCGATAGGAGCTGCACATATCTCGTTCTCAGGGCACACTCAGATAAGCAATCCGTATAACTAAAACCAGCCCTCGAGTTTCCCCGAGGTGGCGCTGCAAGGGGCTCTAGGTTGGACCAACACTCAGAGGAGCACTGGCCCGGGGGGGTTTAAATAAGATGACCCTCAGGCTCCGAAAACCCAAGGGAAAAGAGGCTAGGTGGAAAATGGTAAAACCAATGTTGGGCATTGCTGGAAAAGCTTTAATCAAGGCAAACTATCAAGGGGTTCCCATTATAACCAACCGCGTAAGGAACGCAAAAATCCGGGAACATAACACCGATATGACGGAAACTAAGGCGGCAAGAGTGGAACAAAACACTAGGTGAGAGGCCGAGCCTTCCACCCTTCACTAAGTATATAGATGCATTAAGATAACATGGCAATATAATGATATCCCAACAAGTAAATAAATGTTCCAATAAGGAACGCTCTCCAATCTTCACCTGCAGCTAACAACGCTATAAGAGGGGCTGAGCAAAGCGGTAACATAGCCAATCGATGGTTTGCTAGGACAATGGTGGGTTAGAGGCTGAACATGGCAATTTGGGAGGCTTGAAAGCAAGTGGTAGGCATCGTAGCATTGGCATAGCAAAAGAGCGAGCAAACTAGCATAGCAAAGATAGTAGTGATTTCGAGGGTATGATCATCTTGCCTGCAAAGTTGTCAGAGTTGACTAGATCCTCGAAAGCAAACTCAATGGGCTCCTCGTTAGCGAACTCGTCTCCCAGCTCTACCCAAACAAGATAAACAAGCAACAAGAACACAATCAACCACATGCAAGGATCAAACACGATGATGCAAACATGGTATGCTATGGGGGATGCAATGCGGGATGCATATGCAAGATATGACAGGAAAAGCATGAACCTGGCCTCAACTTGGAAAACCAAGTGTGCCACTGGAAAGATGAGATGAAATCGCTTGAAAACGATATAAAGATCAACGGAATCGGAATTACAGTTTGGAAATGGCAAGCGATTCAAATATGACACCGGTCTGCGATTTACAGCAAGTAGGCAACTAAATGCAATGAGATGAACATGCTACAGCACCCAAACATGGCATCAAAATACATGGCAGGGAAGCATTCAAGATGCTTAACAAAAGTCTAGCACTGAGCTACGGCCAATTCATCCATAAGAGGTTCAAACAAGCATGGCAAAAACGCAAATGGTAAAACAGATCTCAGACTTAGTGAAATTAACACTTGTCTGGAATTTCAGATCATGAAGCCCTCTTAGGAGCAACAAAACAACATGCTACAGGACCTGAATATGACCAAGAAAGACATGGCATGGAGCTAATTAACAAGCTTAACAAAAGTCCCTTAGTGACCTTCAGCCAAAAGTGTCGGATTTCGGGTTCCGGCAGACCCTTAAGGTTCGAACACTGGGGTGCGCGCGGAAATCACGTCCTCAACCTCTCCGTCTCACTGGGATCTAAACTACTAAAGGAATCACACAAGAGACACAAGATTTATACTGGTTCGGGCCACCGTTGTGGTGTAATACCCTACTCAAGTGTGCGGTGGATGGATTACCTCCTGGGGCTGGTGATGAAGAACAATACAAGGAAGAACAGCCTCGCGAGGGTCTGTTCTTGGCTGGGGTGATGAACTGTTGGGAGGAGTTCGGTCACCTCTCTCTCTCTCTTTGTCTACTATGTGTGCCTTCTCATCAAAACCGGACCCTTTGCTACGTGGGTGGCCGGTCCCTATTTATAGAGGCCCTGGTCCTCTTCCCAAATATCGAGCGGGAAGGGAGCCAACAATGGCGGGCTAGTTTGAAGGGGGACAGCAAGTACATCTATCCTGACAAAAGGTGGTCTTCGCCTGCGAAAGGCTCTGCGGTGACGCCGTGCTGGGCTCCATGGTGACCTCTGTCTCGTAGTCTGCTTGGTCCTGGCCTTGTTGCACCGAACTGGCAACCTTTGCCTGATGCCTCGGTACTCCGCGGATGCGCTTGCCCCCTTTGCACCAAAGAGGAAAGAAGGACGATGCACGCGCTGGCACCCGCCTGGTGCCCTCGATCGTCATGGCTTGCGTCACGGGCACCTCGCGAGGTACCCCGCCTTGATATCTCCTTCTCCTCGCGAGCGAGCCTGAGGAGGCTGCGCCTGAGGATGCACCGTGCCGTCCGCCGCGCCAGGCTTGGCCCCTCGCGACTCCACTTCCCCACGACGCCTTGGTGACCGCGCAAGCTAAACAAGTCCCTGCATGCAAATCATGTCATGATTACCTGCGATCGTGGAGGCCGGCGGTTGGCCTTCGTCAGCTATAAGTACTATACAGCACGTGCCCTTCCAGTCCATTCCTCCCGGCTTCTCCTTCTTCCCGATCCTTGCTCCGTCTTGGTGTGATGGCTCCGATCCGCCGGTTCTCCGCAGCGGAGGAGGGAAAAGCTCCTCGAGAGGGGCCAGACCCGCTCCCGCCAAAGAAACGGCTCGCCATTTGCAGCCGGGGCGAGGAAGACCGTCAGGTGGAGCCGAGGCCCCGGTGCAAGCGGGCTCCGCCTGTCGGTGTTCTGGGAACGGGGGTCCCCAAACTTGCCTGCCTGCGGCCTGCGGTGTGGCTCGCATGGGGGCCCAACACGGCCCATCTTCATCAAGCACAAGACTCAAGACCCTCGCGAGGGGCCAAGCCTCGCGAGGCGGACGACACGGCGCATCCTCGGGCGCAGCCTCCTCAGGCTGGCTCGCGAGGAGACGAAGATATCAAGGTGGGGTGCCTCGCGAGGTGCCCGTGACGCAAGCCATGACGATCGAGGGCGCCAGGCAGGCGCCAGCGCAAGCAGCGTCCTTCTTTCCTCTTTGGTGCAAAGGGGGTAAGCGCAGCCGCGTAGTACCGAGGCATCAGGCAAAGGTTGCCGTTTCGGTGCAACAAGACCAGGACCAAGCAGACTATGAGACGGAGGTCACCATGGAGCCCAGCGCGGCGTCACCGCAGAGCCTTTCACAGGCGAAGACCACCTTTTCTCAGGATATATGTACTTGTTGTCCCCCTTCAAATTAGCCCACCATTGTTGGCTCCCTTCCCGTTCGATATTTGGGAAGAGCACCAGGGCCTCTATAAATAGGGACCAGCCGCCCACATAGCAAGGGGTTCGGTTCGACCAGTTAGCGGATCGAAGATCGGATATCAGAGAGAAAGAGAGAGAGAGAGAGAGAGAGAGAGAGAGAGAGAGAGAGAGAGAGAGAGAGAGAGAGAGAGAAGGGCGACTGAACTCCTCCTAGCAGTTCATCGCCCCAGCCAAGAACAGACCCTCGCGAGGCTGTTCTTCCTTGTATTGTTCATCATCACCAGCCCCAAGAGGCAATCCATCCAGCACACACTGGAGTAGGGTATTACACCACTATGGTGGCCCGAACCAGTATAAATCTTGTGTCTCTTGTGTGTTCCTTTTAGTAGTTTAGATCTTTGTGAGGCGGGGAGGTTGAGGACGTGATCTCCGCGCGCACCCGAGTGTTCGAACCTTAAGGGTCTGCCGGAACCCGAGATCCGACATTTGGTGCGCCAGGTAGGGGTGCGCCGGAGTTCGTCTTCCACCACTCCGTGCCCCGTCGCGTCTTCATCACCATGCCCGGCGACCAGGAGGGCAACCCCGACCCGTGGGCAGCGTGGCCCAAACGCGCGGAACCGCCTGCCTCGGGCGACCCCGCGCCCCAGGCAGCTCGCGGTCCACAGGGCGCTGCGGGCCACGGGCGACGCGGACAGACTTCGACAACTCTTACGCCGCGGCAGGCTCAATCGGCAGCAAGGGCCTCCAATCACGCCGCGACAACGACACCATAGACCCGCCGGGAGCAGGCGAACTCGAGGGCGGCGCTCACGATGGCCCGGGAGCTGCTGCGGTGCAGGCTGCTGGAGGGCGGCCGCGACGTACTGCTGGAGCGAGTGGCGGAGCGAGTGGGCTTCGCCGCCTCGGGGGCTCACCCCTTCTCCACCCAGCTCCCATGTCAAGCTCAAAGCGACCCGCACGAGGGCTCCGCGTGCGCCCGCGGGCTCCAAGGCTACTCCGACGCCAATGAAGCTGTCAGCACCGGACCGGTGGCGGCGCTGCCCCCGCCCCTGGCCCGTGATGGAGAGGGACTCGACGCGACCCGCGGCCCCGGAGGGCGGCCGCGTTGCCACCCCATAGCAGGCATGACAGGTGGGCCGCATGGCATGTGGGGCGCCACGGCATGGCATACGGGATGGCGGCAACAGAAGAGTATGTGCCCCTCATGATGGACCAAGGACACCCTCACGAGGACGGACAAGGCTCGCTCCTCGGCCCGGGCTGGGGCGACGAGGCAATGGAAGCCGAGCCCTTCCAGGAACTCCGGGACGGGCCCGCTGGCCACGCTGGAGGCAGCTATCACCGGGCGCCGCTAACTCTTCAGGGGCAGGTATACGCTAACCATGGATTGCAGGAGGTGCAGGTCGCCGCGGCGAGCGGCTGCCCCGCTCCTACAGTCTCCCACCCCTCGGGAGGAGGGTGCAGGGGGCTGCAGGGGAGGGGCCGGGATCCGCATCACCACCGCGGCATTCGGAGCAAGGCGTTCTCAGGAGGTAGGCCCTCTGCTGGGGAGGTGCCTCAAGGCCTGCCCCTGGCAGAGGACCCGTGGTCGTCGGGTGAACCGCTGGCGACCGCTCTACCCCATCGGGCGGCGTCCTGGGTTCCAGTCATTGCTGATGGCACTAGAGTGTGGCGCAAGGCGGGGTCCTCGTCTGGCGATATGAAGCAAGGCCAGTACCTGTGCAGAAGGCCCAGTGCCTGTGAAGCTCGCTGCCCCGTGACACTCTCACCTAATAATGAGTGGGGTTGTACACGCCCCGGAGTCTCAAGGGTGCCGGCCTCAGGCCCTGGGGCTCCCTCCCACGCCCAGTGGACAGCACTTAGCTCCGCGCTGGTGAGAAGACGTCGAAGACTAGATTAGGTGCCGGACGCGGCTTTTTGTCTGCTTTTTGTTGCCTTTCCCTTTGGCTGTTGCTTTCCCCCGCTGGATTTAAGTTGGATTCGAATTTGAGATTTGCGTGTGTTCGGGGAAGGGGTGCTTATTCTCGCTCGAGCCGTTTCTCGCGTTCTGGTTACCGCTCCATCACAGCTGCCTTCCCTCGCGAGCCCCTCGCGAGTCGGGTCAGGCCTGGCTCGTGCGCAACCCAGACTGCCGTTGTTACTTCCCCTCGGGAGGATTTTCGGGTGCCTGCGGAGGTTGCCCTATTTAAAAAGGCCCAGAGCCTGTGAAGCAAGACGAGTGCCTGTGAAGCTCTCGCGCTAAGGAAACGGCCCAGAGCCTGTGAAGCAAGGCGAGTGCCTATGAGGCTCTCGTGCTAAGGAAAAGGCCGAGAGCCTGTGAAGCAAGGCGAGGGCCTGTGAAGCTCTCGCGCTCGAGGAAAAGGCCCAGAGCCTGTGAAGCAAGGCAAGCGCCTGTGAAGCTCTCGCGCTCGAGGAAAAGGCCCAGAGCCTATGAAGCAAGGCGAGCGCCTGTGAAGCTCTCGCGCTCGAGGAAAAGGCCCAGAGCCTGTGAAGCAAGGCGAGCGCCTGTGAAGCTCTCGCGCTCGAGGAAAAGGCCCAGAGCCTGTGAAGCAAGGCGAGGGCCTGTGAAGCTCTCGCGCTCGAGGAAAAGGCCCAGAGCCTGTGAAGCAAGGCGAGCGCCTGTGAAGCTCTCACGCTCGAGGAAAAGGCCCAGAGCCTGTGAAGCAAGGCGAGCGCCTGTGAAGCTCTCGCGCTTGAGGAAAAGGCCCAGAGCCTGTGAAGCAAGGCGAGTGCCTGTGAAGCTCTCGCGCTCGACGAAAAGGCCCAGAGCCTGTGAAGCAAGGCGAGGGCCTGCGAAGCTCTCGCGCTTGAGGAAAAGGCCCAGAGCCTGTGAAGCAGGGCGAGTGCCTGTGAAGTCATTGCGCTCGGGAGAAGGCCAACGCATGAGAAGCTTCTCATCAGCAATGATCTCACATCCTGAGGACCCAACTAGAAAGCGCCCAAGGCGTCGCGCCCTCCTACAGGCCGCCTCTGAACCAGCGTGAGGCAAAGGTAAACCAGCCCACTGTCAGGCATGAGCGCAATTTGATTACAACTGATATGACGGACACAGGTTTTTACATGAGGGGCTTCCCCTCCCAAAATGCTCTTACAAGCCACCGGGTCGAAAGCCTGGGTTCTATTCATGCACGGTGAAAAAGACACGAGTGATACGCACTCAGTCAGACCAATCCCCCAATGCGTCCCCGGAGGCACCTCATGAGCCTTCGTCAGAGTCGCCGAGCTCGCCATCGCCTCCTGCCTCGCTGCCGGCGGCGTCAGGGCCGCTCGTCGCGCCGTCCTCGTCAGCACCCACGACCACGTTGCCGTCGTCCGAAGCGAAGGCCCTGACAAGGGCGTCCACGTTATCCTCCACCCAGCGCGCCAAGTCATCTCGGACGGCCTGGGAGACTGGGGCGAGGACAGCGTCAAAATCGAAGTGGGGATTCATGTTTTGGAGATGGCTGAAGACACGGGAAAAGGCGCGCTTGAGCAGGGCGCGGCTCCTCTCCTCCGCCAACCTGTCGGCCCTGACTGACCACGCCTCTAGCTGCGTCACCACGGCGGTGAAGAACTGCAAGTTACCGTCATAATTGATGGTGTGCGGTTCGCCGACGGATGCCTCGCAGATGTTGCCTAAGGCCACGTTAGCCCTCTCCCTGAGCGTGGTGAGCATGGGGCCATGCGCATGCTCGAGGAGTCGCCGCTGGCGTATTTCGTCGGCGTTCTGGCGCTCAACGGCCTCGGCCTCTTCCATCCGCCGGCGAAGACGGAGCACCTCGGCATGGGAGGCAGCCAAGTCCTTTTGCGCTGCCTCAAGGGCGGCTCGGGAGGCGTCGGCCTACCGCGTCGCCTCATCGCGTTGGACCCTCAGGGCTGCGGTTCTGCCCTCGGCTTCGACCCGGATCATCCCCAGCTTCCCCTCGAACTCTCGTTCGAGGCCTTGGCACGCCGCCGCCACCCGACGACAAACCTCCTCCAGGACACGCGCTTCCCGCGCAGCGACATCATCTTCCGCTTGCGTCACTAGGCGCTCCCTCATCTCCAGCCGCTCATACTCGTGAGTGCGTTCATCGGCTTCCAGCATCAACGCTTCTTCGCGCCTCTGGAGCTCGGCTGGGTCACCGGAAGCCACCTCCATCGACGCAAGGGCTGCCTCGTGCAACTCTGCTTGCTCCTCCAGCGAGTGGCATCGGGCCAGGAGCTCGTAGCTCGCTCCTCCGCTGCCTCTCGCCACCCGCCAGCTCTCCGGGCCTCCTCGATGGCCTGGGAGCGGGCCACTCGAGAGGCCTCCAGCGACGCCTTCGCCTCTTCATCATCAAGGTCACGTTGGCGGCGCGCGAGGGTGACGGCGGCCTCCAGCTCGCGCCTCCCGGCAGCCAGGGGCAGGCCCTCGGCCTCCAGGCGCGCGTCTTCATCAGCGAGCTCCTCCCCAAGCAAGTTCACCACGTCGGCCGCTCTTCGAAGGAACCCTTGGCGGCGGGCGCGGCGCTCCCAGGCGCGCTCAAGCACATCTTCCACACCGTCATCCGCCCCAAGCAAGCGCCGGGGGCTGCGAATCATTGTTCCCCCTCCGGGCAGGGGACTGGGGGCTGGTGCCCTCGCGATGGCCGGGCGCGTCGCACCAGAAGCCCGACCAAGGGCCAGCCCGCCTCCAGCTAAAGAGCGTAGGAGGCGCCTCAACCAATCGCAGTCCAAGATCAGATGGGAGGCACCCGACAGACTGGCTATCCCCTAAGAAGGCCCGCTAAGGAGAAGCGTGGGGAATGAAGGGCCACGATGCACTTCGGAATGGTCCGCTCCTTTAGACGCCCTCACCACCAGGGCAGAGCTGCACGGAGCACTTGAAGGCAGTAGAGGGGACAAAGCTAAGGGAGACGGCACCTCGGTGATTTGCGCGAGCTCAGTCGGGAGGGGCCTGCAGAGCAAGGATCAGCGGAAGCAGCAAGGGGATCAGGAGCCAGAGAGAAAGAGGACTTACTCGTCAGTGACGAAGTACTTCCTGCGCTTCAGCGCACGACAAGGGAAGTCGTCACCAAGGGCCTCCCTCTTCCTCCGGAGGGCCTCGAAGTCCACGCGGAAGCGGCCCAAGCGAAGAGCACAAGGATCATCCTGCCGCGAGGATGGAGCATCAGGGCGGTCCATGTCAGGGGCGTCTGCCTGGCGCCTGCCTTCCATTGCCTCGCCAGAAGACGCGGCCGGGGCCTCCGAGGCCTCAGCCCCAGGCGCCGGGAGCGGCCGCTTGACACCTTCAGCTGCAGCGGCGCGGGCCTCAGGGGCTGTCCCCTCGCGAGCGCCACCCGGCGCTGCCGCCTCTTCAGGGGCACCCTCGGCCTCAGGTGCCTCCTGCCTCCCTGCTCCGCCACTTGAGGAGGAGCCGCCATGGCCGGTTGGCAGGGCAGTCACCACCACCGGGTTCTCGCGAGGTCCCTGGAGGCCGGCCGGGCGCAGCCCCCATTCATCAAAGACAGACAGCTGCTTCACGAAGTCGGCCCTGCTCTGGCAGAGGTACAGCAGGGCCCCTCCCTGCCGGATGTTGCCGGGGTTGAGGTCACCGGCTAAGGTCAAGAGCGTCGACTTCAACACCGCCGGAGCCAGGTCCTCCTCTTGGAGCCTCATGTTATCCTCGCTTCCACGGAAGGCCCACATCCGGCGAAAGTGGCGCTGCAGGGGAGCGACGTGGCACAATAGAAACTCCTTCACATCTTTGGGCGCTGTCACGCCAAGCTTCCTCAAGAGCGTGAAGCGGCTCCAGACGAAGACGAGCCGGGGGCTCTTGAGCGTCTCCTGGCCCCAACCCGAATTGGGGACAGCAGGCGAGGTCGGCTCCGATAGCAGGGGGCTGGGCACCCCTGCGTCCACGTACAACCACCGCCCGCGGAACCCAACCGTGGGCTGGGGGAGTTTGAAGTCAATCCCAGAGGCCTCGGTCGCAGGCTCGGCAGCAAAGCTCACGCATGCCCAGCGTTGGGAGGGGTCGACAAGACGCAGTGAGAAGAAGTGGCGCAGCAAGGCCACCGAAGGAGGGATGCCCACCATGGCTTCGCAAACGAAGGCAAAGACCGAAAGAAGGGTGATGGACTCAGGACTTAGATGCATCAAGTGGATCTGATAATGGGAGAGCACGGCATTGAAGAAATCAGAGAAGGGGGGAACCAGACCCGCCCACAAGGCGTCGGTGAAACATGGAACCTCGGTTGCTATCCTGCTGATGGAGAAGTGGGACGCGGTCCAAGCCGTCGTCCTCCCGCACTCGTTGAAGACAGAGGCCAGGGCCAAGCTGTACCTGCATAGGCACTCTTGGTTGAGTATGGTTGGCTGGCCGATGGCGGGGGCCACCGATAGCGGCACACAAGACGGAGGCGTGGATTTCTCCCCTCTCCTTCCTCGTCGGAATCATGGCGATGGGAAGGAGGGGGAAGATTTGAGATTGGATTGGAGGCGGGAGCCGGCGTGCGAAGGAAGGAAGAGCAGGAGACGCCCGAGCAACAAGAAGGGGAGCGGCTGTGTGCAACCACAAGTCCGCCTGACAAGGCGCAGAATAAGGGGCGTGGGGGAATAGTGCCGCCCATGTCCCGTCAACCGCCACGCGGCGTCCAAGGCCGCAGGCTGTTAGGGCCCGCGGCGCTTCGCCCTTGCCCTTTCGCCTCTCGGCACGGCCAAGCCCATGCGCTCCACGGGCCCGGGGGCTACTGTCGGTGTCACACCCTGCATTTTGTAACATTTCATTTGCATCAATAAAGCATGAAAAACTTGGACCAACAAAAACTTTTGCATTATTTGGCTTTTATTTGGAGTTGGTTTCTCTCTGTGCTTTTCAAGTGCTCTTTGAAGTCAACACAACTCCACCTTCTATACTTCATCTCCTTGCCACAAACTTCTGCCCAATGATCATGCCATGTGTATAGAGCAATATAGTATTTTCTTACAAAAATAATTTGGCCAAATGGTATTTTCAAAAATTAGTTTTCCAAAAACCCCTGAATTGAGGTTTGCACTGGAAGTACCTGATTTGGGGTATGAAAAATATTTCAAAAAGTATATTTGAAACCTATTAGATATAGGACTCCCATGAACCCCAAAAACATAATTTTAAAAGTTAATTTCCTATTTTATTTAAAGGCTTTTTCTTAAGGCCAAAAATGGTCTTTAATAGGTTAAAATTATTTTAATGTTTCAAAAATACTTGAGAAAATTTCGGGAAACTCAGTGGACATATATTTTCCATATATAAGAGTTTCAACACATGGTCATGTTCAAAATATTGGACAAAACCTCCCCAAACCATTTCTGCCCATTTCCAGGATTTGAAATATTTCTATAGGAAATAATTTCATAAAAATCCAAGAAAAATCCAGCAAGTCACAAATGCATATTTTGATGACCTTGCAAAGCTTCCTGTCAATTAAAGTCATTTTGGCACACCAAAATGCCCCAAAACCCTCTCTGATCAGAACCAAATTTGGACAAGTTGGTTCTACCAACTTTCTCTCCTTGACCCCATCTTTTGTGAGCTTGTGCAAATCACCAAATGAGGCCACTACACCAAGTGGTGCATCATGGAGAAGTGATTTGCTCAACTAGATCTTCATAAGTCCATTTCTGCTAATTTCTAGGGTTTGCCAAAGTTGCATTGGCCACTTTGCCCAAATGAGCTCAAATTTGGTGGAGCACCCTAATTATATGTGTCATTCCATCCTGTAAATTCTCATGGCAATTGGAGTTCATTTGCTTGCCCAAAACTTTATCAAACACCTTCTGACTTTTTGCAAAATCCACTATTTGGACCTCTTCCACTATTCTTGGAGAGCTCAAATTTTTTTCACAACCCCTTCTAGTCCTCTTCTACCTCCAGTAACAATGGCAAGTCCACAGCTCACGTATTGGATGGGTAAAACCCCACTTTCTCTCTCTGGACAGCCCCATTTCCACCCTTCTTATTCTCTCCTCACTCAAGTGGCCATCCATGGCATCCAATGCCCCTCTACTCTTCTTTACTCCTCCCTAGACCGGCTAGACACCGATGGGCGCGCTCACCTTGCATAAAAAATGGCATGCCGGCCATATGGGCGCTCTGGAGCGCGCTACAGTGCGCCCCCGCACTATAGCCGCACCCAGCCAGGCACATCCGGCCACCTCGGCTCTCCCCCTCGTGTCCCCCGAGGCTGCCTCGATGTCCAGGACACGGCAGCTGGTCGGCCCCCTCCTCCCACTCTCTCTCCTGCCCCTGCTCGCACGTGCGCCATGGCCGCCCGAGAGCTCCAATGAGCACGCTCACACGTGCGCTGCCCTGGCGTTTCCCCGCTCCTTCTCTCCCCCCTCTGGGCGTAGACCACCCCTACCAACACCCCAGACATGCCCACGCGCGCCCCCGTGACCCACAGCCACGGCAACGACCTCGCCGGCGCATGGGTCTACGGTGAGCCGTGGCTCGCCTACTTAAGGGCCTCCCGAGCCTCTCTTTCCTCACCACTCGCTCTCTCACTCCCCTAATCACCCCCCTGTGCCACTCACCCCCTCTCCAGGCGAGCCCGAGCTCGAGATCGAACTCGAGCTTCGCCGCCTCGGGTCGCCGTCGATCCCACGGTATAGGCTTCCCCCGCTCCCCCTTTGCCTCGATCTGGAACCCCTGCACCCCACTGATTGATCCCCCTCTCTTCCCCGCCTCGTTTGCAGCCGGAAACGGCCGGAGCCGACGACGCCCGAAGCTCCTCCGCCGCAAGACCTCGTCGCCGTTGAAACAGGCAGCTCCGGTGATGCCCGCCACCTCCACCCGAACGGCGACACGACGAGGAGCCCAGCCGTGCCCTCGCCTGACCTCGCCGTGCCCGGGAACGTTGCCGGTGAGCTCGCCGCCCCTCTGGCCTAGGGTTGACGACGACGGCCGTGGGGCCCGTCAGTCAGCCTCACATACTGACGGGTGGGCCCCACCCGTCAGGTTCAAATACACACGCGCGCGCACCGGTTCGCTGCGTCGGCTGAAGGCGTACTTTGCCTTTACGCCTTCGATGTGGCAGCCTGCGCGGGCTGGATTCCCTCTGGGCCTGCTACACTGTGGCCTTTCTGGCCCAGTGGCACAGTGCCACTTTTCTTTTTCCTTTTTCTTTCTGTCTTGTAAAAATTCCACAGGATAAAATATTTGTCCAAATGGAATAATTCCAACTCCTAAAATCTTAGAAAAATGCCACCTATTTAATGGTGTCACTTTCATTCATATCCAACCAACTTTTATGTACTGTTCAAATTTAAATTCAAATTTGAGCAGTTTAATCTCTGTTTGAAAATCCATATCCCCTCTTGTATAACTCCAAAACGAAAACTAGGAATTTTCCCCTTCCTATATTTCCACCTAGTATTTTATAAAAATAAGTTGACATTTTTTTGAGCACTTTGGTTTTTCTGTTTTATTATTGCCTTATTTTCTTGTTATTATTTTGCAACGATAGATTGTGTTGCTGACGAAGGAGTTGGACCAGAAGACTTTGAAGACTCAGAAGACCGCGTTGAGCCAGGCAAGCAGCCCTTTGACCATGTCTATGAAACCCTTTTTGCATGTTATATAGCACTTTATTAGTGTTGTTTCGGAATCATGATGAGAGGGTAACTACTTTGGTGGATTGCCTTTGTTGCTTCCTCGTTGATACCTGCATTGTGCATGACCCTACCATCTTATGAGGGTTATGCCGGTGGAGTAGATAGGATGCTAAGTAGTTGCTACGCAAAAATGGGCGGGAATATGCATGGTGATGAGGCAAAGTATTTTTTTTCAAAGGACTTTTCGAAAACCCCGTCGGGTGCCACTTATGCCCAAGGGAGATAATGAAATGGGTAACCACTTGATGACGAATTGGTGTACCGAGGCAAGTGTGTGTGTTGTTTTCGAAAATGGATTCGATTTAAGATTTGTCGACTGTCCCAACCTCACATGCGCAACCACTCTACCCTTATATGGGAAAGGGCATTATTGATTACCTAGGCCGATACTAGCTTGGAGCCCGCATTACTAGTGACGGGAGAGTTGTTGGTGCGCTCTCTCGGGACGGGGTCGTGCCAGGTAGGGCGGCCATGACTGTTTTCACAGGGCACCGGATACACCATTGTGTCCCCTCCCGGATGTTACGACCTCGAGTGAGTCTCGTATGATGTACATCGTGAGGATACGGAACAACGAGTGGACTCCTTGTTAGTGTCGTCTAGGGAAAGATAGTGATCGGGTGCTTACCCCGGGTACTTGAGGTACCGCGGGACGTGGATGACACGGAAGTTCCCCGGATCTTGTGGGTAAAGTGTGCAACCTCTGCAGAGTGTAAAACTATTCAAATAGCCGTGTCCACGGTCAAGGACAGTTGGGCGGTGTTGCTTAAACTACGTCCACTTGTTTTTAACGAGTGTGTGTGTGGGAAGAACTACTTGGGTCAAGTCAGAGGACTTGACATGATTGAGTTGGGTTGGTGCCCACTCCTTATATGATGATACCTCTACTTGGGTCAAGTCAGAGGACTTGACATGATTAAGTTGGGTTGGTGCCCACTCTATTTATGTTCATATCTGTAACCTTTCCTTATGGTTACTTGAGTTCTCCTGATGCATGTCTTACAAGCTGTTGAACATGTCATTGCACTCAAAAACTAGCTTTCCGCCAAAATTTACCTATAACATGCATTGTTGTACCTTGAACCAAAACATGGGTTGCTTGCGAGTACATTCAAAGTACTCATTGGCTTGCCACTGGTTATTTAATTGGCCAGGCATGGAAGAGCAGGAGTTCGAAGAAGAATTCTTTGAAGACGAACATGCGAACTAGGACGTTTCCCAGTCAGAATGCCTGTAGGGTTAAGGCAGATGGCATGGGTTCTACTTATCGACAAGGATTTCCGCTGCTTATGTTTCATTTGTTGTTCAGCCCTCAGGGCTTTATCTATGTAAGGCTTGACCATAAAGGTCGTAATTTGTGTAAGACGGTATGTATGGATGTAAGACTCTTGTTATTCAGCTTCTGTGTGTTCAGTGAGCATTGATCTCTGGGATCACTGTACACGTGCATTCGGTGATCACGACTTATGAAGTCGGGGTCCCCACAGAGCTGGTATCAGAGCCATCCTGACTGTAGGAAGCCTTAGTTAGCATGGACGTTAGTTAGCTTGATACCATCTAAACTCCTCTTCTTTTCTAAGCTCACCCAACCCAAGATATATTTCCTTATTAACCTCTCCCATTCAACCTTGTAGATGGCTATCGTACCTGAAGAATTCCTGACCACAGGATTCCCCGTGCTTCTCGAGGATAGCCTCAAGAAGTGCTAGTACCACCGAGCCCCCATTTACACCTAGCATGAGCATTGGATCAATGACACCAAGACGGAGTATCATGTGGAAGTGATCGTGAAGGCCAATAACTCCCCAACAAGCTGGTTCTTTGAGGGACCCCAGATGGCAACACTAGTCCTTGCCGTCGAGACGGCAACCCTTAAGGCACTCACCCGCCTCCGAGACCTTCTTCCGGAGATGGCAGACGAGTTGGCAACCCGTTTCTTGCCTTATCGGAAGGAAGGTGAGGATGAGAGCAGTGCCCCAGGTCCACCATTAGAAGAAGGACTTCCACTTCGATTCCAGACCTACTTCAGCCTTTGTGCCGATAGTTTGGCACAACACTTGGCCTCGGAATCGGTGGAACTCCGAAAGGAACTTCATGAGACCAAGGCACTTCTTCTTCAAGCACAAGGGAAGAAGCATAGGATCAAGAAGGAAGGTGCTCCCCCTGGACAACCTGCAATCGCATACAGAGGCGGAAGACCCCCAAAAGACGGAGAACCACCACATCAACACCGCATGAGCGCAAAGGAATACCGCAAGCTCTTCGCACCTCCAACAAAGCAACACCGTGTTGAGCTCGTCCACTCCCCCACCACTTCAAGTGAAGAAGAAAGTCAGGCCGCCGATGACGAGGAGGAAGACCTAGAAGAGCTAGACTATGCGACTGAGCATTCCACCACTTAGGCATCATTCGCAGCCCGGATATGCCCGTTAGTAACCCCTACGGTAGGATAGGTCGTGTACCCCTATGCGAAGTCGAGTCCTTGTAATGGTTCATATGAAACCATGTAGCATTGTGTTTGCTTTTGATGTGTTTGATGGACGTCGTACTTTCCTTCGGGAACTTGTAAGCGACTACATCACCCATTTGGATTTTAACGAATGTGTTTGGCCTCTTGGCCCTTGCATGAAAACAGTTAGTGTCATACCGACCCCCTTACTAGGCATCCCATCTATATTACTTCCCCATCTTTCCCAATCATGAGACCTTGACCGCTCCGACAGGATGCCTGTTGTAACTCGTACTGGTACCTCTACCCAGCAGCCAGAAGCCGGAGAAGGAGCCAGTCAGAACCAAACCCAAGGACAAGCTCCACCCCCGCCACCACCTCCAAGCATGGACATGGCTCAGCTTCTCCAAGCCTTCCGAGAGGAACGCCAAGCCAACACTGCAGCCCTCCATATGATCGCTCAAGCTGTCAACCGCCAGCCGGCGGGAAACGGCAATGCACGTTCCACGCTGGTGGAGTTCAAGAAGCATGCACCACCCACCTTCATCGAGACTACTGAACCCCTGGATGCAGACGAATGGGTCCGCACCATTGAGGATCTGCTGGAATTAGTCGGATGCACCGAGGACCCTGAGAAGGTGGCTTATGCTGCTCACTGCCTCGGGGGAACTGCTAGAGCTTGGTGGGGTGGATTCAAGGCCATGCATGCTGAGCAAAACATCACTTGGAGCGACTTCAAGGCAGAATTCCGCAAGGCCCACATTCCTTCCGGAATCATGGCCATCAAAAAGCGGGAGTTCCGAGCCCTGAAGCAAGGAAGCAACACTGTCAAGGAGTACATGGAGAAGTTCAGTGTTCTCTCAAGGTATGCCCCTGAAGATGTCAGCACTGATGCTGCCAAAAGGGAGCGCTTCATGGAAGGCCTTAGCCAGACTTTGCAGTACTCGCTTGTTGTGTGTGACTGCCCGACCTTTCCTGATCTGGTGAACAAGGCACTGATGCTTGAAGACAAGCGACGCGCTTTGGATGACACTCGTAAGCGCAAGATGAACAGCAAGGGTAGCTCCAGCAACCAGAAGCCTCGCCCATGGCAGCCAGCCCCGGTCAAGCCAACCTATCAGCAGCCAAGAGCTCCTGCACCCCGCTCCAGCTATCCACCTCAGCAGTATACCAACCCCAGGCCAGCTTACAACAACCCCAATAACAATGCCGGCAAGAGCAGCAACCCCAATCAAGTCACTTGCTTCGGATGTGGTCAGGCAGGACACTACTCCAAGTATTGCCCCAACAAGAAGCCCGACGCACCGCGCCCCAATGCGCAAAACCCAGGACAAGGATGTGGAATGCCACCAAGGAACCAAGCTCCCCGCAACCTGCCCAACAACGGAAAGGGTCGTGTGAATCATGTCACTGCAGAAGAAGCCCAGGAAGACCCGGACGTCGTGCTGGGTACGTTCCTTGTCAACTCAACACCTGCAACTGTCTTGTTTGATTCTGGAGCCACGCATTCATTTGTCACCCAAAAGTTTGCATTAAAAAGTGGCATGACCCCTACACCCCTAAATAACCCCATGGTGGTACAAACCCCCGGAGCAGAGATGAGAGCCAAGATAGGATGTAAAGGAGTTGGGATTGTCATTAATGGCGTAGACTTCCTAGCAGACCTTATCATCTTGAGATCTCAAGGCTTGGATGTGATCTTAGGAATGGATTGGCTCATCAAGCACCAAGGCTTGTTAGATTGTGCCAACCGGACTGTCACTGTGACCAATGGCCAATGAGTCGAAGTTAGATATGCCTCCAACCCCTCCTCTGCTCAGGCCACCCAAGTCAACTCTCTGTCAGAAGTTGGATTGGAGCAAGTGTCGGTAGTATGTGAATACCCCGATGTCTTTCCTGATGAGCTACCGGGAATGCCTCCTGACCGAGACATTGAGTTCATCATCGAGCTCATACCCGGAGCAGGACCCATCTATAAGAAGCCTTATAGAATGGGATCGGAAGAGTTAGTAGAATTGAAGAAGCAACTGGAAGAGCAGTTGAGGAAGGGATTTATCCACCCTAGTGCCTCTCCTTGGGGATCACCTGTCCTGTTTGTGACAAAGAAGGACGGTACCATCCGCTGCATTGACTACCTCTCCCTCAATGAAGATACAATCAAAAACAAGTATCCACTCCCCAAGATTGAAGATCTATTTGATCAACTCAATGGAGCCAGGGTGTTCTCCAAGATTGATCTCAGATCTGGGTACTACCAGCTGAAAATCAGACCCCAAGATATTCTGAAGACGGCATTTGTAACCAGATATGGCATGTATGAGTGCACAGTCATGTCCTTTGGATTGACCAATGCCCCATCTTACTTCATGTATCTCATGAATAAGCTCTTCATGGAATATTTGGACAAGTTTGTTGTTGTCTTCATTGCTGACATTCTTGTCTTCTCGAAGACGGAAGAAGAGCACGAGCAACACTCGAGGATGGTCCTAGACAAGCTTCGAGAGCACCAACTGTATGCCAAGTTCAGCAAGTGTGAATTTTGGCTGCACGAAGTTGGATTCTTGGGTCATGTTTTGACTAAAGAAGGATTGTCGGTCGATCCCACTAAGATTGAAGCCGTGACTGAATGGCAATCCCCAAGCAATGTGAAGGAAGTCAGAAGCTTCCTCGGACTCGCAGGGTATTACCGCAAGTTCGTTGAAGGATTCTCAAGCATTGCACGACCTATGACTCAGCTCTTGAAGAAGGACACGAAGTTTGAATGGATGCCGAAGTGTGAAGAAAGCTTCCAGGAGCTGAAGAAGAGATTGACCACCGCCCCAGTTCTGGCCACACCAGATATACACAAGGAGTTTGTGATATATTGTGATGCGTCAAGAACCGGACTGGGAGGTGTTCTGATGCAAGAAGGCAGAGTCGTAGCTTACCTTTCAAGGCAGCTACGGCCTCATGAAGAGAACTATGCTACTCATGACCTTGAGTTGGCAGCTGTAGTTCATGCCCTGAAAACATGGCGGCATTACCTCCTAGGGAAGCGGTGTGAGATATACACGGACCACAAAAGTCTGAAGTATATTTTCACTCAAAAGTAGTTGAACATGAGGCAAAGAAGATGGCTAGAGTTGATCAAGGATTATGACCTCAGTGTTCAATACCACCCTGGAAAGGCTAATGTGGTAGCAGATGCATTAAGCAGAAAGGCTTGTTCCTTAAATGCCATGCTTAAGGAAAGGCTACCCGTCTTGTCTGAGGAACTTGAAAGCTTCGGGTTGGAACTGGTTGCACCAGGATTCTTAGCCAACCTTGAAGTCAAGCCTACCCTGATGGATGATATCAAGGAAGCTCAGGAGGGACACGAGAGTATTGAAGGCATCAAGAGGAAGATCAAGGCAGGAAAAGCCCCAGGATTCTCAGAGGATGAGCGAGGAATTGTGTGGTTTGGGAATCGCATTTGCGTACCCAACAAGATTGAGCTCAAGAATTTGATCTTGCAAGAAGCTCATGACACGCCGTATTCCATTCACCCCGGAGGAACCAAGATGCATCAAGACCTGAAGGAAAGATTCTGGTGGCATGGCATGAAAAGGGAGATTGCCACCTATGTTGCAAAATGTGATGTATGCCAAAGGGTCAAAGCTGAATATCAGCGACCTGCTGGATTGCTCCAACCACTCAAGGTTCCCGAGTGGAAATGGGATAAAGTCGGAATGGATTTCATCACTGGACTACCTAGGTCGAACAAGGGACATGACTCCATCTGGGTCATAGTCGATCACTTGACCAAAGTAGCCCATTTCATTCCTGTAAAGACCACTTATGATGGCAACCAGCTAGCAACTCTATACATCAGCAGAATCGTAAGCCTTCATGGTGTTCCCAAGGAGATTGTGTCAGAACGAGGAACCAAGTTTAACTCAAGATTCTGGAAGAAGTTCCAAGAGGCCATGGGGACCAAGTTATCCTTCAGCACTGCTTTCCACCCATAGACTGGAGGCCAGACAGAACGAGTAAATCAGATACTCGAAGACATGCTCCGAGCCTGTGTTTTAGCATATGGAGCTAGGTGGGAAGATTGCCTCCCTTTCGCCGAGTTCTCCTACAACAACAGTTATCAGTCAAGCCTTCAGATGGCACCATTTGAGGTGTTGTACGGGCGCAAGTGCCTCACACCCCTCAACTGGTCAGAAACAGGAGAAGGACTAGTCTTTGGGCCCGATATCCTCCGTGAAGCAGAAGAGCAAGTTCAGCTAGTCAGAGAACAACTGAAGACCGCTAAGTCCGGACAGAAGAGCTATGCTGACACTCGTCGCCGACAAGTAGACTTCCAAGTCAGAGACCATGTGTACCTACGAGTGACTCCCCTTAAGGGAACCAAGCGTTTCCACGTTAAGGGAAAACTCGCACCAAGATTTATCGGCCCCTTCGAGATCACCGCACGACATGGAGAAGTGGCTTACCAGTTGGAACTACCACCTGAACTATCCGATGTACACAACGTTTTCCACGTGTCACAACTTCGGAAGTGCCTCCAAGTTCCAGGCAAGCCTGATCTTTACAAGGACTTCAAGCACCAAGCCATTGACCTTCAGCCTAATTTGACTTACCGCGAGAGGCCCATCTGCATTTTGGATGAGGCTGAGCGACGCACTCGAAGCCGCACTATCAAGTATTTCAAGGTCCAGTGGAGCAACCACACTGAAGCAGAATCAACCTGGGAACGTGAAGACTACCTTAGATCCGATTTTCCGTATCTCTTTAAAGCCTAGTTTAGGAATCTCGGGGACGAGATTCTTGTAAGGGGGGTAGGTCTGTCACACCCTGCATTTTGTAACATTTCATTTGCATCAATAAAGCATGAAAAACTTGGACCAACAAAAACTTTTGCATTATTTGGCTTTTATTTGGAGTTAGTTTCTCTCTGTGCTTTTCAAGTGCTCTTTGAAGTCAACACAACTCCACCTTCTATACTTCATCTCCTTGCCCCAAACTTCTGCCCAATGATCATGCCATGTGTATAGAGCAATATAGTATTTTCTTACAAAAATAATTTGGCCAAATGGTATTTTCAAAAATTAGTTTTCCAAAAACCCTTGAATTGAGGTTTGCACTGCAAGTACCTGATTTGGGGTATGAAAAATATTTCAAAAAGTATATTTGAAACCTATTAGATATAGGACTCCCATGAACCCCAAAAACATAATTTTAAAAGTTAATTTCCTATTTTATTTAAAGGCTTTTTCTTAAGGCCAGAAATGGTCTTTAATAGGTTAAAATTATTTTAATGTTTCAAAAATATTTGAGAAAATTTAGGGAAACTCAGTGGACATATATTTTCCATATATAAGAGTTTCAACACATGGTCATGTTCAAAATATTGGACAAAACCTCCCCAAACCATTTCTGCCCATTTCCAGGATTTGAAATATTTCTACAAGAAATAATTTCATAAAAATCCAAGAAAAATCCAGCAAGTCACAAATGCATATTTTGGTGACCTTGCAAAGCTTCCTGTCAATTAAAGTCATTTTGGCTCACCAAAATGCCCCAAAACCCTCTCTGATCAGAACCAAATTTGGACAAGTTTGTACTACTAACTTTCTCTCCTTGACCCCATCTTTTGTGAGCATGTGCAAATCACCAAAGGAGGCCACTACACCAAGTGGTGCATCATGGAGAAGTGATTTGCTCAACTAGATCTTCATAAGTCCATTTCTGCTAATTTCTAGGGTTTGCCAAAGTTGCATTGGCCACTTTGCCCAAATGAGCTCAAATTTTGTGGAGCACCCTAATTATATGTGTCATTCCATCCTGTAAATTCTCATGGCAATTGGAGTTCATTTGCTTGCCCAAAACTTTATCAAACACCTTCTGACTTTTTGCAAAATCCACTATTTGGACCCCTTCCACTATTCTTGGAGAGCTCAAATTTGTACCACAACCCCTTCTAGTCCTCTTCTACCTCCAGTAACAATGGCAAGTCCACAGGTCACTTATTGGATGGGTAAAACCCCACTTTCTCTCTCTGGACAGCCCCATTTCCACCCTTCTTCTTCTTCTCTCCTCACTCCAGTGGCCATCCATGGCATCCAATGACCCTCTACTCTTCTTTACTCCTCCCTAGACCGGCTAGACACCGATGGGCGCGCTCACCTTGCATAAAAAATGGCATGCCGGCCATATGGGCGCTCTGGAGCGCGCTACAGTGCGCCCCCGCACTATAGCCGCCCCCAGCCAGGCACATCCGTCCACCTCGGCTCTCCCCCTCGTGTCCCCCGAGGCCGCCTCGACGTCCGGGACACGGCAGCTCGTCGGCCCCCTCCTCCCTCTCTCTCTCTCCTGCCCCTGCTCGCACGCGCGCCATGGCCGCCCGAGAGCTCCAATGAGCACGCTCACACGCGCGCTGCCCTGGCGTTTCCCCGCTCCTTCTCACCCCCCTCTGGGCGTAGACCACCCCTACCAACACCCCAGACATGCCCACGCGCGCCCCCGTGACCCACAGCCACGGCAACGACCTCGCCGGCGCACGGGTCTACGGTGAGCCGTGGCTTGCCTACTTAAGGGCCTCCCCGAGCCCCTCTTTCCTCACCACTCGCTCTCTCACTCCCCTAATCACCCCCCTGCGCCACTCACCCCTCTCCAGGCGAGCCCGAGCTCGAGATCGAACTCGCGCTCCGCCGCCTCGAGTCGCCGTCGATCCCATGGTACAGGCTTCCCCCGCTCCCCCTTTGCCTTGATCTAGAACCCCTGCACCCCACTGATTGATCCCCCTCTCTTCCCCGCCTCGTTTGCAGCCGGAATTGGCCGGAGCCGACGATGCCCGAAGCTCCTCCGCTGCAAGACCTCATCGCTGGCGAACCAGGCAGCTCCCGTGATGCCCGCCACCTCCACCCGAACGGCGACACGACGAGGAGCCCAGCCGTGCCCTCGCCTGACCTCGCCGTGCCCAGGAACGTCGCCGGTGAGCTCGCCGCCCCTCTGGCCTAGGGTTGATGACGACGGCCGTGGGGCCCGTCAGTCAGCCTCACATACTGACGGGTGGGCCCCACCTGTCAGGTTCAAATACACACGCGCGCGCACCGGTTCGCTGCGTCGGCTGAAGGCATACTTTGCCTTTATGCCTTCGACGTGGCAGCCTGCGCGGGCTGGATTCCCTCTGGGCCTGCTGCACTGTGGCCTTTCTGGCCCAGTGGCACAGTGCCACTTTTCTTTTTCCTTTTTCTTTCTGTCTTGTAAAAGTTCCACAGGATAAAATATTTGTCCAAATGGAATAATTCCAACTCCTAAAATCTTAGAAAAATGCCACCTATTTAATGGTGTCACTTTCATTCAAATCCAACCAACTTTTATGCACTGTTCAAATTTAAATTCAAATTTGAGCAGTTTAATCTCTGTTTGAAAATCCATATCCCCTCTTGTATAACTCCAAAACAAAAACTAGGAATTTTCCCCTTCCTAGATTTCCACCTAGTATTTTATAAAAATAAGTTGACATTTTTTTGAGCACTTTGGTTTTTCTGTTTTATTATTGCCTTATTTTCTCGTTATTATTTTGCAACGATAGATTGCGTTGCTGACGAAGGAGTTGGACCAGAAGACTTTGAAGACTCAGAAGACCTCGTTGAGCCAGGCAAGCAGCCCTTTGACCATGTCTATGAAACCCTTTTTGCATGTCATATAGCACTTTATTAGTGTTGTTTCGGAATCATAATGAGAGGGTAACTCCTTTGGTGGATTGCCTTTGTTGCTTCCTCGTTGATACCTGCATTGTGCATGACCCTACCTTCTTATGAGGGTTATGCCGGTGGAGTAGATAGGATGCTAAGTAGTTGCTACACAAAAATGGGCGGGAATATGCATGGTGATGAGGCAAAGTATTTTTTTCAAAGGACTTTTCGAAAACCCCGTCGGGTGCCACTTATGCCCGAGGGAGATAATGAAATGGGTAACCACTTGATGACGAAGCGGTGTACTAAGGCAAGTGTGTGTGTTGTTTTCGAAAACGGATTAGATTTAAGATTTGTCGACTGTCCCAACCTCACATGCGCAACCACTCTACCCTTATATGGGAAAGGGCATTATTGATTACCTAGGCCGATACTAGCTTGGAGCCTGCATTACTAGTGACGGGAGAGTTGTTGGTGCGCTCTCTCGGGACGGGGTCGTGCCAGGTAGGGCGGCCATGACTGTTTTCACAGGGCACCGGATACACCGTTGTGTCCCCTCCCGGATGTTACGACCTCGAGTGAGTCTCGTATGATGTACATCGTGAGGATACGGAACAACGAGTGGACTCCTTGTTAGTGTCGTCTAGGGAAAGATAGTGATCGGGTGCTTACCCCGGGTACTTGAGGTACCGCGGGACGTGGATGACACGGAAGTTCCCCGGATCTTGTGGGTAAAGTGTGCAACCTCTGCAGAGTGTAAAACTATTCGAATAGCCGTGTCCACGGTCAAGAACAGTTGGGCGGTGCTGCTTAAACTACGTCCACTTGTTTTTAACCAGTGTGTGTGTGGGAAGAACTACTTGGGTCAAGTTAGAGGACTTGACATGATTGAGTTGGGTTGGTGCCCACTCCTTATATGATGATACCTCTACTTGGGTCAAGTCAGAGGACTTGACATGATTAAGTTGGGTTGGTGCCCACTCTATTTATGTTGATATCTGTAACCTGTCCTTATGGTTACTTGAGTTCTCCTGATGCATGTCTTACAAGCTGTTGAACATGTCATTGCACTCAAAAACTAGCTTTCCGCAAAAATTTACCTATAACATGCATTGTTATACCTTGAACCAAAACATGGGTTGCTTGCGATTACATTCAAAGTACTCATTGGCTTGCCACTGGTTATTTAATTGGCCAGGCATGGAAGAGCAGGAGTTCGAAGAAGAATTCTTTGAAGACGAACATGCGAACTAGGACGTTTCCCAGTCAGGATGCCTGTAGGGTTAAGGCAGATGGCATGGGTTCTACTTATCGACAAGTATTTCCGCTGCTTATGTTTCATTTGTTGTTCAGCCCTCAGGGCTTTATCTATGTAAGGCTTGACCATAAAGGTCGTAATTTGTGTAAGACGGTATGTATGGATGTAAGACTCTTGTTATTTAGCTTCTGTGTGTTCAGTGAGCATTGATCTCTGGGATCACTGTACACGTGCATTCGGTGATCATGACTTATGAAGTCGGGGTCCCCACAGTCGGCGTTCTGGGAACGGGGGTCCCCAGACTTGCCATCCTATGGCCTGCGGCGTGGCTCGCATGGGGGCCCAACACGGCCCATCTTCATCAAGCACAAGACTCAAGACCCTCGCGAGGGGCTAAGCCTCGCGAGGCGGATGACACGGCGCATCCTCGGGCGCAGCCTCCTCAGGCTGGCTCGCGAGGAGACGGAGATATCAAGGCGGGGTGCCTCACGAGGTGCCCGTGACGCAAGCCATGACGATCGAGGGCGCCAGGAAGGGGCCAGCGCACGCAGCGTCCTTCTTTCCTCTTTGGTACAAAGGGGGCAAGTGCAGCCGCGTAGTACCGAGGCATCAAACAAAGGTTGCCATTTCGGTGCAACATGACCAGGACCAAGCGGACTACGAGACGGAGGTCACCATGGAGCCTAGCGCGGTGTCACCGCAGAGCCTTTCGCAGGCAAAGACCACCTTTTGTCAGGATAGATGTATTTGCTGTCCCGCTTCAAATTAGCCTGCCATTGTTGGCTCCCTTCTCGTTCGATATTTGGGAAGAGGACCAAGGCCTCTATAAATAGGGACCAGCCGCCCACATAGCAAGGGGTTCGGTTCGAGCAGTTAGCGGATCGAAGATCGGAGATCAGAGAGAAAGAGAGAGAGAGAAGGGCAACTGAACTCCTCCTAGCAGTTCATCGCCCCAGCCAAGAACAGACCCTCGCGAGGCTGTTCTTCCTTGTATTATTCATCATCACCAGCCCCAAGAGGCAATCCATCCAGCACACACTGGAGTAGGGTATTACACCACAATGGTGGCCCGAACCAGTATAAATCTTGTGTCTCTTGTGTGATCCTTTTAGTATTTTAGATCTTTGTGAGGCGGGGAGGTTGAGGACGTGATCTCCGCGCGCACCCCAGTGTTCGAACCTTAAGGGTCTGCCGGAACCCGAGATCCGACACCTCTGGGGTTCCCGCTTCCTCTATACGCCCCCGCCGAGGGTGTTGATGCTGATCCCCGCGGTCGGCACCGTCGTAGGCGCCGTCGGGTCACGAAGGCATGGGTTGTTCCTCCCGGAGTCCACGCTGAGGGCTCCTCCCACAAGTTCGTGCTCCACGTCGTCGTTCCTCTTCAATCCTGGATCCGTCTGCCTCCCTTCTTCGCCTCCGTCGTCCCTCCAGGAGGGCCTCTAGAGCTCTGGCTGCAGCACACCGGCTGCAGTGCCCTCGCGACCGAGGCTGAGGTCGTGGTCGCCGCCCCGGGCGAGGTCTACTTGTCCCGCGGCTGGAGAGAAATCGCCCGGGTCTGCAAGGTGAGGGGCATCTTCGCGGTCCACCTGGAGTATGATGGCGCTGCAGTGATGTTCCTCAAGGTCTTCGACGCGATCGGGCGCCGGCTGGAGTGCTGCCGCAGGAGAGGTGGCCAGGACCTTGCCCTGGAGAGGGCTAGGTCCGTCGACCGCTCGCTTGGCGAAGGCGCCGGGGGGTCCAGCGACTCCAGCGAGATCTTCGCGACTCCGGAGACGAGCGACGACAGCTACGAGCCCGGGAGCCGGCGCCGCTCCCGGAGCAGGGCGGGCTCGTCAGGCCGCCACCGACCTTGATCTGGATGTGGTTGGCCCCAGTGATTGACGGCCCACTGTTGATGATGGCATCTTCTGCTGGAGCCCGTGTAGTTAGCACTCCTTAGGATCCGTTCAATGCGAGGAATCAAGATGCGCCCCACGGGGGCTTGTAAGGTGTCTGTAGTCCCGTTTGTTAATATATGACCTTTGCTATGGATTTGTGTGAGTTGCTGATTCCGTCATAGCTTAGTTCTCCCTTTCGAACCTCGCGAGGGCTTGGTGCTCTACGCCGACAGGTCTCAGTCCCAAGGCGGCGTCAGCCTTCGCTGGTATGCCAGGTCGCGATGCCGTGGTCAAGGCTAGGAGGTGAGCGACCTGGGGTCCGGTAAGAGCCCCTGAGTCGCTATGCTCAGGAGGTCCCCCTTGGCGCCCAAGCAGCCGTTGCTTGGTGAGAAAGGGAAGAAACGTCGCTAGTACGGAATTGCCTTAGGTGCGGGGGTAGTGCCACGGTGGCCAGCACTGTGGGAGGTGACTTATCTTGAGGATCGAGGATTATCCCTGGTGCGCCGTCGGGTTCGCGCGTCGCTAGGAGCGGAATCGCTCGGCAAGGTCCTCATGAGCCCCTTCTCCCTCGCCTATGCTCCCCTTTCTGCTCTACGTCCTCGGGTCCCGGCCCTCGAGCTTGTCTCAGCCGTCGCCGGTATGCCAGGTCGCGATGCCGTGGACAAGGCCAGAGGGTGAGGGCTGGAGAGCCAGTAGGAGCCCTTTAACGTGCAAGTAGTCGACATGTAGAAGAAGGGATGCCGTGAACGGGCATCATGCAATCAAGCGTGATAGGCAATTGCATAGTTGGAAATAAACGCTAGGGAGATACATGCCACTGGGTCTGGCCCGAGCGGCTTGGGGATGATGCAGCCCGAGGGGCGCCCCCAACAAGGCAAACTAACGATCGAAAGGTAAATGCAGATACATGCCGCGGGGACGGACCCACGCGCCCTGGGAGTAATGCAACCCTGGGAGGGTGCTCCCAGCTGAGAACGGAACTTGAAAGATGTCACCTGAGGATGTCGTCGGTGTAGTGGCGTTGGTGCAGCAGACTTGATGGGCTGCAGAAGCCTATCCTCACGAGCCCCTAGGCCCCGGGGCCTCGGGAGGCTCCGGAGGCACTGGTGACTCCTCGCGAGCTGCCTCCATCTCCGCCAAGGCCGCGGAACGCCTGTCTTCCTGAGCCTCCACAATGCCCCTCATGAGGCGCTGGTAGGCCGCAGCCATGCTCGGCAGGCCGTGAGGCATGCAAACATAGCTGTGGGGTGGACCTCCGCAACGCCCCACTTGCGAGGGCCAGAGGCGCTCCGTCGTGGCGACCTGATTGAGCCCTGGTACGTCGACGCAGACGCGCAGCCCACCATCCTCGCCTGGATGCGGGGCCACGGCTGGCTGGCGGCGGCAACCTCTCATGATCCTTGACTCCTGTAGTTCTTGAATGGCCTTGTCAACGAACTCTTGCTGGTCTGACCTTCCTCGCCTGGCTCCTTCCCGGGGGAAATGTGCTGCGAAGCACGCCTCCACATGGTGCCCAAGCGCCTCCCTCGTGACCCTGGCTAGGTCGGTGGCCCTCCAGGCGAGAGCCCCCGAGCCCTGCCTGAGGAGGGCACCGGGCGCTTTCCTATGCGATGGAAGGAGGGTCTCCCTGGGCAGACGCGGGCCCTAAGGGGCCTGCCTCCCGAGGGGCCGAGCCTGACGATGTCTTCTTCTTCTTGGGGTTGGTCTCAGGAAGCCTCCTGCTTCCGCGATCTGGGTCTTCTAGCGAAGCGGCCTGATAGGCCCGCTCCAAGGAACACACTGCATCCTTCTCTTGACAGGGCACCGTGTTGACTCCGCCACTTCCTGGCATCTTGAGGACGTTGTAGCCGTGGTGGGTCGTAGCCATGAACTTGGCCAGCGCTGGGTACCCGAGGATGGCGTTGTACGGCAGGCGGATGTGGGCGACGTCGAAGTCGATGAGCTCGGTGCGGTAGTTGCTACGAGCCCCGAAGGTGACAGGGAGGCGGACCTGCCCGATCGGGACTGTGGAACCGTCGGTGATCCCGGAGAAAGGCTTGGTTGGCTGAAGCTGGTCATAGGGCACTTGGAGGTTGTTGAAAGTTTCCACGGACAGGACGTTGAGCCCCGCCCCACCATCGATTAGGGTCTTGGTGACCAGCACGTTGCTGATGACTGGGGAGCAAAGCATCGGGAGGACTCCTGCCGTGGCCGCGCACTTGAGCTGGTCCGCCGAGCGGAACGTGATGGGGCACGCCGACCACCTGAGGGGCGCGTTGCTTCGAGCTTGGGGAGAACTGCATTCACCTCACGGGCAAACTGCTTGAAGATACGTTGAGAGGCTGGGGCTTGAGCTCCACCCAGGATGCAGGCGATTGCGCGCGGCTCCTGGAAGCCCCCAGCCCCCTCGTCTTGATGGCGGTCTTCGTTCCTTCTTGGTGGAGGCGGCAGAGGAGGTAGGCCTGCGTTGCTGTGAGGGCGGTCCTCACGAGGCTGATCCCTCCGGTCTCCCTCGCGAGGCAGGTCCCGCCAGCGGTCCTCGCGAGGCTGGTAGCGCCACCCCTGGCGCGGGCCGCGATCTTCCCAGCGTCCTGGGTTTCTTCCTCCTCCTCGGCCGTAGCCCCGGTCAGCACGGTCAGGGCGACGGCCGATCCTTCCTTCTCGCACGGCTCGGAGTTCTTGACATTCGTTGGTGTTGTGGGTGTGGAGGTCATGGTACACGCAGTACCGGTTGCCTCTGGAGGGCTCGGGCAGATCCTTGCCCCGCTTTGTGTCTGGTTCTGCCGCGAGTACGGCAGCCCCCTTGTGCTTCGCGTCCTTGGCTTTGGGCTTCTTCTCTTCTGGGTCCGCGGCAGGCAGCTCGAGAAGGGAGAGACGTCCCTCCTCAGCCCTGGCGCACTTGTTCGCCAAGTTGAACAGCTCCAGGGAGGTGCAGAGGTCTTCATGCATCGCCAGCTCCTCCTTCATCTTGACGTCGCGCACGCCGTCGGAGAAGGCAGAGATGATGGCCTCCTCGGACACCTTGGGGATCTTGAGGCGCGCGCTGTTGAAGCGCTGAATGTACTTTTGCAGGGTCTCTCCGGGTTGTTGCTTGATGCGGCGCATGTCGCTCACGGCGGGCGGCCGGTCGCGAGTACCTTGGAAGTTGGCGATGAAGCGGGCGCGCATCTGGTCCGAGGAGGAGATCGTGCCTGGAGCCAGATTCAGGAGCCAGGTTCGAGCTCCTTCCTTGAGTGCCATGGGGAACTAGTTCGCCATGACCTTTTCATCCCCGCCGGCAGCCTCGATGCCCAGCTCGTAGAGCTGGAGGAACTCTGCGGGATCGGTTGTGCTGTCGTAGCGAGGAGGCAGGTCAGGCTTGAACTTGCCGGGCCACGCGACGCTGCGCAGCTCAGTGGTGTAGACGTGGCAGCCCGCGGTGGCCACAAAAGGCCTCGGTTGGTAGAGAGCTTGGTCTTGAGGGTCCCCACGTGCTGCAGCTAGGAGCAGGGCGGGGTCTTGTCGCGCCGGAGCTGGAGCAGGGTCGCGGCGTGCCGGAGCGGGGAGCGCCCTGGCAGCCCCTTGCAGGCGAGGAACTTCTTGGCAGCTCTGCTCTTGCTGCGCTGACGCCTGATGGAGCGGGTTCCTCCCAGGGGCCAAGTGCCTTAGAGCCATGGCATCTTCTTGGAGGGGAGGCGGCTGGTGTGCCTCTGAAGCTTCGTTGCCCGCGTGGGGCGGAGTGTGGCGCAGAGGGACGGACTGCGCGGAAGAGCTCCCTACGGCGCGGACAAGCTCGGCGACGCGGTCGAGCCACTCTTCGTAGACGTCATCGACGGGGCGGTAGCGCAGGAGCTCATTTGCCTCTAGGAGCACAGCTCGAGCCTCCAAGGGTGCGCGGAGCGCGCGGGACGAAGAACCGGCCGGCACGAGCGATGGAGTGGCGGTGCGGCCGTCTTGCCGCACGGACGGGTGCTGAGACGATGCTTGCTGCTTGCCCCCCGCCGGGCCGGTGGCGGCGTTGACGGCGGGCGACGGGGAACGACAAGGACGCCCACCGACGGGGGCCATCTGGGCGACGTGAGAAGCGATGGCGGCCCGGTGCTCGGCGCGGGCCCGACGAGCGTGAGACATGGATGCGACGGTCGGAGGAGAACGGAGCGATGGAAGACGAATTCCGGCGCACCCCTACCTGGCGCGCCAAATGTCGGATTTCGGGTTCTGGCAGACCCTTAAGGTTCGAACACTGGGGTGCGCGCGGAAATCACGTCCTCAACCTCTCCGTCTCACTGGGATCTAAACTACTAAAGGAATCACACAAGAGACACAAGATTTATACTGGTTCGGGCCACCGTTGTGGTGTAATACCCTACTCCAATGTGCGGTGGATGGATTGCCTCCTGGGGCTGGTGATGAAGAACAATATAAGGAAGAACAGCCTCGCGAGGGTCTGTTCTTGGCTGGGGTGATGAACTGCTGGGAGGAGTTCGATCACCTCTCTCTCTCTCTTTCTCTACTCTGTGTGCCTTCTCGTCAAAACCGGACCCTTTGCTACGTGGGTGGCCGGTCCCTATTTATAGAGGCCATGGTCCTCTTCCCAAATATCGAGTGGGAAGGGAGCCAACAATGGCGGGCTAATTTGAAGGGGGACAGCAAGTACATCTATCCTGACAAAAGGTGGTCTTCGCCTGCGAAAGGCTCTCCGGTGACGCCGTGCTGGGCTCCATGGTGACCTCCGTCTCGTAGTCCGCTTGGTCCTCGCCTTGTTGCACCGAAGTGGCAACCTTTGCCTGATGCCTCGGTACTCCGCGGATGCGCTTTCCCCCTTTGCACCAAAGAGGAAAGAAGGACGCTGCGCACGGTGGCACCCGCCTGGTGCCCTCGATCGTCATGGCTTGCGTCATGGGCACCTCGCGAGGTACCCCGCCTTGATATCTCCGTCTCCTCGCGAGCCAGCCTGAGGAGGCTGCGCCTGAGGATGCACCATGTCGTCCGCCTCGCGAGGCTTGGCCCCTCGCGAGGGTCTTGAGTCTTGTGCTTGATGAAGATGGGCCATGTTGGGCCCCCATTCAAGCCACGCCGCAGGCAGGCAAGTCTGGGGACCCCCGTTCCCAGAACGCCGACAAAAAGGGATCACAAAATATACTAACAAGCACACGAACATAGCAAAAACATAATCAGTTTTCAGACTTAGTGAAAACTGGGACATGCTAAAACATAACTCACGAAGGCATGTTTACGAGCTCGATGCATTCACTACGGAGCAAGTCATGGCAAGACAAGCATGCATCCATTAAGAAGGCACAAAATACAAGCTAGACATGGCAAGAACAATGGCATAGCATGCACGGATCAACTACAATAACATCGGCAAAATCGCAAACAAGTTGACGATCTGCCTAGATTCACAACGAAGCAAAAGTAGAGCTCGATTGACTCAAGCTAGGGTACTCCATATACGCAAACAAAGACATGGATGGATAGAGCACTACAATATTAACAAAACTCCTTTACTGATCATCCTCGAAAGAGGCACGGATCACTAGGAAACAACATGAACATATGGCATCATGAACTAAACAATCCCAGGACTTAGTGAAACTACTAAGTCACTGAAAATAGATTTATCGGGTGCCTCACTTTGCAAGCTTGCAGTAAGCACCACACACATCACAAAAATACATGGGTTGCACCTCTTGAAAGATAACAAAACCCTTAACAAAACATATGAAGAGCACCATGGCATATCACGCACACAATAATCATGGCAAAAATGACAAAAGTCTAAGATGAACTAGCAGATCTGACAATTAACTCACGAAGCCCTCTTCTAACAGCATTTCGGGCATCAAGATGAACTCTAATGAAAATGATGCAACAGAATGAAATGATATACTCTCTAAGCCGAACATTTTGATATGCTATATGCCCAAATCGGAGCTACGGATGCGGAGATATCACAGGTCAAAGATAGCAAGAAAATTAGGGTTCGGAGGAAAAAGTCAACCCTCGGGGAAGTTTCAGATCGGGATCTGGCGCGTTCTCCAGTTATTCGCTGTTGTTGCCATGTCTTTTGCTTGCGTGTTGCATCATATCATGTCATCATGTGCATTGCATCATCATGTTTTTCAAAACTTGCATCTGTCCCGGTCTCCTCGTCCTCTCCGTTGTCCGTTCTGAGCCCAACCACACTTGCACACGCCCGCGGCATGTCCAAAATAGTATTTTATAAGTGGCCGGAAAATGTTCTCGGAATGGGATGAGAGTTGATGTGTGGTCTTATTATAGTGTAGATAGACCGCCTGTCAAGTTTCATCGCATTCGGAGATCGTTTGATGCCGCAACGGATAACTATAGCGGCAGTATAGCCGGTCTAACGTCGGACGTTTTTGGTCTCCGGAAACAGATGCCAGGCTCTCTCTCTCTCTTCTCCCCCTCGCAGTCTCACCACAACCCACCTAGTCCATCCTGCTTCCCCTCTTCACTTCCGGAGTTGTCCGATGCAACCGCACGGTCCGAAACCCTCTCTGCACAGTGCATCGAACCCCTCACGTGCGCGTCCGAAAAGTTGTCCCAGACCCGACTCGGACAGTCGTTACCGCTGTGTCCGGATCATCTCCGAACGTCTACAAAACGTCATCGTTTTCCTATTTGGACTTCCTAGTGTTTTATTCTTGACCGCTCGATTTTAATTGGAGGGACGGATTAGCCCCTAAACTTCCCTCTTTGCCATATATATAGTCCACTCCTAGACTATTTTCGACAAATCCCTAATTTTTAGGGATCCTCCCAGCCGCCGCCGCCACACTCATTTCCCCCTCGGGATCCTCTCATTCCCCCGCACCAACCATCATCCTCCCCAAATCCAAAAATTCCCCTCGAGTTCCCAACCAGATCCACTCCTCCTTCCCGGCGGCATGATGCACAATCGAGTATGATGCATGTACGGTTTAATGAAGCATGGCATGACAAAGTGCACAAACAATCCTACAAATTAAGTGGAGCTCAATGTGCAACGAGTTGCATATTGAAGAAAACACCACATGACTTATTTAGTTCTCTCTCGTTTATGTACCCAACAGGATTAAATGTTGATTAACATGGCAAGAGGGTGAAGCAAAAGAAAACTACCTATCTAGGCAAGTTTAAATGAGGCCGGAAACAACAAACAACAAATCCGGAACTCCTCATGTGCATATATTAGGTTAGGTCCTGTTCTGCCCTAAACCATATTTTAGAGTTGCTAAACATGCAAAGTAAGGCCACCATGTTAAACTATGCATTTTTCTACCCCATTTACATATAAAGATTATTTAATTCGGAGCTACGGTTATTTAGTTATGAATTAAAGCATTTTAACATGGCATAGGAGTAAATTTAACCAAACATCATTTTAGACATTTTAAACATGGATGAAAGTGACATATTAATAAACTAGATAAAATTGTGAGCAAGTTTCATGTTAAGTTTGTTTTAAACCGATGCACGGTTAAAGATTTATTAAATGCAGGAACTATAAGGTTTTTTTTTTGCAAATCTGCGTTCTCTGGAAATTAGCGAAAACACTCTGCGGGAAAAAAACTTATCTCAGGCCGAAACTGGCCTGAACTGGGCTGCACAGCAGCAAACAAAGGATGGGCTGCCTCACATCGGGCTCCAGGAAGCCGAGCCTTGGCACTGGGCCATGCACGCCCTGCTGGAACTGGGCTTCGCACGAGGCAGAGGAGGGGGTCAACGCAGGCGGGCGACTTGTCACTGTTCGTCGTCGTTTCCAAACGCAGAAGCAGAGGCTGGCGACGAGGATTGGGGAGGACCGACCGCGGTGATGAGCTGGAGGGCGCGGCCTGCGGGGTCCAGCTGGAGGCTCTCGTCGCGGACGAGGAGCTCGAGGAGGAGACGAGCGATCGAGGTGGCGACGAGGGCGGGTTGCAGGCGGCTCCCACGCGGGACTTGGGTCGCAGGGGCGAGGCGAGCATCGAGCAGATCCGGCGGGTGGCGCTGCTCGAAGGACACCAGACGAAGCAAGACGGTGGCGGTGGCGCCATGGAGCTTGGGCGAACTCCTTTTCATTCCTGGGAAGGAGAGGGAGAGAGAACCACCGTGAGAGAGAGGGGGAAAAATAAGAGGAGAGGACCGGGATGAGGTCAGTCCTGGTCGTGGCCGCCGGCGGCGGGGTCGCCGGAGGGCGCAGCCTGTAGGGTAGGTGAGGCTCGGGCGCGTGGGCTCCTGCTCCGCTGCTGCTACGGGTTCGAGGAGAAAGCAGAGGAGCTACAGGGAAGGAGGAGTGGATCTGGTTGGGAACTCGAGGGGAATTTTTGGATTTGGGGAGGATGATGGTTGGTGCGGGGGAATGAGAGGATCCCGAGGGGGAAATGAGTGTGGCGGCGGCGGCTGGGAGGATCCCTAAAAATTAGGGATTTGTCGAAAATAGTCTAGGAGTTGGTCCCCCGGGGCCAGTGCTCCTCTGAGTGTTGGTCCACCTGTCAGCTACCGGTGGCCACCAGGGGCAACTCTGGGCTGGCCTACCCGTACCTAGGACAATCTGAGTGTGCCCTGAGAAAGAGATATGTGCAGCTCCTATCGGGATTTGTCGGCACATTCGGGCGGTGTTGCTGGTTTAGTTTTACCCTGTCGAAATGTCTTGTTGTACCGGGATACCGAGTCTGATCGGAATGTCACGGGTGGAGGTCTATTCCTTCGTTGACCATGAGAGCTTGTGATGGGCTAAGTTGGGACACCCCTGTAGGGATTTGAACTTTCGAAAGCCGTGCCCGCGGTTATGGGCAGATGGGAATTTGTTAACGTCCGGTTGTAGAAAACCTGAAGTCGACCTTAATTAAAATACATCAACCGCGTTTGTAACCGTGATGGTCTCTTTCCGGCGGAGTCCGGGAAGTGAACACGGTTGTTGGAGTTATGCTTGACGTAGGTAGTCCAGGATCACTTCTTGATCATACTTTTATCGACCATGCTTTGCCTTCTCTTCTCGCTCTCATTTGCGTATGTTAGCCACCATTTATGCTAGTCGCTTGCTGCAGCTCCACCTCATACCTTTTACCTTACCCATAAGCTTAAACAGTCTTGATCGCGAGGGTGCGAGATTGTTGAGTCCCCGTGGCTCACAGATACTTCCAAAACCAGTTTGCAGGTGCTGATGTTACCAAGCAGGTGACGCAACCAAGCTCAAGGAGGAGCTCGTTGAAGATCTTGTCCTTTATGTTGTTCCGTTCTAGTTGATCAGTAGTGGAGCCCAGTTGGGGTTGATCGGGGACCTTTGTCGCACTTTGGGTTCTTATTTTATTTTGGTTCCGTAGTCGGACCTTGATTGTATTTGGATGATGTAATGCTTTATTCATGTAATTGTGTGAAGTGGCGATTGTAAGCCAACTATGTATGTTTTCCCTTATGTGTTACATGGGTTGTGTGAAGATTACCTCACTTGCGACATTGCTTTCAATGCGGTTATGCCTCTAAGTCGTGCTTCGACACGTGGGAGATATAGCCGCATCGAGGGCGTTACAGACTCCAAGTAGGTGGCAGTGCCGTCGCTCATGCTGGTTCTACTGCAGTGTCAAGCGGACTAGTTGCTTATTAGTTTATTTTCAAGGGTGTGTTATGCTGAGGCCCCAACAGAACTATGTTTATGTTCTTTCTCGTTATATGAACTCTTTAGTACATACAGTAGTACTAGTACTATGTCTTACTAATGTTCTTCTTGCAGTTGGTACTACTGCTCGTATCTTCGTGTTCCTATTGTACTTAATACGTTCATACTAGTAGTATAATTTGGGTCAGTCGATTTGTGAAAGAAGTTCGACAGAGCGAAGGAAGAAGATGGCAGAAGAGGTGGAAGAAGCCCTTCTAGCCATCCATGTTGCATCAAACGGCTCACATGAGTCGACTGACCCAAATTGCTCCTTCAGATTGCAGGACCCACGTGGCATTCAAGGTCTCGAAGGTAGATTCCGCGTTCGCACCCGGTTTGCGGGCTCGACGCATGCGCGACCGGCTTCTGCCACGACAGCCACCATGCGCGCCTCCTACGCGCGGGCGGAGACGAGAATGACACGCTAGTTCCTCCTCGCCGGCATGCTGGAGCATGCTCTTGTCCTCCTCTTCGTATGCTACGTGCATAGACGCGGCTCCACCAGCTGCTCGCATGCTTGGCAGCGCGGCGGCATCGCAAGGAGGGACTGCAGACGACGTGAGCAGGTGAGCCTTCGGCTTCATGGCACAGGGATGGCGGCGACACGACGGTGATGGGCGAGAAATTGTTGGCCGGAGCAGGCGGTCCCTGGCATGCGCAACGGTGGCGGCGGCATATTGATGAGTGCACGTGTGGGAGCTTTACTTTAGTTTTATAGATAAGGTTGGTCAAACTTAAAAGAAAACCGTACTAGTACACATAAACATTAGACTTAGGCAGCGCTTTTATTAGTTACTAGCTTATGTTCTTGCCCATTGTGACCAGCCTTAGTACCACGACCACGATACGAAATCCTGTGCAAGCGCGTGAACCGCGGCCACGCGGTCGATCGAACGGTGCGTCACCGTGTCACGCTCGAAGGACATCCACCGAACCTTTTTGTGTGTGTGAAAACAATCCTCGAATATTACTCAACTTTTTTTCCTGTGAAAGTTCTTGATGCTGCAATATTTCCATATATTTGAATTTAGCTCCAGTTCGTGTTTATTTGGATTTGGACGTTTTAGGTGCACCCTAGTTTTTCTAATATTGATTTTGTGTGTGTGACTGAGAGAGAACGTTTGTATGTGTCCATATGTGTGTTTTGGCGGAAGGGCAATGTGGAGATGGTGTGCGTGTGATACAGACATAGAGAGGTGTGAATGTGAAAATGATTGTGCATGAGTGAGACATAGACAAATGCCGATATGTTGTGTATACATGAGAGAACGGTCTTCTAGTTTACTTGTGTGTGTGTGTGAGAGAGAGAGAGAGGGAGAGGGAGAGAGAGACAGAGAGAGGACCATCCATAACACAACAACCATCTCTCTCGATTCGTCCGTCCCTCGCACGGTCGCATGCAACACATGCATCAACACGCACATTTTGACACCCTCACCCGGCCCCTGCCCACCTCAAGGCCCGCAGAATCTCTTCGTGAATACCCATTTCTCTCCTTAGGTTTGTTTTCTATCAATATCTGACACACACACACACACACGCACAGAGAGAGAGACACACGCAGCACAACACACACACACTCCCCCGAGCACACAATTCATCCCCATCCAAAGTTATACAGCGAGCACTCTTGCTTGTGCTTTTTTGCACCCCAACATGCACAACACCTCAATCTTCAAAGAGGGCAACGAGCAGATCGAAGACGGCGACCACACCACGCTAGAGAATGCGGGGTCATTTGGAAGCAGGGTGATGTGACTACGGCTGACTGACTCCTTCCCCCACCCTCTCTCTCTCTCTCTTGCACAAAATTACCAATCCCTCTCTCCCCCGCACAAAATTGTTAATCCCTCAACCCACGAGATCCTTCCCCTCTCGTCCTTGTTTTTCCTGCTCTCTCATCAAACATGTTGTCTCTTCTCCTTCCACGTATACAGAATCCAGATGCACACGCATCTCATGTATATTACATGTATGCATCTTTCTCACAGACCTAACTTCTTCCTCTCTCTTTCTCTCTCTATCTCTCTCTGTCTCGTTAGGTTTGTCTCCTACTCTCTCGTCCACATACATACAATCTTTCCCTCCCTATCTGCTCCATCTTCAAAAGCTCTCTCTGCACGTTTCATTCACACATTGGGATATGTCAAAATGTTGCTTCTATAATGGCTGATGTAGAGTTATGGTTCTTCTTGTTGCATCCTACAAAGTAATAACTATGAAATGCATTTAGATTCTCATTTGACTGGCATTATGTGAGTTTGAGCATGTTGTGAAGTACTATAGACCTTGTATACATCTTGGGATTCGACAATGATTGTAACTATTGAATTGTATAGACCATTACATTCGAAGTCAATAGCCTAATATACTTATTTCACAATTTCAACAAATGATTAGTTCACTACAAACTAAGAAAACAAATGTGTACTCCCTCCATTTTATTTAGGTCTGCATATTAGCAATTGTCAAAGTCAAGTTTTGTAAACTCTCAGAAAGCTTATAACAAAAAATATTAACATATACAATAACAAATAAATACCATTAGATTCATTATTGAATGTACTTTCACATCATACATATTTGTTACGGTAAATGTTTATATTTTTCTATAAAATTGGTCAAACTTTAGGAAGTTTGACTTCAGTCAAACCTAATATGCAGAGTTTACTACTACTACTCGCTAGTTGCTTAGCTGAATCACTCAACACGCCACACGAGAAGTCCAGTGTCACAAAATTTTGAGGTCGGCGGGAAAATCTCCCGCGACCCTGATTCGAGCAGTGGGAAGTTACCATCATAGCCTTCGGAACAGGCCTATGGATGACGCTTGGTAGGGGGCTGTTTTCGTAACTTCAGGTTCACCCTACCCAGCCAACCCCACCCCGGCACCCAGAGTAGTACACCTGAATACTCCCCAATTTCTATCCCCACTGCAAAATAGACTTCTCCACGGCACTGCAGCCTTCGTGCTCCTCCCCTTTACATCAGCGCACTTGTCCACCATAGCGCATCTGCCTAATTGACGACCTCGTACACCGCACTGGAGCCGGTCCACCGTTGTCGTCGTACACGGAGCCTCTTCCCCGGCATCGTCTTCCACGGTCTTGTATCTGCTTCCCGGAAGCTGACGCCAAGCGCAGAAGTACCACCGTCGTGGACAATGAACTGACTCCCGTTGCCAACCATGACTCACAGAGGCCGCCACAACCATCGTTCTCCTCCTCGATTGGTAATGTG
The DNA here is from genome assembly GCA_034509565.1 of Triticum monococcum. Taxonomy (NCBI): domain Eukaryota; kingdom Viridiplantae; phylum Streptophyta; class Magnoliopsida; order Poales; family Poaceae; genus Triticum; species Triticum monococcum. Next base: position 498,796,929 of record CM067843.1, read on the forward strand.
TGTATTGAATCACTTAGCTGTACATGTGCAGTTCCAATTTTGTTCATACCTACCCTTCAAATTTCCAGGGTGTTATTGTTCCCGTAAAAGAAATTGGTTATAGCCTCCATTGTCCAACAGAATATCAGCTTGTAATTGTGCGTCGCTCCTGTATTGCGTTGTGCTTGGGTAGGTTTTTCATCTGCAACCAGTAGTGTGGCAAATGATGGAAAGGTTTTTAGAACTAGCAAAATGCCCATGCGTTACACGCATCAAGATGCATTTGTATGAGTACTTTATCTTGTTGGAGATGCTCTAACATGGCAGACGAGTGCTTTAATGTTGCCCACAAGATGTGCGAGTATTACTAGTAGTATATTTTTCTTGCCATGTTGAGATTTTAAAACCATGAGTGTGAACATGCATAGGAGCAATGAAGATCAAACACGGGATATTCGGGACATCTTCAAGGAGCGTGGCAAGTTAAAGAGGAGCTGCACCGAACCTGTAAAACGAGCTTTGGTAAGTAACACCCTTTCAATTAATTCCATGTAGCCTCGTGTTCTTCGATGTGTATATGTTGTAGTTTCTGTTTCTCTTAAGCATGGTGTTCTTTGATGTGTAATAAGAAGGGTCTTAATCGTCCTAATGCTTTCGTTTTTAGCTTGATGTAGGAAGTGGGTGTTCTCACCTTCTAGTCTGTTTTTATTTATTTATTCCTTTTGAATTCACTTCTCCTGGTTTTGTTTATCTGGCTTCTACTAAATGGATCTAGGTTGCTCTGAGTATTAATCTAAAAAAGAAGTAACTTCATGTCAGGATGCAGTTCCTGCGATGAGGGAAGTGTGGTCAACCTCGAGATCATGTTTCCAAAATGAGTCTGGATTACACACAAGGTGCCAGTTCCCTAATGATGCTGGATTAGACACAAGGTGCAAATTCCCAGATGATGCTGGATTACACACAAGCCAGGTGGAGTCGTCAGCTGTTCGTGTCCTCGTGGCATTAGTAAAGGCTGAAAGAAAGCATGCAGCAGCCCTTGAGAATGTAGCTGAGTTCCTGAAGAAGCGAAAAGAGCAACCAGATGCTCTCTTCACCCAAGCCAAAGAAGAGATGGAAGAAGCCAGAAATAAGCTAGCAGAGGCAGAGTAGGCTAGGCGTCTCCTGCTATCTAAAACTGTTGTCAATACAAAATTTCCTTCATAGTAGCTAGGTTCAAATGTTTATCCAGTCAGCATGCCTGTTGTCATATCCGTGCATCTACTGATGTGGCACAAAATGTTTTTTTCTGGTCATGTAATAATAGCAATTACTTTCCAAACAATAACAGATGAAGCATTGGACATGGTATAGTTCACGCGCAAGCCCGACATTCCAAGTTCAACTTCCACATCAAACTCATGTTCACAGATATATGCACATTCATACATAATGTCCACAACCATGATTCACTTCAAAGCCAAAAAATGTGAGGAGAGTTATAAATAAAGAAAATCCTCTACTAGTTCCTGCTACCAGTGCGAGCACAACAAGTCAAGACCATGCATAAATTAATTATATTGTAGTCATTTTGTGTGTTCTAAAATGCCTGTCGGCTCGTGGAAGGACGTGTTGCCGGCACACACGCGGATTCAATGAAGGCAGGCGGGGCAGTCTTAAGCTGGTTGCACGCGGCGAGGAGGCGTGCTCAGCCGGGCCTACAGCGAGTGCGGCCCTCTTGGCCAGCGTGCTGGTTCAATGCCTGCGCTATGAGAGGTCGCGTCCGTGTCAGAGTAATCACTCCCTCAAGTCCTTTTTTGTTTGGGTATAACAAAATCTCGTTTTCCATTCACATTTTAGTGGAAGGAGTTGTGTGTGTGTTTGTCTATGAGAGAGAGAGAGAGAGGAGACGGTAGTCGGGGTTGTCTGATCGGTAAACAAATGAATAATGTCAGTCTGGGATGGAGACGAAAAGGAGACCGCAACAAATGTTGTGTCTACAGGAGGGATAGAGAGAGTAATTTTAGTGGTATGAGTCATATGTAGAGACATATAGGGTGTGTGAGAGAATCCCATAGAGAGAAAGACAAAGTGAAAGACGAGTGGAGACTGTGTGTTTGGCGGTGAAAAAGAAAGCTTAGGTACCGAGTGATACCAGAGAGCAGTAGAGACGTCAGAGATAATGAAAACCATGTAATTTATAATGATAGGGAGAGTGTGACACTTCTCAAGGGAGACGTCGAGAGACCATGTTTGCAAGGATAGGAGCAACATGAAGTGAGCGTGCGGGTGAGCTGGAGAAAAGAGAGTGATAGCTACATGAAGGAGCATGCATGCGAGAGAGATGGGCGTGAAAGGAGTGAACAAAAAAGGGATTCAAATATTTGAATTCGAGATGATGATACATGTAATCCATACTCGAACCAAAATTGATCTATCAAACATGCACACTCATATGAATTCACGCACATCTATGTTATTTAATATGTAGATATTACTGATCCATACATTTTAGTAGAACATAATTTGGTTAAAAAAAATCGAATTCAACCTTAAGATTTGGAGATCATTGTATTTGTAGATCATATTATACATATAAAGGAGCATAATTCTTTGTTGTGCTTTTGAAAGTATATATATATATATATATATATATATATATATATTATGTATATAGAATGTAATTCTAATTGAAAATGGCTCCCGCCCGAAAAAAATAGAATACAAACGGTATTCGAATTGAGTTGGCACGGTAAACATGCACTCTGCAAAAATTGAACGAAGCGGGGAAAGTCGCAGTAACCGCCCGGAACCAAAATCTGCGAGATGGAAATCACTGCTGCCTATCCCTTCCATGCAAAGCCTATATGCCGGATTTCTATAGGTTTCGATAGGGGTAGGTTTGTAATTTCACCCAAACGTGACGTAACCGCCTCTAACCCGGATTCATACACGGTGGGCGCCAAAACACAGTGTGTCCTCGGCCGAAATCGACTCCATCCCCAATTCATATTCATACACGATGGGCGCCAAAAACAAACTCTCGTCGGCAAATATTCGGTGTATGCGAGATTACCGTCCTATCCCCGACCGACTAGTGTTGCTGTGATGTAGTAGAAATTTGAAACGGGGGCTAAGTTTGTAAATTTCCTCGCATTTGAGACAAGCGCACCCTGAATACATGGTTCCCCCCTTCCTCTCTACCTCCCTTTTCCCCATTCATACTCCGCGGGTGCCAAAACACCCTCACCACCCCACCCTCCTCCGTCCGCCGCCGTCCGCCACCCCATCCACCTCCTTCCTCCTCCACCATGTCGGAGCTGATACCCCGACGCTGCCGTCCATTACAAGAGATCGACCTCTCTCATCCACGGCTTCGGACCAGGATCCTTGCATCCCGTCCTCTCGCTTCATCCCCTCCGTCGTCCACCTTGCCGGCGCCGCTCCTATGACCGTCTCGTCCACCGCGCCCCGCCGCCACCGTCTACCCTCCTAGATCTGCTTCCACACCGCCGACAGCCATCGCTACCGCAGCACCGTCAAATTCTCAGCAGATGCCTACACGGTGCCGCACCAGAGGCGGTACTCTTTCGTATCTGCTCAACTTATTTATCGTAGCAAGAAAATAGATCGCCACTGCTTTACTCTGATTTCTTGTCTTGGTTGCGAAGTTGCCTTTGTCTAGTTTGCACCTTCAGATCTGCCATGGCACGCTCAACACCATACTTGCAATGCTTATGGTTTTCCCCTTTTATATTCCACACTAGTTAAATCACAGTAGACTAAATTTCAAAATTGGGTCAGTCAATTTTTCAGAGCACGCCGGAGTTCACCGGTGCGATCGAAGGGGCTCGAGTGGTTGTGGGGCCTCGCTGAACGAAGAAAACTCGACACGGGTGGGGGTTGGGGTGGGGGTGGGGGTGGGGTGGGGGTGGCGGAGGAACACAGGCGGTGGGGGCCGGTGGTCCAGCCGGCGGCCCGTGCAGTGTTCTGTATGGGAAGAATCAGAGACGAGGAAGAAGAAGGGTTAGGTGATGTAGGATCTTCATCCAACTGCCTGAAATGGTCGAGAGACAGCTAGGAGTTGCATTCTTAATGCGCTCTGGTTAATCATGTGTGGGCACTGCGCAACCAACATTTTATTATCCAAAATCTTCTTGCTCTTCTTTACCATGTTCCTCTTCCGTTCTTCTTTAATATGTACTCTATCCGTTCCTAAATACAATTCTTTGTATAGATTCCACCATGGACTACATATGGAGCAAAATGAGTGAATCTACACTCTAAAATGTACCTGGATACATCTGTATATGATCCATAGCGGAAATCTCTACCAAGACTTATATTTTGGAACGGAGGGAGTATGATAGTAGTACAGTATGTTCCTTGTACTGAAGACGAGCAGGGACATTTGCAGTGTAGAGGTCTATACGGTCGGTTGTGATGGACACTTTGAGCCTCTTTGATTCGTAGGATCTTGTAAACATAGGAATAGGATTTGTAGTGACCTGCCCACTTGAATCCTATAAGAATAGCAAGGAAATGCGGGGAGCTGTGTCGCGTTTGAGAGTTACATTGATATTAACAGTACCGCACCTTCACTTGAAGAGAGCTGGTATCCGAAGCCTTTCTAGCCGTACCAGCAATACTAGCACATATATTCCAGCAAGTTCCACTTTGCTGATTCTACTCTGATGCTTAAGGTTTTCCCGTTATATCTACACTATGATCTGTGTAGCTGCTTTGTGTCGCACTAGGAGCAGTCCACTCTTGAAGCTAAACACTGCAATGACTTACAAAATTGGCACCAAGGCATTGAGTGCCATTCTGGATGCAATGAAACTCATACGCTCCCCACCTGTTGATTCTTGTTCAGAATATCATCCTAATTACTATTCTAACCTCGAGGAGTCAAAGGCAGATGGCATGTCCTGTTCACCCATCAAGGTGCCTGTTCTAATTTGGCAATGTTTTATTGATTGGGGGTATCTTGCATATGTTGTCTTGCATTTCTTCTACTTTGTTGCACCGCCATCTTCTTAGTTTACTCATCATATATGTCGAGATGCCATGCCCATCCATTATAAATACATATTCCATCTGTCATCATACCATATTTTTCCACTCAAATGTTGTTCTTGTGCATCAGACATCAAAAAGGAAGAGGGTGATTGCCGAACCTAAAGGAGCACCAGCAAAGTCCTTGAAAAACGTGGTGGTGCCGGAGAAATTAGACAGCACCCCACTTATATTGGCTGTACAACCAGTGACACAAAACGTAGGACCGACTCTAGCAGACTATACCCATACTTCACTAGCCACACCACTAGCCCCACCATGCAGGACCTACACTCCAGCAAAAGGTATACCGGTTTCATTTGCCATAGCACCAGCTATACCACAGAAAAATCCCACTCCAGCAAAAAGTACAGCAAGTCCACCGGCCGAAGACCTATCCCAACTGCAGAGACGGCCAATTCCTGCAGATTGGAACCCCATTCCATTTATTCCCAGTTTAAAAGACAATGCTTTCAATGTTGTTAGGGACTACGTGCATATATTCCCATCATGGGAAGATTATTGTGAAGACAAATACCATTTTCACATCTTCCTCTCCAACTTACATGTAAGTGCTATTATTCATGGCTATTATTTTCCTGTTTTCTGCTGATTGAACACATCAATGATTTACATTACATTGTTGTAACTAGGCGAGGGTCAATCTGGATAGTCATGACGAGCAAAGCTTGCTTGTGCTTTTCAAGGAAGCATTGCAGCAGTATCGGTGTTACCTGAGGAAATCACACTTTGATGGCAAGTCTATAAACGAATTCCTGGTGAAGTCTCCTATGCTAAATTTAGAATACATTGAATGGAAAAACCTTGTTATGCACTGGTCTCGTTCCCAGGATGAGGTACTATCTATGAAATCACATGAGAATTTGAACTTCTACTTTTCCACATGTGCCTTATAGATCTTTTTGCAGGAAGTCTGCTCGAAGAAGAATTCCGGTTTGACAAGAACGACAGGATATCTCAAATATGCTGCCCGCTGCTTTGCTCTTGTTAGTACCTATTGTCCTATATCACTATACTTGCATACATACCTGGTTCATTATGTGACAGCAGTATGCATGATAGCTTGCTTATCAATTGTTCGCTCCAAATTATCTGATCTGTATGAATGGTTACATTAGTGTAGAATATATCCAATGCCAATGTTTTTTTAGCTCTACATTGTTCTTGTAAGTACATGATGTCCTTTATCAGTGTACTTATAATGACAGGTAGTTGTTCATGTACCATCACTCTGCAGCTTATTTTCCTTTGCCCTCCATTTTCTACACATCAGATCTATATTTACTCTTACCATAAGGTTGGTACTGAAGAAGTTTAGCTGTGCATTGCTCTTGGTTGTACCTTTTGCCTGTATCGCTGCACTTACATTTATAGCTACTTGGTTATGTAGCATCACTCTTCATCTTATCTTAAATATTCTCCATTTTTTCATATATTATCACATCTATATTTACTCTTAACAAAATGTAGAATAAAGGCAATGCTTTTGAAGAACATTCTGTGGTAAACTTCTTGAATTGCCCCCCCCCCCCCATCAGCATGGACAAAGCCTTTATAGAGCCTGTCTTCACCAATAATGTAAGTTTGTCCATCTCAAGCCTTCAAACTTTGTTGTATATATTTGGTTAGGCATGACTGCAACAACTGTTTATTTTTGGTGTTTGCATCAAATTGCTTGTTTAAAGTTTATTATATGTAGTTCATAAACAAAATTTCGTCCTTTCTCAATTTAAGTTTTCAGTTGTACAACCAAGTTCCTTATTCATACCACGTAAATTAAACTATACAGATCAAGTGATCATCTTTTGCATTGCATGTATGCTTCTGTTCTTCATCTGTAATCCAGTGGTGTGGTGAACCTACCGACTACAGCACAATGTCATATTCTGCAATGTCTTAACTATGAAAAATGTCATATCATTCTACTATTATTTAAACCGTCTCTTTATTTGCCAATCTAAAATGGTATAAATTGACAGCACACTAACCATTGATACTTATGAGTTCTTGATCTGTAATCCAGTGGTGTCGTGAAGCTGCCAACTCCTTCACAATGTCATTTCCTGCCATGTCTTGACCTGAACAATACCATATTGTGTTAATGCAAATTTAAACTGTGTCACTTTATTCGTCAGTACGAAATGTGATGAATTGTCAGCACTAATACTTTTATGTACAAAACCTGTCATCTGTCTGCTTGTTCATCTTTCAGAGTCAGGAAGATATAAGTGTTGAACAAGCGCAGTCTCATCATCTTGCTCAGCTGCTTGTGCTGCAGCTCCCCAGCAGGGCTAACTTTCCTTGAACTCTATTGAAATGCTGTCAGTTTTATATATTATTTTGTCAGCGTGTTTATTTGCACTGGTGGCGATCTTTGATGCCCAGTGTATGTAATCTGTTGTCTGCTTGTGCTTTATTATCATAGTGGCGAACTTTGATGCCCAGTTGATGTAATATGCTGTAATTTCTTTATTGTATAGTATAGGTTTTTTCTTATTCATGATGCTGCAGTTATTTTACTGTATATATATCCTGTCTTCGTAGTAAACCGACCAAACCGTAAAATTATGGTACATAATCGGGCCGTCATGCAATCACGATGTAGGTTGGGCCTGAAACGTGCCGATCAGCTCACGGGTCGGCAGCAGCCCAAAATGAACCTCGGCCCATGATTGTGCGAATCAAATCACGGGCTTTTAACAGGCCGAAAATTGTCTCGGTCCTTGTTTGGCCCAATCAGATATCGGCTGCGAGCAGGCCGGATGCAAACTGGGCCATAGTTAGGCCCAACTACATGATGGGCTTTTAACAGGCTGAAATTAATATAGGGCCGAAATGTTAAATGGGCCCTTAACATGCCAAAACTAATATCAGGCTGAATTACTAAGTGGGCCTTTAGCAAGTGGGCCCAAAAGCATAGTGTCTAGTTGACGGGCCGAATCTGATATGGGCCATAATTAGGCCCAAAACCTCTTAAAGGGCCGGACCTGATCTGGGCCGTAATTTGGCCCAGAACGTGGTAGGCTTTTAACGGGCCGGATCTCATATGGGTCACTATTAGGCCCGGAGCGTGGCAGGCCATTAATAGACCGTATCAAATATGGGCCGACATTTGGCCCAAAACATGGCAGCCAGTTAACGGGCCGGCCTACTAGGGTCCTCAAAATCTTGTGGGCCTACAGCTGGGCCGGCCCATTAATGTCGGCGAAATCTCCTGGGCCTTTAGCTGGGCCGGCCCATTATGATCCGCAAGAATTTTGTGGGCCTTTACCTAGGCCGGCCTATTATGGCACACAAAAATCTTGTGGGCCTGTACCTGGGCTGGCCCATTATGGCCCATGAAATCTTGTGGGCCTTTCGCTGGGCCAGCCCATTATGGTCTGCAAAATCTCGTGGGCCTTTAGCTGGGCCGGCCCATTATGGTCCGCAAAATCTTGTGGGCCTTTAGTTGGGCCGGCCCATTTAAACTTGTTGGGTCGTGCCACATGTTGACGTATCATAGGCGCCTTCTGTCCAGTGAGTGGATGACATCTGTCCCGACGATGAGCCGACACGTGTTTCCTCTAGCCAATGATGATTTTACACGTGGAAAATCCCCATTGGTCGGGGCGATTAACGGGTTATCGGATCCAAAACCTGACCCGATAGCTTAACAGCGTTCCGTTACGGTGGATGCCACGTGTCGGTCACCCTTGACAAAAGCACTTCTTTAACGCGTGATTTATCGTCATGGAAGTGGACACTTCCGTGATGATAATTTTGGTAATGTCATGAAACACTTCTACGATAGCACAGGTATGCCTATCTTGATTCTATCACAAATTTGTCATGGATGTACATGCATGACAAAAAAAGCGACCTACTGTGACAAACACGTATCATCACGGAAGTGTATTTTTTTGTAGTGTCTCCACGGATATCGGCCGTGTAGTTTAAGCTTCCAAATTTGACCTGGTGGCCAGGGGCGTAACTTTCGATCTACTCCAGATGGCCAAGCGAGTTGGCCCGCAGTGCGAAGCCGTCGAACACAAAGATCTGCCCAGGGAGAAAAGTCTCACCCTGGACTGCATCACTATCGATGATCGCAGGAGCCATCAAGCCTAACGGCGACGATAGAGAGGAACTCTCAATGAAAGCACCAATGTCGGTGTCAAAACCGGCGGATCTCAGGTAGGGGGTCCCGAACTATGCGTCTAAGGCGGATGGTAACAGGAAGCAGGGAACACGATGTTTTACCTAGGTTCGGGCCCTCTTGATGGAGGTAAAACCCTATGTCCTGCTTGATTTATTCTTGATGATATGGGTATTACAAGAGTTGATCTACCACGAGATCAGAGAGGCTAAACCCTAGAAGCTAGCCTATGGTATGATTTTCTGTTGTCCGACGTACTAAAACCCTCCGGTTTATATAGACATCGGAAAGGGCTAGGGTTACACAAGGTCGGTTACAAAGGAGGAGATATACATATCCGTATTGCCTAGCTTGCCTTCCATGCCAAGTAGAGTCCCGTCCGGACATGAGACGAAGTCTTCAATCTTGTATCTTCATAGTCTAACAGTCCGGCCAAAGGATATAGTCCAGCTGTTCGGAGACCCCCTAATCCAGGACTCCCTCAGTTATAGTTAAACTATCCCTGGTTATGGACTTTTATAGTCACAAGCAGGTTTATGTTGGGCATTATGACCAGCCTGGCGGTAAACCGGGAGGGCAATTTTGTCATCTGTTTTTTATGCAAAACAAAGAAATACAATCTTCCCTATATAATGATATCATATGCATAAGTGGCATATCTTCAATTGGCGGATTAGCAATGTTATGTAACACAAAACATGCATGATGGCACGACAGATCAGAGTTCAACTAAACTATTACATGGATCAGCGAGCCCAAATGCTTAAGTGTTTTTTCAGAAGATCAAATATATGAACCGCCCAGCGGATCAATTTTCTTGACCCTGACGGCTTGAAGCTTCTGGATCATCCTTCACCGGTTCTTTGTCCTCCTCCGTTTTTCTGGAAGTTTTGTGATGACCAATCAATGCCATGCAAGACTTGGAATTCAGCTTCATCATCTATAAGTTCGAACGGATCAACTTTAGGGGTGAAAGTATGCTTACGGATTGGGGGGGGGGGGGTCGGATCCATCACTTTATAAGCCGGCGTGGGCATCTTCTGGGTCTCCGTATCATAAGCCGGATGATTTTTAAAGATTCGTTTCATCAGCAATCAGACTGGCCAGAGGACGCATTTCCTTCATGTAGGCAGCAAAGTCTTTCTTGTCAAAGGGACTGCCATCTTCTTTCAAGCTTGGATACCCAGTAGCTAGCTCGGACGGGTCTAGTTCTGGTAGCCATGTCTTAGCCCGGCTTAAGGCCATCACGGTACCGGCTCTTGCAGATGACCGCTTTATCTCTTCAATCCTACCAGGAAGAACAGAAAGTTTTTTCAAGACGTCACTCAACAGAGTGGGTGCTTGATTAGTTGGAGAAATCATGGCCAGCGTGCGCTGAGTTCCAGTATATAGCTATTCAACAAGCGTATATGCGGCTTCGAGCTTCACAAGCATATCTTGACCAAGATTGCTGCTCCTAGGACCTGTAATAATTGCCGATTGATCAGAGACAGTTTATGACATGAAATAAAAGACTCGATTATGATGCTAGTAATGCTATTTACCAAAGATAGCATAAATCATCTGGGATATGCGGTGTTTTAAGCCGGTAAGCTCAGTGGTTATCTCTTGAAGAGAAGCTTCAGCTTTTTCAGCCCGCTGTATCAGAGCAGTCCTCTCCTCAGCCCAGGCAGTTCTTTCAGTATCAAAACTGGTCTTCAGTTTTTCTGTCTCAGCCAGACTAAAATTGAATTTTGAGTCAGCCTTCCGGGTCTCAGATTCTTGATGCTCCAGCCAGGTTTTCGCATCAACCAATAGTGATTCAACTTGAGCAGCGGCGTCCTATACATGCACAGATTTGCAATCATATTCATATTCGGGTTACAGGAATAAAAGTCCCAAGCCTTTTGCAAGCAACAACACTTGGCACTTGGAGGCTAATGCATACAGAAAAATTCTTCATATAATGACAAATATGAATAAGTCCCAAGCACTTTGCAAGCAAGAGCACTTGGCACTTGGGGGCTAATGCATATTGCTCGTGTTTTCATTATTACTTTATGATGACCCAGTTGTGCTGCAAACGACCACAACCGGCTCATGGGGTCTACACAAGTAAGTTTTCATTTATAAACAATGATGAACAGTACTAGTTCATTCATGCTAATTAAACCAGCCCTTGGGGGCTACGGATGCAATGTTAATCATTAAAGATCCGGTTTAACTCTGACAGTGAAAGCAGGCTTTTGAAAGATTCTACCAAAGATGCTTTTATGCTCATAGCTATTCTAAGTCTACAACATATTCTATTCTATTATACACAGTAGACTTGGGGGCTGACAGGATATGCATAATTTATCAAGCCGGGGTTCATACCTCATATTTCTGATGCATCTGTTTCACCATGTCAATTTCAAGATCGTGGGTGGTATGTACTTAGTTGAGATAACCAGAGAGTACTTCACTGATGCTTAGTTGAGAATAACTGGCAATGTCAAATCTCACTTTCCGCCTTTTAATAAACTCCTCTTTGGCAGAGTGCTTGGCCAAGACAGTAGGTTTTCCCGGCTCTTGAAAGCCGGTGCCAGTGATCATAACATCCTCAGTATGTGTTTCTGACGGTTTAAGTGGGCTTGATGATTCGGTGTTCAAAGGATTGATGTTTGTGTGATCACTGGAGAGGTCAGGAATTTCTGGTGGAACATCATGGACATGCTCTTCTGGTTGTTGTACGGAGGCTTCATACACTAGAATTTGCTGCTCGGGCTCATGTACTTTGGGGTCTTCAGCCGGCTTGGTCACCTTGGTCTTCTTGCTAGGCTTTGCCTTTCAACTACAAAGGGTTGTGGGAGGTTAGTACAAGTATAAGGATACAAAGTGGTAGAAAACAAAAATTGTTACCCAGGGGCAGTCTTGAAGGCCGGTAGCTGGGTCTGTGATGAGTCGCCGGAAGAGGACTAAGATATCCCCTGATAATTCAAATCGGAAGAATTAAGTGGCTGACGAATAAGACCCGCCAGAGGATAAAAAGAGTTCAAATTTGGAGGGACCTCGCTTTGACGTTTCCACGGAGTTGGAGTATTTGGTAAACCAGAGGATAACTCTACAACTCCACTGGTCTGAGTCTGACGCCGGTTCTCATGCTGTTGTTGCTTCAAAAGAAAGTGAGGATCCAAATGAGCTAAGGGGTATGAAAAGCTTACTTTCTGGGTTATTCGTCGAATTTCCTGTCTTGGCAAAGGCTCCGAGTTAGAGGAAATAATAGTTACCTCTTCCTCGACCTCTTGACTGGCCCCCATGTCATCCTGATGATAATCAGTGTCAATAAGATAATTGAAAAATGAGCCAAGGGAATCAAGGGCTACCTCCGACTTAGTGCCGTCATCCAGTTCAAACATCTCGGAGGCACTTAGTTTCTTCTTATTATTCTTGGCGGCTTTCGTTTTGGCCCTGTTTTTCTTAGCAGCTTCATGGTCATACTCCTTCTTCCAAAAAGCGGATTCAGCATGTGAAAGTCATCAAGGTTGAGTTAATAGAATATTTGAGTGATAAGGTAAAATAAATAAGTTGGAGACTCACGGCTGGTGGCGGGTTAAGTGTGCAGAAAGGGTTCAGTCCCACTTTGCTACAGCTTTCCAAGTTCTCATTAAGAAGGGTCTTTGTCATCTCATTGATTGCGTCATTAGTTAAATGCGTGGAGCTGTAGCACAGTGCATCTTTGGCATCACCCGTATAAGTACACATTAAGCTGGAACGACGGGTCAAGGGTATGATTCTCCAAGAAACCCAGCACCGAACCAGGTCAATACCAGTTAACCCATTTCCTACCAGGGCCTTGACCTTTGAAATGGTAGGTTCAAGCTTTGACCGTTCAGCAGTAGTAAGCTGCTCGGGAAGATGATGCTTGGGGTTGAGCCGCTCGGCATGATAACCCGGCAGTGGATTCTCATCAGCCGGAGAAGTATCTTTACAATAGAACCATGTTTGGTTCCAATCCTTGGGGTGACTTGGCAGGTGAGCATAAGGGAAGATAGCATATCTTCTCTGTTGAATTGAGAGCCCGCCAAGTTCTAAACTGGGTCCATTGGTAAACTTATTCTGCCGGTTCAAATAAAAACATTCCCTGAAGAGTTCAACGTTGGGTTGTTCTTGAAGGTATACTTCACAGAAAACTTGAAAATTGCAGATGTTTGGCACGGAATTGGGCCCGATGTCTTGAGGATTAAGTTGAAAGAAGTGCAAAACGTCTCGGAAAAATTTGGATCCAGGCGGTGAGAAGCCCCGATTCATGTGGTCAGTAAAAACAATGACCTCACCATCTTCTGGCAGAGGTCTTTCTTCACCTGGTGTGGGAGCGCGCCAGTGCAGGATGTTTTTTGCTGGTAAAAAGCCGACTTTGACAAAGTCCTTGAGTGTGTTTTCAGTGATAGTGGAAGGAACCCAATTACACGAGGTAATTGTCTTCGGCATCGTAAGGGAAGAAGCCTAAAAGAAAGAAAATTTGCCGGTTTAAGTTGATTTGTTAAGTTGTAGATGAATGCTGCAGCATATATTCACATTGGCGGCTTAAATGGGGCCTAATGACATATGACTACTTATAACTGGTGATGTAAGCCGCCATAACAATAATGGTATTTAAGATCTATCAAGACCGAATTCTGCTAAGTGTTGGATAAACAGGTTTTACAGATGGTGCAGTTAATTTTTGATTTACCAAAGCTCAAAAAAGAAAGTAAAGTTAAAACTTAATGTCATAGCAGTGGAGGAACTAGTATACTGGCAAGATTTCTGCATCTGGGAAGCATATTCAGTGATTAAGAGAAGGTACAGAAACAGATTCCGCATATTTTAAAAGTTATTTTTGGATCGAAGAAAGGATCAAACATAGGTATGATGAAGAACGGCGACGAACTCCTAAGAACTTCAGAAAACCCTAATGGAGATCTAAAGTGGAGAAAGGAGAGGTGCTTACTAGATGCACTGAGTAATGGAGAGGTGTCGTAGTTTCTCTTGTCTCGTTCAGGTTGATGCAGCGGTCGGAGTCGAGGAAGACGACGAGGTCGGCGGCGGCAGTGTTCAGATGCGCAGATGCGTTGTGAGAGAGAGAAAGGTTGAAGACGAGAAGGCAAAGGGGGAGAGTGAAAAGGGACCCCTGGTCCTACTTATAAGGCTGGAAGGATAAGTGGCGTGCGCGGGAATCGAGGAGACTAAAAATGGATATGTGACGGCGCAAACGCCTTGATTTTCAGGGATTCGTTAAAAGAGAAGATTTATTAAGATTTGGGCCTTGTGCAATATTAATGACAAGTGACGTCATGGCAGGTTACCACAATCCCAGGAGATGATGTCATGGCGGGTTACAAGTTCTCGTGAAGAGTAAATGAAAAAGGATTTTTTTCTAAGTGTTGAAGATTGACATGAACAAGTTCAAATCAACCTCGGGCCTAATGTTGGGGATATGACTATTGGGTATGACCCACCCAGGAGGGGCCGGGTTATACCGATGGCGGTTCATCAAGACAAGGCCCGTGAAGATGTTGAGGATGGCGGTTCAGATAGCAGGCTTACTAAGGACCCAAAGCCCAAACGCGGCTTAAGGGCCATAGGTATAAACCGCTATATGTGTATGACTTGTATTGTAAGGCAAGTGTAGTTAGTCACCGAGCCGGAAACGTTGTGCATGAGCCGGCCAGGACTTCGTGAGTCGCGGGGTGTCAACCTGTGTATATAAAGGGACAACCCAGCGGCAGTTTAGGGCAAGAAACAAGAGAGAGATTGAAAACTAGGTCAAGTGTATTCGCTCCCTGGTAATCGAAACCCAAGCAATACCATCTCAACTGGAGTAGGGTTTTACCTTCATAGAAAGGGGCCGAACCAGTATAAATTCATATGTCATTTGTCCCGTTTAACCCCTTTAAGTTAACTAGTTGCGATGGCTCCACGACTAAGTCCTTTCACTAGGACATCTGTCGTGACAATTCCACGACACGGTGTGTTTGCCGAGATCCGATGAATTCTAGATTTATGATCAGCTTATCTATGAATATTATTTGAATCTCCTCTGAATTCTTATATGCATGATTTGATATCTTTGCAAGTCTCTTCGAACTATCGATTTGGTTCAGCCAACTAGATTGTTTTTTCTTGCAATGGGAGAAGTGCTTAGCTTTGGGTTTAATCTTGCGGTGCTCGATCCTAGTAACAGAAGGGCAACCGACACGTATTATATTGTTGCCATCGAGGATACCAAGATGGGGTTTTCATCATATTGCTTGACTTAATCCCGCTACATCATGTCATCTTACTTAATGCGTTACTCTGTTCTAATGAACTTAATACTCTAGATGCAGGCAGGAGTCGGTCGATGTGTGGAGTAATAGTAGTAGATACAGAATCATTTCGGTCTACTTGACACGGACGTGATGCCGATATTCATGATCATTGCCTTAGATATTGTCATAACTTTGCGCTTTTCTATCAATTGCTCGGCAGTAATTTGTGCACCCACTGTAATATTTTCTATCTTAAGAGAAGCCTCTAGTGAAACCTATGCCCCCCGGGTCTATTTTCCATCAAATAAGTTTCCGATCTATAATTCTAGTTTCCGATTTACTTTCTTTGCAATCTTTTACTTTCCGATCTATAAACCAAAAATATCAAAAATATCACTTTGCCGTTTATCCATCTATATCAGATCTCACTTTGCAAATAACCGTGAAGGGATTGACAACCCCATTATTGTGTTGGGTGCAAGTTGGTGTTTGTTTGTGCAGGTATTCAGTGGCTTGTTGCATTTTCTTCTACTGGATTGATACCTTGGTTCTCAAAAGCTAGGGAAATACTTACTCTACTTTGCTGCGTCACCCTTTCCTCTTCAAGGGAAAAACCAACGCAAGCTCAAGAGGTAGTAGGGCCGGTGGGCCCTTAGGGTTTAGGCCTGCACGTACCCCACCCACCTCTTTGCCGTCTGCTAGCGGACGACAAAGAAACGACTGATGGCAACTAGGCTCTTTGCCGTCAGCCATGTCTTTGCCATCCGTTTTTTATAAGAAGATGGTAAAGGCCTTGTTTCTTGTCTGCTAGCAGACGGCAAAGAGCTGACTGGTAGCAAATTCTCTGTTTCCAGTAGTGAACTATACCATCATGTTGTGTAATTACAGATTGTTTTAGTGCTATCATTTGTTCTGACTTCCATGTTTTACAGTATTCTATGTAAATCAGAGTATCTTTGACGTACATTCCTCGATATTTAGTGTTAGGGGACAAAATATGTATGCTTAATTAGCTCTTCCTACATTTTTGATTTTCCTTTTTGACCCAAATAAACCACACCGTTACTATATTTTACACTAATGTCATATTTAATCGTTGGCATAGATTTGGAAGTTCAGTTTGGTTAAAAAGATCATCCCATGCGCCCGGAAACTGTTTATGTTGAGATTATAAATCATATGCAATTTAATGTGGATAGGGTGACTAGCAATGGATAAATGATATTAGCTTTGTTTTGCGGATTATTTCCTTTTTCGGCTATAGGTTTTAGTTACTAAATTTTACTATTGGCTTGTTTCTGTAACTTGCTCTACTTTAGAACATGATTTTGCGTGTCTTACAAAAGAAAAGTGTGAGATGATTCGGTTGGGGAGTGGGACTACACTATGGATATGATCTGGATTGTTTTAGCTCAGATTTTTTCATATTTTCTACCTCTTATTTCACTTTTGGGTGCGGTGTTAAGCATTTCTTCCTTGGATTCTAGCTATCTCCTTTTCTTTATCTTCTTCTTCTTTCATTTTTATTTTCCTTGTCTTCGCCTTAGCACTGAAATGCATACCTATTATTTTGCAGGTAATCCTGGTGTGAGATCAAGGTAAAAAGCAAAAGCCTAAAGGTAGGCAATCATCATTAGCTAGGTAGTCGATTATACAATATGTAGCAAACACTGTTGTCTTCATCTTAATGTTTGAATTACTCTTATTCAATCTCGCCATTTCATTTGGTTGATATTAAAACTAGTGAGGGAGTCCTGGATTAGGGGGTCCTCGGACAGCCGGACTATATACTTTGGCCGGACTGTTGGACTATGAAGATACGAGATTGAAGACTTCGTCCCGTGTCCGGGTGGGACTCTCCTTTGCGTGGAAGGCAAGCTTGGCAGTTCGGATATGTAGATCTCCACCCTTGTAACCGACTCTGTGCAACCCTAGCCCCCTCCGGTGTCTATATAAACCGGAGGGTTTAGTCCATAGAACAAGAACACTCATAATCATAGGCTAGCTTCTAGGGTTTAGCCTCTACGATCTCGTGGTAGATCAACTCTTGTAATAATCATACCATCAACATCAATCAAGCAGGACGTAGGGTATTACCTCCATCGAGAGGGCCCGACCCTGGGTAAACATTGTGTCCCCTGCCTCTTGTTACCATCCGCCTTAGACGCACAGTTCGGGACCCCCTACCCGAGATCCGCCGGTTTTGACACCGACATTGGTGCTTTCATTGAGAGTTCCAGTGTGTCGTCGCCATAAGGCTTGATGGCTCCTTCGATCATCGGCAACGATGCGATCCAGGGTGAGGTTTTTCTCCCCGAATAGATCTTCGTATTCGGCGGCTTCGTACTGCGGGCCAACTCGCTTGGCCATCTGGAGCAGATCGAGAGCTACGCCCGTGGCCATCAGGTCAGGTTTGGAAGCTTAAACTACACTACCGACATCCGCGGAGACTTGATCTTCGACGGATTCGAGCCCATGTCAGGTGCGCCGCACAGTCTCGACGAGCATGACTTAGCTCTGTCGTCGGACGGTGTCCGGGAGATCACACATGTGGCTGCTCTGGCCCTCGATCCAGAGCAGATCGTGTCGTCCGAGGACGGGTGGATAGACCCCGCCACGGA
This sequence comes from Triticum monococcum, assembly GCA_034509565.1. Lineage (NCBI taxonomy): Eukaryota > Viridiplantae > Streptophyta > Magnoliopsida > Poales > Poaceae > Triticum > Triticum monococcum. Next base: position 498,814,970 of record CM067843.1, read on the forward strand.
GGCCGCACACTCAGCGGCGACAGAGCCGAATACTGACTTCACCACCTATGAGACCTATGTTGCTGGACCCTTGGATTCATCCCCGGCCACAGGCTCTGAACCGCCCGCATCCGTGCCTATCGAATTTGATTGGGCACCGATCATGGAGTTCGCCTCCGCGGATATCTTTCAGCACTCGCCCTTGGGCGACTTGCTAAATTCATTGAAATCTCTCTCCTTGTTAGGGGACCCTTGGACGAACTGTGTCCGGCTTGAGTGGGAAGCAGATGACAAAGAAATTCATTCCCCACCCACCAGCCACTTAATAGCCATTGTCGATGACTTAACCGACATGCTTGATTTCGGCTCCGAAGACATCGACGGTATGGACGACGATGTAGGAGAAGAACAGGAACCACCGCGCACAGGGCGCTGGACTGCCACCACATCATACGATATATACATGGTGGACACCCCCAAAGAGAGCGATGGCAATAAGGCAGCAGAGGATAATCCCCCAGAGAAGCAATTTAAGCACCGGCGTCAACGGCGCCGCTCTAAGCCCCGCCATAGCAAAAACGGTGATACCGGCACAAGAGACAATAACGCTGCTGATAGCGTCGAAGACGAGGACAATCCCCTCCAGCTAGGCCTCGAGCGGGAGGATGGGAAAGCCAGCCCTAAGGAACAGGCAGCAGACGGAGAATCAGAGGACGACAATTACATGCCTCTCTCCGAAAGCGAGGTGTGCCTCGGCGATGATGAATTTATCGTGCCTGAGGATCCCACCGAACAGGAGCGCTTCAAGCGCCGGCTTATAGCCACAGCAAAAAGCCTGAAGAAAAAGCAACAACAGCTTCAAGCTGACCAAGATCTGCTAGCGGATAGATGGACCGAGGTCCTGGTGGCCGAGGAATACAAACTCGAATGCCCAACCAAAAGTTACCCAAAGCGCAGGTTGCTACCCCAACTCAAGGAGGAAGCATTAAAGCCTACGCTCCCAGCATATGATGCGGCTGACCGACCACCTCGTGGCCGGGACAAAGCGGCATATCAGGCCGAAGTCCAGCTCGCACCCCGTCGCCAGTCAATTAAAAACACAAAGGCCCGGGGAAACACGCAGGACCTGCGAGACGTATTGGAAAACAGAGCAGGACATACAAGATCGATCTATGGATCATGGGGGCACGCCCCAATGCGTGACGACGACCGTCATGCTGGATACACTAAAAGAAAAACCGTCCGGGACGAATACAGCAGACAAGACTCATATGAACTGCGTCGTGATATAGCCCGGCACAGAGGCGCCGCTCACCCCCTATGCTTCACTGATGAAGTAATGGATCACGAGTTCCCAGAAGGTTTTAAACCCATGAATATCGAATCATATGATGGCACAACAAACCTCGCGGTATGGATCGAAGATTTCCTCCTCCATATCCACATGGCCTGTGGTGACGATCTACATGCTATCAAGTACCTCCCATTAAAACACAAAGGGCCTGCTCGGCATTGGCTCAATAGCCTGCCGGAAAACTCCTTTGGCAGTTGGGAGAATTTGGAAGATGCATTCCTTGAAAACTTCCAGGGCACTTATGTGCGACCACCATATGCCGATGACTTGAGTCACATAACCCAACAGCCAGGGGAATCAGTTAGGAAATTCTGGACTCAGTTCCGAACTAAAAAGAACCAAATTGTCGACTGTCCGGATGCCGAAGCCTTAGCGGCATTTAAGCATAATATCCGCGATGAGTGGCTCGCCCGACACCTCGGCCAAGAAAAGCCAAAATCCATGGTAGCCCTCACGACACTCATGACCCGCTTTTGTGCGGGCGAGGATAGTTGGCTGGTTCGCAGCAACAACACATCAAGAAACCCTGGCAATTCAGATGCCAAAGATAGCAATGACAGGCCACGTCATAACAGGCACAAGCGTCGCAACAACGGCGACAACACCGAAGACACGGCAGTTAATGCTGGATTCAGTGGCTCTAAATCTGGTCAGCAGAAATAGCCGTTCAAAAGAAGCAATCCGGGACCGTCCAGCTTGGACCGCATACTCGATCGTTTGTGTCAAATTCACGGCACCCCCGATAAACCAGCCAACCACACCAATAGAGAATGTTGGGTGTTCAAACAGGCCGGCAAGTTGAATGCCTGAAACAAGGAAAAGGGGCTCATTGTGACGACGAGGAGGAGCCCCGGCTGCCGAACACAGGAGGGTAGAAGAAATTTCCTCCACAAGTGAAAACGGTAAACATGATATACGCAACCCATATTCCCAAGAGGGAACGGAAGCGTGCATTGAGGGACGTCTATGCGTTGGAGCCAGTCGCCCCAAAGTTCAACCCATGGTCTTCTTGCCCGATCACCTTCGATCACAGGGACCACCCCACCAGTATCCGTCATGGCGGTTCTGCCGCATTGGTCCTTGACCCCATCATTGATGGATTTCACCTCACTCGGGTCCTTATGGACGGTGGCAGCAGCCCGAACCTGCTCTATCAGGATACAGTGCGCAAAATGGGTATGGACGCCTCGAGGATCAAACCCACCAAAACCACCTTTAAAGGTGTCATCCCAGGTGTAGAGGCCTGTTGCACGGTCTCCATCACGCTGGAAGTGGTCTTCGGATCTCCGGACAACTTTCGAAGCGAGGAGTTAATCTTCGATATCGTCCCCTTCCGCAGTGGCTATCACGCACTGCTTGGACGTACCGCATTTGCCAGATTCAATGTGGTACCGCATTATGCATACCTCAAGCTCAAAATGCCAGGACCTCGCGGGGTTATAACAGTTAATGGAAACACAGAGCGCTCACTCAGCACGGAGGAACACACTGCGGCCCTCGCAGCAGAAGCGCAAAGCAGCCTTATGAGGCAAACCGCCAATTCAGCGAAAAAGACCCCGGACACCTTCAAGCGAGTCCGGAGTACCCTGCAAGAGGATCGCCAGGCACGTTTAGAGCTCGCCTAGCAATTCGTCCTCCGTCCTAGTCCCATTCAAGCGGCGAAATTAATGTCGTGCGTACATAATTACGCACTCAAGATACCATGGGCATAGGCGGAGGCACGACCATGGCACAGCCCACAATGTGGCTCAACCGCTTCAGGGCTCGTATACCTTTAACATTTTCTTCCTTTCAGGCCCCTACTCTCTAAAGGCCCTCTCCGGTAGTCTGATTATCGGACCCGTCAAGGGAAGGAAACACCAAGGAAGAAAGAAGCTTTGACGGACAAGGGAATCCCCAGGTGGTCTCTGATAACGATCACTATACCTGTTTTACATACCCACACACAGCTTGCCCTTGGATAGGACATGCCAAATAGTCCTATTTTTGCTTATTGCACTACTTGTATACATACGGTTTGACGTATCATTTAAATAACAATGTACAGCATTAGCTTATTATTACATTTCTTCATCCTTTTTCCTGTCTGCCTATTTACGACAAATTGCACCCATACGTTCTGGTATGTCCAGTGCGCCAGGGGCTTCAGTGTACCCCATAACACAACAAGAAAAGTCCGAACACTTTCGACAGTGCGGCACCCCGAACTTATAGCATTATATGCATCAACTCCAAATCATGTCTTGGGTCAATAGTTGGGTTCGCCCAGCTCCCATGTTTTGGTACCTTAGGTTCCGCTATATCGGCTAAGGTAGCACTGGGAGAACTACTGTGATTGCATCCCGGTTCTTCCGGACGAGCACCTCAGTAGAGAAAGCCGAAAACTGACTTTCATGATGCGGCGAGAGCTGGTCGCTGTTCGAGAGGTCTCAAATCCTTAAAGATTTTTTCCGCTTCGGGCGAGGAGTCAGCCTTGTCCGACTTAGGCGTACATAGCGCCCCAAGTTCGGCCTTCCGAATTCCAGGGGCTTCGCCAAAATTTAAAATTGTAGACTTCTATGGCTAAGTGAGAGTGATAAAGCTTTATAGTCTGATTGCCTGGTTCGTTGTGCTTAACACCTCCTTCGAAGGACCCAAAACTGGGATAAAGAGTGATCAGGTTTATCCCCAACACCTCAGTACTAGTTACATGGGGTCAGAAGCCGACGACTGGCCAACTCTCAAATTTTATAAACGGCCGCACAGAAGGTAATATTTTAAATCAAACAAGCGCTACATAGCGCATATGAACTAGTTTCACATTACAGGATTAGAAAGTACATTCATTCAAATATTACATCCTTAGTACATTCCTCTGCCACAAGGCGAGCACCCTTCAGGACACTATCATAATGCTTTTTGGGGTGGCGATGCTCCTTGCCCTCCGGCGGCCCTTCCTTCACCAGCTTTTCGGCGTCCATCTTCGCCCAGTGCACTTTCTCCAGGGCAAAAGCCCTGCGTGCACCCTCAATGCAGACAGGCCGCTTTATGACTTCAAACCGGGGGCAGGCGTTCATGAGCCGCCTTACCAAGCCAAAATAGCTACCAGGCAGGGGATCACCAGGCCACATCCGAACTATGAGGCCTTCCATGGCCAGTTCGGCCGCCTTGTGAAGCTCGACCAGTTGCTTCAACTGGTCGCTCAAGGGCATCCGATGTTCGGTCCCAGTATATTGAGACCAGAACAACTTCTACGTCGAGCTCCCTTCCTCGGCCCGGTAGAACTCCGCGTCATCCGACACACTGTGGGGTAGATCTGCGAATGCTCCTAGAGAACTCCGAATTCGGGTAAGTAAAAGGAAAGTTTCCTTGACATGCTTGCTTTGCATAATGAATGCCTTACCCGCCGCTATCTTCTTGACCGCTTCAATTTCCTGGAGGGCCTTTTGGGCTTCGGCCTTGGCATTTCGCGCGTTCTCGAGGGCCTTCACAAGCTCGGACCCTTGTGTCTTAGAGTCATGCTCCAAGGACTTGTACTTCTTGACGAACTCCTGGAGCACTTGCTGAACCTCGCCAACTCGGGCCTCTTGCTTCTCGCGCTCGCCATGCTCCTTGGCCGCTTTGCTTTCGGCCTCGGACAGCGCCTTCTTCAGGGTCGCCACTTCGGTCGTGGCCCCTAGCAAAATTCATCACGATCCTGTGATCTAACAACTAGTTTCCTTTTTCTTTATCAATAAACAGACGAGATATAACTTACCTTTGTTCTCTTCGAGCTGCCTCTTGGTAAGGCTGAGCTCTTCCTCGGACCGCTCAAGGTCCCGCTTCAGTGCGGAGACCTCCGTCGTGTGAGCGGCAGCGGCCAGCAGTGAAGCCTGCTTATTCACATAGACATATTCTGATTAAACTCCTGTGGTTGTTATTCGATCCTCTGTTCGGCCTTTCTTCCGAACACCAAACAGAGCATCAGGGGCTATTGTCTATACTGTAACATTTTCTCATAATTTGAATAGTTACCTCGAAGCCTGTTAGGAGGCTAGCACAATCTTCAGTCAGTCCGCTTTTGGCGGACTGAACCTTCTTGACCACCGCACTCATGATAGTGCGGTGCTCTTCGTCAATGGAAGCGCCCCCGGATTGACAGAGGCCATCGGCACAGACTTGCTGCCCCCGGCATTAGAGCCCATGGGAGTCTTTCCCCTCGTGCGCCCAGCGTCCGGAATGTCGCCTTGGGGCGCCTATGGAACTCTCTCCCCTTGGTTCAGTACCCTTTGAGACAAGACCTCGACATCGTCCGCAAGGCGGGGGGAGGAGGCGGTCGGGAGTGAATCGCTATTCATCTCCGACAGGCCCAAAGACTCATCCGAAGAGGATACATCAATATGGGCTTTGGATGGGCTACATGATCATGTTCGGCATGATAAGAAGCAATAAAACATACCAAGAACTATTATGGTATCCGTATACTTACGACTTCGCCAGGGGCTTGTCCTTGGGTAACCACTCCTTGTCGCTAACAGCGGCCGCCGTGGAGCAGTCCGGAAGGAGAGTCCTTCCCTTCTTGGACCCTTCGGCTTCCCCTGATGGGGCGGCCTTCCTTTTCTTGTCTCCTCCGGCTAGGGGAGGGGGAGTTTCCTCTTCCTCCTCCTCGTTTTCGTGGGAGGAGGGCGCCTCGGTGTTATCGGACGATGAGTCCGATATGACCTTGCGCCGGAGACCTTTCCTGGTCCCCGTGGCCTTCTTCTTCGCCTTCTTCTCCGGCGCCTCATAGGGCGCCGGAGGCAGCATCTCCGTTAAGAGAGAACTTGCTGGATCCTCGGGCAATGGGGCTGGACAATCGATCTGCTCCGCTGTCGCGACCCATTCCTGTTATATGGCATGGAGGCTTAGATCCCCCACATGATTATACCGGGGAAAGAAACATCTTATGAGATATAAAGAGCTTACCGGATTGGCAGGGTGCTTTGCGCTGAGTCTGCGATCCTCGGTAAGGGGAGGAGGTACCTCAGCGGCCTTGAATAGCACCCTCCAGACGTCTTGGTGCGTCGTGTCAAAAAGCTCTCGCAGCATCTGGTGCTTGGCCGAGTCGAACTCCCACATATTGAATGCCCGTCCTTGACACGGAAGGATCCGGCAGAAGAGCATGACCTGGACCATGTTGACGAGCTTGATTTTCTTGCTTATCATGTTTCTTACGTAGTTTTGTTGTCCGGTCAGCTCCACCGATGAACCCCGGGGTAAGCCCTTCTCTTTCCAGGAGGTGAGCTGCATGGGGATGCCAGATCGAAATTCGGGGGCCGCCGCCCAATTGGTGTCACGCGGCTCGGTGATGTAGAACCACCCCGATTGCCACCCCTTGACGGTCTCCACATAGGAGCCTTCGAGCCAGATGATATTAGGCATTTTGCCCACCATAGCACCTCCGCACTCCGCTTGCTAGCCGACCACCACCTTCGGTTTCACATTGAAGGTCTTCAGCCACATGCCGAAGTGGGGCTTGATGCGGAGGAAGGCCTCGCACACGACGATAAATGCCGAAATGTTGAGGATGAAATTGGGGGCCAGATCATGGAAGTCCAGCCCGTAGTAGAACATGAGCCCGCGGACGAACAGGTGGAGGGGAAATCCCAGCCCGCGGACGAAGTGGGGGAGGAATACAACCCACTCATGGGATCCTAGAGTAGGGATGATCTGCCCCTCGTTTGGGAGCCGGTGCGCGATGTCTGCGGATAGGTATCCGGCTTCCCGGAGCTTCATAATGTTCTCCTCCGTAACGGAGGAGACCATCCACTTGCCTCCCACTCCGGACATGTTTGGAGTGGTTTTACGGAGAAAATGCGAACTTGGGCGCTGGAGCTCGAGTGCACAAGAATGGATGGGCAGGGAAGAAGAAGGCATGGGTGAAAAGGAGGAGTCCTTGTCCCTTTATAAGGGCGGAAGAAGCTATGCGCCTCCCCACCTGCCTGGTAAACTCGCTTATTCCCCAAGTGTCGTAATTGATGGCACGGTTGGGTTACCCACACCCGTATTGATGAGAATCCCGTGATAAGGGGACACGATCTCTGCTTCGACAAGACGTGCCAAGAAAACCGCCTCACAATACGCATAGTAGCTGGTTGGGAAAAACGGTTCAAATAATGACCGGACCATGGCGTGATGTCATGTTATGAAAAGTTGTCAGCAGATTAGATTTGTGGGAATATTATACTCTCTACGATGGTATGTGGAATTTGTTTTGCAGAGCCGGACACGATCCTTGTGTTCAAAATCTTCTATGGAGTATTTGGAGAAGGAACCCGCCTTGCAATGCCGAAAACAATCTGCGCGCCGGACTCATCGTCATTGAAGCCTGGTTCAGGGGCTACTGAGGAAGTCCTGGATTAGGGGGTCCTCGGACAGCCGGGCTATATACTTTGGCCGGACTGTTGGACTATGAAGATACGAGATTGAAGACTTCGTCCCGTGTCCGGGTGGGACTCTCCTTTGTGTGGAAGGCAAGCTTGGCAGTTCGGATATGTAGATCTCCACCCTTGTAACCGACTCTGTGTAACCCTAGCCCCCTCCATGTCTATATAAACCGGAGGGTTTAGTCTGTAGGACAAGAACAATCATAATCATAGGCTAGCTTCTAGGGTTTAGCCTCTACGATCTCGTGGTAGATCAACTCTTCTAATACTCATATCATCAAGATCAATCAAGCAGGACGTAGGGTATTACCTCCATCGAGAGGGCCCGAACATGGGTAAATAGTGTGTCCCCTGCCTCCTATTACCATCCGCCTTAGACGCACAGTTCGGGACCCCCTACCCGAGATCCGCCAGTTTTGACACCGACAACTGGAAACATCAAAATTGGTGCCCCGGTCATATCCACCCCTGGTGGTGCTCCTGGATGTGCTATACATCACCTCCTCACCTCCTTGGCTGCTTCGGTGCTTGTGGAGTTCGTGCTCGTCGGTGGGACGGTGCAAGGCACAACTCCGATGCGGCGGCGCAGATTTGCGGTGTAGGAAGCGGTTTGTCGCCGGTTGGACGGCGTTCAGGCGAGACGCCGGCGCCCACTGAGTACTGCCTCGGCTACCATCCCCCTCAGTGAGATCCATCTTCCTCCTGCTCCTCTCCTTTGGCTACTGTATGCGACATGGCTAGGGCTATGATGATCAGTTATGGCTGATATAGGCATGCTCTCGAGCAATCAAGGCACACGTGGGTATTAAGTTGGACCCCCCTTTTTTCTTTGAGACGTTTCGATACGCTCTTATTTTAGTGGCTTTGTACTTGCATGGTCATTTCTGATGAGTGATAACCATCCAGAAACAAGAACCACGAGGATAACCGAGCTCTCACAGTGATTAGGAAGATCAGGCCATCCACTGTGTTTCCTTGATGCGTTTCTGGTCGTTGGATCGAGAAGCTGGGGGACGTTGGTCGTCATATCGAACCCGAGCTCCTGTAGCAATGAATAGTTACTCCCGAGGTGAAATATCTCGTGCCATCGCCTGTAACTCACGTGCCCCACCAGTCGAAAGCCATACTTGCTAGGGCGATGATGATTAGCCGTGGCTGAAATAAGTGTGCCTTTGAGAAATCGAGGCACCTGTGGGTATCGAGTTGGATCCTCCCTCTTGTCTCTAGAATCTTTTTTGATGTTGTGATACTTATTGTTCCGTCCTTGGATGATCTTTCTTGTTGAGTGATAACCATGGTAGCTCCACTGTATAAACAGACTGATCTGGTGATAAGAGATGAAGAGGTAGGTTATATGATCGAGGAAACGAGAATCTAAACCCACTATGCATTGAAACCCTGAAAGATTTAGGAATCTTGAAATGATATGGCCTTCCATGCCAACTGCCACTCCTCGCGGGCCATTTGTAATGTTGTACTTGATTTCACCTTGTGGCTCTTTCCTTTCTTGAACTTATCAAAAAAGGATGGAGCCAAGCCTTGGTTGCTCCATCTATCCTCCTGCCTTGATGCTCTGGTGTAATGATATTATGGTTCATATTTTTTGAGTGCTAATATATTCGGTGGGGAGCTTTTCCCTCCGATGACCGTTAATAAAAATGTACTATCAGTCCGACGGACTTTCAGTGAGGCATGAAGAGAGAGACTGAGAACTCAAGTAACATTATAACACGTGACATGTGTCAGTCTTTCGAGATATTGTGTCGGGTGAGATTTCATGGATTTGTGTGTATATATGATATGCGGATGTGACTGATCCCATGTGCTTTAATTAAAGGGACAATTGCATTTTTGCCCCTAGTTGGAACCTACCCACAGGTTTTTCCCTTACTTTTAGACTCTATTCAGTTTTTCTCTTAGATTTTCCTCCCAGGCCGCCCGAATGCCCTTTGAACGTTTGACCAATACTTTGAAAATTCATAAAAAAAATGATATTAACTCATAAAAATGCAAATAAGATATCAAAAAATGTTCAGATAAACATTGCCTTCATGTGTATGTTATTTGCATTTAGGACAAAAGTACCGTTTAAACAACCTAAGGTTATTAATGTTATTAAAATTATTAAAAATAAAAAGGTATAAACAATACTTTTTCACGAATAAAAATTACATGCAAATGTAGGTGACATTTTCTGAACATCATGTTATCTTATTTGCATTTCTCTGAGTTCATATCAATTTTTTTCAGAAAGAATAATTACATGCAAATGTAGGTGATGTTTTCTGAACATCCTGATATCTTATTTGCATTTTTTCGAGTTCATATCAGGTACATTTGCATGTAATTTTTATTCCTAAAAAAATATATTGTTTATACCTTTTTATTTTTAATAATGTTAATAGCATTAATAACCTTATGTTGTTTAAATGGTACTTTTGTCCAAAATGCAAATGACATACACATAAAGTTAATGTTTATCTGAACATTTGATATCTTATTTGCATTTTTTTGAGTTCATATCAATTTGTTATGAATTTTCAAAGTATTGGTCAAGCGGCCAAAGGGCATTTGGGCAACCCGGGAGCAAAATCTAAGGGCAAAACCGAGCAGAGTTGAAAAGTAAGGGCAAAACCCGTGGGTAGGTTCCAACTAGGGGCAAAAATGCATTTTCCCCTTAATTAAACTAAATAAATCATCCAATCTTGACGAATTTGCGACCAATTCAGTAGGGCTAACGGCTACATGAGCATGGGAGTACGTTTCGACGATGTAGGCGGCTGTGGCAACAACACAGTCACACATAACTCGCTCGATCATCATGGCGATGAGTGAGCGTGCGTTTGACACATACCAGCGAGATCATCCATCATAGTTTGAGGGCACGCTACGCCCAAGGACCCCTCCCAACAAAGCGTGTTGAATATATCTTTAGAGAGTGTTTGTACAAAGGTCAGTTAATTGATGTCTTAAAAAAGATCAGTACATAATTCATATCTTCTTGATCTTAATATGTTTTTATCTCTCCAACTGAAGAGTAACCTACCTGATATCTCGCCAAACACAAAGTGTTTTTTACTGGGTAGAATAATCTCGGATAATATTCTTATTGCTTATGAATGTGTGCCTAAGATTAAGAATAGAAGGGTTGAACAGGTTGGTTTGTGTGTAGTTAGGTTGGACATGCACAAGACATATGATAGAGTTGAATGGACCTTCCTAAAAGATATGATGGCTAAACTTGGGTTCAATGAACAATGGATAGAGATGATCATTGCCTGTGTCAGCTCGGTAAGGTATAAGATGGGACTTAATTCAAAGAAAACATACACTTTTACTCCAACTAGAGGCATCACGCAAGGGGAGCCTCTCTCCCCTTACCTTTTCATGATCTGTGCAGAAGCACTTTCTAGTTTTTTGTAGTTTGAAGAAGCTGGTGGCATTGAGATAATGAGGGTGTGCAGAAATACACCATAATTATCAAATCTCTTATCTGCTGATGCCTCCCTAATTCTCATGAACGCAGATATGTTAAATGCAACTTCCTTAAAGCACATTCTAGACACCTACTGCCAGAGCACAAGACAGTTGGTGGGTTTGGAAAAATTAAGTATATATTTTTAGTCCAAATGCAAGTGTTGATACAAGAGCAGAAATTTGTCAAGAACTTCGTATCCATATTGAGGCTTTGTCTGATAAGTATCTTGGTCTACTTGCTATGGTGGGAGCTGATAGAAGTGATTGCTTCAGGCATTTTTGTGAAAAATAATAAAAAGAGACTTAGAGGTTAGATAGAAAAACAATTATCTATTGGAGGTAAGGAGATTCTCTTGAAGGCAGTGGCCCAAGCCATTCTGGTCTTTGTGATGTAGTGTTTAGTAATACCAAAATTAATTTGCAAAGATATCACATATTTGATCTCACCGTTCTCATGTGGAGATGATGAGGAACATAGAAAGACGCACTAGTTTTTTTGGTGGAAACTTTGATGGGTTTAAGAGACCTATATTCATTTAATCTTGCAATGTTGGCTAAGCAGTGTTTGAGGCTTAAAACAAATCCAGACTCTCTTTGTGCAAAAGTTTTAAAAGCTAAATATTTTCCGAATGTGAGCTTGTTTTAAGCAACACTTAAAAACGGTTTCTCATTTACTTGACAAAGCATTATGAAGGGATTAGAAAATTTCAAGAAAGGCTACATATGAAGGATAAGGGTGGGATAACGACTTAACGGCCCCTGCATCCCCTTGAGCCTAGACAGAAAAATCATCTCATCACGCAGCCTTTCTGGCTACAGTAAATGATCTCATTAACCCGACGAAAGGGACATGGGATGAGGGATTGATCCAAATTATTTTTAATCCCATTGATGTTCGGAGAATCATGGAAATTCCTCTAAACTTTCATGCATTTAATGACTTCATTGCTTGGCACCCAGATCACAAGGGTGTTTTTCAGTCCGGATTGCGTACCATATGCAGTTTACACTCTTTCCGGCTGCATGCAAACTTGATGGAATGTCTGGGAGGCCCTAGTTCGCCGGCTGTGTGGAGTATTTGGAAACTCAAGATCCCACGTAAAGTTCATTTTTGTGTGTGGATGATTCTACATGGAATAATTCCACTGAAGTCAACATCGACAAACAGGCATATTGGTAATGACGGTGCATGTTCCATATGTCACCAAGGGGCCGAGGATGTTCGGCACTTAGTGCACAAGCCTGAGAGTTGTGAAATAGGCTCAGGAATGTTGGAGATCGTAGATGAATCAATGTTTGGTGGATAGATCAGGCTCAGTCATCACTAAACATTTACTTCTCCAACCGTGCCACTACCTATCAAGCCAAATCTGGACAAGAGACAAGTGCTCATGGTTGGAAATTGGTACCTGTGGTGGATTAGGCGTTAAATTACTTATAGTGAACCTTCGGCCCCACCGATGTGATGGCCGATGTTGGTGCTTGCTATTCCTAACAATTTCCAGATGGTTGAGACTCGAAATATTTCCAACATAGAGCAAATATGGACTAAGCCTGGACCGAGACACATTAAATTTAATGTTGATGCATCATACTTCGAGGAGGAAGGACCGGGCGCAGTCGCATCAGTTCTAAGGGCTGAGAACGGTATTTTTCTTGCGGCAAGGTGTTCATATGTTCTATATGCTGAAGATGTCGAGAGAAATGAACGAAGGTCTCAACTTTGCTAAGCAACTAGGATTCTTTCGTGTTGAAGCAGAATCTGATTCTCTTAATGTGATTGAATTCTGCGCTGGGCAATCAAGATGGTGGGATACTGCATCTTTTACTTTTGGTGAGTGTATCGACGTAGCTTCTTCAATTGGAAGGCCACCTTTAGACATTGTTTTCGATCTGCTAATCAAGCAGCATATATGCTAGCTAATTATAGTTTCTACAATAAGATTTCACTTGATTGCAGAGACGAGCCTCCAGATTGTTGGACCACTAAGCTTGAAGGATGTTAGAGCAACTCCAATGGGGAGACCCATTTCGTCCGCTGATGTCCGTTTAAGTCGGTACGGATAGAAAAGTCGGCCCAACGCTTCGACCCAAACGGACGCGCGTCTGCTTGGCATCCACCTGCCGACCCATTCCCGGTCCATTTTTAAGCCGGACTTGCGTCGGCACGAACAGGAGACGGACGCGCGCGCGCCTACTCCTCTCCCCGTGCCTGCTGGTCGGTGGCCGCCACCACTATTTCCCCCTATTTCCCCAAAAACCCTCCCGCCCGCGTGCTCCCACCCCGCACCCCGCCGTGGAGGACGCCATCGACCTCGATGCCGCCGCCGGCCTCACCTCCGTCGCCTCCTTCAGCGCCCCCGCCCACGCCGGGAAAGGCAAGCCTCGTGCCCCGCGCAAGACCGCTCACGTGGCCAAGCCAAAGAAGCCGCTGACGCCCGCACAGTGGGCAAAGGAGTCGGCCAAGAGGAAGGACCGGAGGCACGCCATGGACGCGGGGGATGAGGCCGCCGCGCATGCCGCCGTCGTCGCTGCCGCGCAACAGGAGGTCACCAACGCACGCGTCGCGGCGGCAACGAGGGAGGCGCTCTACATTGCTAGGGTTAAACCCTGGCCAGCACGGCCTCCTCAACGCTGTCGTCGCCGCGGTCAGCACCGGCTCATCGGCGTTTCCTCGGATGGCGCTGCCCGACTCGCTCCGTGCGTCGGCTTGCAACCCGGTGCCCGACTTCCACGTGTACCCGCAGGCCTCCCGCCTCTCCGGGGAGTGCTCGCCCTACGTGAGCGTGGTCGCGCCTTCCACACCCGCGCCTGCGCCCGTGCCCGCGCCCATCGACCTCAACGCCACCTCGGTGGCCGGTGGCTCATCATCCGGTGGCGCAAGGAAACACGTGCGGCAGACGCCGGCCAGTGTGCTCCCGAAGGCCCGCAACCTGTTCAACGGAATGTCGTCCGCCGTCGACGAGGACTACATGCAGAACCTCATCTTCGAGGGCGGTGCGCTGGCCGCTGGCTACGATCCCGACGAGACACAAAGCCGGGACGGCCGCTGGTTATGATCCCGATCAGGCGGCCTTCATGTGTGATCAGGTCGGCATCGACCTAGAGGGCTTCCCACACAGCCACGAGTTCTCGGACGACTACGAGCTAGAGGAAGAGGACGAGTGCGACATCGAAGTGGAACCCTTGTTCAAGGACGAGCTCGCCAACCAAACCGCCGGTCCTAAGACGAAGCGCAAGAACAAGCGCACGAAGGCATACACGGCGGCCGAAGACAATCTTTCTTTGCGAGTGTTGGCGAGACATGGGACAAGACCACATGACCGGCGCCGAACAAAAGCATTCAACTTTTTGGATCCGTGTCCACTGGGAGTTTCATGAGCGCAAGAAGTTTCCACTTTATCAAATTGTGAGCACGCACGGGTGGGTGTCCATTTCCAAGCGATGGAGGGTGATCCAACAAGAGTACAACAAGTTTTGCACCACTCTTGAGAGCATCAAGGCCCGCCCCGTGAGCGGCATCGGCATGCAAGACATGTTATGCTAGCAAGCCGCCCTCTTTTGTGTCATCAAGTTCATGCTTGCGTGTTCATTTGCATATCATTTTCCCATATGCTTGCATGGAAACATTTTGTAGGCATTTCAAGCTTTGGAGGCATTCAAGGTTCAACACAACGGCAAGTGCTTCAACCTCTCCCATTGTTTTCGGGTCATCAAGGACGAGGAGAAGTTCAAGGCGCAATACGTCGCCCTCAAGTCGCATGGGGGGAACAAAGCCGTGGAGGAGGTTGGGGAGGGCGAGCCGGCACGGCCACGGGGGAAGACCAACTCCAAGAAGGAGGACAAGCGGGATGCGGCATCCAACGCCTTGATCGCAAGCATGGAGGGCATGATGAATAAGAAGGACTCAAGGGAGGAGGAGCGCCGACGTTTCAAGGCAGAGCAAATGGACGCTTTCATGGACATCCAAAGGAGGAGGCTTGAGATGGATGTGGAGAAGCAAGCCAAGATGTTCGAGCTCGAGGCGGAGAAGTAAGCCAAGATGCTAGAGATCGAGGCCGCCAACGCCAAGACCAAGGCCAAAGAAGTGGCTCTCGCGAGCATGATGACCGAGGTGGAGATCATGAAGGTGGATCTCAACACCGTGTCGCCAAGGAAGAGGCCTTGGTTCGAGAAGATGCAGGCTGACATGCTCAAGTTCGATGACGAGTGATGTATGGCGGCGAGCGTCGTCTTTTTTGTATGCCGACAGGTGTGCTGGCATGACCACAGGGGCCGCGATGGCGTGGTCGAAATCAAGTCCCACCTTTTTTTGTGTGCTGGCATGTGTGTCGGCCGGCCGGCGAGTGCGCCAGCATGAACTGTGGTGAATTTTCTGAAGCCGGCATTGTATGTCGGCGCTGGCATGGTGCTGGCATGATGAGACATGGTCGCTGACATGATCGGCAGCGGGTTTTTTTAAAAAAGTTGAGCGCGGACATGAAATAGGTCGGCGCGCTGGGCGAACTGCCGACCCAAATACAAAACTGGGCGGACACCGGACAGGCGGGCGAGCCAAACGGACAAAAAGCGAACAAATGCACCGTCTGTTTGAGCTGGCCTGTTGGAGTTGCTCTTAAGCCCCCGCTGATTTCAATAAACCTAGCCGTGACGAACTTGGTCATGCTTGAAGCGGGTGCTAACGTCCTAGACCCAGCTCCCAACCTTCAATTTGCGTTTGAACGTTTCTGATGTGCATCAGACACATCACTACAGACGTAAAGCTCACCACATCCCAAAAACTAGTATGAAGAGAGTGTGGCAGTCTCCCTTATAAGATGCTCCTAGCTTACTTCCGTCACCGAGGTGGGACTAAAGTCGCTCGCAACACCCAATGACCAATAGCCTAACATATCCTATATATATATATCTAAGATATTCATCCCCACTAACTTATTTATTTCAACATGCAAGCACGCCATACCATCATACCATTATGAATGATATAAGGTCCACCTCAACATGCAACCACACATGGAAAAAGACTCACCACCACATGTAACCATGCATGAAAAAAAATCCGTTGTTCTACTTATATTGAGTAAATATTTTACAACTATACATACTCAAATATGATAAGTGATATGCCTTTTTGTTCACATGTTATCGATCCAAATATTTATATTTAACACAATTAAATCTGATTGAAAGATATTGCAAGCGATTTTCACAGCAACGCGCGGGGTATAATCTACTCTCTCTAATGTGAAAAACACTCTTATATTATCGGACAGAGGGAGTAGTTCTTAGTGAGTACCAGTACTACCTCCGTTCTTAAATATAAAACATTTTGCAGTTTAAATTACGGGAATGATAAACCCCGAATGTTCGGGGTTTGCCTGTGAAAAAACATTTTTTTTATGATAACTTTAATTAACATGAGGATCATAAATTTAGTTGACAAGCACGATAACTTTCTTTTGACAAAAAACAAACTAAGGGCGACATCGCCAAACGTACCAACTAAACTTGTCATCCCTTATGTATATAAATTGTCATAAAAAACGCTTGATTTGCCATGGGCAAATTCCAGATGTTCGGAACTTATCAGCATCCTTAAATTAAACTGTAAAAATTGTATATTTAGTTACAGAGATGTGCTTCCTCCGTAAACTAATATAAAAACATTTAAATCATTACTTTAGTGATTTAAATGCTCTTATATTAGTCATAGAGGGAGTAGTAAATAAGCAGATCGATACGAGACTTGCGACGAGCGTAAACGAATCTCCATCGGTACGGCAAAAAGGAAAAACGTACGCGTCCTAGCTAGACAGCGAAGTGTTGGAGCTAGCTAGCTCTATCTTGGACCGACTGACCATGCAAGCACGCAGCCGCTGACGCAATATGCGTGCCACGGCGAATTCAACTAGAAAGTGCGTCTTTTCTCTAAGAAAAGTGCTTTATTCGATCAAACTAGTCCATTTGTATATGCTGCCGGCATATCGGAAAATTCGATACTACCACGTACGGAGTAGCACGCAAATATATGCATGGTTTTCTTGCATCATCCACCCACTGCGCAAGTCTGACCCGTCCATTACGAACTTGAGAGAGATAGAGCGAGTAGAAGATAGCCTTCACTTTTCTCTTTAGAATCCAAGACCAAAACCGTAAAGGGTTCACACCAATTTATGAGTTATGACCATCCAATTGCTCTACATTATTGGCCGAAGAAGATTATTAGTGCCCTCTTGTTAATTTAGCTGCTGCACCACAATACTCATCACTGGTTTAACCGACAGCCAGCACATCTTATCCCGTATGCTTTTCTTTCATTGGAAGAAAGAATCGTACGTACTACGTAGACTAGTGTCCTTTTGTTTAAAGAAAAAAGAATAGAGTAACCAGAATTGCACTCCCCCTTGTCTACATGTATTCGAATCTTTGAATTCAACGACGTGAATACCGCCCGTCCATTCATTCGCTACAAAGTCGTTGGACACGTTACACAAATAAGCTTTCGGGTAACTGATGATGTCATGACCGATCGATGCATGTGTTTACAGCCTTTAAAGCATCTTCCCATGCCCATGTTTTTTTCCGACAAGGACCAATGCCCATGTGTTAGGTCATCTCTAACCATCACCTGTAAATTTCCTCCCGCATTCATCCACGGACAAATTGGATCAGTTTGCTGACATGAATACGGGAGACACCCATTCAATGTTGTGTGCATACATTTCAACAACTTTTACAACAAATCAGACGAAATTCATACAAACACAACGGATTTCATATAAAACGGGCGAAGTTCATCTAAACTAGGATAATTTTAATATAAAATCGAATGATATTTTGTTTTGTGAACTAAAAGCCTTAAAACAAAAACTCTAAACTACCCTATACTTGACAGTGGCCTCGTAGGCCATGCCGGGCTGGCCGGCGGCTCTTCCCCCCATCATCGTCGCCGGATCCGTCGTCGTCGTTGTCGTGCTTCGGGCGGCGGAAGGGGGCGACGTCGCGGCAGGGCTTCTGGGCAGTCGCCTGACGCTCGCGGATGATCCCCGTGGGCGCGCGGGGGAGGGAGGCAGGCCTTGGTGGAGGCGGCGTTAGCAGCGGTGATCTCGCTGAGAGACCACTCCTCGCTGTTCTTGGCCCTTCCCCGTCGAGGCTGCGGAGACGTCGCTTGCTTGTCTCCGCCGTCATGGAGCGATCTAGGGCCGGTGCGCCGCGTTGCACCTGTCTGATCGGCGCCGCTCCCTGTCGGCGTACTCCTGCGCTATTAGGGTGCTCCGAGACGATGAAGAGCTGTCGCCGCCACCGCCGCCGCCGCCGAGGTAATGGCGAAGGCATCCGCATGCCTTCACAATCGCATTGGGCACGGACGGCGAAGAGTGGCGCTCCTCCTTCACGCACTGGGGCGGCAGAGAGAACCGCTCCTCCTTCAGGCGCCGGGGCGGTAGCGAGAGGCGCTCCTCCTTCATGCACCACCCCAGCGGTGAGAGGGGCTCCTCCTTCATGTGGTGTTCGATTTGGACGTTGCGGTTACACGGCGGAGACTGCGGAGGGGATGCCAGTTCAGGCTTCACGGGGAGGAGCCTCCTTGGTGGTAGAGCCAGGCCATTCAGGTGGATCATGGAGCGACGGAGCATCAACTCCATCTGCTGCTCGTACTCCTCATCCATGGCGGCGTACACCTAGGCCACCGACGGCGGCGTGGACTGTTGTTGCTGTGGCGGCTGGTCCTCCTCGTCGCCGGAGGAGATGACGATCTTCGCTTTCGTCGAGGAGCCACCCGTCGATGAGGACGACGACCCCGGAGTTCGAGGGCGGTGTCTCCACGATCCTCCGGAGCCCGTCCCAAAATCGCCAGCTGCCAGCGCCGAGGCCCACGAATTGTCCATTGCCGGTGTTGTGGAGTTAGAGGGGCGGGGAGGAGAGGAGGAGGAAGAGCAGAGAGATTGTGATGTGGACAGCATCGAAGCACGGCTTAAATAAGCACGACCATGCCATGCGAAGGGCTGGTCAGCCACTTCAATGAGGCGCATCAACCAGAGTTGGTTCATCAGGAAGCTGCATCCGCATTGAAGCGGAGGCTCCCGAGAGGTCGCGTTGGTCAGCGCTCTAAATTCCGGTCACATCGCGACATCAATGTCGGCCGTTGCATGCTCTGGACAGGCATTGATGTTGCACATGAAGCGCACCTGCATCGGAAGGAAAGCGCGGGAGAGGCGGGTGGGGTTGTTGGGTGGGCCAAGACGGTCAAACGAGGGTTTGGCAATGTCCCAAACGCCCGCAAAGCCCCCAATTTTGTCTCTGGTTTACGGGAAAAAACATGTGCGAACCATCGAGCAGACCGATACAAGCCTGTGTTGGATGACTTCCGTAGTTTGGGCCGCACGGTCCGGACGTATGCGGGCGGTTTAAAGGTCGGTGTGATGCCCTTAGATGACAGGCTAATCCAGATGTTGGCGTGTCCATGTCTCTTCTAGATGTGAGAGCGAAGAGTAAACATGATCAAGATTGTGAGTTTGAAGAATCGTCAATACGAGCCAAGTTCCACTTTGATCATGTTACCCATTATTTTCTTTGCATTGTAGTTTTCCATGGTAGGTGTGTGAGTTTAGGATGGTAAATTCTATATAACCCAGTACATAACAACTTAGGTCAAAACTTACCCTAACCTTGTAACCATCAAGTAGTTTCTTAGATGCTATGACAAGGATTGGGAAACATCAATTACTATACCACTATACCACCATACAACCTTATGGTTGATTATTTAGTAACAACTTAATTTAATGAATCATTTGGGCGGTGCTTCGGTATTGCTTGGTTCGTCGATAGCTTTGTGGGCAACCGCGCGGGCTCAAAGGGATTGTACTAGTTCAATGTTGAGTAGCTTATGTGTGTGACTGCGATACAATATGGGCTATGTCTGGGCCAAGTAGGTTGCGGGAATCTTCCTGGGTAGTCCAACAGATGTAGGATGTGTAGGTTGGACTGAGTCTGACATTCAGAGAGGGCTACTACTTCCCAAAAGTCTTGTCTTGATCTACCTAACTACTCATAAGTGCAGTTTAGTGGCACAAGGGTGTAATCAGGAATCACGGGTAAAGTACACAAACCTATGTAGAGTGTATAAACCTAATCATGATTAGTCGTGTCCATAGTTAATATGGCAATAGTATATTTAGACACACTAAATTAGAAACTACTTTTATTTTTTAGATTTGAAAATAAATTAAAGGCTAAAAGAAAACATGATTGGAGAAATAAATAAGCAGAAAAGAAAATAAAGAAAAAGGAAAAAATCAAAAAAAAGAACACCCTCCTCGCTGCGCCATGGCCCAGATGGCCTCGCTGCCAAACAGGCCGGCCCAGCCGGAGCCTACATCACCCATGGGGCGACCGAACCCTAAACTCCCTACCCAGTCGCCCCACTCCCCACTCCCCTCGCCCCCACACACCCCCACTCCCTCGCTGGATCTGAATCGAGGCAACCGTGCCCCGACCCCATCGACGCCCCTCACCGGACCGCTCCCCCCCGCCGGACCGCCCCCCCCGCCGGACTGCCTCCCCGTCGCCCGATCGTCTTCGCCCTCCTCCTCGCGCCCCGCTGCCTCTGACCCTACAAGTCGCAGTAAGGCCCCGCCTCCCTCCGCTCCGCTCGGACACCGCACGCCGCCGCTCTGCGCGCCTCTACTCCCTCGCGCCGACGTGCACGCGCGCGCACGCAACCACAGCCGTGCCCACTCGCCTCGTCGCCGCGCCCGCAGCCCCGCTCGCTCCTTCCGTCATGCGACGTCGCCCCTCGCCCGCGCGCTCTCGCGTGCCCATGGCCGCGCCTCCTTTCCTGCCGCTGCTTGCCCCCGCCGCCCCGTGCGCCACCCCGCGCACCGCGTCCCCGACCGCCTCTGTCCCGCTGCTCGCCGCCACGCCCCGCCGTCCACCGCCGCGACCTCCCGCCTCCCCAGCGCCGCCCCCTGTTGCTCCGTCCAAGTCACCCCGCGGCCACTGTCGTGGCTCCCGCCGGGCCGCAGCTGCTGCCGCGCCGTCTCCGACCGCCGCGTCCTACCCCGGCCTTCCTCGCTCGTCGCCTGCGCCGCACGACCGCGACCCCGCACCATCCCGCCTCGCACGCGAAAGCTCGACGTCGCGTCCAGCCCCGCCGCACGCGCCTGCACCCGGCGTCCGCTGGCGTGCCCTGCCCCGCGCAGCTCCCTGCTCCGCTGGCCGCGCACCTTTGGCTTCTGCGCCGGTGGCGCCTACTGCCACCCATGGCCACGCACCGCTCCCCCTGCCACACTGCCGTTGCCTCGCCGTGCGCGAGCACGCACAGGCTCCCTTGCGCCGGCAAGCCGCGCACCGCGGCCGCGTTGGATACCCCGGGGCTTCGTTACACACGCGCCCGCTAACCCTCCCCGTTGCCTCCACTTTGACACAGACAGCCGGGGCCCACCCCCTGAGAACAAAAAAAATAAAATAAAAAACAAATAAAAACAATAAAAATAAATAAATAAATAAAATAATTAATTAACTTAATTAATTCTGATTTAATTAATTAATTAAGATTAATTAATCTAATGACTAATTAACCTAATTAACTACTGTTAATTAAGTAACAGAGTATGACAGTGGGGCCCACCCCTCTAATTAATACTAATTAGGTTAATTAAATGTTTTAATTAAAATGTGTCACTGACCAGTGGGACCCACTGGTTAGGTTGACCAGTCAACCCTGTTGACTGTTGACGTCAGCATGACATCATGCTGATGTCATAAATCCATATCCGAATTAATTTAAATAATTAATTAAATTCCAGAAATTAATAAAATCTTTAGAAAATCATATCTTTTAATCCGTCTCCGACCGCCGCGTCCTACCCCGGCCTTCCTCGCTCGTCGCCTGCGCCGCACGACCGCGACCCCGCACCATCCCGCCTCGCACGCGAAAGCTCGACGTCGCGTCCAGCCCCGCCGCACGCGCCTGCACCCGGCGTCCGCTGGCGTGCCCTGCCCCGCGCAGCTCCCTGCTCCGCTGGCCGCGCACCTTTGGCTTCTGCGCCGGTGGCGCCTACTGCCGCCCATGGCCACGCACCGCTCCCCCTGCCACACTGTCGTTGCCTCGCCGTGCGCGAGCACGCACAGGCTCCCTTGCGCCGGCAAGCCGCGCACCGCGGCCGCGTTGGATACCCCGGGGCTTCGTTACACACGCGCCCGCTAACCCTCCCCGTTGCCTCCACTTTGACACAGACAGCCGGGGCCCACCCCCTGAGAACAAAAAAAATAAAATAAAAAACAAATAAAAACAATAAAAATAAATAAATAAATAAAATAATTAATTAACTTAATTAATTCTGATTTAATTAATTAATTAAGATTAATTAATCTAATGACTAATTAACCTAATTAACTACTGTTAATTAACTAACAGAGTATGACAGTGGGGCCCACCCCCCTAATTAATACTAATTAGGTTAATTAAATGTTTTAATTAAAATGTGTCACTGACCAGTGGGACCCACTGGTTAGGTTGACCAGTCAACCCTGTTGACTGCTGACGTCAGCATGACATCATGCTGATGTCATAAATCCATATCCGAATTAATTTAAATAATTAATTAAATTCCAGAAATTAATAAAATCTTTAGAAAATCATATCTTTTAATCCGTAACTCGGATTAAATTATTTTCAACATGAAAGTTGCTCGGAACGACGAGACAAACCCGGATACGCAGCCCATCCGTCCCCCTCCGACTCCTCTGCCCGAAAACGCGGAACACCGGGGATACTTTCCCGGATGTTTCCCCCCTTCACCGGTATCACCTCTTACCGCGTTAGGGCACGCCTAGCATCACGCCTTGCCTTGTTATGCTTCGTTATGCATCTGTTTGCATTCTATTCACTGTTTCTCCCCCCTCTTCTTCCGCTAGACACCGAGACCGACGCCGCTGCTACCCAGTATGACTACGGAGTTGACGACCCCTCTTGCCAGAGCAACCAGGCAAGCCCCCCCCCCCTTGATCACCAGATATCGCCTATTCTTCTCTATACTGCTTGCATTAGATTAGTGTAGCATGTTACTGCTTTCAGTTAATCCTATACTGTTGCATAGCCTGTCCTTGCTACTGCTGTTATTACCTTTACCTGCTATCCTACTGCTTAGTATAGGATGCTACTGTTCCATCAGTGGCCCTACACTCTTGTCTGTCTGCCAAGCTATACTACTGGGTCGTGATCACTTCGGGAGGTGATGACGGGCATATACTATATACTTACACTATTACATTACCGGTGATACTGTTTGGTGATGGGGGCTGAAGGGGCAGGTGGCTCCATCCAGGTAGTGGTGGGCCTGAGTTCCTGACGGCCCCCGACTATTACTTTGTGGTGGAGCGACAAGGCAGGTTGAGACCACCTAGGAGAGAGGTGGGCTTGGCCCTGGTCGGCATTCGCGAATGCTTAACACGCTTAACGAGATCTTGGTATTTGATCTGAGTCTGGCCACTGGCCTATACGCACTAACCATCTACGCGGGGACAGTTATGGGCACTCGACGTCGTGGTATCAGCCGAAGCCTTCTTGACGTCAGCGACTGAGCGGCGCGCGCCGGGTTGGACCGCGTAACGCAACTTCCTTTGTAATGGAGGTTGCTAGGTCTGCTCACCGGCCGCGTTCACAACGTGTAGGTGTGCAAAGGGCGATGGGCCCAGACCCCTACGCCATAGGATTTAGACCGGCGTGCTGACCTCTCTGTTGTGCCTAGGTAGGGCTGCGACATGTTGATCTTCTGAGGCCGGGCATGACCCAGAAAAGTGTGTCCGGACAAAGAGGATCGAGCATGTTGGGAAATGTGGTGCACCCCTGTTGGGAAGTTGATCTATTCGAATAGCCATGTCCCTCGGTAAAAGGACGACCCGGAGGTGTACCTTGACCTTATGACAACTAGAACCGGATACTTAATAAAACACACCCTTCCAAGTGCCAGATACAACCGGTGATCACTCTCTCATAGGGCGACGAGGGGAGGATCATCGGTTAGGATTATGCTATGCGATGCTACTTGGTGAACTTACCATCTACTCTCTTCTTCTGCTGCAAGATGGAGGTTACCAGAAGCGTAGTCTTTGATTGGACTAGCTATCCCCCTCTTATTTCGGATTTCTGCAGTTCAGTCCATATATGATACCCTTATTCCATTTGATACCAATGCATACATATGTAGTGTAGCTCCATGCTTGCGAGTACTTTGGATGAGTACTCACGGTTGCTTTCTCCTTCTTTTCCCCCTATCCCTTCTACCTGGTTGTCGCAACCAGATGTTGGAGCCCAGGATCGAGACGCCACCGTTGACGACGACTCCTACTACACCGGAGGTGCCTACTACTACGTGCAGCCCGCTAACGACGACCAGGAGTAGTTTAGGAGGATCCCAGGCAGGAGGCCTGCGCCTCTTTTGATCTGTATCCCAGTTTGTGCCAGCCTTCTTAAGGAAAACTTGTTTAACTTATGTCTGTACTCAGATATTGTTGCTTCCGCTGACTCGTCTATGATCGAGCTCTTGTATTTGAGCCTTCGAGGCCCCCGGCTTGTAATATGATGCTTGTATGACTTATTTTATTTGTAGAGTTGTGTTGTGATATCTTCCCGTGAGTCCCTGATCTTGATCGTACACGTTTGCGTGTATGATTAGTGTACGATTGAATCGGGGGCGTCACAAGTTGGTATCAGAGCCGACTGCCTGTAGGAATCCCCCTTCCACACTCCTTGGCCGAAGTTGAGTCTAGTCGATGAAAACTGTTTTACTAACATGGCTGTGCGGCCCATGGGCCCATGTCGCCATTGGGTGGTATTAGGATCTTTTATTCCTCGTCTATACTCTGGGACTCTGATCTCTCCCCTATTCGGGTTAAAATGGTTTTACTAAATCTAACTTTAGGTTCTCGATAATACTTTCTCCCGGAGAGCCCCTCATTCCAGATGATCATCTACTGCACCAGAAGATTTTGAAGATACTCTTCGACCATTCCCGAGACCCTTGTGCCCTCTACATTTTCAATTCCCTACTACCGATATATCCATATGGATAACGACATACACTTGTTGTTCATACCATTACTCTGAGTTTCTCTTGTTGTTACAAGATGCCTCGAATTTCTCTCTGACTTTTAAGAATCCCTTGTACCACTGTCTTGTAGTTCCTTGCCACAGAAATACCCCTACGGATACTTTCTCACACTTACCAAGTATCCACTCGTCCCCAGTTGTTCATGTGTTTCATAGAAGTCTTCAAAATACCATTCGATCTTCCGATCCTCAGCAACCTATTGCTCTGGAATTTCTTGCTTGCTTTCATTATGATTAATCACATAAGTGTGATAATCTTATTGGCATCCTTAGTCATCATCATTTGAATCCGTTGATTCAATATGTTGCGAATGCTTGCAATCCTCAATCAGACCTTAGAATTTGTTCGTCCGGCCTCAGACGTCACTCCGAACATGAGTTGGTTCTCAGCAATTCAAACCTTGATTGATTGTCGATCTATGACTATTCAACTCATTTATCTTTTGATCAGAGCCTATGCTTCTGATCCCTTGATTTGGAAATCTTAATTCTTTTGCATTTGAGCTTTGAGTTAGTTAGCTATTTCTATAATCTGACCTCGTTGCATTCTTTCTTCCTCTGGTGGAGTACCGATGCTCACATCAGATCCCTTGTGGACCACCAGACCCTTTGTCAGATTTTATCCGATAATGTACTTCATATTGAATAACCTTGTGAGCCTTTCTATGGGTATATAATTCCTTTGGTAAATTGTATCCTCTGCGTTGTGAACCATGCTCTGCTTTCGAGCTGGTGGTATTTACTATTGAAGCTTGTGGTATATGTTTCCATGATACCCTGACGGGTTGAATCTATGCCTTCCTTAATATGTGTGAACTCAAAAGTTTTCACGAGTCATGCTCGTCTAGTATTTTGCCAGATAATTCAACACCACAACTTCTTCGAAAAGAGAAGTGAATGAAAGGTTATGCATTGGAGAAGCGGGACTCAACCTTGAACTTTGTGTTCATGCCCATGGACCTGATGTGGAACTTATCATGGAAGCTTCTTGAAAAACTTTTAATTAGTTGGATAATTCTTCCGGTGTCTTTGAATTGGATCCCTTGCAACTATGGTTTCGGCCATGTTGATATTCCTTGATTCCTTTTCTCGGACAAGTTAAAGTACTTGTCTTTTGTAGATCAATACACTTGTCAACTCTCTATTTTGCTCTACCTCCGAGTGTTACCCTCTGGTATCTTGATAATACCATCGAACCATGTTTCTTATTATGAGCCTTCATCGACTATTATTCCTCACCGATTCCAATGTTTCTTGGTTCCGAGTTGTTAGTCACTCGAGGACACCGATAACTAAATCGAGTCCACACCACGATTAAACAACTCTTAGTAATCTCCTTTACTCATGAGTTTGTATTCGAGCATGTCAATCCTAGCCTGATCGGCCATCACCTTGTGCTAAAGTTTAAACTGTGCCACCCGGTCCTTATTCCCAAAGCACAACTTTCGACGATGAGCTAATCCTACGTCGATCTTCCTCGTCATAACAATGGTCCTTGAATGACAAGCGTGATTTCAAGTTTGTGGCATACCTATGGTTTCAATAACTTCTCGCTTCATCATTCCTTTGACTTGAAGTCATCGCCGATCAGTTACATCTTCTTGAAACCTCTCGACAAATGTGTCGTGATCATCATCAACATTTTGACCCCTTCCAAGATATCAATTGAATTCATGATAATAAGTACCCTCCTTGCCCTTGATGATTTGTGTTATCATCGACCACTTTATTGCCTTCCGTTCAAGACAAACTTGTTTGTGTCTCTAGCAACCCTATTGCTTTGAAGTTATTGGTCTATAGTTTCATTCTAAGTCTATTGTTTATTGAATTATCATTCGAACATTGATCGTGCTACCTACTCCAGATTCCTAGGTGCACCCTTCTATCATTGTTCAGTTGTGTATGTTTCCCTCGAGCATATATCATTATATCATTTGATCCAAAAAATGATATTTGCTTGTTCACATAATTGTGGAAATCCATCCTTTGGAAATCTTGATGATTTGTTGCTGAGCCTATCAGCCACCTCCTCATCCTCTCCTTGGTTTACCGATGAACTCTTGTTTCAGAGCTCACTTCCATAGATCATTTCTGAGATTCTCACAATGTCATCTCGTCAAATTGTGTTGCACCTTTTCTTCTCAGGCATCCTAAGTCTGAGGTATCCTGCCACCAATCAAATCTGAAACTCGGTCAGATATGATGGTTGCAATATTTTTCCAAGAGTCATAACATTGGTCCTTATATGACCCGGTAAGGTGATGTCATGCCTAGCACACCTGGCCAGAGAACCGATTGTTATAGTTTACTATTTAGCAAGGTTAACCATTCTTCCATGAGGAAATCGTAAGACTTATTCTATATGTTGTTCCTGATGAATCCTTTGTGTATCCAAGTTCGACCTTTGCTTGAAGACCATGTCAATGCTATCTCGAAGCATGTCTGTGGTACTCTGATTTTCAACAAGAACTTTTGAAGCCCAATGCTAAATGTTTCTTGCTCAGTTATCCAAACACTGTTGTATGGGTAATGTCATTAAATTTATCTCCCCTTACCTAAATGATTTTCTACTTTACACCCTGTCATGGATATCTTGCTCTGCTTGTCGTTGGGAAGGAAATACCCTTGGTTTATGTGTCAAACACATTTTCCTTTCCATTATTCTGTTTGACCTGATGATCACATTTTCCTTTCCATTGATTTGTTTATCCTTCCTTGTGATCCATATGATCTAAACAGTAATATTCCTCTGCTTATGTAAACACCTTGGTGTACAACCGTGTCGGTAAGACCCTGTTACATTTGTCGATAGCATTCTAGTAACCACCGATGGATGAGAACTTTGCCTATTGGTCCGCCTTGTTCAACGAGTAGGAAAATGGTTCTCTTCGTCCCTCGCCCTTGGTACCGACATTGTTGCCAACATAACTGATAGGCTACCCTCTGACTTGTCTTGCTATCCTGACCGTGCAAGATGTCAACGCCCTTCCTACTTTTAACCACAAGGTGGGCCCATAACCCACAGTTCCAAAGGATCGAAACCTGACTCTCCTGTACAACCCTGTTACTAATGGTTATTGCCCACGCTTAGCTCGTATTTAATTCACGGGCCACCTTCCTAGTGCTCTATTCTGGTATCAGACGCAATACTTACTCTCGCTGCTCTGAACCCTTTTCTCACTCTAGTTCAGACTTCGAGCAGCTATCTATCCGCTTGGAACCTCTTATTATACCTTCGTACCTTACTCTCGATGTATTTTATATGTTCAACTCGAGAGATAGTCTTATGCTCATTCATGGGTTAACCCCAGATTGTTTCCCTCATAAGCATTCTGTCGTAGCCGAGCTGCCCCTTACCTATTCGTAAGTACGTTGGAGTTCCCAAAGAAAAGGACGATTTCATCATGCTGACATGAAGCAGAGAAATGGAGACATCAATGTAATGGATCGACCGCTTCGAGAAGAGCAACCAAGACCGAGAAGACTCGTTAGAATTTCGTAACCAAATTCCTTCCCCATCACTCCCCTCTTAAATCTCGGGACGAGATTTCTTGTAGTGGAGGAGAATTGTGACGCCCGGATAATTAAGCTACAGTAACCCTCTGCTAATGATGCCACGTCACCTCCATTACTGTTGCTAACCTTGCGTTAGTTCGAAAACGATTCGAATTCAAATTCAAAATCAAGCAAGCAACGAAAGTTTTGAAACGCTAAAACAAAAATGTCCTAAAGGTGTCGGATAAATCATAGGTAATTGTGGTGGCGAAACCAAACTCTGAAGAAGTGTTTAAAGGCTCTAAAATAATTATGACAGTATCAAAAACAATTAATTACATGCCTTTTACAATTAACAAAATACTAAACTATTTTATTGGGGTCCATAGTTAATGTGGCAGTAGTATATTTAGACACACTAAATTAGAAACTACTTTTATCTTTTAGATTTGAAAATAAATTAAAGGCTAAAAGAAAGCATGATAGGAGAAATAAATAAGAAGAAACGAAAATAAAGAAAAGGAAAAGATCAAAAAAAAGAGAACACCCCCCTCGCTGGGCCATGGTCCAGATGGCCTCGGTCCCAAACAGGCCAGTCCAGCCGGCGCCTACATCACCCATGGGGCGACCGAACCCTAAACTCCCTCCCCAGTCGCCCCACTCCCCACTCCCCTCGCCCCCACACACCCCCACTCCTCCGCTGGATCTGGATCGAGGCAACCGTGCCCCGACCCCATCGACGCCCCTCGTCGGACCGCTCCCCCCCGTCGGACCGCCCCCCCGCCAGACTGCCTCCCCATCGCCCGGTCGTCTTCGCCCTCCTCCTCGCGCCCCGTTGCCCCCGACCTTACAAATCGCAGTGAGGCCCCGCCTCCCTCCGCTGCGCTCGGACACCGCACGCCGCCGCTCTGCGCGCCTCTACTCCCTCACGCCGACGTGCACGCGCGCGCACGCAGCCACAGCCGCTCCCACTCGCCTCGTCGTTGTGCCCGAAGCCCCGCTCGCTCCTTCCGTCACGCGACGTCGCCCCTCGCCCGCGCGCTCCTGCGCGCCCATGGCGGCGCCTCCTCTCCTGCCACTACTTTCCCCCGCTGCCCCGAGCGCTACCCCGCGCAGCGTGTCCCCGGCCCCCTCTGTCCCGCTGCTCGCCGCCACACCCCGCCGTCCACCGCCGCGACCTCCCGCCTCCCCTGCGCCGCCCCCTGTTGCTCCGGCCAAGCCACCCCGCGACCACTGTCGTGGCTCCCGCCGGGCCGCAACCGCTGCTGCGCCGTCTCCGACCGTCGCGTCCCACCCCGGCCTTCCTCGCTCGTCGCTTGCGCCGCACGACCGCGGCCCTGCACCGCCCGCCTCGCACGCGCGAGCTCGACGTCGCGTCCTGCCCCGCCGCACGCGCCTGCACCCGGCGTCCGCTGGCGTGCCCTGCCCCGCGCAGCTCCCTACTCCGCTGGCCACGCGCGCCCGCCTTTGGCTTTTGCGCCGCTGGCGCCTGCTGCCGCCCAGGGCCACGCACCGCTCCCCCTGCCACAGCGCCGCTAGCCGCACACCGTGGCCGTGTTGGATCCCCCCGGGGCTTCGTTACACACGCGCCCGCTAACCCTCCCCGTTGCCTCCACTATGACATAGACAGCCGGGGCCCACCCCCCTGAGAACAAAAAAAAATAAAACAAAAAAAACTAAAAAATAATATAAAATAAATAAAATAATTAATTAATTATTAAAATAATTAATTAATTAACTTAATTAATTCTTATTAAATTAACTAATTAAGATTAATTAATCTAATGACTAATTAACCTAATTAACTACTTTTAATTAACTAACAGAGTATGACAGTGGGGCCCACCCCCCTAATTATTTCTAATTAGGTTAATTAAATGTTTTAATTAAAATGTGTCACTTACCAGTGGGACCCACTGGTCAGGTTGACCAGTCAACCCTGTTGACTGCTGACGTCACCATGAGATCATGCTGATACCATAAATCCATTTTCGAATTAATTTAAATAATTAATCAAATTCCAGAAATTAATACAATCTTTGGAAAATCATATCTTTTAATCCGTAACTCGGATTAAATTATTTTCAACATGAAAGTTGCTCAGAACAACGAGACGAACCCGGATACGCAGCCGGTTCGTCCGCCACGCATCCCTAACCTATCGAACTCGCAACTTTCCCCCTCCGGATCCTCTGCCCAAAAACGCGGAACACCGGGGATACTTTCCCGGATGTTTCCCCCCTTCACCGCTATCACCTCTTACCGCGTTAGGGCACGCCTAGCATCACGCCTTGCCTTGTCATGCTTCATTATGCATCTGTTTGCATTGTATTCACTGTTTCTTCCCCCTCTTCTTCCGCTAGACACCGAGACCGACGCCGCTCCTACCCAGTACGACTATGGAGTTGGCGACCCCTCTCTCTTGCCAGAGCAACCAGGGAAGCCCCCCTTGATCACCAGATATCGCATATTCTTCTCTATACTGCTTGCATTAGATTAGTGTAGCATCTTACTGCTTTCAGTTAATCCTATACTGCTGCATAGCCTGACCTTGCTACTACTGTTGTTACCTTTACCTGCTATCTTACTGCTTAGTATAGGATGCTAGTGTTCCATCAGTGGCCCTACACTCTTGTCCGTCTGCCAAGCTATACTACTGGGTCGTGATCACTTCGGGAGGTGATCATGGGCATATACTATATACTTACACTGTTACATTACCGGTGATACTGTTTGGAGATGGGGGCTGAAGGGGCAGGTGGCTCCATCTGTCGGTGTTTTGGGAACGGGGGTCCCCAGACTTGCCTGCCTATGGCCTGCGGCATGGCCCAAAGGAGGCCCAGCACGGCCCATCTTCATCAACACAAGGCTCAAGACCCTCGCGAGGGGCCAAGCCTTGCGAGGCGGATGACACGGAGCTTCCTCAGGCACGGCCTCGTCAGGCTGGCTCGCGAGGAGGCGGAGAGATCAAGGCGGTGTACCTCGCGAGGTGCCCGAGACGCAAGCCATGACGACTCAGGGCGCCAGGCGGGTGCCAGCGCACGCAGCGTCCTTCTTTCCTCTTTGGTGCAAAGGGGGCAAGCGCAGCTGCGGAGTACCGAGGCATCAGGCAAAGGTTGCCATTTCGGTGCAACGAGACCAAGACCAGGATGACTACGAGACGGAGGTCACCGTGGAGCCCAAGACGGCATCATCACTAGAGCTTTGCACAGGCGAAGACTGCTTTTGTCAGGATAGTTGATACTTGCTGTTCCCCTTCAAATTAGCCCGCCTTTGTTGGCTCCCTTCCCGCTCAATATTTGGGAAGAGGACCACGACCTCTACAAATAGAACCAGCCACCCACATAGCAGGGGTTCGGTTCGTTCGTTCGGTTTGCAAGCAGAGAGAGAGAGAGAGAGAGAGAAGAGAAAGGTGGCTGAACTCCTCCTAGCAGTTCATCACCCTAGCCAAGAACAGACCCTCGCGAGGCTGTTCTTCCTTGTATTGTTCATCATCATCAGCCCCAAGAGGCAATCCACCAACCACACACTGGAGTAGGTATTACACCACAACGGTGGCCCGAACCAGTATAAATCTTATGTCCCTTGTGCAGTTCTTTTAGTAGTTTAGATCTTTGCGAGGCGGGGAGGTAGAAGGCGTAATCTCCGCGTGCACCCCAGTGTTCGAACCTTAAGGGTCTGCCGGAACCCGAAATCCGACATTTGGCGCGCCAGGTAGGGGTGCGCCGGAATTCGTCGTCCACCTCCCCATTCTCTTCCGACCGTCGCATCCATGTCCGACGCTCGTCGGGCCCGCGCCGAGCGCCGGGCCGCTATCGCTTCCCGCGTCGCCCAGACGGCGCCCGTCGGCGGATGTCCTTGCCGTTCCCCGTCACCTGCCGTCGATGCCGCCACCGGCCCGGCGGGGGGCGGGCAGCGAGCGTCGTCTCAGCATCCACCCGTGCGGCAAGACGGCCGCACCGCTACTCCATCGCTCGCACCAGCTGGTTCTTCGTCCCGCGCACTCAGCGCCCCCTTGGAGGCTCGAGCTATGCTTCTCGCGGCGAACGAGCTCCTGCGCTGCAGCCCCGCCGACAACGTCTACGGGGAATGGCTCGACCGCGTCGCCGAGCTGGTCCGCGCCGCAGGGGGCTCTCCTGCGCCGTCCCATCGCGTTACACCGACACCCCCGCTCGTCGCGGCCCTCCTGGGTGGCTCGCAGGCGCCGCCCACAAGTCACCACGTCAAGCCGTTCATCCGCCAGGTCAGCGCCGCTTCCACGCGGCAGGGGGCTCCCCCGGATCGGACAACGCCCGAGACCGGCCTGACCTTCAGTTCAGAGGACCATCCCTCCAACTCAGCCTGCTCGGGCGTGCTCTCCATGTTGTGTACCCCCACCATCTGCCAGGTGGCCGTCACCAAAACCCTCGTTGATGGCGGCGCGGGCCTTAGCGTGCTCTTGGTCGAGGCCTTCAACCTCGTCCGCATACCCCTGGAACGGCTGCAACCCAGCCGGCCCTTCTCAGGCGTCGGGGGCAAGCCGTCCAGTTCCTTGGGGCAGATCTGGCTCCCAGTGACCTTCGGCACCTACGACAACTTCCGCACGGAGCTGGTCGACTTCGACATCGCCCCCATCGGCCTCCCCTATAACGCCATCCTCGGCTACCCAGCGCTGGCCCAATTTATGGCCGCGACACACCCGGCGTACAACCTCATGAAGATGCCCGGGAGCAACGGTGTCCTCATTGTGCACGGGGACACCGGGGACGCGCTGCGGGCGCTTAAGCTCGCCTTCAAGACGGCGGCGTCGGCACAGCCCGCCGACTCGGAGCCCCCTGAGGCCAAGGGGGCTGCACCCGCCAAGAAGAAGCAGTTGTTCACCCAAGACAAGGCAGAAACCAAGCAGATAACTGTTGATGAGGACGGGTCCACCAACGCCACTTTCACCATAGGCGCCCACCTCAAACCCGAGCAGGAGGAGGCCCTGGTCAGGTTCCTGTGCGCGAACAAGAAGGTATTCGCTTGGGGAACGGACCAGTTGGCAGGGATCCCCAGGAGTGTAATCGAGCATCACCTCAACCTGTGCCCCAACGTGCGGCCTGTGAAGCAGAAGGCCAGGAGGCAGTCCACGCAGTCCTTCATCATCTAGGAGACCCGCAAATTAGAGGCCGCTGGGGTCATCCGCGAGGTCCGATACCCAGATTGGTTGGCCAACCCTGTCGTGGTGCCAAAGAAGGGAGGGAAGGAGCGTATGTGTGTCGACTTCACCAACCTCAACAAAGCATGCCCACAAGATCCGTTCCCGCTCCCCCGCATCGATCAGATCGTTGATTCCACTGCGGAATGCGACCTGTTATGCTTCCTGGATGTCTTCTCTGGGTATCACCAGATCAAGATGGCGGTAGAAGACATCGAGAAGACAGCCTTCCTAACCCTGTGTGGGGTATACTGCTACACGTGCATGCCATTCGGGCTGCGTAACGCAGGGGCGACCTTTCAACGGCTGATGCACATCACCTTGGGCCCGCAGCTCTGGAAGAATGTTGAAGCTTACATCGATGACATTGTGGTAAAATCTCGGGAGGCCGGGACCTTGATACAGGATCTGGAGGAAACCTTCGCGAGCCTCAACGCAGTGAACCTACGGCTCAACCCAGAGAAGTGTGTGTTCGGAGTCCCCTCGGGCAAGCTCTTGGGTTTCCTCGTGTCCCACCGAGGCATCGAGGCTAACCCAGAGAAGGTCAAGGCGGTGGGGCGCGTGACCGCGCTAGGGCGCTTCATCGCCAAGTTAGGAGAACGAGCCCTCAGAGAAATGCAGAAGCTCACGGGGCGCGTGACCGCGCTAGGGCGCTTCATCTCCAAGTTAGGAGAACGAGCCCTGCCCTTCTTCCAGCTAATAAAGAAAAAGGGGCCCTTCGAGTGGACTGAAGAGGCCGACAAGGCGTTCCAGGATCTCAAGAGATACCTGACCAGCCCACCGGTCATGGTGGCGCCGCGCCCTCAGGAGCCCCTCGTGCTTTACCTTGCCGCCACTCCTTACTCCGCCAGCGCAACCTTGGTGGCAGTCAGAGAGGAGCGCCGAATCGAAACCACGGCAGCAGCCCGGGACAAGGCAGAACAGGGACAAGGAAGGCCTACAGAAACCACCACTGCGGCGGCGGAGGGTCAGCCACCGCAGAGGGGTGCACTAGAGGCGGAAGAGGCCCCTCTTCCAGATGGTCAGTCTCAAGAGGCCTCATTGCCTCAAGAGGCGCCACGGTCTCCGGAAGGAGCCACCAGCACTGATGCACTCCGCCTCGTTGAGCACCCAGTGTACTTCGTCAGCACAGTGCTGCGGGATGCAAGAGCACGGTACCCCATGCCTCAGAAACTCCTCCTCATGCTACTGGTGGCTTCGGGCAAGCTGCGGCACTATTTTCAGGGTCAGCCCATCAAGGTCGTCTCGTCGTACCCCCTGGAGAGAGTGCTCAGGAGCCCTAATTCAGCTGGAAGGGTCGCTGAGTGGATCATAGAACTGCAAGCATTTCAGCTCGAATTCAGCACGACCAGGGTCATCAAGGGAGCAGCGTTGGCAGATTTTGTGGCAGAGTGGACGGAGGCGCCAGGACTCAAGGCCGATGAGGATCGGTCCCTATCCCCAGGAAGCGAGGCGCCAGAAGGCTGGGTCATGTACTTCGATGGGGCGTTCTCCAGGCATGGCGCTGGAGCTGGGGCGGTGCTTATATCACCCACACAGGACAAGCTCTACTATGCCGTGCAACTCTGTTTCCAGCAAGGCGAAAAGGTCTCCAACAACATAGCGGAGTATGAAGGTTTAATAGCAGGCTTGAAGGCTGCGGCCGCCCTGGGAGTGAAACGCCTCACCATCAAGGGCGATTCGTAGCTCCTTGTCAACTTCTCCAACAAGGTGTACGAGCCGAAGGATGAGCACATGGAAGCCTACCTTGCGGAAGTCTGCAGGATGGAGAAGCAATTCTGGGGGTTGGAGTTGCAGCATGTGCCCCGTGGCACCAATCTGGAGGCCGATGATATCGCCAAACGCGCGTCCAGACGGTTACCCCAGGAGCCTGGCGTTTTCAAGGAGCGGCTCTTCAAGCCCTCAGCTCTGCCGTCATTGTCAAACACGGCTCAGCCCTTGCAGGAGCTCCCCCAGCCACCTGCCTCAGGAGCTCTGACCTGTGGCCCAGCCTTAGGAGCGCGCCTGCTCCTGGCGATGGAACCTCAGGAGGGATGTTGGATCACGGAGCTCCGGAGCTACTTGACGCAAGGGACCTTGCCGGAGAAGGAGGAGGAGGCGGAGCGAGTGGCACGCCAGGCCACGGTATACTGCATCAGAGACGGAGAGCTCTACCGGAAGCGACCAAACGATGTATCCCTGTGCTGCATCTCCAGGGAGCAAGGGAAGGAGCTACTGGAAGATATACACAACGAAGACTGCGGACATCATTCGTCATCACGGACCCTCGTCGGCAAGGCGTTCCGCAGTGGGTTTTATTGGCCCACCGCGCTCAATGACGCCGTGGAACTAGTGAAAGCTTGTGAAGCTTGCGAGTTCGACGCCAAGCAGATCCATCAGCCAGTAGGAGGCTTGCAGACTATTCCCCTTTCGTGGCCATTCGCAGTCTGGCGGCTGGACATCTTGGGCCCGTTTCCTCGGGTGCTAGGGGGCTATCGCTACCTCTACGTTGCCGTGGACCAATTCACCAAGTGGGCTGAAGTAGAGGCTGTCCGTGCCATCCCTGTGGGCTCCGCGGTCAAATTCATCAAGGGCATCGTAAGCCGGTTCGGGGTGCCCAATCGCATCATCACAGACAACGATTCACAATTCACCAGTAACCTCATCAAAACATACTATGCTAACCTTGGAACGCAGATATGCTACGCCTCAGTGGCGCACCCCCGAAGCAATGGCCAGGCCAAGCGAGCCAACGCAGAGGTCCTAAGGGGCCTCAAGACCAGGACGTTCAAGAAGAAGCTGGAGGCCTGTGGCAGAGGTTGGTACGACGAGCTTTAGTCCGTGCTGTGGTCCATCCGCACCACCGCGACCAAACCGATTGGAGAGACCCCATTCTTCCTGGTCTACAGAGCGGAAGCGGTCCTCCCTCACGAGGTCAGACGTCAGTCCGCCCGGGTCTTGGCATTCGACGAGGCGCAGCAAGACACAATGCGGGGGATTCACCTCGTGTTGGGGGAAGAACATCACCGGGAAGCCGCGCTGCAAGCGGCAAGGTATCAGCAAGCGCTGCAGCGATATCACTGCCGCAACATCCGCCCCAGGACTCTTGAGGTAGGAGACCTCGTGCTCAGGCGGGTCCTCTCCAGGGAGGGACTGCACAAGCTCTCTCCCATGTGGGAGGGCCCGTTCAAGGTTGTTCATGTTTCCAGGCCCGGCTCCGCGCACTTGGAGACTCGGGAGGGAGTGCCGGTCCAGAATGCATGGAACATCCAGCACCTCCGGAGGTTCTACCCCTGAAAAGGCCCAGAGCCTATGAAGCAAGGTGAGTGCCTGTGAAGCTATCGCGTTTTGGGAAAGGGCCAGAGCCAGTGAAGCAAGGCGAGTGCCTGTGAAGCTATCGTGTTTTGGGAAAGGCCCGGAGCCTCTGAAGCAAGGCGAGTGCCAGTGAACCTATCGCGTTTTGGGAAAGGCCCAGAGCCTGTGAAGCAAGGCGAGTGCCTGTGAAGCTATCGCGTTTTGGGAAAGGCCCAGAGCCTGTGAAGCAAGGCGAGTGCCTGTGAAGCTATCGCATTTTGGAAAAGGCCCGGAGCCTGTGAAGAAGGCCAATGGCTGTGAAGCTCGCCGCCCGTGACACTCTCACGTCATAATGAGTTGGGGCTGTACACGCCTCGGAGTCTCAGGAGCGCCGGTCTCAGGCCCTGGGGCTCCCTCCCACGCCCAGTGGCAGCACTTAGCTCCGCGCTGGTGAGAAGACGTCGAAGACTAGATTAGGTGCTGGACACGGCTTTTCATTTGCTTTCCGTAGTCGGCTTGTTCCTTCTCATTTGAAGTTATATTGAAGTTGTTGCCGTCTTTGGCTTGCGGTTCTTCAGATTTTCTCTCTCCTGTCTCGTTTTCTCTTGCGCAAGGCCTCGCGAGGGGGGCAGCTGAGCACCCTCGCGAGCGTTCCTATCCTAGTCATTCAAAGAGTTTGCGACCTGGGCCCCTTACAGGAGCAACCCTCTAGTCCGTGCCCCACGGGCATTGCGACACAAACAAAGGGCCTGGGCCGGTCGCCCCCCCACGGCCGGGGTCGGGAGCTATCCACGCTCGGGCACATAGCCAGAAGGAACGGTAACAAAAACGAAACGATGATTAACAGCAATAACCCAAACACGCCCCCGCGGGGCTCCGCACTATTGTCTTTGTTGCGCAGGAAAAAGGGAAAAAGGAAGAACAAATCCGATGCGGCTCGCCTCACACCGGCCCGCAGGGAAGGCCCGAGTTGCCTCCGGAGCTCAGGTGGACTCCCTCTCGCGCCTCACCAGGGCGCGGCGGCTTGGAGGCTGATCGCGGCCGCCGCTGGAGGAGTTGCCGCCTGAAGAAGAACCAGAGAAGCTTGAGGATCTCTGAGCGCTGCCAGCCGCGTGAGCGCTGCTCCCTCCATCATCACCGGAGCTGGGTTCCCAGCCGCGGTCGTCACCCTCGGGGCAGCACCCCGCGCGGCGACCATCTTCCCCAAACACCCTCACATAGAGGGTGGCGTCGCCGTCGAACTCGAAGTGTAGGGTGCACCGGCGGCCCAGGCCATGCGCACGGGAAAACGTCTGCCAACCGAGGGCCAGGGACAGGCTCCCGGCCGCGAAGACCTCCAGGGAGACCCATGAGGCCCAGCTGTAGCAGCCATCGGCCTGGAGCCAGAGGCCGCCCGGGTCGCCGGCCGGGAGCTCGCCTAGGAGGAAGCAAGGAAGCGGAAGCCGGGTGCTAGCCGGCTCCACCGACCACATGACGAACTCCGGCAGCACTTCAGCAGCACGAACGCGCGGCCTGGGGGGACGCGTAGCCGGAGCGCGCCCCCCGGCTGCAGCAACCCGCCCGTCAACGTGCTGAAGATAACCTCCACGGCCGCGGGGAGCCGCCGCGGTGGCCACAGGATGCTTGCGAGGGCGCCCTCTGCCGCGCTTGGGTGGGGGAGAGGCGGGCTCAACCCGACAAGCCTTCCCCTTCTCGGCGGCCGAGAATCTCTTCGACGGGGCCATGAAGAAGAAGGAGAAGCAAGGAGGAATGGGCTGGAAGGGCACGCGCAGCCCCGTACTTATAGCCGGCGAAGGCCAACCGCTGACCTCCACGATCACAGGTAATCATGACACGATCTGCATGCAGGGACTTGTCCAACTCGCGCGATCACCGAGGCATCATGGGGAAGTGGAGAGGCCCACGTCCCATCAATCGCCACGCGGCGCCCAAGGCCGCAGGCTGTTAGGGCCCGCGACGCTTCGCCCTTGCCCTTTCGCCTCTCGGCACGGCCAAGTCCGGGCGCGCCTTGGGCCCGGGGGCTACTGTTGGCGTTCTGGGAACGGGGGTCCCCAGACTTGCCTGCCTGCGGCCTGCGGCGTGGCTCAAAGGAGGCCCAGCACGGCCCATCTTCATCAACACAAGGCTCAAGAGCCTCGCGAGGGGCCAAGCCTTGCGAGGCGGATGACACGGAGCTTCCTCACGCACGGCCTCGTCAGGCGGGCTCGCGAGGAGGCGGAGAGATCAAGGCGGTGTACCTCGCGAGGTGCCCGTGACGCAAGCCATGACGACTCAGGGCGCCAGGCGGGTGCCAGCGCGCGCAGCGTCCTTCTTTCCTCTTTGGGGCAAAGGGGGCAAGCGCAGCCGTGGAGTACCTAGGCATCAGGCAAAGGTTGCCATTTTGGTGCAACGAGACCAAGACCAGGAGGACTACGAGACGGACGTCACCGTGGAGCCTAGGATGGCGTCACCACCAGAGCTTTGCGCAGGCGAAGACTACTTTTGTCAGGATAGTTGATACTTGCTGTCCCCCTTCAAATTAGCCTGCCATTGTTGGCTCCCTTCCCGCTCAATATTTTGGAAGAGGACCGGGGCTTCTATAAATAGAACCAGCCACCCACATAGCAGGGGGTTCGGTTCGTTCGTTCGGTTTGCAAGCAGAGAGAGAGAGAGAGAGAAGAGAGAAAGGTGGCTGAACTCCTCCTAGCAGTTCATCACCCCAGCCAAGAACAGACCCTCGTGGGGTTGTTCTTCCTTGTATTGTTCATCATCATCAGCCCCAACAAGCAATCCACCAACCACACACTGGAGTAGGGTATTACACCACAATGGTGGCCCGAACCAGTATAAATCTTGTGTCCCTTGTGTAGTTCTTTTAGTAGTTTAGATCTTTGCGAGGCGGGGAGGTAGATGTCGTATTTCGGGTTCCGGCAGACCCTTAAGGTTCGAACACTGGGGTGCGTGCGGAGATTACGCCTTCTACCTCCCCGCCTCGCAAAGATCTAAACTACTCAAAGAACTGCACAAGGGGCACAAGATTTATACTAGTTCGGGCCACCGTTGTGGTGTAATACTCTACTCCAGTGTGTGGTTAGTGGATTGTCTCTTGGGGCTGATGATGATGGATAATACATGGAAGAACAGCCTCGCAAGGGTCTGTTCTTGGTTGGGGTGATGAGCTGCTAGGAGGAGTTCAGCCACCCTTCTCTTTCTCTCTCTCTTACTCTTACTAGCCAACCAAACCAAAAGCTCGACCCCCCTGCTACGTGGGCGGCTGGCCCTATTTATAGAGGCCCTGGTCCTCTTCCCAAATATTGAGCGGGAAGGGAGCCAACAATGGCGGGCTAATTTGAAGGGGGACAGCAAGTATCAACTATCCTGACAAAAGCAGTCTTCGCCTGCGCAAAGCTCTGGTGATGACGCCGTCTTGGGCTCCACGGTGACCTCCGTCTCGTAGTCATCCTGGTCTTGGTCTCGTTGCACCGAAATGGCAACCTTTGCCTGATGCCTCGGTACTCCGCGGCTGCGCTTGCCCCCTTTGCACCAAAGAGGAAAGAAGGACGCTGCGCGCGCTGGCACCCGCCTGGTGCCCTGAGTCGTCATGGCTTGCATCACGGGCACCTCGCGAGGTACCCCGCCTTGATCTCTCCGCCTCCTCGTGAGCCAGCCTGACGAGGCCGTGCCTGAGGAAGCTCCGTGTCGTCCGCCTCGCGAGGCTTGGCCCCTCGCGAGGGTCTTGAGCCTTGTGTTGATGAGGATGGGCCATGCCGGGCCTCCTTTGAGCCACGCTGCAGGCCGCAGGTAGGCAAGTCTGGGGACCCCTGTTCCCAGAACGCCGACAGTAGCCCCCGGGCCCAAGGCGCGCCCGGACTTGGCCGTGCCAAGAAGCGAAAGGGCAAGGGCGAAGCGCCGCAGTCCCTAACAGCCTGCGGCCTTGGGCGCTGCGTGGCGGTTGATTAGACACCAGTGCCTCAGCAACCGTGCAGGTTGATAAAGGAGCGGCATCTGCCCAGACTTTGCCTTTTGCTTTCTCCGGTTGCTGCTCAGATCCCCTTTCTTGCGCCTCCCCTTTCTTCCTCCAAACCTCCAGATCTATTCCGGCTGCGTGACCTAGGAAGCCATGGCGCCTCGCCACCCTCCGGCCGAAGCTTGGTACTCTCCCGCTCTAGACTCGACGAATGTGTCCAAGGCTGGCCTTGCCCGGCTGCGCCAGATGGTGGAGGCGCAGGGCATCAATGGGACGAGGGTGTTCAAGGCCGGCTCCGCCACCCCTGAGGGCCGAGGGAGCACCTTTTATCCTCTCTTTGTAAGCTCCATTGCTGCGGGCCTGGTGCCTCCCTTCTCCGAGTTCTTCTTCTCTGTCCTCCGCCATTACAACTTGCAGGCTCTGCATCTCCACCCCAACTCCGTTCTTCTTCTGGCGATCTTCGCTTACTACTGCGAGGCCCACGTAGGGGTGCAGCCTTCAGTAGCCTTGCTGCGCCACTATTTCTCCCTCCGGGTCACCCGCGGTTCTCCTTCCGCGTGCGCGGGCTTTGTCGCGTACGGCGGCACCATTGCCATCTCGAATCCCGGGAAGAGGATTGAAGGCTTTCGGAGCAAGTGGGTCTTGGTAGATGCCGGGCGCGTCCATCCTAGGCTGATCTTGCCCACGGAGCCACCCGCGAGCTCCGGCGACCTGGGCTGAGCGGAGCTCATGGACCCCCGCGCAAAACTAGTGTTAGAGAAGATGGACGCGGACCTAAGGCCGGCTAGCGC
This sequence comes from Triticum monococcum, assembly GCA_034509565.1. NCBI lineage: Eukaryota > Viridiplantae > Streptophyta > Magnoliopsida > Poales > Poaceae > Triticum > Triticum monococcum. Next base: position 498,856,957 of record CM067843.1, read on the forward strand.
GGCGGCGGCGAAGTTGACCGGTGCGTCGCTGCTGAGGGAGTTCCTGGAGCACCAGCTGGCTCCACTCCGGCGGTACTCACCTCCGATGTGGAGGCCTCACCCGAGCCCCACGGCCTTGAGCGATGAAGATTTGACCGCGGTCCTCCAATCTCTGGTCGGGGGTGAGGTGGAAAGGTTGGAGGGCGCTCCCAAGCCCTTGTTCCTTCGCGACGACTAGGAACAGGTGGTGAAGTCCATGCCCGTTTTTAACGGGGACGGGCTCATGCCCGTGGCGGCTTCCGAGGGGCCGGTGGATGTGCCCTCCGGCGACTCCAGCAAGGAGGAGGACGAAGAGGAGCGGGGAAAGGGGCCCGACTCCAAGGCGACCGATGGAGAGTCAAGGGCTCCCCTCCCCCGGCGCAGGCCCCGCAGTCTCCGCCTTTCTTCAAGCGATGATGATGAGGATGAAGACGAGCAGGCCGGCGGGAGCTTGCCCCCAATCCAGAAGAAGGACAGGACCGGGATGATCCCCTGCGGGCCTGCCCCTGCCCCGCTGCATTCTGCAGACGCGACTTCTGCTTCCGAGGTCGACCCTTCCAGCCGGCTGTCGGGCTTCAAGTTTGGCCGAAGGCTGCCCGAGCTCTTCGGCGATGACCCGTAAGTGCTTGACCCTTGTCTTTATTTCTTGTTCTACTGCCGAGGCTTGACATTCACATCTCTTGAATAGGCTGGAGCCCATGGCGAAGAAGCTGAAGGGGGCTCCTGAGGCTCCATCCGCGGCAGCGGCTCCGCCTGCGGAGGAGGGTGACCACGGTGTGCGGGCTTCTCCTGCCCGGTCGGCCTTGCAAGGCCTGGTCGAGATGGCTGGGGCGAGCTCAGCCCCCGTGGCCCAAGTGACTCCTGTGGTGCCTTTGCCCATTGTCGCCACCATAGCTGCTGTGGTGCAGCAGGCTCCACCTCAGGACGTTGTGGTCTTGCCGTCGCCGCCTTCTTCCTCCGTTTCGACGACTGTTGTTTTTCCAACTCCTCCTGCCGTCTTGGAGCATGATGTTGCTGGACTAGACCGGCTACGGCAGGATCTTCTTGGCGCCGACCCTCGCCTGGTAGCCGGGCGCTTGGAGCTGGCTTCAGGATGGATTCGCTCCGACGCCTCGATCCGGGCGGCGCTGGTTCAAGCCTCGACGGCCTATGACGAGGATAGGCAGGCCATCCTTGAGACGAAGGCTGCTCGTGACGCAGCCCTGGGGGAGGTGGTTGAAGCCCGCGGTCGTTGCAAGGCGCTGGAGGACGAGCTGCAAGGCCTGCGGGACCAGCTCGCAAAGGAGGCTCGTCTTCGCCAGGAGCAAGAAGAAGGCATGAAGGCGCGCGAGGCGGCCATCGGGGACCGGGAGGCCAAGCTCAAGAAGCGACGCGACCGCCTGGGTGCGCTGGGAGAGGAGCTGGAGGCGACGAAGGTCGAGCTGGCCCGCAAGGCCAAGGTTCTTGCCGAGGATCGCGTGGCCTTCGCGGACATGGAGAAGAAGGCTCGTGCTTCGCTGAAGATGCTCTACGCCAATGGCCTGGAGAGCCTGCTGGCCGGCGCCGAGGACGGCCCGGCCAAGCTGCTTCCCATCCTGGTTCATGCCCTTGAGGATGTCACTCTTGGCCTTGGCCCCATGGCCGAGGCCGAGGCATGCGTCCTGTCTTCTGCTGCGCTAACGCGGGTCTTCACCCACATCTACCTTCGCGACCCCAGCGCCGACCTCGACAGCCTGCTGGAGCTAGTAAGCGGCGAGGGCGCTGCTGCCGCTGTCGAGGCCGTGAAGGGTCGCTCGGAAGCTCTGCTGGGGAAGTTCCAGGCCTTCAGCACCAAGCCGAAGCAGGGTGCTTCCGGTTCTGCTGCTTCGTGAGGAGGGGCCACCCGCGCTGCTCCACCGCCGCCAAGTCACTCCGATGCTGCCCTGCTTTTAATTCCTGCATCATGTATCATGCCTCGGGGAGGCATTTAAACTTGCGTTTGTTATTGAGACAACAGTATGGACTGTAATATTTGCTTTTAAGTTCCTTGAATTTTATGCTTTCCCTCCCTACTTGCTTGTGTTCTACGCCGGCAGAGCCCGGCCCCGTGCGTACCTCACCCAGCATTAGCCCCGACCGGAAACCAGGACGGGACCAAAGGAGTGAGGGGCTACAGAGCCAGTTAGGCTCCTGAGTCGCGATGCTCAGGAGTCCCCCTTAGCACACGAACAACAAGTAGGGAGGTGTGATGTAGGTGAATCTTCCGTTTTACGTCTGCGGAGCCCGGCCCCACGCGTACCTCACCCAGCATAGCCTTTCGGAACTAAGGAGTGAGGGGCTACGGGACCAGTTAGGCTCCCGAGTCACGATGCTCAGGAGTCCCCCTTGACGCGCAAATAGCATGTGGTTAGGTGAGATTCGAGTGGGACCACCGTTCTACGTCTACAGAGCCCGGCCCCGCGCGTACCTCACCCAGCATAGCCTTTTGGAACTAAGGAGTGAGGGGCTACGAGACCCATTAGGCCCCTGAGTCGCAATGCTCAGGGGCCCCCCTTGACGCTCAAACGGCCTTCATACCTTGGCTCCGCTCGGGGAGAGGCGCGCGACGAACCAGGCCCGAGGGGCCTGGCTGGGTGGCGTACGTCCGGGCGTGACCCAGGCGCAGCCCCCGTGCCCAGCCCCCTCGCGCGGCGCTCCTGAGGGGAGGCATTGCGATGAGGCCAGGCACTGAGCTCTGGGCTGCCTGAGGTTGATGTGGCCCGGGGGCCACCCTTAGTTGTTTATCACCAGCGCGGAGCATAGCGCTTCCGCATGTGTACGGGCATAGCCGCTCCTCGGTAGTGTCGTCAGCCAGCGCGGAGCATGGTGCTTCCACTGGTACGTGGGAGGGGGCTCCCATCCGGGAGGAGCCCCCGGGGCGTGTACAGCCCCGCCCTGACACGTTGCCGGCACGGTAGGGCTAGGTGAGGTGTATCTGGGCACCCGTGAGCCAGCACGGGACTCACGGGGCCCTACCTCTAGGCGGGTTGTGCCTGGCACTGGGCCTTATCTTGTGCTTGGTCCTGCAAATCTGGTTAGATGCCGGCACTCTCCGTCCTCGGGTCCCGGCCCTCGAGCTTGTCTCAGCCGTCGCTGGTATGCCAGGTCGCGATGCCGTGGACATAACCAGAGGGTGAGGGCTGGAGAGCCAGTAAGAGCCCTGAGTCGTGATGCTCAAGTACCCCCCCTTTAACGTGCAAGCGGTCGACATGGAGAAGAAAAAGGTGCCGTGGGCAGGCACCAAGTAATCATGCATGATGGGTGAATGCATAGCCGGAAATGAACGCAGGGGAGATACATGCCGCTGGGCCTGGCCCGAGCGACTTGGGGATGATGCATCCCGAGGGGCGCCCCCAACAGCGCAAGCTAACGACATGAAAGTAAAAGGGATACATGCCGCAGGGACGGAGCCACGCGGCCTGGGGACGACGCAGCCCTGAGAGGGCGCTCCCAGCTGGAAATGAAACTTGTAAGATGTCACCTGAGGGTGTCGAGGGCGAAGGGGTGTCGGTGCAGCAGACTCGGGGGGCTGCGGAAGCCGATTCTCATGAGCCCCCAGGCCCAGGGGCCTCGGGAGGCTCCAGAGGCACTGGCAGCTCTTCGCGAATCGCCTCCATCTCCGCCAGGGCCGCAGAATGCCTGTCTTCTTGAGCCTCCATGATGCCCCTCATGAGGCGCTGGCGCGTAGCAACCACGCTTGGCAGGCCGTAAGGCATGCGAACGTAGCTGTGGGGCGGACCCCGGCAGTGCCCCACTCGCGAGGGCCAGAGGCGCTCCATTGTAGCGGCTTGGTTGAGCCCTGGTACATCGACGCAGACGCGCAACCCACCATCCTTGCCTGGATGGGGAGCCGCAACCTCTCATGATCCTTGATTCCTGTAGTTCTTGAATGGCTTTGTCGACGAGCTCCTGCGGGTCCAACCTTCCTTGCCTTGCTCCTTCTTGAGGGAAATGTGCTCCGAAGCACGCCTCCACGTGGTGCCCAAGCGCCTCCCTCGTGACCCTGGCCAGGTCGGTGGCCCTCCAGGGGAGAGCCCCTGAGCCCTGCCTGAGGAGGGCGCTGGGTGAGCTTTCCTATGCGATGGAAGATGGCTCCCCCTGGGCAGACGCGGGCCCTGAGGGGCCTGCCTCTCGAGGGGCTGGTCCGGACGATGTCTTCTTCTTCTTGGGGGTGGCCTCGGGAAGCCTCCTGCTTCCGCGATCCGGGTCTTCCAGCGACGTGGCCTGAAAGGCTCGCTCCAGGGAACATACCGCATCCCTCTCTTCACAGGGCACCGTGATGACTCCGCCACTCCCTAGCATCTTGAGGACGTTGTAGCCATGGTGAGTCACCGCCATGAACTTGGCCAACGCTGGGTACCCGAGGATGGCGTTGTACGGTAGGCGGATGTGGGCGACGTCGAATTCGATGAGCTCGGTGCGGTAATTGTCGCGTGCCCCGAAGGTGACAGGGAGGCGGACCTGCCCAATCGGGACCGTGGAGCCATTGGTGATTCCAGAGAAGGGCTTGGTTGGCTGAAGCTGGTCGTAGGGCACTTGGAGATTGTTGAACGTTTCCACGGACAGGACGCTGAGCCCTGCCCCACCATCGATGAGGGTCTTGGTGACCAGTACATTGCTGATGACTGGGGAGCAGAGCATCAGGAGGACGCCAGATGTGGCTACACACTTGAGTTGATCCGCTAAGCTGAATGTGATGGCGCATGCCGACCACCTGAGAGGGCGCGTTGCTTCAAGCCTGGGGAGGGCTGCGTTCACCTCGCGAGCAAACTGCGTGAAGATGTGTTGGGAGGCTAGGGCTTGAGCTCCGCCTAGGATGCAGGCGATTGCACGCGGCTCCTGGAAGCCCCCAGCCCCCTCGTCTTGATGGCGGTCCTCGTTCCTCCTTGGCTGAGGCGGCAGCGGAGGGAGGCCTGCGTTGCCTTGTGGGCGATCCTCACGAGGCTAATCCCTCCAGTCCCCCTCGCGAGGCAGGTCTCGCCAGTGGTCCTCGCGAGGCTGGTTGCGCCACCCTTGGCGCGGGCCACGGTCTTCCCAGCATCCTGCGTTTCTTCCTCCTCCTCGGCCGTAGCCCCGATCGGTGCGGTCGGGACGACGGCCGATCCTTCCTTCTCGCACGGCGCGGAGTTCTTGGCATTCGTTGGTGTTATGGGTGTGGAGGTCGTGGTACACACAGTACCGGCTGCCCCTGGTGGACTCAGGCAGATCTTTGCCCCGCTTGGTGTCTGGTTCTGCTGCGAGCACGGCAGCCCCCTTGCACTTCACATCCTTGGCCTTGGGCTTCTTCTCCTCTGGTTCTGTGGCAGGCAGCTCAAGGAGGGAGAGGCATCCCTCCTCAGCCCTGGCGCACTTGGTCATCAGGTTGAACAGCTCCAGGGAGGTGCATAGGTCTTCATGCATCGCCAGCTCCTCCTTCATCTTGATGTTGCGCACGCCATCGGAGAAGGCCGAGATGATGGCCTCCTCAGACACCTTGGGGATCTTGAGGCGCGCGCTGTTGAAGCGCTGGATTACTTTTGCAGGGTGTCTCCAGGTTCTTGCTTGATGCGGCGCATGTCGCTCACGGCGGGCGGCCCGTCACGAGTACCTTGGAAGTTGGCGATGAAGCGGGTGCGCATCTGGTCCCAGGAAGAGATTGTGCCTGGAGCCAGATTCAGGAGCCAGGTGCGGGCTCCTTCCTTGAGCGCCATGGGGAACTAGTTCACCATGACCTTCTCGTCCCCGCTGGCAGCTTCGATGCCCAGCTCGTAGAGCTGGAGGAACTCTACAGGGTCAGTCGTGCCATCATAACGAGGAGGCAGGTCTGGCTTGAATTTGCCTGGCCACGTGACATTACGCAGCTCGGTGGTGTAGGCACGGCAGCCCGCGGTGGCCACGACAGGCCTCGGCTGGTGGAGCGCTTGGTCTTGAGGGTCCCCACGCGCTGTAGCTAGGAGCAGTGCGGGGTCTTGGCGTGCCGGAGCTGGAGCAGGGTCGCGGCATGCTGGAGCAGGGAGCGCCCAGGCAGCCTCTTGCGGGCGTGGGATCTCTTGGCAGCTCCGTTCTTGCTGCGCTAGCGCCTGACGGAGCGGGTTCCTCCCAGGGGCCACGCGCCTTGGAGCCATGGCATCTTCTTGGAGAGGAGGCGGCTAGTACGCCTCCGGGGCTTCGTTGCCCGCACGGGGCGGGGTGCGGCGCAGCGGAACGGACGGCGCGGACAAGCTCGGCGACGCGGTCGAGCCACTCCTCGTAGACGTCGTCGACGGGACGGTAGTGCAGAAGCTCGTTTGCCGCAAGGAGCACAGCTTGAGCCTCCAAGGGTGCGCGGAGCGCGTGGGACGAAGAACCAGCTGGTGCGAGCGATGGAGTAGCGGTGTGGCCGTCTTGCCGCACGGAGGGATGCTGAGACGATGCTTGCTGCTCGCCCCCTGCCGGGCCGGTGGCGGCGTTGATGGCAGGCGACGGGGAACGACGAGGATATCCACCGATGGGCGCCGTCTGGGCGACGCGAGAAGCGATGGCGGCCCGACGCTCGGCGCGGGCCCGGCGAGCATCGGACATGGATGCGACGGTCGGAGGAGAACGGGGCGGTGGACGATGAATTCCGGTGCACCCCTACCTAGCGCGCCAAATGTCGGATTTCGGGTTCCGGCAGACCCTTAAGGTTCGAACACTGGGGTGCACGCGGAGATTACGGCTTCTACCTCCCCGCCTTGCAAAGATCTAAACTACTGAAAGAACTGCACATGGGGCAGAAGATTTATACTGGTTCGGGCCACCGTTGTGGTGTAATACCCTACTCCAGTGTGTGGTTGGTGGATTGTCTCTTGGGGCTGATGATGATGGATAATACAAGGAAGAACAGCCTCGCGAGGGTCTGTTCTTGGTTGGGGTGATGAACTGCTAGGAGGAGTTCAGCCACCCTTCTCTTTCTCTCTCTCTCTCTTACTCTTACTAGCCAACCAAACCAAAAGCTCGAACCCCTTGCTACGTGGGCGGCTGGCCCTATTTATAGAGGCCCTGGTCCTCTTCCCAAATATTGAGCGGCAAGGGAGCCAACAAAGGCGGGCTAATTTGAAGGGGGGACAGCAAGTATCAACTATCCTGACAAAAGCAGTCTTCGCCTGCGCAAAGCTCTGGTGATGACGCCATCTTGGGCTCCACGGTGACCTCCGTCTCGTAGTCCTCCTGGTCTTGGTCTCGTTGCACCGAAATGGCAACCTTTGCCTGATGCCTCGGTACTCCGCGGCTGCGCTTGCCCCCTTTGCACCAAAGAGGAAAGAAGGACGCTGCGCGCGCTGGCACCCGCCTGGTGCCCTGAGTCGTCATGGCGTGCGTCACGGGCACCTCGCGAGTTACCCCGCCTTGATCTCTCCGCCTCCTCGCGAGCCAGCCTAACGAGGCCGTGCCTGAGGAAGCTCCGTGTCGTCCGCCTCGCGAGGCTTGGCCCCTCGTGAGGGTCTTGAGCCTTGTGTTGATGAGGATGGGCCATGCTGGGCCTCCTTTGAGCCACGCTGCAGGCCGCAGGCAGGCAAGTCTGGGGACCCCCGTTCCCAGAACGCCGACAGTAGAAGGCGTAATCTCCGCGCGCACCCCAGTGTTCGAACCTTAAGGGTCTGCCGGAACCCGAAATCCGACACCATCCAGGTAGTGGTGGGCCTGAGTTCCCGACGGCCCCCGACTGTTACTTTGTGGCGGAGCGAGAGGGCAGGTTGAGACCACCTAGGAGAGAGGTGGGCCTGGCCCTGGTCGGCGTTTGCGAATGCTTAACACGCTTAACGAGATCTTGGTATTTGATCTGAGTCTGGCCACTGGCCTATATGCTCTAAGCGGGGATAGTTATGGGCACTCGACGTCGTGGTACCAGCCGAAGCCTTCTTGACGTCAGCGACTGAGCGGCGCGCGCCGGGTTGGACCGCGTAATGCAACTTCCTTTGTAATGGAGGTTGCTAGGTCTGCTCACCGGCCACATTCGCAACGTGCAGGTGTGCAAAGGGCGATGGGCCCAGACCCTTGCGCCATAGGATTTAGACCGGCGTGCTGACCTCTCTGTTGTGCCTAGGTAGGGCTGCGATGTGTTGATCTTCCAAGGCCGGGCATGACCCAGAAAAGTGTGTCCGGACAAAGGGGATCGAGCGTGTTGGGAAATGTGGTGCACCCCTGCAGGGAAGTTGATCTATTCGAATAGCCGTGTCCCTTGGTAAAAGGACGACCCAGAGTTGTACCTTGACCTTATGACAACTAGAACCGGATACTTAATAAAACACACCCTTCCAAGCGCTAGATACAACCGGTGATCGCTCTCTCACAGGGCGATGAGGGGAGGATCGTCGGTTAGGATTATGCTATGTGACGCTACTTGGTGAACTTACCATCTACTCTCTTCTTCTGCTGCAAGATGGTGGTTACCAGAAGCGTAGTCTTTGATTGGACTAGCTATCCCCCTCTTATTCCGGCTTTCTGCAGTTCTGTCCACATATGATACCCTTATTCCATTTGATACCAATGCATACATATGTAGTGTAGCTCCTTCCTTGCGAGTTCTTTGGATGAGTAATCACGGTTGCTTTCTCCTTCTTTTCCCCTATCCCTTCTACCTGGTTGTCGCAACCAGATGTTGGAGCCCAGGATCCAGACGCCACCGTTGACGATGACTCCTACTACACCGGAGGTGCCTACTACTACGTGTATCCCGTTGACGGCGACCAGGAGTAGTTTAGGAGGATCCCAGGCAGGAGGCCTGCGCCTCTTTCGATCTGTATCCCAGTTTGTGCTAGCCTTCTTAAGGCAGACTCGTTTAACTTATGTCTGTACTCAGATATTGTTGCTTCCGCTGACTCGTCTATGATCGAGCTCTTGTATTCGAGCCTTCGAGGCCCCTGGCTTATAATATGATGCTTGCATGACTTATTTTATTTGTAGAGTTGTGTTGTGATATCTTCTCGTGAGTCCCTGATCTTGATCGTACACGTTTGCGTGTATGATTAGTGTATGATTGAATCAGGGGCGTCACAAGAACACACCAGGGGGAGCAAGCACCTGGCCACGAGGGTCCAGGGCGCGCCCCCTGCCTCGTGGGCCCATGGTGGCTCCCCTCCACTTATTCCAGCTACCACACACTCCTTCTTTCTCCTAAAAAAATCACCAACCATCTCAAACCCGAGGTCTAGCTCATCTTGCTGCCATTTTTGATCTCCTAGCTCAAAGCTCCATTCACAAAACTGCTTTGGGGGATTGTTCTTTGGTATGTGACTCCTCCAATGGTCCAATTAGTTTTTGTTCTACTGCTTTATTCATTGCAAATTTTTGCTTCTTAGGTGACCCTGTTCTTGAGCTTGCATGTCAAATTTATGTGGTCAAAAGTAGTTTTAATGCATGATATAGTCTCTAGGCACTTGTAGGAGTAGTTGCTATCAATATTGTTGAGTTTGGTTCACTTTTATTTTGAAGTTACTAAAAATTTCAGAAATTTTTTAGAGGAAGAAATATGTTTAGGAAAATGTACCAAGGTGGTCCTTCAAGAAAGCAAGGACCCAGGCCCGCAATACGTGATGCGGACGAGGAACCACCAAGGGATGCTCAAGTGCGGCCTTGTGAATGGCCGTCGGAGGACTTCATGGTTCGAGCAGGAATGAAGGAGGAATTTGAAGCATATGTGCGTAATGCCTATCTTGAGAGCTTCACGGCAGATAAGTGCCGTCAGTACTACTACCTCACTGATTCCTTTGTGAGAAGGTTTGAATTTTCATTATCACGCTATTCTCAAACTGTCCTGTTTGATCTTTATGATAAATCTTATACCATGGAGTTAGAAGATTTTAACACTGCTTGTAAACTCCCATAGTGGGGTAATGTTAGTGAACCTCGCAAATCTGAATTTAGAGATTTTCTTGCTAGTATTACAGTGGGGGAATCTAGAGAAGTAACACAAGCCACCATAGGGAGCATTCATTTTCCTGCTATACATTATTTTGCTCTCTTCATAGGAAGGTGCATAAACGGTAAAGATGAAGCATGTCAGATGTGTGTACCTGATCTTAGCGTTCTCAGGAGCGCTGTTTTAGGAGATAAACAATACAACTTGGGGGCTATTGTTGCACGTAGGTTGCATAATAATCGTATTCATGGAGATTTCTTTGGTGGAATTTATGCAACTCGTATAGCTAACTTTCTTGAGATACCCATACGTGGAGATGATATTGAGTTGCCTCCTTCTTATCTAGATTATGATGCTATTGTTCATCATCAGTTTGTTGAGAGGAACGATCAGTTCCTCTAGTACCGACTAATCTTTGACAGACGACGCACCTATCACGTCGTTCACCCTGCTCCTACTTTCTTTGAATTTCAGGCAAATGGGAGATATGTTATAACCAGGGAGGAGGCGACCGAGTACGAGAGGTGGGCGGAGATAGCTCGCTTCCAAGCTACGGCTCATCAGGTCATTGCTGCTGCATCTCAGTACGACCCCAGCTACAACTTTGGATATCCGCCAGCCCAGCCATGGCCATAGACCAACTTAGGCCAAAAGCCTAAGATTGGGGGAGTATGTATTTCTCATCAACATTACATTCATGTTCACACACTCATGCTAATTGTCGGTTCTCATATTTTTTCATTGTAATATCCATGCGAGTTTATTTCCCTTTTTATGCTTTCTTCTTGCGTGTTTAATAAACCTAAGAGAACAAAAAAATAGTTATAGGTTTTAATAAGTTTACTTTCCATGCCTGTAGTAGTAGTAATTAAAAGCAAACCCAGAAAGATTTCTCGGTCTTCTTTTGCTTGTTCGGAGCTTTCCCGTGTAAATAGTTTTATTTCTTTTCTTGTTCTTTGGGGGTCGAGAGGAGAAGACCGTAACGAAATTGTTCAGTGTCTCTCATATGCATTATTGTTGATCTAACAAAGAGCCCATATTACCTTGCCTTCTCTCTTGAATTGAATGCTTGCAGATTCCAGCTAAGTCCAATGCACGTGCACTATTATTATTATCCACACAATTCGGTCATGCAAGTGAAAGGCAATAATGATGATTATATGATGAACTTATTAAGATGAGAAAAGGTGGTATGAACTCGACCTCTCTTGTTTTTGTAAATATAATTAGTTCATCATTCCTGATTCAGCCTATTATGAAAGAAACATGTTTGCAATGACAATTAGAGATTGTAGTTTCTTATGCCATGCTTAATTAGCTAGGAGCTTATAATGGTTTACCTTGCATGACAACATGCGATTAAAATGGTTGTGATGTGGTATGGTAGGGTGGTATCCTATTTTGAATGATTCGAGTGGCTTGACTTGGCACATGTTCACGCATGTAGTTGAAACAAAATCAAAATAGCCTCTACGATATTTATGTTCATGGTGCATTATATCCTACTCATGCTTGCATTCGGTGTCGATTAATTTTAATGCATGTTCATGACTGTTGTCTCTTTCTAGCTGGTCGCTTCCTAGTCTTTTCTAGCCTTCACTTGTACTAAGCGGGAATACTGCTTGTGCATCCAATTCCATAAACCCCAAAGTTGTTCCATATGAGTCCACCATCTATACCTACTAATAAAGCCAGGTGTGTTTCGCCAATTTTTTCATCCGTTCACCATCGATATTTTTTCTATTCAAGGTGGTACTAAATTCTTATGCGTTTGTCTACTAGAAAAAGAATTTTCGTATGTGGGTCGCGCGCTGTGGCCCAGCGAAGTAATCCCCCTTATTTCTTCCCACACAGATAGGAAAATTCTATTTTTCACACTAGGCGATAAATAGTCAAAGTTTCGCACAGCCTATAAATTGTTCTTTATTTATGTATTTGACTTCTATTTTTATTCTCCTTTTCCTATCTCTTTTTCCCTTCCAAGTTTAATTTTCTTTTAGAATTTATTTTGGAAGTTAAAAATTCTCATAAATGTTTAGAATTGAAGAAAACAAATTTTAGAAAATGTTCAGAATTCCAAAATTTTGCTGCTATTTTGAAAAATATTCGAAACTTGCAAAAGTTTACCATTTCTTCTATTTTTTTTAAATTGTTCGAGATTTTTAAAAAGGAAATAGAATTTCAAAAAATACTCTAGGTTCGAGAAATATTCCTGTTTATTGAATTTTTCGCAATAAAAAATTAATGTTCGTGTATATAAGATACACATTTTCTAAAGATATTATGAATTTTTAATACATGTTCCCATTTGAAAAAAATGTTGACAAATTCAAATAATGTTCATGGTTTTTATAAAAAATTTGGTGTTTTCAGAAAATGTTTGTGAATTTTGTAAGATGTTCCCTTTCATATTTTGTTCGTATTTTTCCAAAATTGTACATAATTTTCAAATAACTGTTTTGGATTTAAATATTTGCTCATGTTTCCTAGAATGTTTAGAAACTTCAGACCTTAAAATCCCCTCGATTGAAAAGATTGAAAGGAAAAGTAGATCAAATAACTCATGGGCCTTTTTGGCGTACGATGGCGTAACAAAATTCTTAAATGCACTCGATCAATGACGTTAAATGCATACTATTTTATTTCCGTGTGCACACATGGTTTGGCTTGTGCATATAATTCTCACTGACGTTAAATGCATACTATTTTATTTCCGTTTGCAACGCACGGGCATATGTGCTAGTACCTACCTATATATGGTATCTACCTGCCGTTCCAAGTAAATTTGTATGTGCCAAACTCTAAACCTTCAAATAAACATTCTATTTTGTATGCTCGAATAGCTCATGTATCAACTAGGGTTGTCTGTATCCTCCATGCTAGGCGGGTTATTCTCAAGAGGAGTGGACTCCGCTCCTCACTCACGAGAAAGTGGCTGATCACCGGGATGCCCAGTCCATGCTTTGTGCAAATCAAATCAAAATTACTGCAAACAAAACTCCCCCGGGACTCTTGTTAGTTGGAGGCACTCGTTGTTTCGAGCAAGCCATGGATTGATGCTTGTTGGTGGAGGGGGAGTATACACTTTACCATTCTGTTTGGAAACCGCATATAATGTGTGTAGCATGTAAGATATCGAGATCTATCGGTTGTTATGTTGACAATGAAAGTATACCGCTCAAAATATTATTCATATCTATTTCAAAACCGAGCTCTGACACCTCTACAAATCCCAGCTTCCCTCTGCGAATGGCCTATCTATTTACTTTTATGTTGAGTTATCATCCTCTTATAAAAAGCACCAGTTGGAGAGCACCACTGTCATTTGCATCCATTACTGTTAGTTTACATTGAGTATGACTTGACTGGATCTCTTTTATCATGAATTACAATGTCTAGTCAGTCCTTGATCTTTAAAGGTGCTCTGCATTAATATTTTGCAGTCTCAGAAAGGGCTAGCGAGATACCATCTTGTCATATCATATCATGATTATTTTGAGAAAGTGTTGTCATACGAGATTTATTATTATTGCTCGCTAGTTGATTATGTCATTGATATGAGTAAACATAAGACCTAAGTGTTATTGTGAGTATGGTTAGTTCATAATATTTGCTGAACACCTGAATGCTGACTTTACATATTTACAACAACAAGAGCAAACCGAGTTTGTAAAAGTTTTTCTTTATCACTTTCAGTTTATCAACTGAATTGCTTGAGGACAAGCAAATGTTTAAGCTTGGGGGAGTTGATACGTCTCCATCGTATCTACTTTTCCAAACACTTTTTCCCTTCATATGGACTATAACTTGCATGATTTGAATGGAACTAACCTAGACTGACACTGTTTTCAGCAGAATTGCCATGGTGTTATTTTTGTGCAGAAATCAAAGTTCTCGAAATGACCTGGAAATCAACAGAGAATTATTTTGAATATATAAAAAATACCGGAAGAAAGATCCATGTCAGGGGGCCCACAACCTGTCCACGAGGGTGGGGGCGCGCCCCCTGATGCTCCACCGACCTCAACCTTGACTCCATAAATTGACTTTCGGGGAGGAAAAAATCAGAGAGAAGGATTCATCACGTTTTATGATACGGAGCCGCTGCCAAGCCCTAAACTCTCTCGGGAGGGCTGATCTGGAGTCCGTTCGGGGCTCCAGAGAGGGGAATCCGTCGCCACCGTCATCATCAAGCTTCCTCCATCACCAATTTCACAAAACACCAAAAATATTACTTTTGCTACCGTTACCTTTTGCTATCGTTACCACTACTATCATATTACTTTGCTACTAAACACTTTGCTGCAGATATTAAGTTTCCAGGTGTGGTTGAATTGACAACTCAGCTGCTAATACTTGAGAATATTCTTTGGCTCCCCTTGTGTCGAATCAATAAATTTGGGTTGAATACTCTACCCTTGAAAGCTGTTGCGATCCCCTATACTTGTGGGTTATCAGCTGCTACTAAGTGGTCTCTATCGTGCCCCCGGGACATGCCATAGTAGTAGCGAGGGGTATATACCCACGCTACTAATAAGTTGATAGTAGTAGCTAGGTCTATAAACCCACGGTGCTACTAACTACATGGTTTCTAAAGAGCCCTGAAATCCCCATCTTCTCCCCCAAATCCATCCTCTCCCCCCTCTCTCCATAGGCCCTCACACGGACCTCCTTCGCATGCCCGCCTCCTTCTCCATGGTGCCAAAAGAGGCCGCCGCCTTGCATCGCTGGCGTCCCGGAGCTTGCCGGTCTTCCCCGCATCTCCATGCCGCCATGCCAGAGCACCTCACCACCGGTGACCAACCCCGCTGCTACCTCCATCTCCTTCCTCTCTCCCTTGTTTTTCTTTTCTCTCTCTCCCTCTAGTTTGACTCACCCTCCTATGCCCTTGCTCGTGAAGGTCGCCGCCATGGACGACCAGGAGTGCGTTGCCTTGGCTGTGAAGAGAAGCCCCATGCCGCCGCCTTGCTCGGCCATGGATCCGTGCCCTCTGCAACAGCCGGCGCTGGATCTGGTCTGTCGTTGCCCTTCCGCAGCTCCGGCAACCCCGGCTATCGCTAGATCGAACCATTGCTGCCATCGACAGCACGCACGGGATCGAGAATTTTGTTTTTGTTTTTGAAATGAATAGTAGTAGCGCGGGTGGCACCCACGCTACTACTAACAGACGTAGTAGTAGCGCGGGCACACCCGCGCTACTACTACAAGTTAGTTGTAGCACCGTCGTAGTAGTAGTGCGGACACCCATGCTACTGCTAGCTATTTAACCCGCGCTACTACTAGGCTTATCCCTAGTAGTGTAGGGTCTCAGGAGAAAGGCTTGGGATAACCCGGGTGTACTAGGAGTCCACATGCTCAAATGCATATTTAGGGCTACGACCTGGGTGTACCAAGAGTGTCCTTAGACTACGACCGGGGCTTATCGGGAGTGTCATATTGCTATTAGAGTAGACTACTACTAAAATAAAAGGGCAAAACTATATTTTCCGCAAAGAGCCTTGAACCCCACCAGCCAAAGTGCATGTAGGTGAACATGATTCCAATGAACTATGGACTTGCCAATACATTCAATGTATTAACCCTAGTGGTTGCAACGAATCATGTTGCAGGTTTACCATATCGAAGAGAAGGCACGAATTAGGGTTACAATGCTATACTCAACTCTTGCCTATGAGTGATGGGACGCCACAAGACCAGAATATTAACTCCGCTGCATGATAGTATTGAAAGCTAGCCCATGAGCTAAGAAGGTGTGTATTATAAAACACTGGATCGGCGATGTAATACTATAACAAGTGGTATTTTCTTGGTATTTCATCATCAACTGTGCGTGTCAGCTATTGATCCAGGGACTGACATGATTATTCCTAGTTTAAAAGATAATGCTTTCAATATTGTTAGTAACCACGTGCGTATCTTCCATCATGGGAAGATTATAGTGAAGACAAACACCATTTTTCACATCTTCCTGTCCCACTTACGTGTAAGTGCTATTATTCATGGTGATTATTGTCTTGTTTTCTGCTGCTTGAACACATTAATCACTTTCATTACGTTCTACTAAGTAGGTGAGGGTCACTCTAGATAGTCATGACAAGCAAAGCTTGGTTTCACTTTTCAAGGATGCGTTGCAGCAGTATCGGTGTTACCAGAGGAAAACACACTTTGATGGCAAGTCTATAAACGAAATTTTGGTGAAGTCTCTTATGCTAAATTTACAAGATATTGAATGGAAAAACCTTGTTATGCACTGGTCTCATTCCCAAATGAGGTATTGTCTATGATATCATATGATAATTTGAACTTCTACATTTCCGCATGTGCCTTACCGATCTCTTTTGCAGGAAAACGTCTTGAAGAAGAATATCAGTTTGAAATGGATGACAAGATATCACAACTATGGTGCTCGCTGCTTTGCTTTTGTTAGTACTTGTTGTCCTGTATCAGTGTACTTACCTGGTTGATTACATGACATCAATGTGCATGATAGTTTGTTTATCCAATGTTCACTCCAAATTATCAGATCTATATTAATGCTTACATTAATGTAGAATAAACCCAATGCTTATGAAGAAGTTTAGCTCTGCATTGTTCTTGTAAGTACCTATTGTCCTTTACGACTGTACTTATATTGGCAGCTAGTTGTTCGTGTACCATCACTCTACATCTTATTTTCCCTTGCCCTCCATTTTCTACACATCAGATCTATATTTACTATTACCAAAATGTTGGATAAAGCCAATCTATTAAAGAAGTTTAGCTCCGCATTACTCTTGTCAGTATCTTTTGCCTATATCATTGTACTTATATTTATTGCTAGTTGATTATGTAGCATCACTCTTCATCTTATCTTAAATATTCTCCATTTTTCCCTATATTATCACATCCATATTTACTCTTAACAAAATGTAGAATAAAGGCAGTGCTTATGAAGAAGATTCTATAGTAAACTTCTTGAATCCCCCCATCAATATGGACAAGGGCTTTATAGAGCCGGTCCATATTTAGATAGGCATGACTGCAACTGTTGTTTATTTTGGCATTTGCATCAAATTACATGTTTAGACTTTATTATGAAGTTCATAAACATAAGTTTGTCCTTCTCAATTTTAGTTTTTAGTTGTACAACCAAGTTCCTTATTCAACAATGTAAATTAAACTAAACAAAGCAAGTGATCTTCTTTTGCACTACATGTATGCTTGTGCTCTTTATTTATAAACCGCTGGTGTGGTGAAACTACCCACTCTAGCACAATGTCATATCTTTGATGTGTCTTAACTATGAACAATGTCATATTATGTTAATGTTATTTAAATCGTGTCTCTTTATTTGCCAATCATAAATGAGATAAACTGATAGTACATTGACCATTGATTCTTATATGTTCTTTAGCACTGCATGTATACTTGTGTTCTTGATCTGTAATCCAGTTGTGTGATGAAGCTGGCCACTCCCGCACAATGCCATTTCCTGCCATGTCTTAACTATAAACAATGTCATATTATGTTAATGTTATTTTAAACTGTGGCTCTTTATTTGCCAATAAGAATTGGGATGAATTGTCACCAATAATACTTATATGTGCAAAACATATCAATGTCTATTTGTTCTCTTTCAGAGTGCCAAGAAGAATTGCCACAATGATAGTGAGACGAACCCATTGCTTGTCTCTCTAACATATATTGCAGGGAAGAATGCAACACATCTTGGAGATAGTGATATAACCCCAAAGTCATGCCTTGATGTAGTATTGATGTCACTCGCTAATAGCAGTGACACAAACTCGATGAAGTTGCCACCTGAATCTGTTAGACTTCTTGAGTCTCAACCTCAAGCAAAAAGGCATGGTTCAACAAACCCCTACTAGAACTCCAATCTCTGTGGAAGATCAACGAGAAGTCCAGTGTGTCCATTGAAGCTATCCAACTTGAGTTGGAGGATATAAGCATCAAACAAAAGCGGTCTCATCAGCTTGCTCAGCTGCTTGCGCTGCAGCCCCTTGGGAGGGCTAACCTTTCTTGAACTATGTTGAAGTGTTGTCGGTCCTGTATATTATTTTGTTGGCATGTTTATTTATACTGGTGGCGACCTTTGATGCCCAGTGTATGTAATATGCTGTCTGGTTGTGCTTTGTTATCACTGCTGGCAAACTTTGATGCCTAGTGGATGTAATATGTCGTAATTTCTTTATTGTATAGTCTAGGTTTATTCTTAGTCATGACACTGTAATTTATTTACTGCATATGCTGTCGTCTCTCTCTGAAAAGGCTATAAGCTTCGACAGAGGCCAATGGGCCGAAACCTTAGTATATATAAAAAATACGATACTCAAATGGGCCGACCCGCAACTCGCTATATATGGGCCGAAACATGGGCCAACAATCATCTCGGGCCATTAGCAGGCCTAAACGTAAACTGTCCCACTAGTAGTTTTGGGCCTTTAACACGCCGCGTAAACCACGAGCCTTAGTTGGGCCAAAATACCATGGGCTTTTAACAGGTTGAAAGGTAGGTTAGGCCTGAATTGTGCCGAATAATTCACCGGTCGGCAGAAGGCAAAAATATACCTTGGCCCATGATTGGCCCAATTAAATGATGGGCCATTGACAAGCCAAAACTTATCTCAGGCCATGGTTGTCCCAATCACATTTTGGGCTGTAAGCAGGCCGGATGCAAAGCAGGCAATTAGTCCCAACTACATCACGGACCTTTAACAGACCGATAGTCAGGTTAGTCTAAAATTTATCTACGAAGACTACGGGCCGTTAAGAGGCCAAAAGTCACTTAGGACCAGAAATAGGCCCTGATGTAGCATGGGTCACTAAATGGCCGAAGTGAAACCAGGCCGACAATGGCCCACATGCACCAAGGGCCGCTAACAAGCCAAAACAAATATCGGGCGAAACTGTTAAACGGGCCTTTAGTAGTCTGAAATACAAATCGAGCCTTCAATGGGCCCAAAAGCACAATGGCCTTTTAACAGGACGGGTTTGACATGTGCCGCAATTTGGCCCAAAACATGGAAGACTATTAACGGGCCGGATATGATATATGTCATAATTCGGCCCAAAACATGGCACGCTGTTAACGGGTCAGCCCATTAGTATCTGATGAAATCTTGTGGGACTTTGGCTAGCCCGACCCTTTTAACCTAAATAGGTCACTGCTAGGCAGTTCCACATGTCGAAGTTTCATTAGTGACTCCTGTCCATTGGACGGTTTACATCTGTCGCAATGCCGAGCTAACATGTGGTACCTTTGGCGAATAAAAAATTTACACACGAAAAATTGCCATTGGTCCGGGCTCTTAATGGGTTATTGGATCCAAACCCGCACCTGATAGCTTAAAAGTGACCCGTTATGGTGGATGCCATGTGTCGGTTACCCTTGATGAAAACACTTCCATGACGCGCCATTTATCATCATGGAAGTGGACACTTCCGTGATGATAATTTGAGATTGTCATCAAACACTTCTACGACTGTCGGATCTCGGGTTCCGGCAGACCCTTAAGGTTCGAACACTGGGGTGCGCGCGGAGATCACGTCCTCAACCTCCCCACCTCACAAAGATCTAAACTACTAAAAGGATCACACAAGAGACACAAGATTTATACTGGTTTGGGCCACCATTGTGGTGTAATACCCTACTCCAGTGTGTGGTGGATGGATTGCCTCTTGGGGCTGGTGATGATGAACAATACAGGGAAGAACAGCCTCACGAGGGTCAGTTCTTGGCTGGGGCGATGAACTGCTAGGAGGAGTTCAGTCGCCCTTCTCTCTCTCTCTCTCTCTCTCTCTCTCTCTCTCTCTCTCTGATTTCCGATCTTCGATCCGCTATCTGCTCGAACCGAACCCTACGGAACCAACCAGCCCCCTTGCTATGTGGGTGGCTGGTCCTATTTATAGGGGCCCTGGTCCTCTTCCCAAATATTGAGCGGGAAGGGAGCCAACAATGTCGGGCTAATTTGAAGGGGGACAGCAAGTACATCTATCCTGACTAAAGGTGGTCTTCGCCTGCGAAAGACTCTGCGGGGACGCCGTGCTGGGCTCCATGGTGACCTCCGTCTTGTAGTCCGCTTGGTCCTGGTCTTGTTGCACCGAAACAGCAACGTTTGCCTGATGCCTCGGTACTCCGCGGCTGAGCTTGCCCCCTTTGCACCAAAGAGGAAAGAAGGACGCTGCGCGCTGGCGCCCGCCTGACGCCCTCGATCGTCATGGCTTGCGTCACTGTCACCTTGCGAGGCACCCCGTCTTGATATCTCCGTCTCCTCGCGAGCCAGCCTGAGGAGGCTGCACCTGAGGATGCGCCGTCTCTTGAGATCTTGAAATGCCTTATCTGCCTCTTCAGTCCATTCAACAGGCCCCTTTCTCTTCATCAGCTGGAAGAAAGGCAGCGCTCGCTCCCCTAGTTTGGAGATGAAGCGCCCTAGCGCGGTCACGCGCCTAGTGAGCTTCTGCATTTCTCTGAGGGTCTTTGGTGGACTCATGTCTTTGACCTCCTTGACCTTCTCGGGGTTGGCCTCGATGCCGCGATGGGACACGAGCAATCCCAAGAGCTTTCCCGAGGGGACGCCAAGCACACATTTCTCCGGGTTGAGCCGCAGGTTTACCGCGTCGAGGCTAGCGAAGGTCTCCTCCAGGTCTTGTATCAGGGTCTTGGCCTCCCGAGATTTTACTACAATGTCATCAACGTAGGCTTCGACATTCTTTCCGAGCTGCTGGCCCAAGGTGATGTGCATCAGTCGCTGAAAGGTTGCCCCTGCGTTACGCAGCCCGAACGGCATGCATGTATAGCAGTATACCCCGCATGGGGTCAAGAAGTCGGTCTTCTCAACGTCTTCCACTGCCTTCTTGATCTGGTGATACCCGGAGAAGGCGTCCAGGAAGCATAGCAGGTCGCACTCCGTAGTGGAATCGACAATCTGGTCGATGCGGGGGAGCGGGAACGGATCTTGCGGGCATGCCTTGTTGAGGTTGGTGAAGTCGACACACATGCGTTCTTTCCCCCCCTTCTTGGGCACAACGATAGGGTTGGCCAACCAATCTGGGTATCGAACCTCGCGAATGACCCCGGCGGCCTCTAGTTTGCGAGTCTCTTGGGCGATGAAAGCCTGCTTCTCCGTGGGCTGCCGCCTGGCCTTCTGCTTCACGGGGCGCACATTTGGGCACACGTTGAGGTGATGCTCGATGACGCTCCTGGGGATCCCCGCCAGCTGATCGGGCTCCCAAGCAAATACCTTCTTATTCGCGCGCAAGAACTTGACCAAGGCCTCCTCCTGCTCAGGCTCAAGGTTGGCGCCTATGGTGAAAGTGGCACTGGAGGACCCGTCCTTGTCGACGGGTATCTGCTTGGTCTCTGCCTTGTCCTGGGTGAACAACTGCTTCTTCTTGGCGGGCGCAGCCCCCTTGGGCTCAGGGGCCTCCGTGTTGGTGGGCCGTGCCGACGCCGCTGTCTTGAAGGTGAGCTCGAGTACTCGCAGGGCGTCCCCGGTGTCCCCGCGTACAGTGAGGGTACCATTGCTCCCGGGCATCTTCATGAGGTTGTACGCCGGATGCGTGGCGGCCATGAACTGGCCCAGTGCCGGGTAGCCGAGGATGGCGTTGTAAGGAAGGCCGATGGGGGCGATGTCGAAGTCGACCGTCTCTGTGCGGAAGTTGTCGTACGTGCTGAAGGTCACCGGGAGCCGGATCTGCCCCAGGGAGTCGGATGATCCGCCCCCGACGCCCGAGAAGGATCGACTGGGTCGCAGCCGCTCCCGGGGTATGCGGAAGAGGTCAAAAGTCTCGACCGAAAACAAGCTGAGGCCCACGCCGCCATTGACGAGGGTCCGGGTGACGGCCACCTGGCAGATGGTGGGGGTGCACAACAAGGGGAGCGCGCCTGAGCTGACCGGGTTGGTGGGGTGGTCCTCCGAGCTGAAGGTCAGATCGACCTCGCTCGCCGCTCGGTCCGGGGGAGCCCCCTGCCGCGCGGCAGCGGTGCTAACCCGGCGGGCAAAAGGCTTGACGTGGCGACTTGTGGGCGGCGCCGGCGAGCCGCCCAGGAGGGCCGCAACGACCGGAGGCGTCGGTGCCGCGATGCAGTTGCTCTGTCGCGTAGGCGGATGCTGGGGTGGTGCGTGCAGCTTGTTTCCCGCCGAGCCGGTGGCGGTGTTGATGGCGAGAGCCGGCGGCGGGGGACGATGAGAGCGCCCACCAGCGAGGGCCACCGGTGGCGGTGTTGAACGCGAGATTTCCATGCGCACCCCAGTGTTCGAACCTTAAGGGTCTGCTGGAACCCGAAATCCGACATTTGGCGCGCCAGGTAGGGGTGCGCCGGGATCCCTCTTCCACCGCTCCCCCTCCTTCGGCCGCCGCAACCATGCGCGGCGCCAGCCGGGCTCGCGCCGCCCCGGCGGCCCTCGCCGGTGGGCGCTCTCGTCGTCCCCCGCCGCCCGCCGTCAACACCGCCACCGGCTCGGCGGGTAACGAGCTACGAGCACCACCCCAGCGTCCGCCTACGCGACAGAGCAACTGCACCGCGGCACCGACGCCTCCGGTCATTGCGGCCCTCCTAGGCGGCTCGTAGGCGCCGCCCACAAGTCGCCACATCAAGCCTTTTGCCCGCCGGGTTAGCACCGCTGCCGCGCGACAGGGGGCTCCCTAGGACCGGGCGACGGGCGAGGTCGATCTGACCTTCAGCTCGGAGGACCACCCCACCTACCCGGTCAGCTCAGGCGCGCTCCCCTTGTTGTGCACCCCCACCATCTGCCACATGGCCGTCACCTGGACCCTCCTCGACGGCGGCGCGGGCCTCAGCTTGCTTTCGGTCGAGACTTTCGACCTCTTCCGCATACCCCGGGAACGGCTGCGACCTAGCCGATCCTTCTCGGGCGTTGGGGGCGGATCATCCGACTCCCTGGGGCAGATCCGGCTCCCGTTGACCTTCGGCACCTACGACAACTTCCGCACGGAGACGGTCGACTTTGACATCGCCCCCATCGGCCTTCCTTACAACGCCATCCTCGGCTACCCGGCACTAGCCCAGTTCATGGCCGCTACGCACCCGGCGTACAACCTCATGAAGATGCCCGGGAGCAATGGTACCCTCACTGTGCGCGGGGACACCGGGGACGCCCTGCGAGTACTCGAGCTCGCCTTCAAGACAGCGGCGTCGGCACGGCCCGCCAACGCGGAGGCCCCGGAGCCCAAGGGGGCTGCGCCCACCAAGAAGAAGTAGTTGTTCACCCAGGAAAAAGCAAAAACCAAGCAGATCCCCGTCGACGAGGACGGGTCCTCCAGCGCCACTTTCACCATAGGCGCCAACCTAGAGCCCGAGCAAGAGGAGGCCTTGGTCAAGTTCCTGCGCTCGAATAAGAAGGTATTTGCTTGGGAGCCGGATCAGCTGGAGGGGATCCCCAGAAGTGTCATCGAGCACCACCTCAACATTTGCCCAAATGTACGCCCCGTGAAGCAGAAGGCCAGGCGGCAGTCCATGGAGAAGCAAGCTTTCATCACCCAAGAGACCCGCAAGCTAGAGGCTGCAGGGGTCATTCGCGAGGTCCGATACCCGGACTGGTTGGCCAACCCTTCGTTGTGCCCAAGAAGGGGGGAAAGAACGCATATGTGTCGACTTCACCAACCTCAACAAGGCATGCCCGCAAGATCCGTTCCCGCTCCCCCGTATCGACCAGATTGTCGATTCCACTGCGGAGTGCGACCTGCTATGCTTCCTGGACGCCTTCTCCGGGTATCACCAGATCAAGATGGCAGTGGAAGACGTTGAGAAGACCGCCTTCTTGACCCCATGCGGGGTATACTGCTATACATGCATGCCGTTCAGGCTGTGTAACGCAGGGGCAACCTTTCATCGACTGATGCACATCACCTTGGGTCAGCAGCTCGGAAGGAATGTCGAGGCCTACATCGATGACATTATAGTAAAGTCTCGGGAGGCCAAGACCCTGATACAAGACCTGGAGGAGACCTTCGCGAGCCTCGACGCAGTAAACCTGTGGCTCAACCTAGAGAAATGTGTGTTTGGCGTCCCCTCGAGCAAGCTCTTGGGATTCCTCGTGTCCCATCATGGCATCGAGGCCAACCCCGAGAAGGTGAAGGCGGTCGAAGACATGAGTCCACCAAAGACCCTCAGAGAAATGCAGAAGCTCACTAGGCGCGTGACCGCGCTAGGGCGCTTCATCTCCAAACTAGGGGAGCGAGCGCTGCCTTTCTTCCAGCTGATGAAGAGAAAGGGGCCCGTTGAATGGACTGAAGAGGCAGATAAGGCATTTCAAGATCTCAAGAGATACCTGACCAGTCCCCCAGTCATGGTGGCTCCGCGCCCTCAGGAGCCCCTGCTGCTGTACCTCGCCGCCACACCCTACTCCGCCAGCGCAGCCCTGGTGGCGGTTAGGGAGGAGCGCCAAGTCAAGGCCACAGCGGCAACCCGAGGCAGGACAAAACGGGAACAAGGAAAGCCTGCAGAAGCCGCAACCGCAGCTGAGGAGGGTCAGCTGCCGAGGAATGCACCAGGGGCAGGAGAGGCCGCCCGACCAGATGGTCCGCCTCCTGAGGCCACGACGCCCCGTGAGGCGCCCTTACCTCCCGAGGGCGCAGCAACCCCAGATGCTCCCAGCCTTGTCGAGCAACCAGTTTACTTTGTTAGCATGTTGCTACGGGACGCGAGGGCCCGGTACCCAATGCCTCAAAAGCTCCTCCTCGCGCTATTGGTAGCCTCGCGCAAGTTGTGTCACTACTTCCAGGCTCACCCCATCAAAGTCGTCTCGTCATACCCCCTGGAGAGGGTGCTCAGGAGCCCTAACTCAGCCGGAAGGGTCGCTGAGTGGAACATAGAGCTGCAGGCGTTTCAGCTCGAATTCAGCACAACTAGGGTCATCAAAGGAGCAGCATTGGCGGATTTTGTGGCAGAATGGACAGAGGCACCAGGCCTCAAGGCTGACGAGGATCGGTCCCTCATCCCGGGGAGCAAGGCGCCAGAAGGCTGGGTCATGCACTTTGACGGGGCGTTCTCCAGACATGGTGCTGGGGCTGGAGCGGTGCTTATATCGCCCACTCAGGACAAGCTCTACTATGCCGTACAGCTCTGCTTCCAACAAGGTGAAAAGGTCTCCAACAACATAGCAGAATACGAGGGTCTAATAGCGGGCCTGAAGGCCGTGGCAGCCCTGGGGGTGAAGCACCTTACCATTAAGGGCGATTCACAGCTCCTCGTGAACTTCTCCAACAAGGTGTACGAGCCGAAAGACGAGCACATGGAAGCTTACCTTGCGGAGGTCCGTAGGATGGAGAAGCAGTTCTGGGGGTTGGAGTTGCAGCATGTGCCCCGTGGCATCAATCAAGAGGCCGACGACATTGCCAAGCGGGCATCCAGGCGGCTGCCTCAGGAGCCTGGCGTCTTCGAGGAGAGGCTCTTCAAGCCCTCAGCCTTGCCGTCACTATCAAACATGGCTCAGCCTCGGGAGGAGCTCCCCCAGCCACCTGCCTCCGGAGCCCCGGTCTGTGGCCCGGCCTCAGGAGCATGCCTGCTCCTGACGATGGAACCTCAGGAGGAGTGCTGGATCACGGAGCTCTGGAGTTACTTGACGCAAGGGACCATGCCGGGGAAGGAGGAGGAAGCGGAGCGAGTGACGCGGCAGGCCACTGCGTACTGCATCAAAGACGGAGAACTCTACCGAAAGCGACCAAACGATGTACCCCTGCATTGCATTTCTAGGGAGCAAGGAAAGGAACTACTGGAGGACATACACGGCGGAGACTGCGGGCATCACTCATCATCGCGGACCCTCGTCGGCAAGGCATTCCGCAGTGGGTTTTATTGGCCTACCGCACTCAATGACGCCGTAGAGCTGGTGAAAGCTTGTGAGGCCTGCTAGTTCCACGCCAAGCAAATCCATCAGCCGGCCGGAGGCCTGCAGACTATACCCCTTTCATGGCCGTTCGCAGTCTGGGGGCTGGACATCCTGGGCCCGTTTCCTCGGGCGCCAGGGGGCTACTGCTACCTCTACGTCGCCGTGGACAAGTTCACCAAGTGGGCTGAAGTGGAGGCCGTTCGCACCATCCCCGCGGGCTCCGCGGTCAAGTTCATCAGGGGCATCGTGAGCCGGTTCGGGGTGCCGAACCGCATCATCACAGACAACGGTTCGCAGTTCACCAGTAACCTCTTCAAAACATACTGTGCTAACCTTGGAACGCAGATATGCTACGCTTCAGTGGCGCACCCTCGAAGCAACGGCCAGGCCGAGCGGGCCAACGCAGAGGTCCTGAGGGGCCTCAAGACCAGGATGTTCAAGAAGAAGCTGGAGGCCTATGGCAGAGGATGGTATGACGAGCTACAGTTCGTGCTGTGGTCCATCCGCACCACCGCGACCAAACCGACTAGGGAGACCCCGTTCTTCCTGGTCTACGGAGCGGAAGCAGTCCTCCCTCACGAGGTCAGACGTCACTCCGCGCGGGTCCTGGCGTTCGACGAGGCGCAGCAGGATGCCATGCGGGGGATGGACCTCGTGCTGAGGGAGGAACGTTGCCGGGAGGCCGCACTGCGAGCGGCGAGGTATCAGCAGGCGCTGCGGCGATATCACTGCCGCAACATCCGCCCCAGGACTCTCGAGGTAGGAGACCTCGTGCTCAGGCGGGTTCTCTCCAGGGAGGGGTTGCACAAGCTCTCTCCCATGTGGGAGGGCCCATTCAAGGTTGTTCATGTTTCCAGGCCTGGCTCCGCGCGCTTGGAGACTCAGGAGGGAGTGCCAATCCAGAATGCATGGAACATCCAGCACCTCCGGTGGTTCTACCCCTGAAAAGGCCCGGAGCCTGTGAAGCAAGGCGAGTGCCTATGAAGCTATCGCGTTTTGGAAAGGCCCAGAGCCTGTGAAGCAAGGCGAGTGCCTATGAAGCTATCGCGTTTTGGAAAGGCCCAGAGCCTGTGAAGCAAGGTGAGTGCCTGTGAAGCTATCGCGTTTTGGAAAGGCCCAGAGCCTGTGAAGCAAGGCGAGTGCCTGTGAAGATCATCTCTTTTTGGAAAGGCCCAGAGCCTGTGAAGCAAGGCGAGTGCCTGTGAAGATCATCTCTTTTTGGAAAGGCCCAGAGCCTGTGAAGCAAGGCGAGTTCCTGTGAAGATCATCGCTTTGGAAAAAGGCCCGGAGCGTGTGAAGCAAGGCCAATGCCTGTGAAGCTCGCCGCCCCGTGACACTCTCACGTAATAATGAGTGGGGCTGTACATGCCCTGCAGTCTCAGGAGCGCCGGCCTCAGGCCCTGGGGCTCCCTCCCACGCCCAGTGGCAGCCCTTAGCTCCACGCTGGTGAGAAGACGTCGAAGACTAGATTAGGTGCCGGACGCGGCCTTTCCATTTGCTTTCCGCAGTTGACGTGTTCATTTGCATTTGGAGTCTTATTGGAGTTACTGCTGTTGCTGATTTATGGTTCGTCGATTTTCGCCCCTCGCTTTGGTTTCTGTCGTGAACAACCTCGCGAGGGATAGTGCTCAGGCGCCCTCGCGAGGGTTTCTGTCCTAGACACAGGAGGGTTTCACGGCCCTGGTGCATTACAGGAGCACCCCTCCTAGTCCGTGCCCCTCGGGTACCACGACGCGCACACAGGGCCTGGGTCGGTCGCCCCACTCCCCGGCAGGGGTCGAAAGCTATCTACGCACAGGCGGGAAATCAGGAAGTACAAAAATGAGATCAAGGTAATAGCTAAAGCGACAACATTTCCCAACACACCCCAAGGGGGCTCCATGCATCTGTTCTGTTTTACACAGGGAACAAAAGAGAAAGGAAAAAGACGAGCCTGGCGCCGCCCCTCCCACATCGGCCCACGGCGGCGACACAGGCTGCCTCAGGGCCTCAGGCGGACCCCCTCTCGCGCTGCGCCGGGGCACGACGGCGGGCGGACGAACCACCACCTCCTAGGCAAACCCGACGGCGCGGGGGAGGACTGCTGCCACTACTGGAGGAGTCACTTGAGGAAGAGCTGACGAGGCTGGGAGAGTCGCTGACGCCGCCGCCCGCTCGGGCGCTATCTCCCCCATCACCATCGGAGCGCGGCCCGCAGACGCGGTCATCGTCCTCAGGGCAGCACCCCGCGCGGCGACCATCTTCCCCAAACACCCTCACATAGAGGGTGGGGTCGCCATCGAACTTGAAGTGCAGAGTGCACCGACGCTCCAGGCCGCGAGCGCGGCCGAATGCCTGCCAGCTGCGTGTGAAGGCCAAGCCCCCGCTGGCGGAGACCTCCAGCGCGACCCACGAGGACCTGCTGCAGCAGCCCTCCGCCTGGAGCCAGAGGCCGCCAGGAGCACCGGCCGGGAGTTCGGCAAGGAGGAAGCGAGGGAGCGGGAGCCGGGCGCGAGCCGGCTCCGCCGACCAAACGACGATTCCGGCGGCGCCTGCCCAGCGCGAAAGCGCGGCCTGGGGGAGCGCGCAACCCAGGCGCACCCTCCGGCTGCGGCGGCTTGCCCACCGCCGCATTGGGAGCCCCCCCCCACGGCCGCTGGAGCTGCCGAGGCGGCCACCGGGTGCTTCCGAGGGTGCCCGCGACCACGCTTGGATGGGGGAGAGGCAGGACCGACCTGGAGGGCCTTCCCCTTCTCTGCGGCCGAGTACCTCCTTGATGGAGCCATGACACCAAGACGGAGCAAGAATTGAGGCGAAGGAGAGAGCAAGAGGAGATGGACTGGACGGGCACGAGCGGTGCCGTACTTATAGCCGGCGAAGGCCAACCGCCAGTCTCCACGATCACAGGTAATCATAACACGTTCTGCATGCAGGGACTTGTCCAACTCGCACGATCGCCAAGGCGTCGTGGGGAAGCGGAGGCGCCACGTCCAATCAACCGCCATGCGGCGTCCGAGGCCGCAGGCTGTTGGGGCCTGCGGCGCTTCGCCCTTGCCCTTTCGCCTCTCGGCATGGCCAAGTCCATGCGCACCTTGGGCCCGGGGGCTACTGACGGCGTTCTAAGAACGGGGGTCCCCAGACTTGCCTGCCTGCGGCCTGCGGCGTGGCTCAAGTGGGGGCCCAGCGCGGCCCATCTTCATCAACACGAGGCTCAAGACCCTCACGAGGGGCCAAGCCTCGCGAGGCGGACGACACGGCGCATCCTTAGGCACAGCCTCGTCAGGCTGGCTCGCGAGGAGGCGGAGAGTTCAAGGTGGGGTACCTCGCGAGGTGCCCATGACGCAAGCCATGACGACACGGGGCGCCAGGCGGGTGCCAGCGCGCGCAGCGTCCCTCTTTCCTCTTTGGTGCAAAGGGGGCAAGCGTATCGGCAGAGTACCGAGGCATCTGGCAAAGGTTGCCACTTCGGTGCAACGAGACCAAGACCAGGAGGACTACGAGACGGAGGTCACCATGGAGCCCAGCGCGGCGTCATCACCAGAGCCTTTGGCAGGCGAAGACTGCTTTTGTCAGGATATATGTACTCGTTGTCCCCCTTCAAATTAACCCGCCATTGTTGGATCCCTTCCCGCTCAATATTTGGGGAGAGGACCAGGGCCTCTATAAATAGGACTAGCCACCCACATAGCAGGGGGGGATCGATTTTGGTTCGTTCGGTTCGCAAGTAGAGAGAGAGAGAGAGAGAGGGAAGGAGACTGAACTCTTCATAGAAGTTCATCTCTACAGCCAAGAACAGACCCTCGCGAGGCTATTCTTCCTTGTATTGTTCATCCACATCAGCCCCAGGAGGCAATCCATCCACCACAAACTGGAGTAGGGTATTACACCACATCGGTGGCCCGAACCAGTATAAATCTTGTGTCTTTCATGCAGCTCTTTTAGTAGTTTAGATGCCACCGAGACGGAGAGGTTGAAGGCGAGATTTCCGCGCGCACCCGAGCGTTCGAACCAAGGTTGTCAGAATCGCGATTTTGAATCGGATCGGAGCTCTGATGGTAGGATCGCAAATCGTGGAATCTTCACTATCAGGATCGTAAAAACGTAGATTCTATTAACTAAAATCGTAGAATCAGAGGGATTAGTTTGGATCGTAAAGTCATAGAATCGTATAACAGAATCGCGATTCTGATAACCTTGGTTCGAACCTTAAGGGTCTGCCGGAACCTGAAATCCGACACATCCTACCTTGCAAAGATTGTTTTATGAGCTACTCATTATAAAGAATTCCAAAGCTAAAAGGTTGGCTACCCTTGTTCTTATGAATGAATTAGATTACGTAATACAGGAAGCTAGTGAATTTTTTGATTTTTATGGTATAAACCGTGAAAAACTAGTGATAGATGAGATCCTTTATAATAGTGATCATCTGTTGAGACACTTGCTTGGAAATAATGAATTTTTTTATGATAATCTTAAAAAGGAAATCCCCGTTTTAGATATAATCAAACAAGTTTTCAATGATGTTAATCAACACTATTCTTGGACTGTTGGTGGAAATCAAAGGGTATATGTTGATAAGCAACTTGACAATGGTAAAGTTTCTATGGATAATGTGTTTCAAGTTATTTTTGCAGAACCTCCTGACAAAAACACATCTAAGGGAAACAAGGAGAAAGATGATAAGACTTGAATCTATGCATTATGCCTAGCTAAGGGCATAAAACAATAGCGCTTGTTGGGAGGCAACCCAATGCATAAATTTTACTTTTTCCTTTTTCTTTCAGTTCTTGAGTGTTTGCACAATTATGCTACCGTTATGATTGTTTTTTCTTCATGTTTTAATTAGTGTTTGTGCCAAGTAAATCCTTTGGGTTCATGTTTGGTGATAGTTGATTTGATCTTGTTGAAAAACAGAAACTTTTGCGCCTGGTATCACAAAAGTGACAAAATGTAGCGATCTGACCTCAAACAGTCAAATCTCTGTGCATAAGTGTCATCCCTGAATCGGTAATGCTGACACACACAGTACTTCAAAGGATTTATAACAAAGTAGCAATCACACACTTATTACATCGCATGTCTCAAAAGAGAACTTAGTAAAATAATATGGCTTAAGGCCATCTAAATAAGATAACAGCAGAAGGCTTGGAAGATAAAGTGAGTCCATCAACTCCAACGGCATAGCTGAGTCCACGACAACGACCTAGTGCACCTTACTCTTCGTCTGAAAAGTATGCAACATGATATGTTGCAGCCCGAAATGGGTCAGCACATGGAACATGCTGGCAAGATAACACAATAGAGCAATGAACAAGTAAATGCTATCACTACATGCATATATGGCTGGTGGAGGCTCTATGGTTATAATGTTTTCGCGAAAAGCCAATTTTTCCCTACATTAAAGGAATATATTTTGTTTAACTATCATGGTAGTTGATAAAACATTGAGGATGGTACCCCCATATCAATCCCAATTAAACAGTAATTAATAACCCAACATATTAATTTAGGGTGATGAGATCAACATGATAATCCAAGAACCAGATACTCAAGATGTCCATAACCGGGGACACGGCTAGCCATGATTAGTTAGTACACTCTACAAAGGTTTGCGCACTTTTCCCCACAAGACTCGATCTCCTCCGTTGGATTTCTCGCACTACATGGTGTTTGAGAAACGGATGACTGAGACACAGTCTTTCAGAAGCATTAACTCTTTACTCTAGGTAGACAGTACCAACCTACATCCCCTACATCTGCTAGCCTACCATTGAAAGAGGTCATGAAACATACTCAACTATGCTAGAGCCCATAATAGCTTGTGGTTGCACACGGAAGTTTCTAGCATGAAATAATCTTATGATCCCGTTGAGCCTGGGTGGCAAACCAAAGGACAACACTGGTATACCCCAGGTGCCCGCAACCAATCCACCCAGATGTGTATTTAAGTAGCCACCTTAAGTTAACCATTAATTAACAATCTCACATCTATCATGGATCACTCAAACCAAACCACGTCTACGAGCATAGCATGGCAACCTAAGCATAACGTAGATGTAACTCCCAAGGTTTGATAATAAAAGGGCAATAGGGTCAACCTCATCATCTACTTCCCAATACCCACATGTTAACCACATCCTAATCATGCAATGTTTGAGTATTGAAACCAATGCATAAAAACTGGGTAATAAAGGGGTATGATCAATGTGTTACATGCCTTGCTGACGATCTACAAACCATAGAGACTTGTAGTAGCATGCTTTGCACTCCGAGAATTCTATCGCAAACAAACAATAGCAAACATAGGCACTCAAGCATAGATGCAAGGGTAAAACTCAAAAAAGAATATTCAAAGCTGAAATTCTAATTGAAGAGCTTCGATTTGCAAAAAGAAACAATCGAATCGGAGCTACGGAACTGAAACTACGGTCAAAAGGACTTCGAATACATATCTGCTTGAAACCAAATTATAATATTGTCAAAACCATGTTCAAGTTGATTAACCAAAAGGAGGGATCCACGACGAAGATTTTGGCGTTGGTTTCACTGGATTTGGACGAACGGTTGAAAAGTTGCGAAGGTTTGAAGATCAGGGGCTAATCTACGATAAAAATAATCGCGGATATTTCCCTGGCGAGAAAAAATAGAAAAAGAAAAAACTATCGGATGAACGTCCGCTAACAGAGGCAAACGAACGAATTCGTTCGTTATTAGATATAAACGAACGAACGTTGGCGCATTAGAACTAAACTAAGAAAAACCCTAATCGTAAAACACGACCTAGATCTAAAACCGAAAAACGGAAGAACCGACGAACCGGGCGGTTCCGTACCGGTCAACGGCTGGGGCGGCTTCGGGCGGGGCGGCGGCTCCGGCGGGCGACGTGGCGGCGGCGGAGCGGCACGGCAGAGCGGCGACGGCTGCTGCATGCTGCTACCGCGGTGGTGTTGGTGAGAGGCGGCGGGGGTGGCGCGGGTTATAAAGGTCTCGGGGGCAGCAGCGTCTTGCGGGAGGGGGCACGGATGTCGAGGCTCAACCGGACTCTAGCGGTATCCGCCGTGAGCATGGCGGGGAAGGGGGCGGCGCAACGGGCCGGCTCGGCCTTCGACCCAGTGCGGTCCGGGAACTTTAAAAAAAAATTCCGCCGAAAAGGAAAAGTCCTAAATAAACATAAAAAAATCTAAAAATGCTAAAAACAATTTTCACCATCTAAATAAAATATTTGGAACAAAGTGAACATTTTCTTGGCCTAAAAATGCATGTTTTTCTAATTCGAATAAAATAGCAATAAAAATCCAAATAAAATATTTGATTTTAACATTTTTCCTCCAGTATTTCCTTTATTTTGGAGAAGTCATTTTATCTCCTCTATTTTATTTTTAATATTGGAAATATTTTGGAGAGAAAAATAATTAAAACCAAAATGATCCCCTTTTCAATATTTGAGAAAAACTCAAATATGAAAATAAACGAAATCCCCAACTCTCTCCATGGGTCCTTGAGTTTCTTAGAATTTCTAGGATCAAAACCCAAATTGCAAATAAAATATGATATGCATATGATGACCTATGTATAACATTCCAAATTGAAAATTTGGGATGTTACAAACCTACCCCCCTTAAGATGAATCTCGCCCTCAAGATTCGGGTTGGTTAGAAAATAGGTGTGGGTGGTCTTTCCGTAGGTCTTCCTCTCGCTCCCAGGTGGCTTCATCCTCGTTATGGTGGCTCCACAGAACTTTGCAAAACTTGATAACCTTGCTGCGTGTGACTTGGTTGGCGAACTCGAGAATCTTGACTAGTTTCTCCTCGTAGGTTAGATCACTATCCAACTGAATTGCTTCCAGGGGCACTGTATCTCTCAGAGGGATATCGGCCATCTCAGCATGGCACTTCTTCAATTGAGAAACATGAGACACATCATGAACTCCTGACAGTCCTTCAGGTAACTCCAACTTGTATGCCACTTCTCCCATACGTTCCAAAACTCGGTATGGTCTTACAAATCTCAGGGCTAACTTTCCCTTAACTCCAAAGCATTTAACTCCTCGCAGAGGTGACACACGAAGATATACTCTATCTCCGATTTCATAGACTACCTCCTTGCATTTTGAGTCTGCATCACTCTTCTGTCTGGAGTGAGCTACCTTCAGTCTATCTCGAATCAACTTAACCTTCTCTTCGGACTCTTTGATCAAATCTGGTCGAAACAACTGACGGTCTCCAACTTCACCCCACATTAACGGTGTCCTGCATCTCCTTCCATACAAAGTTTCGAATGGTGCCATCTTCAAACTGGCTTGGTAGCTGTTGTTGTATGAGAACTCCGCGTAGGGCAAATTATCATCCCAACTAGATCCATAATCCAGCACACAAGCTCTTAACATGTCCTCCAGAATCTGATTGACTCTCTCGGTCTATCCATCTGTCTGCGGTTGGAAGGCTATACTAAACTCTAGCCTGGTACCCAAGGTCTGGTGCAGCTTATTCCAAAACCTCGAAGTAAACTGGGTCCATCTATCTAATACGATGGTCCTCGGAACTCCATGCAGAAACACGATCCTAGTCATATATATCTTAGCCAACTTCGCACTCGTATAGGTAGTTTTCAGTGGGATAAAGTGAGCCACTTTGGTCAAACGATCCACTACTACCCAGATAGAATCATATCCCGATCGGGTCCTGGGTAATCCGGTGATGGAATCCCAAGCTTATCCCACTTCCATTCGGGTATCGGCATAGGCTGCAGTAATCCTGCTGGCTTCTGATGTTCTGCCTTCACTCTCTGACATACATCACATATGGTTACATACTCGGCAATATCCTTCTTCATCCCTGTCCACTAGAAACGCTCCTTCAAATCCAAATACATCTTGGTGTTTCTGGGGTGTATCGAGTATGGCGAGTCATGAGCTTCCTGAAGGATTAACTTCCTGATATCTGCATTAGCGGGTACATAAACACGGTCCTCAAACCATAAGGTGTCGTGCTCATCCTCATGAAAACCCTTGGCTTCCTTTGCTCATCTTCTCCTTTATCTCAGCAATTTCCTTATCATCCTTGTGAGCTTCTTGTATCTTTCCCAATAATGTTGACTGAACTTCCATTGCTGCGACAAAACCTCTGGGAACTATCTCCAAACGTAGCTCCCTGGGATCTTCGGCTAACTCCTTTGGTAATCCCCCGCTTACGAGGGTATTGGCATAACTCTTCTGGCTCAAAGCGTCTGCTATGACATTGGCCTTGCCTAGATGATAATGCAACTTCATGTCATAATCCTTTATAAGCTCCAATCATCTCCTTTGCATGAGATTCAGCTCCTTCTGTGTGAAAATGTACTTCAAACTCTTATGATCCGTGTACACATCACACCGGTTTCCAATAAGAAAATACTCCAGGTCTTGAGTGCATGCACTACAGCTGCTAACTCCAAATCATGCGTGGCATAATTCAACTCATGTCGTCGAAGCTGATGTGAGGCATATGAAACAACTCTTCCATCTTGCATGAGTACACCTCCAAGTCCTAAGCGAGAAGCGTTGCAATACACTTGGAAATCCTTGCGTATATCCTGCAGAATCAACACCGGGGCTATAACCAAACATTTCCTCAGCTCCTGAAAACTTGCCTCACATTCATCTGTCCACTTAAACTTAGTGTCTTTCTTCAGCAACTCCGTCATGGGCTTCGCAATCTTAGAAAAATTCTCAATGAATCTCCGATAATATCTCCCGAGTCCAAGAAAACTGTGGATCTCTCCAACTGAGGTGGGTGCCAACCACTCAGTGACAGACCGAACCTTGGTAGGATCCACTGCTATACATTCTCCTGATATAACATGGCCAATAAATCCAACTTCCTTTAACCAAAACTCACAGTTGCTGAGCTTGGCATACAACTAATGTTCCCTGAGCTTCTCGAGAACTAAACCCAAATGCTCCTTGTGCTCATCTTCATTCTTCGAGTATACCAGGCTATCGTTAATGAACACCACAACAAACTTATCCAATAACTCCATGAACACCTTATGCATCATACTCATGAAATAGGCAGGGGCATTAGTCAATCCAAATGACATAACCATGTACTCATATAGCCCGTACCTTGTGGTGAAGGCTGTCTTGGGTATATCCTATTTTAGGATCTTCAACTGGTGGTATCCTGATCGTAGATCGATCTTGGAGAATACTTTAGCTCCTTGCAGCTGGTCAAACAAATCATTGATCATCAGTAGTGGGTACTTGTTCTTGATTGTCACTTCATTCAATGCACGATAATCAACAACCATTCTCAAAGATCCATCCTTCTTCTCAACAAAAAGCACCGGTGCTCCCCACGGTGACGAACTTCATCGAATGTAACCTTTCTCCAATAACTCCTTAATCTACTTCTTAATCTCCTCCAGATCATTTGCGGGCATCCGATATGGTCTCTTTGATATCGGTCCGTTGCCTGGCAACAACTCAATGTCTCGATCCGGCGGCATGCCTGGTAGTTCATCAGGAAATACATCCGGATAAACCTTCACTACATGCACTTCCTCCTGAACAACTCCTGAGAGGGAATTTACTTGGGTTCTCCTTGGCGCATGCCTGGATACATACTTGATCCTTTTTCCCTCCGGGGTGGTTAGCAGAATTGACCTACTAGCACAGTCAATGTTTCCTCCATACTTCGACAACCAATCCATGCCTAGTATCACATCGAATCCTCGTGACTCCAGAATTATTGGGTCCAAGGGGAAAACATGGCTACCAATGGTTAAGGGTAACCGATCGCACCATCGGCTCGCCATACACTCTGCTCCTGGTGAGCTTACTAGCATGGGTGACCTAAGGGCTAAGGTGGGTAGCTTAAAATTGTCCACAAATCCCCTTGATATGTATGAATGCGATGCACCAGTATCAAAAAGAACAAGAGCGGTAAATGACTTAACCAAAAACTTACCGATAACTGTGTCTGGCTTCTCTTCAACCTCCTCCACATTAACATGGTTCACTTGTCCCCTATTGAAAGGGTTGGGCTTCTTCCCAGAGCTTCCATTGCCATTACCATTCTTTGCTTCAGGGCGCTCATTGGCATAGTGTCTAGTCTTCCCGCACTTGAAACAAGTAATGTGACTTTGGTCCTTCTTGGCGGGTGTGGCTGGGTTAGAGCGGTTCTGGTTGCTGCCGGCGCCATTCCCATTTCCATTCTTGGGGCCACCGTGGTTATGCGAACTTCCTCCATTGTGCGTATGTCCTCCATAGTTATGGGTATATCCTCCCAAGTTTGGGGTAAAACGAGGCTTCTGTTGAGCTCCTGAATTGTACTTCCCTTGTCCATACTTCCTCTCGCGGCTCTGCTACCTCTTGAGCACCGTGTTGGTTTTCCCTTGAAGAGGAAAGGGTGATGCAGCAAAGTAGTGTAAGTATTTCCCTAAGTTTCTGAGAACCAAGGTATCAATCCAGTAGGAGACTACACGCAAGTCCCTCGTACCTACACAAACAAATAAGAACCTCGCAACCAACGCGATAAAGGGGTTGTCAATCCCTTCACGGTCACTTACGAGAGTGAGATCTGATAGAGATAATAATAATAAGATAAATATTTTTGGTATTTTTATGATATAGATTGAAAGTAAAGATTGCAAAATAAAGTAGATTGGAAACTTATATGATAAAAGATAGACCTGGGGGGCACAGGTTTCACTAGTGGCTTCTCTCAAGATAGCATAAGTATTACGGTGGGGAACAAATTACTGTCGAGCAATTGATAGAAAAGTGAATAATTATGAGAATAGTTAGGCATGATCATGTATATAGGCATCACGTCCGCGACAAGTAGACCGAAACGATTCTGCATCTACTACTATTACTCCACACATCGACCGCTATCCAGCATGCATCTAGAGTATTAAGTTCATAAGAACAGAGTAACGCGTTAGGCAAGATGACATGATGTG
Source organism: Triticum monococcum (assembly GCA_034509565.1). Classification (NCBI taxonomy): domain Eukaryota; kingdom Viridiplantae; phylum Streptophyta; class Magnoliopsida; order Poales; family Poaceae; genus Triticum; species Triticum monococcum. The sequence continues at coordinate 498,894,601 of CM067843.1, forward strand.
GAGGGATAAACTCAAGCAATATGATATAAACCCCATCTTTTTATCCTCGATGGCAACAATACAATACGTGCCTTGCTGCCCCTGCTGTCAATGGGAAAGGACACCGCAAGATTGAACCCAAAGCTAAGCACTTCTCCCATTGCAAGAAAGATCAATCTAGTAGGCCAAACCAAAATGATAATTTGAAGAGACTTGCAAAGATAACCAATCAAAAATAAAAGATTTCAGAGAAGAATCAAATATTGTTCATAGATAAACTTGATCATAAAACCACAATTCATCGGATCTCGACAAACACACCACAAAAAGAGTTACATCAAATAGATCTCCAAGAAGATCAAGGAGAACATTGTATTGAGATCCAAAGAGAGAGAAGAAGCCATCTAGCTAATACTATGCACCCGAGGTCTGCGGTAAACTACTCACACAGCATCGGAGAGGCTATGGTGTTGATGTAGAAGCCCTCCGTGATCGATTCCCCCTCCAGCAGAGCTCCGGAAAAGGCCCCAAGATGGGATCTCTTGGGTACAAAAGGTTGCGTCGGTGGAAATAGGGTTTCATGGTGCTCCTGGATGTTTTCAGGGTATATGGATATATATAGGAGAAAGAAGTAGGTCGGTGGAGCTGCAAGGGGCCCATGAGGGTGGGGGCGCTCCTAGGGGGCAGGCGTGCCTCCCTGCCTCGTGGCCACCTCGTTTCTTTCTTGACATCTACTCCAAGTCCCCTGGATCACGTTTGTTCAAAAAATTACTCTCCCGAAGGTTTCATTCCATTTGGATTCCATTTGATATTCCTTTTCTGTGAAACACTGAAATAGGCAAAAAACAGCAATTTGCACTGGGCCTTGGGTTAGTGCTACCTCTTGAGTACTGCGTTGGTTTTCCCCGAAGAGGAAGGGATGATGTAGCAAAGTAGCGTAAGTATTTCCCTCGGTTTTTGACAACCAAGGTATCAATCCAGTAGGAGGCTATGCGTGAGTCCCTCGTACCTGCACAAAACAAATAAATCCTCGCAACCAACGCAAATAGGGGTTGTCAATCCCTATAAGGCCACTTACGAGAGTGAGATCTGATAGATATGATAAGATAATATTTTTGGTATTTTTATGATAAAGATGAAAAGTAAAATAAGGGCAAAGTAAATAGCAAAGGAAATAATGAAGTAGTATGAGATTAATATGATGAAGATAGACCCACGGGCCATAGGTTTCACTAGTGGCTTCTCTCGAGAGCATAAGTATTCTACGGTGGGTGAACAAATTATTGTTGAGCAATTGACAGAATTGAGCATAGTTATGAGAATATCTAGGTATGATCATGTATATAGGCATCACGTCCGAGACAAGTAGACCAACTCCTGCTTGCATCTACTACTATTACTCCGCTCATCGACCGCTATCCAGCATGCATCTAGAGTATTAAGTTAAAAATAGAGTAACGCCTTAAGCAAGATGACATGATGTAGAGGGATAGACTCATGCAATATGAAGAAAACCCCATCTTGTTATCCTCGATGGCAACAATACAATACGTGCCTTGCTGCCCCTACTGTCACTGGGAAAGGACACCGCAAGATTGATCCCAAAGCTAAGCACTTCTCCCATTGCAAGAAAGATCAATCTAGTAGGCCAAACCAAACTGATAATTCGAAGAGACTTGCAATGATAACCAATCATACATAAAAGAATTCAGAGAAGATTCAAATATTATTCATAGATAGACTTGATCATAAACCCACAATTCATCGGTCTCAACAAACACACCGCAAAAAGAAGATTACATCGAATAGTTCTCCACAAGAGAGGGGGAGAACATTGTATTGAGATCCAAAAAGAGAGAAGAAGCCATCTAGCTACTAACTATGGACCCCTAGGTCTGAGGTAAACTACTCACACTTCATCGGAGGAACTATGGTGTTGATGTAGAAGCCCTCTGTGATCGATGCCTCTGGCGGAGCTCCGGAATAGGCCCCAAGATGGGATCTTGTGGATACAGAAAGTTGCGGCGGTGGAATTAGGTTTTTAGCTCTGTATCTGATCGTTTGGGGGTACGTAGGTATATATAGGAGGAAGGAGTACGTCGGTGGAGCAACAGGGGGCCCATGAGGGTGGAGGGCGCGCCTGGGGTAGGCAGGCGCGCCCCCCTACCTCGTGGCCTCCTCTTTTCTTTCTTGACATAGGGTCCAAGTCTCCCGGATCATAATCTTCCTAAAAATCACGTCCCGAAGGTTTTATTCCGTTTGGACTCCGTTTGATATTCCTTTTCTTCAAAACCCTAAAACAGGCAAAAAATAGCAATTCTGGGCTGGGCCTCCGGTTAATAGGTTAGTCCCAAAAATATTATAAAAGTGGATAATAAAGCCCAATAATGTCAAGAACAGTAGATAATATAGCATGGAGCAATCAAAAATTATAGATACGTTGGAGACGTATCAAGCATCCCCAAGCTTAATTCCAGCTCGTCCTCGAGTAGGTAAATGATAAAAACAGAATTTTTGATGCGGAGTGCTACTTGGCATAATTTTAATGTAATGAATATTCAGATCCAAAAGATTCAAGACAAAACTTCATATTGACATAAAAATAATAATATTTCAAGCATACTAACAAAGCAGTTATGTCTTCTCAAAATAACGTGGCTAAAGAAAGTTATCCCAACAAAATCATATAGTCTGGCTATGCTCTATCTTCACAACACAAAGTATTTAAATCATGCACAACCCCCATGACAAGCCAAGCAATTGTTTCATACTTTTGACATTCTCAAAACTTTTTCAATCTTCACGCAATACATGAGCGTGAGCCATGGATATAGCACTATAGGTGGAATAGAGTGGTGGTTGTGGAGAAGACAAAAAGGGAAGATAGTCTCACATCAACTAGGTGTATCAACAGGCTATGGAGATGCCCATCAATAGATATCAATGTGAGTGAGTAGGTATTGGCATGCAACAGATGCACTAGAGCTATAAGTATATGAAAGCTCAAAAAGAAACTAAGTGGGTGTGCATCCAACTTGCTAGCTCATGAAGACCTAGGGAAATTTGAGGAAGCCCATCATCGGAATATACAAGCCAAGTTCTATAATGAAAAATTGCCACTAGTATATGAAAGTGATAACATGAGAGACTCTCTACTATGAAGATCATGGTGCTACTTTGAAGCACAAGTGTGGTAAAAGGATAGTAACATTGTCCCTTCTCTCTTTTTCTCTCATTTTTTGTTTGGGCCTTTCTCTTTTTTATGGCCTATTTTCTTTCTTTCTTTCTTTTTTATTTTTCGTCCGGAGTCTCATCTCGACTTGTGGGGGAATCATAGTCTCCATCATCCTTTCCTCACTGGGACAATGCTCTAATAATGATGATCATCACACTTTTATTTTTCTTACAACTCAACAATTACAACTCGATACTTAGAATAAAATATGACTCTATATGAATGCCTTCAGCGGTGTACCGGGATATGCAATGACTCATGAGTGACAAGTATGAAAGAATTATGAACGGTGGCTTTGCCACGAATACGATGTCAACTACATGATCATGCTAAGCAATATGACAATGATGGAGTGTGTCATAATAAACAGAACGGTGGAAAGTTGCATGGCAATATATCTCGGAATGGCTATGGAAATGCCATAATAGGTAGGTATGGTGGCTGTTTTGAGGAAGGTATATGGTGGGTGTATGATACCGGCGAAAGGTGCGTGGTATTAGAGGGGCTAGCAAAGGTGGAAGGGTGAGAGTGCGTATAATCCATGGACTCAACATTAGTCATAAAGAACTCATATACTTATTGCAAAAATCTACAAGTTATCAAAGCAAAGTATTACGCGCATGCTCCTAAGGGGATAGATTGGTAGGAAAAGACCATTGCTCGTCCCCGACCGCCACTCATAAGGAAGACAATCAATAAATAAATCATGCTCCGACTTCATCACATAACGGTTCACCATACGTGCATGCTACGGGAATCACAAGCTTCACCACAAGTATTTCTCAAATTCAAAACTACTCAACTAGCACGACTTTAATATCACCATGTGTATATCTAAAAACAATTATCAAGTATCAAACTTCTCATAGTAATCAACACACTCATAAGAGATTTTTTTTATTATTCTTGCATACCAAGCATATTAGGATTTTAAGAAAATTACCATGCTATTAAGGCTCTCAAAATAATCTAAGTGAATCATGAGAGATCAATAGTTTCTATAAAACATATCCACCACCGTGCTCTAAAAGATATAAGTGAAGTACTAGAGCAAAACTATATAACTCAAAAGATATAAGCGAAGCACATAGAGTATTCTAACGAATTCCAAATCATGTATGGCTCTCTCAAAAGGTGTGCACATCAAGGATGATTGTGGTACACTAAAAAGCAAATACTCAAATGATACAAGACACTCCAAGCAAAGCATATATCATGTAGTGAATAAAAATATAGCTCCAAGTAAAGTTACCGATAGAAGTAGACGAAAGAGGGGATGCCTTCCGGGGCATCCCCAAGCTTTGGCTTTTAGGTGTCCTTAGATTATCTGGGGGCTGCCATGGGCATCCTCAAGCTTAGGCTCTTGCCACTCCTTGTTCCATAATCCATCAAATCTTTACCCAAAACTTGAAAACTTCACAACACAAAACTTAAAGTAGAAAATCTCGTGAGCTCCGTTAGTGAAACAAATTAAAAGACCACTTCAAGGTAATGTAATGTGACGCCCCGAGACCGTTGTGCCAGGTGTCGTTAAGTTATTCGTTGTCGTTGCCATGTCATTTGCTTCTGTGTTGCATCTTATCATGTCATCATGTGCATTGCATTATCATGTTTTCAAAACTTGCATTCGTCCGGGTTCTCCGAGTTCTCTCCGTTGTTCGTTCTGAGCCCAGACACACTTGCACGCGCCCGCGGCATGTCCGAAATAGTATTTTATAAGTGGCCGGAAAATGTTCTCGGATTGAGTTGAAATTTGGTGTGCGGTCTTATTATAGTGTAGACAGACTGCCTGTCAAGTTTCATCGCAATCGGAGTTCATTTGACGCCCCAACGGATAAATATAGCGGCAATAGTGGCCGGTCTAACGTCGGACGTTTTCGGTCTCCGAAAACTGTTGTCGGGTTTTCCCTCTCTCTTCTCTTCTCTCAGCTCGAGACCGTCTACACAGATCACTACCTATCGCCAGGCCCTACCTAACCTCTCTCGTCAGCCCGCAGCCCTCCTCGCGTGCGCCCGAAAGTTGTCCCGGACCCGACCCGGGCTGTCGCCACCGCTGTGTCCGGAACATCCCCAAACGTCTACAAAACGTCACCATTTTCTTATTTGAGCTTCCTAGCTATTTTATCCGCGATCGTCTGTTTGCGATCGGAGGGACAAGATACCCCCAAACCTAATTCATTTGCGCATATATACGGGTCCAACCCTAACTTCTAGGGAGTCTGTCCCATCCATCCAATCCTCACGCCGCCGCCACTCCTCCAGTCCCCTCTTCCTCGGGATCCCCTCCCGATCCAGCCCACCAACCAGCGCAAGCCGTTTCTCCCCTCGATCTCGAGTGGATCGTGTAGCTGCTCGGAGCCCCGATGCCCAGGAGCGCTCGGCCTCATCCCCTTACGCCACCGCCGCCGGAAACCAGAGCCAGTCCGTGCCCTGCTCCCTTCTTCTCCGTGCCGCCCTCTCATCTCTCTCCCTCTCATCTCCTTGCTCCCTCTCTCTCTCACAGGGAACACAGGACCAGGAGCTCTGCCATGGCTGCCCCGAAGCTCCAAGACGCTGCTGTCCCGCGCCCGGGTCCTGCGGCCTCGACCCGAGCCGCCATGGACGAGCTCCACTTCGCCGGCTTCCGCTTCCCCGAGCGCCGCCGGCTACCTCTGTCACCGGATCTGGGATCCCCGTGGCCAGATCCGTCCATTCCCGCGGATCTCCGCCGTGCCCGCCTGCCGGAGTCCCCGCTGCCGCCTCACAGTTGACCTAGGGCGCCGCCGCCCTGTTCCTGTTCGTGCGCCAGGCGCGAGGAGGGTGACGCCCTCGCTCGCCTGGGCTGCCTCCCTCGCTGCATCGGCCTGCCTCCCATCCACCACCTGAGGCCCAGCGGACCGCCTCCAAGCCCAGCAACTGCCAAGGCCTGCCTTGGCTTCTCCACCCACCGGGCTTGGCCCATGGTGCGAATTGCCCCAGCTCCCATGCTCTGTTTAAGGCCCAGTGCATAGATTCGGCCCATGTCACATTTTTTTTCCGCGGAGTGGATTTGTCTATTTATCCAGGAGATGACTGTTTTACAGAAAAGTCCCCGAGCTTCATGCATATAATAACTCATGATCTGTGCATCATATGGGAAAACTTAATATATGAAACTTGTTTAAAATTGTGTCTAGTTTCATAATATGTCACTTTCATCTATGTTTAAAATATTTAAAATGTTGTTTGCATTAAATTTGCTCTATGCCATGCTAAAATGAATTAATTCATAGCTAAATAACCGTAACTCGGATTTTAATAAACTTTATATGTAAATGGGGTAGAATTTTGCCTAGTTTATCATGGTGGCATCACTTTGCATGTTGAACAACTCTAAAATTGCGTTTAGGACAGATCAGGACCTAACCTAATTTATGCACATGAGGAGTTTCCGGATTTGTTGTTTGTTGTTCCCGGCCTCATTTAAACTTGACTAGGTGGGTAGTTTTCATTTGCTTCACCCCTTGCCATGTTAATCAACATTTAATATTGTTGGGTACATAACCGAGAGAGAACTAAAAAATTGATGTGGTGTGTTGTCAATATGCATCCCGATGCATATTGTGCTCCACTTAATGTGTAGGATTGTTTGTGCACTTTGCCATGCCATGCTTCATTAAACCGGACATGCATCATATTTGGTTGTGCATCATGCCATGTTTATGCCGTGGTTGTTTACTATGTTGTGTGCTTCTTTTCCGGTGATTGCTTCCTCGGGTTGGTTCCAAAAACGTCGAGTTTGTGAGGACCCGTTCGTCTACATCCGTTTGTCTTCTTCATGGACTCGTTCTTCTTCCTTGCAGGATTTCAGGCAAGATGATCATACCCTCGAAATCACTACTATCTTTGCTATGCTAGTTTGCTCGCTCTTTTGCTATGCCAATGCTACGATGCCTACCACTTGCTTGACAGCCTCCCAATTGCCATGTTTAGCCCCTAACCCTCCTATGTCCTAGAAAACCATTGATTGGCTATGTTACCGCTTTGCTCAGCCCCTCTTATAGCGTTGTTAGTTGCAGGTGAAGATTGAAGTTTGTTCCTTGTTGGAACATGGAGATGTTGTTCCTTGTTGGAACAGTTGTTTACTTGTTGGGATATCACTATATATCTCATTTAATTTATGCATCTATATACTTGGTAAAGGGTGGAAGGCTCGGCCTTATGCCTGGTGTTTTGTTCCACTCTTGCCGCCCTAGTTTCCGTCATATCGGTGTTATGTTCCCGGATTTTGCGTCCCTTATGCGGTTGGGCTATAATGGGAACCCCTTGACAGTTCGCCTTAAGTAAAGCTTCTCCAGCAATGCCCAACATTGGTTTTACCATTCGCCACCTAGCCTTTTCTTTCCCTTGGGTTCTGCAAACTCAAGGGTCATCTTTATTTTAACCCCCGGGCCAGTGCTCCTCTGAGTGTTGGTCCAACTTGTCAGCCGCCGGTGGCCACCAGGGGCAACTCTGGACTGGCCTACCGGAAGTTTGGACGATCCGGTGTGCCCTGAGAAAGAGATATGTGCAGCTCCTATCGGGATTTGTCGGCACATTCGGGCGGTGTTGCTGGTTTAGTTTTACCCTGTCGAAATGTCTTGTTGTACTGGGATACCGAGTCTGATCGGAATGTCTCGGGTGGAGGTCTATTCCTTCGTTGACCGTGCGAGCTTGTCATGGGCTAAGTTGGGACACCCCTGCAGGGGTTTGAACTTTCGAAAGCCGTGCCCGCGGTTATGGGCAGATGGGAATTTGTTAGCGTCCGGTTGTAGAAAACCTGAAGTTGACCTTAATTAAAATGAATCAACCACGTGTGTAACCGTGATGGTCTCTTTCCGACGGAGTCCGGGAAGTGAACACGGTTGTTGGAGTTATGCTTGACGTAGGTAGTCCAGGATCACTTCTTGATCACATTTTATCGACCGTGCTTTGCCTTCTCTTCTCGCTCTCTTTTGCGAATAAGTTAGCCATCATATATGCTAGTCGCTTGCTGCAGCTCCACCTCATACCTTTACCTTACCCATAAGCTTAAATAGTCTTGATCGCGAGGGTGCGAGATTGCTGAGTCCCTGTGGCTCATAGATACTTCCAAAAACCAGTTTGCAGGTGCCGATGAGTCCGTGCAGATGACGCAACCAAGCTCAGGAGGAGCTCGATGAAGACCTTGTTCATTTATGTTGTTTCGCTCTAGTTGGTCAGTAGTGGAGCCCAGTTGGGGTCGATCGGGGACCTTTGTCGCATTTGGGGTTCTTCTTTTATTTTTTGGTTCCGTAGTCGGACCATGAGTGTATTTGGTTGATGAAATGCTTTATTCATGTAATTGTGTGAAGTGGCGATTGTAAGCCAACTATGTAACTTTCCCCTATTATATTACATGGGTTGTGTGAAGATTACCTCACTTGCGACATTGCCTTCAATGCGATTATGCCTCTAAGTCGTGCCTCGACACGTGGGAGATATAGTCGCATCGAGGGTGTTACAAGTTGGTAATCAGAGCCTTCCCCGACCTTAGGAGCCCCCACTGATTGATCATTTTTAGCGGCCGAGTTGTGTCTAGAAAAATGTTTTGAGTCATTAGGAATTATATATCGGAGAGTTTAGGAATTCTTTTTACTTCCCAGTCTCTTCATCGCTCTGGCAAGGCATCCTGACGTAGAGTTTTGACTCTTCTCTTCTCAAATTTCACTAAATTTTTTTTAGGATCACGCGAGTATCTTGGTTTTGTTCCGATGGCTTATGATGAGAATACTGTCTTGGTGCCTCCTGTCAGGGGTTTAGTGGAAGTGTCCCGGGGAGTTGAGCTCTGAGGTGTTGTCATCATAATTTTATCGTCGCAATTCTGGTATACTTGAGATATGTGCGCAACATCGAAAATCTCCTTTATGCAGTTCATTGGTGAGATAACCTCGACGCCACCCAGTACTGGGGCGGGAGTTCGGGAGTATCGCCATAACTTGTATAACGGATGCTTTTCGAAGGTTGAGATAGATGGTTTCCGAAGGTTTCTTGGTTATGTGTTGAAGGATGGATACAGCTGGATGTAGGTATTGCTAGTTTGGGTGAGATATTATGCTTCCCCTGTATCCCCAACACCTGATGGCATAACCGGAAAGTTTCGGGAGTTTCATAGGTGGGAATTCAAGTAGCTCTTAGGATATCCTTCCGACAGATGTATGATATGAAATTGGGGTTCGACGTCTAGTGGTTCGCCTATTCACGGTCGATTTTACAGTGGTCTCGTTGTGTCTTAAAGAGTCCTTGGCTATGCTGACTCGGGGACGCTTCGTATGTCATGTGCACTGCCTTGTACATGATGGTGCTGTACGATCGAGCCCGTGTAGGTCCCACCACGAAAACTTCGGACGAAATCTCTACCATATGTTTGTTCCGGCTTATTCTGCAAGCCAATCCTTTGTTTTTGTTTTGAGTTGTGGTATTCGAGTTGCTTCGAAGTCAAATGTTGATCCCATACCTTTCATAAGCGGTGTTCTCATATTTTGATGTGAATACCAATCCTTCATGATAATCGAGATTGTCATGTTAATTCTTTTCAACCAGTGTGCTTCCCTTCTAGTGGATCCGACCATTTCAACATCAGCAAGACCAATTATCACTTCTTCTCAATGGTATTTGTTTCATTCGTCCCAAGCTGCCTTTGTTTTTCCCTCCCTCCCACCCTTGTTTCTTCGAGGAACCATATTTCTTATTCAAGTATCCTTTTATTCAAGTGAAGTCTCTCCATTCTTTTCTATCAATATTCTTATCCGGTGATTCTCATGAAGATTCTAGCGGAGCTTCTAGTTCGTCATTATTTGTTCTTTTCTTCTCCGGTGGTTTCAAGTCAAGATTTGTTGATCATATCTTTCTCCTCGTTTCAAATACATTCTCATACCGGTGCACCTCTTAATAATTAACTTCTCGCTATTCATTTATTCTGGAGTGCTCAAGATATCTCGAAGATTCGTGTTTCCACTCTGCTTTCGTAATCCTTTCAAACTCTTTCGAGGATGTTATTTCATTCTAGCCATTTAATTCAACCGGTGCATTCCCTCTTTTAAATCATTTCAACGGTGTTTTCTTTCGAGTGGGCCCTAACCCACAGGTCTTTTCCCAGGATCTTGCCTGACTCCTCTTATTTTCTCGGAGCTATCCTAAATTCCTTTTAAAGTTTGACGTAAGAATGAATTGTCATCAGTCAAATGTCTTTCTCCAAGATCGGTTAATTTTTTTCATCGTTGGCTCAACCTCTCCTCTTTTAATCATTTCGGAGTGTCTAAATAATTTTTGGTGGTATTTCTCGTCGTCTTTCTCAGTTTAGAAGACCGGAGAAGATTCTTCTTTCAACCTTGCTCCATTCCCTTCAAGTTTCGTCATTCGAGATTTTTGCAATCCTCTCATAATTGTTCGATCGTGAGAATTCTTTTATCCATCAGGAGCAATTCAAGAGCCTTTTCAGTTTGATTCTCCGAAGGCCATCATTTCGGGATTATTCATTCTAGCTTTCAGATCTCATCCTCCTAATCTTACCGGTGCATTGTTCAACTGATCTTTAATCGGCTCGTGTTCTCTTTGTTTCTCATGTATATAAATTCCCTTAAGTATCTTCTTTTGTTCTCTAATTCTTCCCGGTGTTTCCTTATCTTTACTTTGTTCATAATCAATTCTTCCGGTGGTTCGTTCAAGATTTCTCTTCTTTATAAATTCATTCATTGTTTCAATTCCATCGGTGTTTCGTTGAAGACCTTCTCAAGTTTGTCCTATATCTCTCTTAATCCTTTCTACGAGAATAAGTAGTATGTCAAATCCATTGATTGTCATCAATTTGAATTGGTGAAGGATATGCATAACATAATTATTATTCTTGTTTCATCCAAGTGATTAATTTCCTATTCCGGAGGTTCATCAAGATTTTGATCTCAATTGCTCTTCTTATCATTTCTTTCCGGAGTTCTTACCTTTTCTGCATTATCTCATCGCGAAGCTTCATCTAATCATTGCAAGGATTCTCCTTGTGGTTTCAATTTCTCTGTCTTTTTATTCCTTTCGTTACCGGAGTTCTTAATGGAGGTTCTACATAATGGTCCATCAAGGATTTAATTCCTTCTCCAACTTTTTAATTGAGATTCTTTTCTAAGGAGCTCAAGCCTTCTTCATCTTGCTATCCGGAGTGCAATTCTTTCTTCCATGTTATTGGAGGTGGTACTATATCATTCTTGATAATTTGAGTTCATGTTTTCATGATTCACATGCTGTCAAGATTGGGATATTTTTAAATCCATCAACCTATTCGTTGGTATTGTCTTGGGTTATATTTCACCTAAAGCCTTCCCCAAGGATGGTTGTTATTATGGTGCTTATATATGATTCAAGTTTTTCATCTATCCTCCCGGTGAAATAGTTTCTTGTCTCCTTGTTCTTATCAACCCAATTCTTTTCCCGTTAGTGGCAGAATATCACCTCAGATTTGAGATGCATTTCACAAGTCCATATCAAGCTTATTATTTTCGTTGTGGGTTTTCCAACAACTCCGTTCAACCCTTCTCCTAGAGATGCCTTTTCAAGCTCTTTTGTGGCAGAAGTTGGCCTTTTCTTCTCTATTCTCCTATTTCGGTTATCTATCCTCTACTCTTTTGTTCCGAAGGCATGGTGATGTTGCTCTCTTCAACCCATCTTCTTGTCTATCAGGATCGTGCTCTTGTCGTGCCTATCCTTTTAATCTGAGTGTTGTGTCCTCTTTTCAAGTATCCTATCATCTTGTCAAGTTCTTGTTAATTCCTTCCATTTACAGACAGAGTGCTGTCCAAATTTTATCACTCTTATTCCTTCCCTATCTTGCTTAACTGGAGTATTGTGCCCCTTTGTTCAAGTTCTTTTCGCCTTATCAAGTCTTGCATCCCTTTCTCAACCGGAGTGTCGTGTTTTCATTTGAGCTCTCTCATCTTATCAAATTTTGACTCCCTTCTCAACCGGAGTGCGGTCTGAGATCTTTCTTACCCCTTGTTCCATTCATTCAATAGTTACGGAGGCAGTGTAGTGTGATTTCATCAAGTATCTTCTCATCTTATCAAGACCTTATTCAATTCCTTTTCTTTTCAACTAGGGTGCTGCCCGAATTTTGGTTTCTCCTTGATCCCCTTCCTTAACCGGAGTGTTTTTCTATATATATCTTACCTTCAACCTCAAGGTTTCGCAATGTTCTTTGTCCCTCTTTGCTAACGGAGTGTTTTCAACCTAGTTCACCTTCGTGGTATTTTTTTTCTCTCGAATTTGTTCAACCTCGCAAGGTTCTTTGGTTTCACTCGTTTGTCAAAGAAGCAACTTAGTTTTACCTCTTCTCTTTCTCTTTCGTTGTTTCCTCGGTTCCATTCTAGATCTCGGGACGAGATCCTCTCGTAGTGGTGGAGTGTTGTGACGCCCCGAGACCGTTGTGCCAGGTGTCGTTCAGTTATTCGTTGTCGTTGTCGTGTCATTTGCTTGTGTGTTGCATCTTATCATGTCATCATGTGCATTGCATCATCATGTTTTCAAAACTTGCATTCGTCCGGGTTCTCCGAGTTCTCTCCGTTGTTCGTTCAGAGCCCAGACACACTTGCACGCGCCCGCGGCATGTCCGAAATAGTATTTTATAAGTGGCCGGAAAATGTTCTCAAATTGAGTTGAAATTTGGTGTGCGGTCTTATTATAGTGTAGACAGACTGCCTGTCAAGTTTCATCGCAATCGGAGTTCATTTGACGCCCCAACGGATAAATATAGCGGCAATAGTGGTCGGTCTAACGTCGGACGTTTTCGGTCTCCGAAAACTGTTGTCGGGTTTTCCCTCTCTCTTCTCTTCTCTCAGCTCGAGACCATCTACACAGATCACTACCTATCGCCAGGCCCTACCTAACCTCTCTCGTCAGCCCGCAGCCCTCCTCGCGCGCGCCCGAAAGTTGTCCCGGACCCGACCCGGGCTGTCGCCACCGCTGTGTCCGGAACATCCCCAAACGTCTACAAAACGTCACCATTTTCTTATTTGAGCTTCCTAGCTATTTTATCCGCGATCGTCTATTTGCGATCGGAGGGACAAGATACCCCCAAACCTAATTCATTTGCGTATATATACGGGTCCAACCCTAACTTCTAGGGAGTCTGTCCCATCCATCCAATCCTCACGCCGCCGCCACTCCTCCAGTCCCCTCTTCCTCGGGATCCCCTCCCGATCCAGCCCACCAACCAGCGCAAGCCGTTTCTCCCCTCGATCCCGAGTGGATCATGTAGCTGCTCGGAGCCCCGATGCCCAGGAGCGCTCGGCCTCATCCCCTTACGCCACCGCCGCCGGAAACCAGAGCCAGGACGTGCCCTGCTCCCTTCTTCTCCGTGCCGCTCTCTCATCTCTCTCCCTCTCATCTCCTTGCTCCCTCTCTCTCTCACAGGGAACACAGGACCAGGAGCTCCGCCATGGCTGCCCCGAAGCTCCAAGACGCTGCTGTCCCGCGCCCGGGTCCTGCGGCCTCGACCCGAGCCGCCATGGACGAGCTCCACTTCGCCGGCTTCCGCTTCCCCGAGCGCCGCCGGCTACCTCTGTCACCGGATCTGGGATCCCCGTGGCCAGATCCGTCCATTCCCGCGGATCTCCGCCGTGCCCGCCTGCCGGAGTCCCCGCTGCCGCCTCGCAGTTGACCTAGGGCGCCGCCGCCCTGTTCCTGTTCATGCGCCAGGCGCGAGGAGGGTGACGCCCTCGCTCTCCTGGGCTGCCTCCCTCGCTGCATCGGCCTGCCTCCCATCCACCACCTGAGGCCCAGCGGACCGCCTCCAAGCCCAGCAACTGCCAAGGCCTGCCTTGGCTTCTCCACCCACCGGGCTTGGCCCATGGTGCGAATTCCCCCAGCTCCCATGCTCTGTTTAAGGCACAGTGCATAGATTCGGCCCATGTCACATTTTTTTCCGCGGAGTGGATTTGTCTATTTATCCAGGAGATGACTGTTTTACAGAAAAGTCCCCGAGCTTCATGCATATAATAACTCATGATCTGTGCATCATATGGGAAAACTTAATATATGAAACTTGTCTAAAATTGTGTCTAGTTTCATAATATGTCACTTTCATCTATGTTTAAAATATTTAAAATGTTGTTTGCATTAAATTTGCTCTATGCCATGCTAAAATGAATTAATTCATAGCTAAATAACCGTAACTCGGATTTTAATAAACTTTATATGTAAATGGGGTAGAATTTTGCCTAGTTTATCATGGTGGAATCACTTTGCATGTTGAACAACTCTAAAATTGTGTTTAGGACAGATCAGGACCTAACCTAATTTATGCACATGAGGAGTTTCCGGATTTGTTGTTTGTTGTTCCCGGCCTCATTTAAACTTGACTAGGTGGGTAGTTTTCATTTGCTTCACCCCTTGCCATGTTAATCAACATTTAATATTGTTGGGTACATAACCGAGAGAGAACTAAAAAATTGATGTGGTGTGTTGTCAATATGCATCCCGATGCATATTGTGCTCCACTTAATGTGTAGGATTGTTTGTGCACTTTGCCATGCCATGCTTCATTAAACTGGACATGCATCATATTTGGTTGTGCATCATGCCATGTTTATGCCGTGGTTGTTTACTATGTTGTGTGCTTCTTTTTCGGTAATTGCTTCCTCGGGTTGGTTCCGAAAACGTCGAGTTTGTGAGGACCCGTTCGTCTATGTCCGTTTGTCTTCTTCATGGACTCGTTCTTCTTCCTTGCGGGATTTCAGGCAAGATGATCATACCCTCGAAATCACTACTATCTTTGCTATGCTAGTTTGCTCGCTCTTTTGCTATGCCAATGCTACGATGCCTACCACTTGCTTGACAGCCTCCCAATTTCCATGTTTAGCCCCTAACCCTCCTATGTCCTAGCAAACCGTTGATTGGCTATGTTACCGCTTTGCTCAGCCCCTCTTATAGCGTTGTTAGTTGCAGGTGAAGATTGAAGTTTGTTCCTTGTTGGAACATGGAGATGTTGTTCCTTGTTGGAACAGTTGTTTACTTGTTGGGATATCACTATATATCTTATTTAATTTATGCATCTATATACTTGGTAAAGGGTGGAAGGCTCGGCCTTATGCCTGGTGTTTTGTTCCACTCTTGCCGCCCTAGTTTCCGTCATATCGGTGTTATGTTCCCGGATTTTGCGTCCCTTACGCGGTTGGGCTATAATGGGAACCCCTTGACAGTTCGCCTTAAGTAAAGCTTCTCCAGCAATGCCCAACATTGGTTTTACCATTCGCCACCTAGCCTTTTCTTTCCCTTGGGTTCTGCAGACTCAAGGGTCATCTTTATTTTAATCCCCGGGCCAGTGCTCCTCTGAGTGTTGGTCCAACTTGTCAGCCGCCGGTGGCCACCAGGGGCAACTCTGGGCTGGCCTACCGGAAGTTTGGACGATCCGGTGTGCCCTAAGAAAGAGATATGTGCAGCTCCTATCAGGATTTGTCGGCACATTCGGGCGGTGTTGCTGGTTTAGTTTTACCCTGTCGAAATGTCTTGTTGTACTGGGATACCGAGTCTGATCGGAATGTCTCGGGTGGAGGTCTATTCCTTCGTTGACCGTGAGAGCTTGTCATGAGCTAAGTTGGGACACCCCTGCAGGGATTTGAACTTTCGAAAGCCGTGCCCGCGGTTATGGGCAGGTGGGAATTTGTTAACGCCCGGTTGTAGAAAACTTGAAGTTGACCTTAATTAAAATGAATCAACCGCGTGTGTAACCGTGATGGTCTCTTTCCGGTGGAGTCCGGGAAGTGAACACGGTTGTTGGAGTTATGCTTGACGTAGGTAGTCCAGGATCACTTCTTGATCACATTTTATCGACCGTGCTTTGCCTTCTCTTCTCGCTCTCTTTTGCGAATAAGTTAGCCATCATATATGCTAGTCGCTTGCTGCAGCTCCACCTCATACCTTTACCTTACCCATAAGCTTAAATAGTCTTGATTGCGAGGGTGCGAGATTGCTGAGTCCCTGTGGCTCATAGATACTTCCAAAAACCAGTTTGCAGGTGCCGATGAGTCCGTGCAGATGACGCAACCAAGCTCAGGAGGAGCTCGATGAAGACCTTGTTCATTTATGTTGTTTCGCTCTAGTTGATCAGTAGTGGAGCCTAGTTGGGGTCGATCGGGGACCTTTGTCGCATTTGGGGTTCTTCTTTTATTTTTTGGTTCCGTAGTCGGACCATGAGTGTATTTGGTTGATGAAATGCTTTATTCATGTAATTGTGTGAAGTGGCGATTGTAAGCCAACTATGTAACTTTTTCCCCTATTATATTACATGGGTTGTGTGAAGATTACCTCACTTGCGACATTGCCTTCAATGCGATTATGCCTCTAAGTCGTGCCTCGACACGTGGGAGATATAGTCGCATCAAGGGTGTTACATGTAATGAACTCATTATTTATTTATATTGGTGTTATACCTACTGTATTACAACTTCTCTATTGTTTATAAACTATTTTACTAGCCATAGATTCATCAAAATAAGCAAACAACACACGAAAAACAGAATCTGTCAAAAACAGAATAGTCTGTAGTAATCTGTAGCTAGCGCAAGATCTGGAACCCAAAAAATTCTAAAATAAATTTCTGGACGTGCGGAATTTATCTATTAATCATCTGAAAAAATAATTAACTAAATATCACTTTCCAAATAAAAAATGACAGCAGTTTTCGTGAGCGCTAAAGTTTCTGTTTTTTACAGCAAGTTCAACAAGACTTTCCCCATGTCTTCCCAATGGTTCTACTTGGAATAAACACTAATTAAACACAAAAAACACAACCAAAACAGAGTATAGATAAATTATTTATTACTAAACAGGAGCAAAAAGCAAGGAATAAAAATAAAATTGGGTTGCCTCCCAACAAGCGCTATCGTTTAACGCTCCTAGCTAGGCATAACAAGCAAGAATAGATCTAGGTATTGCCGTCTTTGGTAGGCAATTCTTCAATTAGGCATCTACCATCTTTAGGAATTTCTTTATTTTTATTAATTATCAAACTTTTAGGCACAATATCAAAAAATTCATTTGTAACAAATGGTTCCTTAATGATAGCAAAAAGATTGGGATGAATACTTACAGATTTGAGATCCGCATGTTCCTTACTAGAGGATTCACCCTTATTTTTAGGAACATACATAAACTTGGCAATTTTAGTGGGAGGACTTGGAGTATTCTTTATGGAAGAAAAAGCGGTTCCCAAGTTGGTAATAATATCCTCAAGTTTATCGATCCTAGTGGAATCGTGATTTATTTTCTCATTAACTATGGGTTCCTTTTCTTTAATATTTTCAAAGTAACTCCTACTTTAGATCCATATTGAGAGATTTGGCTGTGGATCTTTTTATCCAAATTTTCGATTAACTCTACGGTAGCAACCTTATTTTCAATAATTTCAAGCCTTTGCATTACATGCTCCAAAGTTAATACAGTTCCATTAACCAAGAGAGAGGGTGAGCCAAATAAATCTAACATAGCATTATAAGAATCAAAAGTATGGCTACCCAAAAAGTTCCCTTCGGTAATAGTATCAAGAATATATCTGTGCCAAGGAGTAATGCCTACATAAAAATTGCGAAGGAGAACGGAAGTAGATTGCTTCCTAGTAGATCTATTTTGAGCATTGCAAATTCTATACCAAGCATCTTTTAGATTTTCTCCCTCCCATTGCTTAAAATTTAGAATTTCATTCTCGGGAGACGACGGAGAAGATAAGGGACTAGCCATAGTGACAAGCAAGCAAACTAACACACAAGCAAACAAAAAGCAAGCGGGCAAAAAGAGGCAAATAGAGAAAGAGAGGGAGGATAGAGAGAGAGAGGGCGAATAGAATGGCAAGGGTGAAGTGGGGGGAGAGGAAAACGAGAGGCAAATGGAAAATAATGTAATGCGGGAGATAAGGGTATGTGATGGGTACTTGGTATGTTGACTTTTGCGTAGACCTCCCCGGCAACGGCGCCAGAAATCCTTCTTGCTACCTCTTGAGCACTGCGTTGGTTTTCCCCAAAGAGGAAGGGATGATGCAACAAAGTAGCGTAAGTATTTCCCTCAGTTTTTGAGAACCAAGGTATCAATCCAGTAGGAGGCTACGCGCGAGTCCCTCGTACCTGCACAAAACAAATAAATGCTCGCAACCAACGCAAATAGGGGTTGTCAATCCCTATAAGGCCACTTACGAGAGTGAGATCTGATAGATATGATAAGATAATATTTTTGGTATTTTTATGATAAAGATGCAAAGTAAAATAAAGGCTAAGTAAATAGCAAAGGAAATAACTAAGTAGTAGGAGATTAATATGATGAAGATAGACTCGGGGGCCATAGGTTTCACTAGTGGCTTCTCTCGAGAGCATAAGTATTCTACGGTGGGTGAACAAATTACTGTTGAGTAATTGATAGAATTGAGCATAGTTATGAGAATATCTAGGTATGATCATGTATATAGGCATCACGTCCGAGACAAGTAGACCAACTCCTGCCACCATCTACTACTATTACTCCACTCATCGGCCACTATCCAGCATGCATCTAGAATATTAAGTTAAAAACAGAGTAACGCCTTAAGCAAGATGACATGATGTAGAGGGATAGACTCATGCAATATGAAGAAAACCCCATCTTGTTATCCTCGATGGCAACAATACAATACGTGCCTTGCTGCCCCTACTGTCACTGGGAAAGGACACCGCAAGATTGAACCCAAAGCTAAGCACTTCTCCCATTGCAAGAAAGATCAACCTAGTAGGCCAAACCAAACTGATAGTTCAAAGAGACTTGCAAAGATAACCAATCATACATAAAAGAATTCATAGAAGATTCAAATATTATTCATAAATAGACTTGATCATAAACCCACAATTCATCGGTCTCAACAAACACACCGCAAAAAGAAGATTACATCGAATAGTTGTCCACAAGAGAGGGGGAACATTGTATTGAGATCCAAAAAGAGAGAAGAATCCATCTAGCTACTAATTATGGACCCGTAGGTCTGAGGTAAACTACTCACACTTCATCGGAGGGGCTATGGTGTTGATGTAGAAGCCCTCCGTGATTGATGCCCCCTCCGGTGGAGCTCCGGAACAGGCCCCAAGATGGGATCTCATGGATACAGAAAGTTACGATGGTGGAATTAGGTTTTTGGCTCCGTATCTAATCGTTTGGGGGTACGTAGGTATATATAGGAGGAAGGAGTACGTCGGTGGAGCAATAGGGGGGCCACGAGGGTGGAGGGCGCGCCTGGGGTAGGCAGGCGTGCCCTCTACCTCGTGGCCTCCTCTTTTCTTTCTTGACGTAGGGTCCAAGTCTCCCGGATCATAATCTTCCTAAAAATCACGTTCCCGAAGGTTTCATTCCGTTTGGACTCCGTTTGATATTCCTTTTCTTCGAAACCCTAAAATAGGCAAAAAAAACAGCAATTCTGAGCTGGGCCTTCAGTTAATAGGTTACTCCCAAAAATAATATACAAGTAGATAATAAAGCCCAATAATGTCCAAAACAGTAGATAATATAGCATGGAGCAATCAAAAATTATAGATACGTTGGAGACGTATCAGTTAGTAGGTTAGTCCCAAAAATAATATAAAGGTGTATAATAAAGCCCAATAAACATCCAAAATAGATAATATAATAGCATGGAACAATCAAAAATTATAGATATGTTGGAGACATATCAGGCTCTCTATGTGTTGTTGCTTCCCTTCAATCATAAGAGCCTTGTCTACCAACTCCTGGTATTTAGCGAATGTCCCTACCATCAACTGCATACTCATATCAATGATCAACCCTTCTATAAACTTCTCCTGCTTCGCGGCATCGGTGGCCACATCATCCGGGGCATAGCGAGCTAACTTACTGAACTCATCCACGTACTGCCCCACAGTACGATTTCCCAGGCGTAAGTTGTGAAACTCACGCTTCTTCATGCTCATAGCTCCAGTTGAGACATGTGCAGTGCGGAATGCTTGCTGAAACTGATCCCAAGTGACATTGGCTATAGGGAAAGTGGCTGTGTAATTCTCCCACCATGAGGCTGCGGGTCCATCCAATTGATGTGCGACAAAACACACCTTCTCAGTATCTGTGCAACCTGCGGTGGTCAACTCCCTTCCAATCCTGCGTAGCCAGTCATAAGCAACTATCGGCTCGGTGCTATTGGAAAACACCGGCGGCTGCAACATCAGAAAACGGGATAAATTGTCAACTGGAGGTGGTGGTGGGTTGTTGTTGTTGTTGCCTTGGTTCTGGACTAGTAGCTGCATCAAGGCATTCTGCTGTTGGATCAGCTGAGTGAGCTCCGGTGGGAAGGCAAATCCGGGGTCACGTCTCGGAGGCATCTGATGGGTTTAGAGTTGAGAGATTAGAATAGAATGAGGTCTAGTGAGAAAGCACTACCCATATGCACATAAGACAAACACATTCATATCACACCAATCAATTCAAACAAGGCCATACGGTCGATCTAACTATCATGACAGTGCTCGGGCTACTACTATATACATGGGGGAATACTACTGATAATATGGTGGTCGACTAGAAATTTTGATCGGTGGAAGACTCCATGATATCCACTCCAGCTTCGTCTTCATAATCGTCATCACTACTGTCAGGGTCGGAGTCGGTGTCGTCGTCGATGATGATGTATTCCTCCGAATGGATGACTTCGGGATGGTCGTCATCTCCTCCTGGCGCGGGATCTCCCATGAATACTCCTAGCTTCCTCGTCAGATCATCATTCTTCTCCACTAGTATTGCCATTTCTTCCTCATATCCATCGCGTGTAGACTTGAGTTCCTCTTCTAGCTCCATGTTCCTGGTCATCACATTCTTTAGGTCTATCATGCTTGCGCACATTTGGTTCTCCTGGCGACAAATGTGCTAGTTTAACTCCTGGATGAAAGCTGTAATGGACCTGTCCCTCCCGGTGCTGATCATATCCCATTCCTCATCTCGGCGCCCACATATATATCTGGTAGATGGTGTCCTTAAGATCATTGTGATAAACTTCGCCAATGTGTCCCATGGCGATGTGGGCTGCCATGCTCTTTCCTAGACTCCAGGTTGGTGCATCAAAGGAAAACTCTATGGGCTCAGTAACTGGCGTGAATGTCCTTCCTGGAACTTGAACTCGAATCATCCAACACTCCTCTTCTGGTAAAGTGGCGGTGTAGGTCCCGGTGAAGCTTGGTATTCCGATGTTCAGGTACCTAGTGAATTACTTCAGGAGTCTCCCAAAAGGTGTGTCTTCATCCGGTTGTGCAAACTTGTTCCTTGAGTCCGCCATCCTATAGTATGGAAAATGGAGAGGAGTCAGAAATGAGTAGAGAAGAGTGACCTATGGCTTATCTTAGTGGTCGTGTCCTAAAATCAGCGTGTGCTCTGATACCATCTAGTAGCGATCTGACCTCAAACAGTCAAATCTCTGTGCATAAGTGTCATCCCTGGATCGGTAATGCTGACACAAATAGTACTTCGAAGGATTTATAACAGAGTAGCAATCACACACTTATTACATCGCATGTCTCAAAAGAGAACTTAATACAATAGTATGGCTTAAGACCATCTAAATAAGATAACATCGGAAGGCTTGGAAGATAAAGTGAGTCCATCAACTCCAACGGCATAGCTGAGTGCATGACAATGACCTAGCGCACCTTACTCTTCGTCTGAAAAGTCTGCAACATGATATGTTGCAGCCCGAAACGGGTCAGCACATGGAATATGCTGGCAAGATAACACACTAGAGCAATGAACAAGTAAATGCTATCACTACATGCATATATGGCTGGTGGAGGCTCTATGGTTATAATGTTTTTGCGAAAAGACAATTTTTCCCTACATCAAAGGAATATATTTTGTTTAACTATCATGGTAGTTAATAAAACATTGAGAATGGTACCCCCATCTCAAACCCAATTAAACAGTAATTAATAATCCAACAAATTAATTTAGAGTGATGAGATCAACATGATAATCCAAGAACCAGATACTCAAGATGTCCATAACCAGGGACACGGCTAACCATGATTAGTTTGTACACTCTGCAGAGGCTTGCACACTTTTCCCCACAAGACTTGATCTCCTCCGTTGGATTTCTTGCACTACATGGTGTTTGAGAAACGGATGACCGAGACAAAGTCTTTCAGAAGCATTAACTCTTTACTCTGGGTAGACAGTACCAACCTACATCCCCTACATTTGCTAGCCTACAACTGAAGAGGTCATGCAACATACTCAACTATGCTAGAGCCCATAATAGCTTGTGGCTGCACACGGAAGTTTCTAACATGAAATAATCTTATGATCCCTTTGAGCCTGGGTGGCGAACCAAAGGACAACACTGGTATACCCAGGTGCCCGCAACCAATCCACCCAGATGTGTATTTAAGTAGCCACATTAAGTTAACCATGAATTAACAATCTCACATCTGTCATGGATCACTCAAACCAAACCACATCTACGAGCATGCATGGCAACCTAAGCATAACATAGATGTAACTCCCAAGATTTGATAATAAAAGGGCAATAGGTTCTACCTCATCATCTACTTCCCGATACCTACATGTTAACCACATCCTAATCATGCAATGTTTGAGGATTGAAACTAATGCATAAAAACTGGGTAATAAAGGGGTATGATCAATGTGTTACTTGCTTTATTGACGATTTGCAAACCCAAGAGACTCGTAGTAGCACGCTTTGCACTTCGGGAATTCTATCACAAATGAACAATAGCATAAATAAGCACTCAAGCATAGATGCAAGCGTAAAACTCAAATAAGAAGATCCAAATCTGAAAGTCCAACTGAAGAGCTTCGATATGCAAAAAGAAACAATCGAATCGGAGCTACGGAACTGAAACTATGGTCAAAAGGACTTCGAATACAAATCTGATTGAAACCAAATAATATTGTCATAACCATGTTCAAGTTAATTAACCAGAAAGAGGGATTCGATACAAAGATTTTGGCGTTGGTTTCACTGGATTTGGACGAACGGTTGAAAAGTTGCGAAGGTTTGAAGATCACGGGCTAATCTGCGATAAAAATAATCGCGGATAGGCCCCTTGCGAAAAAAACAGAAAAAACAAACTATCGGACGAACGTCCGCTAACAGAGGCAAACGAACGAATTCATTCGTTATTAGATCTAAGCAAACAAACGTTCGAGGATTAGAGCTAAACCGATAAAAACCCTAATCCTAAAAAAACCGACCTAGATCTAAAACCGAAAAAACCGGAAGAACCGACGAACCGGGCGGTTCCATACCGATCAACGGCGGCGGCGGCTTTGGGCGGGGCGGCGGCTTCAGCGGGGTGCGGCGACGGTGCGGCGGTGGCGAGGCGACGCGGCGACGGCGGAGCGGCTCGGGTGGGGCGGAGCGGCGCGGCAGAGCGGCGGCGGTGGCGGGCGCGGCGGCGGCGGCGTCGGCCGCTGCTGCTTGCACGGCGGAGTCCGCGGCGAGCATGGCGGGGAAGGTGGCGGCGCAACGGGCCGGCTGGGCCTTCAGCCTATTGCGGCGAGGGAACTTTTTTTAAAAAAAACTTCCGCCGAAAAGGAAAAATCCTAAATAAATATAAAAAATCTCAAAATGCCAAAAACAATTTTCACCGTCTAAATAAAATATTTAGAACAAAGTGAACATTTTCTTGGCTTAAAAATGTAATTTTTGAAAAATGCATATTTTTCTAATTCAAATAAAATAGCAATAAAAATCCAAATAAAATATTTGATTTTAACATTTTTTTCCTCCAGTATTTCCTTTATTTTGGAGAAGTCATTTTATCTACTCTCTTTTATTTTTAATATTGGAAATATTTTGGAGAGAAAAATAATTAAAACCAAAATGATCCTCTTTTCAATATTTGAGAAAAACTCAAATATGAAAATAAACGAAATCCCCAACTCTCTGTTGGTCCTTGAGTTGCTTAGAATTTATAGGATCAAATATGATGACCTATGTACAATATTCCAAATTGAAAATTTGGGATGTTAC
Source organism: Triticum monococcum (assembly GCA_034509565.1). Taxonomy (NCBI): domain Eukaryota; kingdom Viridiplantae; phylum Streptophyta; class Magnoliopsida; order Poales; family Poaceae; genus Triticum; species Triticum monococcum. Next base: position 498,918,819 of record CM067843.1, read on the forward strand.
ACAAAAACTTATGAATTTTTTTACACAAGATTGATATACGAATTGCCTACATCTTCCTAATTTATTAGAATTTTTGGAATTACATAAGTATTCTCAGTATTCTGCTTGCTACATACTATTCTGTTTTTGACAGATTCTATTTTCTTTGCGTTGTGTGCTTATTTTGATGAATCTATTGTTTGTATTGGAGGGTATATGCCATGGCAAAGTTAGAATACAGTAGATATAGTGTAAAAATAAAATATGAATGGGTTTGCAACAGTACTTAAAGTGGTGGTTTTCTTTGTTATACTAACCGATTTCACGAAGGTTTTGTTGAGTGTTGTGTGATTGAAGTTTTCAAGTTTTCGGTGAGATCACGATGGATGAAGGAATAAGGAGTAAGAAGATCCTAAGCTTGGGGATGCCCCATGGCACCCCAAGTTATTATCCAAAGAGGAACAAGCAAATAAGCTTGGGGATGCCCCGGAAGGCATCCCCTCTTTCTTCTAACGACCATCGGTATTTTACTTGGATCTATATTTTTATTCATCACATATCATGAGTTTTGCTTGGAGCATCTTGTATTATTTGAGTTTTTGCTTGTTTTGCTTTTTAGTTTGTGTCATCTATCCTTGCTGGACACACCTATTTGAGAGAGCCAAAATTATGCTATGATTTGTTAGAAATTTCTCTATGTGCTTCACTTAAATTTTTTGAGCAATGGAATTGCTCTAGTGCTTCACTTATATATTTTTTGAGCAATGGAATTGCTCTAGTGCTTCACTTATATATTTTTTGAGCACGGTGTGCTTTAATATTTTTGAAAATGCTCTCATGCTTCACTTAGATTTATTTAAGAGTTAGTAAATTTTTGAAGAAATTCTCTCAAGTTTCACTTAAATTATTTTGAGAGAAGAAATTTTTATGCTCATGTTCTTCACTTAGATTTGTTTGAGCTTATCAGAAGCAACATATGAAATTAGTCCCAACGTGATAGATATTCAAGAGGGATATAATATTTTTTTCATGAAAATCATTGGACAAAATAAACTTGATTCTTTGTAATAGTTTTGTGATATGATGATAGTGATATGTGAGTTATGCTGGTAAGTAATTATGCTTTAGTAAGACTATTGGTGTTAAGATTTGTGATTCCCTATGAAAGCATGAAAGTCAATAGTTGTGCAATGAAACTACATCCTACTTGTGGTGCATTATTCGGTGTTAGTTATGTTTAATGCTCGCTTATGTGACTTTCCGTTTCTTGGTTGGATGCTTCTCAATCTATTTCCTAGCCTCCATTTGTACGGAATAGAAATACTACTTGTGCATCCAAAATCCTTAAACCTAATTTTGCCATATGAGTCGACCATACCTACCTATATGCGGTATTATTGTGCCATTCTAAGCAAATTTGTATGTGACATCTCTAAATTTCAAAATAAATTTCCTTTTTGTGTGCTCGTACCGCTCATGAAGCGGCAGGGGGTGGCTAATATTTCCCATGCTAGATGTGTTATTCTCAAGATGAGTGTTTATTCACCTATCATTGCATGAGAGTGCGGTGGTAATAGGGATGCCCAGTCCTGAAATGAAAAAGAAATTTACTTTATGTTATCAAATAAAAAGTTCCTTGGAAAGTGTTGGTATGGACAACACCCATGGATACGGCTGGCCGTGGAATGTGAAAGAATGGTGGAAAAAGGAATACACTTTATTTTCTGTTTGGGAACCACCTATTATATATCTAGCATGGAAAGTGTTGGGAATTACTCGGTCGTTTTTGTTGACGGGAAAAGTATGCCTCTCAAAAAATATCTCTCAATTTAAGCTTTGAGCTCTAGCACCTCTACAAATCCCCACTTCCCTCCGCGAAGGGCCTTTTTATTTACTTTATGCAATTTTTCTTTTTATTTTTGAGTCTCCATCTTCTCTTATAAAGCACCAACTAAGGGGCACTATGATCGCACTTGAGCATTGGGTGTAGCTAATATGCGAGTGTGTTTCATGAATGGATCAATGATTGAGCATGATGGGCTAGGGATAACTTGCTTTAGTGTTGATATTTTGAAAGACATGGTTGCTTGTTGATATGCTTGAGTACTGAAATCTTCATGTCAAAACTAGACTATTACTTTGAACCATATAAAAGTCCATATATCCATGCTACAAAAGAAAAGAATATGTGATGAACATGTTAGGCAACATTCCACATCAAAAATTCTATTTTATCATTTACCTACTTGAGGATGAGCATGAATTATGCTTGGGGACTGATACCTCTCTAACATATCTATAATTTTTGATTGTTCCATGCTATTATATTATCATTCTTGGATGTTTTACAATCGTTTTATAGCAACTTTATATCATTTTTTGGGACTAACCTATTGACATAGTGCCCATTGCCACTTGCTATTTTTTTCTTGTTTTTTTACATCATAGAAAATCAATACTAAACCAAGTCCAAACGCAGCAAAACTTTTGGGAGAATTTTTCTGGACTAGAAGGAAGAACTTGGGCCAAATAAGTACCATAGGGGGGCCTCAAGGGGGGCACAACCCACCTGGGCGCGCCTGGGGGCCCAGGCACGCGCTGGTGGTTTGTGCCCACCTCGGTGGCCTCCCGCACCGCCTCTTCACCCTATAAATAGCCAAATATTCCAAATACCCTAAGGGAGTCGATGAAGCACAATTCCAGCCGCCACAAGTTCCAGAACCCCGAGTTCCAATCTAGACACCATCAAGAGGGGTTCATCATCCTCATTGGTGCCTCTCTGATGATGCGTGAGTAGTTCATTGTAGACCTATGGGTCCGTAGGCAGTAGCTAGATGGCTTCCTCTCTGTCTTTTGATTCTCAATACAATGGTCTCTTGGAGATATATTAGATGTAACTCTTTTTGTGGTCATTTTGTTGGGATCTAATGAACTTTGAGTTTATGATCAGATCTGTGTGTTTAATCCATGAAAGTTATTTGAGTATTTTGATATCTTATATGCATCATTACTTATAGCCTCATATTTCTTCTTCGAATCTTTGGTTTAGTTAGGCCGACTAGATTGATTTTTCTTTCTACGGGAAGAGGTCCTTGTGATGGGTTCGATCTTACGGTGCTCAATCCCAGTGACAGAAGGGGCAACAAGACACGTATTGATCATTGCTCTTAAGGATAACAAGATGGGGTCTATTCCTACATGAATAGATCTTGTCTATATCATGTCATCGTTCTTATTGCATTACTCTGTTTTACCATCAACTTAATACACTAGATGCATGCTGCATAGCGGTTGATGTGTGGAGTAATAGTAGTAGATGCAGGCAGGAGTTGGTCTACTAATCTTGGACATGATGCCTATATATCGATCATTGCCTGGATATTTTCATAATTATATGAGGTTCTATCAATTGCCCAACAGTAATTTGTTTACCCGTCGTATGCTATTTTTTGATAGAATCCACTGGTGAAATCTACGGCCCCCGGGTCTATTCTTTATCATATTTGCTTTCCGATCTATTATTTTCCTTTGAGACCTATTTTTATTTGCTTTAATTTTCAGATCTATTATTCTAAAAAACCGAAAAATACCTTCCTGCATATTTTATTTGCATCTTTTATTTCACGTCTATTCGAGATCTATTCTATCACAAGTTTTATCCTGTCAACTTGACAATTTCTGGCGCCGTTACCTGAAAAAGGATTGACAACCACTTATAAGCATCGGGTTGCACGTATTTGTTCTTTGTGTGCAGGTATCGCTTACATAGTGTTGCTTAGTTCTCCTACTGGATTGATAGCTTGGTTTCATAACTGAGGGAAATACCTACCGTAGCGGTGTTGCATCATCCCTTCCTCTTTGGGGAAATACCGACGTAGTTCAAGCAACATCAGGTGATGAGCCAAATAATGTCTCCGGTTGCCATTTTCGTTGATGATACGTCTCCGTCGTATCTACTTTACCTAATGCGTTTCCTCTTGTTTTGGACTGTAATTTGCATGATTTGAATAACCCGGACTGACGTTGTTTTCAGCAGAACTACCATGTTGTTTTTTTGCAGAAATAAAAGTTCTCGGATTGGAACGAAACTTTGCAAGGATTTTTTATATAAATAAAGAAAAATACTGGAGCCAAGAACCACCGGAGGGGGGGGGCGGGTAAGAACAACCCACCAGGGTGCGTCCCCCCTCCAGGCGTGCCCAAGTGGGTTATGCCCACCTGGTGGCCTCGCAGACCCTAGCTTCGATGCTATAAAATCCTATTTTCGGAGAAAAACCAGGGAGGAAGAATTATCTCGTTTCGTGATACGGAGTCGCCGTCACCTCCCGTTCTTCATCGGGAGGCCAGATCTGGAGTCCATTTAGGGCTCCGGAGAGGGGAATCTTCGGTCTTCATCATCACCAACCCTCCTCCATCACCAATTCCATGATGCTCACCACCGGGAGTGAGTAATTCCTTCGTAGGCTCGCTGGTCGGTGAGGAGTTGGATGAGATTCATCATGTAATTGAGTTAGTTCTGTTAGGGCTTGATCCCCAGTATCCACTATGTTCTGAGATTGATGTTGTTATGACTTTGCTATGCTTAATGCTTGACACTTCGGGCCCAGGTGCCACGAATTCAGATCTGAACTATTTATGTTATCACCATTATATCTATGTTCTAGATCCGATCTTGCAAGTCATAGTCACCTATTACGTGTTATGATCCATAAACCATGTAGTGACAATATGCGGGATAATTTCCGGTGATGACCGCAATTTGAGGAGTTCATGTATTCACTATGTGCTAATGCTTTATTCCAGTACTTTATTAAAAGGAGGCCTTAATATCCCTTAGTTTCCTTATGGACCCCGCTGCCATGGGAGGGTAGGACAAAAGATGGCATACAAGTTATTTTCATAAGCATGTATAACTATTTACGGAATGCATGCCTACATTATATTTATGAACTAGAGCTAGTGTCGTATCGCCCTAGGTTGTAACTGTCACATGATGAATATCATCCAACAAATCGCCGATCCAATGCCTATGATTTTCCTACATATTGATCTTGCTAAGTTACCACTGTTGTTGTTACTATTGTCACTGCTACAAAACTATTACTATGACAGTTACCATTACCGTTGTTGCTACCACTACTATCAAAGCTATCATATTACTATGCTACTGATCACTTTGCTGCAGATAATTAATCTCTAGGTGTGATTGAATTGACAACTCAGTTGCTAATACTTGCAAATATTCTTTGGCTCCCCATGTGTCGAATCTATATATTTGGGTTGAATACTCTACCCTCGAAAACTGTTGCGATCCCCTATACTTCTGGGTTATCAAGACCTTTTGTGGCGCAGTTACCGGCGAGCATAGCTATATTTGTTGAGTCACTTGGGATTATTATCAAATTGTTACTATGAAGAATCTGAAGGACGCTAAGACTAAGATTTTAATCTCTAAGACGAGGGGAGGTAAGGAACTGCCATCTAGCTCTGCACTTGATTGACCTTCTATTATAAGTAGACTTGCAACAACACCACATGCTATTAATCCTGATATATCGCAAGTTATTGATGATGCTAATTTTGCTATGAATGTTATTTATGATGATGCTAGTACCTTGCTTGATGATAATGTGCCACTAGGTGAATTTCTTGATGAACAATTTGCTAGAACTAAAGCTTTGGAGAATGTTGAAACTGATGAAGCGCTTGAAACTGGAAATCTTGAAACACCTATTAGAACTAGTCCCCCTAGATATGAATTGCCTAAGGTTCTGGAAGGTTATGTTATGAATGAGGAGACAACTAGGGATATTCTTGCTTGTAAGGATAGAGATGACCTAGAAAACTTATTATGCAAGTATAAAGAAAAGACTTTGAATGCCAAAATGAAATGTGATCCTTAGTTTGCTACTTCACCTATCTTTGTTGACGATAATGATTATGAATTCTCTATTGACCCAGAGTTGATTACTTTAGTTGAATCTGATCCTTTCCATGGTTATGAATCCGAAACTGTTGTGGCACATCTTACTAAGTTGAACGACATAGCCACCCTTTTTGCTCATGATGAGAAAATTCGCTATTAATATATTCTCAAATTATTTCTGTTCTCATTAAAGGGTGATGCTAAAGCTTGGTACAATACTCTTTCTCCTGGTTGTGTGCGTAGTCCCCATGACATGATTTATTACTTCTCTAAAAAAATATTTCCATGCTCATAAGAAACAAGCTGCCTTATAGGAAATATTTAACTTTGTGAAAATTGAAGAAGTGAGTCTCCCACAAGCTTGGGGAGGCTTCTCCAATTATTAATGCTTTGCTAGATCACCTCTTAAGAAAAATGAAATACTCAATATCTTCTATAATGGACTGACCAATGCTTCTAGGGATTTCCTAGATAGCTGTGCTGGTTGTGTTTTCAAGGAATGAACTATTGGGCAAGCTGAAGAATTATTGAATAACATATTGAAAAATTATAATTAATGGACTCTTCCTGAACCACTGCCTAAACCCACTCCGAAGAAGAGGGGCATCTTATATCTCAGTCATGAAGATATGAAAGAGGCAAAGAAATCTATGAGAGAAAAAGGTATTAAAGCTGAGGATGTCAAAAAATTACCTCCTATTGAAGAAATACATGGGCTTGGTACACCACCACCACCTAAGGTGGTAGAGTTAAATTCTCTAATGAAATTCAATGATAATGATAATCCTCACAATATGCACCCTAGCCAATGACTTTATGAGGTTGAAAATTATATTAGAAAGCAAGATCACTTCAATGCAAATGTTATGAAACAATTGAAATACAATTCTGATATGATTGCTCACTTGAGTGACTTGCTATTTAGAATCTCAAATGATGTTTGAGGTGTGGGGAAGCATGCTTCTATGGTTCAAACTCAGTTAGTACAAGTTGCTAAATCTCAAAGAGAGTTGTTAGATGAGATGAATAATAATATCAATGATCATGCTGTTAGAGTAATGACTAGAGGAGGTAGGATGACTTAGGAACCACTTTATCCCAAGGGACACCCAAAAAGAATTGAATAAGACTCTCAAAGGGTTAACACTGATGCACATAGTCCTTCTAAAAAGAAAAGGAAGAAGAAAAATGATAGGACTTTGCATGCCTCTAGTGAACCGGAAATAGAAAAACCACCTGATAATCATATTGAAGTTTCTATCTCTGATGCTGAAACTCAATCTGGTAGTGAACACTCACCTTCTGATAATGAAAAAGATAATAGTGAGGTTCGTGAAGATACTCAAACAAATAATAAAGAACCAGACAATGATGTTGAGATAGAACCAGCAGTTGATCTTTATAACCCACAACCCAAGAATAAAAGATATGATAAAAGAGACTTTGTTGCTAGAAAACACGATAAGGAAAGAGAACCATGCACTACAAAAAAATACACTTCCGTGATGATACGTGTTTGTCACGGTAGGTCACGTTTTCTGTCATGCATGTACATCCTGTGTTGTCATAGAAGTGTTCCATGACATTACCAAAATTATCATCACGGAAGTGTCCACTTCCATGACGATAAATCGTGCGTCATAGAAGTGCTTTCGTCAAGGGTGACCGACACGTGGCATCCACCGTAACGGAATGCCGTTAAGCTATCGGGTCCGGTTTTGGATTCGATAACCCGTTAACAGCCCCAACCAATGGGGATTTTCCACGTGTAAAATCATCATTGGCTGGAGGAAACAGGTGTCGGCTCACCGTTGGGACAGATGTCATCCACTCATTGGACCCAAAGTGCATATGATACGTCGACACGTGGCACAGCCCAACAGAGGCCCATTCCTGTGGAAAGGCCGGCCTGTTTGACTTGGGCAAAAGGTGGCGGGCCGGCCCACGGCAAGCCTGTTAATGGCCTGTTCGCATATAGCCCATTTACAGCCCGCTAACCCAGGGCCCGTTTACGGCCTATCCAAATTAGGCCCAACAGCGTCATTTGGGCCGTCCAATATAATTCCAGTCCGTTTTAACTTCCGGCCCATGTATGGCTCATGACGTCTTTCGGCCCATATGATGCCCTTATTACTCTCGGCCCATTAACGGCCCGTGGTAAAACTGGCCCATAATAAACAGTGCATCACTTTATACCCATTAACGGCACGTGGTGAAACTGGCCCGTAATGAATAGTGTACCACTTTATGCCCATTAACGGCCCATTATTCTGTTGGGCCGTTTCCAGCCCATGTTATCTTTCAGCCTTCTCGGGGCCCATTTATTCTTGGGCTCATTTTCACATTGTTTACTTACGGCTCGTTACTGTCATTTTCTGCTTGTGGGCCAAATTCAGTCTGTGGTTACAGTCGGCCCGTTTGTGGCCCGTTAATACGTTGGGCCGTTTTCATAGCGTCATCAAAATACGGCCGATTAACGATGGCCCATTATGGTCGGCCCATGAACGATTCCAACTCTAGCCCATTTTACGGCCACAATGTGGTCTGTTATTGGCCCATGGTTGGCCAACCGATCATACGGCCTGTGGAAGGCCCATTGATGATACGGCCCGTTGAAGGCCCATTGTGTCTACGACCCGTATAAGGCCCATTGTTTTTATGCCATGTAGAAGGCCCATTGTTTCTATGGCCCTTAGAAGGACCATTGTTTCTACGGCCCATAGGAGGCCCATGTTAACTACAGCCGGTGGGCATCAAAGTTCGCCACCAGTGCAAATATAGGGAACACCCTACACTATACAAAAATGGCTTGTTGTTTTCTTCAGCCGGTGGCTGCACATTAAGAACAAATTTTGTATCACACCAAAACAAATTACAACTATAAAATAAAAGAAAGGTTGGCATAAAAGTTAACAGTCTAGCAGGTAAATGCACCACCAGAAGTTCAGACGCTTAGTTCATTTGACCTGACTGTTACGTTTTCATGCTGTATTGTCCGATGGTGCACCATAACCTTCGCCTTCAGTTCTCCTAGGCTCCTGAACAATATAGCAAATGTCTGATAGTCTGGTTTCAAAACCATGCATATCTTGACAACATCGAACAATGTCTCTCCTTGTTTCACAAAGGGTCTCTGTTAGGGAATGGACTTGTGTCTGGAGTGCAGATACACCATTGTTTCGAGCTTGCATATCTTGATCATGAGGCGGTTTGGACGAGATTGCCTTAACAACCAAGCCAGTACTATGCAGGAACGTGCTTTTGGCACTGTTAGTGGATAGGTACTGACCCACTTCAGCAAGAGCTGACATTGTGGTTATAGTTGCCTCGCCACCTTCAGAAGGTGGCGGTTCCACCATTTTTTCCATAGCTGGCTAAAAGGTTGTGGTTTTACATTAGTAGTACCAGAACAGAAGATATTAAGGAGGCAGCAAAACCAAACAAAATAGCTTTGGTCTATATACAGAACTTATTCTGGTGAACCCATGTAAAATAATAGTTGTATTTTATTGCAAAGTACATAATAAAACCAGGTTCCAAACATATGACCATGTACCATCGCTAATGTATTGTCTATTTCTTCACATTATATTGAGGGCTAAGGATAAAGAGACGGAGTTTATAGTACGGTAAGCATAGTATGACACCATTCATATCACAAAACAACTGAGAACAGACAAACATGCAATTGTAACGTTGTGTGGGCAAGTCCAGCACGGAACTAGATTACAGTTCAAGATCAAAGGAACATCACTCCTCTCTTTTAAACCTTGTAAGGTGCAATGATACGCTAAGACAATTGCGTATAAAATTGAAAAGAGTAATAGACATTGGCTGCAAACCATGCAGTTCATGGCACAAGTCAGAGTAAGTAGTAGTTAAAAGGCATGAGGATGAAGGACTTACAACAGCGGCTTTGACTGGTGTAGTCATGCCCTTCTTCTTGCTAGTGTGACAGTCCTTGAAGATTTCCACAACATTTGGTTCAGGTACTTTTGGTCCTTGCGGGCTTTCCTCTGCATTTGCAACAAGTCAATATAGATCTGATAGTATGGTACAACAAAAAGAGTGAAACAACAGCTAATTACAAGAGCCTCGTAGTGTGTAATATAGCTACGAGATCCTGTCGTCTGTTGGAATTTCACTTTCGTACGGTTGGCCTTGTTCTTTGAATAGTTCACCTACAAGCAGATAGATTTGTGTGGCACATGCATAAATAGGACTTCAACATGTGATCTGATCACATATATATAATGTACCTGATACTTTGGATCGGACCAGTGTTTAACGAGGCCTCTCCAGTCTTCATCAGATATAGTTTCCACTAGAGATGTTTGGGCAAGTTCACTATTAGCCTTGCCTTCAAAGTGAGTTTTCCTCAAGTTATATCGATACTGTCGCAGAGCAGACTTGAAAACATGGGTGAAAGCTTGTCTAGTTGCATCATCTTGGCTATCCAACTTGAACCTCATCTGTTGAAAATTATGGGAGTCTCATTATCAGCAACCTAGAAAGTATTGGACAGAGCAAGAGGATATTACTAGTTTCCATACATAACCATACTTACAGATAAATGGTCGAGGAAGGTGTTGAACCGGGTTTCGTCTTTGTCATTCCTGTACTGAATCCATGTTGGGAGGATACGTAGATGACACCTAACAGCAAACGCTGCCTCTGATACTAACTTGGCTGACTCTATAGCATCACATGGCCTTTTTAAACCTACCTCAAAACGGATCTCCATTCTTCCTCCTCTAGATTTAGTTAACCTATCGAGCATTGTCCCTGATGTTTGTTTCCTCTTGCGCCTAGGTGCTAGTCCAACAACAAACATAGGAAGTGTTAGTGTACATCAAACTGTGAGACTACATATAAAGAAGCATGCAATTGTAACTTGACTCCATCAACTACCTTCTTGCTGTTGAAGCTCACAAAGTTCATCTGATCTTGCCAACTCATCTTGTGTCAAGAGTGCTTCGGAAGTAGTGTCAGGTGACAAGGGGGCTTGTGAACGTGCTGCTAGCTGAGTTGACCAACGAGTAAATCATGCAGCTGGTGGTACTGTGGAAGGTGTTGCAACAACTAGGGTTGTCTCTGCTTGTTTGGTGGAAGCTATTTGTTTCTGTTTGGCTTGTTCTACAGCTCGTGTAGCACAGGATACCCTGTCAGTACAATTTTCTACTAGACTTTGATCTTCTATTCCACCATCAGTACCAGCAGAATCTGCAGGATTGTTCCGCTTCCCTTTCCCCGTCGTTCTGTCTTGCTTCCTCTTTCTCTGTGCCATGTTAAGTCAAGCCGAAAAGAAAAACGAATAACAATTTAGTTCTTCAGAACAAATGTACTTTGATGTAAGAACATGGTGTGATAGACAAATATTGTATGTTCTACAAACAGGATAACGTGTCTTAGTCACAAGTATAATGTGTAAAGTAAGCAGATGAAATTCAACAAAATTTGAAGCAATACAAGCTAGACATCATACATAACATGCAACCACATATAACAGTGCCAAGTTAGAGGGAGCACATGTGATGGCGCACTAGGGGAGACGTGCTCCTCACCAACACAGCTACGTTGAGTGTCTATGCATGTGTTGTCTTGGAAATCATCTTGGGGGGATGGAGGAGTAGAATCTGTAGAGGCCCTCCATTTGGAAGGAGCACCTTCATCCGCTGCCTTGCTAACTTCCTTCCGCTTTATTGATTTTGAATTGTCAAGTAAAACTGACAAGAAAAAGCAATAAAATTCACTCTTCAGAACTCATTCATGCATGATACTGACAATCACTACTTTGATGTAAGGCAAACACATGATTCCAGGATGGAATAATACGAAAAACAGGACCGCATGGCATATTCACAACTGTTTGTGTAAACTAAGAGAAACCATTTCACCAAATAAGAAGCAATGCAAGCTAGACACCACATTAAAGATGCAACCAATATGACTCTGCCACGTTAAAAGTGTCCCATCATAAATGTCATTTCAACAAATTAGAAGCAGCACATGCTATAAATCATATCAAAGATGCAACTAATATCACACTGCATATAATGAAGGTGTCTCGTCATATTGATTTATGCGGGATACAAAAAAGCAATAGTTTTATGTGAGGACATGCTTAATAGACAGATGTACTATGTAATAAATATAGGAAGTCATGTCACATTAACAGGTATAATGTATAAGCTAAGCAGAATAGCACATGCAGTTTAACCAGATTGGAAGAATTACAATCTAGACACCATATGCAAAATGCAACCACATATCACGCTGCCAAGTTAGAGCAAGCACCTGCGATGCTAGTGTAGGGGAAATGTGGTAATCAACTACAGAGCTACGTTCACTATCTTCATCTAGCCTTGCTGTTTCTTGAGAATCATGTCGGGAGGCTGATGCTGCATTCTTTAAATGAGGAGTAATCCACTTGCCTGACTGCCTCATCATAAGTTATTGATGAGGGATACACAAGAACATTAGTTTGATGTAAGAACATGGTTAATACACAGATGTACTAGTATGCACCAAAAACAGAAAGGCATGTCATATTCAAAGGTATAATGTGTAAGCTAAGCAGATGCAATTTAACCAAATTGGAAGCAATACAGGCTAGACATCCGGCTGGAGTGGTGAGCATGATCATCTAGGACCTGAGAGCCTGGTGGGAGGCGGGCTGCTTCGCCACCATCGTGGCTTTTTAGTTGGCTTCGAGGTGATGCCTCTCTTTGTTGGGCTTGTCGCTAGCTCGGCCAGTGCCCTGACTAGTTATTTGTCTTCTGGTGCTCACGGGATGGTGGCTCATGTAAAAAAATTATTTCCTTATCTTAATAAAGACTGACTTCGGCCTTTCGAATACAAGCTAGACACCATATGTAACATGCAACCACATATGACACCGTGAAGTTAAAGCAAGCACCAGGGATGGTGGTTCATTGCGAGCGAGGTCATCAACTCCAGAGCTACGTTTACCATCTCCATCTGCTGACACTGCACCTATTATAAGGCTGAAACATGTCTGGCCTATCCGCGTACGACGCTGGAGTGACTTCTCTCTTTTCTTTTTTGCTTCTCTCATAGTAGCAGAGTCTGAAATACCCCTGCATAAAAACACAATAGTGAGAGTATGGGTGAAGTGTGTGCAGAACTAGTGCACTGTAAAAGTAGCAGATAGCTGAAAAATAAATGAGAGGAGACATATGATAGCTCTATAACATTGCATGGCAAACAAAATTAGATTTACTCCATATGATTTTGTAATATATGAGCACAGGAAATGCAGGTACTCCTCCAGCACACCACCACATGTGGTCATATCAAGATAACAGTCGACTGAAAATAACTAGGCCAGTCGATTTTTTAATGAACCATCCGATCTATAAGGAACGGGCAGATGGCCTTCGTCTACCTCCCACCAGTCATTGTTGACGATCTTTCTCAAACCGCCAGCGACCACCGGCCCAAACCCCTGCCTCCGCCGCCCCGCCTCCCCTCGACCTCACACCACCGCTATGCTTGGCAGCGCCCCAAGCCATCCCTTTAGTCCCGTCCGACCTCCAGATCATGCGCCAGTAGCTCTAGGCCCCACACGCCCCTAAAATAAACACCGAGGCGCTGCTTCCCTGGCGTAATAGGCAGACTAGCGCCTGTTACGCCGGGGAATGCTTCCATTAATTGGGAATCAACTAACCAGGAATTGAAATTCAGGGGGGCGACGGACCTCTAGCTAAGGTGAAATATTATATGAGGAGAAACGTTGTGCATCGTGAGTTACTAGGAACATCTAGTATCAAGAAGAAGCGGTCAACTAGTGTCTTCTATGGGATAAATACCATGCAAGCAGACACGTAAGATTTGCATGAATAAGGGAAGAGGAGTACCATTTTCGGTTGCCGGTGTGGTCGCCTCCACATGTCGCGCCGATTTTCTTCTTTTTGTCGGGGAAACCGATGTTTTGGAGGAGGATGTAGGCTTGGACGAACCCATGGCCAAATTGTTGACTATGTTGTCGTGGCTGTATGTCGGCGGAGGGGAAGCAGATCAAGGGCGGCGAAGGATGGCGTAGCAGGAATAGCTCCGGTGTGGTGGAAGGTGGCGAAGTTGGAGCGGCAGCGGTGAGGCGCAGGACGGCGTGGTTGAACTGGCTTGGGTACGGACGGCTCGGCCTTGGCTTCAACTACTAGCCGTGGAGGGCGTTGCGGTTGAGGTTGCGGTGGACGACGATGTCTGGGTATCGGCTCCGGCGTGATGGAGGAGGGCGGCAGTTGATGGGTGTAATGGGGTGGTGGACGGAGGACGCCGGGGTTTCACGACTGGTGGAGAGGTAGTTTTTGCGCCCAGGGAGTACGAATGGGGAATCAGACGGGTGGGCGGGGGGGAGGGGGAGAACCATGTTTCAGTGAGGGACGCGCTTGTTTTTAGCTTTTTCGAACAGAAGATGGGACACGCTTGTTTGAAATTTGGGGAAAGTACAAACTTCGCCCCCCTCTTAAATTTCGGACCTACTGCGGGTCGGGGGTAGGATGGTAATCCCAGGTGTCCCAAATAGTGGGCGGGAGCAATTTCAGCCGCGTGCATGTGTGGTTAGGCGACCATTGTGTATGGATGTTTTTTGGAGGCGGTTGCGTGGCGTCTAGATGAAGCTACAAACCTACCCCTATTTAGACCTTTGGACGTCGGGCCGGTAGGTTTCACGGGTCGGAGTTATTAGAAAAGTAATTTCCTTGTACTACCAAACATTGGTCTCACGCGGTTTTGGGCGAGTAGAGGCTCTTTTGGCGCTTCATTCGAAATTTCGAAACACAAGCATTCACGTTTAGAGTACTCTTGAACTTTGAGGATTGACCTAAATAGACAACGTTAAATTTGACCTTGTATGTTTGAAAACCTCATTAAAGTATACGCTTCTTTGTAATTTTGACACTTGAAAAATCCTATAACTATGATTATTTTGGGATGGAGGAGCTAAACTAGAATCTATTTTGTACACGACTACATATGCTATTATGTACAAAATCAGAGAAAAGATTGGTGCCCCCATAATTTAGGTATGATTTACAAATGCCATGATATCAAATTCAAATAACTGAATGAACTTCATGTTGAATTCTATATTTTTAACCCACCTTAAGTTGAATTCAAATGTATGCTAGTTCATAGGTAGCTATTTATAATGTTCATTGTGTAACTTTCGTATGTATAATGTGCTTTAGACATACAACATGAACTATACTCACGTTTATATTCGATTGCTCAAGCGATGCATTGTCTGGAGTTCAAAATACTAACTATGTGGATCAATTGTGTCGAATAATAACATAGAGATGCTCAAATTCGATAGAATCTAGATGTCCGGTGGATCAATGACCGTTCCTTACGCGAATTGCAAATATCATGATCCCATCCTAATATTTGGATACAATTTATATCTTTAATCAATGTGTACATCAGTCTTGTACGTGTAGTTTCACTCTCCATCAGTGGTCTCTCACACATGCTCACACACACTCTCCCGAGGTGTCTTTCTCGCACACATGCTCTCGATATAACCCTCCCTCCCTCTCATAACCATTTACGACTGTTTTCACTTACCTTTATCACAAGCACTCTTCCTCTTGCAAGCACACACACGCACAATCCCCATCAACCATTTCTATATACATAGACATGCCTACGTGTCTCCTGTACGCACATTATCTTTAGACTTGTCTCTCACTCATTGTCTCACACCTCTCTTCCTAATCGACGAGTATGATTCTAGTAGAGAATTTTGTAGGATGCCCCTTAAAGTTAGGTTGGATGAATAGTAATATCAGAGATAAAGGGGTTACCTTAGTCCGAGAACCTAGGGTTACAAATCCTAGCCGGCTTTGTCAGTGGACGTAGAGTCCTTCACAAT
This sequence comes from Triticum monococcum, assembly GCA_034509565.1. Lineage (NCBI taxonomy): Eukaryota > Viridiplantae > Streptophyta > Magnoliopsida > Poales > Poaceae > Triticum > Triticum monococcum. Next base: position 498,934,622 of record CM067843.1, read on the forward strand.
TATGCTATCTTTGTCTTGTACGACTAGTCATCCATGGGTCTCCCTAAATGCGTCACGGGCCGACCAATGTGGCGCAGGATGGAACTGAACGAAGGGCCTCACCTCGACCCACCAGACCTCACGCGGTGACACACCCTCTGCCCCCACGTCTTGATATCTTCTCACACCCACACATACCAACACATACACCACACACAAAAAATATATTCTCCCAGTGCCTCTATCCACTCCCCCCTTGCATATACACACTCAAGGGAATCTCTCGCCGTGACGTCATATTCATCTCTCTCTATAGACCACTCTCATTTCTCGTGCTATCTCTCCCACGCCCCCGTGTTGGCCCCTCTATCCATGCCTCTCTTGAATACGTAATACACACATACCTCTCTAGGCCCTGCCAAATGCATCAACTACACATTCACACATGTTACATCACGTACCCCATTGATCTAAAATGCCCTCTCTTCACGTTTATTTCGCATACAACATTCCTTTTTAATAAAGTGTGGCCAAAAAATATTTTAGAATTTCTACATATGTACAACATTACAAAGTTATATGGAGGAGTATGAACGCTTGCATTGCATGGTGCCCACAATGATATTTATTCCGCACGATGAATTTGTATATTTTTATACTATATATAAAGTTAGTCATAATAAAGAGAAATGAAGAGCATCTCTCTCTCCAATGCATACCCCCCCCTCTACGCCCCTTTCACGTCCACACACAAACTATCTCCAGGTCCTCTAAAAGTAAGCCCCCAGCACATTCACGCATGTTTCATCTTTCTCTCGCGATATATATAGTGGCAATCATTGTATTTGAAGCGAAAGCACGATACGTACATTGGACTTCAGAATCCACTCATTACGGTCACCATTTATGTTTTGTGATTATTATACAGTCACGGGCTCACCGTACAACTCTGTATTTGCTCAAGACACGACTAGTTGACCAGTTAAACGCTCCACATGGCACCTCTAGTGTTGCATCACATTATCTCACTACCATCGGGCCCACTTGTCGCCTTGTATCTACTCTACATCTACACTCTTATAAAATACTAGCAAGATGCCCATGTGTTGCACGAAACATCAAGATGCATTTGTATGAGTAGTTTATCTTGTGGGAGAAAAGGATGAACAAGGGAAGGCCTTATTTGCAAGTCTCGAGAGGGGTGTGGGTATCTTTTTGCAAAATTGCCATAGTTTCCTTCCTATCTGTCAGATATAGATCGGATGGCCTATATTTCAGGATGGTAGGCACACGATCATCACCAACTATGCTTTTTATAAGAGTAGGGCTAAAATACACTCTTATAAAAAATAGAGTTGGTGATGATGGTGTGCTTGCCATCCTGCAATATAGCTCGTACGATTTATATCTGATGGATAGGAAAGGAACTATGACAATTTTGCAAAAAGGTACCCACATACCTCTCCAGATTTGCAAATAAGGCCTTCCCACGTTCATCCTTTTCTCTCACAAGATAAACTAGTCATACAAATGCATCTTGACGTTACGTGCAATGCACGGGCATCTTGCTAGTAAGAATGAAAACAAACGACAAAAAAATATTGGACGGTGGTTCGAAGTCATGACCGCGGGCACAGCGGACAAGGTGGCCTTGTATTGGTATGCTGAGCCATTTGTTTTAACACACATGAGTTGGTGTGGTGATTATACACACACACACACGCATGCACATGAACTGCATGCACACAACACTCACATGAACACATGCACCCACGCACGCACGCAACGCTCACATGTACACACGCAGCCACGCAAGCACGCAATACTCACACGCACACACGCACGCATGCATGCACACACCAGTACACCACACGACCAACACAAACTCTCACGCTCAAGTGCTCAACCTACACGTGCATGCACACACATCAGGCCCTGACAGACACATACACAACCAGGTGATTCCCGCGCACGGGGTGGAGTCTTGTCACACCTCCGTAAATTTGTGTTTATCTAACCTTTTCCCTATGTGAACTGACATGTGGGACCCACAAGGAATGTGGTCAATTTAACTAGTCAACATGGTGCCACGCAGACTATTTGACCGGTCAACAGAGTGCAATCCGATGCTGAACCGTGAGCAAGTGACCATATAATCACCGCAGAACGTATATAGTGGCCGTAATTAGCTTATTTTGAAGTTCGGTGAATGTATTACACTTTTCTCTCTATAGGCCCTCCAAAACTACATCTCTACACGTTCTCGCATGTTACATCTAACAACTATGCAATACATCACTACTACTACACTCTAACACAATAAATCATATGTGTTTTTAGTTTTACTAGATATCATATTGTTACTTATTTATTCAGTTTGCATAAATTAAAATTGCCTTTGAAATGTATGGCCAGTATCATATAATGCGCGGGAAAAATCTCCCCCTTTCCTGTTTAATCGGGTTTGTATCGATGGGTCGTGCGAAACAGCAAAACTATAGTACTATATATAGTATAAGTGACAGTTCACTAGGCTGTCGTGTCATGTACTCCTCCGTCGTAAGAGTGGAGCGCTTGCTTTCATAAATCTTCTAGTCCCTTTCGCCGACATGTGGGGCATCAAGCTACCGGGTCCACGTGCCATACCGGAATATAGTGCAGAGCAGCCGGGGTGAAGCACCCAGTCATGGAGCCGGCGTAGTAATGAGCAATGAGGCGTCAAATCACAAAGCTGCACCTTTCCTGCAGTTAAGTTGGAGGGATGAAGTAATAATGCTAAAAAAGAAGTTGGAGGGACGAAGCAACCATCATTTCACTCGTTGCTGAATCCGGTTCTCCCTCATCTTCTTCAAGTTAACCATGTGTTGCTTCTGCCGTTGTTCTGCCTCATGTGGGAAGCAGATCGGCTTGGTAAAGCACTGACACGTGGGACCGCATGTTAGGAAACCGCCAGGACAGCGTCCTCTAAATATAAGAAACCTCCCCCGCCATCCGCGCGGCAAAATCACCTCCTTTTTACTAATCTTGATTCTATAATTTTTTAGATCAATATAATTGAGACTTGTATAGATAGCACACAGGAGAAAAACCAAGTGGTACGGTTAAGGGCATACACAATGTGTAGCCAAATGTGAAAATAGCTTTTGGCATCGTGGGAACCATTGTGGACGGTGTTGCCAAAGCCAAAAGGATGGAACCTAAGCTCCCTGATTGATTGATTGAAGGAATAGAAAAATGCAACGTCTCTCCTCTTTCCCCCGTGCTTGGACGCATGTACATTATAGAGGACAAAGTCTACTCCCCTATCCTTTCTATCAGAAATCACAAAACAGTGAGGCATCAAATCACAAAGCACGGACGAAGCAACCATCATTTCACTCTTTGCTGACTCCACTTCTCCATTGTCTTCTTCGAGAAACCATCTCACCGCACTAAGCTGGACGGACGACGCTATTGTGTACGAGTAGTACTAGTACATTTACGCGTCCTTTGGTTCAACGGACTTCCTAGATGCAAATAAGGCGGTTGTCTCGGCGTGCAGGCGGCACTTGCGAATGACTTACCGTGGTCTCCCTCAGTGGTGTTCTCCGTCGAACGCACTTCACCAAACCACAATGTTCGAGATATCACCGATGTCACCGCAATGGGGAAGGAAGTCAAATATAGTTACTACCTCCATTTTTTTGTACACAAGGCCAGTATATCAAAATTACAATTTGCAAAAGGCCACTGACACTAATAGAGGCAAAATTGATGGGTCTAGGCCTTGCATTGCCATACCTCGCCACACATTTTTGCCAAGCTTGCCTACAGTTTTCAATATGAAAAAGAGTGTGACGCCCCCGATTCAATCGTACACTAATCATACACGCAAATGTGTACGATCAAGATCAGGGACTCACGGGAAGATATCACAACACAACTCTACAAATAAAATAAGTCATACAAGCATCATATTACAAGCCAGGGGCCTCGAAGGCTAGAATACAAGAGCTCGATCATAGACGAGTCAGCGGAAGCAACAATATCTGAGTACAGACATAAGTTAAACAAGTTTGCCTTAAGAAGGCTAGCACAAACTGGGATACAGATCGAAAGAGGCGCAAGCCTCCTGCCTGGGATCCTCCTAACTACTCCTGGTCATCGTCAGCGGGTAGCACGTAGTAGTAGGCACCTCCGGTGTAGTAGGAGTCATCGTCGACGGTGGCGTCTGACTCCTGGGCTCCAACATCTGGTTGCGACAACCAGGTAGAAGGGATAGAGGGAAAAGAGGGAGAAAGCAACCGTGAGTACTCATCCAAAGTACTCGCAAGCAAGGAGCTATACTACATATGCATGGGTATCAAATGGAATAAGGGTATCATATGTGGACTGAACTGCAGAATGCCAGAATAAGAGGGGGATAACTAATCCTGTCAAAGACTACGCTTCTGGCAGCCTCCGTCTTGCAGCATGTAGAAGAGAGTAGACTGAAGTCCTCCAAGTAGCATCGTATAGCATAAACCTACCCGATGATCCTCTCCTCGTCGCCCTGTGAGAGAGCGATCACCGGTTGTATCTGGTACTTGGAAGGGTGTGTTTTATTAAGTAACCGGTTCTAGTTGTCATAAGGTCAAGATACAACTCCGGGTTGTCCTTTTACCGAGGGACACGGCTATTCGAATAGATAAACTTCCCTGCAGGGGTGCACCACATACCCCAACACGCTCGATCCCATTTGGCCGGACACACTTTCCTGGGTCATGCCCGGCCTTGGAAGATCAACACGTCGCAGCCCTACCTAGGCACAACAGACAGGTCAGCATGCCGGTCTAAACCTAAGCGCACAGGGGTCTGGGCCCATCGCCCTTAGCACACCTGCACGTTGCGAACGCGGCCGGAAGCAGAACTAGCCCCCTTAATACAAGAGCAGGCTTACGTTCCAATCCGGCGCGCGCCACTCAGTCGCTGACGTCACAAAGGCTTCGACTGATACCACAACGCCGGGATAACCATAACTACTCCCGCGTAGATGGTTAGTGCGTATAGACCAAATGGCCAGACTCAGATCAAATACCCAGATCTCGTTAAGCGTGTTAAGTGGCCGTGAACGCCGAACAGGGCCAGGCCCACCTCTCTCCTAGGTGGTCGGAACCTGCCCTGTCGCTCCGCCTCAAAGATCCACTCGCGGGTGCTCCTACGAGCCGTCCCGTCTTTAGTCACCACATGTATCATGTATAAAATATATAGTATACACCTGTGATCACCTCCCGAGTGATCACGGCCCGATAGTATAGCATGGCAGACGGACAAGAATGTAGGGCCACTGATGATAAGCTAGCATCCTATACTAAGCATTAGGATTGCAGGTAAAGGTAACAACAGTAGTAGCAAGGATAGGCTATGCATCAATATAGGATTAACGGGAAGCAGTAACATGTTACACTACTCTAATGCAAGTAGTATAGAGGAGAGTAGGCGGTATCTGGTGATCAAGGGGGGGCTTGCCTGGTTGCTCTGGCAAGAGAGAGGGGTCGTCAACTCCGTAGTCGTACTGGGTAGCAGCGGCGTCGGTCTCGGTGTCTATCGAGAGAAGAGGGGGGAGAAACAATAAATATTTAAGCAAGCATATGCATAGTGATGCATGACATGACAAGTAACGTCGTTAGAGGTGCCCTAATGCGGTAGTAGGTGGTACCGGCGAAGGGGGATGACATCCGGGAAAGTATCCCCGGTGTTTCGCGTTTTCGGGCAGAGGAACCGGAGGGGGAAAGTTGCGAGTTTGCTATGCTAGGGATGCGTGACGGATGAACGGGCTGCGTATCCGAGTTCGTCTCGTCGTTCTGAGCAACTTTCATGTACAAAGTTTTTTCATCTGAGCTACGGTTTATTTTATATTAATTTTAAAAGATTTAAATTAATTTTAGGATTTATTTAATTATTTTAATTCAACATTATCCAGAACAGTGTTTGCTGATGTCAGCATGACGTCAGCGTGATGTCATCAGTCAACCAGTTAGTTCACTTAATCAAACTGACAGGCAGGTCCCACCTGTCATTGGCTGAAGACTAATTATCTGTTAACTTTTAATTAGCAGGTTTAATTAGAGTTAATTAGTTAACTAAATAGGGTTAGTTAAGTTAATTACTTCACTAATTAATTAATTAATTATTACTTAATTTTATTAAGTCATTTTTTATTTTCTTTTCTTCTTTTTTTAACGTTCTGGGGGTGGGGCCCCACGCGTCATAGGCACAAGGGGCCTTAACGGGTGCTGGGTGCGGGGTGGCCCGAACGGGCGCTACGAGCACCCGACCGCAGGCAGAGGCCATGGCCCGACACGGCTGGGCGTTCGGGCAGTGGGCGTGGGCGTGCGCCCATGGCCGCCCAGTGGGGCGTCGGCCACGGCGACGGATCGGAGCGGGGCAGCAGAGGCCGGGGGTGAGGGGCGCGGTCGATGGCCGCCGTGGCGCGGAGGGACACCGGAGTTGGCCGCGGGGGCGACGACGATCGGCGCGAGTTGGGACGGCGACCGCGGGGTTGGCAGCGAGCGGGCGCCTGGACACGCGCGCGGCCATGGTCGCTGGCAGACGAGCGCAGTGATGCGGGCGCAGCAGAGTGTGTCGAACGGCACAGGGAGACGGAGAGAGGAAGGCCCGGGGCCTCACCAGCGTTGATGGGGAGGGGGAGCGACGAGGCATGACGTGGTCCGGCGAGGAGGAGGATGGGGATGAGTAGGCGACGGAGAGGACGACGGGGAGGCAGTCCGGTGATGGTGTCCGACGAGGTGGCAATCCGGGTGGCGCTGGCATCGGGGTCGTGGTGGCAGTCCGCGAGCGAGGGCGCGCTCGCCGGGGCATGGCCACAGCTTGGCCAGGGGGACGGGGAAGAGCAGGCGCCGGTCAGCGGCGGCGCGAGGGTGGAGTTCGCGGCGGCTGGCGGCGGCCTTCGAGCGCTGGCTCGTCAGGAGGAGGAGGGGGGGTTCGATCTAGATCGGGGGAAGGAGGGGGTGGATCGGGGGAGTTGTGTGGGTCGGGCTAGGGTTTGCGGGGGGGACTGGGGTTAAGGGAGTGAGGGGGGCCGACCGGCTGGGCCAGGTGGGCCAGCTGGGCCTGAGAGCTGGGCCGACTGGCCAGTGGGGAGGGGGGTTCCCTTTTCTTTTATTTGGCTCTCTATTTTGTTCTTTTCCTTTTATTTATCTTATATCTTTTCTGTTTTCTTTTATTATTTCTTTCTTTATTTATTTTAGTTGCATTTTAATTTAGTAAAATATACACTTAGTATCTAACTTAGTATTTCAACTTAGTCCATAGTCACACAAAAAATCTAGACCCCAAATAACTTAGTTTACCATTTTATTAATTATAAAAGGTATTTAATTAATCATTTTGCTACTGTTTTATTTACCTCATAGTATTTAAACATTTTATAAACGTGCGGTTTTCCCATCATAATTATCTATGCAATATTTGGTTCACTCCGAACATTTTAGTTTTAATATTTGAAAACTTTTATCGTTTGCCTGACTTTGAATTTGAATTTGAATCGGTTTTGAACTAAAGCGAGATTAGCAACAATAATCGAGGTGACGTGGCCTCATTAACGTGGGATTACTGTAGCCTAATTATCCGGGCGTCACAATTCTCCTCCACTACAAGAAATCTCGTCCCGAGATTTAAGAGGGGAGGTGCGGGGAAGGGATTAGGTTACGGAATTCTAACGTGTCTTCTCGGTCTTGGTTGCTCTTCTCGAAGAGGTCGGTCCATAGCATTGATGTCTTCATTTATCGGCTTCGGGTAATCATGATGAAGTCATCATTCTTCCTTCAGGGTCTCCATCATACTTACGAAAAATATAAGGGGGAAAACTCATGAAGTACGAAGCTCAATACATGTTAGGTACTTAGGGCTATCTCAGTGAACGAGGTATAGAGTCGCCTCTCGAGTTGAAATTCAAGAAAGTCATCAAGAGTAAATTAAGAAGGTGAATTAAGGAGTTTCAAGTGGATGGGCAACTGTTAGTTGCCTGAAACGAAATGTGACAGGGGTTCAGAGCGATGGGAAAGTATTACGTCCGATACCTGAATTGATCACTAGGAAGGTGGCTCGCAAATTACATACGAAACGAAGAGCAAGGGATAACTTCGAAACAGGGATGTACAGGAGAGTCAGGTTTCGATCCTGTGGAACTGTGGGTTATGGGCCCACCATGTGGGTTAAAAGTAGGAGGAGCGGTGACATCTTGCTCGGTCATGATAGCAAGGCATGTCAGAGAGTACCATGTCAGTTATGTCGGCAACAACATCGGTACCAAGGGCGAGGGACGAAGAGAACCATTTTCCCGCTCGTTGAACGAGGCGGACCAATAGGCAAAGTTCTCGTCCATCGGGGGTTACCAGAATGTCATCAACAATAGTAACAGGGTCTTGCTGACAGAAATGTACACCGAGGTGTTTACATAAGCAGGAGAATATTTCTGCTTAGATCATATAAACCTCAATAAGTTTAAACAGAACAATGGAAAGGAGAATATGATTATCAGATTAAACAGAACAATGGAAAGGAAAATGTGTTTTAAACACATAATTCAGGGATATATCCTTCCCAAGGACAAGGAGAGCATGATATCCATGGCAGGATATGAAGTAGAAAAACCCTTTTAGATAAGAGGAGAGAAATTTCATGACATTACCCATACAGCGTTGTTTGGATAATTGAGCAAGAAACATTTAGCATTGGGCTTCAAATGTCCTTGTTGAGGAAGAGAGTACCACAAACATGCTTTGAGATAGCATGGACATGGCCTTCAATCAAAGGTCAGACTTTGGATGCATAAAGGATCCATCAGGAACAACTTATAAAATAAACCTTACGATTTCCTCGTGGAAGAATCGCTAAGCTTGCTAAAAAGGAACTACAACAATAGGTCCTCCGGTCAGGTGTGCTAGGCATGACACCACCATACCGAGTCATATAAAGACCAATGTTATAACTCTTGGAAATATGCCCCAACCATCATATCTGATCGAGGTTCAGATCCGATTGGTGTCAGGATACCTCTGACTTAGGATGCCAGAGGAGAAAAGGTGCAACACAATTGTTGAGATGACCATGTAAGATTATCGGGAAATGAACTTTGGGAGCGAGTTCCGAAACAAAAGCTCATCATTAAACCAACGAGAGGATGAGGAGGTGGCTGATGGAATCAGCGGTAATTCATCGAGATTAACAAAAGATGGATTTCCACAATTAGGTGAACAAGGAAATATCATTTGTCGAATCAAATGATATAGTGAAGCATGTTTGAGGAAAACATACACAATTAAACATTGGTAGAAAGTTGCGCCCGAAATATGGGTTGGGCTGCACGACCAATGTCAGTATGGTGATTCAATAATCGACAGTCTAAGAATGAATGGCCGACCATTATTCAATGCAATAGGGTTGCTAGAAAGGCAGAATCCAAACAGCTCCGTTCACTTGTTCGTACCCCGGTTGAAATCAACGCGAGGACCAGGAAAGAATGGTGATGATGAGAAGTATCACTATACCAAGAATTCTTAAAAGGAGGAGCAATCCTCACAACATCCTTGATATTAAAAGATGGTAATACTCCAAGGTAAAGAAGAACAAATGCTGGATAGCAGGGAACTCAAGGTATAACACAAAACACGAACAAGTTTGTGTTGATCAGAAGGCAATAAAGTGGTCAAAGATAACACAATCAGTGGGGGCAAGGATAGTATTTCTCATCATGAACTCAATTGATATCCTGGAAGAGCTCATAAGGTCGATGATGATCACGACACATTTGTCAAGAGATTTCATGAAGATGTAATCAATCAGCGATGACATCAGGTCAAAGGAATGATGAAGTCGGAGGTTATTGGAACCATGGGTAGGACACAAACTTGAAATCAAGCTTGTTGTTCAAGGCGAAATGGAATGACGAGGGAGGTCGGCGTAACCTTAGCTCATCATCGAAAGTTGTGCTCCGTGGTTAAGGACCAGGTAGCATAGTTAAAAAGTTGCACGATAATGATATAGCCGATCAGACTAGGAATAACTTGAAGGGTTATTATATCATAAGCAACGAAGATTACTTATAGTTATTGAATCGTAGTGCGGAATCGGTTCACTTAACGGTGTTCTCGAGTGTTTAATAACTCAGGGCCCGTGAAAAATTGGAACCAGTGAGAATGTAGTACTTGATTGAAGAACCCATAAGAAGTTATGCAGTTCCGTGATAATCTTGAGATACCAGGGGGGTAATACTCGATGACAAATCAAAGTAGAGGTTGGACTGGGGTATTACCCCGCAGCAAACAAGTGCTTAAACTTGCACGCGAAATGACATTTAAAGGAGAACATGGTCGGAACCACGATTGCAAAAGGACAGATCCCAGATATAAGATGAACTTATACCAAAGGAATAATTAATTTAAGAGGAGCTTTAATGATAAGATCTGCATCGTGTCCATGGGCATGAACACAAGTTCAAGGTCGACTCCCACTTCTCCCATGCATAACCTTTCATTCACTTCTCACTTTCGAAGAAGTTGTAGTGTTGAAATTTTATTAGGCAAAATACCGGAAGTGTATGGCTCGTGAAAACTTTCGAGTTCACACAGTTTAGAGAAGGCATAGGTTCAACCCATCAGGGCATCTTATGAGTATATACCACAAATTTCAAGAATAAATAACACAAGCTCGATAGTAGAGCATGTTTGAGAAAGCAGAGGATACAATTTACCAAAGGTATTATGTATCCGAGGAAAGGCTCACAGACTTATTGAATATGAAGGACGCTGTCGGATAAAATCCAGCAAATGATCTGGTGGTCCTCAAGGGATCTGGTGCGAGCATCGGTACTCAACCAGAGGGAGAAACAATGCAAGGAGATCAGACTTTAGAAACAACTGACTAATTCAAGGCTCAAATGCAAAGGAATTATCAATTCCAAGACAAGGGATCAGAAGCAATGCTCTGACCAGAGTGTTGGCTGACGAAGATGATGGCGACTCGGGTGTGGAGGACGGATCTGACATAATGTATACTATCGAGGAAGTTGAATCCGTTGAGGAAAATGATGTTAGCAGCAGAGGAGCAACGCGACGGCGTATGACATAAGTTTGCTAGATTTGCAGGAATTTTATTTTCAGAGCAGCACATGGCGCCCAATGTTCGTCCTAGTCTGCTAGTTAGGCAGAGTACTCTTGTTTCAGATCTTTGTGGTGTTCGTCCTGACACAAGCAAGAAGTCGAGAGTGTGTTAAAAAGTGTGATGCCTGTGTGTACGTGATGCTTTCCGATTGTCAACTTGAGTTCCTTATGTATTTAAGCTTAAAAGGTTTTTCTGATTTGCCATCCCGAATTAGAATACACAACACTCGTAATGTAGAATATAGAATCTATTTGGATGAGGAACGTTCTACCTCTAGCTGACGGCCAATGGTTTCTTTGCAATTAGAAAAAACTGTTAGGCCAATGGTCATTAAGATATAACAAACGGCTATAGGATGATGGGGTCAATTAAGAGGAGTTGCATCAAATTCATGGTTGGCCGGGCGCGCGTGCACGCGACGCAGCCGGCTCAGTCTGGCTCACGAAATTGGCTGAGCCATGGGCGGATTAACTGTTCCGCTTGTACAGTACCAGCTGCCATCATATTAAATGCGTGTGCGACCTGGTCATTTTTATTACAATACCTATGCTGAGCGAAAATACCACTGGCAGCACAGATCCCTATGCTATTGGGCGATGCTGATTTCGGGACCATCTGAGTCTGGGCTAAGAAACGAATATCCCCAAGATTAATAACTAATTACCCCTTTTTATTGACTAGTTTCCCTACAATGACAAAGAAATCATGACCCTTATTTATACATCCTTCATGTTATCTTCATTTTCATTCTACCTTTTGTTTAAAATCCACTATACTCAGCAGACTATGTATATTATATAGAATAATCTATCATGTCTACTTTAGAAACAACTGACTAATTCAAGGCTCAAATGCAAAGGAATTATCAATTCCAAGACAAGGGATCAGAAGCAATGCTCTGATCAGGGATGGATAAGTTGAATAGCCTTAAGGATACAATCAATAGCATTTTGATTGGTCGAGATCCAGCTCATGTTTTAAAATAACGTCTGAGCCGGAAAGATAATTTAAAAGGATCAACTGATGATTGCGTGCATTCGCACTCAAGTTGAATCAATAGGATCAAAAGACGATGCATAAGGATACTAACGAATATCGCCAGACATATGGAAAGCATCCATAATGCAAGCAGGCAAGTATTGCAGAGCAATAAGCTACTAAGGATTTTTTGGAGGATCGAATAGTATTTCGAAGACCATTGTGAAACACATGAACAACTGGGGATGAGTGGATACTCGACAAGTGCGAGGATTTAATTGAAGGGGTATTCATGTGGCAAGGAACTGCTAGGCAGTAGGCACAAAGTATCCTCGGAACAATAGAGAAGACTCCGGGGTATCTTGTAATAACAAGATCAATGGGGGATGATCGTATGAATGGCAAGTGTAAGTAGTTATCCATAAGGATTTATCGGTGGTCGGGAATAGCAAAAGTGATGGGCACAAAGTCTCAAGAGGAATAGCAAAGAGAATCTTCGGAATCTTCTGGTGAAGCAGGCCATCATCTGGAATGAAGGGGCTCTCCGGGAGAAAGTATTTACGAGATCCTAGAGTCAGAGTTAGTAAATTCATTTTAACCCGAATAGAAGAGAGATTAGAGCCCCAGAGTAATGATCGAGGAGTAAAAGATCCTAATACCACCCAAATGGCGACGTGGGCCCGTAAGCCGCACAGCCATGTTAGTAAAAGTTTTTGTAATGTCTAGACTCGACTTCGGCCAAGGAGTGTGGAAGGGGGATTCCTACAGGCAGTCGGCTCTGATACCAACTTGTGACGCCCCCGATTCAATCGTACACTAATCATACACGCAAATGTGTACGATCAAGATCAGGGACTCACGGGAAGATATCACAACACAACTCTACAAATAAAATAAGTCATACAAGCATCATATTACAAGCCAGGGGCCTCGAAGGCTAGAATACAAGAGCTCGATCATAGACGAGTCAGCGGAAGCAACAATATCTGAGTACAGACATAAGTTAAACAAGTTTGCCTTAAGAAGGCTAGCACAAACTGGGATACAGATCGAAAGAGGCGTAGGCCTCCTGCCTGGGATCCTCCTAACTACTTCTGGTCGTCGTCAGCGGGCAGCACGTAGTAGTAGGCACCTCCGGTGTAGTAGGAGTCGTCGTCGACGGTGGCATCTGACTCCTGGCCTCCAACATCTGGTTGCGACAACCAGGTAGAAGGGATAGAGGGAAAAGAGGGAGAAAGCAACCGTGAGTACTCATCCAAAGTACTCGCAAGCAAGGAGCTATACTACATATGCATGGGTATCAAATGGAATAAGGGTATCATATGTGGACTGAACTGCAGAATGCCAGAATAAGAGGGGGATAACTAATCCTGTCGAAGACTACGCTTCTGGCAGCCTCCGTCTTGCAGCATGTAGAAGAGAGTAGACTGAAGTCCTCCAAGTAGCATCGTATAGCATAAACCTACCCGATGATCCTCTCCTTGTCGCCCTGTGAGAGAGCGATCACCGGTTGTATCTGGTACTTGGAAGGGTGTGTTTTATTAAGTAACCGGTTCTAGTTGTCATAAGGTCAAGATACAACTCCGGGTCATCCTTTTACCGAGGGACACGGCTATTCAAATAGATAAACTTCCCTGCAGGGGTGCACCACATACCCCAACACGCTCGATCCCATTTGGCCGAACACACTTTCCTGGGTCATGCCCGGCCTCGGAAGATCAACACGTCGCAGCCCTACCTAGGCACAACAGAGAGGTCAGCACGCCGGTCTAAACCTAAGCGCATAGGGGTCTGGGCCCATCGCCCTTAGCACACCTGCACGTTGCGAACGCGGCCGGAAGCAGAACTAGCCCCCTTAATACAAGAGCAGGCTTACGTTCCAATCCGGCGCGCGCCACTCAGTCGCTGACGTCACGAAGGCTTCGACTGATACCACGACGCCGGGATACCCATAACTACTCCCGCGTAGATGGTTAGTGCGTATAGACCAAATGGCCAGACTCAGATCAAATACCCAGATCTCGTTAAGCGTGTTAAGTGTCCGCAAACGCCGAACAGGGCCAGGCCCACCTCTCTCCTAGGTGGTCGGAACCTTCCCTGTCGCTCCGCCTCAAAGATCCACTCGCGGGTGCTCCTACGAGCCGTCCCGTCTTTAGTCACCACATGTATCATGTATAAAATATATAGTATACACCCGTGATCACCTCCCGAGTGATCACGGCCCGATAGTATAGCATGGCAGACGGACAAGAATGTAGGGCCACTGATGATAAGCTAGCATCCTATACTAAGCATTAGGATTGCAGGTAAAGGTAACAATAGTAGTAGCAAGGATAGGCTATGCATCAATATAGGATTAACGGGAAGCAGTAACATGTTACACTACTCTAATGCAAGCAGTATAGAGGAGAGTAGGCGGTATCTGGTGATCAAGGGGGGGCTTGCCTGGTTGCTCTGGCAAGAGAGAGGGGTCGTCAACTCCGTAGTCGTACTGGGTAGCAGCGGCGTCGGTCTCGGTGTCTATCGAGAGAAGAGGGGGAGAAACAATAAATATTTAAGCAAGCATATGCATAGTGATGCATGACATGACAAGTAACGGCGTTAGATGTGCCCTAACGCGGTAGTAGGTGGTACCGGTGAAGGGGGATGACATCCGGGAAAGTATCCCTGGTGTTTCGCGTTTTCGGGCAGAGGAACCGGAGGGGGAAAGTTGCGAGTTTGCTATGCTAGGGATGCGTGACGGACGAACGGGCTGCGTATCCGGGTTCGTCTCGTCGTTCTGAGCAACTTTCATGTACAAAGTTTTTTCATCTGAGCTACGGTTTATTTTATATTAATTTTAAAAGATTTAAATCAATTTTAGGATTTATTTAATTATTTTAATTCAACATTATCCAGAACAGTGTTTGCTGATGTCAGCATGACGTCAGCGTGATGTCATCAGTCAACCAGTTAGTTCACTTAATCAAACTGACAGGCAGGTCCCACCTGTCATTGGCTGAAGACTAATTATCTGTTAACTTTTAATTAGCAGGTTTAATTAGAGTTAATTAGTTAACTAAATAGGGTTAGTTAAGTTAATTACTTCACTAATCAATCAATTAATTAATTAATTATTAATTAATTTTATTAAGTCATTTTTTATTTTCTTTTCTTCTTTTTTTTAACATTCTGGGGGTGGGGCCCCACGCGTCATAGGCACAAGGGGCCTTAACGGGCGCTGGGTGCGGGGTGGCCCGAACGGGCGCTACGGGCACCCGACCACAGGCAGAGGCCATGGCCCGACACGGTTGGGCGTTCGGGCAGTGGGCGTGGGCGTGCGCCCGTGGCCGCCCAGTGGGGCGTCGGCCACGGCGACGGATCGGAGCGGGGCAGCAGAGGCCGGGGGTGAGGGGCGCGGTCGATGGCCGCCGTGGCGCGGAGGGACACCGGAGTTGGCCGCGGGGGCGACGACGGTCGGCGCGAGTTGGGACGGCGACCGCGGGGTTGGCAGCGAGCGGGCGCCTGGACACGCGCGCGGCCATGGTCGCTGGCAGACGAGCGCAGTGATGCGGGCGCGGCAGAGTGTGTCGAACGACACGGGGAGACAGAGAGAGGAAGGCCCGGGGCCTCACCAACGTTGATGGGGAGAGGGAGCGACGAGGCATGACGTGGTCCGGCGAGGAGGAGGATGGGGACGAGTAGGCGACGGAGAGGACGACGGGGAGGCAGTCCGGTGATGGTGTCCGACGAGGTGGCAATCCGGGTGGCGCTGGCGTCGGGGTCGTGGTGGCAGTCCGCGAGCGAGGGCGCGCTCGCTGGGGCATGGCCACAGCTTGGCCAGGGGGACGGGGAAGAGCAGGCGCCGGTCAGCGGCGGCGCGAGGGTGGAGTTCGCGGCGGCTGGCGGCGGCCTTCGAGCGCTGGCTCGTCAGGAGGAGGAGGGGGGGTTCGATCTAGATCGGGGGAAGGAGGGGGTGGATCGGGGGAGTTGTGTGGGTCGGGCTAGGGTTTGTGGGGGGGGACTGGGGTTAAGGGAGTGAGGGGGGCCGACCGGCTGGGCCAGGTGGGCCAGCTGGGCCTGAGAGCTGGGCCGACTGGTCCAGTGGGGAGGGGGGTTCCCTTTTCTTTTATTTGGCTCTCTATTTTGTTCTTTTCCTTTTATTTATCTTATATCTTTTCTGTTTTATTTTATTATTTCTTTATTTATTTATTTTAGTTGCATTTTAATTTAGTAAAATATACACTTAGTATCTAACTTAGTATTTCAACTTAGTCCATAGTCACACAAAAAATCTAGACCCCAAATAACTTAGTTTGACATTTTATTAATTATAAAAGGTATTTAATTAATCATTTTGCTACTGTTTTATTTACCTCATAGTATTTAAACATTTTATAAACGTGCGGTTTTCCCATCATAATTATCTATGCAATATTTGGTTCACTCCGAACATTTTAGTTTTAATATATGAAAACTTTTATCGTTTGCCTGACTTTGAATTTGAATTTGAATCGGTTTTGAACTAAAGCGAGATTAGCAACAATAATCGAGGTGACGTGGCGTCATTAACGTGGGATTACTGTAGCCTAATTATCCGGGCGTCACAAGGAGGTACACTTGCGCACGGCTGTCGTGGTGGCACCGCACCCTCACACGGTCGCTCCTGCACGCCGCGGTCACCCCGCACCCTCACATGCACAGTCGCTCCTGCATGCCGCAAACCCAACCAAGGGAATGCACCCTCACTGACACGTGTTATCGCATGTGAACAAACCAAACTCAGCCATCCTACTGCTAACACATAATTTTTGTTCATAGCGTATGTTTATCCAACCGCATGTTGGGGAGTATCCATACGACCCGTGCGGTGGTCTATTGGGGAAGAAGAAGAGGTGAGGAAGAAGGGTTAGGAGACATAGGATATTCATCCAACCGCCTGAAATGGTAGACTGACCCTAGTCAGGCGACTTGCATAACAATATATGTTTTTACACAGCAAAAGATCCATAAAAACAACAACATAAAGAAAAACTATCACTGCTCGTGGAACGAGACGGCCTCGTCGTCTTTGGCTGCCGACGCGAACCAGCCGTAGCTGCCGATGTGTGTCTCTGCACCGTGGTTGTCCTCAGCCTCCAGCTACTTGTTCACACGGAGCGTGCTGGCGCTCTGCACGGACGAGACCACCGCCCGGTTCAAGTCAAGGGCGTTCGGTTCCGCCTATAGGAGGGCCTCGATGGCAGCGGCATCCACGCGCTCAGCATCGAGTCGAGCCTCCGCCGTCCGGTTCAAGTCCAAGATGTCCAGTTCCGCCTGTAGGAGGGCCTCGATGAGAGTGGCATCCATGCGCTCCATGTCGAGTTGAGCCTCTTCTGCCCGGTTCAAGTCCAGGACGTCCGGTTTCGCCTGTAGGAGGGCCCCGATGGCAGCGGCATCCACGCGCTCCGCCTCAAATTGAGCCTCTGCCGCCCGGTTCACATCCACGACATCCGGTTCCGCCTGCAGGAGAGCCTCGATGGCAGCAGCATGCGCGCGCTCCGCGTTGATACGTCCATTTTGCATCATGCTCTTATATCGATATTTATTGCATTATGGGCAGTTATTACACATTATGTCACAATACTTATGCCTATTCTCACTTATTTTAGAAGGTTTACATAAAGAGGGAGAATGCCGGCAGCTGGGATTCTAGGCTGGAAAAGGAGCAAATATTAGAGACCTATTCTGCACAGCTCCAAAAGTCCTGAAACTTCACGAAAGTCATTTTCAGAATATATAAAAATATTGAGCACAAGAAGTTCCGGAGGGGGGCCACACCCTGCCCACGAGGGCCTGGGCGCGCCCCCTACCTCGTGGGCCCCCTGGTGGCCCACCGATGCCCATATTCTGCTATATGGAGTCTTTCGATGAGAAAAAAATCATAAGCAAGCTTTCGGGACAAGACTCCGCCGCCACGAGGCGGAACCTTGGCGGAACCAATCTAGGGCTTTGGTGGGGCTGTTCTGCCGGGGAAACTTCCCTCCGGGAGGGCGAAATCATCGCCATCGTCATCACCAACGATCCTCTCATTGGGAGGGGGTCAATCTCCATCAACATCTTCACCAGCACCATCTCCTCTCAAACCCTAGTTCATCTCTTGTATCCAATTCTTGACTCTAAGTCCGGGATTGGTACCTGTAGGTTGCTAGTAGTGTTGATTACTCCTTGTAGTTGATGCTAGTTGGTTTATTTGGTGGAAGATCATATGTTCAGATCCTATATGCACATTAATACTCTGATTATGAACATGAATATGCTTTGTGCGTAGTTACGTTTGTTCCTGAGGACATGGGAGAAGTCTTGCTATTAGTAGTCATGTGAATTTGGTATTCGTTCAATATTTTGATGAGATGTATGTTGTCTCTCCTCTAGTGGTGTTATGTGAACGTCGACTACATGACACTTCACCATTATTTGGGCCTAGAGGAAGGCATTGGGAAGTAATAAGTAGATGATGGGTTTCTAGAGTGACAAAAGCTTAAACCCTAGTTTATGCGTTGCTTCGTAAGGGGCTGATCTGGATCCACATGTTTCATGCTATGGTTAGGTTTACCTTAATACTTTTGTTGTAGTTGCGGATGCTTGCAATAGAGGTTAATCATAAGTGGGATGCTTGTCCAAGTAAGGACATCACCCAAGCACCGGTCCACCTACATACCAAATTATCAAAGTACAGAACGCGAATCATATGATTGTGATGAAACCTAGCTTGACGATAATTCCCATGTGTCCTCGGGGGCGCTTTTCTCTATATAAGAGTTTGTCCAGGCTTGTCCTTTGCTACAAAAAGGATTGGGCCACCTTGCTGCACTTTATTTACTTTTGTTACTTGTTGCTCGTTACAAATTATCTTATCACAAACCTATCTATTACTTATAATTTCAGTGCTTGCAGAGAATACCTTGCTGAAAACCGCTTGTCATTTCCTTCTGCTCCTCGTTGGGTTAGACACTCTTAATTATCGAAAGGACTACGATAGATCCCCTATACTTGTGGGTCATCACACGTCGAGTTGAGCCTCTGCCTCCCGGTCCTCCTTTAGTATCGCCAGGTTGAACCGCTGGTCCGCCTGCACCATGGGGGACTCGGACGCCGGCACGATGTCGACATCCATCGTATCATACTCATCGGGGGCCTTTTGCACCACGACCTCCACCATGAACATTGGATCGGCATCCTCCTCCTCGTAGCTTGGCTCCAGAGAACTCGGGGATTGGTCCACCGCAAAGCGAGCTTGGGGACAGAGGTCTCTGGCGCCGACCGCCGCCGCGATTTCTACGCGGCGCTCCAGTGTCAGCATCTTGTAGTACGTGATCTTGCGGTGCACCATGGCTTTCCGGCGAACTAGGGGACGCTTGATGCAGGCTAGGGGATCGAAAGGTGGGGGAAGGGGCTAGAGATTAGGTGTGGTTTTAGGGTAGTGGCTGGCATAGGCCGAGTAGTGAAGGTTCTGGTGTGAATAGTGGTTCCGGTGACGACCGGTCAATCGGTTTTGACTGTACATCGCTCTTGTCGCGTTCGCGTTGCAGCCCGACATGCTGGACCCTCCATGTTGCTCACCGAATGGAACGCGCTTCGTATTGCGTTTTTGCTCGCTTGTGGGACCGCAATTGAGAGCAAACCGACGTCCCTCCCCCTCCCCCGCCTGCGTCATTTTACGCGGAGTAAATAAAAAGAAAGGGAGTATACTATGGATGAGGATCCCCTGACGTGGCCGAACCCATTGAGTAACTGACATGCGGGGCCTAGCAAGCATGGGGTCCGCCAGTAAGTGACCGAAAGGGAGGGTATGGCAGGCATACGTATGTGAAAGGAGCTTCCAATGATATAATTTTCACATTATACATCTCATGTACTATTAATATTGTCAATAGTCAAATGCTGTTTGGAAAAACGCATTAGAGCATGGTTAATAATATAGCCACTCGATGGCTATAAGGAACTGCCATGTCATATAGAGCCATCATCTATTATATGCACTGATACAGTAGTGTGGGCTATAAAGTTGGCTATTTCCCGCAAAAAAATTATAAGGTTGGCTATTGTATTAGTACTTTTTTCCATCTCCTCTCCATCTCTTTCTTCATATTTATTGTATGTATTTAGGGGGTGTCCGGATGGCCGGACTATACCTTCAGCCGGACTCCTGGACTATGAAGATACAAGATTGAAGACTTCGCCCCGTGTCCGGAAGGGACTTTCCTTGGCGTGGAAGGCAAGCTTGACGATACGGATATGTAGATCTCCTACCATTGTAACCGACTTTGTGTAACCCTAACCCTCTCCGGTGTCTATATAAACCGGAGGGTTTTAGTCCGTAGGACAACATACAGAACAGCAATCATACCATAGGCTAGCTTCTAGGATTTAGGTTCTCTGATCTCGTGGTACATCTACTCTTGTACTACCCATATCATCAATATTAATCAAGCAGGACGTAGGGTTTTACCTCCATCAAGAGGGCCCGAACCTGGGTAAAACTTCGTGTCCCTTGCCTCCTGTTACCATCCAGCCTAGACGCATAGTTTGGGACCCCCTACCCAAGATCTGCCGGTTTTGACACTGACATTGGTGCTTTCATTGAGAGTTCCTCTGTGTCGTCACCGTCAGGCTTGATGGCTCCTACTATCATCAATAGCGATGCAGTCCAGGGTGAGACCTTCCTCCCCGGACAGATCTTCGTCTTTGGCGGCTTCGCACTACGGGCCAATTCACTTAGCCATCTAGAGCAGATCGAAAGCTATGCCCCTGGCCGTCAGGTCAGATTTGGAAGTTTAAACTACACGACTGACATCCGCGGGGACTCGATCCTCGACGGATTCGAACCACAGCCGAGCGCGCCGCACTGTCACGACGAGCATGATCTAGCTCTGCCGCCGAACAGTGCCCTGGAGGCCGCACCCACATCGGCTTCGACCCTTAATTCGGAGCCAACTGCGCCAATCGAGGATGGGTGGTTGGACGCCGCCTCGGGGGCTGCGATCACAACGAAGATCGAGCTGAACACTAGCCCCGTACTCCGCGAGACTCGTGACTCCAAGGAGCCGGACTCCTCCCCGGACTCCGAACCTTCCGCGCCCCTGCCGATCGAATCCGATTGGGCGCTGATCATGGAGTTTACCGCCACAGACATCTTTCAGCACTCGCCCTTTGGCGATATTATGAAATCACTAAAGTCTCTCTCTTTGTCAAGAGAGCCCTGCCCGGATCATGGCCAGCAGGATTGGGATGCGGAAGACAAAGAAATTCGATGCCCACCCACCACCCACTTTGTAGCCACTGTCGACGATTTAACCGACATGCTCAACTTCGACTCTGAAAAAATCAACGGTATGGACGACGATGCGGGAGGCGAAGAAGAACCACCGCCCACAGGGCGCTGGACGCCCACCTCATCACATGACGTATACATGGTGAACGCACCAAAAGATGACGAGGAGGAGCGGAAGGACGCACCGAAGGCTTGTTCCCTCGAGAAGCAGTCAAAGCAGCGACGCAAGCGCCGCCCCAAATCCCCCTCGACAGAAATAACGATCACACAGACCCAGCGCTGGAGCAGGGCGAACCGCTGCCGGACAACGGCAATCTGGATAATCAAACCGAACAAACAAATTCTATCAAGGATAATAGTCCGGACGATATAACGCCGGACAAGCACCCGGAGCAGCAGAATGCCCGTAAAAGGCTTGTTGCCACCGCGAGGAGTCTTAAAAAGCAGAAGCAAAGGCTCAAGGCTGCGCAAGACACACTCCAAATCAGATGGAGTAAAATACTCAACACAGCAGCAAGGTACGGTGACAATCGCCCCTCCAAGAGCTACCCAAAGCGGAAGCTGCTACCTGAATTCGATGAGGAGGCCTCAGACCCCCCACAACCAAACATCAAAGCAGCCACCTGGCCGGATAGACGACCCCTCTACCAACACAAAGCGGCATACAACGCCACTCACAATACAACACGCGACCCATGCGAGGGCTCGCACCCAAAGGACGGTGCAACAAGATCCATCTATGGACCAGGCAAGCGCGCCCTAGCATACAATGCAATACAACAAACATCCGAACAACACGGTACACCCAGTTACAGGGGTGCTGCACACCCCCTATGTTTCACCGATGAGGTGCTGGACCATGAATTTCCAGAGGGATTCAAACCCGTAAACATAGAGGCATATGACGGAACAACAGACCCTGGGGTCTGGATTGAGGACTACATCCTTCATATCCATATGGCTCGAGGAGATCATCTCCATGCCATCAAGTACTGACCCCTCATGCTCAAAGGGCCAGCTCGTCACTAGCTTAAAGGCCTCCCTGAAAGCTCCATTGGAAGTTGGGAAGAGCTCGAAGACGCCTTTCGGGCAAATTTTCAAGGGACTTATGTCCGACCTACGGATGCGGACGATTTGAGTCATATAACTCAACATCCTGGAGAGTCACCCCAAAAGCTTTGGAACAGGTTTCTTACTAAAAAGAACCAGATTGTCGACTATCCGGACGCCGAAGCCTTGGCAGCTTTTAAGCATAGCGTCCGTGACGAATGGCTCTCTAGACACATCGGCCAAAATAAGCCGAGAACGATGGCCGCATTAACAAACCTCATGACCCGCTTTTGCGCGGGTGAGGACAGCTGGCTAGCCAGATGCAGCACCAGCGACCCCAGTACATCTGAAGTTAGAGATGGAAACGGGAAATCACGGTGCAACAGCAATAACAATTGCCGGAATAAAGAAGACAGCACGAAGGCCACGGCAGTAAACGCCGGATTCAAAAGCTCTCGGCCAGGTCAGCAAAAGCCGCCCTCTAAAGGCACCAGGGATGAACTGTCCGGCCTCAACAAAATTCTGGACCAAGTATGTCAGATCCATAGTACCCCTGGTAAACCTCCTAATCATACCCACAGAGAATGTTGGGTCTTCAAGCAGTCCGGCAAGCTCAATGCCGTACACAAGGGGGAGGATACACCAAGTGAAGACGAGGACGAGCCTCCCAAGCAAGACACTGGGGAACAAAAGAAATTTCCACAAGAAGTCAAAACAGTAAACGTGTTGCACGTGATCAAGGGAAAAAACAACGCGGCACTCCCAGGAAAATATACCCAAGTGCCTGTCGCCACGAAATCCTGCCACTGGTCGTCTCAACTGATCACTTTCGACCATCGCGATTACTCAGCAAGTATCCAACACGTAGGATGGGCTGCCCTCGTATTAGACCCACTAATTGGCGGATATCACTTCACACGAGTCTTGATGGATGGTGGCAGCAATCTAAACCTAATATATCAGGATACAATCCGTGGGACGGGGTTAGACCCAACAAAAATTCGCCATAGCAATACTACCTTTAAAGGAGTAATGCCAGGCCTAGGGGCTCGTTGTACGGGCTCCCTACTGCTACAAGTTATATTCGGCTCCCCCGATAACTTCCGTCGCGAGCACTCAACCTTCCACATCGCTCCGTTCCAAAGTGGCTATCAAGCACTGCTCGGACGCGAAGCTTTTGCTCGCTTTAATGCAATACCACACTACGCCTCCCTCACACTCAAGATGCCCGGTCCACGTGGCATCATTTCAGTGAACGGAAATATCAAGCGATCTCTGTGCGCCGAAGAGAGTGTGGCTGCCTCGGCAGCCGCACACTAAAGGCGCCCGGACCAGCAAAAACACCCAATAGGTCGTCAAGACCTCAGACACAACTACTCAAGTCCGGCGCTGCTATTTATACCGAATAAATGGTCACACCCCTATTTGTCAATACAAGGGGCTCAACGCGCGCCGACAAGTGGCAATTTTTTCTCATCTTGAATTATACATGGTATCTTTAAAAACTATCTTTTTGCACGACAACTTTTTCATCTAAATTCCTCTCTTTTTACAGACGATCATCGTGCCACACCGTCCAGGATACGAAACAACGGAGACACAGGCGCAGACGTGTAGCAGGGACCCGCTCCAAGGATTCTTTTTAGATTAAGACCCTGCATAAACCTTTTTTACTATCTCTTGTTGATACATATCCACCGTTGAGAAGGATGCCGACGTCTTGGCATGTGGCCACGCCAGAACAATGCATGTACCTGGACACCAGGGGCTTGTTACAAAGGCCATTATTTAGGCCCGGTTTATACCACAAGACCGAATACCTTAGGGAGTGTTCGGCGTCGCGAGTTTTGCCCTATATGCATCAGCTCCGAATCATTGTCTTTGGTCAAATGTTGGGTTTGCCCGGCTCCTGTGTTTTGGTGCCTTACGTTCCGCTTTACCGGCTAAGGTAACACCAGGAGAACTACTGCGATTGTGCCCCGGTTCATCCGGACGAGCACCTCAGTAGAGAAAGCCGAAAACTGACTGTCATGATATAGCGTGAGACTGGTCAACCACTCGATGACCTGTTGGAATGTTAGAATTCCTCCGCCTTAACAAAGGGCCGTTTTCCGGCCAGGCATGTACGCACCCTGGGATCGGGAGAGTGCGGAGCCACCAAGGGCTATCTAGTAGCCCCACTGTCAAACTCCTATGGCTTAGTGAAAGTGCTAAAGCATTATAGTCCGGTTGCCTCGCTCGCTCCGCTATCACCTCCTTAATAGGACCAAGACGTTGGGTTAAGTGTGAACACGTGTTTTTTGCGAGCACCTCCGCATTATATGCGTGGGGGTTGAAGCCGATGGCTGCAATCTTTCAGGTTATACACATGTATACATAAACGGCCGCCCAGGAGGCATCATATTACTTTCAGGCAAAAGTATAAAAATAGCCTCATAAAAAAATATAAAAGCATTTTTCTTACAATGTGATTACATATCACTCAAACATAATATTTTTTGAGCACTGGGTCTCTATCAAACGAGCACCCTCAAGAACTTCTTTAAAGTAGTGCTCAACAGCCATTCGGCCTATGGCCGAATCCCACGCTGCAACAGTGGTAGCATCCATCTCCGCCCAATTTGCTTTAACACGGGCAAAGGCCATCCATGAGCCCTCTATGCACGCCGACCTCTTCATCGCATTAATGCGCGGCACCACATCAAGGAACTGTTGCACCAAGCTGAAGTAGCTGTTCGGTTTTGGCCTTTCCGGCCATAGCTGATCCACAACAGACCTCATGGCGAGTCCGGACAACTTATTCAGTTCGGCCCATTCAGCTAATTGGTCAGTCAATGAAAACGGACGCTCGGGAGAATGGAATTGTGTCCAAAACAGCTGGTCCACTTCACGGTCCGTCTGACCCTGGAAGTACTTGGCCGCTTCGGCAGGGCTCACCGCCAAATCCATATACACATCCTCCGAACTCCACAGCCGATCCAGAGGGGCATACCGTGGATCTCCGAACTTCCTCCGCAACATAAAGGATTTCCCAGCTACAATATCCCTGGCTTCCCGCAGCTCCTCCTTCTTCGCCCTCATAGCAGAGCGGATGTATTTTCTCGTTGCAGTGGCCTTCTCAAGGTCCGATGCCTTCGCTAGGTTTTCCTTTTCAAGAACCCGGCAACGGTCGGCGGCGGCTTTTAATTCTACGGCCATCTTGGCCATCTTATCTCGGCTCTCGCCATGCACGGCCTTCTCAGCTTTCAACTCTTCGGCCGCCTTCAAAGCAGCCGCTTTACCAAACCTCGCTTGTTCCTTGGCTCGGGCAAGTTTTGCCCGCAAGGCTTCAACAGTGGCAGCTCCATCTGCAGTCACAACATATTAAAGATACTGGCATCATGCTGCTCTTACTATGTGGCATTTACCAGATAATGACACGTACCCTGTGCCTCGTCAAGCCTTTTGTTAACAAGCTCGATGTCGGCATCTGCCGCATCCAACTGCCATTTTAAATGGGCAAACTCGCTAGTCCGGCTAGCCACCGGAGCTTCCATCACCTGCACATAGAGGTAACATGGTTATTACCTGGGAATATGATCCACTGTTCATCGTCATTTTCGACGACAACCAGAGTCTCAGGGGATACTATCTACACAGGGCACACCTAGCATGTGCAGAACTATCATACATTATTTTGCGTACCTCAAAGCTTGTCAGTAGACTCATAAAAGCTTCATGCAATCCGCTTTCGGCGGACGAGATTCTCTCCATCACCGTATTCATCAGCATACGGTGTTCAACTAAGATGGCCGCTTGCCCCACCAACTCCCTCAAAACATCCAATCGCACACCAGACGGTGCCGGACTCTTTTGTCTGCTCTCTTCGGGAGCCGGACACTGGGAGCTTCGGGGGTCAATGGGATTATCTTCTGGCCTCACCGGACTCGGAGAGGCCCTCCGCGACGACACTTCGGGGTCGCCCGCTTCCGGAGCGGAGGAGTCCGGAGGAGGTGTTTCGCTCCCCATCATCTCTGGAAGAAGATCCCCCGAAGACGAGCTCATTTGAGAGGGTCTAAGGCCCAAACTGCAAAGATATATGCGGTGGTTATTTTCTCAGAAGAAAAAGATGGCATATCTGTACTATTAAAGTATTTCAGGTCACTTACGACTTGCTGGAGAATTGATCCCCCTGCGAACTTTGTGCGGCAAAAGCACCCCCCAAAGTAGGACCCTCTGTGGGAGACTTCTTCTCCTGTCTGGAAGCTTTGGCTTTCGAATCCCCGGGCGCAGTCCTTTTCCTCCTCCGGTCTTCTTCCTCCATGGAGACGCTCGCTCCCTCGGTTAGAATGGGCAGCGTTGGGGGCCCGCGTCTGCCCGTATTATCCTCCCCAGTGTCTTCCTTCAAGGGCTCCGGGCAAGGTGCGACCTGGAGCATCTTTTCCAATACCGAATAGTCCAAACCCTCAGGGAGGGGGGCCGAACACCGAATCAACTTCGCTCTTGTTAGCCAGTCCTGGTCAAAAAGTGAACTCTCAGAAATAACTTTGTAACAAATGAGAGATAGTATGTTTGGCCGAAAAATTCCTTACCTGTTCGGCGGCGCGGTTACTGCTCAGGCCCACGTCCTCGGTGATTTCCAGACACTCTACCTGAGGTCCGAAGAATGACTTGTACATCTCCTCGTGCGTCAGGCCGGGGAAATTTTGAATGACATGCGGTCCCTCGGGATTGAACTCCCACAAGCGAAGGGGCCAGCGTTTGCAAGCTAGACTTGATGAACCAGCATAACTTGTATTACCGCAACCAAACTAAAATCTCCATTGAAGAGATCTCGAATGCGGCATTGCAGTATAGGCACGTCCTTGGCTGGACCATAGCTCAGGCCTCTGCTGATCCATGACATCAGTTGTGGTGGACGGCCCGAGCGGAAAACAGGGGCGGCCGCCCACTTGGCACTTCTAGGAGCCGTGATGTAGAACCACTCCTGTTGCCACAATTCAGACACCTCTGGAATGGAACCTTTGGGCCATGGAGCTCCCGTCATCTTGCATATTGAGGCACCTCCACACACTGCATGTTGCCCCTCGATCATCTTCGGCTTTACTTCAAAGGTCTTGAGCCACAGGCCAAAGTGAGGGGTAACCCGGAGGAAGGCCTCACACACGACAATAAATGTCGTGATATGAAGAAAGGAGTCTGGAGCTAGATCATGGAAATCTAGCCCATAATAAAACATCAAACCCCTGACGAAAGGATCCAAAGCAAGGCCTAGACCTCGGAGGAAGTGGGAGACGAACACGACATTATCGTTGGGTTCGGGGGAGGGGACGGCCTGCCCTCGAGCAGGCAGCCGATGCAAAACCTCAGCGGTTAGATATCTGGCCTCCCTCAACTTTTGATGTCTTCTTCCGTGACGGAGGAAGGCATCCATCTGCCTTGAAGGCTAGATCCGGACATGATTGAAGGTTCGGAGCAGCTGAACTGAACTTTGGGTGTTTGAGCTTGAGGTGGGGGAAGGATTCGATTGAGCATGGGAGGGGAAAAATAAAAGCCTTGTCCCTTTATAAAGAGGGTGAATATCAAGTGTCCTCTCCGTGGCCGTTTGGACTTGCCTATAATCTAGGAGTCCTAGAAGCGGATGGGTTACCCACGCCTGTATTGATGAGAATCCCGGAATAAGGGGACACGATCTCTGCTTTAACAAGACGTGCCAGGGAAACCACCTCTCATGACACGCTGAGGTGGGACAATAAGATGATTCAAATAAAGGCTTGGCCGTGGTGCGATGTCACACTACGGAATACGTCAGCAGATTAGATTTGTGTAAATATTATTCTCTCTATGGCAATATGTGGAAACTTATTTTGCAGAGCCGGACACTATCTTTGTGTTCAAAATCTTCTATGAAGTACTTGGAGGAGGAACCCGCCTTGCAATGCCGAAGACAATCTGCGCGCCGGACTCGTCGTCATTGAAGCCTGGTTCAGGGGCTACTGAGGGAGTCCTGGATTAGGGGGTGTCCGGATGGTCGGACTATACCTTCAGCCGGACTCCTGGACTATGAAGATACAAGATTGAAGACTTTGTCCCGTGTCCGGAAGGGACTTTCCTTGGCGTGGAAGGCAAGCTTGGCGATACGGATATGTAGATCTCCTACCATTGTAACCAACTTTGTGTAACCCTAACCCTCTCCGGTGTCTATATAAACCGGAGGGTTTTAGTCCGTAGGACAACGTAGACATCAACAATCATACCATAGGCTAGCTTCTAGGGTTTAGCCTCTCCGATCTCGTGGTAGATCTACTCTTGTACTACCCATATCATCAATATTAGTCAAGCAGGACATATGGCTTTACCTCCATCAAGAGGGCCCAAACCTGGGTAAAACTTCATGTCCCTTGCCTCCTGTTACCATCCGGCCTAGACGCACAGTTCGGGACCCCCTACCCGAGATCCGCCGGTTATGACACCGATAGAGGGCCTCGATAGCAGCGGCATCCACGCGCTCAGCGTCGAGTCAAGCCTCCGCCATCCGGTTCAAGTCCAGGATGTCTGGTTCCGCCTGCAGGAGGGCCTCGATGAGAGCGGCATCCACGCGCTCCGCGTCGAGTTGAGCCTCTGCCGCCTGGTTCAAGTCCAGGACGTCCGGTTCCGCCTGTAGGAGGGCCCCGATGGCAGCGACATCCGCGTGCTCCGCCTCAAATTGAGCCTTCGCCGCCCAGTTCACATCCACGACATCCGGTTCCGCCTGCAGGAGAGCCTCGATGGCAGCAGCATGCGCGAGCTCCGTGTTGATACGTCCATTTTGCATCATGCTCTTATATCGATATTTATTGCATTATGGGCAGTTATTACACATTATGTCACAATACTTATGCCTATTCTCACTTATTTTAGAAGGTTTACACAAAGAGGGAGAATGCCGGCAGCTGGGATTCTAGGCTGGAAAAGGAGCAAATATTAGAGATCTATTCTGCACAGCTCCAAAAGTCCTGAAACTTCACAAAAGTCATTTTCAGAATATATAAAAATATTGAGCGCAAGAAGTTCCGAAGGGGCCACACCCTGCCCACGAGGGTGGGGGCGCGCCCTACCCCCCTGGGCGCACCCCCTGCCTCGTGGGCCCCCTGGTGGCCCACCGATGCCCATATTCTGCTATATGGAGTCTTTTGATGAGAAAAAAATCATAAGCAAGCTTTCGGGACAAGACTCCGCCGCCACGAGGCGGAACCTTGGCAGAACCAATCTAGGGCTTTGGTGGAGCTGTTCTACCGGGGAAACTTCCCTCCGGGAGGGCGAAATCATCGCCATCATCATCACCAACGATCCTCTCATCGGGAGGGGGTAAATCTCCATCAACATCTTCACCAGCACCATCTCCTCTCAAACCCTAGTTCATCTCTTGTATCCAATTCTTGACTCTAAGTCCGGGATTGGTACCTGTAGGTTGCTAGTAGTGTTGATTACTCCTTGTAGTTGATGCTAGTTGGTTTATTTGGTGGAAGATCATATGTTCAGATCCTATATGGATATTAATACTCTGATTATGAACATGAATATGCTTTGTGAGTAGTTACGTTTGTTCCTGAGGACATGGGAGAAGTCTTGCTATTAGTAGTCATGTGAATTTGGTATTCGTTCGATATTTTGATGAGATGTATGTTGTCTCTCCTCTAGTGGTGTTATGTGAACGTCAACTACATGACACTTCACCATTATTTGGGCCTAGAGGAAGGCATTGGGAAGTAATAACTAGATGATGGGTTGCTAGAATGACAAAAGCTTAAACCCTAGTTTATGCGTTGCTTCGTAAGGGGTTGATTTGGATCCACATGTTTCATGCTATGGTTAGGTTTACCTTAATACTTTTTTTGTAGTTGCGGATGCTTGCAATAGAGGTTAATCATAAGTGGGATGCTTGTCCAAGTAAGGACATCACCCAAGCACCGGTCCACCTACATACCAAATTATCAAAGTACCGAATGCGAATCATATGATCGTAATGAAACCTAGCTTGACGATAATTCCCATGTGTCCTCGGGGGCGCGTTTCTCTATATAAGAGTTTGTCCAGGCTTGTCCTTTGCTACAAAAAGGATTGGGCCACCTTGCTGCACTTTATTTACTTTTGTTACTTGTTGCTCGTTACAAATTATCTTATCACAAACCTATCTATTACTTATAATTTCAGTGCTTGCAGAGAATACCTTGCTGAAAACCGCTTGTCATTTCCTTCTGCTCCTCGTTGGGTTCGACACTCTTACTTATCGAAAGGACTATGATAGATCCCCTATACTTGTGGGTCATCACGCGTTGAGTTGAGCCTCTGCCTTCTGGTCCTCCTTTAGTATCGCCAGGTTGAACCGCTGGTCCGCCTGCACCATGGGGGACTCGGACGCTGGCACGATGTTGGCATCCATCATATCATACTCATCGGGGGCCTTTTGCACCACGACCTCCGCCATGAACATTGGATCAGCATCCTCCTCCTCGTAGCTTGGCTCCAGAGAACTCGGGCATTGGCCCGCCGCAAAGCGAGCTTGGGGACGGAGGTCTCTGGCGCCGACCGCCGCCGCGATTTTTGCGCGGCGCTCCAGCATCAGCATCTTGTAGTACGTGGTCTTGCGGTGCACCATGGCTTTCCGGCGAACTAGGGGACGCTTGATGCAGGCTAGGGGATCGAAAGGTGGGGGAAGGGGCTGGCATAGGCCGAGTAGTGAAGGTTCTGCTGTGAATAGTGGTTCCGGTGACGACCGGTCAATCGGTTTTTACTGTACATCGCTCTTGTCGCGTTCACATTGCAGCCCGACACGCTGGACCCTCCACGTTGCTCACCGAATGGAACGCGCTTCGTCTTGTGTTTTCGCTCGCTTGTGGGACCGCAATTGAGAGCAAACCGACGTCCCTCCCCTCCCCCGCCTGCGTCATTTTACGCGGAGTAAATAAAAACAGAAGGAGTATACTACGGATGAGGATCCCCTGACGTGGCCGAACCCATTGAGTAACTGACATGCGGGGCCTAGCAAGCATGGGGTCCGCCCGTAAGTGACCGAAAGGGAGGGTAAGGCAGGGATACGTATCTGAAAGGAGCTTCCAATGATATAATTTTCACATTATACATCTCATGTACTATTAATATTGTCAATAGTCAAATGCGGTTTTGAAAAACGTATTAGAGCATGGTTAATAATATAGCCAGTCGATGGCTATAAGGAACTGCCATGTCATATATAGCCATCATCTATTATATGCACTCATATAGTAGTGTGGGCTATAAGGTTGGCTATTTCCCGCAAAAAAATTATAAGGTTGGCTATTGTATTAGTACTTTTTCCATCTCCTCTCCATCTCTTTCTTCATATTTATTGTATGTATTTAACTAGGAATGAGTATATATCTAGGCTCTTGCACGAGAGCTCACTCCCCTTACTTTTTCACATCTCTCTCCTCCACATAGGCCCTATATAAATGGAAGGAGGGAGTATAACTATGAGCACTTCATACTCTAGTACAGATGTTGCCAGTACACCACTAGTACTATTGGATAGGGAGCTTAAAAAAGTTACTATTGGACTGGCTATACGTGGCGAAATCCTAGTAGGAAGAGCATGCGCGAGAACAAGCACATTCACATGGTTGAAAACAAATTGGAAACCATCTCGAGTACAAATCTAGGAGTACGTACGAATCTAACAATATTGATTGGGCGTTGTTGAATGTTGATACTTTTTTTATCAAAGTAGAGATACTTTGACTACACATAAAACTTATATGTAAACTAGAAAGGATAGGAAGTAGTATATTGTACGTTCAAAAACGAAATGAACACAGAATGCCCTTTATATATGATTTGCGGATGCTATGATCACTAGTTCAAAATTTTGAATCCGCCTTAGGTATCACACATGCCCCCACTCGTTCTCTCTCGATTTCATCTCAGGGTCCAGAGATCGATTGAAATGGGACTAGGGTGCGTACAATACGTTCGTTTCGCTTATGAACGTACAATAAACTCTGAACATGCCCCCCCCCCACGGGTCATTTCTATCATAGAAACAGACCAAACCTTTATCTCCTTGCACGACACGCAATTGATCTCTGAACATCAATCGATCTCGTCAACATGTGTCGGGGCATGAACCGAATGGGATGTAAAAACTAAGACGCGAAGCGACACGTAGTGGAGGCAAATTCAAACTTCAAACGAACCGTTTGTTTGTATGCATGTCGGACAAATTACAAATAAACATTGGAAATACAAGCATGGTCTAGGCCCACATGCGAATGATACTCGGCGGAATGGTCAAATGAGGTATGCGGGAGGATGGACTCGACCGGAGGGCGACATGATCGATGGAGAAGAGGGTTGGAGAGGAATGAGAAATAAGCAAACGCCACATGATTATACTTGAACGGCTCAAATAAACAATAAGTTCTCTCGCTTGGCCTACATAGTGGAAGGCCTAATGCGCAACGCGGAGCACTGAAGCTCGAATATGGCCGGGAAAATAGGGAAACCGACATGTGGGGCACACCTGTCGGGACGACGTAGCACAAACTACTCCAATGGAGGAGATGGCCCATGACCTCCTCGCCACCGGCAACTGTTCATGTGGGTCATGGGGGCCAACAACGTGGCACAGCTCCAGCACCGCCTCTAGACATGGCAACCGCGGTGAGCGACACACTCATCGTCGCTAGACACGATCGGTTTTAGTGTGCCGAGGGTGGCATTAGTGTTGTGGCACGACCAATAGTATGTTTGGTTTGTGCCCAAGGTTGCCCCATCAAAGCACTGGGTAGCCAAAATTTTGGTTGAGGTTTTGGTTGCCCATGATTTGGCCGACATCGGCAAGAAAAATGAACTAGAGTTGGCTGGAGTTCATTGCATGCCAAAAAAATGGCAACCATCCGAACAAAGACCAATCTTTGGGTCATGATCAAAATTTTGGTAAGGTGCACTTTGGCCACAATCCAAACACACCCCAACACCCGGTTCGTCGAGGATGCACGGGGCGCCGGGACACGTCCGTGGAGTGGTGAAGCACGGCCAACTGCATCCTCAGGACCTGAGACCATGCCGGGTCGTCTTGCTTTTTCAATGACATGCGTCGATCGCATGTGAGCAAAGGGCATCTCCAATGTTGCCACGCCGGTAGCTGACTACCCTGGCACACATAAAACCCTCGTCCCTCGCGCCGTCGTGCGGTGCGTTCCCAGTCGGCGCCAGCTGCCCGCATTCATGTCATCCATATGTTCGGTGCCCGAGGAACCAACTCCGGCGACTTAATGACGCACCAGGACACTTGGCCTCACCGGAATGCGCTACTTAAAGCGGCAACGCCCTGCTAACCTCCACACCATAGCGCATCGTCCTCCTACCTGGCACCATGCTACCTCTTTTAGCACTGCGTTGGTTTTCCCCGAAGAGGAAGGGATGATGCAGCAAAGTAGCGTAAGTATTTCCCTCGGTTTTTGAGAACCAAGGTATCAATATAGTAGGAGGCTACACGCGAGTCCCTCATACCTGCACAAAACAAATAAATCCTCGCAACCAACGCAAATAGGGGTTGTCAATCCCTATAGGGCCACTTACGAGAGTGAGATCTGATAGATATGATAAGATAATATTTTTGGTATTTTTATGATAAAGATGCAAAGTAAAATAAAGGCAAAGTAAATAACAAAGTAGTAGGAGATTAATATGATAAAGATAGACCCGGGGGCCATAGGTTTCACTAGTGGCTTCTCTCGAGAGCAAAAGTATTCTACGGTGGGTGAACAAATTACTATTGAGCAATTGACAGAATTGAGCATAGTTATGAGAATATCTAGGTATGATCATGTATATAGGCATCACGTCCGAGACAAGTAGACTAACTCCTGCCTGCATCTACTACTATTACTCCACTCATTGACCGCTATCCAGCATTCATCTAGAGTATTAAGTTAAAAACAGATTAACGCCTTATGCAAGATGACATGATGTAGAGGGATAGACTCATGCAATATGAAGAAAACCCCATCTTGTTATCCTCGATGGCAACAATACAATACGTGCCTTGCTGCCCTTACTGTCACCGGGAAAGGACACCGCAAGATTGAACCCAAAGCTAAGCACTTCTCCCATTGCAAGAAAGATCAATCTAGTAGGCCAAACAAACTGATAATTCGAAGAGACTTGCAAAGATAACCAATCATACATAAAAGAATTCAGAGAAGATTCAAATATTATTCATAGATAGACTTGATCATAAACCCACAATTCATCGGTCTCAACAAACACACCACAAAAAGAAGATTACATCGAATAGATCTCCACTTGAGAGGGGGAGAACATTGTATTGAGATCCAAAAAGAGAGAAGAAGCCATCTAGCTACTAACTATGGACCCGTAGGTCTGAAGTAAACTACTCACACTTCATCGGAGAGGCTATGGTGTTGATGTAGAAGCCCTCCGTGATTGATGCCCCCTCCGGCGGAGCTCCGGAACAGGCCCCAAGATGGGATCTCGTGGATACAAAAAGTTACGGTGGTGGAATTAGGGTTTTGGATCTTGTTCTGATCGTTTGGGGGTACGTGGGTATATATAGGAGGAAGAAGTACGTCGGTGGAGCAACAGGGGGCCCACGACGGTGGAGGGCGTGCCTGGGGGGGCAGGCGCGCCCCCCTACCTCATGGCCTCCTGTTAATAGGTTAGTCCCAAAAATAATATAAAAGTGGATAATAAAGCCCAATAATGTCCAAAACAGTAGATAATATAGCACGGAGCAATCAAAAATAATAGATACGTTGGAGACGTATCAAGCATCCCCAAGCTTAATTCCTGCTCGTCCTCGAGTAGGTAAATGATAAAAACAGAATTTTTGATGCGGAGTGCTGCTTGGCATAATTTTAATGTGATTCTTCTTAATTGTGGTATGAATATTCAGATCCGAAAGAATCAAGACAAAAGTTCATATTGACATAAAAATGATAATACTTCAAGCATACTAACTAAGCAATTATGTCTTCTCAAAATAACATGGCCAAAGAAAGTTCATCCCTACAAAATCATATGGTTTAGTCATGTTTCATTTTCGTCACACAAGAATGCTATCATCATGCACAACCCCGATGACAAGCCAAGCAATCGTTTCATACTTTAGTAATCTCAAACCTATAAACTTTCACGCAATATATGAGCGCGAGCCATGGACATAGCATTATAGGTGGAATAGAACATAATGAGGGGGGGGGGGGTTATGTGGAGAAGACAAAAAAGGAGGAAGTCTCACATCAACGAGGCTAATCAATGGGCTATGAAGATGCCCACCGATTGATGTTAATGCAAGGAGTAGGGATTGCCATGCAACAGATGCACTAGAGCTATAAATGTATGAAAGCTCAACAAAAGAAACTAGTGGGTGTGCATCCAACTTGCTTGTTCACAAAGACCTAGGGCACTTGAGCAGGCCCATTGTTGGAATATACAAGCCAAGTTCTATAAGGAAAATTTCCCACTAGTATATGAAAGTGATAACATGAGAGACTCTCTACTATGAAGATCATGGTGCTACTTTGAAGCACAAGTGTGGCAAAGGATAGTAACATTGTCCCTTCTCTCTTTTTCTCTCATTTTTTTCTCTTTCTTTTTTTTGGGCCTTTTCTCTTTTTTTATGGCCTTTCTCTTTTTTTGGGCCTTCTCTTTTTATGGCATTTTTTATATATTCCTCACTTGGGACAATGCTCTAGAAAATGATGATCATCACACTTCTATTTATTTACAACTCAATGGTTACAACTCGATACTAGAACAAAGATGACTCTATATGAATGCCTCCGGCGGTGTACCGGGATATGTAATGAACCAAGAGTGACAGGTATGAAAGAATTATGAATGGTGGCTTTGCCACAAATACTATGTCAACTACATGATCATGCTAAGCAATATGACAATGATGAATGTGTCATGATGAACGGAATGATGGAAAGTTGCATGGCAATATATCTCGGAATGGCTATGGAAATGCCATAATAGGTAGGTATGGTGGCTGTTTTGAGGAAGATATAAGGGGTTTGGATGCACCGGCGAATTTTGCGCCAACTCTCAATGTGAGAAAGGGCAATGCATGGTACCGAAGAGGCTAGCAAGGATGGAAGGGTGAGAGTGTGTAAAATCCATGGACTCAACATTAGTCATAAAGAACTCACATAATTATTGCAAAAATCTACAAGTCATCAAAAACCTCGGTACTACACACATGCTCCTAGGGGGATAGATTGGTAGGAAAAGACCATCGCTCGTCCCCGACCGCCACTCATAAGGAAGACAATCAAATAACACCTCATGTTTCAAATTTGTTGCATAACGTTTACCATACGTGCATGTTACGGGACTTGAAAACCTCAACACAAGTATTTCTAAATTTCACAACTACTCAACTAGCACGACTTTGATATTATTACCTCCATGTCTCAAAACAATCATCAAGCATCAAACTTCTCTTAGTATTCAACACACTCATAAGGAAGTTTTATTATTAATCTTGCATACCAAGCATATTAGGATTTTAAGAAAATTACCATGCTATTAAGACTCTCAAAATAATCTAAGTGAAGCATGAGAGAACAATAGTTTCTATAAAACAAATCCGCCACCGTGCTCTAAAAGATATAAGTGAAGCACTAGAGCAAAATTATATAGCTCAAAAGATATAAGCGAAGCACATAGAGTATTCTAACAAATTCCAAATCATGTATGGCTCTCTCAAAAGATGTGTACAGCAAGGATGATTGTGGTAAACTAATAAGGAAAGACTCAAATCATACAAGACGCTCCAAGTAAAACACATATCATGTGGCGAATAAAAATATAGCTCCAAGTTAAGTTACCGATAGAAGTAGACGAAAGAGGGGATGCCTTCCGGGGCATCCCCAAGCTTTGGCTTTTAGGTGTCCTTAGATTATATTGGGGGTGCCATGGGCATCCCCAAGCTTATGCTCTTGCCAATCCTTGTTCCATAATCCATCAAATCTTTACCAAAAACTACACAACACAAAACATAAAGTAGAAAATCTCGTGAGCTCCGTTAGCGAAAGAAAACAAAATACCACTTCAAGGTACTGTAATGAACTCATTCTTTATTTATATGGATGTTATACCTACTGTATTCCAACTTCTCTATGGTTTATAAATTAATTTACTAGCCATAGATTCATCAAAATAAGCAAACAACACACGCAAAACAGAATCTGTCAAAAACAGAACAGTCTGTAGTAATCTGTAGCTAGCGCAAGATCTGGAACCCCAAAAATTCTAAAATAAATTGCTGGACGTGAGGACTTTATCTATTAATCATCTGCAAAAATAATCAACTAAATATCACTTTCCAAATAAAAATGACAGCAGTTCTCGTGAGTGCTAAAGTTTCTGTTTTTTACAACAAGTTCAAAAAGACTTTCCCCAAGTCTTCCCAACGGTTCTACTTGGCACAAAAACTAATTAAACACAACAAACACAACCAAAACAGAGGTTAGAAAACTTATTTATTAAATAACATCAAGGATAAATATTGGGTTGACTCACAACAAACGCTTTTCTTTAAAGCCTTATAGCTAGGCATAATATTTCAATGATGCTCACATGAAAGACAAGAATTGAAGCACAAAGAGAGCATCATAAAACACGTGACAAACACATTTAAGTCTAACATACTTCCTATGCATAGGCATATTATAGGCAAACAAATTATCAAGGCAAGCAAAAACTAGCATATGCAAGGAAGCGGAAAGAAACAATAGCAATCTCAACATAACGAGAGGTAATTTAGTAATATGAAAAGTTCTACCACCATATTTTCCTCTCTCATAATAATTGCATGAGGTATCATAAGCAAATTAAACAAAATAGCTATCAGACAAAATATTTTCAACACGATCCATATGCATGCAAAGTTGAGACTCTTCCAAAATAGTGGGATTAACATTAACTAAAGTCATGACCTTTCCAAACCCACTTTTATCAAAAACTTCATAAAATTGAACATTCTCCAAATATGTGGGATCTAAAGTCGACACTCTTCCAAACCCACTTTCAATATTATTGCAAACATTATAATCAATCTCGTATTCATCATGGGGTTTAAATAAATTTTCAAGATCAAAAGAAGAATCACCCCAATCATGATCATTGCAACAAGTAGAGGACATAGCAAAACTAGCATCCCCAAGCTTAGGGTTTTGCATATTATTAGCACAATTGACATTAATAGAATTTATAATAGAATCATTGCAATCATTCTTTCTATTTAAAGATCTATCATGAATCGCTTCATGAGGTAATTCATCACACTTTTCAGATTCACGAATTTCAAGCAAAACTTCATAAAGATAATCTAGTGCACAAAACTCACTAGCAATTGGTTTATCATAATTGGAACTCTTAAAAAGATTATCAAGTGGGTGAGGATCCATAGATCTTAGGTTCTCTGTTTAGTAATAAATAAACAACTATTCTAACCATACGAGCAAACAAGAAGCAAGCGGGAAAAAAGAGGCAAATAGAGAGAGGGGGATAGAGAGAGAAGGAGAATAAAACGGCAAGGGTGAATTCAGGGGAGAGGAAAACGAGAGGCAAATGGAAAATAATGTAACGCGGGAGATAAGGGTATGTGATGGGTACTTGGTATGTTGACTTTTGCGTAGACCTCCCCGGCAACGGCGCCAGAAATCATTCTTGCTACCTCTTTTAGCACTGCGTTGGTTTTCCCCAAAGAGGAAGGGATGATGCAGCAAAGTAGCATAAGTATTTCCCTCAGTTTTTGAGAACCAAGGTATCAATCCAGTAGGAGGCTACGCGCGAGTCCCTCGTACCTCCACAAAACAAATAAATCCTCGCAACCAACGCAAATAGGGGTTGTCAATCCCTCTAGGGCCACTTACGAGAGTGAGATCTGATAGATATTATAAGATAATATTTTTGGTATTTTTATGATAAAGATGCAAAGTAAAATAAAGGAAAAGTAAATAGCAAAGTAAATAACTAAGTAGTAGGAGATTAATATGGTAAAGATAGACCCGAGGGCCATAGGTTTCACTAGTGGCTTCTCTCGAGAGCATAAGTATTCTACGGTGGGTGAACAAATTACAGTTGAGCAATTGACAGAATTGAGCATAGTTATGAGAATATCTAGGTATGATCATGTATATAGGCATCACGTCCGAGACAAGTAAACCGACTCCTGCCTGCATCTACTACTATTACTCCACTCATCGACCGCTATCCAGCATGCATCTAGAGTATTATGTTAAAAACAGAGTAATGCCTTATGCAAGATGACATGATGTAGAGGGATAGACTCATGCAATATGAAGAAAACCCCATCATGTTATCCTCGATGGCAACAATACAATACATGCCTTGCTGCCCTTACTGTCACCGGGAAAGGACACCGCAAGATTGAACCCAAAGCTAAGCACTTCTCCCATTGCAAGAAAGATCAATCTAGTAGGCCAAACCAAACTGATAATTCGAAGAGACTTGCAAAGATAACCAATCATACATAAAAGAATTCAGAGAAGTTAAAATATTATTCGTAGATAGACTTGATCATAAACCCACAATTCATCGTTCTCAACAAACACACCGTAAAAGGAAGATTACATCGAATAGATCTCCACAAGAGAGGGGGAGAACATTGTATTGAGATCCAAAAAGAGAGAAGAAGCCATCTAGCTACTAACTATGGACCCGTAGGTCTGAAGTAAACTACTCACACTTCATCGGAGAGGCTATGGTGTTGATGTAGAAGCCCTCCGTGATCGATGCCCCCTCCGGTGGAGCTTCGGAACAGGCCGCAAGATGGGATCTCGTGGATACAGAAAGTTACGGCGGTGGAATTAGGGTTTTGGCTCCTGTTCTAATCGTTTGGGGGTGTGTGGGTATATATAGGACGAAGAAGTACGTCGGTGGAGCAACAGGGGGCCCACGAGGCTGGTGGGCACGCCTGGGGGGCGGGGGCCAGGCGCGCGCCCCTACCTCGTGTCCTCCTGTTAATAGGTTAGTCCCAAAAATAATATAAAAGTGGATAATAAAGCCCAATAATGTCCAAACAGTAGATAATATAGCATGGAGCGATCAAAAATTATAAATACGTTGGAGACGTATCACACCACATCCGCCATGACCGCAAGCGCAAACGCTCTGTGGGAGAGCTTGTCTTCGGGGAAGGAGCTCGAGGTCGCCGCCCTCTCTAGAGTCGTCGCACAAGCGGTGGCCATGCTGGCGGCCGAAGACGGGAGCACCGTCAGCCACGCGTCCTACTTGTCGTCGTCCAACATCTGGCACCGCCGAGGTCGAGGACTCCTCCGAGGATGAGTCGGGCATGGGAGGTGGCAGGGCATGATGTGCCAACTAGCCGGTCCGTCTCTCGTGTTCTACTTTTCCTCGCCGGAGACCACACCTTCACTTCACGGGTCTTGAACCCCGCCCCCGTACATGGAGATCGCAGATGGAGGACGCCGGTCGCCGCCGTAGAATAGGTTTAGGGTCGGGTTTCTTTTATTTTTCTGTCCTATAAAAGTTCGAAATGTAATGAAAATCTGTCGCGTTTGCATTAATTCGGCCGATGTATATGAACTTTCACAATAATAGTATATTGTAGGAGTACTAGCAAGATGCCCGTGCATTGCACGGAAGATCAAGATCTTGTGGGAAAAAGGATGAATGGGGGAAGGCCTTATCTGCAAATGCACATTCACGCATTTCACATCTTTCTACATCTACGGGAACCTACGAAAGGGTTAATGTAAATTGCCTCTCCCTCCTTCCTTGATTTTCATGGTGGTGGGCCCCTCCGTCCCCCCAATCTACAATCAACATCTCACATATTTCACATTATGTTAATTATGTAACTCGGACTATGTAGGTGTAGCATTACTCGTCCTAAAAAACCCAACTAAGCCAACCTCCCAGCATATCGCACGGGAAAAGACCCGGCCGCGCCGTTTTAGTTGGGATTACCGGATTACTAGTAGAAGTATCGATGGATCGCGCGAAGCAACAAGTTCTTTTTCAGGGGGCGAAGCACCTAGTTTAAAAGTAAAAGGCGGTACACTCACAGCATCCCTATCGCGGTCGCATCGCACCCCACACATGTTCGG
This sequence comes from Triticum monococcum, assembly GCA_034509565.1. Taxonomy (NCBI): domain Eukaryota; kingdom Viridiplantae; phylum Streptophyta; class Magnoliopsida; order Poales; family Poaceae; genus Triticum; species Triticum monococcum. Next base: position 498,976,187 of record CM067843.1, read on the forward strand.
TCCTGCACACGGCTCACGCAAATGGAACGCGCTTCAGCTTGCCTCTTCACTGACACGTGGGGCTGCACTTGGATAAACCAACCATGGGCCAAACTCCCCCCGCCCACCACGCGAAAATCCTCCCCCCACCCAAAAATTCCCCCCAAATCCTAGATTCAACCACCCTTCGGCCAAATAGCCAATAATATTCCCCAAATCCCCCGCCCCCGCCCCCTTCACTCCATTCGGTCTGCCAAAGCCGCCCTCCCCGCCACACCGATATGTCGGCGCTGCGGTTCATCAAGGGGACGCACGGCGATCCTCTCACTCCCAAAGTACGCTCTCGTAGACTGCTGTCCTCTAGCCGCGCTGCCACCGCTGGCGACGTTCTTGTGGAGGCGCACGACGGTCAACTTCTGCCACGGTACGCGCATTCTAGACTGAGGCCCCATGCATGTCGGTGTAGCGCTGAATGTTAGCTGATAGACGCTGTTAATCTCACTGTTTGCCGAAGTAGTTTACAGTCAATATGCTTTGCTTAAGAAGCTTCCTTGCCCTGTTCTGCACTCAATCTGCTTAGCTGAGATGGCGTGCCAAGGCCGATTAGTTGCTAAAATATCCTGCCATATATTTATTGTGACATAGATTGCCATGGTCTAGTAGCCAATCTGTTAGGTGAAATATCTCTACACCGTTTTATACTCGATCTTTGTTGCTGCGATGGCCTTCGATAGTTTGATGGCTCTGTGCTTGGCCTCATTGACTGCTGAAACAACCTGCCATAATTTAGGACTCAAATCTGTTTGCTGAATTAGCTTTACATATATTTCGTTACTTAGATCTGCTCGTCCAAATATCTTGCCATAGCTTTAGCCATTGACCTAGGTATTTTCTTCTGGACTTCACAAAAAAGCATATATGTTTTTCCTGTAATATCTAGTAGAAGAAACTATTTGTATGTCTAACAGATGGACATGACTTGGATAACTTCTGCTCGAAGATTCTCCGCTGCATATGTCGAGAGCGTTGAAAACTTCATGAACTTTATCAGAGCTGAGTATGGTGGTCTGAAATCAGATGTGCTCTGCCCGTGTAGCAGTGGTATAAATTCAATTACAAGACCCCAGTCAACTGTGCAAAATCATCTACACTTGTATGGGATGTCGGTCACATGTACTAGGTGGGTTCATCATGGTGAAGCTATGAACGTCAATATTATTGACTATGTGGAAGCAGCAGATCACCATCTTGATCTGCCTGATGCTCATGGCGAGTGGAGATTGGCTTGCATATGTACGGGAGGGTACCAACATCAATTTGCACAACATTTACAACGGTGAAACCGTTTCCGTAGAACCTTTGTACAACATTGGGATCAGCCATGCAACGGGCCACCGTATGAATTGGTACGATGGAACCACAGTGAGATTGAATAAGATAGCATGAACCTTGCACATGGCGGTCAAAGGCGGATCATGCTGTCTGCGGCCGATTTGTTGCCGTACGAGTAGGAAGATGTTGTGCTCCTTTCTAACCGCATCTTCGCGGTGACAAACCAGGGGACTTATTTTGTATGGGACACATCCTACGATATACTCCCTCTCTCCCAGTTTATTTGTTTTGAATCTTTTCGTTTTATAAATTTCAAATTCAAATTTAGAGCTCCCCATCATATGTTGAGATTACAATGTCCATTAAATCGTTGCGTGCATGTATAGTAAAGAAACAAATCTCGAGTTTGGCACGAGTTCGTGCTGTAGGAGCACCACAAGCCCTGGCGCAGGAGTTACATTTCCCTCTCAGGGCCGTCGGGACTGAGCTTCAACGCCTTACTACACCTACCTTTGAGTCAATAACATGTGGATCCGATAGGTGACTGGTCCACATGTAATGCTCCCATAGGCAGAGGGGCAGTGGGGCCAAGAGGGGTGAGCCACAGGTCGGGGGACATGTGGTTTCATGGGTTCGAGCGGCGTCGTGGGAATTGCGAGTGGCTGTGGTGGAAACTTGATGGTCGCCGCATTTTAGGTGGCCCACATGTCATGCACACAAAGGCAGAGGGACGGTGCGGCCGAGAGGGGTGAGGCGCACGTTGAGGGGCGTGGTGCCGTGGGTTGGAGAGGGGTTGTGGGAATCGCGAGATGAAACGTGGTGGTCGCCGTAGTTGAACTTCCCTGGACAAGCTGTCATGTCTACGGACACATGCACTGCATACCGATCACTGGAAGGAGTAGCAGAGAAAGCTATATATGCGGATAAATAGTTCCTTATAGTCAAGCGGACCCACGCTACTGCTCTGTTCCAAAGACATGCACACCATCAAAATAGTGCATCTATATCAATATACACCAAGAGGGAATAATTTTTTTTACATGAGAGGAAATAGTTCATCCATCCATAATTCCCTCCTACTGGTGCAGCCTTTTCTTCTTCTTCTTCTTCTTCTTCTTCTTCTTCTTCTTCTTCTTCTTCTTCTTCTTCTTCTTCTTCTTCTTCTTCTTCTTCTTCTTCTTCTTCTTCTTCTTCTTCTTCTTCTTCATCATCATCATCATCATCATCATCTTCTTCTTCTTCTCTTTCTCTTCTTCTTCTTCTTCTTCTTCTTCTCATCCCCCTTTTCTTCTTCTTCTCTTCTTCTTCTTCTTCTTATTCTTCTTCTTTTCTTCTCCTAATATTTTTTCTAGAACTAACCTAAACAACCTAATTAACACACTAGTAACTAACCTGACTAACCCTAGTAACTAACCTAACTAACAATATAAAAAATAAAAAATACAGAGGGGAGAGGCTCACCGGAGTGGGGCGATGGGGTGGCGGGTGGGGCGGCGAGGCTGCAAGGGCGGGAGGTGGGGCAGTAATAACCCACAAGTATAGGGGATCCGTTGTAGCCTCTTTCGATAAGTAAGAGTGTTGAACCCAACGAGGAGCTAAAGGTAGAACAAATATTCCCTCAAGTTTTATGGACCACCGATACAACTCTACACACGATTAACGTTCGCTTTACCTAGAACAACTATGAAACTAGAAGTACTTTGTAGGTGTTGTAGGATAGGTTTGCAAGATAATAAATAGCATGTAAATAAAAACTAGGGGCTGTTTAGATAAAGAAACAACTAAGTTAGTTTTAGTAGAGAGCTTTTTGTGACAAGAAAGTTCTTCTTCTTCTTCTTCTTCTTCTTGTTCTTGTTCTCATTCTCTGTGGGAGACGGCTTCGCAACAAGCTCTTTGGACCTTGCAGCTATCTCGTAACTCACACGGGCATCGAGGGCAGCATATTTTATCCGCTTGTATGTCAAGGGATAGTTCTCCCATCTAGACGACCTTAATGCCACTGTCTCGTGACCCTTCTAAAGATTTGTACCGAGCACAAAATTTGCTACGTCGAATAAGGATGGTGTCTGTTTATCACAAACTTCTACAGGAATTTTTATTCTGGTTTGTAGTTCAGCGATGCTATTCAAATCAAGGTTGTACGGCTCCAGCTTCTGTTTGTCCGCTTCGATGGCTGCCCCACAGAAGTATACGTCCTCCCGAGACAAGAAATCCTGAAGCTCACCTGGTATGGAGGGCGAGTGTATGATGTGGTACACCAAAACATCATCTTCGAGGCACATCTGAAGGACGGCGGCGCGCTGGATCTTCCCAGGGGCATGCTCCGTGTACTCTGCGTCGAGACCGATGACCCTCGTCTCTACCTTTTCAAGGGAGTTGGATACATTGTTGATCCACTGCCGAACAACCCTTGGGTGGACGGTGACGGTGGCAACTATGCGCATCGAGCCTTCGACGAGGACATGTTGGACGCTAAAAACCTGCATCTCGATCTCTATCGCCATTTCGAACCGCTGGAACGGAGGGCTATGGTTTGGAGAATTAGGATTAGATGGCTTGTCTAACTGAAGTAGTAGATGATTATTTAAAGAGATTAGAACAATGTGAATGCAGTGGGGTTTGGATGCAAATGAAGACGAAGGGGAGGTGAAGAAGCCGAGGAGAATCGGTTCCCGATGGAGAAGTAAATGGGAGAAGTGGCGTGCAGGCAGTTGATTAGACGGCTAGGTAGACTAAACGAAAAGGCTATGCGGGTAGACTGATGAGTCGTACCTGTTCGTGTACGTGCACATCCTTCCTGATAGGTGGGACCTTTGCAAACAGATAAAAAAATGTGTCGTAGTTTTTTTTGAGCGCGTGAGTGGGAGACACAACATTCTCTGGTTAAGGAATACTCCATCCGTTTAGCTGAGTATAAGTCACCTTATGAAAATCAGGTTTTCCCAAAACCTTTAGGCGTGGAGCATTAACTTTATGCTCGATCCCCTCCCAGCCTCGTTAGCCAGCGTTCTCTTCCTCTGCTGCCGCGTTCTACCTTTCCATTTTTCCTCTTCTCAAGTGTGGAACGATCTGCATGCCGTCCTTGATGCACCAGAACGACCACTGCATGCATCGCGGCAGAGCGTTGATTGGGCATGCAAAAGAATTTGGTTCTACTCGCAATATGGATGATACCTGAACGATGAAGTGAACAGGCATGCTAGCATGGGAGACCTATTTACGCTATACAATACTGGAGTACTCATGTACCTACTAGTAGTAGTAGTATTAAAACTGTGGTACACTTGATGGTCAAAATACTATTCATCTGGTCCTCACAGTGAAGTGACAACACCCTGCGCCTGACACTAGTCCAGGCGGCGTGTTCGGGTTACCAAAGTCAGCCTCACCCTGTGCACAGTGCAGTGTGTCACTGCCGCTGTACAACACATTGGCGCCTCGCCTCGTCTCCCTCTCCGCTCCCATAGCACCAATCCATCTCCATCTCCTTCTCCGTCTCCATCTCACTGTGCCCCCGTGTACCGTCGCCTCACTTGCCTCCCCCAGTACCACTATTCCCTCGCTAGCCGCTCCAGCACCGACATCCTTCTCCCCCGTAAATCAAGCCCCCTTCCAAACTCCACCATGGCCAAACGCGAACCGCGCAGCATCCATATGAGCCGCGATTGTTGCAATCTCCCCAGTGACATCCTCGACCTCTGTTGTTTGTGTATAGATATGTTGAGCGCCCTGCGGCTGGCCGCATGCTCAAGGGACATGCACACGGCCATCGCCGAAGCGAGGCCTAAGCCTTTCAAGACACCCTGCTTACTACTATCTGGTCTTGCGAGATTGGCTCACCATGATACGGAGGCGTGCATGATGCCCCTCGACTTCAATCTGATCTCCATTAGCCGAAACTTCTTTGTAGGTATGTAGTGGGTCGCCGTACATCATTTCCCTCGACATCGATCCGATCACCATCGCCCGAAACTTCTTGGCAGGTATGTACTTGGTCGGCATGAACTCCCACTGGATGGTTGCCTTTAGAGAAGACGGTAAAAAGTTGGTGCTCGTGAACTTCCAGACCTCCCATGAGATTATCCTTCCTCCGTTGGATTATATAGAGTATTACCATCGCGGTCCAAGTCATCTAGATTACTATGTCAGTTGGACGGACCTTGTTTTGCAGAAGATTGTAATCTGCCAAGTGCCCACACGACATGCGAATTAAGCAGACTTCAAGCTAATTGCCTTGTTCGACCGCGGACTCGCCTATCTTTATGCCGGTGCCTTCTTTAGCTGGAGACAACTCGGCTCGCAGTGGATCATCGTCAAAGCTGATACACACTTCTGTGATGCTATTGAACACAATGGCATCATCGACATGATCGACAAAGCAGATGGCACCATGTATTGCTGGGACGGCGCGTGTAAGTTGTTTCCTCTCATGTTAATGATGACGCCATGACACTGTTTGAACTTTTTGTGATGATTGGCATATCTCTGTTTGAGCAGAATTTGAGTAGAACTATGGCAATGTATTAGAGACGCCGTAAATCAGCTATATTTGGAATGAGTTAATTCATGCGATTGTGACCATGTCATTACAGCCAATTTGTACCCTGAATAATCAAACGGTTAGGAATATATGGATATTATCCTTATTTTACAGTAATCTATATACTACTACTAAATATGAGTGTGTATCAATGGCCATGTTAGTTTCCTCATTCTCATGATGTAGAAACATGCACCACACCGTTGGTTTCATCTAACCATACATTAGGGAAGTAAATATGCATTTGGAGAACTCTATATTTGGAAGCAGTGAAATCCTGCAATGCTTACCATGTGTACATACCTATATTCGCCCTTCGGCAATCAATGGCTAGAATAATATCCTCACAAAAATTTTTCCCATAGAACACGAGTATATAACAATGCATGGTCTGTTAGTTACCTTGAAGAATTTGTTTGTGAGGACAGAACATGATTACATAACATGCATGACATGGTAGTTCCCTGTGAAGAATCGATTGCGAGATACCATGAGTATAACCATGAATGGCACTTCTATATTTTTGAACCCAGTATACATTTCCCTTTATTTTCCTCCCAGTTCCAACAGGGACATATCAATGCTGTTTCTTGCATTATCCTACTCATACTCTGAACAATGTTGATCTTACATTAACAATGCATGTCCTTTTTGATATGATGCAGTGTCCCTACAGTTACTACACTTTGTAATCACACCACCTTTGCCAAAAACAGGAAAGCACAATTGGTTCCTCGCTCGATCAGACGACGGCAAAAGACTGATGATCATTCGGGCACATGAGCCGGAAGAGTTATATTGCAAAAACCCCACTGTATAAAAGCACCGTGTAATACGTGAGTATCCGTACATTGGTTGTTACGTCCATGAGCAGGACACGAGCTTGTTGGGGCCTTTAGGACATTTTTAGTTGGAGGCGGGTAAACATCCTTGGTTCACACTCTCGGTTTCTCGGACTCAATTATCCGATTAACTAGGAGATCACTGTTGGCAAGGACCTTGATGGCAGAGAGGCTCTATTTGCTATGGAAAACTGTGTCTACACGGTGAGCCCTAGGAGTTTGGGAGAAAACTCCCCTGATTGTCAACGATACAGCCTGCAGCCAAAAGAAGGTGAGAATGACAAAGGCATCCGGATTAACTTTGATCCTTGGATGTCTCAATTATGACAGGCAGTGATGTGGTTCGAGCCTTCAGGTTGATAGGTAATTGGGCTGTTGCATCGAAAGGGTGGAGTACTGGTGTCTCCGGATCACTGGTCGCTGAAGGGGGGCTGCAAATTATGATGGTGTTGGATCATCTCTTCGAATGACTTTGTTGTCTTTGCTGCTGGTTCTGGATGGTTAGTTCTTTCTTTTTTTATGCATATTCCTTGTCATTTGGTCATCCTCGTCTATGTCACTCTTACTATGTAATAGTTGCTTCTGTTTAGAATGTCATTCTCGTCTGGGTCACGAGAGTCTGAGCACTGCAGATGGGTGCATTTTGGTGGTGTAGTAAGACTTCTTATGAACTATCATGTCTTGCTGTTTATGTCAGTAGTAGTCACTAGGTAGTGTTTGAATGTTGTATATATTATTGTTTCGAACTGTTTATTGTCTCGAACTACTGGTGGGCTAAATGAGGGCATCACCATTCTCTGGTGTTCAGGGTATATCTCCTTTTTTCAAGTTATATAATTTGAGCTCAGTGTCTTTCGATGATGTACACTTGTTTGGGCCAGTGAGATGTCGTTGAATATGGGCCAAGTAGTAACGCAATGCCAAACGGGTCAATTATGACTCTCAGGCCGGGCTCTCAAAAGATCCTGAAAAAAAGGCCGGGCTCTCCAAAAAGAATGAATAAGGACTCTTAGGCCGACATGTGGGCGCCACCGGTGTTTTCGTGCGCTTGCGCGCCGAGAGCATATTGGCGCGTGCTCGAAATTCATGCTACCTTTTCATCCGCAGTCTCCCACCCCTCCCCCACCTCTGGAATCTCAATTCCTACTCTAGTTCCCCCAAATCCCCTCCTGTACTCCCTGTACTCAAGCGCACTATCATGTCGCCGGTCAACGCAGATCTCTGAGCCAGAGATCCTGAGGTCCGTCCTGCCTTCGGTCATTGCGTGCTGTCGCTCAATAGTGGCATGGCGGTGCTTGATGACCAGTTTGCCGACAAAGTGCTGATGGTAACCATCAACAGCGACCGGCCTCCCGTCTCGCCGGATGACCTTGTCAAAGCTCTTGGCATTGCACAAGGCATACAAATAAGTGACTTGCTCATCGAAGTCTGTCCACCACTGGCTGATTTCTTCGTCAGGTTCCGGACAACTTTCGACTGCAGTCGTGTGTTCGAATCTTCCCGGCGTTTGTTCTGCGATGGCGTGCTGGTGAGATACCGAAGGTGATTGGTGTTGAGATACCGGTGCAGGAACCGGGGTTGTACTATTCCTCGCCACCAAGGCCGACGCGGACCACGTTAGGGATGTACCTGTATCGAGTGTTTGTGCATGTCGAAGAAGTGGTTAATCCATCAATCGAAGTCCTGCCGCCGCCGCTGGTGCCATGGTCCGTCGACGCCATCCATTACAAGAGTCAACGTCAGACTTTCACCGTGTTGCTCGGAACGATGGATGGCACAGGGCCTACTCCATCGCGCGGCGGAGGCCACTTCTTCTTTGGGAGAAGAGGCAGGGCTGGCTGCCTGGATGTGCTCCAATTTGAGATAACAACTGAATCTTGTCAGATACTAGTTAAATCCGACCTATGGGTGTGAAGCACTAATATGCCAGTACATTTGATTGTGACCTGTTCTAATTTTGTACCTGAACTTTTTTTAGAAAGGGCTGTACGTCAACTTAATGTGCTAGGAGAACTTATTGTGTTGTTTGTTTGTTCTCTTTGCACAACATTCAAGATATTTCCCCGTCATTGATAAAGACGATGAACCGTTATGTACGACTTTGTTGGTTTCAACATAGCCCTTCCCGTAGCGATCCACTGCTTCCATCCTGATTGTGCCGCCTGCATGAAATTTTTGTATGCAAGTTCAGTGTGCTATGATGTTCTATATGATCGTGTCAACTATATAAGTTTTTACTGAGCATCAGCAATGCATATGGCTGAAAGATGTATTTGCGAGCATCGGCCGATGGGTCTCTCTATCTCTCTCTCTCTCACACACACACACGCACAAGTGGGACCCGTTGAATTATTTATTTGCTCATGACAGCTTTTAATTAGGTTCCATTGTAATCTAACTTTTTTCTTAAGTTATTAATTGAGCTCAGTGACTTCAAAAAGTTGTACAGAAGCCTTGTTTGGGCCTTTCCAGCGTCGCTGAATGTGGGCTGAGTAACCATGTTAGGTTGCACTATACTACACAGACCTTTTTTCGCTATTTTTTTAAATAATACACATTTTATTAATTTTCATAAATATTATGTTGGGTAAATTTTTTCCAAAAATAATACACTGTCCGCTCGCTGCAAGCCAACTGGGCCTAGTCGGCCCATTGCAGGCCGATTGGATTCCAGTCGGCCTACAGCTAGCTGACTCGCCCTTGTCAGCCCACTGTGGGCCGACTGGAGCTAATTGGCTCGTTGTGGGCTAATTGTTTTTGCAAAAGTGTTAATCATGTATTTAAAAAATATGTGTATTGTGACCTCCTCCGCTCGCTGTGGGCCCACTGCTGACTAAAACATATGTTTTAAAAAGTATTAATCATGTATTTAAAAATTGTTAAATGTATGTATAAAAAATGTTCCTTATCTATACAATTTTTTTTAAATGTGTGTATAAAAAATAGCTTTTTTTCAACATCAGCAATGCAACTGGGCAGACAGTTGTACACAATATTCGGGTCAACTTGTTATTCTCCGCCCCGCTGGGCTGCAAACTTTTCTAGGAGGTATGCATTAGGCTTAACAAGAAAATGGACTTTAGGAAATAATAAATGGGATGTAATTATAATAACTGGACAGTTACTATGCACCAAACACGTAATTAGTTTGAAAAATATATTATTTTTGGAATTTGAAAATTTTAATTTCATTACTTGTTGCGCGCGCAATATTTCGTTGGATTTTAACGTAATACAACTTTATTTTGAAATTATATTTAACCTGACTAGACATGTCGGATAAAAATATTTCGGATCCCATCAAAATGTGGGAAATTTTTTTTGGATTCTGTTTTGAGCGGTTGCTTGAAATTATTAATTGTTGTCCTAGCTAGAAGTTGGGCTGTAAGTTTAACAAACTGTAAATGGGCTGTAGTAAATTCCATTAGAATTAAAAAATAGGCTGTACGTTCTTACAAATCGCAAATGGGCTATATGTTCTCTGCCAAATCCAAGCTGTGGGCCTACTAAGTTGACGCGTACCAAGGGTTTTGTCAACTTAGTCAATATAAACGATTCTAGCTACAGTGATCGTACGATGTCCATCCAACGGCCGTAGTGCTTCTTCAACCTCTGGTCTTCTTGCTCCAGCCACCCAAAGCAGCACCGATCGTGTTGCATCCTCCTGCCTCCCGTGGCCGGCTGTGATGCCGCGGAGGCCTCACCGCCCCGTACTACTCCCACCGCTGGCCAGGCCATCCCTCTACTCACCCACACCCCCTGTTATTCTGCGGCGACGGTACCCTCACACCACAGCCGAACCAGTGAACCCTCGTACTCCTCTCCCCGCAGGCTTCCACTGCTGCGTCTTCCCCGGCTCCGCGTCGTCCCCTTCCTAGGCCTCGCCGTCGTCCAGACCACCGCCCTGGTGCTCTTAGCGCGGCATGGTCAACATGGTCAACGACCGACTTCCATCGGAAGAGTATTGTACGTGGAGAGGCTGACAGCTGGGTCCACAGCACTCGCAAGGAAGTGCCTCCTTATTACGCGCAAAATAATTATTCCTCCACCTGACAGCGGGGACCCACCGGACGGGCCACCGTATTTCACGAAAAAAATGATTCTCTACCTGACTGCTGGGAACCATGAGCTACATCTTCGCACGCAAGGAAGTGCGTCCAAAAAAAACGATTCGCCCCCCTGACTGCTGGGACCCACCAGGCCCCCGACTGCTGGGACCCACCAGCTACAACTTCGCATGCAAGGAAGTGTGTCCGGGCAAAAAAACAAAAAGATTCGCCCCCTGACTACTGGGACCCACCAGCTACATCTTCGCAGGCAAGGAAGTGCCTGACAGTCGGGACCCACCTGGTCGAAGCGTACGTATAGTTGTCATTCTGGTCACGAACGTGTACATACATACTAGTCGATGTAGAGGCGCGCACGTAGCATGTACACATGCGTACAATGGCCAGGGTGCAAGAAAGAAAATACGGCCACATATGTGTACATACGGGCGGGGTCTCAAACGCCTACTCGCGCATACGTACGGCCAGGGCTCGTGTACATGGCTGGGTCGGAACAGAGAAACAGCGTCGTCGTCGTGTTCATGGGGAGGCAACGGAATGCGTCGTGTTCATGGGGAGGCAGCGGAATGCGTCGTGTTCATGGGGAGGCAACGGAATGCGTCGTGTTCATCGGGAGGGCTTGGACGGAACATGTGATGGAAACGAGGCCTGGCGTACCGCAGAACGGAGGAAAGGGCCTTATGTTCGACCGGCCATGTTCGAAACGGGATCCTGTTCATTGGGAGGGGTGTGGCATACCGCAAAACGGAGGAAACGGACCTCCTATGGTCGAAACGAGGGTCCTGTTGATCGGGAGGGGTGTGGCGTACCGCAAAACGGAGGAAACGGACCTCCTACGGTTGAAACGGGGGTCCTGTTGATCGGGAGGGGTGTGGTGTACCGCAAAATGGAGGAAACGGACTTGTGTTGGAGCGCTACGGTCGAAACGGGGGTCCTGTTCATCGGGAGGGGTGTGGCGTACCGCAAAACGGGACTCCACGGGATACTGTTCATCTCCACCGTCGACCTCCTCCAGCCTCCATGGGCTCCTGTTCATCTAGCCTCCACGGGCTCCTGTTCATCCAGCCTCCACTGCGCGCTACTCCACCGGCTACTGTTCAACCACCCCTCCACCGTCTACTATTCATCCAGCCCTCCACACCACGGGGTCCTATTCAACCACCCCTCCACGGGCACCCCTCCACCATCTACTATTCATCCAGCCCTCCACACCACGGGGTCCTGTTCAACCACCCCTCCACCGTCTACTGTTCATCGAGCCCTCCACAGCACGGGGTCCTGTTCATCCACCCCTCCACGGGCACCCCTCCACCGTCTACTGTTCATCCAGCCCTCCACCACACCACGGGGTCCTGTTCATTCTTATGCAACGCCATCGCTCACTGTTCATCCAAACACCCCCTGCAACACTCACTGTTCATCCCATCGATCGTCTTCAGTTAGCAGCAGTAGCGAAGGAATCGCTCGATCGGGTTCAGTTAACATCCACGGATCGATCGCCCGGGTTCAATAACGCGTAGCCTGAAGTGCAATCGCTCGGGTTCAGTTAGAGCCAACGCCTCGCACACACGCGCGTACGTGTACGAGAGAAACGTGCATCACTTGGCCCTCGACCTCCCACCGTAACTGGGAACTCCCCGTAATTTTCCTCCCCCTCGCTTCTACCATGGTTTTTTCCGTCATGGACGGCCCAAAGAATGTCATGCAGCTGCGTCTCCGGCCCGCCCAGGACGAAAAGCCCATTTTCTATCATGATTTTTTTCCATAGAAGTAGGAGCCCACCACATCTATGATGATACCGGGTTTTGTCACAATTATCGTCATAGAAGTGTCATATGTATGACAGAAATTTTTTTCGTTCAGCCCAAAATGTCACGGATGTGTGTTTTTTTTGTAGTGCAGCTTAGCAAAGAGGTGGATGAAGACAATCCTGGGCTCAATGTTTTTGACTATTCTGTTCGAGTTATAGGGAAGAGTCGACAAGAGGACAAACCTAAAGATTTGGACAAAATGGTTTGGTATGTGTTGAATAACTGTCCTGAGATACTACCTTATATCAAATAAGTGCTAAGTACTGCAGCTTATACATCGTAATCTACTAAACTTGCAGCACATTCTTATATATTTAGATGTTTGACGCGATCACTATGTTGTGCAGCATCTATAAAAAGGAGTTAAGACCGCAAAATCCAAGAAACATTGACAAACTGGTTGTGGCAGGATTTTGAATTGCACTGTTAGTTTTTTTAATATATTGAGTACATAAGATGATCAGCTTGTCTATTTTCTAACCATAGGTTAAGAAGATGCGGGAGGATGAGCAGGCAGTTGATGATGCCCTTTACTCACTAGCAATGGGTCCTGATACTCGGGTAAGACATTATGAATCTTGCGTTGTTGGAGATGTGCACTACAACACCCTTGCACGAGACGAAGGCAGGAAGACACAAAACAGTGCCATCATGAGCACGGATACGTATGACAAAGAGATAACTGAAATGTATGCTAACATAATAGACATTGTTCAGTTGCAGTATATCTCCAGTTTCGAGGATCATCGGTGTGTGGTTCTGTTGTGCTGTCGTTGGTATAACCTGTTTTCCAGGATCGCAAAACCAAGAGTTGATGATTATTTCAAATCCATCAATGTCAAGGCGGCATACCAGACTAACGAGCCTTTTATTTTGGCAAATCAAGCAACACAAATATTTTTCTTGGAACACACATTTGCACGTAGCGATGACTGGAGAGTATTGCAAAGGTTTGAGCAGAGGAATTTGTTTAATGAAGTTGCACAACAAGATGATGCTTACACTACTCCTGATGTACAAGATAACATAGATGTTCCTAATATCTTTGAGAACCATCACATCAATGACGCCAGCGAAAAGATTGCCTGTCATGCTGTGGACATACAAGAGTTGATCAAGAAGAAGCCAACGTTCGAGGGCGTTGAGGACGAAGAAGAAGATGACACCCTCGGGAATTACAATTCAGACTGATAGACATGGAGAAGATGTTGACGCTGCTGCTACGAATGATGATTACATTGCTTTTGTCGTATTTGCCTGTCAGAAGACGTTTTTTTATCTACTATGTGAAATTGTGTTTGCTATGACAACTGAAACTTGATGAACATGTTATTTAGTATTTTCCTGTGAGAACATCACTTGTTATGTATGTTGATTTGTGTTTGGTCATTGTATGACGACTAAAACATGATGACATTGTTGTTTAGTTGTACTCATATTTGGCTGTGAAACTTGAATTTGATGACATAGTTTGTTGTTGGACTGCAATTTGCTCGACGTCTTCGAATGAGAACAAAGCTGACTCGACAGGGCCTCTGCTAATTTATTTATTTATTACCAAAAGGGCCTCTACTATTTATTTATGAGCAAAAGGGGATACCCCCTGATTTCTGTTAAAAGAAATCATTAAATGTTCACAACACTACGCCCAGCCTACTACACAGGTTTCATTCATTACTAGTTTCAGCAAAGTGCTCATGTCATAGCCACTGAATACATCACGAGTGCTACATACACTGCAAATAAAGAGACAATCATCCTACAGAGCACATCGATTTTGCCCATTACCTTCACAAGCTCTTTCATCTCCTCATTGCTGTCAAGGCCGTTCAGCAGCTATTGCTTGGCCATGATCAGAGGAACTGCATCTTTAACCTTCTGCTCTGCATCTTCCTCTTCTGCCGTTCCTTCAGTTACTTGTCCAACACCCCAACCTGCTGGTATTGGGATTCCCCGGCTAACCAAATAATCAGCATAGTTGCACTCCCCCACATTAGCAACTTCCCAGAAATGTAAATCACACGAATCTTCCATTTTCTGCATGAATCAAATTGGAAGATCGTCAACCAAACTATTAAAAAAATCAGCGACTGAAAGCAGCAGAACAACACTTAAACATATTATTACCCCATGATTCGGGCATTTGTAGAAGACTCGGCCAGGGTTGAGGATTGTGGTTGAGACGCGACGGATGACTTTGCATGATTTGCAGCAGTGACACCACACCAACGGTAACGGGTTGCGATGAGCAACCGGCTGCGGTGCGCGTGCCGGCGGGGGTGTGATGAGACCCACATGTGATGGTTCGAGTGGCGACTTGGTGCATATTTGGTTGTTGCCTGCTGAATACCAGGTGGACGAGCAGCCAGCGGACATGGTTGATGCGGCCAGAGCTTCTGATACTAGGCAGAGTAAGTAGAGAAGAGGAGAAGCGAACGTTGGATATATCAGTTTCATTACTTGCAAAGTAGCATAGCACCATATATAGTCATAGTCTAGGTTTGGATTCGAACCAACTACAGGAGCACGTCTCTCTTTTTTCTAAAACTCAGCAACGTCTCTTTACTAGTACACTAGCATATTCTATACGCCTTCTCAAGTCTTTGATTCCTCCACCTGACATCTGGGACCCGCCGGAAGGGCCTCTGTTTTTCGCGAAAAGAACGTGCCCCCCGCTGACAGGTCGGACCCACCAGCAATCTTCGCATGCAAGGAAGTGCCTCCTTATTACGCACAAAAAAATGAATACTCCCCCTACCAGCTGGAACCCATCATCGTGGGAGGCTGACTTTTGGGCCTACCAAGTTGACGGGGACAGAGGGCTTTGTCAACGTAGTCAATATGAACGATTCTAGCTCCAGTTACCGATGTTCAACCAATGGCAATAGTGCTTCCTCAACCTCTGGTCTTCTTGCTCCAGCCGCCCAAACCAGTGCCGGTCGTGCCGCGTGCTCCTACCTTCCGTGGCCGGCTCTAATGCCGCGGAGGCCTCACCGCCCCTACTACTCCCACCGCTGGCCAGGGCATCCCTATACTCACCCACACCCCCTGTTATTCTGCGGCGACGGCAGCCTCACACCGCAGCCGAACCAGTGAACCCTCGTACTCCTCTCCGCGTGGGCATCCACTGCCGTGTCTTCCCCGGCTCCGCGTCTTCCCCTTCCTAGGCCTCACCGTCGTACACGACCTTGGTGCTCTCGGCGCGGCGTGGTCAATGTGGTCAACGACCGACTTCCATCGGAAGAGTACTGTACGTGGAGAGGCTGACATTTGGGTCCACGGCCGCAGCTGGGTCCATGGCCACAACCTAGTTTTTTTGTGATTTGCCAAGTAAGTCGCTTTGTCAGGCCAGTTGGGCTGTAAATCTTTCAAGACGACGAGAGCTTCATTCGGTTGGCCGAGAAAATGGCCTATCAGTAATGAGAAGTGGGTTGTACATTTTTAAAACACATCAAACCGGCAATTAGTTTCAAATTTCTTTTTTTTCATTTCGAGATTTTAAATTGCATTGATTTTTATCCCTGGACAATTTGTTAGATTTTATATTGATATATATTTGTTTTTTAAATCAGTTTGAACGTGACTCGAAATTTTGGGATTAAAAACAGTTTGGACCGCACCAAAATATGCAAAATTTTGTATAATTTTTTAACCGTGGCCACAATATGGGCTGTAATGCTAACAAAAAGAATATGGGCTCCAAAAAACCCTTAAGAATTAACAAATGGGCTGTAAATTAATAGAAATAATGGCAGATGGGATGTATGTTGTTTTCCACCAATTTGAGGCTTTCCGAAAAAAAGGATGACACACAAGCAGTGCTGTTGGATGTCCATCCAACGGCCATCGTGCTTCTTCAATCTTTGTTCTTCCTGCTCCAGCCGCTCAAACAAGCGTCGGCGATTGCCTGCTCTCTCCTACCCGCAGCCGGCTGTGCTGCCGCGCAGGCCTCACCGCCCCACCGTACTCCCATAGCTGGCCTAGCCATCCCTCTACTCTCCCACACCTCCTGTTATTCTTCGGCGATGGCAGACGAACCAGTAAACCCTCGTACAGTCGTACTCCCCTCTGCATGGGAAACAACTGCCGAGTCTTCCCTGCCTCCGTGTCGTTCCCTTCCTAGGCCTTGCCGTCGTCCACCGCCCTGGTGCTCAAAGCGCGGCCTGGTCAACGTGGTCAACGACCGACATGCATCTGAAGTGGACTGTACGTCGAGAGGCTGACAGCTAGTTCCACGGCCGCACGCAAGGAAATGCCTCCTTATTACACACAAAACAATGATTCCTCCACCTGACATCTGGGACCCACCGAAAGGGCCTCTGTATTTCGTGAAAAACATTACCGCCACTAACAGCTTGGACCCACCAGCTATATCTTCGCATGCAAGGAAGTGCCTCCTTATTACACACAAAAAATGAATACCCCCTGCTAGCTAGGACCCAGTATAGTGGCAGGCTGACTTGTGGGCCTACTAAGTTGACCGGGACGGAGGGCTTTGTCAACTTAGTCAATGTGCACGATTCTAGCTCCAGTGACCGTACGATGTCCATCCAACGACCGGAGTGCTTCTTCAACCTCTGGTCTTCTCGCTCCAACCGCCCAAACCAGCGACGGTCGTGCCTCGTGCTCCTGTCTCCCGTGGCCTGCTGCGATGCGGCGGAGGCCTCACCGCCCCCTACTACTCCCACCGCTGGCCAGGCCATCCCTCTACTCACCCACACCCCCTATTATTCTACGGCGATGACAGCCTCACACCGCAGCGAACCAGTGAACCCTCATACTCCTCTACGTGTGGGCATCCACTGTCGCGTCTTCCCCGGCTCCGTGTCGTCCCCTTCCTAGGCCTCGCTGTCGTCCACCGCCCTGGTGCTCTCGGCGCGGCGTGGTCAACATGGTCAAGGAACGACTTCCATCAGAAGAGTACTGTACATGGAGAGGCTGACAGCTAGGTCCACGGTGGCCGCAAGGAAGTGCCTCCTTATTACGTGGAAAATACTTATTCCTCCACCCGACAGCAGGGACCCACCGGTCGGGCCACCTTATTTGGTGAAAAAACGTTTCCCCCCTGACTGCTCAGACCCACCAGACGGGCCAACGTATTTCACAAAAAAAAAACGTTCCCCCCGCTGTCAGCTCAGACCCACCGGAGGTGCCACCTTATTACGCACAAAAAAAATACAAACTCCCCCTGCTAGTTGGGACCCACCTTGGTGGGAGGCTCACTTGTGGGCCTACTAAGTTGACGGGGACGGAGTGCTTTGTCATCTTAGTCAATATGAACGATTCTAGCTCCAATGACCATACGATGTCCATCCAACGGCCGTAGTGCTTCTTCAACCTCTGGTCTTCTTGCTTCAGCCGCCCAAAGCACCGCCGGTCATGCCGCATGCTTCTGCCTCCCGTGGTCGGCTGTGCTGCCGCAGAGGCCTCACCGCCCCAACTATTCCCACCACTGGCCAGGCCCTGTGGCGATGGCAGCCTCACACCGCAGCCGAACCAGTGGACCCTCGCACTCCTCTCTGTGAGGGCTTCCACTGCTGCGTCTTCCCCGGCTCCGCGTCGTCCCCTTCCTAGGCCTCGCCGCTAGTCATTGTCCACCGCCCTGGTGCTCTCGACGCAGCGTGGTCAATGTGGTCAAGGAACGACTTCCATCATAAGAATACTGTACGTGGAGAGGCTGACAGCTGGGTCCACGGCGGCCGCAAGGAAGTGCTTCCTTATTACGCGCTAAATAATTATTCCTCCACCTGACAGCGGGGACCCACCGAATGGGCAACTGTATTTTGCGAAAAAAGTTTCTCCCTAACTGCTGGGACCTACCAGCTACATCTTTGCACGCTAGGAAGTGCGTCCAGGCAAAAAAACGATTCGCCCTCCTGACTGCTCGGACCCACCAGCTACATCTTCGCAGGCAACGAAGTGCCTGATAGTCGGGACCCACCTGGTCGAAGCGTACATAGCGTTGTCATTCTGGTCACGAACGTGTATGTACATATTGGTCGATGTAGAGGCGCGCACATGTCGTAGTAGAGGCGCGCACGTAGCATGTACACGTACATACAACGGCCATTGTGCAAGAAAGAAAATACGGCCACGTACGTACATACGTGCAGGGTCTCGAATGCCTACTCGCGCATACGTACGGCCAGGGCTCGTGTACATGGCTGGGTCGGAACGGAGAAACTGCGTCGTCGTCGTGTTCATGGGGAGCCAACTAGCTGGGTCGGAATGGAATGCGTCGTCGTGTTCATCGGGAGGCCTTGGACGAAACAGCCGATGGAAACGAGGCATGGCGTACCGCAAAATGGATGAAACGGCCTTGTGTTTGACCGGCCACGGTCGACACGAGATCCTGTTCATCGGGAGGGGTCTGGCGTACCGCAAATCGGAGGAAACGGACTTCCCGCGGTCGAAACGGGGGTCCTGTTGATCGGGAGGGGTGTGGCGTACTGCAAAACGGAGGAAACAAACTTGTGTTGGAGCGCAATGGTCGAAATGGCGGTCCTGTTCATCAGGAGGGGTGTGGCGTACCACAAAACGGGACTCCACGGGATACTGTTCATCTCCACCGTCGACCCCCTCCAACCTCCACGGGCTATTGTTCATCCACCGTCGACCTCCTCCAGCCTCCACCTGCGACTGTTCATCCACGGGCTCCTGTTCATCCAGCCTCCACCGCGCGCTACTCCACCGGCTACTATTCAACCAGCCCATTCCATGGGCTCCTGTTCAACCACCCCTCCACGGGGTATTGTTCATCTAGCCCTCCACCGTCTACTGTTCATCCTGCCCTCCACGGGGTGGTCCTGTTCATCCAGCCCTCCACGGGCTCCTGTTCATCCAGCCCCAACCGGCTCGATCGATCGTGGTCCAGTTCATCCAGAGGCAACACCACAGGGTCCTGTTCATCCACCCCCACCGGGACCTGTTCATCCACCCCCCCCAGCAATGCTCACTATTCATCTAGAGGCAGCATCGATCGGCTTCAGTTAGCAGCAGTAGCGAAGGAATCGCTCGATCGGGTTCTGTTAACAGCCATCGATCGATCACTCGGATTCAATAACGCGTAGCCTACAGTGCAATCGCTCGGGTTCAGTTAGAGCCCAACGCCTCGCTTGGGTTTAGTTAGAGCCCAACGCCTCGCACACACACGCGTGCGTGTACGAGAGAAACGCGCATCGCTCGGCCCCGACCACCCACCATAACCGGGAACACTCTGATATTTTCCTCGCCCTCGCTTTTACCACGGTTTTTTCCATCATGGACGGCCCAAAGAACGTCATGCAGCCGCGTCTCCGGCCCGTCCAGGATGAAAAGCCCATTTTCTGTCATGATTTTTTGTCATAGAAGTAGGACCCCACCACATCTATGATGATACCGGGTTTTGTCACAATTATCGTCATAGAAGTGTCATAAGTATGACAGAATTTTTTCGTTCGGCCCAAAATGTCAAAAACCTATGCCCTTTCCACCTATGTCAACTAAAAGGAAAGATGATGAAGAATTTGAACACGTTGCTAAAATGATGAGGCCAGTCTTTTTGCGTACTCGCTTGACTGATATCTTAAAAATGTCTCCTTATGCAAAGTACATGAAAGACATCATCACCAATAAGAGAAAAATACCAGAAGTTGAAATCTCCACCATGCTTGCTAATTATACTTTTAAAGATGGAGTGCCTAAAAAACTTGGAGATCCGGGAATACCAATTATACCTTGCTCCATCAAAAGAAATTATGTGAAAGCTGCTTTATGTGATTTGGGAGCAGGTGTTAGTGTTATGCCTTTCTCTTTATATAAAAGACTTGATTTGAATAAACTCAAACCTACTAAATATCTTTGCAAATGGATGATAAATCAACTGCCATACCTATCGGTATTTGTGAGGGTGTGCCCATTGTTGTTGCTAATGTTACTATTTTGACTGACTTTGTTATACTTGAGATGCCCAAGGACGACAACATGTCGATTATCCTTGGTAGACCCTTCTTGAATACTGTAGGGGCTGTTATTGATTGCAACATAACAAGGTCACTTTTCATATCAATGGTAATGAGCATATGGCTCACTTTCTGAAGAAACAATTCCCAAGTGAATAGTATCAATGTTATTGAAAAATCTTCGACACTCACTATTGGAAGTTTTCAACTACCTCTACCTACTGTTAAAAAGAAATATGAAATGCTTATTGTTGGGGACATTCATATCCCCGTTGAGGTAACTTAGTGATTTATGAAAGTTCTTCAATTTCATGCTAATCGAAAGTGGTTGTTAATAAGACTTGATAAACCTTATTAATTGATCATTTTTGAGAGGTATGAAGTTGATGAATTTAGTGAGCACTACTTTCTGTCCCTACCTTTTGTTTTCTGTTTTTATTAGTTAAATAAAATAAAATGCCATGTTTTGTATGTTTTCTAAATTTCCCGTGCAATAAAAAATGACCCAAAAATAAAAGTTCTCAGAATGCCCTAAAAATTTAATACGATTTTTTCTGAATATTTAAGAATTTTTGGTGCAAATAACATCAGAGGGAGGTGCACGAGGTGGGCACAACCCACCTGGGTGGGCTAGGTCCCGCAGGCGTGCCGTGGTGGGTTGTGGTCCCCACATGGGCCCCCTCACTTATCTCTTCATCCCACATGACCACCCACCTCCAGAAAAAAATCACCATTGCTCTCTCTCTCTCTCTCTCTCTCTCTCGTGTTCTTGCTCCCGAACCCGTGTATTTCGATCTCTTTGCTTGAAGCTCCGTCTCTGAAACAGTTTCGGGGGATTGTTGCTTGGTATGTGACTCCTCCGTTTTTCCAATTATTTTTTGCTTTAGTGGTTTATATCTTGAATAATTAGTTACTCTTGTTGCTGCTGTAGATGAGCTTGCATGTTGAATTCTTAGAGTTCTAAGTAGTTTGAATGCTTGATATGGCCTCTATGCATACTAATGAGTTGTTGCTACCAATCTTGTAAAGTTTTGTTAACAAATTTTTGTGACCCAAAAAATTTCTGAAAATTGTACGTGAATATGATGAACCTCTTTGGAAGGAGTTCTTCAAGGAGGAGTTCCTCGGAGGCATCTTCTAGTAGCAGCTCCGCTCATCGGTCTTATGTTGAACCAAGTGAAAGTTCCATACGAGATGCCGCCACCAAAACATGCTTATGGCCATGCAACGATTATATGGTGCATGTAGGCATTAAGGAAGAATTTGAGCAGTATGTTCACAATGCCAAACTCAGTCCCTACATTTCAGATAAGTGCAACCAACACCTCAACCTCACTGAATCATTTACCAAAGGATTTAAATTCCATCCCCGTGAGTCTAGGGTGTCATTTAAACTGTATGAAAATCCATTTACCGTATCTCTAGAGATATTTTCCCATTGCCGCAAAATCCCATTCTAGGGCTCGCTTGACGAACCACCAAGATCTGAGTTTGAGATATTCATGACTAGTCTTTGTTATGGTGAGACTAGGGGAGTGACGCAAGGTAGAATAAAGAGCATTCATTTTACCTCAATCCAGTACTTCGCATTATTTAATGGAAAATGCATTGTAGGCAAATAAGATTGTAGTACACTTTGTGCTCCAGACAAGAGCCTCATACGCACCGCTCTCACCAGTGACAAAAGTTATAACATTGGAGAGCTTGTTGCACGAAGGTTGCAACACAACGCTGGTAGTGGATACTTTTTTGGTGGAATTTATGCCACACGCTTAACAAGAGAGCTGGGTGTTTCACCTTGGCCTTATGACCATATTTTACCCACGCAGTACTTAGACTTTGATGCTTTGAAACATCGTAAGATCCTTAGTGGTGAACCCCATAATTTCACTTATAACCTATTGTTTAATAAAATTTCCATTGTCGACACATATTTGCCTGCACCTGCTCTCTTTGATGTACATAGTAGGGGAAGATATTATATTCTTGAGAGCGAGGCCCGAGCTCATAACGCGGCAGTCGTGGCTGCACAGCGGGCTGAGGCATCCGCACCGAGAGCCTCCGTGAGCTATCACTCTAACCATTATGCAGGCTACTGACTGATTACCAAGTTACGCCAAAAGCCTAAGCTTGGGGGAGTACGTATTTCCACCGACATTACATTCATGTTCACACATTTCATTTCAGTTGTCAGTGTCCACACTCTTTCATTGTATTATCCATGCAAAATTTATTTTCTCGCTTTCTTCTTGTGTGTTTGAAAAACTTTGAGAAAATAAAAAAATATTTCCTACTTGTTTTTGATTTTTCTTTCTAGTGTAGTTAGCTGTAGTATCTAAAAATAGAACTCAAAAAGATTTCCTTATTCTTCTATTACTTGTTGGGAGCTTTCCCATGTAAATAGTCTTTCTTGTTTTTGTTTTTCCCTTTTATTTGCTCGTTCGAGAAAAAACAAAAACTCCAACAACATTTTAGTGTGTTTCTCTGAATTTATTTTTCTTTCTATTGAGTCATACCGAGGAGAAGACCATGATGAAAATGTTGAGTGGCTTTCATATGCATTATTGTTGATCTAACAAAGAGCCCATATTACCTTGTCTTCTCCTTTTGAATAAAATGTTTGCAGATTCTAGCTTAGTTCACGACACTCTTGCACTATTATTATTTTCATGTCATTTGGTCGTGCAAGTGAAAGGCAATAATGACGATATTTGATGAACTGGTAGTGGCAGAGAGAAACATGTATGAACTCAACTTGTTCTGTTTTTGTAAATATGTTTAACCTAGTATCCATGATTCAGCCTACTATGATCAAACATGTTTGTAATGACAATTAGAGATTATAGTTTCTCATGCCATGCATAAGGAGCTAGGAGTGTATAATGATTTATCTTGGATGTCAACATTGCGTTAAAATGATTGTGATGTTGTGTGATGCTATGGTATCCTACTGTGAAAGTTTGAGTGGCTTGACTTGGCACATGTTCATGCATGTAGTTGAATGAAAACCAACATAGCCTCTATGATATTTATGTTCATGGTGTCCATATCCTACTCGTGCTGATATCCAATGTCTATTATGCATAATGTAGGTTCATGACCATTGTTGCTCTCTAGCAGGCCACTTCCCAACCTAATTGCTAGCCTTCGCTTGTACTAAGCGGAAATACTGCTTGTGCATCAAAATCGTGAAACCCAAGTTATTACTGATGAGTCCACCATACCTACCTATATGCGGTATTACCTGCCATCCTAAGTAATTTTGCATGTGCCATCCCTAAAAACTTCAAATAAATATCCTTTTTGTGTGCCTGGATTGTTCACAGAGTGACAGGAGGTAGTCAGTATCTTCCATGCTAAACGGGTTATTCTCATGACGAGTGTTTATTCACTTGTCCTTGCACGAGAGGGGCGGTAACAGGGATTCCCAGTCCCAAACTGCAAAAGGAAAAGAGTTTACAAATAATCAAACAAAAACTCCTATGGAGTAATAACCTTTAATTTCTCGCTTGGGAACCGCTACTAATGTGTTTAGCATGGAAGATATTGATAACTGATGGTCGCGAAGTAAATATGAAGGGTGCATCTCTCAAAATTACATTCATCTCTGTTTTAAGCACCTGAGCTCTGGCACCTCTGCAAATCCCTGCTTCCCTCTACGAATGGACTATCTATTTACTTTTATGTTGAGTCATCACCTTCTCTAATAAGCGCCAGATCTGATAGCACCGTTGTCATGCTCATGCATTGTGTGTAGTGAATGTTGGGTGTTACCATGACTGGACCTTTTCGACCATGAATTACAATGTTTAGTTGCTGCTTGAACTTTGGAGGTGCTCTGCATTTATGTTTTGCGGTCTCAGAAAGGGCTAGCGAGATACCACTGTTGTCATATTATATCATGGTTGTTTTGACAAAGTGTTGATATTTGAGATATCTTATTATTGAGCTCTAGTTGTTTATGTTATTGATATGAGTTAATATAATTTCTAAGAGTTATTGTTGACATGGTTAGTGATGATCTTTGCTGAAAACCTGGGTGCTACTTAAGCTTATTTATGTAAACAAGAGCAAAAGAGTCCGCAAAAGTTTTTCTTTTTCACTTTTAGTTTATCAACTGAATTGCTTGAGGACAAGCAAAGGTTAAAGCTTGGGGGAGTTGATACATCTCCGTCGTATCTACTTTTACTAACGCTTTTCCTCTTGTTTTGGCCTATAATTTGCATGATTTGAATGAAACTAAGTGATACGTCTCCAACGTATCTATAATTTTTTATTGCTCCATGCTATATTATCTACTGTTTTGGACATTATTGGGCTTTATTATCCACTTTTATATTATTTTTGGGACTAACCTATTAACCGGAGGCCCAGCCCAGAATTGTTGTTTTTGCCTATTTTAGGGTTTCGAAGAAAAGGAATATCAAACGGAGTCCAAACGGAATGAAACCTTCGGGAACGTGATTTTTGGAACGAACAAGACCGAGGAGACTTGGACCCTACGTCAAGCAACCAACAAGGAGGCCACGAGGTAGGGGGGCGCGCCTACCCCCTAGGAGCGCCCTCCACCCTCGTGGGCCCCCTGTTGCTCCACTGACGTACTCCTTCCTCCTATATATACCTACGTACCCCCAAACGATCAGATACGGAGCCAAAAACCTAATTCCACCGCCGCAACCTTCTGTATCCACGAGATCCCATCTTGGGGCCTGTTCTGGAGCTCCGCCGGAGGGGGCATCCATCACGGAGGGCTTCTACATCAACACCATAGCCTCTCCGATGAAGTGTGAGTAGTTTACCTCAGACCTTCGGGTCCATAGTTATTAGCTAGATGGCTTCCTCTCTCTTTTTGGATCTCAATACAATGTTCTCCCCCTCTCTTGTGGAGATCAATTCGATGTAAAGTTCTTTTTGTGGTGTGTTTGTTGAGACCGATGAATTGTGGGTTTATGATCGAGATTATCTATGAACAATATTTGAATCTTCTCTGAATTCTTTTATGTATGATTGGTTATCTTTGAAAGTGTCTTCGAATTATCAGTTTGGTTTGGCCTACTAGATTGATCTTTCTTGCAATGGGAGAAGTGCTTAGCTTTGGGTTCAATCTTGCGGTGTCCTTTCCTAGTGACAGTAGGGGCAGCAAGGCACGTATTGTATTGTTGCCATCGAGGATAACGAGATTGGTTTTTTATCATATTGCACGAATTTATCCCTCTACATCATGTCATCTTGCTTAAGGTGTTACTCTGTTTTCATGAACTTAATACTCTAGATGCATGCTGGATAGTGGTCGATGAGTGGAGTAATAGTAGTAGATGCAGGCAGGAGTCGGTCTACTTGTCTCGGACGTGATGCCTATATACATGATCATACCTAGATATTCTCATAACTATGCTCAATTCTGTCAATTGCTCAAGAGTAATTCGTTCACCCATCGTAAAATACTATGCTCTTGAGAGAAGCCACTAGTGAAACCTATGGCCCCCGGGTCTATCTTCATCATATTAATCTTCCAATACTTAGTTATTTCCTTTGCTTTTATTTTACTTTGCATCTTTATCACAAAAATACCAAAAATATTATTCTATCATATCTATCAGATCTCACTCTCGTAAGTGACCGTGAAGGGATTGACAACCCCTTATCGCGTTGGTTGCGAGGAGTTATTTGTTTTGTGCAGGTACGAGGGACTCGCGCGTAGCCTCCTACTGGATTGGTACATTGGTTCTCAAAACTGAGGGAAATACTTACGCTACTTTGCTGCATCATCCTTTCCTCTTCAAGGAAATCCAACGCAGTGCTCAAGAGGTAGCAAGAAGAATTTCTGGCGCCGTTGCCGTGGAGTCTACGCAAAAGTCAACATACCGAGTACCCATCACAACCCTTATCTCACACATTACATTATTTGCCATTTGCCTCTCGTTTTCCTCTCCCCCACTTCACCCTTGATGTTTTATTCGCCCTCTCTCTCTATCCTCCCTCTCTTTCTCTATTTGCCTCTTTTCGCTCGCTTTTCCCTTGCCATGTCAGAACCAAAAAGAATTGGGGGTTCTCTCCCAAGTTCTAGTGCTTTAGGCAATCCTGCTATCTTATCTAAACTCATAACTCGAAATGCTATGGAAAAACTTGCCGGAGTTATCAATGAGAACCATAGCAATTTTGACAAAGATGATTCTGGAATTTTTCGTTATTTACTTGATGAATCTTTGAAAGATGCTTGGGATAGGCTGTTAAGGATCTGGGCTAGCTATGTACCCCAATATCAAATTGAGGTTTACTTAAAAAGCTTTTATGTTGGGCTGCCCGCTTCGTTCAAACAAGTTTTAGATTCTATTTTTGAAGAGGGTTTTCTTGAAGGGGACCCCATAGATACCTATGAGAGGATGAAAACTATATTTGGGCACCCCATTAACGAGAAAGCTGAAATCACATCTCTTTTGCTTTCTTACCAAAACGAATCTATTAAAGAGATAAAAGCTAGCCTAGCTGCCAATTTACGCAACATTCTTAATCTTTCTTCTACCATTAATGTACATGTACTTTGTCAAAATAGAAAGATTAATTCTATAGATAACAAGGTTGCTCTCTTTTTCCATAAAATCAAAGATGGCAATACCTAAGTTCCATCCTTGCTTTTTATGCCTAGCTAGGGGCGTTAAACGATAGTGCTTGTTGGGTGGCAAACCAATTTTATTTTTATTCCTTGCTTTTTTCTCCTGTTTAGTAATAAATAATTTACCTAGCCTCTGTTTTGGTTGTGTTTTTTGTGTTTAGTTAGTGTTTGTGCCAAGTAGAACCGTTGGGAAGACTTGGGGAAAGTCTTGATATCTTGCTGTAAAAAACAGAAACTTTAGCGCTCACAAGAACTGCTGTAATTTTTATTTGGAAAGTGATATTTAGTTAATTCATTTTGAATATGATTAATAGATAAATTCCTCACGTCCAACAATTTATTTTATAATTTTTGGGATTCCAGATCTTGCGCTAGCTACAGATTACTAAAGACTGATCTGTTTTTGACAGATTCTGTTTTTCGTGTGTTGTTTGCTTATTTTGATGAATCTATGGCTTGTAAAATAGTTTATGAACCATAGAGAAGTTGTAATACAGTAGGTTTAACACCAATATAAATAACAAATGATTTCATTACAGTACCTTTAAGTGGTCTTTTGTTTTCTTTCGCTAACGGAGCTCGCGAGATTTTCTACTTTAAGTTTTGTGTTGAAGTTTTCAAGTTTTGGGTAAAGATTTGATGGATTATGGAACAAGGAGTGGCAAGAGCCTAAGCTTGGGGATGCCCATGGAACCCCCAAGATAATCTAAGGACACCTAAAAGCCAAAGCTTGGGGATGCCCCGGAAGGCATCCCCTCTTTCGTCTACTTCCATCGGTAACTTTACTTGGAGCTATATTTTTATTCACCACATGATATGTGTTTTGCTTGGAGCGTCTTGTAAGATTTGAGTCTTTGCTTTTTAGTTTACCACAATCATCCTTTCTGTACACACCTTTTGAGAGAGCCATACATGATTTGGAATTTGTTAGAATACTCTATCTGCTTCGCTTATATCATTTGAGTTATATAATTTTTGCTCTAGTACTTCACTTATATTTTTTAGAGAACAGTGGTGGAATTGTTTTATAGAAACTATTGATCTCTCATGCTTCACTTATATTATTTTGAGAGTCTCAAGTAGCATGGTAATTTACTTAAATAATCCTAATATGCTAGGTATACAAGATTAATAATAAAATTCTCTTATGAGTGTGTTGAATACTATGAGAAGTTTGATGCTTGATAATTGTTTTGAGATATGGAGATGGTGATATTAGAGTCATGCTAGTTGAGTAGTTGTGAATTTGAGAAATACTTGTGTTAAAGTTTGTGATTCTCGTAGCATGCACGTATGGTGAACCGTTATGTGATGAAGTCGGAGCATGATTTATTTTTTGATTGTCTTCCTTATGAGTGGTGGTCGGGGACGAGCGATGGTATTTTCCTACCAATCTACCCCCCTAGGAGCATGCGCGTAATACTTTGCTTTGATAACTTGTAGATTTTTGCAATAAGTATATGAGTTCTTTATAACTAATGTTGAGTCCATGGATTATACACACTTTTCTTCCTTCCACCATTGCTAGCCTCTCTAATACCGCGCACCTTTTGCCGGTATCATACACCCACCATATACCTTCCTCAAAACAGCCACCATACCTACCTATTATAGCATTTCCATAGCCATTCCGAGATATATTGCCATGCAACTTTCCACCGTTCCGTTCATTATGACACACTCCATCATTGTCATATTGCTTAGCATGATCATGTAGTTGACATCGTATTTGTGGCAAAGCCACCATTCATAATTCTTTCATACATGTCACTCTTGATTCATTGCATATCCCGGTACACCGCCGGAGGCATTCATATAGAGTCATATTTTGTTCTAAGTATCAAGTTGTAATTGTTGAGTTGTAAGAAAATAGAAGTGTGATGATCATCATTATTAGAGCATTGTCCTAGTGTGGAAAGGATGATGGAGACTATGATTCCCCCACAAGTCGGGATGAGACTCCGGACGAAAAAAAGAGGCCAAAAAAAGAAAGAGAAAAGGCCCAAATAAAAAATGACAGAAAAAGAGAGAAGGGACAATGTTACTATCCTTCACTACACTTGTGCTTCAAAGTAGCACCATGATATTCATGATAGAGAGTCTCTCATTTCGTCACTTTCATATACTAGTGGGAAATTTTCATTATAGAACTTGGCTTGTATATTCCAATGATGGGTTTCCTCAAAATGCCCTAGGTCTTCATGAGCAAGCAAGTTGGATGCACACCCACTTAGTTTCTTTTGTTGAGCTTTCATACATTTATAGCTCTAGTGCATCCGTTGCATGGCAATCCCTACTCACTCACATTGATATCTATTGATGGGCATCTCCATAGCCCGTTGATACGCCTAGTTGATGTGAGACTATCTTCTCCCTTTTTTGTCTTCTCCACAACCACCATTCTATTCCACATATAGTGCTATATCCATAGCTCACGCTCATGTATTGTGTGAAGATAAAAAAAGTTTGAGAATGTCAAAAGTAT
This sequence comes from Triticum monococcum, assembly GCA_034509565.1. Lineage (NCBI taxonomy): Eukaryota > Viridiplantae > Streptophyta > Magnoliopsida > Poales > Poaceae > Triticum > Triticum monococcum. The sequence goes on from CM067843.1 coordinate 499,005,796, forward strand.
GAAACAATTGCTTGGCTTGCCATCGGGGTTGTGCATGATTTAAATACTTTGTGTGGTGAAGATAGAGCATAGCCAGACTATACGATTTTGTAGGGATAACTTTCTTTGGCCATGTTATTTTGAGAAGACATGATTGCTTTGTTAGTATGCTTGAAGTATTATTATTTTTATGTCAATATTAAACTTTTATCTTGAATCTTTCGAATCTGAATATTCATACCACAATTAAGAAGAATTACATTAAAATTATGCCAAGTAGCACTTCACATCAAAAATTATCTTTTTTTATCATTTACCTACTCGAGGACGAGCAGGAATTAAGCTTGGGGATGCTTGATACGTCTCCAATGTATCTATGATTTTTGATTGCTCCATGCTATATTATCTACTGTTTTGGACATTATTGGGCTTTATTATCCACTTTTATATTATTTTTGGGACTAACCTATTGTAACATCCCAAAATTCTAAATTTTGGAATGTTATATTAAATAAATAACTTTGATTATTTGTTTGATTGTGAGTGACTGATTGTGTGAAATTGAGTGGCATTTGGAAATAGAGGCATTTGCATTTTATTTGAATTTGGATTCAACTTGGCATTCGAAATTTATTTCATATACCCCTGACAAATACTTGTTTAAAAATATGAGAGGAGGAATATGACACTCCAAAAAATATATTCAAAGACATTGTTTGACAATTTATTTGAAACTTAAATTCCCTTTCAGTTTGAAGTTATTGCAAAATTATTTTTTAAAGTATTTTATTTCTTCATGAAAATATGTTCATATTTTAGGAGATTTTATTCTGAAAATTTTCATATATAATATGCCTATATAAAATGTTTTTTATTTTGTGTATTTGTTTGCATCGTTGTTTATAAAAAACAGCCCAGTGCCGCCAGGCCAGTCGGCCCAGTAGGCCGAGCCAAGCCAGCCTTAGCGCCCAGGCTTGCACGAGAGCTGCCCTAGTGAGTGCTCCCAGCTCCCATGAGCCGCCGCCACCCTTTTCTTCGTTCTCTCTCTCTCTCCCTCATGTTTTTTTTCTCTAGCGCATGGACCACACCCCGCTCTTTTCTTCTTCCCCACGTACATGTACAGAAACAAAAAACCTATACGTACGCGACACCGCCACCGAGTCCGATCTTCGTGGAAAACCTATCCCGAGTCTCCCCCTCGTCCAAGCAAGTTGTCCTATAAATAGCCACGACCATCCTCGCCTGACCCCCTCGAAAACCCTCGCCAAAACGCACCACGTCACGCGACCACATCGTTTGGATCTCGCCGGAGTTCACGCGGTTCACCGGTCGTTTCCGACGCTTGTAAGTATCCTCGAAACCTTTCCTTCCATAGCCAACTATCCTCGTTGTTGCGAACCTCTTTGACATGTTTCGGACACCCAGGGAGCACTGGAGCCACCGCCTCGAGCTCACAACGCCGCCGGAGTTCACGAAGTTCACCTGGACACCACGCTCGACCCCGACGTTCCCTCGCCTCACTATCCATAGAAAATAGGACCCCCTCGGAGTCCTCCACCCGCTGGACATCGCCGTCTCCACCGCCGGTCACCGGAGCCGTCACCCCCGACGCCATCCACTTCCCTTCCTACACGTGCTCCTCTCTGTAAGCAACGAGCGCCTCCCTCCGTTTTTTTGAAACGTTAAGTGCAAATAATATTAGATAGGTTTAGTAGATCAGTTTTTCTTGTAGATCGGTTCCTGGGTTTTGATCGAACCGGCTCCCCGGTCTTCTGTTAAATAAACGCACGTGTACGTATTGTTACGTTTCGCCTGACCGTTTGGTAGCTACAGATCGCACACCCTAGGCCCAATAGCGCCCGTTTGTTTTTTTCCTGTATTTTCGTTTCTGTTTTTAAAACAGAAAAGTTTCCGTTTCGTAAATACTATATCTCTTAGGTTATTTATAGTTTTTGATTGATTCTTTTTTCTCTAGTCTGCAAATTTCCTAAAGTTTCTGTACAAAATAGATTTGGCCATGTTTTAGTTTAAAAAAATTGTTTTATACGGGTTTTATTCAGATTAGTATTTCTGCTATAATATGAGCTAGAATTAATATTTTTAGGCAATTCTTTTTGCCACTGCTTTGTTTTGACCTTGCCAAGCAGTAGGATCTATTTGGGTATTTATAGATTTTATTAAAATTAGTTTTTCACAAAAATAACACTGCTAGTTATTTTTTTACTTGATGTTGTTTTCTGTTGTTTAAATTATTTTAATATTTATTTTCAGCTCTATTATATTTTATTTCAGATTCGTTTCTGTAGTTATAGAGGTTGAACTTTTATTTATAGAAAAATAAAATGTTTTATTTCTTTTTCTTACTAGTTTTGTTTTAAGCATAATTAGAGTTTCAATTTAGCTTTTTATGTGTTTCCTTTTGATAGTAAAACTTTATGAAAATACTTTATGTTAACTTAGTTGATTTAAATTTTATTTTCTGTTGAAATTATTAGTTTAGTATTTTCTTTGTTAAGTTTTGCTTAGGACAAAACTATCTTGTAGTTAAGGCAAAAGGTTTTCCTAATAGGTTCTTTATAGTTTTCCCCTATTAGTTCTTTCAATGTGTTATTTGTTTTGTATTGGGTTTTCTTATTGAGTTTTATTTTGATTGTTATGATTGAGTGCTAGAATGATTGCTTACGTGAATACTATGCTTGCTTGTATAGATTTCATCGGAGAGTGACGACTAGTTTATCAAGTTTTTAAGAGTGATAATATCTTCACCAACTGGCCAGGCAAGTTCACTTTGACCATGTCTTTCATACCAATGTTTTATTTGCATGCAGTAGCACCCTTTCAATAATCCCTCCAGTAGTGATATTGATTTCTTGTAGTTTAGTAGAGTGCATGAGGTAGGAACCCATCTCCCTGTTATCAAGCCCGGGACGTTATATAGTTTTAATGCTATGCTATAGTAGACGAGGTTTGGTATGAGTGCATGAGAGTGGTGTGAATAAGGAGGACTCTATGTAAATGGCAAAAACTTCATGATGGCATCGGCAAGGACTGCATCATCAGGACTCCTCAAGATTTCGAGACTCGAGACAAGAATTCAATGCACACTACTGGGTGAAGGACGGTTGACGGGCACCCTGGAGAAACCAGTGGACGGCCGGGATGCATGGAGAAGCGCCATGACATCTTCCGGAAAGCTTCACCCAGGCTCAAAGAGACGAAGAATACTTCATGCCCGGAAGCTTACCTGTGCAACCACAAGTCACTATGGGCTCTGGCTTGGTTGACCTTAGTGGTGACTCTGGCTGGGACGGTGCTAGCAGATGTAGAATTACGGTAGGATTGGATGAGCACCGGACAGTGGTTAGAGGAACTCTTCGGAAGACCATGTTTCGGTCATCTTGTTCTCAAACACCCTGAAGTGCGAGAACGTAAAAGAGGGATCGAATCTTGCGGGTAAAGTGTACTAACTTCTACAGAGGGTTAAAAACCTAATCGATTAGCCATGTCCCCGGTTACGGACAATTTGAGCCTTTGGACTTGGATCTATCTCGGAACTCTCAACACCGGATTGATAACTTAATTGTGGGCAACTTATGATGATTTGGGCTATGAGACATCGGTTGGCGGAACCATGTCTTGACAGAAAACTCCGTAGTACAGACTCCTGATATTCCTTTGTTGTAGGGAAAATAAAACCAGCTTTTACGCAAAAACATCAGCCACAAAGCCATATTGCATATAGAATAGTTTTATCATCTGCTTTGCTCATATTTTGATCTTGCCGGTACATTCAATGTGCTGACCTACACGGCTGCAACGTCTCATGTTGCAGATATGTTTCTTCCGACGAGTAAGAGTTACATCATAGGGTTATGATTTACACTCAACCTGCCGATGGTGTTGATGGGACTCCACACCCGATTGTTTGTTTTCGCTGAGACTTACGAGGTATATATCAGTTTTACGTTATTTATACATGTGATTGCACTTTGATATATACATTGATGTACGGTGTGTGCCAGCATACCGATCCAGGGATGGCACAGATACACAGAGACATGACCATCTGAGGTCGGGTCGCTACAGATATGGTATCAGAGCACATGTTGACTGTAGGACGTGACCCTAGAAATCGGAAAGCTCCTAGGACAGGAAATCTCTAAAACTTTATTTTCAAAAGAATCCATTACTTCTCATATTTTCTGATTTTATCAAATATTCTCTCTTACCTCAAATAGTTAGAATATACCCCTTTCCCTTTTGACCACATGGGGGATCAACTGAAGCCGCTCCAAGAAGGACAAGATATCGGACAACCGATGACCATTTCAGAGTAAATAGGATTTCACCATGCATTAAAATAGTTGAAGCTACAACAGTTGAAGACTCCGGAGACTCGAAGAATCTGAAGACTCTAAAGATTTATTTGACTTTTAGAAGACCAAACCCCTGTTATATACTTACATTAGATGCGACGATTTGTGAGCTGTAATTTGTTTGATGTTTTTCCGACAACCACAAATAAAACCCATTTTCAAAACTATTGCTTGTATTGTGTGTATCCCTCCCCACCTCTCTCTTATCTCACCCTAAAACCCTTGGACCTAGTAGATGATGGATGAAGTTGGACTGGTATTCTTTGGACCGAAAACCCAGCCGGAGGCAGAGCTATGGATTCAGAACATGGAGAATCACTTCGGGAGCAATTTGGTTTCAAGGAGGAATGAAGTATCGTATGCTCTTCAGTACTTTGAAGGAAGTGCTGCAACATGGTGGCATATGCATCAAGCTATACAGGGATGGAATGGAGCAAGGACTTGGGAAGAATTCAAGAAGACTTTGACAAGATCACGTCTTATTCGGAAGCACCATGATACCCCAAGAAATAAACCTTGTGCCTGCAAGATTTGCGGAGAAATAGGACACACCCAGGAGAAACACAAGGATGGATGCCCTCATTGTAAGGCGAAACACCCAGCTGAGGAATGCCCAACTAGTTAGGTGACTTGTTTCTTGTGTGAAGGAACCACCCACTACCTAGCTCAGTGTCACATTTACCCCACAGTGCAACAAACTATTCAGAGGCAGGAATAAGGAATGAAAGAAGCCCTCCGAGAAGTTATGAAAGAACATATGATTACGGAAAGTGTTGAAGACACTGATGGAGAAAGCCTCAACAGATTTTACTCCAATGCATGTTATTCATGTGGAGAAGAAGGACATTTTTCACAGTATTGCACCAAGGAAAGAAACGAGTATCTGGGATACTTCCTGACAGAAGCAGTGGAGTTTGATTCAAAGGGAATAGGATGTTTGATCAGAACAAAGAAAACCAAGAAGAGAAAACAAAGACACCCTCAGAACAACCCAATTTCTGCAAAGAGGGACAAGAGTCATATTACCTGTTTTGAATGTAAGGACGTCGGGCATTATGCCAATGATTGTCTCGAAAGGAAGCAAGGTACTCAAGGAGCAGGCACCATCACCAAGAAGCCTCGAGACATGCTGGAAGTTATTTGTTTCCGTTGCAAGGAAGCAGGGCATTTTGCTAGGGATTGTTCAAATCATGAGAAAGCTAGAGCTGAGTAGTGGAGATGTTGATATCAGTAATAAGGGTAGTAAGGAAAACACTTTTTTGTGAGAATGCGGGGTTGAGTTATGTAATTGATTACTCAGAGATTGTAAAAATTCATGACTCAATAAAGTTGATATGTCATATGCTAAAAGGCTTTAAGGAGTTGTTATGTTTTATCTTGGAAAGTAATATTCTGGGTGAACATGGAAGAAAATGAGTTGTGATGCATAAACTGGATGTTGGAAATTGAGTTTGAAGTTTTGTTTGAATGATATGAATGTGTACCCAAGGAGATCTGTATCTTATGCTAAGCACCAATTTTGTTTTACATCTGCAGATGAAGACCCTTTATGAGTCTTTCCTTAAGGGCCCGGAAACGATCATGACCCTGACAAGTGATCATGACTACCCGAAGATCCTGAAGGACATGATGAAGCATATTCACCTTGAAGGAGATGCAATCTACAAAGGCTACCCCTTCATGCAAAAGGGAGTGGAAATTTGGTATGTGGAGGTACACCTCCACCGTATGAAAGGAGTTTGCCCAAAGACGATGGGGCAATACTTTTTCATCTCACGTGTACCATAAGCAACTTTCTTCGACGTTGTTCGAGAAGCAGCCATGGAGAAATACTTGAAGCAAGACTCCGTTATACACAAGAATACCTAAGACAAGTGCATGCAGAGATGATGGAGGTGAAGCTCAAGGCCACCACGATGAAACAGAGGATTGAAGATTTCAAGGAGCATGTCGCCCAATTCCAGTGGGACTGAAGGATCCTCAAGGAGGAAAAATGAATAAAGTGTTGGGGAACGTAGTAATTTCGAAAATTTTCCTACGCACACGCAAGATCATGGTGATGCACAGAAACGAGAGGGGAGAGTGTTGTCTACGTACCAACGCAGACCGACTGCGGAAGCGATCACACAACGTAGAGGAAGTAGTCGTACGTCTTCTTCCCGATCCGACCGATCCAAGCACCGTTACTCCGGCACCTCCGAGTTCTTAGCACACGTTCAGCTCGATGACGTTCCTCGGGCTCCGATCCAGCAAAGCGTCGAGGAAGAGTTCCGTCAGCACGACGGCGTGGTGACGATCTTGATGTACTACCGACGCAGGGCTTCGCCTAAGCACTGTAACGGTATGATCGAGGTGGAATTTGGTGGCAGGGGGCACCGCACACGGCTAAGGAACGATCTCAAGGATCAACTTGTGTGTCTATGGGGTGCCCCCTGCCCCGTATATATATATGTTGGAGAAGGGGAGCCGGCCGGCCAAGGGAGAGGAGGCGCAGGGGAGTCCTACTCCCGGTGCTCCTCCCCCCAACCCTAATCCAATTAGGACTCCCGGGGGGAAAGAGAGAGAAGGGGGGCCGGCCCCCTATCCTAGTCCTACTAGGACTTGGGAAAGGGGGGGGCGCCGGCCAGCTTGGGCTTGTCCCTTTTCTCTTTTTCCACTAAGGCCCAATAGGCCCATTAGTCTCCCGGGGGGTTCCGGTAACCCTCCCGGTATTCCGGTAAAATCCTGATTTCACCCGGAACACTTCCGATGTCCAAACATAGGCTTCCAATATATCAATCTTTACGTCTCGACCATTTCGAGACTCCTCGTCATGTCCGTGATCTCATCCGGGACTCCGAACAACCTTCGGTACATCAAAATGCATAAACTCATAATAACTGTCATCGTAACGTTAAGCGTGCGGACCCTACGGTTCGAGAACAATGTAGACATGACCGAGACACGTCTCCGGTCAATAACCAATAGCGGGACCTGGATGCCCATATTGGCTCCTACATATTCTACGAAGATCTTTATCGGTCAGACCGCATAACAACATACGTTGTTCCCTTTGTCATCGGTATGTTACTTCCCGAGATTCGATCGTCGGTATCCAATACCTAGTTCAATCTCGTTACCGGCAAGTCTCTTTACTCGTTCCGTAATACATCATCTCATAACTAACATCTTAGTTATTATGCTTGCAAGGCTTATGTGATGTGTATTACCGAGAGGGCCCAGAGATACCTCTCCGACAATCGGAGTGACAAACCCTAATCTTGAAATACGCCAACCCAACATCTACCATTGGAGACACCTGTAGTACTCCTTTATAATCACCCAGTTACGTTGTGACGTTTGGTAGTACCCAAAGTGTTCCTCCGGTAAACGGGAGTTGCATAATCTCATAGTTATAGGAACATGTATAAGTCATGAAGAAAGCAATAGCAACATACTAAACGATCGGGTGCTAAGCTAATGGAATGGGTCATGTCAATCAGATCATTCAACTAATGATGTGACCTCGTTAATCAAATAACAACTCTTTTTTCATGGTTAGGAAACATAACCATCTTTGATTAACGAGCTAGTCTAGTAGAGGCATACTAGTGACACTCTGTTGGTCTATGTATTCACACATGTATTATGTTTCCGGTTAATACAATTCTAGCATGAATAATAAACATTTATCATGATATAAGGAAATAAATAATAACTTTATTATTGCCTCTAGGGCATATTTCCTTCAGTCTCCCACTTGCACTAGAGTCAATAATCTAGATTACACAGTAATGATTCTAACACCCATGGAGTCTTGGTGCTGATCATGTTTTGCTCGTGGAAGAGGCTTAGTCAACGGGTGTGCAACATTCAGATCCGTATGTATCCTGCAAATCTCTATGTCTCCCACCTGGACTAAATCCCGGATGGAGTTGAAGCGTCTCTTGATGTGTTTGGTTCTTTTGTGAAATCTGGATTCCTTTGCCAAGGCAATTGCACCAGTATTGTCACAGAAGATTTTCATTGGACCCGATGCACTAGGTATGACACCTAGATCGGATATGAACTCCTTCATCCAGACTCCTTCGTTCGCTGCTTCTGAAGCAGCTATGTACTCCGCTTCACATGTAGATCCCGCTACGACGCTTTGTTTAGAACTGCACCAACTGACAGCTCCACCGTTTAAAGTAAACACGTATCCGGTTTGTGATTTAGAATCGTCCGGATCAGTGTCAAAGCTTGCATCAACGTAACCTCTTACGGTGAGCTCTTTGTCACCTCCATATACGAGAAACATATCCTTAGTCCTTTTCAGGTATTTCAGGATGTTCTTGACCGCTGTCCAGTGATCCACTCCTGGATTACTTTGGTACCTCCCTGCTAAACTTATAGCAAGGCACACATCAGGTCTGGTACACAGCATTGCATACATGATAGAGCCTATGGCTGAAGCATAGGGAACATCTTTCATTTTCTCTCTATCTTCTGCAGTGGTCGGGCATTGAGTCTGACTCAACTTCACACCTTGTAATACAGGCAAGAACCCTTTCTTTGCTTGATCCATTTTGAACTTCTTCAAAATCTTGTCAAGGTATGTGCTTTGTGAAAGTCCAATTAAGCGTTTTGATCTATCTCTATAGATTTTTATGCCTAATATGTAAGCAGCTTCCCCGAGGTCTTTCATCGAAAAACTTTTATTCAAGTATCCCTTTATGCTATCCAGAAATTCTATATCATTTCCAATGAGTAATATGTCATCCACATATAATATCAGAAATGCTACAGAGCTCCCACTCACTTTCTTGTAAATACAGGCTTCTCCAAAAGTCTGTACAAACCCAAATGCTTTGATCACACTATCAAAGCGTTTATTCCAACTCCGAGATGCTTGCACCAGTCCATAAATGGATCGCTTGAGTTTGCACACTTTGTTAGCTCCTTTTGGATCGATAAAACCTTCGGGTTGCATCATATACAACTCTTCTTCCAGAAATCCATTCAGGAATGCGGTTTTTACATCCATTTGCCAAATTTCATAATCATAAAATGCGGCAATTGCTAACATGATTCTGACAGACTTAAGCATCGCTACGGGTGAGAAAGTCTCATCGTAGTCAACTCCTTGAACTTGTCGAAAACCTTTTGCGACAAGTCGAGCTTTGTAGATAGTAACATTACCATCAGCGTCAGTCTTTTTCTTAAAGATCCATTTATTCTCAATTGCTTGCCGATCATCGGGCAAGTCAACCAAAGTCCATACTTTGTTCTCATACATGGATCCCATCTCAGATTTCATGGCTTCAAGCCACTTTGCGGAATCTGGGCTCACCATCGCTTCTTCATAGTTCGTAGGTTCATCATGATCTAGTAGCATGACTTCCAGAATAGGATTACCGTACCACTCTGGTGTGGATCTTACTCTGGTTGATCTACGAGGTACAGTAGTATCTTGATCTAAAGTTTCATGATCATCATCATTAACTTCCTCTCTTATTGGTGTAGGTCTCACAGAAACAGTTTTCTGTGATGTACTATTTCCCAATAACGGAGTAGGTACAGTTACCTCGTCAAGTTCTACTTTCCTCCCACTCACTTCTTTAGAGAGAAACTCCTTCTCAAGAAAGTTTCCGAATTTAGCAACAAAAATCTTGCCTTCGGATCTGTGATAGAAGGTGTATCCAATAGTTTCCTTTGGATATCCTATGAAGACACACTTCTCCGATTTGGGTTCGAGCTTATCAGGTTGAAGCTTTTTCACATAAGCATCGCAGCCCCAAACTTTAAGAAACGACAACTTTGGTTTCTTGCCAAACCATAATTCATAAGGCGTCGTCTCAACGGATTTTGATGCTGCCCTATTTAACGTGAATGCGGCCGTCTCTAAGGCATAACCCCAAAATGATAGCGGTAAATCGGTAAGAGACATCATAGATCGCACCATATCTAGTAAAGTACGATTACGACGTTCGGACACACCATTACGTTGTGGTGTTCCGGGTGGCGTGAGTTGCGAAACTATTCCACAATTTTTCAAATGTACACCAAATTCGTAACTCAAATATTCTCCTCCACGATCAGATCGTAGAAACTTTATTTTCTTGTTACGATGATTTTCAACTTCACTCTGAAATTCCTTGAACTTTTCAAATGTTTCAGACTTATGTTTCATTAAGTAGATATACCCATATCTGCTTAAATCATCTGTGAAGGTGAGAAAATAACGATATCCGCCACGAGCCTCAATATTCATCGGACCACATACATCGGTATGTATGATTTCCAATAAATCTGTTGCTCTCTCCATAGTACCGGAGAACGGTGTTTTAGTCATCTTGCCCATGAGGCACGGTTCGCAAGTACCAAGTGATTCATAATCAAGTGGTTCCAAAAGCCCATCAGTATGGAGTTTCTTCATGCGCTTTACACCGATATGACCTAAACGGCAGTGCCACAAATAAGTTGCACTATCATTATCAACTCTGCATCTTTTGGCTTCAACATTATGAATATGTGTATTACTACTATCGAGATTTAATAAGAATAGACCACTTTTCAAGGGTGCATGACCATAAAAGATATTATTCATATAAATAGAACAACCATTATTCTCTGATTTAAATGAATAACCGTCTCGCATCAAACAAGATCCAGATATAATGTTCATGCTCAACGCTGGCACCAAATAACAATTATTTAGGTCTAATATTAATCCCGAAGGTAGATGTAGAGGTAGCGTGCCGACCGCGATCACATCGACTTTGGAACCGTTTCCCACGCGCATCGTCACCTCGTCCTTTGCTAGTGTCCGCTTATTCTGTAGTCCCTGTTTCGAGTTGCAAATATTAGCAACAGAACCAGTATCAAATACCCAGGTGCTACTGCGAGCATTAGTAAGGTACACATCAATAACATGTATATCACATATACCTTTGTTCACCTTGCCATCCTTCTTATCCGCCAAATACTTGGGGCAGTTCCGCTTCCAGTGACCAGTCTGCTTGCAGTAGAAGCACTTAGTTTCAGGCTTAGGTCCAGACTTGGGTTTCTTCTCTTGAGCAGCAACTTTCTTGCCGTTCTTCTTGAAGTTCCCTTTCTTCTTCCCTTTGCCCTTTTTCTTGAAACTAGTGGTTTTGTTAACCATCAACACTTGATGCTCCTTCTTGATTTCTACCTCCGCAGCTTTCAGCATAGCGAAGAGCTCGGGAATAGTCTTGTTCATCCCTTGCATATTATAGTTCATCACAAAGCTCTTGTAGCTTGGTGGCAGTGATTGGAGAATTCTGTCAATGACGCAATCATCCGGAAGTGTAACTCCCAATTGAATCAAGTGATTATTATACCCAGACATTTTGAGTATATGCTCACTGACAGAACTATTCTCCTCCATCTTGCAGCTATAGAACTTATTGGAGACTTCATATCTCTCAATCCGGGCATTTGCTTGAAATATTAACTTCAACTCCTGGAACATCTCATATGCTCCATGACGTTCAAAACGTCGTTGAAGTCCCGGTTCTAAGCCGTAAAGCATGGCACACTGAACTATTGAGTAGTCATCAGCTTTGCTCTGCCAGACGTTCATAACTTCTGGTGTTGCTCTTGCAGCAGGCCTGGCACTCAGCGGTGCTTCCAGGACGTAATTCTTCTGTGCAGCAATGAGGATAATCCTCAGGTTACGGACCCAGTCCGTGTAATTGCTACCATCATCTTTCAACTTTGCTTTCTCAAGGAACGCATTAAAATTCAACGGAACAACAGCACGAGCCATCTATCTACAATCAACATAAACAAGCAAGATACTATCAGGTACTAAGTTCATGATAATTTTTTAAGTTCAGTTAATTTACTTAAGAACTCCCACTTAGATAGACATCCCTCTAATCCTCTAAGTGATCGCGTGATCCAAATCAACTAAACCATAACCGATCATCACGTGAGATGGAGTAGTTTTCAATGGTGAACATCAATATGTTGATCATATCTACTATATGATTCACGCTCGACCTTTCGGTCTCCGTGTTCCGAGGCCATATCTGTATATGCTTGGCTCGTCAAGTATAACCTGAGTATTCCGCATGTGCAACTGTTTTGCACCCATTGTATTTGAACGTAGAGCCTATCACACCCGATCATCACGTGGTGTCTCAGCACGAAGAACTTTTGCAACGGTGCATACTCAGGGAGAACACTTCTTGATAATTTAGTGAGAGATCATCTTATAATGCTACCGTCAATCAAAGCAAGATAAGATGCATAAAAGGATAAACATCACATGCAATCAATATAAGTGATATGATATGGCCATCATCATCTTGTGCTTTGTGATCTCCATCTCCGAAGCACCGTCATGATCACCATCGTCACCGGCGCGACACCTTGATCTCCATCGTAGCATCGTTGTCGTCTCGCCAATCTTATGCTTCTACGACTATCACTACCGCTTAGTAATAAAGTAAAGCATTACATCGCGATTGCATTGCATACAATAAAGCGACAACCATATGGCTCCTGCCAGTTGCCGATAACTCGGTTACAAAACATGATCATCTCATACAATAAAATCAGCATCATGCCTTGACCATATCACATCACAACATGCCCTGCAAAAACAAGTTAGACGTCCTCTACTTTGTTGTTGCAAGTTTTACGTGGCTGCTACGGGCTTAAGTAAGAACTCATCTCACCTACGCATCAAAACCACAACGATAGTTCGTCAAATAGACTCCGTTTTAACCTTCTCAAGGACCGGGCGTAGTCACACTTGGTTCAACTAAAGTTGGAGAGGCAGTCTTCCGCAAGCCATCTGTGTGCAAAGCACGTCGAGGGAACCGGTCTCGCGTAAGAGTACGCGTAAGGTTGGTCCGGATCGTCTCGTCCAACAATACCGCCGAACCAAAGTATGACATGCTGATAGGCAGTATGACTTGTATCGCCCACAACTCACTTGTGTTCTACTCGTGCATATAACATCAAACCATAAAAACCTAGGCTCTGATACCACTGTTGGGGAACGCAGTAATTTCGAAAATTTTCCTACGCACACGCAAGATCATGGTGATGCACAGCAACGAGAGGGGAGAGTGTTGTCTACGTACCAACGCAGACCGACTGCGGAAGCGATCACACAACATAGAGGAAGTAGTCGTACGTCTTCTTCCCGATCCGACCGATCCAAGCACCGTTACTCCGGCACCTCCGAGTTCTTAGCACACGTTCAGCTCGATGATGTTCCTTGGGCTCCGATCTAGCAAAGCGTCGAGGAAGAGTTCCGTCAGCACGACGGCGTGGTGACAATCTTGATGTACTACCGATGCAGGGCTTCGCCTAAGCACTGTAACGGTATGATCGAGGTGGAATTTGGTGGCAGGGGGCACCGCACACGGCTAAGGAACGATCTCAAGGATCAACTTGTGTGTCTATGGGGTGCCCCCTGCCCCGTATATATATGTTGGAGAAGGGGAGCCGGCCGGCCAAGGGATAGGAGGCGCAGGGGAGTCCTACTCCCACCGGGAGTAGGACTCCTCCCCCCAATCCTAATCCAATTAGGACTCCCGGGGGGAAAGAGAGAGAAGGGGGGCCGGCCCCCTATCCTAGTCCTACTAGGACTTGGGAAAGGGGGGGGGGGGCGCCGGCCAGCTTGGGCTTGTCCCTTTTCTCTTTTTCCACTAAGGCCCAATAGGCCCATTAGTCTCCCGGGGGGTTCCGGTAACCCTCCCGGTATTCCGGTAAAATCCTGATTTCACCCGGAACACTTCCGATGTCCAAACATAGGCTTCCAATATATCAATCTTTACGTCTCGACCATTTCGAGACTGCTCGTCATGTCCGTGATCTCATCCGGGACTCCGAACAACCTTCGGTACATCAAAATGCATAAACTCATAATAACTGTCATCGTAACGTTAAGCGTGCGGACCCTACGGTTCGAGAACAATGTAGACATGACCGAGACACGTCTCCGGTCAATAACCAATAGCGGGACCTGGATGCCCATATTGGCTCCTACATATTCTACGAAGATCTTTATCGGTCAAACCGCATAACAACATACGTTGTTCCCTTTGTCATCGGTATGTTACTTGCCCGAGATTCGATCATCGGTATCCAATACCTAGTTCAATCTCGTTACCGGCAAGTCTCTTTACTCGTCCCGTAATACATCATCTCATAACTAACATCTTAGTTATTATGCTTGCAAGGCTTATGTGATGTGTATTACCGAGAGGGCCCAGAGATACCTCTCCGACAATCGGAGTGACAAACCCTAATCTTGAAATACGCCAACCCAACATCTACCATTGGAGACACCTGTAGTACTCCTTTATAATCACCCAGTTACGTTGTGACGTTTGGTAGTACCCAAAGTGTTCCTCCGGTAAACGGGAGTTGCATAATCTCATAGTTATAGGAACATGTATAAGTCATGAAGAAAGCAATAGCAACATACTAAACGATCGGGTGCTAAGCTAATGGAATGGGTCATGTCAATCAGATCATTCAACTAATGATGTGACCTCGTTAATCAAATAACAACTCTTTGTTCATGGTTAGGAAACATAACCATCTTTGATTAATGAGCTAGTCTAGTAGAGGCATACTAGTGACACTCTGTTGGTCTATGTATTCACACATGTATTATGTTTCCGGTTAATACAATTCTAGCATGAATAATAAACATTTATCATGATATAAGGAAATAAATAATAACTTTATTATTGCCTCTAGGGCATATTTCCTTCATAAAGTAGGAAGTAATTCTTGACCATACCAAACCATGTGGATGGCGGCATTTGTAATAAAGTATTTTTTGGAATTTGGATTTATGAAAAATGGTTAAGGATGTAATAAAAGATTTGATATGAAAAGAATATGATTTATGGATGAACTAGTGCATTTCATTTTAAGTGTGGTAGTACTCCGTAAAGCCACATGATCAATGAAGAAAAAAAAGGCGTTGTTCATGACGGTCCATAGAAAGGAGCCGGACGAAATAAGTTGGAGTTTGATTATGATGGTTACCCCAAGAGTATGACAAAATGAAGTACTATTGGATTTAAAGGAGGTTTAATGTTGGAATATGGAACAACTGTGACTCCATGGATGAGTTAACACTATGCAAGCGCTGAAGTGGACCCATAACCCACAGGCCCAGGATTTGACAAAGGCACAAGCACAATCTTGTTGAAGGAAGAATTCTGGAAGAACCTGTGAATTGATCAGCAGACATTACATAGGATGTTACGTAAACCCCGAGATTGTGAAGAACAATAGATGTTTTGTTCAGCTTGCAGAATCAATGGATTTACCCGAACCCAGTTCGAGGAAAAGAGAAATTTCTGCAAAGCTTGTGAGGATGCCCGACTATTAGAAATACGAGATTCGCTAAACCTTATACAGGGTAATGATCTGGGTGCGGAATGAATTGATCACCATATCGAATTACTCTTATCATTCACTCTTGATATTTGGAATGGTAAATCTGAGAGACTTACCCATAGCAAAGTGACGATGCTTGTTGAAACCTTGCTTAAGCCTTAGAATGGTATGATGATAAACCCATGTACAAGGCAGCTGTTGCCAATCGTAGGATATACGGTGAGATTCAACCAAACCCATTTTTCTGCAGGAGAAACCATACATGGTTGACCACCATGAGAATTTTGATAGTTTCTTAGTATTGACGATAGACCAGTCAGCTAAGAAGACCCAGTCTCGGAAGAACGTCACCAGGATGAAAGGACACATGTTTGAGGAAAAGGTTATGCCCCGACCGGAAGAGCACCCGTGAAAGAGCTATTCCGGAGTATATGAGAACACCGACACCAGCAACACAAAAGGAATGAGTACATAAGTTTCTGTGAGAAACATAACCCTGCTTTTAAGTGTGGGAGCACCCCAGACCTCTCCAGACAATGGATTTATTGGAAGACCCCCAAACCCTAACCTTTTCTCGCTAGCCTCATCGAATCTCGAGGACGAGATTCATTTTAAGTGTGGTAGGATTGTAACATCCCAAAAATTCTAAATTTTGGAATGTTATATTAAATAAATAACTTTGATTATTTGTTTGATTGTGAGTGACTGATTGTGTGAAATTGAGTGGCATTTGGAAATTTCAGAGGCATTTGCATTTTATTTGAATTTGGATTCAACTTGGCATTCGAAATTTATTTCATATACCCCTGACAAATACTTGTTTAAAAATATGAGAGGAGGAATATGACACTCCAAAAAATATATTCAAAGACAATGTTTGACAATTTATTTGAAACTTAAATTCCCTTTTAGTTTGAAGTTATTGCAAAATTATTATTTTTAAAGTATTTTATTTCTTCATGAAAATATGTTCATGTTTTAGGAGATTTTATTCTAAAAATTTTGGTATATAATATGCCTATATAAAATGTTTTTTTTTATTTTGTGTATTTGTTTGCATCGTTGTTTATAAAAAAAACAGCCCAGCGCCGCCAGGCCAGTCGGCCCAGCAGGCCGAGCCAGGCCAGCCTTAGCGCCCAGGCTTGCACGAGAGCTGCCCTAGCGAGCGCTCCCAGCTCCCATGAGCCGCTGCCACCCTTTTCTTCGTTCTCTCTCTCCCTCGTGTTTTTTCTCTAGTGCATGGACCACACCCCGCTCTTTTCTTCTTCCCCACATACATGTACAGAAACAAAAAACCTATACGTACGCGACACCGCCACCGAGTCTGATCTTCGTGGAAAACCTATCCCGAGTCTCCCCCTCGTCCAAGCAAGTTGTCCTATAAATAGCCCCGACTATCCTCTCTTAACCCCCTCAAAAACCCTCGCCAAAACCCACCGCATCACGCGACCTCATCGTTTGGATCTTGCCGGAGTTCACGCGGTTCACCTGTCGTTTCCGACGCTTGTAAGTATCCTCGAAACCTTTCCTTCCATAGCCAACTATCCCTCGTTGTTGCGAACCTCTTTGACATGTTTTGGATGCCCAGGGAGCACCGGAGCCACTGCCTCGAGGTCACAACGCCGCCGGAGTTCACGAAGTTCACCTGGACACCACGCTCGACCCCGACGTTCCCTCGCCTCACTATCCACAGAAAAGCGGACCCCTCAGAGTCCTCCACCTGCTGGACATCGCCGTCTCCGCCGCCGGTCACCGGAGCCGTCGCCCCCGACGCCATCCACTTCCCTGCCTACACGAGCTCCTCTCTGTAAGCAACGAGCACCTCCCTCCGTTTTTTTGAAACATTAAGTGCAAATAATATTAGATCGGTTTTTCTTGTAGATCGGTTCCTGGGTTTTGATCGAACCGGCTCCCTGGTCTACTGTTAAATAAACACACGTGTACGTATTGTTACGTTTCGCCCGAGTGTTTGGTAGCTACAGATCGCACACCCTAGGCCCAATAGCGCCCGTTTGTTTTTTTCCTGTATTTTCGTTTTTGTTTTTAAAACAGAAAAGTTTCAGTTTTGTAAATTCTATATATCTTAGGTTATTTATAGTTTTTGATTGATTCTTTTTTCTCTAGTCTGCAAGTTTCCTAAAGTTTCTGTACAAAATAGATTTGGCCATGTTTTAGTTTTAAAAAAATTGTTTGATATGGGTTTTAGTCAGATTAGTATTTCTGCTATAATATGAGCTAGAATTAATATTTTTAGGTAATTCTTTTTGCCACTTCTTTGTTTTGACCTTGCCTAGCAGTAGGATTTATTTGGGTATTTATAGATTTTTGTAAAATTAGTTTTTCACGAAAATAACACTGCGCTAGTTATTTTTTTACTTGTTGCTGTTTTCTGTTGTTTTAATTATTTTAAAATTTATTTTCAGCTCTATTATATTTTGTTTCAGATTTGTTTCTGTAGTTATAGAGGTTGAACTTTTATTTACAGAAAAATAAAATGTTTTATTTCTTTTTCTTACTAGTTTTGTTTTAAGCATAATTAGAGTTTCAATTTTGCTTTTTATGTGTTTCCTTTTGATAGTAAAACTTTATGAAAATACTTTATGTTAACTTAGTTGACACTTTGATCATACCCTTTTCATACCCAGTTTTATTGCATTAGATCAATCCTCAAACATTGCATGATTAGGATCTAATTAAATTGTGGGATTGGGAAGTAGTTGATGAGGTAGGAACCTATTGCCCTGTTACTATCAAACCCTTGAGACGTGGTTTGGGTATGAGTGAAATCCATGACAGATGTGAGATTTTTAATTAATGGTTTACTTAAGGTGGCAACTTAAACACACATCTGGGTGGATTGAGGCACCTGGTTATTCTAGGATTGCCTGTTTAGGCACCTGGGTAATCCAGGACTTGCTTGTTTTCTTTTGGACCGGCACCCAGGCTCAAAGGGATCATGAGATTATTCATACTAGAAACTTCCGTGTGCAGCCACAAGCCATTATGGGCTCTGGCATAGTTGATTAAGTCGTGCGAACTCTTACAGGGTAGACTAGCAGATGTAGGGGAAAGTAGGTGTACCGGTCTATCCAACGTAAGGTGCTAGCGCTTCTGAAAGACTATGTCTCGGTCATCCGTTTCTCAAACATCCTGTAGTGCGAGAAATCCAACGGAGGCGACCGAGTCTTGTGGGGAAAAGTACGCAAACCTCTGCAGAGTGTATAAACTAATCATGATTAGCTGTGTCCCCGGTTATGGACATCTTGAGTATCTAGTTCTTGGATTATCATGTTGATCTCGTCATGTTACTTTAAATGAATATTGTTGAGTTTTAATGATGTTACTTAATTGGGATTGAGAATGCTGTCAACCATTCTCAATGTTCAACAACCACCATGATAGTTAAGTTAAAATGTATTCCTTTGCAGTAGGGGAAAATTGGCTTTTCGCAAAAACATTATAACCATAGAGCTTTTCCACCAGCCATATATGCATGTAGTGATAGCTATTGTTCATCATTTTTCTCTATGGTGTGAATTTGCCAGTACATTCAATGTACTGACCTGTTTCGGGCTGCAACGTCTAATGTTGCAGGTTTCTTACGACGAGTAAGTGATACGTTAGGGTTACGATTTCTACACTCAACTTTGCCGTTGGTGTTGATGGGAATCCACAACCTTGTTGCTTCCGCTATATGGATTGAGGTAATAGTATTTACGTTACTTTATACATGTGATTTACCTCTGTTATAAATCCTTCGAGTACTGTGTGTGTCAGCATACCGATCCAGGGATGACACTTAAGCACAGAGACTTGATCCATTCGGGTCGGGTCACTACAGAATAAGGAGGACTCTATGTCAATGGTGACAACTTCATGATGGCATCGGCAAGGACTGCATCATCAGGACTCCTCAAGATTTCGAGACTCGAGACAAGAATTCAATACACACTACTGGGTGAAGGACGGTTGACGGGCACCTTGGAGAAACCAGTGGATGGCCGGGATGCATGGAGAAGCGCCATGACATCTTGCGGAAAGCTTCACCCAGCCTCAAAGAGACGGAAGAATACTTCATGCCCTGAAGCTTACCTGTGCAACCGCAAGTCACTATGGGCTCTGCTTGGTTGACCTTAGTGGTGACTCTGGCTGGGACGGTGCTAGCAGATGTAGAACTACGGTAGGATTGGATGAGCATCGGACAGTGGTCAGAGGAACTCTTCGGAAGACCATGTTTCGGTCATCTTGTTCTCAAACACCCTGAAGTGCGAGAACGTAAAGAGGGATCGAATCTTGCGGGTAAAGTGTACTAACCTCTGCAGAGGGTTAAAAACCTAATCGATTAGTCGTGTCCCCGGTTACGGACAGTTTGAGCCTCTGGACTTGGATCTATCTCGGAACTCTCAACACCGGACTAATAACTTAATTGTGGGCAACTTATGATGATTTGGGCTATGAGACATCGGTTGGCGGAACCATGTCTTGACAGAAAATTCCGTAGTACAGACTCCTGATATTCCTTTGTTGTAGGGAAAATAAAACCAGCTTTTACTCAAAAACATCAGACACAGAGCCACAAAGCCATATTGCATATAGAATAGTTTTATCATCTACTTTGCTCATATTGTGATCTTGCCGGTACATTCAATGTACTGACCTACACGGCTGCAACGTCTCATGTTGCAGATATGTTTCTTCCGATGAGTAAGAGTTACGTCATAGGTTTACGATTTACACTCAACCTGCCGATGGTGTTGATGGGACTCCACACCCGATTGTTTATTTCCGCTAAGATTTACGAGGTATATATCAGTTTTACGTTACTTATACATGTGATTGCACTTTGATATATACATTGATGTACTGTGTGTGCCAGCAAACTGATCCAGGGATGGAACAGATACACAGAGACTTGACCGTCTGGGGTCGGGTCGCTACACCTATTAACTGGAGGCCCAGCCCAGAATTGTTGTTTTTGCCTATTTTAGGGTTTTGAAGAAAAGGAATATCAAACGGAGTCCAAACGGAATGAAACCTTCGGGAACGTGATTTTTGGAGCGAACAAGACCTAGGAGACTTGCCCCCTACGTGAAGCAACCAACAGGGAGGCCACGAGGTAGGGGGCGCGCCTACCCCCCCCCCCCCAAAGCGCCCTCCACCCTCGTGGGCCGCCTGTTGCTCCACCGACGTACTCCTTCCTCCTATATATACCTACGTACCCCCAAACGATCAGATAAGGAGCCAAAAACCTAATTCCACTGCCGCAACCTTCTGTATCCACGAGATCCCATCTTGGGGCCTGTTCCGGAGCTCCGCCGGAGGGGGCATCCATCACGGAGGGCTTCTACATCAACACCATAGCCTCTCCGATGAAGTGTGAGTAGTTTACCTCAGACCTTCGGGTCCATAGTTATTAGCTAGATGGCTTCTTCTATCTTTTTGGATCTCAGTACAATTTTCTCCCCCTCTCTTGTGGAGATCTATTCGATGTAATCTTATTTTTGCGGTGTGTTTATTGAGACCGATGAATTCTGGGTTTATGATCAACATTATCTATGAACAATATTTGAATCTTCTCTGAATTCTTTTATGTATGATTGGTTATCTTTGCAAGTCTCTTCGAATTATCAGTTTGTTTTGGCCTACTAGATTGATCGTTCTTGCAATGGGAGAAGTGCTTAGCTTTGGGTTCAATCTTGCGGTGTCCTTTCCCAGTGATAGTAGGGGCAGCAAGGCACGTATTGTATTGTTGCCATCGAGGATAAAGATGGTTTTTTATCATATTGCATGAATTTATCCCTCTACATCATGTCATCTTGCTTAAGGCGTTATTCTGTTTTCATGAACTTAATACTCTAGATGCATGCTGGATAGCGGTCGATGAGTGGAGTAATAGTAGTAGATCCAGGCAGGAGTCGATCTACTTGTCTCGGACGTGATGCCTATATACATGATCATACCTAGATATTCTCATAACTATGCTCAATGTTTTCAATTGCTCAACAGTAATTCGTTCACCCACTGTAAAATACTTATGCTCTTGAGAGAAGCCACTAGTGAAACCTATGGCCCCGGGTCTATCTTCGTCATATTTATCTTCCAATACTTAGTTATTTCCTTTGCTTTTATTTTACTTTGCATCTTTATCACAAAAATACCAAAAATATTATTCTATCATATCTATCAGATCTCACTCTCGTAAGTGACCGTGAAGGGATTGACAACCCCTTATCGCGTTGGTTGCGAGGAGTTATTTGTTTTGTGCAGGTACGAGGGACTCGCGTGTAGCCTCCTACTAGATTGATACCTTGGTTCTCAAAACTGAGGGAAATACTTACGCTACATTGCTGCATCATCCTTTCCTCTTCAAGGAAATCCAACGAAGTGCTCAAGAGGTAGCACTAACCCAAACTGATGTTGTTTTCAGCTGAACTACCATGGAGTTCTTTTTGTGCAGAAATAAAAGTTCTCCGATTGGAACGAAACTTTGTTAGGATTTTTTATATAAATAAAGAAAAATATTGGAGCCAAGAACCACCGGAGGGGCCCCCCTGGGTGAGCACAACCCACCAGGGCGCCCCCCTCCATGCGCGCCCAGGTGCGTTATGCCCACCCGGTGGCCCCACAGACCCTAGCTCCGACGCTACAAAATCCTACTTTCGGAGAAAAAAATCAAGGAGGAAGAATTATCTTGTTTCACAATACAGAGTCGTCGTCACCTCCCGTTCTTCATCGGGAGGCTAGATCTGGAGTCCGTTTGGGGTTCCGCAGAGGGGAATATTCGGTCTTCGTCATCACCAACCCTCCTCCATCACCAATTCCATGATGCTCTCCACCGGGAGTGAGTAATTGCTTTGTAGGCTCGCTGGCCGGTGAGGAGTTGGATGAGATTCATCATGTAATCGAGTTAGTTTTGTTAGGGCTTGATCCCTAGTATCCACTATGTTCTGAGATTGGTGTTGCTATGACTTTGCCATGCTTAATGCTTGTCACTTTGGGCCTGGGTGCCATGATTTCATATCTGAACCGTTTATGTTATCACCATTATATCTATGTTCTAGATCTGATCTTGCAAGTCATAGTCACCTATTACATGTTATGGTAAACCATGTAGTGGCAATATGTGGGATACTTTCCGGTGATGACCATAATTTGAGGAGTTCATGTATTCACTATGTGCTAATGCTTTGTTCCGGTACTCTCTTAAAAGGAGGCCTTAATATCCCTTAGATTCCTTATGGACCCCGCTGCCACGGGAGGGTAGGACAAAAGATGTCATACAAGTTCTTTTCATAAGCACGCATGACTATTTACGGAATGCATGCCTAAATTATATTTATGAACTAGAGCTAGTGCCGTATCGCCCTAGGTTGTAACTGTCACATGATTAATATCATCCAACAAATCGCCGATCCAATGCCTACGATTTGCCTACATATTGATCTTACTAAGTTACTACTTCTGATGTTACTATTGTCACTGCTACAAAACTATTACTCTCACTGTTACCGTTACTGTTGCTGCTACCACTACTGTCAAAGCTATCATATTACTGTGCTACTAATCACTTTGCTATAGATAATTAATCTCCAGGTGTGATTGAATTGACAACTCAGTTGCTAATACTTCCAAATATTCTTTGGCTCCCCTTGTGTTGAATCTATAAATTTGGGTTGAATACTCTACCCTCGAAAACTGTTGCGATCCCCTATACTTGTGGGTTATCAGTTGACGGCCTTGAATATCATCTATGATGGCCCAATATGGTTCAGCGGGGCTGACTGGTCAAAGATTCAGACATGTGGGGTAGCAATTGCTGAGGTGGCTTCTTCCATGTGGGTCTGACGTAGGTTTATTGCTGACGGTCCCCTCGGTAATAAATCGGCGTCAGTTTTGACCGGTCAAGGCTGCTGACATATGGGCCCAGAAGAATTTTACGTGGCTGCTTACATGTGGGACGAGGTGTTAGTTTTGGTGACGATGTGTCGTCAGATCAGTCAACGGTTCTGACATGTGGGCCCATTGTTGTGCTGATGTGGATGTTGGCAGGCAGGTTCATACGTGTATGACATGGCTTCTTACACGTGGCATCATACGCTTTTGATGTTGTTCATGACCGTCATGGTATTTAGGCGTGCTCAATTTGTATTATATTGCAATTGGCAATCATATTTGATGCAATATTGATTTTAAAAATAAATTTAATATAAATTCCTGCAAAATTTGAATTTCAATCCAAATCAAGCAGTCACTGCTTTTAGTAAACCGCAGCCCTTTACAATTGTCAAACACATTGTATAAGACATTACAATAGCCAACCATGGGCCACAGCTGCAGAATGAAAATTAGACACATATGACTTAGTTGCATTGCTCACATATCATAGGATCGGTTAGGTACTTCTTGTTTCTCTACAGGGGCAGTGTTCATGAATTCAAGACGGTTATGCAGATATAACAGGCCCAATTTTAGACTTTTGATTTTAGCCTGTTGCTCTGGCAGGGCCTTCTTGACACCTTCTAGCACTTTTTCATGCTCTGCAAGGATAATATTCACAGATTCATGGCCATGTTGCGTATCTGACATGATATGCTTCATAGCTACATGCTCTTCTTATGCCTTGGCAACATCTTTAGATTGCAGCTGTTGCCATGCCAGTGCCTTGTGCATATCATCTACTTCATCGTGCTTGTTAACCATGGTGTGTTGCGCGTCTTTTGGTTGTTCCTGCTACATTGTCAGGGCATTGATGACATCATTAGGTTGTTGTTTCTGAGGCCAAACACTTACAGTATTGTCATCATTTGAGAATCCCAAGTTTCCCTACATACAAAATTTATATAGGTTAAAACATATACAATAATTCCAAATTGTACATGCACCTACAAGAGTATACAGTGGTTGGGTAAAGAAAGACAATTTTTCTAATTAAGGAAGTGTTTACTGGAAAAAGTTGAGCTACTCACCAGCTAAACCCGCGTTCCCTTCGATGTGCTTCAGCTTGGGGTTGCATATGAAGTTAGAGACATGAGTTTTTTGAACTCTTCATGTACCATATGCACTTTGTCAATGACGGAGAACCGGTTAGTCATCTATACCCATTTATGTGTCAAATACATCCTAGGGTTTCTCTAGTTACTCCTGCGTCATGCCTCCCCCTTTTTGGAATAGAAATCATATGGTTATGTTCTCCAATCCATGAAATCTAAGTAAGTTTCGTTAGATCCATGCAGCGTATTGATTGTTTGAATGGTACAAGTGATAAGTGATTAGTTGTTTCATCTGTGCAAATGATTTCTGCTAATAATCCGACTAGGGTTACTGTTCATGCTAATAATTCCTAGCCAGGTCTTGACAATTGATTTTGAATGACCTAGATATATGGTTGTGCCATTATTTTATTCAAGATCGGTCTGTACATAGACGATTGTGCTTAAAATCGAACCATAATCTCTGGATATGTCTAAACAAATAGCCTTAAATTCCTAATCCTACTTTACGGCATGTAAACATTGATTTGATGCCAAATTTTGGCAACTGCCAAATGTTCGCTAGAGATTAGTTTGTAAACATTAATTTGACGCCACATTTTGTTTTGCTATATGTATAGGTGTTGTCTGACAATGTCAACAACGAGGATGAAGATGGCCAGAGGAGGTACAAGAGGCAAATCCTCAAGGAGCTTTATGCGGAAATGCATAACAGGCGTATTAGGACCTGGAACTGGGGCTATCGATGCCCATTTTGCGACCAAAAGCGTCATCACGCATATCAAAGTGTTCTGGTGCATGCAAGGGGACGATCCATTGGATCCTTCAAGCAGAAGTATTCTCACAGGGTGGCGCGTGCCGAGTACCTGGAGAATCTTCAGGATCGTGCCGGCAGATGAGATGAGATGTGGGATCGAACTATGTATGGCTATGTAGTTTCTTAATTATGAATGCGTTTGAGCATGCTTAATGATGGTTGAATATGTACTTATGGTTGAACTATGCGTGTGTACGCTTATTATCTATGTCTGAGCATGTTTAATCTATGTTTACTTATGTCTAAATGTGGGGTATGATGCAATCAGTTTGGTTGATGGAATCTACCTTCGTCCTGGTTTATTGGCCCCCTTTGTAATTTGTGTTAAATTTCGACCAAAGATTTAACTAACAAATGTTTATGCATGTCACCAAAAATTATATCATTGAACACTATGTTAAAATACGCATCCAACGATATAATTTTTCCTGGCCTACACTAACATTTTGTCAGTTAAATCTTTGGTCAAAATTTGGCACAAATTACAAAGGGAGCCAATAAACCAGGATGGAGGTAGTACGTCAATCATACACGGTTCCCAAAATTGGAACCGTGTGCAATGACTTTCAGTCCTATTACATCAATCACACACGGTTGGCTATAGCAGACTGTTGCCTCCGAAACTCTTTGTGGGACAGAAAAACCTCACCACCCAATTCAAAAAAGAAAGAAGAAAACCCTCACCACCCCCACGTCACAAAAACCCTCACCCCACCCGCCACCCCCTCCGGTCCCCATTCACACCTGCACAAGCTCCTCCGCGACTATGCATGGCACCTCCTATCATCGTGGCAACCACTTGGCTCGACATCTGTTGCCGCTGCCAGGATGCTGGCAAACCCCGCCGAATTTCGCCATTTCCACTTGCCGCCGCTAGGCTGACGGCAAACCCCACCGCATTTTTCCACTTCCGCTTGCTACCGCCTATCGCCATCGACTTTCTCGACGCTGCTTGCGGTCGACCCAGCTCCGCCAGATTGGGGAATTCGCCGTATTGAGGGTTTTTTCTCATGGACAATGAGGTAACTAATTTAATGAGATATTATCTCATCACTTATCATACTTCATCTGCCTCCTTTAATCACCCGACCAAAATCGCCATGAATTCAATTTTATTCGAGCCGATTTGAGGATTTTCTTTCATTCAAAGAGTGTACAATGCGCGGACACATCAGGACTTTGTGGCCTCGGCCAGACATCCATGGAGTTCCATCTCACCATACCAGATGACTTGAGGATGCGCGCGGTATGTTCAATCTCACCCTAAATCGGTTGGCATGGCCTACTTTCCTGAACATATACTATATATTGCTGCATTTGGATAAAAGGTGTCACATGCAGCATATACGTCAAAGGTGATTCCCCCCCTCTTCTTTCTATATTAGGAAAATAAATGATGTATTGTTCTTTAGATTACTCTTATATTTCCATGACATCATGATTATCCTATCTGTTTAATTATATATTTTTGTCCTTTGATTATAACTATTGTACAGTTCTTTCAATTTCGCCCATATTTGCATGTTACCATATTCTTTAACAATCTTACCATTTTTTATAGCGCGCCTCTTGCTATGCAACAAAATCTGTAGTACACAATCTTTCCCTTTACATAAATCAAGACTGCAGGGATGTATACTGAACACAAACCATGGATTTACAATCGTTGCTTCTGTAAGGCTTGATGAATGTGGTCACTCCTATTTTGCCACAGGACTTTGGACATAAATTTCTAAGTTTTATGTACTGAAAGCTAGCACCGAAATTGCACTGCACATAAAAGAGCTTGGTCATGAGATATATGCTAACTTCCCCGAAGATATCATCCATCCAGACTTTGTTCGAAGTAAGTGTTCTTTTCAAGTATCTGCATGTTGACTTACCCAACAATATAAAGGAATTGTATAGTATTTAAGCAACCAATTGTTATTCTATTTTCTTACTCTCTTCCTACCTACTAACTTGTAGTTGCTAATACACTTTTCTATTGCCCTGTTTAACTAAATATTCCATGTACTCCCACTTCTATCAAAAAGCGCCGCTCATGAGGAGACTCGGAAGGTGGAGAACCGGGCTGCCAACAAGCAGAGGCGGGGTGAGCAAGAACCGCAAGCGACTCCAGCATGCCTAGACTTCATCAGCAGCCTCCCTGATGATATGTTGATAGTCATCATCTCCCTTCTCCCAATCAAATATGGGGCACGGAAAACCATCCTTTCCCGATGGTGGTGCCCCCTATGGCACTCCACCCCTCTTGACCTCATCAACACCCACGAGCTCTGCCATGGCTATCGCAAAAGCTTGGATACGTTCTCCCAGATCCTCGGCAATCACCGTGGCCCAACCAGAGGCCTTAGCACGGGCAAGTTCCGTTCCAACGGCAAGGACCGAGCCAAGCTTGATGACTGGTTCCGATTGAGGGAGTCCTGGACTAAGGGGTCCTCAGACGTCCGGCCTGTTATCTATGGGCTGGACTGATGGGCTGTGAAGATATGAAGACCAAAGACTGCACCGTGTCCGGATTGGACTCTACTTGGCGTGGAAGACAAGCTTGACGACCGGATATTCCTTCTTATGTAACCGACTCCATGTAAACCCTAGATCCCCTCGGTGTCTATATAAACCGAAGGGGATAGTCCGAAAAGGACAACACATATACTCATTACGATATTCATAGGCTAGACTTCTAGGGTTTAGACATTACGATCTCGTGTTAGATCAACTTTTGTAATACTCATATCCATCAAGATCAATCAAGTAGGAAGTAGGGTATTACCTCCATAGAGAGGGCCCGAACCTGGGTAAACATCATGTCCCCTGTCTCCTGTTACCATCGATCCTAGACGCACAGTTCGGGACCCCCTACCCGAGATCCACCGGTTTTGACACTGACATTGGTGCTTTCATTGAGAGTTCCACTGTGTCATCGAGAAAAGGCTCGATGGCCCCTTCAATCGTCAATAATGACGCTGTCCAAAGAGGAACCTTCCTCCCCGGACAGATCTTCGTATTCAGCGGCTTCGTACCGCGGGCCAACTCGCTTGGCCATCTGGAGAAGATCGATAGCTACGCCCCCGGCCATCAGGTTAGATTTGGAAGCTTGAACTACGTCGCGGATATCCATGGAGACTTGATCTTCAAAGGACTAGAGCCCACAGCGATCGCTCCCCCTCATCCTGATGAACCTGACTTAAATCTGTCATCGGATCACACCCAGGAGATGGTTCCTGCAGTTGCAACGACCTTAGAGCCAAAGCAGACCGAGCCATCCAAAGCCTCAGAGTCTGCGGCATTGGAGCCGCACGTGGACTCGATGCCCTGTGATATTCGCTTTAACGGAACTTCGGATTCGTCTCCAGCTACAAGTTCCGGACTGTGTACACCTGCGGACACCGAGCTAGATCGGTTATCGATCCTCGAGTTCAGCGCCGCTGACATGTTCCAACACTCGCCTTTGGGTAACGTGCTAAAATCTTTAAAGAATTTGTCCTTGGAAAAGGACTCACAGCCGAACTATGTCTGGTTCGAGCTAGAGACAGATGATGAGGAATTTCGCTTCCCACCCGCCACCTACTTCATAGCTACCGTCGATGACTTAATCGACGTGCTTGACTATGGCTCCGAAGACATCGACGGTATGGACGACGATGCCGACAAGGAGCAAGGCCAAGACCCGCCATTCACTAAAGGCTGGACGGCCACCTCTTCATACGATGTGTACATGGT
This sequence comes from Triticum monococcum, assembly GCA_034509565.1. Classification (NCBI taxonomy): domain Eukaryota; kingdom Viridiplantae; phylum Streptophyta; class Magnoliopsida; order Poales; family Poaceae; genus Triticum; species Triticum monococcum. The sequence continues at coordinate 499,035,042 of CM067843.1, forward strand.
TGATACACCTAAGGGATCCGAGGACAACAAAGAATAGCCCGATACGAACAAAACCTCTGAGACACCGTCCAAGCGCCGGCGGCCCAAACCTCGCCCCAAGCCCCATCGCTCAAAGGACGACAACACTGGCACCAGAGAAAATAGTACTCCGGGCAATGCCGAAAACAACGAAGACCCCGCTGGGGCTACATCCGGACAGGAACAAGACAGCAAGCAAGACAACACTAACGAATAGGCCATAGAAGATGACCCGGAGGATGACAGTTACCATCCGCCCTCCGAGGAGGATACAAGCCTCGACAACGAAGACTTCATCGTGCCCGAGAATCCTCTTGAGAAGGAGCACTTTAAGCTTCAGCTCATAGCCACTTCAAGGAGCCTGAAAAAGAAACAACAGCAGCTTCAAGCTGAACAAGACCTGCTCGTCGACAGATGGACCGACGTCCTGACAGCCGAGGAATATGGCCTCAACCGCCCAGCCAAGAGCTACCTGAAATGTAGACTGCTACCTCAATTCGATGAGGAAGCGCCGGAGCATATATCTCCCTCGCACAATGTGGATCGACCACCGCGCGGTCGGGACAGGGCAGCGGAACAGCCACCCCGCGGTAGAGATAAAGCGGCAACTCAGGCCAAACAGAAGACCGCCCCACCACCCTGTCAAAATAGGGATGGAAGAGTCCGGAGTCATACGTACGACCTCCGACAGACCCTGGATAGTAAAGCAGGACACACAACATCGATCTATAGATCACGAGGACGTGCCTCGAGGCGCGACGACGGCTACGTATTTGGACGTGGCAAACCTAACCACGCTCGAGCCGAATGCCGCAGACGGACTCCTTTAGAGCTCCGCCATGATGCGACCCGATACAGAGGCGCCGCACACCGGCTCTGCTTCACAGATGAAGTACTGGATCATGAATTCCCCGAGGGATTCAAGCCCGTCAATATCGAATCATACAATGGCACAACCTATCCTGCAGTATGGATTGAGGATTTCATCCTCCACATCTACCTGGCCCGAGGAAACGACCTCCATGCCATCAAAATACCTCCCATTAAAGCTCAAAGGACCAGCTCGACACTGGTTAAACAGCCTGCCTGAGAACTCCATCGGCAGCTTTCCTCGACAACTTCCAAGGAACTTATGTCCGGCCACTAGACGCCGATGACCTAAGCCACATAGTCCAACAACCTGGAGAATCAGCCAGAAAATTTCGGACTAGGTTCCTAACCAAGAAGAACCAGATCGTTGACTGTTCAGATGCCGAGGCCCTAGTAGCCTTCAAACACAGCATCCGTGATGAATGGCTAGCACGCCACCTCGGACAAGAAAACCGAAGTCAATGGCAGCCCTTACAACACTCATGACCCGCTTTTGCGCCGGTGAGGACAGCTGGCTGGCTCGTAGCAAAAACACAGTCAGCGAGGCAGGCCCCACCGAGGCCAAGAACAACAGCGGCAAGCTCCGGCGCAATAGACACAAACGCGGAAGCAATGGCGACAACACCGAGGACACCACAATCAACGCCGGATTTAGTGGCTCCAGTCTAGCCAACGGAAGAAGCCCTACAAAAGAAACAACGAAGAACCTTCCAGCCTGGATCGCATACTCGACCATCCGTGCCAAATTCACGGCACCCTGGATAAGCAAGCCAATCATACCAATAGGGATTGTTGGGTCTTCAAGCTGGCTAGTAAGTTAAATGCCGAAAACAAAGAAAATGGATCACAAAGTGAGGACGATGATGAAGAGCCCCACAGCCAAACACCGGGGGACAGAAGAAACCCCTCCCCCCAAGTCAAAACAGTGAACATGATATACGCCACGCACATCCCCAAAAAGGAGTGCAAACGAGCACTCAGGAACGTCTACGCGGTAGAGCCAGTCGCCCCCAAGTTCAATCCATGGTCGTCATTCCCGATCACCTTCGATCGACGAGATTATCCGACTAGTATCCGCCACGGCGGTTCGGCTGCACTGGTCCTCGATCCAATCATCGACGGATTCTACCTCACTCGAGTCCTGATGGATGGTGGAAGCAGCCTCAATCTGCTGTACCAGGATACAGTAGGGAAGATGGGCATTAATACCTCACGAATCAAACCAACAAAGACTACCTTTAAAGGAGTCATACCAGGTGTCGAGGCTCGCTGTACGGGCTCAATCACGCTGCAGGTTGTCTTCGGTTCTCCGGAAAACTTCCGAAGTGAAGAGTTAATCTTCGATATCGTCCCCTTCCGCAGCGGCTACCACACACTGCTCGGACGAACCGTGTTTGCTATATTTAACGCGGTGCCACACTATGCTTATCTCAAGCTCAATATGCCCGGTCCACGCGGCGTCATAATAGTCAATGGAAATACGGGACGCTCCCTCTAAAAAGAGGAGCAAACCGCCGCCATGGCAGCAGAAGTACAGAGTGGCCTTCTCAAGCAGCACTGTAATCCAGCTGTCGAGCCCCTGGACACCATCAAGAGGGTGCGGACTACACTGCAACAGGACAGCGCGGCTTCTCAAGAGCTCGACTAGCAATTTGCCCTCCGTCCCAACCCCAATGAGGTAGTGGCATTCGTACCACGCGTACACAATTACGCACTCAAAATTCCATGGACATCGACGAAGGCACGAGATAACCCGGGGGCTACAATTCGGCAAAACCGACCCCGGACACACATACCTTTACTTATTTTTCTCATTACAGGCACCTTTTTTCGTAGGCCTAATATCAAGTCCTCTAGAAGGATTGGGACGCAATGGAGGCAAGCAACACAGGTGTGTAGGGTAACCTTTATACGTTCTTCTTGACAGTATTCACACTTCTTTCTCAGGTCCCGCACGCTGCACCATACCGGTTCCGGCACGTTAAATGGCCGGATACTTCTAGCACCATCTATACAAGATACACCTTGATGTATCCATCCAGTTATAATAAAAATGGTTCGTGGCCCAGTCTCTGTGTTTTTCACTTCTTACTTAGTTTTATTTTGATCTGCCTATCTGTTGCATCGACACTCTTTTACGTTTCATATTCGCCAGGGGCTACCTATCACCCCACAATACGGCAGCACAGTCCGAACACTTCTTATATATAAGTTTGGCACCCCGAATTTAGTATTATATGCATTGGCTCCGAATCATGTCTTTGTTCAATAGTTGGGTTGCCCGGCTCCTGTGCTTGCTACCCTACGTTCCCCTCCATCGGCTAGGGTAGTACAGGGAGAACTACTGTGATTGTGCCCCGGCTTGGACCGGACGAGCACCATAGTAGAGAAAGCCGAAAATTGACTGTCATGATATGACGAGAGCCGGTCAGATACTCGAGGGTTACAAATTGTTGGAGATTTGATCTGCATTATGCGAGAGATCGGTACTTCCCGGTCAGATGATGACAACACCCTGGCTCGAACCAGGGGCTGCACCCATGCTTTATTATAAAACTCCTATGGCTAAGTGAGGGCGTTTAAGCCGTATAGTCCGATTGCCTTGTTCGTTGCGCTAAACAACTCCTTCAAGGACCATGTAATTGGATCAAGATTGTTTAGATTCCATCATGAACATCTCCGTACTATCTATGTGAGGGCAGAAGCCGACGACTGGCCAACCCTCAGATTACATATAACACGGTCGCATAGGAGGAAACAATCAAAGCATAACAAAATTGCATTAACAAAACAGGCTTTGTTTCTCATAATACAAGGCAAAGGAAACATGAATACATTCATTCAAACACAATGTCCTGTGAACATTGTGCTGCCGCAAGGCGAGAACCCTCCAGGACATCCGCAAAATACCATTCCGGTGTACGGTGCTCCTAGCCCTCTGGTGGCCCCCTGCTCACCTCGACGGCATCCATCTTCGCCCACCACATCCTGCAACGGGCGAAGGCCATGTGCGCACCTTCAATACAGGCCCAGCGCTTCACGACGTCCAGCCGAGGACAAGCGTCCACCACCCGCCTCACGAGTCCGAAGTAGCTGCTGGGCATAGCTTCGGCTGGCCATAGCCGGATTATCAAATCCTTAATGGCTAGTTCGGCCACCCTATGCAGCTCCACCGGCTATTTCAGCTGATCGGTGAAGGACACGGGATGCTCCGTCGCCACATACTGCGACCAGAACAACCTCTCCGTGGAACCCCCTCCTTTGACTCGATAGAACTCCGCGGCATCGGATACACTGCGTGGCAAATCCGCAAAGTCCCCTGGGAACTCCGAACTCGAGTTAGTAAAAGGTACTGCTTCTCCGCATACTTGCTTTGCATCTTAAATGCCTTACCCGCCATGATCTTCTTGGCCTCATGGATCTCCTGGAGGGCGGCCTGGGCCTCATTCCGGGCAGTCTCCGCGCTTCGACGAGCCTTGGCGAGTCCGGTCCCTTGAACCGATGCATCATGCTCCAAGGTCTCGCATTTTTTCACCGCATCCTGGAGCTCCTGCTGGACTTCTTTGACCTGGGCCTTGAGCTTCTTACGTGCGGCTTGCTGCTAGACAGCCTTCTCCTCGGCCTCGCCTAGGGCCTTCTTTAGGGCCTCGACCTCGGTCGCGGCTTCTGCACATATAACGATACCGCTGTCACTACACAGCGCTTATCCTTTCCCGAACATATAGCAAGTTGTTCCGCACCTTGCTTCTCTTGGAGCCGAACCTTAGTCTCACCGAGCTCGTTCTTGGTCCACTCCAGCTTTTGCTTCAGCTCGGAGACCTCGGCAATATGGAAGGTCGCAGCCAACAACGACGCCTGCTTATTCACACATATTCTGTTAGTCTCCTACAATAAGAGGTTGATCCTCTATCCAGTTCTTCTTGCCGAACTCTGGACAATGTCTCAGGGGCTACTGAATACATGGGGTTTTCCTCTTTCTATGTCACTTACCTCGAAACCCGTCAACAGATTGCTACAGGCTTCGTCTAGTCCACTCTTGGCGGACTGAACCTTTTCGATCACCGCACTCATAAGGATGCGGTGCTCGTCCACAACGGAGGCGCCTCGTAGCGCCTCCATCAGGTCATCCAGCACCCTTGGGTGGAAAGGGGCCACCGGTGGAATTAGCACACCCCCTCCTTCGAAGGAGGGTGCTCGCCTGATTCCGGAGCCATATGGATCTCCGGAATCGTATCCGGCTGAGGGTCAAACTGAATACGGCCCTCTTCGGTGGTCTCCTTGGAGATGTGCTCCCCCATCTATCCGGCATTGGAGGTCCCGCCTTGTGGCGCCCCCTGGACAATGTCCTGAGCTCCTCCCTTTGGAGTGGCCCTCCGAGATAACACTTTGGTGTCGCCCCTGGCCCGCGGGGAGCAAGAAGGCGGTGGTGACATGCTCGCCATCTCCGACGGAACCAGCGAACTTACAGATGAGGAATGCTGGATAAGGTCACGGTCCGGACTACAAAAGTGTGGATTAACCATGTCAGCATAATAAAAAGAAAGGGCCGGATATGCGCGTAAATGAGCCATGTCACTTACGATGCGGCCTGAGGCCTAGTGTGGGGGCGTCGTTCTGGACTACTGTCAACGTCCCATGTGGTGTTGACCGCTGGGGCGCCCTTCCCCTTTTTGGGCGCTTTCGCCTCCGGATGTGCTAGGGCCACTGCAGGCGTCCTGGATTGGGGGTCTCCGGACAGCCGGACTATCACCATTGACCGGACTGTTAGACTATCAAGATACAAGATTGAAGACTTCGTCTCATGTCCGGATGGGACTTTCCTTGGTGTGGATGGCAAGCTTGGCGATACGGATATGTAGATCTCCTACCATTGTAACCGACTTTGTGTAACCCTAACCCTCTCCGGTGTCTATATAAACTAGAGGGTTTTAGTCCGTAGGACAACATACAGAACATCAATCATACCATAGGCTAGCTTCTAGGGTTTAGCCTCTCCGATCTCGTGGTAGATCTACTCTTGTACTACCCATATCATCAATATTAATCAAGAAGGACGTAGGGTTTTACCTCCATCAAGAGGGCCCGAACCTGGGTAAAACATCGTGTCCCCTGCCTCCTGTTACCATCCGGCCTAGACGCACAGTTCGGGACCCCCTACTCGAGATCCGCCGGTTTTGACACCGACATTGGTGCTTTCATTGAGAGTTCCGCTGTGTTGTCGCCACCAGGAAGGATGTCTCATCCCGTCTTTAAAGACGACACTATCGCTGAGGGAGCTTTGGCTATCGGCCAAACACTCCGGCTAGGTGGTTTTCTTATGACCGCCTATTCGGCCGCTGCGCCGACGATGACTTCTTGGGTCATCGAAAGAAATCTTCACGTCAACTCGGAACTCGCCGAGCAGTTAGATCCAATGGAGCTCTCTTCCCTTACCGAGCTCTTGGATCGCATTGCCGCCCTGGGAGTTGCTACAGACTACGATCAGATTGGGCCTAATCCCGATCTGAGAGAGATCAACTCTCCCCAGGTCACCCATCACATTGCAGTGGTGGAGGAACAATATAGCAACCCTTCATCTATCTTAAGGACTAGCTATGTCCGGATTCCCGATCCCTCCAAGCCGGATACCCGCGGAGGGGAGGACGTTACTCAAGGCCTAAACCTAGAATCAGGCAGCGGGCTAGATTTATCTGAAAACATCCAAGAATCCAAACTTTTGAGTTTGGAAACTACTTGGCCCCTGAGTCTCATATTGGGTAAGGATTCAGATTCAATTCCACCCACCCACCCAAACATACGCGATCTATCCCAAATTAGGCAAGAGCCCGAAGAAACAGTACACCATTACTGGGCCAGATTCCTCCTGGTCATGAACAGGATAAAGGACTGTCGCGAGGAAGACGCAATTTCATTGTTCTACAATAATTGCACGGACAAGGGAATCCTCAACGCCATAAGTCGCCGCGAAATTACAAGCTTTACCGACTTGGTGTCCATAGTACGAAAGTACTGTGCGATGGAAAGCGCCTGGAAAACCGAAATAAAATTTTGGGATAATCCGGCCCTGAATACAAACCCAATCCGGAATAAAAGGGTGCATTATCACAATACACCTAGGTTAACTACCAAAGAGCAAAAGCCCTCAACGGGGCAAGGAACCGTACTGGAGGGATGGCTCAACGGACCCTGCAAAATTCATAGTACAGCGGATGCAATACCAACGCATAGCCTTAGAGCATGTTGGATACTCCGACAGGTGGCCAAAAGTGGTGAGGATCTACTCCCAAAAACCACAGAGCACCATCCCGTGGACAAAAATACGGTGTTAACGGCCTTTGAGACCTTCGCGTCAAATTATAGACGCAAGCAAACACTCCGCAGCATGGCCGAAATCTTCCACATAGCAGAAATAAATCCTTGGAGTGACACGGCTATTACCTTCAATGTCAGTGACGAACCCAAATTCTGAACAGCCCGAGCACCAGCCGCACTGGTCCTCAGTCCAATCGTGGACGGCTTTCGACTCACCAAGGTACTCATGGACGGCGGCAGCGGATTAAACCTCATCTATGAGGAAACTCTTCAAAAGATGGAAATAGACTGGAGCCGCATTGAGCAAAGTAGCACAACCTTTAGAGGAATCATCCCCAGTCGGGAAGCACGCTGTGCTGGAGAAATCACACTAGACGTGGTATTCGGCATGCCGGATAATTACAAGTCCGAAGAAATTACTTTCCAAGTGGCCCCATTCAGCAGCGGATACCACGCTCTACTAGGGTGGGAGGCGTTTACAATCTTCCAAGCCATACCCCATTATGGGTACATGAAGCTCAAAATGCCCGGGCCTAACGGAATCATCACTCTTGCTAGTGATCCGGGCATGGCACTCCACGCCGAAAATAAGATAGCCACACTGGCCCTCGAGGCATTATCCGAAGCCCTAGCGGCCGAGGAACTAACTGCGCTGCGCTCCACGGTGAACAGGGACGATGTGATTCTCGATAAAAGATCCTAGTCCACCTCCTTTAAACCGGCGGACGAAATAGTCAAATTCCAAGTCCATCCAACGGACCCTACAAAAACAGCTTCCATCGGGGCACAATTAAACCCTGATGTCGACTCCGCACTGCGAGAGTTCCTACGCGAGAACTGGGACATTTTTGCCTGGCACCCTTCAGACATGCCAGGAATCCCACGTAGGCTGGCTGAGCACAGCCTAAATATCCTAAAAGGATTCAAGCCAGTCAAGCAGGCTCTTCGATTTTTCTCCGAGCCTAAGCGACAAGCCATGGGAGAGGAACTAGCCAAGCTATTAGAGGCTGGATTCATCATAGACATAAAACATTCGGACTTGTTAGCAAACCTGGTGATGGTACCAAAGAAGGACAAATCCTGGCGCTTGTGCGTTGATTTTAAGGACTTTAACAAGGCCTGCCCAAAGGATCCCTTCCCCCTCCCTCGCATCGATAAAATCATCGATGCTACCACAGGACATGATTCATTGTGTTTCCTCGACGCATACTCCGGCTACCATCAAATTAAAATGGCGGAGCCAGACCAAGCCGCAACGGCATTCATCACACCATACAGCCCATTCTGCTTCAACACAATGCCCTTCGGGCTCAAAAACGCCGGCGCAACATATCAGCGCATGATTCAGACATGTCTGGCAAACCAGATCGGCAAAATAGTGGAGGCATACATGGATGACGTGGTCGTTAAAACCAAGCATGTCGAAACTCTAGTAGACGACTTGAGGCTCACATTCGACAACCTCCGAACATATGACTTCAAGCTCAATCCGGAAAAATGCGTTTTCGGCGTACCAGCCGGAAAGCTCCTGGGATTCATTGTCTCCAGTAGAGGTATTGAAGCTAATCCGGCCAAAATCCGAGCGTTGTCAGAGTTGGCTACCCCAACAGACCTCAAACAAATACAAAAATTGACTGGATGCGTGGCGGCTCTAAGTCGCTTTATCTCCCGCTTGGGAGAAAAGGCATTACCCCTTTATCGCCTCCTCCGGCGCACCGAACACTTCGAGTGGACGGATGCCGCCTCGGCCGGACTCAACGAAATAAAAGCCATATTGGCAACAAACCCAGTCCTGGCCGTGCCAAACATTGGTGAACCAATGCTATTATACATTGCGGCAACTCATCAAGTAGTAAGCGCAGTGCTCGTCGTCGAGCGAGAAGTGGACGGACACAAATTCCCCCTTCAAAAGCTGGTTTACCATGTGTCCACTGTCCTTACTGCATGCAAATCATGGTACCCGCATTGTCAAAAGATAGCGTATGTGGTATTTATGGCATCCCGGAAGCTGCGACACTACTTTCAAGAGTGTTCGATAACGGTAGCCTTGGAAGTACCACTTAACGATATTATAAACAACCGCGACGCGACGGGCCAGATTGCCAAATGGGCCATTGAACTCCTCCCGTTTGACATAACTTACAAGCCACGGCGAGGTATCAAGTCGCAAGTTTTGGCTGACTTTGTCGCTGAGTGGACGGAAGCCGAACTCCCTAAAGAGTACGGCACATATTCAAACTGGATCGTGCACTTCGACGGCTCCAAAATGTTGGCTGGTCTAGGGGCCGGCGTTGTTTTGACGTCCCCAACAGGAGATACCGTTCAATACGTACTACAGATAATGTATACAGACTACAACAATGCAGCCGAATATGAGGCCCTTCTACATGGTCTCCGGATGGCACTATCCATGGGCATTCAACGCCTAGTGGTGCATGGGGATTCGAACCTCGCGATATCCCAGATAAATGGAGACTTCGATGCCAAGGATTCGAAAATGGCAGCTTATCGCAATGTCGTCCTAAAAATGTCAGCTCGGTTCGAGGGGCTCGAATTTCACCATGTGGCTTGGGAAAACAATCAGGCGGCGTATATCCTCGCCCGCATCAGTGCAAAACGCGACGCGGTCCCTCCCAACATATTTCTGGAACGGCTCTTCAAGCCATCCGTAGCATGGGAAGGGGACACCGGTAACAACAGTCCGGACCCGGCCAAAATACCCGATACCGAACTCTCTGACACAATCGGAGGCTCCGCCACCGAAATAACACATTCAGCCCACGAAATAATGGCCATTATTGCCCCATGGACAGAACCATTCCTGGCCTACCTAACTAGACAGGAACTTCCGGAGGACCAAAATGAGGCACGCTGCATAGTGCGGCGATCCAAGGCCTAGAGGGTCCATGAGGGAGAATTGTACAAAAAAAGCACTACCGGAGTCCTTCAAAGGTGCATCTCCGAAGAGGAAGGGTGGAACCTTTTGGCAGAAATTCACGCCGCACCGACGGTCATCACTGTCGGTGTTCTGGGAACGGGGGTCCCCAGACTTGCCTGCCTGCGGCATGCGGCGTGGCTCAAAGGGGGGCCCAGCACGGCCCATCTTCACCAACACAAACTCAAGACCCTCGCGAGGGGCCAAGCCTCACGGGGCGGGCGACACGGAGCTTCCTCAGGCACGGCCTCGTCAGGCTGGCTCGCGAGGAGGCAGAGAGATCAAGGCGGGGTACCTCGCGAGGTTTCTGTGACGCAAGCCATGATGACTCAGGGCGCGAGGCGGGCGCCAGCCCGCGCAGCGTCCTCCTTTCCTCTTTGGTGCAAAGGGGGCAAGTGCAGCCACGGAGTACCGAGGCATCAGGCAAAGGTTGCCATTTCGGTGCGACGAGACCAAGACCAGGAGGACTACGAGATAGAGGTCACCGTGGAGCCCAAGACGGCGTCATCACCAGAGCTTTGCGCAGGTGAAGACTACTTTTGTCAGGATAGCTGATGCTTGTTGTTCCCCTTCAAATTAGCCAGCCATTGTTGGCTCCCTTCCCGCTCGATATTTGGGAAGAGGACCAGGGCCTCTATAAATAGGACCAGCCACCCACATGGCAAAGGGTCGATTGGCCGGTTAGAAGCAGAGAAAGAGAGAGAGAGAGAGAGAGAGAGAGAGAGAGAGAGAGAGAGAGAGAGAGAGAAAGAGAGAGAGAGAGAGAAAGAGAGAGAAAGGTGGCTGAACTCCTCCCAGCAGTTCATCGCCCCAGCCAAGAACAGACCCTCGCGAGGCTGTTCTCCTTTGTACTGTTCATCATCATCAGCCCAAGAGGCAATCCACCACACCACACACTGGAGTAGGGTATTACACCACAACGGTGGCATGAACCAGTATAAACCCTGTGTCTCTTGTGTTGTTCTTCCCGTAGTTTAGATCCTAGCGCGGCGGAGGGGTGCAGGTAGGTAGGAGACGAAATCTCCGCGCGCACCCCAGTGTTCGAACCTCAAGGGTCTGCCGGAACCCGAAATCCGACATTTGGCGCGCCAGGTAGGGGTGCGTCGGAATTTGTCTTCCACCGCCTCGTTCTCCTCCGACCATCATGCTCATGTCTGATGCTCATCGGGCCCGCGCGGAGCGCCGGGCCGCCCTCGCTTCCCGTGTCGCCCAGACAGCCCCTGTCGGCGGGCGTCCTCGCCGTTACCTGTCACCTGCCGTCAACGCCGCCACCGGCCCGGTGGGGGACAAGCAGCAAGCATCGTCTCAGCATCCATCCATGCGCCAAGATGGCCGCACCGCAACTCCCTCACTCGCCCCAGCTGGATCTTCGTCCCGCGCGCTTCGCGTGCCCATGGAGGCTCGGGCTGCACTCATCGCGGCGAACGAGCTCCTGCGCTATCGTCCCATCGACGACGTCTACGAAGAATGGCTCGACTGCGTCGCCGAGCTCATCCGCGCCGCAGGGGGCTCTTCCGCGCCATCCGTTCCGCTACACCGCACTCCACCCCGCGCGGGCGAAGAGGCTCCGGTGGCGCCCCGGCCGCCTCCTCCTCAAGAAGACGCCATGGCTCCAAGGCGCGTGGCCCCTTGGCGGAACCCGCTCCGTCAGGTGCCAGCGCGACAAGAACAGAGCTGCCAAGAAGTCCCTCGCCTGCCAGAAGCTGCCCGGGCGCTCCCTGCGCCAGCACGTCGCGACCATCCTCCTGCTCCAGCGCGTGGGGACATGCAAGACTAGGATCTCCATCACCCAAGGCCTCCCGTGGCCATAGTAGGCTGCCGTGCCTACACCGCCGAACTGCGCAGCGTCGCGTGGCCAGGCAAGTTCAAGCCGGACCTGCCTCCTCGCTACGACGGCACGGCCGACCCTGTGGAGTTCGTCCAGCTCGACGAGCTGGGCATCGAAGCTGCCAACAGAGACAAGAAGGTCATGGCGAACTGGTTTCCCATGGCGCTCAAGGACGGGGCCCGCACCTGGCTCCTGAACCTGGCTCCGGGCACAATCTCCTCCTGGGAAGAGATGCGCACCCGCTTCATCGCCAACTTCCAAGGTACTCGTGACCGGCCACCCGCCATGAGCGACATGCGCCGCATCAAGCAACAACCTGGGGAGACCCTATAGAAGTATATCCAGCACTTCAACAATCCATGCCTCAAGATTCCCAAGGTGACTGAAGAGGCCATCATCTCAGCCTTCTCCGACAGCGTGCGCGACGTCAAGACGAAGGAGGAGCTGGCGATGCATGAAGACCTATGCACTTCCTTGGAGCTGTTCAACTTGGCAAACAAGTGCGCCAGGGCTGAGGAAGGGCGCCTCTCCCTCCTCGAGCTGCCTGCCGCAGACCCAGAAGAGAAGAAGCTCAAGGCCAAGGATGTGAAGCGCAAGGGGGCTGCCATGCTCGCGGTAGAACCAGACACCAAGCGGGGCAGAGATCAGCCCGAACCTTCCAAGGGCAGCCGGTACTGTGTGTACCACGACCTCCAAACCCACAACACCAACGAATGTCAAGAACTCCGAGCCGTGCGAGAAGGAAGGATCGGCCGTCGCCCTGACCGTGGTGACCGGGGATACGGTCGAGGAGGAAGGAACGCAGTGCGCTGGGAAGACCGCGGCCCGCGCCAGGGGTGGTGCGACCAACCTCGCGAGGATCGCTGGCAAGACCCACCTCGCGAGGGAGGCTGGAGGGATCAGCCCCGCGAGGATCACCCGCAAGGCAACGCAGGCCTCCCGCCGCTGCCGCCGCAGCCAAGGAGAAACGAGGACCGCCACCAGGACGAGGAGGCTGGGGGCTTCCAGGAGCCGCGCGCGATCGCCTGCATCCTGGGCGGAGCTCAAGCCCCAGCCTCTCAACGCATCTTCAAGCAGTTCGCCTGCGAAGTGAATGCGGCCCTCCCCAGGCTCGAAGCCACGCGCCCTCTCAGGTGGTCGGCATGCGCCATCACCTTCAGCTCAGCAGATCAGCTCAAGTGTGCAGCTGTAGCCGGAGTCCTCCCGATGCTTTGTTCCCCAATCATTAGCAACGTGGTGGTCACCAAGACCCTCATGGATGGCGGGGCAGGGCTCAACGTCCTGTCCGTAGAGATATTCAACAACCTCCAACTACCCTACATCCAACTCCAGCCAACCAAGCCTTTCTCCGGCATCACCGACGGCTCCACGGTCCCGATCGGGCAGGTCCGCCTCCCTGTCACCTTCGGGGCACGCGATAACTACCGCACCGAGCTCATCGACTTCGACGTCGCTCACATCTGCCTGCCGTACAACGCCATCCTTGGGTACCCAGCACTGGCCAAGTTCATGGCCGTGACTCACCATGGCTACAACGTCCTCAAGATGCCAGGAAGCAGCGGAGTCATCACGGTTCCCTGTGAAGAGAAGGATGCGGTGTGTTCCCTGGAGCGAGCCTTTCAGGCCGCATCGCTGGAAGACCCGGATCGCGGAAGCAGGAGGCTTCCCGAGGCCGCCCCTAAGAAGAAGACATCGTCCGGCCTGGCCCCTCAGGAGGCAGGCCCCTCTGGGCCCGTGCCTACCCAGGGGGAACCTCCTTCCATCGCATAGGAAAGCGCGCCCGGCGCCCTCCTCAGGCTGGGCTCGGGGGCTCTCCCCTGGAGGGCCACCGACCTAGCTAGGGTCACGAGGGAGGCGCTTGGGCACCACATGGAGGCGTGTTTCGAAGCACGTTTCCCTCAAGAAGGAGCAAGGCAAGGAGATCCAGACCCACAGGAGTTCGTCAGCAAGGCCATTCAGGAGTTACAGGAGTCAAGAGTCATGAGAGGCGAATATTACAGTCCATGCTGTTATCCCAATATCAGACGCAAGTTTAAACGCCTCCCCGAGGCATGATACATATGCAGGAACTAAAAGCAGGACAAGAGCCACGATGGAGTCACTTGGCGGTGCGGGAGTAGCGCGGAGTGGGTTCGCCTCACGAAGCAGCGGGGTCGGCAGCGCCTTGCTCCGGCTTGGTGCTGAAGGCCCGGAACTTCCAAAGAAGAGCCTCGGCGCGACCCTTCACGGCCTCGGCAGCAGCCGTGGCACGCTCGCCGCTCACGGGCTCCAGCAGGCTGTCGAGGTCGAACCCGAGATCGCGAAGGTGGATGTGGGTGAGGACCCGCGTCAGTGCTGCAAAGGACAGAACACGCGCCTCGGCCTCGGCCGTGGGGCCAAGGCCAAGGGGGACATCTTCAAGAGCGTGGACCAAGAAGGGAAGCAGCTTGGCGGGGCCGTCCTCGGCGCCGGCCAGCGGGCTCTCCAGGCCGCTATCGTAAAGCATCCTCAGCGAGGAGCGAGCCTTCGCCTCTAGCTCCATGAAGGCCGCACGGTCTTCGGCAAGGACCCGGGCCTTGTCGTCCAGCTCGGCCTTCCTCGCCCCCAACTCCTGCTCCAGCGCGCCTAGGCTGTCGCGGCGCTTCTTGAGCTTGGCCTCCCGGCCCTCGACGGCCGCCTCGCGAGCCTTCATGCCTTCTTCCTACTCTTGGCGAAGGCGAACCTCTTTCACGAGATGATCCCGCAGGCCTTGCAGCTCGTCCTCTAGCGCCTTGCAGCGACCACGGACGTCGACCACCTCTCCTAGGGCTGCATCGCGAGCAGCCTTCGCCTCAAGGACAGCCTGCTTCTCCTTGTCGCATGCCGTCGAGGCCTGGACCAGCGCCGCCCGAATCGAAGCGTCGGTGCGAACCCATCCAGAAGCCAGCTCCAAGCGCCCGGCCACCAGGCGAGGGTCAGCGCCGAGAAGATCCTGCCACAGCCGGTCCAGCTCAGCAACAGCACGGTCCAGAATGGCGGAAGGAGTCGGGGAGATAGCAGCCGGTGGAGTAGGAGGAGAAGGCGGCAGCACGGCCGCAGCATCCTGAGGCGGAGTCTGCCGCGCCCCGACAGCTGTAGCGGCGGCGACAGGTGAGAGCACCTCGGGAGCCACTTGGGCCGTGGGGGCTGAGATCACCCCAGTCGGCTTAGTCAGGCCTCGCGAGGACGACCGGGCAGGAGAATCTTGTGCGTCGCGGTCACCCTCCTTCAGGGGCGCTGCCACGGACGGAACCTCAGGAGCCCCCTTTGACTTCTTCGCTGCGGGCACCAGCCTATCCAAGGGACGCGAACGTCAAGCCTCAGAAGCAGAACAAGAAATAAAGACAAGAATCAAGCACTTACGGGTCGTCGCCAGTGAGCTCAAGCGGCCTCCGGCCAAATCTGAACCCCGAAAGCCGGCTGGAAGGGTCAACCTCGGGAAGCTTGGAGGCGAAAGGTGCGCCTGTAGTCCGCCCCGAGGCCAGGGCAGACCCACGGGAGATCAGACCGGTCCTGTCCTTCTTCGGGATCGGGGGTGAGCTCCCGCCGCCCCTATTCGTCATCATCCACGTCGTCTTCCTTGTCATCATCCTCGTCGTCGCCGCTCGGAGGGAGACGGAGAGCGCGGGACTTGCGCCGGGGAAGGGGAGCCCTCGACTCTCCGTCAGTAGTCTCGGAGTCAGGCCCTTGTCCCCGCTCCCCTCCTTCCTCCTCTTCGCTGGAGTCGTCGGAGGGCACAGCCACCGGTCCCTCGGGAGCCTCCAGGGGCACGGACCCTTCCTCGTTGAAGACGGGCATGGACTTCACTACCCGCTCCCAGTCATCGCGGAGGAATAAGGGCGTAGGAGCACCCTCCAACCTCGCCACGTTGCCCTCGACCAGAGATTGGAGAACCGCAGCCAGGTCTCCGTCGGCCCAGGCCGCGGGGCTCGGACGGGGCCTCCACATTGGAAGCGAGTACTACCGAAGCGGAGCCAGCTGGTGCTCCAGGAACTCCCTCAGCAACGACGCGCCGGTCAGCTTCGCCACCGCCATGTTAGTCGGCCTCAGATCCGCGTCCATCTTCTCCAACACCATCTTCGCATGGGGATCCGTGAGCTCCGCTCGACCCCAGTTGCTGGAGCTCGTGGGCTGCTCCATGGGCAAGATCAGCCGATAGTGGATGCGCTCAGCATCCACCAAGACCCACTTGCTCCTGAAGCCCTCAATCCTCTTCCCAGGGTTCGAGATGGCGATGACGCCACCGTACGCGACGAAGCTCGCACACGCAGAAGCAGGACCACGAGAGGTCCGGAGGTAGAAGTAATGGCGCAGCAAGGCCACTGAGGGCTGCACCCCAATGTGGGCCTCGCAATAATAAGAAAAGATCGCGAGGAGAAGGATGGAGTTGGGATGGAGATGCAGAGCCTGTAGCTTGTAATGGCGGAGGATAGAGAAGAAGAACTCTGAGAAGGGAGGCACTAGGCCAGCAAGAATGGCACTTACGAAGGGCGGATAGAAGGTGCTCCTCTGACCCTCAG
Organism: Triticum monococcum; assembly: GCA_034509565.1. Taxonomy (NCBI): domain Eukaryota; kingdom Viridiplantae; phylum Streptophyta; class Magnoliopsida; order Poales; family Poaceae; genus Triticum; species Triticum monococcum. The sequence goes on from CM067843.1 coordinate 499,051,522, forward strand.
GGGTGGCGGAGCCGGCCTTGAACACCTTCGCTCCGTCAATGCCTCGCGCCGTCGCTATCCGGCGCAACCGGGCAAGGCCCGTCCCCGACACGTTCAGCGGGTCCAGGGCAGACGAGTACCAAGCTGCGGCCGGGGGCTGGCGAGGCACGATGGCTTCTTAGGTCGCACGGTTAGAGCAGATCTGGAGATTTTGGAGGAAGGGACGAGAGGCGCAAGAAAGGGGATCTGAGCAGCGACCGGGGAAAGCAAGAAGAAGGGCCTAGGCGGATGCCACTCCCTTATCAACTTGCGCGGATGCTAAGGCGCCCACGTCCGGTCAACCGCCACGCGGTGCCCAAGGCCGCAGGCTGTTAGGGCCCGCGGCGCTTCGCTCTTACCCTTCCGCCTCCCTGCACGGCCAAGTCCGGGCGCGCCTTGGGCCCGGGGGCTACTGTCGGTGTTCTGGGAACGGGGGTCCCCAGACTTGCCTGCCTGCGGCCTGCGGCGTGGCTCAAAGGGGGGCCCAGCACGGCCCATCTTCACCAACACAAACTCAAGACCCTCACGAGGGGCCAAGCCTCGCGGGGTGGACGACACGGAGCTTCCTCAGGCACGGCCTTGTCAGGCTAGCTCGCGAGGAGGCGGGGTACCTCGCGAGGTGCCCGTGACGCAAGCCATGACGACTCAGGGCGCCAGGCGGGCGCTAGCCCGTGCAGCGTCCTCCTTCCTCTTTGGTGCAAAGGGCCAAGCGCAGCCGCGGAGTACCAAGGCATCAGGCAAAGGTTGCCATTTCGGTGCAACGAGACCAAGACCAGGAGGACTACGAGATGGAGGTCACCGTGGAGCCCAAGACGGCGTCATCACCAGAGCTTTGCGCAGGCGAAGACTACTTTTGTCAGGATAGCTGATGCTTGCTGTCCCCTTCAAATTAGCCCGCCATTGTTGGCTCCCTTCCCGCTCGATATTTGGGAAGAGGACCAGGGCCTCTATAAATAGGACCAGCCACCCACATGGCAAAGGGTCGGTCGGCCGGTTAGAAGCAGAGAAAGAGAGAGAGAGAGAGAGAGAGAGAGAGAGAGAGAGAAAGGTGGCTGAACTCCTCCTAGCAGTTCATCGCCCCAGCCAAGAACAGACCCTCGCGAGGCTGGTCTCCTTTGTACTGTTCATCATCATCAGCCCAAGAGGCAATCCACCACACCACACACTTGAGTAGGGTATTACACCACAACGGTGGCCCGAACCAGTATAAACCCTGTGTCTCTTGTGTTGTTCTTCCCGTAGTTTAGATCCTAGCGCGGCGGACGGGTGCAGGTAGGTAGGAGACGAAATCTCCACGCGCACCCCAGTGTTCAAACCTCAAGGGTCTGCCGGAACCCGAAATCCGACAATCACGCCACAGCCCGAGCTCTTGTAAGCAAGGCCTTCCATACATGATTCTATTGGCCAACGGCCCGGGCAGATGCACATGACTTGATCCAACATTGCGCCGGTTGCCAGCTCTTTGCAAATCAAAGCCACATGCCACCCACCGCCCTCCAAACAATCCCCATTACATGGCCCTTCGCGGTCTGGGGGCTTGACATGGTTAGACCCCTTAAAGGGGGAACCCACAAGAAAAAATACTTATTGGTCATGGTGGATAAATTCACCAAATGGATAGAGGCTAAACCGGTTAAAACAGCCGAATTCGGACCGGTGATAGATTTCATATCCGGGGTTGTACACCGTTACGGCGTCCCCCACAGCATCATCACTGATAACGACACGAACTTCACGGCCGACGAGGTAAAACTCTGGTGCAGCAAAATGGACATCAAGCTCGATTATGCATCAGTCTATCTCCCATAAACCAACGGTCAACTCGAACGAGCAAATGGTCTTATAATGAGCGGCATTAAACCCAGATTAGTGCGCTCCTTAATGGAGTCTGACACGTACTGGGTAGAGGAGCTCGACTCCGTACTCTGGGGGCTGTGGACCACGCCGAATCGTAGTACCGGATATACACCTTTTTTATGGTGTACGGCGAAGAGGCAGTCCTGCCCTGTGACATAATTCATGACTCACCTCGAGTGTGCATGTACGAAGAAAGAGAAGCCGAGCTCGATCGGCAGGACAGTTTGGACACCTTGGAGGAAGAGCGCGGCGTAGCCAAAGCCCGTTCCTCATTTTACCAACAACAGGCTCACAGATACCAAAGCAGAGAAGTACAGGGAAAAACTTATAACGTTGGCGAACTAGTTCTACGGCTGCCGGATAAGAAAAAGAACAAGCTCGAGCCCAAATGGGAAGGTCCCTTCATTATCGACCAAGTTCTAACCGGTGGAGCATACCGACTGTGGGATGCATCGACTAGTCGACTCGAGCCGAACCCATGGAACGCAGCCAGGCTTCGGAGATTCTACGCTTAGCACCAGACTCTATGTTAGTCCCCTCCCTTTGTCCATTTTCTGGATATGCATCATCTGTCTTGTTTCCCTTTCTTTCTTTTATTTCTCTAGGCCTTCAAGGGTCACCTTGTGCCTCACTCGTACATTACAGATGCGCTAGCCGCACTCTTCATACCTGGGGGCTTCTTTCACAGAAGCTTTAATTATTTTCCTAGGCCTCACGCCCAGCACATGTGTTATACTTCTGCATGTACCTTTTTTCTCCATTATATGCATCGATATGACTTAAGTTTTGGCCAAGCTGGGTTTCCTGGCTCTTGTATTTATGCCCTACATTCCCGTTAATTGAGCTAGGGCATAAGGGGAGCACCTCTGCGATTGCTACCGCCGGGTCAGCCGGACGTGTACCTCAGACTGGGTGAAGCCGAAAGCTAGCGTTCTTAAGGGAATATTCGGTCGGTGAACAAAAGATGACTTTTATTATTCATATCTGCCCCCCAGATGATTTTTCTGCGCTTCTTATCGTAGTCCGGACATGCACTTTAGGGCATGCTTACCCAGGGAAAGGAACCCTTAATGGAACTATTCTCCCTGCAAGATGTTTCTTACTACCCATGTAATATAACATAACTAGTTGGGCACTTGTTTGATAAAGCACTAATGACCCCTACGCCTGGTCTCCACGCATGCCCCGGTTCTTACATAACCGAGAGGGTATTCAGATACACTCTGGACTGTCGGGTCTCGAGGTTGAAGCGAAAAGGTCCACCACGACAAACGATCTACAATCCGGCTAGAAGGCATTATACATGTCACTTTAAAATTACATAGTCAATTTGACTGGTTGAATCCCTCTTCAATACCATCCAACAGGTTGTCTAGTGTACAGTCCCGTTGGGAATACTTTGCGGCCAATTCTACTTGGCCGTGCACTAAGCTCACAAGGATCTCCTTCCCATCAGGCCCCACAGGTCCGACTTTGGCCATGTGGTTCGGGTCAGCCTTCGTGTACCGTGTCTTCACCATTGCCCAGGCTTCCCTGGCGCCCTGACAGTAGGCCGATATCTTCCATAATCGGAAGCGCCGCCGTGCTCCCTTCAACTTTTCTGCAAGCTCTCCAAGGCCTTCGGGTATGGAGACGGATGGCCACAAGGCCTGGGCGATGCCTTGCATCACCTGCCGAACTCGTTCGTGCAGCTGTTAGAGCTCGGGAAGAAGGTCACCCATTGAACCGGGCATTTCCTCGGCAGGATGACCTGTTAGCATACCTACAGACATAACTCTGTCAGCCAGCTTCCTCGTCGAACTCTTTTTCAAAGTTCATTCAAGCACTTACTAAATATGACGCGTCGAAGCCGCCGATTTTCCTTAACAGAGTCCGACGTTGGGCGCGAACATCTTGTAGTTCCACGCCCAGCTTGGTGTTGGCATCTTGGAGATCATTTTTCTCCTGCCTCACCCTCGTAAGCACGTTCTCACTGGCCTTCAGCTGGCATTGGAGCTGCTGCTTATCCGGATTTACTCCAGTTTCATCTGCAATTTTATCGTCAGATCTGCATACATGCCGCATTCTATATGATACTTATCATTTGAAGGATATGTTACCAGAGGGGGTCTCTTTGGGCTCCCCTTCTGCGGCCGGTGCGGCCTGAAGTTGGGCTTTGCACTCTTCCAGCTCCTAGGACAGTTGAGTAAGAACCTGCATAACAAATGATCCTTAAATCAGTTATCCTAACTGTTTCAAGTCTCAGAGGCTACTGATATATATAATCATCAAATTTTCGCACCCGTATGTCTTTTACATACTGCTCCGTGGCTCCGGCTAGACCATTTTGAGCGGCACGGAGGTGCGCGTCTCCCGAGTTGAAGGCATCCAATGCCTCTCGGGAGAAACAAGCGTCACGAAGAACAGTCCGGCGATGCCTGTGGTTCATGGAACTTTCCACCTCGGAATGGGTGGCGGACAGTTTATCCGCATCCTCTGTCGGAGGAGCACCCGGCGCACGCCTTGTATTCATTCCCGCCTCTGAATCCGGCCTTGGAGCCTGGCTTGTGGAGGCGTGATTGGTAGCCTCTCCGGGTATAGTCCGGCGAGCGCTCTTTTTCCTGAAAGAAGGCATGGGCGTTAGTATGCCTCTGAATAATGGCTTACAATAAAGACGACGCGCCGTACCGCTGCGCCAGTGTCTCAATCCGGACTGCGTGTCTTTTCAGCCCACCTGGCCTCGTGGCCCCTTGTTGGTCAGTCGCCGCAGGCTCGGCCTTCAGCCTCGAGGACCTCCCCTACAAAACACGGCTGTTATACGGCGATCAAAAACACGCAAGGACGGATCCCTTTTTGAACTGCTGGGACTTCGGTCTCAGTCACCTGTGAGGCTGGAACTAGCCCACGGTAATCGGCCGTAATGGCCAGCAAAGCATTGTCATTACTCGCTTGGTAAAATACCCCATCGATCAGCTCCACAGATATGTCCGGATCCTCCTGGGAGGCCGGGTCAAGGGACCGTCCAGGGTCCTCGGGTTGTGGAGGAGGGCTGTTTATCTCCTTTACGGCCTGGTGCAGCTCCTGCAATGAAATCGCTAGAATGAATACTTAACTACGGGAATACAAAATGGATGGGCGATGAAAAGTCTCCGCTTACCCAGCTCAGAGGATTTGACATAGAAAATCCGCCCTGCGGGTTGACACGAAGGAATTCGTCCTCTTCTCCCTTGTACAAAGTGGATAGGATCTTTATTAGATCAGCAGCCGATCCCGGCCCTTTGCGGTCGTGGCGGGTGGCGTCATCCTCCCCGTCGAAATCCCACATGGGGTGGCCTCTATACTAAAGCAGCTGCACCCCCCGCATGATGCATGTGGCCATGACCTCGATCATGGTCAATCCGAATCGAGCTAAAAACCTTATCCAGCTCATCAGGTAAAGAATGACCCTGTCATCTTCCTCCAGGGAGCTCCGTGGATGCCATCTCTGGCGCTTCTTCAAAGGGGCCTTGTCGAACTTAGGAAGGCCGATCCAAATAGGATCCGGGAGGGGGGCGTCTTCTATATAAAACCATTCTGAAGGCCAGTCTTCGGACGTCTTCTTTGGGGTCCCGGACAGGTATCCGGTCCTGGCAATACGCCACACTTCGGCTCCGCCCACTTGATATATTGACCCCTTCTGAGAACGGGGCACAAGGCAGAACAGTTTCTTCCACAGAGCGAAATGAGCCTCACAACCCAAAAACAACTCGCAAAGGGCTACGAATCCCGCGATATGCAGCAGGGAGGCAGGCGTAAGGTTGTGCAACTGGAGGCCGTAGAACTCCAGGACCCCCGGAGAAATGGATGAATTGGAAATCCGAGTCCTCTTACCAAATAAGGGACAAGGCATACCCGCTCTCCCTTGGAAGGATTGGGAAGGCTCTCCGCCTGCTCTCCGCCATTATAGGTGGAAAGCCCGGCTCGAACCGGGACCAGGTACGCTAGGGGAAGAAATCCCTTGGACTGAAGCATCACTAATTTGCTGTGTGGGATGGAACATCTCTCCCAATCTGCGTCGACCAGCCATGATGGAATGGATCTCTGTCAGGTGCGCTCCGATGACGGCTCGCCAAGGGAGGATGGTGTGATTTGGATCTGAATCCTCGTGTTTTTAAATAGGCGGCTCATTCACACAGCTAGGGGGTAAATGTGAAAACACCCTGGCTCTTCACATTCGCTCGAGCATGGAAAGTGGCTATTATTGGGCGTGGAAGCCAACGAGTGCAACATTCACAAGAAACCGGACATTATTTCGACAGGTACACAGAATTTGGAGAGGAACCCACCTTGCAATGCTGAAGACAATACTGCGCGCCAGACTCATCGTCATTGAAGCCTGGTTCAGGGGCTACTGAGGGAGTCCTGGATTGGGGGGTCTCCGGACAGCCAGATTATCTCCATTGGCCGGACTGTTCGACTATGAAGATACAAGATTGAAGACTTCGTCTCGTGTCCGGATGGGACTCTGCTTGGCATGGAAGGCAAGCTAGGAAATACCTATATGGATATCTCCTCCTTTGTAACCGACCTTGTGTAACCCTAACCCTCTCCAGTGTCTATATAAACCGAAGGGTTTTAGTCCGTAGGACAACAACCATAACATACAATCATACCATAGGCTAGCTTCTAGGGTTTAGCCTCTCTGATCTCGTGGTAGATCTACTCTTGTACTACCCATATCATCAATATTAATCAAGCAGGACATAGGGTTTTACCTCCATCAAGAGGGCCCGAACCTGGGTAAAACATCGTGTCCCCTGCCTCCTGTTACCATCCGGCCTAGACGCACAGTTCAGGACCTGTCGTGGAATTAACACGTCAAATGTCCTAGGGTGAGGACTTAGTCTTGAGGCCAGCGCATCTTTGTGGTAGCTTGAGAGGGGTTGAGTGGAATCGAGAAACGCAACACAAGACAGGGATTTAGACAGCTTCAGGCCCCGGGAAACATCATCCGGTAACAACCCTACATGCTGTTTGAGGCTAGGTCTCATTATCATCATGAGGGAGTCGCCGTAAACCGGCTCTCCTCTTTGTGTCTAGCCCTAAGATTGTTTCTTCTTGCTTGTCCCTCTTTGGGGAGCCCTGCCCCTCCTTATATAAGTTGAAGGGGCGGGTTACATGTAGAGTCCATCTCGGACTAAGACTTAAACTATTTTGACTTCCTTTCCTGGGCTTCTTAACGCCTGCCGGTTTAACATTGTCTGCCTGTTTAACATTGTCTGCCAGTTTAACATTGTCTGCCAGTTTAACATTGTTTGTCGGTTTAACATTGTCTGTCAGGTTATGATTGACTTTAACACCTGCCGGTGCTACCATCTGTCTTATCTCTGCCGGTTTAACACCCGCCGGTTTACCGTCTTTCTTAGCCATTTGTCTTGACTCTCTGTCTTAACTCTCCGCCGGTTTTCCATCCGCCGGTTTACCAAGTCCCAGCCGGTTTACAACTCCAGCCGGGTCATACCGCGGGGTATATCCCTGACATTAGCCCCTAGTTTAATTTGGATTTATCCATGTTAAACTGATCCTGAGCATCTTTAATTCCTTGTCATTTCCTTCTAGAAATTCCGAGTCAATAGACCAGCTTCATAATCAATTTGCTGACATTGGTTTGTCATAGATAAATATTGTGAAGAATAACTCCTTTGACTTCAGCTCCCAGTGCTTAACCAAAATATTGGCCTTTGAAATACTCATCTGATCTGCAGCCGGTTTAAGAATGTAGAACTTCCCGGTTTGAGAATGTAAAACTGTGCCGGTTTAAGACTTGAACTTGCCAGTTTGAGAATGTAAAACTGTGCCGGTTTAAGACTTGAACTTGTCGGTTTACAAATATTGACGGCACCAGGTCATAATTGTAGTTAACATCAAGCTTGAAAATATACCTCTTATATTCCTATCACTTGTAGCCCCCAAGTCTTAAGAAGGTAGCATAGCAACAGCTTAAGACTTGCTTCAATATGAATGTCACAAGCTTGAAGAAATCCAGGTTGTTCATTTCAATCACCAGTCAGAACTGAGTATTCCACATATGTAGCCCCCAAGTGCTGGGTTGTCATGCTTGCAGCAACTTGGGACTTGAAATTGCCTTATTCTTATAAAAACTTCAACCAGTGTAGCCCCCAAGGGCCGGGTTATTATGCAATAATGAGCAGGGACTTTTGTAAATATAATCATGTAATCTTGAGAAGCAATATGTAGCCCCCAAGGGCCGGCTCAATAAGATAATATTGAGATGGGACTTGATATATTCTTCCATAACATTATATGATGTAATCCCCATCATGGGGCTTGAACCCACGTCCACAAGGTTGAGAGCTTTGTGCTTTACCAACTGAGCAGTAGATCCTTCAATAATAGATGAAAATTCGTGTACCTTGAATTGTTGACAGGAGCAATTGGTAGGCCCCAAGGGCTGACTCATTACGATGTGATGAGTCGGGTCTTCAAATAAGTGAGCCAACAATGACTTTGCATTAGCCCCCAAGTGTCATGGTGCATGCTTGCAGCGACATGAGACTTGTGTATTTGATGTAATCCCAACTTGAATAATGTAGCCCCCAAGTGTCGGGTCGTAAGCCTGCAGCGACTCGGGACTATTCCTTTAATTGTAGAATAAATCCTATCCATTGATAAAATAATAGTCATTGCACCGAAGCGACTTTGAATACCTCATCTATATGATAACTCCCGTCATATTTTGCCGATTTGTAATAAAACCATGTCGGTTGTAATAAACACTGGATAATTATCCTGGCAACTTATAGTCAACGCCAGACCGGGCTAGGAAAACTCCGGTTTATAATTGAGTTTGTACTAACAACTAATACTTGAAAGCTTGTGCCGGGTTAAGAAATACCGGACTGATGAAATGACTTATAGCCTGGCCAGCTCAATGGACGCCGGTTTACCTTAAAACCTTATCAAAGGAGAAGAAACTTTGACAAAAAGCAAATGAAAAAACTTGTAGTCGAGGCTTTTCAAGGGCTGCCAGGCCCAAACTCGAGGCTTTTCATGGGCTGCCAGGCCACTGAGTTAAACCATTTGACAAAGCCTTTTAAGATGACCCTCCAACTAACCAATCGTCGTTTTAACATTGACAAGTTCAGGGTCTGTATAAGAGTAATGTTCGGCGGGTCATGCCAGGATTACCTAGATAGGAGTGGCTTACTTGATGAAGGCAGGTTAACCCGGGGTTTTAGGTGAATACAGCAGGCTTCCAAGCCATGGGTCGATACCCAATTACAAGGGTCCTTTCAAACTCTTTGTTACTTTACACAAAGAGCCCCCAAGTTACTTTGTGAGCTGTGCTCAATTGGTGCCTATGTTTGAGTTGAGCGTAGCAACAAGACTCTCTTTGGCCCCTTGGCTATGAAGCTCCCAAGCTTTGTTGTGCCGTGATAACCAGATTAATGGACAGGACTCCGCTTTGCAAGCAGAAGCTCCCATGTGATATATTTTTGAGCTGTGCTCGCAGGCCTATGTTTGAGTTGTGGTGTGCAACAAACTCTCTTTGGCCCCTGATGATAAATATTGTCTTGATAGCCGCATCAAGAGGGTAGTAACGCCATGTTCTCTTTGGTGAATACACCTATGTTTGAACAGGAAGCCACCAAGTAATCATATGAAGATGAGCCCATAAGGCAGAACACCCATGTTTGAACCGCGCATCAGTGCAACAGGTCCTCTTGGGTAACCTTTAACTTTTTGCAAGACATAAATTCTTCTTGAACCGGATTTGAACCAGATACTAAGGGCTTCAGCGCTGTGTGGGAGACGGGATTCCCCTTAAGCCGGACTATAAATCGGAAGCATCATTGTGAGCCGGAATAATTCTGACGGCCTTTAATTTTTTATCAATATAACAGTAGCCTCCGGGATGGGTTTTCCTTCAACATCCTGGGGCACTTGAATTTGCTGAAACTGGCAAGACTTACTGCGTCATATCATCATAGCCTCCGAGTCTTAAGATGACTCAAGGAGTTGTCTTGAGATTCTCCATACTTTGACCATAGTAGAAGGTATATATCATTGGTGTTGATAATGCGATGTAAATCCACAGAAGGCTGAGGTGACTGCGGCATTGTAAGCCGGTGCGGGCGGGGAAAATCGACACCGGTGTCGTAAACCGGCACGGACGGGCGAGTTAATCATGGGCGCAGTCCCGACAAGTTGATGTAAACCGGGCCACAGGGACGGCGACTTGCGCACGTTCATTCACCGGGTGGTATGACACGGACGAAACGCCGGTGCAGAGTGCTTGATCCATGCTCGTAATACAACACCTCATTGGTTATGAACAATTGTCCTGCGTCAAAAAATATCACATGCCAAAGTAATTGTTCACACAAAAATTAATATATGCTATGAAAACAAACCGGACGGATATCACTTGATGTTTTTTGTTTGGACAACTGATGATCCGTTTATCGCGATAGAGATGGTTTAGGTAGACCGGCGACTCAATATGGTCCCGGCTGTTCAAGCAGAAACCCTCCGGGTTATTCTCTGGGTCCTTATGTTGGGGAACCTAGTAGAAATTCAAAATTTTCCTACGTGTCACCAAGATCTATCTGTGGAGAAACCAGCAACGAGGGGAAGGAGAGTGCATCTACATACCCTTGTAGATCGCTAAGCGGAAGCGTTCAAGTGAACGGGGTTGATGGAGTCGTACTCGTCGTGATCCAAATCACTGATGACCAAGTGCCGAACGGACGGCACCTCCGTGTTCAACACACGTACAGCCCGGTGACGTCTCCCATGCCTTGATCCAGCAAGGAGAGAGGGAGAGGTTGAGGAAGACTCCATCCAGCATCAGCACAACGGCGTGGTGGTGGTGGAGGAGCGTGGCAATCCTGCAGGGCTTCGCCAAGCACCATGGGAGAGGAGAAGGACTTGGGAGAAGGGGAGGGCTGCACCAGAACATTGGTATGGCTGCCCTCCCACCCCCCACATATATATAGGGGCAAGGGAGAGGGGGGAGGCGCAGCCTTGGCCCTTCCTCCAAGGAAGGGTGCGGCTAGCAGGAGTACCTCCTCCCCAAGGCACCTCGGAGGTGCCTTCCCCCTTTAGGACTCTTCCTTTCCTTATCCGTTGGCGCATGGGTGTAACGCCCAAGGTTGTCAGAATCGTGATTTTGAATCGGATCGGAGCTTCGATGGTTGGATCGCAAATCATAGGATCTTCACTATCAGGATCGTAAAGTCGTAGATTCTAAGAACTAAAATTGTAGAATCATAGGGGTTAGTTTGGATCATAAAGTCGTAGAATCGTATAACAGAATCGCGATTATGACAACCTTGGTAACGCCCCATATGTAACCTTCCCCAATTGTACTCCAACTCTTGCCGTTTCCGGCATTAAGTTATATTTAATTCTCGGGTTCGGGTCTTTGCCTCCGTGTGTTGTTTTGTTTTTCGTGCATCTCATATCATGTCGTCACGTGCATTGCATTTGCATACATGTTCATCTCATGCATTCGAGCATTTTCCCCGTTGTCCGTTTTGCATTCCGGCGCTTCGTTCTCCTCCGGTGGCCATTTCTAGCTTTCTTTCATGTGTGGGGATTAAACATTTCCGGATTGGGCCGAGACTTGCCATGCGGCCTTGGTTTACTACCGGTAGACCGCCTATCAAGTTTCGGGTCATTTGGACTTCGTTTGATACCCCAACAGTTAACCGAGGGACCGAAAAGGCCTCGTGTGTGTGCAGCCCAACACCCCTCCAATTTGGCCCAAAACCCACCAAACTCAGCTCCATCGTCTCGGTCGTTCGATCACGATCGTGTGGGCGAAAACGGCACCTCATTTGGACTCTCCTAGCTCCCTCTATGCCTATATAAAGGCCCCCATTTTTCGGATCTCCTCCTCCCCCGAAAAAACCCTAAAAACCTTCGCGCCGCGACGGACGTGTCCGCCCGCGCCGGACGAATCGCGCCGCCGCCCCGCAGCCAGTGGCAGGCCGCCACGTGGCCGCGTCCGCCGTCCCCGCCATCCGGCCCGGGAGGCCCATCGCCGGCCCCCGCGGGCCCGCGTCGCCCCGCCGCCGCCTTCGCGTCGCCTCGCCGCCTCTTCCCCGCGGCCGGCCGCCGGCGCCGCCGCGCCCCGCCACCGCAGCCTTCCCCGGTGGCCGGAGCCACCGCAAGCCCGCTCGCCGGCCGACGCCACCTCGCCGTCTCAAGCCGCCGCGGGCCGCCGCTCCTCGCCGCCCGACGCGCCGGCCATCCCCGCGCCGCCCCGGCGTCCTTCTCCGGCGACCCCCCCCCCCCCCCCCCCGCCGCCTCCTCAACTCCGGCCGGCCGGATCCGAGCTCCGGCCGCCGCGCCATCACCGGATCCCGCGCGAGCTACAGTACCACGATCCGGATCGGATCTGTGCACAGTAAACCCTAACCCCCGTTGACTTTCTCCTCCGTTCACAGATTTTCGTGCAAAGTTTGACCAGCAATATCTCCGCAACCGTAGCTCCGATTTGGGCATATGATATGTCAAAATCTTCGTCTCGACGAGTACATCATTTCATTCCATTGCATCATTTTCATTTGAGGTCATCTTGGTGCCCAAAATGCTGTTGGAAGGAGGCATGATGAGTTAAATTGCAGATCCGTTAGTTCAACATGCACTTTTGTCATTTTTGCCATGTTTAATCCGTGCATGATATGCCTGTGCCCCTTTGGGATGAATTGTTAAGCATGTTGTCTTCTTTCCAGAGGTGCCTTCCATGTATTTTTAGGATGTGTGTGTTGTCTTGTGCAAGCTTGCGAAGAAGGCTACCTGAGTTTACTGATTTCAGGGACTTAGTGAAAATCACTAAGTCTGGGACGTTTTAGTTCACGATGCTATATGTCCAGCTTGTTTCCTAGTGATCCGTGCCTCTTTTGAGGATGATCAGTAAGAGTGATTTGTTATGCTTGTTGTGCTTAATCCATCCATGTCTTTACTTGTTATGTTGGAGCACCCTAGGTTGACTCAATCGATCTCAACTTTTGGATAGTTGTTGTTTTGGGCAGATCGTGGACTCTTTTGCGATTTTGCCGGAGTTATTGCTAGTGATCCATGCATGCTATGCCATTGTTCTTGCCCTGTCTAGCTAGAATTTTGTGCCTTCTTAATGGATATATGCTTGCCTTGCCATGACTTGCACCATAGTGAGTGCACCGAGCTCGTTTACATGCCTCCGTGAGTTATTATTTCAGCACGTCCCAGTTTTCACTAAGTCTGAAAACTGATTGTGTTTCATCGATGTTCGTGTGCTCGGTAGAGTATTTTGTGAACCCTTTTGGCCCCAGGTCATTTTGGGTGTTTTGTTAAGCTAGTTGAGTAGCTCCATGCCATGCTCTTACTTGCCATGTTCAGGTTTTGCTTCATATTGTTTTGCTGCTCCGAAAAGAGCATCGTGGTCTGAAATTTCAGACTAGCGTTAATTTCGCTAAGTCTGAAATCTGTTTTGCTTATTCAGTTTTGCCATGCTTGTTTGAAGCCCTTAATGAATGAATTTGCCTATGCCTCAGTCCTGATGATTTGTTAAGCTTCTTGAGTACATCACTGCCATGCAATTTGTTTTCATGTTTGGTGGCTGTAGCATGTCCATTTTGTTGCATTTAGGAGCCTACTTGCTGTAAATTGCAGATCGGTTCGTTTAGTAAATCGCTTGCCATTTCTAAACCGTAGCTCCGATTGCCATGATCTTTATATCGTTTTCAGGGGATTTCTTCCACTCTATTCAGTGGCACACTTGGTTTTCCAAGTTGAGGCCTGGTTCATGCGTTTCCTGTTGCATCTTGCATTTTGCATCCCGCATCGCATCCCGCATAGCATGTCATCTTTGCATCTTATTGGTTGCCTTTGCACGTGGTTGATTGTATCCTTGTTGCTTGTTTGTGTTGTTGGGTAGAGCCGGGAGACGAGTTCGCTAACGAGGAGCCCGTTGAGTTTGCTTTTGAGGATCCAGCCAATTCTGACAACTGTGCAGGCAAGATGATCACACCCTTGAAATCACTACTATCTTTGCTATGCTAGTTTGCTCGCTCTTTTGCTTTGCCAATGCTACGATGCCTACCACTTGCTTGTCAGCCTCCCAATTTCCATGATTGAGCCTCTAACCCACCTTTGTCCTAGCAAACCATTGATTGGCTATGTTACCGCTTTGCTCAGCCCTTCTTATAGCATTGTTAGTTGCAGGTGAAGATTGGAGCCGTTCCCTGTTGGAACCCTTATTTACTTGTTGGGATATCATTATATTGCTATGTTATCTTTACTCATCTATATACTTGGTAAAGGGTGGAAGGCTCGGCCTCTCACCTAGTGTTTTGTTCCACTCTTGCCGCCCTAGTTTCCGTCATGTCGGTGTTATGTTCCCGGATTGTTGCGTCCCTTACGCGGTTGGGCTATAATGGGAACCCCTTGATAGTTCGCCTTGATTAAAGCTTTTCCAGCAATGCCCAACATTGGTTTACCATTTGCCACCTACCCTTTTTTTTCCCTTGGGTTTCCGGAGCCCGAGGGTCATCTTTATTTTAGCCCCCACGGGCCAGTGCTCCTCTGAGTGTTGGTCCCACCGAGCGATGTCCGGGGCTACCAGGGGCAACTCTGGGCTGGCCTACCCGACGTCTTGCTCATCCGGTGTGCCCTGAGAACGAGATATGTACAGCTCCTATCGGGATTTGTCGGCACATCTGGGTGGTGTTGCTGGACTAGTTTTGACCTGTCGAATCATCTTGTTGTACCGGGATACCGAGTCTGGTCGGTGGGTCCTGGGTGGAGGTCTATTCCTTCGTTGACCGTGAGAGATTGTTATGGGCTAAGTTGGGACCCCCCTGCAGGGATTGATCTTTCAAAAGCCGTGCCCGCGGTTATGGGCAGATGGGAATTTGTTAATGTCCGGTTGTAGATAACTTGAACTTAATTAATTAAAATGAATCAACTGCGTGTGTTGCCGTGATGGCCTCTTCTCGGCGGAGTCCGGGAAGTGGACACGGCGTTGGAGTTATGTTTGCGTAGTCTACTCTATTTAGTTTTCCGCTCGTGCTTTGCCTTCTCTCCTCGCTCTCCTTTGCGAATAAGTTAGCCACCATATATGCTAGTCGCTTGCTGCAGCTCCACATACATTACCCCTTTCCTACCTATTAAGCTTAAATAGTCTTGATCGCGAGGGTGCGAGATTGTTGAGTCCTTTGTGGCTCACAGATTACTATTACACCAGATGCAGGGACCAATGATACTCCTCCGGATGGCGCGCTCAAGCTGAAGTGGGAGTACGACGAGGACTCTCAGCGATACTATGTGTCTTTTCCTGATGATCAGTAGTGGTGCCTATTCGGGGTTCGATTCAGGGTTTAGTCGCTTGTTGGGGGTCTTTTCTATTTGGCGCCATAGTCGGGCCATGAGTGATTGTATGATGGATGTTATTTATGTACTTTGATGTGACGTGGCGAGTGTAAGCCAACTACTATTATTATCCCCCCTTTATATTATATATGTACTTGGGTTGTGTAATGATTCCCGACTTGCGACATTGCTTTCAATGCGCCTATGTCTCTAAGTCGTGCCTCGACACGTGGGAGACATAGCCGCATCGAGGGCGTTACAAGTTGGTAATCAGAGCCTTCCCCGACCTTAGGAGCCCCATTGCTTGATCATTTTTAGCAGCCGAGTTGTGTCTAGAAAAATGTTTTGAGTCCTTAGGAAGTATATATCGGAGAGCTTAGGAATTCTTTTTACTTCCCAGTCTCCTCATCGCTCTGGTAAGGCATCCTGACGTAGAGTTTTGACTCTTCTCTTCTCAAATTTCACCCAAAAAAATTAGGATCACGCGAGTATCTTAGTTTTGTTCCGATGGCTTATGATGAGAATACTGTCTTGGTGCCTCCTGTCAGGGGTTTAGTGGAAGTGTCCCGAGGAGTTGAGCTCTGAGGTGTTGTCATCATAACTCTGTCGTTGCAATTCTGGCATACTTGAGATATGTGCGCGACATCGAAAATCTCCTTTATGCAGTTCGTTGGTGAGATAACCTCGACGCCACCCAGTACTGGGGCGGGAGTTCGGGAGTATCGCCATAACTTGTATAACGGATGCTTTTCGAAGGTTGAGATAGATGGTTTCCGAAGGTTTCTTGGTTATGTGTTGAAGGATGGATGCAGCTGGATGTAGGATTTGCTAGCTTGGGTGAGATATTATGCTTCCCCTATATCCTCAACACCTGATTGCATAACCGGAAAGTTTCGGGAATTTCATAGGTGGGAATTCAAGTAGCCTTAGGATATCTTTCCAACAGATGTGTGATATGAAATTGGGATTCGACGTCTAGTGGTTCGCCTATTCACGGTCGATTTTACAGTGGCCTCGTTGTGTCTTAAAGAGTCCTTGGCTATGCTGACTCGGGGACGCTTCGTATGTCATGTGCACTGCCTTGTACATGATGGTGCTGTACGGTCGAGCCCGTGTAGGTCCTACCACGAACACTTCGGACGAAATTTCTGTCATGTGTTTGTTCTGGCTTATTCCGCAAGCCAACCCTTGTTTTTTATTTCGAATTGTGGTATTCGTTCTTCTTCGACATCATATGTTGATTCCATCCCTCGTTGATGTACCTCTTCTACCTGATTCTTCGTGGCTTCGCAATTTAGGAATATGTGACCACTTCAAGAGAAGTGCATTCGTTCATTTTGTTCGGATGTGAAGACTTTATGTTGCAATTTTCATTCCGTTGGTTTCACCTTCATTATTTTTCTCTATTTGTGTGCTAATGGTGGTCAACCTCTTCAGGATGGCTCCCGCTAAGAGCACCAGTTAGAACCAGAATCAAGATCCTCCGCCACCTCCGCCTCCTCCGGAAGCATGGCAGGCTGTGATGGCTGCTACTAATGCAAATACTCAGCTGATCATGCAAATCATCCAAGAGCGGAATCAAAGCAGTCAAGCGAATCAAGGCAACAACCAGAGCCAGTTTGCAACTCTGAATCAGTTCCTCACAAATGGTCCAAAGACGTTCAGCAACTGCGTTGAGGCTACCGATGCTGATGATTGGTTAGTCGATCTGGGCAAGCATTTTGAATGTAGCAACGTCAGACCTGAAGATTTCGTCAATTTTGCGTCTTTCCAGCTCAAGGATCAGGCCGCAGAGTGGTTTCAGCAGTACCGGGATTCCAGAGGTGGACGTTTGATCACTTGGGATGATTTCCGTCGTGATTTTCGAGCCCATCACATTCCTCAAAGTGACTGAAAGCAAACATGAAGAATTCCGCAATCTGAAGCAAGGCTCTTTGTCTGTCTATGACTACAACAAGTTGTTCCAGAAACTCGCCCGTTTTGCCAAGCAGGATGTTCCTGATGAGAAGAGCATGATCTATCAGTTCAGGGGTGGTCTCCGTGAAGAAATTCAGCTCGCTCTTGTCCTCTTCGAGCCACTGAGATACGATGAGTTCTACAACATGGCACTGAAGCAAGAGGCTGCTCAGCTCAGGTGTGATGCTTCCAGGAAGCGAGTCAGAGACACTACGTCTTCTTCCTCTACGCAAGTGGCCAAGCAGCAGAAGTATTGGCTTCCTCCTCCTCCGTTCCGTCAGCCGTATCAGCAGAAGAGCAAAGGTGGCAGTGCTTCATCCCACCCACCCAACCCAGGCTTTCAGCACAAGACTTCGTCTCAAGCTCCAAGATCGAGTGCTCCGTACCACCGTCCGCTCTCAGAGGTCACGTGCAACAAGTGCCAACAGAAGGGTCACTATGCCAACAAGTGTTTCAACCAGAGGCGTCTTCCTCCTCCTCCTGTCAGATCGGCAAGTATAGCTGTGGTCAAGCATAACCCCAAGTCCGCCAAGGTCAACTTGCTGAATGCAGCTCAGGCAGAGGACTCGCCAGATGTGATTATGGGTAATCTTCCTGTCAATGACATTCCCGCAAGAGTACTTTTTGACACTGGTGCATCTTTATCATTTTTATCGAAGCCTTTTGCTTCCATGCATGAGGTGCATACTATTGATTTGCCTAAGCCGATAGCGGTCTCGTCTCCGGGATTGTTCATGAACACCAAAATGATGGCTCCAGATGTTACTATCACGTTGGGCGACTACAAGTTTCTTTCTTCCCCAATGGTTCTTGGCAATTCTGATATTGATCTTATTCTTGGGATGGACTGGCTCTCTAAACACAAGGCTCACCTCGATTGTCCAGCCAGGCAGATTCAACTGACTCATTCCTCTGAAGATGTCATTGTCTTTGCTGCTCGAGATAATACCATCCGGTTATTCTCTCTCAATGAAAAGGGTGAATTGGATGCTATTTCGCAGATTCCGGTTGTTTGTGAGTATCAAGATGTCTTCCCTGAAGAACTTCCAGGCATGCCTCCAAACCGGTCGGTTGAATTTGTTATTGAACTTGAGCCCGGTACGGAACCGGTGTGCAAAGGGCCTTACAAGCTCGGCCCCGAAGAGTTGAAGGAGTTGAAGAAACAACTCCATGTGCAAGAAAGAATGGGTCTCATTCGGCCTAGTACTTCTCCGTGGGGTTGTGGTGTTCTTTTTGTGAAGAAGAAGGATGGAACGGACCGACTTTGTGTTGATTATCGTCCATTGAACAAGAAGACCATCAAGAACAAATATCCACTTCCCAACATTAATGAGCTGTTCGAACAACTCAAGGGTGCCCAAGTATTCTCCAAGCTTGATCTCCGTATGGGTTATCATCAAATTCGCATTCGTGAACAAGATATTCCAAAGACGGCGTTCAGAAAAAGCTATGGGTCATATGAATACACTGTCATGTCTTTTGGCCTCGCTAATGCTCCTCCGACATTCTCTCGCATGATGAACTTCATCTTCAACCCCTACACCAACGACTTTGTTTTGGTCTATCTCGATGATATCCTGGTTTTCTCGAAGAACAAGGAAGATCATGCCAAACACTTGCGTTTGGTTCTTGACAAGCTAAGGGAACATCAATTCTATGCCAAGTTCTCCAAGTGTGAGTTTTGGCTCGATGAGGTTCTTTATCTTGGGCATATTATCTCTGCCAAGGGCATTTCCGTGGATCCTGAGAAGGTGTCTGCAATCGTTAATTGGGAACCTCCTCAGAATGTGAAGCAACTCCGTAGCTTCCTCGGTCTTGCAAGTTATTGCCGAAGATTCGTTGAAAACTTCTCCAAGATCGCGAAGCCTCTCTCAAATCTTCTTCAGAAGCATGTCAAGTACGTTTGGTCTCCGGAGTGTGATGTTGCTTTCAACGCTTTGAAAGAGAAATTGATCACTGCTCCAGTTCTAACTCCGCCTGATGAAGCCAAGCCGTACGAGGTCTTTTGTGATGCCTCTCTCCAAGGTCTCGGTGCAGTACTGATGCAAGAGAAGAAAGTTGTTGCTTATACCTCTCGCCAGTTGAAGCCTAATGAGAAGAACTACCTCACTCATGATCTCGAGTTGGCGGCAGTTGTGCACGCATTGTTGACTTGGAGACATCTTCTCTTGGGAAGGAAAGTGGACATTTTCACTGATCACAAGAGTCTCAAGTACATCTTCACTCAGCCTAATCTCAACCTCAGGCAGACTCGATGGGTCGAGATGATTCAAGAGTACAATCCGAGTATCGAGTATACTCCAGGCAAGGCTAATGTGATTGCTGACGCTTTGAGCAGAAAAGCATATTGCAACAGTCTGATTTTCAAGCCTTATCAACCCGAGCTTTGTGAAGCCTTCCGCAAACTTAATCTGCAAGTTGTTCCTCAAGGTTTCCTCGCCAACCTTCAAGTTTCTCCTACCTTGGAAGACCAGATTCGCCAAGCCCGGCTTCTTGATGCTATGGTGAAAAAGGTGAAGATTGGTATTGCAAAGAGTCAGTCCAAGTAAAAGTGCTACCGACTTGATGACAAGGACACTCTCTTCTTCGAGGATCGAATTGTTGTGCCCAAAGGTGAACTTCGTAAAGTGATCATGAATGAGGCTCACAACTCTCTCCTCTCCATCCACCCTGGGAGCACGAAGATGTATCAAGACCTGAAGCAAACTTATTGGTGGACTCGAATAAAGCGCGAGATCGCTCAATTCGTGAATGAATGTGATGTCTGCAGAAGAGTGAAAGCAGAACACCAAAGGCCAGCAGGTCTCCTCCAACCTCTCGCCATTCCAGAATGGAAGTTTGACCACATTGAAATGGACTTCGTGACTGGGTTTCCTAAGTCCAAGCGTGGCAATGATGCTATATTCGTTGTCATCGACAAGCTCACCAAAGTGGCTCATTTCTTGCCTATCAAAGAGTCAATCACTGCAGCTCAATTGGCGGAGCTCTACACCTCTCGCATTGTCTCTCTGCACGGTATTCCTCAAGTGATATCTTCAGACCGTGGCAGCATCTTTACCTCCAAGTTCTGGGATTCTTTACAAAAGGCCATGGGTACCAGCATTCGCTTCAGCACTGCTTTCCATCCTCAAACAAGCGGTCAAGTCGAGCGTGTCAACCAGATTCTTGAAGATATGCTCAGGGCTTGTGTTATCTCCTTCGGCATGAAGTGGGAGGATTGTCTTCCTTATGCTGAATTCTCGTACAACAACAGTTTCCAAGCAAGTTCCGGCAAGGCCCCGTTTGAAATTCTGTATGGCAGGAAGTGCCGTACACCTCTCAACTGGTCTAAAACCGGTGAACGTCAGCTGCTGGGTAATGACCTGATCACAGAGGCAGAAGAAATGTGCAAGGTCATTCGTGATAACCTCAAAGCAGCCCAATCTCCCCAGAAGAGCTACTACGACAGCAAGCACCGTGATTTGGCCTTCGAGATCGGAGATCATGTCTACCTCCGCGTCTCTCCTATGAAAGGGACTCGTTGCTTCGGTATCAAAGGGAAGCTTGCCCCCAGATACATCGGGCCTTTCAAGATCGTCAGCAAGAGAGGCGACCTCGCCTATCAACTCGAGCTTCCTGCAACCTTTGCCAATGTTCATGATGTGTTCCACGTCTCGCAACTCCAAAAGTGCTTCAAGACGCCTGAGCGCACCGTCAACTTCGAGGACATTGTGCTCCAAGAAGATCTCTCCTACCGTGAGCACCCAGTTGCAATCCTTGAAGAGACTGAACGAAAACTCGCAACAAGTCAATCAAGTTTCTCAAAGTAAAGTGGTCACACCATTCCGACCGTGAAGCTACCTGGGAACGCGAGGATCACCTCCGTTCTGAGTACCCGGAGTTCTTTCAGTCCTAGATCTCGGGACGAGATCTTTTCGTAGTGGTGGAGTGTTGTAACGCCCCATATGTAACCTTCCCCAATTGTACTCCAACTCTTGCCGTTTCCGGCATTAAGTTATATTTAATTCTCGGGTTCGGGTCTTTGCCTCTGTGTGTTGTTTTGTTTTTCATGCATCTCATATCATGTCGTCACGTGCATTGCATTTGCATACATGTTCATCTCATGCATTCGAGCATTTTCCCCGTTGTCCGTTTTGCATTCCGGCGCTTCGTTCTCCTCCGGTGGCCATTTCTAGCTTTCTTTCATGTGTGGGGATTAAACATTTGCGGATTGGGCCGAGACTTGCCATGCGGCCTTGGTTTACTACCGGTAGACCGCCTGTCAAGTTTTGGGTCATTTGGACTTCGTTTGATACCCCAACGGTTAACCGAGGGACCGAAAAGGCCTCGTGTGTGTGTGCAGCCCAACACCCCTCCAATTTGGCCCAAAACCCACCAAACTCAGCTCCATCGTCTCGGTCGTTCAATCACGATCGTGTGGGCGAAAACGGCACCTCATTTGGACTCTCCTAGCTCCCTCTATGCCTATATAAAGGCCCCCATTTTTCGGATCTCCTCCTCCCCCGAAAAAACCCTAAAAACCTCCGCGCCGCGCCGGACGTGTCCGCCCGCGCCGGACGAATCGCGCCGCCGCCCCGCAGCCAGTGGCAGGCCGCCACGTGGCTGCATCCGCCGTCCCCGCCATCCGGCCCGGGAGGCCCATCGCCGGCCCCCACGGGCCCGCGTCGCCCCGCCGCCGCCTTCGCGTCGCCTCGCCGCCTCTTCCCCGTGGCCAGCCGCCGGCGCCGCCGCGCCCCGCCACCGCAGCCTTCCCCGGTGGCCGGAGCCACCGCAAGCCCGCTCGCCGGCCGACGCCACCTCGCCGGCTCAAGCCGCCGCGGGCCGCCGCTCCTCGCCGCCCGACGCGCCGGCCATCCCCGCGCCGTCCCGGCGTCCTTCTCCGGCGACCCCCCCCCCCCCCCGCCGCCTCCTCAACTCCGGCCGGCCGGATCCGAGCTCCGGCCGCCGCGCCATCACCGGATCCCACGCGAGCTACAGTACCACGATCCGGATCGGATCTGTGCACAGTAAACCCTAACCCCCGTTGACTTTCTCCTCCGTTCACAGATTTTCGTGCAACGTTTGACCAGCGATATCTCCGCAACCGTACCTCCGATTTGGGCATATGATATGTCAAAATCTTTGTCTCGACGAGTAAATCATTTCATTCCATTGCATCATTTGCATTTGAGGTCATCTTGGTGCCCAAAATGCTGTTGGAAGGAGGCATGATGAGTTAAATTGCAGATCCGTTAGTTCAACATGCACTTTTGTCATTTTTTCCATGTTTAATCCGTGCATGATATGCCTGTGCCCCTTTGGGATGAATTGTTAAGCATGTTGTCTTCTTTCTAGAGGTGCCTTCCATGTATTTTTAGGATGTGTGTGTTGTCTTGTGCAAACTTGCGAAGAAGGCTACCTGAGTTTACTGATTTCAGGGACTTAGTGAAAATCACTAAGTCTGGGACGTTTTAGTTCACGATGCTATATGTCCAGCTTGTTTCCTAGTGATCCGTGCCTCTTTTGAGGATGATCAGTAAGAGTGGTTTGTTATGATTGTTGTGCTTAATCCATCCATGTCTTTACTTGTTATGTTGGAGCACCCTAGGTTGACTCAATCGAGCTCAACTTTTGGATAGTTGTTGTTTTGGGCAGATCGTGAACTCTTTTGCGATTTTGCCGGAGTTATTGCTAGTGATCCATGCATGCTATGCCATTGTTCTTGCCCTGTCTAGCTAGCATTTTGTGCCTTCTTAATGGATATATGCTTGCCTTGCCATGACTTGCACCATAGTGAGTGCACCGAGCTCGTTTACATGCCTCCGTGAGTTATTATTTCAGCATGTCACAGTTTTCACTAAGTCTGAAAACTGATTGTGTTTCATCGATGTTCGTGTGCTCGGTAGAGTATTTTGTGAACCCTTTTGGCCCCAGGTCATTTTGGTGTTTTGTTAAGCTTGTTGAGTAGCTCCATGCCATGCTCTTACTTTCCATGTTCATGTTTTGCTTCATGTTGTTTTGCTGCTCCGAAGAGAGCATCGTGGTCTGAAATTTCAGACTAGCGTTAATTTCGGAAAGTCTGAAATCTGTTTTGCTTATTCAGTTTTGCCATGCTTGTTTGAAGCCCTTAATGGATGAATTTGCCTATGCCTCAGTCCTGATGATTTGTTAAGCTTATTGAGTACATCACTGCCAAGCAATTTATTTTCATGTTTGGTGGATGTAGCATGTCTATTTTGTTGCATTTAGGAGCCTACTTGCTGTAAATCGCAGATCGGTTCGTTTAGTAAATCGCTTGCCATTTCTAAACCGTAGCTCCGATTGCCATGATCTTTATATCGTTTTCAGGGGATTTCTTCCCCTCTATCTAGTGGCACACTTGGTTTTCCAAGTTGAGGCCAGGTTCATGCGTTTCCTGTTGCATCTTGCATTTTGCATCCCGCATCGCATCCCGCATAGCATGTCATCTTTGCATCTTATTGGTTGCCTTTGCACGTGGTTGATTGTATCCTTGTTGCTTGTTTGTGTTGTTGGGTAGAGCCGGGAGACGAGTTCAGTAACGAGGAGCCCGTTGAGTTTGCTTTTGAGGATCCAGCCAATTCTGACAACTGTGCAGGCAAGATGATCACACCCTTGAAATCACTACTATCTTTGCTATGCTAGTTTGCTCGCTCTTTTGCTTTGCCAATGCTATGATGCCTACCACTTGCTTGTCAGCCTCCCAATTGCCATGATTGAGCCTCTAACCCACCTTTGTCCTAGCAAACCATTGATTGGCTATGTTACCGCTTTGCTCAGCCCTTCTTATAGCATTGTTAGTTGCAGGTGAAGATTGGAGCCGTTCCCTGTTGGAACCCTTATTTACTTGTTGGGATATCATTATATTTCTGTGTTATCTTTACTCATCTATATACTTGGTAAAGGGTGGAAGGCTCGGCCTCTCGCCTAGTGTTTTGTTCCACTCTTGCCGCCCTAGTTTCCGTCATGTCGGTGTTATGTTCCCGGATTGTTGCGTCCCTTACGCGGTTGGGCTATAATGGGAACCCCTTGATAGTTCGCCTTGATTAAAGCTTTTCCAGCAATGCCCAACATTGGTTTACCATTTGCCACCTACCCTTTTCTTTCCCTTGGGTTTCCGGAGCCCGAGGGTCATCTTTATTTTAGCCCCCACGGGCCAGTGCTCCTCTGAGTGTTGGTCCCACCGAGCGATGTCCGGGGCTACCAGGGGCAACTCTGGGCTGGCCTACCCGACGTCTTGCTCATCCGGTGTGCCCTGAGAACGAGATATGTGCATCTCCTATCGGGATTTGTCGGCACATCTGGGTGGTGTTGCTGGACTAGTTTTGACCTGTCGAATCATCTTGTTGTACCGGGATACCCAGTCTGATCGGTGGGTCCTGGGTGGAGGTCTATTCCTTCGTTGACCGTGAGAGCTTGTTATGGGCTAAGTTGGGACCCCCTGCAGGGATTGATCTTTCGAAAGCCGTGCCCGCGGTTATGGGCAGATGGGAATTTGTTAATGTCCGGTTGTAGATAACTTGAACTTAATTAATTAAAATGAATCAACTGTGTGTGTTGCCGTGATGGCCTCTTCTCGGCGGAGTCCGGGAAGTGGACACGGCGTTGGAGTTATGTTTGCGTAGTCTGCTCTATTTGGTTTTCCGCTCATGCTTTGCCTTCTCTCCTCGCTCTCCTTTGCGAATAAGTTAGCCACCATATATGCTAGTTGCTTGCTGCAGCTCCACATACATTACCCCTTTCCTACCTATTAAGCTTAAATAGTCTTGATCGCGAGGGTGCGAGATTGCTGAGTCCTTTGTGGCTCACAGATTACTATTACACCAGGTGCAGGGACCGATGATACTCCTCCGGATGGCGCGCTCGAGCTGAAGTGGGAGTACGACGAGGACTCTCAGCGATACTATGTGTCTTTTCCTGATGATCAGTAGTGGTGCCTATTCGGGGTTCGATTCAGGGTTTAGTCGCTTGTTGGGGGTCTTTTCTATTTGGCGCCGTAGTCGGGCCATGAGTGATTGTATGATGGATGTTATTTATGTACTTTGATGTGACGTGGCGAGTGTAAGCCAACTACTATTATTATCCCCCCTTTATATTATATATGTACTTGGGTTGTGTAATGATTCCCGACTTGCGACATTGCTTTCAATGCGCCTATGTCTCTAAGTCGTGCCTCGACACGTGGGAGACATAGCCGCATCGAGGGCGTTACAATGGGCCTCTTGGGGCTGGAGCCCTTGGCCCATATAGGCCAAGGTGCACACCCCTACAGCCCATGTGGCCCCCCGGGGCAGGTGGCCCCACCCGGTGGACCCCCGGGACCCTTTCGGTGGTCCCGGTACAATACCGGTGACCCCGAAACTTGTCCGGTGACCAAAACAGGACTTCCCATATATAAATCTTTACCTCCGGACCATTCCGGAACTCCTCATGACGTCCGGGATCTCATCCGGGACTCCGAACAACATTCGGTAACCACATACAAACTTCCTTAATAACCCTAGCGTCATCGAACCTTAAGTGTGTAGACCCTATGGGTTCGGGAGACATGCAGACATGACTGAGACATTCTCCGGTCAATAACCAACAGCGGGATCTGGATACCCATGTTGGCTCCCACATGTTCCACGATGATCTCATCGGATGAACCACGATGTCAAGGACTTTAATCAATCCCGTATACAATTCCCTTTGTCTATTGGTACGATACTTGCCCGAGATTCGATCGTCGGTATCCCGATACCTTGTTCAATCTCGCTACCGGCAAGTCTCTTTACTCGTTCCGTAACACATCATCCTGTGATCAACTCCTTGATCACATTGTGCACATTATGATGATGTCCTACCGAGTGGGCCCAGAGATACCTCTTCGTCACACGGACTGACAAATCCCAGTCTCGATTCGTGCCAACCCAACAGACACTTTCGGAGATACCCGTAGTGTACCTTTATAGTCACCCAGTTACGTTGTGACGTTTGGCACACCCAAGGCACTCCTACGGTATCCGGGAGTTGCACAATCTCATGGTCTAAGGAAATGATACTTGACATTAGAAAAGCTTTAGCGAACGAACTACACGATCTTTGTGCTAGGCTTAGGATTGGGTCTTGTCCATCACATCATTCTCCTAATGATGTGATCCTGTTATCAACGACATCCAATGTCCATGGTTAGGAAACCGTAACCATCTATTGATCAACGAGCTAGTCAACTAGAGGCTTACTAGGGACATGGTGTTGTCTATGTATCCACACATGTATCTGAGTTTCCTATCAATACAATTCTAGCATGGATAATAAACGATTATCATGAAGAAGGAAATATAATAATAACCAATTTATTATTGCCTCTAGGGCATATTTCCAACAGTCTCCCACTTGCACTAGAGTCAATAATCCAGCTCACATCGATATGTGATTAACACTCAAGGTCATATCCCCATGTGACTAACACCCAAAGAGTTCCGGGTTTGATCATGTTATGCTTGTGAGAGAGGTTTCAGTCAACGGGTCTGCAACATTCAGATCTGTATGTACTTCGCAAAATTTCTATGTCATCTTGTAGATGCAACTACTACGCTACATTTGGAGCTATTCCAAATAACTGTTCTACTATATGAATCCATTTTACTACTCAGAATAATCTGGATTAGTGTCAAAGTTTGCATCGGCGTAACCCTTTACGACGAACTCTTTTACCACCTCCATAATCGAGAAAATTCCTTAGTCCACTAGTTACTAAGGATAACTTTGACCGCTGTCCTGTGATCCATTCTTGGATCACTCTTGTACCCCTTGACTGACTCATGGCAAGGCACATTTCAGGTGCGGTACACAGCATAGCATACTGTAGAGCCTATGTCTTAAGCATAGGGGACGAGCTTCGTCCTTTCTCTCTATTCTGCCATGGTCGAGCTTTAAGTCTTAACTTCATACCTTACAACTCAGGCAAGAACTCCTTCTTTGACTGATCCATCTTGAACACCTTCAAGATCATGTCAAGGTATGTGCTTATTTGAAAGTACCATTAAGCGTTTCGATCTATCCTTATAGATCTTGTTGCTCAATGTTCAAGTAGCTTAATCCAGGCTTTCCATTGAAAAACACTTTTCAAATAACTCTGCATGCTTTCCAGAAATTCTACATCATTTCCGATCAACAATATGTTAACAACATATACTCATCAAAAATTCTATAGTGCTCCCACTCACTTCTTTGGAAATACAAGTTTCTCATAAACTTTGTATACACCCAAAATCTTTGATCATCATCAAAGTATACATTCCAACTCCGAGATGCTTACTCCAGTCCTTAGAAGGATTGCTGGAGCTTTGCATACTTATTAGCCTTTTTCCAGGATTGATAAAACCTTCCGGTTGTATCACATACAACCTTTCCTCAAAAATCATCGAGGAAACAACGTTTTTGACATCCTATCTGCAAGATTTCATAAATAATGCAGTAATAGCTAATATAATTCCAACAGACTCTTAGCATCGCTACGAGTGAGAAAGTCTCATCGTAGTCAACTCCTTGAACTTGTCGGAAAGCATCTTAACGACAAGTCGAGGTTTGTTAATGGTGATACTTACCATTATTGTCCGTCTTCCTTTTAAAATCCATATGTACCTAACGGCGTTACGACCATCAAGTAGTTCTTCCAAAGTCTACACTTTGTTTTCATATATGGATCCTCTCTCGGATTATATGGCCTCGAGCCATTTTGGAATCCAGGCCCACCATCACTTCTCCATAGCTCATAGGTTCATTGTTGTCTAGCAACATGACTTCCAAGACAAGATTACGTACCACTCTGAAGTAGTACGCATCCTTGTCATCCCACGAGGTTTGGTAGTGACTTGATCTGAAGTTTCATGATCACTATCATAAGCTTCCACTTCAATTGGTGTAGGTGCCACAGGAACAACTTCCTGTGCCCTGCCACACACTAGTTGAAGAGACGGTTCAATAACCTCATCAAGTCTCCACCGTCCTCCCACTCCATTCTTTTGAGAGAAATTTTTCCTCGAGAAAGGACCCGATTCTAGAAACAATCCCTTATTGCTTTCGAATCTGAGACAGGAGGTATACCCAACTGTTTGGGCGTCCTATGAAGATGCATTTATCCGCTTTGGGTTCGAGCTTATTAGCCTGAAACTTTTTCATATAAGCATCGTAGCCCCAAACTTTTAACAAATGACAACTTAGGTTTCTCTAAACCATAGTTCATACGGTGTCAGCTCATCGGAATTACGTGGTGCCCTATTTAAAGTGAATGTGGTTGTCTCTAATGCCTAACCCATAAACTATCGTGGTAATTCGATAAGAGACATCATGGTATGCATCATATCCAATAGGGTGCAGTTATGATGTTCGGACACACCATCACACTATGGTGTTCCAGGCTGTATTAGTTGTGAAACAATTTCCACAATGTCTTAATTCTGTGCCAAACTCGTAATTCAGATATTCATCTCTATGATCATATCATAGATATTTTATCCTCTTGTCACGACGATCTTTCAACTTCACCCTGAAATTACTTGAACCTTTCAATAATTCAGACTCGTGATTCATCAAGTAAATATACTCAACATCTACTCAAATCATCTGTGAAGTAAGAACATAACGATATCCACTACACGCCTCAACACTCATTGGACTGCACACATCAAAATGTATTACTTCCAACAAGTTGCTTTCTAGTTCCATTTTACTGAAAACCAGGCTTTCAGTCATCTTGCCCATGTGGTATGATTTGCATGTCTCAAGTGATTCAAAATCAAGTGAGTCGAAACGGTCCATTTGCATGGAGTTTCTTCATGCATATACACCAATAGACATGGTTCGCATGTCTCAAACTTTTCAAAAACGAGTGAGCCCAAAGATCCATCAACATGGAGCTTCTTCATGTGTTTTATACCGATATGACTTACGTGGCAGTGCCACAAGTAGGTGGTACTTATATCTTTTGGCATGAATATGTGTATCACTACGATCGAGATTCAATAAACCATTCATTTTAGGTGCAAGACCATTGAAGGTATTATTCAAATAAACAGAGTAACCATTATTCTCCTTAAATGAATAACCGTATTGCGATAGACATAATCCAATCATGTCTATGCTCAATGCAAACACCAGTCTCGATGGTAGAGGGAGCGTCCGATGCTTGATCACATCAAGCTTGGAAAAACTTCCAACACATATCGTTAGCTCACCTTTAGCTAGTCTCCGTTTATTCCGTAGCTTTTATTTCGAGTTACTAACACTTAGCAACCGAACCGGTATCTAATACCCTGGTGCTACTAGGAGTACTAGTAAAGTACACATCAACACAATGTATATCCAATATACTTCTATCGACCTTGCCAGCCTTCTAATCTACCAAGTATCTAGGGTAATTCTGCTCCAGTGGCTGTTCCCCTTATTACAGAAGCACTTAGTCTCGGGTTTGGGTTCAACCTTGGGTTTCTTCACTAGAGCAGCAGCTGAATTGCCGTTTCATGAAGTATCCCTTCCTTCCCTTGCCCCTCTTGAAACTAGTGGTTTCACTAACCATCAACAATTGATGCTCCTTCTTGATTTCTACTTTCGTGGTGTCAAACATCGTGAATGTTTCAAGGATCATCATATATGTCCCTGATATGTTATAGTTCATCACGAAGCTCTAGCAGCTTGGTGGTAATGACTTCGGAGAAACATCAATGTCTCAACTGGAAGGTCAACTCCTACTTGATTCAAATGATTGTTGACTCAGACAATCTGAGCACAAGCTCAACAATTGAGCCTTTCTCCCTTAGTTTGCAGGTTAAGAAAATCATCGGAGGTCTTATACCTCTTGACGTGGGCACGAGCCTGAAATCCCAATTTCAGTCCTCGAAACATCTCATATGTTTCGCGACGTTTAAAAAAAACGTCTTCGGTGCCTCAACTCTAAACCGTTTAACTGAACTATCACGTAGTTATCAAAATGTGTATGTCAGATATTCGCAACATCCACAGACGACATTCGAGGTTCAGCACACTGAGCGGTGCATTAAGGACATAAGCCTTCTACGAAGCAACGAGGACAATCCTCGGTTTACGGACCTAGTCCGCATAATTGCTACTATTAACTTTCAACTAAATTTTTTCTAGGAACATAACTAAACAGTAGAACTGAAGCGCGAGCTACGACATAATTTGCAAAGACCTTTTGACTATGTTCAGGATAATTAAGTTCATCTTATGAACTCCCACTCAGATAGACATCCCTCTAGTCATCTAAGTGATTACATGATCCGAGTCAACTAGGCCGTGTCCGATCATCACATGAGACGGACTAGTCAACATCGGTGAACATCTTCATGTTGATCGTATCTACCATACGACTCATGCTCGACCTTTCGGTCTCTTGTGTTCCGAGGCCATGTCTGTACATGCGAGGCTCGTCAAGTCAACCTAAGTGTTTTGCATGTGTTCCGAGGCCATGTCTGTACATGCTAGGCTCGTCAACACCCGTTGTATTCGAACGTAAGAATCTATCACACCCGATCATCACGTGGTGCTTCGAAACGACGAACTTTCGCAACGGTGCACAGTTAGGGGGAACACTTTCTTGAAATTTTAATGAGGGATCATCTTATTTACTACAGTCGTTCTAAGCAAATAAGATGTATAAACATGATAAACATCACATGCAATCAAATAGTGACATGATATGGCCATCATCACTTTGCTCCTTTTGATCTCCATCTTCGGGGCTCCATGATCATCATCATCATCGGCATGACACCATGATCTCCATCTTCATGATCTCCATCATCGTGTCTTCATGAAGTTGTCTCGCCAACTATTACTTCTACTACTACAGCTAACGGTTAGCAATAAAGTAAAGTAATTACATGACGTTTATGTTGACACGCAGGTCATAAATAAATTAAGACAACTCCTATGGCTCCTGCCGGTTGTCATACTCATCGTCATGCAAGTCGTGATTCCTATTACAAGAACATGATCATCTCATACATCACATATATCATTCATCACATCCTTTGGCCATATCACATCACATAGCATAACCTGCAAAAACAAGTTAGACGTCCTCTAATTGTTGTTTGCATGTTTTACGTGGCTGCTATGGGTTTCTAGCAAGAACGTTTCTTACCTACCCAAAGACCACAACGTGATATGCCAATTGCTATTTACCCTTCATAAGGACCCTTTTCATCGAATCTGATCCGACTAAAGTGGGAGAGACAGACACCCGCCAGCCACCTTATGCAACTAGTGCATGTTTGTCGGTGGAACCGGTCTCACGTAAGCGTACGTGTAAGGTTGGTCCGGGCCGCTTCATCCCACAATGCCGCCGAATCAAGATTGGACTAGTAACGGTAAGCATATTGAACAATATCGACGCCCACAACTACTTTGTGTTCTACTCGTGCATAGAATCTACGCAATAGACCTAGCTCATGATGCCACTGTTGGGGAACGTAGTAGAAATTCAAAATTTTCCTACGTGTCACCAAGATCTATCTATGGAGAAACCAGCAACGAGGGGAAGGAGAGTGCATCTACATACCCTTGTAGATCGCTAAGCGGAAGCGTTCAAGTGAACGGGGTTGATGGAGTCGTACTCGTCGTGATCCAAATCACCGATGACCAAGTGCCGAACGGACGGCACCTCCGCCTTCAACACACGTACAGCCCGGTGATGTCTCCCATGCCTTGATCCAGCAAGGAGAGAGGGAGAGGTTGAGGAAGACTCCATCCAGCAGCAGCACAACGGCGTGGTGGTGGTGGAGGAGCGTGGCAATCCTGCAGGGCTTCGCCAAGCACCATGGTAGAGGAGAAGGACTTGGGAGAAGGGGAGGGCTGCACCAGAACATTGATATGGCTGCCCTCCCACCCCCCATATATATATAGGGGCAAGGGAGAGGGGGGGAGGCGCAGCCTTGGCCCTTCCTCCAAGGAAGGGTGCGGCTAGCAGGAGTCCCTCCTCCCCAAGGCACCTCGGAGGTGCCTTCCCCCTTTAGGACTCTTCCTTTCCTTATCCTTTGGCGCATGGGCCTCTTGGGGTTGGAGCCCTTGGCCCATATAGGCCAAGGTGCACACCCCTACAGCACATGTGGCCCCCCGGGGCAGGTGGCCCCACCCGGTGGACCCCTGGGACCCTTCCGGTGGTCCCGGTACAATACCGGTGACCCCGAAACTTGTTCGGTGACCAAAACAGGACTTCCCATATATAAATATTTACCTCCGGACCATTCCGGAACTCCTCGTGACGTCCGGGATCTCATCCGGGACTCCGAACAACATTCGGTAACCACATACAAACTTCCTTAATAACCCTAGCGTCATCGAACCTTAAGTGTGTAGACCCTACGGGTTTGAGAGACATGCAGACATGACCGAGACATTCTCCGGTCAATAACCAACAGCACGATCTGGATACCCATGTTGGCTCCCACATGTTCCACGATGATCTCATCGGATGAACCACGATGTCAAGGACTTTAATCAATCTCGTATACAATTCCCTTTGTCTATCGGTACGATACTTGCCCGAGATTCGATCGTCGGTATCCCGATACCTTGTTCAATCTCGTTACCGGCAAGTCTCTTTACTCGTTTCGTAACACATCATCCCGTGATCAACTCCTTGATCACATTGTCCACATTATGATGATGTCCTACCGAGTGGGCCCAGAGATACCTCTTCGTCACACGGAGTGA
This sequence comes from Triticum monococcum, assembly GCA_034509565.1. Classification (NCBI taxonomy): domain Eukaryota; kingdom Viridiplantae; phylum Streptophyta; class Magnoliopsida; order Poales; family Poaceae; genus Triticum; species Triticum monococcum. The sequence goes on from CM067843.1 coordinate 499,084,408, forward strand.
CAAATCCCAGTCTCGATTCGTGCCAACCCAACAAACACTTTCGGAGATACCCGTAGTGTACCTTTATAGTCACCCAGTTACGTTGTGACGTTTGGCACACCCAAAGCACTCCTACGGTATCCGGGAGTTGCACAATCTCATGGTCTAAGGAAATGATACTTGACATTAGAAAAGCTTTAGCGAACGAACTACACGATCTTTGTGCTAGGCTTAGGATTGGGTCTTGTCCATCACATCATTCTTCTAATGATGTGATCCCGTTATCAACGACATCCAATGTCCATGGTTAGGAAACCGTAACCATCTATTGATCAACGAGCTAGTCAACTAGAGGCTTACTAGGGACATGGTGTTGTCTATGTATCCACACATGTATCTGAGTTTCCTATCAATACAATTCTAGCATGGATAATAAACTATTATCATGAACAAGGAAATATAATAATAACCAATTTATTATTGCCTCTAGGGCATATTTCCAACACCTTAAACACCCGGCACGGGCGGTGCAGATGCATACGTCGCCTCCGACGACGGCGCACGAGGCCGGTTCATACCTTGGCCATGAGTTAATCGACCTGTGTATACAATAGCATACCTCGAAAAAACTCTTTTGATGATATTTAATTATACCAAGTAAGAGTTTTAGAAAAATAGCACCTGATTGTTTTTTGTTCGGCAAGTCACTAGAACCTCCCTTTTTTATCTTTGCTCTGGGCGCAAACGCCTTGCAGTGCATACTTGCTCCGTTCTTCAATTGGTGCTAGCTTTGCTAGTATTTTACATTAGCTCAGGTCTTCATATGGAGGAAACAGTAGCACCAGCTGCGTCATCTGCCTTGAGCCCGCCATGGAAGAGGGTGCGGGCGGATGCAGTGAGCCATCATGGTGGAAGCAGTCAGGCGGTGTCGCGGCGATTGCGGTGACTAGTGGCCTCAGCAGTGGGCGCTAGAAGGTGGTCCTCCGACAGCGGCGCTAGCGAAGCAGGCATCCGCGCGAGCCAGCGGGCAGTGCTGAGACACGCGCCGGCCCGGTGGTGATGGGGAGGCCAGCAGGCGGGGTCGCGGTGGGCGGCGGTTCAGCCCCGCTACTGCTGAGGCGGGCGGAAACGGCGGTCTTGAAAGCGGACGACGGCGGCCGGCGAGACCGGCTCGCGGAAGTGAGACCCAACGGGCGGCTCAACCCAGCAAGGAGGTGAGCAGGGCCAACCCGGAATTCGAGGCGGAGGCAGAGTCCGGCGAGTGGACGGCGGTTTGGCAGAGGCCGGCGGCTCGGGGCCAGCAGTTCCAAGGCGGACGAAGTCGGCGGCTCATGGGCGGCGGCCCAACGGACATAAGCCGGAGGCGCAGGCCGGCATCTCTGGCGGCGGCTCAACAGATGCAGGCGAGGCAGTTCACCATGGCAGAAGCAGAGACAACCGAGGCGGGTTCATCCTTCTTTTCCGGGTCGTTGTTGGCCAGTCACCGACGGTGACACAGCAGAGGAGGAGTAGGCGAGGCGGGACTGTAGCCACCGGCGGGTGGGGCGTTCGGTCACGGGGAAGTGGCTCGGCGAGTCAATAGACAGAGCTGTGTTAGAGGTGAGCGACGACTTGGTCGCGGCTGTACTCCGGCGATTTGTTGTGGTGGCGGCTTTTGAGCAGCTCTGCGGCTCAGCACAGAACGATGCGCCGTGAAGCGGCGCCCAGTGTGCTTCAATGCAGTGGCGGTTTAGAGCAGAGGTGCAGTCCAGGGGCGAGGTGGACCGGCGGTTCGGCAATGGCGACGCTGAGGAGTGCTAAAATCAGGCGACTCACGGGGGAGCGGCAAGGCGACTCACGGTAATTGTCACGATCATCTCCGGTCGATGGCCGTTGGCAACTTGGTCTGGCCGCGACAGCAACTGTGACAAAGCGGCGATTGGCTTGAGGTCAGAAACCGGCGAACCATGTTAGCGACTTGACCGGTACAGCGGGGCCGCGACAGGCTGCGGAGAGAGCGGCTTGGGGGCTACGATTCGTGTGGTAGTCGAGCGGGGCCGAACTGGCTCAGAGCAAGGTGACAGCGCCGGTGATCGGCGCGGTGGTGCAGGAAACAGTCGGGGCTGCTGGCGCGGAGCAGGTGCGAGCTAGGCGGGCGTAGTTGATGCTTGAGGGAGCAAGGCCTCGGCGGTTTACAGCCGTGATGGTTATCCGGCGCTGGCTCAAACACAGCCGGTAGCAAGCGATTTTAAGGCAAGCCAAAGCGGTGGCTCAAATTGAACTGTGATTGATTTTTGATGCATGTATCTCGTCTTGGTCCTTCCCATCCAAAAAGTAGTAGTATTTCTTGATTCCCATGCAAACATTGCTGCTGTTTCGACCTGGTGATTTGCTGCCTTCGCGTGGTAATACTCTGATAAAATGATTCTTTCCTCCATCCACACACCGATTTGATAGGACGGTGGCGAATCAGCACAGCAGCGGTTTAATAAAGGAACGGTGGCCACGGCAGGGCCGAGGCCGGCAAGTCACGGCGACGAAGAACAACAGTGAGCATCGGCCCAGCGCAATATATAAGGACAACCGTGGTGGCTCACCAGAAGCAGATGCAGGCTGAAGGCTAAGGCGGTTTATTGTAATGGACGACGGTGGTTTGAGGCGACGGCAGGTCGGTTTAACTCGGATGGAGCAACAACCCTTGAAGGCATAAGCAGATGCAGGGCGAAGGCCAAGGCGGTTTGTTAAGCGGAAGGCCGTAAGTTCGTCTCGGAGCAAGGGCCACCCGGTAAAGGCAATTTGACGACGGCGCGAGGCGCGGTGAAGGTCAGCGGGCATCGGGCGGCTTGTGGAGCCAGCGGGCGCGAGGCTTAGGCAGCCGAGGCGGCTTACGGCGCGTCCGTGACCGCAACAGCGGCGACCCGGTCATGCGGGGTGATAGCCACGGAGGCGAGGGTTGCAGTAGCAGATCGAAGGCGGCTTGCGGCGCGGCCGGCTCGAGGTGACTCAGGGCAGCAGCGGTGCCCAGCAGCAGGCGGGGATGGCACGACGGGCGGCTCAATGGAGGCGCGACGCGAAGTAATGGCGGCTGAAACGGCGGGCCATAGCAGCTCAGCGAAGCACAACGGCGCCGGCTCAGCACGGTCGTAGAGCCGACACTGGTGAAGGTGGCCCGCAACAGTGGAAGCGACGGCCACTTGAAGCCAAAGCCGGAGCGACTTGACGCCGAAGCAACAGTGATTTGACTCGGAGGCGACGAGGCACGCCGCGGCAGTGGCGGCTTAGGCGAAGGAAGGCTGCGCGGCACGACTGTCGGAAGCACACGGCGGCTCGGCAGCGGCGGCTCTCCTGCTGCAAAAAACTGTGCAGGGTCGCAGTGGAACCGTGGAAGGAGCGGAGGGCCGGCCACGGGACAGCTCAACACTGCACCTTGAAACAGCGGGTCACCGCGGCGGGCTGAGGCCGGCTGTAACAGCTTGCGGGTGGCGGCTGCTTTTGACGCGGTGGCTGAACCCAAAGCAAAGCTCAAGCATGTTCTCCTCTTCTTTCTCTTGTCTTGATCTATAACTAACGCATGCAGCCCAAGTTTCCAGTATGGCTCATCTGACCTCAGATAAAGTGGCTATGCGGTCTGATTACTAGTAGCATCAGGGAAAGTGGGAAACAACCAAAATAGCCTGCTGATATGAATTGACTCCTTCATCAATACCCACGGAGTGCTATTCCGAGATATCTTGTTTTTGGTTCAGCCTTGATGCGTGAGTACTAGTTGAGATAGCACTAATTGGAGTACTTGTCTGATCCGGTCTTCACATCCACACTTTAGCAGGTCACCTCGGGACATGAGGCAGTCACGCCACCGAGCGACTCTCAGGCGTGGCCTGGCGATTTGGCCGAAGGGATTTGAGATGGAAAACCTGCAGAGGCAGAGGTGGTGACAGCGACTCGATGACACAGGGCCACGGGAGCGACCTCTGGCCGTGGCGGCTCGGAGGTGATGCCGGTCAACGGAAGGCAGTCTGATGAGGCTAAATCAACGCTGCACCCACTTCCAGGTCGTGGTAAACCGGACCAGAACTAGAGGTAGCTAGCCGACTCAGAGTTGACGCGTCTTCTTTAGAAGTCTATCTGTCTCGGCGAATCAAGAAATAATCGTTGTCAATCTTGGCGGCTTCGAAGCAATCAAACCAATCGCAAGACGGCGGGTCAACAGAACTATAACCCTAAACCTTCCCGATCTCAATCTTGTATATACTCTTCTGACTGCTCGTCGTTGATGTAGATCCTTTCTTTATCTGGAAAATTATGAATTCCTCGATCCTTTGGAAAAAATCCCTCCAAGAACTCAACACCATCGTGCGCCGGCCCCACGGGGGGCGCCAACTGTCGTGGAATTAACACGTCAAATGTCCTAGCGTGAGGACTTAGTCGTGAGGCCAGCGCATCTTTGTGGTAGCTTGAGAGGAGTTGAGCAGAATCGAGAAACGCAACACAAGACAGGGATTTAGACAGCTTCGGGCCCAGAAAACATCATCCGGTAACAACCCTACATGCTGTTTGAGGCTAGGTCTCATTATTATCACGAGGGAGTCGCCGTAAACCGGCTCTCCTCTTTGTGTCTAGCCCTAAAATTGTTTCTTCTTGCTTGTCCCTCTTTAGGGAGCCCTGCCCCTCCTTATATAAGTTGAAGGGGCGGGTTACATGTAGAGTCCATCTCGGACTAAGACTTAAACTATTTTGACTTTCTTTCCTGGGCTTCTTAATGTCTGTCGGTTTAACATTGTCTGCCGGTTTAACATTGTCTGCCGATTTAACATTGTCTGCCGGTCTAACATTGTCTGTCGGGTTATGATTGACTTTAACACCTGCCGGTGCTACCATTTGTCTTATCTCTGCCGGTTTAACACCCGCCGGTTTACCGTATTTCTTAGCCATCTGTCTTGACTCTCTGTCTTAACTCTCCGCCGGTTTACCATCCACCGGTTTACCAAGTCCCAGCCGGTTTACAACTCCGGCTGAGTCATACCGCGGGGTATATCCCCGACAGGACCCCCTACCTGAGATCCGCCGGTTTTGACACCGACAGCCACCCTCTTCTTCTTCTTCTCCTCGGGAGGAGGGTTGCTTTCCTCCTCCTCCTCCTCCTCTTCCTCGTCATTGTCCTCGGGGACGGAGGAATGGGCCTCGTCGTCTTCGGACGTCGCGTCCGAAGCGCCCTTGCGACGGGGGCCACTCTTGGACCCCTTGGCCTTCTTCTTGGCCTTCATCTCTGGCGCCGTATATGGCGCCGGCACCAGCATCCTCGCCAGGCACGGGATGACCGGTTCCTCGGGCAGCGGTGCCGGACACTGGATCCGCTGAGCCTTCTCCACCCAGTCCTGAAGGAGCAATATCAAATATCAGACATCATCCTCGAAACATTCAAGTTGGGAATACGTCAAAAGAAACATACCTCGTTGGTGGGGCGTTTACAATTGTGACCACGATCTAAGTCCGTGGCCGGCGGCTTCTCGTTGCCCTTAAAGAGCAACTTCCAGGCCCCTTCATGAGAAGTGTCGAAGAGCCTTCTCAGGGTCTGGTGCTTCTTTGAATTGAACTCCCATAAAGGGCGGCTTCGGCGCTGGCACGGAAGAATTCGGCGGACCAGCATCACCTAGATAACGTCGATGAGCTTGATGTCCTTGGTCACCATGCTTTGAACGCGCGTCTGCAGCGCTATCAGCTCATCGGGAGAACACCACTCCAGACTCTTCTCGACCTAGGAGGTGAGCCGCGTGGGAGCACTAGAGCGGAACTCGGCAGCTGCGGCACAGGTGGTGCTGCGAGGTTCTGTAATGTAGAACCACTACTTTTGCCATTCCTTTACTGTCTCTATAAAGGTGCCTTTGGGCTAGGAGACGTTGGATAGCTTGCTCACCATGGCCCCTCCGCACTCCGCATGCTGACCATCCACCACCTTCGGCTTCACGTTGAAGACTTTGAGCCACAACCCGAAGTGGGGATGGATGCGGAGGAAGGCATCGCACACGACGATAAACGCCGAGATGTTGAGGAAGGAATTCGGGGACAGATCATGGAGATCTATCCCGTAATAGTACATCAGCCCGCAGATGAAAGGGTGGAGTGGAAACCTAGCCCACAGAGGAAATGGTGGATGAAGACTACTCTCTCTGTGGGCTCCAGCGTGGGGATGACTTGTCCCTCGGCTGGCAGACGTGGGGCGATCTCCTTTGCCAAATATCCGGCCGCCTGGAGCTCAGTAATGTCCTCCTCCTTGACGGAGGAGACCATCCACTTGCCCTGACCACCAGATCCGGACATGGTTGCTTGAGTGGAAAGGAGATGAGAACTTGGGCGCTGGAGCTTGAGATCGGAAGGGCGAAGATAGGGAGAAGGCGTGAGGAGAGGTAGGGGGAATCCTTATCCCCTTATAAAGGCAGCAGATATTAAACGCCTGCTCACTCGCCTTAGGATTCGCCTGTTCCCTAGGGTTGTATGAACGGCACGGTTGAGTTACCCGCATTGATGAGAATCCCACGATAAGGGGACACGATCTCTGTTTCGACAAGACGTGCCAATAACAACCGCGTCTCGAAACATGGGATGGCAGAGGAAAAACGGTTCGAAATTATAACAGGACAGACACGATGCCGTGTTGGAGAGACACTGTCAATAGATCGAATTCGTGCGAATATTATATTCTCTATGCGGTTGTGTATGGTGTGCGTAACAGGTCCGGATGCACTTATTTCGTCCAAAGACTATTCTGGACTTCAGAAGGAGGAAACCCACCTTGCAATGCCGAAGACAAAAATCTGCACGCCGGACTCCTCGTCATTAAAGCCAGGTTCAGGGGCTACTGAGGGAGTCCTGGACTAAGGGGTCCTCGGATGTCCGGCCTGTTACCTATGGGCCGGACTGATGGGCTATAAATATATGAAGACCGAAGACTGCACCGTGTCCGGATTGGACTCTACTTGGCGTGGAAGGCAAGCTTGACGACCGAAGATTCCTTCTTATGTAACCGACTCCATATAAACCCTAGATCCCCTCGGTGTCTATATAAACTGAAGGGGATAGTCCGAAAAGGACATCGTATATACTCATTACCATATTCATAGGCTAGACTTCTAGGGTTTAGCCATTACGATCTCGTGGTAGATCAACTCTTGTAATACTCATATTCATCAAGATCAATCAAGCAGGAAGTAGGGTATTACCTCCATAGAGAGGGCCCGAACCTGGGTAAACATCGTGCCCCCTGTCTCCTGTTACCATCAATCCTAGACACATAGTTCGGGACCCCCTACTCGAGATCCGCCGGTTTTGACACCGACACCGATCCCCCGCCCTAGAACAGCTCAAGCAACTCACTTTTGATGATGGGCATATGTGCTCACTGCCAACGGCCGCACTCCACCTCGCGCCCACGCTACGCATCGCCAAATTCAGGAACTGCCATCCCCCTTAATGACGCACCCGCTCTTATTCTACCATGACTGAAGCACCTCAAGCTCGTCATCTGCCTCCCAAACGGTTACATGGAGCGTCTGCTCCATGGCTGTACTGCACTTGAGTACCTTCGTCTTCAGGCGATCAATGGGTTGAGTATCTTCCACATCACCTCCATGACTCTCTGGACTATTTATATGTGTTGCTAGTGCTGCAAGAAGACATCACAAGATGTGTACCATAGTATGGTCATTGAGGACTGATGCGGCTTGAACTACGTCGATATTTCCCCAAAGAGGAAGGGATGATGCAGCACAGCTACGGTAGTTATTTCCCTCAGTGATGAGATCAAGGTTATTGAACCACGCAACACTACGTGAACGACACCTGCACACAAAGAACAAATAATTGCAACCAGGCGTAAAAGAGGGGGTGTCAATCCCTCCTGGGTAAAAGATAGGTAAAATTGTAGTAGATTGGATAAATAGATCTCGCGGGAACGCGAGATAAAATAAATAATAAAAAATGAAGCAAGGTATTTTTGGGTTTTTGGATTAATGATCTGAAATAAAAGTAGATCTCGAAGGCAAATATGATAAAGAAGAGACCCGGGGGCCGTAGATTTCACTAGTGGCTTCTCTCGAGAAAAAATAGCATACGGTGGGTAAACAAATTACTGTTGGGAAATTGATAGAACTTCAAATAATTATGACGATATCCAGGCAATGATCATTATATAGGCATCACGTCCAACATTAGTGGACCGACTCCTGCCTGCATCTACTAATATTACACCACACATCGACCGCTATCCAGCATGCATCTAGTGTATTAAGTTCATGGAGAAACAGAATAATGCAACAAGAACGATGACATGATGTACACAAGATCTACTCATATAGGAATATACCCCATCTTGTTATCCTTAATAGCAACTATGCATACATGTCATTTCCCCGTCTGTCATTGGGATTGAGCACCGTAAGATCGAACCCATCACAAAGCACCTCTTCCCATGGCAAGAAAAATCAATCTAGTCGGCCTAACTAAACCAAAGATTTGAAGAAGAAATGTGAGGCTATAAGTAATCATGCATATAAGAGATCAAAAGACCCAAATAACTTTCATGGATTAAACACACAGATCAGATCATAAACTCAAAGTTCATCGGATCCCAACAAACACACCGCAAAAAGAGTTGCATCAAATAGATCTCCAAGAGACCATTGTATTGAGAATCAAAAGAGGGAGAGGAAGCCATCTAGCTACTAACTACGGACCCATAGGTATACAATGAGCTACTCTCACATCATCGGAGAGGCACCAATTAATGGGGATGATGAACCCCTTCGTGATGGTGTCTAGATTGGATCTTGTCGTTCTGGAACTTGCGACAGCTAGAATTGTGTTTCGTTGACTCCCCTAGGGTTTTTTCAATATTGGGGTATTTATAGAGTAAATAGGTGGTATAGGCAACTACCAATTTTTAGCTTTTCATAAAAAATAGGTTTAGCACCAAATAGGTTGTCTTGATGTGCAACTAGGTGAGCAACCTATATGATGCAAACAACAACTACAACAAGTGCAAGCAAAGGGTACAACACAATAATAGCTTGCACAAAGTAAAGGAAAGAGATAACCACAAGTGGAGCCGGTGGATACGAGGATGTGTTACTGAAGTTCCTTCCTTTTGGGGGAAGTATGTCTCCGTTGGAGCGGTGTGGAGGCACAATGCTCCCCAAGAAGCCACTAGGGCCACCATATTCTCCTCACGCCCTCACACAATGCGAGATGCCGTGATTCCACTAGTGGTGCCCTTGAAGGCGGCAACCGAACTTTTACAAACAAGGTTGGGGCTATCTCCACAACTTGACTGGAGGCTCCCAACAATACCATAGAGCTTCACCACAATGGAATGTGGCTCCAAGGTGACCTCAACTGTCTAGGGTGCTCAAACACCCAAGAGTAACAAGATCCGCAAGGGATTAGTGGGGGGGATCAAATTTCTCTTTGTGGAAGTGTAGATCTGGGCCTTCGCAACCAATCCCTAGAAAATCAACAAGTTTGATTGGCTAGGGAGAGAGATCGGGCAAAAGAGCTTTGGAGCAACAATGGAGCTTGGGGGAAAAGAGGTAGGTTTTCTTGGGGAAGAAGACCTCCTTTTATAGTGGGGAATCAAATCCAACTGTTATCCCACAACTCAGCCCGCAAAGAGCGGAACTACCGCTCATGGGAGTGGTACTACCACACTAGGCAGCGGTACTGCCGCTTGGCCCAGCGGTAGTACCGCTGGGGCCACTACAAAAAAAGACACATCCGTGACATTTTGGGCCAAATGAAAAAAAATTGTCATATTTATGACACTTCTATGACGATAATTGTGACAAAACCCGGTATCATCATAGATGTGGTGGGGTCCTACTTCTATGACAAAAAATCATGACAGAAAATGGGCTTTTCGTCCTGGGCGGGCCGGAGACGGAGCTGCATGACATTCTTTGGGCCGTCCATGACGGAAAAAACCGTGGTAGAAGCGAGGGCGAGGAAAATATCGGGGTGTTCCCGGTTACGGTGGGTGGTCGGGGCCGAGCGATGCACGTATCTCTCATACACGCACGCGCGTGGGTGCGAGGCGTTGGGCTCTAACTGAACCCGAGCGATTGCACTGCAGGCTACGTGTTACTGAACCCGATCGAGCGATTCCTTCGCTATTGCTGCTAACTGAAGCCGATCGATGCTGCCTCTGGATGAACAGTGAGCGTTGCTGGGGGGTTTGGATGAACAGTTCCCGGTGGGGGTGGATGAACAGGACCCCATGGTATTGCCTCTGGATGAACCGGACCCTGATCGATCGAGATGGTTGGGGCTGGATGAACAGGCCCCATGGAGGGCTGGATGAATAGGACCACCCCGTGGAGGCAGGATGAACAGTAGACGGTGGAGGGCTGGATGAACAGTAGCCCATGGAGGGGTGGTTGAACAGGAGCTCGTGGAGACGGCTGGTTGAACAGTAGCCGGTGGAGTAGCGCACGGTGGAGGCTGGATGAATAGGAGCCCGTGGATGAACAGTCGTAGGTGGAGGCTGGAGGAGGTCGACGGTGGATGAACAGTAGCCCGTGGAGGTTGGAGGGGGTCGACGGTGGAGATGAACAGTATCCCTTGGAGTCCCGTTTTGCGGTACGCCACACCCCTCCCGATGAACAAGACCCCCGTTTCGACTGTAGCGCTCCAACACAAGTCCGTTTCCTCCGTTTTGCGGTATGCCACACCCCTCCCGATCAACAGGACCCCCATTTTGACCGTAGGAGGTCCGTTTCCTCTGTTTTGCGGTACGCCAGACACCTCCCGATGAACAGGATCCCGTTTCGACCGTGGCTACTTGAACACAAGGCCGTTTCCTCTGTTCTGCGGTACGCCAGGCCTCGTTTCCATCGGCTGTTCCGTCCAAGCCCTCCCGATGAACACGACGACGCATTCCGTTCCGACCCAGCCGGTTGGCTCCCCATGAACACGATGGCGACGCAGTTTCTCTGTTCCGACCCAGCCATGTACACGAGCCCTAGCCGTACGTATGCGCGAGTAGGCCATCGAGACCCTGCCCATATGTACATACGTGGCCGTATTTTCTTTCTTGCACACTGGCCGTTGTATGTACGTGTACATGCTACGTGCGCGCCTCTACTACAACACGTGCGCGCCTCTACATCGGCCAGTATGTACGTACACGTTCACGACCAAAATGACAACGCTACGTACGCTTCAACCAGGTGGGTCCCGACTGTCAGGCACTTCCTTACCTGCGAAGATGTAGCTGGTGGGTCCGAGCAGTCAGGGGGGCAAATCGTTGTTTTTGCTCGGACGCACTTCCTTGCGTGCCAAGATGTAGCTGGTAGGTCCCAGCAGTCAGGGGGGAATGTTTTTTTTCACGAAATACAGTTGCCCGTCCGGTGGGTCCCTGCTGTCAGGTGGAGGAATAATTATTTTGCGCGTAATAAGGAGGCACTTCCTTGAGGCCGACATGGACCCAGCTGTCAGCCTCTCCACGTACAGTACTCTTCCGATGGAAGTCGTTCCTTGACCACGTTGACCACGCCGCACCGAGAGCACCAGGGCGATGGACGACGGCGAGGCCTAGGAAGGGGACGATGTGGAGCCGGGGAAGACGCGGCAGTGGAAGCCCGCGCAGAGAGGAGTACGAGGGTTCACTGGTTCAGCTACGGTGTGAGGCTGCCGTCGCCGCAGGGCCTGGCCAACGATGGGAATAGTAGGGGGCAGTAAGGCCTCTGCGGCAGCACAATCGACCACGGGAGGCAGGAGCATGCGGCACGACCGGCAGTGCTTTGGGTGGCTGGAACAAGAAGACCAGAGGTTGAAGAAGCAGTACGGTCGTTGGATGAACATCGTACGGTCACTGGAGCTAGAATTGTTCATATTGACTAAGTTGACAAAGCACTCCATCCCCGTCAACTAAGTAGGCCCACAAGTCAGCCTCCCACCAAGGTGGCTCCCAACTAGCAGGGGGAGTTTTCATTTTTTTGTGCGTAATAAGGAGGCACCTCTGGTGGGTCCGAGCTGATAGCGGGGGGAACGCTTTTTTCGCGAAATAAATTGGCCTATCCGGTGGGTCCCAGCAGTCAGGGGGAAATGTTTTTTCGCCAAATACGGTGGCCCGTCTGGTGGGTCCCTGCTGTCAGGTGGAGGAATAATTATTTTCCGCGTAATAAGGAGGCTCTTCCTTGTGGCTGCCGTCGACCCACCTATCAGCCTCTCCACGTACAGTATTCTTCCGATGAAAGTCGTTCCTTGACCATGTTGACCACGCCGCGCCGAGAGCACTAGGGCGGTGGACGATGGTGAGGCCTAGGAAGGGGGTGACGCGGAGCCGGGGAAGACGCGGCAGTGGATGCCCACGCGGAGAAGAGTACGAGGGTTCACTGGTTCGGCTATGGTGTGAGGCTGCCATCGCCGCAGAATAACAGGGGGTGTGGGTGAGTTGAGGGATGCCCTGGCCAGCGGTGGGAGTAGTAGTGGACGGTGAGGCCTGTGCGGCAAGGAGCAGGCGGCACGACCGACGCTGCTTTGGGCGGCTGGAGCAAGAAGACCAGAGGTTGAAGAAGCACGATGGCCGTTGGATGGACATCGTACGGTCACGGCAGCTAGAATCATTTATATTGACTAAGTTGACAAAGCCCTTGGTATGCGTCAACTTAGTAGGCCCACAGGCTAGTTTCCAAAATGGTGCACCCCAGATGCCAGGGGGAGGAATCATTTTTTGAGCTGATGAAGCTAGAATATCCGAGATTGAAGAAGAAGCACGGCATCCGTTGGATGGACATCCAACGACAACTGCTGCTAGAACCGTGTGTTGACTATAAGTTGACAAAGCCTTGCATATGTGTCAACTCTCTTTTTTTCAGGGACGCGTCAACTTAGTAAGGCCACAAGTGTGTGGCAGAGAACTTATAGTCCATTTGAGATTTGTAAGAATGTGCAGCCAATTTTTGAATTCTAATGGAATTTACTACAACCCATTTACAGTTTGTAAAAAGTACATCCCATTTCAACCAACCGTTCAAAACAGAATTCAATAAAATTTCCCACATTTTGATGGGATCCGAAATAATTTTATCCCGAAATTTCTAGTCAGATTAAATACAATTTCAATATATATTTATATTACGTAGAAATCTAACAAAACATTGCGCTTGCAACAATTAATGAAATTAAAATTTCCAATATCCAAAAATAATATTTTATAATGTAATTACGTGTTTGGTGCATTTTTTATAGTTACTGCCTAGTTTTTATAATTACATCCCATTTATTATTTCTTAAAGCCCATTTTCTTGTTAAGCCTAATGCATCCCTCCTAGGAAAGATTTGCAGCCCAGCGGGGCGGAGAATAACAACTTGACCTTGCATGGGTATTCCTAAAATAAGTATAGCTGGGCTAGATATTTTCAGCTTGAAAAATAATAATATCTGGGCTGGATATCCGGCCTGGGCTAGACGGGCCACAACCCGCCCAGTTAATAGCCGCAGCGATGTTTTCGTTCTTGTTCAGAGGAGAAAAATTAATATCTGGGCTAAACATCGCTCAAGAAAAACTCTGCAGTGCTCACACCTCAAAACACAAATACTGCTCGAGCTGCTTGGTCCCAGCTGTCGGCCGCTTCTTGTGCAATTCTCTCGTTTATCGACTACATAAGTTGAAAATGGTGTGGGACCGTGATGTCAGGAAACCAGGAGGAAGCAAAAAAATTATAGTTTTATATACTAATAAGGAGGCACTTGCGTACGTGCGGCTATGGCCCTAGTGGGTCCCCACTGTCATCCTCTCCAAGTAAAGTCATCACCTCATCCTCATGTCCGTTGACCATGTTGACAACGCAAGACGGCGGCGCCACGGCGAGCGCAACAACTCGAAGGACGACAGAGAGGGCCTCGCGGGCCCTACGGATGGTCTGATACAGCGCCTGCTAATCATTCGGGAAGCTAGGATCATAGGGGCACATGTCCGCGATGGCATTGTCGTTGGCTTGTTCACCGGTGCTCGTTGAGGAGACGCAGGTTGCAGCACAGGTCCTCCTATGCTGGTAGCTCTTCCACCATTAGGGCGTCGAAGTGGGGCTGCACCTGCTCTATGGTGAACACGACATGAACCGGCTTGGACAGTGGCGCCGACTCCTGGTCGGAAGCTACGTCCATCGTCTGATTGTTGTCGCTCAGCTCGGCGAGGTAATTGGCGAGCCAGCATGTCCGGCTGCTGGACTGACCTGCTGCCAAGCATGATACCGACTGCCCTAGCCCACCCAGACCGCCTCCATCACTCGCGCGCGCTTTCCGCCCGAAACGGTCAGCGCCGCCCGCCCCGCTTCCCAGTGCATGTGATTGCTCCGCCTTCAAACGACACAAGTGCCATCTGTCCTTCCTTCTGCCGCCCACATTAATGATACGCGCTTGCCGAGGCGGCTACTCCGGCGCCACACGTCCGTCCCTCCGCCGCCCACCATTTCTATATAAACTGCTGCGCCGGCCATACCCGCAGTCATCCGCATCCGTTCCTATTCTCCTGTCCACACCACTACTGCCCACCATGGTTTCCTCGCGCTCCAGCGCTCTTCGGGACGGGCAGACGACGAACCACAAGGAGATGGCAGCCATTCTTGCCGACTGGCTGGCCGGCAGGTAGCCGGAGGACGACGACGTTCCAATGGAGAACATGGTAGTCGACGATCCGGCGCCAACCCCCTCCTCGCACCATCCTTGCCGGTGCATTGCATCATGACCATTAGCGAGGCCTATGCCCAATATATGGACACGGTGAGGCAGAAGCGTGAGGAGCAGTTCTGGGAGGCGCATGCCGACGCCGCCTACAACCACCATCTCCTCCAGGAGCACCTGCATGTAACGCCCCGGACACACCCGCCGGTGGTCGTTACTCCTGGCGGGATCTAGACTGGCCCCATAGATCAATACTAGTCTTTTCTGCACACTTTGTCCTCACTCGTGCGCACCCGGGAGAAACTTCCCGGTCGGTCACCCATCCTGAAATTTCTCCAAGCTAAGCACGCTTAACTTTGGAGTTCTGTCCGAATGGGCTCCTGGAAAAGAAGGAATTCCTTATTGATATGAGTTGTCTATCATCCCTATTAAGCCAGGCTATCACATACACACCCACTCCGAGGAACCGACGTCCTTGTCGGGCCACAGGAACGTTCCCTCTTGGCACAAACGTCAGTGCATCCAGTCCGATACATGTGCCATGCTGTGTGCCACGATGGGTCACAAACGTCATGAACAACATGACCGTGCACCTATCCGCAAACATCCGTGTAACCGCGAGGGTCGGCTCTGATACCAACTTGTAACACCCTGGACACACCCGTCGGTGGTCGTTACTCCTGGTGGGATCTAGACTGGCCCCACAGATCAATACTAGTCTTTTCTGCGCACTTTGTCCTCACTCGTGCGCACCCGGGAGCAACTTCCTGGTTGGTCACCCATCCTGAAATTTCTCCAAGCTGAGCATGCTTAACTTTGGAGTTCTGTCTGAATGGGCTCACGTAAAAGAAGGAATTCATTATTGATATGAGTACACTATCATCCCTATTAAGCCAGGCTATCACACTACAGGCGGAGGAGCAGATCACCGCGGAGCAGGCGGAGCAGGAGGCGCTGCTCAACTCGTACCGCTCCGCCCGCAAGGGCCGCCTCGAGCACTGGCGGTACCGCATGCGGGTGGCGGAGGTCGCGACTGCCTACAAAGAGGGCGATGAAGCGGGCGAGGCGCTGTTTGGCGAGACCGAGGACGAGGCAGAGGACAATGCCGGCTCCGATGAGTCCCCGCTTCGCTGGCGTCGACGAGGCCCTGCTCCGCCGAGGCCCCGTGGCGCCAACAACGAGGCAGAGGACACACCGGCTCCACTGAGGCCCCACCCTGCCGGCAACGAGGGGGAGGATTTCCCCCGCTCCGCCGAGGCGCCGCCCGCCGGCAATGAGACAGAGGACATCGCCGGCTCCACCGAGGCCCCGCCCCGCTGCCAACGAGGCCGCGCCACATAGAAAACGAGGAAGAGTAGAACACGGTAGGTCACCGCTGCTCGGGTCCAAGTAAGGCCACCGCTACTACCCTCCGGTTGCTTGCACTGAGTTGTACATCATGGAGAAATTCTATGATTACAGGATGATTGAAGAGCGCTCTGTGGTTGAGCAAGCTCATGATATACAGTAATTTGCTAGAGAACTTGAGCACTTCAGTTGTATGCTACCGGACAAGTTTGTTGCCGGAGGTATCATCACTAAGCTTCCTCCTTCGTGGATCTCATTGGCACTCTTGACATGGAAGAAAAGGCGAGAGCAAAGGACACACGTGCTCGAGGAATTGAGGGAGGATCTAGTTCCAATCTGGTATAGAAGAAGAACTTCCAGCCGCACAAGTGCAAGAACAAGGGCAAGTTTGATGGTAAAGCAAAGTTTGATGGGAAGAACAAGGCTGTACAACACACGAACTTCAAGAAGAAGAATGACAAGAAGAAAGGTGTTTGTCATGTGGGGATCCTAATCATTAGGCTCCTAGTTTCCCTAATAACTATGACAAGCTAGGAGGGTTGACCACTGATGGCCGGTTAGCTTCTTGGCGGCGACGTGGAGTCGGAGAGCTATGTTGGAGAAGGACGCTGCTTCTACTTAACTGCTGGTGCAGTTGGCTGACGGACACGTGGGCCCAACAAGCATCTGGGCCACATATCAGTTACGCAACTACACCTGCAGTTAAGTCACTGAAGCTTTTGTTCGGCTCATCCGGACACAGGTGGGTAGCTTCGGTTAATTAATTATACCTCCGGCCCACCCCTTTTTAGTTGAAGAATGTATGAAATGTAATGAAATCCGGCATGTTTATATGAAATCCGACCGTGTATGAATGGATTTATTTCGATTAGTTCGAATTCTGTATCACTGGCATTGGATGAACATGCAAAACAATACGTACTAGCATTATTCCCAGGGTGCCTCGTTTGTAGCAGTTTCACATGTACTCCCTCCGGACCTTTCTAGTCTGCATACAAGTTTTGTCTGCAGTCAAAGTATCTCTACTTTGACCAATCTTATAGAAAAAAGTATGCACTTTCATAATGTGCAAAGTAAAAAGGAACAGAAGGAGTACAAAGAGTTTGAGCAGCTTTTTAGCATTCCTGTACATTGCAATCAAACACACATGCATGGCAGTTCATAGGGAACATTCAAAACAATCAATGATTATGCATCTCAGCGATTCACATGTCAGAGCCAATATTTACTTCACAACTAAAGAATAAAGAAAAAATGGATCAACGCTGCTGACAGCAAAGGGCGTCCCATTCAAAAATATCAAACGCATGTCTTCTTGCTAAAATTAATGAGCAAAATGTGACAAGGTTTTCCCATTCCAAAATATCAAATGCCTATGATTGTGGAATGGGCAGGGTTTGCCATCAGTTCAGACATTAACATGGCACCTCATGCTAAATAAACTAGTTGTTATTTTTGTGCAGTTCCACCAAAATCAACCAAATTCACGCGTAGCTTGTATGGTTTCACCCTTATATGTTGCAACGCCTTGAACTTATCGGCACCTCCTTTCTTGTGGTGGAAATGAATGATTCGATGTATTCATGAACATTTTGTGCGGTTCCCATTGAAATCAAGCTGAGCACCCCTGTTTGCCCAAATACAAAAAAGTGATTAGTATAAAGCAAACTGTACTATGAATTGACAGTTTAAACAGGCACCTACATGGTCCATGTAGAGCACACTTTTAGAAAAATGGAACTCACCGGAAAGAATCCTAGAACAACACTGTACTCACGCATCATAGCAAGAAAATGGAGATTTGTCAGTCCTTCTGAGCTGAAGTTAGTTTGGTCTTGTGGGGGGTAATGTAACCATCCTTCAACTGCTCCTTCTGATGAGAAGATAGACATGGCTTCTTCATCCTAGCATAATCGGAACTAGTGACTTCACGTACTCCATATTCTTCTTCAGAGGAGGATGATCCTGTTGTGCAAAGACAAGAGGATAACTAAATGCTAGCATCCCTGTTTGCTCGAAAAAAGGAAAGGAAATATTTAAAACAACACAAATGAAGCACTTCTCAAGGACAATACCACTTTTTGATGGCAGTATCTAAACAGTAGAACAACACCAATACAGATGACAAATCTCAATCATATGGATGAAATCAGTGGGCGGGTACCAACCTTTGTCAGGAGGCTTATTGTGTAGAGCATACAGATGAAGCACTTCTCCGGAACCATCTATTGCTATCTACTGTGGTGGCCATGCTTACTATATACTCCTTGATTAGATTAATGTTTCCAACATCTTCTTGTGCAGTTCCACTAAAATATATGGTATCTTCAAAGAAGATCCCTGTTTGCAAAAGTAGAGATAATTATTTATTACATTAAGAGTGGCATCAAATCAGTGGCAAAACAATTGCTTGTTCCAGCCATAGCAATAAATAAAGATGCAAAACTATATCATTACTTGTGTCATCACAGTTCCAGTGCTTCATTACAGCACTAGGAGTTGATTTTTGTTCTTCCGCTTGTTCTTCCCCTTCATCACTTGGTTCAATAACAGACAAGCTTCACCTTCAATATAAGATTTGGCATGTCAACTAGGTTGCACAAGTATAGCACTAAACAATGACATTAATTTTCTAGTGGAAGTGGCAAAATACAGGCCAACAGTTGTGAAATATCCTTATCTTACCTCAATGGGATATTGTGGTGCACATACAGATTGGAAGTCTTGTCTCCATTTGTGCACTTCACTAAAATCAAGCAACATTACCGTACAAGTAGCACAACATATGAAAGCACATTGCAGAATCATGTGAAAGAAGGCTAGTACTGACCTCTCATGACGCGGAATTCAAACAACTCACAAGAAGAAGATCTGAA
Source organism: Triticum monococcum (assembly GCA_034509565.1). Lineage (NCBI taxonomy): Eukaryota > Viridiplantae > Streptophyta > Magnoliopsida > Poales > Poaceae > Triticum > Triticum monococcum. Next base: position 499,103,262 of record CM067843.1, read on the forward strand.
CCAAATTTGCCAACACGGGTAGGAAGTAAGATCTCCTGTTGTGCAGTTCCACTAAGATCAAGCAATCAAGCAATGTTGTCGGTGTGACACTTTGGTTGAACTACACAAAACACTCTTAAAACAAAAGTGTTTTGTGCAGTGCAACAAAAGGTCACAATGGCAACGAGGTGAAGTAGATAACCCTGTTTACACAGAGGTGCAAAGGAAACAACTAGTGGTCAATAACGGTGGATGACACAAAAGCCAACAAAAATAAGCATCTACCTTATCTAAATGGGAAAGAAAGCAAGACAGTAGCATTTCTCAAATGATGGCATTCATTAATATTAACAGAGATATTATATTAACAATACAATTCGTTAAACATGTAATTTGCTTTTAATTGTGGCATTGCATCAATTTTCCAGCGGCATTATTAAAGGGTGCTTGTTTATAGGGATATTTTGGTGGAGGGACTAAAAAACTTCGTGTCAGTCCCATTTAAACCAAACAGGAGGGACTTTTAGGGACTAAAAGTGGGCATTTGTGACTAAAGAAAGAAGACCCCGAGGGAGAGTCTTTTTGGGACTTTTTTCAACAGTTGCCCTTGCCACACATCGCACCTTGTCTCTATTAGTTCATTACTAGGGGTAACATGGTCTTTTAGCATGTCATTTAATGACCTCTAGTCCATGTTTAGTCCCTAGAACCAAGCAGGTAGGGACTAGGGAGTTTTTAACAAAACAGGGCCTTAGATTAACAACAACTAAAGAGTTGCACGGGACAGTGGACGCACCAGCACCATGTGCATCTACCGATGTACTGGGGTGATGCACAGTCTATTGCAACAAAGAACAAACAACCAAGGAGCATATTTGTCTTGGTCCCAGTTTTGTTATCTTTAGACACCTTTCCCTATGTGAGCGCAGAAAATCTAGTCCTGCTCAAACTCTACAGCCTTGTCCCCCAAAACAAAAGATCAGTTTGTTACAGATGTGCGTACTGCGTTTGTCATTGTTTTCCCTTTTCGACCAACGTAGGTGCTGGATAGCCAGTCTGTACTAGTACTTTCCCCACTTACTTTCCTCTATGAACCACATCCTAGATTTATGCTATGCAACTTTCCCCACTACTTTCCCCAATTCCTGTCCTCTTTGAATCACGTCTTAGATTCATGCGATACAACTTTCCCCACTACTTTCCCCCTTGCTTTCCTTTTTGAACCACGTCCTAGATTCATGCTATACAACTTTTCCCACTACTTCCCCCCATTCCTTTCCTCTTTGAACCACGTCCTAGATTCATGGTATGCAACTTTCCCCACTACTTTCCTGTTTGATCCAACACCTAGATTCAAAGTGCAGAAGCGGAAAAAGCCCACATGCAACTAGAGCAATGCATGCGGAATAAGTAGATTATACCTTAAGGTTGTTGGGGTGTGGTTCGGTGGGCGACCGGAGGCTGTTCGACCCACACTATGTATGGCGGCAAAGAAGAAGGGGTCGAAGGCCCTCCCGCACCGCCACTGGGTGAAAGTGAACAGCTGCGCCGGTAGTGGATTCCCTCCCTCGCCGACGGCGACAGCGTTAAGCCTCCTTCCCTTCCTGGTGGACGGATCCTTACAGCTCTTTGACCAGCAATGAGGGGAGAGAGAGAGGACAACGATGTCTTGTTTAGATCTAGAGAGGGTGAGAGAGTGTGAAGAGAGCAAATACCAGTAGACCAGCAGTGAGGGGAGAGAGAGAGGCCAACGAAGTCTTGTTTAGATCTCGAGAGGGTGAGAGAGTGTGAAGAGAGCAACTACAAGCGCTGAGGCTCCAGCGTGTATATATATACTGGAGAGAGTGTGAAGAGTGCAAACCCTAGAAAACAAGCACCGAGGCTGCAGCTTATACGTGATGAGGTGATTATACGGTCACTACGAGATCGTATAGCTCCATATCCATCCATTTTGACCAGTCAAAGAATCCTCCTGGCACGAATTATGCTGAAGTGTAGTTATCAAACCCAAGACCTCAAGTTTGATGAGCGAACAGGCTAACCAGCTACACAACCCTCCCGTTATGTTCAACGAGAGGAAAATAACCTTTTATACATTCCTGCATTCATGTGACAAGCATGTCGTGTTTTTTTTGTGTGTGGGAGTCATTGGGATTTAAATCATAATCGTGTCATGTGGCTTTGCCGGTAAGACTATCCAAAGTGGTGCAGAAATAATGCAACCTTAGTCACCTTACCTCTCTCCACGTAGTACGTTGGGTCCCACCAGTCATAGGGTGAAACAAACAAATTAATAAGAAAAATTAAAAGCGCCAACGGTGTATCTTACCTCACACATCTCGCTACTGCTCGGGAACACTGTATAATTGATCCATCTGCTCGCTCACGTACTATTTTAAGTGAATCCTTATTATAACATGGACACAATTTGGGCACTTGTATTTGACTTAAGTCAGTGTGCCACCGTATCTCGTACGAATCCCTCCATCTAGGTGTAATAAGTCACGTTAGAAGGTGCAGCAGGACCAAGGTGGAAGCAGATTGGAGAAGAAGGAGAAACTTGACCAGTCATTCCTCCAATCAAAGCCCTGATTTCTGTCTCTAAATGCAAAAATTAATCCAAACAACTAAGATATGCCGTTTTAGCTACCATGCAGGGCCACGTATTAACTCGCATGCAAGCCGACTTTGATTTCTTGACTGATCAACGCGTAGTTGCGCTCCATGCGTTGGGTTTCCGGGGGAGATAACAAGGCAGAGTAAGGAGTGTTTGGTTACATTGCTTAGGCTGGTCATAGTGGTGAGTAACTTAGACTAGTACAACATGCATATCTTACTAGTCTATGTTACTACTACGCGAAGTTTGCCATCGGAAGCGAGCCTATCTGGCTCTCCTGAGCTAGCAAGGTTTTTCTAGCCCACCCAAACTAGCTGGCCCACAAAAGCTAACATATTTTAATAGTTCCAAACGCCGAACCTTGCCCGGCTACGCTATAAGCTGTTCTTGCTAAGGATCCAAACGCTCCCTAAGTAACAACACTCCCTAGCAATGAGGCCAGGAGGGGATTGAGATGCGAAGTTAATGGACGACACCTAAACATTTTGGGAATATCTGATTTCCCTAGGATGACTTAACACCTAGACGGAGGGAGTATTACTCCTCAGTCCAGGTTTGATGGAATATTCGTCACCTCTTCTCTTCTTGTGCGTACTCCATTTGTATCTCACTTCCTGTGGCTTCGCACTCACATGATTTTCCTATTCTAGGAACCTATGTGTGCGTGTGCGTGTGTGTTTAACAACATGTGTGTGTTAGAGAGAGCGACAGATCGACCTACTCCTATAGAGAGATGGTGTGTAGTGTACGATTTTAGCCGCGAGAGTCGGTGCATCCTCTCATTTCCGGGCATCCGGTAGGGACAAGCGGATAGCTGCCATGCCTGCTCCTGACCAGCCTGGCCCACCCAAAGCCCCTCCATCGCCCGCGCGCGCTTCCCGCCCGAAACGGTCAGTGCCGCTCCAAAGAATCGGTGCCGCATTCATGCCCGGGTAGAGCGGATGCGACCTCTCACTGGCACCTGCATTAAAGGGAGAAGCGGATTCAAGAGTGATGGTTGCTTCGTCCGTCCAACTTACTATTGGGTCTATGTGATTTGACGGCTCATTGGTCATTATTACTGAGGTGGTAGGACTGCTGGATGTCCCACACTTTCAACGAAATAAGGTACTACTAGATTACAATTGTCTCCATTCTTACGGCGGAGGAGTGCAAGAGCAGTGAAAACACGCAGGCTCAGTGATTACATGGCCCACCTCACACTATCACCATATTTTCTGGACACCGTGAGACACCTAACTCTTTATATAGTACTCCCTCCGTTCCTAAATATAAGTCTTTGTAGAGATTCCACTAGGTGGACTACATATGGAACAAAATGAATGAATCTACACTTAAAATGCATCTATATACATCTGTATGTGGTTCATGGTGAAATCTCTACAAAGACTTATATTTAGGAACAGAGGAAGTACTTGTATAGTACGTACTGTAATTTATCAGCGAGATAGTACAATGCTATGAAGCTTCCAGCTTCTGTTACATCTATCTTCCGTCCAAGGTTGCCCGTTGCAACATTTCATAAATTAAAAGGAGACTAACATGCATGCTATTGCATCTCAATGATTGACAGACCATAGCAAATATGTACTCCCTCCATTCTGAAATAAGTGTCTCAACTTTATGCTACATACGGAGCAAAATGAGTGAATCTACACTCTAAAATACATCTATATACATCAGTGTTTGGAGTATGTACTAGTAGTTCATATTGAAATCTACTAAAGGACATATATTCCAAACAATATGATAATCTCTCTAACCAAGGTAGGGACGAGGAGTAAACGGAGGGAGTACTAGTAAAATTTTCTCCTCGTCCTGGGAGCCACCACGCGCGTGGGCGAGGGAGCGGGCGTAAGGCGTAGTAAGCAAGATTCACCTCATCCCGCGAGCCACCGTGCCCGTGGGTGGGGGAGATGGCGTACTGCGAGTTGACGGGACACATCAAAAGTACTCCAGTGTATAGAGCCTTTCCTCTAAGGTAGGCCCCACATGGTTTGCCTCTTTTTTAACATAACGTGTCAAGTTGCAATTTGTTTGTTCACCCGTGGTAGACGATCCTCCCTCCATCTAGTGGACAACTAGTACACGTGTCAAATTACCACGTGGGCTGCCTTTTCATACAGAAATGAGCTCCACCATGTACTCGCGCGGGTGTGGTTGGGAAAGAGATGGGAGTACGTGCACCGTGTGTGCACCTCTTCTCTTCGTGCACGTCCCCCACCTACGTGGGTGTGTGTGAGAGATACAAACCTAGACAAATGGCTTGTGCGTTCGTGAGTGTTTTTTGTTTGGGGGGGGGTTGATTTCGTGAATGTATTTGTGGGAATATGTGTCGATGACATATCAAACAAAATTTTGAATGCAATGTGTGTGAAATGGAGGCCTATCCATATCATATATAGAGGGTCGGGCGATCCACGAGGAGAGAGGGAGGGTCATAGGTATCGATAGAGTCGAAGAGACGATCAAGTGGGTGGGTCCGAGATCGATGAAGAGAGCCATCGAAATTGTGTGTGTGTGTGTGTGTGTGCAAGTCAAAGATATAGGGCGACTGACCTAGCTACTAGAATGTTAGAGGGCACAGGTCAAGTTTGTGTGTGGCAGGGAGACATGACTAGAGCGCTCGATGTATCGGTGTGTGTGTGGGGGGGGGGAGGGGTGGGGGAGGGTTAGGCAGAGGCCTAACTATAGAGGTAGAACGACTCATATATGTGTTGAGAAGGAGAGACCCAGCTATGTCTTGAGGGAGATCGGTCAACATCCATACATAACTGAAGGACGGGAAATAGGATGGGACAGAGAGAGAGAGAGAGGAGAGAGAGAGAGAGAGAGAGAGAGGGAGAGGGGTAGAGTGCTGGATGGGCGATGGAATTGCTTCTCGAAGATGGTGGGAGAGGCCCACTAGACAAACTGAGGGTGGAACTGAAATATTATCAATAAGAGTGGGGATGTGTTTCTGTGTGTGCCTGTGCGTGATAGATCGGTCGGGACACATCCATGGATGATGAAGGGGAACCATGTGTTTGGTAAGGAAACCTAACTAGATCTTGTTGTTTGTCGGAGGAAGGGAGAGACATAAATAATGAGGTAGATCGATCGACGCGTGGGAAAAATGAGTTATAAGGACCTAGCTAGCTATATGTATAGTGGGAGATCGGTCGCTGTACGTCCATTTGTTAGAGGCAAATAAGGCCCGGAGAGATGGATAGATAGAGAGAATGAAGCTAGGAGGTGGTGCGAGAGGCCCAACTACTAGCTAGATAGGGGAGGAGTGTGCGGTTGTGAGATCGATGAAAAGAGGGGCGAGAGTTTACACGTGTGTGGGACCGTATGAGAGACATGAGGCAAGGACACATAAAGGAGGAGATTGAAGGTGCGTGTGTATGTTGTAGGCAGACATCACTGGAGAGGTTTATCGATCGGTGTGTGTCGGAAAGGATTTGTGGAGACTGTGGGAGAATGACCTAAAGAAAAAAAATTGAATGTGCGCGATGGATAGAATGCCGAGGGAGGGGGAGGGCGAGGAGGGCGTGTGCATGCACGAGAGAAAGTTAGTGGTAGCTACAAAGGTTAGAGGATTGTGTGGGTGTGTAAGAGACTAAAAAAGACCATAATTTGATATGAATGTGGATTCATATATTTGAATAGGAGATCATAGTGTTTTAAACATATGCATGCATGAATATAGCGGTGATACGCGTGTTGTGATTTTGCACATGTTATTCCATAATGTGATAATGCATGGCGTTTGCATCTCACAGCTAAATGTCGAACAATCTAAACCATACTATACATCGAACAATCTCACATTCTATTTCAATTTGTGATAATGTGTGGCGTTTGCAGCTTACAACTAAATATCGAACAATCTAAAAAATACTATATATCGAACATTCTCACGTTTTATTTGAATTTGTGGTAATGTGTGGTGTTTGCAACTCACATCTAAATACTTGTAGGCGTAGGGCGCGAGGCACCATACATAATGTGATAAACACATTAGACATATGAGACATGGTTTAGTTTGTGAAGATCTAGCTAGAGCTTGAAATGTACTATGATTTGAAATCAACATAAAGTGGATTCAAAAAATCGAGTTCGAGTTCATATAGTACACATAGTTCATATGTAACTCGAGACTAATCATGTGGTGTGCTGTGAAGATAATACACAAATGATGGTTTAACTTGACAATAATGACGATTGTAGATCTTATTAAAACAGAGAAACAAATTCAAATGCTTTGACTTCACAACAATCATTATTGCAGATCTTATTCAAATAGAGAAGCGAATTCAAATTTAGTTCATATTGAAGCGGTAGTATATACATTTGGAATGCACTAAAACGTTCATTTGAGTACTAGGTTGCATGCATTATACACGTAGCAAAATATTTTAATTGAACATAACATGATTTCAAAGTTTAGAATGACATTTGTAGTGCGAATTGATTTGGTACAGTACACGTTAGGCTTGTCCGGAAATTTCAACCCGCGCCTTGGTAGCCCGAAATATTTAAGATATATCTTTGTCTCGTTGTGCTCCGACAACTCCCTCATTCTCAACCCGTGCCTTGCTATTCCAAAATTACAACGCGCGCGGAAACTCCCACCTCCTGTGAAATCCCGACACGCGAAATGCCCGTGATACCCCTGAACCGAAAGAACCACCTCAAATCGATGGGGGTACTTTCATAACTTACCCCACATTTCGGACAAGCGCGTCCCTAAGCCATGGTTCCCCACTCCCATCCCATCCGCCCACCCATTCGTACACCGAGGCCGGCAAAACCTATGAAGCCCCACACCCTCCTCCGTCCTCCACCCAGCTGGAGCCTCTTCCCCGACGATGTCGTCCACAGCAACACCTGGACGTCCCTCATCCATCGTACCGGATGAGGATCCGTCATCGATCTGGTCGTCCCACCGGTTCAGCCACCCCGTCCTCCACCTCCAAGGAGCTGCCCCGATGTTCCCCTCATCTTTCACACCACCTCCATTCCCACACCGCCGTCTTCAGCTGCATCACCGGAAGATCATCATCATCACCGTTTCCTCGGATGAAGCTGCGGCATAATCGGCGCCACCAAAGAGGTTGTACACTAATCACCACATTTTTCTTCTTGATTCGATCTCACGGTGCTGCCGGCGCTCGGTCCCGAGCCAACACGGCGCAACTCCATCCACGGCGGCATCGCCAGCCACTTCCTCCATGGCGTCGCTCCCTCGGCGGCGACGTCCACATCAGTAGGAGCTGCTGCTTTAGCTCTCGCTCGCTCGCGCTGCTGCTCTGCTCTTGCTCTCGGTCCCCTGCCTGGTCTTCTCTTGCTCGCGCTGCTGCTCTCGCTCTTGCTCTTGCTTGCGATGCTGCTCCGATTTAGCTACACTTCAGTCGACTGAATCGACTTTCGGGTCAGTTGATTTTCAAGGGGTGGGGGGGGGGCTCACCGGAGTTAAGGAAGAACCAGCCGCAGCAGGGAGGGGGGCTCAGCGGAGAGGTACCCCACTATCTATCTTAGGGTTCAGGGTGGGGGCGGTGGTCGCCGCCGGTGGTGGGGCGGTGGCGTGGTGATCGCCGAAGAAAAAGCTCGGCACGGGGGGCCTACGGGGATGGCCGGGGCGGCGGCGGACCGGCGGTGGGGTGTGTTTTCGGGGTGGGTGGGGCGGCACACTACCGACCGCGGGCGACGGGGGGCGGCTGTTTGGCCGGTGGTGGCTGGCAGCTCAGGGGGTGGAGGTTGAAGATGAAATGTAGGCCCTTGATTTCGTATCCAACGGCTGCAAAATCATTTGACCAGAGATGAAAAAGTCAGTCAACTGACTTGTAGCCTCACCTCTAGTGCGTTCAGTTTTGACAGTAAAATTCAGTTTCGACAGCAAAATTCAGTTTCGACAGTTAAGTTCAGTTTCGATAGTTAAATTCAGTTTCGACAGTTAAGTTCAGAGATGAGCGGCTGATGTATACATCTAGCACTTTGTGGTTATGTATTTTACGTCATCTATTGGAGATGCTATTAGAATTCCACTCAGGTTAACATTGTCTCTCTTGTCCCGCTTCATCCTCGACGTCGTACAACTCATCGGAGCTGCTCCAACGACGAAACCCTCCATCATAGCAGAGCAGTACCTCGGGCTCCATCTCTAGACGCCTAAGATCTTCTTCCCCTCCTCCAGCAGCCAAGTCAGCCGGAGCATCCTCACCGGCCAACCCAATAACGTTGAGATCGACATGGCTTCGCCAAAGAGGTTGTACACTTCTTGTGGTTTGACTTAATCTCACCATGCTTCTTTGCATCCTGTGATCTTCCAATTCTTATGAACCAAACACCCAGATTGGCAGAAATCCTGTGTTTTTAAATTCTCAGTTTTGCACATGCATTCCTATCCTATTCATGTCTATTTCCTATCCCTGCATTGTTAGAATCCTCAAATTCGAACAAGCCCTTACACAATTACTTCTGTTATAGATATGTCTCAAAGAAAACCTTGTGTGGTTTGTCCTACTCCTGTGGTGCTATGTTCCACCCCAACTCGGCTGCTCCAACAATGGAAGGGTTCACCACAGCAGGGATCCGCTCTCCAGACTTTCTTTCGCCGCCTCAGATCTTCTACCCCACCGCCGGCAGCCACGACAACTGCATTACCATCATCAATTGAGCAGATGACCTTGAGGACTACATGGGTCCGCAAGAGAGGTCGCACTCTTCCGTGTCTGCTTACGTTATGCATCGCTTAATATGATGACATGCTACTTTATCATTGTTGAGGGAGTCCTGGACTAAGGGGTCCTCGGACGTCCGACCTGTTATCTATGGGCTGGACTGATGGGCTGTGAAGATATGAAGAATGAAGACCGCACCATGTCCGGATTGGACTCTACTTGGTGTGGAAGGCAAGCTTGACGACCGAAGATTCCCTCTTATGTAACCGACTCCATGTAAACCCTAGATCCCCTCGGTGTCTATATAAACCGAAGGGAATAGTCCAAAAAGGACAATGCATATACTCATTACCATATTCATAGGCAAGACTTCTAGGGTTTAGCCATTACGATCTCTTGGTAGATCAACTCTTGTTATACTCATATTCATCAAGATCAATCAAGCAGGAAGTAGGGTATTACCTCCATAGAGAGGGCCCGAACCTGGGTAAACATCGTGTCCCCTGTCTCCTGTTACCATTGATCCTAGACGCACAGTTCGAGACCCCCTACCCGAGATCCGCCGGTTTTGACACCGACATTGGTGCTTTCATTGAGATTTCCACTGTGTCGTTGAGAAAACGCTCGATGGACCCTTCAGTCGTCAATAATGACGCTGTCCAAAGAGGAACCTTCCTCCCTGGACAGATCTTCGTATTCGGCGCCTCCGTACTACGGGCCAACTCTCTTGGCCATCTGGAGTAGATCAATAGCTACGTCCCAGGCCATCAGGTCAGATTCGGAAGCTTGAACTACGTCACGGATATCCATGGAGACTTGATCTTCAAAGAACTGGAGCCCACAGCGATCGCTCCCCCTCATCCCGATGAACGTGACTTAAATCTGTCATCGGATCACACCCAGGAGATGGTTCCTGCGGCTGCAACGACCTTAGAGCCAAAGCAGACCAAGCCATCTGAAGCCTCAGAGTCTGATAACCCACAAGTATAGGGGATCGCAATAGCTTTCGAGGGTAGAGTATTCAACCCGAATTTATTGATTCGACACAAGGGGAGCCAAAGAATATTCTCAAGTATTAACAGCTGAGTTGTCAATTCAACCACACTTGGAAACTTAGTATCTGCAGCAAAGTGTTTAGTAGCAAAGTAATATGATAGTGGTGGTAGCGGCAACAAAAGTAAAGACAGCAAAAGAAATGATTTGGTATTTTGTAGTGATTGTAACAGTAGCAGCGGGAAAAGTAAATAAGCGAGAACCAGTATATGGAAAGCACGTAGGCACCGGACCAGTGATGGATAATTATGCCGGATGCGGTTCATCATGTAACAGTCATAACATAGGGTGACACAGAACTAGCTCCAATTCATCAATGTAATGTAGGCATGTATTCCGTATATAGTCATACGTGCTTATGGAGAAGAACTTGCATGACATCTTTTGTCCTACCCTCCCGTGGCAGCGGGGTCCTATTGGAAACTAAGGGATATTAAGGCCTCCTTTTAATAGAGAACCGGAACAAAGCATTAGCACATACTGAATACATGAACTCCTCAAACTATGGTCATCACCAGGAGTGGTCCCAATTATTGTCACTTCGGGGTTGCCAGATCATAACACATAGTAGGTGACTATAGACTTGCAAGATAGGATCAAGAACTCACATATATTCATGAAAACATAATAGGTTCAGATCTGAAATCATGGCACTCGGGCCCTAGTGACAAGCATTAAGCATAGCAAAGTCATAGCAACATCAATCTCAGAACATAGTGGATACTAGGGATCAAACCCTAACAAAACTAACTCGATTACATGATAAATCTCATCCAACCCATCACCGTCCAGCAAGCCTACAATGGGATTACTCACGCACGGCGGTGAGCATCATGAAATTGGTGATGGAGGATGGTTGATGATGACGACGGTGACGAATCCCCCTCTCCGAAGCCCCGAACGGACTCCAGATCAGCCCTCCTAAGAGGTTTTAGGGCTTGGCGGCGGGTCCATATCGTAAAACACGATGATTTCTTCTCTCTAATTTTTTTCTCTCAGAAAGCAAATATATAGAGTTGGAGTTGGCGTCGGAGGGCATCCAGTGGGCCCACAAGGTAGGGGGGTGCGCCCTAGGGGGCGCGCCCCCCACCCTCATGGATAGGGTGTGGGCCCCCTGGTCTTCATCTTTGGCGAGGATTTTTTATTATTTTTTCTAAGATGTTCCGTGGAGTTTCAGGTCATTCCGAGAATATTTGTTTTCTGCACATAAAACAACACCATGGCAATTCTGTTGAAAACAGCGTCAGTCCGGGTTAGTTCCATTCAAATCATACAAGTTAGAGTCCAAAACAAGGGCAAAAGTGTTTGGAAAAGTAGATACGACGGAGACGTATCAACTACCCCAAGCTTAAACCCTTGCTTGTGCTCAAGCAATTCAGTTGACAAACTGAAAGAAAGAAAGAAAGAAAAACTTTTACAAACTCTGTTTGCTCTTGTTGTTGTAACTATGTCAAGCCAGCATTCAAGTTTTCAGCATAGATCATAACTAACCACATTTGCAATAATTCTCAGGTCTCATAATTACTCATATCAATAACATGATCAACTAGCAAGCCGTAATAATAAATCTTGGATGACAACACTTTCTCAAAACAATCATAATATCATATAACAAGATGGTATCTCGCTAGCCCTTTCTGAGACCGCAAAACGTAAATGCCGAGGACCTTTAAAGATCAAGGACTGACTAGACATTTTAATTCATGGTAAAGAGATCCAATCATAGTCACACCCAACATAGATTAATAGTGATGAATGCAAATGACAGTTGTGCTCTCCAGCTAGTGCTTTTTAATAAGAGGGTGATGACTCAACATAAAAGTAAATGGATAGGCCCTTCGCAAAGGGAAGCAGGGATTTGTAGAGGTGCCAGAGCTCGGTTTTGAAATAGAGATAAATTGTATTTTGAGCGATATACTTCATTGTCAACGTAACAACTAAGAGATGGCGATATCTTCCATGCTAAACACATTATAGGTGGTTCCCAAATAGAATGGTAAAGTTTATACTCCCCCTCCACCAACAAGCATCAATCCATGGCTTGCTCGAAACAACGAGTGACTCCAACATACATCAGGTCCCAGGGGGAGTTTTGTTTACAATTATATTTGATTTAGTTTGCATAAAGCATGGGACTGGGCATCCCGGTGACCAGCCATTTTCTCGTGAGTGAGGAGCGGAGTCCACTCCTCTTGAGAATAACCCGCCTAACACGGAAGATAAGGACAGCCTTGGTTGATACATGAGCTATTCAAGCATACAAAACATAATGTTTATTTGAAGGTTTATAGTTTGGCACATACAAATTTACTTGGAATGGCAGGTAGATACCGCATATAGGAAGGTATGGTGTACTCATCTGGAATAACTTTGGGGTTTAGGGGATTGGATGCACAAGCAGTATTCCCGCTTAGTACAAGTGAAGGCTAGCAAAAGACTGGGAAGCGACCAACTAGAGAGCGACAACAGCCATGTACATGCATTAAAATTAATAAACATTGGATGCAAGCATGAGTAGGATATAATCCACCATGAACATAAATATCGTGAAGGCTATGTTGATTTTGTTTCAACTCCAAGTCAAGTTACTTAAATCATTCAAAGGAGGATACCACCCCATCATACCACATCATAATCATTGCAATAGCATGTTGGCACACAAGGTAAATCATTATAACTCATAGCTAATCAAGCATGGCACAAGCAACTATGATCTCTAATTGTCATTGCAGACATGTTTATTCATAATAAGTTGAATCAAGAACAAGGGACTCATCATATTTACAAAAACAAAAGAGGTCAAGTTCATACCAGCTTTTCTCATCTCAGTCACTCCATCATATATCATCATAATTTCCTTTCACTTGCACGACTGAATGGTGTGTATAATAATAAGAGTGTACATGTATTGGACTAAGCTGGAACCTGCGAGCATTCAATAAACAGGAGAAGACAAGGCAATATGGGCTCTTGGTTAAATCAACAATAATGCATATAAGAGCCACTTCAACAATTTAATTATGGTCTTCTCCTACTGGCCCCCAAACTAAAGAAAAGAAATAAAACTATTTACATGGGAAAGCTCCCAACAAGCAAAAGAAGAACGGGAAATATTTTTGGGCTTTCTTTTTAATTATTACTACTACAGCAGAAAAATAAACTACTACTAATTTTTTCTTTGGTTTTTCTTAAGGTTTAACAAACACACAAGAAGAAAGCAGGAAAAAGAAACAAAACTAGCATGGATATTACAGTGAAAAAGTATGAGCACCAACATCTAGCAACGAGTGTGTGTGAACATAAATGTAATGTCAGTGAGAAATACGTCCTCCCCCAAGCTTAGGCTTTTGGCCTAAGTTGGTCTATTGCTAGGGATAGCCTGGCAGATACCCGTAGGTGTAGTTGGGGTCGTACTGCGACGAAGAATAGTTGGGATCATACTAATGTGCAGCGGTTATCGCCTGCTGAGCTGCAGCGTGGAGTCGAGCTACTTCTGCTCTCCTCTTGTACTCTTCTGCGTCCTCTCTGGTAATAACATATCTTCTTTTTGTCTGTGAATCAAAGAAGGCAGGAGCAGGGAGACTAATATGGAAAACACGTCGTTTATAAAAAATCAAACGATATAAGAGAGATGATTCAGGCCTCTTGACAAACCGGTGTGAAGCCATAGAGTCATAATCTAAATATGCAGGCGGCAACTCCGTATCACCCTCACGAATGTCTATTTCAAGAAAATGAGTTAAGCGGGTTGCATAAATTCCTACAAAGAAATCTCCATTATGTCTATTATGATGCAACCTACGAGCTACAATGGCTCCCATATGATAAGATTGGTCTCCTAACACAGCACTCCTAAGAATGCTAAGATCATGGACACACATGTGACATGCTTCATCCTTAGCATTTATGCATCTACCAATGAAGAGAGCAAAATAATGTATAGCAGGAAAGTGAATGCTCCCTATGGTAGCCTGCGTTATATCTCTAGTTTCCCCCACAGTTATACTAGCAAGAAAGTCTCTAAATTCAGATTTAGGGGGATCCCTAACACTACCCCATGATGGAAGTTTGCAGGAAGAAGTGAAATCCTCTAAGTCCATGGTATAAGATTTGTCATAGAGATTAAACATGACTGAAGTAGAATTACGTGAAGATGAATACTCGAACCTCCTCACAAATGAACTTGTGAGATCATGATACTGGGGGCATTTGTTAGCCTCAAAATCCTCAAGGCCGTCATTGTGCAAATATGCTTTGAATTCTTCTTTAATTCCCGCACGGTCCATAAAATTTTCCGACGGCCATTCGCAAGGCCGTACTGGAGCGTCTCTTGGTGGATCCTCGTTAGCATCGCGCATAGCAATCCTGGGTCCTTGCTTCTTAGAAGAACCACCTTGGAACATCTTCCTAAGCATATTGTTTTTCTCTGAAAAATTCTGAAATTTTTAGTAACTTCAAACGAAAGTGAACCAACTTCAATAAAACTGATAGCAACTACTCCTACAAGTGCCTAGGGCCTATATCATGCATCAAAACTACCTTTGACCATATAAATTTGACATGCAAGCTCAAGAACAGGGTCACCTAAGTAGCAAAAATTTGCAAAGAATAAAGCACTAGAACAAAAACTAAGTGGACCAATGGAGGAGTCACATACCATCGAACAATCTCCCCAAGCAGTTTTGCGAGAGGTGCTTTGAGCAAGGAGATCGAAAATCACAGCAAAAGTGGCTGGAACTCGTGCTTGAGTTGGTTTTTCGGGTTTGTGTGAGACAGAGGAAGAAGATGGGTGCTGGGATAAGTGGAGGAGGGCCACCATGGGCCTACGAGGCAGGGGCGCGCCCTAGAGGGGGGAGCCCACCACCCTCGTGGCCAGGTGGCAGGTCTTCCCGCGGTAATTTTTGCACAGTAAATCCTCAAATATTCCCGAAAAAATCATATTAAATTAGCATGGCATTCTGAGGACTTTTATTTTTGAGATATTTTTATATTGCATGGATAAGTCAAGAAACAGACATAAAAATACTATTTTTACTTTATTTCTACTAATTAACAGAAAATATAGAGAGGATACAGAAGGTTGTGCTTCTAGTTTCATCCATCTCATGCTCATCAAAAAGAATCCACTAACAAGGTTGATCAAGTCTTGTTAACAAACTCATTCCGATAATCATGAAACCGGAGAAATTTCGAATAACACTAAGTTACCTCAACGGGGATAGGCACATCCCCAATAATATGTATATCATATTTCTTTTTGACAGTAGGAAGAGGAAATTCAAAACCTCCAATTATAATCGATGGAATTTTTCCAATGGAGTTGATACTATGAACTTGAGGTTGTTTCCTTGGAAAGTGTACCGTATGCTCATTACCATTAACATGAAAAGTGACATTGCCTTTGTTGCAATCAATAACAGCCCCTACAGTATTAAGAAAAGGTCTTCCAAGAATAATAGACATACTATCATCCTCGGGAATATCAAGAATAACAAAGTCCGTTAAAATAGTAACGTTTGCAACCACAACAGGCACATCCTCACAGATACCGACAGGTATAGTAGTTGATTTATCAGCCATTTGCAAAGATATTTTAGTAGGTCTCAGCTTATTCAAGTCAAGTCTACGATATAAAGAGAGAGGCATAACACTAACACCGGCTCCAAGATCACATAAAGCAGTTTTAATATAATTTCTTTTAATGGAGCAAGGTATAGTAGGTACTCCGGGATCTCCAAGTTTCTTTGGTATTCCACCCTTACAAGTATAATTAGCAAGCATGGTGGAAATCTCAGCTTCCAGTATCTTTCTTTTATTAGTAATGATATCCTTCATATATTTAGCATAAGGATTTGTGTTGAGCACATCAGTTAATCGCATACGCAAAAAGATAGGCCTAATCATTTCAGCAAAGCGCTCAAAATCCTCATCATCCTTTTTCTTGGATGGTTTTGGAGGAAAAGCATGGGTTTCTGAACCCAAGGTTCCCTTTCTTTACCATGTTTCCTAGCAACAAAGTCTCTTTTATCATAACGTTGATTCTTTGATTGTGGGTTATCAAGATCAACAGCAGGTTCAATTTCTACATCATTATCATTACTAGGTTGAGCATCATCATGAACATCATCATTAATATGTTCATTAGGTTCATGTTCATTACCAGATTGTGTTTCAGCATCAGACATAGAGACATCATTTGGATTATCAGGTGGTTCAGCAATAGGTTCACTAGAAGTTTGCACAGTTCTATCATTTTTCTTCTTCTTCTTTTTAGAAGAACTAGGAACATCAATATTATTTCTTTGAGAATCTTGCTCGATTATCTTAGGGTGGCCTTTAGGATACAAAGGTTCCTGAGTCATTCTACCAGTTCTAGTAGCCACTCTAACAGCATAATCATTTTTCTTACTATTCATTTCATCAAGCACTTCTTTTTGAGCCTTAAGTACTTGTTCTACTTGAGTGGTAACCATAGAAGCATGTTTGCCAACAAGTTTAAGTTCACCTTTAGTATTAGCCATATAATCACCCAAGCGTCTAATCATATAAGCATTTTCTTTTAATTGTCTACCAAAATAAGCATTGAAGTCGTCTTGCTTAAACATAAAATTATCAAACTCATCCAAGCATTGGCTAGCGATTTTAGTAGGAGGGACTTCAGCTTTATCATACCTATAGAGAGAATTTACCTTTACTATCTTTGTCGGGATATCGAGATCAGGAGGTTCTTCAATAAATAAAGAATTGAGATCACATGTTTCTTCAACATGCGGTATATTAAGGCCATGTATTTCTTCAATAGCAGGTAAATTCTTAACATCTTCAGCTTTAATACTTTTTTCTTTCATAGATTTCTTTGCCTCTTGCATATCTTCGGGACTGAGGAATAGAACACCTCTCTTCTTCGGAGTTGGTTTAAGAATAGGCTCAGTAATTGGAGCAGGAGTTGGCTCAGGAGCTGGCTCAGGAGGTGCCCAATTATTTCCATTTGTCAACATATTATTCAATAGAATTTCAGCTTCATACGGTGTTCTTTCCCTGAAAAGAGAACCAGCACAACTATCCAGGTAATCTCTGGAAGCATTGGTTAGTCCATTATAAAAGATATCAAGTATTTCAGGTTTCTTAAGAGGGTGATCAGGTAAAGCATTAAGTAACTTGAGAAGCCTCCCCCAAGCTTGTGGGAGACTCTCTTCTTTAATTTGCACGAAGTTGTATATTTCCCTCAAAGCAGTTTGTTTCTTATGAGCAGGGAAATAATAAATCATATCCTGGGGACTACGCACACAACCAGGATCAAGAGAATTAAACCATATCTTAGCATCACCCTTTAATGAGAACGGAAATATTTTGAGTATATAAAAGTAACGCGATCTCTCATCATTAGTGAATAGGGCAGCTATATCATTTAACTTAGTAAGATGTGCCACAACAGTTTCAGATTCATAGCCATAAAACGGACCGGATTCCACCAAAGTAATTATATCAGGATCAACAAAGAATTCATAATCCTTATCAGGAACACAACTAGGTGAAGTAGCAAAAGCAGGGTCAGGTTTCATTTTATCTCTAAGTGATTCTTTGTTCCATTTAACTAATAACCTCTTAAGCTCATATCTATCTCTGCAAGCTAAAATAGCGGTAGAAGATTCCATATCAAAAAGATAACCCTCGGGGATAACAGGCATATTTTCATCATCACTATTATCATCGTATTCAGATTCAATAATTTCTTTTTCTCTAGCCCTAGCAATTTGTTCATCAAGAAATTCACCAAGGGGCACAGTGGTATCAGGCATAGAAGCAGTTTCATCATAAGTATCATGCATAGCAGAAGTGGCATCATCAATAACATGCGACATATCAGAACGAATAGCAGAAGCAGGTGTAGGTGTAGGTGTCACAAACTTAGTCATAACAGAAGGTGAATCAAGTGTAGAGCTAGATGGTAGTTCCTTACCTCCCCTCGTAGTTGAGGGATAGATCTTGATTTTTGGATCTCTCAAGTTCTTCATAGTGATAAGTAGATATAAATCCCAAGTGACTCAAAGAATAGAGCTATGCTCCCCGGCAACGGCGCTAGAAATTTGTCTTGATAACCCACAAGTATAGGGGATCGCAACAGCTTTCGAGGGTAGAGTATTCAACCCAAATTTATTGATTCAAAAAAGGGGAGCCAAAGAATATTCTCAAGTATTAGCAGCTGAGTTGTCAATTCAACCACACCTGGAAACTTAGTATCTGCAGCAAAGTGTTTAGTAGCAAAGTAATATGATAGTGGTGGTAGCGGCAACAAAAGTAAAGACGGCAAAAGTAATGTTTTTAGTATTTTGTAGTGATTGTAACAGTAGCAACGGGAAAAGTAAATAAGCGAGAACCAGTATATGGAAAGCTCGTAGGCATCGGATCAGTGATGGATAATTATGCTGGATGCGGTTCATCATGTAACAGTCATAACATAGGGTGACACAGAACTAGCTCCAATTCATCAATGTAATGTAGGCATGTATTCCGTATATAGTCATACGTGCTTATGGAAAAGAACTTGCATGACATCTTTTGTCCTACCCTCTCATGGCAGCGGGGTCCTATTGGAAACTAAGGGATATTAAGGCCTCCTTTTAATAGAGAACCGGAACAAAGCATTAGCACATAGTGAATACATGAACTCCTCAAACTATGGTCATCACCGGGAGTGGTCCCGATTATTGTCACTTCGGGGTTGCCGGATCATAACACATGGTAGGTGACTATAGACTTGCAAGATAGGATCAAGAACTCACATATATTCATGAAAACATAATAGGCTCAGATCTGAAATCATGGCACTCGGGCCCTAGTGACAAGCATTAAGCATAGCAAAGTCGTAGCAACATCAATCTCAGAACATAGTGGATACTAGGGATCAAACCCTAACAAAACTAACTCGATTACATGATAAATCTCATCCAACCCATCACCGTCCAGCAAGCCTACAATGGAATTACTCACGTACAGTGAGGAGCATCAAGAAATTGGTGATGGAGGATGGTTGATGATAACGACGGCGACACATCCTCCTCTCCGGATCCCCGAACGGACTCCAGATCAGCCCTCCCGAGAGGTTTTAGGGCTTGGCGGCGGCTCCGTATCATAAAACGCGATGATTTCTTCTCTCTGATTTTTTTCTCTTTGAAAACAAATATATAGAGTTGGAGTTGGCGTCGGAGGGCATCCAGGGGGCCCACGAGGTAGGGGGCGTGCCCTAGGGGGGCACCCTCGTGGACAGGGTGTGGGCCCCCTGGTCTTCATCTTTGGCGAGGATTTTTTATTATTTTTTCTAAGATGTTCCGTGGAGTTCCAGGTCATTCCGAGAATATTTGTTTTCTGCACATAAAACAACACCATGGCAATTCTGCTGAAAACAACGTCAGTCCGGGTTAGTTCCATTCAAATCATACAAGTTAGAGTCCAAAACAAGGGCAAAAGTGTTTGGAAAAGCATATACGACGGTGACGTATCAGAGTCCACGGCGTTGGAGCCACACACGGACTCGATGCCCTGTGATATTCGCTTTAACGGAACTTCAGACTTGTCTCTGGCTACAAGTTCCGGACTGTGTACACCTGCGGACACCGAGCTAGATCAGTTATCGATCCTCAAGCTCAGCGCTGCTGACGTGTTCCAACACTCGCGTTTGGGTGACGTGCTAAAATCTTTGAAGAATTTTTCCTAGGAAAAGGACTCACAGCTGAACTATGTCCGGTTCGAGCTAGAGATGGATGATGAGGAATTTCGCTTCCCACCCGCCACCCACTTCATAGCCACCGTTGATGACTTAACCGACGTGCTTGACTATGGCTCCAAAGACATCGACGGTATGGACGACGATGCCGACAAGGAGCAAGGCCAAGACTCGCCATTCACTAGACGCTGGACGGCCACCTATTCATACGACGTGTACATGGTTGATACACCCAAGGGATCCGGTGACGACAAAGAAGAGCCGGATACGAACAAAACCTCCAAGACACAGCCCAAGCGCCGGTGGCCCAAACGCCGCCCTAAGCCCCGTTACTCAAAGGACGGCAACACTGGCACCAGAGAAAATAGTACTCCTGGCAACGCCAAAAACAGTGAAGACCCCCTTGGGGCTACATCCGAACAGGAACACGACAGCAGGCAAGACAACACTGACGAAGAGGCCATAGAAGATGACCCGGAGGATGATAGTTACCATCCGCCCTCCGAGGAGGATACAAGCCTCGGCAACGAAGACTTCATCGTGCCTGAGGATCCTCTTGAGCAGGAGCGCTTTGAGCTTCAGCTCATAGTCACTACAGGGAGCCTGAAAAAGAAACAACAGCAGCTTCAAGCTGAACAAGACCTGCTCATCGACAGATGGACTGACGTCCTGACAGCCGAGGAATATGGTCTCGACCGCCCAGCCAAGAGCTACCCAAAATGCAGACTGCTACCTCAATTCTATGAGGAAGCGCCGGAGCATATATCTCCCTCGCGCAATGTGGATCGACCACCACGCGGCCGGACAGAGCGGCGGAACGACCACCCCGCGGTCGAGATAAAGCGGCAACTCAGGCCGAACAGCAGACCACCCCACCACCCCGTCAAAATAGGGACGAAAGAGTCCGAAGTCATACGTATGACCTCCGATAGACCCTAGATAGTAAAGCAGGACACACAAGATCGATCTACGGATCACGAGGACGTGCCCCGAGGCACGATGACGGCTACGTATTCGGATGTGACAAACCTAACCAAGCTGGAGCAGAATGCCGCAGACGGACTCCTTCAGAGCTTCGCCATAATGCGGCCCGATACAGAGGCGCCGCACACCCGCTCTGCTTCACAGATGAAGTACTGGATCATCAATTCCCTGAGGGGTTCAAGCCTGTCAATATCGAATCATACGATGGCACAACCGATCCTGCAGTATGGATTGAGGATTTCATCCTCCACATCCACATGGCCCGAGGAAACGACCTCCATGCCATCAAATACACCCCATTAAAGCTCAAAGGACCAGCGCGGCACTGGTTAAATAGGCTGCCTGAGAACTCCATCGGCAGTTGGGAAGACTTGGAAGAGGCTTTCCTCAACAACTTCCAAGGAACTTATGTCCGGCCACCAGACGCTGATGACCTAAGCCACATTGTCCAACAACTTGGAGAATCAACAAGAAAATTCTGGACTAGGTTCCTAACCAAGAAGAACCAGATCGTTGACTGTCCGGATGTCGAGGCCCTAGAAGCCTTCAAACACAGCATCCATGACGAATGGCTGGCATGCCACCTCAGACAAGAAAAACCGAAGTCAATGGCAGCCCTTACAACACTCATGACCCGCTATTGCGCAGGCGAGGACAGCTGGCTGGCTCGTAGCAAAAACACAGCCAGCGAGGCAGGCCCCACTGAGGCCAAGAACAACACCGGCACGCTCCGGCGCAATAGACACAAACGCCAAAGCAATGGCAACAACACCGAGGACACCACAATCAACGCCGGATTTAGTGGCTCCAAGTCCAGCCAACGGAAGAAGCCCTACAAAAGAAACAATGAAGGACCTTCCAGCCTGGATCGCATACTCGACCGTCCATGCCAAATTCACGGCACCCCGGATAAGCAAGCCAATCATACCAACAGGGATTGTTGGGTCTTCAAGCAGGCTGGCAAGTTAAATGCCGAAAACAAAGAAAATGCATCACAAAGTGAGGACTATGATGAAGAGCCCCGGCAGCCAAACCCCAGGGGACAGAAGAAATCCCCCCAAGTCAAAACGGTGAACATGATATACACCACGCACATCCCCAGAAAGGAGCACAAAAGAGCACTCAGGGACGTCTACGCGGTAGAGCCTGTCGCCCCGAAGTTCGATCCATGGTCGTCATTCCCGATCACCTTCAATCGACGAGATCATTCGACTAGTATCCACCACGGCGGTTCGGCCGCACTGGTCCTCAGTCCAATCATCGTCAGATTCCACCTCACGCGAGTCCTGATGGATGGTGGAAGCATCCTCAATCTGCTGTACGAGGATACAATACGGAAGATGGGCATTAATCCCTCATGAATCAAACCAACAAATACTACCTTTAAAGGAGTCATACCAGGTGTCGAGGTCCGCTATACGAGCTCAATCACGCTGGAGGTGGTCTTCGGTTCTCCGGACAACTTCCGAAGCAAAGAGCTAATCTTCGATATCGCCCCCTTCCGCAGCAGCTACCATGCACTGCTCGGACGAACCGCGTTTGCTAGATTTAATGCAGTGCCACACTATGCTTATCTCAAGCTCAAGATGCCCGGTCCACACGGCATCATAACAGTCAATGGCAATATGGAACGCTCCCTCCGAACAGAGGAGCAAAACGCCGCCCTGGCAGCAGAAGTACAGAGCGGCCTTCTCAAGCAGCACTGTAATCCAGCTGTCGAGCCCCTGGACACCATCAAGAGGGTCCGGACTACACTACAACAGGACAACATGGCTCGTCAAGAGCTCGACTAGCAATTCGGCCTCCATCCCAACACCAATGAGGTAGTGGCATTCGTACCACGCGTACACAATTACGCACTCAAAATTCCATGGACATCGACGGAGGCACGAGATAACCCGGGGGCTACAATTCGGCAAAACCGACCCCGAACACACATACTTTTACTTATTTTTCTCATTACATGCACCTTTTTTTCTAGGCCTGATATCAAGTCCTCTAGAAGGACTGGAACGCAACGGAGGCAAGCAACACAGGTGTGTAGGGTAACCTTTATATGTTCTTCTTGACGGCATTCACACTTCTTTCTCATGTCCCGCATGTTGTGCCATACCGGTTCCGGCACGTTAAATGGTCGGATACTTCTAGCACCATCTGTACAAGATACGCCTTGACGTATCCATCCAATAATAATAAAAATGGTCCGTGGCCTAGTCTCTGTGTTTTTCACTTCTTAATTAGTTTTATTTTGATCTGCCTATCTGTTGCATCGACACTCTTTTATGTTTCATATTCGCCAGGGGCTACCTATCACCCCACAATACGGCAGCACAGTCCGAACACTTCTTATATATAAGTTCGGCACCCCGAATTTAGCATTATATGCATTGGCTCTGAATCATGTCTTTGGTCAATAGTTGGGTTGCCCGGCTCCTGTGCTTGCTACCCTACGTTCCGCTCCATCGGCTAGGGTAGTAAAGGGAGAGATACTGCAATTGTGCCCTGGATTGGACCGGACAAGCACCTCAGTAGAGAAAGCCAAAAACTGACTGACATGATACGGCGAGAGCCGGTCAGCTACTCGAGGGTTACAAATCGTTGGAGATTTTATCCACATTATGCGAGAGATTGGTACTTCCTGATCAGATGATGACAGCACCTTGGCTCGAACCAGGTGCTGCACCCATGCTTCATTATAAAACTCCTATGGCTAAGTGAGGGAGTTTAAGCCGTATAGTCTGATTGCCTTGTTCGTTGCACTAAACAACTCCTTCAAGGACCATGTAATTGGATCAAGATTGTTTAGATTCCATCCCGAACACCTCCATACTATCTACGTGAGGGCAGAAGCCGACGACTGGCCAACCCTCAGATTACATATAACACGGCCGCACAGGTGGAAACAATCAAAGCATAACAAAACTGCATTAACAAAACAGGCTTTGTTTCTCACAATACAAGGAAAAGGCAACATGAATACATTCATTCAAACACAATGTCATGCGAACATTGTGCTACCACAAGCCGAGAACCCTCCAGGACATCCGCAAAATACTGTTCCGGTGTACGGTGCTCCTTGCCCTCCGGTGCCCCCCTGGTCACCTCGGCGGCGTCCATCTTCGCCCACCACATCTTGCAACGGGCAAAGGCCATGCGCGCACCTTCAATGCAGGCCGAGCACTTCACGACGTCCTGCCGAGGACAGGCGTCCACCACCCGCCTTAGGAGTCCAAAGTAGCTGCTGGGAATAGCTTCGGCTGGCCATAGCCGGATTATCAAATCCTTAATGGCTAGTTCGGCCACCCTATGCAGCTCCACCAGCTGTTTCAGCTTATCGGTGAAGGACACGGGATTCTCCGGCGCCACATACCGCGACCAGAATAGCCTCTCCATGGAACCCCCTCCTTCGGCTCGATAGAACTCCGCGGCATCGGATTCACTGTGTGGAAAATCTGCAAAGGCCCCTGGGGGGACTCCGAACTCGAGTTAGAAAAAGGTATTACTTCTCCGCATACTTGCTTTGCATCTTAAATGCCTTACCCGCCGTGATCTTCTTGGCCTCATGGATCTCTTGGAGGGCGTCCTGGGCCTCATTCCGGGCAGTCTCCGTGCTTCGATGAGCCTTGGCGAGTTCGGTCCCTTGAACTGACGCATCATGCTCCAAGGTCTCGCCTTTTTTCACCACGTCCTAGAGCTCCTGCTGGACTTCTTTGACCCGGGCCTTGAGCTTCTTACGGGCGGCTTGCTGCTGGACAGCCTTCTCCTCGGCCTCGCCCAGGGCCTTCTTCAGGGCCTCAACCCCGGTCGCGGCTTCTGCACATATAACGAACCGCTGTCACTACACAACACTTATCCTTTCTCGAACATATAGCAAGTCGTTCCTCACCTTGCTTCTCTTGGAGCCGAACCTTAGTCTCGCCGAGCTCGTTCTCGGACCGCTCCAGCTTCCGCTTCAGCTCGGAGACCTCGGCAGTATGTGAGGTCGCTGCCAATAGCGACGCCTGCTTATTCATACATATTCTGTTAGTCTCCTACAATAAGAGGTTTATCCTTGGTCCGATTCTTCTTGCCAAACTCCGAACAGTGTCTCAGGGCGTCGTCTTTCTATGTCACTTACCTCAAAACCCGTCAACAGATTTCCTCAGGCTTCGTCTAGTCCACTCTTGGCGGACTGAACCTTTTCGATCACAACACTCATAAGGATGCAGTGCTCGTCCACAACGGAGGCGCCTCGTAGCGCCTCCATCAGGTCATCTGGCACCCCTGGGTGGACAGGGGCCACCGGTGGAATTAGCACACCCCCTCCTTCGAAGGTGGATGCTCGCTAGATTTCGGAGCCATATGGATCTCCGGAATCGTATCCGGCTGAGGGCCAAACTGAATACAGCCCTCTTCGCCGGTCTCCTTGGGGATCTGCTCCCAATCTGTCCGGCAGCGGAGGTCCCGCCTTGTGGCGCCCTCGGACAATGTCCTGAGCTCCTCCCTTTGGAGCGGCCCTCCGGGATAACACTTCCGTGTCGTCCCTGGCCCCGGGGGAGCAAGCAGGCGGTGGCGACATGCTCGCCATCTCCGATGGAACCAGCGAACCTCCAGATGAGGAATGTTGGATAAGGTCACGGGTCGGACTACAAAAGTGTAGATTAACCATGTTAGCATAATAAAAAGAAAGGGTTGCACATGCGCGTAAATTAGCCATGTCGCTTACGATGCGGCCTGAGGCCTAGTGCAGGGGCGTCGTTCCGGA
Source organism: Triticum monococcum (assembly GCA_034509565.1). NCBI lineage: Eukaryota > Viridiplantae > Streptophyta > Magnoliopsida > Poales > Poaceae > Triticum > Triticum monococcum. The sequence continues at coordinate 499,129,028 of CM067843.1, forward strand.
CTACTGTCAATGTCCCACGCGGTGTTGATCGCTGGGGCGCCCTTCCCCTTTTTGGGCGCTTGCGCCTCCGGATGTGCTGGGGCCACCCTCTTCTTCTTCTTCTCCTCGGGAGGAGGGTTGTTTTCCTCCTCCTCCTCTTCCTCGTCATTGTCCTCGGGGACGGAGGAATGGGCCTCGTCGTCTTCGGACGTTGCGTCTGAGGCGCCCTTGCGACGGGGGCCACTCTTGGCCCCCTTGGCCTTCTTCTCCGGCGCCGTATATGGCGCCGGCACCAGCATCCTCTCCGGGCGCGGGATGACCGGTTCCTTGGGTAGCGGCACCCGACACTGGATCCGCTGCGCCTTCTCCACCCAGTCCTGAAGGAGCAATATCAAATCTCAAACATCATCCTCGAAACATTCAAGTTGGGAATACGTCAAAAGAAACATACCTCATTGGTGGGGCGTTTACAATTGTGACCACGGTCTGAGTCCATGGCCGGCGGCTTCTCGTTGCCCTTAAAGAGCAACTTCCAAGCCCCTTCATCAGAGGTGTCGAAGAGCCTTCTCAGGGTCTAGTGCTTCTTCGAATTGAACTCCCATAAAGGGCGGCTTCGGTGCTGGCACGGAAGAATCCGGCGGACCGGCATCACCTGGATAACATCGACGAGCTTGACGTCCTTGGTCACCATGCTTTCAACGCGCGTCTGCAGCGCTATCAGCTCGTCAGGAGAACACCAGTCCGGACTCTTCTCGACCTAGGAGGTGAGCCGCGTGGGAGCACTAGGGCGGAATTCGGCAGCTGCGGCCCAGGTGGTGTCGCGAGGTTCTGTAATGTAGAACCACTGCTTTTGCCATTCCTTTACTGTCTCTATAAAGGTGCCTTTGGGCTAGGAGACATTGGATAGCTTGCTCCGCATGGCCCCTCCGCACTCCGCGTGCTGACCATCCAATACCTTCGGCTTCACGTTGAAGACTTTGAGCCACAGCCCGAAGTGGGGATGGATGCGGAGGAAGGTCTCGCACAAGACGATAAACGCCGAGATGTTGAGGAAGGAATTCGGGGACAGATCATGGAAATCTATCCCATAATAGTACATCAGCCCGCGGACAAAAGGGTGGAGTGGAAACCCTAGCCCGCGGAGGAAATGGGGGATGAAGACTACTCTCTCTGTGGGCTCCTTTGCCAAATATCCGGCCGCCCGGAGCTCAGTAATGTCCTCCTCCTTGACGGAGGAGACCATCCACTTGCCCTGACCACCAGATCCGGACATGGTTTCTTGAGTGGAAAGGAGATGGGAACTTGGGCGCTGGAGCTTGAGATCGGAAGGGCGAAGATAGGGAGAAGTCGTGAGGAGAGGAAGGGGGAATCCTTATCCCCTTATAAAGGCGGCAGATATTAAATGCCTCCTCACTCGCCTTAGGATTCGCCTATTCCCTAGGGCTGTATGAACGGCACAGTTGACTTACCCGCATTGATGAGAATCCCGTGATAAGGGGACACGATCTCTGTTTCGACAAGACGTGCCAATAGCAACCGCATCTCGAAACATGGGATGGCAGAGGAAAAACAGTTCGAAATTATAACTGGACATACACGATGCCGTGTTGGAGAGACGCTGTCAACAGATCAGATTCGTGCGAATATTATATTCTCTCTACGGTTGTGTACGGTGTGCGTAATAGGTCCAGATGCACTTTTTCGTCCAAAGACTATTCTCGAGTTTGGAAGGAGGAAGCCCGCCTTACAATGCCGAAGACAAATCTGCGCGCCGGATTCCTTGTCATTGAAGCCAGGTTCAGGGGCTACTAAGGGAGTCCTGGACTAAGGGGTCCTCGGACGTTTGGCCTGTTATCTATGGGCCCGACTGATGGGCTGTGAAGATATGAAGACCGAAGACTGCACCATGTCCGGATTGGACTCTACTTGGCATGAAAGGCAAGCTTGACGACCGAATATTCCTTCTTATGTAACCGACTCCATGTAAACCCTAGATCCCCTCGGTGTCTATACAAATCGAGGGGGATAGTCCAGAAAGGACAATGCATATACTCATTACCATATTCATAGGCTAGACTTCTAGGGTTTAGCCATTATGATCTCGTGGTAGATCAACTCTTGTAATACTCATATTCATCAAGATCAATCAAGGAAGAATTAGGATATTACCTCCATAGAGAGGGCCCGAACCTGGGTAAACATTGTGTCCCCTATCTCCTGTTACCATCGATCCTAGACGCACAGTTCGGGACCCCCTACCCGAGATCCGCCAGTTTTGACACCGACAGTCGTTTTCACCTATTAGACTCCAACTCAGGTCCAAACTTATGTTGAAACTTGAGTTTTTAAATGGTTGTGGGGTACATATTGGGGCAGTAATTAGTACTATTTGTCTACTATCTGGTTAATCTCGCGTGTCTACTATGAGTTTCATGTTGGGTGCAAACAAACATTAAAGGAGCCATTATCTGTATTTTTTAACTAAAGCTATTTTCTGCCTACTATCATTGGTTTTGGGTCTATCCACTGTTTGCTACCTTCACTCTGGATTTGTGCATGCACTCCATACATAATCTCACTATGTTTTATTCCTATGCATGTGAGTTATTGTACACAATGGAACTGAACATGTAGAGCAAAATAGACGAGCCTTGCGTGGCAATAAAATTTCATGCAGAGGTCGCTCCATGGTGGGCGCAAAGGTAGACCCCCTCCACCCATTTCGGATTGTAATCAAGAGGAATACAACTGTTTTGAGGGGGATTCAAAAGCAGAAGACCACTCTTGTTTACCCCATGAGGTCTTCGCTCTAACTTGGCATGCTGATGTTGGTAATATCATGCATATGGTGCCTTGCATTGCTTAATGTATACATCAAAGATGTCATCTGCTTAGTTTAGACATGCTTTGCGTCAATGCCATCTGTTTAGTTTCTTGATCGTATATGTGAATCATGCAATGCCATCTTGTTTAGCCAGGCATCATATATGTGAATTTTGCAATGCCACCCTAGTTAGCCAGTCATCTTATATGTGAATTATATCATGACATCATTTTTTATTACGTGTTAAATTTGTCAACAATTTTAGTACATTCAATTACTCTTCCTGTGCATTAGCCATTCGACATGGTCATGGAAAAATCTGGAGTGGAAACAAGGTCTTCAGAGTAGACAATGCTATCTGATGAAGTGCATGTCTTGCTGGTTACAGATAGCTCCTCAGAGGAGGATTTAGAGACAAATGACCAGTCCTATCCCCCCCCCCGAGGTGCATGCTCTAACTTGGCAGGGTTATGTTGCTCATATTGTGCGTAAGGTATCTTGCATTGCTATGTCATTTGCTTAGTTTAGACATGATTTGTGTGAATGCATCTGTTTAGTGTCTAATTACCATATATGTGAATTATGCAATGCCATCTTTTTGCAAGACATTATATATGTGAATTATGCAATGCTATCTTGTTGCAAGGCATTATATATGTGAATTATGCAATGCCATGCTGTTTAGCCAAGCGTCATATATGTGAATTATATCATGCTGTCCTTTTTTTGTATTTCTCATTGCTTTTGTCGACAATGTTTGTATATTCAGCCGCTCTTCCTGTGCATCAGTCATTTGAATTGGTGATGGAGAAATCTAGAGTGAAAACAAGGTCTTCAGAGCAGACAATGCTACCTGGTGAAGCATATATGTTGTTGGTTACAGATACCTCTTTAGAGGAGGATTCAGAGGTAGATGACCAGTCCTATTATCCCCCTGAGGTGTATGCTCAAACTTGGCAGGGTTATAATAGTCATATCATGCATACATTGTATTGCAATGCTTAGTTTTTACATCATATACATGATATTGAATGCCATCTCCTTAGTTGACACATCATATATGCGATCGCCCTCTGCTCACTTCCTTAGTATATAAGTCATATATTTGAATTATATCGTGCCATGATGTTTACATAGATAGCATGTATCTAAATTATGGCATGCCAACCCATTTTCTAAAGACATAATATAGTTATATCATCTCATCATGTTCACAAAGTCATCATATTTTGAATTATGTCATTCTATCCGTGAATTATATCATACCATCATGTTTCCATCGACAGCATGTTTGTGATTTATGGCATGACAACCACTTTCATAGACACATCGTATAGTTATATCATGTCATCCTGTTTACACAGTCATCATATTTTGAAGTATGTCATTCTATCCTGTTTAGTTAGCCATCATACATGTGAAATTGTGTCATGCTATCCTGTTTAATTAGCCATCATATATTTGAAATTATGGCCTGCTATTCTGTTTGGTTAGACAACATAAATGTGTATTATTTCATGCCCTATTTTCTTCCCTACTATCCTTTGCACCTGTCTATCTTACAATGTCTGTACATTCAATTACTTTTCTTGTTTATCAGCCATTTCAATTGGAGGGGGTGATGGCAGTATCTGTGGGAGTAAAAACACGGTCTTCAGAAAAGATCGTGCTACCTATCGATGGAGATAGAACCACGGTTGTACTTGCCCAAGAACCAGCCCCACCACACATAACCCAGACTCACGCAGATTGTACCCCTACCCAGTTGGACAGAGAACCAACTACACCCCTTCTAACCCCAACCCCAGCAGATAGTAACCCAGTTCCCGTTGACACAACACCGTCTCCACCACAGAGCACCCAAACACGAGCAGTTAGTAAGGCAACTAGAGTGCCCAAAGCACGAGGACCACCACTCCGAACCCCAAGTCAACGCTTAAAGCAGAAGAAGAATTGTTCTCAGGTCAGGTTCCGTAGCTATGGTTCATACTACTTTGCTCTTGCATCACTGTATTTACTCATACCAACTAATTTCAAATTTGAAGGATGCAATTGAAACTCCAATGGCGCAACAGGTATGTTTTAAACATGTTTCTTTAACGTGTTTGCTATTGTAACTTGCTCTATGTTGATTTCAGTTTCAATTGAATAAACAGTTATGTTCTCATGCCATGCACATTACAAGTGTTGTTATTGCTGTGTAGTTTCCCACACTTATGTTTTGTCTATGCTGCTTTGTCTTAAATAGATATGATTCGAACTGTATCTATCTTGATTTGGCAACATAAACTAGAATGATATAGACCATACAGTGACCATACTACATAGATATATGTTTGTTTCATGCTGTTATCCAATCCACCTTACTACTGAACTGGTTTACCAAAATGAGTTTCATATACTACATTGTAAACATGTGATGTGTTTATTTGTTTCTCCTTTAGAACGCGGATAAAATATTGGAGAAGAGTACCCCGTTATGCAATGGTAAAGGAAGTAATGCAAATCAGGTTCAAGATAGTGAGACATCCATGTTGTTCTCCAAGAAAGCTGATAAAAACTATACTGAAGACACTGAGACAACCCCAAAGTCCTGTCTTGATGTAGTGTTCTAGTTACTGGCTACTACTACTGGCACCTGCTCTTCAAACTCGCTCCCTGAATCAGTTCGGCTTCTTGAGTCTCAACTTCAAGTTGAAAGACATCGATCAGATGTTATGCGACAGGAAGTCGAAGGACTGAGTAAGTCCCTGCAGAATTCAGATGCATACTTTCTAGTGCAACAGCAAGTGCTGGAGGATTTAAGCGCCAAACAAGAGAAAGTTAATAAGCTTGCTAAGCATCTTGCCAGCATTATGGGTACCCAGGATATTGTTTCTTGAGCTCTTCTAAAGTGGTTTTAGTTTTGGACTTGTTTTGCTGCGGTGTTTATATGCTGCTTTGTTCCCTATATTTGCACTTGTGGCGAACTTTGATGCCCAGTGGATGTAATATGTGTAATAGCCATGATAGCCTAGCGTAAGTTGCTTGCTTATTTATTGCAGTTGTCTTGTTTATTTGTTTTCTTGTAGTCAGTGCAGTTCTTTTTCCGTGGTTTGCTAGTGGCCGCAATAACCTATTTTTTAAAACTAGGCCACATTAACAATGCGCTACATATTTACTGTAGTTAACATGGGCCTCCTACGGGGCGTAGAAACAATGGGCCTTCTAAGGGCCGTATAAACAATGGGCCTTCTATGGGGCGTAGACACAACAATGGGCCTTCTACGGGCCGTATCATCAATGGGCCTTTTACGGGTCATATGATCGGTTGGCCAAACATGGGCCAATAACAGACCACATTATGGCCATAAATGGGCTAGAGTTGAAATTGTTTGTTCATGGGCCGACCATAACGGGTTGTCGTTAATAGGTCGTATTTGATGACGCTATGAGAACGGCCCAATGTATTAACGGGCCACGAACGGCCCGACTGTAACCACTGGCTGTATTTGGCCCACAAGCAGAAAATGACAGTAATGGGCCGGAAGTAAACGAATGCTGGAAATGAGCCCAAGAATAAATGGGGCCTGAGAAGGCCAAAAGATAACATGGGCTGGAAATGGCCCTACGAAATAATGGGTCGTTAATGGGTATAAAGTGATACACTGTTCATTATGGGCCAGTTTTACCACGGGCTGTTAATGGGCCGAGGGTTACTAAGGGCCTCATATGGGCCAAAAGACGTCATGGGCCATACATGGGCCGGAAGTTAAAACAGCGGATCTCGGGTAGGGGGTCCCGAACTATGCGTCTAAGGAGGATGGTGACAGGAGGCAGGGAACACGATGTTTTACCCAGGTTCGGGCCCTCTTGATGGATGTAAAACCCTACGTCCTGCTTGATTTATTCTTGATGATATGAGTATCACAAGAGTTGATCTACCACGAGATCGGAGAGTCTAAACCCTAGAAGCTAGCCTATGGTATGATTGCATGTATATGATCTATCGACTAGCCTGGCCTCGGTTTATATAATGCACCAGAGGCCTAGGATAACAAGAGTCCTAGCCGAATACGCCGGTGGGGAGGAGTCCTTGTCTTGATCGCCAAGTCTTGTGGAATCTTCCTTGTATGCAGCAGCTGTCCGAACTGGCCCATGAGTATACGGCCATGGGGGTCCTCGGCCCAATCTAACAGATCAGGAGATGACGTGGTGAGTACCCCCTAGTCCAGGACACCGACAGTAGCCTCCTGAAACGGTCTTCAAGTTAGGGACGCTCCTCGATTCTTCCGAACCATTCTTCATCTTCGGTCGTCGGTCTTGAAAACTGGTTCAACAAATCTTCTCATCTTTGATCTTGAGGATCGCCGAAATGCATTCGACGAGTTTACACGTCGGTATCTGAGGAGCCCCTTTAAGTTTCCGGCCTTTATCAATGCCTTGTTATTTTTATGCCACACCTCGGGTTTGAAGTTGTTCCCGGGCGGTAGCGTCCTCTTGCGTCTGACCTCCAACGCCGGACTGCATTCGAGGTATCTTTTGCAGCCGAGCACCAACATCGGACCGCTTCCCAGCTCTAACGCCGGAATGCATCCGAGCTCCAACGCCGGACTATGTATCCAATTTCCAACGCCGGACTGTATCCGAGCTCCAACGTCGGACTATGTATCCGAGCTCCAATGCCGGAATGTATCTGAGGTGTCATAAATCACCTTGGTTCAAAGAAGTTTGAAGGAGTTTAGCCGAGCTTAATGCCAGAAATGCCCTCTATGGAGCCAGCCACTAGCGCCCGAGCTTTATGCCGGACTGCTTCCAAGGTGGTGCCCCACCCCGAATGTGGGCCGATTTTTGCCAATATTTTTGATTGGTGCAATTTATTCTCTGCCAAGATATATAGCCAGTAGCCCTCAAGGTGGGTATCGGTCTAAAACTCGAGATGCACATGAAGGATGACATAAGACCGCTGATCCCAGTAGCCGCTGAGACTCAGGTTGATTTGCAAAATCGGTCTGAGGATCAAGTCCTAGCTCGGCAGAATACTTCGGGACACAAAAAGCGGTGTGCTCAGTCCTCGAGACTCATGTTGGGTGCAGCCGACCAACCTGAGGATCAAAATCTCCTCGGAAACTGTATTACACTTAAAATTTTCTGCATTGGACAGGCAATTCAGTAGCCCTCGAGACACTGGTCGGGTGGCAACACCAGATCGGGGGATCGATGTGCCCCTTTTATATTTGTAAATAATAAGCCCGAAGCACAGTAGCCCCCAAGCCTTAATGCGGGCACGGGTGGCCGAATTAAGGATCGATATCTATAATAAAATCACAAATTATGTGTAATGACTCTATGTATCCAAGTACTTTACGTCATTAATGCTCGGATCCGCATTGTACAAAACTTTGTTGACCGACCATCGGCTTCCACCTCCTCGGCCAGTAGCCGAGGAGTGTTTGTCCTACTTTATAAAGCCTTTATGAGGGCAAAGATTTACGGCAAACAAGGCAATCTAGCCATACGGTTTTATAAACAAAGGTACGCAAAGAGATATGTTATATTACTGTTTAACATAAGAAATGTCTTCCAAACAAAATAGTCCCGCTATCGGTTCCTTTCTTTGGGTTGTCATGCTAAGCATGATCATGAAACCTCAGCTCTAATGTAAGAGCAAAGTATCGAGGATTTAGTTTGGGAGGCCAGTTAATAGCCCCCGGTAGTGTTCGGCGACAGTCGAGGTCAAGCCGTAAACACTTCGGCCATTGTTATGAATGGCCCGTCATTTAACACCGTCATCGGATCGCTGACTAGTTTACGCTTATTGTGATAGTCAGTTTTCGGCTTTCTCCACTGAGGTGCTTAACCATGTGAGCTGGAAGCACAATCGCAGTGGTTCTCCCTTTGCACACCTAGCCGAACAAAGCGGAACGTAGGAGGCAAGCGCAGGAGCCGGGCAACCGAACTATTGACCGAAGACACAATTCGAAACCGATGCATATATAGCAATATCCGAGAATGTTTTTGCCGAATCTCTAAAGGTGTCTGGCGTTGCACTGCGAGACTTGTGCTGAAAACACACAAATAGTTTAAAAGTGCCATAAGCTTGGAAAACCAAAAAACATCAGTAAAAACTTGACGTCCAAACAAGATCAAGTGTTCGGTGCCAATCCAAAAATTGGCCTTAGCAAAAGAAGTGCTTCTGTCGTGCTTTAACATGATACATCATATCTCAAGACTTCAAGCAGGTCAGCCTACGGCTTCAACCTCCTATCCCGAGGGCGGAGTACTTCTCATTAGGCCAGTTTAGCAAACTAAACTCTAGCGGCTTTGAGAGAGAAATTAGGCTCCCCGGTTAGTGACCACACGCTCGTGTCGAAAAAAGGAATGATAGATAATAATAATAACAAAACTTTGCAACGACTAGGAAGAAGAATACTCATCATAAAATGGCTCATATAAATTTAAGAGCCCCCAAGTGACTTGGGTAAAAGAATGATTGCATGTACCGAAGTACTTATATCATATCTGTGTTCAACCGAACTTTAAACGCGTCTTAACCGACCGTCGGCTTCTCCCTCTTCGGCCAAGGACCGAAAAGTGTTATGTACTCCAGCTGTCGAGAATATCGACGGTGTTTCCCATAACCAGGCAATCAGGCCATAAGGTTGTAACAGACAAAGCACGCCTAGGGAACTTATGCTATATTACTGCGGAGTGTAAGAAGCATCTTTGAAGAAAATAGTACCCTGCACCGATACCTTTCTTCGGTGCTCATTGTTATTATGAGATTTGTGCAACAGATTTTTTGTACTCATGAGTTCCGTTGTGTGCCGACCATAATTGAAAACAATAAGAGCGCTAGCTTTCGGCTTCACCCTGTCTGAGGTCCGGCTCGGGTGACCCGATCGTGACAATGGCAGAGGTGCTCCCTTTACTCCCTAGCCGAACAATCGGGAACGTAGGGGTAAACACAGGAGCGAGGCAACCCAACTTGCAAATCGCTTAAGTTAATATGGTGCATATTGTGGCGTAATACACGAACAAGGAACGAAGCCGTACAAGTATAATCATATGCAAGAGGAAAAGCTTCATGAAGGAAGCCCCCAAATGAATTGGGTATTTGAAGCGTCACAAACAAAGTTTGGAAAAGGAAATTTTTTACAAGCAACTTTTTTCCAAAAAAGTATAATGCTTGGTCGAACTAAACACAAGTTAGAAATTAAAGCTTTGAGCATGAAAGCGACTTAGCTGGTTAATGTGTTCGGTATTGATGACGCGGTCCGAGCTTGATGCGGGACAAGGATCCATCCCCCAAGCCGGTCCTGAGGTGGCGGAGCGGAGAGCTCGACGCGCCAAAGTGGTGACATAGCACGGTCAATGCAGACCGACAGAGTGACGCCGAAGTCCCGGGATCATTTTCATGTGCACAAAAAATAGTGCAAACCGGAGATAATAGTAATACTGATAATAAAAAAATCGTTGCATAATAAATAATTTATGCAAACTGAGTAATAAAAGAAATATGGCCTGACGCCGAAGTCAATGTCGATGCAGGGAATCGGTGTGATACGGTAAAGGCGTGGCAAAGCCTAAATTCACAGGTCGGTCCGAGTTCCGGATGCGGCGTTCGCCGGACTATGTACGGAAACTGACCGAACCACCACACGACCGTCGTTAATGCGGCCATCATTTGATAGACCTATGTACAGATGATGGACAAACCATAGTAATAATTCCTTGGGAAAAATAAACCCAAACAAGCAAAAAATACTAGGATTAATAGCACCTAGTTTATTTGTTGTAGCAATCCAAAGGAAGGTTGAGGGAGTCCTGGATTAGGGGGTGTTCGGGTAGCCGGACTATACCTTCAACCGGACTCCAGGACTATGAAGATACAAGATTGAAGACTTCGTCCCGTGTCCGGATGGGACTTTCCTTGGCGTGGAAGGCAAGCTTGGCGATGCGGATATTCAAGATCTCCTACCATTGTAACCGACTCTATGCAACCCTAACCCTATCCGGTGTCTATATAAACCGGAGGCTTTTAGTCCGTAGGACAGCTTCATCAACTCCATAGACAACAATCATACCATAGGATAGCTTCTAGGGTTTAGCATCCTTGATCTCGTGGTAGATCTACTCTTGTACTACCCATATCATTAATATTAATCAAGAAGGACATAGGGTTTTACCTCCATCAAGAGGGCCCGATCCTGGGTAAAACATCGTGTTCCCTGCCTCCTGTTACCATCCAGCCTAGACGCACAGTTCGGGACCCCCTACCCGAGATCCGCCAGTTTTGACACCGACATTGGTGCTTTCATTGAGAGTTCCTCTGTGCCGTCGCAATCAGGAAGGATGCCTTCTCCCGTCTTCAAAGATGGCGCCGTTGCTAAGGGAGCCTTGGCTGTTGGCCAAACCCTCCGGCTAGGTGGTTTCCTCATGACCACCTGTTCGGCTGTTGCGCCGACGGTGACCTCTCGGGTCATCAAAAGCAATCTACACGTCAGCTCGGAGCTCGTCGAGCAGTTAGATCCAATGGAGCTCTCTTCCATAAACGAGCTCTTGGATCGCATCGCCGCCCTGGGGGTCGCCACGGATTACGACCAGGTTGGGCTTAAACCCGATCAAAGAGAAATTAACTCTCCCCAAGTCACCCACCACGTTGCCGTGGTAGAGGCGCGGTGCGGCGACCCTTCATCTATGTTAAGGACTAGTTACGTCCGAATTCCCGATCCCTCAAGCCGGATACCCGCGGAGGGGAGGATGTAACTCAAGACCTGAGCTTAGAATCAGGCAACGGGCCGGATTCGTTGGATAACGTCCAGGAATCCGAACTTCAGAATTCGGAAACGCTTCGGCCTCTGAATCTTGGATTGGGTGAGGTTTCAGATTCAACGACACCCACCCACCCGAACATAAGCGATCTCTCCCAAGTCAAGCAGAGGCTCGAAGAAACAGTACATCATTACTGGGCCAGATTCCTCCTAGTTATGAATAGGATAAAATATTACCACGAGGGAGACGCGATATCAATCTTCTGCAGTAATTGCACGGATGAGGGAATCCTTAACACCGTAAGTCGTCGTGATATTACACGCTTCGCTGACTTGGCGTCCATAGTACAAAAATACTATGCGATGGAAAGTGCCTGGAAAATCGAAACGAAATTTTGGGATAATCCGGCCTTGAATAGTAATCCCGTCCGAACTAAGAGGGTGCATCATCATAAGACACCCGAGATAAATAGCAAAAAGCCAAAACCCTTTGCAGGGCATGGAACCGTACTGGAAAGGTGGCTTGATGGACCCTGTAGAATTCACAGTACAGAGGACGCCACACCAACTCACAGCCTTAGAGCATGTTGGATACTCCGGCAGGTAGCCAGAATTGGCGAGGACCTCTTAAATCGGGAGGCCGCAGAAAGCCAGCCCGAGGACACCAGTACCGTTCTCACAGTCTTCGAGACTTTCGCATCAAACAATATGCAAAAAATAACACTCCGCAACCTCGCCGAAGTCTATCAAGTTGCAACAATAAATCCGTGGAGCGACACTGCCATTACTTTCAACGCAAGTGATGAACCTAGATTCCGAATAGCCCGTGCACCAGCCGCATTGGTCCTCAGTCCCATAGTGGACGACTTTCGCCTTACCAAGGTGCTCATGGATGGAGGCAGCGGACTGAACCTCATTTATGAGGAGATCCTTCAAAAAATGGAAATAGACTGGAACCGCGTCGAGCGAAGCAGCACAACCTTTAGAGGGATAATCCCCAATCGGGAAGAACGCTGCACGGGAAAAATCACACTAGATGTGGTGTTCGGCACACCGGATAATTACAGGTCCGAATAAGTCACGTTCCAAGTGGCCCCGTTTAAAAGCAGACATCACGCCTTACTAGGGCGGGAAGCATTCACAATCTTCCAAGCAATACCCCATTACGGGTACATGAAGCTCAAGATGCCCGGGCCGAATGGAATTATCACTCTAGCTAGTGATCCGGACATAGCACTCCGCGCTGAAAAAAAACGGCCGCATTAGCCCTTGAGGCACTATCCGAAGCCTTAGCGGCCGAGGAACTGACAGCGCTTCGCTCCACGGTTAACAGGGATGATGTGATACTCGACAAAAGATCTAAATCCACATCCTTCAAGCCAGCAGATGAAATAATCAAACTCCAGGTCCATCCAACGGACCCCAATAAAACAGCTTCCATCAGGGCACGATTGAACCCCGATGTAGACGCCGCACTGCGAGAGTTCCTGCGAGAGAACTGGGACATCTTCGCCTGGCACCCTTCAGACATGCCAGGGATCCCACGCAGGCTGGCCGAACACAGCTTAAATATCCAAAAAGGATTTAAACCTGTCAAACAAGCCCTTCAGCATTTTTCCAAACCCAAGAGACATGCTATGGGAGAGGAGCTAGCCAAGCTATTGGAGGCCGGATTCATCAGAGATATAAAACATCCGGACTGGCTAGCAAACCTAGTGATGGTACCAAAGAAGGACAAATCTTGGCGCCTGTGTGTCGATTTCAAAGACCTTAACAAGGCGTGCCCAAAGGACCCCTTCCCCCTCCCCCGTATCGATCAAATTATCGATGCCACCGCAGGACACGATTCGTTGTGTTTCCTCGACGCATACTCCGGTTACCATCAAATCAAGATGGCAGAATCAGACCAAGCTGCAACAGCATTCATCACACCATACGGACCATTCTGCTTCAACACAATGCCCTTCGGGCTGAAAAACGCCGGCGCAACATATCAGCGCATGATCCAGACATGTCTGGCAAACCAAATCGGCAAAACAGTGGAGGCGTACGTGGATGCTGTGGTCGTCAAATCAAGACATGTCGAATCTCTAGTAGATGACTTGAAGCTTACATTCGATAACCTCCGAAAATATGACATCAAGCTCAATCCGGAAAAATGTGTCTTCGGCGTTCCAGCCGGAAAGCTCTTGGGCTTCATTGTATCCGGTAGAGGAATTGAAGCAAATCCAGCCAAGATCCGAGCTTTGTCACAATTGGATGTCCCAAAGGACCTTAAACAAATGCAAAAATTAACCGGATGCGTGGCGGCTTTAAGCCGCTTCATCTCCCGCTTGGGAGAAAAGGCACTACCCCTCTATCGCCTCCTTCGTCGCACCAAACACTTCGAGTGGACGGATGCCGCCACGGCCGGACTTGGTGAAATAAAAGCCATATTGGCAACAAACCCAGTCCTAGCCGCGCCAAACACCGGCGAGCCAATGTTATTGTACAGCAACACACCAGGTTGTCAGCGTAGTGCTCGTTGTCGAGCGGGAAACAGACGGACACAAATTCCCCCTTCAAAGGCCGGTCTACTACGTGTCCACTGTCCTCACTCCATGCAAATCATGGTACCCACATTACCAAAAGATTGCATACGCAATATTCATGGCATCCCGGAAGCTACGACACTACTTTCAAGAGTGTTCCATAACAGTAGCCTCGGAAGTACCACTCAACGATATTATCAACAACCGCGATGCAACGGGCCGGATTGCAAAATGGGCCATCGAGCTCCTCCCGTTCGACATAACCTATAAGCCATGGCGAGCTATCAAATCGCAAGTTTTGGCCGACTTCGTCGCAGAATGGACGGAGGCTGAACTCCCTAAAGAGTACGGCACATACTCAAACTAGATCATGCATTTCGACGGCTCCAAAATGTTGGCCGGACTGGGGGCTGGCATCGTTTTGACGTCCCCAACAGGAGACACAGTCCAATATGTACTCCAAATTATGTACACGGACTCCAACAACGCAGCCGAATATGAGGCCCTTCTACATGGCCTCCGGATGGTAGTATCCATGGGCATTCAACGCCTAGAGGTACGCGGGGATTCGAACCTCGCGATATCCCAAATAAATGGCGACTTCGACGCCAAGGACCCAAAAATGGCAGCTTACCGCAACACCGTCCTAGGTTCGAAGGGCTGGAGTTTCACCATATAGCCCGAGAAAACAATCAAGCAGCGGACGTCCTGGCACGCATCGGAGCAAAACGCGATGCAGTCCCCCCCCCCCAATATCTTTTTAGAAAGATTGTTCAAGCCATCCGTAGCATGGGAGGGGGAACCCGCAAATAACAGCCTGGACCCAGCCGCACCACCTAATGCCAAACAATCTGACACAATTGGAGGCTCTCACAATGAAATTACACCTTCAGCCCACGTAATAATGGCGATCATTGCCCCGTGGACAGAACCATTCCTAGCCTACCTTATTAGGAAGGAACTCCCGGAGGACCAAAACGAGGCTCGCTGCATAGTGCGGTGATCTAAAGCCTACAGAGTCCATGAGGGAGAGATTTATAAGAAAAGCACTACCGGAGTCCTTCAAAGGTGCATCTCCGAAGAGGAAGGGCGGAACCTTCTGGCTGAAATTCATGCCGGACTCGGTGGTCACCACGCCGCTGCTCGGTCCCTTGTTAGCAAGGCTTTCCGTACAGGCTTTTATTGGCCGACGGCCCGGGCAGACGCTCAGGACCTAGTCCAACGATGCGCTGGTTGCCAACTTTTTGCCAACCAAAGCCATATGCCACCCACCGCACTCCAAACTATACCCATCACCTGGCCTTTTGCGGTCTGGGGGCTTGACATGGTCGGACCCCTCAAAGGTGGAACCCATAAGAAAAAATACTTACTGGTCATGGTGGATAAGTTCACCAAATGGACAGAAGCCAAGCCTATTAAAACGGCCGAATCTGGACCTGTGATAGACTTCATATCCGGGGTTGTACACCGTTATGGCGTCCCCCACAGCATCATAACCGATAACGGTAAAACTTTACTGCCGACGAGGTAAAACTCTGGTGCAAAAACATGGGCATCAAGCTCGATTATGCTTCCGTCTATCACCCGCAAACCAATGGCCAGGTCGAACGTGCAAATGGTATTATCATGAGCGGCATTAAACCCAGACTAGTGCGGTCCCTCAAGGAATCTAACACGCACTGGGTAGAGGAGCTCGACTCCGTGCTATGGGGGCTGCGGACCACGCCAAATCGCACCACCGGATACACACCATTTTTTATGGTGTACGGCGCAGAAGCAGTTTTGCCCTGCAACATAAATCATGACTCACCTAGAGTGCGCATGTACAAAGAAAGAGAAGCCGAGCTCGATCGGCAGGACAACTTGGACGCCTTGGAGGAGGAGCGTGACGTGGCAAAAGCCCGTTCCGCATTTTATCAACAGCAGGCCCGAAGATATCAAAGCGGAGAGGTACGGGCCAAAAATTACAATGTTGGCGAACTAGTTCTACGCCTGCCGGATAAGAAAAAGGACAAACTCATGCCCAATTGGGAAGGTCCATTCATAATCGACCAAGTGCTGACTGGTGGGGCATACCGCCTGCGAGATGCGTCGAACAACCGACTCGAGCCGAACCCGTGGAACGCCGCCCGTCTCCGAAGATTCTATGCCTAGCGCCGGACTCTGTGTTCGTCTCCTTACTCTATCCGTTCCTTTTTTAATTTTTCTATCTTACATTTCTCTCCATCCCATTCTTTCTTCCATAGCCCTTAAAGGCTCATATAGTGATGCGCCACTCGCGCTCATTAAACCAGGGGGCTTCTTTAATAGAAGCTTATTTATACGGGCTTCACGCCCAACACATGCGTCAAACTTCCGCATGTACCTTTTTCTTCACCATTATATGCATCGATATGACTTAAGTTTTGGCCAAGCTGGGTTGCCTAGCTCCTGTGCTTACCCCTACGTTCCCGATTGTTCGGCTAGGCGGTAAAGGGAGCACCTCTGTGATTGTTACTGCCGGGTCAGCCGGACGTGTACCTCAGACTGGGTGAAGCCGAAAGCTAGCGTTCTTAAGGGAATATTCGGTCTTTGAAATAAAAGATGATCTTTTTTACTCATTTCATGCGCCCCCAGATGCTTTTTCTGCGTCTCTTCACGCAGTCCGGACATGCACATTAGGGCATGCCTCCCAGCAAAAGGAACCCTTAATGGAACTATTCTCTCTAGAAGATGTTTCTTACTAACAATGTAATATAACATAACTAGTTGGGCACTTGTCTGATAAAGCACCGATGACCCCTACGCCTGGTCTCCACGCATACCCCGATTCTTACATAACCGCTAGGGTATTCGGACGCACTCCAGACCGTCAGGTCCCGAGGTTGAAGCGAAAAGGTCGGCAACGACAAACGATCTACAATCCGGCTAGACGGCATTACACATGTCAATTCAAAATTACACAGTCATTCCGACTAATTGTATTCCTCTTCTATACCATCTAACAGGCTGTCTAATTTACGGTCCTGCTGGGAATACTTCGTGGCCAACTCAACTTGGCCGTACACTAAGCTTACAGGGATCTCCTTTCCGTCAGGCCCCACTGGTCCGACCTCGGCCATGTGGTTTGGGTCAGACTTCGTAAAACGGGTCTTCACCATGGCCCAGGCCTCCCTAGTGCCTTGTCGGCAGGCCGGTATCTTCCACAACCGGAAGCGCCACCGAGCTCCCTTCAGCTTCTCCGCAAGCTCTCCAAGGCCCTCGGGCACGGAGTGGGCAGGCCATAAGGCTTGGGCAACACCTCGCATTGCCTGCCGAATTCGCTCGTGCAGTTGCAAGAGTTCGGGAAGAAGGTCACCCGTAGAACCGGGCATCTCCTCTGCAGGATGACCTGTGAGCATACCTACAAACATTACTCTGTTAATCGACTTCCTCGCCGAACTTTTTTTCAAAGCTCGTTCAAGCACTTACTAAATATGCCGCGTCGAAGTCGCTGATTCTCCTTCGTGGAGTTCGACAGCTGGCCACGAACATCTTTAAGTTCGACGTCCAGCTTGGTGTTGGCATCCTGAAGATTATTCTTCTCCAGCCTCACCCTTGTCAACATACTCTCACCGGCCTTTAACCGGCGTAAGAGTTGTTGTTTGTCCTGATCTAGTCTGGCGCCATCTGCAATATGATCTGTCAGATTTGCACCCACACCGCACAATACTAATCTTTCAAAGTGTATCTTACCTGAGGGGGTCTCCTTGGGCTCCCCTGCTGCGGCTAGTGCGGCCTCTAGTTGGGCCTTGCACTTTTCCAGCTCCTGGGACAGTACGGTATTCTTCTCTGTAAGAACCTGCATATTAAATGATCCTTAAATCAGTTTCTCTAACTGCTTCAAGTCTCGGGGGCTACTAGCATATATATATATATATATATATATATATATATATATATATATATATATATATATATATATACATAAACACTATTCTGATCACAACATGAACTTCCCGAGTAACGCGCCTGACCTTCCCCGAGTACTAGGTTGAACTTCAGCTAAAAGGTGTCCAAATGGGGCTTGCGATATACCGTTGGATAGCTATGGACATCAGTATCATGACCCAAGATAAATTTTTGGCAAAATGTAAGCGGTTTAAGAGCAGTTTTGAAAACCGTTATTTCTTCACATAAAAAACGTGAATCGTATTTTCGATCGCATTTTTAAACCGTTTATCGGAATGAGGCAAATAATATGGCGTTGGAAAGCTGCTGCAAAACCGCTCCTTCCACATGTTGAAAGTTTTATCTAATTCTCAACGGTTAAAGAGTAATTCGGAAAATCGTAAAATTTCGCAAACCGAACACCCGAGTTCGTATTTTCGACGCCATTTCTAAATGGCTAATACAATTGAGGCAAATAATATGGCGTTGGAAAGCTTATGAAAATGCGCTACTTTTTATATTAAAAGTTTTTTCTAATTCTGAAGGGTTTAAAAGTAATTTAGAAAACGGTACAAGTTCCATCGAGTTCGTATTTTCGAGCTAATTTTTTAACCGTACGTCCAAATGCAGCAAATGATATGGCGTTGGAAAGCTTGAAGAAATGCGAAACTTTTTTGTATTTATTATTTCTCCTAATTCATTACGGTTTTATGTCAGTTTTGAAAATGGTCAAAAACGTATTTTTGCCGTAATTTCTACAAACTTTATCGGAATGATGCAAATAATATACCGCTGAAAAGCTACGGAAAATGTGAAACGTTTTCATGTTGATGGTTTTCTCTGATTCCTAGCCGTTTTCAAGTAATTTCAAAAACGGCGAGATCATTCGTTCTGCCTTTTTCGCGAAACAGATTGTCAAAAATGTATCGCGTGAAGAACCTGAACTTCTCGGCGTGCGCACCTGAACTTCACTCTGTTTTTCACGTGTTTTTTTTGCTTGTAGCTCTCCATCCACTGCTCGTAGCTCTCCATCCACTCACCGAAATTGAGCAAGTGATATACCAGTGGAAAGCTGCTGTAAACACGCAACTTACCCGTGTTGATCATTTTTTCATACTCGCGATGATTTTAAAAGTTTTTCATCTGATATTCATTCATTGCAGTAGTTCAACTTCCTGTTGTTTTCACATTGAACTTCTATGATGTATTTTCGTTTGCAATGTTCTCATCCATTCATTAGTATTAGGTTGAAAAACACTGCCTGAGTTGTTCAACCTGAACTTTCCCCTGTGCTAGGTTAAACTTCCCGCAACATTGCCCAAATAGGGCTTGCTATATACCGTTGGAAAGCCGTGGACACGAGTATCATGACCCCAGTTAAATTTTTCGCAAAATGTAAGCGGTTTAAGAGCAGTTTTGAAAACCGTTTTTTCTTCACACAAAAAACGTGAATCGTAATTTCTATTGCATTTCTAAACCGTTTATCGGAATGAGGCAAGTAATATGGCGTTGGAAAACTGCTGCAAAACCGCTTCTTCCACATGTTAAAAGTTTTCTCTAATTCCCTACGGTTAAAGAGTAATTTGAAAAAACGTAAAATTTCACAAACCGAACTGCCGTGTCCGTATTTTCGATGTCATTTCTAAACGTCTAATCCAATTGAGGCAAATGATATGGCGTTGGAAAGCTTATGAAATTGTGCTACTTTTTCATCTTGAAAGTTTTTTCTAATTGTAAATGGTTTAAAAGTGAGTTATAAAACGGTCCAAGTTACACCGAGTGTGTATTTTTGAGCTAATTTTTTAACCGTATGTCCGAATGTAGCAAATGATATGGCGTTGGAAAGCTTGAGGAAATGCGAAACTTTTTGGTATATATTGTTTCTCCCAATTCCTTACTGTTTTAAGTCAGTTCTGAAAATGGATAAAAACGTATATTCGCTGTAATTTCTACAAACTTTATCGGAATGGGGCAAATAATATACCACTGAAAAGCTACGGAAAATGCGAAACTTTTTCATGTTGATGGCTTTCTCTAATTCCTAAGCGTTTTCAAGTAATTTTGAAAACGACGAGATCATTCGTTCTGCCTTTATGGCAAAACAGATTCTTCGGAAATGCACGACGTGAAGAACCTGAACTTCTCGGCGCGTGTACCTGAACTTCACTCTGTTTTTCACGTGATTTTTTTTGCTCGTAGCTCTCCATCCACTGCTCGTAGCTCTCCATCCACTGATCGGAATTGAGCAAGTGATATACCAATGGAAAGCTGTTGTGAACACGCAACTTTTCCGTGTTGATCATTTTTTTCATTCTCACGACGATTTTACAAGTTTTTCATTTGAAATTCATCCACTGTAGTAGTTGAACTTCCTGCTGTTTTCAGTTGAACTTCTGTGACGTATTTTCGTTTGTAATTTTCTCATCCATTCGTCAGTTTTTACACAAATGATATTCCTTTTGTACAAATCTCTCTCAGAATAATTTTTTAAACTTTCTCCGACGAAGGACTTGAACTTATAACAACAAACTTTTAGCGTTTGCTTTTTTACTCTTTTTTTAATACAAAATGTACACCGTGTAGTACGTGAACTTCTGGCAGTTATCAATCGAACTTCTCTCGGTTACGTGAAAATATCTGAGTTTTTTATAAATATTTATCTGAATTTCTTAATCCTTTTTTTTATAAAATTTTGAAGCACTCCATTTTTGAAAGTTCAACTTCTTGTTTTTTATTTTTGAACTTCTTGTTTCCAATCTTTAATAACGAGGAAAATCTGAGTTTTCTACAATCATCGAACTTCTTCATCTTTTCAATATGGACTTCCTGATTTTATTTCTTAATCTCTTTTGTGAAATTTTGAAGCGCACTATTTTTAAAAATTGAACTTCTTGTTATTTAATTTTTGAACCTCTTGTTTCCATTCTTTAATAACAAGGAAAATCTGAGTTTTCTATAATCATCGAACTTCTCTATCTTTTTAATATGGACTTTTTGGTTTTATTTATTTTAGTAACAGAAAAAATCCTACTTCCTGGTTTCCATTCTTTACTTTTTGAACTTTCTCGGGGCGAGCACTTCAACTTCTATTAATAAAACTTTTAGCCTTTTTCCTTTTCATTCTTTTTTTAATATAAAATGCACACCGTGTACTACATGAACTTCTAATAGTTTTCAATCTAAACTTCTCTCGGTTACGTGAAAATATCAAGGTTTTTTATAGATATTGAACGGCTCTACCTTTTAGTTTGGACTTCTCAATTTTATTTCATAGAAAAGGAAATAATTCTAGTTTTTTATATGCATCGAACAACATCGTTATTTTATTTTGGACTTCTCAATTTTATTTTATAAGTAAGGAAAATATGAGTTTTTTAGTTCAAACTTCTTAGATTTCTTAATCTGAACTTCTTGGGTTTTTCTTGAAACAGTGAATATCAAAATGATCTGCTACTCTAAATTGAACTTCTAGGTTTTTACTTATTTCTTATTATGACTGAAGTACTTTGTTAGTTTAATTCAAACTTCTTTGTTTCTTTTCAGATCGGGGATCCGAATTTCTTCATTTTATTACTTAGTAATGAGAAAACATCTAAGTTTTTTAACCTTTGAACTTCTCTCTTTTTTACTTTGAACTTCTTAGAAAAATATGGTTTTAAATAAGCAAACAATTTTCTAGTTTTGCAGATTTGAACTTCTAGGTTTTTTGACCTTCTCAGTTATTTCAAATTGAACTTCTACGGTTTTTGACCTTCTTGGTGATTTCAAATTTCAAACTGGTCATATGAGCAAACACGGAAAAGAGCACAATCATCTTTCCTAGAAAAAATCAAATTTTTAACTAAGCTGGACGTTGAAAATATGTTCACTCTTTGAAACTTTTGTAGTAAACATGGCCTTCTAACGTAAGTGTGTTTGACCTTCTTTCTAATTGTTGTGGAATTATTGAGCTCTTTGCAAGAAAAACTATTTGTACTGCACGTTGGAAACTAAAATAAATAAATTCAAAAAACTGAAATAAATAAATTCATTTATTATAAGCTTAATTAACATATAGGGGACAACATTTTTCACCCAAATGGATAAAAATAAATGGCCAATTGAAACACTATGTTTTTTCTTCTTCACACATTTCCTATCCACTCACCACCACACGTCCTCTCCCCATCTTCTTTTTCTTCCTTGCCACAACAAATCCAAAGAAGCAACAATGCACAAGTTGACTGTTTTAGGTCTGCATCCCTAAGAACATGTTGACAAAAATCACTGTCGGTAAACTCGTACACATGCTACAGGAAGTTTGTTTTGAGGCGCATGCGGTGGTCCACAGCTCTTAGCAAGTGCACACACTGCCTCGTTCCGTATTGCTCCAGTCCAAAACACCACCATGTATGGAAGCGTGATACGCTAGAGCAGCGACGACAAGGACAAGGACACCACGACCTGCATCTAGAGGAGGTTGTGACCTTCATCCAGAGGAGGCCGTGACCTGCTGAGCGACAGAGTGTAGGATTTTTGAAGTACAAGCTTTTGAGCAGAATGGAGAGCAAAAAAGGTACAAAATAACTGAACACTTGAACATCAAACAAGACGAGCAGCCTGCGATTTCTTCTTCTTTCTGAGATGTCCTTTTGTACTGAGAATTAAAAATGCTAGAAGTAGTTGAAGCACACTCCATCTTCTTTCTGAACTTTTGCCTGTAGATATAACCTTGTGTTGGGGAACGCAGTAATTTCAAAAAATTTCCTACGCACACGCAAGATCATGGTGATGCACAGCAACGAGAGGGGAGAGTGTTGTCTACGTACCAACGCAGACCGACTGCGGAAGCGATCACACAACATAGAGGAAGTAGTCGTACGTCTTCTTCCCGATCCGACCGATCCAAGCACCGTTACTCCGGCACCTCCGAGTTCTTAGCACACGTTCAGCTCGATGACGTTCCTCGGGCTCCGATCCAGCAAAGCGTCGAGGAAGAGTTCCGTCAGCACGACGGCGTGGTGACGATCTTGATGTACTACCGACGCAGGGCTTCGCCTAAGCACTGTAACGGTATGATCGAGGTGGAATTTGGTGGCAGGGGGCACCGCACACGGTTAAGGAGCGATTAACTTGTGTGTCTTGGGGTGCCCCCTGCCCCCGTATATAAAGGCCAGGGGCAGGGGGTTCGGCCGGCCAGGTGGGAGGCGCAGGGAGGAGTCCTACTCCTACCGGGAGTAGGACTCCTTCCCCCAATCCTATTCCAACTAGGATTCTTGGGGAAGAAGGAGAAAGAGGGGGCCGGCCCACCTCTCCTAGTCCTATTAGGACTTGGGAAAGGTGGGGGGCGCCGGCCAGGTGTGGGCTGCCTCTTCTCTCTTTTCCACTAAGGCCCAATAGGCCCATTTACCTCCCGGGGGGTTCCGGTAACCCTCCCGGTAATCCGGAAAAATCCCGATTTCACCCGGAACGCTTTCGGTGTCCAAACATAGGCTTCCAATATATCAATCTTTACGTCTCGACCATTTCGAGACTCCTCGTCATGTCCGTGATCTCATCCGGGACTCCGAACAACCTTCGGTACATCAAAATGCATAAACTCATAATAACTGTCATCGTAACGTTAAGCGTGCGGACCCTACGGTTCGAGAACAATGTAGAAATGACCGAGACATGTCTCCGGTCAATAACCAATAGCGGGACCTGGATGCCCATATTGGCTCCTACATATTCTACGAAGATCTTTATCGGTCAGACCGCATAACAACATACGTTGTTCCCTTTGTCATCGGTATGTTACTTGCCCGAGATTCGATCGTCGGTATCCAATACCTAGTTCAATCTCGTTACAGGCAAGTCTCTTTACTCGTTCCGTAATACATCATCTCATAACTAACATCTTAGTTATTATGCTTGCAAGGCTTATATGATGTGTATTACCGAGAGGGCCCAGAGATACCTCTCTGACAATCAGAGTGACAAAACCTAATCTCGAAATACGCCAACCCAACATCTACCATTGGAGACACCTGTAGTACTCCTTCATAATCACCCAGTTACGTTGTGACGTTTGGTAGTACCCAAAGTGTTCCTCCGGTAAACGGGAGTTGCATAATCTCATAGTTATAGGAACATGTATAAGTCATGAAGAAAGCAATAGCAACATACTAAACGATCGGGTGCTAAGCTAATGGAATGGGTCATGTCAATCAGATCATTCAACCAATGATGTGACCTCGTTAATCAAATAACAACTCTTTGTTCATGATTAGGAAACATAACCATCTTTGATTAATGAGCTAGTCTAGTAGAGGCATACTAGTGACACTCTGTTGGTCTATGTATTCACACATGTATTATGTTTCCGGTTAATACAATTCTAGCATGAATAATAAACATTTATCATGATATAAGGAAATAAATAATAACTTTATTATTGCCTCTAGGGCATATTTCCTTCAGTCTCCCACTTGCACTAGAGTCAATAATCTAGATTACACAGTAATGATTCTTACACCCATGGAGTCTTGGTGCTGATCATGTTTTGCTCGTGGAAGAGGCTTAGTCAACGGGTCTGCAACATTCAGATCCGTATGTATCTTGCAAATCTCTATGTCTGCCACCTGGACTAAATCCCGGATGGAGTTGAAGCGTCTCTTGATGTGTTTGGTTCTTTTGTGAAATCTGGATTCCTTTGCCAAGGCAATTGCACCAGTATTGTCACAGAAGATTTTCATTGGACCCGATGCACTAGGTATGACACCTAGATCGGATATGAACTCCTTCATCCAGACTCCTTCGTTCGCTGCTTCCGAAGCAGCTATGTACTCCGCTTCACATGTAGATCTCGCTACGACGCTTTGTTTAGAACTGCACCAACTGACAGCTCCACCGTTTAAAGTAAACACGTATCCGGTTTGCGATTTAGAATCGTCCGGATCAGTGTCAAAGCTTGCATCAACGTAACCTCTTACGGTGAGCTCTTTGTCACCTCCATATACGAGAAACATATCCTTAGTCCTTTTCAGGTATTTCAGGATGTTCTTGACCGCTGTCCAGTGATCCACCCCTGGATTACTTTGGTACCTCCCTGCTAAACTTATAGCAAGGCACACATCAGGTCTGGTACACAGCATTGCATACATGATAGAGCCTATGGCTGAAGCATAGGGAACATCTTTCATTTTCTCTCTATCTTCTGCAGTGGTCGGGCATTGAGTCTGACTCAACTTCACACCTTGCAATACAGGCAAGAACCCTTTCTTTGCTTGATCCATTTTGAACTTCTTCAAAATCTTGTCAAGGTATGTGCT
Organism: Triticum monococcum; assembly: GCA_034509565.1. Taxonomy (NCBI): domain Eukaryota; kingdom Viridiplantae; phylum Streptophyta; class Magnoliopsida; order Poales; family Poaceae; genus Triticum; species Triticum monococcum. Next base: position 499,154,316 of record CM067843.1, read on the forward strand.
TTGTGAAAGTCCAATTAAGCGTTTTGATCTATCTCTATAGATCTTTATGCCTAATATGTAAGCAGCTTCCCCGAGGTCTTTCATCGAAAAACTTTTATTCAAGTATCCCTTTATGCTATCCAGAAATTCTATATCATTTCCGATGAGTAATATGTCATCCACATATAATATCAGAAATGCTACAGAGCTCCCACTCACTTTCTTGTAAATACAGGCTTCTCCAAAAGTCTGTATAAACCCGAATGTTTTGATCACACTATCAAAGCGTTTATTCCAACTCCGAGATGCTTGCACCAGTCCATAGATGGATCGCTGGAGTTTGCACACTTTGTTAGCTCCCTTTGGATCGACAAAACCTTCTGGTTGCATCATATACAACTCTTCTTCCAGAAATCCATTCAGGAATGCAGTTTTTACATCCATTTGCCAAATTTCATAATTATAAAATGCGGCAATTGCTAACATGATTCTGACAGACTTAAGCATCGCTACGGGTGAGAAAGTCTCATCGTAGTCAACTCCTTGAACTTGTCGAAAACCTTTTGCGACAAGTCGAGCTTTGTAGACAGTAACATTACCATCAGCGTCAGTCTTTTTCTTGAAGATCCATTTATTCTCAATTGCTTGCCGATCATCGGGCAAGTCAACCAAAGTCCATACTTTGTTCTCATACATGGATCCCATCTCAGATTTCATGGCTTCAAGCCACTTTGCGGAATCTGGGCTCACCATCGCTTCTTCATAGTTCGTAGGTTCATCATGATCTAGTAGCATGACTTCCAGAACAGGATTACCGTACCACTCTGGTGCGGATCTTACTCTGGTTGATCTACGAGGTACAGTAGTATCTTGATCTAAAGTTTCATGATCATCATCATTAACTTCCTCTCTTATTGGTGTAGGTCTCACAGAAACAGTTTTCTGTGATGTACTATTTCCCAATAACGGAGTAGGTACTATTACCTCGTCAAGTTCTACTTTCCTCCCACTCACTTCTTTCGAGAGAAACTCCTTCTCAAGAAAGTTTCCGAATTTAGCAACAAAAGTTTTGCCTTCGGATCTGTGATAGAAGGTGTATCCAATAGTTTCCTTTGGATATCCTATGAAGACACACTTCTCCGATTTGGGTTCGAGCTTATCAGGTTGAAGCTTTTTCACATAAGCATCGCAGCCCCAAATTTTAAGAAACGACAACTTTGGTTTCTTGCCAAACCATAGTTCATAAGGCGTCGTCTCAACGGATTTAGATGGTGCCCTATTTAACGTGAATGCGGTCGTCTCTAAAGCATAACCCCAAAATGATAGCGGTAAATCAGTAAGAGACATCATAGATCGCACCATATCTAGTAAAGTACGATTAGGACGTTCGGATACACCATTACGTTGTGGTGTTCCGGGTGGCGTGAGTTGCGAAACTATTCCACAATTTTTCAAATGTACACCAAACTCGTAACTCAAATATTCTCCTCCACGATCAGATCGTAGAAACTTTATTTTCTTGTTACGATGATTTTCAACTTCACTCTGAAATTCCTTGAACTTTTCAAATGTTTCAGACTTATGTTTCATTAAGTAGATATACCCATATCTGCTTAAATCATCTGTGAAGGTGAGAAAATAACGATATCCGCCACGAGCCTCAATATTCATCGGACCACATACATCGGTATGTATGATTTCCAATAAATCTGTTGCTCTCTCCATAGTACCGGAGAACGGTGTTTTAGTCATCTTGCCCATGAGGCACGGTTCGCAAGTACCAAGTGATTCATAATCAAGTGGTTCCAAAAGCCCATCAGCATGGAGTTTCTTCATGCGCTTTACACCGATATGACCTAAACGGCAGTGCCACAAATAAGTTGCACTATCATTATCAACTCTGCATCTTTTGGCTTCAACATTATGAATATGTGTATTACTACTATCGAGATTCAATAAGAATAGACCACTTTTTAAGGGTGCATGACCATAAAAGATATTACTCATATAAATAGAACAACCATTATTCTCTGATTTAAATGAATAACCGTCTCGCATCAAACAAGATCCAGATATAATGTTCATGCTTAACGCTGGCACCAAATAACAATTATTTAGGTCTAATATTAATCCCGAAGGTAGATGTAGAGGTAGCGTGCCGACCACGATCACATCGACTTTGGAACCGTTTCCCACGCGCATCGTCACCTCGTCCTTTGCTAGTGTCCGCTTATTCTGTAGTCCCTGTTTCGAGTTGCAAATATTAGCAACAGAACCAGTATCAAATACCCAGGTGCTACTGCGAGCATTAGTAAGGTACACATCTATAACATGTATATCACATATACCTTTGTTCACCTTGCCATCCTTCTTATCCGCCAAATACTTGGGGCAGTTCCGCTTCCAGTGACCAGTCTGCTTGCAGTAGAAGCACTCAGTTTCAGGCTTAGGTCCAGACTTGGGTTTCTTCTCTTGAGCAGCAACTTGCTTGCCGTTCTTCTTGAAGTTCCCTTTCTTCTTCCCTTTGCCCTTTTTCTTGAAACTAGTGGTTTTGTTAACCATCAACACTTGATGCTCCTTCTTGATTTCTACCTCCGCAGCTTTCAGCATAGCGAAGAGCTCGGGAATAGTCTTGTTCATCCCTTGCATATTATAGTCCATCACAAAGCTCTTGTAGCTTGGTGGCAGTGATTGGAGAATTCTGTCAATGACGCAATCATCCGGAAGTGTAACTCCCAATTGAATCAAGTGATTATTATACCCAGACATTTTGAGTATATGCTCACTGACAGAACTGTTCTCCTCCATCTTGCAGCTATAGAACTTATTGGAGACTTCATATCTCTCAATCCGGGCATTTGCTTGAAATATTAACTTCAACTCCTGGAACATCTCATATGCTCCATGACGTTCAAAACGTCGTTGAAGTCCCGGTTCTAAGCCGTAAAGCATGGCACACTGAACTATTGAGTAGTCATCAGCTTTGCTCTGCCAGACGTTCATAACTTCTGGTGTTGCTCTTGCAGCAGGCCTGGCACTTAGCGGTGCTTCCAGGACGTAATTCTTCTGTGCAGCAATGAGGATAATCCTCAGGTTACGGACCCAGTCCGTGTAATTGCTACCATCATCTTTCAACTTAGCTTTCTCAAGGAACGCATTAAAATTCAACGGAACAACAGCACGAGCCATCTATCTACAATCAACATAAACAAGCAAGATACTATCAGGTACTAAGTTCATGATAATTTTTAAGTTCAGTTAATTTACTTAGGAACTCCCACTTAGATAGACATCCCTCTAATCCTCTAAGTGATTACGTGATCCAAATCAACCAAACCATAACCGATCATCACGTGAGATGGAGTAGTTTTCAATGGTGAACATCAATATGTTGATCATATCTACTATATGATTCACGCTCGACCTTTCGGTCTCCGTGTTCCGAGGCCATATCTGTATATGCTTGGCTCGTCAAGTATAACCTGAGTATTCTGCGTGTGCAACTGTTTTGCACCCGTTGTATTTGAACGTAGAGCCTATCACACCCGATCATCACGTGGTGTCTCAGCACGAAGAACTTTTGCAACGGTGCATACTCAGGGAGAACACTCCTTGATAATTTAGTGAGAGATCATCTTATAATGCTACCGTCAATCAAAGCAAGATAAGATGCATAAAAGGATAAACATCACATGCAATCAATATAAGTGATATGATATGGCCATCATCATCTTGTGCTTTGTGATCTCCATCTCCGAAGCATCGTCATGATCACCATCGTCACCGGCGCGACACCTTGATCTCCATCGTAGCATCGTTGTCGTCTCGCCAATCTTATGCTTCCACGACTATCACTACCGCTTAGTAATAAAATAAAGCATTACATCGCGATTGCATTGCATACAATAAAGCGACAACCATATGGCTCCTGCCAGTTGCCGATAACTCGGTTACAAAACATGATCATCTCATACAATAAAATCAGCATCATGCCTTGACCATATCACATCACAACATGCCCTGCAAAAACAAGTTAGACGTCCTCTACTTTGTTGTTGCAAGTTTTACGTGGCTGCTACGGGCTTAAGTAAGAACTCATCTCACCTACGCATCAAAACCACAACGATAGTTCGTCAAATAGACTCCGTTTTAACCTTCTCAAGGACCGGGCGTAGTCACACTTGGTTCAACTAAAGTTGGAGAGACAGTCTTCCGCTAGCCATCTGTGTGCGTAGCACGTCGAGGGAACCGGTCTCGCGTAAGAGTACGCGTAAGGTTGGTCCGGATCGTCTCGTCCAACAATACCGCCGAACCAAAGTATGACATGCTGGTAGGCAGTATGACTTGTATCGCCCACAACTCACTTGTGTTCTACTCGTGCATATAACATCAAACCATAAAAACCTAGGCTCTGATACCACTGTTGGGGAACGCAGTAATTTCAAAAAATTTCCTACGCACACGCAAGATCATGGTGATGCACAGCAACGAGAGGGGAGAGTGTTGTCTACGTACCAACGCAGACCGACTACGGAAGCGATCACACAACGTAGAGGAAGTAGTCGTACGTCTTCTTCCCGATCCGACCGATCCAAGCACCGTTACTCCGGCACCTCCGAGTTCTTAGCACACGTTCAGCTCGATGACGTTCCTCGGGCTCCGATCCAGCAAAGCGTCGAGGAAGAGTTCCGTCAGCACGACGGCGTGGTGACGATCTTGATGTACTACCGACGCAGGGCTTCGCCTAAGCACTGTAACGGTATGATCGAGGTGGAATTTGGTGGCAGGGGGCACCGCACACGGTTAAGGAGCGATTAACTTGTGTGTCTTGGGGTGCCCCCTGCCCCCGTATATAAAGGCCAGGGGCAGGGGGTTCGGCCGGCCAGGTGGGAGGCGCAGGGAGGAGTCCTACTCCTACCGGGAGTAGGACTCCTTCCCCCAATCCTATTCCAACTAGGATTCTTGGGGAAGAAGGAGAAAGAGGGGGCCGGCCCACCTCTCCTAGTCCTATTAGGACTTGGGAAAGGTGGGGGGCGCCGGCCAGGTGTGGGCTGCCTCTTCTCTCTTTTCCACTAAGGCCCAATAGGCCCATTTACCTCCCGGGGGGTTCCGGTAACCCTCCCGGTAATCCGGAAAAATCCCGATTTCACCCGGAACGCTTTCGGTGTCCAAACATAGGCTTCCAATATATCAATCTTTACGTCTCGACCATTTCGAGACTCCTCGTCATGTCCGTGATCTCATCCGGGACTCCGAACAACCTTCGGTACATCAAAATGCATAAACTCATAATAACTGTCATCGTAACGTTAAGCGTGCGGACCCTACGGTTCGAGAACAATGTAGACATGACCGAGACATGTCTCCGGTCAATAACCAATAGCGGGACCTGGATGCCCATATTGGCTCCTACATATTCTACGAAGATCTTTATCGGTCAGACCGCATAACAACATACGTTGTTCCCTTTGTCATCGGTATGTTACTTGCCCGAGATTCGATCGTCGGTATCCAATACCTAGTTCAATCTCGTTACAGGCAAGTCTCTTTACTCGTTCTGTAATACATCATCTCATAACTAACATCTTAGTTATTATGCTTGCAAGGCTTATATGATGTGTATTACCGAGAGGGCCCAGAGATACCTCTCTGACAATCAGAGTGACAAAACCTAATCTCGAAATACGCCAACCCAACATCTACCATTGGAGACACCTGTAGTACTCCTTTATAATCACCCAGTTATGTTGTGACGTTTGGTAGTACCCAAAGTGTTCCTCCGGTAAACGGGAGTTGCATAATCTCATAGTTATAGGAACATGTATAAGTCATGAAGAAAGCAATAGCAACATACTAAACGATCGGGTGCTAAGCTAATGGAATGGGTCATGTCAATCAGATCATTCAACCAATGATGTGACCTCGTTAATCAAATAACAACTCTTTGTTCATGATTAGGAAACATAACCATCTTTGATTAACGAGCTAGTCTAGTAGAGGCATACTAGTGACACTCTGTTGGTCTATGTATTCACACATGTATTATGTTTCCGGTTAATACAATTCTAGCATGAATAATAAACATTTATCATGATATAAGGAAATAAATAATAACTTTATTATTGCCTCTAGGGCATATTTCCTTCACCTTGCCCATGTAATTTTTGCCTGCATTGATAGGCACCCACAAGCAGGCGACATGGAACGTGGGGAGGTTAGCAGTAGCGGAGGCCTTGACCTGAATAAAGGTAGTGAATGCCACTTGCTTTTGCAGCAAGAAAATTCGGATGCAAACATTATTCTGAAGCGAAATAAAACAAGGACCACGCCACAATGGATGGCGCTGCTCAGTAAATTTTCTCTCACCTTTATCCATCGGTGTTGCTATGTCTTATCCCCTCTGTGCTTTTCTTCTTCTTCCATCTACTCTCAAATGCATACCAGAACATCTTGATTTCTGAGAAAACTACCGCAATGGACCACCTGCCATTGGGCGCCCAGATGATCTTCAATGCTTGTTGTACCCATTTTCTTCATATCAAGTCTATTTTGTTCTTAGCTTCAGTGTGTTCTTCGACATATTTTTGCCTGCAAAAGGGAATAAGTATATGTAACTTGCTGCTGTTAGTTGGTCTGCTTGGGGGAAGACCACTGTCGCGACTATTCACATGAAGATTGGGACTTTTGGGAGTGCATGGTGCCTGCCCACTCGGTTCTCGGCAACAAACACATGACGACAGTGATGCGAGAGGCACTACAGTTCAAGTTCAGGCGCCCTAGTGGACCTGCGCTTGGCGTGGCACACGCAAGGTGGCCGGTGGTGGAGTGTCAACGCGCTATGGACTACGGCCGAGGGACTATGTGAACGGCAGCCAGCTAGTGTCGTGTGTGCGGCAGCAGAGAGAGAAGTTGTGGAAGTTCGATTAGAGACGCAAGGGCAGGCGACACGCGATGGATGGAGACCAGGCCTACCGCGCGCCAAGGCGAAAGCTACGCCATGGGGCAAAGGTGCTTTGTGGAGACGGGGCACTGCAGGTGCAGATGCAGGCGGCTCACCATGGCGGCACACTCGGACAGGCGGAGGCACATGCGTGAGGGTGCCGCACCTTTTGCCGGAGGCGGCTCCCCGTCTGCTTGACTGTGGAGGTGCGCCGGCGGGTAGGGGGTGTCGCCACTCCGGTGCGGAGAGATGCAGGGCGGTGGCGCTTTGTAGGGTGGAGGGGCGGCGGCGACGAGATGCAGGAGGCGGTGGGAGGCGATCTTGGGATGGACAGAGGCGCGCTGGGGCCGGGGCGACAGCGGTGAGAGGCGCGTCGAGGGATGGGGGTCGGCGGTGGGAGGCGCGCCAGTGCCGGGGCGATGGCGGCGGGAAGCGCCGAATCTAGGGGAGGGGCGTGCCGTCGTGGTGGATTGAGGGGGCAGGGGATCGGAGGAGGTTGGGGACGAGCGGCCGTGGGGTGGGATTTTTTTCGCAGCGGGTTCGGAAGTTCGGGAGGATCTCATCGGGCCCTTATACAGCTGGCTGTGATCCAAATAACTATTCTGATTCCGTGATCAGAATAGTGCTACCCGCATATATATATATATATATATATATATAACCAAAATTTCCTTACCCGTATGTCTTTTACATACTGCTCCGTGGCTCTGGCTAAACCATTTTGAGCGGCACGGAGGTACGCATCTCCTGAATTAAAGGCATCTAAAGCCTCTTAGGAAAAACAACCGTCGCGTAGAACGGTCCGGCGACGCCTGTGGTTCATGGCACTCTCCACTTCAGAATTTGTGGCGGACAGCCTATCCTCATCCTCTGTCGGAGGAGTGTCCGATGCGCGCCTTGTGCTCGCCTCCGCTTCCTGGCCAGACGTTGGAGCCTGGCTGGTGGAGGCGCGATTGGCAACCTCTCTGGATGTAGTACGGCGAGGTCTCTTCGTTCTGAAGATAGCACGAAAGTTAATATGCCCTGACAGAATAACTCTAGGGAAACAAAGGGCGCGCTATACTTTTGCGCCGGCATCTCAGTCCGGACTACATTCCTTTTTGCCCCACGGGGCCCTGTGACCCCTCGTTGGCTAGCTGCCGCAGGTTCGGCCTCCTGCCTCGGAAATCTCCCCTGCAAAACACGGTTATCATTAGAAACACCGGAATACGTGAGAATTGAATCTCTTTCAAGGGAATGGGACTCCAGTTTCCTTTACCTAGGAGGCCGGGATTAACCCTGGGTAATCCGCCATAATGGCCACCAAGGTATCGTCCTTGCTTAGCTGATAGAACACCCCGTCAATAAGCTCCACCGATATGTCCGGATCTTCTTCGGAGTCCGGATTGAGGGACCGTTCTGGGTCCTCGAGCTGTGGAGGACAGTTGTTTATATCCTTTACCTCATGTCGCAGTTGTTGCATTGAAATCATTAGATTACCTATCTAACCGTGGGAGTATAAAGCAAATGGGCAAGCGCAATTGTTCACTTACCCAACTTGGAGGATCGTGCATACTGAATACGGCCTGCGGATTGACGCAGAGGAATTCCTCCTTTTTCTCCCTTGTACAAAGAGGATAAGATCTTTACTAAGGCGACAGCTGAGTCCGGCCCCTTACGACCGTAACGGGTGGCGTCATCCTCCCCGTTGAAATCCCACATAGGGTGGCCTCTATATTGAAGCGGCTGCACCCCCCGCATAATGCATGCGGCCATGACTCCAATCGCGGTTAGTCCGGAATGAGCCAACAGTCTTATCCGGCCCATCAGGTAGAGGACGTCTATGTCGCTTTCTCTCTGAGAGCTCCGTGGACTGTTGGCTCTCAGAGACGGAGCGTTTCTTCAACGCGGCATTGTTGAACTCAGGAAGACCGACCCGGATAGGGTCCGGTAGCGGTACGTCATCCATGTAAAACCATTCCGAAGGCCAGTCCTCGGACGCCTTCTTCGGGGTTCCGGATAGGTATCCGGTCCCGGCGATGCGCCATACTTCGGCTCCGCCCACTTGATAGATAGACCCCTCTTGAGAACAGGGCACCAGGCAGAATAACCTCTTTCACAGCACGAAATGAACCTCAACACCTAAAAATAGCTCGCAAAGGGCGACGAAACCCGCGATATGTAATATGGAAGCGGGCGTGAGATTGTGTAGCTGGAGACCGTAAAACTTCAGAAGCCCGCGGAGAAATGGATGAATTGGAAATCCCAATCCCCTTATTAGATAGGGGACGAGGCACACCCACTCTCCTTTAGAAGGATTGGGGGTACTCTCCGCCTGTTTTCCACCATTGTAGGTGGCGAGACCGACTCGGACCGGGACCATGTATGCCGGGGGAAGAAATCCCTTGGCCTGAAGTGACACTAACTCGCTGTGCCGGATGGTGCAACTCTCCCAGTCCCCGGGTTTGGGACCGGAGGGGCGAGGAGAGGAGCTGCGACGGATGGACATGTTGGAATGGGCCTTTGCTGGAAGCACTCTGATGATAACTCGCGGAGAGGAGAAGATGTGGTTTGAACCCGAATTCCCATCCAGTTAAATAGGCGGCTCGTTTATATGGCTAGGGGTGTGGATGTAAAAACGCCCCGGCTTTTCGCATTCGTTTGACACGTGGAAGACGGCCATTATTGGGCGTAGAAGCCAAGGAGCGCAACATTTACAAGAAATTGGACTTTATTCAACAGGTACACAGAATTTGGAGGAGAACCCACCTTGCAATGCCGAAGACAATCTGCGCGCCGGACTCATCGTCATTGAAGACTGGTTCGGGGGCTACTTGTGACGCCCAGATAATTAAAGCACAGTAAACCTTTTGCTAATGATGCCACGTCACCTCGGTTGTTGTTGATAAAATCACGTTAGTTCAAAATGATTCAAATTCAAATTTAAAATATAGGCACACAACAAAAGTTTTCAAACAATGAAACCAAAATGTTCAAGGTGGGTTAGATAAATCAAGGGTAAATACAATGGAGAAACCAAACCTTGATAAAATGTTTAAGGGCTCTAAACTAATTAAAACAGTAGTGAAAACAATTAAACAAATACCTATTGGATTTTATAAAATATTAAAATATTTTATTATGGGTTAAGAATTGATGTGACAACAGTTTGTTATAAATACTACTTTAGGTACTAGTGGTGATTTTTGTAGAAACTAAAAATTTAAAAGAAACTAGAAATAAAACAGAAAAGAAAATGAGAAAAATAATCAAAACAAAAACTGAACTAACACAAAAAAAGGAAAGAACCCCCCCCCCCCCCGGGGGGGGGGGGGGGGGGGGCTACGGCCCAGCAGCCCCCGGACCAACTGGGCCAAGTCCTGGCCAGGCCAGCCACCCCCACTCCCTTATCCCCTCTCGCCCGAAACCCTAACCCCCCACTACTCCCACTCGTCCCCACTCCCTCTCCCTCGTCCCACTCCTCCTCTGCCCCCCCCCCCCCCGATCTGGATCGAGGGAAACGGCTCCCCGACCCCCGTTGCCGCGACCCTTCGCCGTCACCATCGCCAACCGCCGTCGCAAGGAGAACCACCCCACCGTCATCGTTCGCCGGGGCAACCCCACCGGAGCTCTTCTGCCTCAACCCCTCGCCGGACCTGCGCCCTCCCCGTCAACCTCCTCCTCGCCGGACTGCTCGCATCATCGACCTCCTCCCCGAAGGCCTCCGTTGAGCCCGCTGCCATTCCCCTATGGCCCCCGCCGTCAGCACCTCCCCTTTCCTCGTACTCCCCTGTCCCCCTATCGGACGCCATACGCCGCGCCCGACCGCGCCGGTGCACGGGCCAAGCCCCACGCGTTGCTCGCACTACGCTCGCGTCGAACGCGCCAGCAGGCCGCACTCTCTGCCCTTCGTGCGCGTGCCCGCGCCCCACCTCATAGCTGCAGCCGTGCTCCGCACCCGTCTCCCCTGCGCCGGACCGCGACCTAGGGCCATCCCTTCCGCCGCGCCCCTCACCTTGGCCTCACTTGACTCCGCGCTCCGGGTTTTGCTCGTCGCTTGCCGCGCGCGTTGCCCTGTCTCTCCGGCGCTGCGGTGGCTTTGCCGGACCACGCGCCCGCAACCCCCCTCTCGCTCCGGCGCTGCTCCGGCCACCGCACCTCAACTGCCGCGTCGGCTTGCAGTGGCCTCTCCCCGTCTTCCGCCACTGCTCCGCTTCCCTGGCGGCTGCGACCACTCGCGGCGGTGGCCGTCGGCGCCTCGCCGCGACCGCGTCCAGTTCGGGCGCCCTGCAGCGCCCCAGCGCTCGTCGTTCGCGCCCGTAACCCGTCGCCTGATAGGCCCGCTGTGCCTATGACATATGGGGCCCATGCCCTAGAATAAAACAAAAAAAGGATTAATTAAATAATAATTGTTAATTAATTAATTAGTAAGATAATTAGTTAACTTAAATAACTTGCTTAATAACCTAATCAACCAGATTAGTTAATCAAATGTTGTTTAGTAAAACATGTATCAATGACATGCGGGTGGCATGGGCCCTTTTGACTAGTCAACGGTCCAGTCAAACGCTGACAGGACATTTGACCAGGGCCCCACTTGTCAGCCCCTTAGACACACTCTCGGTACACTTCCTATGTACCCATAGCATCTAAATACAAATTTAATTTCGAATTAAAATAATTCCAGAAATTAATAAAATCTTTAGAAAATCATATCTTTTAATCCGTAACTCGGATTAAATTATTTTCTACATGAAAGTTGCTCAGAACGACGAGATGAACCCGGATTCGCAACCCGTTCGTCCGCCACACATCCCTAGCATGGCAAACACGCAACTTTCCCCCTCCGGCTCCTCTGCCCGAAAACGCGAAACACCAGGGATATTTTCCCGGATGTTTCCCCCCTTCACTGGTACCACCTCATACCGCGTTAGGGGCACACCCAGCATCACGCTTTGTCATGTCATGCATCACTATGCATCTGTTTGCTTAATATTTATAGTTTCTTCCCCCCTCTTCTCTCGCTAGACACCGAGGCCGATGCTGCTGCTACCCAGTACGACTACGGTGTTGACGACCACACTGTCTTGCCAGAGCAACCAGGCAAGCCCCCCCCCCCCTTTAATCACCAGATATCGCATACTCTTCTCTATACTGCTTGCATTAGAGTAGTGTAGCATGTTACTGCTTTCCGTTATTCCTATCCCGATGCATGGCCTGTCCTTGCTACTACTGTTGTTACCATTACCTGCTATCCTACTGCTTAGTATAGGATGCTAGTGTTCCATCAGTGGCCCTACACTCTTGTCCGTCTGCCATGCTATACTACTGGGCCGTGATCACTTCGGGAGGTGATCACGGGCAAATACTATATACTTTACACAGTTACATTACCTCTGGTACTGTTTGGAGTTGGGGGTTGAAGGGGCAGGTGGCTCCATCCCGGTAGAGGTGGGCCTGGGTTCCCGATGGCCCCCGACTGTTACTTTTTGGTGGAGCGACAGGGCAGGTTGAGGCCACCTAGGAGAGAGGTGGGCCTGGCCCTGGTCGGTGTTCGTGGATACTTAACACGTTTAACGAGATCTTGGTATTTGATCTGAGTCTGGCTACTGGCCTATATGCACTAACCATCTACGCGGGGACAGTTATGGGCACTCGACGTCGTGGTATCAGCCGAAGCCTTCGTGACGTCAGCGACTGAGTGGCGCGCGCCGGATTGGACCGTAAGCCTGCTCTTGTATTAAGGGGGCTAGTTCTGCTTCCAGCCGCGTACGCAACGTGCAGGTGTGCAATGGGCGATGGGCCCAGACCCCTGCGCCATAGGATTTAGACCGGCGTGCTGACCTCTTTGTTGTGCCTAGGTAGGGCTGCGACGTGTTGATCTTCCGAGGCCGGGCATGACCCAGGAAAGTGTGTCCGGCCATATGGGATCGAGCGTGTTGGGATATGTGGTGCACCCATACAGGGAAGTTAATCTATTCGAATAGCCGTGATCTTCGGTAACAGGACGACTTGGAGTTGTATCTTGACCTTATGACAACTAGAACCGGATACTTAATAAAACACACCCTTCCAAGTGCCAGATACAACTGGTGATCGCTCTCTAACAAGGCGACGAGGAGAGGATCGCCGGGTAGGATTATGCTATGTGATGATACTTGGAGGACTTTAGTCTACTCTCTTCTACATGCTGCAAGACGGAGGCTGCCAGAAGCGTAGTCTTCGAAAGGACTAGCTATCCCCCCTTATCCCGGCTTTCTGCAGTTCAGTCCACGTATAATAGCCTTATTCCAGTTGATACCAATGCATACATATGTAGTATAGCTCCTTGCTTGCGAGTACTTTGGATGAGTACTCACGGTTGCTTTCTCCCTCTTTTCCCCCTATCCCTTCTACCTGGTTGTCGCAACCAGATGTTGGAGCCCAGGAGCCAGACGCCACCTTCGATGACCACTCCTACTACACCGGAGGTGCCTACTACTACGTGCTGCCCGCTGACGACGACCAGGAGTAGTTTAGGAGGATCCCAGGCAGGAGGCCTGCGCCTCTTTCGATCCGTATCCCTGTTTATGCTAGCCTTCTTAAGGCATACTTGTTTATCTTATGTCTGTACTCAGATATTGTTGCTTCTGCAGACTCATCTATGATCGAGCTCTTGTATTCGAGCCCTCGAGGCCCCTGGCTTGTAATATAAAGCTTGTATTATTTTAATTTGGGTCTAGAGTTGTGTTGTGATATCTTCCCGTGAGTTCCTGATCTTGGTCGTACACATTTGCGTGCATGATTAGTGTACAGTCAAATCAGGGGCGTCACACTACTGAGGGAGTCCTGGATTAGGGGGTGTTCGGGTAGCCGGACTATACCTTCAGCCGTACTCCAGGACTATGAAGATACAAGATTGAAGACTTCGTCCCGTGTCCGGATGGGACTTTCCTTGGCGTGGAAGGCAAGCTTGGTGATGCGGATATTCAAGATCTCCTACCATTGTAACCGACTCTATGTATGTCGGCGTTCTGGGAACGGGGGTCCCCAGACTTGCTTGCCTGCGGCCTGCGGTGTGGCTCAAGTGGGGTCCCAGCGCCGCCCATCTTCATCAACACGAGGCTCAAGACCCTCGCGAGGGGCCAAGCCTAGCGAGGCGGATGACACGATGCATCCTCAGGCACAGCCTCGTCAGGCTGGCTCGTGAGGAGGTGGAGAGTTCAAGGCGGGGTACCTCGCGAGGTGCCCATGACGCAAGCGACACGGGGCACCAGGCGGGTGCCAGCGCGCGCAGCGTCCCTCTTTCCTCTTTGGTGCAAAGGGAGCAAGCGTATCAGCGGAGTACCGAGGCATCGGGAAAAGGTTGCCACTTCAGCGCAACGAGACCAAGGCCAGGAGGACTACGAGACGGAGGTCACCGTGGAGCCCAGCGCGGCGTCATCACCAGAGCCTTTGGCAGGCGAAGACTGCTTTTGTCAGGATAGATGTACTCGCTGTCCCCCTTCAAATTAGCCTGCCATTGTTGGATCCCTTCCCGCTCAATATTTGGGGAGAGGACCAGGGCCTCTATAAATAGGACTAGCCACCCACATAGCAAGGGGGTTGATCGATTCCTGTTCATTCGGTCCGCAAGTAGAGAGAGAGAGAGAGAGGGTGACTGAGCTCTTCACAACAGTTCATCACCACAGCCAAGAACAGACCCTCGCGAGGCTGTTCTAACTTGTATTGTTCATCCACGCCAGCCGTAGGAGGCAATCCATCCACCACACACTGGAGTAGGGTATTACACCACATCGGTGGCCCGAACCAGTATAAATCTTGTGTCTTTCGTGCAGTTCTTTTAGTAGTTTAGATCCCATCGAGACGGAGAGGTTGAAGGCGAGATTTCCGTGCGCACCCCAGTGTTTGAACCTTAAGGGTCTGCCGGAACTCGAAATCCGACATTTGGCACGCCAGGTAGGGGTGCACCGGGATCCGTCTTCCACCGCTCCGCCCTCCTTCGGCCGCCGCAACCATGCGCGGTGCCAGCCGGGCTCGCGCCGCCCCGGCGGCCCTCGCCGGTGGGCGCTCTCGTCGTCCCCCACCGCCCGCCGTCAACACCGCCACCGGCTCGGCGAGTAACGAGCTACAAGCACTACCCCAGCGTCCGCCTGTGCGACAGAGCAACTGCACCGCGACACCGACGCCTCCGGTCGTTGCGGCCCTCCTGGGCGGCTCGCAGGCGCCGCCCACAAGTCGCCACATCAAGCCTTTCGCCTGCCGGGTTAGCACCGCTGCCGCGCGGCAGGGGGCTCCCCCGGACCGGGCGGCGAGCGAGGTCGATCTGACCTTCAGCTCGGAGGACCACCCCACCAACTCGGTCAGCTCAGGCGCGCTCCCCTTGTTGTGCACCCCCACCATCTGCCAGGTGGCCGTCACCCGAACCCTCGTCGACGGCGGCGCGGGCCTCAGTGTGCTTTCGGTCGAGGCTTTCGACCTCTTCCGCATACCCGGGAGCAGCTGCGACCCAGCCGATCCTTTTCGGGCGTCGGGGGCGGATCATCCGACTCCCTGGGGCAGATCCGGCTCCCGGTGACCTTCGGCACCTACGACAACTTCCGCACGGAGACGGTCGACTTCGACATCGCCCCCATCGGCCTTCCTTACAACGCCATCCTCGGCTACCCGGCACTGGCCCAGTTCATGGCCGCCACGCATCCGGTGTACAACCTCATGAAGATGCCCGGGAGTGGTACCCTCACTGTGCGCGGTGACACCGGGGATGCCCTGCGAGTACTCGAGCTCGCCTTCAAGACAGCGGCGTCGGCACGGCCCGCCAACGCGGAGGCCCCTGAGCCCAAGGGGGCTGCGCCCGCCAAGAAGAAGCAGTTGTTCGCCCAGGACAAGGCAGAGACCAAGCAGATACCCGTCGACGAGGACGGGTCCTCCAGTGCCACTTTCACCATAGGCGCCAACCTTGAGCCTGAGCAGGAGGAGGCCTTGGTCAAGTTCTTGCACGCGAATAAGAAGGTATTTGCTTGGGAGCCCGATCAGCTGGCGGGGATCCCCAGGAGCGTCATCGAGCATCACCTCAACGTGTGCCCAAATGTGCGCCCCGTGAAGCAGAAGGCCAGGCGGCAGTCCACGGAGAAGCAGGCTTTCATCGCCCAAGAGACTCGCAAACTAGAGGCCGCTGGGGTCATTCGCGAGGTCCGATACCCGGATTGGTTGGCCAACCCCGTCGTTGTGCCCAAGAAGGGGGGGAAGAACGCATGTGTGTCGACTTCACCAACCTCAACAAGGCATGCCCGCAAGATCCGTTCCCGCTCCCCCGCATCGACCAGATTGTCGATTCCACTGCGGAGTGCGACCTGCTATGCTTCCTG
Source organism: Triticum monococcum (assembly GCA_034509565.1). NCBI lineage: Eukaryota > Viridiplantae > Streptophyta > Magnoliopsida > Poales > Poaceae > Triticum > Triticum monococcum. The sequence continues at coordinate 499,170,561 of CM067843.1, forward strand.
GACACCTTCTCTGGGTATCACCAGATCAAGATGGCAGTGGAAGACGTTGAGAAGACTGCCTTCTTGACCCCATGCGGGGTATACTGCTATACATGCATGCCGTTCGGGCTGCGTAACGCAGGGGCAACCTTTCATCGACTGATACACATCACCTTGGGCCAGCAGCTCGGAAAGAATGTCGAAGCCTACGTTGATGACATTGTAGTAAAATCTCAGGAGGCCTAGACCCTGATACAAGACCTGGAGGAGACCTTCGCGAGCCTCGACGCAGTAAACCTGCGGCTCAACCCGGAGAAATGTGTGTTTGGCGTCCCCTCGGGCAAGCTCTTGGGATTCCACGTGTCCCATCGTGGCATCGAGGCCAACCCCGAGAAGGTCAAGGCGGTCGAAGACATGAGTCCACGAAAGATCCTCAGAGAAATGCAGAAGCTCACTGGGCGCGTGACCATGCTAGGGCGCTTCATCTCCAAACTGGGGGAGCGAGCACTGCCTTTCTTCCAGCTGATGAAGAGAAAGGGGCCCTTTGCGTGGACTGAAGAGGCAGATAAAGCGTTTCAAGATCTCAAGAGATACCTGACCAGTCCCCCAGTCATGGTGGCTCCGCGCCCTCAGGAGCCCCTGCTGCTGTACCTCGCCGCCACACCCTACTCCGCCAGCGCAGCCCTGGTGGCGGTTAGGGAGGAGTGCCAAGTCAAGGCCGCAGCGGCAGCCCGGGGCAAGACAAAACAAGAACAAGGAAAGCCTGCAGGAGCCACAACCACAGCTGAGGAGGGTCAGCAGCCGGGAAATGCACCGGGGGCAGGAGAGGCCACCCGACCGTGTAGTCCACCTCCCGAGGCCGCGACGCCTCGTGAGGCGCCCCCACCTCCCGAGGGCGCGGCAACCCCAGATGCTCCGAGTCTTGTCGAGCACCCAGTTTACTTTGTCAGCGCGGTGTTACGGGACGCGAGGGCACGGTACCCAATGCCTCAGAAGCTCCTCCTCGCGCTACTGATAGCCTCGCGCAAGCTGCATCACTACTTCCAGGCTCACCCCATCAAAGTCGTCTCGTCATACCCCCTGGAGAGGGTGCTCAGGAGCCCTAACTCAGCCGGAAGGGTCGCTGAGTGGAACATAGAGCTGCAGGCGTTTCAGCTCGAATTCAGCACAACCAGGGTCATCAAAGGAGCAGCATTGGCGGATTTTGTGGCAGAATGGACAGAGGCACCAGGCCTCAAGGCCGACAAGGATCGGTCCCTCTTCCCGGGGAGCGAGGCGCTAGAAGGCTGGGTCATGCACTTTGACGGGGTGCTCTCCAGACATGGTGCTGGGGCTGGAGCGGTGCTTATATCGCCCACTCAGGACAAGCTCTACTACGCCGTACAGCTCTGCTTCCAACAAGGTGAAAAGGTCTCCAACAACATAGCGGAATACGAGGGTCTAATAGCGGGCCTGAAGGCCGCGGCAGCCCTGGGGGTGAAGCACCTCACCATTAAGGGCGGTTCACAGCTCCTCGTGAACTTCTCCGACAAGGTGTACGAGCCGAAAGACGAGCACATGGAAGCTTACCTTGCGGAGGTCCGCAGGATGGAGAAGCAGTTCTGGGGGTTGGAGTTGCAGCATGTGCCCCGTGGCACCAATCAGGAGGCCGACGACATCGCCAAGCGGGCATCCAGGCGGCTGCCTCAGGAGCCTGGCGTCTTCGAGGAGAGGCTCTTCAAGCCCTCAGCCTTGCCGTCACTATCAAACATGGCTCAGCCTCGGGAGGAGCTCCCCCAGCCACCTGCCTCAGGAGCCCCGGTCTGTGGCCTGGCCTCAGGAGCACGCCTGCTCCTGACGATGGAACCTCAGGAGGAGTGCTGGATCACGGAGCTTCGGAGTTACTTAACGCAAGGGATCATGCCGGAGAAGGAGGAGGAAGCGGAGCGGGTGGCACGGCAGGCCACTTCGTACTGCATCAGAGACGGAGAACTCTACCGAAAGCGAACAAACGATGTACTCCTACGTTGCATTTCCAGGGAGCAAGGAAAGGAACTACTGAAGGACATACACGGCGGAGACTACGGGCACCACTCATCATCGCGGACCCTCGTCGGCAAGGCGTTCCGCAGTGGCTTTTATTGGCCTACCGCACTCAATGACGCCGTAGAGCTGGTGAAAGCTTATGAGGCCTGCCAGTTCCACGCCAAGCAAATCCATCAGCCGGCCGGAGGCCTGCAGACTATACCCCTTTCATGGTCGTTCGCAGTCTGGGGGCTGGACATCCTGGGCCCGTTCCCTCGGGCGCCAGGGGGCTACCGCTACCTCTACGTCACCGTGGACAAGTTCACCAAGTGTGCTGAACTGGAGGCCGTCCGCACCATCCCCGCGGGCTCCGTGGTCAAGTTCATCAGGGGCATCGTGAGCCGGTTCGAGGTGCCGAACCGCATCATCACAGACAACGGTTCACAGTTCACCAGTAACCTCTTCAAAACATACTGTGCTAACCTTGGAATGGAGATATGCTACACTTCAGTGGCGCACCCTCGAAGCAACGGACAGGCCGAGCAGGCCAACGCAGAGGTCCTGAGGGGCCTCAAGACCAGGACGTTCAAGAAGAAGCTGGAGGCCTGCAGCAGAGGATGGTACGACGAGCTGCAGTCCGTGCTGTGGTCCATCCGCACCACCGCGACCAAACCGACTGGGAGACCCCATTCTTCCTGGTCTACGGAGCGGAAGCCGTCCTCCCTCACGAGGTCAAACGTCACTCCGCGCGGGTCCTGGCGTTCGACGAGGCGCAGCAGGACGCCATGCGGGGGATGGACCTCGTGCTGGGGGAGGAACATCATCGGGAGGCTGCGCTGCGAGCGGCGAGGTATGAGCAGGCGCTGCGGCGATATCACTGCCGCAACATCCGCCCCAGGACTCTCGAGGTAGGAGACCTCATGCTCAGGCGGGTTCTCTCCAGGGAGGGGTTGCACAAGCTCTCTCCGATGTGGGAGGGCCCGTTCAAGGTTGTTCATGTTTCCAGGCCCGGCTCCGCGCGCTTGGAGACTCAGGAAGGAGTGACAATCCAGAATGCGTGGAACATCCAGCACCTCCGCAGGTTCTACCCCTGAAAAGGCCCAGAGCCTGTGAAGCAAGGCGAGCGCCTGTGAAGCTATCGCGTTTTGGAAAGGCCCAGAGCCTGTGAAGCAAGGCGAGTGCCTGTGAAGATCATCGCTTTGGAAAAAGGCCCGGAGCCTGTGAAGCAAGGCGAGTGCCTGTGAAGATCATCGCTTTGGAAAAAGGCCCGGAGCCTGTGAAGCAAGGCGAGTGCCTGTGAAGATCATCGCTTTGGAAAAAGGCCCGGAGCCTGTGAAGCAAGGCGAGTGCCTGTGAAGATCATCTCTTTTTGGAAAGGCCCGGAGCCTGTGAAGCAAGGCGAGTGCCTGTGAAGATCATCTCTTTTTGGAAAGGCCTGGAGCCTGTGAAGCAAGGCGAGTGCCTGTGAAGATTATCTCTTTTTGGAAAGGCCGAGAGCCTGTGAAGCAAGGCGAGTGCCTGTGAAGATCATCGCCTTAGAAAAAGGCCCAGAGCCTGTGAAGCAAGGCCAATGCCTGTGAAGCTCGCCGCCCCATGACACTCTCACGTAATAATGAGTGGGGCTGTACACGCCCCGGAGTCTCAGGAGCGCCGGCCTCAGGCCCTGGGGCTCCCTCCCACGCCCAGTGGTAGCACTTAGCTCCGCGCTGGTGAGAAGACGTCGAAGACTAGATTAGGTGCCGGACGCGGCTTTTCCATTTGCTTTCCGCAGTTGACGTGTTCGTTTGCATTTGGAGTCTTATTGGAGTTATCGCTGTTGCTGATTTATGGTTCGTCGATTTTCGCCCCTCGCTTTGGTTTCTCTCGTGAACAACCTCGCGAGGGATGGTGCTCAGGCGCCCTTGCGAGGGTTTCTGCCCTAGCCTCAGGAGGGTTTCACGGCCCTGGAGCATTACAGGAGCACCCCTCCTAGTCTGTGCCCCTCGGGTACCACAACGCGCACACAGGGCCTGGGTCGGTCGCCCCACTCCCCGGCAGGGGTCGAAAGCTATCTACGCATAGGCGGGAAATCAGGAAGTACAAAAATGAGATCAAGGTAATAGCTGAAGCGGCAACATTTCCCGACACGCCCCAAGGGGGCTCCATGCATCTGTTCTGTTTTACACAGGGGACAAAAGAGAAAGGAAAAAGACGAGCCTGGCGCCGCCCCTCCCGCATCGGCCCACGGCGGCGACACAGGCTGCCTCAGGGCCTCAGGCGGACCCCCTCTCGCGCTGCGCCGGGGCACGACGGCGAGCGGACGAACCACCACCTCCTAGGCAAACCCGACGGCGCGGGGGAGGACCACTGCCACCACTGGAGGAGTCGCTTGAGGAAGAGCTGACGAGGCTTGGGGAGTCGCTGACGCTGCCGCCCGCTCGGACGCTATCTCCCCCATCACCATCGGAGCGGGGCCCGTGAACGCGGCCATCGTCCTCAGGGCAGCACCTCGCGCGGCGACCATCTTCCCCAAACACCCTCACGTAGAGGGTGGCGTCGCCATCGAACCTGAAGTGCAGAGTGCACCGACGCTCTAGGCCGCGAGCGCGGGCGAACGCCTGCCATCCGCGAGTGAAGACCAAGCCCCCGCTGGCAGAGACCTCCAGCGTGACCCACGAGGACCTGCTGCAGCAGCCCTCCGCCTGGAGCCAGAGGCCGCCAGGAGCGCCGGCCGGGAGTTCGCCAAGGAGGAAGCGAGGGAGCGGGAGCCAGGCGCGGGCCGGCTCCGCCGACCAAACGACGAATTCCGGCGGCGCCTGCCCGGCGCGAAAGCGCAGCCTGGGGGAGCGCGTAACCCAGGCGCACCCTTCGGCTACGGCGGCTTGCCCGCCGCCGCGCTGGGAGCCCCCCCCCCCCCCACGGCCGCTGGGAGCTGCCGGGGCGGCCACCGGGTGCTTCCGAGGGCGCCCGCGACCATGCTTGGATGGGGGAGAGGCAGGACCGACCTGGAGGGCCTTCCCCTTCTCCGCGGCCGAGTACCTCCTCGATGGAGCAATCACACCAAGACGGAGCAAGAACTGAGGCGAAGGAGAGAGTAAGAGGAGATGGACTGGACGGGCACGAGCGGTGCCGTACTTATAGCCGGCGAAGGCCAACCGCTGGTCTCCACGATCACAGGTAATCATAACACATTCTACATGCAGGGACTTGTCCAACTCGCACGATCACCAAGGCGTCGTGGGGAAGCGGAGGCGCCACGTCCAATCAACCGCCACGCGGCGTCCGAGGCCGCAGGCTGTTAGGGCCCGCGGTGCTTCGCCCTTGCCCTTTCGCCTCTCGACACGGCCAAGTCCATGCGCACCTTGGGCCCGGGGGCTACTGTCGGCGTTCTGGGAACGGGGGTCCCCAGACTTGCCTGCCTGCGGCCTGCGGCGTGGCTCAAGTGGGGGCCCAGCGCGGCCCATCTTCATCAACACGAGGCTCAAGACCCTCGCGAGGGGCCAAGCCTCGCGAGGCGGACGACATGGCGCATCCTCAAGCACAGCCTCGTCAGGCTGGCTCGCGAGGAGGTGGAGAGTTCAAGGCGGGGTACCTCGCGAGGTGCCCATGACGCAAGCCATGACGACACGGGGCACCAGGCGGGTGCCAGCGCGTGCAGCGTCCCTCTTTCCTCTTTGGTGCAAAGGGAGCAAGCGTATCAGCGGAGTACCGAGGCATCGGGCAAAGGTTGCCACTTCGGTGCAACGAGACCAAGGCCAGGAGGACTACGAGACGGAGGTCACCGTGGAGCCCAGCGCGGCGTCATCACCAGACCTTTGGCAGGCGAAGACTGCTTTTGTCAGGATAGATGTACTCGTTGTCCCCCTTCAAATTAGCCCGCCATTGTTGGATCCCTTCTCGCTCAATATTTGGGGAGAGGACCAGGGCCTCTATAAATAGGACTAGCCACCCACATAGCAAGGGGGTTGATCAATTCCTGTTCGTTCGGTCTGCAAGTAGAGAGAGAGAGAGGGTGACTGAGCTCTTCACAATAGTTCATCACCACAGCCAAGAACAGACCCTCGCGAGGCTGTTCTTCCTTGTATTGTTCATCCACACCAGCCCTAGGAGGCAATCCATCCACCACACACTGGAGTAGGGTATTACACCACATCGGTGGCCCGAACCAGTATAAATCTTGTGTCTTTCGTGCAGTTTTTTTAGTAGTTTAGATCCCATCGAGACGGAGAGGTTGAAGGCGAGATTTCCACACGCACCCCAGTGTTCGAACCTTAAGGGTCTGCCGGAACCCGAAATCTGACAATGTAACCCTAACCCTATCCGGTGTCTATATAAACCGGAGGGTTTTAGTCCGTAGGACAGCTTCATCAACTCCATAGACAACAATCATACCATAGGCTAGCTTCTAGGGTTTAGCCTCCTTGATCTCGTGGTAGTTCTACTCTTGTACTACCCATATCATCAATATTAATCAAGCAGGACGTAGGGTTTTACCTCCATCAAGAGGCCCCGAACCTGGGTAAAACATCGTGTTCCCTGCCTCTTGTTACCATCCGGCCTAGACGCACAGTTCGGGGCCCCCTACCTGAGATCCGCCGATTTTGACACCGACAAAGGTGATTCCCAAAATTGAGACTCGATCCGCACACCCATTGCCTGATGGGCGATAAAATGACGACATGGCAATGCTGGCAAAGGTTGGCTCGCCGAGGAAAAGCCCTCGGTCCAGCTAACGTGACAGAGCTGGTCGGCTAGTGACGCCAAAGTGTCCGGAATAGGTTGATGAAGAGATGGCAAAGCCCCCGGTCCAGCCGAGATGTCAAAGCCTCGATGTCAGCCGATGAGTCGAAGCAGGTCGGCGTGATGGACACCAGCTTGAAGAAGCAATAGTGCGGCCCTGCCGATGCAGGTCGTGACATGGTCGATGCCGGCTTGATGAAGCGACCGTGCGGCGATGCCTGTATGCCCGCTCCATGTAATCCGTGGGGTGACGATGTTGGTGATGATTTATCCTTTGCGATGCCGGACTCTTGTTCGGCTTGCCGAGATGATGATCCGAAGAAGTTGAGCTCAGCTCAACAAAGTGACGACGTGTCTAGCGCAGGTCGGCAGCCGTGGAGCAATATTGCCGAACTGGTTTGACACCAGCATGATGTTGAAGATCATGTTCAAAAGATCTTAAAGTTAGTGGGATGTGTTCGGGAACAAAACATAATACCCCATACAAAACATCCTTCAAAAAGGGATGTCTGAAATCCCGTTCATAAAAAAGACGAACTCGGGTCGGATTCGTTTTCGCGCAGAAAACAGATCTGAAAAGTGATGCACTAATCGGAAGGTTCCCGGAGTTTGGACGGTCGGATCGAGCTGAAATTTTGAGAGGTGGTATATATAGGAATTACGCAGCCGATCAACGGTTGGATCTTCCAAAGGATATCCGAGCTAGAAGATGGACACCACGCCCTAAAATCATCCAGATTCCCGTCCAGATTTGATAGGGCTCCGGTATATTGTGGATTGCCAGAGAATTTTCCATCGGAACTCGACGAAATTTTCCAGGGTTGTTGTAGACTCAATTCCGCACAATTACACCGAAGCAGACGTTCAAAAGACACTTGAGGAGGCGGTGGCGGTGGACACAAGTTTGCTGTCCAGAACTTCGATAATTTGATATGTGGGTGGACCAGTGTGTAGGTGTTGTTCTTACTTGAACAAACCTCCTACTTATGATTAACCCTCCCGCAAGCATCCGCAACTACGAGAAAAGTATTAAGAATAAATTCTAATAATAGCATTAAACTTTTGGATCCAATCGGTCCCTTACAGAATAGCGCATAAACTGGGGTTTAAGCTTCTGTCACTCTCGCAACCCATCATCTAATTGCTACTCCACAATGCATTCCCTTAGGCCCAAATATGGTGAAGTGTCATGTTGTCTACGTTCACATGACACCACTAAGCGAATGACAACATACATACTATCAAAATATCGAACACATATCAAGTTCACATGATTACTTGCAACAAGATTTCTCCCGTGACCTCAAGAACAAAAGTAACTGCTCACAAATGATAATCATGCTCAAGATCAGAGGGGTATGAAATAACATATTGGATCTGAACATTTAATCTTCCACCAAATAAACCATATAGTAATCAACTACAAGATGTAATCAACACTACTAGTCACCCACAAGAACCAATCTATAGTTCTGGTAACAAGATTGAACACAAGATATGAACTAGGGTTTGAGATGAGATGGTGCTGTTGAAGATTTTGATGGAGATTACCCTCCCCAAGATGGGAGACTTGTTGGTGATGATGATGACGATGTCCCCCTCCGGGAGGGAAGTTCCCCCGGCAGAATCACTCTGTCGGAGGGCAAAAGTGCTCCTGCCCAAGTTCCGCCTCGAGGCGGCGGTGCTCCATCCCGAAAGTCCTCCTCTTATTTTTTATAGGTCAAAATGACTTACATACTAGAAGATGGGCACCGAAGGTGAGCCGAGGAGAGCACAACCCACCAGGGCACGCTTGGGCTCCCTGGCGCGCCTAGGTGGGTTGTGCCGCCTGGTGGGCCCCCTCTGATACTTATTGGCTCCAATATTCCTCATATATTCCATAAAAAATCCTTGTGAAGTTTCAGATCATTTGGGGTTGTGCAGAATAGGTAGCCCGATGTAGCTTTTTCAGGTGCGGATTTCCAGCTGCCTGAATTCTCCCTCTTGGTGTATGCCTTGCATATTATGAGAGAAAAGGCATTAGAATTACTCCAAAAAGCTTTATTATGGATAAAAACATCATAGATAGCAGTAAGAAAACATGATGCAAAATGGACGTTGATTATCATAACAGCAATAAAATTGAAATAAGACCTTGCTTGTCCTCAAGCGTAAACCGAAATCGAAAAACATGTCCACATGCTTTGAGAGAGAGGCGTCGATAAAAAAATACGGAAATAGAAGTATCATGTTGATTATCATAACTGCAATAAAATTAAACATAGGACTCTTATCATAGAACTTCTATCATATACTTCTCATGAATAAGTAACAGGTCATCACACAATCAAAGTATAAAGCAAAAACTCTATTAGAAACCAACAAACTATGTTCTCAGTCAACTTTGCAAGTACAAATCATCATCTTTTTAGGAAGGGTCACGTATCGGAGCCTTTAGGCAAGTTCTCAGTGTATAAAAGTAGGGGCTCTCCTTTTTACCCCTCTACTTGTGCACGGGCAGTCAGAGCTGCACCAGCGGCCACGCTTAGCGGGACGAAGGGAGGAAGCAGAAGCACAAGAATACCAGAGCAGCGCTCCAGCCAGGAGCACAAGACAACCAGAACAACGCCAAGACCAGAGACCCATAGAGCAAGAGAGCGAGGTGGACTCCCCCGGCAAGACCGTTGCCGGGGCGGCCTCCGCAGCCCCGACGAGAGCCTTGCCGGAGCAACTTGCCCAATGCCAGCAGAGCGCGCCACCCTTGAGACAAGGGTTCCAACACCATCAACCACATTGGAACCAAGGCTCGGGAGGCACCTCCATGGTGACATACAAATATTTGTGGAGACAAAGAGCCCACAAGACTAGACGATGACCAGAAGACAAGACAATCGCAAGCCCCCTTGACGAGGATGCCCCCGAGGTCATGGCCCCGGCAAGACCCTTGCCGGGAATATACGTGGGACCGTGACAAGACCTTGCCGCCCCGTCACCGCCCCAGCTCAGCGGCCAACCCACCAACTGAGGCTAGTACCCATGTGGCAGTATATGGACTCTAATCCAGCTAGTCAAGCACCTGCGTGGTGGCATGTAGATCTTCGTGAAGACCCTACCACCACGCCATCTCAGCAGCCCGCTAGCTTACGTGGCCCTGCATGCCTCGTTGGCATGGACGCATGTTGGGGCGAGGCGGAACGACGACGGACGGGACGAGCTTCGTTACCGTTCCCAATAAACCAACTGGACACCTAAGGGGCGCATTTAATGCACCTTGTCCCGTAATGACAGGCGATAAGCTTGTACACTATTTACCTTTCCACCTCCCGTGTGCCACTGGGGCGACCCCTTTTTGACTATAAAAGGAGGCCCGAGGCGTATTGGAGAAGGACTAGGATCTTTTGAACTACGCACGCTCCGCACCTAGTTCGAAAGCGCAAGAACACTCAAATATACACCAAACAGGATTAGGGTATTACGCATCCTTGCGGCCCGAACCTAGGTAAACGATCTTTGTGCTGGCTACGAGACCCGCTCTTTGCACAACCCCGCGCCCGCCAACCGTAGAAGGGATCCTAGTGATCCCATCGGTGTCGTTTCCACCGACATCTCTGGCGCGCCAAGTAGTGGGACGCAGTTGTGAAAATCCGGTCTAGCAGCTAGTTTAGCAGTTCTTCATCGCCATGGCTACCAAGAAGAAGACGATCACGATGATCGGTTCATCGGGAGCCGAACGGCCCATACCAGTGCGGGCGAGTGGTGGGGCGGTCGCGGACGGAAGCCGAGGCGCGGCCCCCGAACACCCACATTGCTCTGGCAGCCAAAGCCTGGTGAGTGGCATCGTTCGTGCGCGAGACGACAGGCCGCACGCCGCCAAATCCAAAGACGGAGCCGGGCCCCTCGCAGGCGGCGCGGGGCCCTCCAATGGCGGCGTCGTGCCACCCATAGGCGGTGCGGCTACTTCCAAGACTCATATGCCGGCGCCCACGACGCGCTCTTCTCAGATTGTGCGTGACGAGCAGCGTCACCACACTGGTGACCCCGGGCGCCGCCGTGGAAAGAGTCATGTGCCTCATTCGCGGGACATAGAAGGCCAGCATGCACGCCGAGGCGCTGACGAAAATGGCGCACAGCCGCAAGGCCGTGATAGAGCTCCTTCTAACGTGGTTAGAAGTCGAAGCGCGTCACGGTCCACGTAGCTTTCGCCGCCAACCACGCCGGCGGAAGCTTTGGCGCGCGCATAGTTCCTCCTCGACTTTCCTCCTGCTGCGGAAAAGCTCAACGAGTGGAGAGCCACCATCCGGAGCCTCGTCGGTGTTGCCAACAAAGATGAGCCAAAACCAGCGGGGCCCTCTGGCCGGCGCTCTGTTGATCCACCGCATGCCAGTTGTGGGAAGACAGGAGGTGATGCGGCCACAGTGCACTCTACTCCCCTACGCCAGCCACCGCGGGTGTCGGTCCGTCATGATGACGCTTGTGATAACATTTCCATAGCATCGTCCAACCCACATACCCACTGCGATCAGCGCCAAGTTCTTCAGGAGCGAGCCAATGAAGACGCTCGAACCACCATCGAGCGCCGACGCGAAGCACACCGCCAGTCAGATAGGCGGGCGGGGCCCACTATGGACCACCAAGCACCGAGAGACTTTGGCGGCCTACCCTACGAGGTGGGTTTCCCAGCCTTTACCCGCGAGCTGCGGTAGTTCTAGTGGCCCTCCCACCGCATGTTCAAGCCCGACGTTGGCGAGAAGTGCTACCTCTTGAGCACAGCGTTGGTTTTCCCTTGAAGAGGAAAGGTGATGCAGCAAAGTAGCATAAGTATTTCCCTCGGTTTTTGAGAACGAAGGTATCAATCCAGTAGGAGACTACACGCAAGTCCCTCATACCTACACAAACAAATAAGAACCTCGCAACCAACGCGATAAAGGGGTTGTCAATCCCTTCACGGTCACTTACGAGAGTGAGATCTGATAGAGATAATAACATAAATATTTTTGGTATTTTTATGATATAGATTGAAAGTAAAGATTGCAAAGTAAAATAGATTGGAAACTTATATGATCAAAGATAGACCCGGGGACATAGGTTTCACTAGTGGCTTCTCTCAAGATAGCATAAGTATTACGGTGGGTGAACAAATTACTGTCGAGCAATTGATAGAAAAGTGCATAATTATGAGAATATCTAGGCATGATCATGTATATATGAATCACATCCGTGACAAGTAGAACAAAACGAATCTGCATCTTCTACTATTACTCCACACATCGACCGCTATCCAGCATGCATCTAGAGTATTAAGTTCATAAGAACATAGTAATGCATTAGGCAAGATAACATGATGTAGAGGGATAAACTCAAGCAATATGATATAAACCCCATCTTTTTATCCTCGATACAATACGTGCATTGCTGCCCCTGCTGTCACTGGGAAAGGACAACGCAAGATTGAACCCAAAGCTAAGCACTTCTCCCATTGCAAGAAATATCAATCTAGTAGGCCAAACCAAACTGATAATTCGAAGAGACTTGCAAAGATAACCAATCATACATAAAAGATTTCAAAGAAGAATGAAATATTGTTCATAGATAAACTTGATCAGAAACCCACAATTCATCGGATCTCGACGAAAACAACACAAAAAGAGTTACATCAAATAGATCTCCAAGAAGATCGAGGAGAATATTGTATTGAGATCCAAAGAGAGAGAAGATGTCATCTAGCTAATAACTATGGACCCGAAGGTCTATGGTAAACTACTCACACATCATCGAAGAGGCTATGGTGTTGATGTAGAAGCCCTCCGTGATCGATTCCCCCTCTAGCGGAGCTCCGAAAAAGGCCCCAAGATGGGATCTCTTGGGTACAGAAGGTTGCGGCGGTGGAAATAGGGTTTCGTGGTTCTCCCGGAATTTTCCGGGGTATATGGATATATATATAGGAGGAATAAGTAGGTCGGTGGAGCTGTGAGGGGCCCACAAGGGTGGGGGCGCGCCCAGGGGGAAGGCACGCCTCCCTGCCTCATGGTCGTCTCGCTTCTTTCTTGACGTCTACTCCAAGTCCCCTAGATCATGTTTGTTCCAAAAATAACTCTCCCGAAGGTTTCATTCCGTTTGGATTCCGTTTGATATTCCTTTTTAGCGAAACACTGAAATAGAGAAAATACAGCAATTTGCACTAGGCCTTGCGTTAGTAGGTTAGTCCCAAAAATAATATAATAAAGCCCATTAAACATCCAAAACAGATAATATAATAGCATGGAACAATAAAAAATTATAGATGCATTAGATACGTATCAAGCATCCGCAAGCTTAATTCCTGCTCGTCCTCGAATAGGTAAATGATAAAAAAAGAATTTTTGATGTGGAATGCTACCTAGCATAATTCTCAATGTAATTTTATTTATTGTGGCATGAATATTCATATCCGAAAGATTCAGGACAAAAGTTTAATATTGACATAAAAATAATAATACTTCAAGCGTACTAACTAAGAAATCATGTCTTCTCAAAATAACATGGCAAAAGAAAGTCCATCCCTACAAAATCATATAGTTTGGTCATCCTCCATTTTCGTCACACAAGAATGCTCTCATCTCGCACAACCCCGATGACAAGCCAAGCAATTGTTTCATACTTTAGTAATCTCAAATTTTTTCAATTTTCACGCAATACATGAGCATGAGCCATGGATATAGCACTATGGGTGGAATAGAATATAATGATGGGGGTTATGTGGAGAAAAAAAGGAGAAAGTCTCACATTGACGCACCTAATCAATAGGCTAGGGAGATGCCCATAAATTGATGTCAATCCAAGGATTATGGATTGCCATGCAACGGATGCACTAGAGCTATAAATGTATGAAAGCTCAACAAAAGAAACTAAGTGGGTGTGCATCCAACTTGCTTGCTCACGAAGACCTAGGGCATTTGAGGAAGCCCATTGTTTGAATATACAAGCCAAGTTCTATAATGAAAAATTCCCAGTAGTATATGAAAGTGACAAAACAAGAGACTCTCTATCATAGAGATCATGGTGCTACTTTAAATCACAAGTGTGGAAAAAAGGATAGAAGCATTGTCCCTTTTTTTGGGACTTTCTTTTTTTTATTTGGCCTTTCTCCTTTTTTATTTGGGACAATGCTCTATTAATGATGATCATCACACTTCTATTTATTTACAACTCAATGATTACAACTCGATACTAGAACAAAATATGACTCTATATGAATGCCTCCAGCGGTGTACCGGGAAGGGCAATGAATCAAGAGTGACATGTATGATAAATTATGCATGGTGGCTTTGCGACAAATACGATGTCAACTACATGATCATGTAAAGCAATATGACAATGATGAAGCATGTCATAAATGAAACGATGGAAAGTTGCATGGCAATATATCTCGGAATGGCTATGGAAATGCCATAATAGGTAGGTATAGTGGCTGTTTTGAGGAAGATATAAGGAGGTTTATGTGTGATAGAGCGTATCATATCACGGGGTTTGGATGCATCGGCGAAGTTTGCCAACTCTCAAGGTGAGAAAGGGCAATGCACGGTACCGAAGAGGCTAGCAATGATTGAAGGGTGAGACTGCATATAATCCATGGACTCAACATTAGACATAAGAACTCACATACTTATTGCAAAAATCTACTAGTAATCAAAAACCAAGAATTACACACATGCTCCTAGGGGGATAGATTGGTAGGAAAATACCATCGCTCGTCCCCGACCGCCACTCATAAGGATGACAATCAAAGAACACCTCATGTTTCAAATTTGTTACACAATGGTTACCATACGTGCATGCTACGGGAATTGCAATCTTCAACACAAGTATTTCTCAAATTCACAACTACTCAACTAGCACAACTTTAATATCACCATCCTCATATCTCAAAACAATTATCAAGTATCAAACTTCTCATAGTATTCAATGCACTTTCTATGATAGTTTTTATTATACCCATCATGGATGCCTATCATATTAGGACCAATTTTATAATCAAAGAAAATTACCATGCTGTTCTAAAGGACTCTCAAAATAATATAAGTGAAGCATGAGATATCAATAATTTCTATAAAATAAAACCACCACCGTTCTCTAAAAGATATAAGTGAGGCACTAGAGCAAAATTTTCTAGCTCAAAAGATATAAGTGAAGCACATAGAGTATGCTAATAAATTCCAATTCATGTGTGTCTCTCTGAAAAGTTGTGTACAGAAAGGATGATTGTGGTAAACTAAAAATCAAAAACTCAAATCATACAAGATGCTCCAAGCAAAACACATATCATGTGGTGAATAAAAATATAGCCTCAAGTAAAGTTACCGATTGAGGAAGACGAAAGAGGGGATGCCTTCCGGGGCATCCCCAAGCTTAGGCTTCTGGTTGTCCTTGAATTTTACCTTGGGTGCATTGGGAATCCCCAAGCTTATGCTCTTGCCACTCCTTATTCCATAGTCCATCAAATCTTTACCCAAAACTAAAAACTTCACAACACAAAACTCAACAGAAAATCTCATGAGCTCTGTTAGTATAAGAAAACAAACCACCACTTAAGTTACTGTAATGAAATCATTCTTTATTTATATTGGTTTTAAACTTACTGTATTCCAACTTCTCTATGGTTCATACCCACCGATACTAGCCATAGATTCATCAAAATAAGCAAACACCACACGAAAAACAGAATCTGTCCAAAACAGAACAGTCTGTAGTAATCTATAGGTTTCGGATACTTCTGTAACCCCAAAAATTCTGAAATAAATTGATGGACGTGAGGAATTTTTCTATTAATCATCTGCAAAATGAATCAACCTAATTGCACTTCCCAATAAAAAATGGCAGCAAATCTCGTGAGCGCTAAAGTTTCTGTTTTTTACAGCAAGATCGCTAAAACTTCCCCCAAGTCTTCCCAAAGGTTCTACTTGGCACAAACACTAATTAAAAGAATAAAACAACATCTAAACAGAGGCTAGATGAATTATTTTAAATTGATAAAGCCTTTTAGCTAGGCATTGATAATTTTAATGATGCTCACATGAAAGACAAGAATTGAAGCACAAAAGGAGCATCATAAAGCATGTTAAAAACACATCTAAGTCTAGCATAATTCCTATGCATATGCATTTTATAAATTATCATAGCAAGAAAAATTAGAATATGCAAGGAAGAAGAAAGAGACGATAGCAATCTTAACATGACGAGAGGTAATTTAGTAAGATGAAAATTTCTACAACCATATTTTACCCTCTCATAATAATTACATGTGGGATCATATTCAAATTCAACAATATATATATCACATAACTTATTCTCAACACGATCCACATCCATGCAAAGTTGACACTCTTCCAAAATAGTGGGATTAACATTAACTAAAGTCATGACCTCTCCAAGCCCACTTTTATCAAAAAATTCATAAGATTGAAGATTCTCTTAATTTGTGGGATCTAAAGTCGACACTCTTCCATACCCACTTTAAATATTATTGCAAACACTATTATAAATCTCATATTCATCATGGGGCTTAAATAAATTTTCAAGAGCATAAGAAGAATCACCCCAATCATGATCATTGCAACAAGTAGTGGACATATCAAAACTAGCATCACCAAGCTTAGGGTTTTGCATATTATTAGCACAATTGACATTAATAGAATTTATAATATCATCATTGCAATCATGCTTTTTATTCAAAGATCTATCGTGAATCACTTCATAAAGTACTTCATCACAATTTTCAGATTCATGAATTTCTAGCAAAACTTCATAAAGATAATATAGTGCACAAAACTCACTAGCAATTGGTTCATCATAATTGGATCTCTTAAAAAGATTAGCAAGCGGATGAGGATCCATAGATCTTATGTTCTCTGTTGAGCAATAAATAAAAAATTATTCCAACCAAACGAGCAAACGAGCCAAGTAAGACATCAAGGAAAACGAAAAGATGAAAAGAAGAAGGGCAAAGAAAAGGCAAGGGTGAAGTTGGGGAGAGGAAAACGAGAGGCAAATAGCACATAATGTAATGCGAGGGATAAGAGTTTGTGACGGGTACTTGGTATGTCTTGACTTGTGCGTAGATCTCCCCAGCAATGGCGCCAGAAATGGCTTGTCGACAGGAGATCAAATCTTGACTTGACTTGGTGCAACCTCCCTCGCAACGGCGCCAGAAATCCTTCTTGCTACCTATTGAGCACTGCGTTGGTTTTCCATTGAAGAGGAAAGGGTGATGCAGCAAAGTAGCATAAGTATTTCTATCAGTTTTTGAGAACCAAGGTATCAATCCAGTAGGAGACTACACGCAAGTCCCTCATACCTACACAAACAAACAAGAACCTCGCAACCAACGCGATAATGGGGTTGTCAATCCCTTCACGGTCAGTTACGAGAGTGAAGATTGCAAAGTAAAATAGATTGGAAACTTTTATGATAAAAGATAGACCCCGGGGGCCATAGGTTTCACTAGTGTCTTCTCTCAAGATAGCATAAGTATTACGGTGGGTGAACAAATTACTGTCGAGCAATTGATAGAAAAGTTCATCATTATGAGTATATCTAGGCATGATCATGTATATAGGCATGACGTCCACGACAAGAAGACCGAAACGATTCTGCATCTACTACTATTACTCCACACATCGACCGCTATCCAGCATGCATCTAGAGTATTAAGTTCAGAAGAACAGAGTAATGCATTAGGCAAGATGACATGATGTAGATGGATAAACTCAAACATATGATATAAACCCCATCTTTTTATCCTAGAAGGCAACAATACAATACGTGCCTTGCTGCCCCTGCTGTCACTGGGAAAGGACACCGGAAGATTGAACCCAAAGCTAAGCACTTCTCCCATGCAAGAAAGATCAATCTAGTAGGCCAAACCAAACTGATAATTTGAAGAGACTTGTAAAGATAACCAATCATACACAAAATATTTCAGAGAAGAATGAAATATTGTTCATAGATAAACTTGATCATAAACCCACAATTCATCGGATCTCGACAAAACACACCGGAAGAAGAGTTACATCAAATAGATCTCCAAGAAGATCGAGCAGAACATTGTATTGAGATCCAGAGAGAGAAGAATACATCTAGCTAATAACTATGGACCCGATGGTGTGAGGTAAACTACTCACACATCATCGGAGAGGCTATGGTGTTGATGTAGAAGCCCTCCGTGATCGATCCCCCCTCCGGCGGAGCTCCGGAAAAGGCCCCAAGATGGGATCTCTTGGGTACAGAAGGTTGCGGCGGTGGAAATAGGGTTTCGTGGTGCTCCCGGATGTTTTCGGGGTATATGGATATATATATATAGGAGGAAGAAGTAGGCCGGTGGAGCTGCGAGGGGCCCACGAGGGTGGGGGGCGCGCCCAGGGGGAAGGCGTGCCTCCCTGCCTCGTAGCCGCCTCACTTCTTTCTTGACGTCTACTCCAAGTCCGCTAGATCATGTTTGTTCCAAAATTAACACTCTCGAAGGTTTCATCCCATTTGATATTCCTTTTCTGCGAAACACTGAAATAGGCAAAAAAAACAGCAATTTGCACTGGGCCTTGCGTTAGTAGGTGAGTCCCAAAAATAATATGAAAGTGTATAATAAAGCCCATTAAACATCCAAAACAGATAATATACTAGCATGGAACAATCAAAAATTATAGATACGTTGGAGACATATCAAGAAGTACAGCGGTAAGACCCACCCGTCGGAGTTCCTGAGCATCTACACCATCACGATGCAAGCTGTTGGTGCTCGCGACGACAAGGTGCTTGCCAATTACTTCCCGTTGGCACTTAAACCCAATGTCATGTCATGGTTGATGCACTTGCCGGAGGATTCCATTTCTTCTTGGCCGGATTTGTGTCATGAGTTCGTTGGCGCCTTCACTGGAGGCCACCAAGCTCATGGCCAGGCAAGCGAGTTGCATATCATCCCCTAGAAGGAAGGTGAAAACCTGTGCAAGTACATACAGAGGTTCAGCCGGGTGCAGTACAACATCCCAGATGTTCATCCTGCTGCCGTGATCAGCGCATTCCATCAGAATGTGCGCAACCACAAGATGCGTGAAGAGTTGGCGATGAACAAGGTCAAACATGTGGCCGAACTTTATGTTCTGGCCGATAGGTGCGCTCGAGCTGAAGAGGGGAGGAAGTACCCCGGCGAGGACGCTGGTGCGGAAACCGACTCCATAGACAAAGACACAGCCGCCCCGACGAAGAAAGGACGTCGCTGCAATAGGAAGCGCAAGGGAAAGACCGTGCTTGCCATCGAGGGATCTGAGGACACCGACGCTGCCCAGAAGGCCAAGGCAAACGACCCCGACAAGGAAATTCCCTGGTGCTCCGCTTGCCGGGCCTTGGTGGCTACCGATAAGCCAGGAGGCTCCGACAAGCAGTACTGCAAGATCCACCGCACCAAGGGCCACGCCCTCCAGAATTGCCGACAAGTTGAGTTGCTTGCTGAGAAGCAAAAAGCTGAGTATGAGAGGCGGGACAAGGAGAAGGGCCAGGATGGTGCCGAAGGATCCGACAAGAAGCGTGGCGGCCAAGGAGGTCGCCACAACAAGGATAACCAGCAAGATAGGCCCACCCGGGGCCGCGACAAGAAGCGGGAAGACGACGGTCATGACGAGGATGAAGAGTCCGGCGAGCATGAGTTCTAGAAAGCTACGGAGGCCATGTACATCGATGGTGGCGCCTCGCTACACACCTCTCACCGCCAGCTCAAGCAGTGGGCGCGTGAGGTCACAGCAGCGGAACCATCATTCGATGCTCGAAAGCCACTGAAGTGGTCCAGCACGCCTATCATTTTTGACACCGAGGACCACCCTGATCGCACAACTGGGCTCGGGTGTTTGCCATTGTTGGTTTCGCCAACGATACGCAACCTCAAGGTGACAAAAATGCTAGTTGACGGCGGGGCTGGTCTGAACTTGATCTCGCCTGCTGTGATCAAAAGGCTGTAGATTCCTGATGGAGACCTCGAAGAGACAGGCACATTTCAAGGGGTCAACCCGGGAAGGAGTCAGCCGAAGGGTAAGATCACGCTGCCCGTGACGTTTGGAGGCGAGTTAAACTACAGGACAGAGATGATTGTTTTCGACGTAGCCAAGATCCCCTTTCCCTACAACGGGATCCTCGGCCGCCCGGCACTAGCTAAGTTCATGGCGGCCTCACATTACGCCTACAACACGCTGAAGATGCATGGGTCGATGACTATCATCACTATCCCCTCCGACAAGAAGGATGTGCTGATCTGTGCCGACCAACTCTACCGGGAGGCAGTTGCAGCGACTACCGCCAAGGCACTTGCTCCTGTCGCCGAAGCCCCGGGAGGGAAGAAGACTGACAAGCTCTCTCGCACCCACTCCGGCAAGTGCAACTCTTCAGAGTGTTGTTCTCCCGTCGAGGACGTGCCATACGGCTCCACCGGCAAGAGCAAGAAATCCAGAGCTGCACCACCAAAGACCAAGAAGGTGTCCGTCAAGGAGGATGGCATGGAGGGGGCCTCACCATAAGCTCCTCCCTTGACAGCAAATAGGAAGGCCTGCTCATCACCTTCCTGCGCGCAAATGTCGATGTGTTTGCATGGCAAGCGTCCTACATCCCTGGCATTCCCAGGGTGGTGATTGAGCACCATCTTGCTATCTGTCCTCATGCGCGACCCGTCAAGCAGAAGGTTAGGAAGCAAGCTTTGGAACGGCAGGAGTTCATCATGGAGGAGATCAGGAACTTAGAAGTGGTAGGCTTGGTGAGGGGAGTACTTCATCCGACATGGTTGGCCAATCCGATGGTGGTGTGCAAGGCAAATGGGAAGTGGAGGCTATGTATTGATTACACAGATATCAATAAGGCCTGTCCAAAGGACCCTTTCCCATTGCTGCACATTGACCAGATTGTTGACTCCATGGCCAGGTGCGACTTGTTATCGTTCCTTGACGCCTACCTAGGATACCACCAGATCTTCATGACGAGATAAGATGAAGAGAAGACATCATTCATCACCCCATGTGGTACGTATTGTTTCTTACGAATGTCTTTCGGGTTGAAGAGTGCTGGCTCAACTTTTGCAAGAGCAGTCCAAATTGGTTTTGAGCCCCAGCTACATAGAAACATGGAAGCTTATATGGATGACATAGTGGTCAAAACCAAGTATAGGGCGACACTCGTACAAGAATTGGAAGAGACGTTTGCAAATTTGCGCAAGATCAACCTCAAGCTGAATCCTGAGAAGTGTGTCTTCGGCGTTCCGTCCGGCAAACTTCTCGGGTTCTTTGTGTCACAGCGTGGGATTGAGGCGAATCCAGACAAGATCAAGGCCATTGAGCAGACTGAGGCACCTAGGTGGATCAAGGATGTACGTCGGCTCGCTGGCTGCGTTTCCGCCATGAGCGGATTCATCTCCAAGTTAGCTAAACGTGCCCTTCCCTTTTTAAAATCTTGAAAAAGGCGGGCCCAATGGAATGGACCCCAGAGGCCGAGACGACCCTATATGATTTGAAGAAGTACCTCTCATCTACGCCAATACTGGTTGCGCCTAAACCACAAGAAACGTTGCTGCTATATCTAGCGGCAACGAACCAAGTGGTCAGCATCGCGCTAGTGGAACAGAGGGAGGTCGACGAAGAGGCAATGGCAACAACAGGGCTGACGGATGGCAAACCGGAGCTCCCCTCGGCAGGGCCTAGTGCCAGTAAGGCAAGGCCCCCGACAGAGTCTAGCGCTGGCGAAGCAGAAGCGACGCAACCGAATGAAATAGTATAGAAGAAGAAGATGATGCAGCACCCGGTTTACTTTGTCAGCTCCCTCTTGCAGGGGGCTAGGTCAAGGTACTCCGGTGTGCAGAAATTGCTCTTAGGCCTCCTTATGGCCTCGAGGAAGCTGCGCCATTACTTCCAAGCACACGAAATCACCGTCGTCCCCCGCTTCCCGTTGCAAAGGATATTGCATAACCTAGACGCAACCGGGAGGCTTGTGGAATGGGCTTCGGAACTATCAAGCTTTGGTGTGAAGTTTGAAAGCACTTCGACAATTCAGAGTAGAGTCTTGGCGGAGTTCATTGTGGAATGGACCTCAACACCCAACGAAGAGATTCACGAGACCACTCTCCTCGGCAAGGAAACAAGGCGCGACTGGATTATGTACTTTGACGGGGCTTTCTCGCTTCAAGGCACCAGTGATGTTGTGTTGCTGTTCACACCCACCGGAGAGCACCTCAAGTATTTAGTCCAGATGCACTTTCCCAGGGAGATGTCAACAAACAACACTGCTAAATACGAGGGGTTACTTGCTGGTCTTAGGATCGCGGCACACCTCGGAATCAAGAAGATCATCGTCAAGGGTGATTCACAGCTTGTCGTCAAGCAAGTTAACAAAGATTATCAAAGCCCATTGATGGAGGCCTACGTAGATGAAGTGAGGAAGCTGGAAGAACATTTTGACGGTATACAAGCGGAGCATGTTCCCCGAGTGGAGAACGGCATCGCCGACTACTTGTCGAAACACGCTGCCTTCAAATTGCCTATGGAACCAGGTACTTTTGTGCTTCGATTAACTCAACCATCCGTTGAACCATCGACATGGCAGAACAAGCGAAGGAAATCAGGCCCCGGCAAGTACTTTCCCGCCGAGCTCCCAGGAGCCGCCGGCATAGACATTGTTGTGGACATTGGGCCTGCCATGGGGCAACAGACTCCGGCAGGGCGTCAAGCCTTGGTCGTAGAGACAACCGCTCCCATGGCAGAAGAAACACCTTTATCCCTTGTCGTCGAGCCTCAGGCTCCGGCATGGGCACATCATACCGTCCGATTCCTCCAAACAGGGGAACTTCCTGAGGAGCAGGAAGAGGCGGAGAAAGTAGCCCGTCGATCTGCCTTGTATCAGTTTGTTGACGATGTTCTATACAGAAAAAGACCGAACGGTGTGAAATTGAAGTGCATTCCCCGGGAGGAAGGACTGGAGCTGTTGGCAGAGATCCACGGAGGCATATGTGGCTCCCACATAGGGTCAAGGGCCCTTGCCGGCAAGGCATTCCGGCAAGGTTTCTTCTGGCCCACTGCCCTCCAGGATGCAACGGCCTTAGTAACCAAGTGTGAAGTGTGCCAGTTCCATTCAAAGAAGCATCGTCAACCAGCTCAAGCTCTCCAGACAATCCCTCTTTCCTGGCCATTCTTGGTCTGGGGGCTTGACATACTGGGCCTCTTTCCCTGTGCTGTTGGGAGCTTTGAGTACTTGTACATCACAATCGACAAGTTCACAAAGTGGCTGAAGGTGGCGGCAGTGAGAAAGGTGACAGCACAGTCGGCCGTCAAGTTCTTCAAGGGACTAGTTTGCCATTTTGGTGTGCCAAATAGAGTCATCACCGACAATAGCACACAGTTCACGAGCCACACCTTCATGCAGTACATCCAGGACATCGGCAACAAGGTCTGTTTTGCTTCTGTTGCACACCCACGAAGCAACGGTCAAGCTAAGAGGGCGAATGCTGAAGTATTGCGAGGCCTCCGGATAAGAACTTTTGATAGGCTATGCAAGTGCAGACGGTGCTGGATTGGTGAATTGCCAGCGGTTCTTTGGTCAATTAGAACGACACCAAATCGAGCCACCGGCCAGACCCCTTTCTCCCTTGTTTACAGGGCAGAAGCAATTCTCCCCACGGAACTCACGCACGGGTCACCTCGAGTGCTCGCTTATGATGAGCTTGAGCAAGAGCAGTTGTGGCAAGATGGCACAACGCTCCTTGAGGAAGATCGTCTTCGGGCGGCTGTGTGAGCTACACGCTACCAGCAAGCCTTGCGCCGCTATCATAGCCGCAAGGTTCATGCCCGAAGCTTTGAGGAAGGCAACCTTGTTCTTCGGCACGTTTAGTCGGCCACGAATTCCAACAAGTTGACGCCAAAATGGGAAGGACCTTATCGGGTAATACGAGTCACCAGGCCCGGCGCAGTCCACCTGGAGACCGAAGATGGTATTCCAGTGAGCAACTCCTGGAACATCGAACATCTTCGCAAGTTTTACCCATAAGGCGCGGTTGCCTGGCTCCCCGGCAAACCACCTTTTGTACAAGACTTTCCGGCAAGGCATGTAACCCTTTGTGCAAAGCCAGGCGCTGACCCCGAGCACAAATAAATGAAGCGCTAGCGCCCTAAGTTTTAGCATGCATGCTAGGTTGAGTCTCTCTGTGTGTTAGGGTTGATAGGGCTTGGTGGAAACTAACCCATAGCATAGAGGTCGAGTATGCATCTCTCTGTTCCTTCCCGTCCTTTTTGGTTCGCAGGGTGCATGGACATTTCTGCTGAGCTATATTGGAAGAAAGATAACAGGCCGACGCCTCTACCCTGACAAGACAAGGATGCCGGGGGCTGCAGGTCTAAGGATCCGATCACGGCAAGCCAAGGTTGCCGGGGGATGCGACATTAGATAAGTTTATTTCCCCACTCTGTGCCTCCGTATGAAACTTGAATGCACGAGACTTTGCTCGCTCTCATACCATCTTGCTCCCTTTGTCCCGTGTCCGAAAACCTTACTTTGGGCTGGAACTTGGTTGTAGTGTGATGGGAAGGGGACGAGCGAAGGGCCTAATCCTATTCAGCCCCTACCTCCGCCAAGGGCATGAGTGTAGCCGAGCTATAGAGAAGAAAGACGGCAAGGCATGTTGCCGGGGTACAGTGTTTATCTTAAGATAACAAGGACTCGTTCCTTGGTGTGGCCCTCGCCCATGCGCAAACAAAACCCGGCAAACACCCTTCTCCTCATTAATACATTGCTTACAAGTACAATTCGTATGGAATGCATACATGAGCAAGGGGGTTACGAGATTTAAATCTTACAAAGGCCCGTAGGCTTAAAAACTAAAAAGATATAAGATGACCGTAATCCCTTTCTTGTCCCTCTCCTCAGGAATAGAACAAGATCGCAGAAGGGGAAAAGGAGTGCCTAGGCGAGGTACGAGCAGCAGAAGACGCCAAGAGAACATATCGGTGATCGTCCAAAAGGAGGTCGGTGATGACGGTGCCGGAGGAAGAGCCGGAAGATGAGGCAGCAGTCCGGTAATACGCGACGGAGGCGTCGAGGTCATCATACTTCGACTTGACGGCCCGCCACCCGCCTTCTTTGTCTTCCCCGTCCCACCAACGCCAGCCTCTAAGGCAACGACCCCGAGAAGTTCAAGGAGCTAGTGATGCAGATGATGGTGCTGCCGGCATCGCCCAGGAACAGTGTGCCCGACGCCTAGTCGGACCCGTCATCCTCCCGCCCACTACCCTCGTCATCCCTATCGCTATCCTGCTCGTCACTCTCACCCGAAGAGGAGCTTTCGCCATCAGTCGAGCTCTCTGCACAGCACCCTAGCATGTGTCCCGAGCGCCCGAAGACCTTGACGGAATGCAAATCGCTCTCCGCTAGCTTGAGGCAGAGGACGTGCCCATCCATTAAGCAATAGGCACGTGCAAAGGTTTTCTAGCCCCGGCGAAGGAGCATCACTTGAGGGGTGGGGAACCCTGTGTTCACCCACATGTCTCCATGGCAACACCCCTTCATGTGAAGCCTCAGCCGCGGTGGCTGGTCGATCTCTAGCACCCTCGCGAACACCCGGGGAAGACGATGGCGGCGCGCAGCGGCCCACGCAGCTACAGGATAAACTCGAACGCCGAGTCCCCGACATGGCCACTCAGCGAAGTAGGAGGAATTGTTGGAAGAGATGGCGACGGAGACGGAGACGACGCAGGCATCCCCCTTCCACGGCCGCCTCTGCCTCGACTGCGGCCCCGTCCGGTGGCCCCGCCTCGAGCATGGCCGGCACCCTAGGCATCTGACTCTTCCTTGGCCACCGTAGCCCTCTGGCAGGAGGAGGACCTGGTCGCCTTCGCAGAAGAACGGCCGCGGCCACGCCCCCTCGCCATGACCGTGAGTGGGGATGGAGAAGCAGGAGAGACGCAGGGAGATGCTCTTCCTCCTGCCCCTGAGTTCCATTTTATATAGTTGGGGAGGGGAGGCCGAAAGACTAGCTCTACGCCCCTGAAGAGCCCGCTCGAATCCGGCTCATTAAAGTGGCAGCAAGTAAGGCCATCGACCGCCCTCCCCGCCCAATCAAAGGCACGTGAGTATCGACCCCCGCACACATTCCCATATTCCATGCGTCTGTCACCTACCCCCGCGCCGTGCATGTGGCGTACGTGGCGTAAGGAGCAGGCATAGTGGAAAACTTGGAACGACGGTTTGGAGGCAGAGGGAGTAAATGAGCGGCGGCTCCGCTGTTTCGAGAGAACATGCAAGCCGCCTCTTTACTGTTCACCACGGATGACGCAAGCATGATGCGGTCATTCCGCGCAAGACCCCCACGTCACGCATTCAACACGGGTCATGGGGAAGCGCGACGGGCGAGGGAATTACCGTAGTAAAACTTCGCCCGGATGCCCACGCACCGTTCTGGGCCGGCCCAACAACGCGTTACACTTATGTGTGGCCTAGGCCCGGGGGCTACTGTCGGTGTACAAAAGTAGGGGCTCTCCTTTTTACCCCACTACTTGTGCACGGGCAGTCAGAGCTGCACCTGCGGCCACACTTAGCGGGGCGAAGGGAGGAAGCAGAAGCACAAGAATACCATAGCAGTGCTCCAGCCAGGAGCACAAGACAACCAGAACAATGCTAAGACCAGAGACACAAAGAGCAAGAGGGCGAGGTGGACTCCCCCGGCAAGACCCTTGCCGGGGCGGCCTCCGCAGCCCTGGCGAGAGCCTTGCCGTGGCAACTTGCCCAACGCCAGCAGAGCGCACCACCCTTGAGCCCAAGGATTCCAACACCATCAACCACATTGGAACCAAGGCTCCGGAGGCACCTCCATGGTGACATACAAATCTTTGTGGAGACAAAGAGCCCATAAGACTAGACGATGACCAGAAGACAAGACAATCGCAAGCCCCCTTGCCGAGGATGCCCCCGAGGCCCCGACAAGGCTCCTTGCCGAAAACACTCGCATGGCCCCGACAAGACTCTTGCCGAGGGCGACCACAAGACCCCGGCAAGACCCTTGCTGGGAATATATGCGGGACCGCGACAAGACCCTGCCTCCCCCGTCACCACCCCAGCTCAGTGGCCAACCCACCAACTGAGGCTAGTACCCACGTGGCAGTACGTGGATGCTAATCCAGCTAGTCAAGCACATGTGTGGTGGCATGCAGATCTTCGTGAAGACCCTACCACCACGCCATCTCAGTAGCCTGCCAGCTTACGTGGCGCTGCATGCCTCATTGGCTTGGACGCATGTCGGGGCGAGGCGGAATGGCGACGGACGGGACGGGCTTCTTTATCGTCCCCAATAAAGCAACGGACACCTAAGGGGCGCATTTAATGCGCCTTGTCCCGTAATGACAGGCGATAAGCTTGTACATTATTTACCTTTCAACCTCCTATGTACCACTGTGGTGACCCCTTTTTGACTATAAAAGGAGGCTCGTGGCGTACTGGAGAAGGATTCGGATCTTTTGGACTACGCACGCACCGCACCTAGTTCGAAAGCTCAAGAACACTCAAATATACACCAAAGCAGGATTAGGGTATTACGCATCCTTGCGTCCCGAACCTGGGTAAACGATCTTTGTGCTGGCTACTAGACCCTCTCTTTGCACAACCCCGCGCCCGCCAACCGTAGAAGGGATCCCAGTGATCCCATAGGTGTCGTTTCCACCGACACAAGTCCACATACTCAACCATCATATAGTCTTTTATGATTTCTAACACTCACCGCATACACATGAGCAAAACATTTGAACCGGACACATAGAAAGATAGGGGCATACAGTTTCGCCTCCCAAGATAGTCACCTCAAGGGTGATGTCAACAATAATAACTCATGCTATCTATATTCAACTGGACATATGTGCCTAGATCTTTCCTCGCCACATGATGCTTGCCAAGGGAGAAAAATAAAAAGGAATAGAAGGAAAACTTTGACTCTTTGCATAAAAGTAAATACATAAATGTAAAAGATAGGCCCTTCGCAAAGGGAAGTAGAGGTTGACATGCTCTTATTTGTTTGTATGCTCAACCCCTTAGTGCAAAAGAACGTCATGTTGCATTGCCCCATGTGATAGTGAGCTTTATTATGCAGTCTGTCGATTTTATTCTTCACCATCACAAGTTCATGCAACGCTCAATTTTCTCTTACACTAAATGATCTCACACTTTTAGAAGGAATTTTTATTGCCTTTTTGCACCGATAGCAACTTACTTGAGGGATCTTGCTCAATCCCTAGGTAGGTATGGTGGACACTTGAAAATAAGATTTGGGTTTAAGGGTTTCTGGATGCACAAGTAGTATCTCTACTTAGTGCAGAATTTTTTGGCTAGCAAAGATAGGGGGCAAGCACCACATGTTGAAGGATCTATGACAATATGACTTCTGTGTGAATATAAACAAACATAAACCATTAAGTTGTCTTCCTTGTCCAATGTCAACATTTTTGGCATATAACATTTTGATGAGGGCTCACAATCACAAAAGATTTCTAGGATAGTATATTTATATGTGAATCTTCTCTTGCCTTATTAATTCTTTCATGAGTTGCATCATTGACAAATGCTATGTTTGTCAATCTCTAATAAGATTTTCTACTTATACTTTTCCTTATGTGGTGCCATCACCTACCGTAGGATTAGTATATAATATTTTTATTTATTTATTTCCTTTCTATTTTTCTTTCTTTATTTCTTTTCTTTTCTTTTATTTGCAATATGAAAGTAAAGAAAGCCAAAACTCAAACTAAACTTTTATTATATAACTTGCACACAATTACAAGGATAGATGACTAAGCAGACTCTCAAAGAAGAAAGGATCGAACTAAATTTTATTCATCTAAAGCAAAAGATCAAACTAAAGCAAGTAAAAGTAAAAAGATAGTGGGATGATACGATAACTGGGCACCTCCACCAAGCTTGGCGGAAGCCAAGGGGAGTATCCATACCCGATACCCAGTTCTCCTTTGGTGACGAAGAAGATGATGATGGTGTTGAAGTGATCATGTCTTTAAGGATCAAGAGATTCTCGAATCGATGGATGACGCTACGGAGATGATATGCTCTTGATGCAGAATATTTTCGCGAGTGAGATACTTATTTTGTATGCGAACTATTTCAATGACGCGAAAAGGTTCAATCTCAGCAGGAGTAAGGTGAGTAAGGCAGGGCTTAAGGATATGTTCTTCCTCCTCCTCGGCCAGAAGTGCTTGTGCTGCCACTGGGGAAGGATCTATGGTAGATTTCTTGCCCTTGTCTCCTTTGACAGCGTCCATAGGCTCCTCCCGCTTCATCTCGATATTCATCAACCAAGCATATTCTTCCATGTTGTTGAAGGAGCTGGAAGACATGATGCCTGGCTTGATAAAGCTGACCAGAAACACCAAGAAAAGAGAACATAGGATTTCTTCGCTATACAGTGATCAATAGGTTCGGGAAGTACATATAGAATTTTTATCTTGGAGGACAAGCATGCAGTAGAAACACAAGAGTCTGGAAGGTGTCTTTGGTGGACACAAC
The DNA here is from genome assembly GCA_034509565.1 of Triticum monococcum. NCBI lineage: Eukaryota > Viridiplantae > Streptophyta > Magnoliopsida > Poales > Poaceae > Triticum > Triticum monococcum. The sequence goes on from CM067843.1 coordinate 499,199,787, forward strand.
CCACCTGGGCGCACCAGGCAAGCCTGGCACGCCCTGGTGTCTTGTGCCCACCAGGGGACGCTTCCTGGAAGTTTCTTTATTTCCAAATTTTTTAAATATTCCAGAATTGATAAAAAATATTTTTGCCGACTTTCGGAGTCCGTTTACTTACCGTATCACGTACCTCCTTATTTTCACGATTCTAGAGTGTTCCGGAAGGACTCTTTTATGTGTTCTTCTGGTGTCAAAGTTTGGATAACATTACTTTCAACATTAATTGGCGTACCTGAGATATAATGCTTTATTCGTTGTCCATTGACAACCTTCGGGTTAGTGCCTTCAGAATTATTTATTTTTATAGCTCCAGACCGGTAAACCTCCTCGATAACATAGGGGCCTTCTCATTTTGAGAGGAGTTTTCCCGCAAAGAATCTGAAACGAGAGTTGTACAAAAAAACATATTCTCCGACTTTAAACTCACGCTTTTGAATTCTTTTGTCATGCCATCTTTTTTTACTTTTTCTTTGAATAATTTTGCATTTTCATAAGCTTGGGTTCTCCACTCATCTAGAGAGCTAATATCAAATAACCTCTTTTCACCAGCAAGTTTGAAATCATAGTTGAGCTCTTTGATGGCCCAATATGTTTTATGTTCTAACTCAAGAGGCAAATGACAAGCTTTTCTATAAACCATTTTCTAAGGAGACATACCCATAGGATTTTTATATGTTGTTCTATAAGCCCAAAGTGCATCATCTATTTTCTTGGACCAATTCTTCCTAGACCTATTAACAGTCTTTTGCAAAATCAATTTTATTTCTCTATTGCTAAGTTCAACTTGACCACTAGACTAAGGATGATAGGGTGATGCAATTCTATGGTTAACATCATACTTGGCAAGCATTTTATGGAAAGCACAATGAATAAAGTGTGAACCACCATTAGTCATTAAATATCTAGGGACTCCAAACCTTGGGAAAATAACTTCCTTAAGCATTTTAATAGAGGTGTTGTGATCAGCACTACTGATTGGAATAGCTTATACCCATTTAGTAACATAATCAACATCACAAAAATATGTGTATACCCATTAGAGGAAGGAAAAGGTCCCATGTAACACCCACGGTATTATGCTACAATAAGCTCTTGCCTGATGATGCCTTGTCATCATAATGAAGTTGATAATCCTCACTTGTTTCAAACAAAGCTCAAATTAAAATTCCAAATAAAACAAGTCAAATTCTTATTTCTTCAAACTGTCGAGCAAAAATCTTCGATGGGTTGAAAATATTCGCTAACTAATTGTCATGAATGGTTCAACATCATTTGAGATATTTAATTTCAATAGTTCCAAATCAGCTTTTCTTATACTTTTCCATTTGTGAAAAATTCAAATCAATTCAAACTCCTCCCAAACTTTTTGTGGTAGTGCCAAATATTGCAATGTATTTATGTGGCCAAGTTCACATTTTTACAAAGACCAATTGGTAGCTCAAAATATTGCAGCAGATTCTGCAAACAGATAAAAATAAAACAAAAGGAGAAAGGCCAATAACCCACCTCCTCGCTGGGCCTCAGCCCAGTTGACCCACGCGGCCCAACCAGCCCACCCCTATTGCCCCTGGCCTTTTAAGCCACCCCACTCCCCGAACCCTAACTCCTCCCGATCCCCACACCCCCACTCGCTCCCCGCACGCCTCTCTCCCCTTTTCCCCGCCTGGATCGGGGCAGAGGCCCCGACCCCTTCGCCACGCTGCCGCCGCCCGGCGCCTCCGGCCACCCCCTCGCCGGTGCCCGCCTTCCTTCTCCTCCCGCACGGCGCCCGCTCCACCTCGACCTGTACTGGACCGGGGACTCAATCCCGCGGCGCCCTGAGCCCCGACGCCGCGCCATCACCACGACGCATCGCCAGCACCGCCCCAACGTCGCCGCTCGCCGTCGTCGGACCTCGTCACCTGATCACCGCAGCCGTCCCCGACTCCTCCTCATGCCTCGCCGCCCTCGCTTCCCTCCATCGCCGGTGAGGCCCCTGGCCTCCTCTCCCCTTCTCTCCGCCCCCACGCTCGCCAGCGTCGCCCTATGCAGCCGCCCTGCGTCGTCCTCCCGCGACACCGCATCTGCCTCCCCGCCTCCTCCCAGCGCCACGCTGCCCCCTGCCCTGCAGCCCCGCTCCCCACCGCCGCCTGGCCCCAACCGAGCCAGCTCCGGCCGGCCATGTCCGCTCGGCCTCGCCTCGCCGTGGCCACGGTCAGCCGCCCACGGGCGCTCGTGCCGGGCAGGCCCTTCTTCGCCCACGCGCGCGTGCGGCTCCGGTCGCCCCTCACCCCGTAGGCGCCACCCGCTGCCGCTGTCGGGCATAGCTCCGGCCGGCCGGCCTCGCCGCGGCCCCGCCTGCTGGTCGTGCCCTGATCCAGCGCCTGCACCCGCTAGGCCTGTGTGCCAGTGCACGTGGGGCGCTCCCCGGAATGTTTAAGAAAATTAAGCGAAACAAAAATGTTTTTTTAAATAATAATAACTAAAATTAATTTAATTAATCGATTAACCTAATTAATCATGTTAATTAACCTGTTAACTACTTAAATAGTTAAACTAATCATGTTAGTAAAATAGGCAGGCAATGACACGGGGGCCCACCCCTTGTTGACCAGTCAAATGTTGACTGGTCAACTGGGACCCTCTGGCCCACCTATCAACCCCTGGATACACTTTTGTGTACCCTGTGCTGGGTGCATCTAGCATTTTAGCTTTTAATTTCGAATAAATAATAATTTAAGAATATTGCTTAAATCTTTGAAAAATCATATAAATTAATCCATAGCTCGGATCGAAAAACTTTGTACATGAAAGTTGCTCAGAACGACGAGACGAACCCGGATACGCGGCCCGTTCATCCGCCACACAGCCCTAGCATAGCAAACCTGCAACTGTTCCCCTCCGTTTCATCTGTTCGAAAATGCTAAACTTCGGGAAAACTTTTCCAGATGTTTTCTCCTTCGTCGGTATCGTATAATACCACGTTAGAACACCCCTAGCACTGCTTATTGTCTTGTCATGCATCTATTTTCTTGTATTTACTGTTTCTTCCCCCTCTCCTCTTCGGTAGACCCCGAGACCGCTGTTGATGCCCCTCTGATCGACTACGTCGACGACGACACTTCTTCTTTTTCAGCAGAGCTTCCAGGCAAGCAAACCCCCCTTGAGCATTCCGATATCGCCCATTTCTTTCCCTCTCATGCTCGCATTAGAACTGCTACTGCTTTCTGTATGATCCTACTCTGATGCATAGCCTGTTGTCGTTACCTGCTTTCATACCTTACCTGCTTATCCTAAACTGCTTAGTATAGGTTGGTTAGAGATCGATCAGTGACCCCACCTTTTTCCAGTTGCCTCGCTTTATGTTCGATGACTCGATCAACGTGATCGACGTCCAGGCCCCGACACCGCACATCACCCCCCTAGTTGTATGGCACTACAGAGTTACTATCGAGTGCCGAGGGTGAACCTCATACATCACTCCTGATGAGATCTCTATAGTGTTGCTATACGGTCGAGGTCATCGAGGGTGATTTCCTCCTTAACCTCTTTCTGTTACGGCTCTGGCATGCAACCCCTCAAGTGTGAACCTCGAGGGTGGATCCTCTTACGTTCACCTTGATGACAACATCGAGTGGAATTCACCGGGGGTGATTCCTCGGGTTTTCCCCTTGGTGTTAGACACACAGTTACTATGGTTACTATGACTTTGCACTGAGCCATGTTACTAAAGACGGGTCGGCCCTGAGGGGTGCCCGCGCGAGCTTAATGGCGAGTGATGTGGAGTCGGGTTGACCTGGAAGGTGCCCGCGAGATACTTACGAGGCGTGGTCGAGCATTCTTTGTCCTTGCCGCTAGTAATCGAGATGGGGCGACGGGGTCACATCGATCATGAGTCTCTGCTCGTTACCGCGTGATCCTAATCCACTATGATTTGGATATTTGATCCGAGGGGCCTCTGGCCTGATAACACTAACCATCACGTGGGCATTGTATGGGCGTTCTGCGTTGTATACATCAGCCGAAGCTTAATAGACGTCAGTGACTGAGCGGTGCGCGCCGGGTTGGACTGCGTAAGCTCCTGTCTTGTTGAAGGAGGTAGCTAGGTCTGCTCATCGGCCGCCCACGCAATGTGCAGGAGTTCCCGGGGCGATGGCCCATGATCCCTGGGGGCATAGGTTTAGTCCGGCGTGCTGACCTCTCTATTAAGCCTAGGTCGGGTTGCGGCGTATTGTTTGGCCGAGGTCGGGCATGACCTAGGAAAGTATGTCCGACCGGAGTTAATCGAGCATGGTGGGTAAGTTGGTGCACCCCTGCAGGGAAGAAAACATCTATCGATAGCATGTCCTACGGTAACGGACACTTGGAGTTGTATCCCGATCGATACAACTAGAACTGGATACTTGTGATGAGAACTGGATGGTGATGAGATTTGGAATGTGTCGACACTTGGATAGTATGGCTCTGGGATTGCTTTCTCGCAGGGAGTCGAGAAAGGATCTCCTGCTGAGGTTGATAACATTACTGCTACTTTACTTTATGCTACTCTACTCCCTCCTGTTGCTGCAAGATGGTGGTTTCCAGAAGATGCTAGTCTTCGGTAGGCTAGGCTTTGCCCTTCCCTTCTGGCATTCTGCAGTTTAGTCCATAGATACAACCCATTCCTTTGATACATATGCATACTTAGTTTAGATCTGATGTAAGTCTTGCGAGTACTTTGGATGAGTACTCACGGTTGCTTTGCTACTTCTTTTCCCCCATACCCGATTGTTGCAACCACTGTTGAGGAAATCGTTAACTGGTAACTGCTCGGTTGGCTGGCGAGTAGGGGATTAATAGGCTAATCGGCAAGTTAATCGGCCATTTAATCAATTAATCGGATGATTTATCAGTTTATCTGCTACTCGGTGACCCTATGAGTAGGGATTAATCGGCAAGTTAACTTGTTAATCGGATGAATTCTTGAACAGGGGTTGCAACCAGATCACGGATCCCAGGAGCCAGACGACGCCACTGATGACTACTACTACCTGGAGGATGCCTACTACTACGTTAAGACCGCTGACGACTTGGAGTAGTTAGGAGGCTCCCAGGCAGGAGGCCTTGCCTTTTCGATCGTTGTTGCTTTTGTGCTAGCCTTCTTAAGGCAATCTTGTCTAACTTATGTTTGTACTCAGATATTGTTGCTTCCGCTGACTCTTGTGTATTCGAGCTTATGTATTCGAGCCCTCGAGGCCCCTGGCTTGTAATATAAATCTTATATTATTTTAATTTGTGTCTAGAGTTGTGTTGTGATATCTCCCCGTGAGTCCTTGATCTTGATCGTACACATTTGCGTGTATGATTAGTGTATGGTCAAATCGAGGGCGTCACAAGTTGGTATCACACCCGACTACCTATAGGTAGCCCCCTTTCCAACTCCTTGGCCGAAGTTGAGTCTAGTCACTGAAAAACATTTACTAACATTGGATGTGTGTCTTACGGGCCCACGTCGCCGTTGGGTGGTATTAGGATCTTTTACTCCTCGTCTATGCTCTGGGATTCTGATCCCCCTTCTATTCGGGTTAAAAGATTTTACTAACTCTGACTCTAGGATCTCATAACCACTTCCTCCCGGAGAGCCCCTTCACTACAGATGATCGCTTGCTTCACCAGAAGATTCTGTAGATACTCCTCGATGTTTTCCCGAGACCCTTGTGCCCTTCGCCTTTGCATTTCCCTACCACCAATAAATCCCCATGGATAGCTACATACACTTGCCGTCCATACAATCATTCCTCGATGCTCTTGTTATTACAAGATGCCCCGAAATTCTCTATTGTTTCGAGAATCCTTTGAGCTTACTTCCTTGCAGTTCTTTGCCCCATTAATACACCCCCCTTCGAATAATTCCTCGCACTCACCGAGGATCCGTTCATCCTCAGTTGTTCGTGTGATTCACTAAATTCTTCGAAATACTATGTGATCTTCCGAAAATCCTCTGTAGCCTATTGCTCTTGATTATCCTTGCCTGCTTGCACTACAATTAGTTCCATATGTCTAGCAATATTCTTTAAAATTCTTTGTGGTTGTCCTTCTGTTCCTATGGATTCAACATGTGAGCGAATACTCGCAATCACCAATTAATCCTTGGAAATTTTCTTTCCGTCTCCGACATCGCTCCGGTTATGAGCTGGTTCTTGACCAATCAAGATTTGATCAGGTGCACCTCTAAGTCTATTCAACTTAATCATCTTTTGATCAGAGCCTCTGCTTCTGATCCTTCGACTTAAAATCGTAATTCCTTTGTATTCAAGCTTTGAAGTTATCCAGTTACATCTATAACTCGATGCCTTGGCATTCTTTCTTCTTCTGAGTGAGTATCGATACTCACATCAGATCTTTTTGGACCGCCATATCCTTGGTTGGATTATTATCCGACAATATCCTTCATGTTCATTAAACTTGTGAGTTTTGCCCTGACACATAATGCCGTTGGTAAATTCTATCATCTGCTTTTGTCAACCATGCTCTGCTTTTCGAGCTGGTTTATTTTAATCCCGAAGTTAGTGGTATATGTTCCTAATATACCCCTACGGGTTGAACCTATACCTTCCCTATCCATGTGAACTCGAAAGAGATGTGAGTCATACTCTTTTGGTGCTTCACCAGATAAATCTTCCGCACTACAAATTCTTCGAAAACGAGGAGTGAATGAAAGGTTATGCATCGAAGAAGTGGGAGTCGACCTTGAACCTTGGTGTTCATGACCATGGACCCGATGTAGAACTTATCATGGAAGCTGCTCGTAAAAATGATTACCCCTTGTTATAAGTTCAACTTGTATCGGTGGTTTGATCATTCATAACCATGGTTCCGACCATAGTTTCTCCTTAATTCCATTTCCTAGACAAGTTAAAATACTTGTCTTCTGTAGATCATTTCATCTGTCCAACCTCTATTTTTGATCTACCTCGAGTATTGTCCCTTGATATCTCAAGGATATTGTGTCATTGCACTGCATCTTGTGAATTCTCATTGGAATGATACTCCATCACATCATTCCTAGCCTGATCGGCTATATCATTATGATGCTAAATTTTAACTATGCTACCTGGTCTTTCTTCCTAGAGCACAATTTTCAATGATGAGGTAAGCCTACGTCGATCTTCCTCATCTTATCATTTCACCTCGAACAACAAGCTTGACTTCGAGCTTGTGTCGAATCCGTGGATCTCATAGCCTTTCACTTCATCCTTCGTTTTCTGCTCGATGGCATCTTCTTAGAGCCTGTCCACAAATGCGTCGTGATTAGCATCAACATTTTGACTTCCGTTGAGATGACAATTGAATTCATGGTGAGAAATACCATCCTTGACCTTCAATGATTAGAGTTATCATTGACCACCCCCCTTGTCTTCTTTCCAACACATGTTTGATCATGTCTTGGCTATGCTTTGGACTCCTTGCTATTCCTGCAATTGTTCATTGCGTATTTCTTGTGATCTTCAACTCCAACCCCTACTTGGAACACCATGTTAATGCTACCTCGAAGCATGACTGAGGTATTCCGAATATCAACAAGAACATTGGAAGCACATTGTCGAATGTTTGATTATCCAAACACCATTGTATGGGTAATATCATGTTTCTTCCTTCGCCCCCTTTATCTAAATGCTTTTGGACTACTGTCATATCATGTATATCCTGCTCCGCTTCCCCTTGGGAAGTATATACTCCCAATTCTGGTGTGTAAACACATTTTATTTTCCATCGGTCTGATTAATCCGATAATTTCATTTTCCTTTCCATTGGTTTGTTTAACCTTCTTGTGATCTATATATCATAAGCAGAAATAATTCCCTGCTTATAAAACACCTCGATGTACAACCTTGTCTGTCAGACCCTATTACTATTGTTGATGACATTTCGGTAACCACCGATGGACGCGAACCTTGCTGATTGGTCCGCCTCGTTCAACGAGCATGAAAATGGTTCTCTTCGTCCCTCGCCCTTGGTACCGATGTTGTTGCCGACATAACTGACAGACTATTCCCTGACATATCTTGCTATCATGACCGTGCAAGATGTCAACCCTTCCCTAATTTTTTTACCCACATGGTGGGCCCATAACCCACAGTTCCAGAGGATCAAAACCCGACTCTCCTGTACACCCCTGTTGCCAAAGTTATTCCTTGCGCTTGACTTCGTATGTAATTCACGAGCCACATTCCTATTGATCTATTCTGGTATCAGACACCATACTTATCCTCGATCAAGGTTGTCAGAATCGTGATTTTGAATCGGATCGGAGCTCTGATGGTAGGATCGCAAATCGTAGAATCTTCACTACCAGGATCGTATAAACGTAGATTCTATGAACTAAAATCGTAGAATCAGAGGGGTTAGTTTGGATCGTAAAGTCGTAGAATCGTATAATAGAATCGTGATTCTGACAACCTTGTCCTCGATGCTCTGAACGCCTTTCACCCCTTGTTTCAGGCAACAACCGATTGTCTACCCGGTTGAAGCTTCTTATTGCACCTCACCTTGCTCTCGATGACTTTTTGAATTTCAACTCAAGAGATGTCTCTATGCTACGTTCACTAAGGTAGTCCCCACGTACCTATATTGTGTAGAGCTCCATCCTTCCCGAGTCTTTCCCCCTTACTCCATCATCTTAAATCTCGGGATGAGATTTCTTGTAGTGAAGGAGATTTGTAACACCCCAAGTATCATGCTACAGTAATCTCTTGCCTGATTATGCCTTGTCATCATAATGAAGTTGATAATCCTCACTTGTTTCAAACACAGGTCAAATTCAAATTCCAAAAAAAACAAGTCAAATTCTTATTCTTCAAACTGTCGAGCAAAAATGTTCGATGGGTTGAAAATATTCGGTAACTAATTGTCATGAATGGTTCAACATCATTTGAGATATTTAATTTCAATAGTTCCAAATCAGCTTTTCTTATACTTTTCCATTTGTGAAAAATTCAAATCAATCAAACTCCTCCCAAACTTTTTTGTGGTAGTGCCAAATATTGCAATGTATTTATGTGGCCAAGTTCACATTTTTACAAAGACCAATTGGCAGCTCAAAATATTGCAAGCAGATTCTGCAAACAGATAAAAATAAAACAAAAAGAGAAAGGCCAATAACCCCCCTCCTCGCTGGGCCTCGGCCCAGTTGACCCACGCGGCCCAACCGGCCCACCCCTCCTGCCCCTGGCCTTTTAAGCCACCCCACTCCCCGAACACTAACTCCTCCCATTCCCCACACCCCCACTCGCTCCCCGCACGCCTCTCTCCCCTTTTCCCCGCCTAGATCGGGGCAGAGGCCCCGACCCCTTCGCCACGCCGCCGCCGCCCGGCGCCTCCGGCCACCCCCTCACCGGTGCCCGCCTCCCTTCTCCTCCCGCACAGCTCCCGCTCCCCCTCGACCTGTACTGGACCGGGGACTCGATCCTGCGGCGCCCCGAGCCCCGACGCCGCGCCATCACCACGACGCATCGCCAGCACCGCCCCGATGTTGCCGCTCGCCGTCGTCGGACCTCGTCACCCGATCACCGCTGCCGTCCCCGACTCCTCCTCGCCAGAACGCCTCCTCCCCGACCTGGCCTCCCCACGCCTCGCCGCCCTCGCTTCCCTCCCTCGCCAGTGAGGCCCCTGGCCTCCTCTCCCCTTCTCTCCGCCCCCACGCTCGCCGGCGTCGCCCTATGCAGCCGCCCCGCGTCGTCCTCCCGCTCCACCACATCTGACTCCCCGCCTCCTCCCAGCGCCGCGCTGCCCCCTGCCCTGCAGCCCCGCACCCCGCCGCCGCCTGGCCCCAACTAAGCCAGCTCCTGCCAGCCATGTCCGCTCGGCCGAGCCTCGCCATGGCCTCGATAGCCGCCCACGAGCGCCCGCGCCGGGCAGGCCAGTCACCGCCCACGTGCGCGTGCGGCTCCGGCCGCCCCTCACCCCGCAGGCGCCACCCGCTGCCGCTGTCGGGCACAGCTCTGGCCGACCGGCCTCGCCGCGGCCCCGCCTGCTGGCCGCGCCCTGATCCAGCGCTTGCACCCGCTAGGGCCTGTGTGCCACTGCACGTGGGGCCCGCCCCTAGAATGTTTAAGAAAATTAAGCGAAACAAAAATGTAATTTTTTTAAAATAATAATAATTAAAATTAATTTAATTAATCAATTAATCTAATTAATCATGTTAATTAACCTGTTAACTACTTAATTAGTTAAACTAATCATGTTAGTTAAATAGGCAAGCAATGACAGGGGGCCCCACCCCTGTTAACCAGTCAAATGTTGAATGGTCAACTGGGACCCCCTGGCCCACCTGTCAGCCCCTGGATACACTTCTGTGTACCCTATGCTGGGTGCATCTAGCATTTTAGCTTTTAATTTCGAATTAATAATAATTTGAGAATATTGCTTAAATCTTTGAAAAATCATATAAATTATTCCATAGCTCGGATCGAAAAACTTTGTACATGAAAGTTGCTTAGAACGACGATACGAACCCGGATACGCGACCCGTTCGTCCGCCACACATCCCTAGCATAGCAAACCTGCAACCGTTCTCCTCCGTTTCATCTCTCTGAAAATGCTAAACTTCGGGAAAACTTTCCCGAATGTTTTCTCCTTTGTCGGTATCGTATAATACTGCGTTAGAACACCCCTAGCACCGCTTATTGTCTTGGCATGCATCTGTTTGCTTGTATTTACTGTTTCTTCCCCCTCTCCCCTCCGGTAGACCCCGAGACCGTTGCTGGTGCCCCTGTGATCGACTACGTCGACGACGACACTTCTTCTTTTTCATCAGAGCTTCCAGGCAAGCAAACCCCCCATGAGCATTCCGATATCGCCCATTTATTTCCCTCTCATGCTTGCATTAGAACTGCTACTGCTTTCTATATGGTCCTACTCTGATGCATAGCCTGTTGTTGTTACCTGCTTTCATACCTTACCTGCTTATCCTAAACTGGTTAGTATAGGTTGGTTAGAGATCCATCAGTGACCCCACCTTGTCCCAGTTGCCTCGCTTTATGTTCGATGACTTGATCAACATGATCGACGTCAAGGCCCCGACACCGCACATCACCCCCTAGTTGTACCACACTATAGAGTTACTATCGAGTGCCGAGGGTGAACCTCATACATCACTCCTGATGAGATCTCTATAGTGTAGCTATACGGTCGAGGTCATCGAGGGTGATTTCCTCCTTAACCTCTTTCCGTTACGGCTCTGTCGTGCAACCCCTCAAGTGTGAACCTCGTGGGTGGATCCTCTTACGTTCACCTTGATGGCAACATCGAGTGGAATTCACCGGGGGTGATTCCTTAGGTTTTCCCCTTGGTGTTAGACACACAGTTACTATGGTTACTATGACTTTGCACTGAGCCATGTTACTAAAGACGGGTCGGCCCTGAGGGGTACCCGCGCGAGCTTAATAGCGAGTGATGTGGAGTCGGGTTGACCTGGAAGGTGCCCGCGAGATACTTACGAGGCGTGGCCGAGCATTCTTAGTCCTTGCCGCAAGTACTCGAGAAGGGGCGACGGCGTCACATCGATCATGAGTCTCTGCTCGTTACCGCGTGCTCCTAATCCACTACGATTTGGATATTTGATCCGAGGGACCTCTGGCCTGATAGCAATAACCATCACGTGGGCATTGTATGGGTGTTATGCGTCGTATACATCAGCCGAAGCTTAATAAACGTCAGCGACTGAGCGGCGTGCGCCGGGTTGGACTGCGTAAGCTCCTGCCTTGTTGAATGAGGTAGCTAGGTCTGCTCACCAGCCGCCCACGCAACGCGTAGGAGTTCCCGGGGCGATGGCCCATGACCCCTGGGGGCATAGGTTTAGTCCGGTGTGCTGACCTCTCTATTAAGCCTAGGTCGGGTTGCGGCGTATTGTTTGGCCAAGGTCGGGCATGACCCAGGAAAGTGTGTCCGGCCGGAGTTAATCGAGCGTGGTGGGTAAGTTGGTGCACCCCTGCAGGGAAGAAAACATCTATCGATAGCCTATCCTACGGTAACAGACACTTGGAGTTGTATCCCGATCGATACAACTAGAAACGGATACTTGTGATGAGAACTGGATGGTGATGAGATTTGGAATGTGTTGACACTTGGATAGTAGGGCTCTGGGATTGCTTTCTCGCAGGGATTCGAGAAAGGATCTCTGGCCGAGGTTGATAACATTACTGCTACTTTACTTTATGCTACTCTACTCCCTCCTGTTGTTGCAAGATGGTGGTTTCCAGAAGATGCTAGTCTTTGATAGGCTAGGCTTTCCCCTTCCCTTTTGGCATTCCGTAGTTTAGTCCACAGATACAACCCATTCCTTTGATACAGATGCATACTTAGTTTAGATCTGATGTAAGTCTTGCGTACTTTGGATGAGTACTCACAGTTTCTTTGCTACTTCTTTTTCCCCCATACCCGATTGTTGCGACCAGATGACGGATCCCAGGAGCCAGACGACGCCACTGATGACTACTACTACCTGGAGGATGCCTACTACTACGCGAAGACCGCTGACGACTTGGATTAGTTAGGAGGCTCCCAGGCAGGAGGCCTTGCCTTTTCGATCGTTGTTGCTTTTGTGCTAGCCTTCTTAAGGCAATCTTTTCTAACTTATGTCTGTACTCAGATATTGTTGCTTCCGCTGACTCTTGTGTATTCGAGCTTATGTATTCGAGCCCTCAAGGCCCCTGGCTTGTAATATAAAGCTTGTATTATTTTAATTTGTGTCTAGAGTTGTGTTGTGATATCTTCCCGTGAGTCCTTGATCTTGATCGTACACATTTGCGTGTATGATTAGTCTACGGTCAAATCGAGGGCGTCACATCCCATGTAATCAAATCCCCAAACATCAAATGGTTAAACATCAAGTGAATAATTCATAGGCATTTCTTGATGCTTACCGATATTACCTTTTCTTTGACATTCATCACAAGATAAGACGAACTTATGGGAATCCTTGAAGAGAGTAGGCCAATAAAATCCAGACTGCAATAACTTATGAGCAGTTCTATCTCCAGCATGATGCCCTCCATAAGCTTCGGAGTGACATTTCCCTAGGATTTGTGCCTGGTCTTGCTCAGGTACACAATGTCTAATAATACCATCTACTCCTTCTTTATAAAGATGTGGATCATCCCAAAAGTAATGTCTTAAATCATAGAATAACTTTTTATTTTGTTGGTATATAAAGCTAGGTGGGAAATATTTGGGTTAATTATCCTTTTGCCCTCAATGGTGTCCATGTGCTTAGTTTTGCCCTCAGATGCGAATTGTCCTCAGTTTTGCCCCTAGTGCATGCACATCAACTATGACGAGGCCAAACGGCCATATTTGAGTCCATTCCGTCCGCCGGCGTTAGTGGTTGTGGGTCCTGAACTTACACGTGTGACCGCGTGGATGTGGGTCCGGAGCTGACATGTAGGCCCGTGCAACTAAATCCCCAAATCATTCTAGCTCACTCTGCCCATCTGCCGGCCGGCTGTCCTGCGCCGCCGCCGCCATCTGCGCCGCGGCCAGCACCTGCCCCGCCACCAGCTGCACGGCCTGCTCCGCCGCTATCGTCATGCGCCTACGCTCCATGGCTACCTGCGACGCCCTCCACCTTCCTGCGATGCCACGGGTGGGGCGCCCGCCACCTACTCGACCTGCGGCGCAGCCTCCTTCCGTGCGCCCGGCCGAAGCGCTCAAAGGTGGGGGCTGTTGGAGCTATTTGAACTTGGAGGAAGAACCCCAGGGCGAAATGGCGAGCAGCGGCGACCCCGGAGTATTCGGCGAGGCACGCATCGGGCCGGAGATCCGCCGCATCCACGACTGGGTTCCCGAGGGGTAAGTCTCGCCTCTTGTTTAGATTGAGCTTAGTTGTGCATTTGAACACTCGATTCGAGTAGGTTTGCCCAATTAGTGTGCTGATTGCGTCTCTGTTTTTCACCGATTAGGATGGAGTTGCGGTTTGCTTTCATGGTGCACATTAGAAGGGACCGGTACATGTTCGATGCAAAGGATAAGAAGAAATACCAAGGAGGTTTTGATTATCGGTTGCCAATGGCTAGTAATTGGAGTTTTAGACAATTTGGGGAGGTAATTTGTAGCCAATATCCTTGGGGTTTGCTTGATGAAGTGGTATACAAATACTATGATGGGGAAAAGAAATGGGTGACAGTTAGTAATAAGAGCTAGCTACCATGTTTGTTAGGCATAAAGAGAAAGATAATTTTCATGTGACGCCGCAAGTTGATGTGCTTGAGCAGGCATTTGGACCTAGGATGATGGGTGCAACATCTCGGTGAGAACCAAGTCGTCGTAATGGCATCTCTAGCCAGAACAGTTCAGTTGGTGCACGGCGACGTGGTGGCTCGGCAAATGTGGGCAACAGCAGTAGGCTCCCCCTTGAAGTGGAGCCTGATGACTACAATTCTGGGGTTGATGAAGAGAAGCTATATTCTGATGTTATTCGGAATTTATGACGGGCACCTCGGACTGAAAACCAAGATAAGGCTCACAATGCAGTCCGTGTGGATGATGACGCGGTGGGTGAGGACGAAGACCTTGCAGCTGTTGAATGGGACCCTTTGAACCCTCATATGGAAGAAGGTACAATTTTTGCATCCATGAATGAGTGTAGAAATGCACTTGTGACATACTGCATCAAGGTAGAACGTACTTTCAAAGTTGACAAGAGCGATCAAGTACGTTACAGAGTGCACTGTCCAACTGAGGGTTGTCCATGGAGGCTGCTCGCATCTAAAATGCGAAATAGCACTAATGTTCAGGTCAAAGTGAACCCTTTTAAGCACACATGCCAGGAATCAACCCTTAGGAAGGATACAATCAGTAGAGCCAAGTCAAGATGGGTGGCATAAGAAGTAAAGAAGTGGGTGAAAGAAAACTAGCAAGTGGGTCCAAAGGAATTGCAGAAGAACATCAAAGATAAGTTCAAGATAGATTTACCATACATGAGGTTGTTCAATGGTAAACAACATGCTATGGATTCTATTTATGGTAACTGGCGGGAAAGTTTTCAATTGTTGTATTCATTCAAAGGTGAAGTGGAGAGGACAAGCCCAGGTAGTATTGTAGATATTGATCACCACACCATGGAGTACACATTCAGGGGAGTGACAAAGACCAAGGAATGCTTTAGGAGGGTTTTTGTCTGCTTTGAGGCTTGTCGCCGGGGTTTTTTGGAAGGTTGTAGGCCTTATTTGGCTATTGATGCCACTTTTCTCACGGGGAGGTTTAAAGGACAGTTAGTAGCAACTTGTGCAGTTGATGCACACAGTTTTGTATTTCCAGTTGCCTACGGTGTGCTGGAGACAGAGTCTGAGGAGAGTTGGACTTGGTTTTTGCATAATCTGCACCAGGTTATTGCACATCCCAATGGGTTGGTCATTCATATAGATGCTTGCAAAGGTTTAGAAGTGGTCGTGGACAATGTGTTCCCTGGAGTAGAGCATAGGGAATGCATGCGTCACCTTGCTGCAAATTTCATGAAGAAATTCAAAGGAAAGGTGTATACCGACAATTTATGGCCAGCATCTTTGACTTGCAGTGTGAAGAAGCACAACTACCACTTGAGGCAGTTATACATGAATCCCAAAGTGAAAGAATACTTGCAAACACACCACTCCAAGTTATGGGCCGGAATCCAATTCAGTCAAGTGAGCAAAGTTGACTATGTGCACAATAATCTAGCAGAGTCTTTCAACTCAACGATCCGGAAATTAAAGGGTCATTATGTGGTGGATTTGCTTGACAGGATAAGGATAGAATACATGCAGAGATTTCATTATCGTGTAGGAATAGCCGAGGCAAAATTCATGGGCCACATTATCATCCCTGCCGTGATGAATGAACTGAAGCAGAAGACAACAGGCTTGGAAATGAACATGACTCTTTGCTCGGGTACCACAGCAGAGATATCATATTTGGATAAAGAGAAGAGGGAATGGAGATATCCGGTGGATTTAGAAGCTAGAACTTGCAGTTGTAGGCAATGGCAGATAACTGCGTTGCCATGCATTCATGCCTTGTTTTTCATCACTTCTCTCCCAGGTCCAGCAGGGAACATACATCAGTATGTGCATGATTACTACTCTATTGCAAGGTTCAAAGCCACATATATGCTTATGCCTTGCCTGCTATGGAGGGAAAACAACAATGGGACATGGTGGACCCTGGATACAAGCTTTGCGCTCCAGTTCTGAAGAGAGCAGCAAGTAGACCAAGGAAGAGTCGAATCAGACCTCACAGCGAAGGAGCTGGACTTGGAGCGAGGAAGCGTAAGTGCACAAGGTGTGGTGGGTCTGGTCATTTCGGTAAGTATTGTGATAACACAGTAGATCCAGTGTTCGGAGAGAGTTTCGATGAAGGCTTCGATGAAAATGTTGGCCAGCAGCCGGTTGCCTCAATGGATGATGAAAATGATGGTCAATAGCCGGTTGCATCACATGATGATTTTGACGAGGTTCCAAATGATGATGGTCAACAGCCGCATGATTTTGACGATGATCCAAAATATCCTCCAAATAATGATTCAAGTGAGGCTCCAAATGGTGATCCAAGTGAGGCTCCAAATAGTGATCATCGTGATCCAAGTGAGGCTCCAAATGGTGATCATGGTGATCCAAGTGAGGCTCTAAATGATGATCCAAGTGAGGCTCCAAATAGTGACCAACCTTCTGTTGTTGTGAGTTCTGCTAGGTATATAAATCTTACAAGGGTCAAATACTACTATACATTTATCACTTGACATGATCTCATTACCCTTTATGTTTTTCACAACTCTATGATAGGTTTGAAGAAGACGTGCAAGGTAACGACAACCAAGAGGAGAAGAGAAGAAGCGATGAGCACAAGGTGCACGAGGAGCAAAGTGATGGCAAGAAGCTCAAGGAATAGAAAGATGCCCCAATGCTATATATGAATAATTATGAAACATTATGAATAAGGGATGATGTTGTATTATGAAACATTATGAAACATTTATCACTTGACATGTTGTATTTTTGTTGGATGATGTTGGACCTATGTTAGAAGTATGTTTGACATGATGTTTAAATCTGTTGGATGATGTTTGAATGAGCACATGATTTTTCCTTTTTTTTTGATTTTTTTAATTTTGTTTTGCTCATTTGAATTCTAGTCAAACCTAACTTTGACCAAGATTTAAACAAGTCTAAAACATCAAAATGAAAAACTAAGCCTGGATCCTTCATAGTCAATCCAAAATGAAGCTGTGGTGAGGTTTTTGAAATTTTCATGAAAAATGTGCTAAAAAGAGGGGTCCAAAGGTAGGGTAAACGGCCTCATTTGTAAGCAAGGTTTCTTTCGACCTTGTCTAAATCAGCCAAATAACTTTCCTACACATATATTCTATATGTACAGACTATGTGCGCTGGTTTTTCCATTTTTTAATTTTTTTTAATTTTGTTTTGCTCATTTGAATTCTGATCAAACTTAACTTTGACCAAGATTTAAACAAGTGTAAAACATCAAAATGAAAAACTAAGCCTGGATCCTTCTTAGTCACTCCAAAATGAAGCTGTGGTGAGTTTTTTGAATTTTTCATGTTCATTTCCGCAAAACACTTCTCTTCACTTCATACAAGAGAGTTTGAGATACTTGAGATGTCACACAATACACATGAACTTATCATTTAAATGTATGTAAACCTTGTTTATCAACTTAAATCGTTAGTATATGACATAAGAAGACTATGTGCGTGCTACGTCTTGAGCTTGCGTTGGTTTTCCCCGAAGAGGAAGGGATGATGCAGCCGAGTAGCGTAAGTATTTCCCTCAGTTTTTGAGAATCAAGGTATCATTCTAGTAGGAGCCCACGCTCAAGTCCCTTGTACCTGCACAAAGCGATAGCTACTCGCAACCAACGCGATTAGGGATTGTCAATCCCTTCATGGTCACTTACGAGAGTGAGATCTGATAGATATAATATTTTTGGTATAAAGATGCAAAGTAAAAAGTAAAAGCAAAGTAAAGAAGCAAAGCAAGATTAAAGTGATGGAGATTGATATGATGAGAATAGACCCGGGGGCCATAGGTTTCACTAGTGGCTTCTCTCAAGAGCATATGTATTCTACGATGGGTGAACAAATTACTGTTGAGCAATTGACAGAATTAAGCATAGTTATGAGAATATCTAGGCATGATCATGTATATAGGCATCACGTCCGTGACAAGTAGATCGAAATGATTCTGCATCTACTACTATTACTCCACTCATCGACCGCTATCCAGCATGCATCTAGAGTATTGAGTTAAAAACAGAGTAACGCCTTAAGCAAGATGACATGATGTAGAGAGATAAATTCATGCAATATGAAATAAACCCCATCTTGTTATCCTCGATGGCAACGATACAATACGTGCCTTGCTGCCCCTTTTGTCACTGGGTAAGGATACCGCAAGATCGAACCCAAAGCTAGGCACTTGTCCCATGGCAAGAACTACCAATCTAGTTGGCCAAACCAAACGGATAATTCGAAGAGACTTGCAAAGATAACCAATCATACATAAAAGAATTCAGAGAAGATTCAAATATTATTCATAGATAGACTTGATCATAAACCCACAATTCACCGGTCTCAACAAACACACCGCAAAAAGAAGATTACATCGAATAGATCTCCACAAGAGAGGGGGAGAACTTTGTATTGAGATTCAAAGAGAGAGAAGAAGCCATCTAGCTACTAACTATGGACCCGAAGGTCTGAGGTAAACTACTCACACTTCATCGGAGGGTCTATGATGATGTAGAAGCCCTTCGTGATGACGACCCTCTTCCGGTGGAGCTCCAGAACAGGCCCCAAGATGGGATCTCGTGGATACAGAAAGTTGCGGCGGTGGAATTAGGTTTTTGGCTCCTGTTCTAATCGTTTGGGGGTACGTGTGTATATATAGGAGGAAGAAGTACGCCGGAGGAGCAACGAGGGGCCCACGAGGCAGGGGTGTGCCCTAGGGGGGCGCCCCCACCCTCGTGACCGCCTCTTTTGTTCCTTGGAGCAGGGTCCAAGTCTCGTGGATCAAGTTCGGTGAGAAAATCACGTTCCCGAAGATTTTATTCCGTTTGGACATCGTTTGATATTCCATTTCTTCGAAACACTGAAATAGGCAAAAAAATAGCAATTCTGGGCTGGCCCTCCGGTTAATAGGTTAGTCCCAAAAATAATATGAAAGTGGAAAATAAAGCCCAATATAGTGCTAAACAGTAGATAATATAGCATGGAGCAATCAAAAATTATAGATACGTTGGAGACATATCAGGCATCCCCAAGCTTAATTCCTGCTCGTCCTCGAGTAGGTAAATGATAAAATGAGAATTTTTGATGTGGAGTGCTACTTGGCATAATTTCAATGCAAATATTCTTAATTGTGGTATGAATATTCAGATTAGAAAGATTCAAGACAAAAGTTTATATTGACATAAAAATAATAATACTTCAAGCATACTAACAAAGCAATTATGTCTTCTCAAAATAACATGGCCAAAAAAAGTTATCCCTACAAAATCATATAGTCTGGCTATGCTCCATCTTCACCACATAAAGTATTCAAATCATGCACAACCCCAATGACATGCCAAGCAATTGTTTCATACTCTAACTTTTTCAAAACTTTTTCAATCTTCACGCAAAACATGAGCGTGAGCCATGGATATAGCACTATAGGTGGAATAGAATGGTGGTTGTGGAGAAGACAAAAAGGAGGGGAAGATAGTCTCACATCAACTAGGCGTATCAATGGGCTATGGAGATGCCCATCAATTGATATCAATGTGAGTGAGTAGGGATTTCCATGCAACGGATGCACTAGAGCTATAAATGTATGAAAGCTCAACAAAAGAAACTAGTGGGTGTGCATCCAACTTGCTTGCTCACGAAGACCTATGGAAATTTTGAGGAAGCCCATTATTGGAATATACAAGCCAAGTTCTATAATGAAAAATTCCCACTAGTATATGAAAGTGACAACATATGAGACTCTCTATATGAAGAACATGGTGCTACTTTGAAGCACAATATATGAGACTCGCAATATCATGGTGCTACTTTGAAGCACAAGTGTGGAAAAAAAGATAGTAGCATTGCCCCTTTTTATTTATTTTCTTTTTTTGGGCCTTTTTTTCTTTGGCCTTTCGTTTTTTTATTTGGGACGATGCTCTATTGAATGATGATCATCACACTTTTATTTATTTACAACTCAATGATTACAACTCGATTCTAAAACAAAGTATGACTCTATATGGATGCCTCCGACGGTGTACCAGGATATGCAATGAATCAAGAGTGACAAGTATGAAGAAATTATGAATGATGGCTTTGCCACAAATACTATGTCAACTACATGATCATGCTAAGCAATATGACAATGATGAATGTGTCATGATGAACTAGATGGTGGAAAGTTGCATGGCAATATATCTCGGAATGGCTATGGAAATGCCATAATAGGTAGGTATGGTGGCTGTTTTGAGGAAGGTATATGGTAGGTGTATGATACCAGCGAAAGGTGCGCAGTATTAGAGAGGCTACCAAAGGTGGAAGGGTGAGAGTGCGTATAATCCATGAACTCAACATTAGTCATAAAGAACTCATATACTTATTGCAAAAATCTAGAAGTTATCAAAGCAAAGTATTACGCGCATGCTCCTAGGGGGATAGATTGGTAGGAAAAGACCATCGCTCGTCCCCGACCGCCACTCATAAGGAAGACAATCAATAAATAAATCATGCTCCGACTTCGTTACATAACGGTTCACCATACGTGCATGCTACGGGAATCACAAACTTTAACACAAGTATTCTTTAAATTCATAACTACTTAACTAGCATGACTTTAATATTATCACCTCCATATCTCAAAACAATTATCATGCTTCAATCTTTTCTTAGTACTCAACACACTCAACAGAAAGTTTCACAAATCTTGAATACCAAGCATATTATTATTAAGCAAATTACCATGCTATTAAGAGACTCTCAAAATAATTTAATTGAAGCATGAGAGATCAATAGTTTCTTTAAAACAATTCCACCACCGTGCTCTACAAGATCTAAGTGAAGCACATAGAGCAAAATTATAACACTCAAAAGATATAAGTGAAGCACATAGAGCAAAATTATCTAGCTCAAAGGATATAAGTGAAGCACATAGAGCAAAACTACTTAGCTCAAAAGATATAAGTGAAGCACATAGAGCAAAATTACTTAGCTCCAAAGATATAAGTGAAGCACATAGAGTATTCTATCAAATTTTAATTCATGTATGGCTCCCTCAAAAGGTGTGTACATCAAGGATGATTGTGGCATACTAAGACACAAATACACAAATAATACAAGACGCTCCAAGCAAAACACATATCATGTTGGTGAATAAAAATATAGCTCCAAGTAAATTACCGATGGAAGTGGACGAAAGAGGGGATGCCTTCCGGGGCATCCCCAAGCTTTGACTTTTTGGTGTCCTTGAATTATCTTGGGGGTGCCTTGGGCATCCCCAAGCTTAGGCTCTTGCCACTCCTTGTTCCATGATCCATCAAAAGAATTCACCCAAAACTTGAAAACTTCACAAAACAAAACTCAGAATAGAAAACTCGTGAGCTCCGTTAGCAAAAGAAAACAAAAGACCACTTCAAGGTACTGTAATGAACTCATTATTTATTTATATTGGTATTAAACCTAATGTATTACAACTTATCTATGGATTATAAACTTTTTACTAACCATAGATTCATCAAAATAAGCAAACAACACACGAAAAACAGAATCTGTCAAAAACAGAACAGTCTGTAGTAATCTGTAGCTAGCGCAAGATATGGAACCCCAAAAATTCTAAAATAAACTGCTGGACGTGAGGAATTTATCTATTAATCACCTGCAAAAAGAATTAACTAAATATCACTCTTCAAATAAAAATGAAAGCAGTTCTCATGAGCGCTAAAATTTCTGTTTTTTACAGCAAGTTCAACAAGACTTTCCCCGAGTCTTCCCAACGGTTCTACTTGGCACAAACACTAACTAAACACAAAAAAACCAAAACAGAGGCTAAATAATTTATTGATTACTAAGCATGAGCAAAAAGCAAGGAATAAAAATAAAATTGGGTTGCCTCCCAACAAGCGCTATCGTTTAACGCCCCTAGCTAGGCATAAAAGCGAGGATAGATCTAGGTATTGCCATCTTTGGTAGGCAATCCATAAGTGGCTCTCATGATAGTTTCATATGGTAATTTTATTTTCTTTCTAGGAAAGTGTTCCATGCCCTTTTTTAATTTAAATTGAAATCTAATATTCCCTTCCTTCATATCAATAATCGCACCAACCGTTCTAAGGAAAGGTCTACCAAGAATAATAGGGCAAGAAGGATTGCAATCTATATCAAGAACAATGAAATCTACGGGCACATAATTCCTATTTACAACAATAAGAACATCATTAATCCTTCCCATAGGTTTCTTAATAGTGGAATCCGCAAGATGCAAGTTTAGAGAGCAATCATCAAAATTACGGAAATCTAGCAAATCACACAAAGTCTTGGGAATAGTAGAGACACTAGCACCCAAATCACATAAAGCATACAACTCATAATCTTTAATTTTAATTTTAATAGTTGGTTCCCACTCATCATAGAGTTTTCTAGGGATATAAACTTTCAACTGAAGTTTTTCTTCATAAGATTGCATCAAGGCATCAACAATATGTTCGGTGAAGGATTTATTTTGACTATAAGCATGTGGAGAATTTAGCACGGATTGCAAAAAGGAAATACAATCAATTAAAGAGAAACTTTCATAATTAAATTCCTTGAAATCCAATATAGTGGGTTTAGCAACATCTAGATTTTTATTTCTTTCAATCCCATCAATTTCATCATTAAGATCTAAATACTCCGAATTTTTAGAATGCCTTCTAGGTAAAGGAAGATCATATTCAGTTTCATCAAGATTCTTATTGCAAAATAAAGATTTAATAGGGGATACATCAATAACTTTTAGATCTTCATCTTGATTTTCATAGGAATTGGAAGAACACGCTTTAATAAAGGCATTTTGGAAGCACGCATCCTAGTGGTTCTTTCCTTGCACTCATCAATGGAAATTCTCATGGCTTTGAGAGACTCATTGATATCATGCTTAGGAGGAATAGATCTAAGCTTTAAAGAATCAACCTCAAGAGAAATTCTATCAACATTTCTAGCAAAATCATCAACTTTAAGCAATTTCTCCTCAAGCAAAGCATTAAAATTCTTTTGTGAATTCATAAACTCTTTAACACTATTCTCAAATTCAGAGGGTATCTTATTATAATTTCCATAAGAGTTGTTGTAGGAATTCCCATAATTATTAGAAGGATTACTAGGATATGGCCTAGGATTAATATTCCCTCTATAAGCGTTGTTACCAAAACTATTCCTACCAACAAAATTCACATCCATAGATTCATTGTTATTCTCAATCAAAGTAGACAAAGGCATATCATTAGGATCAGAAGAAACACTCTTAGTAGCAAATAATTTCATAAGTTCATCCATCTTTCCACTCAACACATTAATTTCTTCTATCGCATGCACTTTTTTATTAGAGGATCTTTCAGTATGCCATTGAAATAATTAACCATAATATTATCTAGGAGTTTAGTAGCATCTCCTAAAGTGATTTCCATAAAAGTGCCTCCTGCGGCCGAATCTAAAAGATTTCTAGAAGCAAAATTCAATCCGGCATAAAAAAATTGTATGATCATCCACAAATTCAAACCATGAGTAGGGCAAATACGTATCATTAATTTCATTCTCTCCCAAGCTTGTGCAACATGTTCATGATCAAGTTGTTTAAAGTTCACAATATCGTTTCTAAGAGAGATGATCTTAGCGGGAGGAAAATACTTAGAGATAAAAGCATCTTTGCACTTGTCCCATGAATCAATACTATTCTTAGGCAAAGACGAAAACCAAGCTTTAGCACGATCTCTAAGCAAAAAAGGAAATAGCTTCAATTTAAGGACATCATTATTGACATCTTTTTTCTTTTGCATATCACATAAATCAACGAAGCTATTCGGATGAGTAGCGGCATCTTCACTAGGAAGGCCGGCAAATTGATCTTTCATAACAATATTCAACAAAGTAGCATTAATTTCACAAGATTCAGCATCGGTAAGAGGAGCAATCGGAGTGCTAAGGAAATCATTATTATTGGTATTGGTGAAGTCACACAATTTGGTAGTATCTTGAGCCATCACGACAAACAAGCAATCTAACACACGGGCAAGCAAAAAAGGCAAGCGGGCAAAAAGAGGCAAATAGAGAGGGAGGATAGAGCGAGAGGGCGAATAAAATGGCAAGGGTGAATTGGGGGGAGAGGAAAGCGAGAGGCAAATGGCAAATAATGTAATGCGAGAGATAGGTTTTGTGATGGGTCCTTCTTGCTACATCTTGAGCTTGCGTTGGTTTTCCCCGAAGAGGAAGGGATGATGCAGCAGAGTAGCGTAAGTATTTCCCTCAGTTTTTGAGAACCAAGGTATCAATCCAGTAGGAGCCCACGCTCAAGTCCCTCGTACCTGCACAAAGCGATAGCTACTCGCAAACAACGCGATTAGGGGTTGTCAATCCCTTCACGGTCACTTACGAGAGTGAGATCTGATAGATATAATATTTTTGGTATAAAGATGCAAAGTAAAAAGTAAAAGCAAAGTAAAAAGCAAATCAGGATTAAAGTGATGGAGATTGATATGATGAGAATAGACCCGGGGGCCATAGATTTCACTAGTGGCTTCTCTCAAGAGCATAAGTATTCTACGGTGGGTGAACAAATTACTGTTGAGCAATTGATAGAATTAAGCATAGTTATGAGAATATCCAGGCATGATCATGTATATAGGCATCACGTCCGTGACAAGTAGATCAAAACGATTCTGCATCTACAACTATTACTCCACTCATCGACTGCTATCCAGCATGCATCTAGAGTATTAAGTTAAAAACAGAGTAACGCCTTAAGCAAGATGACATGATGTAGAGAGATAAATTCATGCAATATGAAATAAACCCCATCTTGTTATCCTCGATGGCAACGATACAATATGTGCCTTGCTGCCCCTTCTGTCACTGGGTAAGGATACCGCAAGATCGAACCCAAAGCTAGGCACTTGTCCCATGGCAAGAACTACCAATCTAGTTGGCCAAACCAAACGGATAATTCGAAGAGACTTGCAAAGATAACCAATCATACATAAAAGAATTCAGAGAAGATTCAAATATTATTCATAGATAAACTTGGTCATAAACCCACAATCCATCGGTCTCAACAAACACACCGCAAAAAGAAGATTACATCGAATAGATCTCCACAAGAGAGGGGGAGAACTTTGTATTGAGATTCAAAGAGAGAGAAGAAGTCATCTAGCTACTAACTATGGACCCGAAGGTCTGAGGTAAACTACTCACACTTCATAGGACGGGCTATGATGATGTATAAGCCCTCCGTGATGACGGCCCTCTTCCGACGGGGCTCCGAAACAGGCCCCAAGATGGGATCTCGTGGATACAGAAAGTTGCGGCGGTGGAATTAGGTTTTTGGCTCCTGTTTTGTTTGTTTGGGGGTACGTGTGTATATATAGGAGGAAGAAGTATGCCGGAGGAGCAATGAGGGGCCCACGAGGCAGGGGGCGCGCCCTAGAGGGGGGCATGCCCCCCACCCTCGTGACCGCCTCTTTTGTTCCTTGGAGCAGGGTCCAAGTCTCCTGGATCACGTTCGATGAGAAAATCACGTTCCCGAAGATTTTATTCCGTTTGGACTCCGTTTGATATTCCGTTTCTTCGAAACACTGAAATAGGCAAAAAAAACAACAATTCTGGGCTGGGCCTCCGGTTAATAGGTTAGTCCCAAAAATAATATAAAAGTGGAAAATAAAGCCCAATATAGTCCAAAACAGTAGATAATATAGCATGGAGTAATAAAAAAATTATAGATACATTGGAGACGTATCTGTGCGCAGGTTTTTTATTTTTCTGTTTTTTATTTAATTTATTATGCTCATTTGAAAACTGGTCAAACATAGCTTTGACTGCTCCAAACCCCTCCCAAACCCCTCTAACCCTAGTGCTGAACAAGGATCATTCATCTAACCCTAGCGGCGATCAAGGGCCGTCGATCTAACCCTTCTAGAAGGAATCTGCGGGGAGGAGGGGGGATCCACGAGATGTAATCTGATTGGCTGGGAGATTGTTTTTTTAAACAAATATCGGGAGCGCTGGATGGACCGTTGGGCCGTCTCGTTGTCTGGGCCTGAGACCGCAGTAAATAGCCCGTCTCAGCCTTTCCAGGCCTTGCATGCATGGGAGGCGGCGACGTGGGTTTGCATGCGCGGGAGGCGGCGACGTGCATGCATGCGAGCGAGGCGAGCGAGGCGCGCTAGGCGAGCTAGGCTAGCGAGGTGAGCTAGGTGGTTCAGGGCAGCGAGTCAGATGCACTGCCTCTTCAAAGAGTTATGCAGTGATTCAGATGCACGCACGCGCCCCATGCATTATTTTCGTGCAAAAATTTAAGAGTGCAAAACGTAACGGATACACACACGCGTCCGGATACACACACGCATCCGGATTCACACACGCACCATTCTCATCCTTTCTCTCTTCCTCTTCCACACACAGGCCTATAAATGGGGTGCCTCTCTTCCTCTCCCACCCACAAGCCAGACTCGATCCATTCTCTCCAACATCAAACACCCAAGCGACCGAGCTCTCCCCAAGCGAGACCAACTGAAGATGCAGTTCAACGGGCCGACCTTCAACCGTCCGCTTGTCGTGCCGGAGCTGCGCTACCCACGGGGCGTGCTTGTGGAGAGGGAGCTCCGTGTGTGGGCTATTTCAAGGTGGAGGGGTTCCGTCGAACCCACCCGCGCCTTCCTTAGAGCCGGCTATGCCCACCTCCCATGGGGCTCGCCGAGGATGTTCACCCTCAACGAGGTTCGTGACCACGGCGGCATCCTCCTACTGCTCACGGTCACCTTCACCAACCCGCTTGACGTGCACGAGCTCCTCGGCCAAGTATTTTGGTGCGGCTGCGAGGCCACCTTCTTCACCGTCTACAACATCTACACCAACTACGAGAGCATCTTCCCCACTCTAGGCCAGATGCACTCCCTTCCCTACGACGAGGAGGAGGAGGTGTGAAGATGAAGATGGTGTTGAAGGGGCGCGCACGTCCAAGGTGGAGAAGAAGGTCAAGAAGAAGATGTTCAAGCTCGGAGTCAAGCTCGTCATGTTTCGTTTTTTATTTTGTTGCTTTTCTATGTCGTGTCGTGTCGTGTCATGTTCCGTCATGTGTCCGTGAACTTTCCTGAACTTATTATTGTAATGGTACGGTGTGTTGCATCTTATCTAAGTTATTAGGGTTTATTATGTGTGTTAAAAAATGTCCGTGCTCAAACATATCATTTCTTCCCTAAACCAAGTCATGAAGATCGAGAACTTGTGGTTTTCATTAATGAAAACCCTAATGAAAATCCGAGGGGGTGAGAAGCCCTCTGTTTCATTCAAAAAAAGTCATGAACTAACATGCAAATTTATTACCTTTAAATCCTAAACCAAGTGCCACTCTAACCCTAAACCAAGTGCCACTCTAACCAAAATCATGTGGCAGTGCAAACATACGTTTTCAACCTTCCAACCCTCCAAAATTTCAGTGAAAAACAAAGGAAAACCACTCTCACGCGTATGCAAACATTCACGGTCTCACTATTTTTTTTTGACAAATTTCACAGTCTCACTATGTATACCTTCCTTCCCTACCCATGTCAAAGTCTTGCCATCTATCCTAGCGGTTACTAGCGCAGCCCTAAACACCACAAACCCACGCGCCCCTGGGTTCGAGTCCCCAGCCGCACCAATTTTTTGTGCATTTCTCACCCTTCATTTTTTAGACAAATTATTTTTTCTCAATGTAATGCCCTTAAAAAATGTTCATTTATTTTGGCACCAGGTGTAAACCTCTACCAGAGCTGAGGCACATTTTTCATGACATTTTGGTCTTTGATTTAAATCATGGTGTATTTGAATTGGATTAATTAACAGCTCCAAAAAATTTCTAACCTTAATTGTTTGGCTCTGGAATAATTCAATTAGCTTCCACAAAAAGTTTGAGCATTATGATTTACTGCCTAAATTAAATCATAACAAAAAACAGAAAAATACGCAAGAGAACCCCCGAATGGGCCTAATTGGATGCAGTTGGCCCATTAGTCTAGCCTGCACTTGGCCCTACGCTCTGAATTTGGCCCAAGAGCAACCTTTTTTTGACAGAAAGGCAGAGCAGAGAGCTGCATTTCATTGATCAAAAGTTTCTGAATTCCTAATTTCTTCTCCTTTTTTCAACACATTTAAATGTTGGTCACTTCTTCTCTCTTTTTTCAACATTTAAACAACTTTGACCAACATTTAAACTAGGTGAATTTCTCATACAATTTCAAGATTACAAATTCCTCCATAGTTCATGCCTTTCCATACATTTTCAACATTACAACTAGTGCGATTACCATACCTACAAATGCACAAAAGTATTTGCAAATGGGTATTGGTAGTGCTTGATCTTCAAGCTTCCTAACCTTCTTCTTCAACATCCTAAGCTCAACAGCTAGCTCTCTGTCAGTGCGTGCTTCGCCCTCCATCTCTTCTTCCGGAGCTCGTGGTGCGGCCACTGCCGTTCATGGCAGCATGCGCAACCATTCTTCATGCTCTTCTTGCAGTTCATTCATCAGAGTCTTGCCCAGAGCATCGACCCAAGGAAAGAAGCATGTCACCTGCATGAACACCAAACAGATCAACCCATTGCTCAAAGATCCCGACCACAAAAATGGTGCAATTTCCCCGGTTCTTACCCCATTCTCGCTGCACACGTAGAACGCACGATTCTGGTTCCTCGGTGTCTGAGAAACCCTCCGATCAACGCCCGCCCGGCACCGCGGACAGACGAAGACAGGCATGTCCACACGCGCCCGGCTCTGCATCCACGAGGTGGCGCGGGAGCTTGAGGAAGACATGGAGCTCGGAGCTGAAGGGGATCTCAACGCCGCCGCGCCCTCCACTTCTAGCTTCCCACCGCCCCGCCCTCCACAGCTAGCTTCCCACCGCCGTGCTCTCTCTCTTGTCGTGGTCACCGTCGTGCTCTTTGTCACCGTGGTCACCGCCGCTGTCGCCCGCTTATATAGCACACCCGCCAATGACTCTCTGCTCAACGGCTCTCTGTTGGGTCCCACAAGCCACGCGTGCAACGGTCTGAATAAAATTGGCCGTCTCTGCCGCCTGGTCCCACCTGTAAGGGCCGAGTCAAAAGGTTGACCTGACGCAGACGGTAGAGTTCACGGAACGAGTCGGTGCGCACGGACTAGGGGCAAAACTAAGCACAATTCGCATCCGAGGGCAAAACTGAGCACATGGACACCACTGAGGGCAAAAGGATAATTAACCCTAAATATTTAGCAACAACGCATAGTCAGCATACCAAGGAGTATTATGAGTAACATTTATTGTAGCTAATTGCTCATAAGGAAAACTATCATCAATAGGCAGTGGGTCATCAAGCACATTTTCAAGCCTAGATAAATTATCATCTACTGGGTTCTCAGCTCCTTTTATATCAATGATATGTAAATCAAATTCTTGTAACAAGAGAACCCATCGAATAAGTCTAGGTTTAGCATCTTTCTTTTCCATAAGATATTTAATAGCAGCATGGTCTGTGTGAATAGTTACTTTGGAATCAACAATATAAGGTCTAAACTTATCACAAGCAAACACCACTGCTAAGAATTCTTTTTCAGTAGTAGCATAATTTCTTTGAGCACTGTCTAGAGTTTTACTAGCATAATGAATTACATTAAGTTTCTTATCAAATATTTGTCCTAGAACAGCACCAACAGCATAATCACTAGCATCACACATAATTTCAAAAGGCAAGTTCCAATCAGGTGGTTGAACAATAGGTGTAGAAATTAAAGCTTTCTAGAGTGTTTCAAAGGCTTCTAAACAATCATCATCAAAAACAAAGGGAACATCCTTTTGCAATACACTAGTGAGAGGCCTAGAAATTTTAGAGAAGTCTTTGATAAATCTCCTATAGAAACCAGGATGACCTAGGAAACTATGCATACCTTTTATATCTTTAGGACATGGCATTTTCTCAATTGCTTCAATCTTAGCTTTGTCCACTTCAATACCTCTTTCAGAAATTTTATGACCCAAGACAATGCCTTCATTAACCATAAAGTGGAACTTCTCCCAATTCAAGATAAAATTTGTTTGTTCACATCTTTGCAAAACTCGATCAAGATTGCTTAAAAAACATAAAAAGACTTCCAATAAACAGAAAAGGCATCCATGAAAATCTCAACAATCTTTTCACAAAAGTCAGAGAATATAGCAGTCATACATCTTTGAAAGGTAGCAGGTGCATTATGTAAACCAAAAGGCATACGTCTATAAGCATAGGTTCCAAAAGGACAAGTAAAAGTGGTCTTTTCTTAATCAGGTTAAGAAATAGGTATTTGTGAAAAGCCAGAATATCCATCAAGGAATCAAAAGTGTGTGTGCTTAGATAATCTTTCAAGCATTTGATCAATAAAAGGCATAGGGTAATGATCTTTTCTAGTTGCTTTGTTTAATTTTCTAAAATCTATTAACATTCTATAGCCTGTAACAATTCTTTGTGGAATAAGTTCATTCTTATCATTAGGAACAATAGTTATATCTCCTTTCTTAGGAACACAATGAACAAGACTTACCCATCTACTATCAGCTATAGGATAGATTATACCTGCTTCCAGAAGTTTTAATATTTATGTTCTTACCACTTCTTTCATCTTCGGATATAACCGACATTGGTGATCAACAACAGGTTTAGCATTAGGTTCCATATTAATTTTATGCTGACCTAGAGTGGGACTAATGCCCTTTAAATCATCAAGAGTATATCCAATAGTAGCTCGATGCTTCCTCAGAACTTTCAATAATCTTTCTTCTTCATGTTCTGAAAGGTTAGCACTAATAATAAGAGGATATATCTTATTTTCATCAAGATAAGCATATTTCAAAGTGTTTGGAAATTGTTTTAATTCAAACACAGGATCACCTTTAGGTGGAGGAGGACCTCTTAGAGTTTCAATAGGCAAATTGTGTTTAAGCAGACGACATTGTTCAAAGAAAATTTTATCTATTTCATTACTTTCATGCATATGTAAATCATTTTCATGGTCTAGCAAATATTGTTCTAAAGGATCAGTAGGTGGAACGGCAATAGAGGCAAGACCAATTAATTCATCCTTACTAGGCAATTCTTTTTCATGAAGCTTTCTACTAAACTTGGAAAAATTAAACTCATGAGAATCATCACCAAAACTAACACCGGCAGTTTGTTTCTCACAATCTATCTTAGCACTAACGGTGTTCAAGAAAGGTCTACCAAATATAATGGGACAAAATTCATCTTGTGCGGAACCAGGAACAAGAAAATCAGTAGGGTATTTTATTTTTCCACACTTGACTTCAACATCTCTAACAATCCCAATCGGTGATATAGTGTCTCTATTAGCAAGTTTAATAGTAACATCTATGTCTTCTATTTCTGCGAGTGCTATGTCATTCAAAATTTCTTGATATAATATGTAAGGAATAGCACTCACACTAGCACATATGTCACATAAACCATGATAACAGTGATCTTCTATTTTAACTGAGATGACAGGCATGCCAACAACAGGTCTATGTTTGTCCTTTTTATCAGGTTTTGCAAATCTAGTAGTTTCTTCACAGAAGTAAATAACATGCCCATCCATATCTTCTTCCAAGAGATCTTTAACCATAGCAATACTAGGTTCTACTTTAATTTGTTCATTAGGTTTAGGTGTTCTAATATACCTTTTTTAACCACAGTTGAAACTTTAGCATGTTCCTTTATCCTAACAGGGAAAGGCGGTTTCTCAATATAAGCAGAAGGAACAACTAGATCAACATTATAAAGTATAGTTTCTTCTTTATCTGGTACTGGTTCTTTGGTTTCTTCTTTAATAGGTGGGTGATATTTAAACCACTTCTCTTTAGGGAGTTCAACATGAGTAGCAAATGATTCACAAAAGGAGGCTACTATCTCAGAGTCAAGTCCATATTTAGTGCTAAACTTTTGAAAAGCATCGGTATCCATAAAAGATTTAACACAACCATACTTAAGTTTAATACCTGACTCTTTACCTTCGTTGAGTTCCCAATCTTCAGAGTTGCATTTAATTCTTTCCAAAAGATCCCACCGGAATTCAATAGTCTTCTTCATAAAAGAACCAGCACAAGAAGTAACAAGCATGGTTTGATCATTACGAGAAAGCCGAGAATAAAAATTATAAATAATAATTTCTCTTGAGAGCTCATGATTGGGGCATGAATATAACATTGACTTAAGCCTCCCCAAACTAGAGTGATACTTTCACCTTCACGAGGCCAAAAATTATATATATAATTCCAATCATGATGAACTAGATGCATAGGATAAATTTTTTTGGTGGAACTCCAATTTTCAAACGATTCAGATTCCATGATCCAATATCATCGCATAGCCTATACCATGCCAATGCTTTTACCTTCAAAGATAAAGGGAAAACCTTTTTCATCACTTCATTTCCGGGTAAACATGCAAGCTTAAACAATCCACAAATTTGTTCCACATATATCAAGTGCATATCAGGATGTTCGGTTTCATCTGCCGCATAAGGATTAGCTAGCAGTCATTCTATCATACCCGAAGGAATTTCATATTCAATATTTTTGTAGTAGGTTGACAGGTAGCTAATTGTGGTTCCAGACGAGGTGATGATACCCCGAACAAACCCCTCAAAGGATTGTTTTCCATAGTAACAAGTGAATAAATTTCAACACACTATATAAATGTTTCCTTACCAAATTCCACTTACCAAAGGCGCTTCACTCCCCGACAACGGCGCCATAAAATAGCCTTGATGACCCACAAGTATAGGGGATCAATTGTTGCTCTTTTCGATAAGTAAGAGTGTCGAAGCCAACGAGGAGCAGAAGGAAATGACAAGTAGTTTTCAGCAAGCTAATGTCTGCAGGTGCTGAAATTGTAAGTAGCGGAATAGTTTGATAGCAAGATAATTTGTAACAAGCAAGTAACAATAGTAGTAAAAAAGTGCAGCAAGGTAGCCCAATCGTTTTGAGGCAAAGACTAGCCAAAACGGTCTATTATGATAAGCAAGGCATTCTTGAGGGTACACGGGAATTTCATCTAGTCACTTTCATCATGTTGGTTCAATTTGTGTTTGCTACTTTGATAATTTGATATGTGGGTGGACCGGTGCGTAGGTGTTGTTCTTACTTGAACAAACTTCCTACTTACGATTAACCCCCCCCCCCCCCCCCCGCGCAAGCATCCGTAACAACAAGAAAAGTATTAAGAAAAAATTCTAACCATAGCATTAAACTTTTGGATCCAATCGGTGCCTTACAGAATAGTGCATAAACTTGGGTTTAAGCTTCTGTCACTCTCGCAACCCATCATCTAATTGCTACTCCACAATGCATTCCCTTAGGCCCAAATATGGTGAAGTGTCATGTAGTCGAAGTTCACATGACACCACTAAGGGAATCACAACATACATACTATCAAAATATCAAACACATATCAAGTTCACATGATTACATGCAACATGATTTCTCCCGTGACCTCAAGAACAAAAGTAACTACTCACAAATGATAATCATACTCAAGATCAGAGGGGTATTAAATAGCATATTGGATCTGAACATATAATCTTCCACCAAATAAACCATATAGTAATCAACTATAAGATGTAATCAACACTACTAGTCCCCCACAAGCACCAATCTATAGTTCTGGTAACAAGATTGAACACAAGAGATGAACTAGGGTTTAAGATGAGATGGTGTTGTTGAAGATGTTGATGGAGATTGCCCTCCCCAAGATGGGAGAGTTGTTGGTGATGATGATGACCATGATTTCCCCCTCCGAGAGGGAAGTTCCCCAGGCAGAATCGCTCCGCTGGAGGGCAAAAGTTCTCCTACCCATGTTCCTTCTCTAGGCGGTGGCGCTCCATCCCAAAAGCCCTCTTATTTTTTTTCTAGGTCAAAATGACTTATATACTAGAAGATGGGCACCGGAGGTGGGCCGAGGAGAGCACAACCCACCAGGGCACGCCTCGGCTCCCTGGCGCGCCCAGGTGGATTGTGCCCACCTGGTGGGCCCCCTCTGATACTTAATGGCTCCAATATTCCTCATATATTCCATAAACAATCCTCATGAAGTTTCAGCTCATTTGGAGTTGTGCAGAATAGGTAGCCTGACTTAGCTTTTTCAGGTCCAGATTTCCAGATGCCGGAATTCTCCCTCTTGGTGTATACCTTGCATATTATGAGAGAAAAGGCATTAGAATTACTCTAGTAAGCTTTATTATGGATAAAAACATCATAAATAAGAGTAAGAAAAATGATGCAAAATGGACATATCATAAAGCAGCGATACTACCGCTTGAGGCTATCAGCGGTAGTGCCGCTCGGGCCCAGTGGTACTACTGCTGGCTCCTCCCATGTGGCACTTCCACGATAACGGTATACTCTAAGGAAGAGAGAAGGTATCGGGGTGCAAGAAATATGTGTACGTGTTGATTCCGCCCTAGCCTTTCCGATACGGACCCCCTCTTGATACTACGGTGTCTCCTACAACTCAAGTCCACCAAAACCGAAATGAAAGAGACTAGACCGTCTTCACCTTGAGCTCCGAGGGGAAAGAATCGTCTCGTACCAATGGATGAATTTCTGAAATGCTCAATGCACACGATTATTATGCAAAAGCATTGTCATCAATCACCAAAACCACTTAGAGAGACATGCCCTAACAATCTCCCCCTTTTGGTGGATTGATGACAACACGAGATTTGCATAAAGATATGACAAGAGAATAAGCAAACCCCAAAGACTACAAAATATAGACGGGCTCTCCATAGAGGTGTGAACTTAATTAAGAGTGGCTTTGGAATGCAAAGTACACACATTAGGATCAACACTCCCCCTATATTTTATAGCCTGGCAACACTTGCATCTATAATAAGGGAGATATAAGCTAGGATGCAAGGGTGTAGTAAGTCAGCAAAATAGAATCATAAGTTAAGCATGCAACTCACATACTACCAAAGTACTAGACACGCATAAGATAATAATAAGATAGGATAGCATATGTCTTACACCATATGACAGGGTAACCAGGTCTCATAAGCATAAACCAAACCAAAGCAAATGACCGATAAAAGAGCTTGCGAGAGAGAAAGACAAGGCAAATAAGGCACTCGCAAATCGACAAATCCCTAAACTCTCTCCCTGTTTGGCATCTAGACACCAAAAGGGCAAAGAGTGCCGCAACGATCACAGGAGATAGCAAAGCCAACGATCTCCATCATCACATCCCCGTGTGGTCGCCCACACCTCCGTCATTAGCACTTGGCTGCTTAGTCACTGAATCCATCCAAGGACAGTGCTGAGAAATCCACTCCTCCTCGTCAGTGATCTTTCACTCTGACCCACTAGCAACCTCTGCACCCAGGTGGCGCATAAGAGCCTTCTGACAGCTGAGTGACTTCTTCTCAGGAACATGTGCCATATACTGCTCGTGCAGAAAAGCTTCTTCATCTTGCCCTTGAGCTTCTTAGCCCACGAAGGCTCTACTCCAGAGGGCTCGTAGTCCTCATCATCATCAGCCTCAACCTCATCAACACCGGATGGCATCTTAGTCTCCGGAATAGGAGTGCCCCAATGCTCCTTCTGTCTCAGACGCTTAACCTTGTGAAAGACCAAGTCACATGTCTCCAACAAGACACCAGGGTAAGTGTGCGCCCATGCATGCCTTCTCAATGAGTAACATCAGGTAGGGGGCATAGATAGGGAACTTGCGCTCAGTGATGGCAGAGAGGAGCTCTGACCACATGACATGAGAAATATCCATGAAATCGCATGTGTTGTTGTCCTTCTCATGCTTTCAAAACAGTAACATGTCCACGAGGTACGAATGCACCATATCCAAGGTCCCAATGCAAGGGGAGAGAGTGTTCCTGAAGATGCGATGAAGGATGTCCAGAAAAGGAAACAGCTTATAAGTCTTCTTCCCCATCTCGGAGTTAACCTTCAATGTGCTGTAGGGCCAGAGAGCCCGCTTGTGAGTAGAAGTGGCATTCTTGTGAGGATGAAAGTCAACCGGGTTTTCAAGCCCCTGATCTTCAACACCTAACAGTTCCATGAACGTCTTCCATTTGACTGAGATAAGCTTGCCATTGGTCATCGAGGTCAAGGTCCTCTCCTCATCTGTGCCAAGATGAACCGTGGCATAAAACTGAGCCACCATATCTGCATCAAAGTCCTTGTTGAACGCCATGAGCTTGAGGGTGTTCATCTGAGCACACATATCAAGTGCCTCACCAAAATAGGCACGATCCTTCTCCAAATGAGAAGTGTCGATGGAGAGGACAGCTACATAGATATTCTTATTTTCTTTGAGCACATCGAAGTAGATAGAGCATTGAAACCGGTTCCATAAGGGGTGGTGGACGAGAGCGAGATCTTGATCTTCAGTATACGGGTTGCGGCGGCGGTTCACACAGAACTCCTTAGCAGTCATCTTAGTCACAGAATGGGCCTTCGGCTTGGGCTTGTTTGCAACTTGCTTGGAGAGTGGCTTGGGCTGAGTTGGAGGAACACTTGAAGATGCAGCAACTGCCTCAGAAGTGCGATATAGCTTTGACCCCCTAGGACGCCCGGGTTGATATGACAGACGGGGTGCTCCGAAGTGCCATCACCTGGAACCACACACACCAGCAAAGAAGGCCAAAAGAAGAACGAGCATAAGCCAGCAGAAAAGCAACACGAATCAACATTTGGTATGAGAAAAATGGAGGCCGGCACCCCGAGTTGTAGTACCATTCCTGGCAGGCGGTAGTACCACCCGAAGTGGTAGTACCACTCCAGGGGAGCGGTAGTACTGCCCGAGGCAAACACAATGGTAGTACCGCCTAAAGCAGTAGTATCGCTCCAGGGGAGCAGTAGTGCTGCCCGAGGCGGAGGACAGCGGTCAGGCCACAACCCCTGCAAGATCAGGTACTACCGAGGGTGCCAAATTCAAAAGTACTCCTACCAAACATCAATCCAAGCAGTCTAGCGGCCTTCAACATCCTACTCAAGCTTCGATTTGGCCAAAAATCGATAAATGCTAAGACTATTGCCCCAAAAGCCTAGGTCTGAAAACTAGAAGCAACGAGGAGAAGAACGGGGGCCATACCAGCAACCATGGCAAGAGGAAGGGGTGGGGATCGATTCCAATGGTTGGAAATGCGAAGGACGACCTGGAGAAGGCGGCCTCCTGCGGCGAGTTCGTCGCTGGAGTGAGAGAGGAACGAACGGGGAGAGTCGAATGGGTATGGGAGTGTAAACCTCCCCCTGCCCGAGTGATAACCCCCAGTCCCACCCCGCAACGGTAGTACCGCTCTGGCGGGCGGTAGTACCACTTGATGCTACTCAGCGGTAGTACCACCCGTCCACAACGGTAGTACTGCCCATCACAAACTCAACGAGGCAGGAAAGAAAAAGGCCTAGCTCCAACAGAAAGAAACATCAAGACAAGTCGAGGGAGCAACTCAAAGAGCAAAACACAACCAAAAACCAGAGATGCGCCCACAGAGAGACTAGAGGCAAACACAATAAAACACAAACCCAATCAACTAGAGAAAATGGAAAACCACACAATTCTCAAAGAGAGGGTGGTGGGCGAGTCCACCTATGTTTGAGTCAAGAGGTATGGCACCGTGAAGATTTTAACCTTGGGACCATGACCTAAACTCATCTTTGAAGCAAAAGTACCATACAAATGGCTAATGTGAAATACGTGATTGATTTATGCATAATGGGGGGAGGGAGTGTTCATTGAGAGAACAACACTCCCACTATGTCCATGCCTACATCTAGAACAAGATATAATGATGAGTGCGGTGGGGTGTGCCTAGATTCAAGCCACATTGCTCAAATCAATGATATTTAGCTCATGCCTTAACTCACGAAATCTTGTTTCATCTAGAGGCTTGGGAAAGATATCCGCTAGTTGCTC
This sequence comes from Triticum monococcum, assembly GCA_034509565.1. NCBI lineage: Eukaryota > Viridiplantae > Streptophyta > Magnoliopsida > Poales > Poaceae > Triticum > Triticum monococcum. Next base: position 499,237,970 of record CM067843.1, read on the forward strand.
TTGAGTGTTGATGTAGATGATATCAATATCTCCCCACTTGATGTGATCCCTAATGAAATGATGACGAATCTCAATATGCTTCGTCCTGCTATGTTGCACCGAATTGAGAGAAATCTTGATAGCACTTTCATTGTCACATAGAAGAGACACTTTGTCACAAGTGACACCGTAATCCTTTAAAGTTTGCCTCATCCATAGCAATTGTGCACAACAACTTGCGGTGGCTACATACTCGGCCTCGGTGGACGAGAGAGGCACACAATTTTGATTCTTCGAAGACCAACTCACCAAAGAGCGACCAATGAATTGGCACCCTCCGTAAGTTGACTTCCTATCCACACAATCTCCCGCCCAATCCGAATCCGAGTAACCCATAAGATCAAAGCTTGCTCCTTTGGGGTACCATAAGCCAAAGTTCTGGGTATGAGCCAAATATCGAAAGATTTGCTTGACTGCCACATAGTGACTTTCCTTAGGTGCGGCTTGAAACTGTGCACAAATTCCCACACTCGACATGATATCCGGTCTAGATATAGAAAGGCAAAGCAAGGATCCAATCATGGAACGGTATACCTTTCGATCCACCGCTTTACCATTGGGATCACTATCAAGCTTGCATTTGGTGGGATTGGAAACTTGTCCGGCTTGACATCATCTGGCTTGAATCTCTTGAGCATGTCTTGGCTATACTTGGCTTGGTTGATGAATGTTCCTTCTCTTCTTTGCTTGACTTCGAAACCAAGAAAGAACTTCAACTCTCCCATCATAGACATATTAAACTTCTCGGTCATTAGTGCGGCAAACTCATCACGGAAAGATTTGTTAGGAGAACCAAAAATAATATCATTAACATATAGTTGGCATATGAACAAATCCCCTTTGACCCTCTTAGTAAAAAGACTGGGATCGATTTTCCCAATTTCAAACCCACGATCTTGCAACAACTCGGTAAGGTGCTCGATCATACCATGCACGTGGGGCTTGCTTAAGGCCATAGAGCGCCTTTTTAAGTATGTATACATCAGTGGGGAGCTTGGGATCCTCAAATCTCAGAGGTTATTTGACATACACCAACTCATTCAAAGGACCATTAAGAAATTCACTTTTCACATCCATTTGTTGCAATTTAAAGTCATGATGAGATGCATAAGCAACATGCGAATAGATTCAAGACATGCAACGAGGGCAAAGGTTTCATTGTAGTCGATGCCCTCAACTTGGGAGTAGCCTTGTGCCACCAATCTCGCCTTGTTTTGAACAACCACACCATTCGCATCTTGCTTGTTCCTGAAGATCCATTTGGTCCCGATGACATTATGTTCCTCCGTTGGCCTTGGCACTAACTCCCAAACTTGATTGCGCTCGAAGTTGTTGAGTTAATCATGAATGGCTTCAAGCCAATCCTCATCATCAAGCGCCTCATGTACCTTTTGGGGTTCAACACACGAAACAAACGCGTGATGCTCACAAAAATTTGACAATTGTTTACGAGCAGTTACCCCTTTTCTCAAGCTTCCAAGCACATTCTCCATGACATGTTGTTGACGCTCGAGCTTGGAAGCCACCTATAACGCCCCGGACACACCCACCAGTGGTCGTTTCTCCTGGCGAGATCTAGACTGGCCCGACAGATCAATACTAGTCTTTTCTACGCACTTTGTCCTCACTTGTGCGCACCCGGGAGCAATTTCCCGATCGGTCACCCATCCTGAAACTACTCCAAGCTGAGCACGCTTAACTTTGGAGTTCTGTTCGAATGGGCTCCCGGAAAAGAAGGAATTCCTTATTGATATGAGTAGTCTATCATCCCTAATAAGCTAGGCTATCACATACACCCTCACTCAGAGGAACCGACGTCCTCGTTGGGGCACAGGAACGTTCCCTCTTGGCACATACGTCTATGCATACAGTCCAGTACATGTGCCATTCCGTGTGCCACGACGGGTCACAAATGTCATGAACAACATGACCGCACACCTGTCTGCAAACATTCGTGTAACCATGAGGGTCGGCTCTAATACCAACTTGTAATGCCCTGGACACACCCGTCGGTGGTCGTTACTTCTGGTGGGATCTAGACTAGCCCCATAGATCAATACTAGTCTTTTCTACACACTTTATCCTCACTCGTGCACACCTGGGAGCAACTTCTCGGTCGGTCTCCCATCCCGAAACTACTCCCAGCTGAGCACACTTAACTTTGGAGTTCTATCTGAATGGGCTCCTGGAAAAGAAGTAATTCCTTATTGATATGAGTAGTCTATCATCCCTAATAAGCCAGGCTATCACACCACCTTAGCGGCACGATGCTCCAATACTTCCTCAATGGGCATTTGAGGATCATCTGGCACATCTCGAGCACCGTCTTGAGTTTGCTCTTGATCTTGAGCACCGTCTTGAGCTTGCTCTTGATCTTGAGCATGCTTGGAGGCATGAACTTTATCTTGGGCATCATTTGGTGCATCACCATCTTCATGGGGTTGATCTTGCCCTTGATCACGCTCATTGGGTTGAGGGCCTACACTTTGTTCTTCCGAAGCGTGTGGGCCTAGTGTAGGTGATGGCTCCACTTGAGTAGAGCATTGCCCTTCTCCTTCGGCCACAAGGGGTTCCTCAATGGGGAGTATTTAACCAATCCCCATTCTTCTTATGGCTTGGGGAGGAATTTAATCACCTACATCACAAAGACCACTTTGCTCCACTTGGGAGCCGTTATTTTCATCAAACTCCACGTTACACGTCTCCTCAATGAGTCCGATGGACTTGTTGAGGACACTGTAAGCATGAGATTTGTAGCATAACCAACAAATATGCCCTCTTGAGCTCTAGGTTCGAATTTAGACGAATGAACACCTTTCTTGAGATTGAAACACTTACAACCAAACACCCGGAAGTACTCGAGGTTGGGATTGTTGCCGGTAAGTATCTCATATGGAGTCTTGTTCAAACCTTTGAAGAGATAGAGCCTATTGGATGCATGACATGCGGTGTTGATGTCTTCATCCCAAAAGTTGTATGGAGATTTGAATTCCACCATTATGGTCCTTGCCGCATCAATCAATGTCCGGTTCTTCCTCTCCGCCACACCATTTTGTTGAGGGGTATAGGGTGCGGCATATTGGTGCTTGATCCCCTCGTCACTAAGAAACTCATCCAAGGTGTAGTTCTTGAACTCGGTGCCATTGTCACTTCTAATCATCAAGATCTTTGCTTCATGTTGACATTGAGCTTCATTTGCAAAGTTTATGATGGTTTGTTGAGTCTCACTCTTCCTCTTGAAGAAATATACCCATGTATATCTTGAGTAGTCATCCACAATCACCAAGTAATACTTTCTTCCACCAAGACTATCAAAGGATGGAGGTCCAAAGAGATCCATGTGAAGGAGCTCCAAGGGCCTATTTGAGTAGATGATAGTCGAGGGTCGATGAGCCATTTCATGAAGCTTTCCTTTGATACAAGCACTGCAAGCATGATCTTTGGCAAAACTCACATTTGTTAGTCCACGGACATGGTCCCCTTTGAGGATACTTTGCAAAGATCTCATATTGACATGGGCTAGTCGGTGATGCCAAAGCCAACCCACATCAACTTTAGCCATTAGGGAAGTCGCGGTCTTAGTGGGTCGCTCTGAAAAGTTCACCACATAGAGACCATTCTCGACATGCCCGACAAAGGCTACTTTAAGAGTCTTGCTCCACAAAAGGACCACGGTATCAAGATCAAAGAATGTTGCAAAGCCCATAAGTGCAAGTTGATGAATGGAAAGTAAATTGTATGCAAGGGACTCAACAAGCATGACCTTCTCAATAGATAAATCTTGAGAGATGACCACCTTGCCAAGTCCCAGTACCTTAGAAGTTGAGGCATGACCAAGTTGGACATGGGTGGGCATAGATGGAATTGGCTGCACATCCACCACTAAGTCCTTGCTCACGGTCATATGATTTGTTGCTCCACTATCGAGCAACCATGACACCCCACCAGAAGAAAACTCCTACAAGAGATCAATGGTTGGATTTGGGTACACATTTTTGAATGGGTCCTTTGATGTTAGCAACAAGGGTCTTGGGAACCCTAATAGACCATTCAATGTACTCATAAGAAGAACCAACAAATTTAGCATAAACATGCCCATCACTAGCCCGACACAAAACATAAGAGGGGTTAAAGTCGCCGGCTCTATTGCTAGGGGAAGTTTTTCCCTTCTTGGCATTACCACCCACTTCCTTGTTCTTCTTTGTCTCATAAGAACCCACACCCGCCTTGACAAAGGTGTCCTTGAGCGGAAGAGATTCCTTGGTCTTGTTCTTCTTCTTCTTTGACTTGGGTACAAACCCAAGTCCTTCCTTTCCAACAACTTCCTTTTGATTACTCAAAAGGTCATCGAGGTTCTTCTCGCCTTGTATGCAAGTCACAAAGCCCTTCTCAAGTTGCTCTTTCAACTTAGCATTTTCATCCACGAATGCACATGCTCACAACAAGGGTTAGTAGCATGGGCATTATCAATTAGAACGAAAGGAGGGCAAGTGGAAATCTCCTTGGTTGGTTTCTCTTGGAGTTGATCATGAGACTCTTTGAGAGAAGCACGAGCACCCTTCAAGACTTTGTGAGCCTTGTAAAGTGTGTCAAATTCTTCCTTGAGTCTATCATGGACAACCCCAAGTGCAACTTTCTAGGATTTAAGCACATGAGTAAGAACAAATAGCATGATCAAGATCTTTTTGTAATTTAGCTTGATCAAAATTGTGTGATTCCTCAAGAGTCAAACGAAGATCTCGCTCTTCCTCTAGAGCAATGGAAAGATCTGCAATCTCATCGGCATAGTCACGACTATGCCCCTCCAACTTTGAGATAGTATCCTCATGCGACTCAATGATATCATTAGCCTCACCAAGTTGTTCCAAGAGAGCAAGAAAGTGCTTCTTGGACTCACCCTTGATTTTGCTCACAAACTTGTTGAACTCATTCTCATCAACTTTCTCCACCTCACTATCATCAACACAATCTAACAATGAAGGAGTAGTAATGATGGTGATTTTGATGTTAGGAGTTACCTTGTTGATACCTTTTGTCATGAGACACTTGGCAATGGTGTTTTCTTTGGGGCGCCGAAGAGAGACACCTTGGAGGGGGAAGATGTAGCAATGTCAATGTTGTCGTTGCCAGTCCTTCTCCACTTGTATCTTCCTCATCATCACTGGAGGGGTACTCTTCATGTGCCACCAAGCCGTTTGAAGGTGATTTCTTGGTAAAGTTATTCTTGCTAGGGAAAGACTTGGCTTTGTATTTGCGAATGAGTTTTCCACCATTGTCTTCCCTCTTCTCATAAGGGAAATCCACCACAAAGTGACTCACATTGCCACAATTGTAGCAAGTCCTTACTCGTTGCTTGTTCTTCGACCCACTTGAGTTGTTCTTAGTGAAGTTGGGCCTTGAGTGCCTCTTGTTGCTCCAAAATTGCCTTGATGCAAGAGCCATGTGCTCATGGTAAGCATATTTGGTGTCCTCAGGGCCACACTACTCTTCTTCTTCCTCTTCTTCTTCTTCCAGAATGGCCTTGGCCTTCAAAGCAAGGGTGGGAGTGCTTTTCTTTCACCAGACCCGAGCAAGAGCATTGTCGGCGGTCTTGTTCATGATGTTCATGGCAATAAACTCATCCAATACTTGGATAAGGTGTGAAAGTCTGGCCTTTGACGAATCACAGAATACATGGCCTTGTTGAATGGCATGATGGACTTGAGGAAATTGCGCTTGATCCAAGTGTCATTCGTATTTGTGCTTCCATGGTCTTGGAGAGCAACCGCAAAAGTTGTCACCCTCTGGTAGAGATCATGTGAATCCTCATCTTCAAACATCACAAATTCATCGGCCTCATTTATGTCTACTATGCAACTTTATTCTTGTAGACTCATGTTGGGCCTCCAAGCGTAGAGTTTTGTAGGACACTAGCAATTTTCCCTCAAGTGGATGGCCTAAGGTTTATCAACCTGTGGGAGGCATAGGATGAACATGGTCTCCCTTAAACAATCATGCAATCAAATAATAGAAAGTCTCTTGTGTCCCTAACACACCAAATACAATGGTAATTTGTATAGGTGCAGTAGTTCAGCGAAGAGATGGTGATGCAAGTGTAATATAGATACTAGATATTGATTTTTGTAATAAGAACAATAAAAACATCAAGGTAGAAATTGATAAAATGGAGCACAAACAGTATTGCAATGCTTGAAAATGAGGCCTAGGGTCAGCAATTTTCCTTGTGCAATCTCTCAACAATGCTAATATAATTGGATCACATAACCATCGCTCAACGTGTGATACATCTCCAACGTATCTACTTCTCCTAACGCTTTTCCTCTTGTTTTGGACTCTAATTTGCATGATTTGAATGAAACTAACCCCGAACTGACGCTATTTTTTTACCAGAACTACCATGGTGTTGTTTTGTGCAGAAATAGAAGTTCTTGGAATGGAACAAAACTTTGCGAGGACTTTTTATATAATATATATGAATTTTTGGAGCCAAGACCTACCGGAGAGGGGCACTTGGGTGGGCACAACCCACCAGGGCGCGCCCCCTCTCCTAGCGCGCCCACATGGGTTGTCCCCACCCGGTGGCCCCGTAGACCCTGAAACCGACGCTATAAAATCCTATTTTTCCAGAAAAAAAATCAGGGAGAAAGAATTATCGCGATCCATGAGACGGAGCCGTCGTCACCTCCTATTCTTCATCGGGAGGCCAGATCTGGAGTCCATTGGGGGCTCCGGAGAGGGGGATCTTCATTCTTCGTCATCACCAACCCTTCTCCATCGCCAATTCCATGATGCTCCCCACCAAGAGTGAGCAATTCCTTCGTAGGCTCGCTGGTCGGTGAGTATTTGGATGAGATTCATCATGTAATCGAGTTAGTTATGTTAGGGCGTGATCCCTAGTATCCACTATGTTCTAAGATTGATGTTGCTATGACTTTGCCATGCTTAATGCTTGTCACTTTGGGCTCGGGTGCCATGATTTCAGATCTGAACCGTTTATGTTACCACCATTATATCCATGTTCTAGACCCGATCTTGCAAGTTATAGTCACCTACTACGTGTTATGATCCGGCAACCCCGGAGTGACTGAAACCGGGACTTCTCCCAGTGATGACCGTAGTTTGAGGAGTTCATGTATTCACTATGTGTTAATGCTTTTTTCCGGTTCTCTATTAAAAGGAGGCATTAATATCCCTGAGTTTCCAATATGGACCCCGCTGCCATGGGAGGCTAGGACAAAAGATGCCATGCAAGTTCTTTCCATAAGCACGTATGACTACTTACGGAATACATGCCTACATTACATTGACGAATTGGAGTTAGTGTCATATTGCCCTAGGTTATAACTGTCTCATGATGAATATCATCCAACAAGTCACCGATCCAATGCCTATGAATTTATCTTATATTGATCTTGCTAAGATTACTACTATTATTGTTACTATTACACTTGCTACAAAATTACTGCTATCGTCATTACCGTTACTATTGCTGCTATCACTACTATAAAAACTATCATACTACTTTGCTACTGATCACTTTGCAGCAGATAATTAATCTCCAGGTGTGGTTGAATCGACAACTCAGATGCTAATACCTTCAAATATTCTTTGGCTCCCCTTGTGTCGAATCTATAAATTTGGGTTGAATACTCTACCCTCGAAAGCTGTTGCAATCCCCTATACTTGTGGGTTATCAACGTGCAACAAAGAATCACTCCAAAGTTCTTGTCTAGCGGAGAACATAAGAAGAAATTGTTTGTAGCTATTATTTCTGATCGATCTATCAAGAGTTCATACTAAAATAACACCAAAGCAAATTCAGATTTATAATACTCGATCCAACACAAAGAACCTCAAAGAGTGCCCGAAGATTTCTACTTGAGAAACAAAGACGAGAACGTGCATTAACCCCTATGCATAGATTACCCCAATGTTACCTCGGGAATCCATGAGTTGAGTGCCAAAACATATATCAAGTGAATCAAAATAATACCCCATTGTCACCACAGGTATTCATATGCAAGACATATATCAAGTTCCCTCAAATCCATAAAAGTATTCAATCTGATAAAATGAAATCTCAAAGGGAAAACTCAATTCATCACAACAAGATAGAGAGGGGGAAACACCATATGATCCAACTATATTAACAAAGCCCCCATTACATCAAGATCGTGCCATCAAGAACACGAGAGAGAGATAGAGAGAGATTAAACACATAGCTACTGGTACAAACCCTCAGCCCCAAGGGTGGACTACTCCCTCCTCATCATGGAGACCATAGGGATGATGAAGATGACCTCCGGTGATGATCTCCTCCTCCGGCATGGTGCCGAAACTGGCTCCCAATTGATTTTTTGGCTACAGAGGCTTGCGGTAGAGGAACTTCCGATCTAGGGTTATTTCTGATGGTTTCTCCATTTATTGGATTTTTGGCGTCGGTTTCATGCGAAGATGGGCCTCGAGGTGAGCACAACCCACCAAGGCGTGCCTGGGCCCCCCTAGCATGCCCCGGTGTCTTGTGCCCTACTCCTTTACCTTCTGTTCCTTCCATGAAGCTTAGAGGGTATCTTTTGTTCCAAAAAAATTGTCAAAACGTTTCAGCTTGTTTGGAGAACTTTCATTTCTGCACAAAAAACAACACCACAATAGTTTTGCTGAAAACAGCGTCAGTCCAGGTTAGTTCAAATCATACCAAAACCATATAAAATTGTTGTAAACATGACATGAATACTTCATAAATTATGGATACGTTGGAGAGTATCAGCATACCCAAGCTTAATTCATACTCGTCTTCGAGTAGGTAAATGGTAAAAGAAATAATTTATGAAGTGTGAATGCTAGCATGTTGCATAAGTTTGATCAATGATAATTTCATTTACTTTTCCTAGCATCATAACAGCAACTCTTTCTTATAAAACTCATCATGACAAAGTAGCAATTGAAATCAGAATTTTTGTTGTGCAATGCTACATATCATATTCATCATATATTCTTCTCTTTAGCAGCATGGACATTTGGACTTTTAGATGGTTCAAAGCAATAGTCTATATTTGACATGAAGACTTCAATACTCAAGCATATCAACAAGCAACCATGTCTTTCAAAATATCAACACTAAATAAAGTTATGCCTAGCCCATCGTGCTCAATCATTGATCCATTCTCAAAACACACTCGCATATTAGCTACATCCAATGCTCAAGTACAAACATAGTGCCCCTTAGCTGGTGCTTTATAAGAGAAGATGGAGACTCAAATAAAAATAAAAAATTGCATAAAGTAAATTGATAGGCCCTTCACAGAGGGAAGTAAGGATTTGTAGAGGTGCCAGAGCTCAAAGCTTAAATTGAGAGATAGAAAATTTGAGAGGCATACTTTTCCCGTCAACGAAAACGACCGAGTAATTCCTAACACTTTCCATGCTAGATATATCATAGGCAGTTCCCAAACATAAAATAAATTGTATTCCTTTTTCCACCATTCGTTCACAATCCATGGCTAGCCGTATCTACGGGTGCCCTCCATATATACCAACACTTTTCAAGATTATTTGACAACATAAAGTAAATTTCATTTTTCATTTCGGGACTGGGCATCCCTATTACCGCCGCACTCTCGTGCAATGACAAGTGAGTAAACACTCATCTTGAGAATAACACATCTAGCATGGAAAATATTGGCCACCCCTTGCCACTTCATGAGCAGTACGAGCACACAAAAAGGAAATTTATTTTGAAAATTAGAGATGGCGCATAAAAATTTGCTTATAACGGCATAAAAATACCGCATATATGTACGTATGGTGGACTCATATGGCAAAATTGGGTTTAAGGATTTTGGGTGCACAAGTAGTATTTCTACTTAGTACAAGTGGAGGCTAGCAAATAGATTGAGAAGCAACCAACCAAGAAACGAAAAATCACATCAGCGAGCATTAAGCATAACTAACACCGAATAATGCACCACAAGTAGGATGTAATTTCATTGCATAACTATTGGCTTTCTTGCTTGCATAGGGAATCACAAACCTTAACACTAATAGTCTTACTAAAGCATAATTAGTCACCAACATGGCTCACATATTATTATCTCCATATCGCAAAACAATTGCAAAGAATCAAATTTATTTTGTCCAATGATCTTCATGAAAGTTTTTATTATATTCCTCTTGAATATCTATCACTTTGGGACTAGTTTCATATATTGCAATTGCTTTTGACAAGCTCAAATGAATTTAAGTGAAGAATATGAGCAAAAAAAATTCGTCTCTCAAAATAATATAAGTGAAGCTTGAGAGAAAATGACAAGCTACTCCAAAAAGATATAAGTGAAGATCAAGCGAGTAGTTAAGTAAATAGGTAGCTAATTGTGGACTCTCTCTTATTCATAAACTTGCAGATTTAAGTATTCTATTAAAAATAGAAAGCAAAACAAAATAAAATGAAATTCTAAGAATGGCACACATCATGTGAAGAAGCAAAAACTTAGGCTCAACCGAGGCTAACCGATAATTGTTGATGAAGAAAAGTGGGATGCCTACCGGGGCATCCCCAAGCTTAGATGCTTGAGACTTCTTGGAATATTAACTTGAAATGCCTTGGGCATCCCCAAGCTTGATCTCTTGTGTCTTCTTCATCCTTATCATAACACGGTTTCCTTGATTCTTAAAAACTTCATCCACACAAAACTCAACAAGAACTCGTAAGATACGTTAGTATAAATCAATGCAACACCTTATCATTCTCTACTATAGAAAATCACCAAAATTATAATTTAACATGGCATACTAAATGCCTCTGCATATTTAATACTCCTATCCTCAAATAGAATCATTAAACTAGCAAACATATGCAAACAATGCAATCATAACAGCAATCTGTCTAAACAGAACAGTCTATAAAGGATGAAGAAGGATCCACACTTATTCAACTTAAAAAATTCTGAAAAATTACCGCACCGTAGAAAATTTATCATAACTTATTGTGCAAAAAATTTCAACATTTTTATCGCATTCTTACTTTTCTAAAGAATTTTTGCAATAGCGATAAACTTTCTGTTTTGAAACAGTAACTCATATACTTGCAAAATAAGCATGGCAAAGGCTATACTTGACATTTTTATTGAAGTAAAATATGAAAAACATTATTATAGATAGTATCAAGAAAATCAAAACAAAATAAAATGATGCTCCAAGCAAAACTCATATCATGTGATGAATGAAAATATAGCCCCAAGTAAGATTACCGATAATGTTGGAGACAAAAGAGGGGATGCCTTCCGGGGCATCCCCAAACTTAGTTGCTTGGATCTTCCTTGAATATTAACTTTCGGTGCCTTGGGAATCCCCAAGCTTAGGGTCTTCTCACTCCTTATTCTCCTCATATCGATATCTCACCCAAAATTTGAAAACTTTAATCACACAAAACTTAATAGAACTTCGTGAGATAGGTTAGTATGATAAAGCAAATCATTCACTTTGGTACTATCAAAGATAAGATTCATAATTGTTTGCACACAATTCCTATTGTACCTTATAATTTTCACCATTTTTATTGAACAATCTAAGCCATAGAAGCAAGGAAACAAACAAACTATGCATTGAAAATAGAATCTGTCAAAACAGAACAATCTGTAATGATATGGAAAACAACCATACTTATGCTACTCCAAAAATTCTGAAAAATTAGGACAACATAGGGAATTTGTATATCTATCACCTGTAAAAAAATTCAGATCAAAAGCACGTACCGGTGACTTTGAAAATTCCTCGACTGAGCGCAAAAGTTTCTGTTTTTGCACAGATTCAAGTCAACTATCAAACACACTATCCCAAAGGCTTTGCTTTGCACTTTATTGAAACAAAAGCAATAAAACATGATTACTACAGTAGAATAATCATGTGGACACACAAAAACAGTAGGTAAAAGTGTTGTGTTGTCTCCCAACAAGCGCTTTTCTTTAATGCCTTTTCGCTAGGCATGATGTGTTCGACGATGCTCGCATAAAAGATAAGGATTGAAACATAATAGGAGCATCATGAATCATAATTTCCTATCTCATAATAATTTTCATTAGCATCATGAATAGATTCATCAATATAACCATCACATAAAGCATTATTTTCATTATCCAAAAGCATAGAAAATTTATTACTCTCCATATAAGCAATTTTATTCTAATTCACAATAGTGGTAATATCATATGAAACTCTAATACTAAAAATTGTTTCCACATTAAAATAGTAATGTTAGGTAAAAGGATATTCAAAATTATGACAATAATTATCACTACTTTTTATAACATAAGTATCATAACAATAATCATCATAAGTAGCAATTTTGTTCTCATCATAGATAGGAGCCATGCAATCATCATAGCAAATTTGATCTTTCAAAGCAGGGTGGCTAAAAAGATCATCTTCCCTAAGCATATCATCCCCAAGCTTGGGACAAACATTAATTGCAGCGAATAAATTCTGAAACATGTCATTCTCATCAAACATAGCATCCCCACGCCCGTGGCTTGGCATATCATAAGTATAATCACTCTCATCATTAATAGTATGAATAGCACCAACGGTACAACAATTACTGTCATCATAATTTCCCAAGTTGGTACCAAAAATATTTCCAATATTACACGAAGTATCATTATCTTCCCAATCATAATCATCACAACAAGCAATAGGCATACCAAAATCATCATCAGTAGTGCTCTCGGACATTGTACCATAAGACATAGAAGCAATATCATCATCAAGTGCATCATCTCCCACAATTATTTTTGATTCATTTTCGTGAGGCACAACAATAATAGGAGCAACAATATTTGGGCGAGATACCTTTTTACCTCTATTCTTTCTTATTTTCTTCTTCTTCACCACATCATGTGTGGGTTTAATTAAATTTTTCAAGCTTCTTATTGATGAGATTGGTTGAATAGGGAGCTCCTCCTCGTCATCTATTTCATCATGAGAGACAATAAGAGGGAAAGTGGAAGTCTTTACCCTTTCATTAGTATTCCTTTTATATTCTATTGGCTTTCCCATCTTTCTATAGTTGGAAATATAAGCATTCTCATTGCAATTTACCATGCAAAACATATATATTTTTAGATTAGTTTCAATGTCGTCCATTGATACATCTCCAACGTATCTATAATTTTTGATTGTTCCGTGCTACTATATTATCTGCTTTGGATGTTTAATGGGCTTTAATTTACCTTTTTATATTATTTTTGGGACTAACCTATTAACCAAAGGCCCAGTGCAAATTGCTGTTTTTTTGCCTATTTCAATGTTTTGCAGAAAAGGAATATCAAATAGAATCCAAACGTAATGAAACCTTCGGGGGAGTTATTTTTGGAACAAACGTGATCCAGGAGACTTGGAGTGGATGTCAAGAAAGAAGCAAGGAGGCCACGAGGCAGGAGGGCGTGCCCAGGGGGTAGGCGCGCCCCCACCCTCATGGGCCCCTCGCAGCTCTACCGACGTACTTCTTCCTCCTATATATATACCCATATACCCCTAAAGCATCCAAGAGCACCACGAATCCCTACCGCCGCAACCTTCTGTACCCGTGCGATCCCATCTTGGGGCCTTTTCCAGTGCTCCGCTGAAGGGGGAATCGATCACGGAAGGCTTCTATATCAACACCATAGCCTCTCCGATGATGTGTGAGTAGTTTACCACAGACCTTCTAGTCCATAGTTATTAGCTAGATGGCTTCTTCTCTCTCTTTGGATCTCATACAAAGTTCTTCTTGATTCCCTTGGAGATCTATTCGATGTAACTCTTTTTGGGTGTGTTTGTCAAGATCCGATGAATTGTGGGTTTATGATCAAGATTATCTATGGACAATATTTCATTCTTCTCTGAAATCTTTTATGCATGATTTAATATCTTTGCAAGTCTCTTCGAATTATCAGTTTGGTTTGGCCTACTAGATTGATCTTTCTTGCAATGGGAGAAGTGCTTAGCTTTGGGTTCAATCTTGCGGTGTCCTTTCCCAGTGACAGTAGGGGCAGCAAGGCACGTATTGTATTGTTGCCATCGAGGATAAAAAGATGGGGTTTATATCATATTGCTTGAGTTTATCCCTCTACATCATGTCATCTTGCCTAATGTGTTGCTCTATTCTTATGAACTTAATACTCTACATGCATGCTCGATAGCGGTCGATGTGTGGAGTAATAGTAGTAGATGCAGAATCGTTTTGGTCTACTTGTCGCGGACGTGATGCCTATATACATGAGCATGCCTTGATATTCTCATAATTATTTGCTTTTCTATCAATTGCTCGACAATAATTTTTTCACCCGCCATAGAATTTGCTATCTTGAGAGAAGCCACTAGTGAAACCTATGGCCCCCGGGTCTATCTTCCATCATACTATTTTCCTATCAACTTGCTATTTCTATTACCGTTTATTTTCCAATCTATACCATAAAAATACCAAACATATTTATCTTATTATCTCTCTCAGATCTCACTTTTGTAAGACCGTTAAGCGATTGACAACCCCTTTATCGCGTTGGTTGCGAGGTTCTTGTTTGTTTGTGCAGGTACTAGGCGACTTGCGTGTAATCTCCTACTGGATTGATACCTTGGTTCTCAAAAACTGAGGGAAATACTTACGCTACTTTGCTGCATCACCCTTTCCTCTTCAAGGGAAAACCAACGCATGCTCAAGAGGTAGCATCCGTGAGAATGAATAATTCAAACCAACTATTTTTATATGTCAATTTTTCACTGCCCAAAAATAAACAAAGTTCAGTATAAAGTTCTAGGGTGATCAAGTTATTGCAATATTTGGACACGATTCAATCATGAAAAAGCATGCATTGGAAATTAAGGTGACCAACTTTATTGCAAAGTTCACAAGTAATAGGATAAATAGAACATAATTTTGTAGCAAATTCATCTATCACTTTGAGCAAAATTTTGGTTCTATCATGTTTATGCTTCTTACAAAATCTATCTTCCCTATAAGGCACGTCTTCACAAAATTTATGCACTCCACAAAAATTGACATGCTTATAAGAAACATTTTTATTATGACTAGTGCAATCATCATTAGTATCTTGGATATTCAACGAATTCATACTAACAACATTGCAATCATGCTCATCATTCATGCCGGACATTTTATTGAATTCTTCTTCTATCAATTGAGCACAATTTTCCTTTCCATCATTTTCAAGAAAGACATTGTAAACAGGAACAACATGAGACCACCTCAAATCCATTTATTTGTAATTTTCTTTTTATAAACCAAACTAGTGATAAAACGAGAAACTAAAAGATTCGATTACAAGATCTAAAGATATACCTTCATGCACTCACCTCCCCAGCAACGACGCCAGAAAAGAGCTTGATGTCTACTATACAACTTTATTCTTGTATACTCATGTTGGGCCTCCAAGCGCAGAGTTTTGTAGAACTGTAGAAATTTTCCCTCAAGTGGATGACCAAAGGTTATCAATCCGTGGGAGGCGTAGGATGAAGATGTTCTCTCTCAAACAACCCTGCAACCAAATAATAAAAAGTCTCTTGTGTCCCCAACACACCAAATAAAATGGTAATTTGAATAGGTGCACTAGTTCGGCAAAGATACGGTGATACAAGTGTAATATGGATAGTAGATATTGATTTTTGTAATAAGAAAAATAAAAAACAGCAAGGTGGCAATTGATAAAGCGAAGCACAAACGGTATTGCAATGTTTGAAAATGAGGCCTAGGGTTCGTACTTTCGCTAGTGCAATCTCTCAACAATGCTAATATAATTGGATCACTTAACCATCCCTCAATGTGCAATGAAGAATCACTACAAAGTTCTTATCTAGCGGAGAACATAACAAGAAATTGTTTGTAGCTATTCGTTCAGATCGATCTATCAACAGTTCATACTAAAATAACACCAATTCAAATTCAGATTTATAATACTCAATCCAACACAAAGAACCTCAAAGAGTGTCCCAAGATTTCTACCGGAGAAACAAAGACGAGAACGTGCATCAACCCCTATGCATAGATTACCCCAATGTCACCTCGGGAATCCACGAGTTGAGTGCCAAAACATATATCAAGTGAATCAAAATAATACCCCATTGTCACCACGGGTATTCATACGCAAGACATATATCAAGTGATCTCAAATCCATAAAAGTATTCAATTCGATAAAACGAAATCTCAAAGGGAAAACTCAATTCATCACAACAAGATAGAGAGGGGAAAACACCATATGATCCAACTATATTAAAAACACCCACGATACACCAAGATCGTGCCATCAAGAAGATGACAGAGAGAGAGAGAGAGAGAGATTAAACACATAGCTACTGGTACAAACCCTCAGCCCCAACGGTGGACTACTCCCTCCTCATCATGGAGACCATAGGGATGATGAAGATGGCCTCCGGTGATTATCTCCCCCTCCGGCAGGGTGCCGAAGCGGGCTCTTGTTTGGTTCTTCGTGGTTGTAGACGCTTGCGGCAGCGGAACTTCCAATCTAGGGTTATTTCCGATGGTTTCTCTATTTATAGGATTTTTTGGCGTCGGTTTCACACGAAGATGGGCCTCGAGGTGAGCATAACCCACTGGGCCCTAGTCCTTCACCTTATGATCGTTCCATGACGCTTTGGGGGTCTCTTTTGTTCCCAAAAAATATCGTCAAAAAGTTTCAGCTCATTTGGAGAACTTTCATTTCTGCACAAAAAAACATCACGATAGTTCTGCTGAGAACAACGTCGGTCTGGGTCAGTTCCATGCAAATTATACCAAAACCATATAAAATTGTTGTAAACATGGCATGCATACTTCATAAATTATAGATACGTTGGAGACATATCACTCATCAAGAACCACTTTGAAATTGGACCCTTGGATGCTTGGGCTCCCCTTGTACATATAAATAATGCTCCCAACAATCCTTTGCACGAGTGAAAGGTCGCAAGTCTGACAGATATTTGGCAGGGACCGCATCTTGAAGGATGAACAAAGTGGAGTGATTGTATTGATTGTCCACTTCTTCTCTTTGGGTGAAGTTGTTTGGATCATGCGGGTAGAAGCCTTGCTCAATGATTCTCCAAAGGTTAGTTGAGCAATGATTCAAATGAGACTTAATGTGAAAGACCCAATTAGCAAAGTCACCCTTAACAAGCTTGGGAGGAGGACCATAATTATTAATGCAAGGTGTAGGGACTGGTCCTCCATAGACCGGGGGAGGGGGAACCGAGGCAAAGGTTCTCGTCCCATTCTTGTCATGAGGGGAAGGAACATGAGTACCTTTAGCTGCTTCATTTGCAGAATTAGCCTTCGACTCTGATGCCATGGGATTAACCACAAACAAGGGATCGGGAGTGGATTTCATCCCCTCAAGTAATTCTCTAAGCATGGACTTGACTTCGGTCGTCATAGACATCTTAAGTGAAGCCATAGCTTCATTTAAGTTGTTGTGAGTGATCGAAGTCAACTCCATAGCCTCGGGCACTTCCTCCCCGGTGTCAACCATACTCTTCGGGTGGTGAAACCCTTAATAAGGAGACGAGGCTCTGATACCAATTGAAAGGATCGATATGGTTGACTAGAGGGGGGTGAATAGGAAACTACCAATTTTTTGCTTTTCTTAACAAAATAGGTTTAGCAACAAATAGGTTGTTTAGATGTGCAACTAGCTGAGCAACCCATATGATGCAAACAACAACTACAACAAGTGCAAGCAAAGGGAACAACACAATAAAGCTTGGACAATGTAAAGGGAATAGATAACCACTAGTGGAGTCGGTGGAGACGAGGATGTGTTACCGAAGTTCCTTCCCTTTGTGGGAAGTACGTCTTTGTTGGAGCAGTGTGGAGGCACAATGCTCCCCAAGAAGCCACTAGGGCCACTGTATTCTCCTCATGCCCTCACACAATGCGAGATGCCATGATTCCACTAGTGGTGCTCTTGAAGGCGGCGACCGAACCTTTACATACAAGGTTGGTGCTATATCCACAACTTGATTGGAGGTTCCCAACAATACCACAGAGCTTCACCACAATGGAATCTGGCTCTGAGGTGACCTCAACCGTCTAGGGTGCTCAAACACCCAAGAGTAACAAGATCCGCAAGGGATTAGCGGGGGGAATCCAATTTATCTTGGTGGAAGTGTAGATCTGGGCCTTCTCAACCAATCCCTAGAAAATCAACAAGTTTGATTGGCTAGGGAGAGAGATCGGGTGAAAATGAGCTTCGGAGCAACAATGGAGCTTGGAGGAAAAGAGGTAGGTCTTCTTGGGGAAGAAGACCTCCTTTTATAGTGGGGAATCAAATCCAACTGTTATCCCACAACTCAGCCCGCAGAGAGCGGTACTACCGCTCATGGGAGCGGTACTACCACACTAGGTAGCGGTACTGCAGCTTGGCCCAGCGGTAGTACCGCTAGGGCTGCGCATAGAGAAGGGACGGGAGAGAGAGAGTCCCCAAGCAGTACTAGTAGCGGTGGTAGGACGGTACTATCGCTCGAAAGTGGCACTACCGCGCCTACTTCTGCTGCTACTACTGCCCAACCCGACACGAGAAGCAACGGTCTCGAATCGAGGCAGTACCAGCACGGAACTGGAGTTGTACTACCGCTGATGCCTACGAGCGGTACTATCGCTGTGAAGCAGCGGTACTACTGCTTGAGGCTATCAGCGGTACTGCCGCTCTGGCCAAGTGGTACTATCGCTGGCTCCTCACATGTGCCACTTCTGCGATAACAGTATACTCCAAGGAAGAGAGAAGCAGTTGGGGGTGCGAGAAATATGTGTATGTGTTGATTCCACCCTAGCCTTTCCGATACGGACCCACTCTTGATAGTATAGTGTCTCCTACAACTCAAGTCCACCAAAACCAAAACGAAAGAGACTACACCGTCTTCACCTTGAGCTCCGAGGGGAAAGAATCATCGTGTGCCCATGAATGAATATCTGAAATGCTCAATGCACACGATTAGTCCGCAAAAGCATTGTCATCAATCACGAAAACCACTTAGAGAGAGACATGCCCTAACATTTGTGTTTATGGAAGTGGATGCACAAGCAGTATTCCTGCTTAGTACAAGTGAAGGCTAGCAAAAGATTGAGGAGTGACCAACTAGAGAGCGACAACAGTCATAAACATGCATTGAGATTAACCAACATTGACTGCAAGCATGAGTAGGATATAAATCACCACAAACATAAATATCGTGGAGGCTATGTTGATTTTGTTTCAACTACATGCGTGAACATGTGCCAAGTCAAGCCACTCGAATCATTCAAAGGAGGATACCACCCTATCATACTACATCACAACCATTTTAAAAATATGTTGGCATGCAAGGTAAACCATTATAAATGCCTAGCTAATTAAGCATGGCATCAGTAACTATAATCTCTAATTTTCATTGCAAACATGTTTCATTAATAATGGGATGAATCAAGAACGATGAACTAATCATATTTACAAAAACAAAATAGGTCAAGTTCATACCAACTTTTCCTTATCTTGATCATTTCATCATATATCGTCATTATTGCCTTTCGCTTGCACAACCGAATGGCGTGAATAGTAATAAGAGTGCACGTGCATTGGACTAAGCTAGAATCTGCAAACATTTAATCAAAAGGAGAAGACAAGGTAATATGGGATCTTTGTTAGATCAACAATAATGCAAATGAGATCCACTCAACATTTTCATCTTCTCCTTACAACCCAAAGAAAGGAAAAAAGAATTTCAAAGAAACACACTGAAATATTTTTTTGAGTTTTTGTTTTTTCCGAAGAAAGTAAAACAAGAACGAGAAAAACTATTTACACGGGAAAGCTCACAACAAGTAAAAGAAGAACGAGAAATCTCTTCGGGTTTTTCTTTAGTACTACTACTAAATAAACTAGAAAGAAAACTAAAAAGAAGCGAGAACTATTTTTTGGATTTTCTCAAAGTTTTTCAAACCCACAAGAAGAAAGCGAGAAAAAGAAATAAACTAACATGGATAATACAATGAAAAAGTATGAACACCGACAATTGAAATGAGTGTGTGAACATGAATGTAATGTCGGTGAGAAATACGTACTCCCCCAAGCTTAGGCTTTTTGCCTAAGTTGGTCTAGGGCCACGGCTCGAAATAACCCTCTCCTCGCTACTT
This sequence comes from Triticum monococcum, assembly GCA_034509565.1. Classification (NCBI taxonomy): domain Eukaryota; kingdom Viridiplantae; phylum Streptophyta; class Magnoliopsida; order Poales; family Poaceae; genus Triticum; species Triticum monococcum. The sequence goes on from CM067843.1 coordinate 499,258,162, forward strand.
CGGAGGGTCCTGAGGGTTCCACTGGTTGGCGAGCTCCTGTGGCTCCCACTGAAAATTGGGCTCCTGATATGGATCAGGAACTGGTGCCGCTCAGGTACTGGTGGATGTGAAAGACCCCAAAATCTGTAGATGTCCTCGGGCATAATAGTGTACCTGCCTGAATGAATATCAAACAAAGAAGAAGCAGGCAAAATAATAGTCTCGCAAGTACCCTAACTAAATACTAAGTTGTGGAGGAGTTGTTTATCGTCGTCCTTCTTAATAAAATCATGTGCTGCCATACTAGCGTACACTACTGCAGCATGCTGCCAACGCGACACTACGATCAGAGACCCTTCGACAAAATTGTGTGCGATGCAATAATCACAAATGATGGTGTAAAAACCGTCAAAAGGTGCAAAATGTTTTCGATGACGGGTGCATCAAACACGGTTCGGATTTTAGTTGCGTGTGTGATGCAGGGCATATGGTTCTGTTCAATTAACAGTTTGCGATGAGGAGGAACAAAAGAAATGGGCAGCCATATGAGGGTGTGTGCGATATACAGCATACGATTCACTCGGATGAATTGTTTGTGATTAGGTAACACAAAAGAAATTGTCAGCCAGATCAAGGTGTGTGCGATATACTGCATGCGGTTCACTCGGCCTTGTTGTCAGTGTGTGACCACTGTGGGAACCGTTCGCTCCCCACTAGCCTCTTTGTGTATCGTGGCAACCGTCCACTGCCTCTTTGCCTTTCCCTCTAGATTTGGAACTGTTGTCGCACGCTCTTCCTCCATCCATTTGCCTTCACCCTTCCTTCTGCCATTGTTCGATAGTCTTCTCCATGGAGTGAACAGGCCGAAAACGACCCCATTATTCTTGCCCCGATCTGAAAGATGACATGGTGGAGGAACTCATTGATCGGTGAAACATCATCACCTCGGCTAGCATGGTAGGTTCGTTCAAGTCCATTCTCGACTCAACAAACAACATCATTGCAAAGAACCCAAGGGTTTAGGAGCGGTTTGATCTCCCATATCTTCTTCGCCATGACGCTGGTCGCCGGCGCGGGGACGATGAAAGCGTCACCTTGTGCAAGTTGATGTCGCTTGATAATGATACATGTGATGTTAAGATGCCATCGCTTGAGGGTAAGGTTTGGGCAGGCACAAGTGGAGATTGGGTTGTTTATATTGGGTATAACCGCGAGTGGGAACTTGTGTATGTGTACACTCGTCACCGGGTTCCACTTCCAAAAATCACAGACTGCCCTAAGGTTGAGCACACAGATGATCTACTTACGTTCAAATAGGATCATGGTGACGGTTGTCTATGGAAGATAGAAATTTGTCGAGTTCCCAACCGCTCTTGGGATTACAAGAACTATGAAGTTGCTGCTATCTTCGACAAGCTTGTTGTCGTCCTTACTTCCACACCTCGATGGATATTGCTCAAAATCAATTTTTGTACCCGGATGAGTATTGTTATGTAATTCAATACGAGGGTCTTGTGTTTGCTTCCACCACTTGTGGCACCGTTTTTCCATGGAATCCTTATTATTTCGGTACGTTTGTCTTCCACCGTAATTATAATTGTTTCATCCACATGTATGCGGCTTAGCTAGTTTCCCTTTACTAATTAACCTTCTCGTGTTTCCAAGGTCCTGTGAACATCCCACCACCTATACTTGAAAAAATTTATAACCAAGGCGGAGATGACGATGGTGATGATCGCGAGCATGAGGACGAGCATGACCTATATACTCAGTGGCGCGTGGCAACTTATTCTGATGGATCACCTCTTCTTGTATGTATACATGCACTACTGGTGTTACTAACGAAGCAGGTATTGCCTCCCATGGTCGCACTCTCTAGACCTATTCCAACATCCGTTGCAGGGTATTCGGATGGATACTAGTGTGCTAGCGCAAACACCTTCTCCCTAGTTCAGTATTGTAACATTCCAAATTTTCAATTTGGAATGTTATACATAGGTCACCATTGCATATCATATTTTATTGCATTTTGGTTGATCCTAGAAATTCTAAGCAACTCAAGGACCCACAGAGAGAATTGGAAATTTCGTTATTTTCATATTTGAGTTTTTTTCAAATTTTGAAAAGAGGATCATTTTGTTTTAATCATTTTTCTCTTCAAATATTTCTAATATGAAAAATAAAACAGAGGGGATAAAATGACTTCTCCAAATAAAGAAATATTGGAGGAAAAAATATTAAAATCAAATGAGTATTTTATTTGGACTTTTATTGCTATTTTATTTGAATTAGGAAAAAAATATGTGTTTCTGAAAATTGCATTAGAGGCCCAAATAAATGTTCACTTTGTCCGCAATATTATTAGAGGACCGTGAAAATTTATTTCAGGATTTTTGGATTCCGTTTAGTATTTCTTTTTTTAGTTTTTCCGCATCAGGATTATTTAAAAAAAAGTAAACCGACCTAACGGGCCGTGTCCGTCCCGGACACCTCACCCCGGCCGGCCCTTTAAAGGCCGAGGCCTCGCCCCGCCAGCCCAGCCGCCCCGCCCCCACAAACCCTAGCACCGCCACCGCCGTTCCCCATCGCCGCGCGATGCCGCCACCCCGTCGCCTCGCCGCCGCCATTCCCCGCAGCCGGAGCCGCCACCCGCCGCCACCGATCCCGCCGTTGCCGAGGTAGCCGCCGCCGCCAACTTGGTTTTCTCAGGAAAATAGTTTTAGTTTTTTTAGTTTTGGTTCATTTTTTCGGTTTAGCTAAATAGCAGACTTTCGTCCGTATGTTCATTTTAACGAACGATGTTCATCAGTTAGCCGCAGACAACGAACGTTTGTTCGTTAGCATGTTCGTCTCATTTTTTCCCAGGGTTTTTCCGCAATTATTTTCGATCGTGATTTCTGCCCTGATCTTCGTTTTAGTTTATCTTTTCGATCGTTTATCCAAATCAGGTGAACAAGCGCCTAGATCTTTGTCTCGAAGCCCTCTTTCTGTTTAACCAACTTGAACAAGCTTTTGGTACTGTAAAATTTGACTTTAGTCCAGATTAGTAAACGGATCTTGTTTCTTTCGTAGTTTGAGTTTTGTTGCTCCATTTGATTTGATTCTTTTTGCAAACCGGAGTTCTTCAGTTGAACTTTCTGGTTAGATCTTCTTATTTGAGTTTTATCCGTGCTTTTTAGTTGAGTGCTTATGTATGCTATTGTTTTTTTGTGATAGAATTCCCGGAGTGCGAAGCGTGCTACTACAAGTCTCTAGGTTTTGCGGATCGTCAGCAAGGCAAGTAAAACTTTGATCATACCCCTTTTACCCAGTTTTTATGCATTAGTTTCAACCCTCAAACATTGCATGAGTAGGATCTCTTAACTTGTGGGTTTGGGAACTAGATGATGAGGTAGAACCTATTACCTTTTTTTATCAAACCCTGGGAGTTACTTCTACGTTATGCTACTTATTGCCATGCTATGCTCATAGACGTGGTTTGGGTTTGAGAGTATTCATGAGAGATGTGAGATTGTTCATTAATGGTTTACTTAAGATGGCTACTTAAATACACATCTGGGTGGATTGGTTGCGGGCACCTGGAGAATCTAGTGTTGTCCTAGGATATCCCGGAGTACTGTGTGATCATCCTACGGTTCGCCACCCAGGCTCAAAGGGATGATAAGATTATTCATGCTAGAAACTTCCGTGTGCAGCCACAAGCTATTATGCGCTCTAGAATATTTGAGTAGGTTGCATGACCTCTTCCAGTGGTAGGCTAGCAGATGTAGGGAATGTAGGTTGATACTGTCTACCCAGGGTTAGAGTTAATGCTTCCGAAAGACTGTGTCTCGGTCATCCGTTTCTCAAACACCATGTAGTGCGAGAAAAACCAATGGAGGAGATCGAGTCTTGTGGGGAAAAGTGCGCAAACCTCTGAAGAGTGTACAAACTAATCATGGTTAGCCCTGTCCCTGGTTATGGACAACTTGAGTATCTGGTACTTGAATTATTGATTTGATCTCATCACTCTAAATTAATTTGTTGGGTTGATAATGATTAGTTTAATTGGGATTGAGTTGGAGGAACCTTCTCAATGTTTCAACCACCATGATAGTTAAATAAATCATATTCCTTTGTTGTAGGGAAAATTTGGCTTTTTGCAAAAACATTATAACCATAGAGCCTCCACCAGCCATATATGCATGTAGTGATAGCATTTACTTGTTCTTTGCTCTATTGTGTTATATTGCCAGCATATTCCATGTGCTGGCCCATTTCGGGCTGCAACATATCATGTTGCAGACTTTTCAGACGAAGAGTAAGGTGCGCTAGGTCTTTTGTCGTGCACTCAGCTATGCCGTTGGAGTTGATGGACTCACTTTATCTTCCAAGCCTTCCGTTGTTATCTTACTTAGATGGCCTTAAGCCATATTTATTGTAATAAGTTCTCTCTTTGAGACTATCGATGTAATAAGTGTGTGATTGCTACTCTGTTAAAAAACCATTCAAGTACTGTGTGTGTCAGCATTACCGATCTAGGGATGACACTAAAGCACAGAGACTTGACCGTCTGAGGTCGGGTCACTACAAGATGGTATCAGAGCACACGCTAAATGTAGGACATGACCACTAAGATGAGCCATAGGTCACTCTTCTCTACTCATTTCTGACTCCTCTCCGTTTTATACACTATAGGATGGCGGACACGAGGAATAAGTTTACACAGCCGGATGAAGACACGCCTTTTGGACGACACTTGAAGGAAGTCACTAGGTACCTGAACATTGGGATACCAAGCTTCACCGGGACCTACACCGCCACACTACCAGAAGAGATCGTTGGATGATTCGAGTTCAAGTTCCAGGAAGGACATTCATGCCAATAACTGTAACACCCTCGATGCGACTATATCACCCACGTGTCGAGGCACGACTTAGAGGCATAATCGCATTGAAGGCATATGTCGCAAGTCGGGTAATCATCACAAACATCCCATGTAATATAATAATAAAGAGGGATAACATAGTTGGCTTACACTCGGCACATCACATCAAGGTACATAAATAACATCCATCATACAAATCACTCATGGCCCGACTACGGCGCCAAAATAGAAAAGACCCCCAACATGCGACAAGGCCCTGAATCTAACCCCGAATAGGCACCACTACTGATCATCAGGAAAAGACACATAGTAACGCTGAGAGTCCTCGTCGTACTCCCACTTGAGCTCGAGCGCGCCATCTGGAGCTGTCTCATCTGTCCCTGCATCTGGTGTAATAGTAATATGTGAGCCACAGGGACTCAACAATCTCGCACCCTCGCGATCAAGACTATTTAAGCTTAATAGGTAGGAAAGGGGTAATGTATAAGTGGAGATGCAGCAAGCGACTAGCATATATGGTGGCTAACTTATTCGCAAAAGAGAGCGAGAAGAGGAGGCAAAGCACGAGCGAGAAACTAGAGAGCAACCTGCGCAAACATAACTCCAACACCGTGTCCACTTCCTGGACTCCGCCGAGAAGAGGCCATCATGGCAACACACTCAGTTGATTCATTTTAATTAATTAAGGTTCAAGTTATCTACAACCGGACATTAACAAATTCCCATCTGCCCATAACCGCGGGCACGGCTTTCGAAAGATCAATCCCTGCAGGGGGGTCCAACTTAGCCCATAACAAGCTCTCACGGTCAACGAAGGAATAGACCTCCACCCAAGACACACCGATCAGACTCGGTATCTCGGTACAACAAGATGATTCGACAGGTTAAAACAAGACCAGCAACACCGCCCGAATGTGCCGACAAATCCCGATAGGAGCTGCACATATCTCCGAGCACACTCAGATGAGCTCTCCATACAACTAAAACCAAACCTCGAGTTTCCCCGAGGGGGCGCTGCACAGGACTCTAGGCCGGACCAACAATCAGAGGAGCACTGGCCCGTGGGGGGCTAAATAAAGATGACCCTCGGGCTCCGGAAACCCAAGGGAAAAAGGGGTAGGTGGCAAATGGTAAAACCAATGTTGGGCATTGCTGGAAAAGCTTTAATCAAGGCGAACTATCAAGGGGTTCCCATTATAGCCCAACCGCGTAAGGGACACAACAATCCGGGAACATAACACCGATATGACGGAAACTAGGGCGGCAAGAGTGGAACAAAACACTAGGCGAGAGGCCGAGCCTTCTACCCTTTACCAAGTATATAGATGAATTAAGAAAACATAGCAATATAATGATATCCCAACAAGTAAGTAAATGTTCCAACAAGGAACGGCTCCAATCTTCACCTGCAACTAACAACGCTATAAGAAGGGGCTGAGCAAAGTGGTAACATAGCCAATCAATGGTTTGCTAGGACAAAGGTGGGTTAGAGGCTCAATCATGGCAATTGGGAGGCTGACAAGAAAATGGTAGGCATCGTAGCATTGGCATAGCAAAAGAGCGAGCAAACTAGCATAGCAAAGATAGTAGTAATTTCGAGGGTATGATCATCTTGCCTGTACAGTTGTCAGAGTTGACTGGATCCTCAAAAGCAAACTCAACGGGCTCCTCGTTAGCGAACTCGTCTCCCGGCTCTACCCAAAAACACAAACAAGCAACAAGGATACAATCAACCACGTGCAAGGGCAACCAATAATATGCAAGGATGGTATGCTATGCGGGATGCGATGCGGGATGCAAAATGCAAGACGTGACAGGAAATGCATGAACCTGGCCTCAACTTGGATAACCAACTGTTCCACTGGATAGAGGGGAATAAATCACCTGAAAACGATATAAAGATCATAGGAATCGGAGCTACGGTTTGAAAATGGCAAGCGTTTTACGAAACGAACCGATCTGCGATTTACAGCAAGTAGGCTCCTAAATGCAACGAAATGAACATGCTACAGCCACCAAACATGAAAACAAAATACATGGCAGGGATGTACACAATATGCTTAACAAATCACTAGGACTGAGCCAAAGGCAAATTCATCCATTAAGGGGTTCAAACAAGCATGGCAAAACTGAATAAGCAAAACAGATTTCAGACTTAGTGAAATTAACACTAGTCTGAAATTTCAGACCACGATGCTCTTTTCGGAGCAGCAAAACAACATGGAACATAACCTGAACATGGCAAGTAAGAGCATGGCATGGAGCTACTCAACAAGCTTAACAAAACACCCAAAATGACCTGGGGCCAAAAGGGTTCACAAAATACTCTAACGAGCACACGAACATAGATGAAACACAATCAGTTTTCAGACTTGGTGAAAACTGAGACATGCTGAAATTATTACTCACGGAGGCATGTAATCGAGCTCGATGCACTCACTATGGTGCAATTCATGGAAAGGCAAGCATATATCCATAAAGAAGGCACAAAATTCTAGCTAGACATGGCAAGAACAATGGCATAGCATGCACGGATCACTAGCAATAGCACCGGCAAAATTGCAAAAGAGTTCACGATCTGCCCAAATACACAACGATGCAAAAGTTGAGCTCGATTGAGTCAACCTAGGGTGCTCCAACATAACAAGTAAAGACATGGATGGATAAAGCACAACATAAATATCAAAACTCCCTTACTGATCATCCTCAAAAGAGGCATGGGTCACTAGGAAACAAGCTGGACATATAGCATCATGAACTAAAACATCCCAGACTTAGTGGAAATCACTAAGTCCCTGAAATCAGCAATCTCAGGTACCCCTCTTTGCAAGCTTGCACAAGACACCACACACATCCTGAAAATGCATGGGTGGCACCTCTGGAAAGAAGACAAAATGCTTAACAATTCATCCCAAAGGGTCACAGGCATATCATGCACACAACAATCATGGCAAAAATGACAAAAGTCAACGATGAGCTAACGGATCTGCAACTTAACTCACGGTGCCTCCTTCTAACAGTATTTTGGGCATCAAGATGACCTCAAATGCAAATGATGCAATGGAATGAAATGATGTACTCGTCGAGGCAAAGATTTTGATATATCATATGTCCAAAACGGAGCTACGGTTGCGAAGATATGAGCAGCCAAAGAATGCATAAAAAAATATGGAGATTAGGGTTTCGGGGAGAGGTCAACCGGATCTAGATCCGGATCTCGCGGCACTGTAGCAGCCCGAGCTCGGGCTCGCCGGAAATGTCGGGGTTCGCCGGAGTTGGACGCCGGGGAGTACTTGGAGCGCCACGCCGGCCGGAGGAGAGGACGGCGATGGCGCGCGGCGTGGCGGGGTCGGCGGCGGCGACCACCGGCCGGATCGGCGAGGCCGGCGGTGGCGCGCGGCGTCACCGGCGTCGAGTGCCGGGGCGGCTCCGGCCACCGGGTGCAGGGACGGAGGAAGGAGGCGGCGGCGCTGTGGAAGCGCGGGGGCGCGGGGCGCTCGGGCCCGCGGGGGCCGGCGATGGGCCTCCCGGGCCGGATGGCGGCGGCGAAGCGGTCCCGCGCCGGGGACACGTGGCGAGCGTGGGTTGGCGCGCGGCGAATTCGGACGTTGCCCGGCGCGGGCCGGACACGTCCGTCGGTGGCGGAGGAGGGAGATGTTTTTTTAGGGTTTTTGGACGGGGGAAGAAGAGATCCGAATGGAGGGGGTATATATAGGCATAAGTGGAGCTAGGAGAGTCCAAATGAGGTGCGATTTTCGGCCACGCGATCGTGATCGAATGACCGAGACGATGGAGCAGAGTTTGGTGGGTTTTGGGCCAAATTGGAGGGGTGTTGGGCTGCAACACACACGAGGCCTTTTCGGTCCCTCGGTTAACCGTTGGAGTATCAAACGAAGTCCAAATGACCCGAAACTTGACAGGCGGTCTACCGGTAGTAAACCAAGGCCGCATGGCAAGTCTTGGTCCAATCCGGAAATGTTTAATCCCCACACACGAAAGAAAGCTAGAAATGGCCACCGAAGGAGAACGAAGCGCCGGAATGCAAAACGGACAACGGGGAAAATGCTCGAATGCATGAGATGAACATGTATGCAAATGCAATGCACGTGATGACATGATATTAGATGCACGAACACGAAAACAACACACGGAGACAAAGACCCGAACCCGAGGAATAAATATAACTTAATGCCGGAAACGGCAAGAGTTGGAGTACAAATTGGGAAAGGTATATCTGGGGCGTTACAACACTCCACCACTACGAAAAGATCTCGTCCCAAGATCTAGGACTGAAAGAACTCCGGGTACTCAGAACGGAGGTGATCCTCGCGTTCCCAGGTAGCTTCACGGTCGGAATGGTGTGACCACTTGACTTTGAGAAATTTGATTGACTTGTTGCGAGTTCTGCATTCAGACTCTTCAAGGATTGCAACTGGGTGCTCACGATAGGAGAGATCTTCTTGGAGCTCAATGTCCTCAAAGTTGACGGTGCGTTCAGGCGTCTTGAAGCACTTTCGGAGTTGGGATACATGGAACACATCATGAACATTGGCAAAGTTTGAAGGAAGCTCGAGTTGATAGGCGAGGTCTCCTCTCTTGCTGACAATCTTGAAAGGTCCGACGTATCTAGGGGCAAGCTTCCCTTTGATACCAAAGCGACGAGTCCCTTTCATAGGAGAGATGCGGAGGTAAACATGATCTCCGATCTCGAAAGCCAAATCACGGTGCTTACTATCATAGTAGCTCTTCTGGCGGGATTGGGCTGCTTTGAGGTTATCACGAATGACCTTGCACATTTCTTCTGCCTCTGTGATCAGGTCATTACCCAGCAGCTGACGTTCACCGGTTTCAGACCAGTTGAGAGGTGTACGGCACTTCCTACCATATAGAATTTCAAATGGGGCCTTGCTCGAACTTGCTTGAAAACTGTTGTTGTATGAGAATTCAGCACAAGGAAGACAATCCTCCCACTTCATGCCGAAGGAGATAACACAAGCCTTGAGCATATCTTCAAGAATCTGGTTGACACGCTCGACTTGACCGCTTGTTTGAGGATGGAAAGCAGTGCTGAAGCGGATGTTGGTGCCCATGGCCTTCTGAAAAGAATCCCAAAACTTGGAGGTAAAGATGCTACCACGGTCTGAAGATATCACTTGAGGAATACCGTGCAGAGAGACAATTCGAGAGGTGTAGAGTTCCGCCAATTGAGCTGCAGTGATCGACTTTTGATAGGCAGAAAGTGAGCCACTTTGGTGAGCTTGTCGATGACAACGAATATAGCATCATTGCCACGCTTGGACTTTGGAAACCCAGTCACGAAGTCCATTTCAATGTGGTCAAACTTCCATTCTGGAATGGCAAGAGGTTGGAGGAGACCTGCTGGCCTTTGGTGTTCTGCCTTCACTCTTCTGCAGACATCACATTCATTCACGAATTGAGCGATCTCGCGCTTCATTCGAGTCCACCAATAAGTTTGCTTCAGATCCTGATACATCTTCGTGCTCCCAGGGTGGATGGAGAGGAGAGAGTTGTGAGCCTCGTTTCATGATCACTTTACGAAGTTCACCTTTGGGCACAACAATTCGATCCTCGAAGAAGAGAGTGTCCTTGTCATCAAGTCGGTAGCACTTGTACTTGGACTGACTCTTTGCAATACCAATCTTCACCTTTTTCACCATATCATCAAGAAGCTGGGCTTAGCGAATCTGGTCTTCCAGGGTAGGAGAAACTTGAAGGTTGGCGAGGAAATCTTGAGGAACAATTTGCAGATTAAGTTTGCGGAAAGCTTCACAAAGCTCGGGTTGATAAGGCTTGAGAATCAGACTGTTGCAATATGCTTTTCTGCTCAAAGCGTCAGCAATCACATTGGCCTTGCCTGGAGTATACTCGATACTCGGATTGTACTCTTGAATCATTTCGACCCATCAAGTCTGCCTGAGGTTGAGATTAGGCTGGGTGAAGATGTACTTGAGACTCTTGTGATCAGTGAAAATATCCACTTTCCTTCCCAATAGAAGATGTCTCCAAGTCAACAAAGCATGCACAACTGCCGCCAACTCGAGATCATGAGTGGGGTAGTTCTTCTCATTAGGCTTCAACTGGCGAGAGGTATAAGCAACAACTTTCTTCTCTTGCATCAGTACAGCACCTAGACCTTGGAGAGAGGCATCACAAAAGACCTCGTATGGCTTGGTTTCATCAGGCGGAGTCAGAACTGGAGCAATGATCAACTTCTCTTTCATAGCGTTGAAAGCAATATCACACTCCGGAGACCAAACGTACTTGATGTGCTTCTGAAGAATATTTGAGAGAGGCTTCGCGATCTTGGAAAAGTTTTCAACGAATCTTCAGCAATAGCTTGCAAGACCGAGGAAGCTACGGAGTTGCCTCACGTTCTGAGGAGGTTCCCAATTAACAATTGCATACACCTTCTCAGGATCGACGGAAATGCCCTTGGCAGAGATGATATGACCAAGATAAAGCACTTCATCGAGCCAAAATTCACACTTGGAGAACTTGGCGTAGAACTGATGTTCCCTGAGCTTGTCAAGAACCAAACGCAAGTGTTTGGCATGATCTTCCTTGTTCTCCGAGAAAACCAGAATGTCGTCGAGATAGACCAAAACGAAGTCATTGGTGTAGGGGTTGAAGATGAAGTTCATCATGCGAGAGAACGTCGGAGGAGCGTTGGCGAGGCCAAAAGACATGACAGTGTATTCATATGACCCATAGCTTGTCCTGAAAGCCATCTTGGGAATATCTTGCTCACGAATGCGAATTTGATGATAACCCATACGGAGGTCAAGCTTGGAGAATACTTGGGCACCCTTGAGTTGTTCGAATAGCTCATTAATGTTGGGAAGTGGGTATTTATTCTTGATGGTCTTCTTGTTCAATGGACGATAATCAACACAAAGTCGGTCCGTTCCATCCTTCTTCTTCACAAAAAGAACACCACAATCCCACGGAGAAGTACTAGGCCGAATGAGACGCATTCTTTCTTGAACATCGAGTTGTTTCTTCAACTCCTTCAACTCTTCGGGGCTGAGCTTGTAGGGACGTTTGCACACAGGTTCCGTACCGGGCTCAAGTTCAATAACAAATTCAACCGGCCGGTGCGGAGGCATGCCTGGGAGTTCTTCTGGGAAGACGTCTTGATACTCACAAACAACCAGAATCTGCGAAATAGCCTCCAATTCACCCTTCTCATTGAGAGAAAACAACTAGATTGTATTATCCCGAGCAGCAAAGACAATGACATCCTCAGATGAATGAGTCGGTTGAATCTGCCTGGCTGCACAATCGAGGTGAGCCTTGTGTTTAGAGAGCCAGTCCATCCCAAGAATAAGATCAATATCATAATCGCCAAGAACAATTGGGGAAGAAAGGAACTTGTAGTCTCCCAAGGTGATAGTAACATCCGGGACACAGAAATTAGCTGTCATCTGTTTGCCCGGTGACACAATTTGTAAAGAATTTTGCAGGTACTGGTAATCGCAGTCGTACTTTGATGCAAAAGGTTTGGAAATGAAGCAATGCGATGCACCAGTGTCAAAAGGAACTTTTGCAGGGATATCATTAACAGGAAGGTTACCCATGATCACATCTGACGAATCCTCTGCCTGAGCTGCGTTCATCAAGTTGACCTTGGCGGACTTGGGGTTATTCTTGACCATAGCTGTACTTGCCGATCTGACAGGAGGAGGAGGAGGAGGAAGACGCCTCTGGTTGAAACACTTGTTGGCGTACTGACCCTTCTGTTGGCACTTGTTGCACGTGACCTCTGAAAGCGGACGGTGGTACGGAGCACTCCATCTTGGAGCTTGAGACGAAGTCTTGTTCTGAAAGCCTGGGTTGGGTGGGTGGGAAGAACCACTGCCACCTTTGCTCTTCTGCTGATACGGCTGACGGAACGGAGGAGGAGGAAGCCAATACTTCTGCTGCTTAGCCACTTGAGTAGAGGAAGAAGGCGTAGTGTCTCTGACTCGCTTCCTGGAAGCATCACACCTCAAATGAGCAGCCTCTTGCTTCAGTGCCATGTTGTAGAACTCATCGTATCTCAACGGCTCAAAAAGGACAAGAGCGAGCTGAATTTCTTCACGGAGACCACCCCTGAACTGATAGATCATGCTCTTCTCATCAGGAACATCCTGCTTGGAAAAACGGGCGAGCTTCTGGAACAACTTGTTGTAGTCATAGACAGACAAAGAGCCTTGCTTCAGATTGCGGAATTCCTCACGTTTGCTTTCAGTCACACTCTGAGGGATGTGATGAGCTCGGAAATCTCGACAGAAATCATCCCAAGTGATCAAACGTCCACCTCTGGAATCCTTGTACTGCTGGAACCACTCTGCGGCCTGATCTTTGAGCTGGAAAGAAGCAAACTTGACGAAATCTTCAGGCCTGACGTTGATGCATTCAAAATGCTTCCCAGATCCACTAGCCAATCGTCAGCATCAGTAGCCTCAACACAATTGCTGAACGTCTTTGGACCATTAGCGAGGAACTGGTTCAGAGTAGCAAAATGGTTCTGATTATTGCCTTGATTCCCTTGACTGCCTTGATTCCGCTCTTGGAGGATTTGCATGATCAACTGTGTATTTGCATTGGTTGCGGCCATCACAGCTTGCCAAGCCTCCGGAGGCGGTGGAGGTGGTAGCGGATCAGGGTTCGGAGTCGTGCGCGTTGGAGGAGCCATCCTGAAGAGGTTGACCACCATTAGCACACAAATAGACAAATATTGAAGGTGAATCCAACGGAATGAAAATTGCAACATAAAGTCTTCACATCCGAACAAAATGAACGAATGCACTTCTCTTGAAGTGGTCACATATTCCTAAATTGCGAAGCCACGAAGAATCGGGTAGAAGAGGTACATCAACGAGGGATGGAATCAACATATGTCGTCGAAGCAACTCGAATACCACAACTCAAAATAAAACCAAGGATTGGCTTGCGGAATAAGTCGGAACAAACATATGATAGAGATTTTGTCTGAAGTTTTCATGGTGGGACCTACACGGGCTTGATCGTACAGCACCATCATGTACAAGGCAGTGCACATGACATACGAAGCGTCCCCGAGTCAGCATAGCCAAGGACTCTTTAAGACACAACGAGACCACTGTAAAATCGACCGTGAATAGGCAAACCACTAGACGTCGAACCCCAATTTCATATCATACAACTGTTGGAAAGATATCCTAAGAGCTACTTGAATTCCCACCTATGAAACTCCCGAAACTTTCCGGTTATGCAATCAGGTGTTGGGGATACAGGGGAAGCATAATATCTCACCCAAGCTAGCAAATCCTACATCCAGCTGTATCCATCCTTCAACACATAACCAAGAAACCTTCGGAAACCATCTACCTCAACCTTCGAAAAGCATCCGTTATACAAGTTATGGCGATACTCCCGAACTCCCGCCCCAGTACTGGGTGGCGTCGAGGTTATCTCACCAACGAACTGCATAAAGGAGATTTTCGATGTCGCGAACATATCTCAAGTATACCAGAATTGCAACGATAGAATTATGATGACAACACCTCAGAGCTCAACTCCCCGGGACACTTCCACTAAACCCCTGACAGGAGGCACCAAGAAAGTATTCTCATCATAAGCCATCGGAACAAATCCAAGATACTCGCGTGATCCTAAATTTTTTTTGTGAAATTTGAGAAGAGAAGAGCCAAAACTCTACGTCAGGATGCCTTACCAGAGCGATGAGGAGACTGGAAGTAAAAAGAATTCCTAAGCTCTCCGATATATAATTCCTAAGGACTCAAAACATTTTTCTAGACACAACTCGGCTGCTAAAAACGATCAAGCAATGGGGGCTCCTAAGGTCGGGGAAGGCTCTGATTACCAACTTGTAACGCTCTCGATGTGGCTATATCTCCCACGTGTCGAGGCACGACTTAGAGGCATAACCGCATTGAAAGCAATGTTGCAAGTTAGGAAATCATCACACATCCCATGTACATAAATAATATAAAGGGGAGGTACATAGTTGACTTACACTCGCCACGTCACATCAAAGTACATAAATAACATCCATCATACAAATCACTCATGGCCCGACTACGGCGCCAAAATGGAAAAGACCCCCAACATGCGACAAGGCCCTGAATCTACCCCGACTGGGCACCACTACTGATCATCAGGAAAAGACACATAGTAACGCTGAGAGTCCTCGTCGTACTCCCACTTGAGCTCAAGCGCGCCATCTGGAGCAGTATCATCTGTCCCTGCATCTGGTGTTATAGTAATCTGTGAGCCACAGGGACTCAACAATCTCGCACCCTCGCGATCAAGACTATTTAAGCTTAATAGGTAGGAAAGGGGTAATGTATAAGTGGAGCTGCAGCAAGAGACTAGCATATATGGTGGCTAACTTATTCGCAAAAGAGAGCGAGAAGAGGAGGCAAAGCACGAGCGAGAAACTAGAGAGCAACCTGCGCAAACATAACTCCAACACCGTGTCCACTTCCCGGACTCCGCCGAGAAGAGGCCATCACGGCAACACACTTAGTTGATTCATTTTAATTAATTAAGGTTCAAGTTATCTACAACCGGACATTAACAAATTCCCATCTGCCCATAACCGCGGGCACGGCTTTCAAAAGATCAATCCCTGCAGGGGGTCCCAACTTAGCCCATAACAAGCTCTCACGGTCAACGAAGGAATAGACCTCCACCCAAGACACACCGATCAGACTCGGTATCTCGGTACAACAAGACGATTCGACAGGTTAAAACAAGTCCAGCAACACCGCCCGAATGTGCCGACAAATCCCGATAGGAGCTGCACATATCTCGTTCTCAGGGCACACTCAGATGAGCTCTCCATACAACTAAAACCAAACCTCGAGTTTCCCCGAGGGGGCACTGCACAGGACTCTAGTTCGGACCAACACTCAGAGGAGCACTGGCCCGTGGGGGGCTAAAATAAAGATGACCCTCGGGCTCCGGAAACCCAAGGGAAAAAGGGGTAGGTGGAAAATGGTAAAACCAATGTTGGGCATTGCTGGAAAAGCTTTAATCAAGGCGAACTATCAAGGGGTTCCCATTATAGCCCAACCGCGTAAGGGACGCAACAATCCGGGAACATAACACCGATATGACGGAAACTAGGGCGGCAAGAGTGGAACAAAACACTAGGCGAGAGGCCGAGCCTTCCACACTTTACCAAGTATATAGATGCATTAAGATAACATGGCAATATAGTGATATCCCAACAAGTAAATAAATGTTCCAACAAGGAACGGCTCCAATCTTCACCTGCAACTAACAACGCTATAAGAAGGGCTGAGCAAAGCGGTAACATAGCCAATCAACGGTTTGCTAGGACAATGGTGGGTTAGAGGCTCAATCATGGCAATTGGGAGGCTGACAAGCAAGTGGTAGGCATCGTAGCATTGGCATAGCAAAAGAGCGAGCAAACTAGCATAGCAAAGATAGTAGTGATTTCGAGGGTATGATCATCTTGCCTGCACAGTTGTTAGAGTTGACTGGATCCTCAAAAGCAAACTCAACGGGCTCCTCATTAGCGAACTCGTCTCCCGGGTCTACCCAACAACACAAACAAGCAATAAGGATACAATCAACCACGTGCAATGACAACCAATAATATGCAAAGATGGTATGCTATGCGGGATGCGATGCGGGATGCAAAATGCAAGACGTGACAGGAAATGCATGAACCTGGCCTCAACTTGGAAAACCAAGTGTGCCACTGGATAGAGGGGATGAAATCACCTGAAAACGATATAAATATCATAGGAATCGGAGCTACGGTTTGGAAATGGCAAGCGTTTTATGAAACGAACCGATCTGCGATTTACAGCAAGTAGGCACCTAAATGCAACGAAGTGAACATGCTACAGCCACCAAACATGAAAACAAAATACATGGCAGGGACGTACACAAGATGCTTAACAAATCACTAGCACTGAGCCATAGCCAAATTCATCCATTGAGAGGTTCAAACAAGCATGGCAAAACTGAATAAGCAAAACAGATTTCAGACTTAGTGAAATTAACACTAGTCTGAAATTTTAGACCACGATGCTCTCTTCGGAGCAGCAAAACAACATGAAACATAACCTGAAAATGACAAGTAATAACATGGCATGGAGCTACTCAACAAGCTTAACAAAACACCCAAAGTGACCTGGGGCCAAAAGGGTTCACAAAATACTCTAACAAGCACAC
Organism: Triticum monococcum; assembly: GCA_034509565.1. Classification (NCBI taxonomy): domain Eukaryota; kingdom Viridiplantae; phylum Streptophyta; class Magnoliopsida; order Poales; family Poaceae; genus Triticum; species Triticum monococcum. Next base: position 499,275,224 of record CM067843.1, read on the forward strand.
GAACATAGATGAAACACAATCAGTTTTCAGACTTAGTGAAAACTGAGACATGCTGAAATTATAACTCACGAAGGCATGTAAACGAGCTCGATGCACTCACCATGGTGCAAGTCATAGTAAGGCAAGCATATATCCATAAAGAAGGCACAAAATGATAGCTAGACATGACAAGAACAATGGCATAGCATGCACGGATCACTAGCAATAGCATCGGCAAAATCGCAAACAAGTTGACGATCTGCCCAGATTTACCACAAAGCAAAAGTAGAGCTCGATTGAATCAAGCTAGATCACTCCACATGTGCAAACAAAGACATGGATGGATAGAGCATAACATAAATATCAAAACTCCCTGACTGATCATCCTCAAAAGAGGCACGGGTCACTAGGAAACAAGCTGAACATATGGCATCATGAACTAAAATATCCCAGACTTAGTGAAAATCACTAAGTCCGTGAAAACAGAATTCTCAGGTACCCCTCTTTGCAAGCTTGCACAAGTCACCACACACATCCTAAAAATGCATGGGTGGCACCTCTGGAAAGAAGACAAAATGCTTAACAAATCATCCCAAAGGCTCACAGGCATATCATGCACACAACAATCATGGAAAAAATGACAAAAGTTTATGATGAGCTAACGGATCTGCAATTTAACTCATGATGCCTCCTTCTAACAGCATTTTCGGCATCAAGATGAACTCAAATGCAAATGATGCAATGGAATGAAACGATGTACTCGTCGAGGCGAAGATTTTGATATATCATATGTCCAAAACGGAGCTACGGATGCGGAGATATGAGCAGTCAAAGTAGGCATCATGAGCTAGGGTTAGGAGGGAAAAGTCAACCCGAGGTAATTCCAGATCTGGATCCGGCCGGGCACGCGGATCGAGGCCGCCAGAGTTACTATTCACGTCGGAGAGGAGAGGGACGCCGGGCTCGGGGAAGTCGCCGGAGACCGGGGCCGGCCGGAGCTCGTGGCCGCGGTGGCCGGTGGGGTCTGGCCGCGGTCGCCGGGTCGGCGAGGGCGCGCGGCGCCGGCCGGCGATGGCGGCGCGGCGGCCAGCCGAGAAGAGGACGGCGGCGGGGCGCGGGCGCTCGGGCCCGGGAGGCGGCGTACGGGGGCCGGGCGCGGGCCAGGCGGGCTCAGCGGCGGCGGTGTGGTCCGCCCGCCACGTGGCGGCGTCCGGTTGGCGGCGGTGGTGGCGGACGTTGTCCGGCTCCGCCCGGACACGTCCGTCGGCGGCGGATCTCTCGTTTTTTTGGAACTAGGGTTGGACGGGGAAGACGGGATCCAAAAATGGAGGGGGTTTAAATAGGCATAGAGGGAGCTAGGAGAGTCCAAATGAGGTGCGGTTTTCGGCCACGCGATCGTTATCGAACGCTCTAGGACATGGAGCAGAGTTTGGTGGGTTTTGGGCCAAATAGGAGGGGTGTTGGGCTGAAACACACACGAGGCCTTTTCGGTCCCTCGGTTAACAGTTGGAGTATCAAATGAAGTCCAAATGGTACGAAACTTGACAGGCGGTCTACCGGTAGTAAACCAAGGCCGCATGGCAAGTCTCGATCCAATCCGGAAATGTTTAATCCCCACACACGAAAGAAAGCTAGAAATGGCCACCGGAGGAGAACGAAGCGCCGGAATGCAAAACGGACAACGGAGAAAATGCTCGAATGCATGAGATGAACGTGTATGCAAATGCAATGCACGTGACGACATGATATGAGATGCATGAAAACGAAAACAACACACGGAGACAAAGACCCGAACCCGAGGAATAAATATAACTTAATGCCGGAAACGGCAAGAGTTGGAGTACAAATTGGGAAAGTAATATCTGGGGCGTTACAGACGAACCCAAGGAGATTCGTTCCAAAGACTACATCATCATCAACGACACTGACTCTGACCCCGACGATAGTGTTGATGATTCCGAAGACGAAGCTAGAGCGGATATCATGGAGTCCTCCAGCAATCAAAATTTCTAGTAGACCACCATATTATTAGTAGTATTCCCCCATGTATATATTAGTAGTCCGAGCACTGTAACAATAGTTAGATCGATTGTATGCCCTTGATTTTGTTTTGGAGTGATATTGATTGTGTTTGTCTCATGTGCATACGGGTAGTGCTTTCCCATTAGACCTCATTCTATTCTAATCTCTCCCCTCTAAACCCATCAAATGCCTATGAGACGTGACCCCCGATTTGCCTTCCCACCGGAGCTCACTCAGTTAATCCAGCAGCGAAATACACTAATGAAGTTACTAGTACAGAATCAGGGCAACAACAACAACAACAACAACAACAAAAACAACAACAACAACCCACCGCAACCACCTCCAGTTGACAACTTAACCCGTTTTTTGAGGTTACAACCACCTGTGTTTTCCAGTAGCACCGAGCCCATAGTTGTGGATGACTGGCTACGTAAGATTGGAAGGGAGTTAACCACTGCCGGTTGCACAGATGCTGAGAAGGTGCGTTTTGCTGCACACCAATTGGATGGACCCGCAGCCGCATGGTGGGAGAATTACACAGCCACTTTCCCCATAGCCAATGTTACTTGGGAGCAATTTCAGCAAGCATTCTGCACTGCTCATGTCTCAACTCAAGCTATGAGCATGAAGAAGCATGAGTTTCGCAACTTACGCCAGGGCAACCATACTGTAGGGCAGTACGTGGAGGAGTTTAGCAAGCTAGCCCGTTATGCCCCAGATGACATGGCCACCGATGCCGCGAAACAGGAGAAGCTTATGGAAGGGCTGAATGATGAGATGAGTATGCAGTTGATGGTGGCAACATTCAACAACTACCAGGAGTTAGTAGACAAGGCTCTTATGATTGAAGGGAAGCAACAGCAGATTGAGAGTCGTAAAAGGAAGTATGGACAAGGGAAATACAATTCAGGAGCTCAGCAGAAACCCCGTTTCACCCCGAACCACGGAGGATTTTCCCTACAACCATGGAGGCCACACTCACAATAGAGGAAGTTCGCATAACCACGGTGTCTCCAAGAACGGAATCGGGAATGGAGCAGGCAGCAATCAGAACCACTCTAACCCAGCAACGCCCGCCAAGAAGGATCTAAGTCACATTACTTGTTTCAAGTGCGGGCATACTGGACATTACGCCACTGAATGTTCTGAAGCAAAGAATGGTAATGGAAATGGAAGCTGTGGAAAGAAGCCCAACCCTTTCAATAGAGGACAAGTGAACCACGTGAACGTGGAGGAGGTTGAAGAGCAGCCAGATGCAGTTATCGGTAAGTTTTTGGTTAAGTCATTTACCGCTCTTGTTCTTTTTGATACTGGTGCATCGCATTCATACATTTCAAGGGGATTTGTGGACAAGTTTAAGTTACCCACCCTAGCCCTTAGGACACCTTTTCTAGTGAGCTCACCCGGTGGAGAGTATATGGCCAGCCGATGGTGCGATCGGTTACCCTTAACCATTGGTAGCCATGTTTTCCCCCCAGACCTTATAATTCTGGAGTCACAAGGATTGGATGTGATACTAGGAATGGATTGGCTATCGAAGTATGGAGGAAACATTGATTGTGCCAGTAGGTCAATTCTACTCACCACACCGGAGGGACAAAGGATTCAGTATGTATCCAGGCATACTCCTAAGAGTACTCACGTAAATTCCCTCATGGGAGTTTTTCAGGAAGAAGTGTCTGTAGTGAAGGATTACCCGGATGTATTTCCAGAGGAATTACCAGGCATGCCCCCGGATCGAGACATTGAGTTTTTGGTAGAGTTATTGCCACGCACCGGACCGATATCGAAGAGACCATACCGGATGCCCGCAAATGATCTATAGGAGATTAAGAAACAGATTAAGGAGTTATTGGAGAAAGGTTACATTCGACGAAGTTCGTCACCCCGGGGAGCCCCAGTGCTCTTGGTTGAGAAGAAGGATAAATCTCTGAGAATGGTTGTGGATTATCGTGCATTGAATGAAGTGACAATCAAGAACAAGTACCCACTGCCGATGATCAATGATTTGTTTGACCAGCTGCAAGGAGCTAAAGTATTTTCCATGATCGATTTACGACCAGGGTACCACCAGCTGAAGATTCAAGAACATGATATACCTAAGACAGCTTTCACCACAAGTTACGGGTTGTATGAGTACATGGTTATGTCATTCGGATTGACTAACGCCCCTGCCTATTTCATGAGTATGATGAATAAGGTGTGCATGGAGTTCTTGGATAAGTTTTTTGTGGTGTTCATTGATGGCATTTTGGTATACTCGAAGAATGAAGAGGAGCATAAGGAGCATTTGCGTTTAGTTCTCGAGAAGCTTAGCAAACATCAGTTATACGCCAAGTTCAGCAAATGTGAGTTTTGGTTGAAGGAAGTTGGATTCCTTGGACATGTTATATCAGGAGAAGGTATAGCAGTAGACCCTACTAAGGTTCAGTCAGTCACTGAGTGGTTGGCACCCACCTCAGTTGGAGAGATCCGCAGTTTTCTAGGACTCACAGGATATTATCGGAGATTCATTGAGAATTTCTCTAAGATTGCAAAGCCCATGACAGAGTTGTTGAAGAAGGACACCAAGTTTAAATGGACGGATGAATGTGAGGCAAGTTTTCAGGAGTTGAAGAAACGTTTGACTACAGCCCCAGTGCTAATTCTGCCAGATATACGTAAAGATTTCCAAGTGTATTGCGACGCGTCTTGCTTAGGACTTGGAAGTGTACTTATGCAAGACGGAAGAGTTTTTTCGTATGCCACACGACAGCTTTAACCGCATGAATTAAATTATACCCCGCATGATTTGGAGTTAGCAGCCGTAGTGCATGCACTCAAAACCTGGAGGCATTTTCTTATTGGAAACCGTTGTGATGTGTACACGGATCATACGAGTTTGAAGTACATTTTCACATAGAAGGAGCTGAATCTCAGGCAAAGGAGATGGTTGGAGCTCATAAAGGATTATGATATGAAGTTGCACTATCATCCAGGCAAGGCCAATGTCGTAGGAGACGCTTTGAGCCGGAAGAGTTACGCCAATACCCTCATAAGCGGAGGATTGCCAACGGAGTTAGCTAAAGATCTCAGGAAGCTATGTATGGAGATAGTCCCTAGAGGTTTTTTTGCAGCATTAGAAATTCAGTCGACATTATTGGGAAAATTCGAGAAGCTCAGAAGGATGATAAGGAAATGGCTAGATAAAGGAGAAGATGAGCAAAGGAAAGGCCAAAGGTTTTCGTGAGGATTAGCACGGCAACTTGTGGTTTGAGGACCGTGTTTACGTGCCCAATAATGTGGAGATCGGGAACTTGATACTTCAGGAGGCTCACGACTCGCCATACCCGATACACCCCGGAAACACCAAGATGTATTTGGATTTGAAGGAGCGTTTCTGGTGGACTGGAATGAAGAAAGATATTGCCGAGTATGTAGTAGTATGTGATGTATGTCAGAGAGTGAAGGCGGAACATCAGAAGCCAGCAGGATTACTGCAGCCTGTGCCAATACCCGAATGGAAATGGGACAAGCTTGGCATGGATTTTATCACTGGATTACCCAGGACCCGATCGGGATACGATTCTATCTGGGTAGTAGTGGATCACTTGTCCAAAGTGGCTCACTTTATCCCAGTGAAAACCACCTATACCAGTGCGAAGTTGGCCAAGATATACATGACCAGGATCATATGTCTGCATGGAGTTCCGAGGACTATTGTATCAGATAGAGGAACACAGTTTACTTCAAAGTTTTGGCACTAGCTGCACCAGACTTTGGGTACCAGGCTAGAATTCAGTACAACTTTTCATCCTCAGACAGATGGACAGACCGAGAGAGTTAATCAGATTCTGGAGGACATGTTGAGAGCTTGTGCGCTAGATTATGGATCTAGTTGGGATGATAACTTTCCCTACGCGGAGTTCTCATACAACAACAGCTACCAGGCCAGTTTGAAGATGGCACCTTTCGAAGCTTTGTATGGAAGAAGGTGCAGGATGCCGTTGATGTGGGATGAAGTTGGAGACCACCAGTTGTTTGGACCAGATTTGATCAAAGAGTTAGAAGAGATGGTTAAGCTAATTCGAGATGGATTGAAGGTAGCTCAGTCTAGGCAGAAAAGTTATGCGGACTCAAACGCGAGGAGGTAGTCTATGAAATCGGAGACAGAGCATATCTTCGTGTGTCACCCCTGCGAGGAGCTAAACATTTTGGAGTTAAGGGAAAACTAGCCCCAAGATTTGTAGGACCATACCAAGTTTTAGAACATATGGGAGAAGTTGCCTACAAATTGGAGTTACCCGAAGGACTGTGAGGAGTTCATGACGTGTTTCATGTTTCCTAGTTGAAGAAGTGTCATGCAGAGATGGCCAATATTCCTCTGAGAGATACAGTGCCCCTGGAAGCAATTCAGTTGGATAGTGATCTGACCTATGAGGAGAAACCAGTCAAGATTCTTGAGTTTACCAGCCGAGTTACACGCAGCAAGGTTATCAAATTTTGCAAAGTTCAGTGGAGCCACCATGTCGAGGATGAAGCCACCTGGGAACGAGAGGAAGACCTACGCAAGGACCACCCACACCTATTTTCTAGCCAACCCGAATCTCGAGGACGAGATTCATCTTAAGGGGGGTAGGTTTGTAACATCCCAAATTTTCAATTTGGAATGTTATACATAGGTCATCATTGCATATCATATTTTATTGCATTTTGGTTGATCCTAGGAATTCTAAGCAAATGAAGGACCCATGGAGAGAGTTGGGAATTTTGTTATTTTCATATTTGAGTTTTTTTTCAAATTTTGAAAAGAGGATCATTTGGTTTTAATCATTTTTCTCTTCAAATATTTCTAATATGAAAAATAAAAGAGAGGGGATACAATGACTTCTCCAAATAAAGAAATATTGGAGGAAAAATATTAAAATCAAATAAGTATTTTATTTGGACTTTTATTGCTATTTTATTTGAATTAGGAAAAATATGCGTTTTTTAAAAATTGCATTAGAGGCCCAAATAAATGTTCACTTTGTCCGCAATATTATTAGAGGGCCGTGAAAATTTATTTCAGGATTTTTGGACTCCGTTTAGTATTTCTTTTATTAGTTTTTCCATGTCAGGATTATTTAAAAAGAGTAAACCGACCTAACGGGCCGTGTCCATCCCGGACACCTTGCCCCGGCCGGCCCATGAAAGGCCGAGGCCTTGCCCCGCCAGCCCAGCCGCCCCGCCCCCGTAAACCCTAGCGCCGCCGCCGCCGTTCCCCACCGCCACCGCCGTCGTTCCCCACCGCTGCCGTCGCGCGAAGCCGCCGCCGTGACGCCACCACCCCGTCGCCTCGCCGCCGCCGTTCCCCACAGCTGGAGCTGTCGCCCGCCGCCACCGATCCTATCGTTGCCGAGGTAGCCACGGCCGCCAACTTAGTTTTCTCGGGAAAACAGTTTTAGTTTTTTTAGTTTCGGTTCGGTTTTTTCGGTTTAGCTAAATAGCGGACATTCGTCCGTATGTTTGTTTTAACAAACGCTGTTCGTCAGTTAGCCGTAGACAGCGAACGCTTGTTCATTAGCCTGTTCGTCTCGTTTTTTCTAGGGTTTTTTTGCGATTATTTTCGATCGCGATTTCTGCCCTGATCTTCGTTTCAGTTTATCTTTTTGCTCATTTATCAAAATCAGGTGAAACAAGCGCCTAGATCTTCGTCTAGAAGCCCTCTTTCTGTTTAACCAACTTGAATAAGATTTTGGTACTGTAAATTTTGACTTTAGTCTAGATTAGTAAATAGATCTTGTTTCTTTCGTAGTTTGAGTTTCGTTGCTCCGTTTGATTTGATTCTTTTTGCAAACCGGAGTTCTTCAGTTGAACTTTCTGGTTAGATCTTCTTATTTGATTTTTATCCATGCTTTTAGTTGAGTGCTTATGTATGCTATTGTTTGTTTGCGATAGAATTCCCGGAGTGTGAAGCGTGCTACTACGAGTCTCTAGGTTTTGCAGATCGTCAGCAAGGCAAGTAACACTTTGATCATATCCCTTTTACCCAGTTTTTATGCATTAGTTTCAACCCTCAAACATTGCATGAGTAGGATCTCTTAACTTGTGGGTTTGGGAACTAGATGATGAGGTAGAACCTATTACCTTTTTTATCAAACCCTGGGAGTTACTTCTACATTATGCTACTTATTACCATGCTATGCTCGTGGACGTGGTTTGGGTCTGAGAGTATCCATGACATATGTGAGATTGTTAATTAATGGTTTACTTAAGGTGGCTACTTAAATACACATCTGGGTGGATTGGTTGCGGGCACCTGGAGAATCCAGTGTTGTCCTAGAATATCCCGGAGTACCCGTGTGATCATCCTACGGTTCACCACCCAGGCTCAAAGGTATCATAAGATTATTCATCCTAGAAACTTCCGTGTGCGGCCACAAGCTATTCTGGGCTCTAGCATAGTTGAGTAGGTTGCATGACCTCTTCCAGTGGTAGGCTAGGAGATGTAGGGGATGTAGGTTGCTATTGTCTACCCAGGGTTAGAGTTAATGCTTCCGAAAGACTGTGTCTCGGTCATCTGTTTCTCAAACACCATGTAGTCCGAGAAAATCCAACGGAGGAGATCGAGTCTTGTGGGGAAAAGTACGCAAACCTCTGCAAAGTGTACAAACTAATCATGGTTAGCCGTGTCCCCGGTTATGGACAACTTGAGTATCTGGTACTTGAATTATTGATTTGATCTCATCACTCTAAATTAATTTGTTGGGTTGATAATGATTAGTTTAATGGGGATTGAGTTGGAGGAACCTTCTCAATGTTTCAACCACCATGATAGTTAAATAAATCATATTCCTTTGTTGTAGGGAAAAATTGGCTTTTCGCAAAAAACATTATAACCATAGAGCCTCCACCAGCCATATATGCATGTAGTGATAGCATTTACTTGTTCTTTGCTCTACTATGTTATATTGCCAGCATATTCCATGTGTTGGCCCGTTTCGGGCTGTAACATATCATGTTGCAGACTTTTCAGATGAAGAGTAAGGTGCCCTAGGTCGTTTGTCGTGCACTCAGCTATGCCGTTGGAGTTGATGGACTCACTTTATCTTCCAAGCCTTCCGCTGTTATCTTACTTAGATGGCCTTAAGCCATATTTATTGTAATAAGTTCTCTCTTTGAGACTATCGATGTAATAAGTGTGTGATTGCTACTTTGTTATAAAACCATTCAAGTACTCTGTGTGTCAGCATTACCGATCCAGGGATGACACTGAAGCATAGAGACTTGACCATCTGAGGTCGGGTTGCTACAAGTATTGATAGTCTTGGAGAAAACTTGCTCTTCCTTGGACAAAACTATCCAATGATGGTGAAAGGTGATCCAGTTGTTGTTGACACAACTTTACTACCAATTATGAGAAGCAACTATATCTATACCTCGGACATTGCTATGGTTCCCTACCCTGGCTATCACAATATGCGTCCTGATATAGGCCGCTTCAGCCTAGATGATCAGTCTTGCGTTGGTCTTGAGATTGACAATAGTTGGCCCTTCCTAGAGAATCAGTTGTGGTTCAAAGCAAGCTTTTCCAATGCCGAGGATTGGTTGATCTGAAGTTCATTTCATTGCTTTGTTATTTGGTGTGTGAGAAAAACTTTAGTATTTACTAGAATGTTTTGTTGGAAATAATCTATAATCCAACATCTATCCTCGTTGTCATTGTGTGTTGATGACTTGGTGTATGTAATGAATGGTACATTTGCATATGCGTCTCGTCAACTCACACATGCTCGCACGGCACACGGGTCGTGTGGGCGGCACGTATATTGTTTTTCTATTTGGATGATTAATGCTGCCGCTTTATTGCTTAACCGAAGCATGGCACGTATCCATTATTGTTCTAACACTCACGGTTCATATAAATAATCCGTTTGGCATATTGGTTCCCAATTATTAATCATCTCCCGTCTATAATTAGATAAAAATTACATCGAAACTGGTCTCAAATTTGACCAAAAAAAGTACAATGCCACTTTGTATTGGTGTCCATATGAACAATGCTACTGATTTTAGTTGCAAAAATTAGATAGTGTTAGTGAGTTTTAGCTGCATATTTTGACAAATCGCAGTGTTACAAGGTTGACAAATAGCAATATTACTAGATCAACAAATGTCAATCTTTCTAGTTTGAGAAATGGCAACATACCCAATATGACAGATGCAAATCATAACCAATTGTTTCTACGTGGTTGTACACGGGTCATCCAAAACAACCATTTGCATTGAGGGGATGCACAAATCCTGCGCTTAAAATTTCCCTTAACTTAAGGGGGAAGACCATAGCTCTTACTTTGCATACATGTGTTCTATCTAAAATGTTTGCAATCAAGAGCTGCACAAATCCTGCTCGGCATATTTTCCCTTGGCTTCTTGGGGAAGTTGTCGGTTTGCATACGGGTGTTCTAACTAAAACGTTTGCGATGAGTGTTTTATATTTAAAAACCATTGACATTATTTTCAAAAGAAAACAGTTTGATAAGTCTGCACATTAAGAGAGAAAAACGCAAGTTCGTTCAAACCATATCTTTCATGCAGTCACACTGCGAATTTTTATTCATATGATCGAGAATTCAAGATACAATATTAAACCCCAAAAAAACTATTTCCGGCGGCGGCGTGCCGCGCCGTCATTGTCGTTGTCGTCCTCCGGGACGCCGTTGTTGAAGTCTTCATGGCAGCACAGAATGTTCTTCACTTGTAAATCAAACATAATGTCATCGCACGATCGATTGGCGGGGCGCGGGAGGACGGCAACTGGCGCTGCTGAGAGGTAGCAGTCGACGGCGGCATCCCATGCCGCTGAGGGGGGCACACGCACAGGCACGGTCATGGGCACGGGCATAGCAGGTGCAGCCAAACGCACGGGGACCAGCATCGTGGTGGGTGGAGGGGCGCGCACGGGCACGAGCGCTGGCGCTGCCATGTACACAAGCTCGCGTGGATCCACGGAGACCTCGCTGACGCCCGCGGCTTATAGCTCTGTGATAGTGCTCGGTGACTAGCCTGTCAATGCTATAGGGATGGTCGCTGGCGCGGGCGCGGGGATGAAAGTTGGGACGGGAGCAGGGGCAGCGGCCAGCTCATTCTGGGCCATGTCCAGAAGCCCAATTCATCCTTGTTTTCTATCTTCTCTGGCTCGGAGTTGACTTCACCAAACTTGAAGACTAGTGGCACATGATCATTCTGCACCATGGCGTTGGTGGAGGTCTGCGGGAGGGAGGGAAATGGGAGGCGGGCGGCCATGGAAGTCAAAGGGCTCGCTTCCTAGTGAGCCTGCATAGCGTACAGCTTGCACGCTTCCCGGTGAGCATGCGCTTTGGAGGACAGCTTGCATGCCTCTCGATCAGCCTACGCACCGGACTCCGCTCGCACGCCTCTCGTTCAGTCAAGAAGCTGTCCGCATGGCACCTCCTATAGCCATTAAAACCAAGACACATGGCGTCACGTGAACGGTTAATCGAACGCACATGATTTGAATTATACAAATGTTTGAGATATCAAAGTGGCAGCTATTTTTTCAAAATGCCTTTGTTCGATGTTATTCGAGAGCGCCTTCTCTCAAAATTTACACGAAAAATACCACAGCATGTCAGGTGCCATTCCATGATAGCATGCCAAGTTTCATGAATTTCAGATGAGTTTTGGATTTACTAGAATTTAAAAACAAAGTATCTCAACATTTTGCCGGCAATCAACGGTGCCCTAGCGTTTGAAATTCATTCCCATTTCTTGCATGGGACCTAAGCATGCACCCAAGGACACAGATTTGATTTTTCAACCAATTTATATGCACTTGAGCATGTGCATGTAGTTCAAATTTGAATTATGCACATAAATGCCTAGAAAACTTAGTTAATGTATAAAAATGTCCAAACAATCCCCAAAATTCATCCCCATTTCTTGCATGGGACATAAGCATAAACCCATGGACACATATATGATTTTACAACCCATGTTGTTGCACCGGAGCATGTGCATGTAGTTTAATTTTGAATTGTCCACCTAAAATGGCTAGAAACCCAATTTAATGTATAAAATGTCCAAACGAAATATCTACCTCCCTGCCCCTCCCCCTTAGCAAAAGCCACATTTCCCCTGTTTTCGCCTTCCTTTCCAAGTTGAAACCTTCACTCCTTGCTTGCAGCGCCGTCTCCTCGCCGGTGACCCTCCTTCACGCTGCTTGGCCTCGCCTATCCAGGCAGGTAATCCACACCCAACCCCCCTCCTCCTCCTCCTTCCACATCCCACATGCCCCGACCACCGGCACGACACCTTCCACCCAAATCACCGACCCCTCCACCAAATAAGTGTCGCCCTAAGCTATGGTGCATGTAGTATAGCCAGGATCTCAAGGAGCATTTGGCAGCGGAGAAGCAAATCGCGGCCGCACGCACGGATGAGGTCACGATGGATGCCATCCGTGCCGACCCCCAGATCTTGGAGGAGCACCACGCCATCGAGGCCACCATCAACGCCTCGCGCGCCGACACCGCGATGTGGTTGGCTGCTTTAAACGATAGTTCGTGGTGTTTTCTCGAGTCCACCCTCGGTGCCTTCGATGAAGACTACGAGGTGTTTTCTCAGTGTGAACGTGCTTGCCTCATCTCGAGAGCCAGCAGGTTGGTGCCCGGAGTGGCTCAGGCAACTCACCACTACGACGAGGGCACCCATGTTGCGGAGGCCTCGCCCTCTTCCATGTCCAAGCAGCCAATCGTCATCAATATCTCCGACAATGAGGAGTGGCTTGTCTTATTAGGTCACTATAAGGACCCATGTTCAATTTGCTAGCTACTGCCTTTCCTTAACAAATTCTAGTGAATTATGCTATCTACTTTTACCATGCAATATGTTGCTCTAGTGTATATGTTTTATATGTCGTGCAATGTGGTGCTCACTTATTAACTGTTAGTTAATTAGTTGTCGTGTTCAGTTAACTGTTTGGTTTAATTCTGCAAATGTGATGTTCAATTCTTGAGGCTGCAATTTTGTATTGGTCTTCCATGTGAGAAATAAATCAAATTTTTCTTTACAAAATACATGAGAAACAAATACAATTGCTATATTTCCAAGTTGTCAAGCATGCTTGGTTTGGTTAATTGTCTGATCTTCTAGTATGGTATACATTGTGCAATGTGGTGCTTAGTTAATGTTTGGTTCATTTGTTGTGGTGTTTAGTTAACCGCTTGGTTCAATTCTGCAATGTGATGTTCAATTGTTGTGGGTGCATTCTGTTATTATAGACCATGTGAGAAATAAATCGAATTTGCCTATACTAAATACATGAGAAACAAATATAATTTCTATATTTCCAAGTTGTTAAGCATACTTGGTTCGGTTAACTGTCTGATCTTCTATTAGGAGTATGTTATATTGTGCAATGTGGTGCTCAGTTAATGTTTTGTTCATTTTTTGTGGTGTTTAGTTAACTACTTGGTTCAGTTCTACAATGCGATGTTAAATTGTTGTGGGTGCATTATGTTATTATATACCATGTGAGAAATAAATCAAATTTGGTTGTACCAAATACATGAAAAACAAATACAATTGTTATATTTCCAAGTTGTTAAGCATGGTTGGTTTGGTTAACTGTCTAATCTTCTATTAGGAGTATGTTATGGTGCAATGTGGTGCTCAGTTAATGTTTGGTTCATTTGTTGTGGTGTTTAGTTAACTGCTTGGTTCAATTCTGCAATGCGATGTTCAATTGTTGTGGGTGCATTTTGTTATTGTATACCATGTGAGAAATAAATCAAATTTGGTTTTACTAAATACATGAGAAACAAATACAATTGCTATATTTCCAAGTTGTTAAGCATGCTTGGTTTGGTTAACTGTCTGATCTTCTATTAGGAGTATGTTATATTGTGCAATGTGGTGCTTAGTTGACGTTTGGTTCATTTGTTGTGGTGTTTAGTTAACTGCTTGGTTCAATTCTGAAATGCAATGTTCAATTGTTGTGGGTGCATTCTATTATTGTATACCATGTGAGAAATAAATCGAATTTGGCTGTACTAAGTACATGAGAAACCAATACAATTGCTGTATTTCCGAGTTGTTAAGCATGCTTAGTTTGGTTAACTGTCTAATCTTCTATTAGGAGTATGTTATATTGTGCAATGTGGTGCTTAGTTAATGTTAGGTTCATTTGTTGTGGTGTTTAGTTAACTGCTTGGTTCAATTCTGCAATGTGATGTCCAATTGTCGTGGGTAGAATTTTGTATTGTTGTGCATGTGAGGAATAAATCGAATTTGGCTGCACTTAATACATGAGAAACATATACAAGTGCTATATTTCCTAGTTCTTAATCATGCTTGGTTTGGATAAATGGGTTTTCCATGTGGCTTGAATTAATCTGATGAATCTGCAATGTGCTTATTTTCATCAACATTTTTCACTGATACCATGCGAACCCTTACTTAACCTGATGACTAACTACCTTATATGTGTTGCTGGGAAACAATGGGAAGCATTGATGTTTATAATCAAGGTTAGCACGTGCATGGTCCGTTGTCTAATAGCACATTATTGTGAAATTGCAGGAACCATTCTAATATTTAGGTTTTTACCAATTTGGTCTTGCACATGTAGGTCCTGCTGTCAGAGGTTTTGACCCACTGTTTGACCCTTTTCGCATGTGGGGAAATGACTTGTCCATGAATATCAACCAAGTCAAGAAACTCAGAAAGATTGTTAGGATAAATAAATTAGCGACAAAAAACAACAAGATCTTTGTCTCCACAATGAAGAAGACATCAGTTAACTACAAGATGGTACTAACTGTTATACCTTGCCTTTTTTTATTCCTTTGCCCCATTTCCAACATAGAGAAGATACTTATGCACATCCTTACTTTCAGGCCTTTCCAAAGCAGTTCACTGATGATTACCTCTCAAACCACCTCTATGGTCTGGAGGCGAGAAAGGTTTTCATACAACACCCATGGTTCAATATTGAATTATTCCTGAAGAGGACAAAGGATGGGCGGTCAGTCATCCACAGGCACTAGCCTAAAGTTGCAAAGACCTTGAACATGAATGAAGGCTCAATATTCGCCTTCCGCTTCAACAGTTTTCCAGATGAGATGCACATTTCCATGTACCGTCTATGATGCTAATTTCAAAAAGTTCTAGATGTTGCATGTGAAACTTGGTGCTGGTGCAGTTGTGTAATGGGGTAGCTGAGTGCTGAAGATATATCATGTTGTACTCTGATGTATTTCAATTATGAAATCATGCTTCCTTAATATCGAAATGAAATATATTATGTGCTTAATATGAATATTAATTAGATTAATAAATGGATTACTAATAATAGGGCAATTAGCCTGCGAATTGGATTTTTCTATTGCAAATGGTTATTCAGAAAACACCGTGGGCTATGACCTCAGGCAACACACACAGTTTCTAGGAATAAACCGTGTTGGAACAATGAACAATCACACGCGACATTCTCTTGAAAACTGTTTGTGTTAGGCCACCTTGTGCAAATGTTTACCACATAAAAACTGTGTGTGATGGACAACCTTTACCACACATTTGCTTCTACGCACCGTGTGTGATGCATTCAATAACACAAACAATATAATTGTTAATATCGTGTGCAATGGCAACGCTATCACAAACGATTTAACGGGGAAAATTGTGTGTGATGTATCAGCGAAGGAAACGTTTTCCTTGGAGCGACAATGTGGGATGTTCATATGAACGGAAACATTTAGCGGGGAGTAACTATGTGGGATGTACTTATGACCGAAAACAATTTCGCTTGTATAATTGTATTTTTTTAGCATTACTATATGTATAACCGTATTTGAGCGCTCGCCGGTCGCACACGACCTCATTTTGCCGAGCGTGTGTGCCAGGAGAGCATATCCCCGACGGTTTCTTGGTCGTGTGGGAAGGACCCCCCTATCGCCCACACTCACTTGGCGACGGTTTCAAATGCCGTTGCGGAAAGGGGTTAAAACCCGTTTGTATAGCATGTCATTGTACTAGTGGTAGTCTAAATATTTAGTGGGTAGCAACATCTCTTCCCCCTCATCATGCCTAATAGGTATCTCAAAATGTATAGCAAGGCAGGAGGCATAAATACCTCCAAAGATCGTGTAGTTTGTGTTTAACCGATGAGCAACAATGGTGCCCAAACTAAAAGTTCTATCACGATATAAAGCATGGTGCAAAATAGCGAGGTCAGGGGCACTAAGGCATGGAGAGTAATGACTTCACATATGAAGAGTATGATGAATAAAAGTTGTTGAGAGTTGACAAACATAGTTTTGGTCATCGTTGCAATTAATAGGAAGTAATAAAGAAAGAGAGGTTTTCACATATAAATATACTATCTTGGACATCTTTTATGATTGTGATCACTCATTAAAATATGACATGCTAAAAAGTTGATGTTGGATAAGGAAGACAACGTAATGGGTTATGTTTTCTTACATCTGAAATAAATTATATTGTCATGGATCATCCAACATATGGAGCTTGCCTTTCCCCCTCATGCTAGCCAAATTCTTTGCACCAAGTAGAGATACTACTTGTGCTTCCAAATATCCTTAAACCCAGTTTTGCCATGAGAGTCCACCATATCTACCTATGGATTGAGTAAGATCCTTCAAGTAAGTTGTCATTGTTGCAAGCAATAAAAATTGCTCCCAAAATATGTATGATTTATTAGTGTGGAGAACATAAGCTTTATACGATCTTGTGATGTGGAAGAAATAAAAGCAATGAAGTGCATAATAAAGGTCCATATCACAAGTGGCAATATAAAGTGACGTTCTTTTGCATTAAGATTTCGTGCATCCAACCATAAAAACACATGCCAACCTCTGCTTCCCTCTATGAAGGGCCTATCTTTTATTCTTGTCTTATACTTCATACAAGAGTTATGGTGATCTTCACCTTTCCTTTTTACATTTTATCCTTTGGCAAGCACTATGTGTTGGAAAGATCCTGATATATATAGCTAATTGGATGTGAGTTTTCATGAACTATTATTGTTGACATTACCCTTGAGGTAAAAGGTTGGGAGGCAAAACTATAAGCCCCTATCTTTCTCTGTGTTCGATTAAAACTTCATACCCATAAGTATTGCATGAGTGTTATGAATTGTGAAAGACTAAATGATAGTTGAGTATGTGGACTTGCTGAAAAGCTCTTATATTGACTCTTCCCGATGTTATGATAAATTGCAATTGCTTCAATAACTGAGATTATAGTTTGTTAGTTTTCAATGAAGTTTCTGATTCATACTTGAAACTGTGAATGAATTGCTACTTTAGCATAAGAAATCATATGACAATATATATATATATATGTTACTGTTATAAGAATGATAATGATGCCCTCATGTCCGTATTCTATTTTATCGACACCTCTATCTCTAAACATGTGGACATATTTTTCGATATCGGCTTCCACTTGAGGGCAAGCGAGGTCTAAGCTTGGGGGAGTTGATATGTCCATTTTGCATCATGCTTTTATATCAATATTTATTGCATTATGGGCTGTTATTACACATTATGTCACAATACTTATGCCTATTCTCTCTTATTTTACAAGGTTTACACGAAGAGGGAGAATGCCGACAGCTTTAATTCTGGGCTGGAAAAGGAGCAAATATTAGAGACATATTCTGCACAACTCCAAAACTCCTGAAACTCCACGGAGGTCAGCTTCAGAATATATATAAAAAATATTGGGCGAAGGAAGCACCAGAGGGGGGCCACCCACCATCCATGAGGGTGGGGGCGTGCCCTACCCCCCTGGGCGCACCCCCTGCCTCATGGGCCCCCTGGCAGGCCTCCGGTGCCCATCTTTGGCTATATGAAGTCTTTCACCCTGGAAAAAGTCATAATCAAGCTCACGGGACGAAACTCTGCCGCCACGAGATGAAACCTTGGCGGAACCAATCTAGGGCTCCGGCAGAGCTGTTCTGCCAGGGAAACATCCCTTCGGGAGGAGGAAATCATCACCATCTCCAACAACATCGATCCTCTCATCGAGAGGGGGTCAATCTCCATCAACATCTTCACCAGCACCATCTCATCCCAAACCCTAGTTCATCTCTTGTATCGAATCTTTGTCTCAAAACCTTAGATTGGTACCTGTGGGTTGCTAGTAGTGTTTATTACTCCTTGTAGTTGATGCTAGTTGTTTATTTGGTGGAATATCATATGTTTAGATCCTTTATGCATATTAATACCCCTCTGATTATGAACATGAATATGATTTATGAGTAGTTACGTTTGTTCCTGAGGGCATGGGAGAAGTCTTGCTATAACTAGTCATGTGAATTTGGTATTCGTTCGATATTCTGATGAGATGTATGTTGTCTTTCCTCTAGTGGTGTCATGTGAACGTCGACTACATGACACTTCACCATTATTTGGGAATAGGGGAAGGCATTGGGAAGTAATAAGTAGATGATGGGTTGCTAGACTGACAGAAGCTTAAACCCTACTTTATGTGTTACTTCGTAAGGGGCTGATTTGGATCCACGTGTCTCATGCTATGGTTAGGTTTACCTTAATACTTCTTTTGTAGTTGTGGATGCTTGCAAGAGGGGTTAATCATAAGTGGGATGCTTGTCCAAGGAAGGGCAGTACCCAAGCACCGTTCCACCCACATATCAAATTATCAAAGTAACGAACGTGAATCATATGAGCGTGATGAAAACTAGCTTGACGATAATTCCCATGTGTCCTCGGGAGTGCTTTCCTTTATATAAGAGTTTGCCCAGGCATGTCCTTTGCTACAAAAAGGATTGGTCCATCTTGCTGCACCTTATTTACTTTTATTACTTGTTACCCGTTGCAAATTACCTTATCACAAAACTATCTGTTACCAATAATTTCAGTGCTTGAAGAGAATACCTTACTGAAAACCGCTTGTCATTTCCTTCTGCTCCTCATTGGGTTTGACACTCTTACTTATCGAAAGGACTACGATGGATCCCCTATACTTGTGGGTCATCAGACCCCGGCAAGACCCTTGCCGGGGACATCTGCAGGGCCACAGCCAGGTCCATGCCTACGAAGGTTTCACTACCTCATGGTCGTTCCAATGCTGCATCCTGCCTGCCAACTAGGCGCGCACCTACGTGGCAGCATGCAGCTCCTAGGCCAACCAGGCAAGCACCTGCGTGGTGGAATGCAGATCTTCGTGAAGACCCTGCCACCGCACTAGCGCAGCAGCCAGCCAGCCAACGTGGCGCTGCATGCCTTGTCAGCTTGGACGCGCATCGAAGCAAGGTGAGGCGGCAGCAGACGGGACGAGCATCCTTGTCGTCCCTGATAAAGCAAGAGGACACATCGGCAGTGCATTAAATGCATTTGTCCTATGGTTCCTGGAGATAGACTTGTACACTAAAGACACTTTCCACCTCCTGTCTCCCGCTGTGGCAGCCCCTTTGACATATAAAAGGAGGCCCGAGGCGTACTGAGGAACGATTCAGACTTTTTGGGCTAGGCATTCACTGCAGCTAGTTCAATAACTCAAGAACACCAAATATACACCAAAGTAGGATTAGGGTATTACGCATCATTTGCAGCCCGAACCTGGATAAAATTCCCCCGCGTTGATCTTCTAGACCCTTTCTTTCCACAGCCCCGCGCCCCGTCAACCGCATTAGGGATTCCCTGTGATCCCATAGGTGTCGTTAAACCCGACATCTTTGGCGCGCCAGGTAGGGGCACGCAAGCTATGAAAATCCAGTTTGGAAGTTAGCGCATCAACTTCATCATCACCATGGCCCCCAAGAAGAAGGGGATCACAGCGATCGGGTCGTCCGGGGCCGCCCGTCTGCACCAGCACGGGCGGGCGACGGAGTGGCCACGAGCAATGCCGGAGGCGCGGCTCGCGAGCATCCACGATACTCTGGCAATCGGAGCCATGCGAGCGGCATCGTTCGGGTCCAAGACGACGAGCCACACGCCACTGGGTGAGGGAGTACTGGACTAAGGGGTCCTCGAACGTCCGGCCTGTTAGCCATGGGCCGGACTAATGGGCTATGAAGATACAAAGACCGAAGACTGTACCCGTGTCCGGATGGGACTCTCCTTGGTGTGGAAGGCAAGCTTGGCAACCGGATATGTAGATTCCTTTCTTGGTAACCGACCTTATGTAACCCTAGACCCTCCCGGTGCTTATATAAACCGGAGGACTTAGTCTGGACGGGGAGATTTTCATTATCATAGCCATACAAGCTAGACCTCTAGGGTTTAGCCATTACGATCTCGAGGTAGATCAACTCTTGTAATACTCGTATTCATCAATATCAATCAAGCAGGACGTAGGGTATTACCTCCATAGAGAGGGCCTGAATCTGGGTAAACATCATGTCCCTTGTCTCCTATTACCATCGACCTTAGACGCATAGTTCGAGACCCCCTACCCGAGATCCGCCGGTTTTGACACCGACATTCGTGCTTTCATTGAGAGTTCCACTATGTTGTCGACGAAAGGTTTGATGGCCCCTTCAATCGTCGATAGTGACACTGTCCAAGGAGAAACATTCCTCCCCGGACAGATCTTCGTGTTCGGCGGCTTCGCACTGTGGGCCAACTCATGTGGCCACCTGGAGCAAATCAATAGCTACACCCCTGGCCATCGGGTCAGATTTAGGAGCTTGAGTTACGTTGCGGACATCCATGGAGACTTGATCTTCGCCGGATTCGAGATCGCGGCTGCCACCCCCGGTCACCCCAATGATCATGACGTAAATCTGTCATCAGACAGCATCCAGGAGATCGCCCATGTAACCTCTCTGGCCTTAGAGCCGGAGCAGACTGCGCCATCTGAGGATGGGAGGATCAACCCCACCATGGAGGCCACAGATTCCACAGCGTTGGAGCCGCACCTAGACTTAACCTCTCATGACGTCTTTGTCACCGGAACTCCGAACTCGTCTCCGGCCGTAAGTTCCGAACCACGCGAGCCCGCGGACGCCGAACTTGATCATTTATCGATCTTCGAGTTCAGCGTCGCAGATATCTTCTAGCACTCGCTTTGGGCGATGTGCTAAACTCGTTAAAGAACATGTCCTTGGCAGAGGACTCACAGCCGAACTATATCCGGTTCGAACTAGGGGCAGACGGTGGAGAATTTTGCTTCCCACCCGCCACCCACTTCATAGCCACGGTCGAGGATTTGACCAACACACTCGATTACGACTCCGAGGACATCGACGGTATGGATGACGATGCCGGAGAAGAAGAGGCCCAGAATCCGCCGTTCATCGGACGCTGGACGCCACTTCCTCATACGATGTATACATGGTGGATGCACCAAAGGAGAACAGCGGCGATGACAAGGAAGATCCAGCTAAGGATAAACCTTCCGAAATACAAGACAAGCGCCGGCGTCAGCGGTGCCGCTCTAAGTCACGCTGCAATAAACACAGCAACACCGGCATAGGAGAAGATAACACTCTGGAAGGTGTCGAAGACAACGAAGACCCTGTTGGAACAGCTAATGAACAAGATGAACAGGAAGATGGGAAGGCTAGCCCTGGTAAGCGGGCCACGCACGAAGACTCAGAGGACAGAAGTTATCTTTCGCTCTCCGAGGATGACGTGAGCCCCGGAACGATGACTTCATCATGCCTGATGAACATCTTGAGCAGGAGCGCTTCAAGCGCCAACTAATCGCCATTGCAAGGAGCCTGAAAAAGAAGCAGCATCAGCTTCAAACTGACCAAGATCTGCTCAATGATAAATGGACCGATGTCCTAGTAGCCGGAATACATACCTCCATCATACAATGCGGCTGACCGACCACCACGTGGTCGGGACAAAATGGCAACTCACGCCGAACACCAGCCAGCCCCGCCTCATCGCACAGGTAGAGGTAAATTAGCGCATGGTCATACATATGACCTCCGGCAAAACCTGAACAATAAAGTAGGACATACTAGATCAATCTATGGATCGTGAGGACGTGACTCGACAAGCGACGACGGCCACCTATTCGGATGCGACAAACTTAGTCATGCGCGGTCTGAAAACCGTAGACGGACTCCATCAGAGCTATGTCACGATACAGCCCGATATAGAGGCGCCGCACACCCTCATTGCTTCACTAATGAGGTCCTGGATCATGAATTCCCAGAAGGGTTCAAACCCATGAATATAGAATCATACAATGGAACCACGGACCCCGCGATGTGAATCGAAGACTTCATTCTCCACATTCATATGGCCCGCAGAGATGACCTCCATGCCATCAAATACGTCCCTTTAAAACTCAAGGGGTCGGCTCGGCACTGGCTCAACAGTCTGCCTGCAAATTCTATTGGCAGATGGGAGGACTTGGAAGAGGCTTTCCTCGATAACTTCCAAGGTACATATGTACGACCTCCGGACGTTGATGACTTAAGCCATATAGTTCAACAGTCCGGAGAGACCGCCAGGAAATTCTGGACTAGGTTCTTAACTAAAAAGAACCAAATCGTTGATTGTCCGGATGCTGAAGCCCTAGCAGCCTTCAAACACAGCATCCGTGACGAATGGCTCGCTCGCCACCTCGGCCAAGAAAATCCAAAATCCATGGCAGCCCTCACACCACTCACGACCCACTTTTGTGTGGGCGAGGACAGTTGGTTGGCCCGTAGCAAAAACAATGCAAGCGACCCCGGCACCCCTGAAGCTAAAACTAGCAAAGACAAGTCTCGACGCAATAGACACAAGTGTCGAAACAAAAGTGATAACGCCGAGGAAACGGTAGTCAATGCCGGATTCAGGGGTTCTAAGTCTGATCAGCGGAAGAACCGTTCCAAAAGAACAATTCAGGCCCATCCATCTTGGACCGCATACTTGATCGTCCGTGCAAGATTCATGGCACCCCAGACAAGCCACCCAAACATACAAATAGAGATTGCTAGGTTTTTAAACAGGCTGGCAAATTAAACGCCAAGAACAGGGAAAAGGGATCGCAAAGCGAGGACGATGATGAAGAGCCCTAGCAACCGAACACAGGGGGGTAGAAGAAGTTCCCCCTTAGGTCAAAATGGTGAACATCATATACGCTACCCACATCCCCAAGAGGGAGCGCAAGCGTGCACTCAGGGACGTCTACGCGATAGAGCCAGTCACCCCAAAATTTAATCCATGGTCGTCATGCCCAATCACTTTTGATCGTCGGGATCATACGACCAGTATCCGTCACAGTGGCTCAGCCGCACTGGTCCTAGACCCAATAATTGATGGGTTCCACCTGACTCGCGTCCTTATGGATGGAGGTAGCAGCCTCAATCTGCTCTATCAGGATACAGTGTGAAAAATGGGCATTAACCCATCTCGGATCAAGCCCACCAGGACTACCTTCAAAGGAGTCATGCCAGGTGTAGAGGCCCGCTGTACGGGCTCAATCACACTAGAGGTTGTCTTCGGATCTCGGGACAACTTCCGAAGCGAGGAGTTAATCTTCGATATCGTCCCCTTCCACAGCGGCTATCACGCACTGCTCGGACGAACTGCGTTCGCCCGATTCAACGCAGTACCACACTATGCTTATCTCAAGCTCAAGATGCCCAACCCACGTGGCATCATAACAGTAAACGGAAATACGGAACACTCCCTCTGTACATAAGAGCACACAGCTGCCTTAGCAGCAGAAGTACAGAGCGGCCTTCTCAAGCAGAACCTTAATTCAGCTGCCGAGCGCACGGACACCGTTTAGAGGGTCGAACTACTCTGCAGCAGGAGATCTCGGCTCATCAGGAGCTCTACTAGCAATCCGCCCCCCGTCTTAGTCCCAGTCAAGTGGTGGCATTCATGCCGCGCGTACATAACTACACACTCAAAATCCCATGGGCATCGACGGAGGCATAGCTAGCTTGTGGTCCATAGTACGGCTCAACCGACATCGTATACACACATACTTTCACTTCTACTTGTTTCCTTTCCAGGTCTCAATCCCACAGGCACCATCTGGTGATCTGGTCATCGGTCCTCTTGAAGGATAAAAACACCAAGACAGCGAGAAACGTAGACATATGGGGGACTTTTTAGGTGATTCTGTTAACGATAACTCTACCTATTTTTCAGGACCCACATGCAGCTCTTCCTTGGTTTTGGCATGTCAGATAGCATGTTGCTTATCGCACTACCTGTATCCATGCACCTTGACGTACTAATTAAATTACAATGAGAACAGTTTGCGGCTGGAACTGTAGGACTACAGCTTTTTACCTTTGTACCTTTTTTGTTTTCTTTCTCTTTTTCACCTCCCCTGTGGATAACCCTATCAGGTAGCACTCGTACACTTTGGTATGCTTGATGTTTGCCAGGGGCTTCATAGCACCCCACACTACGGCAACAAAAGTCCGAACACTTTTTATAAGTATAGTTCGGCACCCCGAATTTAGCATTATATGCATTGGCTCCGAATCATGTCTTTGGTCAATAGTTGGGTTTCCCGGCTCCTGTTCTTGCTACCTTATATTCCGCTATATCGGCTAAGGTAGTAAAGGGAGAACTACTGCGATTGTGCCTTGGTTTATCCAAAGGAGCACCTCAGTAGAGAAAGCCAAAAATTGACTGTCATGATGCGGCGAGAGCTAGTCAGCTATTCGGAGGTTGCAAATCGTTGGAGATTTCTTCCGCATTACGCGAAGGATTGGTACTTCCTAATCAAACGCTTATAGCACTCTAGTTCGGATACTAGGGGTTGCACCCATGTTTTTATTGTCGCACTCCTATGGCTAAGTGAGGGCGTTACAGCTGCATAGTCTGGTTGCCTGGTTCGTTGCGCTAAACAACTCCTTCAAGGACCATCTAATTGGATCAAGATTGTTTAGATTCCATCTCGAACACCCCCGTACTACCTACGTGGGGGCAGAAGTCGACGACTGGTTAACCCTCAGATTTCATACAACACGGCCGCACAGGAAGTAAAAATTTAAAAACATAACAAGCATTATATTGCATAAACACTTTGTTTCATCATACAAGGCAGAGGGAGCTCAAATACATTTATTCAAAGATAGTGCCTTTCGCACAGTGATCCTCCACAATGCGGGATCCCTCCAGAACACCATCAAAATACAACTCGGGTCGGTGGTGCTCCTTGCCCTCAGGCGGCCCCTCGGTCATTAGCTTCTTGGCATCCATCTTCGCCCAATGCGTTTTGACGCGGGCAAAGTCCATCCATGCGCCTTCGATACAGACCGGCCGCTTTATAACCTCAAGCCGGGGGCAGGCATCAACAAGCCGATTCACAAGTCCGAAGTAGCTGCTAGGTATCGGCACGACAAGCCATAGTCGGACTATCAGCTCCTTCATGGCTAGGTCGGTCGCCTTGTGCAGCTCGACCAGCTGTTTCAGCTGGCCGCTGAAGGACACCGTGTTCGGGTCCAAGATATTAAGACCAAAACAGCTTCTCCATAGAACTCCCTTCCTCGGCTTGATAGAACTCAGCAGCATCTGATACGCTGCGTGGCAAATCCGTAAATGCCCCTGGAGAGCTCCAAATTCGGGTAAGTAAAAGGAACGCTTCCTTCACAGACTTGCTTTGCATAATGAAAGTCTTACCCGCCGCGATCTTTCGGGCCACCTGGATTTCTTGAAGGGTGCTCTGGGCTTCGGCTCGAGCCTCTTGTGCGCTCCGGTGGGCCTTCGCAAGTTCAGACGCTTGCGTCTTAGAATCACGCTCCAAGGACTTGTACTTCTTGATGGTATCCTGGAGCTCTTCTGAACCTCGCTGACCCGGGCCTCGTGCTTCTCGCGCGCGGCGTGTTCCTTGGCCGCTTTGTCCTCGGCCTTCGCTAATGCCTTCTTAAGGGACGCCACCTCAGTCGTGGCCCCTAATAAAGTTCATGGCACTTAGTTAACACGAACCATTCATCCTTCCTAAATATACACGCAGGTTATTGCATACCTTTGATGTCCTCCAGCTACTTCTTCACGAGGCTGAGCTCTTTCTCGGCCCGCTCCAGGTTCTGCTTCAGTCCGGAGACCTCCGCAGTATGAGTGGCAGCAGCTAGCAGCGATGCCTGCTTATTCACATAGACATCTTATGTTAGACTCCCACGAAAATTATTTTGATCCCCTGTTCGGCTTTTCCTTTCCAGACACCGAACAGAGCATCAGGGGCTACTGTCCACATTGTGATATTTTTTTCTACAATTGTTACCTCAAAGCCTTTTAAAAGGCTGGCGCGGGCCTCGGTCAGTCTGCTTTTAGCAGACTGAACCTTTTCGATCATCATACCCATCAGGACATGGTGCTCATCCACAATGGAGGCGCCTCGCAACACTTCCAGCAGATTATCCGGTGCCTCTGGTTGGACAGAGGTCACCGGTGGAACAGGCACACCTCCTCCTTTCAGGGAAGGCCGTTCGCTGGACTTCGGAGCCGTGTAGGTCTCCGGAATGGTATCCGACTGAGGGACGAAGGGAACTTGGCCCCCGCTACCAGTCCCCATGGGGGCTTTTTTCCCCATGTGTCCGGCAGCCGAGGAGTCATCCTGGGGTGCCACCTTAACGATTTTTGGAATCTCCCCTTGGTCTAGGAAGGTCCTTTGGGATGCTACATTGTCATCACCCTTGGGTGAGGTAGAGTGAGCGGGCGGCGGAGACATGCTAGCCATCTCCTTTGAGTCTAGCGAACCCTCTGTCAAGGATCGCGGGGAGCCGTTGCGGGCCGGACTATAATGGCATAGTTTAAACATATTAATATTATAAACTGGAAAGGCCAGGTATGGGGAGGTGCATAGGGTTTTGGTACTTCCGAGGTAGCCCGAGGCTTGGTCCGGGGCATTCGCTCCAGACTGCTTTCGACATCCCATGCGGAGTTATCCGCAAGGGAGCCCTTCCCCCTATTGGGTGTTGTCGCCTCCAGATTCGTGGAGGCCTCTCTTTTCTTCTTTCCCCCTCCAGGGAGAAGCTACCTTCTTCCTCCTCCTCGCCGTCGTCTTCAGCTGCCGAAGAGTCAGTCTCATCTTCGGATGACATGTCCGAAGCACCCTTTCGGCGAAGGCCGCTCCTGCTCCCTTTGGTCGTCTTCTTGGCCTTCTTCTCTGGCACATCATAAGGCGCCGAAAATAGCATCTTCATTAGGAGTGGGGTTTCCTCATCTTCGGGTAGTGGAGCTGGATAATTAATCCACCCTGCTATGTCGATCCAGGCCTAAAAATTGATAGGAAGGCTTAGACTCCTCAAAATGTGCCAATAAAGGCTATACCTTTAATACACGAAAGAACTTACCAAATTGGATTGGCATTTTAAACTGAGCCCATGATCTTCGGTCATAGGCGGTGGTGTCTCGCCGGCCTTGAAGAGCACTTTCCAGATATCTTCATGCGTTGTGCCGAAGAGCTCTACTAGCGTCTGGTACTTGGTTGGATCGAACTCCCACAATTAGCAAGTCCGGCGTTGGCACGGAAGGATCCGGCGAATGAGCATAACCTGGATCACGTTGACGAGTTTGATCCTCTTGGTTATCATGTTCTGAACGTGCGTCTGGAGCCCAGACAGCTCGCTTGAAGAGCCCCAGGCGAGACCCTTCTCTTGCCAGGAGGTAAGCCGCAGCGGAGCTCCGGATCGAAATTCGGGGGCCGCCGCCCAATTGGTGTCGCGCGGCTTGGTGATGTAGAACCACCCTGACTGCCACCCCTTCACCGTCTCCACAAAGGAGCCTTCGGGCCATGTAACGTTGCGCATCTTACCCACCATGGCGCCTCCGCACTCTGCTTGTTGGCCTCTCACCACCTTTGGCTTTACATTGAAAGTCTTTAGCCATAGGCCGAAGTGAGGCGGGATACGGAGAAAGGCCTCGCAAACGACTATAAATGCCGAGATGTTGAGGATAAAGTTGGGGGCTAGATCATGGAAGTCCAGCCCGTAGTCAAACATCAGTCCACGGACAAATGGGTAGAGAGGGAATCCCAGCCCGCGGACAAAATGTGTGAGAAACACAACCCTCTCATGGGGCTCTGGGGTAGGGACGATCTGTCCTTCGGCCGGGAGACGGTGAACCATCTCCTTGGCCAGGTATCCGGCCTCTCGAAGCTCCTTGATGTATTTCTTCTTAACAGAAGAAGCCATCCACTTGCCACCAGCTCCACATCCAGACATGGTTGGAGTGTTTTCTCCGGTAGGGGAAGCTAGGGCTTGGGTGCTGGAGCTCTAGAATGGATGGGCAGAGGAAGGAGAAGGCAGGGGTGAGTGAGGACGAATCCTTATCCCCTTATAAAGGCCACAAATATCAAACGCCTCCATGCTGCCTTAAAACTCGCCTGTTCCCAAGGGCTGTGTAGACGGCACGGTTGGATTACCCACGCCCGTGTTGATGAGAATCCCGCAATAAGGGGACACGATCTCTGCTTTGACAAGACATGCCAATGGAAACCGCATCTCGAAACGTGGGATGACAGACAAAACGGTTCAATATAGTGACCGGGCAGACGTGATGTCATGTTGTAAAAAAAAGGTTGTCAGCAGATTGGATTCGTGAAATATTATATTCTCTCTACGGTTGTGTGTGGTGTGTGTAACAGGTCTTGATATAATCATCGCGTCTGGAGATTATCTTGGAGTTCGGAAGGAAGGGAACCCGCCTTGCAATGCCGAAGACAAATCTGCGTGCTGGACTCCTCTTCATTGAAGCCAGGTTCAGGGGCTACTGAGGGAGTCCTGGACTAAGGGGTCCTCGAATGTCCGGCCTGTTAGCCATGGGCCGGACTAATGGGATGTGAAGATACAAAGACCGAAGACTGCACCCGTGTCCGGATGGGACTCTCCTTGGCGTGGAAGGCAAGCTTGGCGACCGGATATGTAGATTCCTTTCTTGGTAACCAACCTTGTGTAACCCTAGACCCTCCCAGTGCTTATATAAACCGGAGGACTTAGTCCCGAGGTGGAGATTTTCATTATCATAGCCATACAAGCTAGACCTCTAGGGTTTAGCCATTACGATCTCGAGGTAGATCAACTATTGTAATACTCGTATTCATCAATATCAATCAAGCAGGACATAGGGTATTACCTCCATAGAGAGGGCCCGAACCTGGGTAAACATTGTGTCCCTTGTCTCCTGTTATCATCGACCTTAGACGCATAGTTCGGGACCCCCTACCCGAGATCCACCGATTTTGACACCGACATTGGGCCCGGGGGCGGGGATGTGCTGCCCTCGGGCGGCGCGGCGACCTCCCGGATGCCCCAGCCAGCGTCCGTGCTGCGACCTTCCCAGGCCATGCACAATGAACAACACCGCGACGCCGGCGCCCCCGGACGCCACCGCGGGAAGAGCCCTTTGCGTCACTCTCAGGACGCACCAGGCCGGTGTGTGCGCCCGGACACTGACGGAGGCGGCGTGTGACCACGAGACCATGATAGAGCTCCTTCTAACGTGGTTAGAAGTCGGAGCTTGTCACGGTCCATGCAGCTTTCGCCGCCACCCACTCTAGCAGAAGCGTTGGCGCGCGTGCAACTGCTCCTCGACTTTCCTCCCGCCATGGAGAAGCTCGACGAGTGGAGAGCCACCATCCGGAGCCTCATCAGCTTGGCTAACAAAGATGAACCGCAGTTAGGACGACCCTCGTGTCGGCGCTCTGTAGAGCCGATGCACGCCAGAGGTGGGGGGACTGGGGGTGCTGCGACCACGATGCACTCTCCTCCCCCATGCCAGCAACAGCAGCCGCCGGCTCGTCGGGCCAACGCCTGTGACAATGTTTCCACAGCGTCGTCCGACCCATGAACCTGCTGCGACCAACGTCGAGTCCTTCTAGAGCGAGCTCAGGAAGATGCTGGAACCACCATCGAGCAACGGCGGGAAGCACGCCAACAGTCAGATCGGCGTGCGGGGCCTACTATGGACCACCCAGCACCGGGGGGGCTCTGGCGACCTGCCTTACAAGGTGGGTTGTCCAGCCTTTACCCGAGAGCTGCGGCAGTTCTAGTGGCCCTCCCACCGCACGTTCAAGCATGATGTTGGGGAAAAGTACAACGGCAAGACTCACCCGTCGGAGTTCCTCAGCATCTACACCATCGCGATGCAAGCCGTCGGGGCTCGCGACGACAAGGTGCTCGCCAACTACTTCTCATTGGCGCTAAAACCCAACGTCATGTCATGGTTGATGCACCTGCTGTCGGTGTCAAAACCGGCAAATCTCAGGTAGGGGGTCCCGAACTGTGCGTCTGAGGTCGATGGTAACAGGAGACAAGGGACCAAGCTTTTAAATCTAGGCCAATACGACCGATATATAGGCTGATATATCACTTTTGGGGCTCCACCGATATAAACATAACATATCATTTTGCAAATATCATTTTCCAACATATCATCCGATATGGACCGAAATATCGACCGATATGGCCGATATCTGGCCCGATATGTCCACTGATATAGGACGATATGTTTATGACAACAATTATTTATTAGATAGCACTGAAATAAGATTATGCATTTACAAGTTCATTATATATTATCAAAGTCATCCACAATGTTTCGTACAAATGCATATATATCATACTATTTTTAACCATAGAGTAAGCATTTTGTGCAACTTTCCTTAATAGTTTCTTAATCGACAAGTTAATAAACTAAGAATCTAAAAGTGTTATGTTAAATTTTTGATATCATACATTTTGTTTTACTAAAAATAAATGTTTTGAAAAAGAATAATGAAAAAAACTACACATGTTTTCGCCGATATATCTACATATCGTCCGATATATCACCCGATATCCGACATCCGATATCTCAAAGCCAAACCGATACGAAGTCGATATCCGATATTTTGAAGCTTGCAAGGGACACGATGTTTACCCAGGTTCGGGCCCTCTCTATGGAGGTAATACTTTACGTCCTGCTTGATTGATATTTATGAATATGAGTATTACAAGAGTTGATCTACCTCGAGATCGTAATGGCTAAACCCTAGAGGTCTAGCTTGTATGGCTATGGTAATGAATCTCTCCTCCTCCAGACTAAGTCCTCCGGTTTATATAAGCACCGGGAGGATCTAGGGGTACACAAGGTCAGTTACAAAGAAATGAATCTACATATCCGGTCACCAAGCTTGCCTTCCACGCCAAGGAGAGTCCTATGCGGACACGGGTACGGTTTCGGTCTTCATATCTTCACAGCCCATCAGTCCGGCCCATGGCTAATAGGCCGGACGCCCGAGGACCCTTTAGTCTAGGACTCCCTCAGTAGCCCCTGAACCTGGCTTCAATGACAAGGTATCCGGCACGTAGATCTGTCTTCGGCATTGCAAGGCGGGTTCCTCCTTTCGAACTCCAAAACAGTCTTCGGACGTACCGATGTGTCCGGACCTGTAACTCACACCACACACAACCATGGAGAGAATATAATATTTCACGAATCCAATCTGTTGCCAACTTTTTACAACATGACATCACGTCTGCCAGGTCACTATATCGAACCGTTTTGTCTGTCGTCCCATGTTTTGAGATGCGATTTCCATTGGCACGTCTTGTCAAAGTAGAGAGCGTGTCCCCTTATTGCGGGATTCTCATCAATACGGGCGTGGTAACCCAATCGTGCCGTTTACACAGCCCTTGGGAGCAGGTGAATTTTAAGGCGAGTGGGGAGGTGTTCAATAATTACTGCCTTTATAAGGAGATAAGAATCCCTTTTCTTCACCCATGCCTTCTCTCTTCCTCTGCCCTTCCACTCTTGAGATCCAGTGCCCAAGTTCTCATCTTATCCGTCTCGAGCAAGCACTCAACCATGTCTGGATCCGGAGGTCAAGGCAAGTGGATGGCCTCCTTCGTCCAGGAGGAGGACATCGCCGAGCTTCGGGAGGCCGGGTACCTGGCGAAGGGAATCGCCCACCGCCTTCCAACCCAGGGACAAGTCATCCCCACACCGAAGCCCAACGAGAGGGTAGTATTCATCCCTCATTTCCTCCACGGGTTAGGATTTCCACTCCACCCCTTCGTCTGCAGGCTGATGTTCTACTACGGGATAGACTTCCATGATCTATCCCCAAACTCCCTCCTCAACATCTCGGCGTTCATCATCGTGTGTGAGGCCTTCCTTCGCATCCAACCCCATTTCAGGATGTGGCTCAAGGTCTTCAACGTGAAGCCGAAGGTGGTGGATTGCCAACACACGGAGTGCGGAGGCGCCATGGTTAGCAAGCTAGCCAATGTCTCCTGGCCGAAAGGCACTTTCGTGGAGACTGTAAAGGAATGGCAGAAACATTGGTTCTATATCACAGAGCCCCGCGGCACCACCTGGGCCGCAACAGCCAAATTCAACTCTGGCGCTCCCATGCGACTCACCTCCTGGATTGAGAAGGGCTCGAACTGGTGTTCGTCAGACGAGCTGACAGCACTGCAGACGCACATTCAAAGCATGGTGGATACAGATATCAAACTCATCGATATAATCCAGGTGATGCTAGTTCGCCGGACTCTTCCATGCCAAAGTCGAAGCCGCCCTCTCTGGGAGTTCAATCCGAAGAAGCACCATACCCTGAAGAGGCTCTTCGAAACCACTCACGAAGATGCCTGGAGGTTGCTTTTTAAGGGCAATGAAACTCCGCCGGCCATAGATTCGGACCATGGGCATGACATCAACCACCTCGCCAATGAGGTATATTATTCTTACTACATCCCTTACTTGCTTGTTTCAAGGATGAGGTCTAAGCCTTTATTATCATGGCTTCTTCAGGAGTGGACGGAGAAGGAGAAGCTGATCCAATGTCCGGCTCCGCTGCCGGAAGAACCAGTCATCCCGCGTTTAGCGAAGATGCTGGTGCCGACACCCTATAAGGCGCCAGAGAAGAAGGCCACCGGGAAGGCCAAGGGGGTCCCGAGTGGCCCCCGCCGCCGAGGCGCTCCGGACGCGACGTCCAAAGATAAGACCCGCTCCTCTGCCGCCGAAGACGGCGACGATGAAGCGGAGGAGGAGAACAACCCTCCCGCTGATGAGGGGAGGAAGAAGAGGGCGGCCTCGGCAAATCTGGAGGTGGCGACGTCTAAGAAAGGGAAGAGCTCCCTTACGGATAACACTGCGTGGGACGCCGACAATAGTCCAGAGAGACGCCCACACACTAAGCCTCGGGCCGCATTGTAAGTGCTAAAACCCATATTCGCCCATAAACCAAGTCTTTGCTCTTTGTTATATTGATATAATCAGTTATGCTATTGCAGTCCAGCCCACTACAGTTCCCAGCGATCCTCATCACGAGGTTCGCTGGACTCAAAGGCGATGGCCAGCGATTCACCGCCGGCCGCTCACTCCCCCAAGGCCAAGGACGATGCAGAGGTGCTGTCCCGAAGTGCTGTTCTAGGCGGGGCAGAGGCTCAGGAGGCGCCAGAAGGCGAAACCCCTGTCGTCGGACACCAGGGGGAGTCAATCCTCATGGAGACTGGCGGGGAGGGCCGTATTCAGTTTGGCCCTTAGCCGGACTCAATTCCGGAGTCAGATGCGGCTCCGGAATCTGGCACGCAACCTCCTTCGAAGGAAGGGGGATGCCTATTCCCCTGGTGACCCCTGTCCAACCAGGGACACCGGATAATCTACTGGAAGCACTACGAGGCACTTCCATTGTGGATGAGCACCGTGTCCTTATGGGCATGGTAATTGAAAGGGTTCAGTCTGCCAAGAGCGGACTAACCGAAGCCTGCAGCAGCCTGTTGACAGGTTTTGAGGTAAGCGGCGCAAAAAGGAGAAAATCCCAATATAGACAATAGCCCCTCAGACACTGTCCAGTGTTCAAAAAGAAAAAATAGGACAGAGGATCAATCTCTCAATGAAAGCACCAATGTCGGTGTCAAAACCGGCGGATCTCGGGTAGGGGGTCCTGAACTGTGCGTCTGAGGTCGATGGTAACAGGAGACAAGGGACACGATGTTTACCTAGGTTCAGGCCCTCTCTATGGAGGTAATACCCTACGTCCTGCTTGATTGATATTGATGAATACGAGTATTACAGGAGTTGATCTACCTCAAGATCGTAATGGCTAAACCCTAGAGGTCTAGCTTGTATGGCTATGGTAATGAATCTCTCCTCCTCCGGACTAAGTCCTCCAGTTTATATAAGCACCGGGAGGATCTAGGGTTACACAAGGTCGGTTACAAAGAAAGGAATCTACATATCCGATCGCCAAGCTTGCCTTCCACGCCAAGGAGAGTCCTATCCGGACATGGGTACAATCTTCGGTCTTCGTATCTTCACAGCCCATCAGTACGGCCCATGGCTAACAGGCCGGACGCCCGTGGACCCCTTAGTCCAGGACTCCCTCACCTGCCAGTGGATTCTATCTCTTCTTGGTCGGATCTGTGCCACGAGTTTGTTGGCGCCTTTACCGGAGGCCACCAAGCTCCTAGCCAGGCAAGTGATATGCATGTCATCCCCCAGAAGGACGGCGAGACCCTGCGCAAATACATACAAAGGTTCAGCCGTGTACAGTACACCATCCCCGATGTTCACCATGCCGCTGTCATCAGTGCATTCCATTAGAATGTGCGCAACCGCAAGATGCATGAAGAGCTGGCGATGAACAAGGTTAAGGATGTAGCCGAACTTTATGTTCTGGCTGATAGATGTG
Organism: Triticum monococcum; assembly: GCA_034509565.1. Classification (NCBI taxonomy): domain Eukaryota; kingdom Viridiplantae; phylum Streptophyta; class Magnoliopsida; order Poales; family Poaceae; genus Triticum; species Triticum monococcum. The sequence goes on from CM067843.1 coordinate 499,309,784, forward strand.
CTCGGGCTGAGGAAGGAAGGAAGTACCCCGGCGAGGACGCCGGCGTGGAAACTGACTCTATAGATGAAGACGTCGTTGCCCTGACGAAGAAGGGCCGACGCCGCAACAGGAAGCGCAAGGGCAAGACTTTGCTTGCCATTGAGGGATCCGGCGACCCCGACGCTGCCAAGAAGGCCAAGGTAGACGACCCTGGCAAGGAAGTTGCCGGGTGCGGTGCCTGCCGGGCCTTGGTGGCTGCCGACAAGCCAGGAGGCTCCGACAAGCAGTACTGCAAGATCCATCGAACCAAGGGCCATGACCTCCAGAACTGCCGATAGGTTGAGCTGCTTGCAAGAAAAGCAGAAAGATGAATATGAAAGGTGATACGTGTCCAACGTATCTATAATTTTTTATTGTTCCATGCTATATTATATTCTGTTTTGGACATTATTGGGCTTTATTATACACTTTTATATTATTTATGGCTTTTGGGACTAACCTATTAGCCGGAGGCCCAGCCCAGAATTGTTGTTTTTTTGCCTATTTTAGGGTTTCACAGAAAAAGAATATCAAACGGAGTCCAAACGGAATGAAACCTTCGGGAACGTGATTTTTGGAACGAACATGATCCGGAGGACTTGGACCCTACGTCAAGACATCAATCAGGAGGCCATGAGGTAGGGGGCGCGCCTACCCCCCTGGGCGCGCCTTCCACCCTCATGGGCACCCTGTTGCTCCACCGACGTACACCTTCCTCCTATATATACCTACGTACCCCCAAACTACCAGATACGGAGCCAAAACCCTAATTCCACTTCCGTAACTTTCTGTATCCATGAGATCCCATCTTGGGGCCTGTTCCGGAGCTCCACCGGAGGGGGCATCGATCATGAAAGGCTTATACATAAACACCATAGCCTCTCCAATGAAGTGTGAGTAGTTTACTTCAGACCTACGGGTCCATAGTTATTAGCTAGATGGCTTCTTCTCTCTTTTTGGATCTCAATACAAAGTTCTCCCCCTCTCTTGTGGAGATCTATTCGATGCAATCTTCTTTTGCGGTGTGTTTGTTGAGACCGATGAATTGTGGGTTTATGATCAAGTTTATCTATCAACAATATTTGAATCTTCTCTGAATTCTTTTATGTATGATTGGTTATCTTTGCAAGTGTCTTCGAATTATCAGTTTGGTTTGGCCAACTAGATTGATCTTTCTTGCAATGGGAGAAGTGCTTAGCTTTGGGTTCAATCTTGCGGTGTCCTTTCCCAGTGACAGTAGGGGCAGCAAGGCACATATTGTATTGTTGCCATCGAGGATAACAAGATGGGGTTTATTTCATATTGCATGAGTTTATCCCTCTACATCATGTCATCTTGATTAAAGCCTTACTCTATTCTCTTGAACTTAATACTCTAGATGCATGCTGGATAGCGGTCGATGTGTGGAGTAATAGTAGTAGATGCAGGCAGGAGTCGGTCTACTTGTCTCGGACGTGATGCCTATATACATGATCATACCTAGATATTCTCATAACTACGCTCAATTCTATCAATTGCTCAACAGTAATTTGTTTACCCATCGTGAATACTTATGCTCTTGAGAGAAGCCACTAGTAAAACCTATGGCCCCCGGGTCTATCTTCCAACACTTAGTTATTTTTATTGCCTTTTATTTTACTTTGCGTCTTTATCATAAAAATACCAAAAATATTATCTTATCATATCTATCAGATCTCACTCTCGTAAGTGACCGTGTAGGGATTGACAACCCCTTATCGCGTTGGTTGCAATGATTTATTTGTTTGTGTAGGTGCGAGGGACTCGTGCGTGGCCTCCTACTGGATTGATACCTTGGTTCTCAAAAACTGAAGGAAATACTTACGCTACTTTGCTGCATCACCCTTTCCTCTTTAAGGGAAAACCAACGCAAGTGCTCAAGAGGTAGCAAGAAAGATTTCTGGTGCCGTTGCCGAGGAGTCTACGCAAAAGTCAACACACCAAGTACCCATCACAAACCCTTATCTCCCGCATTGCATTATTTGCCATTTGCCTCTCGTTTTCCTCTCCCCCACTTCACCCTTGCCGTTTTATTCGCCCTTTCTCTCTATCTTCCCTCTCTTTCTCTATTCGCCTCTTTTTGCCCGTTTCTTGTTTGCTTGTGTGTTGGATTGCTTGCTTGTCATGATGGCTTTACCTAGATTTGGTGATCTTCACCTTAAAAGGTTTGAAGAGATCGAAAGCAACGTCAGGAGTTTTATGGTTTTACAATTTGAGCATAATAGTTTCTTTAGAAATGAGCTTAAAGAACAAAAAAGTTTTATGGGTTATATGAATAAAGATCTCGATGATATGTCTAAAGAATTTGATGGTTTGAAATCTCAGATTGCTTATCTTGAGAAGTTAATAGCTGAAGTTTCGGATAAGCAAGCCACCTTAGTTAATAAGATGGCCGCTAAGCCGGAAAATTTTCTGGAAGATAAAGATGAAGATCTAAAAGTTATTGATGTGTCCCCTATTAAATCATTGTTTTGCAATATGAATCTTGATAATGATGGGATGGAATATGATCCACCTTTACCTAGACGGCGTCCCAAGAATTCGGAGTCTTTAGATCTTGATGCTAAAATTGTTAAAAGTGGGATTGAAGAAGTCAAAACTTTAAATATTAATGAACCTAGTATTTTGGATTTCAAGGAATTTAATTATGATAATTGCTCTTTTATAGATTGTATTTCCTTGTTGCAATCCATGCTAAATTCTCCTCATGCTTATAGCCAAAATAAAGCTTTTACTAAACATATCGTTGATGCTTTCATGCAATCTTATGAAGAAAAACTTGAGATGGAAGTTTCTGCCCTAGAAAACTTTATGATGAGTGGGAACCTACTATTAAAATTAAAATTAAAGATCATGAATTCTATGCTTTGTGTGATTTGGGTGCTAGTGTTTCCACGATTCCAAAGACTTTGTGTGATTTGTTAGGTTTCCGTGATTTTGATGATTGCTCTTTAAAATTGCACCTTGCAGATTCCACCATTAAGAAACCTATGGGAAGAATTAATGATGTTCTTATTGTTGCAAATAGGAACTATGTGCCCGTAGATTATATTGTTATTGATATTGATTGCAATCCTTCATGTCCTATTATTCTTGGTAGACCTTTCCTTAGAACGATTGGTGCAATTATTGATATGAAGGAAGGAAATATTAGATTACAATTTCCGTTAAGGAAAGGCATGGAACACTTTCCCAGAAAGAAAATTAAATTACCTTATGAATCTATTATGAAAGCCACTTGTGGATTTCCTACCAAAGATGGCAACACCTAGATCTATCCTTGCTTTTTATGCCTAGCTAGGGGCGTTAAACGATAGCGCTTCTTGGGAGGCAACCCAATTTCAGTTTTATTCCTTGCTTTTTGCTCCTGTTTAGTAATAAATAATTTATATAGCCTCTATTTTGGTTGTGTTTTTTGTGTTTAGTTAGTGTTTGTTCCAAGTAAAACCATTGGGAAGACTTGGGGGAAGTCTTTTTAATCTTGCTGTAAAAAACAGAAACTTTAGCACTCACGAGAACTACTGCCATTTTTATTTGTAAAGTTATATTTAGTTAATTATTTTTTCAGATGATTAATAGATAAATTCCTCACGTCCAGCAATTTATTTTAGAATTTTTGGAGTTCCAGATCTTGCGTTAGCTACAGATTACTACAGACTGTTCTGTTTTTGACAGATTCTGTTTTCCGTGTGTTGTTTGCTTATTTTGATGAATCTATGGCTAGTAAAATAGTTTATAAACCATAGAGAAGTTGGAATACAGTAGGTTTAACATAAATATAAATGAACAATGAGTTCATTAAAGTACCTAAGGAGTGGCAAGAGCCTAAGCTTGGGGATGCTCATGGAACCCCAAGATAATATAAGGACACCTAAAAGCCAAAGCTTGGGGATGCCCCGGAAGGCATCCCCTCTTTGGTGTACTTCCATCGATAACTTTACTTGGAGCTATATTTTTATTTACCACATGATATGTGTTTTGCTTGGAGTGTCTTGTATTATTTGAGTCTTTATTTGTTAGTTTTCCACAATCATCCTTGCTGTACACATCTTTTGAGAGAGACACACATGATTTGGAAATTGTTAGAATACTCTATGTGCTTCACTTATATCTTTTGAGTTATATAGTTTTTGCTCTAGTGCTTCACTTATATCTTTTAGAGCACGTTGGTGGATTTGTTTTATAGAAACTATTGTTCTCTCATGCTTCACATAGATTATTTTAAGAGTCCTACAAAACAGCATGGTAATTTGCTTTAATTATGTTAGGGATTCAAGATTATAATAAAATTTTCTTATGAGTGTGTTGAATACTATGAGAAGTTTGATACTTGATAATTGTTTTGAGATATGGAGATGGTAATATTAGAGTCATGCTAGTTGAGTTGTTGTGAATTTGAGAAATACTTGTGTTAAAATTTGTGATTCCCGTAGCATGCACGTATGGTGAATCGTTATGTGATGAAGTCGGAGCATGATTTATTTATTGATTGCCTTCCTTCTGAGTGGCGGTCGGGGACGAACGATGGTCTTTTCCTACCAATCTATCCCCCTAGGAGCATGCGCGTAATACTTTGCTTTGATAACTTGTAGATTTTTGCAATAAGTATATGAGTTCTTTATGACTAAGGTTGAGTCCATGGATCATACGCACTTTTCTTCCTTCCACCATTGCTAGCCTCTCTAATACCGCGCACCTTTCGCTGGTATCATACACCCACCATATACCTTCCTTAAAACAGCCACCATACCTACCTATCATGGCATTTCCATAGCCATTCCGAGATATATTGCCATGCAACTTTCCACCGTTCCGTTTACTATGACACACTCCATCATTGTCATATTGCTTTGCATGATCATGTAGTTGACATTGTATTTGTGGCAAAGCCACCGTCCATAATTCTTTCATACATGTCACTCTTGATTCATTGCATATCCCGGTACACCGCCGGAGGCATTCACATAGAGTCATATTTTGTTCTAAGTATTGAGTTGTAATTGTTGAGTTGTGAGTAAATAAAAGTGTGATGATCATCATTTTTAGAGCATTGTCCCAAGTGAGGAAAGGATGATGGAGACTATGATTTCCCCACAAGTCGGGATGAGACTCCGGACAAAGTGGCCAAACAAGCCCAAATAAAAAAAGAGGCCATAAAAAAGAAAAGGCCCAAATAAAAAATGAGAGAAAAAGAGAGAAGGGACAATGCTACTATCCTTTTACCACACTTGTGCTTCAAAGTAGCACCATGATCTTCATAATAGAGAGTCTCCTATGTTACCACTTTCATATACTACTGGGAATTTTTCATTGTAGAACTTGGCTTGTATATTCCAATGATGGGCTTCCTCAAAATGCCCTAGGTCTTCGTGAGCAAGCGAGTTGGATGCACACCCATTTAGTTCCTTTTGTTGAGCTTTCATATACTTATAGCTCTAGTGCATCCATTGCATGGCAATCCCTACTCACTCACGTTGATATCTATTGATGGGCATCTCCATAGCCCGTTGATACGCCTAGTTGATTTGAGACTATCTTCCCCCTTTTTGTCTCCTCCACAACCACCATTATATTCCACCTAAAGTGCTATGTCCATGGCTCACGCTCATGTATTGCGTGAAGATTGAAAAAGTTTGAGAACACCAAAAGTATGAAACAATTGCTTGGCTTGTCATCGGGGTTGTGCATGATTTAAATACTTTGTGTGGTGAAAATAGAGCATAGCCAGACTATATGATTTTGTAGGGATAACTTTCTTTGGCCATGTTATTTTGAAGAGACATAATTTCTTAGTTAGTATACTTGAAGTATTATTATTTCTATGTCAATATTAAACTTTTGTCTTGAATCTTTTGGATCTGAATATTCATACCACAATTAAGAAGAATTACATTGAAATTATGCCAAGTAGCATTCCACATCAAAAATTCTGTTTTTATCATTTACCTACTCGAGGACAAGCAGAAATTAAGCTTGGGGATGCTTGATACGTCTCCAATGTATCTATAATTTTTGATTGTTCCATGTTATATTATATTCTGTTTTGGACATTATTGGGCTTTATTATACACTTTTATATTATTTTTGGGACTAACCTATCAACCGGAGGCCCAGCCCAGAATTGCTGTTTTTTTGCCTATTTTAGGGTTTCGCAGAAAAAGAATATCAAACGGAGTCCAAACGGAATGAAACCTTCGGGAACGTGATTTTCGGAACGAACATGATCTAGAGGATTTGGACCCTACGTCAAGACATCAACCACGAGGCCACGAGGTAGGGGCGCGCCTACCCCCCTGGGCGCGCCCTCCACCCTCGTGGGCCCCCTGTTGCTCCACCGACGTACTCCTTCCTCCTATATATACCTACTGTTCGCACACGAACACGTCACCGTGTACCCTCGGCGCCGGGGGTGATGCACCGCAGCTCGCGTCGAAGGAGATCTGACCGGCAGCGCTATACGCAGGACAGCCGGCAGATGCTTTTGTAGACCCGAAGTCCCGTTTGCCCGGGAGTGACCCCGTCAGGGCTCGCGGCGGCTATGGGCTGCTCCAGGTCAATTCGCTCGCCCCTAGAGCCTCGTGGATCCGCAGCCCTCCAGCATGAAGAACGAGCGAAGAACGAGAAGAAAGATACAAAGGAGAGATAAAAAGTATATGAGCACGAAAAAGTAGTAGATGTGTTTGTTCAATTGGTGTTGTTCAATCGGCCGTCACCCCTTAGGTATATAAGAGGGGGCTGGACTTTCCGTGCAAGGAAAAGGCTTGGATTCACGTCCAAAACCCTAGTCAAATTCAGATTGGTTTTGTCCGAACTTTCCAAAACTGTTCGGTCTAAAACTGGCTGCATACTGTGGGTCTTTTTTGAGGTGGTAAACGACCTCGAATGGAAACGAGCCCAAAAGCAATCTTGACTGTTTCGACGAGACGAACAACTTTCATGTTGAATGCTTTTTCATCAGAGGTAATATCGAGGGTCAAACCGCTCATGCAAGACAGCTAATTATTCACGCAGCACATCAGACATACCCACATATGTGTCTGGTTCCGGGCGTCATATTTTTGCTCACTGGAGGGTCGCGCTGTGCGGGCTCTAACTTTTGCATATGACATCGGATTGAGACGATCTTTATATCAAAATCGATCGTTTGGACGAGACGAAGACAATTCGTGTAGATCAGTTTTCAATATGGGGCAGTCTTGGGGGTGTAATCAGCCGAAAAGTGTTTTGGATACAAAATCTCAGTACTTCGAACACAACTTCGGCCTTAGAGATGAGATCGGATGGCTATGACCCAAATATCAAAGTTTCTCCTTTTGATGATACGAAACTTTCTCACTTGGAGAACTTTTTCATTTGAGGCCATCTTTATTGCGTTTTGTATCGTGCCAAAATCGGGTGTCAACACATGCCCCCCTGTTTTCTGGCAGAGCTTGCGTGCCAGAAAATACTTTGCCTCGGGTATTGTTTAAGCACGATGTCAACACTCCATCAGCTGTGTATGCTGAGGACAATAATTTTTATCGGCCATATGCTCGGGCTTGTTGCTGCTTGAGTAGAACTTCTTCGAATGATAGTCGTCTGAGAACAACCATTGGATGTCACAAAGGCCTCCACACAAATTTCTCATGTCAATTCTAACCTTACTTTGTCCAGGTACTCCTTGGAGATATTAGAACTGCTCGACGATACATAGGCAAGCCGTCTTGTCGAGCAATTATAACCATGCACCTCAGAGGAATACCGACAACTGTTCGGTGACTCAACTCATTATTGACCAAAGTACACCATCAAGCCCCCGCCGAACATCGTCTGTCTCCTAACATGGATCCTGCAGATAACTATCATCATGAGTCAGAGCTTTTATGCACTAAACCCTTGATCAGTGGCCGAATAAATAATTAAGTCGGTCTCGCTGGTATTGGCAAACACCGAGCATCGGCTATAGGAGTATAGGATAAACATGAGGAACACCGTTAACCAGATGCCCTATTTTGCCAATACAATGAACTCTCAGGGCGATATGAAAATATAGGCCATGCATTCTCATCTCAAAGGAGCTTGAAAGTCCGTCCACCAAAGTGTGAATAGCCGAAATAAATCAGATATTTCAGCTGGGGATATATTGTTGGGCACAAACTCTAATGTGACGGTTGCAGAACATGGATGATGTGTCGTTTGGAGTCTCGTATAGTGACATGAAAATTGTTGTTTTTGCCTACCAGCTTCACGCTTGTCCTCCCTTACTCCTAATGGCTTCACAATAGGAGCTGGCACATCATTCTCGCCTTGACGGCTTCCCTTGGCGACCCATGCCATATTCCTCTTCTCCAACTCTTTGGCACTGCGCCGCTTCAGCTTTCTTTCTTGCCAATGTGATAAGCCGAGTGAGCATCCCGGCTGTGATTTTGTTTTGTGCACTAGCAACTCTTTTCTGACCTTTGGCACTTTCGGCTTGGCCTGTCCAGACTTGATGATTGGGTCCTTGAAAGTTACCCGCCTCACTTCCTTTCCCTTAGTAGCCAACGTAGACCCGGCTGGCTTTTTGTCATCCGGAGTCGGATCTGAAACAGCACACTTATGGCCATCCTTTTTTACTCGGTACACTTGCTTGACCACGCCCATCTTCTTTGCTGACCCCCGGACCGATTCTTTTTGGTTGAGTCGGTCTTTAACATGTGGTTGTTGAAAAAATGATGATCCTCTTGGAGCTGCATAATTTTGGTGAGGTGGTTTAGAATATGATGGATGGTGTGCCCTTGATTTATACTTGTTCCATGATTGATCTGAATAACAGTCAGCATGGGGATGTATCCATGACATCGGCATTGGTGGCCCAAAAGGAGGATATGGAGTCTGCTTGCTCAACATCTTCCTTCGCCAATCCTTGTCTTCAAATTTATGCCTTGGGGGTGACTTCGATGCTTTTGTTTCACTCGGCCGATAAGCACTCTTTGCCTCACTTATCTTCTGATATTTTTCTAATAACTGTGCGAAAGTGACTTTCGGCTTTCTACCTTTGTGCTTACCATGGCCTTTGCTTTCTTTAGTTGTGTTTGCATCATTCTTTGAATTTTCTGGTTGCCCCCCAGTGCTAGATGTCTCCATTGTAGATTTCATGGAATTCTCATCTTCGAGATTGTTGTTGATGCACTTTTTAACAATATCCTTGCTCAAAGACTTGACCCCATCATCATTGGTGTGAACCTGTCGACCTTTTGATGAATCGGCTTGAGGTAACTGAGTCAACATTTAATCGCCATCAAGACCAATCCAATACGACTGGCCATATGATCGTGCCTCAACAAACTCCAATCATCCTATGTTGGCCGATTGCTCGACTTGATGGATCATGTTGCATTCTTTGACATTTTGCTTGAACGGACATTGCATTCGCTCTAGCCTTGGCGGCTCGACATCGTGATCAATTATAATAATAGGATCAGTTAGCGATGCACCAACGATGTGATCACTTATGCCCATACTGAAGGTAAACTGCTTGTCCAATAACTGATATTGTGATACTGTCTTTGAAAATAAACAACCGAGTGGTGTTGTCTTAACGTCATCCGACTCGACTATGCATCGATTTCTGTCCTCCTTTTCCAATGCTCTTGAATCGGCTATCACGGAGAACTTTGAACCTGGCATGTTTCTGCAACCAAAATAATTACAGAATATATGTCTCATCTGAGACCAAATGTTAGACACACATGAAACAAACAAAGTTGTCCAGATAAATATAAAGTTTGGTTGGCATGACAGGAACAACTTTGATTGCGATAAGTTATCACTATTAGCCTCTATGAATGATACCATGTATTAACTATCATGATTAGTGACAAGATCATTCCTAACAAACAGATTACTCATTTCGATTGGTCTTTCAAAATTAATTAGAATCTTACTAACAGGTGCATCAATAATATGATTTTGACCGAATCGAAAATTGAATAAACTGTCTGCTAGGTGTACCTTTGTGAATACGTTGGAAGGAAGAGATTGGTTGAACCACTAGAACAATACCTTGCTCCACTTCTGAATAATTGGCCAACGCCTCGTCCTCTTTTTCTGGATCTCGTGCTTCATCACTCGGATTGCCTGAATAGATTTCACTCGGATTGCCCGAGTATATTTCACTCGGATGGCTCGAGCAGATTTCACTCAGACGCTCTTCGTCAATTGAACTTTGCTCAGCTGCATTTTCTTGTTCTTGATGTCCATCATTAACCGAACTGTATTCGTCCATATTACTTTTTTCTTGATGCTCATCAATATCTTTAGCACGAAACTCATAGGGTAGAATGTAAGCTCCCTTACATCCAGAAAAATTGAGCACAACCAATTTGTTGTCTTTGTCGTTCCTTTGCTCAGCGAAGCTTGCATCTTCTATTTTGGTACACTCAACGATTACTGGCATGATGCCCTCGATATTAGCCAGTGATGCACTCGGATGGCTCGATGCACTCGGCTAGTATGATGCACTTGGCCGATATGATGCACTCGGTATGGACTCTATGCACTCGGCCGTAACCGTCTCAGTGCTCAATCCGGTTTCAACTGAATCCACCATTGTCTTCGCTTTAAAGGAATCGTTCAACTCGGCTGTAAATGAATTGGTTATATTTGACTCGGTTTCAACTAAATCAACCGTATTAACCAAGTGAACCCTTTCTTGCTTATTTTCTTGCAAACCTTCTTTTTTATCTAGCTTCAACATCGCAGAAGGGCCAACATAGTTGTTGCATGGAGGAAGGGACTTGATGTATTCTTTCAAATCTTCCTCATCACGCTTCTTCTTGAGTGCTTCATAAGCATGTCGATATTCTGTTGGTAATTCCTCAAGGGTAGGTGTAGTAAATTCACTAACGCAATTCCCTGTGAGCTCTAGCTTGATCTTGTCCACTTGGGCCACATATTTTTCTTTAAACTCAGCCCTACTTGGATCGGCTTGCCCCCCAATACTTTTAGGGTCTTTCGGCAATGAATTGATGTTGCCAAAATTTTGCGATTGTATAGGGGGTGTATAACATGTTGTAAAGATAGTTGGAGACATGTGCATTGTTGTTGAATATTTTCTCTCGCCAATTTGATCTATCAGCAACACTTCGTCTTCTTTCAACACCCTAGCTCTTATTGCCTCATAATCAGGAACCAATCCCTTGTCATGCTGCTCAAGGCAAATAGCACTAATCTTCTTATTTTGGGCTAAACTTTTTAATGCAGCCAGAGCCAACTCATCTCCTGCAATATTAGGAACATATGCTCCTGCAGAATCTCCATTCACTCAGCCAAGATGATCCGAGTCATGAATATTTTTAGTTTCATATGCCACTGAATAATTAATATCATGAGGTGTACTATATGATGTTTGAGGATAACCGGCCAAATAGCTAATTGAAGCATGGTCGATTCCCCCATCCATCGGCATGTTTGGGGATGAACCCGCATATTGGGAGTCGGCTGCCGATGGATAAAACTGCGAGACGCCCTCCTGTACATGAGGTGTCATATATTGATCACTCGAACAAACCTTGTTGTTCACCAGCATATGGAAAGATGTTGCCGATGCACGAAAGTTCATATTCATAAGTTGGATGTCGCGATTATGTAAATTCCAAGTTTCTCCAATGGAATAACTAGTCGGCCTTTGCTCGTTAGGGCTAGCCGACATGACTTGTCCATTGAAAGATCTAGCAACATCAACATAATGGCTATTTGCATCTACGTAAGGAGATTGATGATACATGTTACCGTTGTAGATTGCAGCCGCTTGATGACGCCCTCCTCGTAGCAAGATCAGGCTGGAGACTGTTCAAAGCTTTATCCCCAGCGGAATCGCCAAAAAGTGTGTCCGCACACGAACATGTCACCGTGTACCCTCGACGCCGGGGGTGATGCACCGCAGCTCGCGTCGAAGGAGATCTGACCGGCAGCGCGATACGCAGGACAGCCAACAGATGCTTTTGTAGACCCGAAGCCCCGTTTGCCCGGGAGGGAACCCGTCAAGGCTCGCAGCGGCTATGGGCTGCTCCAGGTCGATTCGCTCGCCCCTAGAGCCTCGTGGATCCGCAGCCCTCCAGCATGAAGAACTAGCGAAGAACAAGAAGAAAGATACAAAGGAGAGATAAAAAGTAGATGAACACGAAAAAGTAGTAGATGTGTTTGTTCAATTGGTATTGTTCAATCGGCCGTCACCCCTTAGGTATATAAGAGGGGGCTGGACTTTCCGTGCAAGGAAAAGGCTTGGATTCACGTCCAAAACCCTAGTCAAATTCGGATTAGTTTTGTTCGAACTTTCCAAAACTGTTCGGTCTAAAACTGGCTGCATAGTGTGGGTCTTCTTTGAGGTGGTAAACGACCTCGAATGGAAACGAGCCAAAAAGCAATCTTGACCGTTTTGACGAGACGAACAACTTTCATGTTGAACGTTTTTTCATCAGAGGTCATCTCGAGGGTCAAACCGCTCGTGCAAGACAGCTAATTATTCACGCAGCACATCAGACATACCCACATATGTGTCTGGTGCCGGGCGTCATATTTTTGCTCACTGGAGGCTCGCGCTGTGCGGGCTCTAACTTTTGCATATGACCTCAGATTGAGATGATCTTTATATCAAAATCAATCGTTTCGACGAGACGAAGACAATTCATGTATATCAGTTTTCAATATGGGGCAGTCTTGGGGGTGTAATCAGCCAAAAAGTGTTCTGAATACAAAATCTCAGTACTTCAAACACAACTTCGGCCTTAGAGATGAGATCGGATGGCTATGACCCAAATATCAAAGTTTATCCTTTTGATGATACAAAAATTTCTCACTTTGAGAACTTTTTCACTTGAGGCCATCTTTATTGCATTTTGTATCGTGCCAAAATCGGGTGTCAACACCTACGTACCCCCAAACTACCAAATACGAAGCCAAAACCCTAATTCCACCGCCGTAACTTTCTGTATCCACGAGATCCCATCTTGAGGCCTGTTCCGGAGCTCCGCCGGAGGGGGCATCGATCACGGAGGGCTTCTACATTAACACCAAACCTCTCCGATGAAGTGTGAGTAGTTTACTTCAGACCTACGGGTCCATACTTATTAGCTAGATGGCTTCTTCTCTCTTTTTGGATCTCAATACAAAGTTCTCCCCCTCACTTGTGGAGATCTATTCGATGTAATCTTCTTTTGCCATGTGTTTGTTGAGACCGATGAATTGTGGGTTTATGATCAAGTTTATCTGTGAACAATATTTGAATCTTCTCTGAATTCTTTTATGTATGATTGGTTATCTTTGTAAGACTCTTTGAATTATCAGTTTGGTTTGGCTTACTAGATTGATCTTTCTTGCAATGGGAGAAGTGCTTAGCTTTGGGTTCAATCTTGCGGTGTCCTTTCCCAGTGACAGTAGGGGCAGCAAGGCACATATTGTATTGTTTCCATCGAGGATAACAAGATGGGGTTTATTTCATATTGCATGAGTTTATCCCTCTACATCATGTCATCTTGATTAAAGCGTTACTCTATTCTCTTGAACTTAATACTCTAGATGCATGCTGGATAGCGGTCGATGTGTGGAGTAATAGTAGTAGATGCAGGCAAGAGTCGGTCTACTTGTCTCGGACGTGATGCCTATATACATGATCATACCTAGATATTCTCATAACTACGCTCAATTCTGTCAATTGCTCAACAGTAATTTGTTTACCCATCGTGAATACTTATGCTCTTGAGAGAAGCCACTAGTAAAACCTATGGCCCCGGGTCTATCTTCCAACACTTAGTTCTTTTTATTGCCTTTTATTTTACTTTGCATCTTTATCATAAAAATACCAAAAATATTATCTTATCATATCTATCAGATCTCACTCTCGTAAGTGACCGTGTAGGGATTTACAACCCCTTATCGCGTTGGTTCCGAGGATTTATTTGTTTGTGTAGGTGCGAGGGACTCGTGTGTGGCCTCCTACTAGATTGATACCTTGGTTCTCAAAAATTGAGGGAAATACTTACGCTACTTTGCTGCATCACCCTTTCCTCTTCAAGGGGAAAACAACGCAAGTGCTCAAGAGGTAGCAAAAGGTGGGACAAGTGAAGGTTCAGGATGGTGCTGAGGGGTCCGGCAAGAAGCGTGGTGGACAAGGAGGTCGTCGCGGCAAGGATAACCAGCAAGAGAGGCCCGCTCGGGGCCGTGATAAGAAGGAGGAAGATGATGATCATGATGGGGACGACGAGTCCGGCGAGCGCGAGTTCTAGAAAGCTACGGAGGCCATGTGCGTCGATGGTGGCGCCTCGCTGCACACCTCTCACCGCCAACTGAAGCAGTGGGCGCGTGAGATTACCGCGGCAGAACCATCAATCGATGCCCAGAAGCCACTAAAGTGGTTCAGCACCCCTATCATTTTTACACCGAGGACCACCCTGATCGCACAACTACGGTCGGGTGTTTGCCGTTGTTGGTTTCACCAACAATACGCAACCTCAAGGTAACAAAAGTGCTAGTTGATGGAGGAGCCGGACTAAACTTGATCTCGCCTGCTATGATCAAGAGGCTGCAAATCCCCGATGGAGACCTCGAGGAGACGGGCATGTTTCAAGGGGTCAACCCGGGGAGGAGTCGGCCGAAAGGTAAAATCACATTACTCGTTACATTCAAGGGCGAGCTGAACTATAGGACGGAGAAGATCGTCTTTGATGTCGCCAAGATCCCCTTGCCCTACAACGGGATCCTTGGCCGCCCAGTGCTGGCCAAGTTCATGGCGGCGGCACATTACGCCTACAACACGCTGAAGATGCCCGGGCCGCTAACCATCATCACCGCCCCCTCCGACAAGAAATACGCGTTCATCTGCACAAACCAACTCTATCAGGAGGGAGTTGCAGCAACTGCCGCCAAGGCACTTGCTCCTGCCGCTGAAACCCCGGGAGAGAAGAAAACCGGCAAGACCTCCCGCACCCACTCCAGCAAGCACGCCTCTTCGGAGTGCAGCGCTCCCATCGAGGACGTGCCAGAGAGCTCCACCGACAAGAGCAAGAAGTCCAAGGCAGCACCACCAGAGACCAAGAGGGTGCCCGTCAAGGGGGACGGCACGAGTGGGGCTTTTACCATAAGCTCCACCCTGGACAGCAAATAGGAAAGCGCACTCATCGCCTTCCTGCGGGCGAATGTCGACATGTTTGCATGGCAAGCATCCGACATCCCCGGTGTTCCAAGGGAGGTGATTGAGCACCATCTTGCTGTTTGTCCTCATGTGCGGCTGATCAAGCAGAAGGTCAGGAAGCAAGCTTTGGAGCGACAAGAGTTCATCATCGAGGAGATCAGGAAGTTGGAGGCGGCAGGCCTGGTTAGAGGAGTACTCCACCCCATGTGGTTGGCCAATCCAGTGGTGGTGCGTAAGGCGAATGGGAAATGGAGGTTGTGTATTGACTACACGGATATCAATAAAGCATGTCCAAAGGATCCTTTCCCTCCGCCACGCATCGACCAGATTGTGGACTCCACTGCCGGGTGTGACCTGTTGTCGTTCCTCGATGCCTATTCAGGATACCACCAGATTTTCATGATGAAGGAAGACGAAGAAAAGACCGCGTTCATCACCCCATGTGGTATGTACTGTTTTGGACGAATGCCTTTCGGGTTGAAGAGCGCTGGTTCAACGTTTGCCCGAGCGGTCCAAATTGGGTTTGAGCCCCAGCTGCATAGGAACATGGAAGCTTATATGGGTGATATAGTTGTCAAAACCAAGGACAGGGCCACGCTCGTGCAAGATCTGGAAGAAACATTTGCAAATCTGCGCAAGATCAACCTCAAGCTCAACCCGGAGAAGTGCGTGTTCGGTGTCCCATCCGGCAAGCTTCTTGGGTTCTTTGTGTCTCAACGCAGAATCGAAGCAAATCGCAACAAGATCAAAGCAGTTGAGCAGATTGAGGCGCCAAGGCGGGTCAAAGACGTCCGTAGGCTCGCCGGCTGCGTTGCCGCCCTAAGTAGGTTCATCTCCAAGTCTGCTGAGCGCACCCTCCCCTTTTTCAAAGTTCTGAAAAAGGCGGGTCTGGTGAAATGGACTCCTAAGGTAGAGGCAGCACTGCAGGACTTGAAGAGGTACCTCTCCTCCATGCCAATACTAGTCATGACTAAACCATAAGAGTCGTTGCTGCTATACTTAGCAGCAACAAATCAAGTGGTCAGTGCCGCACTGGTGGCACAGTGGGAAATTGAGGAAGAAGTGGCAGCAACAGTGGAGCCATCGGATGATGGGCCGGGGCTCCCCTCGGCAGGGCCTGGCGCCGGCAAGGCGGGCCCCCGGCAAGACCCGGTCCCGGCAAGGCAGAGTCTGCGCAGATGGGCAAAGTTGAACAGAAGAAGAAGGTGGTGCAGCACCCGGTTTATTTTGTCAGATCCCTCTTGCATGGGGGCTAGATCAATGTATTCTGGTATGCAGAAGCTGCTTTTCGGCCTCCTTATGGCCTCGAGAAAGCTGTGTCACTATTTCCAAGCACACGAGATCACCGTCGTCACCCGCCTCCCTTTGCAACGAATCTTGCACAACCCGGATGCAACTGGGAGGATTGCGGAATGGGCTTTGGAACTGTCGAGCTTTGGCCTCAAGTTTGAGAATACTTTGATAATCAAGAGCCGAGCTTTGGTAGAGTTCATAGCAGAATGGACATCAACGCTCGACGAAGAGATTCAAGAGACTACCATTCCCGGCAAGGAGACGAGCCGTGATTGGATCATGTACTTCGATGGAGCCTTCTCGTTGCATGGTGCTGGTGCTGGCGTATTACTCGTCACACCCACCGGAGAGCGCCTCAAGTACGTGGTCCAAATGCACTTTCCTCAGGAAAAATCAACGAACAATACGGCAGAGTATGAGGGATTGCTTGCCGGTCTCAGGATCATGGCAGACCTTGGAATCAGGAAGCTCATCATCAGAAGTGATTTGTAGGTCGTCATCAAGCAAGTCAACAAGGATTAACAGAGCCCGCTAATGGAGGCCTATGTGGATGAGGTGAGGAAGTTGGAGGAGCGTTTTGACGGTCGAAAAGAAGAGCATGTTCCCTGAGCAGAAAACACCATTGTCGACGACCTGCCAAAGCGCGCTGCCCCGAAGTTGCCTGTGGAACCAGGTACCTTTGTGCTTCAATTAACCCAGCCATCCATTGAGCCATCAGCAAGACAGAACAAATGAAGGAAGGCGGGCCCAGGTAAGTACTTTCCGGCTGAGCTCCCAGGGGCCGCCAGCGAGGACATTGTCAGGTGCCCCAGGCTCGCCGGGGAAAGGCAACCTTCGGCGGGGCCTCAAGCCCTGACTGTAGAGGCAGCTGCCCCTGTGGCCATTGACGAGCCTTTAGTCCTTACGGTCGAGCCCCAGGCTCTGGCATGGGCATAGCGCACCGTACGTTTCCTCCAAACAGGAGAACTCCCTCAGGAACAGGAAGAAGCAAAAAAAGTAGCCCGTCGGTCCAGCATGTACCAATTTGTGGATGATGCCCTATACAGAAGGAGGCCGAACAGCGTGAAATTAAAGTGCATTCCTCAGGAGGACGGACTGGAGCTGTTCGTAGAGATACATGGAGGCATGTGTGGCTCCCACATAGGGTCGAGAGCCCTTGCCGGCAAAGTGTTCCGGCAAGGTTTCTTCTGGCCCACCGCTCTCCAGGATGCGACTACACTAGTAACCAAGTGTGAAGCGTGCCAGTTCCATTCAAAGAAGCTCCACCAGCCAGCCAAAGCCCTTCAAAAAATCCCTTTCTCCTAGCCATTTTTGGTCTGGGGGCTCGACATACTGGGCCCCTTTCCCCGTGTTGTCGAGGGCTTTGAGTACTTGTACGTTGCGATCGACAAGTTCACAAAGTGGCCGGAAGTGGAACCGGTGAGGAAGGTGACAGCATAGCCAGCCGTCAAGTTCTGCAAGGGACTAGTCTGCCGTTTCGGTGTGCCGAACAGAGTCATTGCCGACAACGACACATAGTTCACGAGCCGCACCTTCATGCAGTACATTCAAGACCTCGGCGGCAAGGTCTGTTTTGCTTCTATTGCTCATCCCAGAAGTAACAGCTAGGCTGAGAGGGCAAATGCAGAAGTGCTGTGAGGCCTCAAGACCAGAACTTTTGACAATCTACGCAAGTGTGGAAGGCGCTGGATTGATGAGTTTCCAATGGTTCTTTGGTCAATCAAGACGACACCAAATCGAGCCACTAGCCAGACGCCCTTTGCCCTGGTATACGGGGCAAAAGCAGTTCTCCCTGCAGAACTCATATACGGGTCACATCGAATGCTCTCTTATGATGAGCTTGAGCAAGAGCAGTTGCACCAAGATGATGCAACGCTCCTTGAGGAAGATTGTCTTCAGGTTGCTGTGCGAGCCGCTCGCTACCAGCAAGCCTTGCGCCGCTACCATAGCCGCAAGGTTCATGCCCGAAGCCTTGAGGAAAGCGACCTTGTTCTTCGGCGAATTCAATCCGCCAAGAATTCAAACAAGTTGACGCCGAAGTGGGAAGGCCCTTATCGAGTAATACGAGTCACCAAGCCCGGCGCAGTCCGCCTGGAGACCAAGGATGGCATTCTGGTGAGCAATTCCTGGAATATCGAACATCTTCGCAAGTTTTACCCCTAAGGCACGGTTGCCGAAGCCCCAGCAACCCCCATTTTGTACTAGCCTTGCCAGCAAGGCATATAACCCTATTTACAGAGCCAGGCGCAGACCTTGTGCGCAGTAAGGGAAAGGAATCCCTTAGCATGTATAGGTTCTTGTTGATTTCCATGTTTATGTATATACGTATATGCATGCTTGTCCAGGATATTGTACTGCTTTTTGATTCCAACAAATATATGTGGACTGCCAAGGTTCCATGCTCTTGCCCTCTCTTCTTTCCAGCTACAGCAAGGACGCACAATCCCGCCAAGGACATGTCTCCGGCGAGAAGCTGAGAAGACCGCCCGGCAAACCAAACTGATAAAGTTTACCTCTTGCCCATTAGTTTCGTAACATGTGACTTGTGCGTTGGAAAACCTCGCCACTCTCCTTAAAAAAAACTCGGGTGCTCCCATTCTCGAAACCAGACGCTACTTCGGTCGGAGTGGTTGTAGTAGCGCTTGCTAAGGGGAGGGGGACGGGGGGTTGGACCCTTTGTCTGTAACCCGGCAGATGTGATTCTCCGGCGGGTGCAGAGGGTATCGGTAGGACAGCCTGTCGAAAGGACTCGCTTATTTACATTAAGGAAGCGTTTCACCTCTGCACAAACGTACGTGCGCGGGGGTTCCCGGCAAGGCTAGTCTTTTTCATTAACATGCTGATACAAGTACAAAGGTTACAGGACACAAGCATGGGCTCGAGAGATTACATTGTCTAGGAATTAAGATTTGGCAAGTGCCTGCAATTTAAAAGAAAGATAAGTGCCCCGTGATCTCCGTTCTTGCTCCTTTCCTCCCAGGTGCGGAAGATGAAAGCAAAGAGGAGGCGATAGGGAACACGCTGATGGAAAGCTTGACGAGGAAGACCCTCGGCAAGGCGTGTGGCCGAGGGAGGAGGGCGATGCGGTCAGCCAGAGTCGGAATTGGAGTCCTCCCGCTTGATGCCCTCGTCGTCACTGTCCTCCTCATTACTCTCGCTCGAGGAGGAGTTTTCGTTGTCGGTGGAGCTCTCCGCGCAACACCTTAGGCAAGTTCGCAAGTGCCCAAAAACCTTGACGGAGAGCAGGCCGTTCTCCATCAATATGAAGTGGAGGATGAGCCCCTCCGACAGGCTATGGGCACAGGTGAAGGTTTTCCACCCGCGGCGAAGATACATGACATGAGGGGCGGGGAAGTCGACGTCTACCCGCATGCTGCCATTCCCGCAGCCCCTCATATGCAGCCTCAAGGCCTATGGCGGGTCGACCTCCATCTCCCGAGCGAACAGAGTGGGAAGGCAAAGGTGGCCGCACACTGGCTTATATAGCCTGATGAAGAACTCGTGGGGCTAGTCTCCAACGTGGCCCTCCATTGGGGGAGGAGCCGCTGGCGGAGGCGCGGACGGTGCGCCGCCCCGTCCTCCTCTCCCCCGAGCGCCACAGCGGCCTCGGCCACGCCCTTCCTCTTCCTCTCGTAGCAGGCCCTGCCACCATGAGCTCCTGGGGAGGGGGGCGCACTGTCGAGCAGAGGCCCTCGTCGCTGCCATTGAAGCGTCAGCGCGACCTCTCACCATTGCAAAGGGAAGGAAGGAGTCGGGCTGGAAGGACATGAATGTTGAAGGATGCCCGACCGGGCTTCCCGACTTGGCGTTAAGGCATGTGCCCTCCGTGTCCACACCTACCTTCCTTGAGGTATGGAAGACATGTGGCGACTGAGCCGGAATCGAGGAGACAAGTGAAGTGACCGTTTTCCACCCCGTGGTTGTGGGGTGCAGGCGCCTTAAAGGCCGCGACCTGAGTCCACTTAGTAAATGAGCCGCACCCCTGCGGCTTCCTCCTTTTTATGGGGAAGATGCGGGCTGCCTCTTTACTATTCACCATGATGTGATGCATGTGTGCTGCAACTGCCCCACGCACGACCCCCACATCACGCATTCAATGCCGGGTCATGGGGAAGCGCAACTGGCGAAGGAGTTACGCAGTTAAAACCCTGCCACGCGTGCCCGCGCACTGTTCTGGGCCTGGCCCAACAACGCTCTGCGCTTATGTGTGGCCTGGGCTCGGGGGCTCCTGTCGGTGCACAAAAGTAGGGGCCTTATGTACCCCTTTACTTGTGCATGGGCAGTAGTAGCAACACCTGCGATCACGCTTGGCGGTGCAGAGGAAGCGAAGATACAAGACTACCCGAGCAACGTTGAAGCCAGAGGCGCGAAGAGCAAAGGGACAAGATGGGTTTCCCTCGGCGAGAGCCTTGTCGGGAACGACCTATGCTGCCCCAGCAAGAGCCTTGTCGGGGCAACTTGCCCAACACCATCAAGACCGCCACCTTTGAGCCTGAGAATTATGACGCCATCGACAACGTCAAGAACAAGGCTCGGGAGCGCCTGCATGGTGGCATGTAGATCTTTGTGATGAACAGAGGCCTGCAAGACTAGACGAGAACCAGAAGACGAAGGCCCCCTGGCAAGACCCTTGCCGGGGACGCCCACAAGACCCCGGCGAGATCCTTGCCGGGATCCCGGCAAGACCCTTGTCGGGGACATCTGCGGGGCCACAACCAGGCCCACGTCTACCAAGGTTTCACTGCCCCATGGCCGTTCTGATGCCGCAGCCAGCCAGCCAACTAGGCGCACACCTACGTGGCAGCATGCAGCTCCTAGGCCAACTAGGCAAGCACCTGCGTGTTGGCATGCAGATCTTCGTGAAGTCCCTACCACCGCACCAACGCAGTAGCCAGCCAGTCAGCGTGGCGCTGCATGCCTCGTCAGCTTGGACGCGCATCAAAGCGAGGTGAGGCGGCGGCAGACGGGACGAGCTTCCTTGCCGTCCCCGATAAAGCAAGAGGACACGTCGGCAGTGCATTAAATGCGTTTGTCCTATGGTTCTTGGAGATAGAGTTGTACACTGAAGACACTTTCCACCTCTTGTGTGCCGCTGTGGCAGCCCCTTTGACATATAAAAGGAGACCCAAGGCGTACTGAGGAAGGATTCAGACTTTTTGGGCTACATTCACCGCAGCTAGTTCAAGAACTCAAGAACACCAAATATACACCAAAGCAGGATTAGGGTATTACGCATCGTTTGCGGCCCAAACCTGGATAAAATTCCCCCGCGTTGATCTTCTAGACCCGCTCTTTCCACAGCCCCACGCCCCGTCAACCGTGGTAGGGATTCGCCGTGATCCCATAGGTGTCGTTAACCCCAACAAACAGTATGCCGTATATCGCACACACCTTGATCTGGCTAGTTGTTTTTGTTGTTCTGGCTCATCACAAACAATTTGTATGGATCAACTCTATGCCATGTATCACGCATGCAACTCTAATCTGAATTGTGCTTGATGTCTCCACCATCACGCACAGTTCATCTTATTGGTGGCGGTTTTATTACGATATCGTTTTCGATTCATGCATCGCACACAGTTTGGTCGAAGGGTCTCTGATTCATGCATCGCGTTAGCAACATTCTGCAATAATGATACTCAAATAGTGCACACATCTAGGGGGAGCCCCTCCATATTTTGTAGATGTTAGGCTTGCATATTATTTATTGATATCGTTTGTGCTAATCTCGTATTGTCATCAATCCACCAAAAAGGGGGAGATTGTTAGGGCATATTTCTCCTTTAGTGATTTTGGTGATTGATGACAATGCATTTTGTGGACTTAACGATATGAGAGAAATTCGTAGGCATTGGATCGATGAATTTGTTGGATGATATTCATCATATAACAGTCACAACCTAGGGCGATACGACACTAGCTCCAGTTCATAAATATAATGTAGGCATGTATTCCGTAAATAGTCATACGTGCTTATGGAAAGAACTTGCATGACATCTTTTGTCCTACCCTCCCGTGGCAGCGGGGTCCTATTGGAAACTAAGGGATATTAAGGCCTGCTTTTAATAGAGAACCGGAACAAAGCATTAACACATAGTTAATACATGAACTCCTCAAACTACGATCATCACCGGGAAGTGTCCCGACTATTGTCACTTCGGTGTTGCCGGATCATAACACGTAGTAGGTGACTATAACTTGCAAGATCGGATCTAGAACATAGATATAATGGTGATAACATAAACGGTTCAGATCTGAAATCATGACACCCGAGCCCAAAGTGACAAGCACTAAGCATGGCAATGTCATAGCAACATCAATCTCAGAACATAATGGATACTAGGGATCGAGCCCTAACAAAACTAACTCGATTACATGATGAATCTCATCCAACTCCTCACCGACCAGTGAGCCTGCGAAGGAATTACTCACTCCCACTGGGGAGCATCATGGAATTAGCAATGGAGAAGGGTTGGTGATGACAAAGATCGAAGATCCCCCTCTCCGGAGCCCCAAACAGACTCCAGATCTGGCCTCCCGATGAAGAATAGGAGGTGGCAGCGGCTTCGTCTTGTGAAACGCGATAATTCTTTTTCCCCAGTTTTTTCTCCAAATATGTGATTTTATAGTATCAGGGTTGAGTTCTGCGGGGCCACCAGGTGGGGACAACCCACCTGGGCGCGCCTGGAGGGGGCGCCTTGGTGGGTTGTGCCCACCCAGGTGCCCCCCTCCGGTGGTTCTTGGCTCCAGAAGTTCTTATTTATTGAATAAAAAATCCTCGCAAAGTTTCATTCCAATCTGAGAACTTTTATTTTTGCACAAAAACAACACCATGGTAGTTCAGCTGAAAACATCGTCAGTCCGTGTTAGTTTCATTCAAATCATGCAAATTAGAGTACAAAACAAGAGGAAAAGCATTTGGAAAAGTAGATACGACGAAGACGTATGAACTCCCCCAAGCTTAAACCTTTGCTTGTCCTCAAGCAATTCAGTTGATAAACTAAAAGTGAAAAAGAAAAACTTTATAAACTCTTTTGCTCTTGTTTACATAAATAAGCTTAAACAGCACCCGGGTTTTCAGCCAAGATTATAACTAACCATGGCAACAATAACTCTTAAAAACTCTATTAACTCATATCAATGACATAATCAACTAACGAGCGATAATAAGATATCTCAAACAACAACACTTTATCAAAACAACCATGATATAATATGACAATAGTGGTATCTCGCTAGCCCTTTCTGAGACCGCAAAACATAAATGCAGAGCACCTCCAAAGTTCAAGCAGCGACTAAACATTGTTATTCATGGTAGAAAATATCCAGTCATGATGCACCCAACATTATCTACACACAATGCATGAGGATGACAATAGTGCTCTCAGGTTCTGGCGCTTATTTGAGAAGGTGATGACACAACATAGAAGTAAATAGATAGTCCCTTCGCAGAGGGAAGCGGTGATTTGCAGCGGTGCCAGAGCTCAAGTTTTTAAAACAGAGGTAAATGAAAATTTTGAGAAATGCACCCTTCTTGTTTACTTCGCGGCCATTAGTTATCGGTATCTTCCATGCTAAACACATTAGTGGCGGTTCCCAAGCGATAAAAGTAAATTTTTACTCCCCCTCCACCAACAATCACACTCCATGGCTTGTCCGAAACAACGGGTGCCATCCATACCAACAACAGTCCTAGGGGAGTTTTGTTTAATTATTTGCAATTTGAAATCGGGACTGGGAATCCCTATTACCGCCCCTCTCATGCAAGGATGAGAGCATAAACACTCATCATGCAAATAACCCGCTTAGCATGGAGGATACTGGCTACCTCCTGTGGCTCTATGAACAATCTAGGCACACAAAAAGGGATATTTATTTGAAGTTTTTAGAGGTGGCACATGCAAATTTACTTAGGACGGCGGGGTAATACCACATATAGGTAGGTGTGGTGGACTCATCTAGAATAACTTGGGTTTTAGGATTTTTGATGCACAAGCAGAAATCCCACTTAGTACAGGTGAAGGCTAGCAAATAGGTTGCGAAGCGGCCAGCTAGAGAGCAAAAACGGTCATGAACATGCATTATGCATAAGTAACATTGGATACTAGCATGAGTAGGATATGAACACCATGAACATAACTATCATAGAGGCTATGTTGGTTATGATTCAACTACATGCATGAACATATGCCAAGTCAAGCCACTCGAACATTCAGAGGAGGATACCATATCATCATACTACACCACAATCATTTTAACGCAATGTTGACATCCAAGATAAATCATTATCCACTCCTAGCTACTTAAGCATGGCATGAGAAACTATAATATCTAATTGTCATTGCAAACATGTTTGATCATAATAGGCTGAATCATGGATACTAGGTTAAACATATTTACAAAACCAGAACAAATTGAGTTCATACCCGTTTCTCTCTGCCATAGACAGTTCATCAAATATCGTCATTATTGCTTTTCAATTGCACGACCGAACGATATGAAAATAATAATAGTGCAAGAGTGTCGTGGACTAAGCTGGAATCAGCAAACATTTTAATCAAAAGGAGAAGACAGGGTAATATGAGCTCTTTGTTAGATCAACAATAATGCATATTTCAGCCACTCAACATTTTAATCGTGCTCTTCTCCTCGGTATGACTCAATAAGAGAAAAGAAATTCAGAGAAACACACCGAAATATTTTTGGAGTTTTTTGTTTTTTCTAGAAGAAAGCAATTAAACAGGAAAAACAAAAAACGAGAAAAACTATTTACACTGGAGAGCTCCCAACAAGCAAAAGAACAAGGAAATCTTTTTGGGTTTTCTTTTTAATACTACAATTAACTAAACTAGGAAGAGAAACCGAAAAGAAGTAGTAAATATTTTTTGGATTTTCTCAAAGTTTTTCAAACACACAAGAAGAAGGCGAGAAAATAATTCTAACATGGATAATACAATGCAAGAATGTGGACACCGACAACTGGAATGAAATGTGTGAACATAAATGTAATGTTGATGGAAATATGTACTCCCCCAAGCTTAGGCTTTTTACCTAACTTGGCAATCACCATCGGTAGCCTGCATAATGGTCGGAGTGATAGCTCATGGAGGCTCTAGGTGCAGATGCCTCAGCCCGCTGTGCAGCCACAACCGTTGCGTTATGTGCTTGGGCCTCGCTCTCTAGAACATAATATCTTCCCTTGCTGTAAACATCAAAGAGAGCAGGTGTAGGCAAATATGTGCCCACAACGGACCTTTTAATAAACAATAGGTTATAGGTGAAATCATGAGGTTCACCACTAAGGATCTTATGACGTTTCATAGCGTCAAAGTCCAAGTACTGCGTGGGTAAGATGGGGCCATAAGGCCAAGGTGAAACACCCAGCTCTCTTGCTAAACATGTGGCATAAATTCCACCATAAAAATATCCACTACAAGTGTTGTGTTGCAACCTGCGTGCAGCAATCGCTCCAAGGTTATAACTTTGGTCATCAGTGAGAGCAATGTGTATGACGCTCAAGTCTGGAGCACAAACTGTAAAACAATAATGTTTGCCTACAATGCATTTCCCATTAAAAAGTGCAAAGTATTGAACTGAGGGAAAATGAATGCTCTTTATTCTACCTTGCCTCACTCCCCTAGTCTCACCATAGCAAAGACTAGTCAAGAATATCTCAAACTCATATCTTGGTTGTTCGTCTAGCGAGCCCCAAAATGGAATTTTGCAGTGGTGAGCAAATCTCTCTAGAGATACGGTAAATGGATTTTCATACAGTTTAAACAACATCCTAGACTCACGGGGGTGGAATTTAAATTCTTTAGTAAATGATTCAGTGAGGTTGAGGTGTTGGTTGCACTTATCTGAAATGTAGGGACCGAGCTCGGTATTGTGAACATATTGCTCAAATTCTTCCTTAATGCCCACACGCACCATATAATCCTTGCATGGCCATAAACATGATTTGGTGGCGGCATATCGTATAGAACTTTCACTTGGTTCAATGTAAGACCAACGAGCCGAGCTGCTACTAGAGATGCCTCCGAGGACCTCCTCCTCAAATAACTCCTTCCAAAGAGATTCATCATATCCGCATACAATTTTCCGAAAAAATTTGGGTCACAAAATTTTGTTAACAAAACTTCATAAGATTGAAGGCAACTACTCATAGGTATGCATAGAGGCCATATCAAGCATTCAAACTACTTAGAACTCTAAGAATTCAACATGCAAGCTCATCTACAGTAACACCTGTTGGAAATATGCCCTAGAGGCAATAATAAATTGGTTATTATTATATTTCCTTGTTCATGATAATCGTTTATTATCCATGCTAGAATTGTATTGATAGGAAACTCAGATACATGTGTGGATACATAGACAACACCATGTCCCTAGTAAGCCTCTAGTTGACTAGCTCGTTGATTAATAGATGGTTACGGTTTCCTGACCATGGACATTAGATGTCGTTGATAACGGGATCACATCATTAGGAGAATGATGTGATGGACAAGACCCAATCCTAAGCCTAGCACAAGATCATGTAGTTCGTATGCTAAAGCTTTTCTAATGTCAAGTGTCATTTCCTTAGACCATGAGATTGTGCAACTCCCGGATACCATAGGAATGCTTTGGGTGTGCCAAACATCACAACGTAACTGGGCGGCTATAAAGGTACACTGCAGGTATCTCCGAAAGTGTCTGTTGGGTTGGCACGAATTGAGACTGGGATTTGTCACTCCATGTAAACGGAGAGGTATCTCTGGGCCCACTCGGTAGGACATCATCCTAATGTGCACAATGTGATCAAGGAGTTGATCACGGGATGATGTGTTACGGAATGAGTAAAGAGACTTGCCGGTAACGAGATTGAACAAGGTATCGGGATATCGACGATTGAATCTCGGGCAAGTATCGTACCGCTAGACAAAGGGAATTGTATACGGGATTGATTAAGTCCTTGATATCGTGGTCCATCCGATAAGATCATCGTGGAGCATGTGGGAGCCAACATGGGTATCCAGATCCCGCTGTTGGTTATTGACCGGAGAACGTCTCGGTCATGTCTGCATGGTTCCCGAACCCGTAGGGTCTACACACTTAAGGTTCGATGACGCTAGGGTTATAGGGAATAGATATACGTGGTTACCGAATGTTGTTCGGACTCCCGGATGAGATCCCGGACATCACGAGGAGTTCCGGAATGGTCCGGAGGTAAAGATTTATATATGGGAAGTCCTGTTTTGGTCGCCGGAAAAGTTTCGGGTTTTATCGGTAATGTACCGGGACCACCGGGAGGGTCCCGGTGGTCCACCAAGTGGGGCCACCAGCCCCGGAGGGCTGCATGGGCCAAGTGTGGGAGGGGACCAGCCCCTGGTGGGCTGGTGCACCCCCCCCCACCAAGGCCCAAGGCGCAAGGGAGAGTGGAAGGTGGCAAACCCTAGGCTCAGATGGGCCTAAGGCCCACCTAGTGGTGCACCCCCCTCTCTCCCCCCTTGGCCGCCCCGCTAGATGGGATCTAGGGGTGGAAACCTAGGTGGGGGCGCAGCCCCTCCCCTCCCCCTATATATACTTGAGGTTTTGGGCTGCCATAGACACAATTCAATCTCCTTCTTGGCGCAGCCCTACCCCTCTCCCTCCTTGTCTCTTGCGGTGCTTGGCGAAGCCCTGCTGGAGTACCACGCTCCTCCACCACCACCACGCCGTCGTGCTGCTGCTGTATGGAGTCTTCCCCAACCTATCCTTCTCCCCTTGCTGGATCAAGGCGTACGAGACGTCACTGGGTTGTACGTGTGTTGAACACGGAGGTGCCGTCCGTTCGGCACTAGGATCATCGGTGATTTGGATCACGACGAGTACGACTCCATCAACCCCGTTCACTTGAACGCTTCCGCTTAGCGATCTACAAGGGTATGTAGATGCACTCTCCTTCCCCTCGTTGCTAGATTGCTCCATAGATTGATCTTGGTGATGCGTAGAAAATTTTGAATTTCTGCTACGTTCTCCAACAGTGGCATCATGAGCTAGGTCTATGCGTAGTTTCTATGCACGAGTAGAACACAAAGTAGTTGTGGGCGTCGATTTTGTCAATTTACTTGCCGTTACTAGTCTTATCTTGATTCGGCGGCATTGTGGGATGAAGCGGCCCGGACCAACCTTACACGTACGCTTACGTGAGACCGGTTCCACCGACTGACATGCACTAGTTGCATAAGGTGGCTGGCGGGTGTCTGTCTCTCCCACTTTAGTCGGATCAGATTTGATGAACAGGGTCCTTATGAAGGGTAAATAGAAATTGGCAATTCACGTTGTGGTTTTGGCGTAGGTAAGAAACGTTCTTGCTAGCAACCTATAGCAGCCACGTAAAAACTTGCAACAACAATTAGAGGATGTCTAACTTGTTTTTGCAGCATATGCCTTGTGATGTGATATGGCCAAAAGGATGTGATGAATGATATATGTGATGTATGAGATTGATCATGTTCTTGTAATAGGAATCATGACTTGCATGTCGATGAGTATGACAACCGGCAGGAGCCATAGGAGTTGTCTTAATTTATTTATGACCTGCGTGTCAACATAAACGTCATGTAATTACTTTACTTTATTGCTAAAGCGTTAGCCATAGTAGTAGAAGTAATATATGACGAGACAACTTCAAGAAGACACGATGATGGAGATCATGATGATGGAGATCATGGTGTCATGCCAGTGACAACGATGATCATGGAGCCCTGAAGATGGAGATCAAGAGGAGCAAAATGATATTGGCCATATCATGTCACTATTTGATTGCATGTGATGTTTATCATGTTTTACATCTTATTTGCTTAGAACGACGGTAGCTTAAATAAGATGATCCCTCATTAAAATTTCAAGAAAGTGTTCCCCCTAACTGTGCACCGTTGCGAAAGTTCGTCATTTCAAAGCACCACGTGATGATCGGGTGTGATAGATTCTAACGTTCACATACAACGGGTGTAAGACAGATTTACACACGCGAAACACTTAGGTTGACTTGACGAACCTAGCATGTACAGACATGGCCTCGTAACACAAGAGACCGAAAGGACGAGCATGAGTCGTATGGTAGATACGATCAACATGAAGATGTTTACTGATGATGACTAGTCCGTCTCACGTGATGATCGGACACGGCCTAGTTGACTCGGATCATGTAATCACTTAGATGACTAGAGGGATGTCTATCTGAGTGGGAGTTCATAAGATGAACTTAATTATCCTGAACATAGTCAAAAGGTCTTCGCAAATTATGTCGTAGCTCACGCTTCAGTTCTACTGTTTAGATATGTTCATAGAGAAAATTTAGTTGAAAGTTGATAGTAGCAATTATGCGGACTAGGTCCGTAAACTGAGGATTGTCCTCATTGCTTCATAGAAGGCTTGTGTCCTTAATGCACCGCTCAGTGTGCTGAACCTCGAACGTCATCTGTGGATGTTGCGAACATCTGACATACACATTTTGATAACTATGTGATAGTTCAGTTAAACGGTTTAGAGTTGAGGCACCAAAGACGTTTTGAAATGTCGCGAAACATATGAGATGTTTCGAGGACTGAAATTGAGATTTCAGGCTAGTGCCCACGTCAAGAGGTATAAGACCTCCGACGATTTTCTTAGCCTGCAAACTAAGGGAGAAAAGCTCAATTGTTGAGCTTGTGCTCAGATTGTCTGAGTACAACAATCATTTGAATCGAGTGGGAGTTGATCTTCCAGATGAGATAGTGATGTTTCTCCGAACTCATTACCACCAAGCTGCTAGAGCTTCGTGATGAACTATAATATATCAGCGACATATATGATGATCCTTGAGATATTCGTGATGTTTGACACCACAAAAGTAGAAATCAAGAAGGAGCATCAATTGTTGATGGTTGGTGACCACTAGTTTCAAGCAGGGCAAGGGCAAGGGCAAGAAGGGATACTTCATGAAACGACAATTCAGCTGCTGCTCTAGTGAAGAAACCCAAGGTTGAACCCAAACCCGAGACTAAGTGCTTCTGTAATAAGAGGAACAACCACTGGAGCAGAATTACCCTAGATACTTGGTAGATGAGAAGGCTGGCAAGGTCGTTAGAAGTATATTGGATATACATTGTGTTAATGTGTACTTTACTAGTACTCCTAGTAGCACCATGGTATTAGATACCGGTTCAGTTGCTAAGTGTTAGTAAACTCGAAATAAAAGGCTGCGGAGTAAACGGAGACTAGCTAAAGGTGAGCTGGCGATATGTGTTGGAAGTTTTTCCAAGCTTGATGTGATCAAGCATCGCATGCTCCCTCTACCATCGAGATTGGTGTTTGCGTTGAGCATAGACATGATTGGATTATGTCTACCGCAATACGGTTATTCATTTAAGGAGAATAATGGTTACTCTGTTTATTTGAATAATACCTTCAATGGTCTTGCACCTAAAATGGATAGTTTATTGAATCTCGATCGTAGTGATACACTTGTTCATGCCAAAAGATATAAGATAGTAATGATAGTACCACCTACTTGTGGCACTGCCACGCAAGTCATACCAGTATAAAACGCATGAAGAAGCTCCATGTTGATGGATCTTTGGGCTCACTCGTTTTGAAAAGTTTGAGACATGCGAACCATGTCTATTGGTGTATATGCATGAAGAAACTCCATGCAAATGGACCGTTTGGACTCACTTGATTTTGAATCACTTGAGACATGCAAATCATACCACATGGGTAAGATGACTGAAAGCCTCGTTTTCAGTAAAATGGAACTAGAAAGCAACTTGTTGGAAGTAATACATTTTGATGTATGCAGTCCAATGAGTGCTGAGGCATGTAGTGGATATCGTTATGTTCTTACTTCACAGATGATTTGAGTAGATGTTGAGTATATTTACTTGATGAATCACGAGTCTGAATTATTGAAAGGTTCAAGTAATTTCAGGGTGAAGGTGAGAGATCGTCGTGACAAGAGGATAAAATATCTATGATATGATCATAGAGATGAATATCTGAATTACGAGTTTGGCACACAATTAAGACATTGTGGAAATTGTTTCACAACTAATACAGCCTGGAACACCATAGTGTGATGGTGTGTCCGAACATCATAACTGCACCCTATTGGATATGATGCATACCATGATGTCTCTTATCGAATTACCACGATGGTTTATGGGTTAGGCATTAGAGACAACCACATTCACTTTAAATAGGGCACCACGTAATTCCGATGAGATGACACCATATGAACTATGGTTTAGAGAAACCTAAGTTGTCATTTCTTAAAAGTTTGGGGCTGCGACGCTTATGTGAAAAAGTTTCAGGCTGATAAGCTCGAACCCAAAGCGGATAAATGCATCTTCATAGGACACCCAAAATAGTTGGGTATACCTCCTGTCTCAGATCCGAAAGCAATAAGGGATTGTTTCTAGAATCGGGTCCTTTCTCGAGGAAAATGTTTCTCTCGAAAGAATTGAGTGGGAGGATGGTGGAGACTTGATGAGGTTATTGAACCATCTCTTCAACTAGTGTGTGGCAGGGCACAGGGAGTTGTTCCTATGGCACCTACACCAATTGAAGTGGAAGCTTATGATAGTGATCATGAAACTTCAGATCAAGTCACTACCAAACCTCGTGGGATGACAAGGATGCGTACTACTTCAGAATGGTACGTAATCTTGTCTTGGAAGTCATGTTGCTAGACAACAATGAACCTACGAGCTATGGAGAAGCGATGGTGGGTCTGGATTCCAAAATGGCTCGAAGCCATATAATCCGAGAGAGGATCCATATATGAAAACAAAGTGTAGACTTTGGAAGAACTACTTGATGGTCGTAAGGCTGTTAGGTACATATGGATTTTAAAAGGAAGGCGGACAATGATGGTGTGTATCACCATTAAGAAAGCTCGACTTGTCGTTAAGATGTTTTCCGACAAGTTCAAGGAGTTGACTACGATGAGACTTTCTCACTCGTAGCGATGCTAAGAGTCTGTTGGAATTATATTAGCGATTACTGCATTATTTATGAAATCTTGCAGATAGGATGTCAAAACATTGTTTCCTCGACGATTTTCTTGAGGAAAGGTTGTATGTGATACAACCGGAAGGTTTTGTCAATCCTGAAAGATGCTAACAAGTATGCAAAGCTCCAGCAATCCTTCTAAGGACTAGAGTAAGCATCTCGGAGTTGGAATGTATGCTTTGATGAGATGATCAAAGATTTTGGATGTATACAAAGTTTATGAGAAACTTGTATTTCCAAAGAAGTGAGTGGGAGCACTATAGAATTTCTGATGAATATATGTTGTTGACATATTGTTGATCAGAAATGACGTAGAATTTTGGAAAGCATATAGGGTTATTTGGAAAGTGTTTTTCAATGGAAAACCTGGATTAAGCTACTTGAACATTGAGCATCAAGATCTATAAGGATAGATCAAAACACTTAATGGTACTTTCAAATGAGCACATACCTTAACATGATCTTGAAGGTGTTCAAGATGGATCGGTCAAAGAAGGAGTTCTTGCCTGAGTTGTAAGGTATGAAGTTAAGACTTAAAGCTCGACCACGGCAGAAGAAAGAGGAAGGACGAAGGTCGTCCCCTATGCTTTTGTCATAGGCTCTATACGGTATGCCATGCTGAGTACCACACCTGATGTGTGCCTTGCCACATATCTGGCAAGAGGGTACAAAGGTGATCTAGGAGTAGATCACCAGATAGCGGTCTAAATTATCCTTAGAGGAATAAGGATATGTTTCTCGGTTATGGAGGTGATAAAGAGTTCGACGTAAAGAGTTACGTCGATGCAAGCTTAACACCTATCCAGATAGCTCTGAGTAGAGATACCGGATACATATAATGGAGCAACAATTTAGAATAGCTCCAAGTAGAACAATTATTTGAAATGGCTCCAAATGTAGCATAGTAGTTGCATCTACAAGATGACATAGAAATTTGCGAAGTACATACGGATCTGAATGCTGCAGACCCGTTGACTGAAACCTCTCTCACAAGCATAACATGATCAAACCCAGAACTCTTTGGGTGTTAGTCACATGGGGATGTGACCTTGAGTGTTAATCACATATCGATGTGAACTGGATTATTGACTCTAGTGCAAGTGGGAGACTATTGGAAATATGCCCTAGAGGCAACAATAAATTGGTTATTATTATATTTCCTTGTTCATGATAATCGTTTATTATCCATGCTAGAATTGTATTGATAGGAAACTCAGATACATGTGTGGATACATAGACAACACCATGTCCCTAGTAAGCCTCTAGTTGACTAGCTCGTTGATCAATAGATGGTTACGGTTTCCTGACCATGGACATTAGATGTCGTTGATAACGGGATCACATCATTAGGAGAATGATGTGATGGACAAGACCCAATCCTAAGCCTAGCACAAGATCATGTAGTTCGTATGCTAAAGCTTTTCTAATGTCAAGTATCATTTCCTTAGACCATGAGATTGTGCAACTCCCGGATACCGTAGGAATGCTTTGGGTGTGCCAAACGTCACAACGTAACTGGGTGGCTATAAAGGTACACTACAGGTATCTCCGAAAGTGTCTGTTGGGTTGGCACGAATCGAGACTGGGATTTGTCACTCCGTGTAAACGGAGAGGTATCTCTGGGCCCACTCGGTAGGACATCATCATAATGTGCACAATGTGATCAAGGAGTTGATCACGGGATGATGTGTTATGGAACGAGTAAAGATACTTGTCGGTAACGAGATTGAACAAGGTATCGGGATATCGACGATCGAATCTCGGGCAAGTATCGTACCTCTAGACAAAGGGAATTGTATACGGGATTGATTAAGTCCTTGACATCGTGGTCCATCCGATGAGATCATCGTGGAGCATGTGGGAGCCAACATGGGTATCCAGATCCCGCTGTTGGTTATTGACCGGAGAACGTCTCGTTCATGTCTGCATGGTTCCCGAACCCGTAGGGTCTACACACTTAAGGTTCGATGACGCTAGGGTTATAGGGAATAGATATACGTGGTTACCGAATGTTGTTCGGAGTCCCGGATGAGATCCTGGACATCACGAGGAGTTCCGGAATGGTCCGGAGGTAAAGATTTATATATGGGAAGTCCTGTTTTGGTCGCCGGAAAAGTTTCGGGTTTTATCGGTAATGTACTGGGACCACCGGGAGGGTCCCGGTGGTCCACCAAGTGGGGCCACCAGCCCCGGAGGGCTGCATGGGCCAAGTGTGGGAGAGGACCAGCCCCTGGTGGGCTGGTGCACCCCCCCCCCACCAAGGCCCAGGGCGCAAGGGAGAGTGGAAGGGGGCAAACCCTAGGCTCAGATGGGCCTAAGGCCCACCTAGTGGTGCGCCCCCCTCTCTCCCCCCTTCGCCGCCCCCCTAGATGGGATCTAGGGCTGGCCGCCACCCCTAGGGGTGGAAACCTAGGTGGGGGTGCAGCCCCTCCCCTCCCCCTATATATACTTGAGGTTTTGGGCTGCCATAGACACAATTCAATCTCCTTCTTGGCGCAGCCCTACCCCTCTCCCTCCTCGTCTCTTGCGGTGCTTGGTGAAGCCCTGCTGGAGTACCACGCTCCTCCACCACCACCACGCCGTCGTGCTGCTGCTGGATGGAGTCTTCCCCAACCTCTCCTTCTCCCCTTGCTGGATCAAGGCGTAGGAGACGTCACCGGGCTGTACGTGTGTTGAACACGGAGGTGCCGCCCGTTTGGCACTAGGATCATCGGTGATTTGGATCACGACGAGTACGACTCCATCAACCCCGTTCACTTGAACGCTTCCGCTTAGCGATCTACAAGGGTATGTAGATGCACTCTCCTTCCCCTCGTTGCTAGATTGCTCCATAGATTGATCTTGGTGATGCGTAGAAAATTTTGAATTTCTGCTACGTTCCCCAACAGCACCAAGACTAACTAATTATTCAAAATATAAACCACTAAAGCAAAAACTAATTGGAACAACGGAGGAGTCACATACCAAGCAACAATCCCCCGAAACAGTTTCGGAAATGGAGCTTCGAGCAAAGAGATCGAAATCCACAGGTTTGAGAGCAAGAACACGAGAGAGAGAGAGAGAGAGAGAGAGAGAGCAATGGTGATTTTTTTTCTGGAGGAAGGTGGTGATATGGGATGAAGAGATAAGTGAGGGGGCCCACGTGGGGACCACAACCCACCAGGACGCGCCTAGGGGTGTTGGCGCGCCCAGGTGGGTTGTGCCCACCTAGTGCACCTCCCTTTGATGTTATTTGCACAAAAAATTCTTAAATGTTGATAAAAATCTTATTAAATTTTCAAAGCATTATGAGAACTTTTATTTTTGGGTCATTTTTTATTGCACGGGAAATTCATAAAACAGAACAAACATGATATTTTATTTTATTTAACTAATAAAAACAGAAAACAAAAGATAGGGACAGAAGGTAGTGCTTACTAAATTCATGAACTTCATACCTCTCAAAAATGATTCATTAATAAGGTTGATCAAGTCTTATTAACAACCACTTCTGATTAGCATGAAACCAAAGAACTTTCTTAAAACACTAAGTTACCTCAATGGGGATATGGATGTCCCCAACAATAAGCATTTCATATTTATTTTTGGCAGTAGGTAGAGGTAGTTGAAAACTTCCAATAGTGATTGTCGGGGATTTTTCAATAACATTAATACCATTCACTTGGGATTGTTTCCTCGGGAAGTGCACCGTATGCTCATTACCGTTGATATGGAAAGTGACATTTCTTTTATTGCAATCAATAACAGCCCTTGCAGTGTTCAAGAAGGGTCTATCAAGGATAATCGACATGTTGTCGTCCTCGGGCATCTCAAATATAACAAAGTCAGTTAAAATAGTAACATTAGCAACAACAATGGGCACATCCTCAAAAATACCAATAGGTATGACAGTTGATTCATCAGTCATTTGCAAAGATATTTCAGTAGGTGTGAGTTTATTCAAGTCAAGTTTTTATATAAAAATAAAGGCATAACACTAAAACCAGCTCCTAAATCACATAAAGCAGTTTTCACATAATTTCTTTTGATGGAGCAGGGTATAGTTGGTATTCCCGGAGCTCCAAGTTTTTTAGGTACTCCATCCTTAAAAGTATAATTAGAAAGCATAGGTGGAGATTTCAGCTTCTGGTATTTTTCTCTTATTGGTGATGATGTCTTTCATGTACTTTGCATAAGGTGGCATTTTTAAGATATCACAAGCAGGTACACAAAAATATTGGCCTAATCATCTCAGCAAAGCGTTCAAATTCTTCATCATCTTTCCTTTTAGTTGACTTAGGTGAAAAGGGCATAGGTTTTTGAACCTAGGGTTCCCTTTCCTTACTGTGTCTCTTAGCAACAAAGTCTTTTTTATCATACCTTTTATTCTTTGGTTGTGGGTTATGAAGACCAACAACTGGTTCTATTCCAACATCATTGTATGGTTCTTTATTATTTGTTTGAGTATCTTCATGAACCTCATCATTATCTTTTTCATTATCAGAGGGTGAGTGTTCATTACCAAATTGAGTTTCAGCATTAGAAATAGAAACCTCATTAGTAGCATCAAGAGGTTTTTCTACTTCAGGTGCACTAGAGGCATGCAAAGTCCTATCATATTTCTTCTTCTTTTTATTTTTAGAAGGACTAGGTGCATCAGTGTTAATTCTTTGAGAATATTGCTCAATTCTCTTTAGGTGTCCCTCAGGATAAAGTGGTTCCTGAGTCATTTTACCTCCTCTAGTGGCTACTCTAACAGCAAAGTCATTTATATTATTGTTCATTTCATCAAGTAACTCTCTTTGATATTTAGCAACTTGTTCTAGTTGAGTTTGAACCATAGAGGCATGCATTCCTACACCTCTAACATCATTGGTAATTCTAAACAGCAAGTCACTCAAGCGAGCAATCAAGAATTATATTTCAATCGTTTCATAACATTTGCATTGAAGTGATCTTGCTTTCTAATGTAATTATCAAACTCATAAAGGCATTGACTAGGATGCATATTATAAGGACTGTCATTGCCATTGGATTTCATTAAAGAATTTACCTCTACCACCTTAGGCAGTGGTGGTGTTTCAAGCCCATGTATTTCTTCAATAGGAGGTAAATTTTTAACATCCTTGGCTTTAATACCTTTTTCTTTCATAGATTTCTTTGCCTCTTGCATATCTTCAGGACTGGGATATAAGATACCCCTCTTCTTTGGAGTAGGTTTAGGCAGTGGTTCGGGAAGAGTCCAATCATCATAATTTTTCAATATGTTATTCAATAGTTCTTCACCTTGCCCAATAGTTCGTTCCCTGAAAACACAACCAGCGCAACTATCTAGGAAATCCCTAGAAGCATCGGTTAGTCCATTATAGAAGATATCAAGTATTTCATTTTTCTTAAGAGGGTGATCAGGCAAAACATTAAGCAATTGGAGAAGCCTCCCCCAAGCTTGTGGGAGAGTCTCTTCTTCAGTTTGCACAAAGTTAAATATTTCCTGTAAGGTAGCTTGTTTCTTATGAGCAGGAAAATATTTTTCAGAGAAGTAGTAAATCATATCATGGGGACTACGCACACAACCAGGAGCAAGAGTATTATACCAAGTCTTAGCATCACCCTTTAATGAGAACGGAAATAATTTTACAATATAATAATAGCGAATCTTCTCATCATGAGCAAAAAGAGTGGCTATATCATTCAACTTAGTAAGATGTGCCACAACAGTTTCAGTTTCATGACCATGGAAAGGATCAGATTCAACCAAAGTAATTAACTCTGGGTCGACAGAAAATTCATAATCCTTATCATCAACAAAGATAGGTGAAGTAGCAAACTGAGGATCACATTTCATTTTAGCATTCAAAGTTTTTTCTTTTATACTTGCATAATAATTTTTCTAGATCATCTATATCCTTACAAGCAAGGATGTCTCTAGTTGTCTCCTCATACATAACATAACCTTCCGCTACCTTAAGCAATTCATATGTAGGAGAACTAGGTCTAATAGGTGTTTCAAGATTTTCAATTTCAAGCTTTTCATCAGTTTCAGCATTCACAAAAGCTTTAGTTCTAGCAATTTGTTCATCAAGAAATTCACCTAGTGGCACATTATCATCAAGCAAGGTACTAGCATCATCACGAGTATCATTCATAGCAGAAGTAGCATCATCAATAACTTGTGACATATCAGGATTAATAGCATGTGGTGGTGTTGCAAGTTTACTTATAACAGAAGGTGAATCGAGTGCAGAGCTAGATGGCAATTCCTTACCTCCCCTCGTCTTAGAGGGAAAAATCTTAGTCTTAGCATCCTTCAGATTCTTCATACTGATAATTTGATAACAATCCCAAGTGAATCAACAAATATAGCTATGCTCCCCAGCAACGGCGCCAGAAAAAGGTCTTGATAATCCACAAGTATAGGGGATCGCAACAATTTTCGAGGGTAGAGTATTCAACCCAAATTTATTGATTCGACACAAGGGGAGCCAAATAATATTTGCAAGTATTAGAAGCTGAGTTGTCAATTCAACCACACCTGAAGATTGATTATCTGCAGAAAAGTGATCAGTAGCAAAGTAGTATGATAGTTTTGATAGTAGTAGCAACAGCAATAGTAACGGTAACAGTGATAGCAATGATTTTGTAGCAAGTATAACAGTAACAATAGCAGTAGTAACTTAGCAAGAACAATATAAGAGAAATTCGTAGGCATTGGATCGGTGAATTTGTTGGATGATATTCATCATATAACAGTCACAACCTAGGGCGATATGGCACTAGCTCCAGTTCATAAATATAATGTAGGTATGTATTCCGTAAATAGTCATACGTGCTTATGGAAAGAACTTGCATGACATCTTTTGTCCTACCCTCCCGTGGCAGCGGGGTCCTATTGGAAACTAAGGGATGTTAAGGCCTCCTTTTAATAGAGAACCGGAACAAAGCATTAATACATTGTGAATACCTGAACTCCTCAAACTACGGTCATCACCGTGAAGTGTCCCGACTATTGTCACTCCGGAGTTGCCGGATCATAACACGTAGTAGGTGACTATAACTTGCAAGATCGGATCTAGAACATAGATATAATGGTTATAACATAAACGGTTCAGGTATGAAATCATAGCACCCAGGCCCAAAGTGACAAGCATTAAGCATGGCAAAGTCATAGCAACATCAATCTCAAAACATAATGGATACTTCAAGCCCTAACAAAACTAACTCGATTACATGATGAATCTCATCCAACTCCTCACCGACCAGCGAGCCTACGAAGGAATTACTCACTCCCGGTGGGGAGCATCATGGAATTGGCGATAGAGAAGGGTTGGTGATGACGAAGATCGAAGATCCCCCTCTCCGGAGCTCCAAATGGACTCCAGATCTGGCCTCCCGATGAAGAACAAGAGGTGGTGGCGGTTCCGTCTCGTGAAACGTGATAATTCTTTATCCCTAGTTTTTTTCTCCAAATATGTAATTTTATAGTATCAGGGTTGAGGTATGCGGGGCCACCAGGTGGGGACAACCCACCTGGGCGCGCCTGGAGGGGGGCGTGCCCTGGTGAGTTTTGCCCACCCAGGTGCCCCCCTCCGGCGGTTCTTGGCTCCAGAAATTCTTATTTATTGAATAAAAAATCCTCGCAAAGTTTCGTTCCAATCCGAGAACTTTTATTTCTGCACAAAAACAACACCATGGTAGTTCTGCTAAAAACAACGCCAGTCCGGGTTAGTTTCATTCAAGTCGTGCAAATTAGAGTCCAAAACAAGAGGAAAAGCATTAGGAAAAGTAGATGCGACGGAGACGTATCATACCGCTCCAGCGGTACTGTTGCACTCCAGTACTTCGGGCACTTCCACTTGTTTTAGGCGTTCTGAAATGAGCGGTAGTAGGATGGTGGTTGTGAGCGGTAGTATCGCTCATGCGGTACCTCGGGTTGTGCTACTATCCCCTACCACGGATTCACCAAACCCTAGAGGGCTAAGCGGTAGTACCGCTACTCCAGAGAAGTAGTACCGCTTGTGTGGTACTACCGACATCTTCTTCTGCCCGGAGTACTGCTTAGTTTGATGCTTATGTAACCTCATTCCGCTCCAGCGGATGTAGAGCGGTAGTAGCTAGCGGTAGTACCGCCCTGTGCGGTACATCCACACTACGTGTCTTTACTACTGCAGTTTCACCTCTATGCGCGACACTAAGCGGAAGTATCGCTGGTGGGAGCGGTAGTCCCGCTCCGGCGGCACTACCGCGTTCGTGACTATGTTAGTTGCACATTGTGGCTAGGACTACTGTGCGTGGTGGTAGTACCGCTCACCCGAGCGGTAGTACCGCTTGTGCATGACTTGTGGGCAAAAAATGGTTCAGTTTCCCCCCTCACTATATAAGGAGATCTTCTTCCCCAAGAAGACCTACCTCTCCCCCCCCCCAAGCTCCACTGTTGCCCATAAGCTCATTTTCGCCCGATCTCTCTCCCTAGCCAACAAAAGTTGTTGATTCTCTAGGGTTTGCTTGAGAGGGCCCTGATCTACACTTCTACCGAGAGAAATTTGATTCCCCCCACTAATCCCTTGTGGATCTTGCTACTCTTGAGTGTTTGGGCACCTTAGATGGAAGAGGTCACCTCGGCGCCACAATCTATTGTGTTGAAGCTTCGTGGTGGAGTTAGGAGCCTCCAATTAAGTTGTGGAGAGAGCCCCCAACCTTGTTCGTAAAGGTCCGGTTGCCGCCTTCAAGGGCACCACTAGTGGAATCACGACATCTTGCATTGTGCGAGGGTGTGAGAAGAATAAGGTGGTCCTGGTGGCTTCTTGGGGAGCATTGTGCCTCCACACCGCTCCAATGGAGACGTACTTCCCCCTAAAGGGAAGGAATTTCGGTAGCACATCCTCGTCTTCATCGACTCCACTTGTGGTTATTTCTCACATTTACTTTGTGCAAGCTATTATTGTGTTGTATCATTTACTTGCTTGTGTGGTGTTTATTGTTACCATCATATAAGTTGTTCACCTAGTTGCATATCTAGACAACATATTTGTTACTAAACCTAATTTGTTAATAAAAGCTAAAATTTGATAGTTGACTATTCACACACACCCCCTCTAGTCAACATATCGATCCTTTCAATAGGCCTAGCGGTGGAGGTGAACTTTTTTTTAAGAACCCGTAAACTACTGGCATTCATATATTAAGCAGGGAGAAGGCTGTAAAATGCGTTCATGGTCAATTGACCATGGGGGTTGCAAGATTTTGGTGGCAAGGCACCAATTAGCCTACAGAAAAAATTAGGACTCGACCAGGGTCTCCTAATGGCGTCTTCAGGCATTTAGCCCCCCCTAGCCTCCATGAGTCCATGTCCCTGCTGACTTTTTTTTTGGTATCATGTAATCCGAACTTGGTGGTCAGGTTTCTACGCAGCTTCTTTTTTTAATATATGATACGCATACTC
Source organism: Triticum monococcum (assembly GCA_034509565.1). Taxonomy (NCBI): domain Eukaryota; kingdom Viridiplantae; phylum Streptophyta; class Magnoliopsida; order Poales; family Poaceae; genus Triticum; species Triticum monococcum. The sequence continues at coordinate 499,351,696 of CM067843.1, forward strand.
GTACACATTCAAGAAAAAAAAACTGCAAGACATTTGTGGTGACTTTGTTAATCTTAAGATGTTTTTTTTAATATTGTGTGTTTAAAAAGTCTTAAGATATTGTGTCGGCTCTGTATCTCGAAGATGCTCATGGGATAGAATGTGTGTGTTTATAAGGGTGAGTGTAGTGTTTGTGAGCATATGAGGCTGTATAGTATATGTTAAAAAAACCGAGCGAGTACAATTGAATAATCTACCCTATAAATCGGAATAATCTCATTTCCACCTTTGCATTTTTAAGCAGGTACGGGATACTGCAAGTCAGATGATGGGTTACAATACGTGGATCCATGTCGGCGAGGAGTCAGCAAATGGACATAAAGTAGGAATTTCACAAATAAAAAGAACAAAACACACATAATAAATGTCTTCCGCTTGGCATGTGAAATATTCACCATTAATTTCTTGATTCAAGTTGGTGCAGGAGCCTGCTCCCACGTTGGGGAATTGATGGGGAGATGACTCAGAGCCTGGTCAGGGTTTGGTCCAAAGTCCACACCACGAGCCTCGCCACTCCTAACGCGCTGCCTTGCTACCTCATGTTTTTTTTTTTTTTTTGCAAATGTACCCCATGGGGTTCTTAGCATCTCGTGTATCATGTAAAATTGTAAGCTCACCTAGTTCATAAAAAAAAACTCCACTAATAGTAAAAGTGGACAATGCATTTATGATTTCAACACTTCGCATCGGCAAAAGGAAAAAAAAATCAACACTTCTCATTGTATCCAACTCTCTCAGACCTCAAGAAAGGTGTGGTGCTTCTACTTGAGCTGAGTCATCAACGATGATTTCGATGCCGCGGCAGAGAATGGGTGTGTGCACGGTAGCCACCTCCTTGAACTCAACATTGTCCATCCTTGACAGCTCAACTGCAAGCCCTGGCTCCACCTCCACTGCTCTCTCCTTGTTGGCGTCCTCCATCGCGGCATCCTCCTCGCCAGCCTCCATCGCCCCTTCTCCTCTGCGTGCTTCGAGGTCGGTTTGAGGTGATCTTAGATCCCGTAGATGGCGACACAATTCGTGATCTTCATGCGGGCCATGATGAGCATGGTGATTGTGGTGATTGTTGTGACTGCCAATGGAAGTGTCGTTGGCAATGGCACATGTTGGGGTTTTATAGACTGACGAAGTTCATGCGAGAATGCGGTGCAGGAATGGCCGATGACATGTAGCATTGCCATTGCGCACGATGATACTAGACCTGACGGCCTTGAGCAGTTCATATATTTTCGTTTACGAACAACTAAAAAGAATATGGTTTATGTTTGATGCTCCCTCCTTCCCAAAATATAAGGCGCCGATTAACTTTTCTGGTCTTTGTTGCATAACCTTGACTATAATTTTCACGTATTGTATGTCTATAAAATTAGTATACAAACCTTTAAGATAAAAGTATATTTTAGGAAGGAGGAGTACTCGACTCTTACCGCACTAGCAACACAGACACTTAAAAACGCTCAGATCTTGTGGTCGAATCCCATGACCCCAAGTTGTTGCAGTTTTTTGCATTTGCTGACAAGTAGGTCCACACCCTGACAAGCTTTCGTATAGTCCCATCTACTTCTTCACTTTGGCCTCATCCCAACTTCTTAGCCCTAAATCTCGTCTCTCGCCACCATCTAGCAACACAGACACTTACCGCACTAGCAACACAGACACTTAAAAACGCTCAGATCTTGTGTTCGAATCCCATGACCCCAAGTTGTTGCAGTTTTTTGTATTTGCTGACAAGTAGGTCCACACCCTGACAAGCTTTCATATAGTCCCATCTACTTCTCTACTTTGGCCTCATCCCAACTTCTTAGCCCTAAATCTTGTCTCTCGCCACCATCTCTCATTGTCCACCCCTCGTCTTCCCTTTGCAATCCCAAGTGGACAAGGACACCAAGAAAATGGAGAAAAAAATCTTAATCTATATGCTGTAAGCACCTCCAACGTTGATCTTTAAATTTCCTTTCACGTTTGTCTACGAATAGGGGGGTCAATTCGCTGATACGAATACGGGAGCCCGCCATCTAATGCTACCCGTAAACATTTCAAACATGGTTTAAACAAGCCAGACAAACTTTTAACAAACTCGACCGATTTCATTCAAGTCCGAACATAATTTACATAAAAATGTCGATCGACCATTTAACTATTTAAAAAAACTAAACCATATACCGGCCGACCGCCTCGTAGGCGTAGCCGCCCTGTCCCGCCACACCGCCGTCACTGTCCATGCCATTGTGGTCATTGTCCCTCTAGTGGCAGAAGAGCGATGGAGGGCTCCGACAACCTTGTCCATCAGCCGCCTGCTGCTCACAGAGGAGCCGCTCCGCCTCCTGTTGTGCGGTGCGGAGGGCCACTGGGACTAATGCCTACGGCACCCGTGGAGCTCTGGCGACATGCTTGACCATGCCGGTGTTGCGGAGGAGTCGCTAAGTGATCATTCCTTGCCGACCTTAGCAAGTTCACCATCAACGTGGCGACAACACCTAGCGGCCATCTCCGTGGTGGTGACGGAGCAGTCGAGGGCCCCACGGCGGCGAGGACCTGCCCGTTGGTGACCCATTCCGGTGTTGCACCGGACTTGGCGATTGGCGGGAGGCATTGCGTCGCTCGTACTGCGCATGTTGCTGCGCCGCCCGCTCCTCCTCGAAGACGACAACCCTCAAGCCCGAGGGACCGCTGACACCGCCACCTTCGAGTTAATGGAGGGTGTGGCCCCACACCTTCGTGATCGCCGACAGCAGCTCCTCCTTGACGGGGCAGTGGTTGGGACGGGACGGCGACGCCGGCTTGTTCTAGACGCGTTGTCCGATATGGACGCCGCGGTTGGGCGGGGGCGATGCCGGCTCCTCCTCGACGCAACGTCCAATCTGGACGTTGCGGTTGCGTAGGGGCGACGCCGGTACCTCCTTGACTCACCAGAGTGGGGACTCCGGCTTGCGCTTCACGCGATGGCACGGCCGGGACGATGGCTACTCCTTGACGCGCGTCGTCGATGATGGAGTCGGGCACATGTGACGGAGCGAACGCTTCGTCATTATCTCCATCTAACCGATAAATTCTTCGTCCGTCAGAACGGCCTCCGCGAAGAGGGGCTGTTGCTCTGGCGTCTGGTTCTCCTCGTCGCGCGGAGGGGATGACGATATCCTCGTTGCCAGAGGAGCCAGCCGCCGTAGATGCCGAGGGGCCCTGAGAGCGATGACGGTAGCGGATCCACCCGAAGAAGAACTACCACCGCCACCGCCTGAACCGTGACTTCAATATCGCCACTGGAGTTTTGGGGGCTCGGAGAGGCGGAGAATGTGTGGATGTGGATCGCCGGTGCGCGGCTTAAATAGCAGCGGCCACGGCCAGCCGAATAGGGAGTCAACTCGTTTCAATGCGGCAGCGGCTGGAGTTGATTTCTCGGGACGTGGCGTCATATTAAAGCGGCGACGCCCGAGAGGTCGCGCCCATCACCGAAACTATAGTATATTATAGCGGTGCATCTCAAATTCTATATCCAAGGCAATGTCATTTCATTCAAAGGATATAATTTTTTATGGGGTCTAGAATAATGTATTCTCTTTGAAATACAAAGGTTGATTCATATCCTACATAGAAATATTATTCCGCTCTATAAATCAAAGGGCTTCAAAGAAAAAATTCCAGCAAAATTCTTATCTTTTGGAATTTCTAAAAGAATTTTGTAAATCCTACTCTATACAAAAATATAATTCTGCTTCTATAAACCAAAGGGCTTTGAAGAAAACATTTCTACAAATTCTTATCCTTTAGAATTCATAGTTTTCTATAAATTATAAGGGGCCTAACAGGTTTTTGTGCACGGATCGGTGCACCAACTTGATTCTTGACTGCCAGTCCACCGGCTCGATTGTTAATGTCCTTTCTTGACGACCAGTGTGAAACTCCACATACATCAGCACAAGAAAAGTAGGGTTGAAGATTTCGAGCTGTAAAAGTGATAGTGGAAAAGGAAGATTTGAGCAGCGAATTAAAGAAAAACTAAGCCTGACCGAACGCCAGAGATTATGACTTGCTTCAATAATAATGACCATGACGCTTAGTCGGCATGTTTCAGCCTAGGTAGCATCCAATGTACTCCCTCTGTTCCATAATACAAGAGTGTTTGTCAAACGCTCTTGTATTATGAGACGGAGGAATTATTTTCCAATAGGGTCTCTCTACGAGAAATATTTACTATTTGTTACAGTAGAAAACATGTCTCTTCTTTGGGCAGGAAGCAGTAAAAATGTCATGATATTGCCTTCAAATTTTATAAGGCCCTTAAGTGCAACAAAAAAAATGCATCCAACTGAATCGAAAAAAAGGCAGATAACAGATAAAAAAGATCAGTTGATTTCGCAAACAAAACAAATGAAAATTGTTCAGTTTAGACACTAGACTGCTCTTTTTTTAGAAATGATATACGCATGTACACTGAAATAAATCTAAAAATGCGAGCACTTATGACAAGTTTAGGACTTAAACCATGAACCTAACTATTTGAGCTATGCTCACTTCGCAGTAGATTGCTCCTCTTGATAGAAGTTGAACATGCATTTTTTTTAATATTTTCATATGTCTTGTTGTGTATCTATACAATTTGCAGTTTAACTCTATGTGCCCTACAAAAAAGAGAGGAAAATGGGTAAACTGGATGGTGAATAAGGTTCATGCCATAACAATAAGTTTTGACACTATTTTCTTCCCGTGTATTACTTTGCAGAAAGGAGGATGCTCATCAGCAAAGGTACCTTTCTAATCTTGAGCTCGAATGTTCATGGTGTGAACAGTAAAATAAAAAAGAAACAAAAAAAATCACAAAATTCTGATTTTTTTGGCAAACTTTAAGAAATGTTTGAGGTGCATGCAAATTTTCGTCATGAAATCACATTGTGGTGGTCGTGGCAAAAAAACAAAATCAGAGCTCCCAAATGCGTTTGAAAGTAACATTTCATAGCACCAATTTTGTTTCACCATTTTTACTATCTCTTTGAATTTACTGTTCATCGAAAAGTTTTAGACTTAGTAGAACTAAAATCGGGTACATAAGGTGCGGTTTCAGTACTACTAGGAGGAGGTTAGCCTTGATGGGCAGGTGGTGCCTCAGAAGGACATCTTTTGATATTTGAGGTCAATGCTGCAGAAGGATAGGGATATCGATGAAGAGGTGAACCATCGAATCAAAGTCAGATGGATGATGTGGCACCAAGCTTCTGATGTTCTCTGTGATAAGAGAGTACCATAAAATCTAAAAGGCGGGTTCTATAGGACAGTGATTCGACCGGGCGCTGAGTGTTGTCCGACTAAACTGCACATGTTCAATGGTTAGGTGTGGCGAAGATGCGCATGTTGAGATCGATGTGTGACCACACAAGGAAGGACTAGGTCTGGAATGATGATATACGAGATAAAGTTGGCGTAGCACTAATTGAAGAGAAGTTTGTCCAACATCGTCAGAGATATAATTTTAAGAAATTTTTTCCATCGGTCAAAGACACAAAATAATTGATTTTTACCGGCTGCAGTACTAAGTATTAACATTGAAACTTAACATATTTTTAAAAGTCGTAAAAATGAATTGAATCTTATTTGAAAACGCCGGCCGCGAGAAACACGAATATGAAAACAAAACTTAATTTGAAATTTTTGTTAAAAGATATAGAACTTTGAAAGTCGAAAGCCAAAATAAAAGGTCGGCACTAGGGACCTCAGTGCCCCCGTGCTTGCATGCCGCAAATCTTCGTCCCAATGGATATACCATACCTAGGTTTGTCCCGCGTTCACGATGCAATTCTTGGTTATGAGAGGTTATTGTGGTAGAAGGTGGGAGTAAGAGTTGAGGGGCTAGATAGATTTGTGAGAGAGTAGTCTTTTGTTTTTCTCTTGGAGCCGGAGCTCCCGTGTAGGCACTCTCGTCTCGCATGGATTCTTGTAAATATTATTTCTCTCTTCTACTATAAAAATACGATACACTATTGGCATACTCTTGAAAAAAAGAGGTTATTGTGGTTTAGATGACATGCCATACATTAAATTTACATGCATTACTATAACTACGACCATTAGTAATTATATTTGCATAGTGCAACAAAATTCAAATGTGAGCTCGAACTCATATGTCATTTCATAACTACCAACCGTTAGTCGTTGCATCCCTCTCTTGAACAGAACTCCAATACTCTAGCTCTCCATTGACTATTATAAGAGGTTCCAACTTTTTTCTGATTCAAATATATATGGACGGATTTTAATATATTTGTTCACTCATTTTAATCTGGGGGTGGCTGCTCGGTGAGCGTCCACTCATTTTAATCTGTATGTTTAGTTCATGTTGAAATATTCAAAACATTATAGTATTTGTGAATGGAGGGAGCATAATACTACTACCTCCGTCATGGTTTATTGGTCCCCGTAGTATTTTATAGTACCAAATTTTGATCATAGATTTAACTAACAAAATATTTATGCATGTCATCAAAGATTGTATCATTGAAAAATATGTTTAAATATGAATCCAACAAAATAATTTTTTTGACATGCATTAACATTTTATTAGTTAAACTTTCGGTCAAATTTTGACATAACTTACAAAAAGTACCAATAAATCAGGACGGGAGATAGTAGTCCTGTGTGGCAGCGAGCCCTGACCCATTTCTCTTGTGATTATTAGTTAATTTTGTGGAGACAGAGGGGGAGTTTTCAGTTGAGATCTGTGCCCTCGTCCCGAGGAAGCCTTTATTTAAGCCCTCGTCTGCCAGAGCTACTCCCACTCCGTTCCGTTCCATTCCCCAGCCTTAAACCTTTCGACTCTCCACCGCCCCAGCCCCTAGAGCAGAGCGAGGACTCGAGCACTAGCCCATCTGCTCCTCCTCGTCCTTACCTCCTCTGGTTCAACCGCGGTTGGTTACGCAGAGCCAGCCAAGAACCTTATACACCGGGGGAGCAAGTCGGGGGGCGGGACGGCGATGAAGTACGTGGTGGTGACCGGCGGCGTGGTGAGCGGGCTGGGCAAGGGCGTCACCGCCAGCAGCATCGGCGCCGTGCTCAAGGCCTGCGGCCTCCGCGTCACCACCATCAAGATCGGTACGTAGCCATTCACCCCATTCCTTCCCATCCCCCGTCCCCGTGCCGGTTGTTTCACTGGAAGGCTAAGCTCTAATTTTGGCCTTCCAGCACAGAAGTAACCGCCGCGAACCCAGACACAGAAAGATTAAAAATAAAAAGGATTTTTAACGCGGCTTTTGATCCGTCCTGCCTCCCGTATGCTGGTGCCCAAAGGTCCAAAAACAAAACACCATCCTTGCTTTTCTCGCTAGAACAAGCTAGTCTAGTGTAGTCGTACTGGGATAAGGCAGCAGCAGCATTCCAAAATGTGTCCGGGGCCTGCAGCTTGGGGCCGCGTGGCAGCCACCTGTGCCAACGCGCTTGGTTGCCCTCGGTCTTTTTACAGCTGGTTCTTACAAAGCTCTTGTGCGCCAGTCTTTGCATTTTTCTTCTAATTAATCGGCAGCTCAGTCTTGCACCACTCTCCTCTCCTGGCAATCTTCTCCCCCGGTTTCCTTTTGGTCACTCATTGCCGTCCATCTTTATGAAGCGGATACCCGATCTTCATGCCGGTGTCGCCATCTTGGTTCCTTCCAACGCACGAAATCAGCTCCTCTTACTATGACATCCCATGCATTAATTTTCCCTGACTAATTTCCCTGTACTGTTCCTTTTCTTCTCCCTACGAAAAGTGCGGTTGTTTCGGTTCACTCGAGATGACTCGGCAGAGAAGAAAAAGAAATGACTGATACGTGGTGTTCGCCTGTTAGTACTAGTTAGCACAGGTCAAGACTTTAGTTGCAAGGTTCCCATAATACAAGTTGGTGAAGGGGTTAAAGAAACCATTTATTCCATTTTATGTTAGGTGGCCATTATTCCTTCTTGTTAATTTCTCATCCTGCTTCGTCTGCTGTGACTGCTCATCTGCACGCAGATCCATACCTCAACACCGACGCCGGCACAATGTCTCCGATCGAGCACGGCGAGGTCTACGTTTTGGAAGACGGTGGAGAGGTGGACTTGGACCTTGGGAACTATGAACGTTTTCTGGACATCAAATTGACCCGTGACCACAATATAACTACAGGAAAGGTCTATCAGGTAACTTACTGGATTCGTTAGTCCTAATATGCATGTGCAATGAGATTGTGCCATCAAGTCAAAAAATTCGTCTCTACGTTCCCTTTTGAACAAAGGGGAAAGGGGTTTCCCGGCAACTTTCAGGATATCTGCAAATTATGTTTGAGCATTTGATTCACCGAATATCATGCATGGAACCCACAAATCCTTATTGATTCGCTTTATGTTTCATCGTAAGATCTACTGCGGTACAATCATATGCATGTGCAGAATCATCCGGTCCTCCACTCTGCCACCCTTGTCGGGTGCTACTGATATAAGATTCAACCTGTCACATGGTGGCTTAATTGTACAGACGATGCTCTGCAGGCTGCTCCTGTCAATTACCACTAGCGAATAAAAGAATCTTTCTACTGTTGACCACCTGAGTTTTCTACGGGTTGCAAAGTAGACCAGGCAACTAGGTTTCACAAATACAGTTGAAACCTACACCAGTATGACAGTTTAAGTTAGCCGGCCGTTTACAGTTGAAACCTACACCAGTATGACAACGTTGTCTTACGGAAAAACAAATCAAGTACTCCCTCCATCTCAAAATTCTTGTCTTAGATTTGTCTAAATACGGATGTATCAAGTCACGTTTTGGTATTAGATACATCCGTATCTAGACAAATCTAAGACAAGAATTTTGGGACAGAGGCAGTATCAGTTTTACAGCTTGTCTTAGAAACCTACCTGGTCAACTTGACACCTTTGACAAGGCAACTAGGTTGCCGGTTGATTTTTTGTATTCGAACTTTTTTGGGGTTCTTTTAATTATCAATTGCAGGTGCTGGTTCTATCTTCTGGAAGTTAACAGCATTTTCCCTTGTAAAATCCTCACACCAGGCTGTCATTGACAAAGAAAGGAGAGGAGACTACTTGGGGAAAACCGTCCAGGTTTGTCCTCAGTATATACTGTGTAGCTGGAGCATTCATGCGAAACAGCATATATGACAAGAGATTACTGGCTGTTGATTTATCTTCCTTTTCAGGTTGTGCCACATATCACAGATGAAATTCAGGATTGGATCGAACGCGTGGCGATAAAGCCGGTCGACGGTAAAGAAGGGCCTCCTGATGTTTGTGTAATAGAGCTCGGTGGCACTATAGGTAAACAAAACCATTCCAGATGTAGCACAGCTTGCAATGCCCGCATACTTGAAGCATAGATGTGGAAGTAGTTTAGCCTATTTTCCCTCACTTGTTCCTATAGCTGTGGAAGCCTGCCCAGTGCAGGGGCAAAATCTTTTCGCCACATAACGACAGTTGCACTTTTGATGCAGGGGATATTGAATCAATGCCTTTTATTGAAGCATTAGGTCAATTTTCATACCGTGTTGGTCAGTAAAGATCAGCTCTTCCCTGAATGTCCATATCTGTTTTGGCATTTGTTCGCTTTTACACATATAGCTTAAGTTGACACATCATTTCCTTATTCTGAGTTGTAGGACCTGGAAATTTCTGCCTGGTCCACGTCAGCCTTGTTCCGGTACTAAATGTAGTTGGTGAACAGGTATGTTTTACTCATTTGAACAAAGAGCCAAGATAATGAGAAGTTGTTGCAATGCACACTTCTGTTGAGGTCCATGTCATGTAGTACTACTATATGCCAAATAGGTACTTTCTGCAAAGAAATATAAGTACTCGAAAAACCATTTTCCTGAATGATATGAACTATGAAACTGTAATTGTACTTGTAGTTTCCGCTGAGATGCAATTTGGCTTAAGCAAAGTGGCACTTTGTTATTATAGTAAAAAGGGAAGGAGGAGACGAACATAAAAAATATATTGAATTATTGATGGATCTCTCAAAACAGTCTCAGCTGGTTGTAGGTTTCTTTGGTGAGGTTGGTCGTGTTTTTCTCTCTTTTCTTTTCTGGACTTGTCATTGGCGGGTGAGGTGCTCATTGCAAATCTTTGTAAACCTTGTCCGCTCACGCTGAAAATGACATGTGCCCGAACGTGTTTGCTCTGAGTTTATTGCATTCGACATTTTCTTGCAAATTATGATATATCTTTCATTTATGCAGAAAACTAAGCCTACCCAACATAGTGTTCGTGGCCTAAGGGGACTTGGGTTGGCACCTGACATTTTGGCATGCCGCAGTACCGAGGTACACAATCTAACCTTCATTCTTTCATTCCTTTATAGCAAGCACTCTATGGTCCATTACCCTTTTGTGCTGAAAATTGCTTCACTCAGCCATCTCTGTGATTTTGACAGCCACTGGAGGAACATGTGACAACCAAGCTCTCACAATTCTGCAATGTGCCAGTAATGATGATTAATTTGAAGGCTATTTTAAGTTTTGCCTCTTGCTGGCATAGTGTTGACAATGACCTATTTGTTGCAGATCCCAAATATTGTGAACCTCCATGACGTTACAAACATTTGGCATATCCCCTTGTTGCTAAGGGTATGATGAGTTTCTTTGAAATACATGTGTTCCAAACTTGAATCTTACAAAATTGCAACCGGTGCGACTTGGAACTGCCCCTTTTTAACCAATTTACACTTGATTCTTTCTATAGGACCAGAAGGCACATGAAGCCATTCTGAAAGTTTTAGATCTTCAGCTGTATGTATTTTTTAAGTTTATTCATCACCTGATAGTATGAAGGAACAATGGTGACATTTCAATGTGTTTGTTCCACTCATGTATGCAGTGTTGGCAAAGTACATCGAGAACCTAAGTTGTCTGAATGGACCGAAAGAGCCAGCAAGTTTGACAAACTGAAAACTCCGGTAGGATTACTTATGCTCTTCTTTTTAGCTCACACTTTTCTGTTGTGATGGGTGTCATGTTGCCTTTGTTTTCTATATATACATAGGTTTTTTATAGCTGATAATTATTGCACAATTTGCTTCCAGGTTAAGATCGCCATGGTTGGAAAATATACCGGCCTGTCGGATTCTTATCTATCTGTTTTAAAGGTGAAGTTATTAAATACTACAAACTACTCCCTCCGTTCCGAAATATAAGTCTTTCTAGAGATTCCACCAAGTAACTACATACGGAGTAAAATGAATGAATCCACACTTTAAAATATGTCTACATCCGTATGTTGTATTTCATTTGAAATGTTTAAAAGGACTTATATTTAGGAACGGAGGGAGTAGATTACAAAAAGTAACATACTAAGCTACAAATACAAATAGGTCCCTTCAGTCCTGCTGCTACCTTAGAACTGTAGGGTTCACTGATTTATCTTGTTTGACCCTTGTTCCAGGCTCTCTTGCACGCATCAGTTGCTATGGAAAGGAAACTTGTACTGGAGTGGGTTCCTTCCTGTGATCTTGAAGATTCTGCAGCCAAAGAGGTCGGTGTTGTTGAGTATGGGCTCCCCATTAGTTTTGTTTTCCTCCATGAACCTACCACTGATGCTTTGGAGGTGCTTGCTTTGCGTAGACCCCTGAAGCCCATCAGAAAGCATGGAGACTACTGAAGGTTAGCACATTTAGCATTCTTGACTACTGCCATGATGCAATTCTTGATACTTCTGTTGAGTCATCTGAAGAAAACTCTATCTCAGGGTGCGGACGGTGTGCTTGTTCCTGGAGGCTTCGGAGATAGAGGAGTTGAGGGCAAAATTCTCGCTGCGACATATGCACGGGAGAAGAATGTTCCTTATCTTGGCATTTGCTTGGGTATGCAAGTCGCTGTGATCGAGTTTGCCCGTTCGGTCATGAAACTAGATGGCGCAAATAGCACAGAGTTTGACCCGGCCACAGCATCACCCTGTGTCATCTTCATGCCAGAGGTAGATTGTGCATGCTAACTTCATACTGTTTTGGATGTCCTTCTCTGTTAAGCATCAGATTTTTAATGCATATATTTTGGACAACACCTCATCAGGGCTCCAAAACCCAAATGGGGGCGACGATGCGCCTTGGATCAAGGAGGACGCATTTCCTAGCCAATAACTGCAAATCCGCAAAGCTGTAAGAAAACACTGCCGCTGGTCATCTTCCTTGATCGTATTGCGTTTAACTTTGCATTTTATCGTTTGATATTCACTCCTGTTTATGTGTGAAATATAATTATGATGAATTATCTCAGGTATGGCAATGCTACCTCCATCGATGAAAGACATCGACATAGATATGAGGTAAACACATGAAACTATTTGACGGCACGGATCATTCTATGCTTCCCTTAGTCTTCTGTATAATGGTGGAGATGTAATAATTTTATTGTTTTTTCAGGTGAACCCTGAAATGGTTCCATTGCTTGAGAAGGCGGGTCTTTCATTTGTTGGCAAGGATGAAAGTGGAAGACGCATGGAGGTATATATACTTGTTAAAACAATTGCTTTGATCTTCAATATGCGCTTAAGAATAAACTTCATCTACTGGATGCAGATCATTGAGCTGCCGAATCATGTGTTCTTCATCGGTGCACAATTCCATCCTGAATTCAAGTCAAGACCAGGAAAGCCATCTCCGCTTTTCTTAGGTATCACACAACTCTAATCTTGATACAGCACGTGTTCATTGAGATTAATCTTGGGTGTCTGCATTTTCTGAATACTAACGCATCTAACGATCACAGGGTTAATAGCGGCAGCGTCCGGACAACTAGACCTGCTGCTCAAGCGCAGCTGCGGCGTCATCAGTTCGAAACCGACACCACCCAGATATAGCACCAACGGCACCGGCACTGCGGTCCTGGCCATAAAACCTTACCTCAACGGGCACGCGAAGAAGTCACTCACCAGTTTGGTGAACGGATGCTACGCGAATGGCAACGGCATCCACATCTAACTGAGCAGCCACGGCGTCACACAACATTCGTTTCTGCTGCTTTGCTCGTATCCTCTCGTCTCTTTTTTTCCGGGATTTCTTTGGTTTTGGATTTGGAACTGCTCAAATGAGGAGGCGAAGGGGTGTTTTAAGTGTTTTGCATGCCCCCCCTCCACGAAAATCTCCTCTCACTTGGAGCAACTCCATTGAGGATCTGGAGCTGCCAGAGGAAGTGTTTGGCTAGCCTAAAAGGTTAGCTATTGAAGCTCCGGCCGTCAACACGCGTTTCTGATATTTTTACGAGGAACGTCCTCCAGTCATGTTGGAGCAAAGGCTGTTTCCCCTAGGGTCTAGTGTGGTGTATTCCTTTTGTTTTCCCAAAACTGTTTTGTATCTTCAATGGACCGAATGAACGGAAACCAGATTTACTTGGTCTAATAGTTATCTTTCTGAATCAACAATATGTATCACTTTAATGTTGAGTGCTAGTAATAGTCTCACTTTATTTATTTCCAATAAATTGCACTAAATCCTATACTCTACTAAAGATTGACAGTTATGGGTATTGAACTGAGCTCCTAATATACCCACTCTATTCCTTGTCTCCAAAATTCCTACAAGCCGTGGAATTATCCAAAATTTTGCACATGGAATGTAGTGAAGTACTTGTACTATTTCTAAGGGGCCATATTGAATCAACTTTTATCAATGTCAGAGTGCCATTGTTTCATAACGAGGCATCTTGCAGGCCAGTTTTGTGATATCTCTCATACAGCTGACTGCTACTATGTTAATGAATTCTTGCAAGGATAATTTAGAGAGAACCCCATGATACGGAGTTGTACATTAGCCAAAATATACTGTCATGGAATATAAGAACCTTGAGAACATGATGATGGATAGGACGGTCCACAGAAAGCGGCAGACCTTAATAATCACCCGCTGCTGTCTCCGGTTAAACCAAGCAACGTAGCGTAAGGCAGTCTCCAAAATCGCGTCCCCATCTAGAAAGTATACCTGTTCATCCTTTACATGGTTAGGTACCAGAAGAGTACTCCTGTCTCTTGAGACGCAGTAGGCAAACATGTTTAAGTTCAAACTGAAGACATGCAACTACAAAACTGGACGACCAAAGTACTTCCTCTGTTTTGTTATAGTATCTCTCTTTGCCCTTGTGGGTCTTTGTTTCAAAATAGTTGTCCATTTAGGGAATCAAGGGTGTAGTTATTGAAATGTTTTCACTCCCTACCCCTACTTTATGCGTTGAAAAGGATTACATAGTTGCTGTAACTTGTAGGTCCTGAATTCCTTAGATTTCTTAATACCCTCGGTGAGTATGCATGTGGAGTTCTGGAGAGAGATATAGAAACAGAGGGAGTATACGAGAAGAGTAGTGTCCAAAAACCAACTTGTTTCGTATGCACAAAAAAGAAATATATACGGTAATCCCAATATCAAAGAAAAGTTCAGTAAATGAAGGACTTACCGGTAGGCAGTTAACGGCAGCCAATGCCGCAGACACATGAAGCAAACAACTTAAACAATTTTCCAAGATATAGGGAACATCTGCAATAAGAAGGAAGAATGCCCATCGGGGCCTGTAGGGGGATAACTTAACAGAACTTGCTGTCGATGACAGATCACCAACATAAACAAAGGTTCCCCCACAGGGACTCGGACCGAAGTTATCATTTGTAGCATGTGATGACGATAAATTTCCTTCTTTCTGTAAACACTCCAAAGAATATGGCCTGGCGTAGGAGATCTCTATCCATGAAAACCCAGGGGTAAGAACAGGTACCAAGCAGTACTCCTCCTGCCAGCATTAATAAAAATCACAGTTGGTAAATCATACAAAAAGGATTACTGTTACTACAAGGGAAAAATTCCTCAAGATTATGCATGAAGACTCCAAATTCATTATGACATTGTAGTAATACTCGCAACAAAAATCTTACCTCCAAACAGGTACAGTTACTGTCATCATCTTCTGTACCACGCCATCCATTTCCACATTTTTTAAGTTTAACTACGTCTTTTGCAATCAAACAATACAAGTCCTCAGTTTGCTTCTTGTCACTTACTTTGTCAGTCCCAGGAAAATACGCGGAGCCATTACAGGAAAATTTCCCAAACACTATCAGTTCATCTGGGCAAGATAGCTTGTCATTTATCTGCCAGAGATTCTTGCTTGCATCCATCCATGAGTTGGGGACACAATAACCTTTGCCAGAATTAGTAGCACCATAGCTCTGAGAACCACCAAGAAACTCATGACTACTGGTTTTCTCTACAGTGCCTTGAGCCAGCATTTTCATCCAATCGTCAGTTCTTCTTATGTTCAGACCATCCACAGACAGGATAACATCATGAACAGACAATGACCTTGACAGAGAAGATGATTGTGAGACTCCCATGACCTGTTATGCAGCCATTTAGAATCGCAAGATTGCGGAGATAAAAAATGATGAGAAGTGAAAGGAAACAGACTTACAATAAGTCCATCACCACTCACGTAGAGAGGACAGAGGACCAAAGGAAGTAATAATGCCATCAGCACACATGCTGCACAAAACTATTTAACATGAAATCATAACAGCTACATCATTACGAGGCTTATGAGAATATTGCAGAAATGGTACTTCTAAAATATGGTAAGGTATACAAGTATACAATTAAAAACCTCCACGGTGCCACATCTAAGATTGGAAGTGTTGTTACAAAGCTTATAATCCAGTACACCTTGACCTGTATCATCATGTACTTAAATGCTCATGCAGAAGTTTCTAGCTAGTGTCACACTTCTCTGACCTGATGTCAACTATCATTATTATACAAGCAATTATTGTTATCCGGTTCATACTTCATACCTCTCAGGCCCTGGTTAATCATAAAGTATACCAAGAAATGTATGGTAAAACGACCTACTAGTAAAGACCAAAATCAGCTATCAGATGTCTCGGTCAAGGAAAATTTTCCCAATGGTTTACTATAGACATATACATGCTAATATATTCCACAACAAATTTGTAGGGATAAATCTATTTATTACCAGTATGAGGATATTAGTGCATGATTACCCACTGTAGGATACTAAATTTCCAATATCTGTTGGGCAATCGTCTAACTGAGGCATCCAATTGTATCTTATGCCAATCAACATAAAGCTAATTGTTCTTAGTTCTTGTTTGATGTCCTCGTTACTGCAAGAATACTAGATATATGTGCTTCTCTTTATCTGAGCACCAAGGGTCACTACAACTTAATATGGCATACCACAGATATTGAAAATAGATGTTTGCAGCAAGAATACAAGTTACATGTGATTCTTTTTATCTGAGCACCAAGGGTCTCTATAATTTAGCATGGCATACCACACATATTGAAAACAGATGTTTGCGGGAAGACTTTGAAATTAATTCATGCAAATCAGGATAACTTACTATAACATTATGCCAAATTCCCGCGCAATATATCCGAAGCATTGAAAAGAGGGGTAGATTCTCAAGCAGGTCATAGTTCAGAGCAACTAATGCCCCAGGAAAAAGTACAGCCATGAATATTGCAACATATTCCATCTGTACACCCTCGCTGTAGCATGTTGAGCAATGAACATACCAGCAATTCAATAGTGTGCCAAAAAAAACATCAGTAGGTGGAAGTAATATTATGAAACAACACTCAGAGTTTTAGAGTATCAAAGAATGGAAGATACATTTAAGCACAGGCAACACATCTCACAAAAAAGGTGCACGAGCAGATGAGGGATAGACCTTGCAGCTGCAATAGCATGTCCGAATTCATGAAAAGCAATAGATAAGATTGTTGATGCTATGATGATTGAGGTGTCCATTATTGATCCGCTGAAGCTGGGAGCCTACAATGAGTGAAACGCGTGCTGAGTGGTTGATTTGGAAAATTGAAAGAACGAAGCATGTCTCCTCACCAGTATATTTGGTAACCAGGCGCTAATGGATCCACGTCTAAAATATAATGCACCAATTGGATCCCACAATAGCAACTGAAAATTGCAACAGAACAATATAACAATCCAAAATTGAATAGAAATGGTATGTTAACTACCTACTGTAGCCATCTCAGGAACCAATGAACTAGGAAGATACAGATTGACAGCATTAATGGATTTATTAATATAGGCAACAATTTCAATATTTTTGTGATGGCTACTAGAGCTGCAATGAAATCTTTGTGTGGAAAAGGCAGGCCATGAAGGTGGAAAACCAGAAACCAACTCCCTTTTGGCGGATGAAGAAAACAAAGCATTTTTATATGATTTTCTCAATAGGATCTGGATTATCGGAGGCGCCAATTTCAGCTCTATTCACACACTTATGTGAATGTTAGTTACCATAAAAATAGCCGTTAAATATTCAGGGAACTGAGTGAAAAATCTCAGTGCCCTATCTGCTCTCTGAAGTAGGTATCAAGATACCAAGGTCACATACAGATGAATATATCACATAATCAGGAAGTATCATAAATTTTTCAAGTCAAAAATAAAATTATTTAAGCAGCAACATGGCATGATATTGTGAGATTCATGACACAGAGGTATACTATCGAACTTTGGAACAAACATAATAATCGGAACAACTACATTTCATTATTTGCCATAATAATGAGAGTTAACTTACCAAAGATATACCAACTAAAGCAACGAGAGAGAAATAAACTCCTAAGGAAAACCATGCTCTGGTGTATCTGCAAAAAAATAATTAACTCGGTATAAATTTAAGTACAATCAATGACTAAGCTCTAAATTGTGAGTAACAAGGGAAATTATGTGATCTTCATAGTAAGATGGCTCTTATCAGAATATTCTTCTCAGCCAACAAAATAAGTACATCGTATATGCTTAAGTTTTCCAGAGAAAAATAGGAATTAAACATTGCTATCAGGTGCTAAATTTGTCATCGACCTTTAGCATGCCAGATCTGCCAGAACATATTTTAACTTTTGGTGTGGTGTGTGGACAAAATTCTTCCAAAATGACTTGATGTGTCGAACTAACTGTTTATCTACACATGTGGATAGCATGGGTGTGTCGTAAGATAGATATATGATTCAAGCCATGCAAAAGAAATGTCACAAACAGATACAATGACTTGACTTGGTTAATGTAAATGGTACTTATCTTTGTACAGATGCCAAGGAAAATCGGAGCTGTGTGGAATTTGCACAAATGAGAAAAATTGCAGAATTATAAAAACTTCAAGGGCTAAGATAAAGCATACCTAGCATGTTTCCACCCCAAATTGAATATCATGTTGTTGAAGACATAAATTTTGTACTCACAATACCTGAAGTTCGCATGGGCACAATAAGTGAGCATAACAGCCACTTTCTGTACTAATACTAACATAAAATGACGACAACGAAACAGGAAGCTAAATCAAAGCTGATTTAGATCGAGTGGATTGGGTAAGTTTAGCTGGGGAGAAATCGGGACAGAAGAGAGAGAGGCCGTGTGGATTGCCTTACCAGCAGGAGACGGAGCTCTCAGTGCGGCTCGCGGCGGAGCCCGAGGGCAGGGTCGCCGACGCGCGCCCGCGCCGCCGGCTGCGTCCGCCGCCGCCGCCGATCATTTGAGAGCGGAGAAGCACCGAGTCGTCGGCTTGGCCACCGCAGGTATTATTCCGGAAAAATAGTTGGGTACTTAGCATGCCGTCGGATCTACATCGGAGGGCAGATCTTGGCGGAACTCTCAGTCTGAGGCTGAAGGCACAGACAGTTTCTGCAAAGAAGCCCCTTGGGTTTCCCACATTTGCACCTCCGCTCCTTGTCCACTTTTCTTCTTTCCCTTCTGCCCGTTTGTCTCCCTTCTGCCCGTTTGTCTCCCCATTCCGAATCGCATCTCGCGGCGGCCGGCGATCCCCCAGAAGCGAAGATCTATCGGGGTTGCGCAGCGCCACCGCCGACGGAAGCTCCGGCGCGCGCGGCCGCACCACCGTGACGCGCCTCTTTCGCCGCGCCTCCGGTCATATTTCGGTAGGGGCGATCGAGCGGGGCTGGTTCCCAGGAGAAGGGATAGGAGAGGATGATACTGCTCCAATCCCCATCCAGGTTCCTACTCCAGATCCTCAAGGATCGCATCGTCAGGTATGTCGCTGCTGAGCCGATCTTTCTTCGTGGACCCAGAAGGTATATCGCATGTGGCTCATGCGAGTATTCGCGCTGCAGCGGCGACAAGGGCGTGGACATCGATTGCCACACGGTGGAGTTCGACGATGTGCGGTATCATGTCCAGGTTAGTGCATAGCATCCTCCTGTCGAATCTGAATGCCCATTTCGTTTTGCTGTCTTAAGGTCATTTATTTTGTGTGTAGGGTGGGGGGTAATAGTAGGAACAAATCTGAGCTAAAGAAGCCGCATTCCGGCTTTATTTAAATTACCCGGCGCTGATGTTTGTGTCGTTAGTACTGAAGTTTTGGTGTGCTAGTGTGGGTTTCTTTGCTGTCTAACTTCCTATTATGTAAATCCTGACAATGCTGTTCTTCAAGCACTGCAATTGCAAGCTGAAAGCAAAGTTATATTTGCTAAGTGGTCAGCTTATGCTCTGTATACTGATGGACATTAGACTTCTGTTGCAGTTTTCAATGAGGAATCCGAAGGTAATGGTGCTATCAGTGGCATTGCCCCTTGCACCTCCTGAGGCTATTCTGTATGACGGGCTTCCTCTTGGTGCTATTGATGCTATAAAGGCGGCTTATGGGGCAGTGGTTCAAATTCTTGATCCTCCAAAGGACTGCTTTGATCTCACAATGAAGATAAACTTAACAAAGCTTCCGACAGATGAAGGTTCTAGAGTTCCCTTTCCAAGGTTATCATTGTCTTGTTGTGCTACATGATCATTAGCTGGTGGTGTCTATCTTAGATGTTTTTTTTTAAATGAAAGGGGTTTCCCCCCGCCCCAACTTTTATTGAAAGCCAAGGCAAAACCATCGACCACAAAGACTGTTTAACAGCGCCCGGCAACAGCCTGAGAGTAGCTGCCACAGATAGAACCCAAGCATAGGTAGATCTACCCTATTACAGCAGGAGTTTTTACCAGA
Source organism: Triticum monococcum (assembly GCA_034509565.1). Classification (NCBI taxonomy): domain Eukaryota; kingdom Viridiplantae; phylum Streptophyta; class Magnoliopsida; order Poales; family Poaceae; genus Triticum; species Triticum monococcum. The sequence continues at coordinate 499,371,715 of CM067843.1, forward strand.
ACAGGTTCAGGAACTAGACGCATAACCAGTAAAAGCAAAAGCCCTAGCTATGGATCCAGCTCCCCTCCTCACTTTATTCCCTCTTCACACCCAGGCGATTCTAAGCAACTCCCCTCTTCGATGGTCCAACAGCCTTAAGCACCGGAGAAGTAGCGCACCCTGAGCTTCTGAGCATAATATTTTCCATTTCTTGATCGTCGCCCCCAACAGGTCCAAGACACACCGCATACTTCGCCATCTTCGCCCCTGTAAAACAAAATCATTCCGAATACGCCATAAGCTCCACAAGGCAGCAGCAGAAACCATATTCAAGACTTCATAATGCTTCCTTCTCTTCCAGTAGGAAGATAATTGATCAAAAGAGTTAGGAACATCAATCACAAAGATATCAGCAATTAAACTCCAAACAGACTTAGCAACAATGCAGTCAAAAAATAGATGCTGGATAGATTCAGGTTCGCAGCAGAAGACACAGGACATGTCCTCCACATGTCTACGCTTAGCTAAGTTATCTCTGGTTAAACTCTTGTTGTAGTAAACCAGCCAGAGAAAAACATGTATATTCGGCGGCACTTTGATTTTCTATATATCATTTTTAATGACAGAAGGAATCCCTCCAAAGTTAATAAGCTTATAGAAGGATTTGACAGAGTATTTGTTAGAAGAATCTAACATCCAGAGAGGTTGATCCGGAGAGTCAGACAGCCAAACAGTCTTAACAATCTCGGTGAATTCCGCCCATCTTGCTAGTGTATTTTCAGTGACACACCTCCTAAATGTTAACCGCAGCACACCATCCACCCAGACCTGAGCCAGGGTAGAGTCCTGCTGCTGGCAAATACTGTAAAGATCCCAAAAAGCAGTTTTTAAAGAACAATCTCCTGTCCAAATGTCATGCCAGAAGGCAATGCTGTTCCCATCCCCCGGGACCCATCTATAGAAATTCTTAGCAGCTGCAAGAGCCCAAGATAAACTTTTCATGAATGGAGAACCAAGAACCACCCTAGTGTTAAAAAAATTAGGGCAAGTGGTGTTATATTTATATTTCAACACTTTCTTCCAATCACTGTTCCTTTCATCATAAAATCTTTTCCCCCACGATGCCAAGAGGGCCATGTTAAACTCTCTAAGATTGGGTACCCCCAAGCCACCAAACTCCTTTTTTCTAGAAATCAGCCCCCAGTTAGCAAGGTGGTATTTATGAGAATCCCCCATGTTACCCCAAAAGAAGTGGGACATTTGAGAAGTAATCATATCAATTGCCCATTTGGGAAATTTCATAATAGACATAAGATAAGCAGGAATACTAGCAATGCATGTGGTAAGCAATATCAATTTCCCTCTAAGATAGACATCTTCCCAACCAGCCTGAAATGTTCTTAATAATCCTATCAATAATGGGTTGAAGGTCCTCCCTCCTCAATTTTTTAAAGTGAAGGGGGACACCTAAATATTTGAAGGGGAAATCCCCCAGTTGGCAACAGAAGACTTGAGCAAATTCATTGGACAACTGTTCAGAGATATTAATAGCATGCAAATCACTCTTATGAAAATTAATTTTTAATCCAGACAGATTTTCAGAGCATGAGAGAATCCACTTCAAGTTCTTAGCATATTCCAGCGAATTCTCTAAAAATAAGATGGTGTCATCAGCATATTGCAGGCTGACCACACCACCAGGGAAGGCTTGTGGAAGAAGCCCACGAATCAAACCAAAACTAGTAGCCTTTTGAAGCATTTTTGAAAACACATCAGCAACCAAATTAAAAAGAAGGGGTGAATGAGGGTCACCCTGTTTCAAGCCTTTCCCCCCAGAGAACTGGGGACCATTAGAGTCATTAATCCTAACTTGAAAAGTGCTTTGATGTATGGTGGAAATCACCCAATCCACCCATTTATTACCAAAGCCTCTAGAAAGAAGCATCTCTTTTAAGAAATCCCAACTAACTCTATCATAGGCTTTCTCATAGTCTAATTTAAGAATCAAGCCAGCAGTCCCAGACCTAGGAACTTCATGAATGACCTCATGAGCCATAACCACACTTTCCAAGATGAATCTCCCTTTGATAAACGCAGTTTGATTAGAAGATATCAGCTTGTCACACAAGGGGGAGGCCCTAGTGGTCATAGCTTTAGAAAAAATCTTAACAGCACAATTACTAAGGCTAATGGGCCTGAAATTCTTCCATGTCTCTAGCCCTAGGGATTTTGGGAATAAGAGTAATAATGGCATGGTTGAGCTTATATAAATCAAGGGTACCTCTTTCAAAGTCTCTAACCATCCACATAAAGTCTTTCTTAATCAAGTCCCAAAAGGTTTGGTAAAATAAAAAGGACAGACCATCAGGGCCAGGGGCACCACTAGCATAAGAAGACATCACAGCTTCCTTAATTTCCTCCTCAGAAAATGGTCTCTCTAGGTACTCTCTATCATTAGCGCTAACCATTTCGTCCTCAGACCAGAAGTTACTATCCAAATGGATATCAGGTCTGGGTTCAAAGGCAAATAGCTTTTTATAAAAAGAGGTAGCCACCTCAAGCATCTCACTGGTCGAAGTGACCACACCATTAGGACTCTCCAACTCAGCCAGATGGTTCTTTCTATATCTGTGATTAGCCAGTGCATGAAAATAAGCATTATTCCTATCACCTTCTAGAATTTTCCTATCTCTGGACCTCTGCCAAAGGGCAGTTTCCTCTTTCTTCCACAATTCATCTAGCTCTTTCTTAATCTCTTTCATCCTATCATACTCAGTAACAGATAGTTGATGGTTTTCAGACATGACATCCAAAATATCAAACTCCAGAAGGAGTGCCTTCTTCTTAAGAACAGCTTCCCTATTAATACTCCACCCCTTGATTTTCTTTCTGAGATTCCTAGTCTTAAGCATCCAATTATCAGCACAGGATTTGCCTGAAGACACGGAATTCCAAGCTTCCATCACCATTTGATGAAAGTCCGGCTGTGAGAGCCACCACTTCTCAAATCTAAACGGTTTGGGGGTGGTTGGGGCTCTGGCACCAGTATCCAGGACCAAGGGAGCGTGATCACTCCCCACCCTGGGAAGAGCCATTAAAGTAGAGAAAGGAGAATGTGTATCCCAGCTCACAGAAATGAACACTCTATCCAGTACAGCAAAAACAGGGGAAACCTGGTTGTTAGACCAAGTAAACACCCTATTGGAGATAGAAATCTCCATCAATGCCCACCTATTGATCCAATCATTAAACAAGAAGACAGTTTGTTGATTAACCAAACCACTACTCTTCTCCTTATCATTCCTAACCAAATTAAAATCTCCACAGATCATAACAGGATAAGAAGCATTAGCTACAGTATCATGTAACTCAGTGATAAAGTCAATCTTAAATTCAGGGTAAGCAGATCCATAGACCAACACCAACTGCCAAACGAATCCATCAGATTTATTCTTAACGGTAGCAATAATGGAAAACTTCTGATTAATAAAACCAACCACTTCAAAGCAAATTTTTTTGAGACCCACAAGGATCCCTCCTGCAGTATTATCAGCTGGCAGGAAGTGCCACACAAAATTGTCAAATTTATCTATAGACTTGAGGAAGCCCTCAGAAATAATTTCCCTCTTAGTTTCTTGAAAACCAATAAAATCAGGATTAGATTTAGTAATAGTATCACATAGGCACTGAATCTTCCCATGCTGCCCTAAACCTCTAATGTTCCAAATAAGCCCTATCATCTAATTAATTTTGAATGGATGGGACAAGCCACAAGGCTTAACTTTAGTTAGAACCATTGGTGTTCCCCTGGAAGCATCAGTAGTGCCCACTGGTTCCAGGAGAGGGGCACCATTAGGTGTACTAACCAATTCACTGGCATCAAAATCAAGGTTATTAGGTAGCACAATTTCAGGGTTATTGTTGGCAAAAACCAAACACCTCTCCTTTTCTACCTCTATCATCTCATCAATAGTAGAGTTTTTTTGAATGTCATCTCCCCCAATCACCAAATTCATTTGACTCATCTGATTAGCAAGAACGTTTTTATCCATAGTAGAGAAGGATTTACCTTTGAACGTGGGTGGGATTTCCAGATTCTTCTTTCTTTTATACGCTGCAGCTTTTTCCATGATGTTAACATTGCCATGGCCTCTGGTAGCAGGTCTTTTAGCAACAACAAGCCCCCATCTTGACTTGTTTTCATGACCCACCTCTACACCTTTAACTTGAGCAAATGATTCCAGCAGAGATCTCTTCCATGTTTCGCTTTGGAGAATTTGGACAGCCTCAGGAGGGAGAACCCCCAACTCATCTTCTGTTTCCTCATCTTCAGAGACACACATGTCCACTGACCTTAACAGATCCTCACAATATTCCATATCTTAGTATTCTTCTCAAGAGTCATACTGACAGAGTCTTTCTTGGTTGGAGTAGGAGTTTTGTAGATAGTATTCTTCTTTTTTTCTCCATAGTTCAGGTCTTGCGTTGTAATCTTACTCAAATGCCCAGGGGCATATCCATGTCCATCAGAAGATGAACCCTCAAGGTTGACTTTTGTCACAGCACATTCCAGAATAAATGCCTCCTGGTCAGTGTCAATATTATCATTCATGGGTGCATCCACCATCCCCTGACCACCAGACCTTTTTGAAGAGTTATGTTTAGATGAGAAATTGGCCTTGTCCAGCTCATCAATAGCTAGGTCACCACGTCCTGACCCATCAGAAACATGGTCACCCTGTGTTCCTTCATGCCCTTCTGTCTGATCCTCCTCATCCTTTCCCTCTTCCTCAAAATCATCTTCATCCCCATCTACATCAATGACAGAATCAGCCCCACCTGTTTGTTCAAAACCTTCCACAGTAAAGCCAAGTAGAAACAACTTCTTCTTCATCTCAATCAGTCTTCCAAAAGGAATTTTGGTGGGGTCTCTGCAGGCAATCTTGACTCTGACATTCTCAAAAAAAAGTCCTGAGCATCCCATTCCAATCCACATCTGTAAGGGCCCCAAACAATGAGGCAATCTGAGCAAACACTTTCCAAGTGCACCACTTTGGAGGAATCCCTTCAATCAAAACCCAAGCTTCAATCAACTCACCAAATGGCTCGCACGCACCCTTCCATTCAGTTAGAGTCACATTAACATCCTGTGGCAGGGAGAACCCAGGCAACTCAATGAGATCTTCCACTTTCTTCCAGGGAGGAAACCTGACCAAAAAGGTCTTACTAGATAAACCTCTGATTTGCCAAGGCCAATGTTTATTTTTACAGAATGTAGCAGATAGTAATTCCCTCAGTTTAGTACCATCCACTTCCCCTTTCAATATGTTAACCACTGCACAGTTCTGGAAGTTCAACCAATTGGACTCATTTGCAACAGGGACATCAACATGGTAAAAACCAAGACCTTGAGCTCCACTACCAAAGAAGGCAGCAGTAGGTTGAACCTTAGACCACGCCGCACAATTGTTGACATTATGATTCTGCTGACAGATAAAGCAGGCCTTCGGTTTCACACAATTCCCAACATAATGTCCCGGTCCACCACAGTTAAAGCAAATCATGTCCTTATACCTAGGGTCAAGAACTTGTTCCACCTCAACCTCCACAGATTGGGACGACTGTACCTGAGCAGATCCAGCGGTAGAAGCTGTGGATCTGGTAGGCTTGGGAGCAGGAGCCTGCTCTTTTGTAGCAGGCATCGCTGGTTTCCTACTAGCAGGCGCAGCAGGCTTCTGCCCGACCCCTTGGATCGGGCCAGCAGGGTGGCTGCTTCCCCCGGCATGACGATCTGCCATCTTCACCCCACGCTTAACAGCCTCGGCGAAGGAGATGGAACCAGGGCCAATCCCCTCACGGGCAACTTTGATTAGTCTGGGAGGTGGATCGAACGGCCGACGGGTTGTAGGAAAACAATCCGCAGCTGAAAAGGCTTTGTTCTCAACAAGGTCTCTCCGGATCCAGCAAAGGAACCCGGGTTTTTGGTGGTCTTGAGGTTGAGAGGTAGGGTTTCTAGGGGGGCGGCGGCGAGGGGGAGAGGGAATGAGCCAGAGCTGGCCAAAGTGCTCCTCAACGTTTTCTAGGGATTCGACTTTACGTAATCCCCTCGTTTTTTCCGCTTTCTCCCCAACGACACGCAACTTGACCGTGGGCCCAGGAAAGGCTGGACTCACCCCGTGGGAATGACACAGAGATCCCGTTCCAGAGGCTAGGACGGGATTTACAACCTGGCCAAGTCCCTCGCCGGAAAAAACCTCCGACGAGGTCTCGCCCGCCGCAAAAGCAGCCACAGCTTCCTTACTGCCTCGAGGAACAAGAGGGAGAACCCCCGAATTTATCCCCAAATCCTGAACTAACTCGCTAGGAACCGAATCAAACTGTTCAATCGAACACACAACCTCATGCATCCCCCGGCGGCGCAATCGAAAATCCCTTAGTTTAGCCTTAAGAGCTGGATTAGCACGGAAACGCAAACCAAGCTCACCAGGCCACGGGGGAGGATCAATGGCTCGTTGATGTGTCTGCATCTGTCGGGGAAGGCGATTTACTGACGACGCGGAGGCCAGACGGTCCCCGCAGGGAGGAACTCCGGTGGGATCCTGGCGATCCCCTCCCACGACGGCGGCCTGACGTTGAGCCTTGAGGGGTTCGCCGTCCTGAAGTTCTCCCAGCGGGCGGCCTGCCGCGGATCTGATGATTCCGCCTCCTGAATTGCCCAGAAGAGAAGCTCCATATCCTCGCAGCCGTCGTCTCCGATGAAGCGCGCACGCTCGACGAAGGTCGCGTGGCGGAGGATATGCATGTGGATCTCCCCCCACTCGTCGCGGTCGGGGAAGCGCTCCATCACCACCCGCCTCATCTCTCGGCGAGCCTCCGGCGAGAGCGGATCGATCTCGGGCAGCGGTGCCGCAACTGGAGGTGGAAGTGCCCGTGGCTCCGCAACCCGTGTCACCGGCACAAGCCGGCGAACCCGCATCCCGCGGCGTTGCGCTCCAGCCATACGTCTTCTCAGCTGTGGATTTGGAGCGGGGAGAGCTCGGTGCGGTGTGGGGGTGGGTGGGAAGCTGTAGATTGGGCTTTAATGGCGGCGTCGGCGCTTCGCCCGAGGGGGAGAGGGGGTGGGGAGGAGAGGGAGCCATACATTGGTCGTAATAAATCTTATATTCATCATCTTAGATGTTCTCCATGGGCAAAATAATACTTTTAGTGCAAGTGATGGTTGGAAACAAGTTCATCTTTTCACATGTAGATGTAGATACCCTGGAGTTTATAATCTTCAGAAATACGTCAGATATGTACTGTATTACACACTTGTTTGCCCAGGACTCGGACACGGATGTTGTTTGCCTAGATCATGGAAGCAGTTTTATTTTTGTGTGTGAAAATGCCTAAATGGAAGGGATGTGGAACTCGCCTTAGTTAATATGGAACCTTAACTTTCCTATAGTCTTGTTTGCAGGAGCTCAGTAATAGGTTCTGGATATCAATTCTATCTTTCCACTGAAGTCAATTCATTTGCATTTTATGGTGTAATTTTGGTATAAGAGTCTCTTGTTATAATGATGCCGAGCCTCATTACTAGTTTTTCATTGTTGGTGATTTTTCCGTACTTCTTGCGCCAATCACACTGTTGGTTGCATGATTAATTGCTTATTTTTCGGAACAAGGGAGTTGGTCGAAGTACAATCTGCAATTTTTTGGTTTTGGTCAAGCCTGCCCGAATCATGACATTCTATTTTGTCTAGTTCATGCTCTCAGTTGAAATTGCCATCTAACTACCTATTGCATTTCTTATGTTCCAGAGCAGCGGAATGTTGTCTTGACACAAATTGCATCTGTGAGAGAGGTTGTGCTGGGTGCACCGCTGAAGCTTCTGCTCAGGCATCTAGCTTCAAAGACAGTGGCTCCTAACGTGGATAAGCTGGTTGCCCTTGTTCACCGTCCTAATGAATCATTCTTCCTTGCTCCCCAGGTATGACTTACAGATTAGACATCTCAAATCTGGGTATATTACACTGAAACATCACCGTTTTGTGGCTACTAACTCCTGGCTGCTTTGTGAATCTGTTGGTAGACATATTTTATTATTTCAAATTATTTGTGTATTTGATTTTTAGTGTCGGTTCTTAAGTGTATCTTCTGCATATTCACTCGATGAAATTATTCTTTCCCAGGCAGACAAAGTTACGGTTGTATACCCAATGAGGTTCCAGGATTCGATTGATATTGTCTTAGCAACTTCGTTTTTGCAGGTATTATGGACACTTATAGCTTTTGTGGCTTCAGTTTCTTCTTTTGACCTTTTATGTTCATCTATGTTAGACTGATATTTAGTCTTTCAGCACTGCTGTCATTTTATGATTAATGAATATATTTGCCGTACCAGATTCATGAGTTTGAAGATTTGGTGAATTTCAATGTTTACATAACTATCTTATGCAAAGCCGTTTGGTAAGCCACAATTTGCTGGGAGCACTCTGCTGAATGTGCTTGAAATTTGGGATGGTTATGTGTAGGAATTTGTAGAAGCAAGGCGGACTGCTGCACTTAACAATGCCCCTTCCTGTATGTGGTCTCCAGTACCACCTCTTGAGTTAAAAGGCGTGAATGCTGATGCACTTGATGCAAATGCTGGTTTTGTTACTTTTGGTAATGTGTATTTCTGGCAATAGTTTTTCATATTCTTCCAAGATATCAGTTTTCTACCCTCAAAAATAAAAATATATAATTTTGTCTCACAGCCTTTCTTTGTGGCAGTTGTTTTCCCTCGGCATGTTGAGGGTAGAAAGCTAGACAAAACAGTTTGGAGTTTGTTAACCTTCCATGCTTATGTAAGCTACCATGTAAAGGTAATGTCCTTGTTTTCATGGTCTGGTTTCATATTTATCAAGTTTGTGGATCCCTGAAATAGCTGTGAACCAGTCAGCAGTAGCCACTTTGCAGATTTCCCATCAATCTTACCTTTACATTTTACAAGTAGGAAAATACAAGTTGGTTTTCTGATTTAAGCTAGTTTGGGTGAGCCAGCCTTGGAACCAACTGGGAAGAGTTTTATTAAGCCTGCTCCAGCATGATGTCAATTTTGTGAAACACTTTTCTTCTGCTTTACATATACATAGCTACCACCATAACTGGTATCTTATCATAACATTGCAAGCACTCAACTGCTGCTATTTGGTGTATCGCAGTGTTCTGAAGGATTCATGCACACCAGGATGAGGCGTAGAGTTGAGTCTCTGATCCAGGTAAATATAAACATTGTTTCACTGAATCAAAGCATTTTATACACCTTGTAAAATCTTTACTTCAGATATCCAATAAGTTTGCTAGGTTTAGTCAAAACTTCAATTATTCAGTACCTTTTCGGCCTGTATAGTTATAGTAGCAAATGTGGGTTTAGTATAATAGAACAGAGGAGACTATGATCGTGATGTTAACCTGCTCTTAATTATGTTTTTAAGGCAGGTAAAAAATTGAATATCTAGTAGTTCACCTGAGTTTGCAAGAAGGAAGAAGCTAACAAAAATAACAACGAACTGAAATGTTGAAAATCATGAGATTAAATAGGTGTGATCTAAGCCTTTATAGTAAGTCAAATTGCTAGTCATGGGAAGTCTCGAGTCAAAGGATGATGATCTTCCAATTGTTATTGACTTAAGCTTTAAAAGGCGAGAATGAAACTGAATTTGAATTGTCCCCATCTAGCAGACGCCAATTTGGAAAAGCACATTGAGAGTTAGATTACGTGGTATGAAGGGATCATGTTAATGAAACAAGATAATGGTTAAACATGGAATATCCCGTAAATGAAAGCGCTATGGAATTATGTCTTGATGGTTTGCTTATGGCTACAGGCTTTGGACCGTGCTAAATCCGATGCAGAGAAGCTGAAGAAGTTGGTACATGGCGGGTCTTTTAGGAGACTGGTTTGTGCAAATATCAACCAAACTTGTATTTGAAAAGAAGGCACCTATCTTATTTGCATGTGTGCATATTTCACTGATTCAAACTCTCCCCGCAGAGCATGAAGCACGAAGGCAACTCTAATCACTGAAGGAAGACTCAGACAAACAAATATATGAAGGTTTCGCTCAACTTTCCATCATGGGTGCTACTGGTAGAACACTTTGTTTCAACTTCCGGTAAGATTCGGGTGGCAGCCGTTGAAACAACATGAGCACCCTACTGTGGCCCGTCGCTTGTTTGTTTGTTTGTTCCGGGGGGATACTGTATTTATGGTCGAAATTCGACTTGAGGAATAGGTGAGATTTAATTGGTCTTTGTAAATCTCGGTGCATACGTCCTGACGCTATTTTGCACATAATTTTCCACAAGAAAAATAAATTAGAGTACGCAGCAGGTTGTGTACCATAGTTTTGTAGAAGAAAACAAGTCCATTTACAAAAGGAAGAGCACTAGATTAAACAAGAAACAACACTAACTACTCGCTACACAATGCCAACCCCTACCACTCCTGCCAATGTCCGTAGCTTTATTTCATCAAGTTTTATTTTAATAGATTGATTCCAGTTGCGATGTGTTACCAAAAAGACTAAGTAATTGTATCTGTAACGCCGTGCCGCAAATGTCTGAACGGCCGTATCCGGACTAATTTTGTCGTTAAACGCGGTGTTGGATATGTCTGTGGACGCGCGTGTCCAAATTCTCATAAATTGGCACCAAACCTGGGAACATAAAAGCATCTCCAATAGATGATCCATATGTAAAAATACTTAACTTTTAGATGGTCCAAATTCTCATAGCCGCCCCAGTGCCACTGTTTCGGGGAAGCAGACGCGGCTGGATTCGCCGACTCCGGCGGTCCAGCAGCCCGTATAGCTCCTCTCCACCGGCCACCGAGCTCCCTTCTCCTTTGCGTCTGCCGTCCGCAGCAGTGACCAATCCAACCGCCGGCCATCATCTTCTACCCCGCGCACAAGGTGTTCGACGAAATTCCTCAAGATAAAAAAAACGATGAAAGTTGATGATTTAAATTGTGATTGGATAATATGTTTGACGGTGGTTATCTGCATTATAGATGAGCTCGGTTGACTCCTCATTGGTGAATGATTCATCGTTGAACGAGGAATTTGATTTGCATGAAGAAGAGGACATTGCTATGCTAGTGGCCATGCACAAGGGGAAGAAGCCGAAGCACGATGGTTCCGTCTATGGCCGTGCGTTCATTCGGGAAGAACGGATTGATGCACACAAACGGTTGATGCGCAACTAGTTTGGATCACCACCTGTTTTCCCGGAGAAATACTTTTGACGCTATTTCAGAATGTCGAAAGACTTGTTCATCCACATTTGCAATTCCGTGAAGCAGCATAATCCAGCCTTGGAGCAGAGAAGGAACTATGCCGGGTTGCTTGGCCATAGCATTGAATAGAAGGTCACTGCCGCTTTGCGCATGATGGCATATGGTGTTCCGGCAGATTACATTGATGACAACTTGGTGATGGCAGAGAGCACTTCTATTTTCTATGTCAAGCAATTTTGCAATGACTATGATAGAAGTGTTTGGTCCACAGTACTTGAGAGCACCCAATGCTCAGGACACTCATAGGCTTTTCGAGATGAACAAACCTCGAGGGTTTCCAGGTATGCTTGGGTATGTGGATTGCATGTATTGGAAATGGAAGAACTGCCCAAAAGCATGGCATGGACAATTCAAGGGTCGTGGAAAGTATGCCACTATCATTCTTGAGGCAGTTGCCGATCATGAAACATGGATTTGGCATGCATATTCTGGGATGGTTGGATCTTGTAACGACATCAATGTGCTCGACCGGTCACCTCTGTTTGTCAAGTTAGCAAATGAAGAAGCACCACCAGTGACCTTCGAAGCAAATGGCCACACATATAACTATAGGTACTATCTTGCAGACGGGATCTACCTAAGGTGAAGTACATTTGTCAAACCGGTTGCAAAACCTGCAGATAAGACATAACTCGTCTTTCACAATACACAAGCGGCCACTAGAAAAGATGTTGAGAGGCCTTTGGGGATTTTGCAATCTCAATTTCCTATTGTGCAAGGACCATCTAGATTCTTGGATCAAAAGATCCTTTGATACATCATGACTGCTTGCGTGATTATGCGTAATACGATCATTGAGAACAAGCGTGAAAAAAAATTAGATTACAAGTTCTATCACTTGATAGGCATTCATGTTAACCCCATGCGAAAAGAACAACGGATCAGACGTTTCATGAAGGTGTACATCGAGATTAGAGACACCGATGTGTATGATCAACTCTAGAAAGATTTGATGGAAGAGCATTGAAAATGACACGGCGAAAGAGCCGTATAGTTTCATTATTTGTTTGTGAAAAACTATGTTGTATTGTGCAAAACTATGTTGTATTTGTATTCATTTGATCTCGTGGATTTGAAAAACTATGTAATAATTTGATGTCGTGGACATTCATACATTTTTATGTTGTTTTTATATGTTTTTTGCAATATGTGCGGTTGTACAGTGGTTGAACAGCAGTCGCATGGCCGCCGACCGGTTTTACATCTTCGTTTCGGACCATTTGTTGGAGTTGCTCTTTTATTTACATCTCTATTTTAGATCATCTGTTGGAGTTGAGCCTTTTTCAAAGATGTAAAAATATTTTTCAGTGCTTCAAATTTTTACATCATCAGTTTAAAGCATCAAAATATATATCATCTATTGAAGATGCTTTAAGGAGGTTTGTTAAACGCGGTGTTGGATATATCGGTGGACACGCGTGTCTAAATTATTGGTACTAAACCTAGAAACCTAATAATACCAAACATTTAAAGAGCTACACGCAATTACACATTAATTAGGATTTTTTTTCTAACTAATCTTTCCCTCTAATTTTTACACGGTGGGTCCCCCTTTCTCCTTAATCTCTAACTAAAACCGAATTAAAACCCACCTACCTAAACTTTTCCTTTATTTTTTAGAGGGTGGGTCCCTCTTTTCCCTTAATCCTTTATCTTTAATTAAAACACATCCGTCTAAGGGCATGTACAATGGTCAACAAAATAGTTTTATCTTAAATCTTATATGTAATTTAGAGATGATAAAAAAAGACATCTACAATGATCATGTGTCGTGTTTTAGCCTTATCTTCAATGAATAGCTTATCTTCAATAAATAACTATTCATAAAAATATGATGAGACATATTATGCTAAGAGATCATTTCTTATCTTCTCTTAAAACAAACCTTTTATTACGGTTTTTTTATTTATCTTACGAATTTTTTTTATTTTATCATTTATCCTGCGTGGCACTCTTAAAATAAAAGTATTGTACTCCTTCCAAAAAATATAAGAGTGTGTAGATCACTAAAGTAGTGATCTTAAAATAAAAGTATTGTACTCCTTCCAAAAAATATAAGAGTGTGTAGATTACTAAAGTAGTGATCTAAACGGAAGTACATGCCCTAACTCCTCACCCTAATTTTCACAGGTGGGTCCCTCTTTTCCCTTAATCTCCAATTAAAACCACTGAAAATTTTCCCTTAATCTCCAATTAAAACCACTGAAAAACATAGCGCACTATAGGTATAGCATGCTGAGAATTTGCTCGCTACATAAATCTGATAGCATGCTGTAGCGTAGCTGATAGCACGCTGACCGGCGCTATTTTGTTGTAGCGTGCTATTTTTTTCCTTGATTAAAACCCACCTGCCTAACCTCTACCCTTAATTTTCACAGGGTGGGTCCCTCTTTCCCCTTAATCTCCAATTAAAACCCACCTGCCTGTAAAACCCTGTATACCTTATGTATGTGTAGCAAACCCTGCATACCTTATGTATGTGTAGCATTACTCCGTTTGGAGTAATGCCATGTACATACTGCCGCATGTACCACTCTTGAAACATCGCCACATTCTCCGACCTGCCGCCTCGCTCCTCTCCGCTTAGCATTGTCCCGGCTCCTCACCTCCTAGGAGCGATGGGCAAGTCCGGCCACTCTCGGCATCCCGACTCTCAATAGTCCTCTGTTGACAAAACCGCACCTCCTCTACATTTCTAGAATTCATGGTGCCCAGCACTTCCATAGTGGCCTTTACTAGCTAGCATAGTGCGTCCCGGCTGCATTCCATTTCCACAGGAATCTATCGGTCTCGCCCGGGTTGATCTGAACATTTGCAGCCTATCTAATCTAAAAAGATAGCAGAGTGTTTGCACGAACAGAAAATTAATGGTCTTGCTAAGCAAACTGAGAAGCAGTTCTTATTATTGCGAGCTCACACGCAGAGACTCTTTTACAGAACACAACTCGCTACACAACACAACGCACCCGCGCGCAAATGCAGCGACCGTGGTCGTGCGACGCGCGCGCGCGCGGCGGGGCGCTACAGAACCCAGATCACGCGCCGGTACCGGTCGCCCCGGCGTCGCCGGCCTGGCCCGGCTCCTTCCTGGCAGCGAAGGCGCTGTCGTCGACCTTGCGCGACGCGGCGTCCTCCACCTTGTCCTGCACCTTCTCGATCTGGATGTTGCCCTGGTCCTCCCGCGACCGCAGGTCCGTGCGCGTGCGGTTCTCCCCACCGCCCACCGACCCGTACGTCGTCGGCGTCGTCTCCCCGACCGGGTGCGCTCCCTGTGCCCCCGACATCCTGCCTGCCTTCACTGCACTTCACACGCGTATGTATATATGCTCGCTGCTGGCTGATTCGACGTGCTCTTCCTGCTCGGCTCCGGTGTGGTCCGGCGGCAGCGGGCCGGCGTTTAAATAGCTGAGCTGCGGCGAGCGCGAGCGGCGCGGTATCGGCGCGTGGCATGGGGACGTGGTGTGACGCGGGTGGTGTCCGCGTGACACATGGCTCGGATATATCTGCGCGGGCGTCTAGATCGGACCGTGTCCGCTGCGGCGCGCACCTGGACGCTCGAGGCTCCGATCTGCAGAGAGCGTGTGCGTTTCGCCGAGTAATGGATAAACATCAACTCCGTGCTGCAGGCAAACCGGATCCGCGTCTTTTTTTTTAGACAAAGCCGGATCCGCGTCTAGGATGATAATGGTCCGGCGTGCCCGCCAAAACCACATTGGCCTGTGACCGATTCTGCAAAGTTGAACCCAGCAGCAGAAAATACATTGGTGATTATCCCTCGCGTCCACGGCCCGCTAAGCCTTTAAAAAAAAAATTCAACCCACACTTTTATTTAACGATCCATCTCGTCCGAGACAATCTGCAAAATAAAACCTGAAGGCACATGCTGCCACACCTTGCACAATTTATTTGACACTGCTTCTCTAGCTAACAAGTGAGCAGCTTTATTGGCGTCACGCCTAACCACAATACTTTCCAACTATCCCTCAAGGCCAGCATTTGCCTGACCTCCTCCACAATAGGCCCCAATGATGAAAAATCCTTCTTCGTGCATTGAAGTTTGCATACGATTTTCTTGCAATCCATTTTAATATGTAGGTTGGCAATGTTCAACTCCTCGACAACCTGGGCGGCCCTTCTGCAAACCAGGAGCTCCATCCTCGCTAGGCCATTCCCCAGTGGGAGGACATGATAAACTCCTCCCAAAAAAGCACCAGCATGGTTTCTAAATACCATCCCGGCTCCTCCGCTACCCCCCCCCCCCCCTCGATGTGGCACCGTCGACGTTGACTTTCACCCACCCCACCTCCGAGGGCCTCCATTTTTCCTTCACCGCCGGCTTGTCCTGCTTGCTCTTGCGGCTGTGTATATTTTGCCACTCGCCCATCAGTTGGACGACTCTTTTCGCTATCGCCTCTGTCTCCTCAATCCGCTGCCCATCGCGTGTATCATTCCTCGCAAGCTAGAGCGCGTACGCCCCCTGTACCATGACACCCTGCCCGTCATCTGTAGCTTCCGCGAACCACGACAGTAACCATCTCGACAACGCACTCTAGGAGCAAACTGACTCCCGCGGGATCGCCACCGGTACTCCCAACTCCGACTGTATTATCTTCCAGAATTTGGCCGAGTGATAGCAGCCCCAGAATCGATGATAGTTTGTTTCTTCCCTGCCGCAAGCACTGCAGAAAACACCCTGGTTGATCTTCCTCCTTAACAGTTCCGCTCCCACAGCTGGCCCGTTTCGAATCAACCGCCACATATGAATTTTAACTTTGCCTGGCGCAACGGTATCCCAAAGGCTCAGCCATGACCTATGATCCGCCACCGAGGATGAGGACTCCGGTCGTCCGGATCTCACCCGCTTCTGGCTCATGCGTAGATGGTAAGCCGAGCGGACCGAGAAGATACCATTTTTGGTATAGTTCCAAGCTTGGTAATCTTGCACCCCTGGTCCCCCGACCGGTATTTGAAGAATTTCTTGAGCTTCATCCGGTGCGAACATCTGCTGCACCTTGCTCCTATCCCATGAGATGCCATCGGCTTCGAGCAGATCCCCCACACGAATAATGTTGTCAATGTAGCTTTGACCCAGTGGCTGAGTTCAATGACCATTGTTTTGTTGGAACTGAGTTCAATATGTATGTATATATACCAGTTGAAATTAGTTACTTCACCCATTCGTAAACGTAAGATGTTCCAAAAAAATTGCATCACATGTTTTAGTGAGTTTGTTCACTCATTTCAGTTTGTATTGTAATTCATATTGAAATATCTAAAGGAGGGAGTAGATTTCAGTCGTGTAGTCGGGATTTTGGGCCAGGTGGTCCAGTTGACTATCAGCTAAACTTATTAAAACCTTGAAGCAAATAAAATTAACCTCCTCAACTTACAAGAATCTCGTCACGAGATTCGAAAAAGAAAGAGGAAGAGGTTTAGCTATAAGTTGCTTCTTGACAAAGGGGTGACACCAAAGAATCTTGAGAGACTGAAAAACTTGGAAAAGGACACGAAAGGAAACAAAAAAAAGAACTTGAAAACACTCCGGTTGAAAAGAGAAAGACAAGGAATACAACATGAACTTCGACAAGAAAGTAGGGAATGAAGGAGATGAAACATACACACGTTCGACCGAACTAGACATGGGAGGAGTCCGTTAACGGAGATCTGAAGGACTGGTGTATCACCAAAGAACTAGCCATGAACATGGCGCATGGAAGCTTGCTATCCATGTGCCAGAACCATGAGTTGGTCGCGAGATCTTATGGGTTTCACCTCTAACCTACCCCACTTGTTTGAGACTAAAGGTTGTTGTTGTTATGGTGAATACGCATTGTTGCTTATCATTTCGTTGATAGGGGTCGGGGGAGTATAGTGTGCAACTCTAAGGGGCATACAACGAAGTTGTCCCGTAGAGTGCATCATGACCAGAGGGAAGAGGGTGCTCAGCCTCAGTACATGTGCGTTCAGGTTACAAGAAGGGTGGATGCTAGCCTAGTTTCTCTAGCACGTGCCCACAGGCGAGCTTCGTCTTTGATTGTGCGAGCTAGATCGTCGTTCGTCGTTTGAAGGCCAGGCATTATCAAACACAGCGGCATTCCGGTGCTTCCAGATGGACCAGGCGGTGAGCGAGTTCGTCCCCTTGCGGACGAGGGGTGGAGCGAAGTTGTTGTGACTTGAGATGGACTCAGATGTGCCCAAACATCGGGATCGTCCACCTATAGTTCAGCCAGTCTGATCACATGCCTTTATTGATTTGTACAAAGCACCACAATTTGGCAAGTACCAGTGCACTGGCCCAAAAAAAGTTGAAGTCCATTGGCCGAAAGAATATGAATTCGGGGATCGAGTACATCACGCATGGGCCGACACGTATGTTCGTGCTGATGGAGGAGTGATCTCAAAACTGTCATACATGCATGTTGAATTCCATGAACGGGGTTAGTGAGTACTGAAGAAACCCAAGAAGAGATTACGTAGAGCCTAGAAGGAACTCGACAAGGTGATGAGTGGTGCAATGAATGTTGAATCCAAGGTAAAAACAAAAGAATTGGCACAACCTGTTGAGTACTTAATTGAGCTTGAAGAAATCCAACACATGCAACGATCCCACGTAAATTGGTTCCATAATGGTGATGGCAACACCCAATTTTTTGACCTGTTTGCTAGAATAGAAGGAAGAGGAATAGAACAACCAGCCTAAAAATAATCAAGGCTGGTGGGTAGAAGGTATCAAACATCTTAATCCAATGATTCAATCTTATTTTTAATGACATGTTTTCCTCTAAGGTTCATGGTACACATCCGGTTGTCCTGGAGGAAGTCCAAAGATGTGTAAAGGACCATATGAATGGTGCACGGTTGACTACTTACACAACTGATGATGTGAAGAATGTTGTCCACAGTGTCGAGGATCTCAAGGCCCCGGAGTTGGATGGTCTTCATGCCATCTTTTACAAAAAGATATTGGCACATCCTCGGTAAGGAGATTGATACGTCTCCGTCATATCTACTTTTCCTAACGCCTTTTCTCTTGTTTTGGACTCTAATTTGCATGATTTGAATGAAGCTAACCCAGAGTGACGCTGTTTTCAGTAGAACTACCTTGGTGTTGTTTTTGTGCAGAAATAAAAGTTCTCGGATTGGAACAAAACTTTTTGGAGAATTATTTCAGAATATATAAAAAAACTGGCACCAAGAACCATCGGAGGGGGGGCCCTGGCTGGGCACAAGACACCAGGGCGCCCCCCCTCCGGTGCGCCCTAGTGGGTTGTTCCCACCTCATGGCCCGCAGACCCTAATTCAAACTCCATAAATACCTATTTTCTGAGAGAAAAATAGGAGATGAAGTTTCATCATGTTTCACGATCCGGAGCCGCCGCCACCTCCCGTTCTTCATCGAGAGGCAAGATCTGGAGCCCGTTTGGGGCTCCGGAGAGGGAAATCTTCGGTCTTCGTCATCACCAACCCTCCTTCATCACCAATTCCATGATGCTCCCCACCAGGGGTGAGTAATTTCTTCATAGGCTCGCTGGTCGGTGAGGAGTTGAATGAGATTCTTCATGTAATCAAGTTAGTTTTGTTAGGGCTTGATCCCTAGTATCCACTATGTTCTGAGATGATGTTGTTATGAATTTGCTATGCTTAATGTTTGTCACTAGGGCCCGAGTGCCATGATTTCAGATCCAAACCATTTATGTTTTCACCATTATATCGATGTTCTAGATCCGATCTTGCAAGTCATATTCACCTATTACGTGTTATGATCCGTAAACCCCAATGTGACAATAATTGGGATACTTTCCGGTGATGACCGTAGTTTGAGGAGTTCGTGTATTCACCATGTGTTAATGCTTTGTTCCAGATCTCTATTAAAACCTTAATATCCCTTAGTTTCCTTATGGACCCCGCTGCCACGAGAGGGTAGGACAAAAGATGCCATGCAAGTTCTTTCCATAAGTCCGTATGACTATTTACGGAATACATGCCTACATTATATTTATGAACTGGAGCTAGTTTTGTATTGCCCTAGGTTATGACTGTAATATGATGAATATCATCCAACGAATCCACCGATCCAATGCCTACGAGTTTTTCACATATTGTCCTTGCTAAGTTACTATTGATATTGCTACTATTACAACTGCTACAAAACCATCGATATCACTGTTACCGTTACTTCTACTGTTACCACTACTATCAAAACTATCATATTACTATGCTACTGATCACTTTGCTGCAAACATTTAATCTCTAGGTGTGGTTGAATTGACAAGTCAACTTCTAATACTTACAAATATTTTTTGGCTCCCCTTGTGTCGAATCTATAAATTTGGGTTGAATACTTTACCCTCGAAAACTGTTGTGATCCCCTATACTTGTGGGTTATCAAGACCTTTTTCTGGTACCGTTGCCGGGGAGCATAGCTATATTTGTTTAGTCACTTAGGATATTAAGGCATCCTTTTAATAGAGAACTAGAACAAAGCATTAACACATGGTGAATACATGAACTCCTCAAACTACGGTCATCACTGTTGGTGTCAAAACCGGCGGATCTTGGGTAGGGGGTCCCGAACTATGCGTCTAAGGTCGATGGTAACAGGAGACAAGGGACACGATGTTTACCCAGGTTTGGGCCCTCTCTATGGAGGTAATATTCTATGTCTTGCTTGATTGATATCGATGAATATGAGTATTACAAGAGTTGATCTACCTCGAGATCGTAATGGCTAAACCCTAGAGGTCTAGCGTGTATGACTATGATCATGAATCTCTCCTATCTGTACTAAGTCCTCCAGTTTATGCAGACACCGGGAGGATCTAGGGTTACATAAGGTCGGTTACAAAGAAAGGAATCTACATATTCGACGCCAAGCTTGCCTTCCACGCCAAGGAGAGTCCCATCCGGACAGGGGTGCAGTCTTCGGTCTTCGTATCTTCACAGCCCATCAGTCCGGCCCATGGCTAACAGTCCGGGCGCCCGAGGACCCCTTAGTCCAGGACTCCCTTAGTACCCCCTGAACCTGGCTTCAATGACAAGGTATCCGGCGCGTAGTGCTGTCTTCGGCATTGCAAGCCGGGTTCCTCCTTCCGAACTCCAAAATAGTCTTCGGACGAATTGATCATGTCCGAACCTGTAACACACAGCCGTAGAGAGTATAGTATTCCATGAATCCAATCCGCTGACAACTTTGGTAATGTGACATCACGCTTCTCGGTCATTATTTCGAACCGTTTCCTGTCCCGCCGTTCCATGTTTCGGGGCATGGTTTTCATTGACATGTCTTGTCGAAGCAGAGATCGTGTCCCCTAATTGCAGGATTTTCATCAATATGAGCGTGGGTAATCCAACCGTCCTGCGGGAAAGATTCCTTAGGAATAGGTAGGTGCTTAGGCTTAGGAGGAGGCGTTCAATACCCACTGCCTTTATAAAGGAACCAAGGGCTGTCCTTCTATGCCAAACCTCTCCTCGGCCTTCCCAACCTCGAGTTCTAGCACCCAAGGTTCGACTTCATTGTTTCAGGCCTCCCCATCATGTTCGGACCCAGCTCTCAAGGCTGATGGGTGGCTTCCTCCATTACAGAGGAGGATATCGCAAAGCTTCGGGCGACCAGATATTTGACCGCGGAGGTCCACCACAGGCTTCCTGCTCAAGGACAGGTTATTCCGACCCCCAGATCTGGCGAGAGGGTCGTATTCATCTCACACTTCTTCCGGGGACTAGGGTTCTCTCTTCACCCCTTCGTCCGGGGACTAATGTTTTATTACGGATTAGATTTTCATGATCTAGCCCAGGACTCTATCCTCCACGTCTCGGCGTTTATCATTACATGTGAGGCCTTCCTCCGAATCCCCCCACACTTCGGCTTATGGCTCAAGACCTTCAGTGTGAAGCTGAAGGTAGTTAACGGGGAACAGGCGGAGTGCGGTGGTGCTATTGTGAGCAAGCTTACCAACACTCTCTGGCCAAAAGGCTCTTTCACTGAAACTTCCCACCAATGGCAGCGAGAATGGTTTTATGTCACGGAACCCCGTAGCACCAAGTGGGCAGCTATTCCTGCGTTCTGTTCCGGCCCTCCACCACAGCTTGCATCATGGATTAACAAGGGGCTGGATTGGGGATCAGTTGATGAAGTGCTGACTCTACAGAGCCGCATCCGAGCCCTCCTTGAGAGAGAGACCGATCTTGTCAATGTGATTCAAGTGATGCTAGTTCGCCGAATCCTGCCCTGCTAGCGCAGGTCTCGCCACATGTGGGAGCTCAATCCAGAGGGACCACCAACCCTCCAACACTTCTTCGACACTACGCACGAAGGGATGTGGAAGTTGTTTTTTGGGAAGCGAAAACATTGGTCGGACACTACCGAGGACGCTGGCCTTAACTGCAACCATCTGGATACCCAGGTAAGCACTTGTTTTTCGAACACTTTGTAATTACGCATATCGTAATACGGTACTGAGCAGGCTATCTTTCTCCAGGGCTGGATAAAGAAGGTGGAACTAATTATGTGTTCGGCCCCTTTGGCTGAAGGCCCAACGAATCCTGTTTTAACAAGGAAGCTAGCCCCTGCACCATACCAGATGCCTGTGAAGGAGGGCGAGACGGAGAGGGGAAATACCAAAGATGACCCCTATTCCAAGGGTACCTCAGATATTGTGTCCGGAGGAATCAAAATTCCCTCATCTGAAAACAAGAGTGAAGGGAGGGCCACCGTCTCCTCCCCTCATGGGAAGAAAAGGGCCGCCTCCAAAGATTGGGAGGAACAGGCTCCTAAGCGAGGCAAGATGCCTCTGTCGGGTGGCTCAGGCTTGGAGGATGCCGAAGTGCAGTCTCGTGATGAGGACAAGCCTCAGGCCAAATCGTAAGTGAACAAGGATGTTTTAAACACGTCCCATTCTTTTCTTATGATGCCTGGCATATATATTTTTCATAGTTCAGCACGCAGTCTTCTTCAACAATCCTCCTCCTCGGGGGACCTTCTCCCTGAAATGATGGAAAGCGAGATGCCTCCACCGGCCTCTCCACCCAATAGGACGGACGACTTCGAGGTGTCGTCGCGGAGGGTCTCCCCCAACCAACAAGTGGTGCTAGGGATGATGAAGACATTACCCGAAGGTAACACCTCGGTGGCCCAGGGTCCAGGGACCCACAATAAAGGCCCCGAATAGTCCGGTCTACAGCCGGATACGAATGAGCGGAACCCTTCAAAGGGAGGCCGTACTCCTACAATAGCCTCCGGAGACCCAGAGGCGCCGGATACATTGACAAACATGCTACGACAGGCGTCCGTCTCAGAGGAACATCGTACCTTGATGGGCAAGGTGGTCGAAAAGATCCTGCCCGCGAAAAGCGGATTGAATGAAGCCTTCGTGGGCTTGCTAAGAGGCTTCGAGGTTTGTGATGTAATGTTTTCAAATATATTTTATTTGCAAAGATGCACCTGTGTGTAGGTTGTAGCCCCTGAGACTCGGGTTGGCTTCCCATGGGAGGCGAGCGGAGGATTAAGAAGAAATATTCAAGGACTAATCTGATTAATTTGAACACAAGCTGCCTTCCCCTGGCTACTTCCCAGACTACGGATATTACCGAGCTGCGGCGGAAGCTTGACGTGGTCGGGGATGACATTGCGTTAATCAATATGCATCTTGACGAATCGCAAGGTTTGTATTCGGGGCAATCCCTTCACATACATTGTTGTGATATAAGCATGATGCTAAAAGTTATATACTGTAATATGCATGGCTGCAGATGGTGTTGCCGCCATTGAAATACTTCGGGCGGAGCAGGCCTAGGACAAGGAGCAGGCCCGGTGTAGTAATGCGGCTACCGAAAAGGCATCGGCTGAGTTAAAAGCCGAACGAGCTGCTCGGCGTCAAGACGAGGAGAAGATATCCACGATGGCGTTCGAACTGAAAAATGCTACTAGCCGCTGTGAACTCCTTGAGACGGAGAATGAAGGTAAAACAGCTAAACTTGACAAGGCCTTACGAGAGGCGAGAGAAGCGCGGTTTGAATCTAGAGCAGCACATGAGGAGATCCGGCAAGCTGGGGAGATTGCAGCTGGTAAGCCTTTTTTTGCTACAGACTAAGTTTGGCGATCCGAACTATGCTCAGCTTAACCAATTGTGGAGTTCTCTAGACGAGTTTTTAGACTTGTCGAAGAGTTCTTCCGATGCGGCGCATTTTTACCAGGCGCGAGAGGGGTATGCAACGGAGAAGCTTTTCTGGTCACAATTCGGTGCGTCGAAGCGCCCCCTGTTGCTGAATGAGTAGATGCCCAGTGGGCCGAGATTCATAGGATATCCAGTGCTGCCATGAAGAATGTCATAATCCGGTTATGGCCAAATGAGCCTGTTCGGAATAGTTACTTCGGCTTGGTACATCGGCTTGTTGACGCGGTCCCACGTATCGACGCTGTGAAGCGGTCGGTGTGCATCGAGGGTGCACGGATAACCTTTGCCCGAGTCAAGACATTCTGGGGGAAGATGAAGGCCACTGATATTGCGGTGAAGAGTCCACCCAAGGGCAGGGACCGCCACGAACCGGAGCATTATTTTGAAGACGTCCTAGTGGCCGCCCGCTTGATAGAGGGTCAATGCTCGAAAGACATAATGTTCGAGTGAGGTGTATGAGAATTGTAAGAGACAATTTATAGTTAATCTGTTTTTATATATTGCTTGAAAGTTTTGTGTTCCTCCTGTGCGGCCGTTTTAATATAATCTGAAAGTTTTCCAGTCGTCGGCTTCAGCCCCCTCGTAGGAAGTGCGAGGGTGTTCGAGAAAGCATTTGATCACTCTTGACCCAACGTCTTGGTCCGTGAAGGAGGTGTCAATGCGGCGAACCAGGCAACCAGACTATAGGGCGTTAACACTTTCACTTAGCCATAGGAGTTTTATGGTGGGTCTACGACATAACTCCTGGTATGTATGCGGCTTATTCATATGATGCGTGTACATATTTGACCAAAAAGAGGTCCTTCGTGTGACACAGAGGAATCGCTAGAGATTTCGATAAGTCATCGAGTGGTTGACCAGCTCTCGCCGCATCATGACAGTTAGTTTTCGGCTTTCTCTACTGAGGTGCTGATCCAGGTGAATCGGCAGCACAATCGCAGTAGTTATCTCTTTACTACCCTAGCCGATAGAGCGGAACGTAATATTGCAAGCACAAGAGCCGGGCCACCCAACTACTGACCCAAGACATGATTCCAAGACATGATTCGGAGCTGATGCATATAAGGCCAAACTCGCCATGCCGAATTATGCTGTAAAATCTGTTCGGACTTTGTTGGCAACTCATTTGTTCCCGTACCGAGCCCCTGGCGATTTAAGCCCGGGGTATATCTGTGAAGTGACCATAAAGGGCGTATTCATTTGCGGAAAGACGTGGATGATTAATTCGGGTAATGTGAATTGGGACCTGAGCGATGTGCCAAAGATTACTTGATATATATAAAGGCCATGCCCCCGGCTATTTGATATGCCCTAGGTTGAAGGCAGAGGAAAAAGGCATGTTACAGGCTCTAAAAAGAGTGCGGTCTACAAAAAGTTATTTTGGACCTCCTGTCGCACGTCTATGCCGCCTGTCCTCGGCAAGGGGAATCCTTAAAGGAAGTAACCCCGTAGGTGAGTGTGCGGATCCGAACTCCGATGGAGTCGGTCTTAGATGTTTCTCCTTTGTGCCACCTGTTTTTAAGAGATAATGAAGAAAGAAAAAGGAAAGTAAATAAAAATGTTACCGGAGTGCTTGCAGACTTGTCCGTACTATGCTTCCGCGAATGCTCATGGTATTTTAAGTGTGTAGTTATGTATGCACAGTATAGTTTTAACGAGTATATGAGATGGGCAATGGAAGCCGAACTGCTATTTCTGCTCCGGAGTTAATCGATCTTTGGGGGGAAGTTGCTTCTGACCCTCAGCGTTTGGCTGGTGAACCACTCCATCGTTCCTATTGCCTGGCGGCCTCCTTCCCTTGTGTTCGGCATTGAGCTTGCGGGCCTGCTTGAGGACCCAACAACTTATGTTGGTATGATTAGATGGTTTATTGGGGTGGCCGTGAATCTGGCAGGGTCGGTCCAGTATCCTGTCTAGGTTGGATGGTCCGTCTCTGTTTGCCTTGAATGACTTTTTCCATTGACCGGGCTTGGGATTGCTGAGTCCGGCGTTGACCGCTATGTCGCGTGATCTTTCATTATCATTGCGACTGTTGTGTTTGCTTTGTCGTGGCTTGCCATTGCCGTCTCGGATTTCGGAAGTGCCCGAGTCACTGGTGCTATTACTTCTACGAGCGAGCCAACTATCTTCTACCGCGCAAAAGCGGGTCATTAGAGCGGTAAGGGCTGTCATGGATCTAGGTCCTTCTTGACCGAGGTGGCATGCAAGCCATTCATCCCGGACGCTGTGTTTAAAGGCCGCAAGGGCTTCCGCGTCCGGACAGTCGATGATTTGGTTCTTTTTAACTAAGAACCTAGTCCAGAGCTTCCTCGCTGACTCTCCGGGCTGCTGGACAATGTGACTTAGGTCATCGGCGTCCGGTAGCCAGACATATGTTCCTTGGAAGTTGTCGTGAAAGGCATTCTCCAAATCTTCCCAGCTACCAATAGAATTTTCCGGCAGACCGTTTAACCAGTACCGAGCTAGTCCTTTGAGTTTTAGTGGTAGGTATTTGATGGCATGAAGGTCATCTCCGCGGTCCATGTGGATGTGGAGGAGGAAGTCCTCGATCCATACCGTGGGATCTGTTGTTTCATCGTATGATTCGATATTTATAGGTTTGAACCCGTCTGGGAATTCATGCTCCATGCTTCGTCTGTGAAGCAAAGAGGGTGTGCGGCGCCTCTATATTGGGCCACACTGCGGCGTACCTCCGATGGAGTCCGTTTGCGGTTTTCGGCCCGGGCGTGGCTAGGTTTGTCACGTCCGAATAGGTGGCCGTCGTCGCGTGTCGTGGTATGTCCTCGCGATCCGTAGATCTCTCTTGAGTGTCCTGCTCTACTACCCAAGTCCCGTTGAAGGTCGTATGCACAACCCTGAGCTATTTTGTTCTTGCCTTTACATCGAGGTGGGGTGGTCTGGTGTTCGGCTTGAGTTGTCGCTTTACCCGGACCAAGTTGTGGTCGACCCGCCGCTTTGTGCGATGATGGCATGGGCTTGAGCGCCTTGTCGTCGCCCTGGGGTAGCAATCTATGCTTCGGGTAGCTTTTGGCTGGGCCACTAAGGCCGTATTCTTCGGCGGCTAGGACTCCGGTCCATCTATCATTGAGCAGATCTTGGGAGCTTGAAGCTGCTGCTGCTTCTTTTTCAGGCTCCTTGCAGTGGCTATTAGTTGGCGCTTGAAGCGCTCCTGCTCAAGAGGTTCCTCAGGCATGATGAAATCCTCGATGCTGAGGCTTACCTCATCCTCAGAGAGCGGAAGGTAATTGTCGTCCTTCGAATCTTCGTGCGTGGCCTGTTTACCAGGGCTAAACTGACCATCTTCCCGTTCATATTGTTCATTAGCTGTATCAACAGGGTCTTTGTTGTCTTCGGCATCGTCGTCCATACCGTCAATGTCCTCAGAGTCGTAATCAAGTGTATCGGTCGAATCCTCGACCGTGGCTATGAAGTGGGTGTAGGTGGGAAGCAAAATTCTCCACCCTCAGCCCCTGGTTCGAGCCGGATATAGTTTGGCTGTGAGTCCTCTGCCAAGGACAGGTTTTTTAATGAGTTTAGCACATCGCCCAAAGGCGAGTGCTGGAAGATGTCTGCGGCGCTGAATTCGAAGATCGATAAGCGATCAAGCTCGGCGTCCGTGGGCTCACGCGGTTCGGAACTTACGGCCGGAGACGAGTCCGGAGTTCCGCTGACAAAGACGTCGTGAGAGGTTAAGTCTATGTGCGGCTCCAACGCCGTGGAATCTGTGGCCTCTGTGGTGGGATTGATCCTCCCGTCCTTGGATGGCGTAGCTTGCTCCGGATCTAGGGCCGGAGCGGATACATGAGCAATCTCCTGGATGCGGCCAGATGACAGGTTTGGGTCATGATCATCGGGGTGACCGGGAGTGGCTACCGCGGTCTCGAATCCGGCGAAGATCAAGTCTCCACGGATGTCCGCAACGTAGTTCAAGCTCCCAAATCTGACCTGATGGCCAGGGGCGTAGCTTTCGATCTGCTCCAGATGGCCAAGTGAATTGGCCAGCAGTGCGAAGCCGCCGAACACGAAGATTTGTCCAGGGAGGAAAGTTTCTCCTTGGACGGCGTCATTATTGACGATTGAAGGGGCCATCAAACCTTTTAGTGACAGCACAGAGGAACTCTCGAAAGCACCAATGTCGGTGTCAAAACTGGCGGATCTCGGGTAGGGGGTCCCGAACTGTGCGTCTAAGGTCGATGGTAACAGGAGACCAGGGACACGATGTTTACCCAGGTTCGGGCCCTCTCTATGGAGGTAATACCCTACGTCCTGCTTGATTGATATCGATGAATATGAGTATTACAAGAGTTGATCTACCTCGTGATCGTAATGGCTAAACCCTAGAGGTCTAGCGTGTATGACTATGATCATGAATCTCTCCTATCCGGACTAAGTCCTCCGGTTTATATAGACACCGGGAGGATCTAGGGTTACATAAGGTCGGTTAGAAGGAAAGGAATCTACATATTAGACGCCAAGCTTGCCTTCCATGCCAAGGAGAGTCCCATCCAGAAAGGGGTGCAGTCTTCGGTCTTCGTATCTTCACAACCCATCAGTCCGGCCCATGGCTAACAGGCCATATGCCCGAGGACCCCTTAGTCCAAGACTCCCTCAATCACCGGGAGTGGTCCCCACTATTGTCACTCCCGGGTTGCTAGATCATAACATGTAGTAGGTGACTATAAGTTGTAAGATCGGATCTAGAACATGGATATAATGGTGATAACATAAACGGTTGAGATCTGAAATCATGGCACCCGAGCCCAAAGTGACAAGCATTAAGCATGGCAAAGTCATAGCAACATCAATCTTAGAACATAGTGGATACTAGGGATCAATCCCTAACAAAACTAACTCGATGACATGATGAATCTCATGAAGGAAATATGCCATAGAGGCAATAATAAAATTGTTATTTATATTTCCTTATATCATGATAAATTTTTATTATTCATGCTAGAATTGTATTAGCCGGAAACTTAGTACATGTGTGAATACATAGACAAACAAAGTGTCACTAGTATGCCTCTACTTGACTAGCTCGTTAATCAAAGATGGTTAAGTTTCCTAACCATAGACATGAGTTGTCATTTGATGAATGGGATCACATCATTAGGGAATGGTGTGATGGACAAGACCCATCCGTTAGCTTAGCACTATGATCGTTTAGTTTGTTGCTATTGCTTTCTTCATAACTTATACATGTTCCTATGACTATGAGATTATGCAACTCCCGAATACCGGAGGAACACTTAGTGTGCTATCAAATGTCACAATGTAACTGGGTGACTATAAAGATGCTCTACAGGTGTCTCCGATGGTGTTTGTTGAGTTGGCATAGATCGAGATTAGGATTTGTCACTCCGTGTATCGGAGAGGTATCTCTAGGCCCTCTCGGTAATGCACATCACTATAAGCCTTGCAAGCAATGTGACTAATGAGTTAGTTGCAGGATGATGCATTATAGAACGAGTAAAGAGACTTGCCGGTAACGATATTGAACTAGGTATTGAGATACCGATGATCGAATCTCGGGCAAGTAACATACTGATGACAAAGGGAACAACGTATGTTGTTATGCGGTTTGACCAATAAAGATCTTCGTAGAATATGTAGGAACCAATATGAGCATCCAGGTTCCGCTATTGGTTATTGACCAGAAGTGGGTCTCGGTCATGTCTACATAGTTCTCGAACCCATAGGGTCCGCACGCTTAATGTTCCATGATGATCGGTATTACGAGTTTATGTGTTTTGATGTACCAAAGGTAGTTCGGAGATCTGGATGTGATCATGGACATGACGAGGAGTCTCGAAATGGTCGAGACATAAAGATCGATATGTTGGAAGGCTATGTTTGGACACCGGAATAGTTCCGGATGAGTTTGGGCATTTAACGGAGTACTGGAACCCCCCGGGGGCTTAATGGGTCTACACGGGCTTTAGTAGAAGAGAGAGGAGAAGGCCAAGAGGAGGGGTGCCCCCCAAGCCCAATCCGAATCGGGAGGGGGGCCGGACCCCCTTTCCTTCCTCCCCTCTCTCCCTTCCTTCCCCCTCCTAGTAGGACTAGGAAAGGGGGAACCTACTCCTAGTAGGAGTAGGATTCCCCCCTTGGGGGCGCGCCCAAGGTGGCCGGCCGGCCGCCCCCCTCCTCCACCTCTTTATATACGGGGGAGGGGGCACCCCATAGACACACAAGTTGATTGTTTAGCCGTGTGCGGTGGCCCCTCCACAGAATTCCACCTCGGTCATATCGTTGTAGTGCTTAGGCGAAGCCCTGTGTCGGTAACTTCATCATCACTGTCATCACACCGTCATGTTGACGAAACTCTCCCTCGGCCTCAACTGGATCAAGAGTACGAGGGATGTCACCGAGCTGAACGTGTGTAGATCGCCGAGGTGCCGTGTGTTTGGTACTTGATCAGTTGGATTGCGAAGACGTTCGACTGCATCAGCCGCGTTTCATAATGCTTCCGCTTTCGGTGTACGAGGGTACGTAGAAATACTCTCCCCCTCTTGTTGCTATGCATCTCCTAGATAGATCTTGCGTGATCGTAGGAATTTTTTGAAATACTATGTTCCCCAACAGTGGCATCCAAGCCAGGTCTATGCGTAGATGTTATATGCACGAGTAGAACACAAAGGAGTTGTGGGCGTGGGTATATACATATTGCTTGCCGTCACTAGTTGATTCTTGATTCAGCGGTATTATTGGATGAAGCGGCTCAGACCGACATTACGCGTATGCTTACGCGAGACTGGTTCTACCGACTTGCTTCGCACATAGGTGGCTAGTGGGTGTCTGTTTCTCCAACTTTAGTTGAATCGGATTCAATGAACATGGTTCTTTGAAGATCAAAAAGCAATCACTATACCGCGTTGTGGTTTTTGATGCGTAGGTAAGAACGGTTCTTGCTAAGCCCGTAGCAGCCACGTAAAACTTGCAACAACAAAGTAGAGGATGTCTAACTTGTTTTTGCAGGGCATGTTGTGATGTGGTATGGTCAAGACGTGATTATATAAATTGTTGTATGAGATGATCATGTTTTGTAACACAGTTATCGGGAACTGGCAGGAGCCATATGGTTGTCGCTTTATTGTATGAAATGCAATCGCCACGTAATTGCTTTACTTTATCACTAAGCGGCAGCGATAGTCGTAGAAGCAATAGTTGGCGAGACGGCAACGATACTTCGATGGAGATCAAGGTGTCAAGATGGTGACGATGGTGATCATGACGGTGCTTTGGAGATGGAGATCAAAGGCACAAGATGATGATGGCCATATCATATCACTTATATCTTATTGCGTGTGATGTTTATCCTTTATGCATCTTATTTTGCTTGGTACGATGGTAGCATTATATGATGATCTCTCACTAAATTTCAAGGTACAAGTGTTCTCCCTGAGTATGCACCATTGCTACATTTTGTCGTGCTGAGACACCACGTGATGATCAGGTGTGATAAGCTCTATGTTCACATACAATAGGTGCAAGCCAGTTTTGCACATGCAGAATACTCGGGTTAAACTTGACGAGCCTAGCATATGCAGATATAGCCTCGAAACACTGAGACCGAAAGGTTGAGCGTGAATCATATAGTAGATATGATCAACATAGTGATGTTCACCATTGAAAACTACTCCATCTCACGTGATGATCGGACATGGTTTAGTTGATATGGATCATCTGATCACTTAGATGATTAGAGGGATGTCTATGTAAGTGGGAGTTCTTAAGTAATATGATTAATTGAACTTTAATCTATCATGAACTTAGTACCTGATAGTATTTTGCATGTCTATGTTGTTGTAGATAAATGGCATGTGCTGTTGTTCGGTTGAATTTTAATGCGTTCCTAGAGAAAGCTAAGTTGAAAGATGATGGTAGCAATTACACGGGCAGGGTTCGTAACTTTAGGATTATCCTCATTGCTGCACGGAAGAATTACGTCTTGGAAGCACCGCTAGGTGCCAAACCCGCTGCAGGAGCAACGCCATATGTTATGGACACCTGGCAGAGCAAAGCTGATGCTCGATAGTTCAGCGTGCCATGCTTTACGGCTTAGAACCGGGACTTCAACAACATTTTGAACGTCATGGAGCATATGAGATGTTCCATTAGTTGAATTTAATATTTCAAGCAAATGCCCGGATTGAGAGATATGAAGTCTCCAATAAGTTCTACAGCCGCCAAATGGAGGAGAATAGTTCTGCCAGTGAGCATATACTCAGAATGTATGGGTACCACAATCACTTGACTCAGCTGGGAGTTAATCTTCTAGTTGATAATGTCATTGACAGAGTTCTTCAATCACTGCCACCAAGCTACAAGAGCTTCGTGATGAACTATAATATGAAAGGGATGGATAAGACGAGTCCCGAGCACTTCGCAATGCTAAAGGCTGCGGAGGTATAAATCAAGAAGGAGCATCAGGTGTTGATGGTCAACAAGACCACTAGTTTCAAGAAAAAGGGTAAAGGGAAGAAGGGGAACTTCAAGAAGAACGGCAAACAAGTTGCTGCTCAAGTGAAGAAGCCCAAGTCTGGACCTAAGCCTGAGACTGAGTGCTTCTACTACAATGGGACTGGTCACTGGAAGCGGAACTGCCCCAAGTATTTGGTGGAGAAGAAGGATGGCAAAGTGAAATGTATAGTTGATATACATGTTATTGATGTGTACCTTACTAATGCTTGCAGTAGCGCATGGGTATTTGATACTGGCTCTGTTGCTAATATTTGCAACTCGAAATAGGGGCTACGGATTAAGCGAAGATTATCTAAGGACAAGGTGACGATGCCCGTGGGAAATGGTTCCAAAGTCGATGTGATCGCCGTCGGCACGCTACCTCTACATCTACCTTCGATATTAGTTTTAGACCTGAATAATTGTTATTTGGTGCCAGCATTGAGCATGAACATTGTATCTGGATCTTCTTTGATGCCAGACGGTTATTCATTTAAATCAGATAATAATGGTTTTCCTATTTATATGAATAATATCTTTTATGGTCATGCACCCTTGATGAGTGGTCTATTTTTACTAAATCTTGATAGTAGTGATACATATGTTCATAGTATTGAAGCCAAAAGATATAAGTTTAATAATGATAGTGCAACTTATTTGTGGCACTGCCGTTTAGGTCATATTGGTGTAAAGCGCATGAAGAAACTCCATTACGATGGGCTTTTGGAATCACTTGATGCTTGCGAACCATGCCTCATGGGCAGGATGACTAAGACTCCGTTCTCCGGAACAATGGAGCGATGAACAGACTTGTTGGAAATAATACATACTGATGTATGCGGTCTGATGAGTGTTGATGCTCGCAGTGGGTATCATTATTTTCTTACCTTCACAGATGATTTGAGCAGATATGGGTATATCTACTTGATGAAACATAAGTCTGAAACATTTGAAAAGTTCAAAGAATTTCAGAGTGAAGTGGAAAATCATTGTAACAATAAAATAAAGTTTCTGCGGTCTATTCGTGGAGGAGAATATTTGAGTTACGAGTTTGGTCTTCATTTGAAACAATGCAAAATAGTTTTGCAACTCACGCCACCTAGAACACCACAACGTAATGGTGTGTCCGAACATCATAACCGCACTTTATTAGATATGGTGCGATCTATGATGTCTCTTATTGATTTACCACTATCGTTTTGGGGTTTTGCTTTAGAGACAGTTGCATTCATGTTAAATAGGGCACCATCGAAATCCGTTTAGACGACACCTTATGAACTGTGGTTTGGCAAGAAACCCAAGTTGTCATTTCTTAAAGTTTGGGGCTGCGATGCTTATGTGAAAAAGTTTCAACCTGATAAGCTCGAACCCAAATCGGAGAAATGTGTCTTCATAGGATACCCAAAAGAGACAGTTGGGTACACCTTCTATCACAGATCCGAAGGCAAGATATTCGTTGCTAAGAATGGATCCTGTCTAGAGAAGGAGTTTCTCTCGAAAGAAGTGAGTGGGAGGAAAGTAGAACTTGATGAGGTAACTGTACCTGCTCCCTTATTGGAAAGTAGTTCATCATAGAAATCAGTTCCAGTGATTCCTACACCAGTGAGTGAGGAAGGTAATGATGATGATCATGAAACTTCTGATCAAGTTACTACCGAACCTCGTAGGTCAACCAAAGTAAGATCCACACTAGAGTGGTACGGTAATCCTATTCTAGAAGTCATGTTACTTGACCATGACAAACCTACGAACTATGAGGAAGCGATGATGAGCCCAGATTCTGCAAAATGGCTTGAGGGCATGAAATATGAGATGGGATCCATGTATGAGAACAAGGTGTGGACTTTGGTTGACTTGCCCGATGATCGGCAAGCCATAGAGAATAAATGGATCTTCAAGAAGAAGACTGACGCTGACGGTAATATTATTGTCTACAAAGCTCGACTTGTTGCGAAAGGTTTTCGACAAGTTCAAGGAGTTGACTACGATGAGACCTTCTCACCCGTAGTGATGCTTAAGTCCGTCCGAATCATGTTAGCAATTGCCGCATTTTATGATTATGAAATTTGGCAAATGGATGTCAAAACTGCATTCCTTAATGGATATCTTAAAGAAGAGTTGTATATGATGCATCTGGAAGGTTTTGTCGATCCAAAAGGCGCTAATAAAGTGTGCAAGCTCCAGCAATCCATTTATGGACTGGTGCAAGCCTCTCGGAGTTGGAATATACGCTTTGATAGCGTAATCAAAGCATATGGTTTTATACAGACTTTTGGAGAAGCCTGTATTTACAAGAAAGTGAGTGGGAGCTCTGTAGCATTTTTGATATTATATGTGGATGACATATTGCTGATCAGAAATGATACAGAATTTCTGAATAACATAAAAGGATACTTGAATAAGAATTTTTCAACGAAAGACCTTGGTGAAGCTCCTTATATATTGGGCATCAAGATATATAGAGATAGATCAAGACGCTTAATTGTACTTTCACAAAGCACATACCTTGATAAAGTTTTGAAGAAGTTCAAAATGGATCAAGCAAAGAAAGGGTTCTTTCCTGTGTTACAAGGTGTGAAGTTGAGTCAGATTCCATGCCCGACCGCTGCAGAAGATAGAGAGAAAATAAAAGTCATTCCCTATGCTTCAACCATAGGTTCTATCATGTATGCAATGTTGTGTACCATACCTGAAGTGTGCCTTGCTATTAGTCTAGCAGGGAGGTACCAAAGTAATCCAGGAGTGGATCACTGGACAACGGTCAAGAACATCCTGAAATACCTGAAAAGGACTAAGGATATGTTTCTCATATATGGAGGTGACAAAGAGCTTGTCGTAAACAGTTACATCGATGCAAGCTTTGACACTGATTCGGATGACTCTAAGTCACAAACCGGATACGTGTTTTTCTTAAATGGTGGACCTGTCAGTTGGTGCGGTTCCAAGCAGAGCAT
The DNA here is from genome assembly GCA_034509565.1 of Triticum monococcum. NCBI lineage: Eukaryota > Viridiplantae > Streptophyta > Magnoliopsida > Poales > Poaceae > Triticum > Triticum monococcum. The sequence continues at coordinate 499,406,607 of CM067843.1, forward strand.
CGTGGCGGGATCTACATGTGAAGCGGAGTACATAGCTGCTTCGGAAGCAGCAAATGAGGAGTCTGGATGAAGGAGTTCATATCCAATCTAGGTGTAATACCTAGTGCATCGGGTCCAATGAAAATCTTTTGTGAAAATACTGGTGCAATTGCCTTGGCAAAGGAATCCAGACTTCACAAGAGAACCAAGCAAATCAAGAGACGCTTCAATTCCATCTGCGATCAAGTAAACGAGGGAGACATAGAGATTTGCAAGATACATACGGATCTGAATGTTGCAGACCCGTTAACTAAGCCTCTCTCACGAGCAAAACATGATCGACACCAAGACTCCATGGGTGTTAGAATCATTACAATGTAATCTAGATTATTGACTCTAGTGCAAGTGGGAGACTGAAGGAAATATGCCCTAGAGGCAATAATAAAGTTGTTATTTATATTTCCTTATATCATGATAAATGTTTAATATTCATGCTAGAATTGTATTAACCAGAAACTTAGTACATGTGTGAATACATAGACAAACAGAGTGTCACTAGTATGCCTCTACTTGACTAGCTCGTTAATCAAAGATGGTTAAGTTTCCTAACCATAGACATGAGTTGTCATTTGATGAACGGGATCACACCATTAGAGAATGATGTGATGGACAAGACCCATCCGTTAGCTTAGCACTATGATCGTTTTGTTTGTTGCTATTGCTTTCTTCATGACTTATACATGTTCCTATGACTATGAGGTTATGCAACTCCCGAATACCGGAGGAACACTTAATGAGCTATGAAACGTCACAACGTAAATGGGTGACTATAAAGATGCTCTACAGGTGTCTCCGATGGTGTTTGTTGAGTTGGCATAGATTGAGATTAGGATTTGTCACTCCGTGTATCGAAGAGGTATCTTTGGCCCCCCTCGGTAATGCACATCACTATAAGCCTTGCAAGCAATGTGACTAATGAGTTAGTTGTGGGATTATGCATTACAAAACGAGTAAAGAGACTTTATGGTAACGAGATTGAACTAGGTATTGAGATACCGACGATCGAATCTCGGTCAAGTAACATACCGATGACAAAGGGAACAACGTATGTTGTTATGCAGTTTGATCGATAAAGATCTTCGTAGAATATGTAGGAACCAATATGAGCATCCAGGTTCCGCTATTGGTTATTGACCGGAAGTGAGTGAGGGAGTCCTGGATTATGGGGTCTCCGGACAGCCAGACTATATCCTTTGGCCAGACTGTTGGACTATGAAGATACGAGATTGAAGACTTCGTCCCGTGTCTGGATGGGACTCTACTTGGCGTGGAAGGCAAGCTAGGCAATACGGATATGGATATCTCCTCCTTTGTAACCAACCTTGTGTAACCCTAGCCCCCTCCGGTGTCTATATAAACCGGAGGGTTTTAGTCCGTAGGAAAACAGACAATCATACCATAGGCTAGCTTCTAGGGTTTAGCCTCTCCGATCTCGTGGTAGATCAACTCTTGTAATACTCATATCATCAAGAATAATCAAGCAGGACGTAGGGTATTACCTCCATCAAGAGGGCCCGAACTTGGGTAAACATCATGTCCCCTGCCTCCTGTTACCATCCGCCTTAGACGCACAGTTCGGGACCCCCTACCCGAGATCCACCGGTTTTGACACCAACATTGGTGCTTTCATTAAGAGTTCCACTGTGTTGTCACCATAAGGCTCGATGGCTTCGTCGATCATCGCTAGCGATGTAGTCCAGGGTGAGGCTTTCCTCCCTGGATAGATCTTCATATTCGGCGGCTTTGCACTGGGGGCCAATTCGCTTGGCCATCTGGAGCAGATTGAGAGCTACGCCCCTGGCTATCAGGTTAGATTCGGAAACTTGAACTACACGGCCGATATCCGCGGAGACTTGATCTTCAACGGATTCGAGCCCATGCTGGACGCGTCGTGCAATCACGACAAGCAAGACGTAACTCTATCGTCGGACAGTGTTCGGGAGATCGCATCCGCAGCTACTCCGACCTTTCAGTGGCGATAGAGTCGGACAGTGCAATCACGACAAGCAAGTCGTGCCATCCAAGAGCCGAGGGATGGACCCCGCCACGGAGGCCGCACTTTCAGTGGCGATAGAGCCGGATACTAACTTCACCCCTTACGAGAGCCGTGTCGCCGAACTACTGATTTCATCTCCGGCCACGGACTCCGAACTGCTCATACCCGCGCCCGTCGAGTCCGACGGGGCACCGATCATGGAGTTCACCTCCGCGGATATCTTTCAGCACTCACCTTTCGGAGATGTGCTAAATTCACTAAGGTCTCTCTCCCTGTCAAGAGAACCCTGGCCGAACTATGTCCGACTAGAATGGGATGCGAACGACGAAGAAATTCACTGCCCACCCACCACCCACTTAGTAGCCACTGTCGATGACTTAACCGACATGCTCGAATTCGACTCCGAAGACATCGACTGTATGGACGACGATGCAGGAGACGAACCGGAACCACCGCCCACAGGGCGCTGGACAGCTACTTCATCACATGACGTATACATGGTGGACACCCCAAAAGAAGCCAATGGCGATGAGACAGCGAAGGATGACTCCTCCAAGAAGCAACCCAACCACCAACGTCAGCGGCGCCACTCTAAGTCCCGCCATAGCAAGAACAGCGATAATAATAGTCCACGCGACTCTGGAAGACACGACAACTGCACCACTCCGGTGGCAGAAAACGATCAAGATGCAAATTGCAAACATAGTACGGATCCGACGTCCGAACACGATGACGCCAAAGATAAGCCTCATCAATCCCCGTCTAGGGAAGAAAACAGTCCGGACGAAGATGCACCCATCATCCCGGAAACACACTTGGAGCAAGAGAACCTCCGCAGAAGGCTTACCGCCACAGCGAGAAGCCTGAAGAAATAGAAGCAAAGGCTCAAGGTCGCACAAGATACGCTCAACAGCAAGTGGAACAAAGTAACAAAGTATGGTAGAAGCTACCACCCAAATAGCTATCCAAAGCGCAAGCTATTACCGGAATTCGACGATGAGGCCTTAGAGCCCATATAGCCGATAAGTGATACGGCCAACCGGCCAGATCCACCACCCTGTGAACGCGATAGAGAGGCTAGCAAAGTCACGCATAAGTCAACACACGTTCTACGTGAGAACTTGCGTCAAAAATCTGGCGCGACCAGATCTATCTATGGATCTAGGAAGCGTGCTACGGTACACAACCAACACCGAATACTACAACCGTCCGAACACGATGGCGCATCCCAATACAGGGGTGTCGCACACCCATTATGTTTCACTGATGAGGTGCTGGATCACAAATTCCCAAAGGGATTCAAACCGGTGAACATAGAAGCATACGACGGAACCACAGACCCGGGAGTCTGGATAGATCATCCTCCATATTCATATGGCTTGTGGAGATGATCTCCATGCCATTAAATACTTGCCCCTCAAGCTTAAAGGGCCAGCTAGGCACTGACTAAAAAGCCTCCCCGAAAACTCAATTGGAAGTTGGGAGGAGCTCGAGGACGCTTTCCGGGCCAATTTTCAAGGGACTTATGTCCGACCTCCAGATGCAGACGATTTAAGTCACATAATCCAACAGTCCGGAGAGTCCGCCCGGAAGCTTTGGAACAGGTTCCTCACCAAGAAGAACCAAATAGTCGACTATCCAGACGCCGAAGCCTTAGCAGCTTTTAAACACAGCGTCCGAGACGAATGGCTCACCAGACACCTCGGTCAAGAAAAATGGAGAACAATGGCAGCCCTAACAAGCCTCATGACCCGCTTTTGTGCGGGCGAGGATAGCTGGTTGGCCCGTAGCAGCACCAGCGACCCAAGCACATCCGGAGTAAGGGATGGCAATGGTAAACCACGACGCAACAAAAACAAGTGTCGAAGTAAAGAAGGTAGCCCAGATAACACGGTGGTAAACGCCAGATTCAGGGGCTACCGACCAGGTCAGTGGAAAAAGCCTTTCAAAGGCAACAGAGAAGGACAATCTGGCCTAAACAAAATTCTTGACAAACTCTATCAGATTCACGGCACCCCAGACAAACCTGCAAATCATACCCACAGAGAATGTTGGGTCTTCAAGCAGGCCAGTAAGCTAAACGCCGAACGCAAAGGGGAAGAGACACCAAGCGAAGACGAGGATGAACCTCGCCAGCAAAGCGCCGGAGGACAGAAAAAGTTCCCACCGGAGGTTAAAACAGTAAACGTGGTCCATGCGACAAGGAGGAGAAGAAATCACGCACTCCGATGCACACGCGCCATAGAGCCCGTCACCCCTAGGTCCAACCCCTGGTTGGCCTGCCCGATCACTTTTGATCGTAGGGATCATGATACACATATCTGGTGCGAAGGATTGACGGCCTTGGTGTTAGACCCAATAATAAATGGGTACCATTTCACAAAGGTCCTCATGGACGGCGGCAATGATCTCAATCTGATATATCAGGACACAGTCCGCAAAATGGGGATAGACTCGACACAAATAAGCCACAGTAATACTACCTTCAAGGGAGTAATACTAGGCCAAGAGGCCCACTGCATGGGCTCTCTACTACTAGAGGTGGTATTCGGTTCTCCCGATAACTTCCAAAGTGAAACGTTAACTTTTCACATCGCTCCATTCCGAAGTGATTTTCAAGTACTACTCGGAAGGGCGGCTTTCGCTCGTTTTAACGCAATACCACATTATGCTTTTCTCAAGCTCAAGATGCCCAGTCCACGAGGCGTCATTACAGTTAGCGGAAATACCAACCGTTCTTCACGTACGGAAGAGGACGCGACGGCTCTAACAGCCACACACTAGACGGCCTCACCAACCAGAAAAAATGGCAGGTCGTCAAGACCACGGACACGGTTAGACGAGTACGGCGTTCCATCATACATGCATGAGATTGGTTTTGCGAACCCTCATAGAACGATATCATGGGCTTCCCGCATGTAATCTGGGCCAGCCCGACTCAACTAGGCTTCTCTGGAATTCTGATAACTCATTCTTCTTTTCGGCACGACAACTTTCACCTAAGTTCTTTCCTTTTGTAGGTTACAATTGTGCTACACCCGTCCAGGACACGGCACAACGGAGACACAGGCGCAGACGTGCAGCAAGGACCCGCCCAAAGGTTTCTTTTTAGATTAAGGCCATGCGAAAACCTTTTTTACTGTCTCTTGTTACTCACATCCTCCGGATACTCCACACAACCGAGAAGGATGTCAGCGTTATTGGCATGTGGCCACGCCAGGATTTTGCACGTACCTGGACACATGGGGTTTCTTATAAAGGGCATTGTTTAGCCCTGTATATGTTATAAAGACCAAACACCTTAGGGAGTGTTCGGCGTCGCGAGTTTGGCCCTATATGCATCAGCTCCCAATCATGTCTTTGGTCAAATGTTGGGTTTGCTAGGCTCCCACGTTTTGGTACCTTACGTTCTGTTATATCGGCTAAGGTAGCACTGGGAGAACAACTGCGATTGTGCCCTGGTTCATCCGGATGAGCACCTCAGTAGAGAAAGCCAAAAACTGACTGTCATGATATAGCGAGAGACTGGTCAACCACTTGATGACTAATCGGAATCTTCGGGATTCCTCCGCATTAACGAAGGGCCGTTTCCCAGTCATGTACGTACGCGCCCCGTATTCGGACGAGCGTAGAAGTACCAGGGGCTATATAGTAGTCCCACTGTCAAACTCCTATGGCTAAGTGAAAGTGTTAAAGCAATATAGTCCGTTTGCCTCGTTCGCTACGCTATCACCTCCTTAACGGACCAAGACGTTGGATCAAGTGTGGATATGCATCTTTTGCGAACACCCCCGCATTATATGCGTGGGGGCAGAAGCCGACGACTGCAAACTTTTAGGTTATATACATATATACATAAACGGCCGCACAGGAGGCATCATAGTACTTTCGGGAAAAATTATAAATACAGCCTTGATTAATTCAGAAAAACATTGTTTGTACAATGGGACTACATGTCACTGGAAAATAATATTCTTCGAGCACTGAGCCTCTATCGAACGAGCGCCTTCAAGAACTTCTTCAAAGTAGTGCTCGGTAGCCACTCGGCCTATGGCCAAACCCAGTGCCGCAACAGTGGTGGCCTCCATCTCCGCCCAGTATGTTTTGACACGGGCAAGGGCCATCCGCGCACCTTCTATGCACGCCGATCTCTTTACAGCATCGATGTGTGACACAACGTCAAGGAATTGTTGCACTAAGCTAAAGTAGCTATTCGACCTTGGCCCTCCCGGCCACAGGTGATCCACAATGGACCTCATGGCAAGTACGGACAACCTATGGAGCTCGGCTCAACTGGTCAATCGCTCATTCAGCAGCAGCGGACGGACTGGAGCGTGAAACTGTGACCAGAACAGCTTTTCCACGTCAGGACCTTTCTGATCCTTGAAGTGCTCGGCTACATCAGCAGCACTTGCAGCCAAATCCATGTACGCATCCGCAGAACTCCATAGCCGGTCCAGAGGAGCATACTTCGGATCTCCGAACTTAGTCACCAACAAGGAGGGCTTCCCAGACACGATATCTGCAGCTTGATTCAGCTCCTCCTTCGTCGCTCTAATTTTGGAGCGGGCTTCCTTGGCAGCCACCCGGGCCTTCTCCAGGTCCGTCGCCTTCGCCCGGTTTTCTTCTTCAAGAAGCCGGTAATGGTCAGTAGCATCTTTTAATTCTAGAGCCATCTTGGCTATTTTTTCCTTGCTCTCGCAATGCACGGCCTGTTCGGCCCTTAACTCTTCGGCCGCCTGTAAGGCGGCCGCATTGCTACTCCTTTCTTGCTCCTTGGCTCGGGCAAGCTCCACTCGAAGGGTCTCCACGGTGGCAGCTCCACCTGCAGTCACAACATATTAAAGATACTGGCATCATGTTGCTCTTATTATGTGACGATCACCAGAAAAATCACTCACCCTGTGCCTCGTCAAGCCGCTTGTTGACAAGCACGATGTCGGCATCTGCCGCATCCAGTTGCCGCTTTAGTTCGGCAAACCCAACAGTCCGGCTAGCCACCGGAGCTTCAACCACCTGCACATAAAGGCGGTCGGGTTATTACCTGGGACAATGATCCTTTGTTTGCTGCCGTTCTCGACGACAACCAGAGTCTCAGGGGCTACTATCTACATGGGCATACCTAACGTATGCCGTACTGTTAAGGGCATACATTATTTCACGTACCTCAAAGCCTTTCAGCAAACTCATAAAAGCTTCGTGCAAACCGCTTTCTGTGGATGAAATCCTTTCAATTACCGTACCCATTAGCGTACGATGCGCTTCCGAGATGGCAGCTTGCCCCAGAAGATCCTTTAGCGCGTCCGACCGCACACTATACGGACTCTTGCTGTCGCTCTCCTTAGGAGCCGGATACTGGGGATTCTAGGCAGCCAAAGGGTTATCCTCTGGCCCTAGTGGATCCGGATATACCCTTCGCGACGACACTTCTAGATCGCCCGCTTCTTGAGCCGGGGAGTCTAGGGGAGGCGTTTCGCTCTCCATCATCTCCGGAAGAAGATCCCCCGAAGAGGAACTCTGTTGAGAAGGGCTGTGATCCGGACTACAATTTATAAGCATCGGTTATTGTCTTCGGAAGTAAGGTAGGATATCTTCACTACTAAGTACTTTTTGATTACTTACAGCTCGGTAGAGGGCTGATCCCCGCGCGGACATTGTGCGGCAAGAATACCCTCCGAGGCAGGACCCTCTGGCGGAGATTTCTTCTCTCATTTGGAAACCCTAGTTTCCGGATCTTCAGAGGTAGTCCTCTTCCTTCCCCGGGGAGAGAGAATGTCAGATTCTTCCCCTGTGTTATCCTCCCTCTTGGAGGCGCTCATTCCCTTGGTTGGAATAGGTAGCGAAGGAGGCCCGCTTTCACCGTCTTTATTCCCCCCCTTCATCTTCCGTTGAGGGCACTAGACAAGGTGCTGGCTCAAGCATCTTTTCCAGCACCGGATTATCCAAGCCCTCAGGAAGGGGGGCCGAACACGGATCATCTTCGCCTTTGTTATCCAGTCCTGGTCAAAGAGCGATTCTTCAGAATGATGTCATGATAAATAAAAGGACTGTGTGTTCGGCCATGGGATTACTTACTTGGGCAGCGGGGCGGTTGCAGCTTAGGCCCATGTCCTTGTGCGTCATGCTGAGGAAATGCTGAATAGTGCACGGTCCTTCCAGGTTGAATTCCCACATGCGGAGGGGTCGGTGTTTGCAAGGCTGGACTCGACGAACCAGCATAACTTGCATTACCATAACCAGACTGAAATCTCCCTCGAAGAGATCTCGGATACGGCTCTGCAGTATTGGCACGTCCTTGGCTGGACCCCAGCTCAGCCCCCTGCTGATCCATGACATCAGTTGTGGTGGGGGGCCCGAGCGAAAGGTGGGGGCAGCTACCCATTTGGCACTTCGGGGAGCTATGACGTAAAACCACTCCCGCTGCCACAATCCAGACACCTTTGGAAAGGAACCCTTTGTCCATGGAGCATCAGCAATTTTGCTTATTAAAGCACCTCCGCACACTGCGTACTGCCCCTCGACCGTCTTCGGCTTCACATCAAAGGTCTTGAGCCACAGGCCGAAGTGAGGGGTAATGCGGAGGAAGGCCTCACATACGACAATAAATGACGAGATGTGAAGAAGGGAATCCGGGGCCAGATCGTGAAAATCCAGCCCGTAATAGAACATAAGACCCCTAACAAAGGGATCCAGAGCGAGGCCTAGTCCACGGAGGAAATGGGAGACGAACACAACACTCTCGTTGGGTTCGGGAGTAGGAACGACCTGCCCTCGGGCGGGCAGCCCGTGCGAAACTTCGGTGGTCAGATATCTGACCTCCCTCAACCTCTTGATGTCCTCCTCCGTGACGGAGGAAGGCATCCACCGGCCTTCAAGGCTGGATCCAGACATGATTGAAGGTCCGAAGCACCTGACCTGAGCTTTGGGTGTTAGAACTCGAGGTGGGGGAAGGATTCGATTGAGCACGGGAGGGAAAAAAGAAAAAGCCTTGTCCCTTTATAAAGGGGATGAATATCAGGCATCCTCCTCATGGCCGTTCGAGACTTACCTAAGATCTAGGAGTCATACCAACAGGCACGGTTGGGTTACCCACGTTTGTATTGATGAGAATCCCGTGATAAGGGGAACACGATCTCTCCTTTGACAAGATGTGTTAAGAAACCGCCTCGCATTATGTGCGGGGTTGGTTAAAGAAAAACGGTTCAAATAATTACCGGGCCATGGCGTGATGTCATGCTGCCAAAACGTATGAGCAGATTAGATTTGTGGAAATATTATTCTCTCTACGGTGTTATGTGTAACTTATTTTGTAGGGTCGGACACTATCCTTGTATTCAAACTCTTCCATGGTGTATTCGGAGGAGGAACCCACCTTGCAATGCCGAAGACAACACTGCGCGTCGGACTCATCGTCATTGAAGCCTGGTTCAGGGGCTACTGAGGGAGTCCTAGATTAGGGGGTCTCCAGACAGCCGGACTATATCCTTTGTCCGGACTATTGGACTATGAAGATACGAGATTGAAGACTTCGTCCCGTGTCCGAATGGGACTCTACTTGGCGTGGAAGGCAACCTAGGCAATACGGATATGGATATCTCCTCCTTTGTAACCGACCTTGTGTGACCCTAGCCCCCTCCGGTGTCTATATAAACCGGAGGGTTTTAGTCCGTAGGACAACAGACAATCATACCATAGGCTAGCTTCTACGGTTTAGCCTCTCCGATCTCATGGTAGATCAACTCTTGTAATACTCATATCATCAAGAATAATCAAGCAGGACGTAGGGTATTACCTCCATCAAGAGGGCCCGAACCTGGGTAAACATCGTGTCCCCTGCCTCCTGTTACCATCCGCCTTAGACGCACAGTTAGGGACCCCCTACCCGAGATCCGCCGGTTTTGACACCGACAGTGAGTCTCTGTCATGTCTACATAGTTCTCGAACCCACAGGGTCTGCATGCTTAACGTCCGATGATGATCGGTATTATGAGTTTATGTGGTTGATGTACCGAAGGTAGTTCGGAGTCCCGGATGTGATCACGAACATGACGAGGAGTCTTGAAATGGTCGAGACATAAATACTAATATATTGGAAGGCTATGTTTGGACACCAGAATGGTTCCGGATGAGTTCGGGCATTTACTGGAGTACCGGAAGGTTACCGGAACCCCCTCGGGGATTAATGGGCCTACGTGGGCTTTAGTGGAAGAGAGAGGAGAAGGCCAAGAGGAGGGGTGCCCCCCAAGCCCAATCCGAATTGGGAGGGGGGCCGACACCCCTTTCCTTCCTCCCCTCTCTCCCTTCCTTCCCCCTCCTAGTAGGACTAGGAAAGGGGGGAACCCCACCTTGGGGGCGCCCCCAAGATGGCCGGCCGGCCCTCTCCTCCACCCCTTTATATACGGGGGAGGGGGCACCGCATAGACACACAAGTTGATTGTTTAGTTGTGTGCGGTGCCCCCTGAGGGAGTCCCGGACTTAGGGGTCCTCGGGCGTCTGGCCTGTTATCTATGGGCCGGACTGATGGGCTGTGAAGATATGAAGACCGAAGAATGTACCCGTGTCCGGATGGGACTCTCCTTGGCGTGGAAGGCAAGCTTGGCGAACAACTATGAAGATTCCATCTTATGTAACCGACTCTATGTAACCCTAGATCCCTCCGGTGTCTATATAAACCGGAGGGTATAGTCCGGAAAGGATATACTCAATACCATAGTCATACAGGCTAGACTTCTAGGGTTTAGCCATTATGATCTCGTGGTAGATCAACTCTTGTAATACTCATACTCATCAATATCAATCAAGCAGGACGTAGGGTATTACCTCCATAGAGAGGGGCGAACCTGGGTAAACATCGTGTCCCTTGTCTCCTGTTACCATCAACCTTAGACGCACACTTCGGGACCCCCTACCCGATATCCACCGGTTTTGACACTGACATTGGTGCTTTCATTGAGAGTTCCGCTATGCTATCGCTAAAAGGTTTGATGGCCTCTTCAATCGTCAATAATGACGCTGTGTGCGGAGAAACATTCCTTCCCGGACAGATCTTCGTGTTCGGCGGCTTTGCACTACGGGCCAACTCGTTTGGCCATCTGGAGCAGATCGACGCCCCTGGCCATCAGGTCAGATTCGGGAGCATGAACTACGTCGTGGACATCCGTGGAGACTCGATCTTTCGTCGGATTTGATACCGCGGTGGCCGCTCCCGGTCACCCCGATGATCATGACCTAAATCTGTCATCGGGCCGCATCTAGGAGACCGCTCCTGTAACCGCTTTGGCCCTAGAGCCGGAGCAGGCCACGCCATCCAAAGACGGGAGGACTAACCCCACCTCGGAGGCCGCAGATTCCACGGCATTGGAGCCACACATGGACCTAGTCTCACACTATGCCTATGCTACCGGAATGTCGGACTCGTCTCCGGCCGTAGGTTCCGAACCGCGCGAGCCCACGGACACCGAACTTGATCGTTCATCGATCTTCGAATTCAGCGCCGCAGATATCTTCTAGCACTCGCCTTTGGGCGACATGATAAACTCATTAAAAAACCTGTCCTTGGCGGAGGACTCTCAGCCAAACTATATCCGGCTCGAACTAGGGACTGATGATAGAGAATTTTACTTCCCACTCGCCACCCACTTCATAGCCACGATCGAGGATTTGACCGACGAACTTGATTATGGCTCCGAGGACATCGATGGTATGGACGACGATGCCGGAGAAGAGGAGGCCCAGAACCCGCCGTTTACCGGACGCTGGACGGCCACTTCCTTGTATGACGTATACATGGTGGATGCACCAAAGGAGCTTAGCAGCAACGATAAGGAAGACCTAGCTGAGGACCAACCTTCCGAAATACAGTCCAAGCGCCGGCGTTAGCGGCACCGCTCTAGGTCACGCCGCAGTAAAGATAGCAACACCGGAACATGAGAAGATGACACTCCGGAAGGTGCCAAAGACAACAAAGACCCCGTCGTTAAAGCAAACAAACAAGATGAATGGGAATATGAGAAGGTTAGCCCTGTTGAGGCCATGCACGAAGATTCGGAGGACGACAATTACCTTCCGCTCTCCGAAGATGAGGTGAGCCTCAGCACCGAAGATTTCATCGTGCCCGAGGAACCTCTCGAGCAGGAGCACTTCAAGCGCCAGCTAATATCTACAGCAAGGAGCCTGAAGAAGAAGCAGCAGCAGCTTCAAGCTGACCAAGACCTGCTCAATGATAAATGGACCAATGTCCTAGCAGCCGAAGAATACGGCCTCAAGCGCCCAACCAAAAGCTACCCAAAGCGCAAATTGCTACCTCAGTTCGACGAGGAGGCGTCAGAGTACATACCACCATCGCACAATACGGCCGACAGACCGCCACGTGGTCGGGAAAAAACAGCAACTCATGCCAAACACCAGCCCGCCCCGCCTCATCGCCCAGGCAGAGGTAAACTAGCCCACGGCCATACATATGACCTCCGGCAGAACCTGAACAATAAAGCAGGACATATAAGATCAATCTACGGATCGCGAGGACGCGCCTCGACACGAGACCACTGATACATCTCCGTCGTATCTATAATTTGTGATTGTTCCATGCCAATATTCTACAACTTTCATATACTTTTGGCAACTTTTTATACTATTTTTGGGACTAACATATTGATCCAGTGCCCAGTGCAAGTTCTTGTTTGTTGCATGTTTTTTGTTTCGCAGAATATCCATATCAAACGGAGTCCAAACGGGATAAAACCCGACGGAGATTTTTTTGGAATATTTATGATTTTTGGGAAGAAAAATCCACGCAAGACGGTGCCTGAGGTGGCCACGAGGCAGGGGGCGCCCCTGACCCTCGTGGGCCACCCATAAGGCGGTTGATGCCCTTCTTTCGCCGCAAGAAAGCTAATATCCGGATAGAGACCGTGTCAAATTTTTAGCCCAATCGAAGTTATGGTTCTCCGGGAATATAAGAAACGGTGAAAGGGAAGAATCTGAGAAACAGAG